>CM070695.1:13873713-16769363 GCA_036346265.1 Melocanna baccifera
TCTGTGCAAAGCCACAAGAGCTTCTTCCGCTCTGTGCACATTGTTGAGAAGAACTAGGGTGAGGGCGAATTCCCTTTCTTGAGCGGCAGTGAGACGGATGCAAGAAAGTTGGGGAAGGAGAGCAGGGCGTGTGTGGAGAAGCTGCTCCAGACGTAAATTGCTGGCCGCCTGTGCAAGGTTCCGGCCGAACAACTCTTGATGAACAAATGAGAGGAAGGAGACGATGACTGAAGCCATATTGCATGTACTGCGTTGAGAATTAGGTCGGCGCGCATATTTAACCTTTAGCAGAGACGGTTCGTATACCAAATTAATGATCGAGACGGTTTGTATGCCGAGACGCTTCGTATAACGATAGTGCTACCGAGTCCCGATGGAGCTATCACAGACGATTTTATTTTGGAGACCGTTTGTGATGAGTATCACAGACGGTTCTTACTAACGAACCGTCTGTGATAGTTAAACATCACAGACTGTTCTTACCAATGAACCGTTTGTGATAATCGGGAATATCACAGATGGTTTTTAACTATAAACCGTCTGTGATAGTAAGTATCACAGACGGGTTTTTTTAAAAAACCGTCTGTGATAATGCTGCTATGTGTTTGTTGCGCCGCTCAGACCGCATCTGTCTTCATTTCGATCCAGATCTTAGCCAGGTGTTGCAGCTGGACTTAGTCGCGTACACTGCCAGTTATTAGCAAAACCAACCTAGACTTAGTCGCTCTCCCGATCCCCCGAGCCCGTCGCCGCCGCCGTCCCCCGAGCCCGTCGTCGGCCTCCTCCGGTCTCCGAGCCCGTCACCGGCCGCCCCGTCCCCCCGAGGCCGTCGCCGTCCTCTAGCCCGTCGCCAGCCGCCTCCGTCGAGCCCCCGAGCCCATCGCCGCTGCCGTCCCCTGAGCCCGTCGCCGGCCTCCTCCGGTCTCCGAGCCCGTCACCGGCCGCCTCCGTCCCCCCGAGGCCGTCGCCGTCCTCGAGCCCGTCGCCAGCCGCCTCCGTCGAGCCCCCGAGCCCGTCGCCGACCGCCTCCGTCCCCCCTAGTCTGTTAGTTTCTTTTAATAGAAAATGTTGATTTAAGCTTAAGATCTAATATATGGTTGTCATATAACTGTTGCATAGCATTATGCTGATTTTAGATACATGATATTTATGTTGGGCATAAATTTCTACTTGAATAACTTAAAATGTTTATATGTGTATATGTTTATTAAGTCATTTTTATGCATCTGGTATCATGCATGTTGTATATATAGGAAAGAATAGGCACTTACTTGAACATATATTCTTGTTATTTCATAAATCTTATTGTTGTTAAATCTTACTGATATGCATATGCATATGTATATGTATATGTATATATATGTTGCTAATGAACTTATATATGTATATGTATACTTGAATATATGTATACATATATTGGAATTAAATTTAAGTATGTGCTTGTACTGCACTATTTACGTATATATGAGAAGGCCAACATGTCATCCGCGCATTCTTCAACATCATCGCCGGAAGCGTCTGCTCCAAAATCAACACGCAAAGCAAGAGGACTATCGAAAAAGCCCAAGGGCCGATTTTCCATCACACAGGTCGATAGATTTGGGACCCCTCTCCTTCCTGACAAAGCAGTAAGGGCATTTCGAAGAACGATCGGAATAGTTGCACGAGAACGAATTGAGATCACATTCGATTCGTGGAAGAGCGTGAGTGAGACTCAGAAACGTGAGCTGCTGACAGAGATTTTAGCATCGTTCGAGATCTCAGAAGAACACCACAACTCCGTGCAACGACATGCGTTGGCAGCGGCGTGCAAAGCATGGAAGAACTTCAAAAGCGTGCTTGTCAAGGACTATGTGCAGAAGGATCTAACGCCATTTCACAGGTATTCATTCCTGGAACCACAATGGGACGAGTTTAAGGCGACGAAGACGACCGAAGCTTTCAGAAGTGCAAGCGCGGCGCACAAGGCCCTCCAGGCAAAAAACACACATCCCCACAGACTCGACACAACTGGGTATGCGGGTAAAATCCCGCAATGGAGGCAGGAGGACGAACAGGCAATCCTGCAGAACACCACCCCGCCATTTGCCATGATCCCGGATGAACGCGCTCGAAATAGGATAAGAGCGAGGTCATCTACCATTTCGACGGGGGACATCTCCTTCCGGAACCCTGCTGACCAGGAAGTGTCCCAACGCCTAGTAAGATATCGAACTACGTAGCTTGTAATTACTCCACTACTTCCTTGAAAACTAAATGACATGTCGGGCTCTTGCAGGATGCACTGAGTGTCGAATCTGCCCAGGGATCATTCCAGTCAATTAGGGAGAAAGATATACTTTCCGCAGCACTGGGAAACAAAGAGCACCCGGGTCGTACGAGAGGTCTTGGGTTTTATGTTCCTTGGAATCAAGGTTTCTCAGATAACCTCGAATTGTATCGGAGTAGGAAGAGAAACAAATCCGAGCGTGACGCACGTCTACGAGAGGAGATCAAGGCATCTCTTAGAGAGGAGCTTGCTGATTACGTAAGAGATGAGGTGCGAAGACAAACAGAAGAAAATCAGCAGGCCGCCGCCGCTCCTGTGCTAGCCAACCCCCCAACCGTCGGAGTACTTGCGCGTCCAATCCTACGGCGGAAGGCGTGGGCAGATTTCCTTTGACGACATCTTGCAAGCTACGAAGTGCAAGCTCCAAGTGAGATATGCCTCTATTGCCTTGTGCGCTGCTTGGGGCCTGGCATATCCGTCTAGTGAAGGGGCCATGGTGCACCGTGCACCTTTAGCTCCAGGCTCCGAAAATGTGTCTGTGGATGGTGTGCATGCCAATTTCGATGTCGTCCCGCTACTGAAGCCCTCCAACGACGAGATCGTGACTCTAGGGCAAGCCATTGGAACCTTCATTCAGTGGCCCAAAAGGGACATCTGCCTAGAGGCTTCTTCACCGGTGGTAGGTTCACAAGGGCAAAACGAACCAGAGCAACTTGCACTAGTGCCATCTCCACAAGGTCTACCTCCACCACCGCTACCTGCATCGGTGATGAGTCCACGGGAGCTATTCCCAGTGCAACAACTTCCACCGGTGCTATCTTTACATTCGACCAACAGCCGAGGTAGCAAGGACAGCCGAGGCAGCAAGGGCAAAGCAAAGAAGACCGATGATGATATCCCGTACCTGCCATTGGCCCGCAAATTCGTGCTTGGCGAGCCGATGGTCGACCGGTGATGCGCCTCCCATTCCTATCAGTAAGTTGCAGGACATTACACGATTGATATATGGAACTATCCAATAAGCCAAAGGATGAACGGTGCACAGGTCTCACTGTCAAATTTAGGCAACATCATTTGCAGCACGAATTTCAAGATGGTGTCTTCGTGGTGACCTTCGATAATTTATTTGATCTTTTCACGCTCAACGCTCTCGACGCCTCACTCGTTCGATGCTGGACGCTGTAAGTGTGTACAATCACAGTCTCTGTTCATGTCATACCGATAAATGTCATATATAATTTGTTGCTTTCGTGTGTATATATATAGACACATGGTGACTCAAGCTAGAGCATCCAAATCATCGGTTGGTTTCTTAGACCCACACTTGGTCGCCAGTTATACCATCAACGAGGATGCTGCTGTCGTCGAGAGGTACATTGCAGCATCACTGCTGGCTTACCGCGATAAGGAATATATACTAATGCCCTACAATTAAGAGTTTCATTAGATTTTAATAGTAATTATACCAAAGTGGAACAGGGCAATATACCTTGATTCCCTAAGTAAGAATAAAATCGACTACACAGTTATCAGCCAATTAATCGATAGGTAAGTACATTTTTCTATCATAACTATATTGTACTCTTTCTTTCCTTCCGAATGACTAAGGTCAACTTTTTTGAATCACGTAGGGCGTTCGCGACGTACGTTAAAAAGGCAAACATCTCGACGCAAGGGGCCAAACCCCTAACACACGAGCGAAACTTTAAGGTATTCGTTAGTACATATTAATTAATCGTATGCAACAGTTGGTAGTATTAATGCCTCTTGAATTAACGCATTCTATTTTTTGCAGTGCCACCAGCAGCAGCCGGGCGACACGTGTGGATTCTACGTTTACTACCATATGAAACTACTCCTCGATTCCTCGAGGATCACCAATTCCAATACTAAGGTTTGTCAATATTCCCATAATTACTTCATACTTATCAAGTTATATATATACGCACATTGATATTCCTATCGACAGGCTACGTCCATCCCGAAAACTGCATTGCAACAGCTCAACCTTGAACGAATTCTAGGAGAGTCTGTGATATGTTACACAGACAGTTTTTTTGTAAGCACAAACCGTCTGTGATATGTTAAAAACCATCTGTGATATGCCTATATCACAGATGTTTGTTTCTTATAAACCGTCTGTGATTTTAGCTATCACAGACGGTCTGTAGTTACAAATCGTCTGTGATACATACTCCACAGACGGTTTGAAACCATCTGTCACCTTCGATTATCACTGACCCATAAAGTCAGACGGTTTAGAAAACCATCTGTGATGATGTTTTTGAACCGTCTGTGATAATGGTTTCTGTAGTAGTGAATCAACTTGACAAAGTAGGATTTCACCTTTGCAAATTCTTCGGTTTGGAAACGACATAGTACACTGATACGAACATCACTATGAGGTTCTTTCTGATCTTCTCTCATACGTTGCACTCTTTGCATGCATAGTGTAACGCCCCCATTTCCAGGGGCATCTCTTGTTCCTCCCACAGCTACTCAGGACTGTTCAACTGTGAGATACAGTAGACGAGTTTATATCATTGCCAACACATGCTTAAGATCAAAAGCCAAACTTTATTACAAAATAATGGCCTAGCGGCTGAGTCTTACAGCGGGGCAGCGGCCCTATATAATACATAACAAAAGGACACCATAGCATGCCTGAGTGTAGAACAACCATAAAGCCCAACGTCAACTTTGTCGTACGAACCATCAACTTCGTCTTCATAAATCTCTTTATTCTTTTGCGGCGCATTTTCTGTTTATGTTTTTAGCAAGTATAAGTACAAACCACCGTACTCAACATGTCACATAGGAAAATACTATTTAATTATATGCAAAGATTTCTAAAGAATGGGATTATCATGGTTCTTGTTAGATCACGAGGATGCAGTTTTCTTTTGTAAACAATTTAAACATAAAATAACAAAACATAAACTTCTTAATGAATTGGGATTTCCAAACTTAACAATTCTAAATCTACTTATATTTCATTAATGGAATCACCCATTAAACACAGTTTCATTTACCGAAAGGATGGCGTATTCGAATACTATTTATATTTTACTCTGCAGAACTACTCAGATTTACCCACAAGATTGCATAACTCCCGCGACAGAGTTAAGAAAATAAGTCTTTTCACTACTCAAGTTTTTTTATAGTCTCTACCCGATAGACTCTTGACCTACAGAAACTCGGGTATCCAAAGGCCAAAGTCGGAACACACCCGCCCGATTTGTGAGGTTCTATCATTCATAAATATGGTATCGTTTCCATACTACGCCCCAACTAAGCCTTCTTTCCTATAGAGGTTCAATTGATCTAGAGCAGCTACTAAACCAGGTTTAATGAATCAATGCTTGTGGTTGAGGATCACTATGTTCTTTATAAGACATAAGGTTCTAATCCTTACTTTTCACCCGAAGCAACCATCCTCATCCCTATCCCTAGTACTCGACGGCACTGCCACCTTTCTGCTCAAGCCTCTAACCTAGGACAAGGTCAGGGGATCCAACCATCTAGTGGCTTCCCGTGATAACTCCTTATCCTAGGACCACTTTTAAAACATTATCGGCAAAGTGCCTGATCTCTTAGTAGTATAAAACAGTTGAGTTCCCTACACTACCACGATTAATTAAGTAATAATTAATATTACTAAGTTTTGTCAAGGTGAATATGGAAATTAAATTAGACTAGGCTTTTATTAGGTGGTAGGACATAACTAATACTATGTCATACTAAACATTTATTATACATGAAATAATAATGCATAAATAACATAATAAAAATACTGATAAATAAATAATTAAAAAATATAGGTTCAATATGATCAAAAACATGTTACTTGCCTTGAGGATCAACATATTCTACGAGTTCATATTCTTTTGAGTCTTGAACTTGAGCTTCTCCTTCCGGAGCTGGCTGGTCTGCGACGTCGAGAGCTAGCACAAAAGAAATCAAATTAAATCCGTGCTCGAAGGAATGAGCTGGGATTAAAAAGAAAGAAAATAAAGTCCAGAGAAATGCAAATAAAATAAGTTTAAGGTTTTTTAGAGGTTTGGTATGGGAAAACGGAGCTCAAAAATGGGTAGACGGGCTCGAAATGATCAAAATGGGTATATATATATGTATTTTTGGGTCTGGTGAACAGTAACAGGTTAGGGTTTACTGTTCATGCGGATCCGGTCACTGTTCATCGTAGACTCGGTACTGTTCATCTTCTCTATTCGAACAACGTCGCGACGAGAACACACGGCAAGCTGGTGGTGGTAACCGACGATGCGACGACGAATTGCAACGGGTTCCAAAGCCACGGACAGGTTGCTAGTGAACTTTGGGTTTCATTTTTGGGGTCAGTGGCAACGGAAACTCCGCGATCGCCGGCGGCGGCGTTTCTTCTCCGTGAGGCTTTTGAATCGCATAGGGACGATCGGAGGGTTTTCGAGGCAGTTGCATTAGGGTTTAAGCATCCTTGAGGATAGAGGAGGCTCGGGGAAGTGGTGGTTTTGTCGAGGGATCCTTGGTTTGAGGTGTCCACGGTGGCCTCCTTCGGCTGAGTGGCGGTGCTAGAGGTCAGTGTAGTGGGGGGTTCGGGAGGTTCCGGCGTTGCTTCGAGAGTGTTTCTAGAAGCTAGTGGGTGCTACTAGTGAATGCAATTGAAAAGTAATTGACTAAATCACCGGATTGAAAGAAGAGGCTCACTTCGGGTCTTCCAGCGATGTGGCGAGCTTCTAAGCAATTGGGGGTGTATGGTGCTTGCTGATCGCTTATGCTTTCCGATGAAGGGGTCTAGGGGTTTATATTGGGCAAGATGGCGGTTCAGCACCGTGCCCTCGTTCTGGCGATTGAAAGGCGCGGCTGGTTTCCGGAGAGCTCAGGGAGGCACGACTCTATCGATTGAGGGGATGCACTGGTGGTCTCGGGGGTGGTGTTGCGGTGGTCAAAAGTTGTAGAGGGAGGTCAGGTCGGTTGTGAGAAAAAATGGGTAGCGGCGGCCGATTTCGCCCTAGTAGCGTGATGCGCGAAAGGAAAGGCATTTCATGCCTATCAGAGGCTCGACAGACGAGGCATGTGGTCGCTAACAAGGTGGTAGGGGTGATGCAGCGGCGGGCAAAGGGGTGAGGTGCGCTGGTGGCAAAACTTCAGGGGCGGTGATTTTTCGGGCGGTGAACAGGGCCAGTGCTAGAACGGTCGGTGAGGTCGGCTCGGTAGTGGATTTGGGCTGTGAATGGCTGGGATTGGTGTGGATTTGGGCTGGGTTTCACAGGGAAACAAAAATAATAAAAAAATATTCAAAAATTTGGAAATTTTGGTTTCATTTCACATAGTTGATCAGTGCATCATGTACGTGACCTCCTGGCTCCGATGCAAATTGATGCACATGAGTGCATGCATGGTTTGAGCAGGATACTTGCATCTTAGGTTCACACGTTCATAGCTTCTTCATGTACACATCCTTGGCCTCCATGTCTACGAGCGTTAGTGCACTACACGTACTCCCTTATACTTTGTTTGGTCACATCGCTATAGGACTAGTGGTCACAGCCATAATGGGGATGATCTAGGGCTTAGGGTGTCTTGACGAGAGAAGCACAACTACCCTACCATTCCTGAAGTTGGCCACACAAAATTCTCCGGGATCACCAAACCGTTATTAGAGCTATGAAGAGACTAGGGGTAACCACTTTATTCCTGACTAGGGGTAAAAAGTAGATACGAATTATTCATATTATTCGGTTATCATATTCGAATGGATGTGAATATGGTATATATTTTTTCATCCAATTACCAATTTCTATCCTATTTGTATTTGAATTTGCATAAAAAATATGGATACGAATATGGTATAGACTTTTACTATCCGAGATGTTATTTTATCCGAACTATTCGTATTCGTATTCGATGAAGCAAAATGCATATTTTATTACAATATAACTAATTAGTTGGACAAGTTTTTTAAATTAAATATGAATTCGTGTTTCTTTAGGTGAAGTAAATGAATTAGAATGATTAAGCGTGATTATACGAGGATAAAATGTCATTAATGCGTTCATACTATATAAGTTATGAGGATATTCGGATTTGACCAAATTGAATAGATATTCGATTTGAATTTGTATTCATTGCAATATTCATATTTCTATTTAAGAATATTCGAATTCATAATATGAATATGATTTGGGCACTATCCAATCCGTTTTCACCCCCTGTTCCTAACCATCCCCATTCCATCCTTACAATTTATCCAAATTGGATACTGTTGTGGTTACAGACTAAATAGAGAGAGAGTATGGTAGTGGAGAGTTAGGTGAGTAATGCTCGAGGTCTTCACATGGCTTGCGTCACATACATTTATGTACTCAGGGGGAGTGTCTTTACAGTTATGCCCTTACATCCAAATATCCTTTCCATGGGCATTCACGTCATTACACACGTCCCACTTGAGCCTTATAACCCTCTAACAGGCCGACTGGGCTTAGGTGGAGGCCACCCCTACAACAGATACATGTTCCATGTCCTTCATCTTTAGGCTTGCAGATCACACGGTATCAAAACTCTGCACAAAAATCTTTCCTTTCACGATATAACTTGGCCCCACTGAAAAACCATACCAATGTGTAATCCCACCCCTTAGGGGCATATGCTTGAACCTCACACCCGACCTTTGTATCAGGTTAACCAGATACACCCTGAATTGCCTACAATGCTCCATTCTCAAATTAAACTTGATCCCTGCAACACAGTTGCTCAAAAAAAATATCCAATCTAGCTCAACATTATGATGATCCTAGTGATCTCAGCACCCATGATCTGCATTGAAGGATTTGCAAAAATAGAGCTATCTATTCTTGGTGCATTTCCCCAATTCATGAATATATGATTTTAGGGACCTGTGGCATAGCCTTTGCTGGCATATCTTTGATGATTAGTTTATAAAATAAATTGTCGCAAAGAAATGTTAAGGAAAGAGTATTTTGCCTAATCTATTTCATCATTCTATATAAATGTTTTTTGCACATTAGTGCTTAAAAAATTTGAGAAAGTTTGTTCCATGCATCCCAGGATGGCATATATCATGAATAGAGGGAAGTACCCATTTCTCCAATATCATTGTTGTGAACCCAGTCGAACTCAAAACTATATAGCAATACTATACTTCAGGGGTAGCAAGTCACTTCCCACTCCCATCTATCTGTTGGAAATTAAGTCATTTTAGCAACATTTTCAGATTAATTCTAGATTTAAGTAAGAACAGTAAAGCATATGTCCAGTAGCAAATAAATGATGTGAGGATTAAACAAATATATCTCAACATAGATATAGCATTTAGGTCAATTAAATAAAATAATGTGCTTAACTGATCATTAAAGTGGGCATTAAATGACTGCATAGTGCACTGAATTAAAGATTTGATTTGCTTTCAATTGAGGAGTTCTCAAGATATAAATCTTGGCCTTCTTTAACTCGTGTCAATGAATCAATAATCAATGTGACTGTCTCTCAGATATTCTGCTAGTTTAACTATCAAAATTACCTCAGAATAGTGGCAGTAACAAATGCACACTCCAGACAGGTAAAGGTAACAGAGAAGTAACACTGCAGAATCAACATGTTTCGGCAATAACCAGAACAGAACAATAGTAGACAATACTAAGCAGCAGTATGAACTAACAATTGACAAATCAAAACTAGTAGAATATTTCTAAACAGTCACACTAATATCACAATTGACATATTTTCCTCATTGAGCAACCATAAAGCCCACATCAAACTGTGTAAAGTCCTTTATGACCACAGCAATGTACGACCACGGTGGCGTACGACCACAGTGGTTTACAACCATGGCAGATTATGACCATGGTAGTTTACTACTACGACAGTTTACGATCATGGCAGTCTTCGATCACAGCAGTTTTCAACCATAACAGTTATTGACCACAGTAGTTTTCGACCATGGCAAACTTATGCACAATAGTAATAAGAATGGAAATGAAAGCTCGGTGTGCGATGGCAATCCAAGCCACTAACAAGACTGTAGGAGCAAGGCTCGTTGCAAGAACAGTGTCCCAGAAAACCAATCACCAGTGTATGCCCGGATATCACTGGAGAGGTTAACGGAGATACAATGCCCAACTTCACAAATCAATACTCATCGAATTGCGAACTAGGGTGCAAGTTGATGCCGCACAAAGCAAACAAGAAAGGGTGCGAACTCGTCTCACCCACACACCCAATGTTGTGCCAAGACCATATGACCATCGCATGCAAGCGCACAGCTTAGAGACTGGTTCTCCGAGAAGAGAATAGGAACAACAAAACCCAGCAACTTCACAAGTGCAAGGCCACTGAGCTCTCAGAATCAATACCAAAAACCAAATCCTCACTAGAAGCTTTTGGATTGAGTGCTGAACTCCTAAGATTTGCCCCCTTCTCAACTCTCCTATCAGGATATATAAGCAAAAGAGGCTGAGATGGACCGATGACGAGTGGCAGCGCATGAAACGGTCTCACCGTGCCTTCTGCCTGAAAGACTAGGAGGAGAGGGGAATGTGGAGAGTGCTCTCTGATCTGACCCAGCTCGAAGAGCCTTATCTCCTCTCCTCTTACCTCTGACATCCGGGCCCCACTGGGGGTTTCTTTCCCATTATTTTCTTAATCCAAAAATGAAGGAAATTACCAAATAGCCCAACAACCGTAGTAGTATCAGTCCAATGTTGAGAGCCTCTACCAAGCTTGAAAGGGAAGATATCTATCCCGGACACAAAATGTATTGCTAGGAATTGCCATCATTATGATACCAGGTCATGACTGCATTTCTGGTTGACACCAAATTAGTATACATACTTCGGTAAGTATTCGACCAAACCTACCCTTCCCTATACCTAAAAAGATAAATCGTCCAACTCAAACCTGAACTCCCACACAAGTCTTTTAATTATTATCTCCCAACATCATCTATTCATAGCTAACTTCCAAGCCTCATAGATAGTCTAAGGCTCAACAACCAAGCGAAGATTATTGGAAGCCCTTTTCATTCCAAGAGGAGATCCACACTGTAGATTCTGAAAACCTAGCCACAACAGTTGATTGTATTAGGGTTCCAGTCTATCCTAAACCCTCAGAATCATCAAGATAGGCTGAACCTTCCCAATTCTTATTCGGTTTTTGCATTGACCTTTCCAATGCCAAGCTACCAACCAATGATTAGACAAATAACCTAAGCTTACCTGGGAAACTAGGCATAAGTCTTTATCCTTATTGAGATCTAAATGCTCCCATATCACCTCAACTTGCGATATCGCTTTACTAGTATGAGAGCAATCTTAATCAATTCCTCTGCACTAGACTAACCTTTTCTAAGGATGGAAGGTGAAACATCCTATTTCCAGGCAAAAAAAAAACCCATCTAAACCATCAAGATCAACCCAATTTTGTGTCAGTTTTCTAACCTAAAACTAAGATCTTTTCCATTTGATAGAATTCGGACACTCTACGCGTTATGCAGAGACCACCAACCCTAATTTTAGATTCTGGGGATGAAAACATATTAGTATAATTTATTTAGGATTTAATTTCTTTTGTATCTATCGGTGAACCGCCGCGTGCGTACTAATTACGGAAAAAGGATCGGTATTGGTAGCGAGGATTTTATCCAAGTAACCTTGAGACCCAGAATTAATCAAAGAGGTAAAGAAATGAGTACACACTTACGTAAAAATTTAACATGCATATTTGCATGTGTAAAATTTTATAGACATAATTTTGGTAGTATATTTGTACGTGTATCAGCCTAATTGTGTCTATGTAGTAAATTGCAAAAATAAGTGAAATGCCGAGCATTCCTCTTAGATAATCCGCATTCCCTAACGCTAGTACGATAATGTCAAACGATGAGTATCAGATAGAAATTAATCATGATTACCATGATTGGGTTAAATTGATCAAAGCCTCACCGCAGGAGCACAAACACATCGACACCTCACCTTTTATTATGTTTCCGTAAATTAAGTCGTAGCCTACTTATTTAAATGTAGGCGACAATCTAAGTCGCTGAAAGGGCTTCACCTGATCCTACCTAAATCTGAATCTATGGTTAAATTCTAGGCAAGCATCCTTTTGAACATATGATTAGAGTATCTTTCGTAAAACATGTATTTCTCTATTAAACTATTATCACCCTACATCAAATTTTTTTTAAAAAAAATCATATTTGAATCGAATGGGTCTTGTAAGAAAGAAATAAAAAAGAT
Organism: Melocanna baccifera; assembly: GCA_036346265.1. Taxonomy (NCBI): domain Eukaryota; kingdom Viridiplantae; phylum Streptophyta; class Magnoliopsida; order Poales; family Poaceae; genus Melocanna; species Melocanna baccifera. The sequence goes on from CM070695.1 coordinate 13,886,236, forward strand.
AAGGGTACACAGTTGGAGAAGCCACTATTAGGCTAGTAAATAAGTGGGTGGATGGTCCCTAGGGCAGGAAAGAAAAGGGACAGGTATGGGATTTTCTGCATAGGGATAAAATATAAGGTTAATCAAACTTCACTTGTATAATAGACCGTATCAATCATATCAACTATCATTCCGTCTAGAGGCGGGTAGCATAAGTAACTCTATCGAGATTGTTATATTCTCCACATAGGTAAGTATAATTTAGGGGAGGAACCCTAGGCTGGTAGAGAGACTAGGAGTGTGGGATCCACAGCCGCAAGAACTCAGAATTGGTACATAAGTTAGAAGTAAGGGATGCGGACCACAAGAACCCAAGACTGGTTAGATACCAAAAGCAGGGTACACTAAGGCAATGTATCATGTAGTGAAGTATTAGGTAAGGGTGAATGAATCAGCCCGACCAACAGCTTTGTTGCTTTTGGTGGGTGCTAGGCGAAGATGAGAGACCACCCCAGGATGCCGATTGAGAGTAGCTAGGTAGAGATACAATATAATAGATAGTGGTAAAAGTTTGTGCTCTGATTTGGCATCACATATAAGGAAATGCGAAAGATCCGCTCGCTACAAGAATCAAAGTGACTATGGGTAAAGAGGTACAAGCCTGCGCAGTGCTATATAAAACATGAATTCATGCCATCTTCTAGATTGGATGCTACGGAAACTAGTGGAGGGTTTGGTGCTACTATACGAGTGTTCAGTAGGTTTCTAAATTAATAATATGAAATTCTTTCAAAACCTAACAACAAAACCTTTATTTTCTATAAATCAAGAGAAAGAGGATGAAAAAGAGAAAATGAAATAGAAAAGAGAAAGAGAATAAGGATGAGAAAGAAAATTGGATGGAAATGGATGTTCCTATAAATGTTAGATGATGAGCATTTAGTGTATTTTGCTAATAATACTTGCTGAGTACTTTTGTATTCACCCTTAGTATTATCTTTCCTTGTTTAGGAGTATGTCCATTTAGAGATTTGCTAGGATTTGGCTAAGACTGCCTGAATGGATTTAAATACCACTTTGGATGGAATGTTGTGGACTCGAAATACAATGTGTACGAGGTGGACACACCATGTGAAGGATGGGTTGAAACGACAGTGGTCCAAGGTCGTTTAGGTAAACCCGAGTAAAGAAGGGTATAGTTATACTTTAGTCTTCATCTTTGTATAGTTGGTAGTTTGAACCTTTCCCTTTCTAAATATTATAATATTCAAGCCCTTGTGGCTTTATATCAGGCCTAGCCATGCGTGGCTATGAGTGTGTTATATTAATTTTTGTCTCTAATTATTATTCTGTTGCAATACTTTGATGGACTTATTATTCGTTAGAGCGATGTTTTATTAGCTAAAATGAAAAATAATCCATTGATTGAGGTTATTACTCCTCTGTAAAAACCTGGGTTGTCATAATTTCCCTGCAGGCCCTATCTCACAGACATCCTCGTGCTCTCATGGCTAGGTGTACACCCACACGCTTTTCATAGGAAACAAAAAGAGATATAACAAAAAGACATGTAGACGCGTAACAACAAGATGGAACATGTGTGCACACCAATCATGGTAAGGCATGTCACACATGGTGCCGATATCAATAACATCTACACATCTAGGATTTGATAGTAAATCAATAAAATTTATGGTGCTTGATTCCAACGATGCAACCTTGAAGATCGTAGTTTCCTATACATCATACTAATCAATTAGAGATAACTAGCTAAATTGTCATGCTTTACTATGGATAAATAAAATCATATTATCCCAACATGTCGAGTTGACATTGTCAAGATTGACCTGTCTAGCCCACGTCGTCAACTCTGTCTTCGCGCTTGGTCGTGTCGTGCCTCCGCACTTGTGGCTCTACTAGACACCCGATAGAGCTCTATTATTTTTTTGTTAGATAATTTATTTTTGGTAAATTGCTTTTTTCTATTTTGTTAGAGATTTTTATAGAGGTAAAGGGGAGTTGAGAGTGCCAGATGAGCCACTACCATCAACTCCTTTTTAGTAGTAGAGATTATGGAAGCTGTTGGAGAAGTGTAGTTCATACATGCATAAGAAAATGATGTCCACAAACCATGCAATTCAAGTAGCTCGAGGCGTGCATGGGGACTCATCAACAAGAAATCGAGTGCATAAACCAAATTTGGACATGACCCAATTCGGGCCCAACAAAGGTGGGTTCTTTTGGGCTGTGGCTTTATCTTTTGGCGTATAGTTTTTAAATTCTGACTGTTCGTGAGAGATTATTTGCAGAGAAAAAAATAATTGCATACGATTTTGGCAGGTACAGCTAAACTCAATACAGTGTCTACTGCATATACCTGTAGACCCCACCTTAAAAAAATACACCGTTTAAAAGTCACTTATTGTAGCAACAGAAGCCAAAGCCAAAGCTTAATTCGTTCCGAACCCACCCAAGATACAATCAACATCGTATCTACATGCCCTGATCACAAAAAAAAGCAGAGCCATGAGATACTATAAGCAAATTTGTGTGTACTATGAACATGCAAATGACTTGAAAACTAATTTTATGTTTGGGTTACATGCCAACCATTGTACTAATATTTAGGTATTAAAAATATAATATGTTTATAAAAAGGCTAACATAAATAATATTTGGATAAGATAATATTCTGTACTCAACTCAAGATTAATGGAGCGTGGTAGAACTAACTACGCAATTAGGTGGACCACTCGCCTAGTTGAGTTGAAATTTGCAACTTCCATTAACACATATGAGATTACAGATTGATGCATAGTATTTCTCATGCATCATGGCTCGTAGAGAAGAAAACCTAGTGTTCCACGAAGAGAGGAGAACTTTATGGTAAGTGAAGAGCGTGCATGCAAAATATTATGGGCCTCTTTGATTTGCAGGAATAAAAACATAAAAACAAAAAATATAAGGATATAATAGAATTGCGGGTGCAAAATAGAGGATTCAAAAGCATATAAAAACTACAACATTAGTTGTTGGGAACATATAAATCTAAAAATATAGAAATCCAACACTTTGAGGTAATAGAGTGCTAATTACATGGGGCACATGTAATGTGTTTGCCTCAGATCATATGCGTAGAAAAAAAGCTTTATTTTCTTATGTTTTTCTTTTAGAATCAAATTCAAAGAAACTTTTCATGCGTTTTCCCTTTGTTTCCTTTCTACAAATAAAACTATGCTACAGTAAATTAGATGTATAGACACTCAGATAAAATGTATTTCCTTTTTTTCCCTTAGGAATCAAAGAGACTCTATATTGCTGTCCTAACTGTATTTGAAAACCTCAGAATAAAAAGAAGCAGCAATCGTGCCGTGACATTCCAAATCTATTAAATATACTTAAAACCACAAGCACAAACAATCAGAGGCCAACTCACAAAGCAGCAGTGCACTTACCAACGGTCAAACGCCACGTAACGTACCTCTCCTTTACCCATGGGCCCCACGAGCGAGCACTTCCCCTTCCCGAGAGCCCGCTCACGCTTCTTTCCTTTTCTTTCCCACGCCTCCTCAAGGATCCTTAAACCAGCCATGCCGCGCCGCAGCTTCTCGCCCACCGCGCAGCGTTGGTCCGATTTAGTTTAAGAAGAACTCGACGTGGTTAGGCTCCGCGATTTTACCTATGGGCTCTCGATTTGGAATTCGAGCTGAGGTTTCCTTTTCTCCCCCTCCCCGCCCCCAAAAACCCTAGACGCCGCCCCATCCATCCATTTAGAAGAGGTGGCGGAGCGGTGGAGATGCGTTGCGGCGGAGGCAGAATACTCGGGTGTGGCGGTGGAGCGGCATTGTGGTCGGAAGCGGAACCAGAGGGCGCGGCGGCGCGCGCTACAATTACGGCCGGAAGCGGAGACGGTGGGCACGGCGCCGAGCTGCGGTGGAGGCGGCACCGCGGAGACGATGCTAGCCTCCCTCGACGGCGACGGCTGGTCCGGCTTCTTCCCCCTCGACGTCGCAGATGCGGAGCCGGTGGCGCAGGGGCACGCTGCACTGCGCCCCGAGGCGGAGAGGTGGGCGTGGCGGCACGCCGGACTCGTGGCAGCGCGCGACGACGCTGGCTGCGGCGCCTCGTCTCCGACGATGGCGATGCTTCTCCGACGACGTCTCGGCACTGCCTCGTCTCCTTCCGCATTGCCCGTTTTTGACGATTCTTCTTTGTCTTAGTCGATGTTGGGAGGGTTAGATGCTGTTGTTTGGGTTGGGTTGTTTCCTTTCTGGTTTGGTTCTCCTCGCGAAAGAGATGTTCGCCTGTTTCCTTTCTGGTATGGTTTAGTGCTGGTTTGCTTCGATTCGTTCATGTGTTCGCGCTTGCGCTGGCGGGAGAGCAATCTGGGGGAATTTGGTTGCCTCATTTAATTCTGTTTAGTTTAGCATTTGATCTTTCGTCTATGTTCGTCGTGGGTTTGTTGTGCCTAGGGCGAGGTGATAGTATTGAACTATTGACTGGGTTAGCTTCTGTTTGTTTTTATCGGTTCATCCACTCACGTGTGATTAGTAGCCGAATTTGTAGAGTCGCGTCCTGACTGGTGGATTGGGTTGTTTAGTTTGTCCTGATAGCTTTTGTTGTGTCCGATTTGTACATTGCTTCTTGGGTGTTTGGGACGAAGCGAGCATGTGATAGTTTTGGTAATTTTGTCCTTTCTGCGAGGAGTGTAATGCTGCTTATCTGATTTGCTTTTGGTTTGGATAAATCATTCCCTACGAAAAGGTCTCTGTACGGTGTCGAGACTGACATGAGTGAGCGGTTAATTTTATTTGCTTCTAGTGTAATTGGCTTGGTGTGTGTGAATTGTTATGTGTGCAATAATTGGCCTCTAGTTGTTGATTTCATTTGCGTTTGGTTTGGAGAGATGTTCTACCTAAATATTTCTGTGCATGGTGAGAAGAGTGACGTGGGTAGTTAAATTTGATTTGCTTTGTAGTGTAATTGGCATTTTTTGTGACATGTTCCTGTCCCTTATGAGTAGTGCTACATTTGCAGATTGTACAACTCTGAGAAAACATTTTCATTTGATTTAAAGCTTATGACAATCAGACAGATTTTCATTTAAAGCTAACAAGGGAGTCTTTGCTACTACAAAAAGAGGTAATGCACTAAGTCTTTTGCACTTTTTGGTCCATGTTGACATCGTTTAGTGGTGGAATGTATGCCCACATTCATCTTTTGATGTGCTAACACTCTTATTCTCCTAATTTCTCTATCATGCTGCATAGCATTTGTCCATGAGTTGATTAGAGATGACCATAGTACAAAAGTGTTAATGATGTGTTAAACTAAATGTCTTGTTTTTCTTGCTATCAACGTATTCTAAAGGCATCCTCGCTGTAATCAAAGAATGTATAGTTCGCCGAGGATGTTGACTAAGAGCGCCTCTATACTAGTTTTTACTGAGTATCAAGTCATCCTTATTTCTGCATATATAGTTTCACACTATTTATATCTCACTGAGACACTCCAAACTGTTTCATCTTGCTGAAAAAGCCCTGTGAAAATAACATGATGAAAAGATTGGCGTAGTACAACTCAAATAGGTTGTAATTTGTAAATTATGATTTGAAACTTGCCCTCAAAATCCTAAAAGATTAAACCTTTCAAGCTAGTTTAGCAAATTGTAGGACTCGAAATGCGCAAGTTACCTGCTTTCCTTATGTAATAAATTTTCTCGTTTACAAACACATTTTGTGTATAATTATATGATAACTTCCCTTGAAATGAATTTTACAAATTATATTTGACTGTCAGAGCAATCTTTTATAATGATTTTTAACAAGTTATGGTTGTAGATACTATCAGGTCCGTTTCGTGGAGTGTGAGGAATTGCTAGCGAAGGTTTTATGTTAACATTTTTCATTGTGTGCATGACCTGGTAGCTTTGGTACACCTCCTGTTGCTGTGCACCCTCCCTACAAACTCCCTAGGCCACATCATGGTGTCTCCAATCTCACAAGTCCTTATCCAGCCCTCCAACCGTGATATGCCAAGGCTACTGGAGGTTTGTGTTTTAAGGATTTGGTTATAGCATCACTTACCGGGGATACACCTTATATTTTCATTTACATGTTTCACTGACATTCCCATCTAGTCTTTGATGTTGATTAACTTTCGATTTATCTTTTTGGCAAAAAGTGTTCAGGAGCAAAGTTCCTGGCTTGCAGTCGCAAATCTACAACTCCAGGTGTGTATTGCTTCACTTGTTTTGTTTCATCTGTTCTGTTGCGTGCTTGCCTCACCTTTTCCCTAAACTATTGTTTGTGTCAGATTTATATGATTGTGTTGTGCCAAATTAGCCTACCTTTTCTTAAATCCAAAGTTATGTCCCTGTGCACTAATCTATTTCATTTCTCAATCTTCTATTTTTCAGATCATGCTGTCATGACAACAAGCAAATAGGTATGCAACCAGTCAAGTAATCTTATAATAGCTCAATTTTTAATGTATCTCCTGACCATGATTGTTAATGTTTTCTATAAATTTCTTTCCTACCCAATCTACAAATACCATGAGTAAGTTGTGATGAACCATACTTGTACAAGATTACCAAACATGTGGCACATTCTTGCGATGATGATTAGAGGAGAGAAGTCCATTAAAGTGTCCCCCTGGTGAGTGGCCATTTTGAACCACAGTTTTTCATGCTTGAAATAGCTTTCTATTGTCCTATGGGCTGTGGTCATACCTTTTAGAAAGTTTTCTTTGTTGCTTAAACTTACCAATGTTCTTGCTTATATTAATGAAAAAATCTAAGTTATTTTAAAATCACTGTATTTGATCATGGCGTATTAACTACTCTCTCCTGTTAATAGAAAGAGTTGTTTTAACCTTTTTCTTGTGGTTCACAAAAAATCTAGTTAACAACACCCCTATTAAATTATTAATCACCACCACTGACTCCCTAAGTTACTCCTGATAAGTGATAATAAAATAACAATGACTCAACTCCTCATAAAGGATTCTACCATTTCCAAAACTAAAAATCGCATGCTCTGCTGTGCTGGTTAGTGTTGTTCTCAAACAATCTACTTCCATTAATTATTAGAACTTTAATATGGAATTGGAGGAGTTAGTGGGAGTATTTCTCTGAAAAAATGTCACATTTTATTGAGACTATTGACTGGGGGGAGTATATACATTCTGTTCTTCCAGGTTGTAGAGACATGGTGATACTTTCTTTTTCTAAGAATGTGCGTACTGATATTGGAACTGTCATATAAGTTGCGAAGTTCTTAGAAATACGAAGTAGCAGTATTGAATCTCTTTACCTGTTTACACCGAAACAGAGTTGCAGGCTAGACTTTTAGTTATCCAGGAGGCCAAGACTATGCCATTGTTTTATCATATTGTTTCCTTTCCATGTTCAACATTTTCTTTCACATGTTCTATTGGGAATTTTGGATTCATTTGCTTAGAATCAGCAATGCTCAGTTACCAGTTTTGTTGCACATGTGCCTGGTAATTGATTTTTGGATAGAAATGAGAAGATCAAGTATTTTAACCATCAAAATAGCATTCGAGCTATTGGTAAGAGTTGTGCCAGCTCAACAAGTAGGTCTATGATCTATCTGTTTCATTCTCTATTACATGGTTCAATTAGTCTCTCTGTTTTTCTTCCAATGAAATTTACTGCTCTGATTAAAAGAACAAAGCAGAGGTCATAATATCTAGCGGCCTTAACATTTACGTATTCTGTAGATGTTATCTTAGCTGCAAGGAAAATCATTTTCTCAATGTTCTTTCCCATCTTCACTAATTTTTGGTGATTTATTGCAATTCCAAGAAGCACAGTGTTCATTCCAAGAAGTAATACCCAGTGAGTCTTCCTCTCTTTCTCTGTACCTTTGAACAAAAAACAATTGTGAGGTCTCTTTTTGACTTTCTCTTCCAGTACCAGTATAGCACTACAATAGAACAAGTTGCTTTGCAAAAATAGATGACAATTCCTGCATCTTTTTTTCCCTCTTAAGCTGGAGTTTTTTTTCACAAGATAGATGCTATTGTACCATGCCGGTGGACGAGGCAAACTCTGGTCTTGAGTAAACTCATGTAAAGCACCTGATTTGGGTGACCTAAAGCTTGAAACCCCCATAGGTTGCCACACAGCCTCGGTAAAATACCATATAATGTATGCACTTTACCAATCTGTTTCTCAGACAATGTTAGTGCGCTAATTGCATTTATATGTATGAACAAACGTATTATAAGGTTTTTCCATGTGCCCACGCACTGGGTTGCTGACTGGTGACTAGTTTTTCTAGCAATGCTTCCTTGAATTTCAATGCACAGGCTGCTGACCGTGATGATGTAGTTGATGAGATTATAACTCTAATGACCAAACCACTTCGTTGGACATAGAAGGTAAGTATTTATTTACTGTAGATTCTTACCTAGTGATTTTACATGTAAGTTCACATACGGTGCAGTTTTGTCTAGATTGTTCTTGTCCCTACATTACAGGTATGTTCCTGTCTTTGCATAAGGTATATGTATGGTCCAACATCCATACTATTTTGCAGTTTGCACTCTATCTCGACTTGATTTATGCAATTTGAAAGTGATATCTGCACCAAACTAAACCTGTACTTCGGCAAGGTGTATATTTTTAGAAGTGAGCTGGCGTCACTTCTAGCATAACTTAGTTGGATTGGTTGTGCATGGAATTTCTTGCTGCAAATGAATTGGTTGGTAGCGCATGCAATCCTATGCTTCTATGATTCAGTCATTCAGAGTGAGTGGTGAAGTATTGTGCGGAGTGCGCAAGTAGTGCCCAATGTTTCTTTTACTTGGTTTTATAGGTTTTGGTTTGATTTCTTTGTACTCTTCTGCCAATGATTTAGCTTGTGAGGAGATAACAATAGGAGTTAAACAACTTTATTAATTATTATTTTACACAATCTATAGTTCATTAGTTTTTTACTTGCTACTCGCAGTCATTAAGGTTCCATTACTTCCTTTAAGATGTCATTGCTTCTTATGAATCAGCTAATAATTAGTTTGTGGAGGTGAGCTTATGAATCAGCTAATAATTAGTTTGTGGAGGCGAGCTTATGAATCATTTCATTATCGAAGTGCTTTGTTTCCACTCTCCATTCTGGTTTCTTTGGGTACTTTTACCAACTTTATCGAACAGGGGAAAGAGGTACTACTAAGAACTCTTTATTATTTCTTGCTTGCTCCTCATTGTTGGATCTCAAGCTGTATATATAGTTCACGTTTACAAGTGGGAGTCCGAACTGGACTTGTATTCCTATTCCAATGCTTAAACGGAATAGAATCTTTAAGGGATTCGGTTGCCATATAACCGGAAGGCTAAATACGGGCGGGCGGTCGAGACTATGACATCTCTCCTCTCGCATGGCGCTTCGTCCATGAGTGGAATCTGGTAGGACTCTGGCGAGATAGTGGCATCCAGGAGGCATCAGCCAAGGCATTGCCGACCCATTGCACTAAGAGGTGGTGTTGTCCATTGCGTCTAGCTGATTTCAACACCCGGAGCGGCGTAGCAGGACCCGGCCATGGTGAAGTTGCGGCAAGGCGGTGGAGACAGTGGTGCGGTCCTTGGAACTTCTTGGCATCCCCACGTGGAAGACATCATGAAGTTTGGCGCCGGGAAGGTCCAAGCGGTATGCAACCGAACCAATCCGCTCGGTGATCTTGTAGGGACCAAAGTATTTCGGTCCAAGCTTGTTAGTAGGGCGGATGCCCATGGAGGCAGCCGGTCGATGCGATGGCGTAGCCAAACCATGTCGCCAAATTGAAGGAAACATCGCGGTGATGTTGATCATAGTATTTCTTAGCGTAAGCACGGGCTTGAGTAGCCGATCTACGATATCACCAAGGAGTTGATCACGAGCTAAAAGGGAGACTTCGACAGCTTGAACGTTGGCTTCACCCTTTTCATAAGTGCGCAAGGAAGGTGGATCTCGACCATAGACCACCTTAAAGGGTGTGGTACGGAGGGCTGAGTGGAAGGATGTGTTGTAGCAATATTCAGCCCAAGGAAGCCATTCCAACCACTGCCGAGGACGATCGCCAGTTAAGCAGCGCAAATACATGGCGATTACCTTGTTAACGGCCTCAATTTGGTCGTCGGATTGTGGATGGTATGCTGAACTGAGGTGGAGGCGAACGCCCGCCAAGCGGAATAAATCCTGCCAAAAGTTGCTTGTGAAGACCCGGTCGCGATCACTGACAATTGATGTAGGTATCCCATGAAGGCGAACGATCTCATCAAAGAAAACTCGGGCGACCGTTGTAGCGGAATATGGATGGGCCAATGGGATGAAGTGGGCGTATTTGGAAAATCGATCAATGACGAGAGTATGCGATTTCCCATGTACTCGCGGCGATCCTTCAACGAAATCCATCGCAATGTCCGACCAAGGTTGAGTTGGAACGTCAAGTGGTTGAAGGAGGCTGCTGGGTGTAAATGTTCAATCTTATTGCGCGGCAAGCGGGACAAGTGCGCACGAAATTGCGCACAATGCGTTTAGCTCCCGGTCAGAAAAGTCTGGCGCGGCCGATACAAGGTTTTGAATGCCTTCGTGTCTTGCATGGGGTGGCGTGAGGATGTCTTTGAATGAAGAGGAAGTTGGTAGGACATAGAGTCGGCCGGAGTGGAGAATGAGGCCATCTGGACCGTCCATGGTGCGGCTAATTTGCCCGAGGTGATATCGGTGTGAAGCTGCAGAATCCGGTGTGTATGACTTCATTGCATAGTTCCGGAAGAGTGAAAAGGCAGTGACGAAAGGGCCATTAAAGCGGGTGGGAGAAGTCACGCTGGGATAACGATCGGCGACGGTGTTGAGGAGGCGGCCTTACCGAATTCAATGGTAAAATCGTAGCGAAGAGTTTGCTCACCCGATGATGTTGTGGAATAGTGGACGATCGATCAAGGAGAAACTTCAAATCGAGTGGTGCGTGCGAATAAGGAATGCGTGGCCCCAAAGATATGGTCGCCAATGTCGGATGACTTGGACTAAGCCAATTAGTTCACGCTCATAAGCGAGGAAGCTTGGAATGGCGTGGCACCACGGTCGGCTAAAAAAGCGATAGGTCCACGACCTTGGTGAAGGGCGGCCCCAATGCTCGATCCCGAAGCATCACACTCCACAATGAATTTCGGGAGAAATCGGGCATGTGCAAAACGGTCTTTGCGGATAAAGCCACTTTAAGAGTTTCAAAAGCTTGTTGCGCGGTTGGCGACCAACCGAATGCCTCTTTCTTGAGTAAGGTTGTCGTGAGCGCCATCTTGCCAAAGTCTTGGATAAATTTGCGATAATAGCCGCCAAGACCTAAAACCCACGTAAAGCTTTGATTGTTTTGGGTGTGGCGATCTGAAATAGCTTGAACTTTGGATGGGTCCATGGCGACTGGCCGTTGGAGATTATATGGCCCAAGTGGGAGGCGGAAGGTAAGCCAGAAGGAACATTTAGATTTCTTGAGAAACAAAGTGCATTGTCGCGAAGCAAGAAAACCAAAGCGGATGTGTTGCAAATGTTCGGACAGAGGAATCAGTAGATCAAGATATCATCAAAAAAACAAGGACGGCGGCGCAAATAAGGACGAAGGATTGCTGCATCAATGCTTGGAAGGTGGCGGGCGTTGGTCAATCCGAAGGGCATAACCACAAACTCAAAAAGTCCTTCATGAGTCCGGAATGCAGTCTTGAAGATATCCTCGGGGTGCATGCGGACTTGGTGGTACCCTGACCGCAGATCAAGCTTAGTAAAGAAACGAGCTCCGCGCAGTTCGTCCAATAACTCATCCACCACAGGTATCGGAAATTTGTCCTTCACTGTTGACTCATTGAGGGCCCGATAATCCACACAGAATCGCCAGGTGCCATCATGTTTTTTGACCAAAAGGACTGGAGATGAAAAACATGAATGGCTAGGCCGAATCAACCCACGGCTGAGCATGTCCTTGCATTGTTTTTCCAATTCGTCTTTCTGGTGATGTGGGTATCTGTAAGGGCGTACTGAAACTGGGGAAGTTCCTGGACGAAGAGTGATCCGATGGTCTTGAGGTCGGGCTGGAGGAAGCCCCTGTGGCTCTGCGAGGATGTCGTTGAACTCTTCTAGTAGAGGCTGCAATGATTCTTGGCCGGTCTGGACTATAGAATGTATGGTTGGAGCAGTAGAGAGTCCCTGCCATTGCACTCGGTGGCCCGCCAGCCAAAACATCATAGTGAGGTCGTCGAAATCCCACAGGATGGGGCCCAGTGTACTCCCAGGACGATGTCAAAGCCACCCAAGGGAATGCCATAGGCTTGGATGGTGAATGGGGTTTGGTTCACCAGGATCTGTAAGGTACTGCAAAACCCTGTGCAAGCAAGGTGCTCTCCGTTTGCTATTTTGACGTTAAGACCTTGCCGGGAACTAAGCGTAGTGCGACCAAGTTGATGACCCGCTCACTCAAAAAGTTGTGTGTTGATCCAGAGTCGACGAGTGCGACGAAAGAGTGTGTACCAATGGTGACCGCCAGTTGCATAGTACCCCCATTGGATGTTGCTGTGACTGCGTGAAGAGATATCTCCGGTGGTTGCAATGTTTCAAGCAATTCAGGAGCAGATGGCTGGGATTGTGTAGCAAACCACAGAGATGAAGTCCAAAATCGTAGTTTTGACTCGCCAGAGCATCGCCACCAACACCAAAATTGCAGCGCTCGAATCGGAGAGGGTTTCTTTCGATCCCATCTTCCGCCATCCCATCCACGCCAATCATCAACACTTCAGCAGACCCATCGATGAGTACATTCGTTGCAGGCTACGCACTACCTGTGACATCAACCCAGGCCCATGAGGTTTCAGCAGGCGACGCCATATTCCGCCTTCAACCTTCCGTGCCTCAGTTCTTCCCACAGCCGCCCCTGCCATCGCAAGTGTCCCTACCCCCTCGCCACCATATGGCAACCAGCTCGTATTCCAGCGCACCAAGGTACCACAGGCTTGAGTTTCCGACTTATGATGGCATTGACGATCCCCTTTCCTGGTTAAACTGGTGCGAGCACTTTTTCCGCGAACAGCAAACAGAGGAAGGTGACAAAGTATGGCTCACTTATCACCTCACGGTCTTTTCCTGTATGCGCTTTCCATATATGCGGCTTCCATGTATATGCTTTCCTTGTATACACTTTCCATGTATGCACCTTCCATGTATATGCTTTCCTTGTATGTCTACACCAGACCAATATATATACAAGCCATCTCAGCCCTTTAGCTATGTGGTGTCTGCCAATCCCTCTCTACTTCTCTACAGTGAGGACTTGTCAAGTTTGCCAACGTAATAAATTTGAGCATTTACACCTCGCGGGCCTCCAACCACTCGAAGTTCCGACTCAACCATGGTCTAACATCGTGGTGGATTTCATCGAGGGGCTTCCTCGTGTTCACGGTAAAACAGTCATTCTCTATCATTGATCGCTTCTCCAAGTATGCCCATTTTATTCCATTGGCCCATCCCTACTTCGCTACAACTATCGCCTGCGTATTCTTTGATGAGATCGTGCATCTTCATGGGATTCCTACATCAATTGTCAGTGACCGCAATCCGGTCTTTACAAGGAACTTTTGGCAAGATTTGTTTCGTCTAGCGGGCATTCGGCTTCACCTCAGTTCAGCGTATCATCCGCAATCCGATGGTCAAATTGAAGTTGTTAACAAGGTGATCACAATGTATTTGCGTTGTTTAACTAGCGATCGGCCTCGGCAATGGTTGGAATGGCTACCCTGGGCCGAGTATTGCTATAACTCATCCTTCCACTCAGCATTTCGTGAGACCCCTTTCAAGGTGGTCTATGGCAGGGATTTCGGTGTTTCCACTATTGCACCGACTCATTTCTTATCAGATAGTACTGGTGCGATCAACATTGCTTGAGATCCTATAAGTTAGGAGCTCATTAAGCACATTGGAGTGGATGCTTTATACATGCGGTCACAGGTGCAAGATAAAGTTATTGCTCTTCAGTATGTGTCCTTGCAGTTTCAGTTGGCAGATTTCTTCACTAAGGCACAGACTAGAGCTTAGCATCGGTTTTACCTCTCCAAACTCAGTGTTGTTGACCCACCATGAGTTTAAGGGGGTGTTAGATATGTGTATAGTCTAAGGGTTTCTTTGCTTATTGTACATAGTTATATATTGGCGTATTGGGCCTTTTTGGAATCTAAGCCTCATTCAAACAGTATGTATATTTTTTTCATTTTTAGTGAGGGTTGCATTCTGTGGCTATCATAACTAATGCTTAGCGTCATACTAACCACTGCATAGCTGTCTCCAAACCGGTGAGATTGACCTAGCACTGTTGTTCCATTTCATTGCATTGCACCTCTTGCTTTAAGATTGCTTTGGAGTAGTTTGATTTGTGTATCCAGTGTTTGGTTCAGTTTCATTTCATTTAATCCCGCAATTTGTGTATCTAGTGTTTGGTTTAGTTTCATTTCATTTAATCCCGCACTTGCGGTTTTAGGGTAGTAGTACTGTCTATTATGGATTTTGTTATGCTTTGTTTGGTCCACTATAAATGATGAGTTGTCATGAAGGAGCTGATTTACCTTGGACTTGTGCTTGTGCTTATTGGGAAGTGCTGCTTGTTGGGTGAATTTGTTTGATTTGACATGATTTGTCCTATTGTGGTTTTGGCTTAAGTAGGCCACATCTTTGTGCTTGTGCAAAGCTATACAATATGCGAATAGATTTGGATTGGTTTGCACTTGTGTGTTTGGGAGGGCAACGTAGTTTGGCGCGCTTGAGTTTAGTTCATCCAAATGCTTGTTGTAGTGGAGGTCTTCAATAGGTTTAACTTGTATGTGGTTGTTTTGGTTTAATTGCAATGTGCCAGTGTGCACATGAAGTGCAATGTGATGTGTGGATTAAATCTGGTTTGGTTTGATGTGGATTTGATTATCACTATGGTTTTAGTTTGATTGGACCAAATGGTTGTACCTGTATGGTTGTGTACGACAAGTGAAGTTGACATTGTTTGACTCATGAATTTAATTGTACTTTTTGACAAGTGCATTTTGGTGAGTGCCTTTTATTGTGTGGATTTGATCAGTTGTTTGACTCATGGATTTAATTACCCATATGATTATGATTGTACAACAAAGCTCTACGTATGGAATTTGCTTTATTACCATGATGAGTATGACTTGATTTGGCTTTGTTTTCCGGTTTGATTTATTGTTATTTTTTGTTCATGTAACACCCAGCCCAATTTGGATACAGCCCGTGTGGTGCATGTGTGTAATAGTGGTGAGTTAGTCCTGCGTAGGAAGTTATCAACATAGCACAGCGAGGTTGACCATTTTTTTGATGGGGAGGCTAAACCATTTTTGTCAAAGCAAGGATAAAACGCTATTGCTATGCGTGCTTATGCCTGTTCCACCTAGGGACAAGCTTTAGTGGTTTTGGGCCCTAGGGTGTTACAGTGCTTATGGGAGAATGCAATTTGTGTGGTGAATTTAATCTACATCTGGCTTGAACTTTTTAGCTTGATCAAATAGGTTTGTTTCTGCTCTAATTTTGAGGTCGTTGTGCGGAGTGGGTGGATAAATATTGTTTGAAGAGATTGAGTAGCTTGCTCAGTTTGTTTTTGATTTGTGTGTGTGTTCTTGAGCTTATTAGGAGTACTATGTTTTGAGCAATAAAATTTGGTTTTGCATTTATGTAGTTTGGTTTAGCTACTTTTTTCGTTATTTGGAAGCTACTGTTTATTGGTGTGGAGAACATTGAATTGGTCTGATGTTAATTGCTTCATGAAAGAGCGTAATTTTCTAGGGTGTCTGCTTGATAGTCTGTACATTTGATTGTTTATCTGTTCTCGTTTACAATTGTTTTAGCTGATTCTGCATGCTTGTTGTACTTCTAGATGTGCCTTGAGTCCTTTGGTAGCTGGCCGTCTAACCAAAGTACTTCGTTTTCCTCCACGTTTTGGCTCTGTTGGGGTTTAATAGCTGTATTTAATCAGTCCAATTTAAGTGAACAATTAGTTCAATTCCTGACCTTAATTTTACTGAGCAACGAGCTAACGACCATGATATGTTACTCCAATCATTTGAAGCTACCAAGACTTTTGCACTTCTCACTCCTTGACATCTTCAATGGTGGGATGCATTATCACATTTAGCGTTAGATGCGCAAACACTTTGCTCAGCTGAACTTTCTAGTGTGCTCTGTGGCATTTGGTCATGAGTTCAATTGAGATGATCATTCTTCATTATTGGTTTGTGGTATGATCTTTGATGAGAGTTGCCTTCTGTTGTTAATTATGTATTACATGTTTCATTATCTTGTAGTTAATTTGTTATATTAGAAAGGTATTCATGCTGTTACTAATACTAGGTATTTTACAGTTTATACATTTATAGAGGTGCTGTATTGACTCATACTAGTGCACACGCTTCATTGTTAGGTTTCCTTTTTGTAACTTTTTCAAGAACATCAGTTGGCCGCTAATCCTGTAAAAGGCTGGAATACAATACCGAGAAATATCCATCTAAAAAATAGGAATAAAATACTGAAAAATAACATGCCTTAGATTCTCATTCATAATGTGCTAGTGGCTAGTGCACACGCTTCATTGTTAGGTTTCTTTTTTTTTTTGCTGTAAACTTTTTCAAGAATAACATCAGTTGGCCACTAATCCTCTAAAAGGCTGGAATACAATATTGAAAAATATCCATCTAAAAAATAGGAATAAAATACTGAAAAATGACAGCCTTAGATCCTCATTAATAATTGTGCTAATGGTGTAGCTGGTAAGTATGTGAGACCCTATAGGTCAACAACAAAATTGTTTACATAATTTGTACATCATTTTTTACTTGATTTAAAAAAGAATTCTCTTCACTTCCACTAAAATGCCATGCTTCTTGATTTAATTGATTTCAACAAGTGGGGTTAGTTTGGGTAACTGCACTTAAACTTGTTCCTTTATCAAAATATTTCATTTTCATTATCCTTTTGCCTCTCTTTTTGGATTTTACTATCTCTAAATTAATTAGTCCGGTTTCAGGAAATCCAGTGAGCAGCAGGTCCAATCCACACATTGATTACTACTACGAAGCTTTTCAGGCCACCTTTCATTTCATGCTTACAGAGGAGTCATTGCAGCTAGAAAAAGAAAGTAGTGTTCCAAGTTGTTGAACTTTCTTGTCCACATTAATATCCTTCGAAGTACAATCTTTCTTCGCCTTATCTCTCTTTAAGTTGACTAGAGATGATCATTTGACCACAACATGTTTAGGCTCCATCTTTTTTTTTTTACTATATCTAATTTGATCAGTCCGCTTTCAAGAAATTAGGTGAGCAAAACCATTCCAATATTTTAACCTTGTAGTAACAACCAAGATAATGTCATTTGAAGGTACGAAAGAAGTTGTTGGTATAACATAGAATGTAAAGTATTTTTTGAGCTTCCTAGTCGATCTTGACATCTCTTAGTGCCCATTTTCTCCATAGTATTTGGCCAATGGGCGCAATAGTGAGGTTGGGCAGCCTTCTTGTGATAACACTAACTCCTTTGTTACCACCTCGTCTCTCTTGTAGCTCTGTTGGGTTTGATAATTCTACTTTTACTTGAAGCTATGAGAGTTTGAGGGTACTGTTTGGGTTTGGGGTGGGCGGGTAATGCTTATGCTTGTGGCATTGCAGCCATTTTTGGCCTGGTTTGGTCTCTTTTGATTGCATAATGTGTTTGTACTTATCCCTAAATAAATGTGTGTGCTTGTGTGGAAGAGAGTGCCGTTTGATGGATGTGTTTTTTAGTTTGCTTTCGGTTAGGTTCCATATTGTTAGAGTACAATATATTTGGTAGGTTAGAGTCTATTGGGATTACAACTTCAAGTCTTGTACCTCTATATATACCGCTAAAGAGGCTCAATGCAACACATCTAATTCCACCCAATTACATCTTTCTTCACATATTGTATTGATAATTCGGACGTGCGCTTGTGGTTAGTGTTAGACAGCTAGATCATAGGTGCATGGGCCTTTGGCCTGTTATGGCTAATTATAGATTGATTACTGTTATATTAGGCAAGGAGATCCCACGGTGGTCATGATTCTATAAACCAACCGGGTCCTCCTTGTCTATATATGTAACCCTGCCTTTTGGCCCCTAATCAATCTACAGATTTCCATAGCTTTCATGGTATCAGACGCCTAGGTTCCCCTTCCGCTGCCTAGCTCTCGCGCGCCCCTGTGGCTGCGCACCACGCACCCTTCCCTGCGGCCATGCCCGCCTCTCTCCTCTCGCTTCCTGCCGCCGCGACAGCTCGCGCCGCCAAGCAGCAGAGGACCTCCGCCGCCAGCAGAGGCGCCGACGCCACGCCTTCCAGTAGCGCCAGCGGCCGAACAGAGGCCGCCGTCGCCGCCAGAGCGTGACGCCGCGCCGCGCTCGTGAGACCTCCACCGCCGCAGAAGCCGCTCGACGCCGCCGCCCGCCGCGCCAGCGCGATCGCAGAGGCTGCGGCCGCGCGCGAGAGCGCGACGCCGCCGCTGCGCCTTACGAGGACCTCCGCCGCCGCAGAGGCCGCCGACGCCGCCGCCGGCCAGCCAGCGCCAGCGGCGAGCAGAGGCCGCGCCGCCGCCAGAGCGCGACGCCGCTGCCATCATCAACCTCCACGCGCAGGCCGTCGGGGTCCAGAACATACGCAGCCTCGTCCCCGCCATCCTTGACATGGAGTCCAATAACTACTCCCGCTGGCGCCACCAGATGCTTCTGGTCCTTGGGAAGTTCTCCCTCCAGCGCCATGTCCTCGCCGATGCTGCTGATCACACCTTCCCCGACTGGGAGCGCATGGACTGTGTCGTCATGCCGTGGCTCAACGGCACCATCTCTCCCGATCTTGAGGAGATTGTCCGGGAAGACCACCCCCCTGCCCGCTCCATCTGGCTTGCCCTGGAACAGCAGTTCCTTGGCAATCGCGAACAGCGAGCCCTCTACCTCGACGCCGCCTTTCGCAACTTCGTCCAGGGCGATCTCTCCATCACTGACTACTGCCGCAAGTTCAAGTCCATGGCTGATGCCCTAGGCGACTTGGGGGAGGTCGTCACCGATCGTACACTCGTCCTCAACATCATCCGCGGCCTCAACGAGCGGTTCGCCTCCATCGGCATGTATCTTGGCGTGGCGTCCGTTCCCACCCTTCTGGCGGCGTCATCGACCTCCTCCTTGAGGAGCTCAATCTGGCCCATCGCTCGACGCCTTCGCCCACCGCCCTCGTCGCCACTGGTGCCGCTGGCTCTGCTGGTCTTCATCAGCAACCCAGCAAGCCGGCCGCACCCCCACAGCCACCTTCCAGTGGCTTCTCTGGCACCAGCAGCAACTCCAGGAACTCCGGCAAAGGCGACAAACGTGGCACCCGTGGTGGCAAAGGCAAGGCGGCGACCGCACACCGCTCGTTCAAGACTCTACGACAAGACCACAGGCAGTCCGCCGGTGGCGTGGCCCAACTTCTACAGGCCGTGGTCAGGTTCCATCAGCATGTGGCCTGGGAATCGTCCTCCCATGGCTCCAATCCGGCGCCGTTCTCGATTGCGCACCCCAGACCTCGCGCGCAGCCCTTGTGGCCGGCACCCGAGCCTGATGGTCGCTCCTCCCGACGCCCAGGGGTCGTGGGCTGCTCCTCCTGGCTACTACTACCCCACCGCCGGCACGCTGTCCTGGGATGCACAGGGACTTGCTTCCTCCTTCAACACCGTGTCGTTGACCCCACCTCAGCAACACGATTGGATCTTCGACACCGGCGCCACCTCGCATATGACCTCCGACACCAGTACACTCTCCTCCACCTCTTCCTCACGGTATCCTCTTCCACCTTCAATTATTGTCGGTAACGGAGCCTTACTGCCCGTCACCTCCTCTGGCACAGCTCATCTTCCCGGTTCATTATGCCTTAATAATGTCCTCGTTTCACCTGGGCTTATTAAGAATTTAATTTCCGTACGCCAATTCAGTTCCGACAATAATTGTTCCGTCGAATTTGACCCCGCTGGTTGTTCTGTGAAGGATCTGCAGTCCCAGAGAGTGATTACCAGGTGCAATAGCTCTGGACCGTTGTACCCTCTTCGCCCATCTGGCGCACCATCCCTTCCTGCTGCACACCTCGCCACTGCGTCCTCCGCGTCCACCCTATGGCACCGTCGTCTCGGTCATCCTGGATTCGAGACTCTATCCAAACTTATGGCTTGCAATAAAGAAATTAGACAATCTATATGTCATGCTTGTCAGCTAGGATGTCATATACGTCTTCCTTTTCCTGTGTCAGCATCCCGTGCCTCATTTATTTTTGATCTTATACACTGTGATTTATGGACCTCGCCAGTTCCTAGTGTATCCGGTTTCAAATATTATTTGGTCATTCTCGACGATTGCTCTCACTACATGTGGACGTTTCCTTTACGGCTCAAGTCTGACATGTTCACCACCCTGTCTAATTTCTTTGCTCTTGTTTCCACACAGTTTGGATGCACCATCAAGTCTGTCCAATGCGACAATGGGCGCGAGTTTGACAATTCCAGCACCCACACCTTCTTTCTCACGGCACTCACCTTCGTATGTCGTGTCCTTACACGTCCGCTCAGAATGGGAAGGCTGAGCGGGCCATTCGCTCCCTCAACAATATTGTTCGATCTCTTCTTTTTCAGGCCTCTCTTCCACCTCGCTACTGGGTAGAAGCCCTAAACACCGCCACCATTCTTCTCAACATCTTACCAACCAAGACGCTGCGCTCCCGTACACCATTTGAAGCCTTATTTGGCTCTCCTCCAGCGTATGATCACCTGCGCGTCTTCGGTTGTCGCTGCTATCCCAACCTGTTTGCCACAACTGTCCACAAACTCGCTCCGCGCTCCACTTCGTGTGTTTTCCTTGGCTACTCTGCTCATCATAAAGGATACCGCTGCCTAGACACCGACTCCAACAAGATCATCATTTCTCGGCATGTGATCTTCGACGAGTCTTCTTTTCCTTTTGCTGAGCAGCCCACCACACCCTCTCCCTTGGAGTTTGAGTTCTTGGATACCTTCACTAAACCCGCTCAGGTGCCCATAGGCCCGACGCGGCTGTTATTACCTGTTGCAGGAACCTCACTGGCTTCTCCGATGCCTCCATCGACTGCTGACCACCGCGATCGCCACGTCGCGCGGTGCCTCTGGCGCTCTTCCTACGGCATCACCAGCTTCCTCACCCGCACAGCCAAGTGCGGCAGCCTCGACGTCCTCGCTCAAGACGACCACGCGTGCGGTGCAGCCGCTCGACGCCCCCCGACACCACTGCGGCCCGCTGTCTCCGCCTGACCACATGCGCTGTCCACCCCCGGCCGCGCCCTGCTATCACCAAGGTGTTTAGCCGGCGTCGCCCAGCTCCTTCGGCGCCCTCACACTCGTCGCCGATCACTCCTGCACCCCTTCCGAAGGGTGCTATAGCCATTCCCCCGGTGGTCAATCAACATTCCATGACCACCAGGCGAAATGCGGCATCCGGCTTCCTGCGGTCTACCATACTGCACCATTGTCTCCTGTGCCGAAGACATATCGTGCTGCCCTTGCTGACCCACAGTGGCGAGCTGCCATGCTGGAGGAGCATGCTGCCCTTCTCCACAACAGCACCTGGGATCTCGTTCCACGCCCCCCGGCGCAAATGTGGTCACCGGGAAATGGATCTTCAAGCACAAGCTGAAGGCTGATGGCTCATTAGAACGCTATAAAGCTCGCTGGGTTTTTCGCGGCTTCACCCAACGGCCCGGAGTTGATTTTGCAGAAACCTTCAGCCCCGTCGTCAAACCGGCCACTGTACGGACTGTTCTATCTATGGCTCTCTCGCAACTGGCCCATTCGTCAACTTGATGTGAAGAATGCGTTCCTACATGGCACCCTTTATGAGACAGTGTACTGTGTTCAACCCTCCGGATTTGAGGATTCCAGTCATCCAGACTACGTCTGCCGTCTGAACCGTTCTCTCTACGGTCTCAAGCAGGCGCCTCGAGCATGGTACAGCCGCTTTGCAGCCTACCTGGTCTCTCTCGGGTTTGTGGAAGCCAAGTCTGACACCTCGCTCTTCGTGTTCCGCCGCGGTGCTGACACTATTTACCTGCTGCTCTACGTGGATGACATCGTCCTCATTGCTTCGTCGGCTGCGCTCCTCCAGCGTACTGTTTGTGCTCTCCAGCAGGAGTTTTCGATGAAGGACTTGGGTGATCTTCATCACTTTCTCGGGATGCAGGTTCAGCGCCGGCCTGATGGTCTCTTTCTCACGCAGCGACAGTGCATGCAGGAGATTCTCGATCGTGCAGGCATGGCTGAGTGTAAACCCTGCTCCACCCCGGTGGATACTTGCTCAAAGGTCTCGGGCCTGGATGGTGCTCCTGTCAGTGACGCCACGGATTTTTTGAGTCGGGTGGTGCCTGCGCAGCCTCACCTTCACTCGTCCAGACATCTCCTACGCCGTACAGCAGGTCTGCCTCCACATGCATGACTCTCGGGAGCCTCACCTTGCAGCTCTGAAGCGCATCCTACGGTACATACGTGGTACTCTTCACCTCGGGCTGCTCATTCGACCCTCAACACAGTTTGATCTGGTGGTTTACTCCGACGCCGACTGGGCCGGCTGTCCTGACACACGCAAGTCCACCTCAGGCTATGCCGTGTTTTCGAGATAGCCTCGTCTCTCGGTCGCCCAAGCGCGAACACATCTCAGTCCGGTAGCGCCGAGTATCGTGGAGTCACCAATGCCGTGGTTGAGGCATCCTGGCTGCGCCAACTTCTATGTGATCTCCACTCCCCACCCAGCAAGGCTACCTTTGTTTATTGCGACAACATCAGCGCCGTCTACATGTCTTCCAACCCGGTTCAGCACCAACGCACCAAACACATTGAGATTGATCTTCATTTTGTTCGGGAGCGTGTCGCCATTGGTGTTGTCCATGTTCTTCATGTGCCGACGTCATCCCAGTATGCCAACATCTTCACCAAGGGCCTGCCATCGACAGTCTTCCAGGAGTTCCGGTCCAGTCTGAACATTTGTGCAGACGCTCCGACTGCGGGGGGGTGTTAGACAGCTAGATCATAGGTGCATGGGCCTTTGGCCTGTTATGGCTAATTATAGATTGATTGCTGTTATATTAGGCAAGGAGATCCCATGGTGGTCATGATTCTATAAACCAACCGGGTCCTCCTTGCCTATATATGTAACCCTGCCTTTTGGCCCCTAATCAATCTACAGATTTCCATAGCTTTCAGTTAGGGTCAAAGGTGTGTCTTAAAACTGTTGCTGGTGGGATTTCATTAACTGTGTTTTGGTTTGTCTCTTTTGGTTGGTCAGAGGTGTGTATCCATATTTGTATTGATAATTCGTATGTGCGCTTGTTTTGGTTTGTTTCTTTTTGTTGTGTGGTTTAGTGCCTTGTATTTATGGTTCTATTGTGACCTAATGACTAGGCTTATATAGTGAAACTTGATGTGGAATTGACTCCCTTTGACTTCTACACAAGTGTTATTTGACTTGCTTGTTGATTGGTTTGGTTTGGCAGGGATTTACTTGTTCAATTATTGTTTTGGTTTAATTGAACGCATGGTTGTGCTTGTAAGGTGATATTTGATTAGCTTAACCCACTTTTGATGCTTAGATTTGATTCGTTTATTTTATCGGTTGATTTGATGTTCCTGTTATGGTTTTGGTTCTAATGAACCAGATTGTTATGCCTCTATGGTAATGTCATCTCAATACATGGAATTGATTTTGACTCGTAGAAGTGCCATTTTACATGAAGCTGTGGAATGTGGTTTGGCCTTGTCTGAATTCGATTGCCCTATTATGATATTGGTTCGATTGAACTACATGATTGTGTGTATGGTTTGACACATGGATTTGATTTTGTTACATGATGAACAAACAATATTGATCACTTTTTTATGTGCAATTTTGCTATGGTTGTTTGTCTTGGACATTTGATTGCTTGTTATGGTTTTTGGTATGCTAAACCACATGGTTGTGTTGAATTAGCATGCTTTGAATTGTTTAGGTGATATTTGACTTGAGATTTTGCAATTTGGTTTGGTTTTTGGCTTGGTGTTGGCTTGATTGTCTTGTTATGGTTTTGGTTCATTTGAATATTACATGATTGTGCTTATTCGGATATGATAATAGGACATCGCTTGGAAACTTTGTTACTATGATCTGTCTCAATACTCCGCATGGACTCGGATCATCTGCCTTCCCACTTCTCTAGGTCAATACTACACCTTGACCAATTATCTGCTTCTGTAGAAAATCTCAGGAGCACAGTAAAGAGCCTAAGTCGGATAGTGCACCGCTGTTGATTTTTCATAGTTAGCTCAAATTGATCCAAAACTTGAGAAACTCAACCACAACTCGATCCTTGGCAATCTATGACTAGATTATCGGCTAGACAACCTAGTGTGCATCTCAACTAGTTACTCAACTTAACCAAACTTGACTTCCTAGATCAATTCTAAGCACAAGGTCTTTAATCTTCATGAAAACCATGCTTTGACATCGTATGCTAAATTTAGGGATCCATAAAAGCCAAGATTATCCCTTTTCTCAATATCAAGAGCTCACTTATAGCAATTTCACTAAAAAACAAGGTAGTCTTGATGCTTAGAGTTATTAATCGCCAAAACCACCAACACAATGAAAATATGGTGTTTGTGCCTATGGTGCGGTGTGTGTTGTTGATCTGGCTTTTCCTTGTGTATGTTTAAACATGCGTGTGTGCTATGTTACTGGTGGGAATTGGGAGGGGTGCATTCGTAGTGGATAAGTTAGTAGATTTGGTTCCATTTGTTATGTGCTTGTTAGATCTACGATTGAATAGATAAATCGCCCACGTATTCAAAGCCTAGAGACAACTAAACCCTAGAAACTAGGAAAAGACACAAATATCCTTATATCCTTGACACCCTCCTTAAATGCAAGGCGTATGCAATACCATCATTTGAAAGGGTTGACACAAATAAGAAAAATAGTGATTGATTTCTATGAGTTATCTCCATCACTTGTATATTCTTTGCATATAACAAGATTAAAAAGGGGAGAAGATCAAAACCAACAAGATCAAGAGCAAATCAATCAAAACAAGAGAACTCTATGAGAGATGAGCAAACTTGATGTATTATTACTTGAAAATGAAGATTTTATAGAGAACAAAAGAGTGCACCATAACACTCATACTTTTTAAATCCTAACCCTAGAACACTTGACTAGAATATAGATGGTTGGATAGTTAACCTACAAGCCTCCATCCCAACAAATTAAATAGATGAGGCAACCAACCCACATCTAACACTAATGAATATTATCTAATAGCACAAATGGGAAAAGGGCATTATCCGTGAGAACTCATGAGCTAGATATGGGGATATGACTGTAACGTTCCAACCCGAGAGGAAAAGGGAAAGCCGCCCAGTACAGAATGTGACTTGAGCGAAAGCTCTCACACCAAGGCATTGGATCAAGGCAAAGTCGTCCTCTGTCTGTGTAGAGTCGTAATTCTTGTTACTAGACATTGGGTTCAAACCCGAAAGGTACCCATCGTCGAATAACTGTATATCAAACAGGACATGTGAACATGAACAGAGAAATTGGTGGGGATTGTTGGCCCGGAGGGCAGTTTAATAATTTCACATTTGATGAAGAAAAGAAAAAAAGGAAAGAGAGGAAGTGGGGTGTGGACCCCACCGGTCAGTGAGGTAAAGTGGAGATAAGGCCAAGCCTTATCTCCTCGCTGGCATTTCGGCACTGGGAATGGAGCGGCGGCGGCGCCGATCAATCCAGACTCCTCGGCCAGGCAGGCGACGGCCGCCAGGTCCGCCATGACAACGCGACCACCGGGCGGCCCGCGGTGCGCGAGGCACATGGGCGGTGGGGCCTCTGAGGCGCAGCGCGCAGGGGCTTTCCTGGTCGGTCAGCCTCGGTGTGCGGGCGCGGGTTCTCCGGTCCATCTCAGCTGCTGCAAAGGTTGGGTCTTGGAGACCGAGTCAGGCGGAATGGAGGGCAGCCGGGTCAAGCGAATGAGGGGCGACGTGGGAGGTGCCATCGGCCCGGCCACTTCGGCTGCTAGCCGTTGAGCCGTAACCCGTTGACCGATGCCCTGGGCGACTTGGGCGAGGTCGTCACTGATCGCACGCTTGTCCTCAACATCATCTGCGGCCTCAACGAGCGCTTCGCCTCCATCGGCATGCACCTCCACGTGGGCGCCCGTTCCCCTCCTTCCTGGAAGCCCGGAACGACCTGCTGCTTGAAGAACTCCACATGGCTCATCGCTCGGCGCCTTCACCCACTGCCCTCTTTGCTTCTGGTGCTGGCGGCACTGCTGGTCCTCTTCATCAGCAATCCAGCAAGCTCGTCCCACCACAGCAGCTCCCCAGCGGCCCTCCTGGAAATAGCGGCACCTCCAAGAACTCCGGCAAGGGCGACAAGTGCGGCTCGCGGTGGCAAGGGCAAGGGGCGGCAGTCTGGCGCGCCCGCCCCTGGTCCAGCCCCTTCTACACAGCAGCAGCACCCAGCGTAGGCTCCACCAGGTGGTTCGTGGCCCAGCTTCTACAAGCCTTGGTCTGGCTCCATCAGCATGTGGCCCGGGAATCGTCCTCCCCTGGCTCCTCTGCCGGCTGCTCGTCCTCCCCTGCCGGCCCCTGCACCTCAGCCGCAGGTCTTTGTGGCCGGCGCCCAGGGGAAGTGGACTGCTCCTCCCGGCTACTACCATCCCATGGCTGGCATGCCTTCCTGGGACTCGCAGGCGCTGGCTTCCTCGTTCAACACCATGTCGCTGACTCCGCCTCAGCAACATGACTGGATCTTCAACACCGGCGCCACCTCGCACATGACCTTTGACGCTGGTACTCTCTCCCACACTTCTTCCCCACGGTATTCTATTCCACCTTCCATTGTATGACTTGTCGACGTGGCCCGCCACCAGCCGTGAGTCAGTGCGGACGAGAACTCGCCGCGCACCAAGAGCTTTGAGCTTCGCGAGGCCGAAGAGTAGTGCCTCGTATTCGGCTGTGTTGGTGGCGGGAAATGCAAGGCGCGCCGAGTACGATAGGCGGTGCCCCTGTGGCGTAGTAAGTACGATAGGCGGTGCCCCTCTGGCGTAGTGACCACTGCGCCCACGCCTACGCTGGAAACACCGTAGGCTCCATCAGTGTCAAGCATCCACACCGGGTCGTCTGGCTGCTGGGCGGGCTGAGCCGAGGGGGTCCACTCCGCGAGGAAGTCCGCGAGAACTTGGGACTTGATCGCTGCTCGCGAAGTATACGTCAAAGAAAATGGCGCGAGCTCGGCTGCCCACTTGCCAATGCGCCCTGTGGACTCCTTATCGTGCAGCATCTCTGCTAAGGGGAACGAGGACGGCATGGTGATTGGGTGAGTCAAAAAATAATGTCGGAGCTTCCACGAGGCCATGACCAGTGCGTGAGCCAACTTCTCGAGCTCCGTATGGAACCCGTCACAGCGCGAAGGGTCTTGAAAAATGGCAAGCCTCGCTACGCTGCCCTAGACATCAAGCGACTCAATGTGGCCATCTGGCCAGCAAGTCGTTGGACCTCCCTTGTCGTCTTGGGCGGCTCCATAGCGAGGATCGCGTCGACCTTGTCGGGGTTGGCCTGGATGCCGCGTCCTGACACCAGAAAGCCTAGGAGCCTACCTGCCTACACGCCAAATACACACTTGTCTGGGTTGAGCTTGATGCCCGCCTTCCTAAGGTTGTCGAAGGTCTTTTGGAGATCTTGGCCGTGTGAGACTAGCTGCTTGGTTTTGACGACGACATCATCGACGTAAGCCTCCACGTTCCTCCCGAGTTGAGGAGCCAGTGCTAACGCGATAAGGCGGGTGAAGGTTGCCCCCGCATTCTTCAAGCTGAAGGGTATCCTGACGAAGCAGTATGTCCCTATCGGCGTGATGAAGCTGGTCTTGGCCTCGTCATCCTTGGCCATATAGATCTGGTGGTAGCCGGAGTAGGCGTCCAAGAAGCTCATGAGCTCACAGCCTACGGTGGCATCAACCAGTTGATTTATGCGGGCCAAGGGATAGTCATTTTTCGGGCATGTCTTGTTAAGGGCCGTGAAATCGATGCACATACGCCAGGTGCCGTTGACTTTTTTCACCAACACCGGGTTGGCCAACCAATCCGGATGTTGAACCTCACGGATGACTCCGGCCTGGCAAAGTTTCGCTACCTCCACCTTGCCTGCTTGCTGCCGGTCAATGGACATACGCTGAAGCCTTTGCCTGACCGGCCTAACATCAGGGCGGACCGATAGGTTGTGCTCGATGAGGAGCGGTCCACGCCTTTGATGTCCTCCGGGGACCATGCGAAGACGTCAGCGTTGCTCGGGAGAACCCGGAGCAAGGCCTGCTCCACCTCCGGGGAAGAGCCTTCACCGATGGACACTAATTGACCTTCAGCCTGGAGAGGTATCCTCTTGACCCCATCCTCCGGTCGGGGCTTGGGTGTCTACCCCAGAGCGGACGGCACGTCCGCCTTGAGTTTATCGGTGAGGGCGTGCACCTTGCGGTGCAGGCTCCTGGGATAAGCCTCCACGCGCCGGGCGAGATCCTGGTCGCTGAAGATGGTGATGACGCCCATGCGGTCGGAGGCCTCTGCAAATAGAACGTTCGCGGAACTGCCCCCGTCGACGAGGACACGCCTAACGTCGCAGCCTGCGATGTCAGCTTGAATGACCGAAGGGTCCTGGTGGGGAAATTCCACGCCTCGGGCGTCGGCTGGCGTGAAGGTGACTTCACCGTGCGCCCTTCCTGGAAGCGATTGTGCCGAGGTCCCCAGCGAGGAGCCTCCGGAGATGACGCTGATGATGTGATGCTGGGCCCCCTCTATGACCCCAGCTCGTGGGGGGCTCGCTTGCGGCTGCTATACGTGGGCCACTGCGGGGGGCGGCACCTCCGAGGCCCAAGCTCTAACGATGGCCTGTCGCAGCGCCATGACGGCGATATATGCCCGCGTGGCATGGTCACCATGGCCATGCGCCTCGCACCGTCTGCCGTGGTACGCGATTTCTTGCCCTGCGCGTAGTCTCTCGTCGCGCCCCCTTCCGAATCTCCATCCTCGGTCTCCCCCGCCCCTCCCAGGTAAGGCGGGGACAAGTTTCTGAGGAGCGCCCTCTATGACGAGGACGTGGCGGGCCTTTTGGGGCCTGCGCTGGTTGCGTCGGGGCTTGTACCTACCGCTTGACGAAGTCTCGCGGAGCTCGGCGTTGTTGTGCGTAACGGTGTCCCTCGCATACTATGGCTGGCTCTTGCCTTTCGAGGAGCCTTCGGCGAATCTTCGCTCTTCGCCGCGCCCTCCGCCGGATTGGCATCGGCGTCCTTGCCTTGGCACCACCGCGCGTCTCCTTCCGCTCTGGTGCACTCTTCTATAGCATCATGGCTATCCGCCCGTTCTTGGCGTGGGCTCCAGCGCGACCACGACGGGGCCTACTTACTCCGAGCCTCTTGCATACTCTGCACAGCTCCGCGGAGATCTGCTAACTCCTGCTGGAGCGTGCCGAAGGCCGCCAGCATGGCGTCCCCCACTGCCGGCGTGGCCACGGCGACCGGCGCACCTGGTCGCGCTGTCGGGACAGTAGTGACCACGGCTTGCACTCCTGGGTTGCCCGCCGCGTCAGCGTGGTGGACTCCGGCATTGATGACGGGGCCCGTGTTGCCGCCGAGACCGCTCGGCGCTCCCGCACCGGGTGTAGGGACGGCGGTCGCGCCTCCACGGGCGCCGACGCTACCGCTCCCTGCCACCCGGTCGGTACTGTCGGAGTTGGCTGTTACGCCGGCGGCGGGGTCGGGCGTCACGCGTAGGGCGTGGTCGGCCGTTGCACCGGCCATGGGGTCGACCGTCGCGTCGGCGGTGGCGGGGTCGACCGTCCCGCGGTGGGTGTCGGCGTTCACGCCCACGACCGCCGATGCCGAAGCTCTGGTGTTGATGCGGGATTTCGCCGCGTCTTCTTCCTCGCCACCGATGATGAAGCTTTCTTCGGTGCCATCCTTCTTGAGATCTTGAGGTTTGCTCTTGTCGTCCCCAAGGACGGCGTCAACTGTTGTGGTTATAGACCAAACAGAGAGAGTATGTGGTAGTGGAGAGTTAGATGAGCAATGCTCTGGGTCTTCCTATGGTTTGCGTTACATACATTTATGTACTCAGGGGGAATGTCATTACAGTTATGCCCTTACATCCAAATACCCTTTACATGGGTATTTACGTCATTACACACGTCCCACTTGGGCCTTATAACCCTCTAACAGGCCGGCTGGGCTTAGGTGGGGGCCAACATTCATCGTTCTATATTTTTGCACAGCAAATGTTCTTTGTATGTTTAAGCATTCTGTTGTTGCTTCTATCTCAAAAGGTGGATATTACTAGAAACTGGAACTCTAAAGATGTGTAGAGCATTTTTAAACATTGCTGTATAGTACACAGATCATCGTGTTCTTCTGAAGTAATTTACTGATATTGTCAAAACTAAATGACATTATTTTGCAGTTTTGTAATGGATCTCAACATGAAGCAACTTCAAGAGGCTCTGGTTGACGTCGGAACTGATGCAGAGCAACTTCTTCTGGCAAGGCATCAGGTCTTGTTAGACTGTTAGATAAAAGTTTCAATATTGATCACTCCTGATTTATTCTTCTGTGACTATCAGTTAGTGGAAAATGACAAGATGAGGAATGCTAACAGAGAGGCCTTGACAGCCCTCCGGAAAAGAGCCAAAACAACCAAAACTAGTGTGCCATCTCCCTTTGAGGTCATAATGATAGAGATGGAAGGTGCCTCTGGCAAGCAGCTGGTAAAGGAGATATGTCCGACATGTGGAAATCACAACCCCAAAGAAGATACCTGGTTAATGTTTCCAGGATCAGATATCTTTGCTTGTGTTCCATTTCATGTAGCACACACTGTTCTTGATAATGGTACCCTCGTGATCCAAACAAATGTGCACATTTCAATGTACTGTTGAAATAGGTTCGGTACATATATGGAGCAAGACCTCTACCATCCATTTTAAAATCCAGGGAGGATCATGCTTTCAAATCTATTCACACACTGCGGTTTTATTAGCTAGGAGGTTTGAATTATTTATTGTGTTTGTCAAATTACTCATATTTGGGATAAAAGGCTTTGCTGTTGCTGCTGCTGCTGCTGCTGTGTTTGTCAAATTACTCATATTTGCCAATAATACATCTCAAGTAGAACAAACTGCGTAACCAGGAGGTTCCCATAACCTTACCATGTAGTGATCTGAGTCACATGAAAACTGTTAAAATGACTATGGTACAAGGGGTTGAACAAGTCTAGTTCAGTACTTCCCTTTTATGTTCACCAACATGTTGTGGCATTCCCATCTTTTTTATGATCAATTGCTTTCCTTCATTGTTGTTGTAAAACTTTCAAGAACATTTTGTTGAAGTGTTATATGTTCTTTTTGTGCGAAGGGAAAGCTATGTATGCCTTTTTTTTTAACCATGTGGTGTTTAATCAGCTCCTTGAGACCATACTGACGACTTGCAATTTCTTATTTCATAATGGCGCAGATCAAGAACGCCTAGACTATGACACCAAGAAACTGCAAAGCTTTGTCAAGGAGAAATCATTTTTGATCTCAGAGAAAGGCGCCCTTGCAGACAGAATCAGCACTGGCTTCGTGAAATCCCTCGTTAGCGTTACAGATAAACCGAAGTAGGTTCAGGAGACAAGGAGCAAACCATGCTTGCCTGCTCCAGTCCACAAGAAGCTGCGCATCACCTAAAATGAAGCATCAATTAGGTGGCTGGACTCCTTGCGCTGTCAGCTATATTGTTCTTTCTTGGAACTATGTGGCTCGGTTTTGCTGTGCTGCGACATCACATCACGCTGCGATCGATGAGAAGTAGGCAACTGTGAATCCTTTTTAATGACTAGGGTTGTGGGCAACCTGGGCCTGTGTGGTCATCCCCATTTCAGTCGAGACCCCAGATTCCACGTCCAAGTAGTGGTATTACCATGATAAAGTCTGGTTCTGCGCTAGTCCTGGATCTTTTTTTTTTCCTCTGTGCTTGCTGCGTACCACTGGAAACTAAACAGCCACCTGCTGCGATTCCACGTTGTGTCCTCTGTGCATCCATTTGGGCATAATTAAAGGTGGATCTAGCAGTCGCGTTTTTTCTGTACGTTTCAGAACAGTACTAGCTATCTGCATCCATGACAAACTTGTGGCGATGCGTCGATAGCAGAGCAGTTACTAGTCAGCTGTAAATTTACAGGCCTATAATATTAGACGGTTGTCCTTGCTTTGTCACGGCAGAGTTAAGCTAAGCTAGTGCTACAAATCTAAATGCGCCATGTACTGAGGTAGGCAACCACTAAGCCTCAAAATAGCAAAACCGACGGCGAGATGGCGCGCGACGTGCGGAGGCGACGTGCGGAGCGAGAGGGCAGCGCAGCGCACCCACCACCACCACGTACGCGCCGGTACGCGCGCGCGCCCCAAGAAAGGAAACCGCCGGCTGTCCTTCCACCACGACCGAGTAGCAGCACGTACCCGGCCGCCGTCATGGCCGCCGGCGCGCCCGCTGCCACCGTGACGACCGGCGTCGCCATGCCGGTGCCCGTGCTGCTGTGCGGGAGATGCTGGGAGGACGCCGCGGTCTCGCTGGGGCTGGTGGCCGTGCAGCTGGCCGGCGCGGCGTACATGGTGGTGCTGACGCCGATCCTGGCGCTCGGCCTCGACCCGCTCTTCCTCGTCACCTTCGGCAGCCTCTCCACGGGGCTCCTCACCCTCCCCTTCGCCCTCAACCTCGAGAGGTGCGCACTGCACAGCATGCAGAAAGCCATGCGATTGAACAGTGTAATTAACATCCATGCATGCATCCTGATTTAATTTGTATTCTAGTTAATCTGTGTCCTCGTCTGTTTCACGTGGCTACGACGAGACATGGAGCAGAAAGAAATGGCCGTCGGAGCTGAGCAGCCGCCTCGTCCTTCAGTTCGTCTTGCTGGCTCTGGGAGGGTAAGGAACCGGAGAACTGGCCACACATTTGTGCGCGCACTGCATGCCTTAATCCCTCGAATGATGCTTGCAATCTAATTATCTTGCTGCAGCTGAGCAGGGAACTAAAAGTGTTAGTAATTAAACTCCATACATGCTAATTAAGGCCAGAACCATGCCTGCCTAAGATCGCTTTCTTCTTCCAAGAAAAACTGATGACATGCACGCGTGTATGCTTGCTTGCTTTCAGGGTGACTGTGTTCCAAGTCCTCATGCTACACGGCATGAACAAGACATCCCCCGCCATCGCCTCCGCGATGCCGAACCTCGCACCGGGATTCATCTTCGTCGTCGCCGGCTGCCTCAGGTGCCTCCTCGCCGATCACCACTGGAGATTCTAGAAGGTTGTGCAGTGATTCATACGAATCTAATTTGCAGGTTCGAGAGGGTCGATCTCAAGTGCCGGTACACGAGGGCCAAGATAATGGGAACCCTTCTCTGCCTGGGGGGAGCCATCACCATGAGCGTCCTGCAGAGCCCCGCCGCTCCGCCAGGGCATGCGCGGCAGAGATCGCCGGACCTCACCGCCGCGAAGCCGCACCGGGACTGGGCTGTCGGCTGCCTGTGCCTCCTGGGCGCGGTGCTCGTGCTCTCAGGCACAACCGTCTTGCAGGTTCCATATATATTCCTTACCTCCATGGCATGTTCTTGCCTGCAGTGCTGGCAGTAGTAGTAACCATACGCATCAATGATTGAATTCGCCCTCCTTTTCGCCGTGCCGCAGGCAGCAACCATGATCCATTTCCCTGCCCCGTTCACCCTCTGCTCCGTGACGTCGCTGATCGGTGGGGCGCTGACGGGGATGTTCCAGGTCGTCACCGCAGGGAGGCTCAGCCCTGGGACGCCCCAGATCAGCTTCGGAATAATCCTCTCCCTCGTGCTCGTGGTACTGCCAAACGCTGAAAATTAAATTACATAGCAGACACGCATCAAACGTGCAAAGCTTGTTATGCAGCTAGGCTATGCTCATTTCCCAGTTTCATATAATCACGATGTGTGAAATGAGTGGTTACTGAGGTAAGGTTCGTCATTTGTGTGAACAGGGCGGGCTGGTGAGCTCGGTGTGCATCATGTTCCAGACATGGGCTCTGGAGAAGAAAGGGCCGGTGGTCGTCTCCCTGTTTAGCCCGACGCAGACCGTCGGCTCGGCGATCTTCTCGGCGCTCTTCTTGGGGCGGGTGGTGCAGCCAACGAGGTACATTCAGTTCTGAACATACCCTGCAAGCTCATGTATGAGCATAAGTTTGTTTTTAGCCGCGGTTTATAGTTTTTGTACTGCTTATGAGAGAGAGTATGGAGTAACAGAAACTCATGTGTAGTTTTAGCTGATACAAATAAAGTCACTACAGCGTGTACTATAATTAACTTGTAGACTCCACTTTGAAAACACACTCTGTTTGAAAGCTAGTTACTGTAAAAAAAACTGAAAAGTAGTTTTTAAAAGCTGAAAAGAAGATGCATGTCTTAATATAATATGATTTATAAGGTGGATTCGCCTGCATGGATCGATTTTCAACATAATACATCATGTTAGATTCAGAACTGTAAGTGCTTCTATCCATAAGAAAATGACAATGACTAAATTGATTTGATTTCTTGGTCACTGATGCATGCAGCATGCTGGCGATGGTTTTCCTTTTCTCCGGCCTTTATATAGTCCTGTGGGCAAAGAAGAAAGAAGGCCAGGTTCTTCCTGCAGATAGGACGGTGACAGATCGAACAGCAAACGATATGGAGAAGCCGTTGTTGTTTGGAGATTAGCTTGCTTCTCTTGTAGTATGCTTTTAAAATCACACTCAGGGTACATCAACGTCCAATGAATGTATAGCGCTTTTCCAGCTTTGATTTTTGTTTTTGTGTAAACATGTAGTTGTTTGTTTGTACTGAGCAGGGGCAAAGCCACAAAAAATAGTCATTAGGGTCACTAGGCTACTAGGGCATGAACTAACTATATTAGGGTACAACTCACACCATGCCGAAATGTGCAGCGACATAATAGTTCTTCTATATTCAAAAGTCAAGATATACTAGTTAGGGTAAAGTTATAAAACCATTTGTTTACATATTTTAGAGGAAAGGAAACTAAGTCTCAAAAGATGACTTTGTAGCTTTAATTCAAGTTTCCTAAAAGCAATGAACAAATATGACATGTTATAATTCAAAATTGACAACGGTAGTGTGAAAATTTTACAGACTAAAGAAATATCATTATGCGAAATATGTAAAATGACTCACATTTTATAGTTGTGCTTTTTGAGTTTTTATCTTCTTAAAGCGACCAATCACGTCATCATTATGAATAGTAGAAAACACGTTCTTCTCCACATAGCAAATTAGACAGTCACTCATGAACCCATCTCAAATTTTATTACACAACACGGCCTTGACAACATTCATCGCTAAAAAGCATCTCTCCATTGATGTTGTGGTAACAGACAAAATCAGCACTAGCTTTAGAAGTCGATACACCGAAGGAAAAGAAAGATGCTTCTTTGTTTCCACTATTAATTTAGCAATATTAATAATACCATTCAAATTGAAAAATCTTTCATCTGCCCACATGTTGTCAATATAAATGTGAAGTTCATAACCAAAAGCCATCAATTGCATTGAATCAAAATCATCTGGATTAAACTTAGCTAGCTCCACTAAGCTCTCCCAGTTAAAAGCAGCAAATGAGTCTGTTGGGCTGATGTGCATAAGCAATGCAGAATTTATCTTGTTGAAATGTTCATTAAACTCTTGAAGTTGCCAATCAATAACCAAGTTAAGACACTCTATTTGGTAATGCCAAAGGTTAGTAATATTGGTTCTTTGACGTGGCTTGTGCCAATTGACATATTTCTTTTGCATGTTTAGTTTAGGAATGTCATGTTCTTCATAAAATGAATATGTCATCTCCAAAAGTGATGCCCATCCATTATCTCGTAGTTGTTTTAGATCCTTCCTTTTTGACTTCACATACGATATGGCATTCAAGATATCTTGATTCTTATTCTGTAAAGACAATGATAAAGTATTTGCATTTCCTAATATATGGAACATTATGTGCGAATAAAATACAAAATCAAATGTCTTAAAATATGATTAGGATAGAGAGAGTTCTATAGCAAAAACTCTAATGAGTGTCTCTGGCTCTTTGAAAAGACTAATCTTGATGTAACCCTATCCCGGTACTAATTCATCCAGTATATATATGTCCTTGGTATAAGTTCGGACAACAAACTTAGAGGCACCCCCGATCGAATACGGAGACCGCCGAGGATGTGTCCGAGGATGTGAAGGGACTCAACGAGAAGTACAAGAATGGCCAAGTGCATTCAATATGAGTATCTAGGGTTACAAAGTGACTGCATACACCCAACAGTACTACTGCCCTATTATGACTGCACCAACACCTGCGGTATTACCGCTCTGCAGTATGACCGCACTAACACCTACAGTACTACCTTTTTCTTGAAACTTCCAGAAAACAGCCCAAATAAAATGCAATCTTTGCAAAATCACTTAACCAATCTACAAAACTTACGATTGTTCATCACAATATTATCCTAATATATGTGTGTGTGTGTGTACATGTGTTACTGCTAATTTGTATAACGTTACAACTGACAGTAACTTTACATGTGTTTGGTAGTAACTTCACTCACGCATGGTAGTAACTTTCTGTCGCACATTCTACACCTGTGCACAGCATTATGTTATGCATTAAAGCTTACGATGCAATCACTGTGCACTCCAACTGATAAAAGTCACAAAAAATTTTCAAGAATTTCTACATATACTTCATAGTTTACTCCACCTATGTAATAAAATTTTAAGTTCAAATTTATTATATGTTAAAAGTGATAAAAAAAAGAAAAATATGACAAATTTAAGACTTCAAATTTGTCATATTTTTCTCTTTTTTGTTACTCTTTAAATTTGTTAGATTTTTTTTTTGTTACTCTTAACATAGAATGAATTTGAACTTAAAATTTTATACATAGATAAATCAACTTTAGAAGTACATATACATACATATATAAATATATATATATTTGGTGTCACCGGACCCCAACCCAGCTGCATTGGATCCGCCCCCCGACGACTGACAAAATACTGTGATATCATCGAATAGTTCAGTGGTAATTGTCAGATTATAAATAACTAACAGAGCCCTTGAGTTGTGCTGACTGATTAGTCGTGAAAGGGAAGCATTAGCAATCAAGAAAAATAACAAATACCACATCTTCAATAATTACTTGCACTCACCCTTCGGTTTGGGCCCTTGCAAAGTTGCCATGCTCTGTCCATGGGTTTACAGGCACTTCAAATTTTACCAATTTGTAGGGTTAGCAGACACACCAGAAACAAACATATAGCTTGCTGAAAAGCCTAGAGCCAAAAGACATTTCGTTGAGCTTGAATCGTTTTGAGTGCTATGGATAAAAAAAATTTTCCATTAATAAAGCATTCATCACAATAACTGCATACCACAGCATCAGGGGCGACGCCACATTGGCTAACCCGAGTGCACTGACAACAGGGTAAAATCAAAAGTTAAGGTATTAGTAACTCATTTTCACCTCTTGTGCACCACCCTAACCCAAATACGTGCACCATCCTGACCCAAATATATATGTGTTAGATTATAATTATATGTGTATATTGAAGTGTACACTCGTATCCTTCGTGCTCTAGCTTCGCCCCTGCACAGCATTCGAGTGAGCGACAATCGTAACAAGCCCAATATCAGTTCCGAAGGCAAAAACTGTTCCATAACCTAGAAGAATCAAGGAAAAGGCAAGATAACTTTAGTGCTTAACCTTAATTATTAACCCTATACAACTATAAGTCTATACCTAGATTATTAGATAAGAACAATCCCCAGCAAGGCAAGAACACATGCACGAGAGGAGAGGCTTCGCTAGTTCACTGTATGTGAATTTTGCAGAACCTGAACTCCCAACTCGGATGGGTAGAGCGCCTGCAGTTGCCGGCTCCCGACCTCGGATGGGCAGAGCACTTGCAGTTGCCAGCTGATTTTTGACCTAGGCATGCAGGCGTCGAATTGAGTCGCTGTATGTCGAGAGACTGAGAGACGACGATTGAGAATTTGAGGCGGCGTACAAGAGTTGGTATCGTATCTCTCACCCATTCTCAGTTTTTGTGTATTTGCCCAAGCCCATCGGCCATGGCCCTAGGATGGAGATGCATTATTGGCACAATGGCAAATTAGCAATACAGGAAGTTGTAGGTGGGCTGATGCCTTGTGAAGTTGGGTATAATATATACGTACATAGATACACACACATATATGTCGTCGGTATAAGTCCAGGCAATAAACTTATAGGCATCCCCGGTCGGATACAAAGACTGCTGAGAATACGTAGGGGCTTAAGAAGAAGCATAAGAATGACTAAGTGCATTCAATATAAGTATCTAGGGTTACAAAGTGACCTTCTTCCTCTCCCTTACAAGGGTTTTGTTTATAGTGGGAATGAGAAAGGTGAGTGAAGTTACAAGTTTACCCCTAAAGCTTAGTTTACTCCTAGAAGTATCTACGTCATTTACTTCGCTTAGACCCCACCATGTCCGGGACTTCAGGATCGGTCCAAGGTCAACCCCGAACCCTTCTAGGGTTGGCCTCGTGCCTCTCCAAGGGTCAGCCTCGGACTCTCCCGAGGTGGGTCTTGCATACCTTACCTGGAGTCGGTCTTGTGTCGCGAACCTCGCCGAAGTTGGCTCGTGGGCTTGGCTCAGGATAGACCTTCTGACATGTACTGTCACTCCGAAGTGATCGTGGGCCCAAGGTAGCGCGAGGACCCTCCCCCAAAAATATATATGTGTGTGTATACATACATATATATATATATATATATATATATATATATATATATATATATATATATATATACATATATATATATATATATATATGTGTGTGTGTGTGTGTGTATGTATATAAGTCTTTTTCGTACTCTCGAGAATACATACTCTAACTTCCTATATACCACTTAAATAAATATGTTATACTTATTTATCACTTTCGGTATATTTAAATACTAATTTTAAGATACTCCGATGAGACTTTATTGAAAAAATTTCATCGAAATCCTTTATTTTTGCTATGTACACTTTTCTATGCATAAAAGGAGTACATACATAAATTATGCTATAAAAAAGTAGACTTTGATAAAACTTTTTATGGAATTCACTTTAGAGTATCTAACAATCATTATTAGAGTATAGTAAAAAAGATAAAGAGATATGACAATATCATTTAAGAGGTATATGAGAAGTGGAAATATGTACTTTTAAGAATATAGAATCATTTTCCTATGTGTGTATATATATATATATATATATATATATATATATATATATATATATATATATATATATATATATATATATATATATATATATATATATATATATATATATATATATGTAGGTACGTACGTACAGACCCTTCCTTGGTTAGCTTGGCAGCATTGGTGTCACCGGACCCGAACCCAGCTGCATTGGATCCGCCCCCGACTACTGACAAAATACTGTGATATGATCGAATAATTCAGTAGTAATTGTCAGATTATAGATAACTAACAGAGCCCTTGAGTTGTGCTGACTGATTAGTCGGAAAAGGGAAGCATTAGCAATCAAGAAAAATAACAAATACCACATCTTCAATAATTACTTGCACTCACCCTTCGGTTTGGGCCCTTGCAAAGTTGCCATGCTGTGTCCATGGGTTTACAGGCACTTCAAATTTTACCAATTTGTAGGGTTAGCAGACACACCAGAAACAAACATATAGCTTGCTGAAAAGCCTAGGCAAAAGACATTTCGTTGAGCTTGAATCGTTTTGAGTGCTATGGATAAAAAAAATTTCCATTAATAAAGCATTCATCACAATAACTGCATACCACAGCATTCGAGTGAGCGACAATCGTAACAAGCCCAATATCAGTTCCGAAGGCAAAAGTGTCATGTTCATTAAATAGTAATGTACATTCAAAATTCATCCATTGAAATTACAGTAAATGACGAACTTTGCAAGAGCGTTGCTCCAAACAATGAATTTTGCCACAACATTGCTTTGCTCCAGATTAGAAGAGTCCGCTGAACTCTGTACAATGAACAATAAACTGTATGTTTTTCTTCAAATCCCAGGCAAGAATGCTTCTAAAGATTATATGCGAGCACTTCCGGAGTGCTAAAACTCTGCGGAGCCAGGAGCCCAGGGAAATGGAATGGCATCTCTAATGTTGTCTATTCCAGAT
This sequence comes from Melocanna baccifera, assembly GCA_036346265.1. NCBI lineage: Eukaryota > Viridiplantae > Streptophyta > Magnoliopsida > Poales > Poaceae > Melocanna > Melocanna baccifera. The sequence goes on from CM070695.1 coordinate 13,926,584, forward strand.
GCAAACTGTACAAGTCGTTCAAATCCAAGACCCAAACCAGCATGAGGAACTGTAACAGAGAAGGTAGAAGTTTGTTATGGCTCATTACAGGAAGATGTAGCTATATAAGAAATTTTGAATGATCTGTAACAAAAAAAAGGGGGAAATTGCATTAGCCAGCTCTTTTCAAATTTTGCATGGTTAAGGTATTTAACCTGATCCATATCGCCGTAGATCTAAATACCACCAGTAGCTGTCTTTGTTAAGATTTAACTTATCCAACCGACCTTCAAGGTAATCAAGACGTTCTTCCCTTTGGCTTCCTCCAGTAGGTTCACCAACCTGAAATTGAAGAGAAATATAATTATATTGACAAAACTACTAGTTCAAATAGATAAAATCTTCTCTTCCACTTTATTCGTTCATATACTAAAATTTTTACATATGATGGGATGTTTGAGATTTCGTCTATGTGCTTACCCAAGGAACCAATAGATCCATTGCAGCAACTGTTTTCCCATCATCATTTTGTCGCATATAGAAAGCTTTGATTTCCTAAATAAAACACAAGTTAGTTTAAGATAGGGTTATTTTGTTGCTGAACCAGTTAAACACCAAGAAGTATTAAATACGAACCTTTGGATAATCTCTAATTATTACATGTCACCGGCCAAAAGCAACTTCTGTGATATATCTTTCATCCTCACTTTGCAGATCCAACCCCCCACTTTACCTGTGGAAGGTGTTTTTAAAAGAAAGAGTCAGAAAATACCTTCATTTTTGAATAATAATCACTCACGTTTCTGCCCTTCCACCTTTGTTTGCTCAGGAAAGGAGATCGAGAGCCTAGAAAATACTACTATTAGACTTCACAGCATGCGGAACAGAAGTACGTTGAAGTAGAAAGCGCACAGATAATTTTGTACATACTAATCCAAACTGAACACATCGTAACCTCAGTAACAACAAAAGCAATCAATATTTGTTCAGTCAACATGAACATCAAGATGTCAGCCAGCACTGAAGCCAGATATTTGACACTGGTAATAAAAAAGCCAGGGCCACAATAGCATAAGGTCTGTACCCCATGTTTTGGCAATAGACATGCTAAGTATGTAGCCAATTTTCATTTTGCAAAAGTATTTACCTGAATTTTCATTAAGACTAAATGAATGTCAAATTACAAAATTGCATTGTGGGTAAAAATGAGAACATTATTCATAGAAGTCATGCATTACCGGGAACTCGAATTTCTTCTTAGACCCAACAAGTAGCTCGATAGCATCAGAATATGACAAGTGAATAAAGTTTTTCTCAGCTACATCCAGGGAGCAAGAAGAAAGACTTCAATATTTCAGCACTCGTCATAACCAAAGCTTGTCATTTGAGTCAGATAAAGCTACTGTCATAGATGCAACAGCAGAAGAAAGCTATAAATAAGAGGTATACATTTAATCTATCTATGATCCCTTTCTCAATCCATGTATCAAAGAAATCCATATCTTCTTTGCAGTTCTCTAGAATATACTTTACCTGCATGAAACAGAGCAGTAATTAGGTTAATAGTGTATCTGTATTCTGTAGATATTCCCTCGAAAATTCCCGGACTTAATAAATGTGAAGCATTCATAAAACCATATTGTTTAAAAAAATAACTACCAATATACTTAAGCATCAAGCAAAATTTGATAGACGAGGGCACCTACTACATACTGGAGATATGCACTGGCACAAGCCATGTCATCATTTAGATCCGCAAAGGCAAGTTCAGGCTCAATCATCTTCACCCAGAACAGATACAACAAAAAGCTGTAAATTCAGTGTTCTCAAAAGCAAAATTCTCAAAAAATAAACGTAAAAGAATGTTCGAATACCCAAAATTCAGCCAAGTGTCTAGAAGTGTTTGAATTTTCAGCCCTAAATGTGGGACAAAATGTGTAAATCTGGAGAAAAGAAATGAATGTAAGGAAACGAGAAGTTTGGTTACATATGTCAAACACAACAGGGCTAACTGTTTGGAATAAATCTGGAAAATGAAAAAATATCAATATAAAGCATCACTACTGAAGTTTACCTGCGACCAATCAACTCTTCCATCTTTAGTAGAAGGAATATCGTAGGCTAGGCAACCACCTTCAGCACTATTTGAAAGCTGTAATACAGAAGGGAAAAAATAAAACACCTTTAAACACGATTATAATGAGAGAAAAAACCAGCAATAAGAAGCCAAAATGGAGAGAGTCTCATCATTTTAAAGAAAATATTATAAGGATAAAGATAATAGATGCTGCTACTAAACATGCAACTATTTACATATGGACATAAAAAAAATACATGTGGACTAATAATAGCACAAGTTTACTTGACAGGCTCGATAAAACTGTTATGGTAGAACTTTAACCATTACATTTTTAAATGACCAAAGGGCAGGGCAAATGCAAACTGATCTAGCAGTGCACCTATTGAGTGATTATCTTCGACTTCCAAACACTAATAAGTATTCGATAGGCTCAGACATAGTGTAATTCTTCTAACCAGCCACAAAGGTACAAAACTAAAAGAAAATTACAAACATGTGCATTCCAGACACAAGGACAAGGCAGCTGATCGATAGTTTCTGATTTGGAGCACAAAGTCCAGTCAGGATTTTGTGGTTAACATAGAAAGGGCAGATTCAGTTTGGGAAGATAATATTAAAATATGAACACAACGAATCAGCACAGGAAAAGATATGATGAGCAGAACATTTCCACACAGCAAGTTTTAAACTGTGGCAAGTAGTCTCTCTATAGAAGCTTATTGAAGAAATACTAACCACAGTAGTCACATAGAACTGCTCCCCTGATCCTTCCGACATGGACTAATTTCAGTTGAGTTGTTTTGAGGACAGCGAGAGGTCGAAGAAGATGGAAGTGGGACTCGGGGTTGGATCGAAGGGGATAACGAGGATAATCGTGCTCGCCCTCGTGCGCTCGGTGGGAACTGCTCCCAACCAGCACACAAGGCTCTGAGAACACCTGTGGATAAGATCAATCTACTGCTTAAGGTCTCAAGTTACAGAATAGGTGCTTATATATACGACTTGACAAACCTGTAAGATTGAATACTTATTATATATTACAATGAGAAAATTGATGATTTGCCATCTTCAAGAATGGACTTCACACTTTTACCACTCTCAACATTGGCTTCGCAAAAATGCCATGTAGTACATTAATCTCTTGATTAGTATGCCATTTCATCTATTTAATTCTTTTTCTTTTTCTTTTTCTAATTTCAGGGACTGGAAAAGACTCTTCTACCCCTAGCTATTTTGTTAGATGTGAACTCACAAATTATTTGCTTTGAAATGTATCTTATTTGTGAGATGAACTCCTTTTTATTCTCATACTATGGATGTGAGATGAACTCCTTTTATTCTCGACTTTATATTTGTGAGATGATACTATGGCTATGATATGCATTTGTTTATTATTTGTGAAATTAGCCAGGGGTAGAAGGGTCTTTTCTAGTCCCTAAAATTAGAAAAAGAAAAAAAAATGAATTAAAGGGATGAAATGGCATACTAATCAAGGGATTAATGTACTACATGGCATTTTTGCGAAGCCAATGTTGAGAGTGGCAAAAGTGCGAAACCCATTCTTGAAGATGGCAAATCATCAATTTTCTCATATTACAATAGCCCATAGGGCATATAAATAATACAAGGGGACACTAGGACCCAAATTTTAGACATATGGGAAAAGACACTAATACCCTTAACACCCTCCTCAAATGTAAAACGTATGTAATAGCATTACATTTGAAAAGGGCTGACACTAAAATAGGAAAAGACACTAATACTCTTAACACAAAGTCCGTATCTTGAAGATACGTCGTAGTGTGTGGCTCTTGGAAAATTGTGTCGAAAAGATCGTCTCCCATCCGAAATCGTGCAACAGCCCAAAAAGCACAAAGTGCAGGGGCCGAGAAGATAGAGGTAAACGGGAGCAAAGTCGACCGCACTACCACGACGAAGAGGATGTGGAGGGTGACACAAGTAGAGAGAGCTGTCAAATCAAGCCGAAGAGGGAGATAGAAGTATAGCGGCACAAATCGAAGCCCGAGACGACGGCGGCGCTGTGCACAAAAAGCGCATCGGAGGCACAGTGCAGAAGAAGCGCGGCGGCCTTAGAAGCTCGGGGCGGTGGCTCAAAGAAAAGCGGCGGTATCATGAAGACTTCTACGATCTATAGTGGCTCAAAGAGAAGAGCGACGGCTACAATTATGCGAAAGGAAGGAGAGGACCACTCTATCCAAGAAAATGGACCGTGACTAGCAAAGCAATCAACTGACTGACAAGGAATATGTGGACTCGCACGACATTGACGAACTGATAGAGATAAATACTACGAATTTGAATAGACGCAACGGAAGACATAAAATATAAAGGACTCAAAAGTTACTGACATTCTTCTCCTTGGACACCTCACCAGCCTTCCTGCCTGCCTCCTGTACCGAGACAAGAGCTGCAAGGAGCCAAGGATAAGCTGTGCACCATAGAGCCTGCGCCACTGCCACCTCCATGTCTGCCGCCCCCACCACAGGCGCCGGCGCCCATCATGCCCCCCTGACCGCCGACCGCGCTGCGGCGCTCCTCTTCGACTACTCAAACTCCCACCGCGCCTTCGAGCTCCACACCGCGGCTATCCACGTCGGCGTAGACCGCGACCGGGCCGTGGGCTGGCGAGCGGCCGGGAGAGCGGAGGCGGTCGAGAGGCCTTCCGGCGGAGAGGGCAGCAGCTAGCGAACGGGCTCGACGACGACGGGCGATGGCTCCCACGAGCGTGGTGACCGGGCGATGGCAGCGCAGTGGAGGAGAGCGGCGGCGCCCAGCATGGAGGCGGCGAGCGTTTTGGCGCACGCGGCGGTTGGCGGCGCGAGGGAGACACGACAGCGGCGAGGAGGGCGCCGTTGGGGGAGGCCGGCGGCGTGGTGGCTAGAGCCGTGGCGAGGGGACAGTGGATCCGGCGTGGAGGGAGCTGAATCCAGCCAGATCTGGCGGAGGCGGCATGGATCCGGGCTGGGCGGCGCAGCGGCGGCCGGATCCGAAGCGGCGACCACCGGATCCGAGGCAGCGGCAGCCAGATCCGAGGTGACGGTGGCTGGATCTAAGGCGGCGGCGGCCAGGGAGGAGGCAGCATGGGATGCTGCCCAGGATGACCCACGACGGCGGCGGCGCAAACGGGAACAGGCACGGAGACAAAGACACCATTTGGGTCATCCCGCCGCCAAGAGGAGGCCGCGCGGGCTGCCGAGAGAAGGTGGCGGCGGATCGATGGCGGCGTTAGTGGCGCCCGAGCGAAGATCGCTCCTCCCGGAGAAGCAGCAATGAAAATCTGGCGGCTTTGGAACCTAGCCTAGCCTTGCTCTAATACTATGTAAGATTGAATACTTGTTGTATATTGCAATAGCCCATGGGGCATATAAATAGTACAAGAGGACACAAGGATCCAAACCCTAGACATATGGGAAAAGATATTAATACCCTTAACAAAACCAACTATGACTCATCATATGTAACCAAATTTGCGAAGCAAACTCAGAATCCTATCTAGTATCTAACTCATATATCCTAACTTGCAACGAATAAGACTTTCCTAACTAATAGCTTTCCTTCTAGGCCGAAATCTGTTTTACCGCCACAACTGTAGCGCATCACCGTGTGAGCTGTAGCCGGTCACACGTTGTCGATCGCCACACCAGTGCTTGGCACAACCGGATTTTCAGCCATCGCAGTTCGCTGATGATATGGCTGAGCTTTGATTGATGTTTTCAGTGGATTGAGAGAGGTGGAAGAAGATGGAATTGGGAGTCGGGATTAGAGTGTAAGGGGTAACAAGAGGAAACGAACTCGCTCTCAGGCGCCTGACTGGGATTATCTCCATCCAGAGTTGAGGCTCTGAGACGCCAAGAAGGAAGATTGATTCTATTGCTTGCGTTCCCAAATTACAGCATAGGTCTTTATATAGGACATGACAAAACCGACTCCAATCTGACTCAACTTAATCATATATAACCGAATCTGTTAAGCAAACTCAGAATCCAACTAGTAACCGAATCTGTGATGCTCGCCATCTCCGGAGTGAAGGAAGAGCAATCATAGTGTATTGAGGTGGTTAGGCTTAATTTGTGGAGTCAATCTAATTTGTTTGAACTTACTTTAACATGGATTAGGGAAAATCGGCAAGTTTTTGAACACCACAGTAAAACATCTATGTCAATTGTGGTTTGTCCTCTTATACTCAATTTACATTCAAGTAATTTATATTCATTGAATTAAATTGAATGCTTGTCTTCATAGAGTGACTTATCTTATGATAGAATTACATTATTGATGCACTCAGTCAAGCATAGACATTTAAGGCTTTACTTGCACAATTCCAAATAGTCTTTTCTTCCGCTTTGTTAGATTTAGTTATAACCTAGAAAGAATTTTAAAAGCATCTACTCACCCCCTCCTCTAGTCGGTCATCCTTATCTTACAACGCCGCTGCCCTTCGCGCGCGGCCAGCCATCGTCGTCGCCTCCCAGCCGTGCCTTCCCCTCCTACTACCAAACGCCGCCCCAACTCGTGCGCGCCGCTTCCCCTCGCCCGCACCTCTCCTCCCCGCCCTTGCTGCCGCCGCCGCTCCACGGGAGTGGAGGGCCAGCTAGCCTAGAGGAGGATAGGGAGGGCCACCATCTGGGTGAAGAAGAGAAGAAGAGGGCGTCAGTCGTGAGGAAGAGGAGTGGGAGAAGAAAACAAGAGAAGGGAGCTGACGGCGTGAAGGAAAAGGAAGAAGAAGAAGAGGGCAAGCAAAAGGAGAGGAGGAGAAAATAAAAGCAGAGAGGAAGGAAAAGTCTGACTCACTGCTAGATCCGACAACTTTGACCAAAGAACAATAGATAGTGCCTAATCCAGTTGTTCGGGGAAAGGGTAATGCCTCAAAAACCTTCTCCCCATTTATTCTTTGATTCTCACATATGTTAAAATGTCGATTATTAGGATTGATGCTTGTCAAGTTAATTAGCGACTGCTATGAGTAAGTAGTTAGTAGTGTAGGGGAGTAAAGAGGGGATGAATAGTCAGACTAGCTGTATGAATGCTTCGATGGCAAAATCGGTGTTGCCACTATTGATCTGGCTAATCTGTGGTGGGAGAGGGAAAGGAAGAGAAACAAATCATGGAAAGAGGTGTTACTACTAGTGAGTACTGGAGTAATAGTAGCATATGAAAATATTACCTAGTAGATGATAAATTAAAGTGAGATCAATTAGCATAACTGATTGAAGAGAGAAGGATTAACAAAAAAAAAGAATAGAGGCCTTGCCCTTCGGCCTAACAGCGAGTGAAGGGAGATTAAGCGTATAGAATTCGATTCGCGAGTATATATGACGAATTGCTAAATTTTCGAATCGGTTAAGCATCGAGACAATGGGAAGTTGTCCAGTAGGATAGGATTTGACTATATCAAGTTATGCGTAAGAGCAATGTCATTTGCTCGTATGTGTATGTATTACGTTAGCAACGAATTGAAATGATTAATATTTGTTCAGATGGTAGTTCGAGTCTGATACTATCCACGCACCATCCGCTAGATTAATAGGCAAGTGCATGGTAAAATAATGAATTATGGTGAATTCTTGCTATTTATGTTTCCACGCCATGATCTATAGTATTTATGAGATAATGTATACGATTATGTGCTAATCATACCTTTAGGAGTACTGCTTATGATTAGATATCCACATTTAAATAATGTTGTATCATGCAAAATGCATAAGAGCTATATCAGTGAGAAAGTCATATGACTAGTCTGGAGTGCTCTTGAATAAGACCTATAGAGATAGGCACCTCCACGGAATAGAGGAAGAGGGTGACATCGATGGGTGTACTCTTTGATATACCGGTATAAGCTACAGTTACAGATGCATTGCATTGCATTGTATGAAAGTAATCTGAACAATGATCTGATTCTGAGAGATATTGATTTATAGTTTCAGTCATGGATTTGTTTTACAGCTTACAGTCGTGGGATTAATTTACAATTTACAGTCATGGATTTGGTTTATAGTTCACAGTCGTGGAATCGATTTACGGTTTACAGTCATATATTTGATTTACAACTTACAGTCGTAGAATTGATTCTGATTTGCGATCATGGATTTGATTTGACTTACGATCGTAGAATTGATTCTGATTCTGATCATGGATTTATTTCTGATTCACGATCATAGAACTGATTGAATTGCTAAATTGATGTTATTGTTTTATCGTGTGCTTGTTGAGTCTTCGGATTCACCCTTATTTTGTTATTTTTTTATGATGATCCATATTGACGGTACATGTGAAATAAGAGTAGTCCTTTTTACACTGCACATGTGAAATAACCGCTTAGTTACACACTGAGCATTTATGTTTAATCTCCTCTTAAGTCTTATGTGGCTCACCGTTTGGTTTAGTATACTTGCGAGTTCATAGTGGTTGGTCTCCATAGTCATAGAGCATAAAGTCTATTTATATTATGGTTGTTTGCAATATGAACCTAGTTGGCCTTTTGCAATTATTCCATATTCATGTGTTGAATGCTCCCTGTTGGTAGTCATATAAACAGGGAAGGTGTTGCCAAAAATTTTTATCTGCATCGCCTAATTGAGCTGGTAAGTATATAGTAGTAGCATCCTAGGCCCTATGGATGGCTGGAGAATTACAAATACCAATATGCGAAACCGGGTCTGAGCGTTATTTAAACTGTATTGTAAAGTTCGAGGGGTCAAATGTCCGATTTTATAGTTTAAAGTGCTAGACAGACTTTTAAACAAAATCTAGGGTGTTCCATAGACTTTTTCCCTGAACAAATACCAGTTCACCTGCTTTTTTCCTCAGAAAAAACTTATCCTTTTGCTTCTGTAGTCCAGATGGCGTACCAGGCTGCGCAGCGGCTCATCTGCTTGAAGTACTCGAACCAAGGTGTGACTACAACGGCGAAGCGCTGCAGAATCTCTAGGAGAGCTGCGCCGCGGGGCCGGTTGACACGAAAAGCAGAAGGGGAGGTTGTCTCCGGCAGGAATCAGGCTGCCGCGTAATGAAATGTCCTTTTGTGCCGCATCAGTTTGGTAATAAGAGTTCTTTTGCGTGACACGGCCTGTTGTTTTGCAGGTGTATGGCCGTAGGTAGGATCCATGAGCCAATGCGTGCATTTTTGTTGCCTTCTCCAAGTACTCCTATCTACATCCGTTGTAATTATGTTGTAGTCACAGTGATACTAGTAGCCTACGGTTTGCATTCGCTATTAGTTGTGGTAGTGTGTATGGTTAGTGAAATTTGGCAAAGTGCCGACAACCAGTAGTTAGTTGCTAAGTTAGCATAGACATTTTCGCTGCCATTTTCTCTAGTTTCTTTGACAAGAATCTAGTGATCGATTTTTAGCTGTGCCGATTGAATTTGTTGCAACGTATGGGAGGCGGAGGACAAGGATATGTGGAATCTAGTAGTTTTGATGATAATGATAAATACAATTATAAAACTAATTTGTTTACTAATTATAATGTTGTCTAGTCTCATTTGGATATAATAAATGATAAATGCTATTGTGAGACTAATATGTTTGAAAGATTATAATATGGTTTAGTCTCATTTGAATGAAAAGGTAAAAACAATTGAGGTATGCATTCTACATCACATTCCTACATCTTAGTATATTCCTCGGATACAAAATATAGATTGAACTCCACCAAAAGTTTAAAATGAATATGTGCATATGTTTTTATTATATATTCTTATATGCACACATTTAGAGAGAGTTCACTCTATATTTTATGGTTTTACTAATATTGATTCATATTTCTTTTTCCATATTTATTGGGATCTCTACTTTGAAATATATCATTTGAATATATAAAACTTGTGTAGTTCATATATACTCACATCGATTCATATTGCTTTATACTCAATGATTTGTGTATGGGACTAACATGATTATTAAGTGTTTGAAGGTTTAATCTTGGATTTTGCTTAATGACATGGAGATGCATGCTAAGATTGACAAGAAGGTCGACATGGCTCGAGACAAAGGTCATGCATACATTTGAATTTAAATTCTAAAGCCAATTGTGCATTGATAGGAAAATTAGTAGTACTGGTGTGTATCTAGCGGTACTACCACAGTGCGGTATGATCGGAATGGTAGTGCGGAACTACCGAAACCCGGAAGTACCGACGTGTAGTTGGTGAAATATTTTTTCCAAAGAGCAACCCTTGAATCACTTAGTCTCTCTGAAAACGGTAGTACCAGAGTTTGAATGACGGAACTACCGCAGAGCGGTATGACCGCAACTCCTGAGCGGTACTACCGGAGAGCGGAACTACCAGACTTATAATGGCGGTAGTACCGCACTTTAAGTTTAAAGTTTTACATTCAATTATTTGCAATTGTGGTGGTTATCATCAATTACCAAATAGAAGATTGAAGAATCTGGACACACCATTATAAGTTAATGGTATGTTTTGGTAATTAATAATAATCACATTATGTGACTAATATTTTCTATGAGCTAGATGAATAGGTTATGTTCCAAGATGATGAAGACTTTAGATAGTTTCATATATTGAAAATCATCAAGCAAAGATTCGGGATAGAAAATGGTTTCATGAGTTGGAGGCCATCAAAAAGAGGATATATCATGTGTTGATGCATATCAAGATCTCGAAAAGAATATGATCATGAGTTAATCATAAAGTCAAGAGAAGACAATGACCTAGACTTGAAGTGAAGATGTGCATCATCAAGCTTTAAGGGGATGCTCAAGGTAAATGTATGACTAGCTAGAGCTAAAGATGTGCTTCTAGTCTTTTACCGGTCTTGGTGTTTGGTTGAAAGACTAGATTGCTAGTATATGTTTGCCGTACTATTAAGAGGGGTCTTGTCTAGTAGCTTGAGTACTATCATGTGTTGATAGCTCAATCTCACTTACTCTAACTCTCTATGGTATGATGCCATTATTTGGAATGTGTTTTGCGAATAGTTGAGACTCATGCATCCAATCCTTGCAACATGTGACTATATTTTACAATTGTGTTTTGCAAATAGTTAAAGTCCATATACCTTTTTCTTGTTATATGATATAAGTTTATAAATATGTTTTGCAAATTGTTGAAGGTCATATATTATCCCTTAGCATGGTCGAAGATTGTTTTCTTAGACTTAGACCGTGAAAATGACTCCTTAGATCTTATATGATTTCTGCATTGATCTAAAATATTTGAGATCATGTAAATAGATGGGTTGCGTAGCCCTCTGAATAAGCTTTCCATAGAGTTCAAGACCACTCAATTCCGACATCGGAGTCAAAAGTTATGACCGTTTTTTCGAGTGTCGTCTGTGCTGAAAACGGTAGTACTGCGATTTTAACTGCGATAGTACCGCACTACGGTAGTACTGCAAATTACACTGCGGTAGTACCGCACTGCAGTAGTACCGCACTACGGTAGTACAGCAAATTATACAGTGGTAGTACCATATATGCTGAATAACGGCTATTTTTCTAGCCGTTAAAGTGGAAAATGGTAGTACCGCATTTTGTACGACGGTAGTTTCGATTTCCCTGATTTTTTCAGGGGTTTGGTTCCAACAGCTAGTTTTTGTGTGTGGGGTATAAATACCCACTTATGGCCGGTTGGAGAGTAATCTTTGGCGCCTCATTTCGCTCTCTTAAGCTAGTGTGAGCTTCTCCACTCAAATGTGCATGTGTTGTACCTTGTGAGTAAGGAGAGAGGTCTCTAATTGCATGTGTTGTATCTAGAGGTGGATTTAGCATCCACTTGAACTTATGCATTCGTTGTACGTGGTGAGAGTCAAGCAAATGGCTTAATTTATTACTCTTAGAGTTTGCGGACTCCTAGACAGCGTTGGAGACGTCGTGTCCGGTGATCTTCTCAAAGAAGCTTGTGAGAAGGCTTGACGTGTTGTGAAAGTTGGAGCTCACTTACCCAGAGCGGGGAAGAGTTACCACTAGTGGAATAAGGTGTTTGCTTAAGTCGTAGAGCCGGTCCAATTCGTTTGGGTTTACCCCAACGAGGATTAGGGGAGACCGGTAAGTCTCCCAACACTACGGTAAAACATCATGTGTTAATTATGATTTATTTTCTTGTGCTCAATTTACCTTCAAGCAATTTACATTCATATAATTATATTTGATTGCTTGTCTTTCTAGTATAGCAAATCTTGCCATAAACATAGATTGTTGGTATATTTAGGTGAACTTATTTGTTTTATGCAATATTTGTGCTAAACCAATTTGAGTTAAGCTTTCACATTATATACTTAATTTTACCTAAATAGATATTATTTTTAATCGTAAGATAATTTTTAAAACCGTCTATTCACCCCTCCTAGTCGGCCTCCTCGATCCTATACCTGGCCCAATCCACCTTCCATAAGAGGGCCAAGAGGAGGAGAAAAGGGATCCCCCCCCCCCGTGCTAACCAGGCAGTTGTGTCGTCGCCCCTCGCTGCATATATGACGAAATGCTAAATTTTTGAATCGATTAAGCATCGAGACAATGGGAAGTTGTCCAGTAGGACAGGATTTGGCTATATCAAGTTATGCGTAAGAGCAATATCATTTGCTCGTATGTGTATGTATTACGTTAGCAACGAATTGAAATGGTTAATACTTGTTCAGGTGGTAGTTCGAGTCTGGTGCTGTCCACGCACCATCCGCTAGATTAATAGGCAAGTGTATGGTAAAATAATGAATTATGATGAATGCTTGCTATTTATGTTTCCACGCCATGATCCCTAGTATTTATGAGATAATGTATACGATTATGTGCTAATCATACCTTTAGGAGTATTGCTTATGATTAGATATCCACATTTAAATAATGTTGTATCATGCAAAATGCATAAGAGCTATATCGATGAGAAAGTCATATGACTAGTCCTTGAATAAGACCTATAGAGATAGGCACCTCCACAGGATAGAGCAAGAGGGTGACATCGATGGGTGTACTCTTTGATATACCGGTATAAGCTACAGTTACATATGCATTGTATTGCATTGTATGAAAGTGATACAGACAGTGATACAGTTACAGAGATATTGATTTATAGTTTAGAGTCATGGATTTGTTTTACAGCTTACAGTCGTGGGATTAATTTACAATTTACAGTCATGGATTTGGTTTATAGTTCACAGTCGTGGAATCGATTTACGGTTTATAGTCATAGATTTGATTCTGACTTACGATCGTAGAATTGATTCTGATTTGCGATCATTGATTTGATTTGACTTACGATCGTAGAATTGATTCTGATTTCTGATCATGGATTTGATTTACAACTTACAGTCATGGAATTGATTTACAATTTACAGTCATGGATTTGTTTTACAGATCACAGTCATAGAACTGATTGAATTGCTAAATTGATGTTATTGTTTTATCGTGTGCTTGTTGAGTCTTCGGATTCACCCTTACTTTGTTGTTTTTTATGATGATCCATATTGACGGTACATGTGAAATAAGAGTAGTCCTTTTTGCACTGCACATGTGAAATAACCGCTTAGTCACACACTGAGCATTTATGTTTAATCTCCTCATAAGTCTTATGTGGCTCACCGTTTGGTTTAGTATACTTGCAAGTCCATAGTGGTGGGTCTCCATAGTCATAGAGCATAAAGTCTATTATATTATGGTTGATTGTAATATGAACCTAGTTGGCCTTTTGATTCGCGATTTGATTCGCGATCACAGTCATACCGCAATTTGATTCGCGAGTATATATGACGAAATTGCTAAATTTTTGAATCGGTTAAGCATCGAGACAATGGGAAGTTCTCCAGTAGGACAGGATTTGGCTATATCAAGTTATGCGTAAGAGCAATGTCATTTGCTTGTATGTGTATGTATTACATTAGCAACGAATTGAAATGGTTGATACTTGTTCAGGTGGTAGTTCGAGTCTGGTGCTGTCCACGCACCATCCGCTAGATTAATAGGCAAGTGCTTGGTAAAATAATGAATTATGGTGAATGCTTGCTATTTATGTTTTCACGCCATGATCTATAGTATTTATGAGATAATGTATACGATTATGTGCTAATCATACCTTTAGGAGTACTGCTTATGATTAGATATCCACATTTAAATAATGGTGTATCATTTACGATTGGAAAGCAGTCTTTGACGCCTCATTTCACTCTCTTAAGCTAGTGTGAACTTCTCCACTCAAATGTGCATGTGTTGTACCTTTTGAGTAAGGAGAGAGATCTCTAATTGTATGTATTGTATATAGAGGTGGATTTACCATCCATTTGAGCTTGTGCATTCGTTGCATGTAGTGAGAGTCGAGTAAGGGGCTTGATTTATTACTCTTAGAGTTTGCCGACTCCTAGACAGCGTTGGAGATGTCATGTCCGGTGATCTTCTCAAAAAAGCTTGTGAGAAGACCTAGCGTGTTGTGAAGGTTGGAGCTCAGTTACCCGGAGCAGGGAAGAGTTGCCACTAGTGGAATTAAGGTGTTTGGCTTAAGTCGTAGAGCCAGTCCAATTTGTTTGGATTTACCTCAACGTGGATTAGGGGTGTCGAGACCCGAATATGCAACTTCGGACTCTCTGTGTAAACTGCACTAGTCCAGGATCACGCTAGTGCACACAGTCAAACATAGATGTAATCATAACCATACACACGCTAAAATAAAGAAAAAACTCAAATATCGATATATTTCAAAGGTACGACCTTATGGCCAAGCTTACAATATCACTAGCCGGAAGGGCTTTAACACTAGCAGTGAAAATCCAAAATAAAGCGTAGCGGTCAATCAACAAACCCACACGCTATCGAGTGGAGAACGAAGCCTAATCCGTGAAATCGTCGTAGTACTTTCCTTCTGGAACCTCCTACTGATAATACTCCTCGTCCTCAACTGATCAACATAGGCGTAAAGCCGTGAGTACATTGGTACTCAGTAAGTCATTTGTAACAAGTGAATGTAATATAGTATGCAAGGCTTACCAATGGATAGCTGAAAGGTTAATTTGCATAAAATAACATTTGAAAGTAAATACAAATAAATAGATTGAATGCGAAATTTAATAAAACAATAATAAATAGATAATCAAATGAATTGACATAAACCACTTATGGACCTCCCATCCGCAAGTTAAACCAATCGCTTATGGACCTCCCATCCATAAGCCAAATCATCCGTGAATCATCTGTTCACTTTCAACCATAAACCATAAGTTTTCAAGAAATACCTATACTTCGTGTGAAATCACCGAGCATTGTCTATGACCGAGGACGCGGCTATTCGAATAGTTTTACACTCTGCAGAGGTTGCACAACTGTACCCACACGATGTGATAATCCTCACGTTAAAGAATATCACAACAAGGCCTTTACAAAGTTCAATTCTAACCCAATCCTGCCCGCTAGGGTTTCGCATCACACCCCCCTTGTGCCACACGAAAATCAGCAACTATGTTCATCTCAATGGCAAGATTAAAATTGAAACATCCCAAATTAATCAGCCAGGTCCATCCCATACTAGACATGTGGTTTGCACGATAAAGCTCAGATCAATGGCGTACAAAGTTAAGTCCTTAACATTACCCGGACGAGACTTCCACATCCCTCGAAGTGCACCAACATTTCCCCTTTACTGCACGATCACTCACCCGAATGAAAATCAATTTTGTATAACCACGCTAATGACATACCAATGCCATGGCCCAAATTTTAATAGACGTGGCACCAACCACAGTTCCATATCTCATTAAGTCAAACTAATAATTCACATGTGGTGACAAACCCAATCGTAAATTAAGCAAGGCTAAGCATTCTAATTGTACCAACCCATATGACAATTAGTATAGCATCACTACTAAATTACCCTATCTATGGTGACAATGGAATCGTGGTGTTCAAATTTATCCAGGAGGGATTAATCAATTGGGACGATAACTACCAATTATAAAGTTTGAATAAAAATAGCAATGCAAGATAATTTAAAATAAAATAATTAAATAATATATTACAAACTGGGTTCAACATGATCAAAGGACACGACTTGCCTTGGTTATGCTCAGCGAGGTACTCTTGGTCTTCGGGCGTAGCTCCTACTCCTCCGAAATCGGAATCTAACGAGAGAGAAAACGATCAAACAACAAAAATACATAAAATGATAAGCAAATAAACTCCAAAAATAATGAAACTAGAACCAAAAGTTAGAGCTCGATTTTAGATAAATTTAAAAAAAAGAACAGGGTCAATCGGAGCTAGGACGAAGGAGAACATGCTCTCGAAAAATTTAATCTGGAGAAAAGGCTGAAAATTAAGAAATCGCACTGTGCTGTAAACTCGGCTCACGGGAGACCAAGCCCACGGTGGACCCGGTCCACAAAGCGATCTTGTGAGGTGGGCGATCTTGTGTGGCGGGCTCGGTGACATGGCGGCGGTGATGCCGACACATGGCACATATTGACGTGGCGCTGACGTGGCGGCTAACGTGGCACTTGGTGGCGTGTTGCGGCTGACGTGGCGTGACACGTGGCACGCCACATAGGCTAGGGCTGACGTGTCTTGATGAAGTGGCAGAGCTGACGTGGCTCGGTCGGTTCGGCGACGGCGCGGTGGAATCGGACGGTCTGGGGCGGGCCACCTGGCGTGATCTGAGCGGCTGGTTTTGGATCTGGATGAACGGCTAGGATTGGGTGGCCGGGGTCCGGATTGGCGACGCGTGACTCGGCACGACGCGCGAAGCGACATGGTGCGCGGGTGGATGCGAGGGCGCGGGAGATCGGGCGGTCCGGAGGGTTACACGTGGTGCGACCTGGATCGTGGATCCAAATCTACACCGACGATGCGGATCGGCATTGCTGGCCACGGGATCCTTGATGCGTGGCTGGTGCGCTCCGCGAAGCGTCGCGCGGATGAGGCGCAGGCGACGGCCTGGGCGATGCGGGCGAGGTAGGGGCTCACCGGTGAAGTTGGCGACGACGGGCGCGGCAGCGGCGGTGGCGCGGGCTCTGGCGGCTTTGGGGCGTGGAGGCGGCGACGGAGGCAGCATGGAACGGCGGCGGTGAGGAACGACGCGGTGAGGAACGGCGGCGACACTGGGTGGCACGCGAACCGAGGGGCGGCGGGGTTATAAAGCATGTGAACCGAGGGACTTTGATCCGAAGACGGGGCGCGGCAGACGCGGATACGGCTTGAGACACGCGGATGGCCAGGATGCATCGCGGGGATATCGAACGGCCACGGGTGGGCGCGGACGCGGGTGGTGTTAGGGTTAGGGCGGCGCGCGCATGGGTGGTAGGGGGTGGTGCCACGTGGCGGGGCCGGTGATCGGATGGCCGAGGTTTTTAGGAAATGGGCCGGGGATAGGTGACGCATGGAGAGAGAGAGAATCGGACAGCGGTGGTTTTTAGGAAAGAATTTTTTCCCGAATTTCTTTGTAATAAATTCGAGTAAAATCAAACTAGCTCCCAAAAATAGCAAATAAATCCCAAAAATTCACCAAAAATACTAAAAAATTCCTTGTGACACAAGGAACTCAAATAAAATATTTTTAACTTATGTTGAAGTTTATTTTAATCACATTAAATCCTTTTTAATTTTTGAAAATTACAATTAAGCTTTATTAATTCAAAAAATTTATTTTTAAATTCAGGGTTTTAAAAATCTCTGAAAATCAGGATGTTACAAGGGGAGACCGGTAAGTCTCCGAACACCATGGTAAAATATCGTATGTCAATTGTGGTTTATTCTCTTATGCTCAATTTACCTTCAAGCAATTTACATTCATATAATTATATTTGTTGATTGTCTTTCTAGTATAGCAAATCTTGACATAAATATGGATTGTTGGTACATTTAGGTGAACTTATTTGTTTTATGTAATATTTATGCTAAACCAATTTGAGTAAAGCTTTCACATTATATACTTGGTTTTACCTAAATAGATATTATTTTTAATTGTAAGATAATTTTTAAGACCGCCTATTCACCCCTCCTAGTCGGCCTCCTCGATCCTATACCTGGCCCAAGCCACCCTCCATAAGAGGGCCAAGAGGAGGAGGAGAAAAGGATCCCCCCCCCCCGTGCTAACCAAGCAGTTGTGTCGTCGTCCCTCGCTGCAGCTGTCTTCCATAGCCGTCTCCCCTTGTGCTTGCTGTCGCTAGCGCCCAACCACCGGTGCTACCCCTCTACCATGTGCCGCACGTTGCTGTCTCCACGCGCACGCCGCCGCGGCCAACCACCGCCATCGTCTCCTTGCTTGCTGTCCTCCAGCACGCCTCCCTTGAGGCAATTGCCAATGCCGTCGTCTCCCTCCGCAGGCTGTCGCTACCGCCTAACTCCCATGCGCTGCTCGTCATTGCCTCCGTGTTGCTGCATCGCCAGCAACGACTGAATCGTCATCAGCCTTGCTCGATCCCAAGGGGGAGCAGAGCACCCCTGGCGCCGCCCCTCCTTTCCGTCAGTAAAGAAAAGAGGACAGGGAAGGAGGAGCGGAGAAGGAGCAGTCGGGAGGAGCTGGTCGATCGAGAGGAGAGAAGGAGGGAGGGATCAGTCGGGGAAGGCCAGCCAAAGAAAAGAGGAGATGAGGCTAGCCGAGTGAGAACGGAAAGAAGGGGAGAGAAGAAAAAAGAGGAAGAACTGACCAACCGAAAAAAAGGAAAAAAAAGGAAGGAAAAGAGGAAAAATAAGAATGAGAAGATCGATCCGACGCCCGATCCATCAGATCCGGCCAAAACAAGGGAGAAGGAGCCTCGATCCAGTCAATCGGAACTAGGGTAACACTTCAATTCCTTCTCCTTGCTTTGTTATTGAATTTTATAGAAATTGAATTATTGATTAGTGAGACGGATGTATAGAATGGTTAGGACACGGCTTGTCGTTAGAAGTTGTGCAGAGCGGTGAGGTTGTAGCCATGTACGTGTAGAGCTAGTGAAGTGCGATGGCCATGTTGTGATGTGTCGGTGCATGCGTGACCAACCAATTGATTAGTGAGTGATTAGTGCAGGTAAATGATTGGGAAATATATGTGATTATATGGAGGCTAATTAGCATATGCCTAATTAGTATAAGTGGTCTTTGAGGAGAGTGAATGATTAGTATAGATTAAGTAGTTTGGGTTAATTAGTGTGGACTAATTAACATAGACTCTTGCTAGAGCTCTATAGACGATTGGAATGCCGAGTCTGGTGGTATGGTTTGGGAGATATGTCTTCGAGAGGACTGTGGCCAGTGTAGGATAACACGGCCATCAGAAGTAAAAAACAGTGGTTTAACTGAAATAGTCTGTAAATTGTGATAATTAGACCTACGAGGGTAAGCTGGATAGATTACCGAACCCAGATTACTTGATATGTTATGTTTTAGGTTTGAAAGACGCAGTCGTTCAAGTATCGAAACAGTGAGATGATATCCTGTGAAAAAATGTAGCATGTGTTGGTTGACACGTAGGAACGCCGCCATTAGAATGTGTGCATATATGATGATGTATTGTGGTGAGTTGATGCTTGTACAGGTGACGGTTTGGTTTTAGTGTCATCCACATATCGTTCGCCAGATTAACAGGCAAGTGTATGGTAGAACAGTATATTGTGGTTAATATTTGCTACCCGTGTTTCTATGCCATGATTTACAGTATTTATGAGCTGAGATACATGATTACGAGTTAACCATACACTGATGAGTGCGATTTATGATTAAATGCCAATATTGGAAGCATGTGCATTATGCATTACACTCATACACAGTGGTACATGCCTATTTCGGTAGGAACTCCATGGGAGTGGACGTTGAACCCCCATTTGAAAGAGAACGGGGCAAATAAGTGGTCCATCGATGGATGGACACTCCGCTATACCGGTATAAACTATAGTTATAGATGCATTACATTACACGAAAGTGATACAGACAGTGGCACAGACAGCGATACCGTTACAAAGATTGATTTGCACTTCACAGACGTGGAGGTGATTTACAGTTTACAGTCATGAATTTGTGTTACAAATCGCATTCATTGAATTAGTTGAATTGCTAAATTGAAGTTGCTGCTTTATTGTGTGCTTGCTAAGTCTTCAGACTCACCCTTATTTTGTTGTTGTTTTTAGATGTTGGATGAACACAACATGCATGGGCGGAAGTAGCACTCGTATGTTCACAGGTGCAACAGCAATTCACAAATCACCTCTAGTTGTTATGATCTAACTTTAATAATATGCTCAAGTAGTTAGCATTAAAATTATATCTTGTTAGAAACATCTCGAATAGTGTAGATTATACCTCTTTTGGTAGTTGATAATCGAAAATTGTTGTCTCAACACTCACCAGTAAACATGTGTACTTATCATGTCGTTGAGTGGAACAGAGGAGTTACTACCAAATTCTAGCAGCAATGGATGTGAATGGTACAGTTTTAGGGTTGTAATAGCATTCCGAACTCAAGACTTAGACTGGAGTGTTACAATGTCGCGATACTGACAACCTTAGAAATTATCTCACTCAAGTCGTTGAAATTGCACAATTGTCAGACATAGATCATCACGATACGATTCCTTTGCAGCTTATCTGGTGTATGGGCCAATCTGCAGTTGAACAATTATGGGATTCAGTTAACTACTGCATCAAAATTCAAGCCTAAAGACCTGAATGGCACAACATGATAAATTTTCGTACTTATGCTGCAATTTCCTCGTAGCAAGCTCACAGAAAAATAATAAATTGGCTATGTACCCAATAGATCTATGCTTTCTGTTGCCTTCTTTTGTCTGAAAATCAAAAATTCAGACCACTGCATACACCAGCGACTCACTACACTACAGAGCGTGGTAAATTTGATCTATGTTTTGAGAAGTCCTCTGGCTACTGGGTCAATTTCTGTTTCTTCGATTGTCTTGGCAGTGTACATGTATATACGGCATGCGGCATTGTATGTCTTCTGGGAAAAGCAGTTAACACTCGCAGACGGTGGCCCTGAATGCTATAGAATTCATACACATTTGTCGTGATCCTTCAACGATTCGATGATTCTCATCAAAAACTGCTTTTCGCCACGGTATCTGTCCAACAAACAAGGCATGTCAGGATGATTATAACATCTAAACAGAGATAGCACATCCGTATGTAGTGTGGTGCTTACATCTCAAGTGACGAGAAGCCCAGACACATGATGCCTACCACCATGTGGATGGGAAGGGTCTGCTTGAACTTCTTTCGATTCAGAAACATCCTCTCAGAGAAAGCAGTGGTCATGCCAGAAATGAGGAAAACGCCCCAGCCCGCTGGCAAGCAGTGGTGAAAGGAGAATGAGCCCTGCAAACAAAGTCAACAGGTATTTTGTTAAAGATGGAACCTTAGAAAAATGCCAGTAAAAAAGTAACGAAACTTTACCTTGAAATAGCCTTTGATGAATACCGCAGAATAGGAGATCCGCAGAAGCATATCTTTACACAGTCAAGGCACAAAGGATGTTCTTCCGAAAAAAAGAAATGATTTCAATAAAATAAGGATGGTAGAGTGATTAACCAAAGGATACTAATGGAATTTGCAGCAATCAAGCCAACAGCTCCGGCGGATTTAATCAGAACAACACTTAGAACAATATAAATTGCCGAGAAGAGGAGCAGCATATCATTTGACTGCTTAAGCTGGTTTTCATTTGCAACAGCATGAAGGAAAGCCTCAGAAGTGCCTGTAAGTACAGAAGATAATCAGCACAATTTCAATCTGTTTATTTAGATGAAATTAACTGAATTTGTTATTTATGGAAAGACATCTCAACTCTCAGCTACATGCAATGCATAACCTAAGTCAATCTGCACATTCTAAACCAGAGACTACATAGCCCAGTTATAGCAAGCAACACCAGAAGCAGTGAAGCACGCTTCTTGTTTGTACAATAACTTAATTCAGAAAGTCAAAACCTTGTTAAGTCCATGTATAGTATAGTTGGATTTTCATTCAAGCAAAGCTTGTTTTTCCAGCTTTACTGTTCTGCAGAATGAGTAGTTGAAAAGCAACTGTCAGCTTCCAAAAGTTCCAGGTCAAGTCATAAGTTGGCTGAACTAAACTAACTATACATGACCATAAAGAAATTAAAACCCCTCTACGTCGCCCTAACTACTGTGCTATATGCATCATAACTGAAGACAATCTAATAATAAAAGGGAAAAGCTTGAGCTGTTATGCCCAGCGTTTCAAATTCCGGATTTGCGAAGAACACTGGACCCACAGCGGTACCAGTTGGTCCGGTTCCCAGCAGGAACTGGTTTTCTAACTGGTGGTTTCAAACTGTCAACTCCAAATATAGAAATTGTATTTGACCAGATTCCACCCAAAATTACTGTTCACCTATCCAAATTTCTTTAGTTCAAATTTAAAGACAAATTACTATACGAAAATATAGTATGATACTATGATAGAAGTTCTAAATACAAACCATTCATTGCTAAGCAGATGATGTAAAAACAATAGTAACGAAGAATAACTGTAGCTTCGCCATCACTGTATCTTCCCCCATATAGTAGATTCAGAAGGGTATATGAATAACTTGGACCAAACGAAATGACCACCAGACCTGCATAGTTAAGAGGATGATCATATTCAAGGGCTGTTGATAGATTTAACATCCAAAGAAAAAATAAGAGGCGGAAGTTGGTAGCAACTAAAACATGTTTACCACGAAGAGTATATATGTTTCAATTGCTTGCACCTTACTCAGTGCAAGGAGTCAAGAGTAAATAAAATGCACAAATATAAACATTACAGCATTCAGCATTAATAGCACACCTATTAGCATAATAAGCTTAAGAGCTCCAAGCAAAGAACTTTCCAGATTGGATATATTCTGGGGAGTTTGTCCTGTAAATAAAGGTCCATCATTAGCTCTTTCAGAGGAATATAAATCCAAAGATATGCGCACAACATATCGTTTTAGTAATCTTGCTAAGAATTCTGATCTTGGTCAAATCTAAATTGTAAGGACAAGTTATCAGACAGCAGCAGCATATAAACAGGAAGTATGCCATAAGTTATCATTTCAGACAGCAAGGAATATAGGCATGGTCAAATCTAAATTGTAAGAAACAAGGTATCAGATAGCAGCAGCATATAAACACGAATTATGCCAAAAATTACAATTTTTGACAGAAATAAATATGCGAAATGTACTCTTATTTTGTTACATTGGCAGAAATACTTGTCCAAGCACTACAATTCATGGTATTGGTAGAAATTTACATCCTGCTAGGCAGGGCATGTTGAAACTGTGCAGAAAATTCAAATGACTGACAGCCAACTCATAGTCAATTTAGCTGGCCAAATCAATGAATTTGAAAGGCAAAATATATTCCACCAGAAAAAAAAACTATTTTGCTTCACCAGCACAACATAGGTTAACTTTAATTGAATGACTGATTAAAGAGATGCTCAGTAGGCAAAACTTTACAGAGGGACTTGTCCAGATCAGAAGACCATTCAATGATGTGAATGCATAAAGTTCAATGTTTCAGGCCACATGGAGTAAAATAAAGTTTAAATAAATGCAAAAATAACAACCTGATGCCAATTGGGCAAATGTAGCATAAGAACTCTCCTCAAATGGTAGGAAAACTATTCTAACAACCAGACTCCCTGCAAATAAATAAATGATAAACAGCACATAAGTTCAACCCAGTGCAATGTTACAAGACAAAAAAAAATTGAAACAGAGGGAGTTCGGCATACTTGCCTAATTTATCCACAAGACCATATGCAGCCTGGTTATATGGAGTATCAAACCAAACAAGAACAAATTTCTCGCCTTCTTGGAGGATCAATTTTCTGAAAGTCTGGCCTGTAAACAACATGCACATGTGCAATAACTGTTTATCGTAGTTCATCAGGGTTGACAACCTGACAATTTGCGTGTTTTGGCATCAATGAGGAATAGAAATTAAACCTAATGAAAACAACAGAAAAATATAAATAGAGATATAGAATGAACCTGAAAGGAAGGAGATCAGAGGCTCTGGTATTAGCATATATAAGAAAATATGCCCAATATCCAAAGAAAATGCAGGCCGCATAGACAACCTGAGACAAAGCAAATACAACCAACTTCTCCTGCAAGAAAAGAAATCACCATCTTAGTACGGTATTTATCAACAAATGCAAAAAAAAAAAAAGAATGGCATGGGATGAGCATCAGTTGATGTGTGAACAGAAGTGACGTGGAGAATATATTAATTGGATGTCACTCAGCAAAAATTATATTGCTTGTCCTGCAAAGCTCTATTATATTTGAAGATGAATTTAAGATGGAGTGGCATAGGCAAGTGTTTGCAAATTTTCAATCCAGATAATTAAAACAATTATATTTCTTAACCAACCACACAGATATAAGAGTTAAACCTTCCATCATTGGAGGATACAAAACACACTACCTCTGTTCTTTTTTTAAGTGACATCCCAGAATCTATGCCGTCAAATTTTCTAAAGCTTGTAGAAAGTTTGACCATTAATATGTTTAAAACTATCTTGATTGGCTATATGAAAACTATATCATTAAATTTGTCATTAAGAATACTTTCATAATATTACAATTTTTTAATATATAGTAAGATAAAGTTACAAAAAGTAACAATCAAAGTCACATCTCAGAGACCGTTAAAAGTAAAAAACATCACTTAAAAAAGAACAGAGGGAGTATTGGTACACGGACCAAAAGAAAACAGTACACATTACGAATTGGATAATGGAATGTTCCGAATTGTTAACTGAAACAACATTTGGAAGTGTAACCATATAGATGGTCGTGCCAACACCAGGTGTAAACAATGAAAACATTGTGGGCTTAAGCATTTTATATCATTGATAATAAAGTGAGGCAGAAAATATATACAGTGAGGAGTTTATGTCAACTGACTAGAATAGAAAGTCGCTAGAAGAAAATGCTCATGTACAATTACCACTTTAATATGTCCTTTTATGAAGATAAAGGTTGTTAGACAACGCAGCAGAGTAGCTGCAGGTTCAGTATACACTCTTATTGTATAGTATTTCTTCGTCTGGGAAAGAATATACAAAGGTTCTGCCAGTAGCTCCAGCATACAAGCAAATCCTGCCATTTTGGATCAAATAAATACATTAGCTCTCAACACGAGGAAGGTGGACAGAAGATGAGGGAAGAAGGCAATTGAATGTAAGAGTAATAGCATGAAAACTGGAAAGACAAAGCCCATGATTGAGCATGTTAAAATCCTATCCAACAAACAAAAGAAATAATCAAGCTATACATTTGTTTCTCATCTAAGCATCTAAAAAAACTCAAGTGGCATCTCCTTCAGAAGATCGGATAGCTGCACATCAGCATGAAATGCTCATCTCCATTTAATAGATCAAGAGCCAGGTGCTCAACTTTTGCATGGAATATATAATATTTCAGCACCTCTAACAATTTAATATGTGGCCTATTACTTTTGTCCTAGACTCCTAAGTCAATCTAACTGAATCAACAAACTAATTCATTCATTCTGGACAAATATACAAAAGTGCCGAAGTACACAGTCAACTTGTAAGAGAAATTTGATCATACAAGACTTACCGATAATTAATGTAGCTTTTGCATAGGGGTCAGATAACTTCACTTTCTTTACCCTCAACACAAATAGACAGCCAATAAAAGTAACTAGCATGCCAAATGGGATGATCATCCAAGCAACCTTTAGTATCTCTTCATCACTTAACGCATCACCACTGTAATATAAGTATTAAGTCATCATTTAAACAGTATACTCCAACAGAATGAGGATTAGAAAGAACATTACAAGATCATATAAAGAGTATACTCCAACAGAATGAGGATTAGAAAGAACATTACAAGACCAGAGCAAGCTTTCCTCACATTAATGTGGTTCAGAACTGACCAAAAATTTCAATAGTGCATACAAACTACAGAGTAGAGAAACCAGTGATCTGTGCATCATTTAACATTATGATGGGATGACAAACTTGCACCTGCAAAAGTTTGCCTTGCACCTGTAAAAGCTTGCCAATGAAATTATGTAATTCTGCCACATGTACAGTTTTCATGTAATCTTTTTAAAGCTTTATCTTCACTATCTATATAACAACAAATTTTCACAAACATTCACATTACCACAAGAGCATTTTCCACAAGTACAGAAATACCCCACTTCAAGTTTATTAAAGTGGGCTATGCAAATTATCATACCAAGCACTACTGTTCTTTGGTTCGAGATAGAGAGATAAGGAAAGAAAATGAAGCTGTCACACCAAAGGGCCCAAATTCACCAGAGCCCAGTCCCTATGTGTGGCTAGCCTATGCACGTGTAGCAACTCACTTCGGTTTTTGTCCTCGCTTCTCCCAAAAGGGCTAACTCGCAGTTATTATGTTTAGACTCTCAAGAATTACATGCTAGCACTACTCACTTAAGTTCCAACATGGGACTAACACACTACCACTGCACACATGGACCACTTTGGAGGTGCCCTATGTGGCCCATGCACGTAGGTGGTGGTGGGTTAGCCCCACATTGGATTTTTAAAGTGAATAGTACTAGCATACATTGCTTAAGAGTCAAAACATAATAGCTCCAGATTAACCCTTTTGGGTGAAGCAAGGAGAAGGCCCAAGCAAGTTGCTACGTGTGCATAGGACCGTCCCCATGGGTATTGGGCTTTAGCAAATTTTGGGTTCTAGGGTGTTCCAAAAGCATAAATTACAATCTTTACTTAGTAATTTCAAACTCTCCTACCTTAATTTGCTGGGCAAGGGTGGCATCAACTTTTAACATAATTATTTCCCTTGTTTTCCCTTTCTGTCCAACCTTTCAGAAAAATAGATTGCATCCAATGGAGGACACATTTTTTGTCATTATTTCACCTTTTATTACTTCTCCCCTAAATTACCCTACCAAATGACCGAATCATTTTTCTCAGAACTTTACTCTCTACCCAAAAAGAGGTCAATTTTTTCTCATGTAACAAATGAACACCATGCTTCTTGTGAAGTAATAATCAGAGAGTCATACATATTATATAGTGATTAGGACAAGAAAATGTGAAAGGAGCTTTTGTACTTTGCAGTGTCTATCTTATGTGGTGCATTCTAACGAACATAAAATCTTCAAGTAAACACATGCTATGCATCGTACATAGCTGTAGGTCTGCAGTAGTGCTGTTTAATCATAATAAATGGACAATCATCAAAATAGAATGTACAAATATGGCCTATAGCACGTAAATGGCCTCAGAAACTCCATATAAAGTTATAGTAATACCTCTCAGAATCATTACGCAAACATGCACGTCGAAACCCCTCCCGGCTTAAAAATAAGACGCTGTTGATGAAAAGAGGAAGCTGCAATGCGTATGCCTGCCAGATAAATGACAAATAAAGGAATTTATGCTTCGATTACATACTTTTAACAGAGAGAAGCATTTGTAAACATAGCAGTATCAATGGTTAAGCACATTGATGTGATCAGGTTATTCTATGTGTTCATGTTTACTGAACCATTCATATCCCCAATTGCCAATGGACTAGATGCACAAAACCCTGTAGCAGTTTGCCCTTAGTTCACCTAAGGAAGCCATCACACAATCCAAATCACCCCTACATTATTATTATTTGCATTTCAGCACTTGCAACTAAATATAGAATTTTTGTTTCAACAAAATCATCATTTGAAAACTATCCTGAGCCCACAACCCAAACCAGGAAGGGTCAATCTGGATCATTCTTCAAAAGTAGCATGGGAATTCAAAGTTGTCAAATGAAAAGCTTCCACAGCTACAGCCTAGTAAGGAGAACATGAACTAAAATGACGGCCAAGAGCCATTTCAATCTACAAACATGAACGACTCAAATAAAATGAAAGCAAGTAATCTGGTGTTCCGTTCAGAAGCAACCACCAAGATTATTCCAATCTGCAACAGACTAGATGATATAACATTGCTGCAGAACAAAGGACAACGTTGGAGTGCCATCAATTATAATGAGCATGAAATCCATTGGCACAAATTCCGCAAAAAGCAAACATGCTACAATTATAATTAGAGCATTACTTTACACAGATCCCACGCATCTGCACTGGGACAAACCTCCAACCTTCCCACTCCCAAACCATACCAGCGCCAAAATTCAAAACCGCACGCATGAATTGAGGACATGATTATACCTAACAACAAGAAAGACTAAAATTCACATGGAATACACAACGCTAACGCTAAGCTCCACACAAGAACAACCGCCCCCAATTCAATTCGTTATCCACATTTCAACTCCAAAGCACCAAATTCCATCATGGAAGTAACTCCACATCACGCGAAATTCTCAATGCGGAACACCGCAAATCGATAGCTCACTACACTGAACTACAAGGGAATAAAGAAAGAAAGAAAGAGAGGAGATCCGCACCGCGCAGTCGTCGGCGCTGAGCTGGCGCACGAACCAGCCGTTGTACAAGAAGGGGATGACCCTCGAGAGGAACTGCGCCGCTGCAAAGTACACACGCACACACACAGGCAATGAGCTTTAGATCCCCCAAAACCAAGCACCCAGCAGTAATCCTGCACCGATCTACCGAGGGGGTAAAGGGGCGAGAGAGGCGCACCGAAGTTGTACTTGAAAACGCCCATCACGGCGGCTCCGGCGGCAGCGTCCGGCGGAGGGGGCGCAGCGGCAGACTCACCGGAGCCGGCGAGGAGCGCCATGGCCATCGCGGCGGCGGCGGCGGCGTCGCGCTAGGGAGACGTGTCGAGCGGCGGCGACAGTTGCCGAGAATCGGGAGCATTGCCTCCTGCCTCGGGTTTATATTGGTTTTGGGTGGCCGAGCTGGCCGGTCTCTCAGCCGTTGGATCTGGATTGTGCGGCCTGGGGAACGGAGGGCTACGCTATCGTAGCTAACGGGATTAATAAGGCTATGTTGTATTAAGTTCTGCTTGTTTAAAAAGCCAAAATCTAATGTAAATATTTAGTTTTTTAAAGTAGTTTTTTACTTCTCTCGTTACTATCTCACTCTGGAGATAAAGCAAAGGATCATAGATACATCACCTATCACATTCTTCTCGCTTTTGTTACGCGCACGCATCTTTCCCCTATTTTTTATACCGCTCGTCTCCTCCTTCTAAAAGTTATTTCTTTCAGCCATTACTATTCATTTTTAGCCAAAACATATATGTCACACCTAAATGACATCAGCAAAAAAACAATACGAACGCCCCCTTTAGTAGAAGCGTAGGGCTACTAGCGAGCGATTTGACGACCTAGATCCATGCAGCAGTGGTGATATCCAGAAGGAGAGGGATGGAGTGCAGTGCTGGAGCCAGAAAATTATGAAAAAGTGAGACAAATAGTGGATTCTTTTCGGCTACAATTAATAACTTTTAACTCTGGCGCAAATGTTTATATGAATAAATCGAATAATAATGAACCAATAAACTGCTTCGAAATGTTGTTCTGATAAACCGTCTCAAAAAGATAATAAATAAACCATTTTATTTATTTAGAAAAAACTATAAGATATGGGTTTGTTCTTTTTAGCTTCGACATATGATTTTTTGTTATTGCTTTTGTGCTATTTATGATAGAGAGTATGGAGTAACAGAAACTCGAGTATCGTTTTAGCTGATATAGATAAGTCGCTACAGTGTGTACTATAATTAACTTATAGAATTTGTCTTGAAAAGATACTTTATTTGAAAGTTAATTACTATAGAAAAGTTAAAAAATAACTTTTAAAAATTGAAAAGAAGATGTAAGTCATACGGTGAAAAGAAGAAAACCAAGATCTAAGGGCCCGCTTAGCTTCGCTACCAGCTATAGCGTTCGGTGTTGGCTCAGCTTTTTAAATACTGTAGCTTTTTTTTTTGTTTTTTTTTGTTTTTTAGTATTTTTTCTGTTTTGTTTTTTCTCATATTCTTTTACATTGTCCGTAATAGGTTAACATGTCGCTTTTATTTTCATTTTTTTTAAATTTAATTATATCTAATAAGATAACTTAGTTACAGTAAAAAATCAATCAATCACAGTAAAATTTTAACAAAAAACCATCTTATTCAATACACCCTCTAAATCGCGCTACCACCCGGATTGCTCGCGGGACAGGCCCAGAGGACGTGCTTTTGCATCACTACTCGTTATCCTACAGTCATATTGCCTCTTTGAATGCTAGACTCACTCATCGCTCGCTCTTTGAATTGTTACGTTGATTCGATCAACTCGATTAGACTAAATTCGAAGGGTAACTTGTAGTGGGCATTGCTAAACCCACTATAGATTTGCCTGCTGCCCAGCTAACTAACCATGTTCTTTTTTATTGAATATTATGGTCTTCTTCTAAAGTGATGTAGCTTTTAATTAAATTGTTGATGTAACGACTATTAGCATTTTCTAAGATATTCAATAATAAATAAATAAATAATAAAATATTATTATATCTCTATAGATAATGTAAAAAGAAAGAAAAAAGCTATGCTAAGGTAGCGCTCAAGTCAGCTTTTTTCTCAGCGTTTCGATGGGCTTCTGCGACCGGATTACTGTAGCAACACTGTGGCAGTACTGTAGCATTTTGTCTCTATTTGATTTTTTTTGTTTTTTTGTTTTTTTGAGTTTTATTTTTTTTCCTGTATTCCTTGGCATTGTCCGCTCTAGATTAACGTGTCACTTTTAATTTTAAATTTTTTAATTTTAATTATGCCTAAAAAGTCAACTCAGTTACAGAAAAAAAATCCAACTACAGTAAAATTTCAGCAAAAATCAAAAGTCATCGTTATTCTAAACGCTACCTAAGAAGCTAACGTGTTTTAAATGACTTTTATTTTCTCAAAATCAAAAGTTATCACTGTTTAGAATGGAGCTGGTATAACGTGTACTCTAGTTGGTTAGGGAAGCAAAGAGTGTCAGAGTTATGTAGGCGGCGGAGGTCCGTTGTCGCTGCTAGCATTCCGAAGTTAAGTGTAGGAGTGGCTCCTGGATGGAGCGAGCGGGATGGTTGGAGGAGCACCGGTTAGGAGAATTAGACCGATGTAAAGGAAATTAAAATAACTGAGTTAGCTAATATTAACCTAATAATGTTGATTTAATTTAAATTTTATATTTGGCAATAAACATTTTTAATCTAAATTACTGTTTAGCTAGATTAGGTGAGTTAGTTGAATTAGCATTAGAAAAATAAAATTTAAAAGAATTAGTTGTGCTGAGTTAACTTATTCTATAAATTCAGTGGAATAAATTAATCATAGATTAGAAAAATTAAAACCCTTTAACTAAATTAAGTTAATCCTCATAACCCAATAAGATTTGACGAGTTAAACCCCTAATCCACCTCTTGCCCCAAACCAAACGGGCCTTACAACATCGGTGAGGTTGCTTGTCGTGGTCACTGGGCATGCCTGAGCACAAAATTAGTTATTTGTCCTCTTTTTTTTTTGCCTAATTTAGTGTTGTACTTATCAAATAGCAATGAGACTCTATGGTAGCGTTCGAAATAGCGATGACTTTTAGCTAAAATTTACTGTAGCTGACTTATTTTTTACTATAACTGAGTTGGCTTATTGTGCATAATTAAATTTAAAAAATATAAAAATAAAAACAATATGCTAATCTAGAGCGGACAATGCAAAGAAATACAGAAAAAATAAAACACAAAAATACGAAAAAAACAAAAAAAAAGGAGAAGGACAAAATACCTGCACAGTATTCCTAACGCCGAACGCTCGACGTTGCCATCCATCGCTCAACGCTGAGCGGAACCGTAACATCCAGAACTAGCCAACACACAAGGCTGAAATGGACATACAACTAACTGTGTAGACATCTAAACCAAGCCTGGTCGGCATTGAAGAAAGATCAGGTCACGTCTAAACCATTTGGGTTAGGAATCGGCATCAGCCAACAAACTAGTTTTGCCAAGATCTATAGTTTGCCGTTTGGAGCACCAGGCTACATTGAGGGTGCTCAATTGAGTCGGTTCAGCTTTGCACACTATCCACAGGAATCCTACTTCAGAACCGGTTTTGTTCTCAGACGGTTGTATTTCCCTATTCGGTTAGGAATAAGAATAACTGGACAATTGTAGGGGAACTTGAGATGGACGTGTAAGATGGAGTCGTTGGGAAACCTAGGTCTGAACATACAAGTCTAGTCTATTGATGGACACCCTCTACTTAATCTATAAATAGTAATTCTATTCATTGTAACATGTACAAGTGAACAGAGAAAGTGATAAATAAAGGAGTTCACCTCTCATCTTTCTGTGTTCAATTTATTATTTGCATTACAAAAAATAGATGATAATTGCACTATAGATTGAAAAGAAAAAAAGGGAGATAATGTAGCTGGTTCCACACTGTCACGCAGCGTTGCTAGCCTTGTACGGCCGCACCACGCATCGCCGCCGGCAAGCCACCGCGCCGCGCCGCCTCCACACGGCCACGCCGCCCGCACACGGCTGAACGCGCCGCGGGCCCTTGCATGGACCGCCACCTTGGAAGTATCGCCCGAAGTCCCACACTATCATTCGGCCGCTGGCTCCTGCCCTACGCGCCCCTACACGGACCGCCGCCATTGTGCGGCCGCATCACCTGCATGTGGCTGTGGCCGCCTCGTCATTCAGTTGCCGCACCACCGTGCACGCCAAAATTACGCCTCCCGCATGAGGCTACGCCGCCAGCCCCTTCGCACCATGTCGAGCCCCCGCTATCGGCCCGCATGGCCGCCGCCGCTTGGCCTCGGATCACAGCGCTGTTGCTCCCACATGAACCCTGGCCGCACGTGCCGACGCACGAGCCACCGGCTGCCCGCACTCCACCATCGCTCTCACACGAGCCACCGGCAACCCATGCTGCCTGATCCACCAGTCGACCACCCGCACGCCACCACTGCTCCCGCATGAGCTGTCGGCCACCACACATTGGCGCTGAACTCCACGCACTTTGGTCGAAACACCACGGTCATAAGACCGTGGTGGTAAAACCGTGGTCGAAATACCACTGTCGTATAACCATGGTCGAAACATCGTGGTCGTAAGACCATGGTTGAAACACGGTGGTTGTAAAACCATGGCTGAAATGTTGTAGTCGTAAAACCATGGTCGAAATGTCATGGTCGTCGCACCGTGGTCGTGTTGCCACCACCGAAGTACCATGCCCGAGCAGTCATGGTCGAAGAGCCTTGGTTGATTCAATTCCAACATCAGCCGCCTCGGCCACTAGCTCTCGACCAACGTGCTATCCCGACCGCACCGACGCTGCTCCTGCACGGGCCCCTCATTGCATCGCACCACTCGAGTCACCAGCTCCTGGCCGCCCGTCACCGCTTACCGCGTCTTAGCCGCCAATGCTCAACCACCCACCGTGCCACGGACGTCGGCCTTGCACCACCATGAAGTGAATAGGGGTAGGAAAAACCCAACCCCTCCCTCTTGAATCGATCAAGAGAAATAGGGACCATCCGATCGGCCATGGTACATTCGGACCAGTTCGAACGGTCAAGAGAAATACGGACCGTCTGATTGGCCATGGACCGTCTGATCGGCCATAGCAAGCTTGGACCAGTCCGATCGGCCGAGGGAACTTTGGATCGTCCGATCGGCCAAAGACAGGTTGGACCGTTCGATTGGCTAGGGGCGGGGGCCACTCAGATTTTTGCAAATAGGCCCTTAGAAAATCAAAACAATACGCAAAAATTTTCTCAAAATTGAAAATTAGTAGAGAAGCTCTCGAAAGTTACATAATTCACTGAAAATTCATATTCTAACATAAAAGAGCCTCGAAATTTCAAATTTTGAGCTGTTTTTCACATTTGAAGCTTGTTTAAGCACTATTGTTATTGTTTCTATACTTTTCTGTATTTACTTACTATTTTTTATTAATCATAATTGTTTAAATTATTTTTAATCACTAAAATTAATAGTAAAATTTTGAAAATACACACAAAAATTTGAAATATCATGAGAATATTTTCTATCATTATCCAATTTATTTCATGCATATTTATCTGTAGTAAATTTATATCTTTCCTTCGTACAAATGTAGATGACAGACATCATGAACCAGGAGTTCGA
Organism: Melocanna baccifera; assembly: GCA_036346265.1. NCBI lineage: Eukaryota > Viridiplantae > Streptophyta > Magnoliopsida > Poales > Poaceae > Melocanna > Melocanna baccifera. The sequence goes on from CM070695.1 coordinate 13,960,663, forward strand.
AGGGCTATCCTAGTATGGCGAAAACTTTTTGACTTGTGCTTCTGATACCGAGATCATACTTGGAGCCAAGAAGCTCCACGCCGCCACTGGGATTGGTGCATTATAGGATACCAAACTCACACATGAGGAAAATGATCAGGCACTTCACTTCCTCCGGTATTACCTCTATCTCACTATCAAAATGAATACATGGCGGAGAAGAGTGCGCTAGAATTATAGACTGCACTCAAGAAGCGGTTTGTAAAGCTAAAGTATACCATTCTTTCTTAGGCAGAGTAGGAATGGATTCGACTCAGATTTACTGATTTCAAGATGATTGGGGAGTACAACTCTACTCTGCACAGAATTTGTACCAATCTTTAGCTTTGTGGTAGGCAGATCACAAACGAGCAAAAAATTGAGAAGACCCTCTCCACCTTCCACCCTAGTGCAGTGCAGTCTGTGCGTAACTATCGTCAAGACGGGTATAAGGAATATGCTAAATTGATCGATATCATGCAGGTTACAGAGGCTTAAGAGGAAGTTCTCTGTAAGAACTTTGTTGCACAGCCACCTGGAAGCTCCGCTAGCCGTGAGGTTGAGAGCTACAAGGTACGAAAGTCTATAATGAAGAAAAGGGGAAGGAAGGGCAAACTCACAGCCAAGAAGGCAAGTAAAATGCTCTACCTGAGAATAAGGCTGGCAAACCAAAGTGCGACTACAAGCCCTATGGTCATCAAGACCAAACATGCTACAAGTGTGGCAAATGGGGGCACAGGTCGCGGATCTGTAAAGAACCGCAACATATCATCGGTGCCTTCCAAGCCAAAAAGAAGAGGGGTGGCAAAGGGTAGTGTGAAACCCACTTTGCTTCTGTCGAGGGGGAGAATTCTGAGCAGCTATCTGCACCAATAAAGGTCGACTCCACTCCTATAGCCACACCCCCTCTTGAAATTGCAGTTGTCGCCGCCATGATTGCTCTAGAAGAGCATCTCATCCCTGAGAAGATAATAGCTGAAGTCTCAGACTTCTTGGCAGATTCAGTCTAATGCACAGAATGCATATAGATTTTAATTGTCATTCATTGCATGTGTGAAAGGAATAAGTTAGACTTGCAATAATGATACTCAAACAATTCATTCTCGTGATAGTTGGGTGATGTTAATTCATTCGTTTATTCAATCAATAATAGCATGATATGTTCTAATATTTGAATTATTTTATTTTATGTGTGATTATCTTCTACTACATATTAATAAAGTACTTTATATTAGAACGTGTGTGGCGCCCCACGGAGGAAGTGTGCTTAGCTAACAGCGACACAACGAATATCATCTTAAGAGAGATAAAATTCTTTCAGTCGATTAGTAAGAACGCTGATAGCCTTACAACAATCGCCGGTAGCGATGCATGTATAATAGGCTCAAGAAGAGCCACAATTATATTCCCGATGGGCACAACTTTGGTCATTAAAAAAGCCTTGTTGTACCTAGAATTGACATAAACTCTCTTAAGTTTCAAAGTCATTCGTGGTAACGGTTTCCACATTGAGACTGAAGAAGAGTACGGTAAAAAATACCTACTCATTACAAAGTGTGAAGCAAGTCAAAGGGTATTGGAAAGACTTTCTTCATTTGACTCTGGCTATACTACATTAATATTAAGACACCTGCAGTCTATACTGTTCTCGAAACTATAGTTAGAAGCTCTGAACTTCTCTATCTCTGGCAGATAAATTAGGCTAACCAGGTCTTAGAATGATGAGAAATATAATTAATAATTTACAAGGACACAATATCGATGTAAAGAATTTCTCGAATCAAGAAAATTTTCTGTGCTCCGCATGTGACACCGAAAAATAATTACTAGACCTTTCACTCTGAAAGTGAAGGATGAAATCTCTGTATTCTTAGAACGCATCTAAGGATATATTTGCAGTTCTATACGACCTCTGTTAGGGCTATTAAAGGCCCGCTCGTTTCAGCTTTTTTTTCAGATTCAGTTTTTTTGCATTATTCAGTAATTCATTTTTTTCTGAATTTTTTAGATTTTTTGGGCTTTTTTGCTTTTTTTCCCCGTGTTCCTTTGCATTGTCTATGATGGGCTAATATATTTTTTCTATTTTTATATTTTTTAAATTTAATTATGCCCAAAAGGTCAAATCAACTACAGTAAAAAAATCCAGCTACACTGAAATTTCAGTCAAAAGCCAAAAGCCATCGCTAAAACGAACGCCCCCTAAAGATTTTATAGTGGTTATAGATGCTTCCTCAAAATGGTCATATGCATGTTTATTATCTACGAGAAACCATACTTTTGCAAAACTAATTTTGCACATAATTCAAATTAGAAATAACTTCCTTGATCATCACATAAAGTCCATCAGAATGGATAACGTTGGAGAATTTGCTTTAAAGACTTTTGATGATTATTGCGTGGCAATAAGAATTAAAGTGAGAATTTTGTCTCGCATGTCCATACCCAAAATGAACTAGCAAAGGCATTAATTAAGATGATTAAATTCATTGCCCAATTGCTTTTGTAAAATTATAATTTACCAACTATATGGTTGGGGACATGCAGTCCTACACACAGCATCTCTAATCAACCTTATACCATCAACATATAACATCAATCCACCTACGCAACTAGCGCACGGGTCACCACTAAAAATTTCTTATCTCTGAAGGTTTGGTTCTGAAGTTTATGTACCTATACCCTCACCACAGCAAATCAATTTGTAGGCATTAGCAAATCAATTGCTTGATCACTTTAGTGATTTAAAGAACGTGACCAAGTGGCATGTGCCAACACACAATGCATTGGAAAGGGTTGAAACACCAAAGAAAGTAGAAGGTATCTCTAATTCTGTCCAGAGGCCTCAGAATAAAATAATGAGAACTCTGGCCGCTTGAATCCTAAGTAACCGGGGACACCTAGTGAAAAATGATAAGAAGGACTTGACACAACCAATTACCGATGTTCGCTAGAACTAATAGGGGAGCCAGTTGAGACCTGGCACTGGTATGACACCTTCAAAAAAAGGCATACCGGATAAGAATATTCTCATGGAGGGAGAAACCAGCATAAATGTGTGTGCACACAACGGAGCTGAAAAACTAAAAAGACTTTTCCCCGCAACTAGAAGGAGTGGTGAGCAAGTAGAACTACAAGAATCATCCCATGATGAAATAGCTATAAACTGAACACGAGAGAATCCATGAAAAGGACAACAGCCAATGTTGATATCTATTTTGTAAAGAAAATTGCTACAATCATTGATCTTGATTCAGTGCCTGCATCTCTCGCTGAATACAAGAAAAGATCAGATTGGGAGGATTAAAAAAGATAATAGAAACTGAATTATTATCTCTAAATAAAAGAGAAGTATTTGGACATGTAAGCTGCACGCTTCCCAATGTGCACCCTGTAGGGCATAAATGTGTATTTGTATGAAAGAGAAATAAGAAAAATGAAGTTGTAAGATATAAAGTAACGCTTAGTGCATAAGGTTTCACTCAACGATCAAGAGTTGATTGTGAGAAACCTATTTCCCGGTCATGAGTGGTATTACCTTTAGATATTTTAATCTCGATGGCAGTAAACCTGAATTTAGAAATAAAATTGATTAATGTGGTAACGACGTACCTTTATGAAAACTTAGATTTAGATATTTATATAAAGATATCCCTGCCCCGAACCAAGATAGAGCAAATAGAAACTTGTACAGTGTAAAACTCAAAAAATCATTGCACGGGCTTAAGTAATCAAGCAGAATGTGGCGTAATCGCTTAAGTGACTTTCTACGTAAGAAAGCTTACATGAATAATGAGGATTGTCCCTGTATATTTATACGACGATCTCGAAATGGATTTAGTATAATCTCGGTTTATGTAGATGATTTGAATATCATCAGAACCCTGGATGACATAAAAAAGCGAGCTCTTACCTAGAATTACAGTTCAAAATGAAAGATTTGTATAAAACTAAATATTGTTTAGGCTTGCAGTTTGAGCATGTCCCGGAAAGGATATCAGTGCATCAGTCAGTCTACATTCAGAAGGTGTTAGAAAGGTTTGGTTTTGAAAAGGCATACCCTTCAAAAGTACCAATGGTCGAAAGATCTTTGCAGCAAGACAAAGATCCGTATAGGTCTAGAAAGAGGAGGAAGAAGTCCTGGGACCGAAATTTCCATACTTAAGTGCAATAGAAGCACTTATGTATTTAGCAAACTACATTAGAATGGATATCGTATTTACCGTAAACCTATTAGTAAGGTATAGTATGAAACCTACTAAAAGGTATTGACAGGGAATAAAGGACATTTTTGATACTTCTAAGGAAGCAAAGATCTTAGATTGTTCTATAGAAGGAACCAAGATATAAATATGACTGGCTATGCAGATACCAGGTATTTGTCAAACCCACGTATCGCTATATCACAAATAGACTATGTATTCATGTGTGGTGTAACTACCATTTCATGAAAATTATCTAAGCAAAGTTTTATGTTGACTTCGACGAACCACATAGAAATTATAGCATTATATGAAGCCGCACGAGAATATGTTGGCTTCGACCAATGGTTCAACACATCTAGCAGTTATGTGGATTGAACATCATGTAAATTCCCATAATTATCTATAAAGATAATACAGCTTGTATTGCACAAGTGCAAACGAGTTACATGAAGAGTCATCTTACGAAACATATCAACCCTAAGTTATTCTATGCTCATGAATTGCAAAAGATAGACGCAAATAAGATACTGCATACTAAGTCATGTGAAAATCTTACAAATTTATTCGCTAAGTCACTTCCAGCATCTAACTTTGAAAGATGTGTACGTAAAATTGGAATGATGACATTTAGAGAAATGTAGAATTCAAAGGGAGATTCTTCTCTAGCTTATTATAAAAACTTGATCACGAAGATCAAGTACCCAAAGAATAAATCCTGGAGATAAAATAAAATTGGGTGGATTGTTCTTTTTTCCCCTTGATGAGTTCTCCTGAAGTTTCTCGGTCGAAGTTTTTAATGAGGCAATTCGTGCAACACAACATAGCATACATCATGTACTCTTTCTCCAAATTTTTTCTACTGGATTTTTTTGGAGTTTTGATGAACCATGAATGTGTCAGATGAGTGCCCAACGGGGAGTGTTGGGAAACCTGAGCCTATGCCTATAAACTTGGTCCATTGATGGACACTCTCTACTTAGTCTATAAATAAGGATCCTGCTCGTTGTAATATGTACAAGTGAACAGAGAAAGAAATAAAGAAAGGAGTTTCCCTATCATCTTTCTGTGTTTAATTTATTATTTACATTACCTGTATTTGATCTATTTCTTTTGCATAGCAGGAATCGATCGAACTGAACTCGCCAGCGATGGTTCCTCAACAGGAGTAAGGAGCAAGGCTGTGAGGTACTAGGTGTGCTAAAAGTTTAAAACCTAACCCACTCCCAACCCAGCCCACAACACTAAACTTTATTTTTCTAACCCAAACCAGCCCACTTCACATCCCCTAAGACCCTACTCAAACCAACCCATGTGACACTTCAACCCAACCTAACCCAAACCATTTTCCTAATATGGGTTAAACCCACTTTCCCAACCCATTTCAACCCATCCCTAACCATAGAACCGCCATCAGATAATGGTGGTTATCAGGGCATGGATCAATGCAAGCACTGAGATCTCTCTTTCTCTCTCTGTTGGTCATTCTCTCACTTTTTTTCTCCTCTCTCTTTTTCTCTCTCGCAAAGTCGCATGGAATCATTTCTCTCTCTCTCTTGCACAGCATGTGTGTAGCGGTGCCACAGTGGCCAGTGAAGAGGGACCCAGATGAAATGGAGGACCCCTGGAGGCCAGCGACGAGGGGTTTGGATTGGTCTATATGCGCGGTGACTGGTGCAAGGAGCCCGGATTCGATGACCATGGACCTAGCGTAGCAAGTGGAAGTGGATACGGCGACCATAGACGTCGACAGCACCACCACCGCCAAATATGGCGTCCCTGGCCACACGCGATCTCGACCATGAAGAAGAAAAGATCCCTTACCATGGAGGCATGGACTTCTCGGTGGAGTGGTGTGGGGAAAGTGAGGGGGCACACCGGTGGAAGAAAATTGGGGGAGTAAAGGGATGCGACACAATGGAAAGTCATCGTCGGAGGGGAACACGACGGTTGTGGAGATCTGGGGGTGGATGCGAACACAACTGCAAGTGTTGGCGAAGAATTGGAGGAGCAGATGGACTTGGCAACAGTGAGTAACCTAGTTGGAGGGTAGTGATGGCGGCGAACAACCCAGTCGTCGATGGTGGCTCCTCACCCACCTCCTAGGCTTCGCAACCACAACCCATGAGGCAAACCCTATCCCAATCCACAAGTTGAACCTATTTTGAAACCGAAATATTAGAACCCACCCCAACCCAACCGAACTGGTTTGTGTAACAAACCCAACCCAAACCAACCCGTTAGCCACATCAACCCACTCCCACCCATCCAAAGTAAGGCTGTAAAAAAAGCTCAAAGCTCACAAGCTACTCAAACTCAGCTTGTTCTAAGTTTAATTTAAGCTCAGCTCAAGTTTTAAAACAAGTCAAACTCGAGCTTGATATCAAGCTTGCAAGCTTCACTGAGCCGAGCTCAAATAGTTCACGAGCCCTAATTTGAGCTTAAATAGTGATACATATTAACTCTTACCGAGCTTACCCAAGACGAACTCGAGCTCGAGCATTTTTTATTGTTAAAAATTAATGCATATTTGAATTATTTTGACTGTTATCAAGCTTATTTAAACCGAGTTCAAACTCAAACTTTTCTTATTGTTCAAAATTAGTGTATAATAAATTATTTTAATTATTATCAAGCTTCAACAAGCTGAGCTCGAGCCTACTCGAGCTTAGACCAAGCCGAGCTCAAGCCCAGGTTTAGGCTCAGACCCTAACTCGAGCTCGGCTCAAGCTTCTATCGAGCTTGAGCCTGAAAGGTTAGAATTGCTCGAGCTCAGCTTGTTTACTGCCCTAATCCAAAGCCAATCCATTAGCAGACCCAACCTGTTGAATCGATTTTAACCTAACCCATTAGCAGGCCTAGTGATGAGGTGCACAAACGTTTACACATTGTCTAACCTATACTTAGGATATATACTAGCGATCGTGCCAATATATTTTGCACCAAATATGTAATCTTGTCCAAAGATAAAAATGATAGGGATAGTTGATAGTATTATTATTAGCCCGACCTTCGGCCCTAATCCGACGTGATGCCACGTGTCAATACCACATCAGCACGACGTCAACACCATACCCATTCCAGATGCCATGTCGGATGCCACGTCAGCATGGCACATGTCAACCACATCAACCCAACCTGCTGCCTGTCCACCACATCAGTCCTAGCCACCACGTTAGCAAGCTGAGCTGTATGCACATTGTTCTATGAGCCGAGTCCACCATAGACCAGTCTTTCTGTGTACTGGGTCCACAACACAGTAGTTTTTTTTGAATTTTTAGTATTTTCCTTTAGGTTTAATTTTTCAAAAGCCTGTTTTCCTCCGTCATAACTTCGATTGACTCTGTTCTTTTTTAAAAAAATTCATCTAAAATTAATCTCTATCTTTTGGTTCTAATTTTAAAGTTATTTGAGTTCATTTGAATTTTATTTGAATTTTATTTTATGCCTTATTCATTTTTGTTCTTGTTAGATTGTGCTTTCGAAGGAGTGGAAGTACAATCAGAAGATCAAGAATTTATAACTGAGTAAGGCCAAGGCAAGTCATGTTATTTGATCATGTTGAACCTAGTTTTCAATCTATTATATAGCTATTTTTGTTTTAAATTATTATGCATTGCTAATTTATTACAAACCCTTGTACTTGGTAGTTTCTATCCTAATTGATAGTTCCCTCATTTGATAATTTGAATGCCATATTACCATTGTCACCATAAGATAAAAATTATTTAGTGATGCAATACTAGTTATCACATAGGTTGTTCGATTAATATGCATAGCCATGTTTATAGTCTCGTTGGGTTCATCATCACATGTAATCAATTAATTAATTTTGATTTAATAAGATATTAAATCGTATTTGGTGCAACAATAATCAAATTTATCTGTCATGACATTGGTGTGTCATTAGTGTTGGTTATACCAAATTGGTTTCCACTTGGGCGAGTTATCATGCAGTAAGGGGAGGAGTGTGAATTTACTTCGAGAGACATAGATGTCTCGCTTGGGTAATATCTAAGGACTTAACTTTATGCGTCATTGATCTGAGCCTTACCTGCAACCACATGTCTAGTATGGGATAGACCTGGCTGATTAATTTGTGATGTTTCAACTTTGGTTCTGTCATTGAGATGTCAGTGGGTGTCAGTTAGACATTTCCACAGGGCAAGAGGTGGTTAACCTACTCGACGGAAAAACTTTAGCAGGTGTAACTGGGTTGAGGTTGAACATTGTAAAGGCTTTGTCATGAACTATCCGTCGCACACCAAAGGAAGTGTGTTAATCGCATGGTTATATGAGATGATCATATTATGTGAGTAAAGTTGTGTAGCATCTGCAGACTGTAAAACTATTCTAATAGTTGTGTCCCTGATTATGGATAATGTTCGATGATTTCACACAAGGGGTAGATATTTCCTAAAAACATAGCTAGAAAAACCATGAAAAATAAATGGTTAGTTTACTAATGGTTTGCTAAGTGAATGGGTAGTTCACTTATGATTTATTCAATTCCTTTGATTATTTAGTATCATTTTCTTTAAAGTTCGCTTTCAATCTAGTTATTGTATTTATTTTAAATTATTGTTTTCTGCAAATTAACCTTTCAGTCATCCATTGGTAAACTTTATATACTATGTTGCATCTTTGTTACAAACGATTTGCTGAGTACCAATGTACTCACAGCTTTATGTCGACTGTTGCTCATTTGAAAATGAGGAACCATATCACTAAGAGGTATTAGAAGGAGGATACTTCAACGACTTCACGAATTTGGACTTCGTTTCCCAGTCGATTGCATGTAGGCATGTCAAATGGCTACACACTTATTTCTATTTTTTCAATGCTAGTTTCTTAAGCCTTTCAGGCTATTATTTGTAAGCTTGGATAAAAGGTTGTACTCTGATAATTAATAATATTTGAGTCTTTGTTTTCTTTATAACTAGTAAGGTGCCCATGCGTTGCAACGAAAAACTAAATAAAAATGATGCATACTATCAAATATGATCTCAAACTGAATAATAAATAACAACTTTTTCTTACATCATCATGTATCAAACAAAACATACATGTTCATACTCGTAAATAAATAGAGATGCATACATGTAGACAAATAATGCTTTAGATAGTTCTTAATAAAGTTAAAAAACTATTGCTGATAATCTACAATAGTCTCTCCTACTGATCTTTGATTAGTCACCATTTTCTGTAAGTCTTGATAAAGCTATTCCAGCAAGAATATACCGACCTTTCTTAAATTGCCGTATAAACATTCTATCACTATTACATAAGTCATTTCAAAAGTAGAAATTGCACTCATACAATTCAGCACATGATTAAGCCAAAAGTAAGTCAGATTGGTTCTGAATAATATCAAATCTTTTGACACAAGCAAACTCAAACTATTGAATACAATAGGGCACACAAAAAAATAGGTGACAAAAAACAGGAAAAATTGCAGGCATAACCTGTCCTTATAGATGACATGGGGATGAATTTGCATGCATAACCCAAAAATGAAAGAAAAAATAGGAGGGGGAGGCGGTGGCTTGGGGGGTTGGGGGGAGGATGCGGCGGTGAGGGATGGGGGGAGTAGGAATAGTTCATTGCGATACTTGTCATCAAATGACTTGGGAGTTTGATCCTTCAGGAATAGTTCATTGCGATACTTGTCATCAAATGACTCCTCTATGGTGGCGGTGACAGGAGTGACATTGTCACGGATTGGAAGTGTATTTGAATTTTCTTCTTATACTTCTATGATGGCTGTTAATTGTTTTGCCAAATACCTTTAGGAAGTTGTACAGACGATCCCCAAGAATTACTGCTATGGTTATGAACACCTGCAGTGTTAAGATGTTAGTTCTAGACAACTACATGTGGCTGTAAAAGGAAAATTTGCATGCCATGACCAAATTTTAGTTCACCTTAGCAGTCCATGTAGACTATTTTTTGGAAGAGTCTCGGAGTACCAACTTCCTTTCTTTGTGGTTATGAGTGGCCACATTAAGCCCCATGAGAGGATGCCTCCAATCAAAAGAGATGCATTCACGATATAGGGGCAAATCATCCCAACACCAACATAGGTAGCCAAGAAATCAAAATAGATCCTGGAAGACAAAAAATAGTTGAATTTCAGGATAACTGAATACTCATGGATCCAACATGGACCGAATTATACAGTCGACATGATCAAACAATCAAGAATAGCCATTAGACGGTTGCTAATCTAGAAGGATTAATATAGGCAAGTAAACATAGCATGCAGTAGTGTATTGACTGCTAATGCTTAAACCAAGATGTAGCCATATTACCATACTAACCTGTTTTTATAAGCTTCAAGGCCAAATGTCGGGAAGAAGCTGAATCCACAATCATCCCCAACAGTGTAGAACCACAGGAAGAAAGCCCATAGGAAGCTCAATGAGAAGTACTTGCCCAATGTCCGAACTTGCTTCCTGAAATTGCATAGTATCCTGTCAGTAACACTGCTTGACCTTACCTATTACAGACGATAACAAAGTAGCCATGTTGTTTACTTTGCAAGCTCAGCACCCTGGGGTGTGTGGAATCCATTTATAAGGTAAACAGTTGTAGTGCCACTTGGGTAAGTCAACTTGTAGTCCACAATCATTACCTGTAAGCGGTATTCCAGTTGAGAACTATATAATTTTGCATTCTCTCTCTCAAGAATAGTGTGGGGAAGGGAAGATCTACCTTTCTCATGGGCACCAGAGCAAATAGCCCAACAAAATTGACGAGGAATAGAAACCCTATAATCCATGCGATCTGGGGATTCTTGATATTCATGGCATCGTTAGCCTCTGTTGCTTGCTTAGCAATGGTTTTGCTCATACCAAACAGGTAACTCCGAGCCAACCTGATCATTGGAATTAACGAATAAGAATACCAATAGATGATTCAATTGTTTCAGTATTCCACCATATTGATAGCAACAAACAATTTGCAGAAACCATCATGCAAGGGCAAATGTGAATCTATTCGTGATGTCAGGAACAGCAGCCAAAATCTTCATCTAGGATATAAAATAAACCCGATTATAAGCATGCATTGTGATATGTGAATATCTCTCTGTAGCAGATCTAATTGTGATTTTTTTTCTTTAAAAATAGACCCCTGAAAAGCCAAAATAAGGAAAAATAATGGTGTTCCATACAAGCCTAAGAAGAGCCCACGCACCAAACTTCTTGGTACCAGAGATTTGACGAACAAGAGGGTGCAGAAACTGAAGAAGCAAAAGGTGGACGGGAGGTGATCGAGTTTTTTAGATTTACCGCTGAACATGAGGCCGTAGGCGGAGACGACATAGGTCTGGATGACGGTGTTCTCCGAGCGCGTGAACGGCTGCTTGAGGAGCCCCATACTCGTAATATGATGTAGTACTGATTACCAATATAAAATTAAGTTTAACATTAAAAGCCATGCACAGGTAATGTACTACTTTCTGATATATCATCCAGATTTATCTTTTCAGTATTGTACCATACAGCAGAATCACTAACGAACTTCTTTTTTTTAAAAAGGTGGGGGTTTGTTTTCAGTCCAAATAATAGTTTTCAACAATAAAACAAAAATATGATCCAAGACAGAAGATAAAGATACTATTACTAGTCATAATCACACAAAGTTACAGGAAGAACGTAGCATCTAAATTACCATGTTCCTTTTACGAGATTACACCCACGCAATATATTTCTACACAGTGACAGTACAATTGACATTTGACAACAATGTTCCATGCCAAACAAGCCAACTTTGCAACGACAAACACAATGCATGAGCTATCACAATCACAATCGAGACACACTACATGTGTTCCAAGAACAGGAACAAATCACCCATTTATGTGCCATGGAAGACTTTGCTTATCAAACCGATGCCAATCTATAGTAAAAACAAGTAGTACACAACCACATTCTAAAGTCTCCGCAAAATACTATATTAGACGCCTATTTTGTTGCTACAAGTGCTCCTATACCAAAGCTATTTCCTTTGGAATCATATCAATCAGTAAAATCAAGCAACTAATGCTCCTCAATCTTGATTAATATTTACCGTCAAAGTCACCGATCATTCTTGAACCAACCCGCGGCACCTCTTGTGGGTGGCGAGCCGTGAGGCGCGCGTAAGGGCGGCGTGCTAGCCGCGCGCAAACATCCGCGGCGAGACCTCGAAAGCGGCGGCGCCCTGCGGCTGGGATGCGATCGATTTCTAGGCGGGTAATCGGCTTTGGCATCAGGGCACCGTCGGAGAGAGCCGCGGAGGAGCGCGGCGCCGCAGTGATCGGCGACCTCGAAGGTGGCGGTGGGCGGGGGGAGGCGCACGGTGGCGGTGGAGACGTAGGTGGCCTCGTCGGAGGCAGGGTCATGGCGATCGAGGCGGAGCGGGAAGCCTGGTCGCCGGCGGCCGGGTGGAGGGCCAGCGCGAGGCGGGGCCGGGCGGGGTGGGAGGGAGGGGAGGAGGCGGCGGCGCGGGGTGGGGAGGAGGAGAGGAGGCGGAGGAGAAGGCGGCACGGGGTGGGAAGGAGGGGAGGCGGCGGCGGAGCGGGGTGGGGAGGAGGAGGAGGTGGGCTGCGGCGCGGGGTGGGAGGGAGGAGGAGGCGGCGGATCGGGGTGGGAGGAGGCGGTGCGGCGGCGCGGGGTGGGGAGGAGGAGAAGGCGGCGACGGAGCGGGGTGGGGAGGAGGAGGAGGAGGCGGCGACGCGGGGTGGGGGGAGGAGGCGACGGCGGAGCGGAGTGGGAGGGAGGGAGGGGAGGAGGCAGCGCGCGGGGTGGGGAGGAGGGGTTTGCACAGGCGGCTCGCGGGGTGGGGAGGAGCGAGGGGGGCGTGGGGAGGTGACACGGAGGAGTGGCGGCGGCGCGGGGGGGGGGGGCGTGGGAGGAAGGTGATGCGGAGAGGGAGCGTAAGCAAGCGGAGTAGGAGGGGAGGGAGGCGAGAGAGGCCGGGTAGAAGAGATGGGAGATGGTAACTGTTGGTGGAAGTGGAGAGGAGGGGTAGTTAGATACGAGAGAGAGGAAGAGGGATGTTAGATAGATGGTCAGGATTTTAGTATTCAGATTAGACGGCTGAGAAGGGAAGAAGGAGGGAGGCCGTACCAACCACCAACTTCTTCTTTTATAATAGTAAAGATTATGCATATAGTCCATATTTCATCTATATTTATACTGTGTGTACTAGCGTGATTCTGGACTAGTAAAGTATACACAGAGAGTCCGGATTTACATATTCGGGCCTCGACACACCGCCAGCCCAACACCGCCTTCCCCGAGCTCCACTCTTCCTTCTGGTGAGCTCCCTTCCCCCTCTAGTTACTCCCCACGGGCGAAATTGGCCTCAGACGCCGTGCTCCGCCATGGTGCCATGGTCACCATTCCTCCTTCGCCGAGTGTCACAGCTGACCACGCTAAGGGCCGAATTGGGCCACGCCCTTGCCTATAGGTGTGCGCAGGCCTGAGGAACCCATTTCGTGCCTAGCCTCCTGGTGTCGTGCCTCCCCTCGTCGTCGGCGGGCTTCACTGCCTTTCGGTCGAGAGAAGTTCAATAGTGGCGCCATTAGCCATCAATCATGTTTAATTAATGCTAATGACGTTAATTAGGCCCAGGTTAAATAGTCTCTGGCCCATGGGTCCCCTCCCCGATTTAAACTAATGTTTGACTGACAAATGGCCCCACGACCATTTAAAATTCTTTTAAAACCGGTATTTTAAAAGTGAGTCACTGACATGCGGGCCCTCAAGTACTGTTTGCACAGTGTCGTGACCCCACGAGTAAGTCTCTCGGACCTTTGCCTTTTAAAGTCTCTAGGACCTTTGCCTTTTAAAAATAAATCATGTTTATTAAAAAAAAGCCTGAGGGCCCTACTTGTCAGCCTTTGTAGGTTTTTTGAATAAATTTAATTTAAAAATTAATTTAAAAAGGTGGGCCCCACCTGTTAGGGAGAGGATTTCTCTGTGCTCTATTTATTTTTTGATTTAATCGAAATTTAAACTTTGAAGAGCCCGTTCTCTCTCATTTTATTTTCAAATTTAATGAAACTTATTTATAAATTTTTCTAAATTCAAGATCTATTCAATAGTGCTAGTTTTGTTCAATTTGGAGTTTATTTGAATTAATCTTTGGCATTTATTTATTTTTTTTGTGTGTGGTTCGTTTTTTGATGTTACCGTCCGAGCAGAGTATGAGGATGCGAACGGGCACCAAATGGAGCAAACGTAGGAGTACCAAGACCAATCTAATTTTGACCTAGGTGAGTCAACATTTTGATCATGTTGAAACTACATTTTGTGAAAATTCATATTCTTTTAAATTATCAAATTGTATGCTTTTATTTTTTATGTAAATATATGTTAAGCGTAAGATAGATACATGTCCACTTGGTGTCATAGTATTATTACGCCATCGTTGACACTTGAATCACATGATCCTTATCACCCTAGGTAATTATTTGGTAACTTTACTAGATAGTTGTCCTTAAATACCATGCTAGTCTTGCTTAAGTAACAGGACATTAGTTTGCCCCAATTATCATCTTTTAAACATAAAAACTTGTTTTGGGCAGTTATTGATGTAAATGGCTGGTATTTCGGGATAACTTAGTTCTTGCTTCTCAAAACCCTAAAACTTGTTATTACCATATTTGAGCAGATGATAGGATGGTTGGTGCGGATGTAGCACAAGAACTTATGGATTATGGCATGTACCGCTCAGATGATTTAAGGACTTAATATTGTGATGATCTCCCAATATAAAATAGTACAACCATAAGTCTATAGTGGTGTTGACTTGGCTAAATAATTTGTATCCACTAGTGCAACACCATTGGAGTGACCCACGAGTTGTGTCGCTGGTTTTAAACTATCGTGGACTCGTGTCGTGTCATTGGTGTAAGCTGCCATGTGATGCAAGAGGTGGTCTGGGTGTGGCGGACGTAGCTATCCTCAAATGAAACCTTAATGGGTTTAGTTTACACTAAGGGATGTATTGTAAAAGCCTTGTGATGATTTTCTTGATTCACTCGTCAGGTTGATATAGCACTAAATTTGGCTTTTCTCTAAGTGGATGTAATTCAGTGTTGTTAATTAGGTGGATGTAACCTTAAAGATAAAAAATTTAGTATATGGTGGATGGAACCATGTATCAGGTGGATAGAACCTGCGCCACTATAAATATTGCACACTTTAAATCTATTTAATAAAATAAGATTTGTTAAAATGCTAAGCCATAGGATTTACTAACTATTGTAATTCAAAATATTGCTTTTAGCAAATAAAAGAACCAAAACTATCCTTGTAAAACCTTACATATATAAACACTTGCATTCGGTGTGTTGGCTCGCGGAGCATCATTGTTTGTGTTTACTCTTGCTCTCAAAAACCCTTCTGAACCTATGGATTAAGGTCACTACATCTACTACGAAAATCAAGGAGCTAATGGTAATGAAGACGGTGGATATTAGCTTAATCTCTAGGAGTCTAGGTCTCACCCTAGTCAGGCCGACCAAGTCAATGTTTGCATACACCAATATTATCCACGTTGTTGGGTAATATCGGTCATAAATAGGTCATTCCAGTCGCTTGCCCTTCCTCCTTTTGCTTCCGCTTTCGTTTTTGTATAATGTAATCATTTGGAATAAACGACCTTATTGTAAACTTGACCCGATACAGTCTATTTGAATCCTGATAAATTGTAATATTAATGCATGGTATGATTTACATTGTGTATGGAATAATTCCGTAATATATCTGTAAGTACTATCTACTGATCAGGGAATAGTATAGTGGTTTCGTAAAGGGTTCTGGATTGGCTAAATCTGGATCCAACAATCCTCTAACAGAGGATGAATTGTACTTCATCTTACCCAGTGAAATCTACTGAGATGATGAATAAATGAAGGAATTAAACATACGTGAGATTAAGACTATCAATGTTCACACTGGACCACAAATAATTAAGATTTATCATATGGCAATCAGAATAGAATGGAGCAAGAAGCATTTATATCAGAGAACCTTGAGCTAGTTCACACACAGCTTGTCACTCGGTACGCAGAAAATTTCTGAATGGATACAAATATGGCAACGGGTGTATATGTGCGGCTCTGTGCTATGATGCCTTATGTTAAGTACCCTACCATGGTACGGTGTTTTTTTTGCATCTACAACATACTCAAAGATTCATCTTCAATAGGACAAAGTCACAAACATTATTCGAATAATTTAACTTAAACAGATTACAACCAAGGAGTTAACAACTCTAAGAGCACAATTAGACTAATCGTCCACTAAACAACTAAAACGGTTATAATAAATTTACATACCCACCATTAGTGAATTCATAAGTGTCACTCAAATTCCAATTCTACTGGGACTATTTCCTGATTGATCACTAATGTAATATTCCAGGAAAAAAGGAGAGGGGGGGTGTTTGGGCCGAATTGGTCTCGGCCCATCCGGCCGTCACCGTCATATAAGAGGGGAGGAGCGGGGCCGTGGGGGCTGCTGCCCTAGTCCTCTCCCTACCGCCCGCCGTCCCCGAGCTGCGCCGCGCGCCGTCCGTCGCAGCTGGCCGCCGTCGCACCCACCAGAGCCGAGCGTGTGCCGCCGTTGCCAAGCCGACGCCGCGCCGCTCCCACGCCGGCCTCGCGCTGCGTCTCCTTCGCCCCTGCTGCTTCTTGGCCTGCGCCGCTCCCCCCTGCCTCCTCTGTCGCCTCTCCAGCGCCGACACCGTCGTCGGCCGTCGTCCCAGCGGTCGAGAAGGGAAGCGGGAGGCAGGGGCCCGGCCGAGATAAGTAAGGGGGACCTGGCCGAGAAGGAGGAGAAGAAGGAAGTCGCCAGATCCACCGCTGTCGCTGTTCCTGCGCCGAGAAGGAGTAAGCGAGGGCGGGGATCTTGCCAAGAAGAGGAAGGAGGTGCCCTGATCTAGCTGTTCGTTGCTAGGGTAACGCCTCAAATCCCTTCTCCCATGCTGGTTTATCGATTTGTGTAGAGGTGAGAGTGGGGACTAGCAGCGTAGGTCGCGGTTGAAATTTGTCGGAAGCACCGTTAGTAGGTTGTTTCTGTTTGTAGTGTTCCTACTGCGATTTTTGGGTAGTTCTCGTTAATCCGAGAAGGTGATATACCGGATAGTTGTAGATAATCATCTCAGTTTTCTATAGAGTACTTAAACACTTATTTGGTTGGATAGATTAAGAGTTATGTTATTTGTAAGTTCGCGGTCCAGTGAATCGTCGTGGTTGGATAGTGCCACGGTAATTTACATATTAAAATTAGTAGATGGCCGAATCGCTGGTAAGGAAGCCCTAGCTTGCTTGGATTGTTGTTCTAAGATCAATCTCAGCCAAATCTTTCTTTTTGGGATGGATAGTCCAGTCCATGGAGTTTGTCGTGGATTTGTTTGCTGCGTGGTGGAGTACCGGTAGCAGTTTATTTTCCTTTTTTTTTGGGGTCAACTGAACCCCCATGTCCCATGTTTGGTCCGCCCCTGGAACTTGGGGGCAAATCAATGTGGATTCGTGGGCATGAGTTGAATACCTAATCTCCTTTTTGATTGAGCTCAATTTCTGGTTTGGTTGAGGCCTTTGTAGGACTAGCATGCGACAAAGATGCGAGATGGCTGTTGGTCTCCTTTTAGAAACCTGCATCTGTTTTCGAACTGATGTGAAAGTGTTCTTTTGAGGTCATGGACTTGTGGAATGTGTGTGTTTACGCAGTTGCAGAGCCTTCCTCCATTTTGTGGAAAAAAGAGGGAAAAATACTAAGGGCTATCAGTACCTTTTTGCTTGAAGGTTGAAAGCCTTTTTTTATTCGTGTTGCGATACTGGAGTCTTGGTTTCTCTGCTGATGTGGACACAGAGGAGAACAAGGGTGGTCTTGATCTATCAAATGAAGAGTGAAAACTACTCTATGTCTTTCCTTTTCATATCCTTGCTTTTTGTTTCTCCTTTTGGGTTCCCTTTTCTCCCTACATTCAGATGGAGAAAAAAACGAATTTATTGGTAGCTACCATATTTATTATTTTGGGCTAATTGATTATGGCAAGAGGCAGAGGGAGGCTTTGATATATGAAATTTGTATGTAGCATTTACATTTTGAATTTTGTCATGATTCTCAGCATAGTTGAAAGTTGAAAGCAAACATTGACGAGCCTTTTTTTACCCTGCAGACAGTAGCAAGCTTGTGCTGCCGTGCCTGTTGTCATGATCCTCTGTGGTAAGTAGTAAGATTTTTCTTGTTTTACAACCTTTATTTTTTTCAAGCACAACTGTACAGGTAGACATGCATATCTTTTTTTTGTCCTCTGCTAATTTACATGCTGATTAAATTCGTAAGAGTTTTATTTCCATGCATGTGCTTATTTGGTATGACCGCCTTTTGACTAGAACAGGGGTTGTATAGTCTGCATGTTTGAATTGTGGACATATCTTGGTACTGCCTCAAATGCTGATTTTACTGTAAGGTGTAAGCATTGCCTAATTGGCACTAATTGTAGAAGATCACAAGATATGCTAGTTTTACTTCTTTCTGACTTATGGTATCTGATGTGTAATAATTGTGTACTTGATTTCTTTTATGTACTAGTTATGTGCCCGTGCGTTGCAACGGAAAAACTTTAGCAGTTAGATCGCGAGAGAGAGAGGGGGAGAGAGAGGGGGGAGAGGAAAGGAGCAGTTAAGATTTTATTGTTCAGATCAAATGGCTAAGAAGAGATATGGGAGAGGACTCATCAACCACTAACTCCTTCTTTTAAAGTAGTAAAGATAATGCTGTGGATCAAATAGCAAAATTCAGATTCACAAACCTTTTGGCTAATGCTAGATCATTTGCCTTTGATTGAAACTAAAATTTACTGCAAATAGACTTATATTCTAGTCACATTTTTTGTCTGCAACTGCAATAAAGATATTTAGGTATGTAAAGTAGTGAATATACAATGCTTTCTCCTTGATTTATTGTAAATGCTATTCCTTTTTCTCTGAATCACCAATTCTCTCCAATATTTTGTACTTTGTGCTCTGAAATTACTGTGGCGTCAGTTAAGTCGCCTCATACCTTTTCTGAATGGACTTGTATGTTTTGAAATAAGTGAGCTTCATTACATATTTGCATTTCTTTATTATAGTTTACATCCTAGCTGATTATGGTGTGATCGTCCAGTTTAGTCCTTTTCTTTGTACAATATCACATTGATTATAGTTAAAATATTTCCACCTTTTTCTGTGTCTAGTGAATTCAAAGTGACCTCACTTGATAGAAATTTTGTTGATGTGCTTTATTAGCTATGTCCTTTTGTGCAGAAATGTGCTGTTAGTTCAGGGTTTTCTAATTAATTTGTCAATTTTTAAAGACATCAATGATTACTTGTAGATACACAATACTTTTTTTTTCTTTTATGCAGTGAATTGGAATATGTTATTCTTGTTGGAATGAATATTTGTCTCCTTATTTTCATTCCTCTTTCCTAAATTTTCTTTTACATCATGCATGCTAGTTTCTGCATCTTGAATGCTCATGGTTGTATGCAATGCAAAAATAGAAAGCCTGTATGTACTTTTGGTGTTATTGGAAAGTTTATTGGGCGATGGGAAAATTGTGAATTTTAAATTCTTAATTTTAGTAATTGGTAAAGAAAAAGCTTGTAAAACATGTCGCAGAAATCGTTATAACAAATTTGTTTATGCAGATTCTAAATTTTACATGTTGCAGAAATCATTATAACAGATTTGTTTATGCAGATTCTAAATTTTTGTCGCATTTATTTCTTTTACTTACCACATCTAGTGCCCTTGAATCCTTGATTGCATTATCTTTATCTATATCAACAATTCCACATGCTTTTAGTCTAAGTAAATGTAATCACTTTGATATAATACTGGTATATTTTTAAAATCAAGAGAATAAAAAATGGGCATTGCTTCATTGATGAAAGTATAGGATTGAAAAATGAACAATTTGAACTTTGAAGTATAACTGGGCAAGAGAAGAATCAATGGTATTAAGGGATTTCATCCACTGAAATCACTGATGAAACCCACATTATTTGTTCTTCTCTTTTAGAGGACAGAATGGAGACTTGAGATTTCAAATCATTTTCTGCTTTTATTCTCTCGCCAAGCTGTCAGTTTTCATTTACCTTTTGTTTGGCACGTTGCATTGGAATCAATAATTTAGCCAAACTGTAAGTAGTTGAAGCATGACCCCCAGTCCTTCCTCAAGAAAAGAAAAGAGATTTTTTCAAGGGAACATTAAAAAAACAGAAAAATACTAATAAAAAAGAAGGAACAGAATACATTTAACCGGATCCACTGGAAAACCAAGTTGTTACTAGCCTCTGGTGGGTTGTGGGATTTACCTGGAATCCAGGAAACTGAACCCTGCTGGAGAGAGCTTTCTCATTATTTGAGCGTGTATTGCTTTGCATTTATCTGTGACTTGTTTAGCTTATTGGTTTATCTTTGGAATCCTAAATAGATTATATAATATATGCAATTACGTTTTGAGTTCTAATGGCCTTTATGTCGGTACTAATGGTAAAGCAATATTGCCACCTTTTGAGTTGATTTCCTTTCTTGAAAAGGCAAGGCAAGAAAGTGTGTATTGTTCTTTTGTTGCTCGTTATGTAGCTAAAAGAGCTTCTTGTTCTTTTGTTCTAGAATATGCCTGTCAAATTTCTTAATCATAACTCCTTGTTTATTTTGTGCAGGTTGACAAGTTAATGTATTTGGTCTACTGTTTGTTCTCTTGAAGTCAATAGTATATCTCATCTCCTGAGCAAATTTTATATATTGAGGTTGGTCACTGCGTATACAGTTAAGTGAGGTGGGTATTACAATAAGGTGCAACTCTTCAACATATTGTGAATGAGAGAAATAATGGAGAGAAAAAAACACACTTTTTTGTCACTGGGATGGCTTACATGAAAGCGATCAGGAGTTTGGATCTATATTTGTTGTACTTGTTATCATGGAATGCAACAAAGATGAAGCTGTTAGAGCGAAAGGTCTGGCTGAATCAAAAATGCTGGAGAAGGATTTCGCTGGTGCAAGAAAGATGATTATCAAGGCACAGCAACTCTCCAAAGAGGTTGACAACATTTCACAAATGTTAACTGTTTGTGATGTTCATTGTGCTGCTGGAATGAAGGTTAATGGAGAGATTGACTGGTATGGAATACTTCAAGTACCTGTCACAGCCGATGACACACTAATAAAGAGACAATACCGTAAGCTTGCCCTTTTGCTACATCCAGACAAGAACAAGTTTGCGGGTGCAGAAGCAGCGTTTAAATTAGTGGGAGAAGCAAACATGACGCTTACAGACCGCTCAAAACGTTCTGTCTATGACATGAAAAGAAACACCTCAGTCAGAGGTGGTTCGGGAAGACCCCCCCCTTATCAGCAGTCAAGGAGAACTGCCCCTGTTAGACCTAATACTACTCCTGTGAATCTCCATAATATGCATCAGCCACAGCAGCATCAGGCTGCAAATTCTGCAGGGTCACATACATTTTGGACCATCTGTCCAGCTTGTGGCATGAGATATCAGTACTACCTTACAATCTTGAAGAAAGCTCTCCGCTGTCAGAATTGCTTGAAGCCCTTTATTGCACATGATTTAAATGAGCAAGCTGTTCCTTCTGGAGCAAATCAGCGGTCTGCTGGGGTGTGGAAAAATGCAGGAGCACCGCAGAACGTTCCAGGTCCGCAAACCAATGTTGCAGGTCAGCAAGCTTGGAATTCTGCCACTCCAGGGGTTCATGCTAATGTAAATACAAAGAGGGAAGCTGATGGGAATAGAGCTAGTGCTGCAGGTGGGCCAAAAGACAAAATGAAATTTGCTCGGGCAGCAGGAAATTCTTCGAAAGTTTCATCGACTGCTGGATCGAAAAGGAGCAGGAGAGCAGTGGTTGAATCTAGTGAATCCAGTGATTCAGAGACAACCACTGATAGTGAAGACGAGATTATTGAAAATGGCCCTGCTGCAAATAGTGCAGGGCCAGGTCAACATCCCCGCAGATCAAGCAGGCAGAGGCAAGACGTTAAGTATAATGAAGTGAGTGATGATGAGGACGGCAATGATGATGATGATTTTGTGAATTCTCCCAGTTTGAAAAGGTTAAGGAAAGGTGGTCTGTTCCATACTGATGATCAGAGTGATGAAATGAAGTTGAATGAAGACGCAACTGGGCATAATGGTCCAACGAATGGTGTTAATTACTGCAGTAATACACCAGACAAAAAGAAAGGTACTGCTCCGCATGGAGAGAAGACATACAATGGAACTGAGCAGATGAAGAGAGAAACAATGCATGGTGGAGAATTCACTCATGAGAAAAAGGTATTCCATGCTGTCAGCAACAATGGTCTAGGGCCTCTAGGCCCAAAGTCTGATGATGCTTCAGATGGGGATAAATTTACTTGTGCGGATCCTGAGTTTTTTGACTTTGACCAACTTCGAGATGTAAATCAGTTTAGAGCCAACCAGATCTGGGCTATCTATGATAATCAAGGCTGCATGCCAAGATTTTATGCCCGAATTACAAAGGTAAAAACAGCTCCGAAGTTTATAGTACATTTTGTTTGGCTAGAGTTTGATCCCACAAATAAAACGGAGGTGGCATGGTCTTGTGGGGAACTGCCTGTTGCTTGTGGACACTTTAAGCATGGAAAGTCAGATACAGCTAAAGATTATCATATGTTCTCCCAAACTATTTCCTGTGAGAAAAGCAAGACAAGAAACTCTTATGAAATATATCCTAGGAAAGGTGAAGTTTGGGCTCTTTTCAAGGGATGGGATATTGGTTGGAGTTCAGATGCTGACAACCACAAAAACTATGAGTATGAAGTTGTTCAAGTCCTCTCTGATCTCACTACAAGCACTAGCATCATTGTCATGCCGCTTGTAAAGATAAAAGGCTTTATTAGCTTATTTATGCAGTCTAAAGAGGCAACTCCATACGTGATACCTCAGGATGACACACTAAGGTTTTCACATTGTATCCCTCATCATTTGATGAGTGGAACTGAAAGAGAAGGCATTCCAGAAGGAGCTATTGAACTTGATCCTGCAGCGCTTCCCCTTAACCTGGAAGAGGCTTTTGCTTCTGTTGTTCCTGAAAGCAGCTCAGTAAAAGGTCAGGATTTCGGTGCCAAATATGCAGGTTCATCCAGTGGAAATAAGTCTCGCAACGGATCCATGGGGGTCGGGGAGAGGCAACATGATACATGCATGAATGCAGATATCACTAAAAAGACACCAAAAGAAGATAACAGCAAGCATAACACTCGATCTGCTGTAGAAGGTACAGATGTTGATGAGGAATCTGATGATATTTGCCAAACAGTATTTGTTTGTCCTGAACCAGAATTCTATGAATTTTCAGAAATAAGATTGCTTCAGAAGTTTGAACCTGGGCAGATCTGGGCTCTCTATAGTGATATAGATAAGTTCCCCAATTACTATGCCTCCATAAAGAAAGTTGATCTGAAGAATAATAAAGTAGAAGTAAGATGGCTTGATGCTTGTCCTCAGGGAGAGGAGGAGAAAAGATTGGTAGAAGAAGATCGGACTGTTGGGTGTGGAACCTTTAGGGTTTCCAGCACCTACGGTATTATGTCTTACACTGGTACAGAATCCTTTTCTCACCCTGTACACGCCAGATCTACTGGTAGAAGAAACGAATTTGAAATAATTCCTCGTCTTGGTGAGATTTGGGCCACTTACAAGAACTGGAGGTTCGGATGGACTGCACAAGATTTCAAAAATTGTGACTATGAATTGGTGGAGATATTTGGCCATACTGATTCGTCCATACAAGTTCGGCTTTTAAGAAAGGTGGATGGTTATAGGGCGGTATTTATGCCAGATGGAAGAGGGGGAGCTTTAAAGACAATAAGGAAGCATGAGTACCCGATGTTCTCTCACCAGGTTCCTTGCTTCCATCTGACAAATGAAAGAGGCGGCAAGCTACGAGGCTTTTTGGAGCTTGATCCCTTGTCAGTGCCGGAGGAGTTTCTCTTCACTCATTCAATGTGAGATAGCCTTATTTCCGGTGAATATTTTAGGAGCCGCCTTGTGATGAAATTGCGAGAACTGAGGTTCGGTGAAAGTTGGGCAGTCCACACTTGCAACATTTTGCTTTGAGTGACAGGAGCTGCCTGGATTTTCTGCACTTGTAGCGCTGACTTTGTGGCGGACTCGGTTTTTGGCTGTTTCCAATACACGTAACGAAGGCAACTGGGGACATTCTGCATGATGGGAGTCATCCAGTAGCCGCAGTTTACAAACCGATTAATTTTCCTGCAGCTGCTGCCCCTCTAGTTAGCAACTTTGCATTAGCTGTGTATTTAGTGTTTCTAGATCCGTTGTCGAATTGCCACTCTCTCTCTCGTAGTGTACTTAAATGTTGGTACCTTGTAACTGAACTGTGGGAGGCCAATCTGATGGATCCCCATAACTCTGATCTCTTTTGGCCTCCCTTTCCTGGAACTTAAAATGAAGTCCAGCTACAGGTTAGGCTCATCCATCACTGGGATGGTGTGGAGGTAGATTCAGGACAAATGCAGCCGTGCAAGGGACGGAGTCGTGTGTGTAGCTGCTGTTCCCATTCATCGGTTCTTGTTCTCTCTCTATGCTCCTAACTTTCAGGCCATGATGTCTTCGTAGGACATTGCTTTGTAGCCCATTGCACTCCATTCCTTGGTGGATTTAGTTAGTCACCTAATGGTCTTCCAATCCATCCTTTTGAATGTTTCAGTGGTGGAGAATGATTAACATCGGCTTAGGGTAATGCCAGTTCCAGTTGCTATATTTGCTTCATATGTTGCGATGCGTTTTTTTTCTTCAGTCGTCCCGTTTGCGTACGATTGATCTGCTGCTCGTGCCCCAGGTGATGGTGTCCTTCATGGTGATCGAGTTAGTGCTTGACTGAATTGTAGTTTCCAGTGCCGTCTCGTGACCACGTTAGGGTTAACAACTTAGATGCTATAGGAAGTAGTAGTTCTTCCAATCGAACTATTTTATGTGAAGTATCTATAAATTGCATTAATTCTAAACGGGTTTCGAACCTATAACCTTAGCTACCAGAGTTTGTTTTGACTTTGCTATACCACTGGGCTATCTGGTCAGACTCGAGACTTAGGTTCTACTTAAACGGTTTTAGTTTTTGATTTATTTTGATTTTTGGTTTATTTAAGCTAGAAGTTACCGGAATCACGTTGGTTTCTAATTTTGACTCTTTTTTGCTTTTGCTTTTTTTTTATTTCTTTGTGTTGTCCGTAACAAGATAACGTTTTTTTCTATTTTTTCTCAAAAATGTTAACAGCCGTCGTAATGCAATTTAAGCCATAAGTTAAAAACTAATATCTACCATGCAATTTCTAATATCTACCATGCAATTTTTTTATTTTATTTTAATTGAATTTTTTAGAAAAAACTAATAGCTGTTATAGTGCTATTTTAGTTAAAAAAATTAAAAATTACAACATAAGTAGGCTGAAAAGGGCCTCTGGAATAGTGTTACAGGGTGGGGTTTTCTCAATTGCGGTTTATGGCTGTGGTTTATAGGTTTTTTCCCTAACGTGGACGTTTATGTGAACAAACTGAATATCAAATAGTCGCTTCAAAAAGACTATTCCGATAAGTTGTTTTAAAAAAGTTATCTCGATAAGTCACTTTAAAATAACGATAAATAAGTCGTTACATTTATTTGTTTGAGAGAAGCTATAAGTCTTGAGTTAAAAAGAGGGGGGCTATGGTGTCCAACCATTATAATGACATTTGGGGTTGACCCACTGATCAGCCTCGCGTTGCCCCTTCCCCTCGGCCCATCTCCAAGGTATATAAAAGGAGGGCTTTGCCTTCCGTTGCAAGCCCTGGAGAGGAGAAACGAAACGAAGCAAACAAACATTTGTCTTCTCGCCGCTTTGCACATAGCCATATCTTTTATGAGTAAAGTGTATGATCTTTATAGAGTGTAAATTGTTCGAACAGCTGTGCCCATAGTCAAGAGCGGACATAAGAACTTACTCGAGTTAGTATCTATTTTTAAAACCTTTTGGATAGGATGAAAACTTGTTAAGTGAATATGATCTTGAATTTGGTTTTTTCTAGATGAATATAACTTAGTGATAATAATGGGTGGATGTAACTCTAGTAACAAAAATTAGTATATGGTGGATGAAACCATGTAACATGTGGATAAAACCTGTACTGTTATAAATATTGTATACTTTTACTCCTTTTAATGAAATATGGTTTAGTTAAAATGCTAAGTCATATAAACTTCTAATTATTGTAGTTTTCCATAATACCCTTAAGTAAATAAAAGAGCCTACCTTTATTAAATCTTGCATGTATATTATTGTATTCTGTGTGTTAGCTTGTGGAGCACTGTTGTTGGTGTTAACCCTCGTTTATAAAATCTCTTAGAACTTGTGGACCAAGGACACTATACGTACTATGGCGCCATAGGTATTGATAGAGAAGAAGATAGAGGAGATTAAAATAGTCTCTAGCAGTCTAGGTTTTATCCTAGTTATGCTGACTAAGTTGTTGTTGGCATGCACCAATATATCCAAGCTTGGTTAATATCGGTCGCACACAACTTATGCCCAATCACTTGCTTGTGGTGAGATATACTTTTCCCTTTTGTTTTCGCTTTCGCTTCCATTTATGTAATGTATCAATTTGGCATGATTGGTCTTATTGTAAACTTGATTCGATGAGGTATATTTAAACTGTGATGTTATAATATTAATGCATGGTATAGTTTACGTTTTGTATAAAATAATTTAGCAATGTATTTATAAGCACTATCTACTGATTCAGGGAACAGTGCATTAGTTTCACATAGGATTTTGGATTAGCCAAATCCGGGTCCGACAAGTGTCTTAGTCATTTATGGTAATTGGACAGTAACTGCTACACTGCAAAACTTGATCCAGTTTTTCTTAGGTTAAGTTTCCAGTGAAATACATGTTTAGGTACTCAATAGATCTTACCCAGATTATGTTATTTTTCCTCCCTCAAAGAAAGTTTATCATCTTATTTACTGTAACTGGGAGTATTCTTCTTTTTTCTGAAAGCAAAACTTTTTAAGTTTGCTCCCAGAATGGGAAGAGATTAGAAGAACACTAATTTCTGTAAACCTCAAATTATACTGCTGTAAGCATTATTGCAATAGTTGTTATGTGTACGTCACAATTTCACCAGAACTAAACTGGAAGTACGATATTTTTTCTATTATAAGTTAGTGTATAACTGTGCCAAGCATCATTATACTGTAGGTGAGCTTTATTCTTCGTACAGCTACTTACTGTGACGTATTTTCTACCAACTGCAGCTAAATGTTAGGAACAAGTCAGCTGCTGCTGAGTGCTTCTTGCGCACAGAACTATGTTTGGAAGGTTGCCTATTCTTTAATTGAAGCCATCATTGGAATTCTGTTACTTTATTTGTGGATTCCAAGAATATATGGGCTTAGCTTTATTCCAGTTAATAACCCGTATTATAAGTTTATACAAAAAACAGAGTTATGGATCTACTTTTGCTTTATCAACAATCTTCAAGTTGGCCATTTATTTGCCTTACCAAACTCTTCTGGCTGGTAATAATATTGCATAGGCCAAACAAATCCAGGCTGGCAATCATGCACTTAAATGGTTGAAAGTTGATGCAAAAAACTTGAAGGCAATGGTTGGGATTTATCTCACCGAATTTCCATGCAATCTGATTCCATCATGTCCTAATGTTTGTGAAGACTGTAGAAGCATGTGGGCAGTGGAGCACTGGATTTTTCATGCTATATTACGTTTCAACTACTATGCAAGCGTCTACAGAAATCTTCAAGTTTTCTAAATCTCTTTTGTTGTTTCAGGACTGATTAATGAGATCAGAGAAGACATTGGTATCTTAACATTGCTCGCTGAAGCATTGTCTTTTGGACATGATTGTAAGTTCTTTTGTGTATACAATATCTACAAAGCCTGTCGATCGCTACACGAGACCAGAGTTCACAAGTGGGATTTTAATTCAACGCTAGTAATTTATTTATTATTTTAAATGAATTCTTTTATTAGTAGTGTTCGTAGAACCATAGAATCCTGATCTGGTAGTTCATATATAATTTTGTTGTTGTTTTAAATTAACAGATGATCAATGGCAATCAATGCTGGACGACATCCTATTCTTGAGAGCTTGCATACTGATTTCGTTGTAAGTTGCTTTATTTTTACTAATATCTGTATATTTACTTCATAATTCATGCTTTTCTTTATTAATTTTGCTGTTCGAAATGTCAATGGTTTTTACACTGTATCTGTCATGCAGCCTAACAATCTCTTTCTTTCTCAAGCATCTAATATGTTTCCTGTCATGCGACCAAAAACATGTCACATAAACATTTCTTCTAAATTGCTATAGTACGTTACTCATTTATGTGTGGTAGTTCATGTTGCCTCTACATTGTCTTTGCTGTTGCAGGAGTGGGAAAGGTACATATCTTCAACAGATTTGCCTAATAGTCGTTCTTGCACAAATTGGCTGTTATGTTCCTGCTCAGTTTGCATCACTAAGTGGTCGATCGCATATTCACACGGACAGGCACTGGGGACAATGTTGAAAACAATTCGGGCATGGTATGCACTTGAAAAAAAAATGTAGGCCCTCTAGATGTTAAGGGCTATTAAAACTTATAATCCCTAGATGAAGATAAGCTAGCAGGTTCAATATCTCTTCTATACTGTTTCTACTTTCTACTTTAGTCAATGTTGCCCTCGTTATTTGAACAGTTGATTGAGTTGCAACTTGCAAAAGACTTCCTGAAATGCATACATGAATAGTGCAATAAATAGATCAAACAGAAGAACTGTGCGTTAAGCAGTTAATGTCCGTGGTTTTCCCGTGGTATTTTGGCCTTGATGATTGTTTAAAATTATTCACTTTTGTTTCCTTGGCTGTTACTTCTATATGTTATCTTACATCTCCCCATGCACACTCTTACTATTGTCCTCAAACCTGATTAATTGAAAACCTTTCTTATTCTTGAAGTATAACTAGCTGCCACATTGCCTCAATAGTATATTTTCGGGTTGGTTAACTTGAAACTGAAAATAGTATAAAAGCTCAAAGGCCTTAAATATTAGTACTTGTTGGACGTATTTATGAAGAAAAATATATTTTTGATAGCTCAAGGGTAGGTAAGGATACCATCGGGGTTTTTAAGGCCATCTTTAGTGTATTGAACCAATATCGATTCAAAGTCATGCCACGTAAGAGTTTTTACTAATAACAGGGACTCACACTATATTAAAAAACCATAAAATAATAATATCCTCTCTCAACCGCACACTCTCCTATATAGTTGTTTAATACTCATATGAATTGTTTAATGCTTTGGATCGACTCCTAAGTAGAGTCCGGTTCCATGTATTTTTTTTGTTGGAATTGACCTTTCTAATGTATTAATCGATTCAATGCCTTCTCTCTCCTCATTTGAACTGGCTAAAATACAATATTGGAGATGGTCTAAGAGTGTATCAAGTGTTAGAATAGGAATTTTTCAGTATTTTCTTATATGTGTTTGTATTTTCTTATATATGTATGATATATTCTCTTGTAATATCTCCTTGTATTTCTTACATATACTATCCATTGGGCCTTATAAATATACACACAATATTTATAATATGGTATCAGAGTTAGGGCACTAACCTAGCTTTTCCGTTGCCATTCCACTACCACCACCGTTGTCGTTGGCCACCAGCCGCTGCAAGGCCATCGCCGCCCTCTCTGGATCGCATGGAAAGCCGACCGAGCCGTCACTCTCGGCTGTTGTCATCATCACCACCGCGTAGGCCCCAGCACCTCCCCAACACCCGCCCCTAGGGCGCAGTCTCCGGCGACCCCCGTCGCGGTGCCTCCCTCGGCCAGCTCGCCAAAGCCGCTACTTGCTAGAGCCGCTGGAGTCGTCGCCCATCGGAGCCACTAGATCGATTGCCTCCTTTGCTTTGTGTTGAGACCAAAGTAACCGTGGGTTTAAATAGGAAATTATATCCTTACCTTCTATTAAAAGCTTCAGTTTCTAAAGAAAATAAAAAACCCCTTTACATCGATCTAAAAGTCATACCGTCCAGCACTGCCTGTTAGACTCGTTGCCTTGGTCGTCGCACTGTCTAGCGCCACCTACCGATGGCTTCCGTTTCATTAGCTACGATTCCATTCTCGGGAACAAAGCTCCATGGGACTAGCTATAGGTTGTGCTCTTCACTCATGGAGATCACACATGATGGTCTTCGCCTTTGAGGATATGTCACCGATGCTCGACCTTGTCCACTATCACCGGTTCAACCTCCTCCTGGATAGCCTATATCTGCACCTCCTGCAAAAGATGAGGCTCACCCTTGTTGCTACTAATGCTGCTAATGAGGCCTTTCAGTATGCCACAAATGCTTTTGAGCACTAGTGTGTTGATGAGATCTGTGTTTGAGCTATCCTGGTGGTCAGCATCGATGACTCTATCTAGCTGACATTATTGGTCTGCATTCTTCTTGTCAGATCTTGGAGTACTTACACGAGTGATACCAGTAGAGAAGTGATACTTAGTTCTTTTCACTTTAGCATGAGTTGAAGACACTTCAAAGGAGGACTCCTCAATCGACGACTACTTCTAAGCCCTAGTCAGTCTCTAGCACCAGCTAGATGTGCATACCTCTCCACTTTGCCAGAAGTTCATAAAGTATAGAAGACAGATCATGATCACCTTCACCATTATAACTTCATCTGCCATCTTCACCTAGAGTTTGAGCCTGTCAAGGCTCAACTGCTGAGCCGCTCACTGTGACCGACCATCACCGAGACCCTTTCGATGTTTCGGGCTGAGGAGCTTCCCTACGGGTTAGCAGCACAATCCATTCTGACTATGCTTATTGCCCCTTCTTTGACTACACGGATGGCTTATGCTTGGACTATGGTCCCTTCCCAAGTGCCTATTTTTGCTTCTATTTTCACACCAATTAGAGTTCAATGCAACTACTACAAGAACTTCAAGCACGACTATCAGAGTTGTGTAGTGTGAAAAAAGTAGAACAAGGCACGTGGGGATGGACGATCCAAGGGGGTAGGGAGGCCCTTCCTCTACAGGAGGACAAATCAACTCATCAGGTTCTCTGCGAGGTGACTCTATTCAGCAGCTTTGTCAAGCCTTTCTTCAACAGTTATCTCATAGCTCAGTAGGTTCTGCCAATCTAGCTCAAACGTCTCCTCTAGGGACCTCTTGAGTTCTAGATTCTGGTGCTGAAAAATCTAGACCCGTCATTATGAGTTAATGATAGATTTTGGTAATTAATGACAATCGAATTATAGGACTACTAGTTTCATGGAGATGAATGAACAAGATATGTCTCATAATGATGGATGACTTGGGATACGGTTGAGCAACCGCAAGTAAAGCAAAGACTTCATGTGTTGATGAATAAAGTCAAAAGATCCAAGCTTCAATTTGAGATATATGTTATCAAGCTTCAAGTGAATACGCAAGGCAAAGGTATGGCTAGCTAGAGCTAAGGATATGTTTCTAGTATCTTACCGGTCTTGGTGTTTGGTTGGAAGACCGGATTGCTAGTGTGGGATACCATACTATTAAGAGGGGTCGTGATTAGTAGCTTGAACATATCATTTGTTGATGGCTCATTTATTTGCTCTAGCCCTCTCCCATGGCATGACACTAACATTTTCAAATGTGTTTTGAAAATGGTTGTAGCTCATGCATAAGTCCATTGCAACATGTGACTAGATGTTTGCGAATGTGCTTTGCAACATGATTGAAGTCCATGTTTTTTCTCTCCTTGAGGCATGATGCTAATATTTGGGATGTGTCTCTCAAATAATTGTAGCTCATGCTAAAACCATTGCAACATTTGATTTAAAGTTTGAAAAGGAAATTTGATTTTAGCTTGAGTTCATATCATCATCCCTTGAGATGTGATTCGAAAGGTCCATGGATATGTTCTATGACCTGTTAAGGGATTACATGATGATTTTGAATGCTTACAATTATCCTTTGCAAACCAGTCCTAAAGATGGCAGTCTGACCGGCTCTGTATAAGCAGTCAGACCGACCTAAATGTTTTTCTCAGAGTAACAGGGAGTCTGACCGGTGGAGCGATCAGACCGGCCAGACCGGTTTGACCGGAGTGTATCAGGCGATCTTACCGGTCTGACCGGCCTGACCATGGTGGTCAGACCGGCATGTAGATAGCGGTACGACCGCTCTGCAGTACTTCTGTTTTCTCTCGCGGTACGTTTTTTCCAGAGAGCGATTTTTTGAGTGGCGTTTGACCGGTACCTTTGCGATCTGACCGGACCTGGCGGTCAGACCGGTCCCTGTGTGGGCGGTCTAATCGGTAGCATGCTCTAATAGCTAGTTTTTTAGCCGTTGGAGGAACCGTGGTACTACTGTAGTTTGCACTGCGGTACTACCGGCCTCTGGGTTGATTTTTGGCATCTACTTGTTCCAACGGCTAGTTTATGGGTGAAGTGTATAAATACCTTCCTAAAGGCTGTTGGGACAAGGTTGCTGGTACTATTCTTCCTCCCTTTGAGCTAAGAGCAAGTCTCCTCCTCCATATGTGCATGTGTTGCACTTAGGGTGTGTTGGAGAGACAACCTTGTGCATGTGTTACGCTTGGTGGTGAACTTTGTGTCTGTTGAGCTGAGATACTTGATTCGTTCAAGTGAGGGTCTTCGACTTGTTACTCTTGGAGTTTGTCGACTCCTAGACAGTTTCAGAGGTGTGGTGATCCGGTGATCTTCTCAAGAAGTTTGTAAGAAGGCCCGGTGGATTGTGAGTGGTGTAGTGCTCGCCATCTCCTGAGTGGAGGAAGAGCAACCATAGTGATTTGAGGTGGAAGGCTTAATTCGTGGAGCCGGTCCAATTCGTTTGGACTTACCTCAACGTGGATTAGGGGAGACCGGCAAGTCTCTGAACATCACGGTAAAAAGCAACTATGTCAATTGTGGTTTGTTTACTTGTGCTTAATTTACGTTCAAGCAATTTACATTCATAGAATTTTATTTACTTGCTTGTCATTTTAGAATAGCAAACCTTAACATAGCCTTAGAGTATTGGTGCATTTAGGATTACATAATTGTTTTAGGCTTTATTTATGCTAGACCAATTTGAGATAAGCTTCTGCATTACATACTTGGTTTAGATAAATAGAAATCGATATTAGTTGAAAGAAAATTTTAAGACCGCTTATTCACCCCCCTCTAGTCGGCCTCCTTGTCCTTACAAGTGCCTCTTTCCATACGATACCAGACTCTACATCTCTTACTTCAGTAGAACCTCCTATTTTTCTATCTTTGTTTAGACAGCTGATGGTACTCCTCTGCCTATCAGCTATCAGAGCACTATTTTGCCCACTAACTTTTCTTTTCCAACTTTTTTTCATGTTCCCCAACTTACCATGCAGCTTCTCTCGGTGGGTCAGCTCATTGATCTTGACTATAGGGTTGATCTCACACCTGTTTCATCCAAGATCAATACATAGATATGGTACTTAGGAATGGCCAGCGCCGTAGAGATCGTCAGGGTCTCTACATCCTCGACCATCTCTACTTTCCATCCACCTTAGTTGCTCATATCACCTCTACATCTACCTCTATTGTCACTGCTACCACCACCTCTAGAACTTTTGCACAGTGGTATCACCATTTCGGTCACTTGTGTGGGCCCTGCCTTTCTTCATTTGTTCGTCAAGGTGTTATTGGACGTGTTGCTGTTGACACGGCCATGTTTTGTTAGAGTTGTAAGCTAAGCAAGCAGCTACAACTTTCTTATTATTCTAGTGAGTTTCTGTCTTCTTGTCCTTTTGATTTAGTTTATTCAAATGTATGGGGACCTACGCCTATTATCTCTAAAGGCAGACATAAATTCTATATGATTTTCATTGATGATTATTCTCGCTTTACATGGCTTTTCCCTATGTCTAATCGTGGTTAGTTTCTTGTGATCTATTGTAGCTTTACAATGATAGTTTGTACTCAGTTTGAGTCTTTTATTCATACTTTTTGCTGTGATGCTACTGGCGAGTACTATTCTAGTGCATTTAGATAATTTCTTTCTGAGCAGAGCACTCTTTAGAAGTCTTCTTGTCCTGGTGCCCATGCTCATAATAGGGTTACTAAGTGCAAACACCATCTGATTGAGACAACTTGCACTCTTCTCCTTGCCTTTCATGTTCCACCATAGTTCTGGATTGGGGCTATTTCTACGGTTGCATATCTTATCAATATGCAGTCGTCTACTGTTCTTAAGGATGTCAGTCCTATAGAGCGTCTCTACTCTAGAGGCCCTTATTACACTCACTTTCGTGTTTTGACTACACCTGTTTTGTTCTACTGTAACCTTGTGAGTGCACCGAACTGTCAGCTTAGTTGGTTGAGTGTTTTCTTGGTTATAGTTGTGAGCATAAGGTTTATCACTGATATGATCCTTTTGCTTGACGGATTAGGATCTCATGTGGCGTTGTGTTTGACAAATATTGACATTTCTTCTAATAAGATTCGGCTCCTTGTCCTGTTTCCACTGATGAGAATCTCATGGTTGTTTCTTTCTCTTCACCCATTTCTCCACTTTCACGACCTTTCCCTAGTCTATCTCTAGTGGTTCCTTCTGTACCCCCACCTCATGTGTTGCCTCCTGCAGCACCGCCTCTTGTTCCTATAACACCACCATCTCGTTTCTCTGGGGTTTACTACACTAGGCATCCTCATCCTACCTGCCTCCTCTTTTGGTATCTTACCGACACCAGCGTTTGATCTTCTAATGATGCTCTTCGTTAGGCCCTTCATGACTGGACATTCCTTCAGCCTCTTGAATGTCTTGATTTTGCTTCGATAGCTCATGCTATCTCTGTCATTGAGCCTAATTCTTATCGTGAAGCTGCTCTTCATTCTAAGTGCAGCTCACTATAGCAATGGAGCTTGATGCTTTTCAATGTACGAATATTTGAGATATTATACCGATACCTATGCATGATCGTCCTATCATGTACAAGTGGGTGTACAGGATTAAGATCCGGTCTGATGATACTATCGAGCACTACAAGACTTGTCTTGTGGCTCACATTTTTTAGCAGGAGTATGGTCATGACTACTTTTGCCCTTGATGCCCATATGACCACTGTTCATACTCTTGTTGCGGTTGCTTTTATTCGT
Organism: Melocanna baccifera; assembly: GCA_036346265.1. Classification (NCBI taxonomy): domain Eukaryota; kingdom Viridiplantae; phylum Streptophyta; class Magnoliopsida; order Poales; family Poaceae; genus Melocanna; species Melocanna baccifera. Next base: position 13,996,112 of record CM070695.1, read on the forward strand.
CGGTGGTCTATCTCTCAGTTGGATGTTAAGAATATATTTCTTAATGGTGTTTTGCATGTGGGGACACATGAACTACATTGTGCACATCTAAGATTTTAGGTGGCAGTTCTAGTTGGTAGGCTACTTTCCCCTTTCTTGCAACTATTTGGTATGGTCCAATGTATTGTGGCACAAAGCTTCCCTCGAACATGAAAACGATGGGTTCCTCAGAGTGGTGTGACTTATAAATACACAAAATTATTTGGCTCAAAACTCAGTTCTCGATGTCAACGGTCAACATGGCTTTCTGCCTAGATTGGGCCTCTTTCAATCCAGTCGGAATCAATTGAACTCGTTCTTTGGCTTCTTTTAGGACTATAGGTCCAAACACTTGTCTTTCTCTAGCCACAGACTAGTTGATAGGTGTACTACATTTCCTCCCATACAAGGTTTTGAAAGGTGATATTTGCAAGCTTGCTTGGTAGTTGTTATTGTAAGAAAGCTCGGCATATGGTAGACACTTTTTCCAATCTAGTTCATAGGACAGTATGCAAGCTCTAAGTATATCTTCCAGAATTTTTTTCACTTGTTCAGTTTGTCCTTTGGCCTAGGGATGATACCCTATGCTAAAATCCAAATTTGTCCCTAAAACCTTCTGTAAGCTCTTCTAAAAATGAGAGGTAAATTGGGTACCTCGATCTGAGACAATTCTTTTAGACACTCCATGTAGACACACTATCCTGGAAATATATAACTTTGCTAATTTAGCTCCCTTGTCTATGGTTTTTATCGGTATTACATGAGCAACCATGGTGAGGCGGTCTACTATAATCCAAGGCAGTTTACTATAACCCATATCGAATCGCAACATTTTTACGATCTCGCTAATCCAGTGATAAAATCTATACCAACTTCCTCTTCCATTTAGGTATGCATAGTGGTTGTAGTAGTCCTATTGGGCGTTGGTGTTCGGCTTTCACTCTTTGACACACCTCACGCTTAGCAACAAACTTTGTCACTTGTCTCTTCATTCCAGACCACCAAAACCTTTGTTTTAAGTCTTGGTATATTTTTGTGCTTCCTGAGTGTATTGTGTAGGGATTTTCATGGGCTTCCCTAAATATCAACTCTTTTAGTCTTGTCATTTGGTACAATCAGGCGCTTCCCATACCATAAGGTGCCTTGCTCATCCTCAGAAAATTCCATAATAGCACTTCTTTCTACGCCATCTCTAATTTTCCTGATATCTCAGCCTTCTCTCTAGGCTGTCCTGATTTGCTCTTCCAAGGTGGGCTTTACTTCAAAAGCAAATACATAACCTTCTTGTACCAACTCTAAGTTAAGATGCTAAAATTCTTCATGTAGTATCGGTTGCTTTTCTTTAATCATGGCGTCGTTATGGTGGGACTTTCGACTCAATGCATCAGCTACAATATTTGCTTTGCCAGGATGATAATGTATACCAAGATCATTATCCTTTATCAGCTCAAACCACCTTCTCTTCCCTAGGTTCAAGTCTGGCTGGGTGAATATGTACTTCGAACTCTTATGGTCTGTATAATTTCACAATGGTTGCCGATAAGGTAGTACCACCAAATCTTTAAAGTATTCATTGCTGCTGCTAATTCTAAGTCATGAGAGAGATAATTCACTTCATATGCAATGACTTTGTTTCCTTGCATCAACACATATCCAAGTCCATGGCAAGATGCATCACAGAAAATTTTGAAGTCTTAATGTATGTCTGGTAAAACTAGTATCGAGGCTATGGTTAATCTTTTCTTCAATTCTTTGAAACTTTTCTCACATTTCATGATTCATTCAAACTTCTTTTCTTTCTTAAGAAGTTGGGTCATGGGTCTTGCAATACTGGAGAAATTCTTGATAAACCAACGATAATATTTACCCAAACCAAGAAAGCTACAAACTTTCGTAACGGCCTTGGGCTACTCCCAATCCAACACATCCTTAACCTTGCATGAGTCTACTGCAACTCCACCTTCGAATAGTACATGTCCCAAAAACCCTATTACTTTCAACCAAAATTTGCACTTGTCGAATTTAGCATACAACCTATGCTCTCTGAGCTTTTACAATACTAACATCAAATGATATTCATGTTCTTTTTCACTCCTCGAATATGTGAGTATGTCATCTATAAAAACTATCACAAAATTTATCCAGATACTCCGTAAATACTTTGTTTATGAGGTTCATATTGTAGGCAGGAGCATCGGTCAATTCAAATGATTTTACAGTATACTCGTACAAACTGTAATGGGTGATGAAGGCTGTTTTTGGGATATCTTCTGATATGATCTTGTGTTGAAAATATTCTAATTTCAAGTTGATCTTGGAGAAAACTTGGGCTTCATTCATTTGGTTAAACAAATCATCAATCCATAGAAGCGGGTACTTATTCTTGACAGTTACCTCATTTAGGAACCGATAATTGACACACGTCCTCAAATTCGTATCCTTATTCTTCACAAATAAGACTGGTGATCCCCATGGTGATGAACTCGGTCGAACGAATCTTTTGCCTATTGCTCTTTGAGCTGCTTCTTCAACTCAGCTAACTCGTCTGCTTGCATCCTATATGGTCTCTTCGAAATTGGATCTGTTCTAAGCTGTAGCTCAATTATGAACTCCATATCTATCTGGCAGAACCTTGGGTAATTCTTCAGGAAATATATGAAGGTACTAGCTTACTACTAGCACTTGGCTTATTTCTATGCTCAAAAGGCAACTGAGAGAAGGAAGGGATGGTTCGATCCAGCTGGAGACAAACATGACGCAATTCCCCTTTTCACTAACGAGGGCAATCGAATGGCTGGCACAATTTATCTACCCTTTATGCCTGAAGAACCAATCCATCCCTAAGATGCCATCTAATCCTTGGGACTCGAGTACTATCAAGTCTGCTAAGAACTTAATCCCACTAATAATTATGCTAACCTTTGGGTATACCAACTCGGTTCTCAGTTCTAAGCTTGGTGATTTGATTGAACTAAGATAGGCCTATCTAAAAAATCCATCTCCATATTTTGTTGGCAGCAGAGTTCTTGGAGATGAATAAACGAGATGCTCTGGAATCAAATAAAACCATTATAGGGGTTGAATTGATGAGAAACATACTCACACCACGTCAGGTGCGTCTTGAGCTTCTTCGATGGTCGCGTGGTTTGCACAGCCTCTACTGATGTTTTGGGTGACTCCGGGGGCTCTATTGTAGACTTGAGGCACTCCACGTCCTTGTCCTTGCATTGGCAGTCTTGTGGGGGCACATGGTGGTACATTCTGGACAACACCTTGTTGCTTCCTTGGGCAATGATTCATGTAGTGGCCATGCTCGCCCCAATGAAAGCAATTGACGGCCTTGCTAACTCCAGAGGGCTGACCACCATTGAAAGGAGGTCGGATGGCTTGCTTTAGTAGATGTGGGGCTAGTACTGGATATCTGGGTGGTTGCGGTATGGGTGGATGGACAGCGGGCAGTTACCACACATGTGGTTGTTGAAAACCACTGCTCGCTGATTTTTGCGCAACCACTTGCGCTTGCACAAGTCCTCGAGCACAAGGCATTTATCTTCCCACGTGATCGCCTTGTTGACCAAGGTCTAAAAGTCTGGGAAGTCCAATAGAGCAAGTACTAGCTAAACTTCTTGGTTGAGGTGTTCCCGAAAAGGTTCCATCTTTCGGGCTTCATCTAGAATGTCAGTAGATGCATACCTGGACAGTTAGTTGAAGTGATGCATATACTCGGTCATTGTCATGCTTCCTTGCCTCAGAGACCTAAACTCTCTATTTTTGATATCCATGAGGCTAGTTCGGATGTGTGCCTTGCGAAAGGCTTCCTTGAAATCAGCCTAAGCAACCACTTGTCTTTCTAGTTGCATTTTGCTGAAATTGTCCCACAAAATGCTTGGGGCTCCTTGAAGTTGATATGAAGTGAACAATACCTTCTCATTGTTGGTACACTAAGCAATGTTCAACTTCTTCTCTATAGCCCGCATCCAATCATTAGCATCAAGCGGGTCCTTAGAAAGGGAAAAGACCGGTGGTCTAGTTTGCAAGAATTCATCCAACTTTGACTGGGCTTGCTTTGTAGTGGCTCCTCCTTTAGCTACCATACGAGCTGCACCAATGTTTGTGGTGTTTTGGGTGATTTGTTGGAGGATAAGAGTCTGGGCATGACAGTTTTGTTCAATCTCAGTGCGTACTTGGGCAATCGAGGGAGGTCCAGGCAACTCAACTCCTTGTTCATCCCTATGCTGATCTAGCTGAGGTTCTTGCTCCACATTTGGGCTAGGCTACGGTGGGTTAGGTCTTAGAGGTGGATGAGACGGTCAAACATCTGCTAGTTTTGATTTAGATGCTTTTGAACTTCCCAAAAAGTAGATTCATTGATCTCATCCTTGTCATCCTGTTGTTACAGCCACTTGTTAATGGTAATTTAGGAACAAAGGAAAACATCCTTAAGAAACAAGGTTAGTAGGGGCAGGATATGTTTTTTTACAAAAGATGACATCCAACCATAAGACAAACAAATAAGCAACCTAAATGGATAAAACACAAGTAGTTTTTGGAAAATCAATAGATTTTCACATGGTTTGTGAAATACAATCCCTATGGGCAAATAGACAAACTATGTCATGCATTACGATCATCGAACAACGTCTACATGCACATATGCATTATAAGGGAGGGGATACATAGCTCACTAACCTGAAATGAAACCAAGGTGAGCTCTACCAAGTCTAGCCCTAAGGGTCTAGTTCTTAGCACCATCAATCCTTTCGACGATGAACTCCCCTACCTCTTGTTCAGACTCCTCAAGCATTAATTCTTCCAGGGGTATCTCAAGTAGTTCGTCTCGGTCAATTAAGGCGAGTTGCACTTCATAGTCCCGAAGTAACCTAGGAAGGTTGATGTCATGTCACCTGCAGATCTAGCGGACTGCTCTACAGGCAACTCCTTGAATGGTGAGGCTCTTAGTATAACTGTGGTACTTCAGATTGTGGTGGAGAATGTGGTGTCCAATCCTTGTCTTAACGTACAGCTTTGCACATAACTCGATGGTGACACCCATTTGACTTTCATCCACAACGGCGTACATGGATTGTCTTTTCCTTCCTATCTTCCATAGTAGGTCACCGAGAAACCTAGGCCAACCATCATCTAGGTTATGAAGAATTCGGGCCATATACAGTTTGAAAGAGGAAAGAATCAGTAATCATATTGTAACCAAGTGAAAAAGAGGTACGAAAAGAACTAAGGGGAGGAGTAAAACAACAAGTATAACCTATATTTTTCATAATTATTTGTTAAGTTTGCAAATAAGGACTGAAAACCATAAGTCCATAATCTAACATCTAGTTTTATCTAAGGGTCCAACCTACAGTCAGTATAGCTCTGATACCAACATTGTCAGGACCCAAAATTTGCTTTTGAAATCCTATATGTTTACTATATATAACATCCTGATTTTTGGGGATTTTTAAAATCTTGAATTTAAAAATAAACTTCTGGAACTTTCCTGAATTTAAATAAGTTTAAATTGAATTTTCAAAAGTTTTAAATACTTTAATATGATTAAATTATACTTCAACATTATCCGAAACTATTTTAATTAAGTTACTTAAGTCACAAGAAATTTTCTAGAATTTTCTGAAATTAAATTAAGCTTCAAATGAATTTTAGAATTTTTAAATGATTTAATCTGAGTAAAATAAACATTAATATAAGTTGAAAATATTTTATTTGAGTTCTTCAGGTCGCAAGGAATTTTCTGGTATTTTTGGTGAATTTTTGGGATTTATTTGCTATATTCTAGAGCTATTTGATCATTATTTGATTTTCTGGAAAAAGAATTTGAATTAAAATCTCCCCGGGTCGCTCTCAGCCGCCCGATTTCCTCCCATGCTGGCCGCCATCCGCCCCATCCGCGCCTCTCCCGCGCCGTACCCTTTTCGCGCCCGCCTCTAGCCGCTCGAGCCCACCGCCGCCACTGCACGCATCCGCCGCTCGCCGCTTCGCAATACAGAATTCCGCCGCCGCGCCGCTCTCGCACCGCGCGATGCGCGCGGCGCGCATCCTGCGCACACGCGGCGGCACCAGCAGCGCCGCCGCTTCGCCGCCGGCCGCGCTGCTCGATCGCGTCGCTCGTCCGAAGCCGCTCGCGCCCAAGCGTCGCGCCGCTCCATCCCCGCCGTCGGATCCGCGCCACGCAGCACACATCCGCTTCGCCCCGCTCGGTCCGCGCCCGGACGCCGTCCCCGCCGTCCGATCGGCCACGCGTCGCCCGCTCATGCCCTCGTCTCCGATCGGAACCCTCGCGGCGCCCGTCTCCGACTGCGCCTCGGTTCGCGTGTTTCTTCGCGAGTTTGTCCTCGGTTCGCGTGCTTAAAAGCGTGCGCGCCGCCGCCGCCTTCTCCTCCACGTGCCCTGCCGCCGCCTCTCCACCCTCGCCACCTCCTCGCCGTCGCCTCGTCGTCGGAGAGCGCCACTCCCGAACCTCCCCTCGTCATAGCCGTCCTCGCCGCTGGAACCACCTTCGCCGGAGCCGCGCCGCCAGCCTTCTTCTCCGATAAGCCGCCGCCGTCCGCGCCGTATCCCTCCCTCCGCCGTCGAGTGCCCCGCCGAGACCTTCCCGCCCGTCCTCGCCGCCGGAACCTCGCCGCAGAACCGCGCCGTTGACCATCCGCGTGCGCTCGGTTGCCGAGCCGCGCCTCGCGCCGCACCGCCCTCGCCGCCGCGAGCGCGCGCCTCGGTCCGCGCGCTGACCCGCCTTCGCGTCGCGCTCCGCGTCCGCCGCGATGCTTCGCGCGTCGTGCGTCCCACGCGTCGCCAATCCAGCGATCCGGCCGCCCGATCTCAGTCGTCCCTGCCGATCTAAATCACCGCCGGAGATCTCGTGCTACGCGGCACTTCCCCCACCGTCCGATCCCGCCGCCGTCGCCACGCCCGCACCGAGCCACGCCAGCCCTACCCACGTGGCACGCCACGTCAGCCCTAATGCCACGTGGCATGCCACGTGTCGTGCCACGTCGGCCCCGAGCGTCCCCCGTGTGCCACGTGGCAGCCACGTCACTCCCGTGCCACGTGGCAGCACCAGCTGCTGCCACGTAGCCCTAAATGCCGCGTCAGCAGCCGCGCCCCCCGCGTGCACTATTCCATGCGCCGGGTGCACGGTGGACCGCGTCTCCCGTGGACCGAGTTCACAGCACAGTAACACTTTCTAATTTTCCCGATTTAATTCCTGATTAATTTTTCGAGAGCCCGTTCTCCTCCGTCCTAGCTCCGATTGACCCTGTTCTTTTTTTCTAAATTCATCTAAAATCGAGCTCTAGCTGTTGGTTCTGGTTTTGTGAATTTTGGAGTTTATTTGCTTGTCATTTTATGTGTTTCTTTGTTTTCGGTCGTTTTCTCTCTCGTTAGATTCGGATTCCGGAGGAGCAGGTTTCGCGCCCGAAGACCAGGAGTACCCCGCTGAGCATAACCAAGGCAAGTCGTGTCCTTTGATCATGTTGAACCCAGTTTGCAATCTATTATTTAATTAATTTGTTTTAAATTACATTGCATCGCTATTTCTATTCAAACACTTGTACTGGTAGTTATCGTCCCATTTGAGTTTATCCCTCCTTGATATTTTGGAATGCCATGATACCATTGTCACCATAGGTTGGGAAATTTACTAGTGATGCTAGCTTATTTGTCACATGGGCTGGTACGATAGAATTGCTTAGTGTGCTTATAGTTCCGATTGGGTTTATCATCACATATGAATTAATAATTTGACTTAATGAGATATGGATCTGTGGTTGGTGCCACGTGAATTAAAATTTGTGCCATGACGTTGGTGCGTCATCGGCGGTGGTTATACAAATTGGTTTTCACTCGGGCGAGTGATCGTGCAGTAAAGGGGGAGGTGCAGTTGCACTTCGGAGATGTGGTAGCCTCGCTCAGGTAATGTTAAGGACTTAACTTTGTGCGCCATTGATCTGAGCTTTACCGTGCAAACCACATGTCTGGTATAGGACGGACCTGGCTAACTAATTTGGGAGGTTTCAACTTCAATCTTGCCATCGAGAGGAACATGGTTGCTGATTTCCATGTGGCGCAAGGGGGGTGTGATGCGAAACCCTAGCGGGCGGATTAAGTTGTAACTGAACTCTGTAAAGGCCTTGTTGTGATTTCCTTAGCGCGAGGCAATCACATCGTGTGGGTACAGTTGTGCAACCTCTACAGAGTGTAAAACTATTCGAATAGCCGCGTCCTCGGTCATGGACAATGCTCGGTGATTTCACACGAGGGGTAGTTATTTCTGAAAACTTGAGAATGGAAGTGGACAGGTATTCACTGTTGGTTTAGCTTATGGATGGGAGGTCCATAAGCGGTTGGTTAGCTTGTGGATGGGAGGTCCGCAAGTGGTTATTCAATTCCTTTGATTATGTGTTAATTATTGTTTTACTTACAGTTCGCCTTCAATCTATTATTTGTATTTCCACTGTCTTTATTGCAAATTAACCTTTCAGCCATCCTTTGGAAAGCCTTGCATATTATATTGCATTCATTTGTTACAAACGACTTGCTGAGTACCAATGTACTCACGGCTTTATGCCCAATGTTGCTCAGTTGAGGAAGAGGAGTTTCACCAGCAGGAGGTTCCAGAAGGAGAGTACTTCGACGACGTCACGGATTAGGCTTCGTTCCCCACTCGATAGCCTGTGGGCTTGTCGATTGGCCACTACGCGTTATTTTGGATTTCCGTTGCTACTCTTGTTAAGCCTTCGGGCCAGTTTATTGTAAGCTTGACCATAAGGTCGTACCTTTTGAGATTTATCGATAATTGAGGTTTCCTTTATTTTATCGTGTATATGGTTGTGATGACATCTATGTTTAACTGTGTGCACTAGCATGATCCTGGGACTAGTGCAGAATATACAGGGAGTCCAGATTTGCATATTCGGGTCACGACAGAGATGGTATCAGAGCTATATCGACTGTAGGACGAAGCCTTAGTTAGACTAAGTCGTGTTAGTCAATTTCAAAAATCTATTTTTTAAATCAAATCGACAAAATGAATATATAGTGATTCTCTATTCTTATCTCATTCTTAGGATTCTTAATTCTCGTCTTCTCTGCAAAATTTATTTTCAAAATTTAATTTGACTTCTTATCTCTACAATATCCATAGTTGTTTCGAGTATCGCATAATTAAAGAGAAGGTCAACTCAGAATTCTTCGAGCTTCGTGAAGATTGGATCGAGCAAGCAATCAATTTAGTCCAAGACAAGATTGGAGGTCATCGTGAAGATTAGGAAGCCGTCAGACTAAAACCCTGTTATAGTCTTAGCGTCGTGTAGCTCGATTTGCTTCTTCTTGCCGTTGTGTGTGATGTGAGCTGCAAATATTGCCCTTAAAAGTATTATATTGCAATCATGTCAACTTTTTATTGGAGTTCTTTTCCCCGGTTTTGTTGTTAGCCTTTCCGGCTAAGTGTTTGTTTAGCTTAGATTACCATTAGAAATCCCCCTTAGACGAATTTACCTCTCTCCTATGCTTTTCCTTCTCGTCTTTAAACCCGGCAAAGGCAATCAACAGTTGTTTCCTTTTTCAGAGCAGCAAGATGGTGGAAACCAGGAACTCCTCAGGTTGTAGCCAGACGAACCCGGATCCCGAGAATAGCACTGCGCAGCCAGTTCCACCCAGCTTGGACCCTGCCCTCGGTCAGTTTTTGGTGGCCCAGACTCAGATGATGCAGACGATGATGCAGAATATGCAGGCTATGATGCAGCGACAACACCAGGAGCCAACACTACCACCAGCACCTCGTCAGCAGACCAGCTATGCAGAATTCATGAGGACGAGACCACCTACCTACCCCAGTTCCTCAGAGCCTATGGAGGCCGACGATTGGGTCCGTTCAATTGGGAAGAAGCTGAGCTTAGCCCAGTGTTCAGACAGGGAGAAGGTACTCTATGCAGCACACCAGCTTGAGGGACCAGCAGCAGAGTGGTGGGAGAACTACTGTGCCGCCCAGGAGGATCAGACCCGCATCACTTGGAAGGAATTTGCTAAGGCCTTCCACAACGCCCACGTCATGGATGGAGTTGTCGAGATGAAGAAGGACGAATTCCGTGAGTTGCAGCAGGGGAACATGTTAGTGAGTGAATACTTCAACAGATTCACTCAGCTCGCTCGCTACGCGCCAGAGGATGTAGCTTCGGATTCAGCCCGTCAGAAAAGGTTCAAGAAAGGCTTGAACCTTGCGTTGAAGGTGCAGGTCGTAGGCAACGACTATGCCAGTTTTCAGCTGTTGGTGGATAAAGCCATCCTGATTGAGGATTCCCGTCGTGAGTTGAGAGAATTTCACAAAAGGAGGATGAGCCAGCAAGGAGTTCATTCACAGCAGTCACAGAGGACAAGACTCAACACTTATCAGCCTGCCCGAATGCCACAGCAGCAGCAGCAGCAGCCAGTTTTCAAGACTCCAGCTCCAGTGACCCGTTATGAAAACTTGGGACCACGCCCCATTAATGTCAGCAATCAACCCCAGAAGAGTGCAAACCCTGCAGGATCAGCTAATTGTTACAATTGCAAAGAGCCAGGTCACTTCGCCCGCAGTTGCCCGCAGAAGCGTCAAGCCATCACGCCAGTTCTGTTCAATTTGGAGAGTACGCCTGCCAAGACCCTTCCCCTAGGAGCGAGCCGTGGCAGCCAGCAACCCCAGAGCGTTGGAAGAGGAAGCCTGAACCACGTCAGCTCCGTCGTCGCACCCGGTAAACCCATCTCTCCTAGTTAGCCCGGATCTCGGGGTCGAGATCCCGTTTAAGGGGGTAAGGTTTGTAACATCATGATTTTTGGGGATTTTTAAAACCTAGAATTTAAAAATAAACTTCCGGAACTTTCCTGAATTTAAATAAAGTTTAAATTGAATTTTCAAAAGTTTTAAATACTTTAATATGATTAAATTATACTTCAACATTATCCGAAACTATTTTAATTAAGTTACTTAAGTCACAAGAAATTTTCTAGAATTTTCTGAAATTAAATTAAGCTTCAAATGAATTTTAGAATTTTTAAATGATTTAATCTGAGTAAAATAAACATTAATATAAGTTGAAAATATTTTATTTGAGTTCTTCAGGTCTCAAGGAATTTTCTGGTATTTTTGGTGAATTTTTAGGATTTATTTGCTATTTTCTAGAGCTATTTGATCATTATTTGATTTTCTGGAAAAAGAATTTGAATTAAAATCTCCCCGGGTCGCTCTCAGCCGCCCGATTTCCTCCCCGCTGCGCGTCGGCCATCCGGCCCCCATCCGCGCCTCTCCCCGCCGCCGTACCCCTTTCCTGCGCTCCGCCTCTAGCCGCCCGATTCCAACCGCCCTGCCACCTGGCGCGCATCCGCGCACGCCCGCTCGGCACCGGCCCGCTCCCGCCTTGCCTCCCTCCCGGCCGCCCGATCGGCGTACCCCTCCCACGCGGCAGCCATCCCGCGTCGCGCTCGCGCTCGCCGCTTCGCCGCCACACAGAATTCCGCCGCCGCCGCGCCGCTCCCGCCGTCACGATGCGCGCCAGCGTCGCGCATTCATGGGCTGCACGCGGCGGCACCAGAAGGCTGCTCTCCCGCTCGCCGCGCTGTCGATCGCGTCTGCGTCAAAGCCGTCCGCGCAGCGCAAGGCGTCGCGCCGCTTCGGCCTAACCCTAGCGCGGCTCCATCCGCGAGCGGATCGCGCCACGCGCACACATCCGCCGCCCGCTCGGTCGCGCCGACGCCGCCCCGCCGTCCGTCGGCACACGCGCCGCCGCCATGCCCTCGTCTCCGATCGGAACCCTCGCGGCGCCCGTCTCCGACTGCGCCTCGGTTCGCGTGTTTCTTCGCGAGTTTGTCCTCGGTTCGCGTGCTTAAAAGCGTGCGCGCCGCCGCCGCCTTCTCCTCCCCATGCCCTGCCGCCGCCTCTCCACCCTCGCCACCTCCTCGCCGTCGCCTCGCCGTCGGAGAGCGCCACTCCCGAACCTCCCCTCGTCATAGCCGTCCTCGCCGCTGGAACCACCTTCGCCGGAGCCGCGCCGCCAGCCTTCTTCTCCGGTAAGCCGCCGTCGTCCGCGCCGTATCCCTCCCTCCGCCGTCGAGTGCCCCGCCGAGACCTTCCCGCCTGTCCTCGCCGCCGGAACCTCGCCGCAGAACCCGCCGCCGTTGACCATCCGCCGTGCGCTCTGGTCGCCGGAGCCGCCGCCGCGCGCGCGCACCGCCCTCGCCGGACCGCGGCGCGCCCCCGGTCGCGCGCCTCGCGCCCGCGCGCACCGCGCCCGCCTCGATCTTCGCGCGACCCCGCTTCGCGTCGCGCCTCGCGTCCGGCCGCGACGCTTCGCGCGCGTCGCGTGCCACGCGTCGCCAATCCAGCCGATCCGCCGCCCGATCTCGCCGCCCTCGCCGATCTAAATCACCGCGTAGATCTCGTGCCACGCGGCACCCCACCGTCCGATCCCGCCGCCGTCGCCGCGCCCGCACCGAGCCACGCCAGCCCTACCCACGTGGCACGCCACGTCAGCCCTAATGCCACGTGGCATGCCACGTGTCGTGCCACGTCAGCCCCGAGCATCCCCCCGTGTGCCACGTGGCAGCCACGTCACTCCCGTGCCACGTGGCAGCACCAGCTGCTGCCACGTAGCCCTAAATGCCGCGTCAGCAGCCGCGCCCCCCGCGTGCACTATTCCATGCGCCGGGTGCACGGTGGACCGCGTCTCCCGTGGACCGAGTTCACAGCACAGTAACACTTTCTAATTTTCCCGATTTAATTCCTGATTAATTTTTCGAGAGCCCGTTCTCCTCCGTCCTAGCTCCGATTGACCCCGTTCTTTTTTCTAAATTCATCTAAAATCAAGCTCTAGCTGTTGGTTCTAGTTTTGTGAATTTTGGAGTTTATTTGCTTGTCATTTTATGTATTTCTTTATTTTCGATCGTTTTCTCTCTCGTTAGATTCGGATTCCGGAGGAGCAGGTTTCGCGCCCGAAGACCAGGAGTACCCCGCTGAGTATAACCAAGGCAAGTCGTGTCCTTTGATCATGTTGAACCCAGTTTGTAATCTATTATTTAATTAATTTGTTTTAAATTACATTGCATCGCTATTTCTATTCAAACACTTGTACTGGTAGTTATCGTCCCATTTGAGTTTATCCCTCCTTGATATTTTGGAATGCCATGATACCATTGTCACCATAGGTTGGGAAATTTACTAGTGATGCTAGCTTATTTGTCACATGGGCTGGTACGATAGAATTGCTTAGTGTGCTTATAGTTCCGATTGGGTTTATCATCACATGTGAATTAATAATTTGACTTAATGAGATATGGATCTGTGGTTGGTGCCACGTGAATTAAAATTTGTGCCATGACGTTGGTGCGTCATCGGCGGTGGTTATACAAATTGGTTTTCACTCGGGCGAGTGATCGTGCAGTAAAGGAGGAGGTGCAGTTCCACTTCGGGGATGTGGTAGCCTCGCCCGGGTAATGTTAAGGACTTAACTTTGTGCGCCATTGATCTGAGCTTTACCGTGCAAACCACATGTCTGGTATGGGACGAACCTGGCTAACTAATTTGGGAGGTTTTAACTTTAATCTTGCCATCGAGAGGAACATGGTTGCTGATTTCCATGTGGCGCAAGGGGGGTGTGATGCGAAACTCTAGCGGGCGGATTAAGTTGTAACTGAACTCTGTAAAGGTCTTGTTGTGATTTCCTTAGCGCGAGGCAATCACATCGTGTGGGTACAGTTGTGCAACCTCTGCAGAGTGTAAAACTATTCGAATAGCCGCGTCCTCGGTCATGGACAATGCTCGGTGATTTCACACGAGGGGTAGTTATTTCTGAAAACTTGAGAATGAAAGTAGACATGTATTCACTGTTGGTTTAGCTTATGGATGGGAGGTCCATAAGCGGTTGGTTAGCTTGTGGATGGGAGGTCCGCAAGTGGTTATTCAATTCCTTTGATTATGTGTTAATTATTGTTTTACTTAAAGTTCGCCTTCAATCTATTATTTGTATTTCCACTGTCTTTATTGCAAATTAACCTTTCAGCCATCCTTTGGAAAGCCTTGCATATTATATTGCATTCATTTGTTACAAACAACTTGCTGAGTACCAATGTACTCACGGCTTTATGCCCAATGTTGCTCAGTTGAGGAAGAGGAGTTTCACCAGCAGGAGGTTCCAGAAGGAGAGTACTTCGACGACGTCACGGATTAGGCCGTTCCCACTCGATAGCTTTGTGGGCTTGTCGATTGGCCACTACGCGTTATTTTGGATTTCATTGCTACTCTTGTTAAGCCTTCGGGCCAGTTTATTGTAAGCTTGACCATAAGGTCGTACCTTTTGAGATTTATCGATAATTGAGGTTTCCTTTATTTTATCGTGTATATGGTTGTGATGACATCTATGTTTAACTGTGTGCACTAGCATGATCCTGGGACTAGTGCAGAATACACAGGGAGTCCGGATTTGCATATTCGGGTCTCGACACTATACTAGTCCTATGATTAGTTGCTAACACACATTCAACGACATTCATATCACATCTATACACGATAAATTTAAAACAAGGTAGTGTATATAGGTGGCAAACGAACATAAGCCTACACAGTGAAATTTACAACACGTGGGTTGATCAGCCAAATAGGACAATACATCAAAAGAGTTCAGCGGAAATAGAAATAAAATAAAAAAGGCATCAAAATCTAGCAAGTATGCCTCAACCCATATCCACAGGCAACTGATTGGAGCCGAACCCTAGAAATTAGCATCTTCATCGTCAATAGATGTTGCATAATAATACCTACAAGGCGTGTCTTCTTCTGCATCCTCTGAATATGTTCAACAAGCAAAAGTTGAGTACAAAAATCGTACTCTGTAAGACTTTTTAAGCAAAGGTATAGTATGTATGTTGAGTTCAAGGAAGCTGTCTAACCTAGATTAATTTGCGAAACATACTTTCAATTGAAATACTGAGTAATAGATTGTAGACGAAAGTTGTAAGAGCATTTAAATTTGATAAGTAAATAATAAAAAAAAGTGATAATAGCATAACTTATAACAAGAGCCTTGCTGCCCCAACATTTCAAAATAGCAGTAATAACCTTGCTGAACTTGCCATTCCCTGAGAACCATTTTATGAAACATAACACTACTAAGGTAAAGCATTCACCAAGTCATCCATGATTATGGACACGACTATTCAAATAGTTTTATGCAGTGGTTGCACACTTTACCCACATGACATAAACATCCCACCATGTTATACATGTCACACAAATACCATCGGTACCCGATTTGAGAGTTCATAACGAAGTTTTTACATTACTGGTACTAATAATCACCGTGCTGTGATTCTCTTCTTAGGATAGAGAGTGCCCTCCAGTGTTCCAAGACTCATACGGTGTGTCGGGTAAACCTTCCTAACTAGCAAGGTTCCTACCATATAACACTTGCAGTGAAATTGCTAGCACCTGATAATTTATTATGCTAAGGCCTTCTCATAAAGGCACATGTAGTTGTACATTGTATATTGGGTCTAACAACACCATAGTCTCGATCCTTAGTGACCCGGGTGAGATATCCACAAACCATAATCTCATGCTAACCGTACCGGTCTCCACAGCCATTCGCCCAAGTCCAAAACATATTTTCTATTTTGTTTGTTAACCAAAATATCAGAGGTAACCCCTCTAGACCAATTCTTAATTATCTCCCATTTGTGAACATTTTGACCCATTTTCAACCTAGCACATCTAGTATCATTATGAGCATGACTAAACATTAACTAATGCATTTAATCACTAACTTCTATATTTTACTAATAGTGGGTATTAATGATAGGGTGACAATAGCAAAGGTAACAACTTGTCAAGGTGGGATCGATGCAACGATTAGGTATAACTATTGTCCTTAACAATATAGAGGTTTTTACCAAAGTTACACATATGCATAATAGTTTTGAACACAACATATATAATCATTGAAATATGGAATCAACATGATCAAAAGGGGGTGCTTTCCTTCCTTGTTAAACTCTTGCTCTTGCTCTGCTCATCAACGAAGTTTTCTAGAATGTCGATATCTAGTCGGCAAATAAGAGAAAAATAAATTCAAATAGAGATAAAATCCTAATGTTTTGTAGAATATGAAATAGCGTGATTTTAGAAAATTTTACAGATAAAAATCACTTAATTTGGAGTTTGTATGCAAAAGTTACAGGCTTTTGAATTTGAAAAAGGCTGAAAAGGTAAAAAGGTATTGTGCTTGAATCTTCATTTTCATTTTTGTTTCTAAAGAAAATCCTAGATTTATTGTGTCATTAGGCTGACAGGTAGGTCCGACTCATTAGAGTTTTATTAATTTCTAAAATAAATGATAGGTGGGGTCTATATATCAATGACTCGTTGTTTAAAACTGATTTAAATTAAAATTTTAACTTGACTAATCCATTCAGGCCCACATGTAATACTCATTAGGTTTAATTGAGATTAATTAATGTTAATCTAATCTCACGTGGGGTCCACATGTCGGCGATATGGCACAATGGCGTGGTGATGCTTCTCCAAGTGGCAAAATGGAGACGACATTGTAGGATGAAGAGGAGAACGAGCTCCAGCGAGGCTTAAATAGTCTGAGCGCCATGATTTGCTCGACGATTCTCTCCGAACAACGACACGAGCTTGGCGGTGATGAGCACTGCAACTTATGAGATAGCTCGAACAGGCACGGTAGAGGATAAGGGTGCTACGGAGATGCTACCGGTGTAGCAATGGGGTAGATGGCTTTGCAGACAGGTTGTCGTGGCATGCTCAGTGCGGCATGGGCATGAGGGCGTTGTAGCACGGACGCTACGTGGAAGAAGACCCCTGTCAAGTGGGTCTTCGGTCCACGCAACGAAGAGAGAGGGAGAGGCAGCAACAGAGAAGGCGGAACGACAGGAATACATCTTGCGTGGAAGAAAATGGAAAGCTGAAAGTGGCTTCTGGGAGAAAAGAATTAAAAATTGGTTTTCCTATCTGATTTAATCGTAGAATTCAAGTTTGAATTTCAATAATTAGCAGGTGGGCGCTAAAATTCATGAAAATTATTGGAGAGGCACTTTAGCATATGCATAGCTCAGATAAATTATTTACATGCTTTTTTAGGTTTTATTAATTTTAGAAGTTCCTTTTGGCTGCCCAAAATGCAAAAATTATCTCAAAAATGCTGAAAAACTCTGGAAAAATCCAAAATTGCATAAATGATTATTCTAAAATAATTATATAAATTTTAGGAAATTTGGGTTGTTACATGTCTTCACGTGCAATGGCACATTGAAGCCCTCTGTGCCTCGAGCCTTGCGCGACACAACCTCGTCTCATCACCACAACCGTGTCCCATCACCAGGTAGCCTTCTCCCACCCTCTTTCATGATCTCTTGCCTGGCACTTGAAGCCATTCTTGGTGTCCGCGCCTTCTCTCCCTCTTCGCCCCAATTTAAGATGACCCTTGCACACACACACCCACTGCATCGAAGAGGAAGAATTTCCCATCTTTCCCCAGTCTATCCACAAGCTCAATCGCTCGATTCCTTGTTGTCCAATTAGTCTCCGATGATGCCATCATGCACTCTGAGTTCGTCTCATCCCCCTCTACCTCATGCTGACCTTCCCTTATCTATTTGCCCTTCGGAAACTTGAAGCCAATGTCCGCGCCGTCGTGCACAGCGCCACCACTGACCTCGTTGCCTATTCCCTTTGCTCTGGTGAGCTTCGGCCATGACCAGCATGGCCTTCTAGTTCACATTGACTTTCCTTTGCTAACACGCCTCTTTAATTGCCTTGCCATGCCATAGAGCTGCTGGGACACGCTCGTCTTCTCCAACACCTTCCAGACTTGTTGCCACCATCGATCTCCCTCTCTGCTCCATCTCTTGGTAAGCCCTTCTACCCCTTTGCAATTTTGCTTAAAGCTAAATTTATAGGCCACAATCATCCTTCCATGTCATCGCCAGCCACCGTGGATAGCATGGCACGCTGCATAGAAAGACATGAACATTGCACAGTTATCTTCGCCTTAGCTTGAAGATCATGAAACCACCCTTAATTTGAAGAAGCTAGGTAGGAAATCTGAAATTTTCCATTGCCGGCTATGTCGTTGCCGCCTTGCTCACCACTGACCCTAAGTCCCTGAGCCATGCCTAAAACTCTCTAGGCTACTCACTGGAGCTATTGCTCACCTGGCCTTGTCCTGAGCATGGCTCTGTGTCATCGCCACTATACCACAGCCTAGAGCTGCCGCTCACTACAAGATAGCCACCACTGTAGTACACCTCGCCGAGCGACGTCACCACCAAAAGCTAGCTCTTAACCTGCGCATTCTGTTTTGGCCCTTAGCTGAGTATGCCGACCTCTCCCTCATCACCAGCGAGCTCACCAAGGAGCTCTGCCTTGAACTCCTCTATTGCCCTATTTAGTTTCACTAATTGGTGGGCCCCAGCTATTGGAAAGTTAGTTAACTAATTGGTGGGCCCCAGCTATTAGAAAGTTAGTTAACTAATTGGTGGGCCCCAGCTATTAGAAAGTTAGTTAACTCAAGGATTTAGTTAACTATTAAGTGTATACTTAGCCTTAGTATGACATGTGGGCCTGCATAGTTAAGAATTATAATTAACTCCAATTTAAACTAGTGACTCACCGACATGTGGACCCATACCCTTTTAAACTATCACATAAACCAAGTCCATGGACCACTACCTCCGACATGTGGGTCCCGCTCTCAGTAGGCAGCTGCATGGTCCGAGTCCATGCGAACCTCGACACCACCTATCAGCCTCATCGAAATTTCTGAATGAAAATAATTGGAAAAGAAATTAAAACCCACTACATCTCACCTATCAACCATAGGATGTTTTCTCAAAGAAAAATAATTGAAAAAAGAAAAGAAAATCTAAGCCGACCCCACCTGTCAGAAATTTTTGAATTTCTAGAATTTTATTTTGGTTTAAACTTTGAAAGGTCATAACTTTGTCATTTCAAATGCAAATCTAGTGATTTCTATTTTTGAATTCATCTAAATTCAAAGTCTTTTCAACAAAAATAAAATCATAATTTTTCAAGTTCATTTGAATTTTATTTGAAAGTTCTGATGAATATGGATGATTTCGCGTGTATAGATTTTAATGCTTCATATGCTCCCATCGCTAACGAACAAGATCCCACCCTAGCCACATTTGATTAAGGCAAGTTCTTATAATTGTTCATGTTAAACGTAGTTTTCAAATGCCAATATTTTACTTTCAAATATACATACATCCTTATTATAGATAATTGTTAAAATGCTATGTTAAATATTTATTGCTTAGTTATACCATACACTTATACCTAATATTCACTTTCTTTGATTATTGATATTCTCTTGCATACTTACAATGGTAATAACTCCACTGTTGGTTAAACTTTAGTAGATTATGGTTGTACTTAGAAATGTCATGGTGGTGAAATGAAGTACAACACAAATATTACTAACTGAACTTAAAAACATGGTAATAAGAAAGGTAACATGGGCTACTACTGGAAATAGAAAATTTTTTCTAAAATGGTAGAGACTCAGGCGAGTGGTTGGTTGGAGACTGGTGCATGGATTACATATATTGGATTGACCGTTCAGGGATTGCACCTATCATTTTTGGATTGACTATGTAGGGACTGCACATGTCATTTTTGAATTAGCCGTGCTGGGATTGCACGTGTCATTTCTTGTATATGTGTGCAGGGATTTCACGAGCTCTGAGTTTGTAATTGGTCTCACCTGAGTCATACACCATCATCAGATTGTTTATGAGATCATTTTCAATCTAATCATGTGGGTCAACAGCCTACCTATAGAGCTAATCCTATAAAATAAACCTAGTTATTCTGCCCTATGTTGTACCCGGGTTGAACATATGCATGCATATTAAATTTAATATATTCGATCTCAATAAATATATCTAACATATTCCAGTATAGCCGTTATCGGCACCTCGAGTATTAATTCCTTGAGTAAAATTTCGCATCAAATTATTCCTTATCACATATACTAATAATATAAATATTTCCACATTAAGTTAAATAGATAATAACCATATTAAATATTGAAAGCTACATAAATAAAAAATTCAAAGAACCTAGATGTATAAAAAATTCAGGCGCATTAAATCCCCACCCTAGTACTCCGTATATCAAAGTGGGGGGGGGGGATTCCTACCCCCCACCGTGACCACGTGTCACTCCCCACGAAAAGGCCCACTGAGTTTTCGAAATTACGTATAGGCCTTCGGTTCTTGCGAAAAGGTCTCTGTTTTTTTACAAAAAAAACTCTTGCGCTTTTCTTTTGCTGGATAGCGCCCCTGTAGGATCAAGGAGGCCGACTAGAGGGGGTTAAATAGGTGGTCTTAAAAATTATCTTTCAATTAAAAACAATACCTATTTGTCTAAATCAAGTATATAGTGCGGAAGCTTAACTTAAATTGGTTTAGCACAAATATTGACTAAATTAACTAGGTTCGCCTAAGTGCACCAACAATCTATGCCTATGTCAAAGGTTTGCAATCCTAGGGTGACAAGCAATCAAATTAATTCTATGAATGTAAATTGCTTGAAGGTAAATTAAGTATAAGTAAACAAACCACAATTGACACGATTACTTTTTTACCGTGGTGTTCGGAGACTTGCCGGTCTCTCCTAATCCACGTTGAGGTAAGCCCAAACGAATTGGACCGGCTCCACGAATTAAGCCAAACACCTCAATTCCACTAGTGGTAGCTCTTTCCCACTCCGGGTAGGTGAGCTCCAACCTTCATAACACGCCGGGTCTTCTCACAACCTTCTTTGAGAAGATCACCGTGCACGACACCTCCAACGCCGTCTAGGAGTCGGCAAACTCCAAGAGTAACAAGCCAAGTCCCTCGCTTGACTCTCACCACGTGCAACGAATGCATAAGCTCAAGTGTATACAAAATCCACCTCTAGATGTAACACATGCAACTAAAGACTTCTCTCTATGCTCACAAGGTGCAACACATGCACAATGGAGTGGAGAGGCTTACACTAGCTCAAAAGAGTGAAATAAGATGCCAAGTATACTCTCCAACCAGCCACAAGTGGATATTTATACCCCATACACAAAAACTAGCCGTTGGAACCAAACCCCTGAAAAAATCAGGGAAATTGGTAGTACCGCTGTACAAAGTGCAGTACTACCGCACTCTACTGTAGCACAAAGTAACGGATATGTCAGAGCGTCAGAACTAGCCGTTTTTGAAAATAAAGTGCGGTACTACCGCACATCGGTGCGGTACTACCGCACTGCGGTACTACCGCTCATCAGTGCGGTACTACCGCACCTCTGATTCAGCACAGACAGCTCGCGGAAAAATGGTCATAACTTTTGACTCCGATGTCGGAATTGAGTGATCTTGAACTCTATGTAAAGCTAATTCAGAGGGCTACACAATCCATCTATTTGCATGGTCTCAAACAAATTAGATCAATACTGAAATCACAAGAGATCCAAAGAGTTATTTTCACGGTCTAAGTCCAAGAAAACAATCTTAGACCATGCCAAGGGATGATGTATGACCTCCAATAATTTACAAAACACATTTGCAAACTTAGATTATACCACAAGAAAAAGGTATATGGACTTCAACCATTTGCAAAATATATTTGCAAAGTATAGTCACATGTTGCAAGGATCGGATGCATGAGTCTCAACTATTTACAAAACACATTCGCAAATAATAGCATCATACCATGGAGAGCTAGCGTAAGCAAGATTAAGCTATCAACACATGATGAGACTCAAGCTACTAGACAAGATCCCTCTTAATAGTACGGCAAACCTATACTAGCAATCCGGTTTTTCAACCAAACACCAAGACCGGTAAAAGACTAGGAATACATCGTTAGCCCTACCTAGTCATACCTTTGCCTTGAGCATTTTCTTGAAGTTTGATGATGAACATCTTCACTTTAAGTATAGGTCATTGTCTTCTCGTGACTTAATGATCAACTCATGATCATCTCCTTTCGATGTCTTGATATGCATCAACACATGATGCATTCTCTTTTGATGGCCTTCAACTCATGAAGCCATTTCTATCTCAAACCTTTGCGTGATGATCTTCAACACATGAAGCCATCTAAAGTCTTCATCATCATGGAACATAACCTATTCATCCAACTAATGGAAAATATTAGTCCCATAATGTGATTATCATTAATTACCAAAACATACCATTAACTCATAATGGTGTATCTAGATTCTTCAATCTTCCCTTTGGTAATTGATGATAACCACCACAATTGCAAATAATTGAATATAAAACTTTAGACTCAAAGTGCGGTACTACCACCGTACAAAGTGCAGTACTACCGCACTGTGGTATTACCGCATGGAGGTGCGGTACTACCGCATTCCGGTTGTACCGCCATTCTAATATCGGTACTACCGATTTTCTGGGAGTTGAAGTCCCCCAAATGGGTGCTCTCTGGAAAAAACATACCGCATAAAAATCGGTACTACCGCACTGCGGTAATACCGCAGGTGGGTGCAGTGCTACCGATTTTCCTGAGAGAGCACAGTTGACTTTAGACTTTAAATTCAAATGCATGTTAACCTTTGTCTTGAGCCATATTGATCTTCTTATCAATCTTTGCATGCATCTCCAAATATTAAACGAATTCCGGGACTAAACCTTTCAATCACTTGACAATCACATTAGTCCCATACACAAATAATTGAGTGTAAAGCAATATGATTCAATATGAGTATATATGAACTACACAAGTTTTATATACTCAAATGATATATTTCAACGTAGAGATCCCAATGTATGTGAGAAGGGAAACATGGATCAATACTAATGAAATCACAAAATATAGAGTGAACTCCCCCTAAATATATGCATACAAGAATATATAATAAAAGCATATGCACATATTTATCTTAGACTTTTGGTAGAGTTTAATCTATATTTTGGATCAAAGGAATGCACCAAGATGTAAATGAATGTAAGTGTCGAATGCATACCTCTTTGATTTCACCTTTTTATCCAAATGAGACTAAGCCATATCATAATCAATCAAACATATTAGTTTCATACAAGTATTTGTCATTATCACCAAAACCAACATAATGGAGTTTGAACTTACAGCCTCGTGGTTTTCCATAATTACGTATAGGCCTGCGGTTCTTGCGAAAAGGTCTCTGATTTTTTTACAAAAAACCCCTACGCGGTTTCTTCGAAATTACGTGCATGTCCTTGGGTTTTTTTGTGAAGATGTCCCTGCCACGTAGTTTTTATACTAATTTTTGTCTCTTTTACTTTGGTCCACATGGTAGCGAATTTTTGTCTCTTTTACTTCGGTCTACATGGTAGTTGGTGCGACGTGGCGCCGCGCCTATCACTACTATAAAAAAGTTTATATTAGATGCTTTATCACAGACGATTCATAAAAAACACCTGTATTAAATGCAATCACAGACGGTTCTTGATAAGAACCATATGTGATACTATCACAGACGCCAATATCACAGACGATTCTTAATTACGAACCGTCTGTAATATATTTTCCGCCTTCTAATCCTCCAAAATTTCATAATCTCCCGCCTGAAGCCGAGTAGGATTCCATTCCAACACACCTTTAGTAAAACGGATATAACTTGTTCTTAATATGTAGCCAATATTATAGACGGTTCTTAATAAGAACCATTTGCGATAATTTGTTCTCTGACCGCTGGGCCCGTCAATTCTCATTAACTCAATTCCATCCAATAGAAACTGACCAATCCACATTCCACGGATCGTAGCTCTCTCTCCTCTATAAATACTCACCCGATCCCATCCGCCCCCTCCCTTCAAATGCGTCTTAAGCTTCTTCCCTCCATTGTTTCTTCTAATATTTGATTCTGTGGAGTTTAGATCTCCATCGTAGCCTCCATTGCTGTCCAGGAGCTTACAATGAGGCGGCCACTAAGAAGGCCTAGCCGAGCTGCATTAGGGATGAGCTTCTCTGTTGTTATTTGTTGCTCCATTATTTGTAGTATTTGATTCTGATTCTTCTATTTTCTTTCTTCTCTGTTGGTCGAATTGTAATGGAAATAGAATATTTTCTGCTATGTTTTCTGCTATTGTCATGGTGGATTGTAATCCTATGATGTTGTAATGGTGGATTGTAATATAAATAGAATGTTCTCTGCTTTGTTTGTTGTCGTATTTGCTTGTTTTCAAACGACATAGCTAATATTTTCTGAGGCTAATTCCAAAATAGAAAAAAAATTAGGTATAGAATGAACTATCACAGACGGTACATGTTGATCTGCTTGTTTCAGAGGGTATGGCAAGCATTTTCTGAGGCTAACCAATAAACCGAAATAGATTTAGAGGTAGAAAAGAATATAACAGACGATTTTTACTTAAAAATCATTTGTGATATTTACACCACAGACGGTTCAAAAACTATATGTGATAACATTCGATTATCACTGACTCATAAATTCAGACGGTTCAGAAAACCATCAATGATGACGTTTTTGAACCGTATGTGACGATGAATTTTGTAGTAGTGTATGTGGCTAGTTGTCCTAATCAACAAATCAAATTCTGAATTCCATGCAAGTGATAAAGAGATTAATCGATAGAGCAAATGCAAATGTTCTAACATGCCTGTGTGTTGTGCATATATGTAGGGGTGAAAATGGATCGGATATT
The DNA here is from genome assembly GCA_036346265.1 of Melocanna baccifera. Taxonomy (NCBI): domain Eukaryota; kingdom Viridiplantae; phylum Streptophyta; class Magnoliopsida; order Poales; family Poaceae; genus Melocanna; species Melocanna baccifera. The sequence continues at coordinate 14,020,862 of CM070695.1, forward strand.
TTCCGACTGACCGACCACCGAATCCAAGTCGGATCGAATTTGGATAGTCATATCGGATAATTATTGGATTCGGAGTCGGATTCGGATAGTTGTTTTCGGATACAGATTCAAATTCGGAAAACTATCCGACGGATACAGATACTATCCGGAATTTTATTGGATAATACCTGAATATATTTATTGGATATCCGGCCCATTAGCTAAATCATCATTTTCAGCCCATCATCCCATTAACAAATTCAAATAAATTCTAACAAATCCAATAAATACAAATAACTCTGAAAAATTTTAGAAAATTCACAAAAAATACTATAAATCTAGGAGAATTTAGAGAAATAACATAAACTATTTTTAGGTTTTAGAAAATAGTTAAAATAAGTTTTTTTCTCTTAGCTTTCAAATAAAATCTAAAAAAATCCAAATAAATTTCAACAAATCCAATAAAATGCAAATAACTCTAAAAAATTTTAAAAAATTCACAAAATACTATAAATCTAGGATAGCTTTGAAAAAAATAATATAAACTAATTTTAGCTTTTTAGAAAAATAGTTAAAATAAGTTTTCTTGCTTTGTGCTTTCAAATAAAAACTAGAAAAATGTAAACAAATTCCAATAAATCCAATAAAATCCAAATAAGTTTTCTGGAAGTGTAAAAAATCTGATGGAGGCACCTTTAAAATATTTTCTACCAGAATCCTGTCAAAAAATTTCTTTAGAAATACATGATTAGTGTCGTGCGCACTATGTATGCTCGTTGTATTCCTACGTAATGTCTGATTAGATATTCGTTATCGTATTTACAATCTCTCCGTATTCATTCTGTATCTATGACTGACACTACCTAAATTCGTATTCTTATCCGATACTATTTGTATTCGTCTTCAAATTCGAGAAAAAAAATATGAGATAGAATATGGAATGAGTAATTTCTGACCGAATTCCATCCGTTTCACCCCTGCACATATGCTAGGTGTCCTCCAAGGCGCCATGTGCTGTGAATCATGCTCAATCCAGTTACGGCGAAAGCACATCGTCCGGCAAGCCTCGAAATCACCGGTCGTCGCCACCCCCTCGTCCCTGACCCTGCCCAGCTCCGCGTCCAGCTCACAGGTCCTACTCACCACACGAAGGATTTCCTCCAACAGCATCGGCGTTGGCCCGCCCTCGACGTCCACGGACTCCATCCCCAACGGCGGCTGGCTCCCGGCGCCGCCCTAAGTTCCTCTCTTGGGCCGCGTCGTTACTTACCTCCACGCGCCTTTGCTTTCCTCCGCGCGTTCAATTTTTTTCTCAGCCGCACCATTGCATCGTTCCGCCACGCGCACCTCGCCGCCGTGGAGTGCTAGATCAGGGTTTGCTGCTCTGCTGCTCTTTCCCCTCCCCTCCTTTGGTTTGCTTGGTTCAATTCCAAACTTGATCCTGCAAACACCCTACAAAAGCATGTTATTTACAGATAGAAACCACCCTACAAACTTTCCCCTTCGGATTGAAGTGAGCGCCGCATAGACAAAAAACTAAAATAAAAGGGGGAAAGGCAAACCACTGATTGGGCAACTTAAATGAGAAAACACACTTTTATTGGAAAATAAACAAAAAAGTTTTTAGGGGAAAGCGAAAGCGCGGGTGGGGAGGAGGGTTTGGATTTCTTCCCTTTGTGATTTTTAGTTCACTTGATCGAGTTTCACTTGATGCGTCTTAGAAATGAACAAAAAAAAAAAGAGGAATTAATGCCGCGTTACAACCATGGGCCAGGTGCACATGTGCCGTGGAAGGCCCAGCTTCCTCCGGCCCATCAGAGACGCATTCCACCGAGCCCCCACCAGAATGCCATCATCCAAAAAACCCTAGCGGCCTAGCGCATCCGACGGCCACCGTTTGCCCACCTCCTCCATATAAACTCCGCCTCTCCGCCTCCGCCCAAACCCTAGGCTCCACACACTCCCACCACCGTCCCCGCCGCCTACGCACTCAGCCGCAGCAGCCATGGGTGAGCGCCTCCTCCCCCTCACTCCCTCGGCTCATCTCTCTCCGCAACTCCTCCGATCTGCTGCTTTCTTCTCGAGTTGGTTCTTCGATCGTCGGTTTTGATGGATTCGTTGCGGTGGTTGCAGGGGCGTACACGTACGTGTCGGAGCTATGGCGGAGGAAGCAGTCGGACGTGATGAGGTTCGTGCAGCGCGTGCGGTGCTGGGAGTACAGGCAGCAGCCGGCGATCGTGCGCGTCACCAGGCCCACCCGCCCCGACAGGGCCCGCCGCCTCGGCTACAAGGCCAAGCAGGTTGGATCTCCCTCCCCCCAGATCTCCCCGCCTTGCTATGCCTACTCTTGCGCTCTCTTGTGCTCTTGCTAAGGTTCCGTGTTTGGATGGATATAAATGTGTATATATGTTGTGGTTGCTGGTGTGTGGAGATGCTGGCGATGGTTGTATAGTTTTTCTTGCGCTGTAGGGGTGTCGGATTTGTATCTCTGGACTGGGTAGAGAGTTGTGGAACTTATTTAGCTTATGATTGGTGACATTTAGCTTATGTTTTGTGCGGTTTTATTGCTGCTTGATAATTTGTGTTCGTAAAATGCTTCATCTTTGAGGCATGCCATGTGTACTATTTTAGGTGGAGGTTTGTGTGTCTTCTCTTATGGAAATGGACGTTAGTTTTGGTGGAAATCTGCTGTTCGGGATACCATCCAAACATGTTTCAATGGTTTAGTCAGGGATTGTATGATAATATTCTGTTTCAGATTATGATATTTTGGCTACTAGGATGGGTTACTTTAGGCTGTGTTACCCACCAATTTGATAGGTATGAAGCTGTCGCAGTTAGTGTTGTACCATTATGTTGTTGCTGAGTAGTAAAAATGGAACTATGCTGTTTAGTTCATTGTTTTGGAAACTGTATGTACTGCTAACTTTCATGGTGACAGTGTACCACTGTTCAAGACTTGAAGGCTTGTGCATTGTTATGTCGTAGTAGTGGAAAGCAAAGCGTAGATTTTGGCTGGTAGTGTGTTACATGGCACCTTCCATTGGACCTATGCACATTAAAGTAGTTTTCTTTGGTCATGTTTTCAGGAATTGACTTAAGATAATACAATTGTATAGGTCAGTTGTGTACTTTTGGATGATTTACATTGCATTCAGGATTTACATTGCACTAGTGTTCTAGGATAGAAAATAGTCACTTTTTGATTATGGTCAATGAAGTCTTGTTGTGTAGCTTATGATTTCTGCAGTCGTAGTATGCTTGTTAAGTTAGTGTGCGATTTCATTTTAGCATATTATTGATGCTGTTTATGCAGGTAGATACTTTGCTCTGCTCGCATTCTATATGATATTTTACATTTTTTGTGCAGAAATTATCACCTTGTATTTATTTTTCTTGCTTGATACTTGTGGCTAATTATTTGCTTGCTTTATGGTGAATGAATTTTGAATACTTTTTGGCCCTATAATCAAAATGGCCTTGCTTATCTATATATTACTTGTCTTTAGGGGTATGTGGTCTACCGTATCCGTGTCAGGCGTGGTGGCAGGAAGAGGCCAGTGCCCAAGGGTATTGTCTATGGCAAGCCGAAGCACCAGGGTATCACCCAGCTCAAGTTCCAGAGGAACAAGAGGTCTGTTGCTGAGGAGAGAGCTGGACGCAAGTTGGGTGGACTTAGGGTGCTCAACTCCTACTGGGTGAATGAGGTATCCTTGATTTTACTGGAATCTTTAAAAAGATGGCATGAGAATTCTTGTTCTGTTTTTCACTAATGCCTCTACTTTGCCTTGGCTCTTAACGCAGGATTCCACCTATAAGTACTTTGAGGTCATCCTTGTGGACGTTGCTCACAGTGCCATCCGCAACGACCCAAGGATCAACTGGCTCTGCAAGCCTGTGCACAAGCACCGCGAGCTTCGTGGTCTCACCTCTGCTGGCAAGAAGTACCGTGGCCTGCGTGGCAAGGGCCACCTTCACCACAAGGCCAGGCCCTCGCGGAGAGCCACCTGGAAGCGCAACCAGACCGTCTCCCTCCGCCGCTACCGTTAAGCTTATTTGCTTTGATGTTCTGTTGCTGTGGAATCCGTCCCATGCAGAACTCGATAGTATTTGCTTGCAGTGTCAAATTTTGCTACCTTTTGTTCTGAGACCCCTTGAGCTCCCTGCTAGAAGTGTACTTCGGAGCAATATCGTGAACTATTTGCTATTTGCATGCGTTATCAGACGATGAATGATTTAGTAATCTCTAATGTTGTGTGGTCTGGTGATAGTCTGAAATCGATCTTTACCACTGGAAAAGGTGTTTTCAATGCAATGGGGTCTATATATCGTATTTGTGTTTGTTCTTGGAATGTTCATGTTGCTGCCAGCTGGTAGCTGCCTGCCTTGCTCCAGGTTGAAATGAAGTTCAACAGTGGCACTTTCGGGAGCGCGGTGTCTTTATGAAGTAAATTTTACACGCTGCCCCACCGCTTGTTGATTGATAATCTGAGCATCATGAGCACAAGTTAAAAAACCAGAATTTTACTTTGCTGATGATACCTTGCGACTGTTGAGCGGTGCGCTATTATCATTAGCAAATTAAATCATGAGTTATGATATCATTTGCAAGTGATTCAGAAATTGTTAGCGAATGATTGTTGTTAAATCATTTGCAAGTGATTCAGAAATTGGTAGCGAATGACTTGTTAAATCATTTGCAAGTGATTCAGAAATTGGTAGTGAATGTTCAATCATTAGTCATGATATCAGTTGCAAGTGATTCAGAAATTGGTAGCGAATGATTGTGTGGTCGGTACCGACAAACTGTTATTCTTTTTAGCAGTCTGCGGCCGCAAGATGAGGATGCCCAGAATTCTTGTTTTCTTTCTAGTCGACTCTATAATTACTAGTTGACCGCTTTGTTTTGGGTTGGTTTAGCCACTTGAAAACGGCGAATGCGTTGCACATGCTGTTCCAAGTTCCATGAATGATGTTAGTCCGCTAGGCTTAAGTCCTGATCGTTTCAGTTTTTTTGGCTTCAGCTTCTAGCTTCAGCTTTTTTTTTCACTATTCACTACACTATCTACTAACTCACTCTGAGTGTTTTTCATCATTCTGATGTTTTTCACCAAAAGTCAAAAGCCATCGCTATTCCGATCACCCCCTTAAGCTAATTGAACCAGTGAAGCTACTGTTGGAATCGCGTCATCATATTCGTAAAAAAAGAAAAAATATTGTATTCTTATTGGCGTATAAAATTAGGCCCCCCTTAATATTCTTCAAAGAAAAGGGTGTTTTGATCCCTCTACATTTAGGATTGTGTTTTTCTAATTCTCTGTATGCCACTGAGAGTCAACTCAATCTCGGATTTGTCATTAGAAAAGGTTTGATTTTTTGCATGCCACTGAGTTTGTTTTTTTATGCCCTTCTATGTCACTCCTGTTACCCTATGTGAACTTGCTATTAAGTTGCACGCAAAAATATGAAATTACCTCTCTTCTCCCTTCTCTCCCTTCTTCCTCCACTCTGTATGCCACTGAGAGTCAACTCAATCTCGGATTTGTCATTAGAAAAGGTTTGATTTTTTGCATGCCACTGAGTTTGTTTTTTTATGCCCTTCTATGTCACTCCTGTTACCCTATGTGAACTTGCTATTAAGTTGCACGCAAAAATATGAAATTACCTCTCTTCTCTCTTCTCTCCCTTCTTCCTCCACTCACCCTACAAAGCCTAAGTTCTTCCTCCTCGAGATCGGTCACCTCTCACACCTTCCTCACCTCCACACCCGTCTGGAGCCAAAGCTACAGCAGCCACTGTCACTTATAACCACCCCTTTTTGCGCTCAACCGCAAAATTCGTTATCCATGCCAAATCATTTCCCAAATTTCTCCTGTAGCTAGCTTCTAGACCTTCCAAGGAAGCCCGTAGATATCCTCGTTCTATCCCCTTCGGAGCCGGTTGTTGATGCACCCGGCGACACCATTACAGGTGCGTGCCCAGCGCCACCGCCATTGCTCCTCCGCTTTGCTGTGTTCCAGGTCACACCACTTGCGTCAACACCTCTGCCTCAACCTCCTAAGTCCATTCCTAGTACCACCCCGTTGTCCTTCGCTGGTAGATAGCCATTGCCAAGCTTTGCCGTCATACCTCCAAACTCTGTTGGAACCGGGTTTACTCCCCGGACCACATGTCCAAATAGGCTTAACACAACTAAGCCTACGGAGACGGAGCAACAACCTTATAAGAGGTATTGGGTTTTCTCCCCCCAAAAGACTAGTCCTATGGGTGGGGGCTCCCTCACACTTATAAGTTGTGCTTTCTCCTCTCCCACAATCAATGTGGGATTATTCCTAACAATCTTCCCCTCACACATTGGTTAGACACTTTTGCAACCATGAGGTTCAAGGAGATATTAGACGCCTGAGCTCTGATACCAATTGTTGGAACCGGATTTACTCCCTGGGCCACAGGCCTAAATGAGCTGAACACAACTAAGCCCACGGAGACGGAGCAACAACCTTATAAGTGGTATTGGGCCTTCTCCCCCCAAAAGGACTAGTCTTTTGGGGGGAGAAAACCCAATACCTCTTATAAGGTTGTTGCTCTGATACTTTTGCAACCATGAGGTTCAAGGAGATATTAGACGCCTGAGCTCTGATACCAAATGTTGGAACCGGGTTTTACTCCCCAGGCCACAGGTCCAAATGGGCTGAACACAACTAAGCCCACGGAGACGGAGCAACAACCTTATAAGTAGTATTGGGCCTTAATCATCGTTGCATGTTTGAAGAGGATCGATCATGGGATTGGAGCAGCACCGGTGATGAGCAAGATGTGGTGGAGACGTTCTATGTCGAGATCCCGGCCACTGTTGGTGGTCCAACAATGAGCATCATCAAGATTTTCGTGAGATGCAGCGGGAGAAGTTCGGACACGGCACATCACATTCGACTGGGTTGCCAAATCCGGGATCACCAGCTACACCTGCACCAAGTCCCACAACGGCAATACCATCGACGTCATTAGGCATTGAGTGGGCGACCCCGCCAACTGATGGAGAAGCAGATTCAGAGAACGTGCCTCTCAGGTACCGAACGCTATCGAATATTTACAGCACTACTGACGAAATCCACGATTTTGAGTACAGCGGCTTGTGTTTGCTGGGCACGGATGAACCAAGCAAAGATCGGCGGCGCTTAGCGAACCGTCTTTGGCGAAGGCAATGGAGGCCGAATTGGAGTCGATCGCGAGAACAAGACTTGACACCGTCCGAGCTTCCAAGTGGCCATCGTGCCATTGGGCTAAAGTGGGTGTTCAAAGTGAAGAGAGATCCACCGCAACATCGTGAAGCACAAAGCTCGATCGTCGCTAAAGGGTATGCTCGGCGCCGATGGGTGGACTTCAGACGGTGGTGAGCGGTGATTGGGGAGCTGACTGGAACTAGATTTAGGTGTTCGCGCCGGTGGCACGGATGGAGATCATGACGGTTGCTCTGGCGCCGCCGCGCACGGTGGCTAGGAGGTACACCATATGGATGTTAAAACCGCTTTCTTGAATGGTGATCTTCTCGGCGTGTCACGCCCAACGTGGCGGGTTTCATCGACGACAAACAAGGCGGCAAGGTGTTGAAGTTAAAGAAGGCACTCTATGGATCGCGTCGGGCCCGCGTGCATGGAAGCGCACGGTTGGACCAGAGTCGGCTAAACTCGGCTTCAAGCGGAGCACGCTCGAGCACGCTGTATACAAGAAGGGAGACGGTGACTCTCTCCTTCTGGTGGGTGTGTACGTCGATGACTTAATCATCTGCGGGCCGAACAATGATGACATCACCGTCTTCAAGCAACAGATGATGAAGAGTTTCGAGATGAGCGATCTTGGTCTCTTGAGTTACTACTTGGGGATCGAGGTGAAGCAGAAGAATGGGGAGATCACGCTGTGCCAAGGTGCATACACGGCGAAGATCTTTGAGCAAGCGGGGTGGCGGGATGCAACACCGCGACACGCCCATGGAGAACCGAGTGCGGCTCAAGAACGAGGCGGTGCCACCGCCAGACGCAACCAAGTTCGGGAGCATCATCGGAGTCTCGCTACCTCGTCAACACTGGCCGGACATTACCTACGCGGTAGGAATGGTGAGCAGTTCATGGAAGCACCATCGAGCAAAGACTGGGTGGCGATGAAACGCATTCTCCACTACTTGGCCGATGACGATCAGCACGGCCTTTGGTATGCAAAGGCGAGGTGCGCATCAAGACTTGGTGGGCTACTGGCGGCGGCGATCATGCGGGACATTGACGAGCGCAAGAGTACAACGGCGTGGTTTTCTTCCTCGGTCCGAACCTCATCACCGGGCTTCGCAGGCGTAGGTGGTGGCTCTCTCGTCGTGTGAAGCGGAATACATCGCAGTCGCTCTGACCGCGTGTCAAGGAGTATGGCCGAGCGGTGATTGGGAGCCGGCGGCACTAGCGTTCGAAGTTCAAGCCGTTTGTGGACAACAAGTCAGCGATTGAGCTTAGCAAGAACCCAGTCCATCATGATCGCAGCAAACACATTGACACTCGGTATCACTTCATACGTGAGTGCAATGAAGAAGGAGACTCGACATTGACCACATCGCAATCGAAGGGCACCGCGACATTCGACCAAGGCACTTGGCGGGTGAAGTTCGTGAGCTCCGTCGGCGTTTGGGCGTTGTTCAAGTGCAACAAGATTAAGGGGTGAATGTTTGCTCTAAATCTAGTTGCGTTCGACACGGTCTCGTATTGATTCGATCACGGTCTCGTAGTGGCCTCGATTCGTGTCCTCGCGATGCTCGCGTCGTTTCCGAGTCTCATGCGTACATGTTTCCTATAAATACGAGGCAACATCGCCTCTTGTAAAACATCCCACAAGGCATTGCCTTTTGTATTAGCATCAAAGGAACAGCGTCTGTGCAAGGGAAATCGAGCGGCGCCTCTTGATCATCTCGTGTGTGTTTCGTCAAGTTCATTGCTCGTAGTTTCTCGGAGATTGCGCGATCCGAGCCGAGCTCCAAGATCGGTTCCAACAAGTGGTATCGAGCGCCCGAGCTAAGGCGGTCTCCAACGGCGGATGAGCGGCAGCAAGATCCACCGTCACCACCTCGACCTCCTAAGAAGCCGCGCTCGACACCGCAAGAAGCCAACCGACGGGGCGGCGACACCAAGTCGAGCGACGTCGGCCGCGGCGAATGGCGAAGGAGGCGAGCACGTCGGTGGTGTACCCGATGTTGACGAGGACAACCATAACGAGTGGGCCCTATTGATGCAAATCAACATGGAGGCAATGGGACTCGGGAGGCGATCGAGCCCGGCAAGGTGGAGCGCGCGAGGACCGTCTCGCGCCGCGCATTGATCCGGGCACCGTCGACATGTACTCCATCTTGGGCTCCAAGAAGAGCGCTAAGGAGGCATAGGAAACGGTGAAGACGATGCGCCTTGGAGTAGAGCGTGTCAAGGAGGTCAATGCACAGAAGCTACTCAAGGATTTCGAGAACATTGCGTTCAAGGATGGTGAGGCTGTCGACGATTTCGTAATGCGAATTTCCAGCCTCGCTAGTAATCTTCGAGCGCTCGGTGAGTCCATCGAAGACACACGTGTCGTCAAGAAAATTCTTCGCGTGGTCCCTTCGCGGTACAACCAGGTTGCGGTCTCGATGGAGATGTTCTGCGACATCAAGACACTCTCGATCGAAGAACTCGCCGAGGTCGCGCGCGCGAAGACCATTTCGAGACCAGCGTCGAACGGATCGTGGACAGAACGTCCATCGAAGACACACGTGTCGTCAAGAAAATTCTTCGCGTGGTCCCTTCGCGGTACAACCAGGTTGCGGTCTCGATGGAGATGTTCTGCGACATCAAGACACTCTCGATCGAAGAACTCGCTGGGAGGCTGCGCGCGGCGGAAGACCATTTCGAGACCAGCGTCGAACGGATCGTGGACAGAACCGGGCGGCTCATGCTCACCGAGGAGGACTGGCTGGCGAAACACAGGCACGACTTACGCCGGAATCCTCGTCGAGCAAGGAAGGAAGCAATACGAATTCCCACTGGAGGAGCAAGGGTGAAGCACGGCCGGAGGGCCGCGACACCACCGTCAGATTGACCTCGGAGGGCACTCCTCGCCGGAAGGGTAAATGCCGCAACTGTGGCATCTACGGACACTGGGCCCAGGAGTGCAAGAGGCCCAAGAAGGCGTGTCGTGAGGAGGCACACTTGGCCAAGGCCGACATCGAGCAACCGGCGCTACTGATGGCTTCGGTGAGTGTCAAGGCTCGGGCGGCGTCGCAAGTCGTCTACCTCAACGAGCAGCAAGTGATCCCGACCGATTGCGATGACGACACATGATACCTGGACTCCGGAGCCAGCAACCACATGACGGGTAGGCGATCTGCGCTAGCACATCTTGATGAGACCGTGAGCGGCACCGTTCGTTTTGGTGACGGGTCGCACGTGGATATCTGCGGGCTTGGGTCGATGATCATGGAAGGGCGTCATCATGAGCACAAGGTACTAACTGAGGTCTATTTTATACCTAAGTTGAAGTAACATTGTGAGCCTAGGAAATTGGAGGAGGCGGGATGCAAGATCGTGTTAGAAAAGCGGGCTTTGTGTGTTCGACCAGAACACACTTTGCTTATCGGTGCTCGCGACGGGCAATAGGCTATACGATAAAGGCGACGGTGGCTCCACCGGTGTGCTGTTGTCGGCGACGACGAGCGTGGCGATGGCATGCCGTTCACGGGCATCTCAACCAGCGCTCGCGAACTCGGCACAAAGAGCATGGTGGGCGGCATTCGGTGATAAACCGGGTTGAACAGTCGCGACGGATGCACCGGCAAGCAACATCGCAGACTGTTCAACCCGGTTTATCACGGAATGCCGCCCACCATGCTCTTTGTGCCGAGTTCGCGAGCGCTCGGTTGAGATGCCCGTAGCCGCATGCCATCGCCACGCTTCGTCGTCGGCCTTCGACAACAGGCACACCGGTGGAGCCACCGTCAGCTTTACTGTGTATAGCCTATTGCCCGTGTGCGGAGCACTGATAAGCAAAGTGTTTTCCTGGTCGAACACACAAAGCCTGCCTTTCTCTAACACGATCTTGCATCCCGCCTCCTCCAATTGCCCTAGGCTCACAATGTTACTTCTCAACTTAGGTATAAAATAGACCTCAGTTGCCTGTTCCTTTGATGCTAATACAAAAGGCAATGCCTTGTGGGATGTTTTACAAGAGGCGCTGTTGCCTCGTATTTATAGGAAACATGTACGCATGAGACTCGGGAAACGACGCCAAGCATCGCGAGGACACGAATACGAGGCCACTACGAGACCGTATCGGAATCAATACGAGACCGTATCGGAACGCAACTAGATTTAGAGCAAACATTCACCCCCTTAATCTTGTTGCACTTGAACAATGCCCAAACGCTGACGGAGCTCTATTAGGCTTCATTGGCCCAATACCAGCCAATTCTACCCTAGCCGAAGCCCCTCTAGCCTCCTTGTGGCCCGGCACAGCTCATGAGCACGTTGGCCCGGTCTCCTCGTCGCTAGCGCAGAGAGAATAGAGTCAGGGAGGAGAGTGGAGAAGAAGAAGGCATTTGCATAGGGGTGAAATGGGCATTTATAGAAAAATATGACAATTTTAGAGGGATAATGACAATGTTACCTAAGGGAAGTGGTATAGAAGGGCATAAAGAAATAAATTCGTCATCATATAGAGAACTGCACTTTTTATAGTGGTGAATTCGGAATCAGATTAACTCTCAATGGTATACATGAATTTTTTTTCTCTTTTTTTGGTCTTTTAGTGTGTAGTCAGATATGTTTGTTTTATAGTTTTGAGATAACTAGTATTTGTACTGGCTTAATCTAGCACAAGAGTATATCCACTCGTTCCTAAAAGTTGTCCTTTTTAGTCCTTACCTCCCACGATTTAAGTATACTAGAAAGAGTTGTGCTTTGTGCTAGATTGGGGGAAAACATTCTTATATAACGATAAGCATACCTGTATAGGATGCATACACCTATTCTCTCATGGATATGCTGGATCCTAGATATGATGGCTGATAGGCACCGAAGACTATATCATGGTGATGACAGGAGGGGGGCAGAAGATCATCCCATATGGTAGTAGGAGCACAAAGAATGCATATCAATTTGTTAATACTCCGCAGCAGGGAGGTTGTATCTTTAGTCAGGTAGGAAATTCATGCACCAAAGGACCTAAACACAATAGTTGGATTTGTAGTGACATACCAGTCCCCTGAGCTGTTAGAATCCAGAATGTTTGGGGCCCAGACTTTGTGGTGGCATACCAGTCCCCTGACCTTTCTTATCATGTTTGAGGCCCAAATTTTGCGAGAAATTACGGTCCCACAGTATTAGAATCCGAATGTAGAGAGAGCTGCAGCATATGAACAGAAGAGAAAAGAAAATAAATTAGTGGTTAGAATTAAATTAGTACTGTACTGTTGCAAGAAGAAACTGAGGAACGTACTCAGAAATTGGTATCTGTAGTACAGTTTTGCTAACTTATTAAAACCCGAAATAGCAACATAAGTAAACAAAGAATAGTGGGCACATTTAGGTACCTTTTTTTGGGTGTAGCTCATCTCCACTACCATATCTTGCTACCAGCTGAGTATTCTTTTTGTTTGCATTAGATGATGCCAAGGGTTGATCAATAGCTGGTCCAGGTTTGTTTGTTAAGGAAATGAAAACACTAATGTTATGGCAATAGGCCTGAAATAATGGGGATGTGTTAGATATTATATAGAATGGCAATGTAAGTACAACACCTGTATACGAAACGCTGTGAGCAACTGATAGCTAAGGGTGGACATTTGGCTTGAGGCTTGCGAGCCAGCTTGGCTCGTAACGAGCTCGAGCCGGCTCGGCTCGGGCTCGCAAAAAATCAAGCTGAGCCGAGCCCAGTGTTTAGCTCGTGAAAAAACCGAGCCGAGCCCGAGCCGCTCGCGAGCCCAAACGAGCCGGAGCTATAATCGCTGTCTTAAGTTGCCTCGCTCTGTCGCTCGCTCTCCACCTCGCTCACTCAGTCGTTCGCCCGCCTCGTTCGCTCGCGAGCCCAAGTGAGTCACTCCGCCCGCTCGCTCCACGCCTTCGCCTCGACCCGCTCCCTCCGCTCGCCTCGCTCTCTCCGCTCCCCTGCGGCCCCGCCCGCTCCGCCCCACTCGCCGGCTCCTCCCGCCCCGTCCCCGCCCCCACCGCCTCCTCCCCGCTCCCCTGCCCCCGCCGCCTCCTCCCCGCCATCTCCTCCCTCCCCCGCGGCACAGATCGAGAGGCGGCGACGCCTGGCGCAAGACACCGAGAGGCGGCGGATTTGGCGGTGGCGGGAGAGGAGCCCACCCCGCGCCGCGGCCGCCCCCCCACCAGCGCGCGCCTCCTCCCGGTCCCCACCGCGCCGCCGCCTCCCTCCCCGCCAGTCGCCACCCGGTCCCCGCGCCCCCCGGTGCGCCGCCACCTCCCTGGCTTGTTCTGGCTTGGATCTGTGATGCTTGTTCTGGCTTGGATCTGTGATGGTTGTTCTGGCTTGGAAATGAAACCCTGCTATAATGAAATGCTACATTCTCTATTCTGACTTGGATGTTTGTTCAGTTTTAATGGCTTTTGCTGGAGGAGTACAAGGGCTACCAAGGCTAAGGTAAAATCAACTTAATGCAGATTGCAATGTGTTACTATCCTTTGCTTCAATTGAACGAGAATGAAGAAGATTTTCAGTTCAGCTCTGAATGTTGCTTCAATTGAAAGAGAATGAAGAAGATTTGCAATTGCAATGTGTTCAGTTCTGAATGTTGCTGTTCTGAATGTTTAGCAAGTAGCAAGCTGCTGTTCTGAATCTGAATGTTTAGCAAGGCTGCTGTTATGAAAGAAGCAAGACTTGGCTCACGAGCCGTCCGAGCCGGCTCGAGCTAAATTTCGAGCCGAGCCGAGCCTCCCTTCTGGCTCGTTTCAGAAACGAGCCGAGCCGAGCCGAGCCGCACTCCAAACGAGCTCGGCCGAGCCTGGCTCGAGCCGGCTCGGCTCGACTCGTTTCCAGCCCTACTGATAGCAGAGGGATATCAATACGAACCATATAACTAAGAAAGATGAAAAAGCTGGGGTGCAGACTTTAAAAAAACTGGTGATTCCCAGGGCTATTTCCATCACAAAATAGAAGGGGTGGGCCAATAAAAACTATGAACTAAACGGTGTATGGTATCTTGTAGTTATAGGTACAGACAGCCTAAGGGAGTAATGTAAGAGTGGCATGAACAAAAACAGTGATATCAAGAACTGATGCATCTTGCTTTTGAGCTAGGAAAGCCTAAAAGAAAGAAAGAAAGAAAGATGGTAGGCTGGTCAGCATTACAAATGAAATAAGGGCAAAAGTAAAAAAAAACTTGCATAAACAATTCTACACTAATCTCACTACTACAATCTGGCTATTGCTAATACAGCTTGCAGCAAGACCCTAAATGTTTATAGCAAACATCAAAAGATTATGAAAGGCTGACATGAGCTCTCACAAGCTGTAGGAGTAATAAAAAAACCAATGAGATGGTTTTGCCGACTATGGCTCCTCCTAGAAAGCAAAACAAATATTTTGATTCATTCACAGGTATACTTACCATCAGAAGATGGTGTAACTTCTTTTCTTTCTGAAAATTTACTTGTTTCTGTTTGCATTTCATTACCCACTGTAAGGACCGGTTTCTCCTCACTCTGGGCCTTGATGGCCTTGATCAAATCGGTGATTTGATCCGTCTCAACCACTCGGGTTTGGGTCCTCATGCGATAACGCGGTGACTCCATGGAATTGAGCGCAACTCTGATACCAGATGTTACGTGCCGCCTTTGAAATCTGAGCAGCTATTACAAGATTTCACCAATACCAGAGGGATTATAGACTGGGAGAGAGGAAGAAAGTAGGGGAAGTACAAGAACACAAGAAAATGGGAAAGTTCTTAGGTTTCAGGTATTACCGAGTTCATGGATGTCGAGACCCGAATATGTAAATTCAGACTCTCTGTGTATACCACACTAGTCTAGAGTCACGCTAGTACACACAGTGTAACATAGATGAAATATCAACCATATACATAATAAATAAAGGAAAAGACTCAAGTATTAATAATTATCAGAGTATAATCTTATGACCAAACTTATAATTAATAACCTGAAAGGTTTAAGAAACTAGTAGCAGAAAACAAAATTAAGCATGATAACCATTCGACATGCCCACATGCAATCAACTGAGAAGCGAAGTCCTAATCCGCGAAGTCGTCGAAGTATCCTCCTTCTGGTACCTCCTGCTGATATGGCTCTTTTTCTTCAATTGAGTAACAATAGACATAAAGCCGTGAGTACATTAGTACTCAGCAAGTCATTTGTAACAAAAGTGCAATATAATATACAAGACTTACCAATAGATGGCTGAAAGATTATTTTGTAGAAAGCAGTAATTTAAAGTAAATATAATAAATAGATTGAAAATAAACTTTACGAAAAATGATAATAAATCACCAATGAAATTGAATAAACCATAAGTGAACTTACCATCCACTTAATAAACTACCAGTGAACTACCTATTCACTTTTCAAAATTTATCCAACCCAAGTTTTATGAAATCACTACTCTTCGTGTGAAATTACCGAGTATTGTCCATAACCAGGGGCATGGCTATTCGAATAGTTTTACACTCTGCAGAGTTTGCACCACTGTACCCACACGATGTGATCATCCCCACGCTAAAGAAAATGCAACAAAGCCTTTGCAATGCTCAATCACAACTTAATTTTACCTGCTAAGATTTCACCGTCGAGTAAGTTAACCACCCAGGCGGGACATCCATATCCCTCGAAGTGAATCCACAGTTCCTCCTTCACTGCACAATCACTCGACCAAGTGAAATTCAATTTTGTATAACTAACACCAATGACACTCCAATATCATAGCACACAAATTTTATAACTGTGACACCAACCACGATTCAATATCTCATTAAGTCAAATTAAATATTTATCCACATGTGATGATGAACCTAATGAGACTATAAGTATGGCTAAGTATATTAATCGTACAACCCATGTGAGAACTAGTATCGTATCACTAAATAATTTCTCATCCTATGGTGACAATGGTATCATGGTATTCAAATTATCAAGATAAAAATAATCAAATTAGATAATAACTATCTCATACGAAAGTTTGTAAAAAAATAGCAATACATGATAATTAAAAATAAAATAATTAAATAGTAGATTGAAAACTAGATTTAATATGATTAAAAGATATGACTTGATTTGGCCTTACTTAATTATGAATTCTTGATCTTTTGGTTGTGCTTCCGTTTTTTCGAAGACGTGATCTAACGAGAGAGAAAATGAATGAAGCATAAAAATAAAATCAAATAAAATTTAAATAAACTCTAAAAACTTTAAAACTAGAACTAAAAGATGGAGATTGAATTTAGATGAATTTACAAAAAAAGAATAGAGTCATTCAGAGTTAGGACGAAAGAGAACGAGCTCTTGGGAAATTAGCCCTAAAGGAAAATACTGAAAATTCGAAGAAACTACTGTGCTATGGACTCGGTGCATGGAGAGACTGATTTACAGTGAACTCGGCTCATGGAGCAGTGCATGTGACTGGGCTTGTTGACGTGACGGCTAGGGCTAACGTGGCAGCTGACTGGACTGACACGTGGCTGATAGGTGACACTAGAGCTAACGTGACTGATGATGTGACAGGGTGATGGCTTTGGTGCTGACGTGGCAAACACGTGTCATGACACATGGTGACATGTGGCTTTTAGGGCTACGTGGCTGCTAGCATGGTTGCTGACTCGGCAAATTCGGTGCACGAATTCATGGAACAGTGCTCCTGACAGGTGGGGACCAGTTGCTGGTAACTCGGCGCACAGCGAACCAAGTGCACGGAGAAGCAAAGGGTCGCGGCCGGCGTGGGTGCGGGCTGACACGGTGGCACGCAAACCAAGGGGGTCTAGCATGCAAACCAAGGCGGTGGGCTAGCAGTTTTGACCAGCGATACGACGGAGCGGGGTGAGGTAGGGCGGAGCTTACCGGCGGCAGTGAACGCAATGGATGTCGGCAAACGGCAGCTTGGCTGCCTGCGGCAAGTGTCGGACCCTGGAGCAAGGACTTCTAGATCCTCTGTGTAAATCGCACTAGTCCAGGATCCACCTAGTGCACACAGTAATAACAAGGATAAATATCATGCATAAATGATGATCTTTGTTAAATAAAAGAGTATAATCTTATGACCCAAAGTTTACATCTATGCTCATTGGCAAAAATAGCAAAAGAAAATAACTGCAGAAGCAACTGAAGAAAGCGAAACCCAAGCCTGCCCATAGGCAGATGATAGTAAGACGCAGCCTAATCGTCCTGGTACTCACCGTAGTCGAAGTCATCCTCTGAGATGATGAAGTAAGGGTGAGTACAAACTCGTACTCCACAAGTCATATCAAAAAATATAATGATAAAGACAACAAAGTAAAGCTTATATGGTTATTTGAGCACAAACATCATTTAAAGAAATACAATAAGTAGATTAAAATTGCTCACTTTGATATAAAAAAGTAAAGACTGTAATTCAAAATATTAGCATCAGTGCAGGTACCGATCTAGCACCAACTTATCCACGGGTATCCCACCCGAACCATTCTTCTCCAAAAAGATACCATATTTTCCAGCTAAAACCTTTTTGTGAAACCAAGCCTAATCTATGAAAAATCTTACTTAACATGCCCTTGACTGCGCGCACGGCTATCCCAGATAGTTCATACACTCTGCAGAGATTGTACAACTTTACCCACAAGATATGATTAACTCATTATATCGGCCATTACACGCTTTCTACGGCGTGTGACAGAGTAACCATAACAAGGCCTTTACAAAGCTAAACCTTCAACCTGGTCATACCTCCACTAAGATTTCACCCCAATAAGGAATCCACCAAATTGGGACCCTCTCTTATACCATGTGAGACTTTTCATGATCTACGGTACGCTCACATTTAGCCTATAGTGAGACTCAGGTTAGAACCCACTAATTAGTCAGCCAGAACTGTTCTATACTAGTCTTATGATAGTACGATTGAGCTTTGTAGTAGCAGCTCACAGACCGATCATTAATTTGATTTAGGCTCAAACCACATACTCCTTGTGCCTAACAATCAACATTGTGTCACCGAACAACAATGCATACCAGCACCCACCACCTATCCATTAGCTTAAGTCTAAACCAAGTTTTATATTTTATTTTGAAACATTCCATAAATCTTCTTGACTCACCGAAGTCAAGAATACATTTTAAAAACTTATCATTTCATGTAAAAAAAGTTATCTCAATCTAAAGGTATATCTATGCAGGTCTACAAAAATTCTCTAGCCATACTAGTGTACTAACTAGAGTTTTAATCTAAGATGACAAGATACAAGAATTTGCAGCAAAGTCAAAGGAGTCATAACAAATAGGTAATAACTAAAGAAAAACTGAATTTAAAATACAAGGATTATAAATTAAGCATGTAATATAATTTAAAAATAACATAAATTTATTTATAAATTGGGATCAACATGATCAAGGGTGTGTGACTTGTCTTGCTCTGCAGTTTGATGTGAATCGTCGTCGTAAAATTATCTGGAATCGTCGTAGTCTACACGTGACAATAACTCTCTAAATTCAAATAAAATTCAAATGAACTCAAAAATTTGAAAACATTGCATAATTAGATCGATCTTGATTTTACATGAATTTATAAATTTGAACGGGCTCAATCGGGATTAGGATGAAGGAGAACGAGCCTCTGGAAGTTTAAATTCTAATTAAAAAGAAAAACTATAATTTTTAGAATTATTATTCTACTGAAAAAGATATTTATGATGTCAACAAGAATTTTGGTAATTATTTTTCTAAAGAAAAATTAGAATTATGACGTCATGCTAACGTCAGCCCTACACGTTGCTGGTGACGTGGCTGCTTTTGCTGACGTGGATGCCACATGGCTAACACGTCACGCTGACGTGGCGCATGGGTGGCTCGGTGCTGACGTGGTATGCCACGTGGCTGACACGTGGCGCCACGTGGACCGATGCCAGGAGGTGGCATGCTGCATGGTTGCCATGTGGGTGTGCGGTCTGACGCGGTGAACAGCGTGCGACGTGGCTACTGCATGGCAGCCGGAAGCTGAGGTGGAGTGCCACATGGCACCATATGGTTACCACATGGGCTGTGTCGTTTGACGTGGTATGGCCGATGCGGGGCGGCACACTAGAACCAAGGGTCACTAGCGATGTGGTCCATAGAAGCGATCAGCGAGTGGTGCAAACGAGGAAGGAAGCACGGGGGGTCTGATGGTGCACGTTAACATTACCAAAAACGGCCAGAAGATCGTCGGTGGTGAGCAGAGGTGGTGGCGCTGCTCGGGCTCCGGTGGCGACGGGGTTCCGGTGATGCTTTCGGTTGGTGGTGCAGTCACTAATTTTCACCAAGGTGCAGGGCAGCTGATGGAGGAGGTGGCGTAGCATGGGGACGCTCCGTTCAGTGGCAATTGCTCGCTAGAGTGCGGCGGCGGCTTGGAGAGAGGGAGCAACGGTGAGAGGATTTCTCAGGCACGGGGAGAACAAATGGAGCGCAAAGGGAGGTGGGGTGAAGTATTGCGGTGCTCGAAAAGGGTTTATATAGGGTCGAGGAAGGGACACGGGGGGAGGAATTGCTCGTTGGAGATCACGGCGGCAGAAATCCGATCAGAGAGGAGAAAGGAAAGGCGGGGTAGAGAAGGAATGGGCTCGCGTGACCTCGGGGATCTGTTTCCATGTCGCATAGGATTTCCTTTACTGTAAAAATCTTATAGAGAAGAGGCCAGATTCGGTAGGGAGGGCTGTGTCGCCGAAAGAGGAAAGAGGGGAGAAGAAGGAAGGTGACGTGTGCGTAGGGAAGATGATCCCGACTAGTAGGGCCCGCGCATCGACGAGAGGGAGAGAAGGAAAGGGACGGGGCGACCGGATCATCTCCACATGGCGCAAGGGAAGATCAGAGCTGTCAACCGAGGGGCGAAGCAGTAAGTGGTAATGAGCGGCTGAGATTAGCTCGGGCAAGTCATGGCCCGTATCTCACCGTCCACATGTCGGCCGGAGAGGGAAAGGCGGGGCGAGCGAATGGATGAACTCAGGCGATGACATGGCCTGATCTTGGCCATTCACGCGTCACTCAGGGAGGGAGGCGGGAAGGTTTAAATTTTTATTTTTTGTTTTTGATTTTCAAAAAAGCTTAGAAATTTAAATAAAGGCTAGAAAACAGCAAGAGAATCCAAATAAATCCTGAAAAATTCCTATAAATTCAGAAAAATATGAGGAGCCTAAATAAAATAATTTTAGCTTGTTTTTAACATAATTGCAAAAATGAATTTAATGACTCACTTTCTTGGCTTGGTTTTTAAAATTTTAGAAAAGGGATTTTAAATCCTGAAAAATCCAATTAAATAAAGGGTAATATTTTGGGATGTCAAAGTAGGTGGCTGCTAGCGATGGCAAGAAGACGGACGGTGACCGGAGCTCGACGATGACTGCAATGGCGACGGGGAGGCGTTGGCGGAACAGAGCTCAGTTGGTGCGACGGCGCTGCGAGGGATGCGGAGCTCAATAGTGGTGCCGGCCTATAAAGCACGAACAACGAGGTGCTCTGTGTTACGAAACCTAAAAGGTTTCCGATGTGGGCAAATATCTAAACTACCCCTAGTGGTTCCCTACTATAAATATAAAGGTATTGCACCATGTAATTCAATCTATTATCAATAAAGCCTATGTTCTGGTATTCAATTCTCCTGTTGTCTTGTGTGATTGATTGATTGCCTTCAACGATCGTGTTCAAGAATTGTGTTGCCGTTCATCTACTCCACAACGATTTCACAACTCGTTATTCGCATGAAGCTCTACGAGGTGTACAGTATGCAAATCGCAAACCAATCTGTTATGCATTGCTATTCATGTTTTTCAATCTACATTGATTCCATATTTTTCTAGCAAAGCCTTGGTTAGATCTATCTTATAGTCAGTATTACTAGCAGTATATTGATCTATAATATGTTTTAGATCTAAATGTGCAATAGCCTAATCACCCACTGTCGAACCCGAATTCGAAATCCAGAATTCTCTGTTATTCCACCGCACTATTTTCTAGATCAGTAGATAGTACTCACAGTATGTTGTTGATACCATTTCATACCTCACATGATGATCATACAGCCAAAATATAATTTACATATATTAGAGTTTAAAATATGCCACGTCGGGCAATTGTTTTACATGACAGGCCTCCCAGGCCAAATAGTTACAAACAAAAGAAATACAGCGGAAGATAAAAGCAGCAACGGAACCATAAGCCACAGGCAGGCGACTGGGGGTAATTGTGTGCATCTATATTGCCTAGCCTTAGGTAATATAGGCGCACACTCTTACGGCAAGCCAACTTACCTAGGACTAAGCATTTTAAAATTCGCCCTAGTTGCCATCGTCGGCTCCTTAACTTGACGCATCCTCGTAGGCATAGTGATTTGATGATGGGAGTGTGAGCAAACTAACCACCATGCTCAGCGAGCTAAAACACAGGATGCAATTATATATCATGCATGGCTTAACAAAGGATAGGATTGGGTTATTTTATTTTGCCGACAATTGCATTTTTAAAGACTTAAGATATATGCATAGGAAATTCCTAGACTTAGCCATTTGGACCAAAAATCATAATGCTTTTGAATAAAAAATTGGTGATGATAGTATTGGTACAGATTACATCCACTGTTACATGTCACCTGCACCGTATATCCAGTTTTCAGCGTTATAACCGCTTAACTTATCACTGGAACGACACCTAGGAAAACACAAACCAGAACAGTCCATCGTCCTTCATTTTTTTCTATTCCAGGTCCCAACTTTCAAAATTGTTTTTGAAATAGAATTATATCGGAGTTAAGTTCCCATGTCTGCCCTTGACCGTGGGCACGACTATTCGAATAGTTTTGACTCTACAAAGTTTGTACACTTTCACTAAGAGACAATCCACTCGTTACCCCGTATGATTCCTTAGTCATGCAGTTGAATAGATCATCACGGTAACCTTTCAAAACTACCTGACCTCAGGGTCTCATCTCACCCTATGGAATGCTCTCACTTGCGATGGGTCTCATACGTTGCACGGAATGTTAATCACTATACTAGCGCCGTCGGGCTCCCCTCCCCATAACGCTAGTAGGATAGAGAAATAAGTCACCCTGTAGGATCGAAACACACTAAGATAGGCAATCAGAGGGGGTGAATGATTGCGGAAGCTAAAAATAAATTTTAAGACTCACCCTTAGAAACAAAACCTATTTAAGCCGCGTTTAAATAAATTGGACAGAACACTGCGACCTCACTAAAAATGATCTCAATAAAAATCCGTAACTCCGATTGACCTCAAACTTTGTCAGAATAAACTAGAGAAGGTTATTGAACTAATCCAACTGGAAGTACGTTAATCGGAGGTCTAGAACTCGAGATATAAAATAAACAAACTTGCTGATGTAGAAAGTGACGAGAATTGATTAAGCCTTAATTATACGATTAAGTAAAATCCGAAAAGAACTAATCAACCAGATCACAAATCACATAGAAAACTTATACCAAGCACACGGCAAGAAACCCCTAATCACTTCTTAATCAAAAGTTTAATTACCTTCTCACTTCTTGGCTGTATGCATGGCTTTCTTACTTCTCACTTTTGCTACACGTGAACTCATCAAATAAAAGATGAACCCAAAAACTCTCAGTCGCCAGAACTCTCAAAACAAAAATAATTAGCACTCTTAATTAAACACTTCTTGATCTCTAATTCCAAACATGCATGTTAGCACTTTTCAAACCATCTCACGTACGGCCATGCAACCAATATTGGTCACGTACACAAGAATTAAAAAGAGACAAAAAAAACTAGGATTGCTATACCTTTGCACGAAAGAACCGAGCGAAAGCAGGCAGATGTACGCGAACAAAAAATACGTCGATGCTCCAAACAAGATGAAAAATTTACGCCGCACCTTTTTTTTCGCGCAGATCACTCGCCGTGCCGCTTTCTTCTTTTCTGCTCAAAAATCACCGCAGCGCTCGCAGTTTTTTTTCTTCCGAGAACTCGCCGCTGCGACGCCGCTTCCTTGCGCCTTCTTTCCAGCCGCCCACGCACGGTTCCCGGCCTCTTCCGCGTGGGACAAAACTGCAGGAGACAGGCCGCAGCAGATCCGTTTTGCTTTTAACTCGCAGGCGCTCCTGTCCGAGAATCAGCAGTCACGGCGAAACTCAAACACGCAAGCGTCGTCGGTGAGAAACAAAGATGACGCCTCCACAGAGTTATTTTTAGATCAAAACCACGGCCGGCAAAAACAAAAGCCGCCGCCAGCACTTTCTTTTCCAAAAGCCGTAACGAACAATAGAGCCGTCACACCCTTTAAATAGCCCTAAAAACTCCTCAACCTACTCCAATACGTCATCAACCCTAATGCAACTTATCCTGGGTCTTTTTGCTTTAATTAGGCTTTTTGGCCCACTACTTTTCAAAGGACCCGAAACCCTTTCTAACACGGGTTTTTCTCTTCCGATTTTTTCAACCTTCCACGCGTCGAAGCCTCCAGGGCCGCACCTCCTGTATCTTCTCCACGTATCATCTCCATGCGCATTATTCTCTAATCCGAACATCCCGCATGACATCCTTGACCGATAGGACCTTAGTTCCTCCCTGAACTTAGTCCCGAAACCTCAGTTCCACCTGAACCTAGTTCCAGTCCCGTCATCGACCATGTTCCGCCTCAAGCAACACCTGCGCATGAATAAACAAACAACCACGTACGAGCATAAGTCCACGACTTGACTCAAGTCAATCCGCACAATACCTCACACGAGCGTATTATGTAACATATGCCAATCCGTACACGCGAACGTCAATCCACACACGCAATACACCATAAGTAAAACTATAACCAACGTTGTCAATTATTCATCATTTCGCTTAGACCTGGCCACATGGTCTAACACACCCCTCCCCTTTAGCCACACCAGGCCCTTGCATTTCACTTCATTCCCCAACCTGTGAAATGAGACCGAGGTTCGATAGGTTTACTCAGCCAAGTTGCACTTTGCAGACTTGTGGTTGTACTGTTTTACGATGGGATGTCTTGACCCGATTAGGTTCTTGGGTTATCTGGGCGGTTCTACCACAAACCATACACTCGTGCACTCCAATGCACCATGCCCAGAACCATCCGCCCAGATGCATAAGCAAATTTTGGGGATTTTTGGGGCATAAAAATAATTATCATTCTAAACATACCCAACCATTGTCAACTATAACTTTCTCCAAACTTACTCTTTGCACTTGCATATGAGGTTGGAATATTCTAAATATCCCCGAAGACTAAGTAATGCTAGGCCACGAGATATAATCGTAACTTAATTTTTGGAAACACTTACATTTATAAATTTTCCTATGGATAGCAAGGTTCATAATACAATGTGCCGGGAAGGTATATTAGTGGCATATATTAATAAAGGCAGCTAACTAAAGTATAGAAACAACATAATGTAGCACATGAAATAGTAGCATGCATTTGCTAGTTCAAATATAAATAATTGCTAAAATGGGAATTCAAAAATGATCAAAGTATTGACTCGCCTGGATCACAGGGGGTTTGGTCTTGTTGATCTTGGACTGCGTCTGCCTCGGCTTCTTCTTCATGGGCCTCGTACGCTAATTTTACATCAAACGTACATTTTAAAAAGAATTAAAATAATTAACATAACCAAATAAAGCCTCATAAAAAATTCAAACAAACTCAAAAACACATGACTTTGGTTCCACTGGACAGAGAATGAATTTAGATGAATTTAGCAATTTTTCTCACTAAATTTGGAGTTAAAATGAATTAGTTATGAATTTTTAAAGTAAACAATAATCAACATAACCAATTAAGTTTTTATCATAAATTTAAATAAGCTCAAAAATTCATGATTTTTGTTCCACTGGAAATAGGATGAATTTATATGAATTTTGCAAATTTTCCATTAAATTTGGAGTTAAAATGAATTAGTTATGAATTTTTAAAGTTTTCAGTTGATTTAAATAAAAATCTAAAATCAGAAATCATTTATTAATCCTAAGGAGAGAGAATGCATCAAGCTGACAGGTGAGGTCCACTAAGTATTTTATTTTTCTTTTTTTTACACTGACAGGTGGGACCCACTGGTCATTATTAATTCTTTAAACTCTTTGTGACTGACAAGTGGGGCCACTGAGGTTTTTAAATTATTGAACAGTGTCGGAAGCTAACACGTGAGCTCCACCCCGAATTACTCCTTTCCTTTGTGCTACTGACAGGTGGGGCCCACGGGGTTTAAGATTTTATGTGACAATGACAGGTGGGACCCAGGTACCGGTTTAATTAACACATGGCCCACATGTCAGTGAGTTATTACCTTTACTGTTATCATTTATTGTTAATTAACTCGTGCGCTTATCAACCGGCACCGTTCTATAGTGTTGTCTTCCTCCGGCCCTGGCTGGCGAAGCTCGCCGCCGACGGGGAAAGCGGTGGTCGCAAGCCAACATATGCATAATGGGTTCCCTGCCCCATCGCCTACCTCTGTGCAAAAGCTCGCCGACCAATTTGGCCAAAACCATCATCGGCGACGAGCCGAGGCAGCAGCGGAACAGGGAGAAAGGGAGCACGACGTTCTATAGCACTAGAATCCGATTGCTTGCTCAGAGAGTACCTAGGGATGGTCACGATGCCAAATTTGGGGTCGCCGACGCTTGGGGAAGGTCAGGGTGGCTTGTCGTCATGCGGCGACGGAATTCTGATGAGGCGCACAAAGGGGGAGGTTCTAAGGCAATGGGACCTTTAGGGAAGGGCCAGGATGGCTTTGTTGAGTTCCAGAGAAGCTTCTGGTGAACTAAATTGACTAGAGATGGATGCAATCGATGGCGAGACCTTCGGCCGAAGTTGAGGGAGAAAAGGGCTCCGACGAGCTACACTACACTAGAGCTCAATTGGTTTTGCTAGGAGAACGAGGAGAGGGGCAGGGTGTCGTTGGGTGCCTTCGATGGACTTTTATAGGCAGCGGGGGAGGTTGTCGGCGTGGAGAGGCATGGGCGGCCATGGTGGCTGACGGCGGAGAAGTGTGGCCACAGTGCGCGTGAGTCAATCGGGACAAGGTGATGAGACAATGCTGGCGAGTGCAGGGGATGGCGAATGGGCTGTCACGGCGACGGGGAGGCTGTAGCTGTCGGAGATGAGTGGCGCAGCGGTAGGGGCACGGGCGGCCGTGCGCTTGGAGAGGATGGGGGTGGTTGCCGTGCCATGGGAGGGACGGGGAGAGCATGGGCGGAGGAGGAGCGCTACAGACCACCGGTCCGAAGAGGGAATGGGAAGGGTCGCTGTCGCGCGGGATTTTGGGGGAGCGGTTGGTTCGGGCGGGTGCGCGCATGCGGGTGAGAGAGGGAGGGGAGCGAGAGAGAGACAGAGAGAAGGAGGCAGCGAAGGGAGGAGCGGGCCGGCTGGGCTGAAGGTCTTGTTGGTTTTCCCTCCTCTCTTCATTCTTTTTTTGTATATAATGTAGCATATATTTTGTATACAAAACTTTAGGATTGTATTTCAACAACTTCTACTTTTCATGTATATTTTCCCATGTTTTGGAAGCATCCCTTTTTAAATTGGGATGACTCTGGAGTTTGAATATTTGGGGGATTTTGCATACACCTCCCCAATTACTTTTATGAACTTTTGGACAAGGATTTGGATCATATTTTCATATTCATATTTTTACTTAAAATTATTTGTTATCAAACATATTCTTTCTTTTTGACCTTCCATTTTATTTTATGGGATTGCATTATATTCATGTTTTACTTTATTTTGTTTCCGTGGAATCTCAACTAAAAACTTTGAAAATCTAGAAAATTGAAATGCTAAAACTTCCAAATATCACAAATTACACAATAATTACTATTTCAGAAATTGGAATGTTACACCCACATTCTTGATCAATTTTCCTAGATGTATTAAAGATTGCAATCACGTATAGATCTAATCACGGTGAAATAGAAAAACACAACACACCACTGCAACCATCGCCAGCACGGCAGCCCCGACGGTTGCCCACGCACAGCTACCGGCCTGAAGTCACCAGCCATCGAAGTCCACCACCAAGTCGCCGGCGCCGCCTAAAGATGATCCCGAGTCGACGCCTGGCCTGAAGCAACTGGCGCCGCCCTTGCTCCCATGTCTGTAGTGGCAACCTCCGGCAGCCGGGATGCCTGCCATGACAGCTGTCGGTGGCCGGCCACCTCGCCCCGGTAGGGCCACGGCTGCCAGGTGCCTGAAGCACCCCGGCCACCTTCCACAGCAACCCCCAGCGGTCGGATGCCCGCCATGGCATCGCACGGCAACAGATTGGCCACCGTGGTAGCCGCTGGTAGCAGATCAGTCACCATGGCAGCCGCCGATAGTAGATCAGCAACTACAGCTGCCACGGTAATCGTCGATAGCCACCATGGCACCAGGTCGCCGTCGTGGCAGATCTTGGTCACACGACGCCTACCACGGCAGCCGCCAGTAGCAAATCGGTTGCCATGACGGCCACTGAACGTCAAAAACCCCCGCCATGGCAGCCGCCGACAGCCACGGTAGATCCCGACCACCACGGCAGCTGCCGACAGCCATCGCGGCAAATCCTGACCGCCGAACCCCCGCCATGGCAGCCGCCAGTAGCCACCGTGGTAGATCCCGGTCACCGGCACCCGCAGCTACCCCCGGTCATCTCCCGACTCCCGCCGCGACCGCTATCAGGTGCGTGTCACCCGCCGCGGCAACGCTTTCACGCCAAAAGAGGAGAACCGACGGAGGCCTTTTCGGTCGATGAAGCCAAGGCCCGATTTTTGCGTCAGTGGAAAAGATAAGAAGGGCCGGTGTTTTTGCTAAAAGGCCCTTGGGTTTTTATGAAATTACAATTATGCGATGGAATTTTGCAATTAGCCCCGGGTTTTGATTAAATTAAAATGAATATAATGAAAACTGAAAATAAAATTATGAATATGTCCCTGATGTTTATCATAATTACAATTTGGTCCAGTAGATTGATTTATTCCATATATTTTATTTACTGGATTATTTCAGCTTTACTGTTATCCAATTAATATTATGGAATTGTTATTTATACTTCTGGAATTACTTTATTTAGTATGTTATTTTCTACTTATTTGATATTTCTAAAAATTATTTATTAATTAGCAAAAAATATTAAAATTGCTAGAAAATCCCAAAAAAATACAGAAACTTATCTGCTGAATAGATAAATTCAATACGTCACTGATTTTGCAATATTCATGCTATTTACCTGTAGTAAATTTATAATTACACATGGGTAATGTAGAAGATGTCTGACATCGCTAAAAAGAAGTTCGTCAAGCTT
Organism: Melocanna baccifera; assembly: GCA_036346265.1. Lineage (NCBI taxonomy): Eukaryota > Viridiplantae > Streptophyta > Magnoliopsida > Poales > Poaceae > Melocanna > Melocanna baccifera. Next base: position 14,049,357 of record CM070695.1, read on the forward strand.
GCCCTTTATGGTGGCAACTACCTCATATGGGCTATGGATGCTAGGATCAACTTGACGGCCAGATCACTTGGCGCGCCATAACTCAGTCTGCCACTGGGGCTCCCGCCATTGCTAATGCTGCCAAATGTGCGGTACTACATTTATTGATATACCATATCCACTCAGACCTAAAGTCTGAGTATCTTCTGGAAAAAGACCCTCTAGCACTATGAAACTCTCTAAAGGAGAGGTATGATCAACAGAGATCCATCATATTGCCTAAAGCGCAGCTGAATGGACCAACATCAGGTTCCAGGATTTCAAAAGGGTGTCTGTATACAATTCTATCATTCATAAGCTTGTCGCTAAACTCAGGTTCTGTAACCAAAAGATTACAGATGCTGAGATGATTGACAAGACTTCGACCACTTTCCACCCTACTCACAAGATGCTCCAGCATCAGTACTGTCAGGCCAAGTACAAGAAGTACTCAGAGCTGATTACCACTCTTCTCGAGGTAGAGAAGAATGACAAGCTACTGATGAAGAACTATCAGACTCGTCCCACTGGATCATAGCCATTGTCAGAGCACACGCTTATTCCCAGAGGATCAGTAATAGCCAGGGCCGCAGAAAGGGCTCTATGCAAAGAGTTGGACAGTGGAAGAAGCTAACTGTGCAGAAGGGTAATGGCAAGCCCCGCTAGATGGGGCAAGGGAGAGGCAAGCAACAGAAACCAGACTTGGGTAACAAGAAGACCTACCCTCCTTGACCTTGCTGCAGGTGTGGTTGTATAGACCATTGGTCCCGCAATTGTCGCACTCAAGGCATCTGGTGGAGCTCTATCAAGAGTCAGTTGCCAAAGGTAAGAGGGCACCAGAAGAAGACTGCAGAGACACACTTTGTTGATCAGCCTGATGCTGATAATGGTGATGCCCCAAGTGAAGTGATGGAGCTCGATACTACAGTAGGAGATGATCACATGGAGGTTGACACATATGGCGACCTACAGTAAGCCATAGGCTGTCTTCTTGGGCAACTCTAGATGTCATAATTTCCTTAAGTTTGTTTTATCAGTTTAGGTTATTCCAGAAGAATAGTGGATTGTTCATACTCTTATGAAGCATTAATTGTATAGGGTTTAAACATTATTTCGATGAATAATATGAATTGCTTATTCCTTTAAATCTTTATTCATGTTGTATTATTATTTGATTATATTATTCTCTATAGAGAGCCACCCATCAGATTTGATGGCAGAGGAAGAGATTTATCTGGTAGACAGTAGAATTACCAACTCGATACTAAGGGAAACAAAGTATTTCCATACGTTAACAAAGAAAACAGAAAATATCATGACCATCACCGGAAACGATGTTCTAATTATTGGCACTAGAAGAGCCACAATTATTCTCCCTATAGGTATGAGATTAGTAATTGATGATGCTCTTTTGTATCCCGAATCAAAGTGTACCTTATTGAGTTTTAAGGATATTCGATTGAATGATATCCACATCGAGACTGAAAATGAGGGTGGTGCAGAATACCCCCTCTTAACCAAATCTGACAGCAATCAGAAAAGAGTGGTTGAGAAACTTCCCTTCTTCTCCTCTGAGTTATATTACACCTACATAAAACCTGAGGAATATGTAGCAATGAAAATAGAGTATAAAGTTTGGGAACCTTTTAAGATCTGGCATGATCGCTTAGGGCACTCTAGGATAGGTATGATGAGAAAAATAGTGAGTAACTCTATTAGCCATAACTTAAAAACTCAATTATTTTCTAAACCTGAAGATTTCTTATACCCAGCCTATGCTATAGGAAAGTTCATCACTAGACCTTCTTACCTGAAAGTAGAGACGAAATCACCTATTTTTCTGGAAAGAATACAAGGTGATATATGTGGACCCATTCAACCCCTATCTATTCCGAACCACGCTTTTACTAAATTGATAGCTCAAATTATCAGATTGAGGGCAAATTTTCTAGAAGAAAGAATTAAGTCTATTCGAATGGACAATGCCAGCGAATTTACATCTAAGGCATTTAATGACTATTGTTTAGTCTTAGGCATTAAGGTAGAGCATTATGTATCACATGTCCACACTCAAAATGGCCTTGCAGAGTCATTTATCGAAACGATTAAGTAGATTGCTAGACCCCTACTATAGAATAGTAGGCTTCCCACCAGCTGTTGGGGACATGCAATGTTGCATGCAACAGTACTAATAAATTTAAGACCAACTGCATACCATCATTTTCCTCCTTACAACTAGTGCGTAGAAAAGAACCAAGTATTTCCCATCTGCGAAAATTTGGTTGTGTTGTATATGTGCCAATTTCACCACCACAACAGACAACTATGGGCATCCACCGGAAGTTGGGAGAATATATTGGTTTTGAGTCTCCGCCGATAATTAAATATCTTGAATCTACCACGGAAGACATGTTTATGGCCAGACACACCGATTGCATCATTGATGAAGATAATTTCCCGGTATTAGGGGAATGAAAGTATCTAAATGATGATAAATGCCGAGAAATAAACTGGAATGCCTTAGGCATTTAGGCCATAGATCCACACACCACATAATCTGAACTGGAAGTTCAGCGAATAATAAGCCTACAACAAATTGCAAATAACTTGCCAGATGCCTTCATTGATCAGAAGGGAGTGACAAAATCTTACATACCAGCAGCAAATGCTCTGGAAAGAGTGAAAATATACCAGAAGGATATTCGGACCACTCCAACCCCTCATGTGAAGAAGATGGGGAGAGCGCCGAAGAACGAGGCCTCAATTCCGCGGAGACGTCCATAGAAATCAAAACTTAATGAGAATAAGATATCTCCTATATCAGTTGAAGAAACTCAACCTGAAGTTGAGAGAACCCCTAAAGGGATTGATCCTGAAGATCGTAACCTCAGTACAATTGCGCGCACACAAACTAATATTGGGATTTCAAAATAACCAGACTCCATCATTATGGGAAATCACGAGAGGCTAGATGAGATAAATGATGAAATATCCACTAATTTTGTTGAATCAGGAGAACTATACAAGAGAAAACTACAGTTGTTGACATCTATTTCGCCTCAAAGATTGCTAGAAACCTTGAAATGGATCCATAACCAAAGTCCTTAACTGAATGCCAGAAGCATTCAGACTGGGGTAAGTGGAAGGAAGCAATTGAGGCAGGATTACTCTCTTTAAATAAAAGAAAAATATTTGGCCCGATAGCCCAAACACCTTCTAAGGTATTCCCTGTAGGATGCAAATGTGTTTTCCTCCGAAAGAGAATAAAAAACAATGTGGTGGTGATATATAAAACGAGACTTGTGGCACAAGGGTTCACACAGAGACCCGGTATTGATTATGATGAAATATATTCTCCCATCATGAGTGAAATAACATTATGATATTTGATATTAACGGCAGCAGGTATGAATGTAAGTATGCAGTTAATAGATGTAGTGATCGTATACCTATATGGGTCACTTGATTCGGATATTTATATGAAACTCCCAAAAATGAGTAGGGATTTCGGACCAAGATAAACTGAATAGAAATATGCACAACATCAAGCTAGAAAGGTCATTGTACGGTTTAAAATAGTCCGGTAGAATATGGTATAATAGACTTAGTGAATTTCTCCTAAAGAAAGGATACACTAATAGTGAAGACTGTCTCTGTGTATTCATAAAGAAATCTCAGAATGGATTCTGCATTATCTCAATATATGTCGATGATTTGAATATCATTGGGACAACAGAGGATATAAAAGAAATAAGGTCCTATCTTGTTAAAGAATTTGAAATGAAAGACTTGAGCCGAACCAAGTCTTGCTTAGGTCTGCAGCTTGAGCATCTCCCTGAAGAAGTTTTAGTACATCAATCCTCTTATACCTAGAAGGTAGTAGAGAAGTTTAATATGGATAAGTCATATCCAGTAAAAACACCGATGGTGATTCGATCCCCATAAGCGGATAAAGATCCTTTTAGACTAAGGATGGAAAATGAGAAAATTCTTGGGCCGAAAGTCCCATACTTAAGTGCTATTTGGGCACTAATGTACCTGGCTAACTGCACAAGGCTAGATATTACATTTGTAGTAAACTTGCAAGCTAGGCACAGCACAGCTCCGACCCGAAGACATTGGGCTAGCATTAAAACCCTACTCAGATATCTTCAAAGTACACAAGATCTTGGATTATATTACCTGGAGAACAAAGACTTGACTATGGTTGGGTATATAGATACTGGATATTTGTCTGACCCACATAATACAAAATCCTAGTGTATTTCTTTGTGGTGGTACAGCCATTTCTTGGCCGTCATTCAAACAAACCTTGGTAGCTACATCTATAAACCACTCAGAAATAATCGTATTATACGAAGATCACGAGAATGTGTTTGGCTTAGATGAATGATTAGTCATATCCAGAAATCATGTGGCATAAGCACTATTAATGATCCCACCATTATCTATGAAGATAATATCGCTTGTGTTACACAAATGCAAATAGACTATATTAAGAGTAATATCACGAAGCATATTGCTCCTAAATTCTTTTATCCTCGTGAGCTTCAAAAGAATGGGGAGATAAAGGTCTTGAAGGCTAAGTCTTGTGATAATCTAGCAGATTTATTCACAAAATCACTATCAGCCACTGGTTTCCATAAGTGCATTCGAGGTATTGGTATGAGACGACTTAGAGAGTTACAAGGTTTAGGGGGAGCAAATCTCTGAACTACAGCCCATATGTAAAGCCAGAAGACTTACATGATCCTGAAGATCTAAATGTTGCACTCTTTTTTTCCTTTGTGAGTTTTTTCTGAAGTTTTCTCACGTAAGGTATTTAATGAGACAACAAGTTTCATAAGTAACGGATGCGATGTACTCTTTTCTCTATCCTTTTTTTCACTGGGTTTTTCGGAGGAGTTTTTTGATGAGACCTGTGCATACTGTTGTATTCGCCCAAAGGAGAGTGTTACGAAACCTAAAGGGTTTCCGATGTGGGAAAATACCTAAACTACCCTTAGTGGTTTCCTACTATAAATATAGAGACATTGCACCATAAAAATCAATCTATTATCAATAAAGCTTACGTTTTGGTATTTTATTCTCCTAGTGTCTTGTGTGATTGATTGATTGCCTTCGATGATCATGTTCAAGAATTGTGTTGTCGTTCATCTACTCCACAACGATTTCGCAACACTCTGAACGGAGACGGCCGAGAGGCTAGGTCGGGCACGGACACCAAGGTGGCGGCGGTGACAAAAGTCCATGAAGGACGCGGTTGAGGGAGACCCGTTCGGAGATGATGAACAATGCTCAGGTGGCTAGATGTGTGACACGTGGTAGAGCCCACGATCGAACGGCTAAGGGCAAACCACACAGATGGATAGTGCTCGGTCCTCCCGATGGCTAGCATGTGTCATCGGTCAAGATCCGACGGTTGGCTTTGGGGACATCCGGATGAGTGACGCGTGGCAAAGAGGTGATCTGATGGCTAAGGCTTAAAAGGTTGGGATGAACAGTACGGGCTGTTTATGAGATTTTTGAGGGGTTTTTCTTTTTCAGTAATTCAAATAAAATAAAATAAACTATAAAAATAGTAAATAAATCCAAAAAATTCACAAAAAAATTCCAAAAAATTTCTTGAGAACCCAAATAAAATATTTTTTAGCACATGCTAATATTTATTTTATTCACATCAAATCCTTTTAATTATTTAAAACTCAATTTAAGCTTTAATTAAATCTAAAAAAATTCAAATGATGAATTTTATTTTAAAAGGCTTCAAATAACACTGAAAATTAGGATATTAGAATGGATCCCATCCTTCCGTCGCCACCCTTAAGCATTGGTTTCCTTCCGTATCCAACTTAGTGGCGGTCCCTTACACCCTTTACGACTGGACCAAGCCCACTTACACAACCCATCTGTCTCTCGGCCTTTTTCCGGTGGGCTTCCTCATCCTTTTGTTGCCTGGGCCTTCTGTTGCCTGCATTGCCGGACAGTGAACAACACTTGACGCCATGACATTTTTGTCTATATTTTTTAAGATGACAGCTGACAGTGAATATACCGACGTGGATGATGCACATGATTTTAAGCTTGCGAAGTCATTTGAAGAATTCACTTTAAGAAATTATCCTATTTATTTTGATTTTTAGAGAAACAAAGAGCCAAAAGCTAAAAAACTACAAAAAAAAGGGTGGGTTCTTTTCAAGAGCGACTTATGGGTATGACTTATAATTTTTAATTTTAGCGTGAGCGTTTGTATGAACAAATCGAATGTCGATAAGTTATTTCAAAAAGTTATCTTAATGAGTTAGTTCGAAATGATGACGGAGAAATTATCCTATTTATTTATTTAAAAAACTATAAATTATATGTCTTAAACTATAAGCTGAAAATAACATGTGTTTCTACCGATCAAAATAAGCCACTAAAATATCCAGTCTCGAGGAAAACCCATCTCAATGATAAAAAACCTGCAACCAGTTGTCGTTAGCCACGCCACCCCAATTCACGACTGAGTGGTTATCGTTAATCAATAGACGGACGTAGCCATCCATCCGTCCCATTCCAAGTCCCGAGCCCACCACGCCCCCAGTATCACGGATTCGCGGCCGTGGATGCTTCTAGAAACGGGCATCGGGCTCCCCGGACCCACGTGGAGGTGATGGAGATATCAGCGAGCCAGGGAGAGACGGCGGTGAGGCAGCGACTAGCGAGCCGGGAACGGGATTGGGAATGGGATAGGGCCGAGCGGAAATCGGGAATCCCAAAACCGCCATTGACTCCTCTCTCTCTCTCTCTCTCTTCTCTCTCTATAGAATCCAAAGCGCAGGCCAGGCACACGGAACAACGGAAGCGCACAAAAATCGTCTCTCTTTCTCTTTTTTTATAAAGAAAAACAGTCTCCGAGTCCTCTCGCTTTCTCGGCGCCTTCGTCTCCGGCTCGATCCGGTCCGAGAGGTATCGTTGCTCCGCGTGTTCCTTCCGATCGATTCAGGAGCGAATAATCTCCGGACCATTTCGCGCGATCGAAGCAGGAAAGGACTGGGCTGGATTGGTTCGATTTTGTTGCGCTAGTTCGTAGGCTGCTCGTATTTCGTGCTGTTTGATTTTGGTCTCGGTTTGTTTTTTTTGGGGTATGTCGGCGCTCTATTTCGTTTTGGGGTTGTTCTTGGATTGGTGCCTTTCTTGTTGCTATTTTTTTTGGGTCTGCGTGGAGTTTACATGCGTTTCGGTTAGGGTTTTACGCTTGCAAGATTGCGTCTAGTCATTTAGGAGGGAGGGAACTCGGTTTGTTTGCTGTTAGCACGGGTTGTTGATATAATCTGGGATTAGTTTAGTTTGGAGCTTGTTTACGGCTTGGGTTTAGGACCTATCGATCCTTCTTTGGTGGTGTATTTGTCGTTTCTATCTTTAGATTATGTGTGGCGCGGAACAGGCTATAGTTGCTTTTTATATGTTTGCTGTCGAGTGAGCGAGTGGTTCAGATTTGTGTTTTCTGCTCTTGGTACCTTTCGTGGTTTCCATCTGTGGATTAATGGTTCGGTGAATTTTGCTTGAATTTTTGTAGGTTGTGTTGCGCAGGTGGTGATGCCGCTGGCGGAATCGCCTCAATGGCGCCGGAAGGCGACGGATTTATTCTCTTCGTCCAGTACGTTCTACATCAATCCTCTTTTGGTTTTTAACCTGGATCATTCTGTTATCATGTCTACTTATCGTAAGCTAACCTATAGGAACTAAACCTGAAAACTTGGTAGCATCATGCCACTTCAAGTAGGAAATTTTCATGTGCTTCTGAGTTACTTCAAGTACTAAATTGTGGCAGCACAAACTGTTTGTAGTTTAGTTAATTTATGTGGATTTTATCGTACACAAATGGTTGTTTTCCCTCATTTTATCCGCAATTCTGAATCTTGTGTGTGGATATTTTCTGGGCAGGTTTCAAGCTGAAGCAGGCAGGACAATCTGCGGGTGATAATATAGCTGATGTCGCTGGGAAGGTTGGGTCAGTGGTGAAGAATCGGTGGGCTGTCTTCCAGGAGGCTAGGCAGCGGCGGCCACCACCAAGCGAGACCGTGCAGGAGCGCTTCATCTCTGCTGCTGCCTCCACTGGGGTGCTTCTGAGGAAGGGCATCTCGGAGACGAAGGAGAAGGTTGCAGTGGGCAAGGTTAAAGTTGAAGAGGTCTGTGCCTTTGGACCAAAGTTACTTGGAGTTGTTCTTTGTTTGGTTTTAGCTTTAATTGTTGGCTCATAAATTTGAACTTTATGCTTTTGTAACCTACTCTTCAAATCAAGACTCATGACCATGAAACAATAATTGGTACCTTTATTTGTTGATCAGCCAGTTTGCCTCATGCATCATGTTAACCGGAAGAATGCCTCTAATAGGCTGAATCATCATCAGCCAAATCATTATGGAATAACAAGTAGTACTCCTTGGCTATTGGCATTCAGGATGCAGTTAGGAGATATTTGTTAGTAGCCATAGAATGTATTCGATGGGAATCTTCAAAGGTCATAAAACAAAAATACCTAAATTTTGAACATAACCTTAGATTGGATGTCAGAGTTTGGGCCTTGCATTCTTGTGATGATTCCTTGTGTTAAAAAAACATGCGTAGTGAGACTGAATTTTGTGGCTTTGTGCGCTTCCTTGCAGGCTGCTAAAAAAACTGCAGACAAAAGCAAGACTATTTTGAACAATATTGAACGCTGGCAGAAGGTTTGTGATTTACACTTTCTTTTTTTTGGTAATACTACGTCACTTTTCTGGGTAGGATGCCGATTCTAACTTTCTTCTGGTTCCTTGTCCCAGGGAGTTGCAAGCACAGATGGTGAGTTGCAATTTGTTGTCTTAATAATCTATCCAGAATGCATATCTATATGATTCTTAAGGCAACTAAAGTTTCTTGTGACAATGGAAATTCTGCAACTGTAAGCATCAAGTAGTAGCTACATGATTAGCATGTGGCTCTTTGCTTGGCTTATTTAGTTATTTTTTAAAAAAATTCTTCTTAGCTATTTCCCGCATCTTTTGTTGTTCTGTCTACTAATGAGTAGTGATTGTCGCTATTTGATTGCCAATAACTTTGCATTGTAACCTTTCAGTCTTTGGTGTTCCTATTGAAGCCACTGTACAACGAGAGCAATCTGGTAAAGCTGTGCCCCTGGTACTGGTGAGGTGTGCAGACTACCTGGTTATATCAGGTGAGAACGCTGAATTACATAGAAGTTACTTTTTTTACTACATTTTTCATATTGAATCTTACATCTGAAACTGTTTTATTAGGTTTGAGTACCGAGTATTTGTTCAAATCTGAAGGTGACAGAAAAATTCTTCAGCAATTAGTTTCTGTTTACAATGAGGGTACCATTGTCATTCAAATTATATTTCAACATAGCTTTTGTAGTCATCATTCATTGTCGTGGGCCTCCTGAGTTTATTGTTGTTTTGCAGATTCGGGTGCATCTTTGCCTGATGGAGCGAGCCCTATTGATGTAGCTGCTCTGATGAAGTGCTACCTTGCCAGTATCCCAGAGCCACTTACTACATTTGGTCTTTATGACGAGCTTAGAGATGCAAGGGTTAGCATTGCTGATCTTAGGAGCATATTGAAGAAACTTCCAAATGTGAACTACATGACACTAGAGTTTGTTACAGCATTGCTACTTAGAGTAAGCCGTAAATCATCACTTAACAAGGTAAATCTTATCTTTTAATTTTATTTCTTTGTTCCCTATATTGGTTTTGTCCAGCTAGGAAAACTTGAGCAATGTAGTTAATCGAAGAGTACATGGTACAGCTGCGCACCTGCTTACCTGTATTTACTAATGGGGTTGAAACAGCAGTCAGCAGCAATGAATTTACTAGATAAACCTTGCAGTGCTGTCTGTGGAGTGTGGATTGAGGCTCTTCGTAATTTAGTAATTTACATATGATAAAGATAAACCAGTAGTAAATCATGTTGGTTTTATTTGTGTTTCTGGAGTTGATCTCTTTTGTCCTCATCCCTCAAGGTGCTATATTAAATCTAATATAATAAAATAGATGCCTCCTTTTGAATGGGTTTTAACAAGTTTTGGTACCCAATGCAGATGGACTCTCGTAGCCTTGCTGTGGAATTTGCACCTTTGGTCATGTGGCAACAAGGCGATTCTGGAACAGATTTGCGGAATCACCTCAGATTTACCTTAAAAGCACCCCCAAAAATCGTGGATACAGCATCAAATACTACTGCATGGGACCTCCTAGGTACGTAAATTCTGCTTTGTATATTTCATTTCAAACAATTCGGGAAATTCTATGGTGGTAAAAAGGCAAGCTCCTGCTTCCCTTCATTAGCACAAGGGGTAAATTGCCTGCAGTTTGCACATATTGCGGCATAAGCAATTAAGCGTGTTCCTGGCTCGTGTTAGAAAAGAAAGGTGCTCGCGGCCCTATATTTGGTTGTCAGCGTATTGTGAATGCCATGGTCCAGTGTGAATTGATGATTGAGGTTGTGCCAACTGCCAAGAAACTCATGGCAGTGAATGAGAGGTCAACTTGAACCAAAAGAAGATACAGATGTGTGGATACAGCAACCCATCTGTCAACTAAGAGACATCTCTAGAGATCTAGGGCAAAAATGGAAGATTCTAACTAAAGTTCAGCTTAAGGTGGTAGTGACTGTGTAGACTCAGGCTCTGCTTAAATGGATAGGTCATTTCCTTGAAATTAAGTTTGTTGGGATGTTATTACTTATTACAGTTCCAGATGGTTTGTGTCTGAACGCTCACTGATATCCTTTTAATAATTTCATCTTAAAAAATAAAATAAAAGAGGGTAGTTGTTCAGTGCCGGCAGACTATTTGGTCAATTGGAGTTGTACATTTTTATTTGATTATAGAGTTTTGATGTTGAGCTGTACATTTTTATTCGATTATGAACTCTTGATGTTCTTTATTGTACTTTCATAATGCAGTATTTGCTTTAATGATTGCAGATGAGGATGATGAGGATGCTTCTTGCCAAATCCCCTTGGATGACGCTTCGCCCCCAGATTACAGCTCCATTGAGGTCATCCAGTGTCTGATTGAACACCACAATGCCATATTCACCGATGCAAATGAGACTGTGTGGAGATGATCTGCATCTTCTCTTCAGATTTCTCTGGTGTTAGCTGGTGTTATGTACAAGTTCCAGGTAGGAGGATGGAGTACCCCGCATTAATGTCAGGGAGAAGCATTTTGGTCGAAACGTTTTTGAAGTAAAAGTAGATGTGTACATACGCTAGTGTTAATTCTCTAAAGGAGTTAAATATATCTTTTAGGGCCTCATCAGTAATCGTTTTCTTCTGCCGTGCTTGCGATGTAAACCTAATGTTAGATGCGATGCTTCCATGTTTGACGCATCTGCTGAATTCAGTCTATAGGGTCTGTCCATGAGCCAACTCTTTTTTTTTCTTCCCTAATAATTAATGTATGAACTGCACTGATGGAAGGGTAACTAAAAATCACTCGTTTGAAATCTTCTCTAAGAATCAGACGATTGTTGCAAAAGTTCAATTTAAATGTCACTGTCGCTCGGATGCAAAACAATTAGTACAATGCAAAAACTATACATTGCAGTATTCTTTACGAATCGACTTAATTAGCTTGTGATGCTATAAACTATATGTGAAATACTCAATGTTACTTGTGTTGGCTAGGGGTTGGTAAAACAAAATAAATTTAAAAAGGGATTAAATAATAAAAATTGTTCAATCTGGGATAAGGGCAGATATAAAATGAATTGGGAATTGGAATGATGTATATTAAATTTCATGAAAGTGGGTGATATTTCGCCAATTGGAAAGTGATTTCATGTAGAGCTGGGAGTTGGGCTGGTGGGCTAGGATAGGCCTGGAAAGTTGGCCCGTCGGGGTGGCACAACATGGCATATCGTGCTGTACTTGGCCGGCCCGGTCCGATGAGCACGGCCGGCATGCCAGTGCCTGCGGCCGCCTCGGTCTCCCTGGCTCCCCCTCCCACGTCCCCCCACCCTTGCCCTCCCGTCGCCATCCCATCGAGGCATCAACCCACAAGCAATCACAGAGCAGAGGGAGTAGAGTAGAGTGGAGGGGAAAGAGCGTACTCGAGGAGACGAGGACGAAGGCACGGACTGCATGGGGGAGGAGGCGACGGACTACTGCAAGCATCTGCCATCCAACCGGTGAATGGGACTCTTCCCTTCGTCGCCACGCTTGCCAGTTGTCCAAAGAGTTGCTGCAACCTGGGCTTCGAGTACCCCTTCAGCATCGGATCTGGCTACTTCCGCCAGCCAGACTTCGAGCTCATCTGCGACGACCACGATGACCCCACGCTGCCCCAGTCTCTTCCTGCACGATGGCAACACGAATGGGCGGATGAGGGGGCCAGGGGAGGAGGCGACGGCGGAGGAGGGGAGCGGGGGGAGGGGGGCAGTGACGGAGGAGGCCGGGGGGAGGAGGAGGCGGAGGAGGAAGGGTCGGGAGGAGGTCGAGAGGAGGATGGGGCCGGGGGGAGGAGGCGACGACGAAGGAGAAGGTCGGGAGGGGGTCCGGAGGGGAGGAGAGGGCGGCGGAGGAGGGGGCCAGGGGGAGGGAGGCGATGGGGGCAGACTCAGCGGAGGACGGGAAGAGGGAGGCGGAGGGGGCTAGGCGCTGGATCTAGGGAGGGGGCCGGGGGGAGAAGGGGGCCGAAGGGGGGAGGGAGGGGGTGGCGGAGGAGGAAGGGGGGGAGAGAGGCGGCGGGGGATCAGGGGAGGAGGGAGGAGGAGAAGAAGAAATGGAGGGCGAGCGGAGAGAGCGAGAGAGAGAGGAGGGGGGAGGGGAGGAAGAAATGGAGGGTGGGCGGACTACAGTCTAATAAATGGCACCCAGATCGATCATAGAGCAATAGCACAAGTTATTGTAGTGTTTTATGTTGAAATTCTATGAAATTTATATGTTCCAAATGAGGTCTGATTAGAGCATTCGCTATTTTAAGATTTGTATAACTTAATTAGTTTTCTTCAGATATAATATTCTTTTATTTAGTAGCATAGTAGTAAATAAGTATATTGAGCATGTTCGAGAAGAGTGCTATATATAAATTTACCGTACCTTTATTTCAGCATTCTTGATCTTTCTGAGAGCTCCGATGTCGAGTACAGGGGTTTTTCCGGTTAATTTCTTGATTTGTAGTGGGCCGATCTTAGGTCTCTATAGCCCGAATTTTTCAGTGTCTCCAAATATCAATCTTGAGAAGAAGAGGAGCAATGCATCAACCCATTTTATGAGGAACCACTTGAGGAGGAATACCGAGAGGGCCGACGGAGAGAGCGAGAGAGAGGAGGTAGGGAGGAGATCAGGAATGGTACTTGCAAAAAAATATATAGGACCTGAGAACTGGAACGAGGTTGATCTATCCAGGTAGTAAAGTCTACCTATGCTAAAGAGCAAGTTCAACATTTTGTTCGAGTAGCCAGCCCATTTTCAAGAGTGGTTTATTATAGTTTTCTTAAAAATTATACGAACAAAGAAAGCCTATTTTAGAAGCCCACTATATTAAGGGGAAAGGGAGATCAGACTTGACCTTCGCTTTGCTTATTCATATTTCTTTCTTTGCTTTTGAATGACTTGATTGGTCTGGATAATAATAAGAGTCAAGGTAGCGAAAGTAGCTATACTCTAGTAGCTGGCGGGGCTAATGCTAGTGGTGAAGGAAATCAAATGGCAGAGAAGACACGGATTCAGACTTTTTTTTTCCAAATAGCCCTTGGTGGTATGCAGATTCATCGAATGAAGAAAGTAGTCTTTCTTCCTCACGAACAAGATCGGAGCACCCAAGGTTAGGCACTCGATTGGATGTTCCCGTACGTACTCTAGAAGTAAGATCGCAAGACGTCCCTATAACACATCGCTGACGTCATCAAGGCTTTCGTTGTCGAAGAGTGAAAGATTTCAGAAATCCTCCATACGTCAGTTTTAATGAGGCGGGTGTGAGAGAAAGGAAGATAGCGACCGCCGTTATCATCGTCGCCACCGTCTTCATTGTGTATAGTTATTTCGGGTTAGGCTTAAGCTGGCACGACACGAATACTGGCACAATGGGCTGTGCTTGGACTTGACCGAAAGCGAGACGGACTGTCACGGCATGGTACAACGAAATGACTAAGGCGAGCTGTCACAGCATGAAGTGGCCCAAAGCACAATAAATTTGAGCCATACCGGCATAACACGATCCAATGCCTACATCTAATTCTATGTATGTGTGGTAAATTACGCTACTATTGATGCACATTCGAGAGATTTCTAGCTACTTACGCTGGAGTGCATCGTGTGACATTTATTCGATTTTGACATTTATTCGATTTTGCCAAAAATCAAACCCCAATCCCTCCTATTCCCATCCCTCTGCTCAAAACGTCTCCATCGACGCCCCCCGGCCGCCGCCTCCCGCCTTTCCCCCGGCCACCGCCTCCCGCCTTCCCCCCCACCGGCCGCCGCCTCCCTCCTGTCTCCACCGCCGGCCACCTCCGCAGCATCCTCTCTCTGTCATCCCCTGAAGCAAGGAGAGCAATACGCACGCCGCCGCACCATGCCGCTCCTTCGTCGCTTCCTCTCCACGGCTTCGTCGGCCCTCCCGAAGCTGTGGAACCTGCCCTACCGCCTCCGCCGCGCCGCCGTCGCCGCCGCGCGCGCCGCCGTTGCGGAATACCTCCACTCCACGCGCTCCCTCCCCTCCTCCCACGCCGACTCCATCGCCGCGCGTTCCCCGCGCTCCCTCCACGCCTTCGTCGCTGGTCTCCCCGCCGTGCCCGACTCCCTCCCCACCTCCTCCCTCCCTTCCCTCCTCCGCCGCCACCTCTCCTTCCACCCGCTCAACGAGCTCCCCTTCTTTCTCGAGTCCATCGGCCTGCCTCCTTCCACCCACTCTAACCTCATGTTCCTCGCCGACCACCCATCCCTCCTCGACGCCGTCGCCGCGCTCATCCACTTCGGCTTCCCATGGTCCCGCCTCGGCCTCCTCTTCCCCTCCGTCCTCCTCCAAGTCTCCCCCGACCTCATCTCTGCCCGCCTCGCCGCCCTCGAGGCTCGCCTCCGCCCACTCCCCCGCGCCGCGATCATTGCCGCCTGCCTAGCCTTCCCCTCGCTTCTTGAGAACGATCTCTCCAGCGGTGTCCCCCTCGTCGAGGATCTTGGGAGGGCTTTTGCAGGGTTGGGCTCGGATTTGGGAGCTAGCAATGACATTAATGCGTTCCTGGGGTTGTGCTGTAGGATGCGGATGTTCTACGATGCCGGAGCGGAGGTTGGGAGCATTGGGGGGCTTGTTGCGGGCAACGGAAGGGTGTTTCTTGAGCTTGGGGAGGATGGGATTGATGAGAGGTTAGAGTTCTTCAAGGGGCTGGGGATGCCAGGGGAGGAAGTGGGGAGGTTCTTGCTGAGGAATGCCGGGATTTTCGATCTTGATTTCGGCAACGTGATCTCAATGCCAGAGTACCTGAGGAGAGTTGGGTTGGCCGAGGATGAGGTTAATGCGGCGGTGGAGAAGCACCCATATGTGGTTGGGAGGAACCGGCTGGAGAACCTCCCTGCTGTGCTACGGGCAATGGAGCTGGATCATTGGTTCCTGGAGAAGATTTCTGGTGGTGAGGAGAGCTTGCGATATTTATCGTCAGATTTCTTGTTGGTGGATGCTAGTTATGATATGGAGGTCGAGAGAGCATTCTTGGATGGGATGGTTAAGGTGAAGGCTGACAAGAAAGCACAGCATGTGGACTGCAAACTGGAGTTCTTGAAGAGCATTGGGTATGGTGAGAACGAGATAGCCACGCGGGTACTCACTGTTCTGCACAGCAATCGGGATATGCTGCAGGAGCGATTTGACTTCCTCCTGGAAAGAGGGGTGGAGTACAAGATGCTATGTCGGATCGTGAGCGTGTTCCCAAAGGTGCTGAACCAGGGCAAGGAGATGCTCAATGAGAAGTTGAACTATATGACTGAGGTGCTCGGCTACTCCTTGGAGTACCTTGATTGCTTTCCGGCATTCCTGTGCTATGATTTGGAGAACCGGGTCAAACCTAGGTATACAATGCTTTGGTGGCTCCAAGAGCATGGTCTGCTCAAAAGAACATTAGCCCCTGCAACCGTGCTTGCTAATTCAGAGAAGAGGTTCATTTCCAACCTCTACAATGTGCATCCTGCAGCTCCAAAACTGTGGCTTGAGTGCTTCTCTTCAAGAATACACATGGAGTATTATCTCAAGAACATCTGTCGCCAGCATTGAGATAACGAATAATTAGACGGCTTGAATTATATTGACATGATTGTGAGTGGTACAGAGGATTGTCGCCTGCAAGATTTTTATGGCATCCTTTCCGTCTTGAAGGTACTACTTAGTTGTTACAACTTTCCATTGTGCAAAATTCTTCGCTCCTGCATATTTTAGCTGTACAGCGCAAGATGCAGATGAAATGGAATATATCAATCTAAAAGCCAACCATTTAACTTAATTTTGGTAAACTTGTGTTGTACATTGTAACTCAAAGGCTAATCACATTTCCGCCGAGCCTTCGGTGGTGGCTATGCGTTGCATGCAAGAGCATGGTATATCACCATATTGATCTGAGATGAAAGATTACTACTGATAATTATTAATGTTTCGGTTAATCGATGGTACCATCGTCGGCATGTGGTTGAACCATGCTGAACTCTTCTTGTTATAATTCATAATTAGTTCCTGTATTTGGATTGTATTTTTGGGTAATCGCCCTGCCATGGTGTCTTCAGCAGCTATGCAATGGTGAGGATATGATATATTAATATCTCATCGAAGACTGCTTGCTTCGGAGACAGAACCATTCTGATTAATGAACTGTATCACTATCGTTAGCACAATTTAGCATTTTTTAATCAAAAGTCAAAACACCATTTAGCTTTGGATTGCTGATTTGTTAATATATAGGAGGTTTTGTTTTAAGGCTTGGGTTTAGGACCTAGCCATCTTTTTGATGTTGTATTTGTCGTCTCTATCTTTAGATAATGTGTGTTGTGGAACAAGTTCTAGTTGTTTTTTGTTTGCTGCCAAGTGAACGACTAGTTAAGATTTGTGTTTTCTGCTCTTGGTACTTTTTGTGATTTTCATTTGTGGGGTAGTGGTTTGGTGGATTTTGCTTGAATTTTTATAGGTTGTGTTGTGCAGGTGGTGATGCCACTGGCGGAATCGCCTCAGAGGCGCCGGAAGGTGATGCATTTCTTCTCTTCATCCAGTATATTCGACAGTAATCCTTTCTTGGTTTACTCTTAGGTGATATTGTTGTCATGTCTACTTATCTTAAACTAGCATACAGGAACTACACCTAAAAACTCGGTAGCATCATGTCAATCAAATAGGAAATTCTGAGTTACTTCAAGTACTTAGATTGTGGCAGCAGCCGCAGCACACACTTTTTGTAGTTTAGTTATTCACTAGTGTTAATATGAGAGAATGGAGGAAGAGATGAATGCTGGTTAGGTGTATTGTATAGCCCACTAGGCAATATATAGTGAATACAAGACACACAACTCTAAACTCTAGACAATAGAAAAAGACACTAATACTCTTAATACCCCCTCAAATGCTAGGCATATGCAATAGTATTGTATTTGGAAAGGTTGACACTAAAGTAGGGAAAATCCGAAGTTCAAGTCTTGAAATTGTCGTCATAGCGTGCAGCTTTTGGAAAATTATGTCGAGTACCAATCATTTGAAATTGTGTAACAGTACAGAAACCGCAAGGTGTAGAGGCTAAGAAAGTAGAGGTAAGCGGGAGCAAAGTTGACTGCGGCAACACAATTAAGAGGATGTAGAAGGTGACATAAATAGAGATAACTATCAAATCAAACTGAAAAGAGAGATAGAAGCATAGCGGCGTAGATCAAAGTCTGAGATGGTGGCGGCGTAGAAGAAAAGCGTGGCGGCCTTGGAAACTCGGGGCGGCGGCTCAGAGAGAAGTGGTGGCATCATAGACTTCTACAATCTGCAACGGTTTAAAGAGAAGTGCGCGTCTATGGCTATGCGAAAGGAATGAGAAGACCACACTCATCCAAGAGGATGGACCGTGGTTAGCAAAGCAATCGACCGATTGACAAGACTTTTATGGACTCGCATGGCTTTAATGAACTGAAAATTAGATGCTACGGACTTGGATGGATGCAATGGAAGACTCAAAAGCAACGGATTCTAGTAGCAACATTCAATAGCAGCTGAACAAACTAAAGAACCAGCACACTCCACACACAGACTACAGTCTCCCCTTCCAGCTTCCTGTCCCACCCTCTTATCCTCCCTTATAAAACTTCCATCTCCTAATTTGCTTTTGCTTTCTTCCCTCTCATCTCTCTCACAAACATAGGAGGGTGGTGGCGGGCTCCAGCTACCCAAGCAGGAGGGGCGCGGCGGGTTCCAACGGGCGGGTGGCTGTGCGGGCACAGGCGTAGGCAGCCGGGCGTGCATGGTGGCGACGAGGAGGGCGCCTAATCTGGCGGCGCGGAGGCCAGATTCGGTGCGGGCGGCCACACGAGCGACGGCCATGAGAGTAACGGCGACAGCAACGGTGGTAGCCTGAGGAGGTGGGAGGCTGGGGCAGCGAGGAGGGCGCCAAATCTGGTCGGGCAGCGGTCGGGTGGCCAGATTTGGGCGGGGAGGGCCAGAGGCGGTTGGATTCGGCGCGGTTGTGGCCGGGTCTGGGCAGGGCGAGGGTGGCGGCGGCGCGGCGTAGAGGCGCGCACGGGTGCGACGGCGTGGAGGCGCTGGCTCAGGTGGGCGCACAACAGCACGCAACGATGGTCGCCCCCTATAGTGGACATTGAGCCTCCCGGGGGCAGCTAGGGCTCTGATACCATGTTAATATGGGAGAATGGAGGAAGGGATGAATGCTGGTTAGGTGTATTGTACAAGGTTATCACGGCGATAAGGCGAGACGAGGCGCCTGATTACCTTCACATCTTTTAGGCAAGTATGGCGTGTGGCGAGGCGACGCCATACTGACATCCTAACCTTTTATAGCAGCAAATTTGTTGAACATAAAGTGTGACTATTTTAACTATGTAACAAAGCAAATAAATATGAATAATGGTGCAGCTAGAAAACATAAATGTTAAATGGCATACCTTGACGACATTGTCCATTGTTTGCTGACTTTGCTCTTCTCCCAAATAGCATGCAACTCACATGAGTCCCATCTAATAGCATTGTTGCCATGGAGCAAAACTTAGTACGTTAGTAAACTGTTAACACCTTCCAATAAATTGAAATGGCAAACTGTATATACAAAATATGAAAACAAGACAACAATATCAATGGAAATTAAACATGATTACATGACAAATGAAACCATAGTGGCATAGTCCATACAAATAAAACCATAGTGGTATGATTACAAGACAACAGTAGCTTAAAAGTCACACTCCACACAACCAAAAAGACCAAAACACCAACAATCTAGCACCCATCTCTCAAAAATCATCCATCTCGAATGCATCCAAATCATTGCCATCCATATTCCCGCCATCGCTCAACATATCATCAGGTGGAGCTTCACCATAATCATCAACCTCCTCGTCATCATAAACAAAATCTTCGTCGTCATCTTCAGTGTCCGAATATGAGTGTGGCTCACCTTCTTCAACCACCCTTCTTGTAGAACTAGAAGTGTGACGCCGAGAATAGCTTATGATATCACCCCTTCTTAATGTTCTAGGAAGATTGCGACTTTGAAGCGTGCGTGATGCACCAACAGCTTCATCAACATGTTCCCATGTAAGGTCATCACACCCATGATGACCTTGAACCGGTTCGACCAGTGGATTAACCCATTCATTGTCTCAATCAAATTCATCTATGACCAAAGGGTCATAGTTGTCGCCTTTCTCACGTCGCTTTTCAAACCTACTTTTCATCTTTTGGTTATATTGAACATAGACCAAATCGCTCAATCTTTGGTGCTCCAATCGGTTTCTTTTCTTGGTATGGATCTACAAATAGTTTAAAGAAATCAAAGCAAACAAAGTAAATAAATTGCTGCTTTAGCACATATGTAGCTACAAATTGAGAGTTGAAAAAGAATGGTTTGGCAAATTCACTTACAAACTCAAAGGTACTCCAATTGCGCTCACAACCGGAGGATGAACAGCAAAGACTAACGATACGCTTGTGGTTGTACGGAAATGCTCAGTTTGGACAAACATAAGAGTCGGTTCTTAAGTGACTAGGGTGGAACATACACAATTCAAGTTCTCGTGCTAAATCTGCACCAAACCAAACTTTCCATCCACCCTAGTCAAATTTCATTTTAAATTTATGAGTCAAAGGATATCCTATGTTGACAAAGGTACAAGGCAAACAATTCCAAAGGAGGGCATAACAAGTTTTGGGTATTTATCTAAATTTTCTAAAATTAAAATTAACAATTTATACAACATAGCCATGCAATTAAATTTTAAATTAAGCATAAAATCATTTGCAAAACTTAGGAACAAAATGGTCAAGGAGACTTGCCTTCTTGCACGCTGTTTGGAAATTCTTGCTGTGGATCAGAAAAATCTTCGGCGACGTCGAGTTCTACGCGTGAAACGATAAATGCAAATAAATAAATAAATACAAGTAAAATCACAAAAATATAAAATATATATCTGGAGAAAGGTTATGATTTTAGATAAATTTAGAAATTTATTTCACTGGATTCGGAATTCGAATGAGGGAGAACGAACATTTGGAAGTTTGTCACACGAAATAAATGAAAAATGAACATTTGATGTTTCAGCCGAGTAGCTACTTTGCTACAGTGCACAGCATGAAGATTTGGCCGTGACTCGCCGGTGAGGAAAATAAAACAAAAAAGGAAACCAGGCCACCAGGGAGACCGAAGGGAAGCGGCTCTTACCGGCGGTGGCTCGGGAGATGGCCGGAGAAGGCAACGGCGGCGAGAAAAAGTGGCGGCGCGCGTGGAAAGAGAGAGATTGTTCGGCGGTGGCGGTGCCGTTTGGCGGCCGGGACGGTGGCTCCGACGGTCGGGGCGGCGACCGAAAGGTGGAGGAGGGGCAGTGGGGAGACCGAATGGAAGGAGCTGGCGCATGGGGAAGGGTTTTATAGGTGGAAAAAGAAGAGGAGCGGCCGGTGGTTTTAGAGAGGTTTAAAGGACGGGAAACGGCCGGTATTAGAGAGGGGAGATTAGGGACTTTCATTGCGCACTTGCTCGGGGATTAAAGGAGGAAGAAACGGTTGCATTTATAAGCTTTATTTTGGCTCTAATGGAGGAGGAAAGAGAGAGTTAGAGGAGGAAGAAGGTGAGGTAGAAGAAACATATGACATGTGGGGTCCATGCGTCGGTGAGAGAGAGGGAAAGTGAAGGGGTACGGGCCGTCGGATGGGTGACAAGTGGCAAGTGAAAGAATCAAGGCCGCTGGATTTAAATGAAGGGGTAGTGACTATGGATGGCTAGGATTAAATCAAAGAAAGAGATAGATTCAATTTGGGAGTGACACGTGGCAGCCTGGGATTAAATTGATTTTTATTTTCGGATTGTTTTTCAGAAAATACTAGAAGCAATATAAATACTTAGAAAATAGCTAATATAGTCTACAAATTCCAGAAAAATTCACAGAAATCATTGGTAATGTTTTAGACCTAGACCACCAGCAATCAACAACGTACTTCAAGTAACTCAAGAACCATATTGATTCAAGACTATCTTTATTGTTGGAGTTTCATGGATTTTATAAAGTACTCTCACAAGCACCCCTAAAAACTTTCTCGACGAAAGTGCTCTCAAAACCCCACATTAACCCTAAGCCTCTCCATGCTTTTATAGGCTAATGCACCAAACCATATCCATATCAAATACGAACACGAAATCCTATCTTTTCCAAAATTCAAGGGATCTGAAACCCTTTCAGACATGGGTTGTTTAAAATATCCAAACTTTCTCATTATGGACTCTTTCCATAATGTCTCCAATCTCATCATGTAACAAAGCCTCCAGGACTACACCTCCTGTATCTTCATCACACACCATCAACCTCTATATCGAAGCCTCCTGAACTGCACCACCCATAGCTTTTCCACAAATCACCACCTTTGATCTTCATGTGCTTTAGTGAGATCCCAACCACCTCTTGTGACATCCTTGACTGCCTGGACCTCAGATTTTTCTATCTTAGTCCCGGTCCTCCTTGTTACCGACCATGACCGTCTCCATGCCTACCTACACATCAAAGACCAAAGAACATTTTTCTGGCATAAGTTCTTCACAATTTGACTGTCATCAACACACACAACTCAAACCACACCTTTAACTAACAATCACCACAGACCAAAATCACCAACCAGCTCATCCATGACCACAAATTCCGTCGCTTTACATAAAACAGCCTTAGATCGCTCAGCACGATTGCTAGCTCATCGAGTACTCGAAAACCACAAGTACTCAGGAATCTCTATCGCTTTGCTCATAACACTCAGGAATAACAAGCATTGCTATTGACCATAGAGCTACTGAGTACCGATCGCTTAGTCTATGCCACCAGATATCTAATTCCATGACTATCACCAATCATTCGCTGCACCATTGATCACTTAGTACCACACAAACTACCATCCACAAGTATCAATCAGACACCTCCAGTCTCTGATAATCGATCGCTGACCACAGTCGCAAAATCCACGACTACAAAGCCTTTGACAACCAAGTACCTAGTCCTTCTGATTTGTGAGACTAAATTCTTCCGACTACCTAATCCTTCGAGTATTGTTCACCGACCACCAACCACCGTGATAAGGGCATAACTATTATCAAGGCTTCATCTTCACAATCATCAACTCTATCATTAGATTCAAGTAATAATGACAATGAAAAGACTAGTGTTGGTCCAACGGCTGAAGCTTTACAATAATTGTATAAGGGACCAATCACTCGAGTTAGAGTAAGGGAACTCGCTAAACACGTGAATCTGATTCTAAGTTCATTTTATTTCATTGCTAAGGATAGCCTGCTACCTAATGCTTTCACTTTATGTATTATCAAATTATTAGGAGAGTATGAACTTGGTGCTACCAAGTGGGAGCTAAGGGAGGTCGACGCACCAAGAGAAGGTCCAAAAGGAGGAGACGATGTCACTTCACTTATATCAGTGAGAAAAGCCACCAAGATGGTGGAATCAAGTTTTCAAACTTTAAATTGAAGATTGGAGAAGACTACACTCCAGAAGCTCGATTATGTCCAGTCTTCAATTCTGAGTTTGTTTGAGTTTTTGGCCAAGTTCCATGTGTCATGGGCTGGTTTGTATCTATATATTAAGGTTGTTTTGGGATTTAGTATTTATTTTGGTTCAATTTTGAGGTAATGGCGATGCCGAATCGTGAAATGGGCTGAAAACAAATACTTGGCTCACAAGGGAAGTTGGGCTATTGTCAAGGGAGTTGTGCGCACCGTCATGGGCTGGCCACCGCATGGGGCCCACCTCACGGGCGCACAAACCAAGACGACCAGCTAGCCACTTCTTATTGCTTTTGATTTAAATTAAGAATTAGAATAGGATTCCAGTTGATTTCCTAATTTGAGTCCAGCTAGGCTTGTACGAGGGTATAAAGCCTTGGCCACCATCTTCTGTAACCCTCGAACATTAATTTTGAGTCAAAGCAATTTCTTGCTCTTTGGTTTATACCGTGTACTGCCAAGGGAGTTCAAAAGCCAACTAGTTAGCATTCCATAAAATTATCGTTACTGGTGTTCTTGTTGTTCCTCATGGACTAGCAACATCGTCTATCTTGATGTAGTGAGAAAACGGAGATCCAAAGCATGTTGCTACTTGAATTTTGATACATGGGAGTCTATAATCGGGATAGACAATCATGTGCTTCCATTCATTAGAATTCACAGGATTCCAGGTTAGCCACATATTTACCCTTCAAGTGAGATCCTACGTCGTGAAGATCAGGCATCCCCATATCATATTGGTATTAGAGCGCTGGGTTGACATGGTAGGATTAATCTTTTATCTTTAACTAGATTTAATTTTCTATCGTATATACAAAGCCAAAAAAAAAAAAATCCTAGTCTTAGTTTTCAATTTGTTTGCATCTTGTGAGTTTTGTTAGTTTTTAATCCATTAGTTTCAATTGTATAGTTGCTGTCCATTGCATCTCGTGTTTCTTTCATGTTGCTTGATCGTTCTTTTAGGGTTCTTAGTTTTTGCATCTACAAATAGAAAATTCTTGGGTTAGAACTGCTCTAATCCACATCGAAAGAGAAATCATTGTGGTTTAGATTCCCTAAATCACAATCAAAAACATCCCCTGACCCTTCTTGAGTTGTTAGATCTCCTAAAATCCAATATCCGGTGTTGTTGATCTCCCAACTTTGTAATTGTAACTTGTCTCGGTGCTGGGGCTTGCGTTTGAAAGTATTCCAGATGTGTACAATATATTTTCATAGCCTCCCATTGAGTTCATTTCGGAATCCCAAATGGAAACAGTGTAGAACTTTCTAAAAAGTGGTCACCATTCTAAAAATTGAAAAGCATAGCTAACCGATACCAAATCCAGTGAAAATTGGTGGAGATCTTCTAGAGTCACAAACGTCCACAAAATTTTTTAGCAAGTTTGGCCTATGGAATTGAAGATATAGTGGTTTCAAGTGGAGTCTGAGTCGATTTCTAGTCCGAGTAGGATTCCGACTCCGAAACACCTTCAGTAAATCGGACATACTTTTGCATACAGAATCCATTTTCAACATTCTTATACTCATTGTAAAGCTAACGATGCGGTGCATCTTTTGGCCCGAATTTGCATCACAAAGTGTCGGATTCTGTTTTTGCCAAAAATTTCAATCTTCCTTTCGGAATTTGGGGTTTGCCTCAACTGTAAAGTTGTAGATCTCGTTGAAACATTTCAAATGAGTATATATAAGTTATATAAAACTTTTCTACTTCAACTTTTAAGACAAGCTGTTGTTTTCTGCTTAAACTAGAGGGCTGTTTACATTGCTCTGTTATATTGTCTTTTGTGCTCTACATCGTGTGAACAATCTTGTGTCCTAGATAAAAGTTTGAGTAGTAGGTTGGTATCTCTTCTAGTGTGAGAACTTTCTTTATTTACATCAAGTCATATTAATTGTTGCGTGTATGTACATAACTTATATCTTGGACATTGCAATTAGGCTTTTAATAATTTTGTGGATTGTTTACTAGCTTTACAATATTTTGAGTATTTGAATTGTGGTAGGATTATACACTAACCCTATAGCAGCTGCACATAAACTTGGTGAGTGCAGCTCTTGTGATTGGTTTTCAGCTAGTGACACCTCTGACTTGTCTCTCGCTGCCCAGGTACGTGATATTGCTATTCATAGTAATTGACATGTACTTGGCTGGTGGTAGTATTATATGTTTCTTTGTGTAGTATACATCATGTCTATTGTTTTCTTGCTGTGCTAACCATGACAGGGGACAAATTAGCTGAGGAGCACCCATCAGGGGATTGCTTTGCTAACATGGATGACGTCAAGCGAATTGTGGAGAGGTTTAATGAAGTGCTTGAGGAGATTCGTCTTGACTTGCAAGAACTAAAAGAATGACACACCAATTTTGTAGCTAACCGTGTTATAGGTGAAAACACAATGGTGGAGCGTGGATTCGATGAGATTGATGCTGAGATGACTGCCTGCGTTCATCGAGAGGAAGAAGAAGCAGTTCGCAGGCGCGAAGAAGATGCTTATCTTGCTCATCAACACCAGCATAGAGAGTAAGTACGACAAGCACGTCTACCTCACACACCGCAGGATGTACGTCTTCTTCCATAGAGAGCCGCACGAGGAGGAGACGCACGTGGGCGAGCCGCAACACATGGTGGTGCCCGTGGAGGAGGGCTTGGTCAGTACGGGCCAGGATCCTACGATGATGATGGGCACTATGCTGATGCCTTTGAGGAGGACTACGATGCCAATCAGGCATCAATAGGTCGCGACCATCACTGCGGTCATGCTAGACGTGTTCTGGTACCACGTGAGGAGGATCCCCTCACTAAGGTAAAAATTTTCATGCTTAAATTTATTGGTGGTATAGATCCAAGAGAATACAAAAAATGGGAGATGCACATGGACAAGATCTTCTGTATACATAACTTCAGCAAAGACCGTAAAATCAAGCTTGCTTCCTTGGAATTTGAGGATTATGTGCTAATGTGGTGGGAGAAAGTGCATAATGACCATAGAGACAACGGTCACCCTCCTATCACAACATGGGAAGCAATAAAGTGAGAGATGCGTACTCGTTTTGTTCCTGTATATTTCCGTCATGATGTTCTTATTCAATTGCAGGATCTAAAGCAAGGCACATAATTCGTGGAAAACTACTACAAACAGATGGAGCAACTCTTAATTTTGGGTCGAGTTCTGGAGTACAATAAACAAATAATGGCGAGATCCTTGGATGGGCTGAACCGCAACATTCACAAATTAATAAACTTTTAGCCATATTCCACTATGGCTGAACTACAACATTAAGCGATCAAAGTGAACAAGCAACTTCAGGAAGAGACACTATTGCAATCCAGGAGCAGCACTTTCACATCCAAGAGCCGTCCATCTACCTTGTTGTACACGCCTAAGGATAGGCCCAAGATAGACATCAGTAAAGGTATATTAAGCAAACCTTCGAATTCCAGTACACAATCACATGCTGTGTCTAATGGTTCGAATATGAAATCTGCTTTATCACCTAGTGTTAAATTTACTAGTTCATCTAAATCATTGTAATCTTTTGCTGGTTGTAACATTAAAACAAGTGCAATTCAATATTGGCGTTGTCAAGGACGTGGTCATTATTCTTGTGATTGTCTTAATACTAAAGTTATGATTGTTACTGAAACTGGTTATGATTCTGCTTCTGATTCTAAAATTGAACCTACCTATGTGATGATAAGAACACTAAGAATGAATTTGATTCTGGTGATCAATGTCCTGGTGAAGGTCAATTTGCTTTGGTTGTAACTCCATGTTTATCCATGCTTGTTAGAGAAGACAACCAATCTCAACATTGCAATTTATTCATGAATAGTGCTAAAGTGAAAGATACTAATGTTAAAATGATTATTGATTGTGTATCATGCCAAAATCTTGCTGGTGTTGAGATGTGCGAAAAGCTTAACCTGAAATTGCTTAAACATCTTAATCCATATTATGTGCAATGGTTTCGTGAGGGAAGCAAAGTTAAAGTTCTACACCTATGAAAGTTCCTTTCAAAGTTAATAAATATAAAGATACTGTTTTATATGATGTTATGCCTATGATGGTATGTCATTTATTGCTAGGTCGTCCATGGTTGTTTGATCGCAATGTACAACATAATGGATGGGCCAATACTTATAGCTTCAATAGGGAAGGTAAGAACAATGTTTAACTACTGCTTACTCCTTCTCAAATATAAGCAGCTGAACATAAATGTCCGGAGAAATTACAGCTTATTGTTTAACAAGGTAAGGTAAAGGTAAGCATTAGAAAGGTTCTGATTGCAATGAAAACAGATCTGAAAGAGGTGAGCAATGATCATAATGTTATGCACTTTGTTCTTGTTTATAAGAACACTAAGGCTATGCTTATAACTAATGATTTAAACACTCTACCTACTGTTGTCCAGTTGTTGTTGTAGGCATACAATGACGTTTTCCCTGAGGAGGTGCCACCTGGACTTCCACCACTTCGTGAGATTGAGCACCAGATCGACTTCATGCCAGGTGCTTCACTGCCAAATCGACTACTGTACTGCACCAATCCAACTGAAACCAAGTAAATACAGTGACAAATGCACGAGCTTTTGGACAAAGGGTATATATGTGAAAGCCTTTCTCCTTGCACTGTCCCTGTTATTCTTGTTCCTAAGAAGGATGGTACATGGAAAATATGTGTTGATTGCCGTGCTATCAATAATAGCACATGTTTTTTCAAAAAATGATCTAAAAAGTGGATATCACCAGATTCGCATGAAACCAGGAGATGAATGAAAAACTACTTTCAAAATAAAGTTTGGATTATATGAGTGGTTAGCTATACCATTTGGTTTAACTAATGCACTCAGTACATTCATATGCTTTATGAATCATGTTTTAAGAGCTTTCATTGGTCGCTTTTTGGTAGTCTACTTTGATAATATTTTGATATATAGCAAAACCATGGCTAAACACTTAGATCATTTAAAACAAGTGCTTGATGCGCTTAGGACTGAGAAGTTATTCACTAACTTTGCTAAATGCATATTTTGCACTGATAAAGTAGTGTTCCTTGGGTTTGTTATTTCTGGACATGGTGTGACATCCCAAAATTTTGCCTCTTATTTATTTCAGTAAATTGGATTTTTTTGGACTTAAACACCCCTTTTCTAAAAATTTAAAATTAAGCCTTGAGAGAAAGTTACTAAATCAATTGTGTAATTGTGGTCAAAACAAGTTAAAAATTATTTTATTTGGGTTCCTTGTATTTTTTGAATTTGTAGACATTTTCTAGGATTTATTTGGAGTTTCCTACTATTTTCTAGCCTTTATTTGAATTTCTAGGCTTTTCTGAAAATCAAAATAAAAAATAAAAAAATTAATTAAATCTTTTGCGCTCTGTCTTTCGGTCGACACGTGGACAGCCTGGATGTGTCCACGTTGCTGCCTGAGCTCATCTCGTCGCCTGAGCCCATCCCGCCTTCCCTCTCTCTCCGCTCGACGTGTGGGAGCTATCCGTGCTAGGTCGGCCTCAGCACCGCTCGATCAGGCCACATGCTGCGCATCCGGACCCCATTGCACCCTGCCTCTTTCCTTCTCTCGCTCTCACTGATAGGTGGGTCCAACCTGTCAGATCCATCATCTCCGTCGCACCACCGCCTTCCTTTCTCTCCCTCCCCTTTCCTTCTTTACACCGACGATTGAAGCTTGTCGAATCCTCAGCCTTCCTTCCCTGTCCGTCCCTGGTTTTGAAAACCCGATACACCGCCGCGACCAAATCCCGTAATCCCTTCTCCCCTTTCCTTTCCTCTCCCCCTCCTTTCCCTTTTCCCTTTGACAAGAATTCCGCCACCACTAATCATGGTGAGCAATTCCACTGCGACCACCTCTTCTCAGCCCTATTTAAACCCCCACCGAGCACCCCTACCCTTCCAACCACACCTCCTCACCCTCGAATCCCTCTCTCGGGCTTTGTATCGCCTCAGCGCTGTGCTTCCACCTCCGCGAAGCTTTGGCAATGCTCGCCGCATTAGCCACCCCTGAGGAGCACCGTCGTCACCATCAGCTTCCCCGTACCTTGGCAAAGTTAAACAACCCCTACCTAGCCCGAATTCACCGTCGGATCGTCACACCAGTTGGAGCCCGAGCACCACCGCCGTCAATCCTCACCATTGGCCCATTCCGGCCACTTTTGGTAATGCTACCGTGCACCAACGCCCTCCCCGCACTGTCGTCTCCCTAATGCGCCACTCGCCGGTTGCCGCCAATCCCTGCATCGCCAACGACCATCGGGTCCTGTGCGCCACCTCGCGCCGACAAGTCCACGTCAGATGGTGTGGTCGAGGTGGCTGACACATGGCACCATCTAGCAGCCCACCTCAGTGCCTGGCTGCCACATGACAACCACGTTGCACACCACCCACCTCATCAGATCCCACGCCCACGCGGCAACCATGTGGCGTGCCACCTAATGGAATAGGTCCACGTGGCCGCTGTGTGTCATCCGTGTGGCAGCCACGTGTTATGTCACGTCAGCACCAAGCCACCCACTGGCCACGTCAGCGCCATGTGTCAGACACGTGGCAGCCATGTCAGCATTTTTAGCCTAGTCAGCATTTTGGAATTCATTTGAATTATATTTGAATTTGGAGAGTTTTTTTCATGTGTAGACTGCGACGATTCCGGGGAATTTTACAACGACGATTCGCACCAAACTTCAGAGTAGGGCAAATTACACACCCTTGATCATATTGATCCTAGTTAACAAATAAATTTATGTTGTTTTAAAATATATTGCATGTTTAATTTCTAATCCCTGTATTTTAAATTCAGTTTTATTTTAGTTATTACCCATTTGTTATGATTCCTTTGACTTTGCAAATTCTCGTACATTGTCACCGTAGATTAAAACTCTAGTTAGTACACTAGTATGACTAGAGAATTTTTGTAGCAAATGTTTAGACCTGCATAGATATAACTATAGATTAGGATAACTTTTTCGCATGAAAGATGGGTGTCCTAGCGAATGGAGTCAATGCGGGTGGATGGAAACTGTAGTCATGAACTTTAGCGATTAGAGCCTATCTACTATTGTTGGTGGTTGGAACCTTCACTAGAAAATTTATGCTAGTTTTATTTATTGTAATTACTTTGTTAAAATTGATGCTTTCAAAAATATATAATGGTAATTGAAATAAAATACTGTTTTGTGCAAAAAAAATTCCTTCTTTTGTTATGCCCTACATATACTTTTTTCCAAGACTTGCGGAATACTCTATGTACTCACACGCTACACTCAAAACAAATCTCAAAGGATTATGAAGACGTAGAAGGTGGAGGCTATACTACTTTGCATGTGGATTTGATGAGGGCTTTCTAGAGTTCTAGGTTGTGCTTCCCCAGTCAATTGCCTATGGCGAATTGATGGGTCATCTGCTGGAGTTTATTATCTTTTGCTTCCACTGAGTTTGTAATTTCTATAAGGTTTTGTAACCTCATTTGTAATAAGTGGCTATAAGGCTGGTACTTTTTATTATTGTAATAAAGCATTGTTAGTTATGCATACATCATTGTTCAACTTATGCACTAGCTTTGATCTCAGATCAGTTGTACTAATACATAGAGGGTTTGGATTTAGAAATCTGGCCTAGACAGATCTATAGCTAGTAAAGTTACCATTATATATCTAGGGTGACAAGAATCATGTGGTTCGAGTGTCCCAAGGATAGTATAATATTATTGCAATGTAAGGGTGGATAGAACCCTGTAGTAAAAAACTAGCATTGGTGGATGAAACTGTCGAGACCCGAATATGCAACTTCGGACTTTCTGTGTAAACTGCACTAGTCTAGGATCACGCTAGTGCACATAGTCAAACATAGATGTAATCACAACTATACACACGCTAAAAAAATGGAAAAACTCAAATATCGATAAATCTCAAAGGTACGACTATATGGTTAAGTTTACAATATCACTAGCCGGAAGGGCTTTAAAACTAGCAGCGGAAATCCAAAATAAAGCGTAGTGGCCAATCGACAAGCCCACATGCTATCGAGTGGAGAACGAAGCCTAATCCGTGAATTCGTCGAAGTACTCTCCTTCTGGAACCTCCTGCTGATAATACTCCTCGTCCTCAACTAAGCAACATAGGCGTAAAGTCGTGAGTACATTGGTACTCAGCAAGTTGTTTGTAATAAATGAATGCAATATAATATGCAAGGCTTACCATTAGAAGGCTGAAAAGTTAATTTGCATAAAAGACATTTCACGGTAAATATGATAAATAGATTGAAAGCGAACTTAACGAAAATAATAATAATAAATAATCAAAGGAATTAAAAATAAACCAATCGTGAACATCTCATTCACAAGCTGAACCAACAGTGAATTACATGTTCACTTCCAACATAAACCACCAAGTTTTAATGAAATCACTATCCCTCGTGTGAAATCACCGAGCATTGTCCATGACCGAGGACGCGGCTATTCGAATAGTTTTACACTCTGCAGAAGTTGCACAACTGTACCCACACGATGTGATTATCCTCGGCCTAAGGAAATCATAAAAAGGCCTTTCCAAAGTTCAATCCCAACCTAATCTTGCCCGCTAGGGTTTCGCATCACACCCCCCTTATGCCACATGGAAATTAGCAACCATGTTCATCTCAATGGCAAGATTTAAGTTGAAATATCCCAAATTAATCAGCCAGATTTATCCCATACTAGATGTGTGGTTTGCACGATAAAGCTCAGATCAATGGCATACAAAGTTAAGTCCTTAAGTCTACCCGGGCGAGGCTACCACATCCCCCGAAGTAAACATGCACTTCCCCCTTGACTGCACGATCACTCGCCCAAGTGAAAAACCAAGTTTGTATAACAACACCAGTGACACACGAATGTCATGGCCCAAATTTTAATAAACGTGGCACCAACCACAGTTTCATATCTCATTAAGTCAAATTAATAATTCACATGTGATGATAACCTAATTGTAAATTAAGCAAGGCAAAGCATACTAATCGTACAACCCATATGACAAATAATCATAGCATCACTAGTATATTTTCCAACCTAAGGTGACAATGGTATCAGAATATTCAAAGTAACGAGGCGGGATTAATTAAATTCGGACAATAACTACCATTTACAAGGGTTTGTAATAAATAGTGATGCAAGATAATTTAAAATAAAAAAAATAAATAATAGATTGCAAACTGGGTTCAACATGATCAAAGTACACGACTTGCCTTGGTTATGCTCACTGAGGTACTTTTGGTCTCCGGGCGTAGCTCCTACTCCTTCGGAATCGGAATCTAACGAGAGAGAAAACGACTGAAACAACAAAAACATAAAAAATGATAAGCAAATGAACTCCAAAAATCATGAAACCAGAACCAAAAGCTAAGCTCGATTTTAGATGAATTTAGAAAAAAAGAACGGGGTCAATCGGGGCTAGGACGGCGGAGAACAGGCTCTTGGAAAATAAACCCTAAAGGAAAATATTGAAATTCGGAAAATGCACTGTGCTGTGGACCCGGCGCACGAAAGACTAAGCCCACAGTGTACCCGGTCCACGGAACAGTGCGCATGGGGGTGGTCGGTGCTGACGCCGCAGCTAGGGCTGACATAGCAGCAGCTGGTGTCGACACGTGGCAAATGCTGACGTGGCTGCTGATGTGGCACCTGGGACCAGTTTTGGCTGACGTGGCAGCTGACATGGTGTGACACGTGGCATGCCACGTGGCGGTAGGGCTGACGTGGTTGCTGGTGTGGCTAGGGCTGACGTGGCACAGGTGCGGACGCGACGGCGGCGTGGATCGAACTGCGGAGGGAGTGCCGCGTGGCGCTATCTGGTTTGCCGGTTCGGATCTGGAAGCGTCGCGGTCGGACGCGAGGCGCGGGAGTGGGTGCGGGTGGCGGCGCGTGGACCGAGGTGGCGAGCGCGCGGGGTCGGGGCGTTGCGTACAGCGACCGGCGACGGGGGTGAAGGGAGACGGCGGGGACGGGCGACTCACCGGCGGGGATGGCGACGACGGCGGGGACGGGCGCACGGTGGAGAGGGACGGCGGCGGCGGCGTGGCACGGCGGAGAGGGACGACAGCGGCGACGGCACGGCGGAGAGGGACGGCAGCGGCGAGGCACACGAACCGAGGGTAGTGGGAGCACGAACCGAGGCGACGACGACGTATTTATCCGTGAACCGAGGCAACCCGAACGGTTACGACGCGACGCAAACGGGGATTCGGTCAGGACACGTGGACGGCCGGATGCGGGCGCGAGGGTGATCAAACGGCGCGGAGCGAGCGAGGGCGGGATGTGTGCCAGGTGGCGGTGGGGAGAGATCGGGTGGCGGAGAGCGGAGCAAGGCGGGAGTGGCTGCGCGGGCATGGCAGGGCCGACGCGATGCCGACGCGTGGTGTGGGAGGGGATCGGACGGCGGGGAAGCGGCGGGGAGGTTCTCCTTTTTCTTTTCTTTTTTTCAGAAATTCAAATAAAGCTCCAAAAGCTCTAGAAAATAGCAGAAAAATCCTAAAAAGTCACCAAAAATACCAGACAATTACTTGAGAGCCGAGGAACTCAAATAAAATATTTTCAACTTATGTTCAAGTATATTTTAATTAGATTAAGTTATTTTATATTCGAAAAAAATTCATTTTAAGCTTGAATTAATTGCAGAAAATTTATTTTTGAAAATTAGGCGTTATAAACTCCAGAAAAACAGGATGTTACAGAAACTATGTAACAGGTGGATGAAACTTGCACCATTATTATTGCACATTTGGATAAATGATTAAAAATATGATTTGTTTAAAATGTAAGTCATAGGATTTTGTACTTATAGTATCTTAAAAAATTGTGTTATTAGCAAACAAAATAACTCAAGCCATCCTTTGGTAAGCCATGCATCTATATAATTATATTCTGCGTATTAGCTCATGGAGTACGATGGTTTGTGCTCACACTTGCTGACTCAATTAACTCAGAATCAGGAGAGCCAGATCACTACGCATACGATGGTGCACCTGGCATGATGGTGAAGAAGACGAAGAGGCCAAGAATTAGATCGTGAACCCCAGTTGGTTGTCTGTGGATATATCTTGAGGATCCCACCTGTGTGGAGTTCCGTTTCCTCTATTGTATTTTAATGCTTTCAGCCTGATCGGCCCATAGTTAAGTCCATTATTATGTTTATACTTCTGCATGATATGAACTTTGTTATACAGTAATGAATATGTGAGCACTATCTACTGATCCAAAGAATAATATGGTGAAATCCTAGAGGATTCTAGATTATAAAATCCGGGTCCGACACCACACAAAGCGCACTGTGACAAGCCTTCTGCCAATGCCACCATACCCATCATTGCGTCAGTAGCGTCTCCACAGCACCCCTGTCCTCTGACTCGCCTGCCCAAGTCGTCCCATTGGCTGTAGTGCTAGTGAGCGCCATGCCCGTGTCACTGTCTGGGAGCACCTCTGAGTGAATTTGCATGCTTTGCGTATTTAAGCCCCGCCAAAGCCCACCATTCCCTTCATCGTCGCTCGCCATCTCCATTTATTCCCTTGGCTGAGTTTCTCCACCACTAGTGCTCCTGGAACACATTCGTCGTCCACAACTCTGGTGCACATTGCTGTCGCACTTCGCCAAGTTCATCTTCAGTTCCAATGAGCTCTAATCCGTCTCTTCCACGTCATTATGTGCCTTTTGATCCTTTTCAGCTAGCCTCGCACATAATTTAGATTTGGTGCAGTAAGCCAGCAGGAATCCCTCTTTGTCCTTAATGTCGATCGCCATCGCCGCTACCTCGATTCCATCGCTCCAGTGAGCCATGGATCCCACCATGGTCATTTTCACCATCCCCTAACCTCTCTAAACATGTCATGATGCTCCGTTTCATCCCATTCTTGCTATGGTGAGTTATCACCATGGAAGCCATCGCCACCGCCATAGTTCACCACTGTCCGACCACCTCAATGCCTCCCCGTCATTGCCATCCACACCATTGTCTTCCTGGTTAGCTATTGATGCTTATGTGCCATTTGTCTTAGCCCGAAGTAGTAGGTTTTGCATCGCCACCGTAGCTCCAATCTGCACTGCCGTCAGGCTTAGCTACTGCCCTACCTCCGGTGACTATTGGTTGCTGTGCCGCCACCATTAGCTCTGCACTAGACCGAGGAAGCCATCCCGGTGCTCCTTGGTCTCGCTATTTCACTCTTTCGCCCCTAACATTGCTCGTTGGACTTCACCATCGCCTCACATCGTTGAGAGCCCTCCTCTGACCACCTCTTTGGCTGCCATCCCCACCAATGGATTCACTATGAGCCCCTCTATCTGTCCCTGGCCTTGCCATGACATCTCTGTCCCTCCCTTTGTGCTGGCGAGTTCACCGACAAGCTCAATTGAGAACGCTATTGTGCCTCTGTCCTGACTTGCCGACTATGGACGTCGCCAGTAGATTAGTTAAATTAATTAATCACAATTAAACCTAATGAGTCTATAACATCTATGCTCGAACGGATTAATCAAGCTAAAATTATAACTTAATCTGGTTTTAAACAATGAGCACTAACATATAAATCCCACCTGTCAAATATTTTAAAAATTAATAAAACCCTAACGAGTAGGCCCCACCTGTCAGTCTAATGGCACAATAAACCCAGATTTTCTCTAGAAAGAAAATTTAAAATTAAAATGGAAAATTTATGCACAATATTTTCTTTTCCTTTTTCAGCATTTTTCAATCCAAACCAGATTCAAATGCATGTAACTCTTGCATATGAACTCCAAATTGAATGATTTTTGTCACTAAAAGTTTCTAAAATCATTATTTTTCATATTATAAAAAATATTTGGATTTTCTCTCTATTTGAATTTATCTAGCTCTTATTTACAATATTTGGTATTTGCCGACTAGATACCGATGTTTCGAAAAACTTCATCGACAAGCTAGAGAAAGACCAAGAGTTCAGCAAGTAAGGCAAGCACCCCCCTTTGATCATGTTGATATCATATTTTAATGTTATATATAAATAGTGTTCAAAACTATTATGCACGTTAATTTTGGTAAAAATTGATATATTGGTAAGGTCTATAGTTATACCCAATTGTTGCATTGATCTTGCCTTGACAAATTGTTACCCTTGCTGTCCTATGTAACGAAAGTGTACGGCCCCCCGTACGTTATCAGGTGGGTAGCAATCTCCCCTATATGTGGATAACCTTAGGCCAGACAATCAAGTAATATTAACAATTCATGTATTTAAAATATTACGGTAGCGGTAGGAAAAATCGAAAAAGAGTATGATAAGTGAAGGTGTTGCTAGATAATTGATAAGACGATTCATGATATGAGGCGAGGGACAGGTGATAAAGAGACATGGTCTAAGGATTAATTTGATAAGAGACCCCTAATGAAGCCAAAGCACACGGTGTTGTCATTCAGTCAAGTTTTATTAGGTGTTAAGTAGTCATTAGTCAAATTAACATGCATTTATATATAATTCCAACTTGGCTTATGAACAGCAAGATAAAAGTGACCCAAAATAATATGAATTAAATGATAAGCATAAATTAAATAATAAACATGACAACTCTAAGATAACGAATTCTACTGACTAGTCTACATTACAGCATGTTCATAATTCCCCCTTTTATGATTAATCCTTACACCTAGATCCTTAATCATGGCATGAATTTCATAATATTAAAACATAGCATATAATACAATTAAGCATGGCATCGATTAACCTAAGACAACATGTAACGAATACTTAATTGCAAAATTTTAATCAACGATATGTGACATGGCAATAATATCTGAGACAAGCAATAGTTATCCATGGACAAGTGAGATGCGAAATGGAAAGGTTATGGCCGCGACGTACTTGCCTTGAGCACGCTCGGCGAGGCCGCTGCCCAAAGGATTTGAAACACGAGACTGACCGGGAGCTCCTTCAATCTCTGTGAGAGAACCCACAAGGCGGAATGGAATGGAATCAGACGGAGAGTATGCCGAAATTATCAAGGAGTGAAAAGGATGCTCGATGGGACAAAATGTGTTCGTTGAAACTTTCGCCGTACGAACCATTGTTTGGCTGGTCAAACAATCAAAACGGCCAAAACGACGTGACCATGTTCACGTTCAGAGAAAACCATGTGCGAATGGTCGTTCGACTGGGTCTGCAGTCGGTCGTGCCGTGCCGTCCTGCATCGCCACCGATCGGCTAGCCACCGCCGCCAACCGCCACCACCGGCCACCACGCCACTGGCCATTGCGTCGCCAGTGCCCTGTGGCCGCGCCACGGCCTGCGCCGCCGCGCCGCGCCTTGCAGCGCACCACCTTGCGCCACCACTACCCTGTGCGCGCTACGCCGCCACCTCCCTACGCGCGTCGCCCTGCGCCGCTGCTGCCCTACGTGCACCGCACTGCCGCCTACCTGTGTCGCCGCAAGAGGGAGCCAGAGAGAGAGAAAAGAGAGAGGGAGGAAGAACTTGGGGAGGGAGGCGGCATGAGGTGAGGGTGGTGGCGCGATGGCCCCTGGCTTTTAAAGATTAGGATTTTTTTCGGGTGTTACAGTTGTAGATTGTAGGTGATTTTTGGGCTCGTACGGGCATAGAGGGTATCCATGTTCAAAGTGACCTTACCGGAAAGGAAGATTTACCAACACATCGTATGAGTCTTGAAACGCTGGAGGGCACTCCTCGTCCTAAGAAGGGAATCGTAGTGCGGTAGTTGTTAGGACCGGTAATATAAAATTTTCATCACGAACTCTCAAATTGGGTACCGATGGCATCGCGTAACATGTATAGCATGGTGGGATGTTTATATCATATGTGTAAAGTATACAACATATACAGAGTTTAAGTCTATTTGAGTAGTTGTGTCCTCGATTATGGACAAAGTTTGGTGAAATCCCACAATAAGTAACTTTATATTTTGTAAAATGGTTTCAGGAAGTATGGATAGAAAATTTATGCATAGTGTGTTCGGTAAGGTTATTACAGCTGTTTCAAAATCCTAGGGCAGCAAACCTCTTGTTTTAGATTATGCTATTATGGATTTACCATTATTTACTTATCAAATACAAAATGCTCTTACAACTTCCGTTTTGCAATCTATTATTGGTTATTTCAATTGAAAACATGTTTTTCGCAAATTAAACTACACTAGATAGATATTTTTGACTCAGCTTGCATACTATATCACTTAACTATAAAGTCTTGTGGAGTACAATTTTTGTACTCACCGTTATTTGTTGAACATATTCAAAGGATGTAGAAAGAAGATCCATCTTGCTGTTATTATTACACAACATATTTTGCCAATGAGGAAGCCAATTTCTAGGGTTTTGCCTCAATTAGTTGCCTGTGGATGGGTTGAGACATACTTGCTGATTTTTTATGCCTCTTTTATCTCCGCTGAACAGTTTTTATTTAATGTTCTATTTAGCCAGTCGGCCCAAGTGTTGTAAACTTCGTCGTGTAGGTTTATGTTCGATCGCTACCTATGTGCACTACCTTGTTTTAAATTCACCGTGTATGGATATGATATGAATGTTGTTAAATGTGTGTGCTAGCAACTGATCTTGAGATTAGCACAGTAAACACATAGGATTTGAATTCTAGATCCCCCAAAGACCCATTTGTAAACATGAATCACAAAGCATCATCCGACGTACTCAAATTTGAGCTTTCCAAAACAAAAAAGCACTCAAGTGATGTTTAGCAATTTCCAAAAAAAATTGTACTGCAATACTATTGCTCGCCCTGAAAAATTCAGGGATCTTTTTGCAATGGCTATATTTGGTTGGTGGGGGTATAAATACCCTCCACCAGCACAAGGACAAGGTTAGAGACTTCATTTAACATCCTTGAGAAATAGAGCACTCTCTCTACACATCAATTTTACACTTCGCACTTATTTGAGGTAGTTGAGCCAATTCAAGTGTATTTCATTCTAGATTGATTCTTGGTACTTGATCGCCATCAAGCAAAGTTTTGGTTTATTACTTTTGGTGCTTGCCGGCACTTAGATGGCTTGGCGGGAGCTTGTGAGCTGACCTCTTCAAGAAGATTGTGAAGATGATCGACGTCCTGTTGTGAAGGTTGGAGCCCACCTACCCGGAGTGGGAAAGAGCTACAAGTAGTGGATTGAGGAGTGAGGCTTAATTCGTAGAGCCGATCAAAGTCGCTTAGGTTTTTTTTAACGTGGACTAGGGAAGATTGACAAGTCCTCGACACCACGAAAAACATCCCTTATCATTTGGTTATTTCTTTGCCTCTACTTTTCGCACTTATATTTCTAGCTTATTGTGATTATTGAGATTGTTATATTTAGTTGTGCTAGAGATATACTTGTAGAGACTTGTACTTGTGGTGCCTTAGCTATACTAGAATTATGTAGATTTGAATTACTTTGAAATCTTGCCTAGCTCTGAACTGTGGTAATGTTTTAGAAGGCATGAAATTTTTAAAACCTCGTATTCACCCCCCTTTAGTTGGTTGTCCTTAATCCTACACTCGTCAAGGTTATTGCAGCTATTTTGAAATCCTAGGGCAGCAAACCTCTTGTTTTAAATTATGCTATTATTGCTTTACCATTATTTACTTATCAATACAAAATGCTCTTACAGCTTCTATTTTGCAATCTATTATTCGTTATTTCAATAGAAAATATGTTTTCGCAAATTGAACTGAACTAGACAGCTATTTTTGACTCAGTTTGCATACTATATCACTTAGCTATAAAGTCTTGTGGAGTACGATTTTTGTACTCACCATTACTTGTTGAACATATTGAAAGGATGCAGAAAGAAGATCCATGTTGCGGTTATTATTACACAACATATTTTGTTGATGAGGAAACCAATTTCAAGGGTTTTGCTTCAGTTGCCTGTGGAGGGTTGATGCATACTTGCTATTTTTTGTGCCTCTTTTATCTCTGCTGAACAGTTTTTATTTTATGTTCTATTTAGCCGGTCGGTCCATGTATTGTAAACTTTACCCCGTAGGTTTATATTTGATCGTTACCTATATGTACTACCATGTTTTAAATTTATCGTGTATGGATATAACATGAGTATTGTTGAATGTGTGTGCTAGCATCTGATCATGGGATTAGCACGATAAATATATAGGGTTTAAAATGCTAATTTGAGATCCCCAAAGACCCGTTTGTAAACACGAATCACAAAGCATCATCCGACGTACTGAAAATCGAGCTCTCTAAAACAAATAAAAGCACTCAAATACTGTTTAGAAATTTCAAAAAAAAAACTTAACACACCAACGTTAATGGGCTCAGCCCGTAAAAATTTTGTTTTTTAGTCTAAAATTTGAAAATTTCTTACAAATAGACCCCTGGAGAAAAGATTTGCAAAAATAGACCCGTTACTCGGCGCCAAAGCACATGGCGCCGAGGATACATAGCACGACGCCATGTGCTTTGGTGCCGTGATGTGACACGTAGGATCCACGGTGTCAAATCACGGCGTCAAAGCACATGGCGTCATGTTGTGTATACACAGCGCTAAAGGGCTTGGCGCCGTGCTCTGGGACTTAAGCCTGAGCACGGCCCCACGGCCCCCCATCCCTCACTCGTCTCTTCAGCTCGAGCAAACACAGACAGGCGCCCTCCGCCCCCCAGCTCTCCCCTCTCCAAATCCACTTCAATCTGTTGTTTTTTCTCGCAATTTTGCTTCCAAACCGACGAACCAAGGTGAGCTCCCTCCCCTTACTTGATTTTTTTCTAATATATATGATGTATTTGAGGTACATTTCATGGGGCAAGATTTGAAACTCTAGATAAAAATAGTTCGATTTGGCTCGGTTTTAGGTTGGATTAGCGTTGAGTATGTGTAATATAAGAGTAGTTGTATGTGTAGATTCATTTTTAGAGTTTGATTTGGGTAACTATGATAGATATGGCTAACCTAGGCTTAGAGCTATTGAAGAATAGTAGTTCTTATTCATTTTGTATTTTAGGTTGTCATGAGTTTCACCCGTTTGCCACCTTCTCCGTCGTGCAGAAATATACCATGTCGGAAGCCGAGAGACCAGTCGGATTTGGGTCACCGAAGGAAGACCTTTCCTTGGAAAGGAGGGACATCTTCGGTCCAGGCTACCGCCTGATACCAAGCCGGCGTGCTCAACCCGCGTGGCCAAAATGCAGGCACAATGAGGACGCGGTCATGCAGGTCGTGGACTACCCATTCGATGGCGAACGACGTTTCTTCCGATGCCCACACTTCGGGGTACAAATTGCTAATAGTACATTTTTCATTACTACTTATGGAGTCTTCATGTTAACCGTCCTTTCCTGCAGATGGCGAAATGCAACTTCTCCTGCTGGATCGACCCTCCTCATCAACTGTATATTGTCAAGTACGTAGGTACATTATGGGATCGAATATTTGAGTTGGAGGAGCGAATCGAGACTCTCAACGATGAGAACAGCGACCTCCGCCAACAGATGCAACGTGAGAGGGGCAACGAGGAGGTTGTGAACATAGGAAGCTCATATGATCCGACATGTTGCTGCGCGAACCCTAGCTGCATATGTGTGTGCCACTACAACGACGGCCAGCCACGTCCGAGGCGTCCCCCTCAGCAACTCCATGTGGGATCCACGAGGCTCGTTCGGCATATAGGCTGAGGTGTATGGTTGTACCTTGCACTAGTAGGCCACACTGTCATGTGTTCGTTGTTGTGTTCATGGTGTGGCGCTGGCACTATTTTCATTTGCAACCTAACGTTTCAGTTGAAATACAACGCAGCAGTACTTGTATGTATATGTGTGAATGTATGTGTATGTGTTTTGTACATGCAGAAAAGACAGCACTTAGCTGTTTTTTGTGCATGTTCAGGTAGCACGGCGCCAAAAAACCCTGGTCAACATGTGTCAAATAATATGACATATAACGACAATGACAAGTTCGAATGGAAATATGTCGTCGTATGTGATATTATTGAGGTTTTCAGCTATTTTGTATGTGTATATGTGAATATATGTGTATGTGCATGTGTTTCGAAAAAGGCAGCACTTAGCTATTTTTTGCAGGGTCAGGCAGAATGACGCCAAAGGCCCTGGCACCATATATACATAATACGGCGCCAAAGGTTCTGGCGCCGTACTATGTATGTCCAGCGCCAGAGCCTTTGGCGTTGCGCTGCCTGAGCCTGCAAAAAACAGCTAACTGCTGTCCTTTTTGAAACATATGCACATACACATATATTCACATATACACATACAAATAGCTGAATACCTCAATAACAACATCACGTAAGTCTCAATAACGTAAAACAACTTCACATAACTCTCAATAACCCTCAAAACGTAGAACAACATCACATAACTCTCAATAAGTCTGAAAACATGACATAGCTCTCAGTAACTCTTAGCGCACAAACTAGAGTTAGTCTCGCTGCCTCTTGGCCCTTCCCTTGCCCTTGGCCCAGAGCATCAGTCTCTGGAGTATACGTGCTCGGGGGACAGGCTGAACGACGAGGCCGCTGCGAAGCCTGAGTAGATGGTGCGTTAGGCATCTGCGACAGTCCAATCTCGTCGTGGGTAGGTGCCTCCTTGTCCTCGTGCCCCTCCTCGTCCTCGTGCTCCTCCTGCTCCACCTCGTCGTCGTCGTCGCCCTGAGCGAAAGTTGGAGTGCGTGACGAGCTCCTCGTCGACTGGCGCCTGCTACGGTGCGATGACGAGGCTGCAGCGGCTGAGGTACCCGAGCGCTGGGAGGCAGCCGGTACAATCACGTCTGTCGACGAGCGTGCGCGGCTACCTAAATGACTAGCCGTCTTACTGATGCGACGTTTAAGTCTCTGCAAGTAATGATATGTCAGAATAGTATCATACTGAATGGCTCTAACTTAACGAATTATGTTCGTACCTGCAATAACTCCCTCAGGCGCGTGGCGTCGTCCACGCTGCCAACTGGATAGCTCAGAACCTGATCGATCTCATGCACAGTGGTTCGAAGAGAAGTCCCCTAAAGAAATAAGGAAACATAAGTAAGTGCGAGACAAACGTATTGAACCGAAGTATTGCAAATATTATGCTTTCCGTACCACTAGATCGATAATCGGAGCGGCCTCGACCACTCTGCCCTCCCTCGCACGCCTGTCATACGCGGTGTCCGAGGACGCGAAGTCCGTGTAGTCGACATCGGTCCACCGCTGCCTCAGCCTGTAATGGGTGGCACTGTGGTACCAAGACAAGTAATCCCGGAAGATGGTGTTGGTGTGGGGGTAGCGTCCAGCTCGCAGTTGTCATCCATCCTCCTCCACCACTGGATGTGGTCTCGGTGGTAATGAGCGAAGTCTATGACCTTTCTTTGGCGGATCCTGTCGAACTTGTACATATAGCACATGTCAACAATACGTGTTAGAGTAAGAACCAATACAATTCTAAATGAATCAAAAATTGTAACTTAATTGTGCAAATCAATAGAAGTGGACACCCACTCAGGAGGGTGGGACTGTGCGATGCCAAACTGCCGCAAAATCGTGAAAAAAGCCGTAGATTGGAGTGGATTTGGAGGGGGAAGAGAGGGGCACCGGCGGGCGGCTGAAGAACTCTGCTCGGGTTTAGGGGAGGAATGAGGAGGTGGGGGCCGGGCGGCCGGGCTCGGACTTAAGTCCCAGAGCATGGCGCCAAGCCCTTTAGCGCCGTGTATACACAGCACGGTGCCATATGCTTTGGCGTCGTGCTTTGACACTGTGGATCCTACGTGTCATATCACGGCGCCAAAGCACATGACGTCGTGCTATGTATTCTTGGCGCCATGTGCTTTGGCGCCGAGCAACAGGTCTATTTTTGTAAATTTTTTCTTCAGAGATGTATTTATAAAAAACTTTCAAATTTTAGATTAAAAAGCAAAAATTTTACGCTCAGCCCCCCAACTCTCCCACCGTGCACCGTGCTGGAGATGCCGAAGTCGTCGTCAACGCTTGCCAAGAGCTGTCACCTAATCTTCTTGGGTTCATTTGCCCCGAGCACAATAATTTCTCTTCCATATCATTGCTTACTCTTCTTATTACAGAGCTCACAGATCCTCCTATGGCTAACCAGGGAGAGAAAACAATCATCCACACGTTGCGA
The DNA here is from genome assembly GCA_036346265.1 of Melocanna baccifera. Taxonomy (NCBI): domain Eukaryota; kingdom Viridiplantae; phylum Streptophyta; class Magnoliopsida; order Poales; family Poaceae; genus Melocanna; species Melocanna baccifera. Next base: position 14,093,697 of record CM070695.1, read on the forward strand.
GATGCCCTGTTTCAGTTCGCAGTCAAGTCCAGGAAGCTGGCGTCGCCCATGCTGCAGCCATTTGGGCGTGAATCGGAACCGGTCACCGTCGACGACGAGGAGCTGAGGGCGCTCAAATCCAAGCTGCGGAGGATCCACGCCACGCTCCGCGACGCGGAGACCCTGTCCGTTAACGACCACTCCGTCCGGCTCTGGCTGGCCGAGCTCGGTGACCTCGAGTACCGTGCCGAGGACGTGCTCGAGGAGCTCGAGTACGAGTCGCGCCGCTCCGCCCAGCTGGAGGAGCTCAAGATCGATCTCCTGGGCACCGCGACAGGTAAGCGGAAGCGGGAGGTCGCGCTGCTGTTCGCCGCCGCCCCGGCGGAGCGCCTCCGCCGCAAGATCGACGACATTTGGGCGAGGTACGAGGAAATCGCGTCAGATCGGAAGAAGCTCCGGCTAAGGCCATGCGACGGCGTGGCCCGGCCCGTGGTCAGTGCGCTCGTGCCGAGCAGCTATCTTTCCCGAGGCCCGCTCCACGGGCGGGAGCGCGACGTGGAGAGGGTCGCCGATCTGGTTTGCCAGCCCGACTGCTCGAGAAATTACGCCGTCGTGCCTATCGTCGGGATGGCCGGCGTCGGGAAGACGGCGCTCGTGCAGCACGTCTTCGGCATGGAGGTCGTCGCGTCGCAGTTCGACCTGACCCTCTGGGTCTGGGTCTCACAGGAATTCGATGTCGTCAGCGTGACGGCCAAAATCGTGGAGGCGATCACCAGGAAACGCCCTGAGTGCTGCGAGCTAAGCACGCTTCATGAAGTCATGGTTGGGCGCCTGAAAGGTAAGAGGTGCTTGATCGTTCTTGACGACCTATGGGATGACAATCCATTCCACTGGGACAGCCTGACTGCCCCGTTGAGATTCTGCGCAGCGGGGACCACAGTTGTCTTGACGACGAGGAGCAGGAAGGTCGCCAAGATGACGAGCCCAAAGGTGTATCAGCTGAGCTGCTTGTCAGATGACCACTGCTGGCTTGTATGCCAGCGATGGGTATTGCGCAATGATAATGACATCATTGACCAAGAGCTGGTGAGGATAGGCGAGCAGATTGCAATGAAATGCAGAGGCTTGCCATTGGCAGCAGAGGCAGCTGGTATTGCCCTGAGCACTTCAATTAGCTGGAAGCACTGGAATGAAGTGCTGGAGAGCAACCTGTGGGCTGACAACACTGAGGTGAAAAAGCTGGTGCTGCCTGCACTAAAGGTGAGCTATGATCATTTGTCGATGCCGCTGAAGCGCTGCTTTGCGCTCTGTTCATTGTTTCCGAAGGGCTTCGTGTTCCACAAAGATGCACTGGTCCAGCTGTGGACCGCGCAGGGTTTTGTGGATGCTGAAGGAGAATCCTGCCCTGAAGATGTTGGCAGCGGCTACTTCTATGACTTGGTATCAAGATGCTTCTTCCAACCTTCCCCATCTCATGATATCGGCGAAGGGAAGTTCGTCATGCATGATCTTTACCAGGAGCTTGCTCAGTTTGTTTCCGGTGATGAGACAGATGAGTGTAGGATGATAGAGCACCATAATTTGATGGAAGTCAATGAGAGAGCTCGGCATTTGTCATTTGTCCATGAGGTGTCCCACTCTGACAAAGATATATACTTGAACTCATTTCGTGGCCAAGATCTGCGAACATTCCTGTTTGTTGCAAGAATGGAAAAGGACCATGGAGGGATGCCCTTCAGAACAAAGATTCCTTGTAAGCTGGCCACAGATTTCGAATGCTTAAGAGCTCTAGATTTGAGCAACACTAACATCATGGATCTACCAAAGTCAATTGGAAGTCTGATACATCTAAGGTACCTCTGTCTGGAAAATACTGGAATCCAGACCATGCCAGAGTCAATAGGTGCCCTCTTCCACTTGCAGACAATTAAACTTAACCATTGTTCTTCCCTTACTCAGTTACCTCAAGGTATCAAGCTCCTGTTGAACTTAAGATGCCTAGAGATTCCACATTCGAACATACAAATGCCATCTGGGATCGGACTATTGACTAGCCTAAAGAGGCTGCCTGTTTTTGTCGTCGGAAATGAGCCCGCTGGATGTAGCATAGAAGAGCTGAATGAACTGGTAAACCTCAGAGGAGATCTGCACATCATAGGTTTAAGCAATCTGGATTCTGCACATGCTGCCAATGTCAACTTACGGAAAAAGGTGGGGCTTCAGAAGCTAACACTTGAATGGTCCGACATAAGTATGAATTTAAACATGGCTCTGAGTGATCCGCAAGCCAATGAGGTGCCTCGACAAAATGATGCAGCAGCTCAGGTGTTACAGGACGTCAGTCCTAATTTGAATCTTGAGGAACTCATTATCAAGGGTTATAATGAATCATCATTTCCGGCATGGTTAGGGTGTCTATCCTTGGAAAGGTTAGCTTCTATAGAGCTGAAAGATTGTCGGAATTGTGAAGAACTGCCGCCTCTTGGCTGCCTACCATCCCTGAAACACGTTTTGATACAATCACTCCCAAGTGTCAAGCTGGTTGGTCCAGAATTTTTTGGCGACGTTTCAGATATCGCCTCCAGCAGCGGGAGGAAAGTCTCTAGTGTGTTTCCTGCATTGGAGTCGCTAAAGTTTAGGAACATGGTAGCCTGGGAGGAATGGTCAGGTGTCAAGGATGAACACTTCCCCAAACTGAAGTTTCTCAGCATTGCTAGGTGTTGCAATCTGAAGCAATTGCCCCAGTTCACTTCAGGACCAAAGCTAAGAATCCGGTATTGCGAGAAACTGCTCCAACTGCCTTTGTGTCAGGTATCTTCCTCAAGTTCAGATGAATATCATCAAGCTAATGACATGCATGCTTTAGTTTTTACATTAGACAGTTGTCATATTCTCAGTTCATTCTTGTTCAGTTGCTCTGCAATTATCGTTTCTTTTCTTCACCAATTAATACCATTACTTGTTTATTCTCATAGCTTAACACAAACGTGCTTTTGCTGACTTGTCCTCCTACTTATTAAATGTTCCTCACTCAGAATCACAAAAATATATGAAATGACCACTTACTGCAATCATGCGCAAGGTGAACGAATTAATTATTTGTTCCCATAGCGCCCTTGGCATTCTCTCATCTATACTAGGTAGGGGTGCAAACAGAGCGGATATTTTTCGACCGATCGTCCGTCCGTTTTAATTCGGATATAATTCGGAGCATATTTTTGGATATCCAAAGGTTTTGCCAGATACGGAAACGGATTCGGAAAAGGTATTAACCGACGGATACGGAGCTATCCAGATATTTTTCTGGATAGTTACCGGATATTTTTTCGGATAGTTATCGGATTCAAACTCGAATTCAATTCGGATTCGGTTCGGGACAACCCAACAGACACTTACTAAAAAAGCCATAATTTTCACAAACAGAGTCCGATTCGGGTGTTCTTGTACTCGTTGAAAAGTTTATTTTAAGACCTACGCAATGGTTAAGGCCTTATCTTCAAATACATCACGAATCATCTGCTATGACCGAAATAATATGATGGCTGTAAAATCTAGTTTTCTTTTTGTATGAGTTCGAATCTAAAACAATATAGGGTTGAATTGTATTTAGTTTGGGAACTATATGGACGTCCCAAGAGGCTATATAAGCCTTTTAATCGTAGCCTTTAGGGCTCAGACTATATTTGAGAAAAATTAATATACTAAAGTTTGTTTGAGTTCATTATTGCTGCCGAAATTCCATAGGAAATTAAGAGTGTTCTTCAATCAAGATCATTCAGTCTTTCCGCTGGGAATTGGGTGCACGGTAGATCTTCGCTTGGTGGTCGGTGAAATCAATACGAGCGTGTTTTGGCGGATTAAAGAGTGTTCGTCCCTTATACTGGTATTGGAGGATCATTACGATTCATCAAGACTCCCGTGAGTATCCATTCTACATCGAGAAGATCGGGCGATCCCGTATCAAATGATGTACTTGACTACTTGGCTATAGATAATTCTTATTTTCGAACTGTATGGTATGTAGCTAGTTAGCTACTACTTGTTTAACTAGTTTCTATCATTTACTTGCTACTTTGCTAACTAGAATTTACTTGTTGCTTAATTTGTCCCTGTCATCATGTGAAATTTGCTTGTTAAGCTACTAATGTAGTTCCATTGTAGATATGTAGTATAATGATTGATCTTTATACATGTGATATATATGGTTTTTGTTTTCGCGCATTATCCGACTAAATATTCGTGACCGAGACTAACTGTATTCGGAGTGGCATGTATTCGCTCCGTATTCGTGACCGAGAATATCCATATTCGTATTCATATCCGGCACTATCCGTGTCCGATACCGACTTTGACAAAAAATATGGAAAAGGATACGGAATGAGCAATATCCGTCCGTATCCGCTCTATTTGCACCCCTAATACTAGGACGTGTGCCTTACATTATGATTTATGAAAATATTTAGTCCATGCTACATACTTTTCTCACAGAAAAATAAGTTAAAAATGCTTTCAGACAACTGTTTAACGAAATATTTGTTTTATCTCCTGACCCAGAAACGTTGGAATTTGGTGAAATACATACAATGTCCAAGTGAACACTCCTACACATGCATAGCAGAAGAAGACATTTCAATCATAGAAACTTCCTGCTCCTACAATACATGAACGTAGGAAGTGGAGGGTATTGATCATTTGATCCGCTCATGGAGGTATTTCTTCTGAGAATCTTATTTCCAAACTTGGCTGCAACATGCAATTCCTTTTTATATACGCCTTTCAAGGATATTAATCCTCCTACGTTTCTTGAACGTGTTTTTCATTCATAAGGTGTATGGAATGCAAACATTTAGGCATCAATTTGGTCCTTCAAAAATGGAATGCTTAACTGCTGATTGATGCACTTCCTGCCGGCATGAAGCTTTGAAATATTTGGAAGGCGTGCGTTTTGCAAAAAAAGGGAAAAGATGGACTCATAGTCTCATACTTCAACTGTCTGCTCACTGATACTAATTGCTAAAAGTCTGTATACTCAAGCGGTTTGCAGGAATGCAAATCTTTGTTTCAGTGGAAATATATTAGTATTTTTTGTGTTTGAGGAAAAAAGATACTACGATTTTTTTACAACAATGGCATCATTTTCTTCTCTTCTTTTCTCTTTTTTTGGAACCATGTATTGTATTTTACCGTTTAATGCAACAATGCGCAGCTCTAATGAGTATTCTCAATAAAAAAATTGGTCTAAAAAAACCGAAGGAGTAAAAAACATAAGAAAACGTGGCTCTAGGTAGGAAACATACGTGAAACTGCAGTACGGCATACAAAAATATGCTTCAAAGAAAATGCATACTAATTTGTTAAGAATTTTTACTGAAACAAATCTGGCCAAAATATGAAAGAGGTATGGTCCAGTATTTGCATATGAATGCTCTGAAATGATCTCCTGTGTAATATATATTTTTCAAAAGAAATGAAAGAGGGACAGGACTGGTCCAGTATTTGTATCTCAATGCTATCAAATGATCTCTTGTATCAGAAATGTAGGTTATTCTACATTTCCAGATATGTTCATTTACAACTTCAGAATGTTACCTTCCACTATGTAATTGAAAGTAATAATTACTACAGACGTTCAACTGAATATTTTCGATCTTCCACAGTGCAAATTACGCATGCTTGATAAGAAAACTGGTGCTTACCAAAAAATGTTCTAAGCATAGAAGTACTGGGAAGCCGAAGCAGTAGATGGGTGCATCCATGAATGGATTAGCCTCGTACGCCCTCACAACAGCACTACAATGCTGCAGACAAGTGCATGTTTGTGACGAAGCACACAAATATGCTTGTATTTTTTCAAGCATTATTCGCGGTAAGACAACGCAATTGGGCAACATGGCTGGCCGGAGATGCTCTAGCATGTTTGGCTCGATATGCCAAGTGCACAACCATGATCTGAATTGGGCATTACTTTTTGAAGTGCTCACCGCATTGCATTATCTTCATCGCTGACACATGGCATACAAAAATGTGGTAAGTAGCCATTCGTAGGTTTCTACTGTCTCATCAGAAACAATCTTACACCCAAAATTAACAGTGGATTTGTGATGGTTAACGCCAACAAATGGGATAAATGCAAGTTTTGTCGGTTCACACGGTACATGCTGTCAAAAACCACTACATCACCAAATGCATCGTAGTCTATACGGACTGCAGGTCTACCCACAACAATCTTCTCAAACATCTTGCATTATCTGACTCGTATTCAAAAAAGAACTCATTATCTTCCTGCTGTCGTGCTTGCATATACTTGATCACATGATCAGCATCTCTCTCGATAATTTGCTTCTTCGTTTGTCTGTCAAAGAAGTTGTATAAATCTCTTGATACGAATCCAACTTCTTTGTACCCACCATGGTGATTCTCCATAACATTCATTACTTAATACTTACGCAAACCCCCTGCTTTTAATTCTATTACCTTAGCTTTTTATGCATCACTCAGTCCACGGTGTGATCGTAGGAAAACAACCTCATCAGGTTTAGCTAGTTCATGATCATGCTTATCTATAAAATCTTTAACAAACCAAAGCCCATATTTCTTGTCAAGCGCGATCGTGAACTAAGCCTTGCACCCACATCGATTGACAGCATGTGTCTCTCTTTGCCTGTCGGTTATGTCCATCTATATGTCCTTTGGATACCCTTCTCTAGAGCAAACAAATTTCCAATGGATTATCATTTTTGTAGTAGGATCATGTTCAACATAGTCTTTCCATACGCTAATTCCTTTTTCCTTGGCATAACAATTGTAAAATTGAAAATCTTCCTCCTCACTCTTAAATCTCTTATTAACTATCATAAAATACTCTTCTCGATCCTCAACAGTGCTGCTCTTATCGGCCATCATGTACGTATATAACTGCAAGTAACAACACATGGATTTAGTATTGTTGAATAGGCACCCCCTACATATTCATAGCGTATATACTATCAATACAAACAAGCAATAGCCAAATAACCAAATAACATTCCACTTTGTTGATTCGACAAAGATTACCTTCTTACATAATCCACAATCACTGCCAATGGTGGACCAAACAAAAAAAACTAAGGGTTAATGAATGTAACCTCCTTCGTCTAAAAAAACTCCATTCGGACTGACAAACAAAACCATAATCCATATTCCAAATCTATGGTGCTGCTTTTCCAATCTTATGTTATGCTTGCTACTTTGTTCTTCACCATCATAATTGGCACTAGAAAAACTTACTCAATACAATTTACATTGCAGATGGCACTACAAAAGTAATTGGCATGTTGGTAGAAATTTAACATTTAGATGAGGCACATATGAAAGTTCAGTCCTAAAAAACTTGACTGATGCATCCTTGTGGTCAAACTTGCTTACCCTTTTGTGCAATGCCATTGTCAACCACACGATGACATGACCTTCTGATTATGCAGTGTATAAAATACTCACATTGGTAGTTACCTACACAGATTACATGAGGATATCTTAGCACACCTGCAAGTGCTATAATTCATTCAGCTTGACCCCATTGCTTATGTGTTCAGAAACTGAAACTTCAACTGCTAATGATTCTCGAACCCTTCCAAATGAGCTCAAATGCTCAATGACAAATTAATTGTATGTTCCTTTTTCTACATAAATCCTTTTTTGAGATGGTCATACTAGTTCATTATTCTTTTACATTCAGGCAACTATTCTGAAAATACAAAGTGATTGACAATAAGCAACTTGCTCACACTTACCCAAATATAACAATGAACACTTCTACGTTTCCATCTCTTGGTTTTCAAGACACGCTAGTGCATGCAAAGAAGAACTCTTGTGTAATAAACCTATTTTGGTTTTAGATGCATGGAAACTATACAGTGGCAACCAAAATAATACAATTCATCTAGGCAACCAACAAAGACAATCAATTAGCGTGGATATGAATGCACTTGGCACAATCCTCGTCACGCTAAGGCCCCAACAACGGATGCATCGTAGTACATCAGTTATGACTGCATTGCCGCGAGCATACAATCACACAGCAATGCATTTAGTCCAAGAGCTGAAATTGCTCGATAAAATGTGTTTCCTAGCTAAGTCCTACCAAGCAAGATGTTGGCATCACAGAACAATCACAGATATTCTTCTAATCTACAACTAAAAGAGAATAGAATAGGCAAACTACCTAGTGCTGCCATTGGCCACTGCATTTTTGGTAAATCAATGGAATTCTGATAGTAATGTAGTTTCATGGTTGTAGATTAGTGCACAACATTTACCTTCTTCAGGTTGAGCGTGAGGTACTTTCCTTTGGTACACTCCCGATCGAGGTCACCCGATCTAGTTCACAGATCGAGATCCAATGAGGAATGTGCTTCTCTCTTGGAGGACGATGACGATGGTGATGAGGCGACAGAGGAATCTGCTCTAGCTGCATAGGTAGTGCCATAACTCCTGCCCTGCCCGCTAACCCGTTGACCGACGTCGCCCGCTTCGGGATCATCGGGAAGCTCTCGCTCATTGACTGCTTGGCCACTAACCCACCGGCCGCTGTTGGCTGCTCCAGAATCATCGACAAGCCGCACGCTCCTGTCCACATAGCTTGGCCGCTGACCCACAGACCACCGCTAGCCGCTCCAGAATCACCGAGAGCCTAATATCCCGCCACCCCAGGCCCTGCTTTCGTGAGTGAGTCATAGCCGCCTGTCGGATTCTGTAACAACAACTCTGGAATCCTCTGTGTAAATCGCACTAGTCTAGAAAAAACTAGTGCACACAGAGTTAACAGGGATACATATCATACATAATGACAAACTTTATTATAAGACAAATAGTACGGGCCTAGGGGAAGGCGAGCATAGCACCTGCAAGGCAAGATGGTGAAAAAAGTTAAGCTGTGTCGGCACATACATTACAAGCACAAAATGCTTGTGAACGTGCTAACCGTCCTAAGCAAATGAAAGAGAAAACACAGGCAAGAATGGCAGATTAAAAAGAAGTATGCCTTTTGGACCAATAAGGCTAACCATCTGACTTATTCATCACCTTTGCTAAGTGCTAACTAACGGCACAGCAATGCAAACAAGTAATTGTAACACTCCAGCCCAACCTCTGAGCTCGAAATACTACCACTACTACCAAACTGTACCAATTTATCAACTATTGAAAGAAATGCGTAAGCCACACAATATAAAGTAGTTCCAATAAGACACAATATAACTGCCAACACCTGACATTAAAGTTTGATCAAGATAACTAAAGGTAATATGTAAATTACTATTGCACTTGGGAATATATGTGTGCTACTCCCATTCACGCATGTTGCTATCATCATACACCTAGAAAAAACAACAAAGTAAGAGTGAGTTCAAAAACTCAGTAAGTACACAATAAAACAGTGACATCAATTTAGCAATTCAATCAATACCAAGACTATGAACTGTAAATCATAATCTCTGTAACTGTATTACTTACTCTGTCACTTTCATGTAATGCGATGCATCTGTAACTGTAGCTTATACTGATATAGTAGAGTGTTCACCCGTCGATGGACTACTCAATCGCCCCATCCTTTTTCATATGGGGTCTCAACCTCTACTCCCATGGAGTTCCTACTGAAGTAGATCCTGTGTATGAGTGCAATGCATGATGTAACATGATTTCAATATTGGCATTTAATCAAGTAGCAGTCATTAGGGTATGATTAGCACGTAATTATGTACATCATCTCATAAATACTATATATCATGGCATGGAAACACGAGTAGCAAGCATTGTGGTAGCCATTTTAATTAATGTTCGATTTTTCCTTTCTACAACTACATTTTGCTCCGGAGTGTAGGTGGTGGAAAACTCATGCTTTATTCCAAGTTCATCACAAAAATCTTCAATTTTAGCATTTTTGAACTCGGAACCATTATCACTTCTAATTTTCTTTATTATGAAATCAAATTCATTTTGGGCTCTTTTTGTAAAACTTTTGAAAACTTCAGGAGCTTCACCTTTGTCATTTAAGAAGAATACCCATGTATATCTAGAGTAATCATCTACAATAACTAAACAATAGCTATTGCCCCCAATGCTCTTATAAATTGTTGGCCTAAACAAATTCATATGTATATGTAAGAGCTCTAATGGTGTAGAGGTTGACATGATACTTTTGGAAGGATGAGAATTTGCAACTTATTTTCCGGCTTAGCAAGCACTACAAAGTTTATTTTTCTCAAACTTCACATCTTTTAAGCCAACTACTAGATCATATTTGAAAAGCTTTTTGAGTTGAATCATGCCCACATGACCCAACCTTCTATGCCATAACCATCCCAAAGAGATTTTTGCTAATAAACATTTTTTCAAACTTGAAATTTAATGTTTTTACTAGAGATATATTAGAAATAGAAAGGTCACTTGAGATAGTGATTTTACCCAATCCTAATATCTTTTCTTTGCTATTGTCGTCAAATGTGATTTTTTTTTCATTACTTTCATTTTTGAATGTGGTGAACATCTTTCAATCTTTGGTCATGTGTTGAGTGCATCCACTATCTAACACCCAATGCCTTCCACCGGCCTTGTAGTTCACCTACAAAAGAAAAATCAAGTTCTTTTAGGTACTCAAATTTGTTTGGGTCCTTGGAGGTTAGTTACCATAGCTTTGGGCACCCAAATGGCATTCTTTTTGGCGCATAAAATTGAAGTGCTAAAAAATTTTATAGCAATTTTACCATTATTAGATTTCTTGAGCAAATAGTAAGAATCATACAATCTAATGGAAGGAGTTTTATTTTCTTGACAAAGTTTGCCATTTGGCCTAACAAATCTTGTAACCTCTTTTGTTGGTTTCTAACATTTCTTGGACATATACCCAAATCCCTCCTTATTGAATCCGCGTTTAAAACTCCAAATAAAACATTAATGGCTTGAGCATCTAAATGAGCGTTACACCCCTCTTGATCCATGGGGTGTGATGGATCAAGAGGTATGACATAGTCTTCATTTACGATTTTTCATATGCTCGGACTCATGGCCTTAAGATAAATAGACATTCTAATTTTTCAATAAGCATAATTCGAGCGGTCAAATTGAGGTGCCTTTCCTATAGCAATCCCCTCACTAGTCATTCTTTTCTCTCTAGACGGTTAAGTCTAATAGATGAGAGATCAAGCTCTGATACCACTTGTAGGATCAAGGATAACTGACTAGAGAGGGAGTGAATAGGATGTTCTAAAATTCTTGCCTTTCAAAGCAAATTATAACAACTTGATTACTAGGCAAATATACTAGATGAACTTAACCTATTCAATTCTAGTAATCTTAAAGTACCACAAGCAATAATGAATACAATTAATCTTCAAGCACAAGAATATATGACAAAGATGAAAATTTGCTCAACAATAAATGTAAATACTAAAGGGAAGCTAAGGAATAACCATAAGTGGACACACGATGTTTTTCCTGTGGTATCGAAGACTTGCCGGTCTTCACTAGTCCACGTTGAGGAAAGCCCAAGCGCTCTTGGACCGGCTCCATGAATTAAGCCTCAACTCCTCGATCACTATTGGTTACTCTTGCTCCTCTCCGGAGATGGCGAGCACCAAGCTACTCACAATCTTGCTTGGGCCTCTTCACAAGCTTCTTGAAGAGATCACCTCGCGATTAACCACCCGGCCGTCTAGGTGCCGACAAGCACCAAGAGTAAAAGATCACGCTTCGCTTGACAGCTCTCAAGTGCCAAGAATCAATCTAAAGAATGTATGCACTTGAAATAGCTCACAACACCTTAAATGAATGCACTCAATGAAAGGAGGTGTGAAATGAATGCTCAAGGCTCAAAGATGTTCAATGCAAGTTTAGCAGCATGTCCTTGAGCTGGTGGGGGAGTATTTATACCCCCACCAACCAAAACTAGCCATTACACAAATTTAATCTGAAAAATCAGGGAAATCGGAACTACCGTTGTTCAAAGTGTGGAACTACCGCAGTTCACTGTAGCACACAGTAACGACTATGTCAAAGTGTCAGAACTAGCCATTGAAAAGTAATGCGGTACTACCGCCGTTATAAGTGCGGTACTACTCTACTGCGGTCGTTCCACATGTCGGTACGGTACTACCGCATCACAGTAGTTCCACCGTGTATAGGCCGGTACTTCCGATTTCTGGCAGTTTAAGTTTTTCAAGAGGTGCTCTCTGGAAAAAACCGTATCACTGGAATAAGCCGGTACTTCCGAACATCTGTAGTTCTGCTATCTGGCGCGGTACTACCGCAAAGAAGTAGTTCCGTCGTGTTAATTCCGATACTACCGATTTTGGCACGCCCAAGTCCTAGCAAGGTTGCTCTCTTGAAAAAACGTACCACTAAAAAATCCGGTCCTACCGGGTTCCGGTAGTTCCGCAGATTACATAGCGAAACTACCGCACTCCGGTAGTATCGCGTTTTACACATCGGTACTTCCGATTTTTCTGAGAGAGTATAATTGGTTTTCAAACTTAATTTTATGTGCATGCTTGATCCTAGATTGATCCATATGGCACATAAATATGCTATCAAGCTACTTTCTATGATCCCTCTTAATAGTACGGCAACTATCTTATAATCCAGTCTTCCAACCTTTCTCGTAAGACCGGTAAAATACAAAAAGAGATCATATATTTCATGTACCTTGTTTTGATCCGTCTTGATGTCCATTTTGCATGCAACTTGTTTTAGTTCTTTGCGCAAATATGAGACTTAGCCTATGCAATGCTCAACAAACATATTAGTCACATATTCATAAATCATCATTAATTACCAAAACCAATTTTTAGGGGGCTAGATGCTTTTACACACGCTCATCAGCTCTGGACACACACCCACGGCCACAACTTCACAGCACTGCGTTGCACAATACTATTGCTACTAATCCCCAATCCTCTAAGAAAATCACTCTCATTGCTTGTACAAAAGAGAGCACGCTACTTTTGTTCACAGGAAAGAGAGTTCTTCTCTTTTAAAAGAGAAGTATCACATAACATTCATAAAATCGACTCGGTTCTACAAAGCAAAGTCTTTCTGAAAGGTAAATTCGATCATGTGATCAACCCATCCATCCACAACCAACAACCCTTCTCCCAAATAGTTGAGAATTCATTTCCCCACAAAACGTCACTCTACAACAACAAATCTACTTAGAGAAAGAAAACTGGATGGGAAATCAATCCTCATCCTAATAAACAACTCTATACAACATATATCATGTGGAAAATCTTCATTCCCCAAATCAGCTTTTCTATTCAAAGGAAAGGAAGCACATTTCCTTAGACAAGCAGATAATGCTTTAATGAGAACCACATAAACCTTATATGAAATGCGAAAATCCCACAACTTCCCACTTAAATCCACTTTCCCTCAATGAACCAGAACAAATTCCCAAATCAAGGGAACCCAAAAATAACATAGTAAACATCGGCCAATCCTTTCGATTGATAACACAAAAGATATCTTACTTTGTATCTCTTTAGAATCAGCATCGATCACACATCCATGTGACTAAACTTACAAATATAGTTCTCACTAACTCTCTTAGCAAGAAAAATAGAATCCCAGTGTTAAATATACCAAAACATTTCAAAAACTCATTAGGTAGCCATATGGTGATTCGTTCTCCCAACGCCCACTTATGAGCTACAAAGCCAATTCAATCTTGGGGCAATATCTACACAAATCTGAGGATGATTTAGTACACGACTCGCAAAGTACCTAAGTAAAACTCCTTCACCATCGACACATAGTTGACAGGTAACCCCACATGCCTCATAAAATTCAGATTGGATCCCATCACTTCATTCCCTCCAGTTCCCCTATTCTCTAGGATCCTAGTTCACACTCTATTGGCCTCGCAATTAACTCCATCAATGGTTGACTTTAACTCATGAAATAGATTATTCTCGATTCATGTTATAGGAATCAAGCAATCTAAAATATCATTAATACTCAGTGATGATACCCACCACGAGACAGATAATTCAGGGAAACTCTTTCACCAAAATCTCACTCTCCACGCTACCCATGATTCACCAGCTTAAACATGGCACCAATCACCATCATTCCCCCATAGACTTTATTGGTTGCATGTCGAGACCCGAATATGCAAATTCAGACTCTCTGTGTAAACTGCACTAGTCCAGGATCACGCTAGTGCACACAGTCAAACATAGATGTAATCACAACCATACACACGATAAAATAAAGGGAAACTCAAATATCGATAAATCTCAAAGGTATGACCTTATGACCAAGCTTACAATATCACTAGCCAGAAGGGCTTTAAATCTAGCAGCGGAAAATCCAAAAAAAAATATAGTGGCCAATCGACAAGCCCACAGGCTATTGAGTGGAGAATAAAGTCTAATCCGTGAAATCATCGAAGTACTCTCCTTCTGGAACCTTCTGCTGATAATACTCCTCCTCCTCAACTGAGCAACATAGGTGTAAAATCGTGAGTACACTGGTACTCAGCAAATCGTTTGTAACAAATGAATGCAATATAGTATGTAAGGCTTACCAATTGAAGGCTGAAAGGTTAATTTGCATAAAAGATATTTCACGGTAAATATGATAAATAGATTGAAAGCGAACTTTAAGCGAAAACAATAATAATAAATAATCAATGGGATTGAAGTAAACTACTTATGGAAATCCCATCCATAAGCTAAACCAACAGTAAACTATCTGTCCACTTCCAATTATAAACCACCAAGTTTAACTGAAAACACTACCCCTCATGTGAAATCACCGAGCGTTGTCCATAACCGTGGACGCGGCTATCCGAATAGTTTCACACTCTGCAGAGGTTGCACAACTGTACTCACACAATGTGATTAGCCTCGATCTCAGGAAATCACAATAAGGACTTTACAAAGTTCAGTTCCAACCTAATCCCGCCCACTAGGGTTTCGCATCACACCCCCCTTTGCGCCACATGGAAATCAGCAATCATCTTCATCACAATGGCGAGATTAAAGTTAAAACATCCCAAATTAATCAGCCAGGTCTATCCCACACTAGACATGTGATTTGCACGATAAAGCTCAGATCAATGGCGCACAAAGTTAACTCCTTAGGTCTACCCAGGCGAGGCTACCACATCTCACGAAGTGAACCTGCATTTTCCCCTTTACTGCACGATCACTCGTCCGAGTGCAAAACTAAGTTTGTATAACCACACCGATGACACACCAATGTCATGGCATAAATTTTAATAAATGTGGCACCAACCACGATTCCATATCTCATTAAGTCACATTAATAATTCACATGTGATGATAACCCAATCGTAAGTTAAGCAAGGCTAAGCATACTAATCGTACAACCCATGTGACATTAAGCCTAGCATAACTAGTAAATTTTCCAACCTATGGTGACAATGGCTTTATGGCATTCAAATTATCAAGGATGGAGGAATCAATTTGGACAATAACTACAATATTCAAAGGTTTACAATTAAATAGCGATGCAATGTAATTTAAATCTAAATAAATAAATAATAGATTGTAAACTGGGTTCAACATGATCAAAGGACACGACTTGACTTGGTTATGCTCAGCGAGGTACTCGGGGTCTTCTGGCGTAGCTCCTGCTCCTCCGGAATCGGAATCTAACGAGAGAGAAAACGATCGAAATAATGAAAACACATAAAATGATAAGCAAATGAACTCCAAAAACCATGAAATTAGAACCAAAAGCTAGAGCTCAATTTTAGATAAATTTAGAAAAAAAGAACGGGGTCAATCGGAGCTAGGACGGAGGAGAACGGGCTCTCAGAAAATTTAAATCTAAAGAAAATCCTAAAAATCAGAAAGTGCACTGTGCTGTGGACCAGGTTCACGGGAGAGAGGGGTGCACGGTGGACCGGGTCCATGGAACAGTGTCACGCCGCGTGCGTTGGCGTGGCTGACGTGGCATGCTGATGTGGCGGCTGACGTGGCGTGCTGATGTGGCACCGAGGAGCTCGGTTTGGCTGATGTGGCGGACACGTGGCCTGCCACGTGGCATTAGGGTTGACGTGGTTGCCACGTGGGTAGGGCTGACGTGGAACGGGTGCGGACGTAGCGGCGGTGTGGATCAGACGGTCGGGATGGTCTCCACGTGGCGCGATCTGGGCCATTGGTTCGGATCTAGATGAGCGGTGGGGATCGGGCGGCTCGAGATCGGTGGGCGGTGTGGATTGCCGACGCATGTCCAGCGCACGGCACAAAGCGACGCACGCGAACGCGAGGTGCGGTGCGGCTCGGGGACCGAGGCAGGGAGGTGACTGGCGCGGGTTGGCACGGGGGCCGAGGGGCAGCGGGCATGGGTGCAGCCGAGGTCCGGCGAGGGTGGCGCGGCGGCGAGGGAGGGACGGCTCACCGGCGAGTTCGAGTCCTGCGGCGGCACAGGCGTGGGCACGACGCCGATGGCGGGGCTCCTAGTGATGGCAGAGTGGGCGCGAGGAACGGCAGCGACAGGCGGCGGTGTGGGTTAGGGAGGCGAGGGCGGCGGCGGCTTTTGAAGCCCGCAAACCGAGGCGTCCCGGTCGGATACGGTGCGAGGACGAGGTCGGATCGGAGACAAAGACCGGATCGGGTGACGCGTGGCGGTGGCAGGGAATCGGACGGCGTGAGTGCGAGGCGGGGTGCGGCTGGGATGGTACCACGTGGGGCTAGGAAGGATCGAGCGGCAGGGAGGCGCGGGCGAGGGCGGGGCCGGGCGGATGCGCGGGATGCGGCGGATTGCCGACATCTGGCAAGCGGGGGAGAGATGGGCCGGGTAGGGTTTCGGCCCACTAGGGTTTTCAGGATTTTTAACTCTTTCTTTTTCCAAGAATTCAAATAAATCCTTTTGAGCTCTAGAAAATAGCAAATAAATCCCAAAAATTCACGAAAAATACCAGAAAAATCATTGAGAGACAAGGAACTCAAATAAAATATTTTTAGCTTCTGTTGAAGTATATTTTAATCACATTTAATCATTTTAATTTCCAAAATTTCATTTTAAGCTTAATTAAATTCCAAAAAATTCCAATAATTCATTTTTAAAATAAACGGCTTTAAAAACTCCGTATATTCAAGATGTTAAATTGCAGCAACACAATCGGTTTGGCCTCTTGGCTAATTTTATTCTCAATCAATTCCCACAAGGATTATAGCATAAAATCAACTCGTACTCTATTAGCCACACCAAAACTTTGTGATCCCCTCGTTACTAATCATATGAACCATCCTCAGTATACATTTAAGCCTAATAAAGCTTCATGTTATGAATTTAAAACCCATTTTAAGAACAAGGGGTGCCAACCCTTCAACAACTCTCAATAGACAAGAAGTTTATAAACTTTACATAACCAAGAACAGAATGAAATTTCAACAGCTTTCTCTTTTTTTTCAAGAAAACAAGACTCTAGAATGATTTCAACACTCATTCCCACAAAACAAACTATAAAACTCCCACAACATGCGATTCACTCTTTCAATGATGCAATCCTCAAATAGGAGAACCATTTCCTCTCATCCTAGCATCACATTACAACAAACACATTAGACAAACAACACCAAGAAATAAAGAGATGCAACAAAGTCCATATCCTACATTACCCTAGTCAATGCGCCCGTGCCTACTCTAAATTCTGACTTGAGACCACCCAAACATGCAGGGCTCATTCCTAAGTACGCGCAGGACTTCGTTCTTGGGTACGTCTAAAACTTACGCATTTGAGAGTGCCACGGACCACTCATCTAGGAAGTATAATATGCAGAGGTGAGGGTAACACTCATAACACATGCATATAAATCAACTATGAGTCATGCGAATCTTCCATCGCAACTCCAAGCATTTATCATCATTAAAACAGGACATGACCTCCTTGGAAGTCATGAATTCTGAGTGACCAAGCACGCCAAAACTCAAGGCATTTCTTTTAGATGGCAACACAAAAACAATCAAAATGCTTCATCTCATAACAACGATAAGCCAGTACCCTTTGTACTGCTTACATAATCTAGCAAACATCAATTTACTAATACATGAGTCATTGATTTTCGGTATCCCATCATGAATCTTCCCGAGGCTCACCGAATACTTTATTCCCCTATATTTACTCTATAACTCATCGAACTCTACCACCTTATTGTACAAAACAATATTGTCATGTCGGCACCCAGAACAACAACTCCAAGTCCCTCTGTATAAATCGCATTATCTCAGGAAAAACTAGTGCACACAGGGTCAACAGCGATACATATCATGCATAACAACCACAAAATATTATTAAGCAAAGGTGTGGGCCTTATTGACAAGTTTTACAATAAGAGGGCTCATGGCCAACTGAAATAAAGCAGCGGAAAAATTAAATAGCAAAAGAACATCCCATCCTGCCTTCCCACAGGCGAATGACTATAAGACGCGGCCTACTCATCAAAGTTCTCACCAAAGTCGTCAAAGTCATACTCTAGGAACAGATTTAAGCAAGGTGAACACTTTAAAGTACTCCACAAGTTACACCAGGGAATATAATAGAATGAATGCATGCATAAGAAATTTCAAAGGAATGCTTAATATGGTTAAATGTGTGGAAAAGCAATATTGAATTTAAATTTAATAGCATAAGTACAAAATCTAAATTTTAATACATCATATAAAATAATAATTTACAAAGTATTATCGTTAGTGTAGACTCCAACCTATACTAACTTAACCACGGGTCTCCCACCTGGACCATTTTCAAAACCAATGTTGTTTGTCTAAAAACCAAGTTTTATAAAAAAAAACAAGTCTAATCTGTGAAAACTCTACTCAGCATGTCCGTGACCATGGACACGGCTATCCAGGATAGATTAAAACTCTGTAGAGATGTACAACTTTACCTACAAGACATATTCTCCCACTTGAGCCACGCGTTTAACACGCTACCTTAGGTGTGCGACAAGGAGTTCACGACAAAGCCGTTACAATACTCCATAGCCAAAATAGTTATGTCGCCACTAAGGTTTCACCACAACTTGAATCCACAAGTTGGAGCCACCTCTTGTGCCATGTGAGACTTCTCGCGGCCTACGCCACGCTCACATTTAGCTTATAGTGTATCTGTAACATCCCAAAATTTTTTTCTATTTTAAGTGAGTTATTGGAATTTAATTGCATTATCTGGATTTTATTTTAAAGTCATGGTATGAGAAAATTTAATTTCCTATTTTATAAAGGTCAAAGTAAATTTATTTCATTTTTCTGAGTCATTTTTGTATTTATATTGATTTTCACGATTTTCTAGAAATTAAAAACTCTCTTTTTAAAGTTAACTTGTGTTTTTGTAAAATCTAAATACTAAGTTTAAAATATTTTTTAAGTCTAGAATAGTTCCAGAAGGTTCTCTGAATTTTCTGGAATTTTTAAAATTTATTTGGTATTTTTCCGAGTATTTTGAAGCCTCCTAGCTTTTCTGAAAAATCTAAAAAGGATTTAAACCTTAAACCTCTCTTGGGCTACCAAGTGTCGCTCCCGGGTTTAATCCCCGCCGTCGGATCAAATCCCAGCCGTCCGTCCTCACTTAAACCCTCTTCCCCGCCTTCCTTCTCTCTTTGGGTGACAAGTGTCGTGCATCGGGCCAATCCAGCCTCGCCCGATCTAATCGCCGCCGCTCACCTTAACTTACCCCTTCACCCGCCTTCCTCTCCCCTCCAGCTGACAAGTGTCGAGCACAGGTTCAATCGCTCCTCTCGCCGATCGATCACAGCCGCTCGTAGTCCCTTACCTCTTCACCTCTTCTTTGAACGATCTTGATTCAATCTCTGTCACCCGATCAAATCCCGACCGCATCTCTTCACTTACCCCTTCGCTTAACATCCAACGGCCCCGATCTGATCTCAGTTGACAGAAATCCAAGACACCACCAGGTGAGGCCCACTTGTCGGGTCCGTCTTCCCCGCCCCCTTTCCTTCCTCCCCGCGCCATCACCGCCGCCGCTACCGCCTGGAAACGAAAATTTAAACTTTGGTTTCTTTCGCCGATTTCGCCCGAGCAAATGCGCATTCAATCCCTCGTTCTCCGCCGCACCCAAATCGACAGTTTCCCCCTTCGCTACTACACTAATTAGCCCAATTTGATGCGGAGCCGTTACACCTTCGGCGAGGCATTGCGCAGCCATTACCGCCCCTCAGCCTATAAAATCCCTCCCCGAGGACCCTCCGGAATAATGGTAGTGTAATTGCTCACCGGAGGTGTAACGGTTCCGCATCAAATTGGGCCAATACGCGAAGTAACGAAGGGGGAAATTGTCGATTCGGGTGCAGCGGAGAACGAGGGATTGAATGCGCATTTGCTTGGCCAGAATCGGTGGAAGAAACCAAAATTTGAATGCTTCGGTTACGATCACCAATGGCGTCAGTGGCGGCGGTGATGGCGCGGGGAGGAAGGAAAGGGGGCGGGAAAGACGGACCGACAGGTAGGCCCTACTTATCGGCGAGAGAGAATGAAAGGAAAAAGGAGGCGGTGGCTCGAATCTTTTGACATGTGGCAAAGGGGAGAGAACAGGCTGTTGGATGATGCGCGAAGCGGTAAGTGAAAGGGGGCGGGCGAGATTGATCGGGTGGAATGAGTTTAGATCAGGGCCGTCCACTAAGGGGCGAAGGGGTTAAGTTACGACGGGCGGCCCAGATCCGATCGGGCGAGGGGGAGAGTTAATCCCGCGTGTGACACTTGGCGGTCCGAGGGAAGAAGGAGGCGGCCAAAGAGGTAAGTGGGAGTGGGCGGTGAAGATTAAAACCGGCGGGCGGGGAGTTGATCCGGGCACTCCACGTGTCGGGCCGAGGAGGAAAGAGGGTGGGCGAACGAGTAAGTTAGGGTGAGCGACGGGGATTAGACCGGGTGGGGGAGGGTCGGTCCGATGTGTGACAAGTGTTAGCCCGAGGTGAGTTCGGGTTAAATTCTTTTTCAGATTTTCTCAGAAATACTAGGAGGCTTTAAAATACTAAAAAAATACCAAATAAATTTTAAAAATTCCAGAAAAATTCAGAGAATCCTCTGGTACCATTCTAGACTTAATAAAAATATTTTTAACTCATAATAGTATGTAGATTTTATAAAAACACATTTTAACATTAAAAAGGGAGTTTTTAATTTTGAGAAAATTTCTGCAAATTTTTATAAATACAGAAAGACTTAGGGAAAATTAAATAAACTTATTTTGACTTTTATAAAATGAAATAATTTAATTTTCTCACTTCAACGCTTGAAATAAAATCCAAAAAATCCAATTAAACTCCAGAAAATCACTTAAAAAGGAGAAGAAAATTTTGACATGTTACAACTATTAGAACCCTCCAAGGTATTGGTCGTGATTGTGACGATCAATCATGATGTGAGATTAGTAAACTTAGCTTTATGATCATTCGCTTACTACCTATCAAAAGGATAACTCCATGAGGGATTTTTCATCAAAACAATAGATTACCACACTTCCTAGCATGTCCAAATCACATAGCTAGGTTCATCGATTGAGACCATAATAAAACACATTATTCAACAGGGCTCAACAATCTAAACAATTTTGATGACCTATTGGTTTATAAATATTCTAGGTCCCATTATTAAGAAGAGATGGATATGCATTACACCGCTACTTCTCATGTAAATATTGAACCCCCATTGAATTCAAATCAATTTCGATCCCATGAGCATAACTAAAGTCAATTACCCTCTTCGTTTCTCCCAACCTGGAGTTCTATACCCTACCAACCAGTTGCTTCAACCACAACCTCTCACTTAAGCATAATCAGACATTACCACAACTACTAGATATTGTCTTCCCAAGATAAAAGCATTAGGCCTCAATACGCAAGTTACTCCAAGTATTCGTAGGATCAAAACTCCCATCAAATATTACACTTGCAAAGGGTGCTCCCCACTATCGAGTATTTATCAAACAACTCAAAGAATTACTAACCAAAGAGAACCCACTTCCCAAAACTGAAGCAAAACATCTTATAAGCAGCACATCGCTATCCCTATGTTTCAAATGGCCACATAACCTAGCCTCTCCAGCGGCCATGGCCTCTGCTTCTTTTGCATCGCTACGCGACATAATCATAACAATGTTCACTTGGACACACAAGCGACAAATTCAACCACTTGTCAATAACTCATAAACATTTATATCAAAACATTGCAAATCAACAACATGACTAGCAGAAATGTTAATACAATGGTTATCCCAAACCCCATCCTATTGTGCACTAGAGTGTGTCAAATTCTAGCAATTGCTTAACCTAAGCCAAGTCTTACTTTAATAACCAATTCTGAGTCAAATTCGTAATTAATTAAGACAACCTAGGTTACCAAATTATCCATCACGGACCTAACGCCTACTCTGACACCAACTGCAATACCCCGGCCCAACCTCTGAGCCCAGAATGCTACCACTACTACCAAACTATACCAATTTACCAACTAGTAAAAGAAAGGCATAAGTCACATAATATGAAGCAGTTTCAATAAAACACAATCTTAAAGCTAACTGCCAACACTTGACATTAAAGTTTGATCAAGATAACTAGAGGTAATATGTGAATTACTGTTGCGTGTGGAAATATATGTGTGCTACTTCCAGCCATGCATGTTGCTTTCATCATACACCTAGAAAAAATAACAAAGCAAGAGTGAATCCAAATACTCAACAAGTACACAATAAAACAGTGACATCAATTTAGCAATTCAATTAATACCATGACTATGAACTGTAAATCATAATGTCCGTAACCACATATGCCAATTAATTACCTAAACTAATTAATTAGTCATCTGGTTAATCACCCACCTAATCACTCATCTAAATAATTACTATCGAATGCATTTGGCTAGCACACACACTCATCAACTCTGGACACACACCCGTGGCCACAACTCCATAGCACTGCACACTACTCCATTACTACTGCTGCTGCTACCAAGAACTACTACTACGACTCATCCCTTCCTAACTCTCCCCCCCTCTGGCACCTCTCCGCCTATGCAAGCATCATCCAGAATCAAAACACTATAGCGATACATGCACTCATAGGGACAACATCGTTTCTATGCACGAGCCCGACACATACATAGCTTGTTCATCATATACTTCCCCGCTATCCCCTCCTGAGCAACAGCCGATCCGAACACCTAACTTCCAATCCACTATGCCAAAAAAAATTGGTGTTCTAGTCTTCTATGAAGCTTTAGCATTTATTCACATTAATTAGTCCACACTAATATTTCACTCGTCTAAGTAACCACATATACTAATTAATTACTCATCTGGTTAATCACCCACCTAATCACTCATCTAAATACTTACTACTGAATGCATTTGGCCAGCACACGCACTCATTAGCTCTGTACACACACCCACGGCTACAACTCCATAGCACCGCACAGTACTAATCCCACTACTACTACTACTCCATGTTGTAAATATTGTGGTATAAACATATATTTAAATTTAATTCCATCATATTTAATAAGAATGTGGTATGGATATGAATGTGGCTAGTGAGCATTAAATGCTAATGCTTTACCATGGTTGGAAGTGGTTGTCGATGTGGTTATGAATGTGGCTAATGAGGATTAAATACTAATACTTTACTATGGTTGGAAGTAGTTGTGGATGTGGTTATGAATGTGGCTAATGGGGATTAAATGCTAATGTTTCATCGTTGTTGGTAGTAATTGTGGTTGTGGATATAAATGAGACTATCGAGAAGTTAATTGTTAATACTTTATTATTATACCATGGGTCATTAATTGATGCTTAAACATCTATAGTTTAATTAACTTGTTAAACAATTTACTTGCTAATATTTTATCTCACCCCTGTTTTCTTTCCTCCAGGTGATCCTTGAGCATGTTTGAGAAGGGGTAGAGCAGAAAGGCACTATACACTTCTCTTCATGAGTCTTGCTGTAATAGGATAGAGAATCTTTAATCATATCTGTCTCCTTGTTAGTAAGCATTTTAATTCAATGATGTTAGGTTGTGGTTGGCCTTTGGTGAGCTTTGAGCAATCGAAGCTAGGTGGACAATTGATGTTAGTCAAATGTTAATTGATCTTAAACTGTCTATCCTTTTTATCTTCTATTATTTGTTTTGTTGTCTTGCTTCCACGTAGTCTTTAATTTGGGAAGGTGCTGTCATTTTTCCTTGTAATCCCACTAGTCGTAGGTGTAGTTTAGTAGATCCCAGGGTAGTGTGGTTCCAGAGTGTTACAACCTTGCCATATAAGAAAGCATCATACTCACACTATCATTCCTTTACATGAACTAATAGATTGAAGTAGGATACCGGAATCAAAAATCAACTTCAAAGAGTGAAAATTGATTACTGTCAATCGAAATTAGATGCTACAGATGACAACAAGAATTACAGGATGATTTGTCTAAACTGAGTATAAAAGTTACAAGTAATTTAACAACTCAAGATCTATCTAAACTAAAAGTCATATATATATTCAGTGATAATTTCATTCATCATCGAGCAGTTAATCCATAGAATACTTTAGCAATTTTCAACAGTGATGACTCAGATATATGAAATGAATCACAAAATTGCAAATTATATGCAATCGAAAAGCTCACAGTATGGGTGATATTTGAAATCACCAAGAAGAAAACCACACAAGGCAAGGCACGCCAGAAGCATTGTCCCAGAAAACTAATTGCCTTGCTATGCCGAACAAGAAGACGAAGGTTGACGGAGATACAATACCGACCTTCACACCTCAGCAAATTGAAGAGTGAAGTCGAGGGTCGGAGATGCCGCACAGGATCACCAGAGCACAACTGGTCGAGTGTACTCAAGAACTACAGAGAACCACCACTGCCTTCTTCCTCTCTCGGGTAAATCCTTTGGATTTTCCCTTTCAATCAGCAAACCCAAAGACTATAAGGAAGAACACTGAGGAGAAAGAGATGCCAATCCGAAGATGATCTATTCACAGAGGAAGAGATGGCGGCTTTAAATAGAGGAGGCAAGGGGTTGTGGCGTAGTGGCTACGAGCAACCAGCTTCGAGGAGCCCAGGCCAGCCCGTGCCTCCGTCGCTGCCTCTCCAATCGTTGCCTCCCCACTCACCGCCCGAATCGCTCGCCGAGGCTAAGTCCAGATCTGGGTGAGGCGCTGCTCGAGGAGGAGATAGAGTTTCCTCTCCCTTATATCTTCGACTGCGAGTTCGGACAGTCCGAACTTTCCATTGAACGGTCCAAACTCACCGGTGCAAGTCTGGATGGTCCGATATTTTGGTGCGAGTTTGGATGGTTCGAACTTTCTATTAGACAGTCTGAACTCTCCGATGCGAGTTTGAACAGTCCGATCTTTCGGTGTGAGTTTGGACGGCCCGAACTTTCCATCAAACGGTCCAAATTCTCCGGTGTGAGTTCGGACGGTCTGAACTCTCCCTCACCGCACACATCCGTGAGGGCTTCGGCCCTATCCTTCTTTTGTCCCACCAACAGGTGGGACCTATCATTTCTCCTTTTATCAAATTGAGAAATTACCATTTGCCCTCGGGAGCCCAACACTCCATTACTACTTCTGCTACTACTAGGAACTACTACTACTCATCCATTCCTAACTCTCCCCCCTCTGGCACCTCTCTGGGCGAAACCCATGCCCACAATTGTGCTTAGCCACACTGGTCGTGACTCGTCGCTGGCCACCGGCGCGGCTCCTGCGGGGTGCCCGACTGGCTCTCCAAGCTCACTCCCCCCTCCTCTTTGCTGCGACCCCCTGAGGGTGTATCCAACGTAGTGCCAATGAACTCCATGGCCGACTTCCCTAAGCTCACCTCAGCTTTTCCTCTGGGTTTCCCTCTGGTTCCCGGCCTCCAGCTACCATCAGTTGGCTCAGCTCCAATCGCCTTGCCTTGACGCTGCCGCCTCCCACTAATCGCATGGCTCTACAACCGCCAATGCCGACCCTCGACCCGGTCTCACTAAAGTATACTCCATCCTACTCCGCTCTCTACTTCCCCTTTGTCTATTTCCCCTCCTCCCGTGCTCTGTGATGGTTTGTACTATGCCATAGTGTTGTAAGCAAAGATGGAGAGTGAGGGGACCTACTTTATTGCCAGGCTAGAAAGGAATGGACGAGGATGAAAGTCGTGGTGGTTGTTGCCTTTGCTCCTTTGTCTTCCCCTACTCCTTGAACTCCTCTCCCCCGACTCTCTCTTCTCACAGCTTAGATGCAACTTTCATGGGGTTGGGATGGTGGCCCGGTTTGCTCGACTTTGGGTTTCCCTTGGCTGAGAAAGGAGAGAGAAGTGGTATGCTGGCTTGGCTTTGCTATCTCAACCGAGAGAAAGAAGCGAAATGGCATTGGCTCTCTTTCCCGGTGGCTTACTTAAGGAGGATGGGAGGTGAAATGGCTTTTGTTCTCACTCCTTGTGGCTTGGTCCCTATCCCTTGAAATGGCTTTTGTTCTCACTCCTTGTGGCTTGGTCCCTATCCCTTGCTGAGCCATGGCCAGCTGTGAAATAGCTTGGTCTTATCTCTTCTCTCCCTCCTATTGACTAGGTGAAATCGAGGTAAAATATATTATGGCTAAATGTCCGTAGGGTAAAACGGCATTGTGTCTCGAATTAGCTTTACCCGCAACTCTCTAGTATTACAGTAATTACATGACATAAAAAAGGGTTTAACTAGCTCATAAGCAAGGCAGCCGTGCACATCTAATTGAGTCATCATTCCACACAAACAAGTATAACAGCTACACTAGAGAGCTAGAGAACATGCATCATGGAACAGGCTACAAGGTTAAAATCAATCGTTCACATGAATGCACATATAGTATATGAACGACCACACATTGCAATAGTGAAATGGTCCTTGCGGCAGACCATCTCTCTCTTTGTACTTGAGTGCAAGGTTGAGGAGATTGGGCTCGACGATGGGGTAGCCGGGTCTGATGCCGCCACAGAGGCGAAGCACGAGGTGAAGCGTGGACTCCTCCTGGATATTGTAGTCGGCCAGGTTGCGGCCGTCCTCCAGCTGCCTCCCCGCGAAGATGAGACGCTGCGGGGATACCTGCAAATCAAAGCAAGTAATACTCCATTAAAAGGGGGCAATTAATACTTAAAAGGGGTCCCGCTCGTTTCAGTTTTTTTTCAGCTTCAGCTTCTAGCTTCAGCTTTTTTTTTACTATTCAGTAATTTGTCTTTTTCTGAATTTTTTTAGATTTTTTGAGCTTTTTTACATTTTTCTTTTTTTCCCGTGTTCCTTTGCATTGTCCGTGATAGGCTAACATAATTTTTCTATTTTTACATTTTTTTAAAATTTAATTATGCCCAAAAAGCTAAATCAGCTACAGTAAAAAAGCCAATTACAGTGAAATTTCAGCCAAAAGTTAGAAGCCATCGCTAAAACGATCACCCCTTAAGAGATGCCATGCACGCGCAATGATGGAATCAGACCCAAAAACTGGCATCTGTTAAAATCGGGTTAAAATATCAAAAGAAAGAAGGCAATCCTATCCTATACCGCCATGAACACGCACGAAAGCGCACACAGAGAGATGCATGGGAAGGTAAACCCAATTAAAACACCCCAGAAAAAAAAGGCGACAAGGAAACAAAGGATCGGGCGAAGAGATGCAAGAAACGAGGCAATGCAGGTGAAGGTCGAGAAGATGAAGGATACGTAGAGACGCATTATATACCTTCCGACGTTCTCGATGGTGTCGCTACTCTCGACCTCCAGCGCGATGGTAAGACCCCGTCAGCGTCTTTACGAAGAACCAGGGAGGCGAAACGAAACCCTAGCAAGCTAGGCTAGGCCCAGGCTCGGCCCCGTTCAAAAGTACTATAGATTTTAGTTTTTTTTGTTGAGGCGGTAAATTTTTTTGTATTCAATTAAATATAAATAAATAAAAAAATACCATTATATCTCTGTAGATAATGTAAAAGAAAAAGAGAAAAAAACCGCATTAAAAACTAATGTATTCTAAATAACTTTTGACTTTATGTTGTTAGCTGGAGACGGTAGGATGTAAAAAAACAGGTGCGCACGCGTACACACACGAGCATAGGAATTATTTTTTTTACCATTCAAGAGGAATATGTCACTTACCCCACTTGTTTTTGAGATGACTTCTGGTTTCTGCTTTTATTTCACTATTCCTTAATTTAGCCTTTTTTCCTGCTTTTTAGCTTTTTTTCTTGTTTGCCTTTTTCTTTTATCCTGTATTCATTTACTTTATTCGTGATGGATTAACCTATTTTTATTTTTAAATTTAATTATGATAAATAAGTTATCTCAACAACTGTAAAAAAAATAAGTCAATTATAGTGAAAAAAATCATAAGCCATCGCCAATCTAAACACCCCCTTAATTCACTCTCTGTAGGTCATAACTTACATTATTTGTAAGTAATCAAATGGAAAGAATCCATGTTTATATGGAACTGAACTAATCATGAGTTCTTTTTGAGGGAGACTAATTATGAGTTAATACATTCCAAACAAAATTCATGCGTGCATGCATGAGCGTGTGTAATTGGATACTTGCAACAGGAGAGTCTATTCTAATCTAGATAAATAAGAACCACCTATGGTATTCAAAGTGTTTCTTCATTTTGAGGGTATGAAAATGTATAATAATTTTAAAAAGAAAAAATTCTAGAAATTATCATATTAATTGAAAGAAAAAGAGAAATATATCCACCACTTATTTTGATGGAGCCAAATTATAACGGTATAGATTAATCATATATCGTAATATCTAGCCGTACAACTGCACAAGTAAATCTGCTAATTTTTTTTAATTGGACATGAACTAGCATACAAATTCAATCTAACATGGATATGAAATTATTGCCATTCTCAAATTTCAACTTTCTTTTGAATTTGAAATTTCACTATTAATCATACATTTTTTATAGTATCTGATTATTCTGGTTATTCAAAACACCAACATGCATGATATATAAATTTAACCTACTACTGAAATTTAAAATGTATTGTTTTAAGTGTCGAATCAGTATTATGCTACTATACTGCACATTTCAAACTGGACGAAAAAGAATGCTTTCCTTTCATACTATGGCTCCTCTAAAGAAATTAATTCTATTGCAAGGAATATATGCCTATTTAATGGGTCTTTTCTTTTCAACTTATGACTTATAACTTTTTTTAAATAAATAAACAAGACAGCTTCTTCGCCGCCGTTTCAAAACGGCTTATCAGGATAATCTTTTAGAAATGACTTATCGACTTTCGGTTCTTTCATACGAGCGCTCATATTAAGGTCAAAAGTTATAAACTGCAGTCATAACCTATAACCCAAAAGAATAGGTCATTAACATGTTGCTAATTTAGGTGTTTCCTTACATGTCACATCTACATTCAGCCAAAACTAACTTTGATCAATCAACGGCTGAGATTGGAACCTACTCTTACCTCTACGCGACGCTAGCTGGCCCTTGTCCGAATGGACTCCGCGGTGGGGTGGTGGTTGGGGCGAGGCGGCCGCGGCACGGTCAAGGCGACGGAGGTTGTGGCCGGTGTGGAGGAGCCCGGCGGCGAGGTGGAGCATGCAGTTGATGTGGCCCTGCCCGGCCTGGTGCGAGCTGCAGACTCTGGCGTGCCATACATCGGGTATATCATCCGTTTCAAAATATAAATCCTATAATTTTTACTATCTTATTTTAAAATATAAGATGTGTATGTAGTTTTAATGGTTTTTTTTTACCCTCATTGATCGCTCCTCTCTTTAATATTTATGAACAAACACCCACACAACTATCTTTCTTTTATTCGCAAGATATTAACACCATAGATACTACGTAATTTCTCTTCACTATTTCATTAGTTGTATACACTCTTAATCCGTGCTTAAGAAAAATATGTCTTATAAAAAGAATCAGAGGATTACGTACGTACGGATTTATTATTATTATTATTATTATTATTATTATTATTATTATTATTATTATTATTATTATTATTATTATTCTGAAATCCAGTCCGTACGTTCGTACCTACCGAATGCCTGCACAGCATTTCTTGATTGATATACGTAGTCAACTAGAAAATGCTTTTGCACAGCTGCCCTGCTAGCTTGTGTAAAGAATAGTCCAGTGCGCTTTTGCGCTTTTGGCCCCTTGTTTTAGCGGATATAGCTCCTCTCGTTCAAATTTACAGAAATAGCCCCCTTTCTCTCCCTTTTATCTTGAGATCCAGTGGTGGAGGAAGACATTACATATGGAGCCAACTGACTCCAAAGGTTTTTGTAAAATATCTCTATTTTAATTGATAATTTTATAAAAATTCATAAAAATTTAGAGATTTTGGAGGGATTGACCTTATAGGGTTTTGATCTTAGATACGCCACTGATGAGATGGATCATTTCACTGGGAAAGCTAGTTCACGATTTCAGCTGGTTTCTACCCAAATTAAAAATGGCAGGTTTGTTGGGTGCTTTGAATTTAAAAATTGTCAAAATCTAATGAACGGAAGTTGGGAATTAGGCACTAATTCACATTTTTCTATGAAATGTGCCAACTGGAAGGAGATTTTAGAGCGATGAACCAACCCTTTTTTCTAGCTAAAAATAATGGGCGGCCGGTTTTTTTGTTTTTCGTGAAAAACATATAAGCTTTCATTGGTTCCTTGAACCCTCGGTGATTCTTCACTTAAGGCTTGTTTGCAATACATGAATTTCATAAGAATTTTTTAAGAACTTTTGGTATTTCACAGGAGAGTAATCATTTTCCACAAGGAATCGGGAAAAATCCCCATGTTCTAGACGGGGCCTTATTTTTATTCTCTCAATAATTCTTCTATCCTCCGATATTGTTTTCGTATGATTAGAAAAGTTGTGCATGTTTAGATAGCGGTGATTTCTGGGATTTACCTCAAGAGACTTGCTACAATGCTTGGAACATAACACAACCGTCATTACTACAGAAAACCGTATCGCAAACGGTTCAGAAAACCGTCTATGGGTTCAAAAATGGCATCACAGACGGTTTTCTGAACCGTCTGAATTTATAGATCAGTGATAATCGAAGGTTATCATAGACGGTTTTCAAACCGTCTATGAAGTAAATATCACAGACGGTTTGTAACTAAAAACTGTCTGTGATAGCTATCATCGCAGACGATTTGTATGAAAAAAACCGCCAGTGATATAGTCATATCACAGACGGTTTTTAAACAAAAATCGTCTGTGAAATATCAATATCACAGACGGTTTGTTATCAAAAACCGTATATAGGACTTGAGAATTCCCATGAACCTCTCAAATGGGTACATGCTAGTAGGAATACGGGCCCCCACATTTTTATCTCCCACACAACGTGAACAATGAGATAGACCATGATATCAAAAAATGAAGGAGAAAAATACATCTCAAGATGGCATAGAGTCATCACCACCTCGTCCTGCAGAGCATCTAGTCCTTCGGGATCGATGACCTTCTGAGCAATTGTGTTAAAGAAATAACATAGCCTCATGATTGTCTCTCGGACTTTGATCAGCAAAATATTCCGAATTGCAATAGGGAGCATCTGTGTCATTAACACATGACAATCATGAGACTTCATTCCATTTAACTTCAAATCTTGCATCGAAACAAGTTTCTTCACATTGCCGGAGTAACCAGATGGAACTTTAACACCATGCAAGCACATGCACAGTTCTGTTTTCTTGGCCTTGGACAGAGTGTAACACACAGGGGAAGGTACGTTTGTCTATTATCTGTTGTTCTCGGTGCTAACTCACACCTGATGTCCATATCAGCCAAGTTAAGCCGTGCGTTGACGCCGTCCTTTGTTTTATCACGAATGTTCAGTAAGAGACCAATCAAACTGTCACATACATTCTTTTCTACGTACATGACGTCGATGCAGTATCGAACATCTAAGTACTCCCAATAAGGTAAGTCCCAAAATATTGATCTCTTCTTCAGATGTTCTTCTCACGTCCCCTCAATTTATGTCCCTTTCCGAGGACAACATCTAAATCTTTAACCATATTATAAGCCTCTTTTCCGCTTAAATATTTTGGAGCTAAACTGTCCTCCTCTCCGTTAAATTGTTTCTTCATCTTGCGGTATGGGTGAGCCCTCCGAAGGAATCGACGGTGATGCATGTACATGATTTTGCGTGAGTGTTTCAGCCACACACTCTCGGTACCATCTAAGCAATGAGTACAAGCTTTGGCACCTTTTGTACTCTGGCCCGACAGGGTAGGATAATCATTTATGGTGCAGAATAATAAGGAGCGCAAAGTGAAATTCTCTCGTTTGTATGCATCCCATACCTGTACCCCTTCGTCCCACAGTACTTTTAGATCTTCCACCAACAGCGCTAGGTACACATCTGTCGGGATCCAGAACAACAATAATGTGGCACAAGGCCAACTAAAAAAATAAAAGCAGCGAAAAAATGATAAAGATAACAGAACAGCCCATCCAGCCTCCCACAGGCGAATGACTGTAAGACGCGCCCTATTCGCTAAAGTAGTCATCACCGTCGTAGTCGCCGTCGAAGTCTGGCAACAGATTTAGCATGGTGAGCGCATAAAGTACTCCCAAGGTAAGCACATAACGTACTTACGTAAATTACACCAGCAATTTTAACAGAGTAGATGCATGCATAGGGATAACAAAGGAAGGCTTACAAGTTATTTGTGCGGAAAGCAATACTTGAATTGTAAATATAACTATGTAAGTATGAAAGCTGAATTTTAATACGATATATGAAACAATATTTGAAACAAATAATATTGTTAGTGTAGGCTCCGACCTACACTAACCTAACCACAGGAATCCACCCGAACCATTACCCAAACCATTGTTATTTGTCCGAAAACTAAGTTTTATAAAAACCAAGTCTAATCTGTGAAAACTCTACTCAGCATGTTCATGACCGTGAAAACGGCTATCCAGGATAGGTTTTAACTCTGTAGAGGTGTACAACTTTACCCACAAGACATTCCCTCTCACTTGAGCCACGCGATAAACACACTGCCTTAGGTGTGCGGCGGAGAGTTAATAACAAGGCTGTTCCGATGATCCATAGCCAAAATAATCACGCCGCCACTAAGGTTTCACCACAACTCGAATCCACGAGTTGGTGCCCCCTTTGGTGCCATGTAAGACTTCTCGTGGCCTACGCCACGCTCACATTCAGCCTATAGCGAAACTATATTTGGAACTTCAAAAATTACTTAGCCAGGTCCATCCCATACCGGACTTGTGGTAGTACGAAGTGACTTCGTACAATAATTCACAGAAACGGTCATTAAGTTTATTTAGGCGCAGTCCTTATACCCACATGCACGACAATCAACCAGGTGTCACCAAACACGAGGCATGCCGGCACCCACCACCTAACAATTAGCCTAAGTCCAAAACATAAGTTTCTATTTTTATTTTTAAACAATTTCCATAAACCACCCTTGACTCACCGAAGTCAAGATTTATATTGTCATTTCATGTGAAAGATTTGATCCCACCTAAAATTATACTAAGCCAGGCTAAGCATTTCTATAAAAATTTCTAGTTAATACTATAGTACTAACTAGTTTTCAGTTAGGGTGACAAGGTATATGAATTCGAGATTCAAATTGGTCATATTCAAAGGATTATGGGTATATCTAACATTTAAATTAAATTAAAATGAAATTTGAATAGAAGTACGCATGCTTATACAGTAAAACAACATAAATAAATTTAAAATATTAGGTTCAACAAGGCGAAAGGTGTAACTTGCCTTGGTCGAAGTCCTACTGAGAATCGTTGAACTCGAACTCTCTGGAATCGTCAAAATATAACGTAAAGAAATTCAAAAACAAAATTCAAATAATTTCAAAATTTCAAAATAATGCCAGAAATGGATAGATCCTGATTTTACAAAAATTTAGAAATTTAAACGGGTCAATTTGGAGTTAAAATAAGAAAGTTATAGCCTTCCAAAGTTTTAATTCAAATAAAAAGAAAAAGGTTATTTCCTGAATTTATTTTTATTCAGAAAAACATTTATGACGTCAGCCTGCATTATTTTCCTAAAGGAAATAACAGATTATGACGTCAGCACAGGGATTTTAATTTTGGTCGAATTATTTTTATACTGAAAAATTAGATTTATTGCGCCAGCATGACGTCAGCCCTAGGAATTAAATAACTAAATAGAGGCTGACAGGTGGGGCCCGGGTTTAGTGGACTGAGTCCATGGACCCGAGAGAAGGGTGAGGTGGCAGGCGGGTGACGGGGAGGGGAGGTGGTGCTGGCGTGGCTGCCCGAGGGCACACGTGGCGCCTGTGTGGCAGCCACGTCGGCTACCACGTTTGCGCGGCCAGCTGACGTCGCGGGCCGGCCGGCGGTGGCGCTCGGGGACCGAGGGTCGCCAGCGCTCCGGCGGGCGGCGGTGCCGGCCGAGGGTACCAAAATATAGAGGGAAGAGAGGGGAGTCGATCGGTACCGCGCACGAGTCCCGAGGGTGGCCGGAGCGAGTGATCGGCGGAGAGGGTCTCACGGCGGCGGAGAGGTTCCGGTGGCGCACGGGCTCGAGGAGGTGGTCGTTGGGGATCGCCAGGGCACAAGCAACGCCGGGGTGGTGTCGGTGAAGCTCGGGGAGGCTTGAGGCAGCGGTGATTGCTCGCCGGAGTCGTCGAAGCCACGGAGAGGGAATTGAGCACAGGGAGGTCCTCGGGGCTTGAACGCTTGAATTGAGTAGAGAGGGGGAGGCGGTGTGGAGAGGAGATCCTCGGGGAGGGCTTATATATGCCAGAGGAGGCTGTAACAGGTGCGCGCAATACGCCGGAGTGGGAACGGCCGGAGAGGATGAATGCAACGAAGTAAAAGGGCGTAATTGGGGCTAATTATGCCTCACACGGATGCGGGGAGGTGGCAATCGGAATCTGCAGCGGTGCGAGGGAGTAAATGGCTAAGAAACCGAAGCTTTTAAAGCTTCGGTTTTCTGCTAATGGCGGCGGCGGCGGCGGCGGAGATCGCGCGGGGAAAAAGGAAAGGTGGCGGGGAAGACGGGTCTGACAGGTGGGGCCCAAGCGTCAGCGGCAGAAAGAAACGGGAAGGCGCGAGGGGGACGGTTGGATTTGCGATGGGTGGCAAGGAGGGACGATCGGGACTGTCGGTGCTGTGCGAAGTTACGTGAACGGGGACGGCCGAGATTCTATCCGACAACAGGGATCAAAACGGGGCCGATCGGTGCATTAAGTGGGAGGGGGCGGCTGCGATCTAGTACAACAACGGTGAATGGCCCCGATCTTGCCACGCGTCGGCCAGAGAGGAGAAGAAGGCGGGATGAACGGTTAAGTGAATAGGAACGGCGTGGATTGATCGGGTGGGGAAGGATTTAATCCAAGCCGTTCGATTGAAGTGAAGGGTGGAGAAGGGGTAAGCGGCAGCGGGCGGTGAGGATTAGACCGGGCCGCGGGACTTGAGACTGATGCGCGACACTTGTCAGCTCGGGAAGTTTTCACTTAAATTCTTTTTCAGATTTTTCAGAAATTACTAGGAGGCTTTAAAAAGCTCAGGAAAAATACCAAATAAATTTTAAAATTTCCAGAAAATTTCAGAGAACCTTCTGGGACAATTTTAGACTTAATAAAATATTTTCAACCTATTTTGATAATTTATTTTTACAAAAAAAATCAAATTAGCTATAAAAGGGTAGTTTTAATTCTTTGTAAATTCCTGAAAATTTATATAATTGCAGATTTGACTTAAGGAAAATAAAAGGCATTTATTTTGACTTTTATAAAATGAAATACTTTTGTTTTTGATCTTTGTAAAATAGGACTTTTTATTTTCTCATTTCAGGGTTGGAATAAAATCCAAGAAAATCCAATAAATCCATAAAATACTTTAATAAAGGAATAAAATTTTTGGGATATTACAACATCAATATCATTCCCAGGTTGCTTTGGCCCTTGAATAAGTATCGACAGCAAAATATACTTTCGCTTCATACACAACCAAGGAGGAAGGTTATAGATGCAAAGATTCACGGGCCAAGTGTTATGTCGGCTGCTCATGCTATTGAAAGGATTCAGTCCGTCTGTACTCAATTCAAACCTTATATTCCTTGGTTCTGTACCGAAATCTGCAAAGCACCTATCGATGTTTCTCCACTGGGTGGAATCAGCAAGGTATCTCAGCATTCCATCTTTCTTGCGCTCCTCCGAGTGCCATCGCAGCAGTTTTGCCTCCTTTGGATTCGTAAAAAACCGCTTCAAACGGGGAATTATAGGAAGATACCATGCCACCTTTCGAGGAGGTCCTCTATTCACCTCTGTTCCATCGCCATCATTATCTGATTGATTGTTACGTTTGTATCGGGATGCGTTGCACACCGGACAGACATGCATATTTGCATACTCTTTACGGTAGAGGATACAGTCGTTCAGACATACATGTATTCTTTCTACTTCCATTGCCAATGGACAAAGAAACTTCTTGGCTTTATACGTGGTTTTAGTCAACTTATTTTCCTCCGGAAGCATGTCCGCTAAAAAACCTAGCAGCGCCGTGAAACTCTTGTCAGACCAACCGTTGCTTGCCTTCAATTTCAACAGTTCAAGCACAGCTGACAACTTCTTGTACTTTGACCTACAGTACATGAACAAAGATTTCTCTGAGTCATCCATCAAGCCTCGGAATTTAATATACTCTCTCTCATCATAGTTCTCTTCTACATCACGAAGCATATAATCCAGATTGTCATCGTGCAGCCTATCCGAATCCAAACCACAATCATCATCCGGCAGCATATCATTGACTTCACCGGCGATGTCATCCGGCGGCATATCATTGACTTCACCGGCAATGTCATCCGGCGACATATCATTGACTTCGCCATGACTGGTCCAACACGTATACCCCTTTTTGGAACCCCTCCGAATCAAGTGCGCTTCAATCTGCTCTTGATTCTTAAACATCTTTAAATTCTCGCGGTCAGTGCATGGACAATACATATATTCCACCCCCTTATTCAACATATTCTCCTCAGCCGCTCTTGTAAAAGCAGACACGCCATTAATGTACACTTCACTCACACGGTTTGCGGTATACATCCAGCTTCGGTCCTATATTATGCACATATATAACAACTTAGTATTAAAATTAATTTAATTAATTATTACTACATATATACCACATGCATTGAGGCTAGCTAAATCTAAATTAGCTAGATCTTCAAAGTATATATATAACAGTTCACCGAAAATTAATTAGCTAAATCAAACTTATTTTGATATTGCAACCAAAAATAAATTTCATTACTAACCATATCTAGGGCAACCAAGAACTCAATGAATCTCCTACCAAATAAGCATCCTTTCACCAAAAAAATGGCCCGAAAGCCTTGCCGCCTCCAGCTGCAGCACCGGCTAGATCTGGATCGAAACGAAGAACGATGCGGTCTGAGCGGCACAATAAATACATAGCAGCATTATCACAGATAGTTTTTAACAAAAATCGTCTGTGATACTTGACTATCACAGACGATTTTTACTAAAAACCGTCTGTGACATCAACCATTACAGACGGTTTTTAGTTAAAAACCGTCTGTGATATTCCTGATTATCACAGACAGTACATTGGTAAGAACCGTCTGTGATGGTTGACTATGACAGACGGTTCATTGGTAAGAACCGTCTGTGATACTTAGCACAGATGGCCTCCAAAATAAAACCGTCTGTGATAGCTCCATCGGGACTCGGGAGAGCGACTATCATTATACGAAGCGTCTATATCGGCATACGAACCGTCTATATCATTACTGTTTGGTATACGAACCGTCTCTGCTAAAGGGTAAATATACGCGCCTAATCCTCAACACAACGTATAATATGGCTTCTATGATCTCCTTCCTCTCATTTGTTCATCAAGAGTTGTTCGGCCAGAACCTTACACAGGCGGCCATCAATTTACATCTGGAGTAGCTTCTCCGCACACGTCCTGCTCTCCTTCCCCAACTTTCTTGCTTCCATCAGCTCGACCTGATCATCCGCCGTCGACGGAGGCATCTCGCTGCCGCTAGAAAGGGAAACAGCCATCACCTTGGTTTTTCTCAACAATGTGCACAGAGCGGAAGAAACTCTTGTGGCATTGGAGAGACTGATGGATAGCATTGCCGATCAAGCAGAAACGACAGATTCTGAGGAATCTTATAATGATATCCTCTACGAGATTATGGGCTATGCTGATCATTTGCCCAAGCTGGAGGAGGAAGTGCTGAAGGCAAAGACAATCTTAACGGCGTTCGAGAACTCAGTGGCTGATCCAACTCCCAAAGTCGAAGAAGAAGCGTACGAAGCCCTGAAGATTAGAATCTGGGAATCTCTTTATCTATGCATGCGACTTTTGTAATAAATTTGCCTTTAATTTATGATGTCTTGACTCAGTAGTTCTGTAGGTAAGTTATTAGAAACAATGTGTACTTATATATTAACTAGTTCTATAGTTAAGTTATTAGAAGTAATGTGTACGTACTTATATATTAACCTCTGACAGAAAACATCACAGACGGTTTTGTATTACAAACCGTCTTTGATAATTCTAAGATCATGTCTGTGATAATCAGCTTATCACATACGGTTTTAAATAAAAAACCGTCTATGATAATTCCAGATTATTACAGACGGTTTTTAATAAAAACCGTCTGTAATACGGAAATATCACAGACGGTTCATTGGTAGGAACAGTCTGTGATACTCGTTTTCTCCGACGCCATCAACACAAACAGTGTCCAAATTAAAACCGTCTGTGTTAATGTCGGTCATAGACAATTTTGTCAAACCGTCTGTGATTTAGCGTCTAGTATTAGGCTTTCTGTAGTAGTGTGTTCATTACATATAATCCGATGATACACAATTAAAGGTACCTAATGAAAGGTACTTAAATTGTGGGCTAGGTATTAATTCAAAGATTGGGTGGAAGCTTAGATTGGTAATTTAGCAACCTTAGAGCAACTCCAGCAGTAGCCCTCAAAACAGGACCCCTACTTTTCATTTGAGAGCTCTCTCTACTTTTGAGGACCCTGTTTTCTGGGCTGCACTCTAGCAGAAGCCCTCAAAACAGAGCTCCTACTTCTCAATTCTCTCTATTTCCTCACACACTATATGCATACGTATGGGACAAAA
The DNA here is from genome assembly GCA_036346265.1 of Melocanna baccifera. Taxonomy (NCBI): domain Eukaryota; kingdom Viridiplantae; phylum Streptophyta; class Magnoliopsida; order Poales; family Poaceae; genus Melocanna; species Melocanna baccifera. The sequence goes on from CM070695.1 coordinate 14,132,829, forward strand.
GTATAATACACAATAAAATATTTATGATTTCACAATGAGGGACAATATTTAAATTTATGAATTCAAATACAAATATTCAAATTTGTTCTGAATTTAAATTTAAATTCAAATTTGTTCCGAATATTCAAATTTAAATTCAAATTTGTTCCGAATTCACATACGAATATTCAAATTTAAATTCAAATTTGTTCCGAATTTAAATTTAAATTCAAATTTGTTCTGAATTTGTTTCGAATATTCAAATTTAAATTCAAAGTTGTTCCGATTCATATACGAATATTCAAATTTAAATTCAAATACAAATACGTTTCACTGGTACAGGAGAAAAATGAGGAAAGTTGAAAAATGAGAGCCGGAGCAGGTCCCCTAGGAATGAGGGTTTGGAGACCTCATTTGAGAAGCCTCCTATTTTTGAGAGACAAGTAGGGACTCTGTTGGAGCTTAGTTTTTTTACTCTGGCTCTTAAATCTGAGTTTGAGGGCTCAAGTAGGGGCCCTGCTAGAGTTGCTCTTATAAAATTAGGAGGAGGTGGGTAAACTAGTAAAATGACATGTCCTTCCCATCGTCCTGCCGACTCAGCGGCATGACTGGGAGAGAGCGGCTCAGGCGGGCAGCGAGCATTGTGGGTGGTGCGGCGGGCGAGTGGTGAGCTGAGTCTGGGGCGCTGAGATGATTGAACGAGGAGGTGTCAGGGCGTGGCATTAGCCAGCGATGCAGCTTGCTCCTCCAAACCAGGATCCCCTTCTCCTTCTCTATTAGCCCTCATAGATTCATCCCTTTTCCTCCTTTGCAGGTTGTGCTTTGACTCACCCAGAGTTAGATTCAGGGATAAGATTATATCAGACTCTTGTCACAATCCATATGATCTCTGCTCATGTCTACTTCCATGATAATCAGTATGCCCTAGGAAAATTATGTAATTCATATTGAGTTACTTATTCTAACATTCAATTTCACATGATTTCGTCTCTGTCTTCGGCAAAATATGTAATTTATGTTGAGCTACTTAATATAGCATTTAGTTACACAGCCTGAGAAATCATGTAATTCACGTTAAATTACTTGGTTTAATATTCAGTTAAAAAATCTCCAGAGAAATGCAGCTCACCTTCTTCCTGATCTTCCAAGTTCAGATATTCCCTTGTGTTGTTTTTATCATTAATTGCTTGGTGATTTGATAGTGTAGTGCACATCAGCTGTTCGATGCATACCTTGTGCAAAACAATGATGCATTGAAATTTCATTCCCGTTTGGATGTTTGCATGCTATGATAGTTGAAGGAGACGATACTATCACAGTTGCTTATTGGGGAGATAATTAGTTGATTAGATTGGACCGTGTAGGTGAGTATAAAACTGGGTAATTTATCATGAAGTTCCTATGTTAGGTTGTGTACTAATTATTGTGAATGTAGACAAAAATTGATGACACTCCGCTCTTGTATGGATTGAGACAAGAACCTAGATAGATCTATCCAAATGGGCGGTACGGTATGGGCCCAATACAGCATGGGTCTGTTAGGCATGGTCCACTTAGCTCGTTAGCCTAAATAGGTTATGTTGTGTTGGCCTGTGGGCCAAGGTGGTGGGTGACCCAGGCACGATCCACTGGGTATTCATGTCATGCCAGGCTGGCATGCACTCATTTAACCCGACAGGCCAAGTAGGCATGGATAGCTTATTTCGGTTCAAAAAATTTTGAAAAAATGTAATAATCCAAAAAAATGTAGAATTTGAAAAAGATAAAAATAAATTATGAAAATATAATAATGAGTTTTATTAATGTTGAATGGATATCACTGGATATGTTAGCTTGTGCTTGTGCCACCATTCCAAAATATTGAAGTTCTTTGCATGGTAAGGCATGGGATCGCTATCCAAAAAGAATAATAGTTCCCTACAGGCAATGGTATGGATTGCTCTAGCACTTAATATTGTAGAACTTGATCTTCTAGAGGATCCTGGTGCACTAAAGATTTTGCCCCATATATTTATTGTCTTACCTATGGTGGGTGCTTGTGGAGGTCGTTGCAGGCGAACTCCTTCAAACTTATATTCGTACTTCTGATAAACTTCAGACAATTTAGAACGAGCAGTTGAAAAATAGTTAGAATAATCTATCCCTACAACCTCACCTAGAAGTGAAATAACATTAGTGAATCTTGCAAGTTTAGCTCTTGGGTTTAGAATAAATGCAAATAGGTATAAGTTCATAATCTCTTTTCAATATTTTTAATATTTAGTTTTCATAGTACACCCATCGCAATGTAATAATTCTTATGTGTTGCAATTCGTTGGTTAGAATTATTTACAAAAGAAATTACACCGCGAAAAGGCTGAAGATATGGATCCAACTTGTTTAAACCATATTTAACTATAAGATTAATAATATAACAAATGCATCGCTGATGTAGTAAGAAGGATTCGATGTATGTACTAAATAACGGAATGAGAATATCTTTTGCCGTGGAGTTTGCTATAGCATTGTTCAGGGTAATTGCAAAAAATTTGTTTGTAAGACCAATTTCTTTCACAACTTGGTAATACATTCTGCTATATTCTTACATGTATGTGCGATGTCAATTAGTTTAAAATCTATGATTCTCTTTTTAATACCCAGTCATCATTCACATAATGAGCAACTACACTAATATAATCCTCTTTAGACCAACCACTCCATATGTGGAGGTCAAGGCTACCAAAAATGTACAGGTTTCAATGAGTTCTTTTATTTTAGAATGACCATTATTGTAGTATTTAACAAAATCTCTAGTCATTATTTGTCTAAAAACGTGAGAAAATCTAAGATTATGAGTAGTTTTAATGTACTTTTCGAATGCTTTTGACTCATTAAAGTTTAAACGGAGATCCTGTGCGACAATTAAATGGACTAAAGATTCTCGAGTTATGTCAGGATTATAATTCCAGTTACATATCATACTATCGGGGTTGTACTGCAGCTACGTCTGCCTCATGGCTATGTCTTGTTTTTCTTTACATATTTGATCATATCTGTGCAAGTACCCGGTTCCACGTGTAAACTTTGCAGACAATTCATGATGACATATTTTGCAAATAGCATATCTTACTTGAGCTCCAACATTATCTTACTTCATTATATTGTCGAAATCTTGTCACATCTCTGACGTGCTAGGTCTGGACTTTTTTTTGCTCCAGTGTTTGCAGACGCAGAGGCACTCGTAGAGCCTGATGATGGAATAGCCAGGATCTGCTCTTCTGTTTGAGGTGGAGGTGAAGACAGAGATATTTTATTCCCAAAGAATGAAAGATTTTTTGGATTAATTCCGTATTCACTCACGGACCACATTCGTGCCAAATGTGGCGTGCCCACCGTGCTAGCAAATCGTGCCTAATAGTCGGATTTTCGTGCCTAACAGGCTATGCCCACTAGGCTACACGTGCCGACCAGACTAATTGTGTCTACCGAGCACACTAGGTCAGGGTAGTGATCCAGTCACAGCCCACCGCCTCATGCCGGGCCGCCATGCCTATAGTAGCGGACTGTGGGCTTGTCTGATAAGCATGACCTATTTGACCACCTCTAAACCTGGATCTAAATCTGGGAGTGGAAGGAGAACTCGGAGACAAAAGAAAGCGGATGAGCCTCTGCCGGTGGAGAAGGGGAAGGATTGCCTGCTTTAGAGGAGCGTCTGTTGTTAGAGGGGAATAGGATGCGTCAGCATAGATGCACAGAATATCAATGACGGCGATACGAATTAGAAAGAACGGAAGAGCAGGACGCAGGACACGAGTTAGGGCAAAGAGGATATGAGTTAAAGGGATAAGTCAAAGAAAAATTACTAGATTATCCACAAATTTCTTAAGCCTAAGTTGTCCATACGTCGATTCTCTAAGTTCAGACTTGGATGAAGGGGGTAGTTTGAGCTACGAGGCTCCTGACAGAGAATGTGCAGCTCCGTCACCAAAGAAAAGAAAATTGCAGCTCATGTTGGTCCCTTCGCCTGCGGGCCCACTCCCAGGCCCTCACCGCCACAGGTAGCAGCCCAGGATAAGACGATAATACAAGCCGAAGGTATCACACACTTCACAAGCACGCACAGTGTGCAGTGCAGTCATCACTCGTCAGTCGTCACAGTATACGAGTTGCAGCGTCGTCAGCAATGGGAGCAACTCCGCGATTCATCAGTCTCCTGGGCATCGCCTCGCCCTTTCTTGCTCCTTCCTACAGCAGCAGCGTCAAGAAACAGAGTTGCTGTGTCCACCTGCCACGGCAGCAGAGGAGGCTCCGTGCCCGTGCCGTTGAGACGGACGCCACCGGCGGCGAGCCCGCCGCCGCACCGGAGGAGCCGCCGTCCGTCGACTTCGCGTTCGTCAGCGTGAGTTCTTGCTGTGCTTCCCTCTTGCCTCAGGTCTGAGGAGTTGTTGATCGATTGATTCCAACAATGGCGCGCGCGTGCATGCAGCCTCGGTTGCTGCCGGACGGGACGCCGGACGTGCACTACCGGACGGCGTGCGGCGGGCAGAAGCTCAGAGACATCATGCTCCAGGGATTCATCGATCTCTACGGGCCTTACGTGAGTGCGGTATTGTTTGTTCTTCGTGTTGCGCACTTGAGTTAGGTGGTGATGCTGCTCTGTTGCTGCAGGACAAGCTTCTGCTCAACTGCTCGGGAGGCGGCGTGTGCGGGACATGCATCGTGGAGGTATGCAAATTTCGAAACTCACACTACTTGTTGGTGCATTCAGGCTGATGTCCCTGGGGCCTCTTTGTAGTTTGTACAAGCAATTCCATTTAGGAAGTGCTGTTTTATATGGATTCGATGCCTTCTTTTTCAGGGGTTGCATTGGGTAATTCCTTTTCATTTTGCTATAGTATCAGTGTTGAAGAAAAACGAGACCTGATATTTTTGCCCCTCTACAATTTTTTCAGGTAGTTGACGGCAAGGAACTGCTTTCCCCAAAGACTGAAATAGAAAAGGAAAAGCTTAAAAGGGTATATGCACAAGTCCCTCCTCCATTCATAAGTTGTAACCATTTTTTTCTCTTGAAAAGGACAATTCCTTTATATTTTAGAAATGCAAAGAAAGAAACTTCGATTCACCATGTTATAAAATGAGAACAGTATTACTTTGTGCTAAAATTCTGTATTCTTCAGAAACCCAAGACGTGGAGATTAGCTTGCCAGGCTACGGTTGGCAACCCAGATTCAACTGGACAGGTATATGTCAGTTCATTGTAATTTTGTACATGCTGAACTTTTCTGCATACTGATCTCTGAACATCGTGAATCGGCAAGGTTTCGAGTGCTGCTTCATTGCAGTTTTTGTTGTTTTTCAGAATGATAACAATCACAGCATGCCCTTGATGTCTTGTTTGTGCAGATGGTCATTCAGCAACTGCCAGAGTGGAAGATACATGAGTGGGATAAGTAACGAGTACCCTTGTGGTGATTATACAGTAGATTTAATCGCCATGGAAGAAAAGAAAGGAGAAACACTTGATCAGGAGAAGAACTGAAAGGTGATGCTTTTCACAGTACTCCATGCAACATCTTGCGCATTCTGTCTGTTGCAGCTACCAGATGGAGCATGGATGCAATTAGCTAGCCCCGGTCTGTAAATTGTTCCCTTGTTTAAACAGTCGTAGCAACAGGTCCATGATCTTACCAACACCTGCATATATTTAAATTTTGTACCGGAGATACCTGTCTGGTTGAAACCTCAACAAGGACTCAAGGAGGTATGAAGTAACAGAGGCATGCAGAGGAGTCCCATGTATTTCTGTTTGAACATGACACACAATATGAAACCTTTGTATTGAGCACAACTTTCTTCTTTTTTGAATGATGTATTGGGCAGAATTAACAGTCAACTTTTTAGAACTCGACAGGTTGAGCATGACGCTTGGTTTTTTCTCGAAAGTCAACAGTCGGTAATCTAGCTGATTTGGACCCCCCCCCCCCCCCGGGGAGGGGGGAAGGAGTCGACTACTCAATATACAGAAACTCCCTGTATAAAACCAACTATGTTCCTGTTTGGAACACGAGAATTCCCGCTGATTTCTACCGGAATTGAACTAAACCTAGTTCCGTAGAGTGCGACATGCCATGCAAGTTAACATCAACAAAATTTTATTCCTCCTCGAAAAATGTGACATATAAGTCGGAACCAGGTCTTTGGAGGGTTTGTTTAGTGCCTAGTGCTTCCTTTTCCTTTCCATCTATTGTGGGATCGAAAAGCAACAGAGAAGGTAAATGATATCAATTAATTTTTTCCTAAGTATTCTTGATCATTCACTCAAATAACTACAGAATTAATAAGATTAGAATCAACCAAAAATCCAAATTAAATCACTTAAGAAATCAAACAAATGAGAATTTTGACCTCTACTTAGGGCTGGTCTGACCACCGGCACCTAGCCGGTCTAACTAGTCCCTAGGCGGGTGGACCGAGGACAGGGCAGGATTTCAACCAAAGGCAATCCAAATTTTGGTGTAGCTCCAACAATACTAGTTTAAATGATATATAATTTTGCACACTCCTTGCTTAATGTCTCAGAAACCTATTCCAACCAAGAATCGCAAAAATATATGTCAAATTTTAGATTTTTTTCAAGATTAAGTAAGATTGCACCAAAATCAGGCAAAAAAATTGAAAACGATGAATATGACTTACTCGTAAGTGAAAGATGGCCAAGATAACTATAGATATATTTCTATATATCACAGCTAGTAAGGACACTAAAGAAATCAAGGCAAAAACACTCTGATCAAGAAATCATTCGAGAGGATCAAATCATAGCAAAATCGAGTTTCTTCAAGAACTTGCCAATCAAGTGCCTAGATAGACAGGGATTGATTTCTAGAGGTCATCTTCATCTCTTATACGTTCTTGTTACAACAAGATTAAGAAGAAAAGATCAAAGATTAAAATCAACCAAATCAAAAGTAAACCAATCAACACAAAATGAATCCATAGGAGATGAACAAAAATTGATATATTGCTACTTGAAAATGAAAGCTTTACAACCACTTTATATAGAGAACAAGAGAGTACACAACATCACTCAACTTGTCTCAAACCTTAACTCTAGAATACTTGGCTTGAATGCAAGATTGGATAATTAACTTGCAAGTCTCGACGCCCAACCCGTTAAATAAATAAAGCAATCAACATGTATCTAATCCTAGTAGATACTATCCACTTAGCACATATGAGAAAAATCCGATAACTCCACATAACACAGGTTTTACTCACACGACACTTATGCACACTTTTCAAAGCACGTAAACCTAAATCTGCTAAGTCCTTAACATTGATCCAATTTGATCTTCTCAGCTTCTCATTGATCTAAACTGCTCTCCAAGGGCTGCTCAGGCACTTCGGTTTTCTTTAAGGTAATTTATGATATTTTGATCAAATAACCAAAATACCATTTCTTGACATGGTCTTCATCTTCCATTACAACTAATCGTCATATTTACCACGTGGAGATGCACCACTAGCTTGTCATACATCTATAAGCCTCTTTCATTCTAGTTCTACTGGATCACGCCTCACTTAGACCGACCAAGTCATATGATACAACTCGTCGCTCGAACTTTCCTTCAATATTTCTCGCCTTTCTCATATCTACAGGTCAACCGAAAAATCCTACAATTTGCAAAATCAAACTTTCGCTCTTCTTAGTTGATAATGATTGATCACAATATAAATCTAAGCCTTCTCTCGTATGTTCCTTCTTCTACTAACCCCATAAAGCGCATGGGTTGATGGCGGCGTGCGCTACAGCAAGATACTCCACTAATCAATTATGAGATTCATGCGAAAAGCCTCAAAGCTAGTGTAGATGCGGCCCATATTTTCGGCCCGGCTATGATGTATCTGGTTAAAACCTCAACAAGGGTATATATACGAAGTACGCAGAGAAAAGCGATTCAACGTCATGAATTATGCTTTTATATGTATGAGTTATATTTGTAATCGTGGGATAAATATCAGAACTAGACATATAGACGTCTCAAAGCTTTTCTAAAGGTTAAGAAAATCGACTTAGAACTAATAAAAATAACTTAGAAACAATAAAACCATTATTTTCTGGGAACAACTGTATAATGTTCAACTAAAAATTTGTCGGTTTTTAGTATATTCTTTTTCAACCATTGGATTCAAATCAGATGGCCGGCTTGGATTCTTCTCTCCCCTACTATAGATCATCCACCCCCTCCAACCCTAATGTACTACCGCCTTGAACCCCACCCCATGGGCCTTCTCACGGACCCACTGACGTCACCCTATGAGTAACCGTCAGTGCTGCATTCGTGCTCTACCACAAATATACTACTACCTTCTTCCGCACCATCGCACCACCATCGTCTTTCCCACCCCTTCCTCTGATCTTCTTGGTCTCCAGTGGCTTACCGCCATCGGATCCACCGCCCCATACCAACTCACCACTCAGATCTTGTCGTCCCGCCTGCCACGCCAGCCTTCGCCCACCATCCTTCTCCATCCCTTGGCAGGTGGTGGCCCTACCGCCACGCCACACCACCATCCACCGCCGTGCCTCCACGGCACCTCCCTCCCTGGTGTCAGAGATATTATCCCTAGTATTGTCTTTAGATAAGGTAAAAATCTTAGAGATAATCTTAAGAGACAACTATTGCACATACCCTCATATGTTGTCGTCCTATTTGTTTTCATCTTTCGATGTTATTGATTGACCTGGATCTCAACTGGAGTTTAATCAATGTTGTTTGTTGGCCCAATTAAGGAGAAAATTTACACATAGCACAAATAAATAAAGAAAATATAGGAGAATTACTTCGGCCATAACTACGCAGTAGAGTTTTTTGAATTTTTCTATTCTCTTTATTCTATATTTTACACATCTCAAAATAGATTATATGCCTCCTATTTATATAGCCTAGGGCTTTCACAAATACTGACTTTTATCTCTAATTCGAACAAGTATTGGATTCTATCTCTAAGTTGAACACAACTTTAACTTGGGCAACAGAATTGATTTAAACTCTAAGTCAAGATTATTTTCAACATTCTCCTCTTAATCTTGACTCGACATACTCCTAATTTAGTCTAAATGCATTATTTGAATTACCAACTACGCCTCCCCATTAAACAATTTGCACGCAAACTAAACATATAGTTACATGTTGGAACTCAACTCAACTAGTATGGGTCTATTTGTATGCAAAGACTCTAACTCGTTGAGGCAGTTGATTTCAATTACGACTTATCCAACTCATACTCGGCACAGAATAGTGAACACATCTCTTCAATGCCCCAGACTCAACTCCACAGACTCTACTCAGGACGGCAAACATATCTCCTCAATGTCCCGACTCGACTTGGCATTAGAACAGTGCTAGTTCATCATCGTTAAGAGTTTTAGCAAGAAGCACTTTCTCCTTTTTCTTCAACTTTGTGACATTCTAAAGTGAAGTGCACATAATCATTACAATTATAGCACCTCACTTTTGTCTTATCAAGCTTTCGATTCTGGCACCTCGGTCACCACCATTGGAGATGTTCTCGTCTTCATGCTTCGATGATTGGACCTCCCACTCGGCGCAGGTCAATAGGACCTATTCATCACCATTGTCACTACTATCACACATGCATTCCTCGTATACCTTGAGATGACCAATGCCTCCATGGTCATTTTCTTTAGATCTCCAAATTGTTGTATGATATAGGCAATTGGAAGGAACTTTGAAAGAACAGTATGAAGGAATTTCTTCTCCATGTACAACTCCTTCACCTTTTCGCAAGGGCTTGAATCTTGTTGATGATGGTCATCAACCGGATGGTGAAGTCGTTGATCAAATCTGTCTCTTTTATACGTAACTCATCAAACACGGTCTTAAGAGTTGCACCTTTACTTCCTTTACACAATCGATGCCAAGATGCATTGTCTTCAATGCCTCCCATGCATCTTTGGTTGTCTCCATTTCGGCCAGTAGGAAGAGTGTCTCTTCTGGAATTCCCTGATAGATGGTTGTCAATGCTATCTGATCTTTGTGCTCATCGACATTGCTGTTCTCGGTCGCATCTCACACTCTTTGGGCCATCATATATATCTTCATCTTGATTATTCAGACTACATAATTGCACCGTGAGTATTGGGTAATGTAGCAAGATAGCAAAACTCTCATTCGCCATCACACTTGATGTTACCTTGTCATCGATGATACTACTTATCAGAGAACATGGATCACTTGGGCATATATCAAGAACTTAGGTTGACTAGAAACAATATCTCTTGCAAAGCTTCCATCACAGTCTAAAGGATGGAATCTTATCTTCGGATTTGGGACCGACAGCTGCTGCGCTTTGCTTTTCCGCTTTGACCAAGAGACTGAAGCAAAGTACTACTTTTTACTGTCGTCCACAGGACTACTCTCTTCTGTCTGAGAAAACTAATCTCTCTGCGCTATATCCTTTTGATTTTCCTGGCACAAGAGACCGAAGGCTTTGCGGCTGGACCGAGCCTGTTGCCTTTGACTTGAGTCAACCGAGAGAAAAAAAAAACAAGAAGAAGCGCGATGTGCCTTGTTGCTGCTTGCTGTGATATCGTGCATTGTGACTCCGATCTTGTCGCCTAGAACTTGCTTGGGAATTGGTGGTGCTGCCTCACACTGGAACCGAGGAAGCAAAAACTGTGCGGCCTGCTTTTGCTTCACATGACCGAAGGTGCGCTTTAAAAGTTTAACCCAGGTAAAAAAAATATATATGTGCCTTTTATCACTCAAACTGAAGGACTGCAGGGAATCGAGTTCGGACCGGGTTTCGACATAAAACGAGACATGCACTTCTAGAGAGAATCAGCATGGCACTCTAATTCTAATTGTTGGTCAAGTCTTACGAGAAAATTTATATATAGTATAAATAAATAGAGAGAATACAGGAGAATTACCCTAGCTGTAATTGTGTGGCCGAGTTTTCTGAATTTCTCTATTTATATGTTCTATATTTTACATATCTCAAAATAGATTACATGCCTCCTATTTAATAGCCTAGGGCTTTCATAAATACTGAACTTTAACTCTAATTCGAACACATGCTGGACTTTATCTCCAAGTTGAACACAACTTTAACTTGGTCAACGAACTCGATTTAAACTCTAAGTCAAAATTATTTCCAAAATTATTTGCGTTATAAAAATCTAATTTGAAGGAGTAATTAGTACAATCATAGTGATTGAGGAAAGTTCTAGCTAAGTCCACCTTATGTCCCTAATGCGTTGCCACCTCGAACCCCATCCTGTTTGCCTCCACGTCGGCACTGCCCCTAGCACCGGTGCGGCTAACCGGTATGCCCTACCACTGCCGCCTCTAGTAGCAACCACCGGCACTGCCCGTGTGCTCTACCACCACTACACCAACATATCCTTGACGATCGTCATGCCACCATCGTCTTCCCTCCCACTGCCTCTAACCTTCTTTCTAGTCTCAAGTGGCGAGTCTACCACCCCAAACCAACTCCCTATTCGTATCTCATCATCCCGCCCACCGTCCTCCTCCAACCCGTAGTCAGCACTACCCCCACTGACTCACCGCACTGCCGCCACCACCACCCACCACCATGGCTCGGCCGCCCCTCCCTCCCTCTATAGGTGGCCCTGGTGAACAAAAACAAAAGATAAAAGGAAATTTAAATTCTAAAGTAAAATTCAGAATAAAAACAAAATTAGTAGTTTCATTTCAATGTGAATTCCAAACTAAATTGCTAATAAATCTAAATAATAACTAAATGAGAATATAAATAAATAAAAAATTAGCAATTTAATTTTCATATGACTTCCAATGTAACATCCATAAAATAACTAAAATTTGGACTAAAAATAAAAATGAGAATTAACAAATTAAAAGAAATAGTCCATATTAAGTTCAATCTCAATTAACTAAAATTCAAATGAAAATTAAAGAAAACTTAGAATTTAATTTCCAAACAATTTGCAAAGTAACATCCATGAATAACCCAAATTTGGAATAATGACTAAATTTAAAACAAAGAGTCCATGTCAAATTCAATCCAAATTAACTAAAATAAAAATAAAATAGAATTAGCACTTTGATTTTCATACAAATTCCAAAGCAAATCCCTAAAAATTATAAATAATAGTTAAGTAAAAATAGAAATTTGATTTTTATATGACTCCTAGCCTAAAAATGAAAAACAAATCCACGCCAAGTATGACCCAATAACATGCAAATTTGGAATAAAAATTAAAGGATGATGAGATATTTAGTTTGTGTGTGAATTTTAAATTCTAGAAATATTAAAATTTGTAAATGTACACTAACTAAGCACTTCGATTAAACTCCCATATTAACCAAAATGATCTAGTCATCTATTTGTCAGACTAGAGTTATAAAGTCTTAGATTAAAAAAGAGTTAATGTCAAGTATAATCCAAATCAACTAAAATTCATAATAAAAAATTTAGCAATTTGATTCTCATACTACTTACAAAGTAACATCCATATAACTAAAATTCAAAATAATAATTATATGAAAGTTAGAAAATTAAAAGAAAGAGTCCATAACAAGTATAATCCAAATTAACTAACATTCAAAAAAAATAAAAGAAACCATGCAAATTTCAAAGTAAATTCCTAAAAAACTAAAATTCTACATAATAATTAAATGAATATAGATACGGTCATTTATATGATGGATCCAAGTTATAATGGTTGAGATTTAATATATGTTTTGTCGGAATCTGGAATTTGCATTCCAAATCCATATGTGTTTCCTATGCTAGTCTCATGATCAGTGGCTACCACAAACACTCAACATCATTGGTATCGCATCCACGCATGATAATTAAAAAACAAAGTAGCATAATATAATTAAACAAATGAAGTCTTAGCGACTAGTTATACAACAAAAGGATCAACCAGCCAAATAGTTCAGATGACATAAATATTGTAGTGGAAATATGGTGAAAGATTGGGTAAAGCATGCCTCAACCCTCCCACAGGCAATTGACTAGGAAACCACTAGTAATCGGTGTCGTCATCACCAAAACCGACGGTATAAAAGTAACCAACTGTAGGGTCATCTTCTTGCTCTAATATTGTTCAACAAGCAATTGTGAGGACAAGATTGTACTCCATAAGACTTTATAGAAAAATTTAATAATATGCAAGTTGAGACAAGGAGGATGTCTATTCTAGTTTGATTTAGCACAATACAATCGTTTTATTTCTAGTAGAGATGATTACCACAATGATTACCACGATGACACATGGTACCTTGACATCGGCACCAGCAACCACATGACGGGGTGCAAGGACGTCTTCACTGAGCTAGACACCGACGTCATAGGTTTTGTCAAGTTCGACGATGGGTCCGTCATTGAAATCTGTGGACATGGTACAGTGTTGTTCACCTACCAGAACAGATAGCACCGTGCCCTCACCAGGGTTGCTACAACTCGTGGCTGTGCAAAAACATAGTCAGCCTTGGGCATCTCAATGAGAACGATTGCTAGGTACTGATTAGGGATGGCGTACGTGCTCCAGATCCACGATCGCAAGCGATGCCTTCTCGCTAAGGTAAACCATGCCCAAAATCAACTGTATATTCTCACCCCGGACATTGCTCAGCCAACATGTCTAGCGGCACGATTCAACGATATTGCATGGAGGTGGCATGCACGCTTTAGGCACCTCAACTTTGAGGTGCTCCAAAAGCTAGCATGTAGCAACATGGTAAGCAGACTACCATAGATCGACCATGTCAATCAGATCTATGACAGCTACCTAGCTAGGAAACAATGGTGTGTACCTTTTCTGTAGGAGGCCAAGTATCGCACTGAGGGCCATCTCGACCTAGTGCACGGTGTTCTACGTGAGCCGATCACCCCAATGACACACGGCGACAAGTGCTACTTCCTCCTCCTTGTCAACAACCTCAATCGCTATATGTGGTTGACATTATTGGTTATGAAGGACGAGGCTCCGGTGGTGATCAAGTGTTTTAATGCCAGGGTCGAGGTGGAATCTGGGCACAAATTACGCGTGCTCCGCACCGACCGAAGTGGCGAGTTCATGTCAGTCAAGTTCAACGAGTACTATGCAGAGCGAGGCATCAAGTGCCATCTCACGATGCCATACTCACCGCAGCAGAACGTCATTGTCGAGCACCAAAATCAGACGATCGTGGTGATATCGTGTAGCCTCATTAAGGCGAAGGACATACTCGGAGAGTTCTGGGGTGAGGTGGCCACGATGGCTATCAACATCGTCAACTGTTTGCCAACCCAAAGCATCAATGACATGACCCCGTATGAGGCATGGCATGGACACAAAACGAGTGTGCATTTTCTCCGCACCTTCGGTTGTGTCACGCACATAAAGGTGGTCAAGCAAAATCTAAAAAAACTTGATAATAGAAGCAAACCCATGGTCTTCATCGACTATGAGCCTAATGCCAAGGCATACCACGTCTATGACCCCAACACCAAACGTGTTTTTGTGATGCAAAATGTCATCTTCGACGAAGCAACGTAGTGGGACTGGGGTGCGAAAGAGAAGGAAGGTATGGCAAACTCCAGTGAACCATTTGCTATTGAGTATGTCATATACCGTGTACCAGGTATGGCTTGTGGAAATCCTATGGCGCAAGGGAGTTACGAGTCGATGACACCAACTGCAACGAGTCGTGTGCCTACCCGAGGGCCGCTGATGCTGGCGTGTGGACAAGACAAGACAACACCTATGGCGCATGGTGGGGTGGAATTCATCTCACTACCCACCAACGCCTCAACCATGCTCGACATCAAAGGCAACGACATTGGCCCATGTCGATTCCGAAGTGTGGTCAACGTGTATGACATGACCAAGCCTCAAGAGCTCAATGCGGACAACTTGCACCTCCTGACCGCCGAAGAGCTAGCCACATTTGCTGAGGCAAAAAAACACAATAATTGACGTCAAGCAATGCTTGAGGAGATGAGTTCCATTGAGGAGAACTGTACCTAGCACCTCATAGATTTTTCACCCGACCATCGTCCCATCAGACTTAAGTGGGTGTATAAAGTAAAGAAGGATGTGCAAGGAGCAGTCCTTAAGCACAAGGCATGTCCTGTGGGGAAGGGATATATGCAACAGCAGGGAGTGAACTTTGAGGAGGTGTTCACGCCAGTCGCACACCTCAAGTCTATCTATCTAATAATTGTGCTTGCCGCACACAAGGGGTGGCTGGTGCACCACATGGACGTGAAGTCAGTATTTCTCAATGATAACCTCGAGGAGGAGGTATACGTCACCCAACCTCCTGGGTTTGTTGTTGATGGCCAGGAGCAGATGGTGCTAAAGCTCAATAAGGCACTCTACGATCTTCATCAGGCACCTAGGGCATGTTATGCCAAGCAAAATAGCTACTTATTGTTTCTTAGGTTCCATCACAGCGCATCAGAGTATGTCGTGTACACGCGCGGTGTTGGTCCCTCTCGCCTTCTCGTGGGCATATACGTCGGCAATCTGATCATCACCGAAAACAAACCGTAAGAGATTGGCAAGTTCAAAATAGACATGATGAGTTTATTCAAGATGAGTGACTTCAGATTACTTAGTTTTTATCTTGGGGTAGAGGTGCATCAGACCGATGACAACATCATGCTAAACCAAGCGGCATACGCGACAAAGATCATTGAGATGACTAGCATGGAGGGCTACAATCCGTGCTATGTTCTGATGGAGCCATGGTTCAAACTGAGCTAGGTGAACATGGCACCTCCGACGAATGCAACGGTGTACAGGAGTATCATGGGCAGACTTTGGTACCTGGTACACATGTGCCTGGATATCTCATTCACGGTGAGCTATGTGAACTAGTTCATAGAGAAGCTGATCACCAAGCACCTATTTGTTGTGAAGAGAATCATCTGATACATTGTTGGCATGTGCCACTTTGGTTGCCGCTACGCGATGAAGATGGAGACGCCACAGCTGGTTGGCTACAACGACATGGCAGGTGATGTTGACACCCGCAAGAGCACCACAAGCATGCTATTCTTCCTCGATCATAGCCTCGTCAACTAGTAATCGCAGAAGTAGAAAGTGGTGGCCCTATACTCCTACGAGGCCAAGTACATTGCCGTGATGACAGTGCCATGCCAGGGCATCTGGCTAGCCCACCTCCTTGGTGATCTAAAGAACAAAGAGGCTAGTACAATTAAACTCAAAGTGGACAACAAATTTGCCATCTCCCTCGGCAAGAATCCTATTTTCCACACCAAAGTAAATATATTGATATGAGGTAACATTTCATTTGGGAGTGCATTGAGAGTAGGAAAGTTGAGGTCGAGTTCATCAGCATCGACGAGCAGCTCATGGACATCTTAACAAAGGCATTGTAACACATCAGGTTTCAAGAGTTACGCGCAAAGATTTGGCTCGTCGAAGTTAAGCAAGTGCACGAGGTTCCTCGTTGAGATCAACAAGATTAGGGAGTGATTTATTGAGATCATCTTGTTGCCTTTTCAGTTTACATATTCATTAGATGACTATATAGCTGCATAAAGTGGCAGTCAAAATAGAACAATTACGTTTTCATTGAGATAGTTGTGTTTTCACTAATGATTTGTATTCATATGTGAAAGTGTTTTTACTCATGTACTCATATATAAATAGATGATCACTAGAAGGGAATAGTATCCCAGTTGCAAATTATTTTGGTGTCCATGTGTGTTAGTGTAACATCCTATTTTTCTGTAATTTTTAAAGCTAGGATTTCAAAAATAAATTTTCTGGAATTAAATGAATTTTCAGAATTTTAATAAATTTAATATAATTAAAATAAACATTAACATAAGTTAAAAATATTTTATTTGGATTCTTCATGTCTCAAGGAATTTTCTGATATTTTTGGTGAATTTCTGGGATTTATTTGCTATTTTCTAGAGCTTTTAGATGTTTATTTGGATTTCTGGAAAAAGAAAAGAAAATAAAATCCCCTGCCGTTGGATTCTGCCGCTTCCACGTGTCGGCCATCCGGCCCATCCCCGCGCCGCCGTCGTACCTCCTTTTCCCTCCCGCTCCCGCAACGCCCGATCCTCCCCGCCTGCCACGCGGCGCCATCTCGCGCGTCCGTGCCCCGCCCCGCTCCCCGCCGTGCTCTTCGCGTCCCCGCCGTTGGATCGCGCCCGCGAGCCCCGCATCGCCCTGCTAATGCCCGCCGCGCGATAACCCTAACCCTAGCGCCGCCTCTCCCGAGCCGTTCAATCTCTCCTACGTGGCTGCATCCCGACCGTCCAAGCCGCGTCCGCTGCCGCCCCGCCCCGTAACCGATCGGGAGTCCTCGATTCACATGTTTTTAATCGCGTTCGTCCCTTAGTTCGCGTGCCGACACCCGTCCGGATCTGAGCCAAGGGCCCAAATCGCGCCGCGCGTCGCCTCCACGACCGTCGGATCCCATCGCTGCCGCCCACGCCCGAACCCGTGCCACGTCAGCCCTAGGCCACGTCAGCGCCATGTCAGTCGAGCCTGCCTCCGGATGCCACGTGTCGCCACGTCAGCGCCACGTCAGCTGACACGTGGCAGCACCAGCGCGCGCTAGGTCAACATCGCCCCGCCGGCCGCGTGCACTATTCCGTGCGCCGGGTCTACCATGGACCAAGCCTCCCGTGGACCGGGTTCACAGCACAGTAGATTTTTCGAATTTTTCGATTTAATTTTAGGGTTTATTTTTCGAGAGCCTGTTCTCCTCCGTCCTAGCTCTGATTGACCCCGTTCTTTTTTCTAAATTCATCTAAAATCGAGCTCTATCCTTTGCGTCTGGTTTCATGATTTTTGGAGTTATTTGCTTATTATTTTATGTGTTTTTCTTGTTTCGATCGTTTTCTCTCTCGCTAGATTCGGATTCCGGAGGAGCAGGATCTACGCCCGAAAACCAGGAGTACCTCGCTGAGCATAACCAAGGCAAGTCGTGTCCTTTGATCATATTGAACACAGTTTGCAATCTATTATTTATTTATTTTGTTTTAAATTACATTGCATCGCTATTTTTATTCAAACCCTTGTATTGGCAGTTATCGTCCCAATTGAATCTACCCCTCCTTGATAATTTGGAATGACATGATACCATTGTCACCTTAGGTTGGAAAACATACTAGTGATGCTAAATTATTTGTCACATGGGTTGGTACGATTAGATGCTTAGCTCTGCTTAATTTACGATTGGATTCATCATCACATGTGAACTATTAATTTGACTTAATGGCATATGGAACTGTGGTTGGTGCCACGTTAATTAAAATTTGTGCTATGACATTGGTGTGTCATTGGCTTGGTTATACAAACTTGGTTTTGCGCTCGGGCGAGTGATCGTGCAGTAAAGGGGGAAGTGCAGGTGCACTTCGGGGGATGTGGTAGCCTCGCCCGGGTAATGTTAAGGAATTAACTTTGTGCGCGATTGATCTGAGCTTAATCGTGCAAACCACGTGTCTAGTATGGGATAGACCTGGCTGATTAATTTATAATATCTCAATTTCGATTCTGCCATTGTGATGGACATGGTTACTGATTTCCATGTGGCACAAGGGGGGTGTGATGCGAAACCCTAGCGGGCAGGATTGGGTTGAGGTAGAGCATTGTAAAGGCCTTGTTGTGATTTCCTGAGATCGAGGCTAATCACATCGTGTGGGTACAGTTGTGCAACATCTGCAGAGTGTAAAACTATTCGAATAGCCGCGTCCTCGGTCAGACAATGCTCAGTGATTTCACACGAGGGTTAGCATTATCTTTTGAACTTGGTGGTTTATGTTGGAGGTATACAGGTATTTCACTGTTGGTTTAGCTTGTGAATAGGTGTTCACAAGTGGTTTATATTTATTTCTTTGATTATTTATTATTATTGTTTTCATTTAAAGTTCGCTTTCAATCTATTTATCATATTTACTGTGAAATATCTTTTACGCAAATTAATCTTTCAGCCTTCCATTGGTAAGCCTTGCATATTATATTGCATTCATTTGTTACAAACGACTTGCTGAGTACCAATGTACTCACGGCTTTACGCCTATGTTGCTCAGTTGAGGGTGAGGAGTATTATCAGCAGGAGGTTCCAGAAGGAGAGTACTACGATGACTTCACGGATTAAGCTTCGTTCTCCACTCGATAGCCTGTGGGCTTGTCGATTGGCCGCTACGCTTTATTTTGGTTTTTCGCTGCTATTTTGTTAAACCCTTCCGGCTAGAGATATTGTAAGCTTGGCTATAAGATCGTACCTTTGAGATTTATCGATATTTGAGCTTTCCCTTTATTATATCGTGTGTATGGTTGTGATTACATCTATATTTGACTGTGTGCACTAGCGTGATCCTGGACTAGTGCAGTTTACACAGAGAGTCCAAATTTGCATATTCGGGTCTCGACAGTTAGGAGTAGGCACGGCTATCAATGAACTCTAGAACTCTAAATCCCATCTCTTCTCTATTTTCTGCCATGGATGCTCTTCTCTATATTCTGCCATGGATGAACTCTAGAAGGAAGAGAGTGAGAGTTGACCGATTTGTGATGCAGCGAAGTACATCTTCAACTCTGTCATGGATGTTCTTCTCTATTTCTCTATTTGTGCTCAGTCTGTGAATTTTGCATTTGATCTTGTTAGAGTATACAGTTTGTATGGCAAGATTATTACAGATAAAATAAAATCAGTTAGGATTTGTATCCGATATGTTACTTCCATATCTCAGTAACATTCATAGAACCATTTTCCTATGTGTGTGTATATGTATGTGTGTGTGTGTATATATATATATATATATATATATATATATATATATATATATATATATATATATATATATTATGTATGTATATGTATATAGATACCTAAAGCTCAAGCAATACACATTAATTATTTTGGTTATTCTATCTTTCTTCCTCTTCGATTAATAGATCGGTTTATTTTTCGCCTATCAATACATGGTTTTTTCCTCCCATCAGTACATCAGATCAAAATTTTTAAGCCCCTTCTCCACCGCCGACCATGCCTACCGATGTTGTCCGTGCGATCATCGTCTTTTGTTGCTCGACAATTGGCTTCCTTCGTCTTCCTTCACACGAACCTACCACTGCTATCGTTTAATTTCCACGTTCGCTGGATAATGTGGCCACCAATACATTGCTTTCTCGCTTCCAATCTTCTCAACACTATCATCTATGTGGATGTTGCATGCACATACATGCTTCTCTCTCTCTCTCTCTCTCTCTCTCTCTGCACTCTTCCTTGCTGCCCTGTACCATGCATGCCTTATGCATGCGTGTTTTTTACTCTTCCTAGCTGCCTAGTAGTAGGCATGGGTGCATGTCTGTGTTCTTCTTTCCACCGAACCAAGGCGTGATGCGGTCTGCATACACATGCGAACCTCCCTCGCTGACATGTTACCTATCTCGCCTGTTTGTAGCTATCGGTTGGTGCGCACTCCGCCGGCCGGTATCTGCCACCGAACTTCTTTCTCGTAGTCTTTCCTCTATGTCCTTGCTGATACTTGTGCACTATTGCAAATAACGCACAGCAAAATAGAGACAAGAGACACAAATTTTACGTGGAAAACCCTTGCGGGAAAAAACCACGGGCGCTCGAAGGCAAATCACTATAATATGGAGAGATTCTCTCTTAGCTTATTCTTCCTATGGACTACTGGGGTGCTTATAGTATTGGGAATAGAGTCCCACATGAAAAGCAAACAAAATAAGAGTCCTACACGGACACGGATCCGAATTCGGATCACTTTTCAATAATCTCCACCTTGAGCCGAATTCGGATCACTTTTCAACAATGTATCTCCACCTTGAACCGAATTCCCTCCAGTAGTCGAAACAATATCATAAACTCCTCCAACAAAATCAGCATGTACACTTTGAGCGCCGAAAGTCCAAAAAGACTAGTGAGTAATACCAACTAAGTCTGAGCAAAACTCAAACTTAAATGCAGGAACTGGCTTTGTCAACATATCAGCTGGATTATCATGAGTACTTATCTTGCAAACTTTAATATCACCTTGATTAATGACACCTCGAATGTAGTGATACCTGATATCAATGTGCTTTGTTCTCTTATGGAACATTTGATCTTTTGTAAGACAAATAGCACTCTGACTGTCACAAAATATTGTAGTGCAAGATGCACTTCCACAAAGCTCAGTAAATAAACCTCTCAACTAAATAGCTTCTTTGCAAGCTTCAGAGATAGCCATATACTCAGCTTCTGTAGTAGACAAGGCAACGGTAGCTTGCAAACTTGCTTTCCAACTTACGGCACACCCTCCAATAGTGAACACATAACCAGTGAGAGACCTTCTTTTATCCAAATCTCCAGCAAAATCAGAATCCACATAACCAACGAGTCCATCTATTGTCCTCCCAAACTGTAAACAAGCATTAGATGTGCCCCGCAGATATCTAAAAATCCATTGAACTGCTTTCCAATGCTCTTTTCCAGGGTTAGCCATGTATCCACTAACCACACTTAATGATTGAGATAAATCGGGACGAGAACATACCATGGCATACATAAGCGAACCAACTGCACTCGCATATGGGACTTTAGACATATACTCCACTTCATCATTAGATTTTGGACATGATGCTGAAGAAAGTTTGAAATATGCAGCTAAGGGAGTACTCACATGTTTGGCCTCATGCATGTTGAAACGATGAAGAACTTTATCAATATACCTTTTTTGACTTAGATATAATTTACCAAGTTGTCTGTCTCTAATAATTTTCATACCGAGAATTTTCTTACCTGCACCGAGATCTTTTATTTCAAATTCACTACTTAATTGTGCCTTCAACTTTGAAATTTCAACCTTGTCTTTTGCAGCAATCAACATATCATCAACATATATGAGCAAATAAATGGCTGAACCATTAATAATCTTGAAATAAACACAGCTATCATAATTAGATCTTTTAAAATCCTGAGATATCATAAATGAGTCAAATCTCTTATACCATTGTCTAGGTGACTGTTTCAAACCATAAAAAGATTTCTTCAGTTTGCAAGCAAAATTCTCCTTTCCCAGAACGACAAAATCTTCCGGTTGCTCCATATAAATGTCTTCTTCTAATTCCCCATGTAAAAATGCAGTTTTCACATCCATTTGTTCAAGCTCATAATTATGCATAGCCACAATGCTGAGTAAAGTGCGAATAGAACTATGCTTCACAACAGGCGAAAAGACATCTGTGAAATCAATACCTAGAATTTGACTGTATCCTTTAGCAACTAACCTTGTTTTATACCTAACCTCTTCGGTTGGTGAAATGTCTTCCTTTTTCTTGAAGATCCATTTGCAGCGAATAGGTTTCTTCTCAATTGGCAACTTGACCAGCTCCCAAATGCCATTCTTGTCAAGAGATTCCATCTCATCATGCATGGCAGCCATCCATCTTTCTGAATCACTAGAAGAGATAGCTTCTGAATAAGATGAAGGTTCTGCAGTACCTTCAATTTCTTCTGTCATATTTAGACAATAAGCCACAAAGTTGGCTTCTTCAATAAATCTCTTAGGAGGTTGAATATTCCTCCTTTCTCTATTAACTGCAATGGAATGTTGTGTTAGTGGCGCAACAATAGGAATTTCTGGAGTATTTTCCTTATTGATTTCTGGTATAGATCCTGAATCAATAATATGCTCCACCTGCACGCTTGGTTGCTTCTCAACGGGAACATCAATAGATGGTTTATCATGCAACATAGCAAACTCATCAAAAGCAACATCTTTACTAATAACCACCTTTTTAGTTTCAGGATTCCATAACTTATATCCTTTCACATCAGTTTTATAGCCAAGAAAAATACACTTAACTGCTCTAGGTTCTAATTTACCATTGTTGACACGAGCATAAGCAGGACAGCCAAATATTCTCAAATTTGAATAATCTGCTGGAGAACCAGACCATATCTCAATTGGAGTCTTCTTATCAATAGCCAAATTTGGTGACCAATTAATCAAATAACAAGCAGTGGAAGTGGCTTCAGCCCAAAAACTCTTTGATAATCCAGAGTTTGATAACATGCAACGTACCTTCTCCATGATGGTTCTGTTCATGCGTTCTACCATACCGTTTTGTTGAGTAGTGTCAGGAACGGTGTAATGTCTCACAATACCTTCTGACTTGCATAGAGCTTCAAATTCTCTTGAACAAAACTCCAAACCATTGTTAGTACGAAGCTTCTTGACATGTTTACCAGTTTATCTCCGATCATAATCTTCCACTCCTTAAATGTGCTGAATACATCCGATTTCTGCTTAATAAAGTATGCCCAAACTTTTCTTGAATAATCATCAATAATGGTCAACATATAGCTTGCACCTCCAAGTGATGGAACACGGGATTCTTCCCACAAATCAGAATGAATATAATCTAATATGCCTTTTGTAGAGTGAGTCGCAGTGCTGAATTTCACCATATTTTGCTTGCTGAAGACACAATGTTCACAAAACTTCAACTTGTCGATGTTTTTACCATCAATAAATTCTCTTTTGCATAATTCTGTCATCTCAGCTTGGCTCATATGCCCCAGACGCATATGTCAAAGATTAGTAGCATCAGAATTAAATGATTTATTTGAAACAACAGCAACATTACCTGAAATAGTAGTGCCTCGCAGAGGATACAAATTGGCAACTTTCATATCACATTTCATCACAATAAGAGAACCTTTGGTGACCTTCAGAACTCCACCTCCACTGGAATACTTGTACCTTTTAGCATCAAAAGTACTCAATGAGATAAGATTTCTCTTTAAATCCGGAATATGACGAACATCTGACAAAGTCCTGATGGTGCCATCAAATATCTTGATCTAGATAGAACCAATGCCCGCAACCTTGCATGGTGTATTATCACCCATCAACACAGATCCACTTGGTGTAGCTTCATAGGTAACGAACCAATCACGGTTCGGGCTCATATGGAAAGTGCAGACTGAATCAAGAATCTATTCATCGTCGGTTTTGCAATTACCGGCAAAGGCAACGAGAACATCTCCATCAGAATCTTCTTTGGTGACAACGGTGGCTCTAGCTTCATCCTCTTGTTGATCTTTCTTGAAATTATTATTTCTCTTCTCCTTATTCTGCAATTTCCAGCACTCGGATATGTCATGTCCATTTTTCTTGCAATACCTGCATGACTTCCTGTTCCTAGATTTAGATCTGCCTCTGAATCTGCTTTTACTTCTGCCTCTTGAATTGTCATATGAACTCTTCTCATATTGCTTGCCGCGGACAGACAAACCTTCTGGATGCATACTTGAACTCCCACCGGGAACCATAAGTTTCATCTTTTCTTTAGCATGCAGAGCTTCATAAACTTCACTGAGAGTAAGAGTATCTCGACTATATAGAATAGTATCTCTAAAAGTAGAGTACGAATTAGGAAGAGAGCATAGCAAAATAAGACTCAAATCTTCTTCATCATATTTTACCTCCATAGACTCGAGGTCAGAAACAACTTCCTTGAAAGTTGTCAGGTGGTTCAACAATGAGGCTCCCTCCGTCATCTTGTGTGAATAAAGCTTTTGCTTCAAATGCAACTTACTGATTAGATCCTTGGTCATGCAGATCTGCTCCAGCTTCAGCCATAATGCGGCGGCGGATGTCTCCTTCATAACCTCCTGTAGAATATTATTTGATAGATGAAGATAAATTTGGGATAAGACCTTACGATCTTTACATTTCTTCTCATCGTCGGACAGTGTCGCTGGCATCTTGTCGATCCCCAAAAGAGCATCATCCAAATCAAGTTGTGATAAAACAGCCCGCATCTTGACTTGCCATATAGAAAACCTCGTGTCGCGATCCAACAGCGGAAGATCATATTTCAGAGTCGCCATGCGGAAGAAAACCAAAATTTGCAATAAAAAAAATTCCTGGTACGCTTTCTATTTGCACTTAGCAATTATTTAGCCAAAAAATAATAAAGAATAGATGGAGAGAGTAGCATGCAAACCAAACACCAGACTTCACGTGGATGCTTTTGGCTTTGAAAACTTTTGCTTCTCTCTCTCCTAGTGTTTTTGCATGATGGCAGTAGCTTCCAGTCAAAGAAAAAAGCACCTTTTGCTCCTTGGTTGCCGTGCTAGAAGATTTGCACCAAAAGGAAAAAAAGAAAGATCACACCTGCGCGGACTGAGGCTGGAATCAACACTTTTTTGTCTTGGGACTAGCGCGCTGGCTTCTTCTGTGTTGGAGAGAGACAGGAGCAGCAAGACTTTTCTTGGCTGTGCTTGGATCCAAAGAAAAAGACGCCTGTGCGCAAGATGGATGTGTGTCTCTCCGCGCGCTGTGATGTTGTGCGGCTGTTGATTGTGATTGAACCGAGGCGCTGCTGCTTTTATTTGGTATGGCTTGACTTCGACTCGAGGACAGAAACAGATGCCGCTCGGATTTGTTCGGGGACGGCTCCTGCCTGATACGGCTTGATCTCCACGATGCGATTTTTTTTTCTCGAATCTCTAACCTCCTGTGCTCTGATACCACTTGTTGCAAATAACGCACAGCAAAATAGAGACAAGAGACACGAATTTTACGTGAAAAACCCTTACGGGAAAAAACTACAGACGCTCGAAGGTAAATCACTATAATATGGAGAGATTACAATGGAGAGATTCTCTCTTGGCTTATTCTTCCTATGGACTACTGGGGTGCTTATATAGTATTGGGGATAGAGTCCCACATGGAAAGCAAACAGAATAAGAGTCCTACACGGACACGGATCCGAATTCGGATCACTTTTCAACATGCACGATTCACGTTCAACTCCTACGTCGGCTGCACCGTGGGCTTCTCCCCTTTCTTTGCCGCAACAATTAATCCTCTTTTGCATGTCGTCCCTTGTTATTCTTGATGGCCAATATAGATTTGCCTCCAATGTCCGTCTCTTTATTCTTTTTTTAATTTGGTTGCATGCGTGCACCACCCATCTACTCCGACAACTGTCGTGCTGCACGGCCTTCTTCCTTGCGCTAATCTGCACACCACCACCGCCGTTGAGTCCTCCCACTAATGCTGCTCTTGCTCCTTCCTCAACACTAGTAGCCGACCTATGTTGTCTTAGACTACGGCGACCTACCTCGACTGCGACACCCTCGATATCGACTTCTCGCTACATCAGCATCTCCTTGTCTATGACTACCTCCCGTGACTTCTTCGTCAATGGCACTACTCTTCATCATCAGCAATCCTACTTCAACGACTACCTCCATGGCAGACAACTCCACCAATCTTTGTATGGTACTCCTCGTTGGCTTCTACTCCAGCTTGAGCATCCTCATCAGCTTCTTCTCCAGGCTAAGCATCCACGATGCTCCCGCTCCGACTATGAGGGGATGTTAGAGTATGACTTGTATGGCATGATTATCAAAGATAGAATGAAATCAGTTAGGATTTGTAAGCAATATGATTCCTTTTCATATCTCTTGTAGATTAATTTGATCTTCAAATCACCATGTATTTTATATATATGCCTCAAAGCTCAAGCAATACACATCAATTATTTCGGTTATTCTATCCTCCTATAGATCTGTCATGCGGGTTTGAAAGGGATTCAGACGGGAACTTATTTGTTCTTGCGTTCAACGTAGAGAGATGGGATTTAAATCAAGAAGATAAGGTTGAAGAGATAGGGCCGACATGTGGGCCGCATTTGTAAGCATCCTCATGGGACAGGGGGCAATGTTGGCAATATGGGTGGTTTTCTCACGGCAAATCCTAACCAAGCTAATGTCGATGGCAAAAAGGGTAAAGTTTTTGCACAATAGTGGCATACACATGGCATATAAAAAAATTTCCTATCTTTAAATAGGCTACTGATAAGCAATTAATATGAGAATTTAATAACAAAATGTTGCCTACGGAATACAAAACAACAAGGATTTACAAACCCAAAAAAAACTTGCTAAAACGACTAGAGGTAGATAATTTACGTGGATATTAATGATCTCTTATGATCCGAAGACAGTGCCAGTCCAACGGTCGGTATGTGGTGACGTCCTTGCGATTTTCTGAGTTGAATTTAAAACCAAAAAAAGTGTTAAAGCAGTGATCTTCCATCGGTTCACCTATAATACGGCAAAGTGCTCTTTCAAGAGCTATAAATAAATGGAGTTGGAGCATGAAGGAACAGGGGCTCGGTATTATAAGGTAAGGAATACATGGCTTATAATCACTTGGAGTTCGATCTATCAACACAATCATTGCTGGCCCAAGAAGAAAAAAACCTACAAAATCATTGGGTGACAGAAGTTTGGTGGAGAGTGAACAAAAAGGAAAAAAAATCCATGGTTTTTTGTGAAGAAAAAAAGAATAAGTCAAGTTTACCGCTTAAACTCTCGCGATAGTCTAAATTTCAATCTCTAACTGTAAAATCGGATATTTTACCCCCTCAAATATTAATATTGTATATTTTATCCCCAAAGACTATCCAAAACGGGTTTTGCTCAGAGGTGACACCAAAGTGATAATGATCTTGACATATGGCAAAGTGGAACCCACATGTCAACCTAAGCCTAGCTCTCTCTCCCATCTTCCTCCTCTCTTCTCTCTGACTGAAACTAAGGGGGCGCGCCATGGGCGAGCTCGGCAGCGGCGACGACAAGCGAAGGCAGCTGCGTGCGATGCCAAAACGTGTTGCAGAGGCCAACATGAGCTTGAGGGCGGCAACAGCGCGGTACGTGACGGCCTGTGGAGGCGCGCAGCTACAGACAAAGGCGACAGTGACGTATTGGCATGGCGGAGATGGTTACAGGAAATAAACCGCAAAAATGGAGCATGCCACAGGCATGTACAAGATGAGGGTAACTCACCGGAGTGGACGGTGTGGATGGAGATGAACCAAGGCAAGCTAGCAGCGGAGACCTGGGGCAATGCAGGGTGCACGCATGGCAGCAATGATCTGGCTAAGCATGGCCGAAATTAGTGGTGGGGACAGATTGTGGGACGTGAGGGGACACTCCAGGAGAGAGGAATCGAGCCTGGATGCACCGTGTGAAAAATGATGGTGGTGGTTTTGGCAGTACGCGGGGAGGACAATGGCGCTGACGAGCTGTAGATGGGGAATCCTAAAATTAGTTTAGGGGAAACGTAGCGGACGCTTAGGAACACGTTTTGACGCTGAAGGGTTGGCAAGTACCTCACCGGTGAGGTGGTCACGCACAGGCGCCGTTCACGGCCGACGCGCAGCGGCTGTTCTCTGCAGATGGGCAAGAGGAAAAGGAGGTAGAAGAAGGAAGAGGGAGGAGAAAAATGTTGGCTTGGACGTTGATGTGGAATTCATCAATGGAAGCTTCCTTCAATGGAACGTATTGGTAGCGCTAGTGGCATATCGAATCAAAATAGCGTGAGCGGCAGTCGGTGCGTGTCCATAACGAGGATGTGGCTGCGGCAATGGCAGCACGCGTTTGCGTAGACAAAGGAAGGAAGGCAAAAAAATAGGAAGGGGACGAAGGAAAAGCTAAGAAGGGACTGATACGTGGAGCAAATTGCCACTTTGGCGCTATGTTAGAGTAAAACTATCTTTGAATAATCTCTAGGGTTAAAATAAACGATATTAATGTTAGAGATGGTAAAACATCTAATTTTACAGTTAGATGTTAAAACGACTTATTCTAAAAAAAAGGGAGAACTTTGCTCTTCCTAATTGAGAGAATTTTGTCCTCCGCCGCTACTCCCGTGCTCCGGTTACACACATCCTTTTACAAAACACTAATATAAAATATCATTAAGTCACGACACGTGAGCCTAGGTAAATCGCACCTGTCCAAGCGTCAAAGGATTGCTGGCTCCTCCCCGTTCTCCAACTGTCCCATGATCCCATCCCATCCCTACCACTACCTGCTTGTCTCCTGTCTTCAGGATGATGCAAACAACGATGCTACTATAGTCTCAAATCAGCGAACTTTCGTGCTGCGTGAGCTGCAGCCTGCCCGCAGATCTGTTGCCTATCTTGGATGACCTCTCCATCGTGTGGGCGAGAGGCATGATTGGAGTCATCTATCCCACCAACCGATGCACATCAGAGAAGATACGACGTTGTTCGTGTTTTCAAGGCGATTTTTACAAGGTAATTTCGTCAAATCCGCCTGTCGGAGAACTGGAATTCATAGAAATTTTGTAGGAGACAGTTGTAACAACTTGCGGGAAATCCTCTGTTGGAGCCTGAATTGGTATGATAGCGTTCAAATATGAGCATGCATATACCGGGCTTGAACGGTTCAGCTCATTGCTAGGGGAAAAAAAAAGGACCACGTGAAGTCCGAGAGAGTGATCAATTGCTCATTATCTTTTGGCAGAATATATCTTTTCTGATATTCTTATCATTATATATCTAACAAACCTTTCCTATTCATGGATGGGCCTATCGGAGCTGTTGCTTAAATCATAAAGAGAATCCATGAAAAAAATGAGGAGAGAAATTGATTAGCTCAACGTGAGGGATTTCTCCGCACTCAGCTATAGATGGGAAACTTCATCATATACCCTTCTCACATTTGAGACTTTCAAGATTTACCCTCCCCTGTCAATGACATGTGGGGTCAGGATGAGTCACTGACACGTGAGCCGGAGGGTAAATCCTGAATTTCAATCTAAGAGGAGGGTATATGATGAATAATTCCGCTATAGATTCGAGGAAGCTTGATTACATTCGTTTCCCAAATCATCCTCGAGACCACGACATCCAAACCCTAGTACAGATGTACAGTACATTTGTACGGATACTTTTTTTCCACCCATCCAAGCTCAAATGATGCTCAGAGTCCAGATAAGCCATGAAAAAGGAAAAGAATACAAGCATTCAACCAGGAAAAAAATGCTGCCATCGTGCTCCGTTCTAAGAGGACAGCTAAATCAATGGATTTTGCATAGGATAAACAAGAAGAAATTCCTAGCTAGTACGAGGTATACCCATCAAAAAGGAGCAAACCGGAAGGATTCCAGGATAAACAAGTACTGGAAAGTTCATGTTATTTATAATGCTGATAGGTCTTTCTTGTCCATGTTGTTACCAATCTTCATATAGAATACCGATCTACCATGGCGTGGCTCATCGCGCAGGCTTCACTGGGCTGGGCGTGTTTGGCAACAGGGTAGTAAATTTGAAGTTGCCAGAGAACATAGCATCTTTATCTGAAGTTCAAAAATTCAGGATGAGAAGAATTTAATGAGTTCAAATATTAAAGATGGAGATGAAATTAGTGTGTGTGTGTGCACGTGCGCATGTGTGTATGAGACACAGAGAGAGAGAGCGAGAGGGAGTAGTTTAAGACTAACCTGTCAATGATAGACAAGTTGCCTCCCTTCGAGTATATCTTGCCAATGCCTGAGATTTAATAGAACAAGTAGTCTTAGGTTTGTGAAATATTAGGTCATAAACTACTTTCTGATAGCTGACTCCATCAGAAAAGGAACTTGCCTGGACAGCAGGGGTAGCAGCCGTCTCCATAGCCTCTGAACCTTCCTCAGCATACACATTCCTAACATTCATGGACGTAACTATCATACATAATGCAGAGTTCTATTGCGAAAGAAAGACAGCAATATAACCAGCACAATTACCGAGATAGTTCTAACCAGGGTTCCAAATCCCGCCGGTAACTGGCAGGTTACCGGTGGTTACTGGATTTCCCGGTAGGGGGTATACTGTTAGAAATATCTAAAATGTAAATTTGAATTTTGTGACTGCGTAATGCACTTCGTAGATTGATTTAAGTATTGTTTGTGGTATATTAACTATTGTGTGAAGTAAAAATGCATGAATTATTGTCCTCCTATGTACAATATGAGCTTTCGATTTTATAGGCAATGTTACCTTGGAGGCATAAAAATGCATGAATTTTGTAGGCTATGTAGTCTTGGAGGTTTCACTACACATGGTCAAACTAGCAAGGAGCAATTTCTATATATAACATGAGCCTTTTACTCCATTAAACACTTTCTAATTAATATTTTTATTATTCCAATTTCTAATTACCAATAACTGGTTTTCCACCGGTTTTTTCGGTAACCGGTCCCAAACCGTCCCAATTCAAATTCTAATTTGGCAAAATTCAACCAGTTTTTCTAGTAACCAGCCGGTTAATGGTACCGCCCCCCTGGCAGGATTTGGTCCGGTTCCGGTGTTTCTAACCTTGGTTCTAACCACAAAAAAGTTACAGTTCTGATTTTAAGAAGTTGCAGTATTAATACATATTGTATATACATCAATCAAATTCTGTAAGAACACAAAATGAGAAAAGTAACATTTGTCACAACATCTCCTTGTGCAAGTTCCTTAAGTAGAATCCACAATACCAGTGAAAAAATCAAACTGCTAAGGAAGCACTAGAATAGTTTGTGGTTTGGTTCACAGAAGGAATATATGGAACAACTACTCCATGCCCAGGCTAGTTCAGAAGTATTGCTCCTCACATTGAATGATACAACATGATAGCTATGACCAAAGTCGACATATGCCATGTGTGGACCAAAAATAAAGGCATTCATGCTCATCTTCCTGTGGTTAGGCAAGTCTAGACAAACATTTGACATGGGCATGTCCATGTTGAACCTAGCCCATGAAGTAAATTACTACTCAGGGGGATTCTGTATCATTCAACGGATTGACAAGAAAGTAAGGGTAGTGCACATGGAATTCTCAATTATGCATGGATAACAACTGCTGATAGGTAAGGCTTGACTATGTGGCATGGTGAAAGGGTGACAGGGCCCATTAGGCATAGCTTGAATCAAGAAAACTAGCAGATGTACCAATAGGCAAATACATTCGCCATTGTAAGTAATCTAATATCCGGTAGAACCTTGGTTCACCATGCCACTTTATCAACTCCATCTCCAGTCAAATGGCCATTGAGATGACATTTCATGTGTATTGGCCAGTGTCAGAAATAAGGCCACCTTGAACATTTGCTACTTTGGTTGTTTCAATTCAACAATTCATGGTTATTAACTTAAATAAGCCACTCCAAACATTTGGTTGGTTTAATTCAGCATCTCTGGAGTTGATTCACCTTCTAGTGCTTGACATAGTTAAAAGGGCCATGACAAAAAGTTTCCTACTCACTTCCATTGACCCACTCCAGCACAGGAGTTATATTCAACGATTCAATCATCATTGTCAGAACAGATCAGTTTGATGTCCATGCCTTACTTAATATTGGTCAACCCACAGCATCCTAACGCCACACAACGATTGCTCAACAGGCAGTATAAGGCTGGTGTTCGTCAAGCTAATTCATGAGGTCTCTCAGGAAAGTTATTTAGAAACAGAAAATCATAAAAGAACCAAATGACACACCAGCCAATTCCTTGACTCTGACACATCAAACCTAAAGCTGATAAGATCTGGCCTAAACCAATGTTTCTTCCAATACAAACCAATTGTTTATGCAGAAGCAGAACTTAGCGAACAAATGATAGAAATCATAGAATTTTATGATTTTATCATTGTTCAGTAAGTAAAAAGCTCTCCACTTCATGTTGAAAATATCCAGTTGATATGACAGAAAACAGAAGCAGGTTCTAAACTTCCAGAAAATTATTGCTTTCCTTGGCAATGCATTTTTTCCCCAGGGAAGCTATTAATTTCCTTGAAAGAGTGGACTGCCCTAATAAGAACAACAAGAAGCAGGTGAGCTAAAAGCTAATGCATGTTTTATCTTCAGGTAGATAAGTGCCATTAACCGATTAAAAAAACACAAGCATAGATAATTAAATCTCCTGATTTAACCACTTAACTACCATTATGATATTATTTTTATTCCTATTCTATTGGAACATACCGTGTTCACCTATTTCTAGTTTGTATCAGTTATTAAGTCACAAGAACATTTCCATTAAGTCGAAGCCACACAAATATTTTATTAAAAAACAGAAGAAGTTGAATCTTGAAATTAGTTGAGACTGGGATCATGGATCACCTGATATCCATGGTTGTCACGGCGTAATTGGCGACTACGGAGTCTAAGCGGCACCGGGACGCCATAGCGGCATCGCGGCAAGGGTATGACAAGACATACGCATACGGTACATGCATACATATACGTTATGAGTCAAGATATGCACGGAAAGATGTTGTTGCTTCTTATCCCCCCATATGATCTCTCTCCCAACTCGTCCCGACTCCTCTCCCGCTCTCTCTCGCCCCATCTCCTCTCTCTCCCGACTCCTCTCTCCCGCTGTCTTTCCCCGGCGCCTCCCCTCCCTGACGCCGCCTCCCCCCGCTCACCGCCTCCCCTTCCCGCCGCCTCCTCCCCCAGCCGCCTGCCTCCAGCTCCTGGCTGTCGGCTCCCCTCCGACCTCCCTCTGCTGCGCATCCGGCCTCCCTGCTGCGTTGGCAGGGAGGGCCGGCACGGCAGTCGCAGTGGAGAGGGGCGTTGGTGGTGAGAGCAAGCTGGAGAGGGAAGCCGGCGACGGAAGCAAGCTGGAGTTCGGCGCCGACGGTGGGAGCAGGCCGAAGATCGACGCCGGTGGTAGGAGCTAGTTAGGCGAACAACCTCAACGTCCCTCTCTGGCCACCAGGACAACTTGGCATCGCCTAGGCGACGCCATCACAACCTTGCTGATATCACTATGGAATAATCAGCTAGAGACTTAGGGAAGAAGATAACTAAGGAATTACCTCCAGATGACATTTACAAGATCATCCTGACGTGCTTCTGGGCTTATCGCAGCATCGTATTTCACAATGTTCCCATAGAATATTTTCTCCAGCTCTTTCATCCATTTTGTCAAGAGCAAGTTAACCTGTAAAAGGCCACTAGCATGTTAAACACTTAAAACTTTCACAAGACATAGCATGCACAAAGAGCAGTAGATCTTCAGATCACGCAAGAGGAATCGAAAAGATGACCAAACACTATGGATTCCATGCATTCAGATATTATTTGCCTTTCTTGTGTTTCTCTTTTTTAAACATACAGCGATGTGTTTTCAGCCTTGTACATATTATACCATGTTTCATTAGTGAGCAATACTTCCTCACAAGCAAAAGAAAGTTATACTTTTGGTTCCACACTTTGTGAGTCATGATAAGGGGTTAACAAGGTGCTACTGTTCTATGCTTCAGTCCAGTATGTAATTTATGGTGATTCCATCTTCCGATGCCACCAACAGTTCAACAGAAAATGAGAGTACAAATTGAAACTGGAAATAAAAAGAGCAGCAGCATCACTTCTGTTAAGGATAAAATAGAATTGTTATTTGTTTCCTTATATACTTCGGTTTCTTTATCTGTATATGATATATTTCTTTGTATATCCCCTTGTACTCTCTATATATATCGCCCATTGGGCCTCATGAATATACACACAATATTCATAACATGGTATCAGAACTAGAGCACTAACCGTAGTTTTTTCGCACCACCGCCGCCGCTGCCAGTCCACGGGTCAAGCCGCCGCCCTCCGAGTCGTCGTTGCCCTTCGATTTGCTGCCGCACTCGCAGCCGACCGCCTACTGCCGCCCATGGTCACTCTCGACCGCCGGCCACCGTCGCCGTCCATTGTTTGATCAGTCGCCATCATGCCTGCCGAAGCCACTGCCGACTACCTGCCGCAGCTCAAGGTCACTCTCGACCGCCGGCCGCTGCGACCGTCCGCCGCCCGATTCGTCACCGTCGTGCCTGCCGAAGCCGCCGCCATTCGCTGCTGTCTGCCGCCCCATCGCCCCACCGCCCGCCGGCAGCCAGAGCCGTCGCCCGCCTGACCGATGCCCACCCAATCTGATCTGATCAATTGGGTGGATCAGATCCAGATATGATCTTTTTATATTTAAAAAAATAAAAAAACATTGATCTAATCGTCGCGCCGCCTGTTAGACTTCGTTGCCTCAGTTGCGGCGCCGTCCAGCACCCCCTATCAATGGCTTCCGTTCCGTCAGCTGTGATCCCCTTCTCAGGAACAAAGCTATATGGAACAAACTACAAATTGTGGTCTTCGCTCATAGAGATCACGCTCGATGGTCTTCGCCTCTGGGATATCACCGGTGCACGACCTTCACCACCACCGATCCAGCCCCCTCCCAGGCAGTCTCCTTTTGCACCTACAGACTATGAGGCCGTCAAGAAGGCAGAGGTGGTTGCTGCTACTAACGCTGCTGATAAGGCTTTTCAGTATGCCATCGATGCTTTCGAGCGCTGGTGTGCTAATGAGGCCCATGTTCGCGCCATCCTGATGGTCACTGTCGACGACTCCATACAGCCAGACATTGTTGTTCTACGGTCTACTTGACAGATCTGGGAGTACTTACATGAGCGATACCAGCATAGTAATGATGTTCAGTTCTTTTCACTTCAATGTGAATTGGAGACACTTCGTTAGGAAGATTCTTCCGTCGACAACTTCTTCAGAGCCCTAGCCAGTCTCTAGCGCCAGCTAGATGACCTAGCATCTCCACTTTGTCAAGAGTATCATAAAGTGCAGAAGGCGAATCATGATCGCCTTCGCCTTTATGATTTCGATTGTCGTCTTTGCCTAGAATTTGAGCCTATCAAGGCTTAACCACTGAGCCGCTAGCCGCGACCGTCACCGAGACCCTTTCGACGCTTCGAGCTGAGTTTCACCTCGGGTTAGCAGCATAGTCCGTTCGGACTATGCTTGTCTTCCTTCGACTACAGTCCCTCCCCAGGTTCCTGTTTCCGCTCCTATTTTCGCTCCAACTGGACTTCAGTGCAACTATTGCAAGAACTTTGGGTACGACTACCAGAGTTATGTGGTGTGGAAAAAATAGAACAAGCCACGCGGGGGTGGACGATCCAAGCGAGGGAAAGGAGGCCCTTCCTTCACATGAGGACAGACCAGCTCATCAGGTTCTCAGCGAGGTGATTGTTCAGCAGCTCTCTATAGCTAAGTAGGTTCTACCAGTCTAACTCAGACGTCTCCCCCCACGTAGCTCTTGGGTTCTTGATTCCGGTACCTCTTTCTGCATGACACCAGACTCCACATCTCTCACTTCAGTAGGACCTCCTGTTTTTCCTATCGCTATTCAGACAGCTAATGGTACTTCCTTGTCTGTCAGCTATCAAGGCATTCTTTTATCCACTGATTTTTCTGTTCCAGCTGTTTCCCATGTTCCTCAGCTTACCATGCAACTTCTTTCAGTGGGACAGCTCACTGATATCGGTTGTAAGGTTGGTTTTGACTCTTACACCTGTTTCGTTCAGGATCGACAGACAGGATGGTACTTGGGACTGACCGGCGCCGAAGGGATCGTCAGGGTCTCTACATTCTCGACTGCCTCCACCTTCCATCCACTTCAATTGTTCCTACCACGTCTACCTCCACCGCCACTTTTGCCACCATCTCTGGAGCTTTTGCGCAGTGGCATCACCATTTAGGTCACCTGTGTGGGTTCTGTCTTTCTTCATTAATTCATCAAGGTGTTTTTGGACATGTTACTATTGACACGTTCATATTTTGTAATGGTTATAAGCTGGGCAATCAGCTACAACTTCCTTATCATTCTAGTGAGTCCTTGCTCTGCCATCCTTTTGATTTAATTCATTCAAATGTATGGGGACCTGCGCCTATTATCTCCAAAGGGGAACATAAATTCTATGTAATTTTTCATTGATGATTATTCTCGTTTTACTTGACTTTTCTCTATGTTTAATCGTAATCAGTTTCTTGCGATCTATCGTAGCTTTGCCATGATGGTTTGTACTCAATTTGAGTCCTCTATCTGTACTTTTCGTTGTGATTCCGCTGGCGAGTACTATTCTAGCATCTTCAAACAATTTCTTTCTAAGCAGGGCACTCTTTATCAGTCTTCTTATCCTGGTGTCCATGCCTAGAATGGGGTTGCTGAGCGCAAGCATTGTCATCTGATTAAGACTGCTCGCACTCTTCTCCTTGCCTCACACATTCCACCACAGTTATGGGCTATGGCTATTTCTACTACAGCATATCTTCCACAGCTCTTAAGGATGTCAGTCCTATAGAGCGTCTCTACTCTAGAGCCCCCCAGTACAGTCATCTTCGTGTTTTTGTCTACACTTGTTTTGTCCTGCTGCAGCCTTGTGAGCGCACCAAACTGTCAGCCCAGTCACTTGAGTGCGTGTTTCTTGGGTACAATTCTGAGCATAAGGGTTATCGTTGTTATGATCCTTCTGCTTGACGGATCAGTATCTCACGAGACGTTGTCTTTGACGAATTTCGACCTTTTTATATCGAGATTCGACTCCTCGTCCTGCTTCCACCATCGAGACGATCTCCTAGTTGTCTCTCCCTGACTCTTCACCCATTTCTCTCCTTTCACAGCCGTCCTCTAGTTTGTCTCCAGTGATCCCTTCTGTACCTCCACCTCCTATGTTGCCTCCTGCAGCACCGCCTCTTACTCCTACAACACCACCGTCTCGTTTCTCTGGGGTGCACTACAAACGTCCTCGTCCTTCACCAAACTCATCTCCTGGTATATTGCCAACACCGACGCCTGATTCCTTTGATGATGCTCCTTGTTACGCCCTTCGTGACCGAACATCCCTTCAGCCTCCTGATCATCTTGGGTTTATTTCGACAGCTCATGCTCTCTCTATCATTGAGCCTAGTTCTTATCGTAAGGCTGCTTAGCTCGTTATAGCAGAGGAGCTTGATACTCTTCGACGTAAGGAGACTTGGGACATTGTACCAACATCTGTGCATTCTCGTCCTATCACATGTAAGTGACTGCACAAGATTAAGATCGGGTCTGATGGTACTATTGAGTGCTACAAGGCCCGTCTTGTGGCTCGCAGTTTTTAGCAGGAGTACAGTCGTGATTACGATGAGACGTTTGCCCCTATTACCCATATGACCACTGTTCACACCCTTGTGGTTACTTCTGTTCGCCGGTGGTCTATGTCTCAACTAGATGTTAAGAATGTCTTCCTTAATGGTTTTTTGTATGAGGAGGTTTACATGCAGCCACCACCTGGGTATTCTGTTCCAAATGGCCATGTCTGTCTTCATCGTACTCTTTATGATCTCAAACAGGCCTCTCGTGCCTGGTTTACGCACTTTACCTTAGTGATTACCGCTATTGGTTTCACTGTCAATGTCCATAATCTTACTCTATTTGTCCATGTCTCACCTCGAGGTAGGACACTGCTTCTTCTCTATGGATGATCTGCTCATCACTGGTGACGATTCCTCATTCATCACATATGTGAAGAAGCATCTCAATGAACAATTTCTGATGACTGATCTTAGTTTGCTTACGTACTTCCATGGGATTGAGGTCGCTTCCACGCCTGAGGGTTACTACCTCTCCCAGTAGAAGTATATCCAGGATCTTTTTAATCGGTCTGATCTGACTGATACTCGCGTTGCTAAGACTCCTATGGAGCTCTCCTTTCAGTTTCGTGCTACTAATGGTGATTTTCTTGAGAATCTCCCTTCAACTAACTGATGGTTCTCTTCCCCCATGATGGGTACCTATAGATCCTCCGGAGCTCGTGTCCATGGTGTGCTCTACTCGGATCATGCTCCTCGTCACAGCCCGTGTCAGTCGTGCTCCAGCATATTCGCCATGTAGGCAGTGAGATGTTGTGGGTTCTTGCCGAATGTTAGCATACTCCCTCACGTGCTATACTTGGTCAGGATGGAATGCACACTCATGCATGGCAACTTGCGATTCTCATGCATCGTGTTCACTTTCCTTCTAGCACATTAGTCATTCCATGTATCAACATTTGTTAGTCGTTCCATGTGTCAATACTCTAGGATGGATGAGAGCACTCGACAAGCTCAAGATGATCATGCTACTATCTTAAACCTGATGCAAAGTGCAACATTGGTTATCCTAGGGTTGTGCAAAGTGCAACATTGTTTAAACCTAGTGCAAAGTGAAACAAGGGAAACAATACCTGGTGCAAAGTGCAATTTACTCTATAATTTAACCCCAGACATATATTCCTCTTTTAGAATGGCTGAACAGCTTACCCCAGCTTTAGAAACTCTCAGCTCTACATCATGATTGTAAATTTCATAGATGTACTGTCCAAATTTAACACCATCCTTCCCTTCTTCCTTCAAGCGACGTAGAATGAGCCACATATGGAGAACAAGCAACGAAAATGTTGTTTTGAATGTTTTCTCCAACTGAAACACTGCAAAAGTGATGTCAGAAATTGCTGTCTTAATATATCTTAAGCATAAAAAGATAGAAGCGAAACAAAGCAGTTAACATAATGGGTATCAACAATTAATGTTTATCAGTGGACAGTGGTAAATGTTTGTTTCTTCAGATATAATTACATAAAGCCTTACCATATAACACGAGATATGACATGAATTGTGTGCTCAGAATCCAATACTGGGCCTCCTTCCATCAACACACACAAAGAGCTAAAGATAATGTACTTCTAGTTCAGTGATGCAATTCTGGAAACATGCTGCATCCCGTGGTGGAGACTAATGCCCTAATAATCAGCAATTGAGAACTTGTACAGCAAGAACATTATTATGTTTTCTGACCTGAATAAAGATCATCCATCCTCTGGTTTCCAAAACAAGCTGGGAATTCATTAAAGTTTACTACTGTTGTGTCCAGGAAGAACTAAAGATGTAGAATCCTAGCACTGTATCTCATTCAACATCACGACACCTCACAGGAACTGTAACACATCCATCTACCAGAGCAGGAAAAATAAAATTCCTCAAGCAAAAAAACAACCGTATACCAATAGCAAATGGTGCTCTCCAATAAAGCTACTAGTTTGTTCAGAGGAATGGAACCACAAGTAAACTTTTCCCACACAGCTCAAAGCCTCAAACTTCAATGATTTAAGTTCTAATTGCTAAAATAATATCAATCAGCCATGCACGTATTCATGAACAAACCAGCAGTATCTTCTTCTTAATAAAATACCAGACTCTGCAGATTTTAGTTTTAGTACAGACAAGAAACAAACACCAAATACAAAATTATCAAGGAAATGCTGAACATAACTACATAAGTGAAAAAGAAACAAGTTTACTGACAAGCAGGAAGGCTTACCATCATAGATATCAGGCCTGTCAACTTGAGAAGTGATGCGGTGATAAACAACATTTGCTCCTCTAATAGACTTGCTTTGCTTACTGTAGAACAACAGCAGCGTGAGCATCAAGCGCTTAATGCCCTCATAGTGTGGTTCATCCACTCTAAGAGGGGAATCAGGAGGCAATGCCAGTGAACAGGGCTTGGACAGGAACATAGAAGTCAGTCTGACCTGCAAAACAGAAAAATTATCCCTAACAATGAAAGTACAGAAGTCACAAATGTATCAGTAGTAATCAAACCTTTATATCTTTGTAGTATGTGAGATACACAGCTACAAGTAGGCAATGGATATCACGAAATGGTAAATATGACGCTGTACAAGTAGGCAGTAACTTATTGGACATTGCCTCAACACCCTCCATTGCTACCTCACCAAATGCACATCTTTACATATCATAATCTTCAAAAGACATGTCATTTGCCTATGCTTTTTTTAAAAAATCATTCAACTACCTAGTGTGACCTGGTAGAGTACAGTCATCCATGAACCCAAAACGGCAATAAACAGCATACACGCAACCTGAGAAATTTTGAAGTCTATAATGCACAACGCAATGTTGTCAAGGCGTCGCCTAGGCGTCCTGGCGGCTCGGAGGAGACGCCATGGAGGAGCGCCTAGCCTTGGCCAGCTAGGCGGGCGCCCAGGGCGACGAGGCGTCCACGGCGTCGACTAGGCAGGCGTCTGGCGAGTCGCATGGCGTGTGACCGCGTGAGCATAAGGGAGGTCCAGAGACTCCAGACCACATGAGCAATAGCCAATACCTGGAGCTGGAGGTCCCGCGAGCGGCCGAGCAACCTGAAGTCCCTCCGCCTCGCCGTCACCAGGCGCCAGGTATGTCGTACGCCCTCTCCTCTCCTCTCCGTGCTCCGGCTATGCCACCTCCCTCCCTCCCGTGCTCTGCCTCCCTCCCTCTGCTTCTTCTCCGGCCCTGCTCCCTCCCGCCACCTCCCTCCCTCGGCTTCTCCGGATCTGGTTCCTACCGCCGCCTCCCTCCCTCGGCTTCTCCTCCAGCAGTCCGCCGCTCTGCTTCCTCTCTCCCTCTGCTTCTCCTCCGGCTGTCCACCGCTTTGCTTCTCTGTTATTATGTAGAGCTATTATATGCGGCTGCTATGTGCTCTACTATGTTATGTACTTACGTGCTACTACTACTGTTATGTACTTACGTGTTACCACCTTAAGCTCGTCTAGCAACACCTAGAGGACGACTAGGCGCCCGCCTGGACGACTAGGCGTCCTGGCGCTCCTTAGGCGCCGTGGTCACCAAGGTCGCCGTGACAACCATGCAGAAACGCATATACAACCACATGAATATTTGCCATGTTGCACATTTTAACTAGGAAAAGAGAGTGCAAGCTCCATTGAGGAGCTCTGAAGGATGTAACTTTGCACGCGACACATCCCTCTCCATTTTCTTTTGTTGTATAGAACATTACAGAATCGGAACATGTCCATACACACTTGATCTGCGCTATAAAATTGGCCCCAAGTTCCAGTCTTCCAGAACAACAATCACTAACTAATTAGCTCAGGATAAAATCACATGAACAAAACAAAATTACGCTGGCTCTTTCCACATGAACACCACAACACAGATAGCTCATCCTGCAACCTGCGTGGACATGCAGCAACCGAGACCTAGAATGCCCGCACCCAATCACTTCCATCCCCAAATCCCAATATCTATTTACAACAGAGATTCACTCTGGAGCCTGGACACAAGCGCCCTCCTAAGCCCCGTCCTAATCAGCCAGATCACACCATACGCCCAGCACGCCCAACTAAGCGCAACAATTAGTAGTAAAAATGTCGTCTAAGAGATGGGAGACTGGGTGTAGGTACCTCGGGCCTCGGCCCCGCGGCAGCCACGGTGGCGGCGGCGCTAGGGCTGGGCGATGTGGCGGCGGCGGACTTGGAGAAGGCTCTGGGGAGGGTCTGGGGAGGAGGCGAGGGACCCTTCGAGAAGGCCCTGGAGAGGATGCGGGAGTCTGCGGCGGCGGCGGCGGCGGCGCGCCACCGCGACATGGCTTCGTTCTCCCTTCCGCTTCTACTCGCGCTCCGAAGCCGCCGGGGAGAAGTGCGGTGCGGGGGCGGAGCCGCGGAGATGGCTATGGCAATGGACACGCAGCGCCGGGTCCAGCCACAGACCACATGACATGTGGGGCCCCACTCCCTATCTACCGTGGCCGCGCGCGGTCCACCACCTCAGCTCGTGCACCGAGAGGAACCTCCCCAAACGGCTAAACCCCCATCATCGATTCGAGCGGCTCGCTTATCCCCCTTCACCTCGCAGAGCACACGAGCAGGTGAAGCCATCGCAGCGCGGCGCCACCGCTTCCCAGTCGGAGGAGATGGAGCTGGTGTTCCCCTCCCGATCCATCCTATCCTCCTGCAGTCGTGAGGCCTCACTCCCCGCAAAGATTTGCTCATGTTCTATCCTCTTTGTCCGTTTGCCCCCCAAATTTAATTAGTCCGTCCATTTCTGTCTCGCGATTCTTGCAGGACCAATTGCTCCGTCCAGGGCGGCATCCGCAAGCGCTAAGCGCAAGGAAAAGAGAGGATTAGTGTGGTAACTCTCGCTTAACTATTGGAATTGCTTGCCTTGCTCGTGTGTGTCATGCGTATTTTATTGACCTCTCAAGAATTGTTACACGCTCTGACTCGGTTGCTAACTTGCTTGCTTGACAAACGGTGTGGTCATATAGCCTCCTCATAGTTGGAAAATTGAGGATTTACCCTCCCCACTCAATGACATGTAGGATCTCGTAGGTCACTGACACGTGGAACAGGAGGGTAAATCCTTAATTTCCATCTAAGTGGAGGGTATATGATCAATAATTCCGTGTGGTAGAGTTAAGATCGTTCTTCTACTGCAAAATAGTCTTCAAGCTCTGTTGTTTTTTGGCACATCAAGAGATGCACCTCCCCGCGTTGCATTGTGCTGTTTGTTCCAAGAATCATGATGTATGTTGCTGTGCGAAATGGTTTTGTAAATGGAGACCCTTGTTGTGCAAACAATCCAGTGTCTTGGGTGGCGAGCGAGGGGGTTGCACAGGTGAGGGGAAGGACGTGGTGGAGGGGAGGATCAGGAGGAGGGCGGCACTTGCTTTGCTGCTGGCTTCCCCGGCGCTGTCCGTTGCGTTCTCGGCCCATGGGAAGGCCAAAACCAGGAACCCGTACGATGAAAGGCGGCTTCTTGAGCAGAATAAGAAGATCCAGGAAACCAACCGTGCACCTGACGATTTTCCAAACTTCGTAAGAGAAGGTGATAAATCTCATTTCAAATTTAGGCCTTGTGGCTGTTTTGGTCTCTTGTATATAACAGACCTGGTATTCACAAAGCAATTCCTTTTGGATATTGTTTGCAACTGAATTTACTTGATTCTGTATAATTCGAAGGGAACTTTGGGGGGTCCAAACTACACAGGCAAAGGACTAGCTGATTTTTCACTTACCCAAATATATCCATGGGTCTAGAACCTTTTTTATACCTATCGGCTATCGCTAATGGATTTGTAAGTCAGATGCAGATTGCAAAATACTTTTGATATTGTTTAGTTTGTATCTAGGAAAGGTACCTGAAAAGCAAAGCTACTCTTACTTTCAATTTTAAAAAAAGTGTCATAACTTACTTGCAACATTACTTTATGTTAGCAAGTACAGCATTCTTTAAGCAAAAAAAAGTAAAGAATCTGCAAGAACAAATCAATATTCTTCTAAGGGATACGAGAGACATTTGATTCTGAAAACTGAATGACAAAGTTGACCTCTTTGAAAATAAGCTTTGTTTGTTCTTGTAATTATTACCCGATAAATTTACATGGGGGGGTAACTCAGTGTACAAGCATTGATATGCTTGCAGTTATATACCATTGATGAATTCTGCATTATGCAGAACAACTGATCATTATTTGTCAAGCATTAACTTGAGGTTCTTATATGAATATGGAATAGAAGTAAACATGGCACAATTAAATGCATTTCAGGTTTTGATGTCAAAGTAGTGACATCTGACAACTACATAACACGGGACTCTGGACTAATGTATGAGGACATCAAAGTTGGTACAGGCGACTGCCCAAAGGATGGTCAGCAGGTTCTTCCTTCCCAGTTACATTTTTTAATTATAAAATATTTATATGTGCCTGACCAATACAATTAGGTTTTTTCTGGGATAGGAATCAATCGTTTGCTTGTTCCATATTTCCTGTGATATGTTTGAACATGTCTGTCATAAAATTCTCATTCTGGTCCTCTCAAACTGTGTTACTTCCTTGTTAAGCATAAGCTAGTTGGTACTTCCATAGTTATACTACTAAAGGATGATTAGGGATT
This sequence comes from Melocanna baccifera, assembly GCA_036346265.1. Classification (NCBI taxonomy): domain Eukaryota; kingdom Viridiplantae; phylum Streptophyta; class Magnoliopsida; order Poales; family Poaceae; genus Melocanna; species Melocanna baccifera. The sequence continues at coordinate 14,177,200 of CM070695.1, forward strand.
GTTCTTTTTTTAGAGTACAAGACAGACGCACACCCCAAGCACACCATGCTCATGCCCAAGGCACACACATGTGTGTGCATCTATTACACACACTAGGAATTTTACGAAGGTTCTAAGACCTTATGGTGTGTATTCTAGTTAAATGAGGCACACCAGCATCGAGCACCACGTGGGAGGGGATTATTCTGCTGCAATTATATTTTTCACAACTGAAACCAAGAATGAAATTTTACATTATCACGAAATAGTTGACTAATATAGTGGACTTATTTTAGTTTATATTTGCAGTATATGTTTCTGTTTGCATGATACTGACTTCCATCTGCTGAATTACAGGTTGTATTTCACTATGTGGGCTACAATGAATCAGGGCGCAGGATAGATAGCACCTATATTCAGGGTTCACCTGCCAAAATTCGGCTAGGCAACAAAACATTAGTTCCAGGAAAGTATTCACTAGTTATATGGTCTATCCTTGTGCTTTTTTCTTCTGCAGCCCTGAACTTCTGATGCAACGATGCCTAGCTATTCCTCAATCTTCACTATCACTATTCCAAGTTGTGGCTGGGCTTGCAAAACCATCTTGGATCTGATTACTCTGATGAACTTCTAGGGACATAGTACTGTAACATCGCAACTCATTTTCAGTCATTGATAATGCAGGTTTTGAAGAGGGGATACGGGACATGAAACCAGGTGGCAAGAGAAGAATTATTATACCCCCTGAGCTTGGTCCTCCTGTAAGTTATTATCTTTCTTTTTTTTTTGCATGGCAGGATTTCACTTGTTGCCTTCGTGTGTATTTACCTTGTGCTTTTCTTTATGTACTTCGTATTGCACCAATCATCACAGCCCTTTTCCCCCAATGTGTACTTGGAATATTCGTTATGTAACATCACCGATAAAAAATTCTTGTGTGAATAATACCTCATGCCTATAGCTTCTTGTGCGGAGGTCAAAAATAAGAGGAGGAAATTTAATGGTGTGAATAAATTGTTCTAACCTAGATTGTGAATTGTGCTCTTTCTTTTGTGGAAAGAGTATGGGAGGTACCCTAATAAAAAGATTAAAAAACACTACTGCACGGAGATATTTACAACAGAAGAAATGCACAAGGGGGAAAAAGACAATAATGGAAAAAAAGCAGCCCAACCAATGGACAACATCAGCCTCAACAAGAGGAGATATCATATACTTAGTTACTGTACATCCTAAAGAATTATTTTCCATCTAACCTGTTTGGAGGCATGTTATTGAAGATACATCCCTTCCTTTGCAGCCTGTGTTAACATCCCAAAATCTGAGACATTTTACTTTACAGTACTTGAGAGGTACTGGCCTACTGGGGTACCTCTACTAAAAATGTTCCCTGAAGGGCTTAGTTGAAGAAGCTCTCATTTGAACCTGATTTAGAACTTCAAATTGATTTGTATGGTTCCTATGTATGTAACCCGTCAAATAGTAGATGGAAAGAAGACAATTGACAAGAAAAAAGGAAGAAATTACTATGTAAGAATTTTTCATAGAACATGCCGCATCAGCCCACTGTGGCTGCAACATGAGTCCCTCTCAAGTTGCATCGTCTTAACGCTGCTGCCTGATGATAAATATCTGTGGCAGAAGAACGGTGTGCCTATCATTGTGACCAGACAACATGTGACACTGTTTCTGACATCTGCATTTCGCCTGTTGAAGGTTGGGCCGTCGACGTTCTTCAGCGCGAAGCAGTTCGAAGTATTCGACGTCGAACTCCTGGCGGTGCAGGACTGCCAGCGGAGGACGATAGCCTTCTATTCTGATGTTGTCTGCAATTGAGCATCTGATGATCAAATCCCAACCTGTAGCAAATTGCGGCATTCTTCTGTAAACCTGTAGGACAACATTGCAAGTGACAAAATCTTGTAACTGGTCAGACTTCAGAGCAGTTGTATATGTACAGCCAACTGCTGTTACTGGCTTACTGCCACTGTAGGGGCAACACCAATGTACGACCGTCGGCACCTGCTGATTGGTGGGAGTATATATTTGTTTATTGGCAATGGTGGTGAGCATGTTTGCCATGAGTAGGACTAGACAAAAAGCTTGAGGCTCACGAGCTACTTGAGCTCGTAGTCGGTTCGGCTCGAGCCCGGAACTTTTCCCAGCGAGCCAAATCTCTTCTGCAGCTCGGCTCACTAACGAGCCAAGTCTGAGCGGCTCGCGAGCCCAATCAAGCCGGGGGCAACGTATATCTCCACTCTCTCAGTCGCTCCGCTCGCTCCGGGGGCCACATCCGCATACTGCATACCGCATGCTCTCTCTGCCCTCTGCGCTCTCTCCTCACTCCCGCTCTCCCCCCGCCGCCGTTGCCTCCTCCTCGCGCCGCCACCTCCTCCTCACCGCCACCGCCACCGCCTCTCCCCGCCTCCCCTCCCCGCCGCCTCCTCCTCCTCCCGCGCCGCCACCTCCTCCTCACCGCCACCGCCACCCTCCTCCTCCCTCCCCCCCCGCCGCCTCCTCGAGTAAGAGATTCTCCTTACTGAAAATATCAAATATTTTCATTTAGAAATATTTATGTTGTGAATTGTATGTGTGTGTTGTGAACGGCCGCCGCTCCTCACTTCGCCGCTGCTAGTTGCCGAGCCAAGCCATGGCTCAGCTCGGTGCGAGCTCGGCCGAGTCTGACTCGAGCCGAGCGTTTCCACCCCTAGCCATGAGTCTAATGATGTTGGGGCATATACCACTATTTTTTTAGAAGCTCAACTTCTATGACCTTGTTCTTTTGAATTGTGGTAGAGACGTTGATGCATACGGCATATTTAGTTTTGGACTCGGGAAGCTTTTTAGAAAATTTGTTTCAAAAAATCGTTCTATTTATTTTAACTTTTAAAAAAGCCAAAAGCTTAAAAGATCCGAAAACCAAAAGCTCAAAAGAACATGCCATATAACTAAAATTCACATGAGTTTGATTATTTATGATTTTTTTATAAACATGCACTTAAAGTTCATACGAGTTTACAATAGATAGATGTCCGTTTGTGAATCCGTAGATGTGTAAAGAATTGTGGTACATTTTGACGGTCTTCCACAAACCACATGGCTACCGCGTAGCTATATTAGTTGTTCAAAAGTGTCATGTTTTTTAGCTATGCTTTTTAGTTAAAGTGATACTATAGTGATTATTGATTTTTTTTCTAAGTTATTTAATTAAAAAATAAATGAAAGATAGAAAAAAAATTTAAAAAAACACCGTTATATTTTCATAGATTATACAAAGAAAAAAAACAACACAAAAAGTCGCGTTAAAAAGACAACATGTTTTAAACGGCTTTTAACTTCTCAAGCCTGAAACTATTTAAAACTTTGCCTTAGTCCTGCTATAAACGGCTTCAGTTTCTAGTTTATTTTGGCTTTCAGAAGTCATTTGAAACACACCGACTTCTAATTTTAGTTTACTTTGGTATTTTAGATTTTATTTGATTTTTTATTCTTTTATATTATCTATAACGATATAACTATTTTTTAAAAAAAACTAACAGGTGTTATAGTATAATTTTAATTATAAAATAACAACTATCATCAAAATCTTAAGTGGTAGGTGAGTTGGAGCGGACCTACTGTCCATGCGTAAGCGAGTTGGAGCGGGGCCTTCCATCTATTCGGGCATCGGATCCTGCGCAGCTGGTTGGAAAAGTAGCTAGCAAGTCAACAAGAAAGCCCTCGTCTCGTAGCGACTTGCCGTCACCGAGCCCACGGTTGCTGTGGGGTCCGATCGACAGGTGGGCTCCACATGTCAAGGACCAAAAAAAGGTTACTATCAGCTTGCTTTACTGGCGGCTTGCGAGGAACAGTAGCTAGAGGCCAGAGCGATGTGCATGTGCTCCAGATATTCACTCACACCCCGAGAATTTAATTTAATTCATTCAATTGGATTCCAAATTCAATTCTAGGTGAATTTAATTTTGATTCAAGCCAATTCAAAATCCAATTTTCTTGTTTAGATGTCATCTAGAATTCTACAAGACTATAGGACCCACCTATGCATCCAAGTCTACCAATATGCACAAAATAGATCCTCTACACATTCAAGCATTACCGGCAAATTCAATTGATTTCTTGAAAATTTTATATGAATGTCAGTTGAAATTTCAAATATCAAACTTTTAGCACGTGAGCCCCATATTTGCGGATGGCCCCACTAATGTGCACAAAGTAACTTGTCTACAGGTTGAACCATCTCTGGAAAATTCAACTAATATCGTAAAATTTTTGTAGGGTGAATGTGAGTTGAAATTCTAACTTTTACTTAATTTTGTAGAGTAAATTCTAGACAAATGGCATGTGTAAGTTAAGAATTGTTTTTATCTCTATCATGCCACTTGAAATTGGCTTTGGAATGATCAATTCAATTTTAGGTGATAGCCAAACAACTATATCCTTGAAATTGAATTTTAATTCCACAATTCCAGACTCAGTACCTGAGAGCCAAACAGGGTGAGGTTCTTTCGTCACTAAATTAAAAAAAAGTACAGCATCAATGTCCTTTTTATATATCTGGTCATATTTGGAAATTGAAATGCAGAAGTTCCACTGGAAACAGTTTGCTCACAGTAGTAGTTTGGAAAAAATTCACATGTGCCAAGTAGTGCGTAATGTCTTGGGGAAAAACGTAGCAGAGATCTAATATGTAGTCAACTTGACCGTCTAATTTGTGATCAGATGAACACGACGCCTTCAGAGGCGAACCAATCCCTTGAGAACTCAGTGTCCAAACATGCAACGGTACGTGTAAAGATAATAGATGACAAGATATTGCATATGCATGCATGGGAACCTCTCAAGCACTAAGCAGGATAGATTCCAATGTTCCATATGCTGCTTTATATTTTTTCTATCAATTCTTTCCAAGAGATTCTATATCTTTACTATTATAAAAGAAGGAGTTGGTGGTTGACCCGTCGTCACTCCTCTCTTCTCAACCATTTGATCTGATTACGAGATTAAATCCGAACCGTACCCCTCCCCTCCCACCCCGCACACCGCCTCCCTAAACCCTAAAATCCGCTCGCTCCCCCCCCCTCGCGCCCCCGCCTCCCCGTGGCTCTCCCCCTCGCCCTCTCCCTCCTCCGCCGCCTCCTCCTCCTCCCTCCTCCCCGCACCCCGCGCCGCCAACCCCATCCCCGCACCGCCTCCTACTCCCCTCTCCTCTCCTCCGCGCCCGCGCCTCCCTCCTCCTCGCCTCACCAACTCCGCCCCGCGCCGCCTCCTCCCCGCTCCTCCGCTCCTTGATGCCTCCTCCTCCCCCCCCTCCGCCTCCGCCGCCGTCTCCTCTCCACCCGCGCCGCCGCCGCCTCCTCCCCCCCCCGCGCGCCGCCGCCTCCCCTCCCTCCCACGCCGCGACGCCGTCGCCTCCTACTCCCCCCACCCCGCGCCGCCGCCGCCTCCTCCTCCTCCCCCCGCTCCTCCGCGTCGCCGCCGAGTCCGCTCCCCCTGTTCTCCGCGCCGCCACTCTCCGGTGATGGAAGGGATGTCAATGGTCTACTTTGTGGGAGGGATGTCAGCCGTCGTCCGCTGATCCTCCCTCCTCCGCTCGCATCCGCCCCCCAAACCGCCGCCTCCTACTCCCCCCACCCCTCGTCGCCGCATCCTCCTGCCCCCAACCCGGCGCCGGCGGCTTCATGGCCGACACGCACCACGTCGTCCTCATCGCCGACGCTTCATCGCAACAAGATCCGGCAACTCGTCAACCCCGTGCCATCACACCTCGTCGGCTGCATCTCCTTCCACCGCCTCAACATCAAGAACAACTCCATGCTCAAGGGGCTCATCAAGATGGCCAATCTGGTCCGAGTCTCTCCCCCACATTCCCCCTCTTTCCAGCGTATTTTATTTTTAGGGGGCATGCGTTCTTGCCTACTGGATTGATTGGTTTGGTTGGCAAAAATCCAGGCCATTTTTGCTATGTGAATAGTAATGAATCGTGAAAACTTCCACCTTTTTTGAAGACACAACTTCCCTTCGTGAATGAATTGCGCGTTTGTGTAATGGAGGAATGATACACTATTATGTTTTGTATGTAGAATTGTAGAGGCCAATTGACGAACCAAAGGAATTGCGTAACTCGTTTACATGCACCTCACTTTGTTGATTCTCGACAAAAGAACCGAGCGAGGATTAGGTGGAAGTGGAACATAACCTCAACTTCTTTTAGAAGCTACCTTGATTGGCTGCAGCTTGTAAAAGCGCACCGAAATGGAAATGGATGCTCTTTTTTGTTAACTTCTCCTGTTGCCTTAGTGAGGGATTTGCTCAAGAATGCAAAATTGGTTCATTTATACTGTTCTCTATTATCTGGTTTTTTATTGAATATGTTGTTCTTTATTCCAGATATCAGTATGAGTATGACACTATGTTATGGGACTGAACCGATTAGCCTAGCAGCTATAGAGTAATCTTGTCAGTGTCCGTCGCTATGCAGTTCACTGGTGCTAGCCCCTTAATAACTACTTGTAGTAGTACAGGAGTACTAAACTGGACCTGGAGACGCTAAAGTAGCTTGCCTCACTTGGTACTATCCCGTAATCAAATATATGCCCACCCATGTGTAAGAAGTAGCTTGGCTACATCCTATAATCATTGGCTGGCTATAACTGCAAGTTAGAAAGTATAACTAATTAACTATGATTTTCTTATTCCTCAGCAGCCTCTTTTTCTAGCTGATTATTTCTCATAGTACTGAAGTGAATATACAGAAATACCTGATGTTGTGAAAAAAGCAAATACGCCAAATGTCGCTATTTTCTTTCCTAAATTAGCTTTCTTCATGTGCTTTGAATTTATCTTTGTTCATTTCTTGAGGGTATGAGCTTGCTAAAATATTGCTGAAGACTTTGTTGGTTAACCTTTCAGATCTGGAGTGGAAGCTCACATATGTTGGATCAGCTGAAGATGAAAATTATGATCAGCAACTTGAGAGCGTGCTTGTTGGCCCTGTCAATGTTGGGACCTACCGTTTCGTACTTGAGGTAAAGTAGGTTGTGGTACATTAATCAATGAGTCCAAGATATTCATGATGCACCGTAAATCCAGAAATCCTTACACAGCTCAAGTCTTTCATTCCATGCGCAATTTTTTCTTTGATACTTAAGCCTCATAGTTCACAATACTAAATTTGCGTCTGGAAATTGATGTGCCATTTTCATTTTAGGCTGACCCACCGGACCCCTCAAAGATCCGTGAAGAAGACATCATTGGTGTTACTGTGCTGCTATTGACATGCTCCTACATGGGGCAGGAGTTCATGAGAGTGGGTTACTATGTGAACAATGATTACGATGATGAGCAGCTGAGAGAAGAGCCTCCGTGCTCCAGCAAAGTCATAATTGACAGGTGCAGAGAAACATTTTGGTGACAAGCCCCGTGTCACCAAGTTCCCTATCAACTTCCATCCCGAACCCAAGACAAGCGCAGGCAGCCACAACCGAACCACAGACGGCATCACCAGAAAACCACACAGGCAATGGAAGTAAGCCCAATGCCGGCCAATGATCGGAGTTGGGATGCTAACATTTTGATGTGCGTGCCTTCTAGGATGTCTTGTCCTTCTACATCTCCTCCATGGGCTGATTGGATTCCTTGCACACAAACTTGTTCTCGGGTTAGGCAAAATATACTCTTTTTGTTCTTCTTTTCCTATTCTTGCAACACATCCTTTTATGTGAGTGCAATGCTTGTCATTTCTGTTTTCCAGTGTAGACTTATGCTTATAATTTGTGTTTTCAAATGCAGAGAAGTCATTTGAAAACAGTATCTATTGCAATGCATTTGTATCAGTTCTACTACTCACAAATTACAGTGTATGAAAGGAATGATATTTTTTATTGATTATGGACAGTTGGACACTGCTATAGTATATGAATGATTTTTAGGAATTGATTCTACACTAGCACTACCATGTTCAATCAAACCAGCATTTGTTATAATAAGATTTCTTCAAATGATGAAGAGAATAGTATAGCAGGAGTTATTTTCTTGTCAAGTAGGTCTAGAAGAAGCAAAAGCAAATGTATAAACTGGTTGCTATGAGTACATTTACAGTGCATATTTCAAGATTTTATAGAAATTCTGGTATAGTATTATTGTCTGTACGATGTTGTAAACCTAAGCCATCCAAATCATTCCCATTAATTTCTTCTTTGTTTGTTCATTAAGCATTAGCATGGGAAGTACTCATGACAATTGACACAGATAGTTTATCTTGTGTGGTTGGTTGCATGTACAATTTTATTTAGTTTAGACACGGTTGGTTGCATGTTCTTATCAAAGTTTGTGCCACTTTTTAGGTGAGCTAGGGACAACCGGACGTTGGCGAGAGGGCAGGAGCCGACGGAATGTGAGGATACGGTGGCTTTCTTTGCATTGAGTTGATTATGTTTTGTATGTGTTCTTTGATGTGAATGTATATTTGCTCTATGATTTACTGAGACATCTAAGTTGCTAATGAGCAATTGGAACAAGAAGCTCAAGGTTACAAGAAGCTAGCATCTTTTTCAAGCCGAGGGGTGAGGTAAATAACAAGAAGCTTTTGTTATGGTAGAAGACTCTGCAAATCAAACGGCACATAAACGGCACATAGAGTTCCGTTGTATCAAAACGGCACATAAAGTCTAATGTTTTGGCGGCGTAGGGTTTCGTGTGATTGTAGTCTCCGGATGGCTACCCTCATGTTATTTTATCCTCTTGTTCCTTAATTTGATCTTGATATAAGGTGTATTGGACATTTGCAGTCGCGCTTCGATCCGCCCATCAAGGAGGAGGTCGACAAGGCGTTGAATGCATATCACAACAAGCGCACGCTTCGGGTATGTGGACACAACTCGCTTGTTTCACTGTGATTCGCCCGGTATAATTTAGCAATCGATCCATTGAAGGATTCCTTCTTTCGGATCAGAATTGTCGAGGACCTTTTGAATGTTGGGTAGTAATGATATAGTTGGCGTGGATAATCGTGGAGTGAATGCATGTTTATGATAGTCCGCAAGATAGGTGGGGTTAAGTGAATCCTTAGTGTGAGATTCCTAGAAGTTGGTGCTTTATTGGCGATCTGAAAATTTAGGCGTGACTATGTTACTAGCTTTGTGAGTATCTTTGCATTTAAGTAAGGTAGCCATTTTGAAGTTACCAAGTCAGCCAAAACGATAATGCAAAGTCTGCACTATGATATAGTAGAATGATTTGTCTACTTCAAGTTAACAAGATTTTGGTCAAGTGGTGAGTTGCCGCCAGCAAGGCCTTTCCATGCCCGGGGTGGCTTAAGTGATGAATTGTTAGATATTCTTGTGATATTATTGACTCATGTAGTTAATCCACTTTTCCATATGTGTTTCTTAGGCAGTAGAATTGTGGGATAGAAACTGATTGCCTGAGGTATGTATCACTTTTATTTGATTTTCCGTTGCAACGCACGGGCACCTTACTAGTCATTATATATGCTCAACAGCAACAAATCTAAAATCTGCTTAAATTAAGAGCGAGTGCTCTAGCATCAAACTTTGTTAGTATTAGCTACCTCTAGTTTTAGAAGTGGCCCCACTTATTAGGCTTTGGTCAAGCTAACCTACGATATTAGGGACCGCACATGGCGGTCTTCGACGTTTTTATTTTTCTCTTTAAAACACACACGTTATAAACGGAGTGGATAAATTTCGTCAATCCGATCGAACGAAGACTTACTAAGTGAATATGAAAGAAAGAAATAGATATCTGGCACTGTCCGACTTCAATTCCAAGAAAAAAATATGAAATAGGATACGAATGAGCGATGCATGTCTATATCCGTTTTGATCATGCCTCTACTATGTATAGATGTAAAAGGAGCATGTTATTTCCGTTTACTAGGGTCTTCTAACCCTAACGACCTCATCATAATCAAAGTAATACTATAATACTATAAGATACGAGTATGCTACACTAACGTAAATTAAAATTTCTACCATATAAACTAGGAAGTCATGCGAATCAGAGATCATATATCGTTACTACTAGACGCACAATACAGCGGAAAAAGAGTTGAGCAACGAGCGCACATTGGTGCAGTGGAAGTAGTCGATCTCTGCGAGTTAACCGTCTCTTCCTCGTGATCGTCCCAATCAACGTCGTAGTCGTAGCAACGCTGTACGTCAGTGCAATAGCATCAGTGTGCATAGCAAGGCCTGTGGAAGTGGCAGCTAGGGTTTTGGCGAGTACGTATGAGATACATCCCTTAGCTCAATGCCTTTCTTAATATAACCCCTCGATGAAACCCTACATTAAGGGCCCAACAAGGTACGAAGCTCATTTAGCCCATTAGTAACAAATCCAATTCGAATTGATGTGTTCTAACCCATTAATTGTGTGATTCTGTAAGTTCATGTATATTCGGCCGTGCCCAAAAAATTTCTTTTCAGTCCACAAGTTAGTAGCAGTCTTTAGCAAAACATATCAACTTATAAATATGCATAAAGATCATATCAGATGAACCTATATAATTCTCATATACCAATTCCTTTGCCTCACGACACCATATCGAACTCAAGGCGAAAAGCGTGTCATTCTATGATAGCTCGATCATTCACTCAAATTTATAGATTATTCAGTTGAGATTGACTCTTCAACCACATTCAACATGGTCATACATTTTTTTAATTCAACAGCATCGAAAGGTTTAGAGATATCTCTTCCGTTATATAGGAGAGATAAATTACATCTTGATCGCTAACATTTCTCTGTATGTGTTATAGTAAACCTGAAAGCTACCTTTATAAATACCTAATTATAAAGTAGCATTTGGCAACCCCTAAAAAACTACCTTTAGACTGAGGCTTATGGCTGTCATTTTTGAATTTTGATATGTTTGTGAGAGGCAGTATGCAGAGGGAGATAATCGTATGCGATTTTGACGGGTACAGTTGAACTCGGTACAGTTTATACTACAATTTACCTATAGACCTCGCCTTAAAAAATATATCGTTTAACAGCGAGTTATTGTAGAAATGAAAGCCAAATGCCAAGTATAAACCCAAAAGAACTAAGCCAATAATTGATTACAACTGCTAGTAGAGTAATCCTTTTGCTCTTTTGTTGTCTTAATCAGTCTTAGGGGTGTTCAGAATAGCGATGACTTATGGTTTTTTCATTATAGTTGGTTTATTTTTCAATGTAACTGAGATGACTTATTTGACATAATTAGTTTTTAAAAAAATTAAAAATAGAAAAAATAGGTTAACCCATCACGGATAATATAAAGAAATACGAGAAAAAAGAGAAGACAAAAAAAATCTAAAAGAAACCAAAAAAATATAAAATTAAGGAATAGTGAAAAAAGTAGAAACCAGAAGCTATCGCTAACTTGAGCAGGGCCTTAGGCCACTGCTAATGCTAGGATTAGTGGAGTCTAGTCTAGACACAATTTAGGCACGTTTATTCTGGTTTTTTTTAACAGGTTCTAACTTTTAACGATTGATTTTTAGCTGAAATTGCACTATAGCGATTATTAGTTTTTTCTGAATTATTCAATTAAAAAATATATTTAAAAAATATAAAAACTGTTAAATCTCTGCAGACAATAAAAAACCAAAAAATTTAAAAAATCAGAAACTAAAAGTCGGAAATAAGAGCCGAAATGAAATGGTGCCTTAATCTCTTCCTTTTTGTTAACTGAACGAACTCACTTGGAATTCCATACTGCAACCGACGGCCGCGACGCGCACTGCACCCACCCGAAATAAACCAACGCACCAATCGGTACCTCTCCCTGTCGCCCGGGCCCCGCACCCGTCGCCCATGTAGGCCACCACCCGTCAGTGAGATACGCAACTTTCACTTTTACCTTTCCGCCAACGACTGCCGCTTTATAAAAGCGACGTGGTACCATCTCTCTCTCTCTCTCCGGTCATCACTTGCTCAGTAGTTGGTAGAGCAGCAGTGTAGCACTAACCACTTCGCTTCGCTTCCACACTACACTGCTCCGCTGCTCTGCGCGTTCCGGCGGCGATGCCCAGCTCCCGTCGAACTACCGGCCGCGGCGGCGGCGGCGGAGGCCCGGCGGCCGTTGCGGCTGGAGGAGGGGACGGCGGCGGCGCCCTGGTGCCGCCGTTCATGGGGAACAACCGCGACAACAGCCCGCGGGAGCTAAGGTCGTGGGCGCGCCGCACGGGCTTCCATCCCTCCGCGTTCTTCTCCGGGGAGTCCACCGTGTCGAACTCTTCCTTCGCCTCCTCCACCGCACCGCAGCCCCCGCCGCCGCCTCCCCCGCCCCCATCCCGCCGCCTTCCGCGCCCGCCGGAGCCGGAGGCGGAGGACGACCCCGATCCCGCGCCGCCGCTCGATCTCGAGCGCAGACGCGGACGCGGAGGAGGCCGGCCCCCTCGCCGCATAGACCTCCGCGGCGAGCTCGAGATCCCAGCCGCCGGCGCCGGCGAGGTGTTGGGGTCGGCGGAGCCGGACACAGCGAGGGGAGGGCGCGGGGACGAGAGGAGGAGGAACGGCGTCGAGCGCCTGCCTGGCGAGAGGGAGGCGGTCAATGGTGGCAGGAACGGGGACGGCGTGTACGCTGACGCGGATGCGAGGACGAAGGCGGAGGAGGCGAAGCGGAAGGCGGAGGAGGCGGAGGCGCGGAGGAAGAAGGAGGAGGAGGAGAGGGATGCGGAGCTGGCCGCGTACTACCAGGAGCAGTGGGCGAACGAGGAGGGAGGAGTCGGAGACGGTGTCCCAGGCGAGGCGGCGCCCCTGTACAGGGAGTCGGGGCTCCGGTGCGGTGTCACCGAGAACCCCGGGTGGGGTGAGTTCCCTGTTTCTGAACTTCGTGTTGTTCCACTGTGATGTACTAAATTAATGGCGAATCGAAAGCTGTATTTTTTTCGAAGCCTTGTTGATTGTGATAGTGATGTTCTAGGGGTAACGAATAGCCATACTGATAGTGATCGTGGTCATACTGGCTTCAAGTCCAATTGTTCTCTACTAGGGGTGCCTACAACTAAGTGTATATAAAGTACCGCAAAGTCCTTTAAGCTGGCCAAGGATGTAATAGAATTTCGCAACTTTGTAGGAGCACACATGTGTTAAGTTCATTGTTGATTAGATCACACTATTTAAAAACTCATATTGTAACGAAATTCACATTTACCTGCTATTCTTTCATTCAACGAATTTTTTATATCAATCTGATGGTAACTACAGGAACACTTATTAACTTAATTTGCTCTGTCAATTGCAGTGCCCCTCATTTTTTATGGCATACAACATTACTTGTCAATAGCTGGTTCACTTGTTTTTGTTCCTTTGATATTGGTACCAACCATGGGTGGATCTGATGTATGACCTTCCCTTCCTTTCTTAATTCCTCTTATTTGCATTTAGCTGGAAAACTACCTTCAAATAATAAGTTCTTTTTATGTGACAGGAGGACACTGCAACAGTCATTTCCACCATGTTATTAGTGTCTGGTCTTACAACAATACTTCATATTTTTTTGGGCTCTCGGCTTCCATTGATTCAAGGAAGTTCTTTTGTATATTTGTCTCCTGCATTAGTGATTGCAAACTCTGAGGAATTCAGAAATCTTAGTGAAAATGTACGTTTGAATTCTAGATCTCCATTTTACTTTACCTTCACTTTTCCTCAAGTGTTATCTGCAGATAATGCAATGGACCCGTTGCTTTGAACTTCTGAAAGCTTAAAAATGGGACGACAGTATATAGTGGACCAAGCTCACCTGTTCTGATATATGCACTCCAAAACATTAGGCTTGGTTAGTCCAGCGTGCAACCTAAAAAATTTGTGGTGGTGCTGCAGTGGTAGGGAAGTAGGGATGCTTTTAGTGTCTAGTTTAGTTTTTTGGATATGGGTGCAAAGTAGGAAGTAGGCATGCTTTTGGTATCCATTTGTAAAATTTCAAAGTAGTAATTGGGTGTGGAGTATTTCTTATGAGGAAATCATCTAAAATTTGGAAAAATCAACGTGAATGTTCCTAAGGGAGGTAAACAAAAGAGCTATTTCACCAAGCATGTAGAAAATTGACTGATGAAGTTACAATGAAGTGGGTGTTGTGCCATGGATTCCTGCAAGTAAAAAATAAATTCACTCCGCCTGTGTAGTTTTCTACATAGCCTATCCCAAGTCAGGAAAAAGGAAGGTCGTGTTAGGCTTGGCAAGCCAATGTAAAAAAAAAGTCACCTTTTCATGGAACTTAGTTTTGAAACATGGCAATGGCATTGTACCTGATGAAGCTTTGTGTACGATAAGCATGCAGAGCTGGACAGTTTGTGGCCAGTTGCGAACCGTGGGCACTAAAAATACTGTCCTACTGCCAGGGACCATGAATATTTTGGTATTTGGTGACATGGAAACATGTGAAATTGCTATTACCCTTAAAATAGGATAATAATAAGACCTAGTAGCAAGGGCAATCTGTATTGATCTGCATCACCAAAATCTAATCTGGCAACCAAGAATGTAAATCTTCTATTTTAATGGTGTGACTTGTGCTCCCTTGGTGATATACAAGAGGTTATGTTGCCTGTGGAGTCAAGTTGCAAACCCAAGATGTGATGTGGAATGGACTGTGATTGCATTGCATAGTTTCATATTTAGTGGCAAATGAGATTCCATGGCAAACATTCTGCGCTGTGTTGAATTTTGACCTAAATGAGGATACCTTGTATTGTTACACGCAAAAGTTTCACCATTTGATCTTTAGACCAAGGGCCTTTTATCATGCATTATCTCTCGCAATTTAGGATTCATTCCTTATGACATGCAGAAGTTCAAGCACATAATGAGGGAATTACAGGGGGCTATACTTGTTGGTTCAGTTTTCCAAATAATCTTGGGATACAGTGGTCTTATGTCACTGCTTCTGAGGTATGCGAAGAAACTCGCCATCCAACATTTCCAGTCTAGAACATACTCAATGAATAGAGTATATTTATGTCTATGTGGTATTACAGGTTAATAAACCCGGTGGTCGTGGCACCAACTATTGCTGCAGTGGGTTTGGCATTTTTCAGTTATGGTTTTCCTCAGGCTGGTAGTTGTGTAGAAATCAGCACGCCCCTCATTGTATTGGTTCTTCTGTGCACCCTGGTATGCCTGCAACATTATCACCTTTTTTCTAACAACTGACCATGCACATCTTCCCATTTTGTTTTCCTTGCTTCTGCTTGTTTCGTGCTTGTAGTGCTACCATTGCCACTGCAGGTGGTTTGTTCCTTAACTCGTATTGCTCCAACACCATACTGATTACTGCACTTTTCCATTGCAGTACATGAGAAAAATATCCCTGTTTGGCAACCGTATCTTCCTCATCTATGCGGTACTTCTCTAATCATCTGTCCCTACAGGTTTATTGTTGTGTGGATAGTATACAAGTATAACCTTTTCCATCAACCATGTTGAACCAATGCTTTGCTTTATGCTAACTGCACTGGAATCTGTTGTTGGCAGGTGCCCCTCAGTGTTGGCATTGTATGGGCATATGCATTCTCCCTAACTGCTGGTGGAGCGTATAATTTCAAGGGCTGCAGCTCAAATATACCCACTTCGAACGTATTATTGGATTCATGCAGAAGACATGTAGAAACCATGAGGCGTTGTCGAACTGATGTTTCTAATGCCTGGAGAACTGCTGCCTGGGTGAGGGTTCCCTATCCATTCCAGTGGGGCCCTCCTACATTTCATTTCAAGACGGGTATCATTATGATAATAGTTTCATTAGTTGCATCAGTTGATTCGGTAAGCAGTTTCTATCAGCAGAGTACCTATTATTCATCAACAGTAAGTGTCCAAAAGATAACTTGGATACTTAGTGATTATTTATGCATTGCCATTTTTGTAACCAAGATTCATTGGTACATCTGCAGCTTGCATCATATCATGCTACATCATTGCTGGTCAATTTAAGCCCACCAACCCGTGGAGTTGTTAGCAGAGGGATTGGCCTTGAAGGGATTTCTACTCTTATCGCTGGACTGTGGGGTACAGGAACTGGATCAACAACATTGACAGAGAACATACATACCCTTGACACAACCAAAATGGCCAGCAGAAGGGCTTTGCAGCTTGGGGCAGCCTTCTTGGTCATCTTTTCATTCTTTGGTATGATGTAAAAAATTTTATGTTCATTTTGTCATCTACTAGTTGTAGACTGCTTACATCTGAATTCCTTGGCTGCAGGAAAAATTGGAGCTCTCCTTGCTTCTATCCCTGTCGCTTTGGCTGCCTCTGTTCTGTGCTTCACTTGGGCACTAATTGTCGCGCTTGGCTTGTCCACGTTGCGATATACCCAAGCTGCAAGCTCAAGAAACATGATAATTGTTGGGTTTACCCTGTTCATCTCCCTGTCTATCCCTGCGTATTTTCAGCAATATGAACCCAGCTCCAATCTTATTCTACCAAGTTATCTCCTTCCGTACGCTGCAGCATCAAGTGGACCTGTTCACACAGGCAGCAATGGGGTGAGCTCTCCCTCCCTCCCTCCAACCAATCAAACTGGTTTTGGGTTTGTCAGTTGCCCTAATTCTCCCATCATTCTACAGCTAAATTACGCAGTGAACGCCCTTCTATCCATCAACGTGGTGGTGGCTCTCCTCGTCGCATTGATCCTCGACAACACGGTGCCAGGCAGCAAGCAAGAACGAGGGGTATACATCTGGTCAGATCCGAACTCCCTGGAGATGGATCCCGCGTCTTTGGAACCCTACCGATTGCCCGAAAAGATCTCGTGCTGGTTCAGGTGGGCGAAGTGCGTCGGTATCTAACAACACATTGACTCCGCTGCACATTGCCTGCAGTGCAAGGTACGGAGGTGAAGATTCTATTTATTCTATTGCAACCTGCTGTGGTAGGATTATATGGGAAAATATGTATATGGATGCTAGCTCTGAGGATGCGTCTGAGTTTACCACCTGTAAATTTAATCGGTTGTTTTAGGGCAGTTATCTATGTATTCACAAGCTTGTAGAGATGCTACGTTGAAACGCTCGGATTACTTCCCGAGTGCAATCTATCTTCTGCGTCTGTATGATATGGTGCTCGATGTTATCGCGTTTTCATACTGTTTACGACCACAAAGCAGATCTAAAATGCAACAGGAAAACACATCTGCCAGAAACCGCAGTTCTGCGCCAGCTGATCAGCATGGTAACAATTTCCTACGAGGTTTGGAGGTCGTAACGACTTACTGCTATGGCGCTCAGACAGTCAAAACCCCCAAAGCATGAAAGCTCTTTAAGACTACAACTGTCTTAAGTCTTGCAGTTTAATAGGTAATGTAAAATCGACAATAATGAATCTCAGTCTTGTTAAGTAATGTATCCTGTGTTGATCTCTTTCCATATGAAAGAGATTGAGTGCGGGTTGGTTATTGTAAAAATCCCGGTTTCCCTATAATTTGCGATTCTGCAGTTTGTACCGAAAACTCCTTTGTACTGTTCATGATACGGCAACAGAGGTAGTATTGTAGTATAAGTACAGAGGCCTTGAGCCTTACCTTGTTGTGGGATCCAAAACCAATTACATGGTATCAACGCTCTGAACCATCTCTCCACGCGACCCTAGCACGATGACTTCCAGCTCTGCATCTGGCTCCTCTTCACCGGCACTCACCTCGGTAGTCACTGGCGCTATGCCAACTAGTGTAGGCCTTCTCCCGTCACCTTCCTTTGGTCATCTGATCAATGTGAAGTTAGGTTATAAGAATTACTTATGTGGAAGGCTTAGCTACTCCCGTATCTACGTAGCCAATAATTTCTTGGCTATATCGATGGATTGATCGTGTCTCCTGCCAAGACAATCATCCAGGAGCAAGAAGGAATCAGTTTTGGTACCTAATCCATAGTACGTCACCTAGCTTCAACAAGACCAGATGGTCCTAAGTGCTCTGCTCTCATCCCTCGCCGAGGAGATCCTAGTGCAAGTTATGCTCCTCAACACCGCTGCTGAAGTCTGGCAAGCATTGGAGCAATCCTTCCTGTGGGGCTCAAGAGCAAGGGTTATGCAGCTTCATCGTCAACTGTCCAACATCCAGAAAAAAGACATGGTACCCTTCATATAAACAACATCCTTCATGTTCCTAACACTTCTAAAAACCTTCTTTTTGTACACAAATTCAATTCTGATAACAATATCTTTTTTGAGTATCACCTGATTTTTTACTTGTAAAGAATCAAATCACGAAGAAGGTTCTTCGATGAGGGGAATGTAAGGGTGGCCTATATCCTTTGCCGAGCCATAGTGTTAATCATTCAGAAATTGTCTTCGCTACTACCAAGCCCACTCAAGAGCAATGGCACTGTCGCTTGGGTCATCCATCCACCTCAATTGTCCAACAAATACTTCAGCATAATAATCTTCCTTGTGTCTGTGGTACAAGTAGTTTCTCAGTTTGTGATGTTTATCAATAGGGCAAAAGTTATCAGTTGCCCTATCCACCCACTAGTGTTTCTACTTTTCCTTTGGTGCTTGTTTTCTCTGTCGGAGGTACTATGCTAGCTTTATAGATGATTTCAGTAAGTTTACTTAAATTTATTTACTGAAAAATAAAGTTGAAGTATTCCATATTTTCATGCCATTCCAATCTCTTGTTGAACGTCAACTCAATAGGAAAATTGTTTGTATGCAAATCGACTGGAGTGGCGAGTATCGTAAACTCCACACCTTTAACAAAGTAGGCATTGTGCATCATGTTTCGTGTCCCTATGCTCATCAACAAAATGGCTCTGCGAAATGCAAACATCACCATATAGTTGAAGTAGGGCTCTCTCTTTTGGATCAAGCTGCAATGCCTCTCAAATTTTGGGATGAAGCTTTCTTGACTTCATGCTTTCCTATCAATCGTCTGCACAGTAAAATTATCAATTCCTCTACTCCTTTGAAACAGCTCCTAGGGTTGAAACCTGAGTACAAGTTCTTGAGAGCTTTTGGTTGTGCGTGTTGGCCGAATTTGAGTTCTAATAACAAGCACAAACTTGACTTTCGCTCAAAACAATGTGTCTTTCTAAGGTATAGCCCTCTTCATAAGGGATACAAGTGCTTTTTTGTTCCCACAGGTCAGATATACATTTCATGTGATATAGTCTTTGATCAATCCTTTTATCCATTCACAAAGCTTTAGTCAATTGGCCATAATCTTGTATCCCCCTCAGTTTTCCTTCCTTCATTTCGTTCTGATCATTCTTTTAGTTCGGCAGCAAGGGGTGGCCAATTGAGTAATGAACATTTACAAGCTCCTGTACAAACTGATGACTTGTTGCAACATGATTCATTCTCAAGTTAACAGGAAGAAGGTACAGCTGATGGCACTGAAGAGGCAGTTTTAGAACATCCGCAGCAGCAGCCTATTCATGTGATGAGCACTCGGCTGCGTGATAATATACGCCAACCCAAGACACGCACCGATGGTACAGTCTTGTATCCAGCTGATAGCCGACGAGCTCTAGCCGTGGATGTTGAACTAGTGAGCCACGTTGAAGCCATGAAAGATGAAAGGAGGAATAAAGCCATGGACGATGAGTACAATGCCTTGCTCAAGAATGATACATGGTATCTTGTTCCTCATCCTGGTTGAAAGATTAATATCATTGACAGCAGATGGGTGTTCAAAATCAAGAAGAAGGCAAATGGATCGATTGAAAGATTTAAAAGCATAGTTAGTAGCAAAATGGTTCAATAGAATTGATTATGAGGACACATTTAGTCATGTAGTCATGCCTGCGATAATTCGTCTTGTTCTCTCTTTGGCAATCTCGAGGCTAGAATCTTCGTTAACTTGATGTCCAAAATGCCTCCTTGCATGGTGTGTTAGAAGAACTCTTTATGCGCCAGCGGCCAGGATATGAGGATAGTGGTAATCCTAATTACCTCTGTAAATTGAGTAGAGCTTTATATGGACTCAAACAAGCCCTTAGAGCTTGGTATTCAAGGTCGAGTTCAAAGTTGCAAGAAGTGGAGTTCATACCGTCAAAGGCAGACTCATCTCTATTCATCTATAAACACCATGGAGACATAGCATATATGCTAATTGACGTGGATGACATTGTTCTGGCCAGTTCATCTATAGAATTTACCACCGATCTTCTTCAACAATTGCAGGAAGATTTTGCTATAAAGGACTTGGGCAATGTTTACTATTTTCTCGATACTGAGGTGCACAACAAAACAGATGACATTGTCTTGACTCAGAACAAGTATATCAATGAGTTGTTACTCCGTGCCAATATGCAGACCTGCACGCCGATGTAAACTCCTATGGCAACCACTGAGAAACTCTCGAAGACAGGAGGGAAGACCTTGTTGACAAATGAAGCAACGATTTACAGGAGTATAGTGGGTGCTTTGTAGTATTTGACATTAACAAGACCCGGCATAGCCTTCTTTGTAAATAAAGTGTGCCAGTTCTTGAGCAACCCAACAGATCAACATTGCTCAGTTGTTAAATGGATACTAAGGTATCTGAAGGCCACGTCGTCCATGGGATTATTGATTTGCAAATCCGCATCATCTCTGGTGAGTGCCTTCTCGGACACCGATTGGACAGGGTGTCCCGCGACAGGAGGTCGACTGGAGGCTTAGTTGTGCTCTTTGGAGCCAATCTCATATCTTGGAGCTCTAGGAAGCAGGCTACGATTTCTCGATTAAGCACTTAATCTGAGTATAAAGCTCTAGCAAATGCAACGACCAACAAAGTATGGATTCAATCCTTGTTGGGAGAATTGGGAGTGTTTCAATCCCTGGCGCAACATACCTCTGCAAATCCTGTGTTTCATACATGAACATAACACATCAAGGTTGTTTTTCATTTGGTCAGAGAGCATGTGGCTTGCAAGGCCCTGGAGATTGATTCATCTCTTCACGCGATCAGGTTGCAGTCGTGTTTACAAAACAGCTTTCAGTTCAGTTGTTTTCTGAATTCTCGATGCAATCTCAACCTGATAGGCTGTGATGAGGGGAAGTGTTAAAGTAATGTATCCTGTGTTGATCTCTATCCATATGAAAGAGATTTGAGTGCAGGTCAATTATTGTAAATGTCCCGGTTTCCCTGTAATCTGCGATCCTGCAGTTTGTACCGAAAACTCCTTTGTACTGTTCAATACGGCAACAGATGTAATATAAGTACATAGGCCTTGAGCCATCCCTTACGGCAACAGATGTAATACAAGTACAGAGGCCTTGAGCCTTCCCATGTTGCGGGTCCAAAACCAATCTTCTTCTTGCTTATTCCTTTTACAAGTCTAGACGGAACAGACTCCATGCGAGACACATTTGTGCAGTTTACAGTTAACTTGTATAGCTAGGGTACAACAATGCTTCGACGATAGCTCTCATCATGGGTGCAAGGTCTAGTTGTTCGCTGACGCCGGCCTGCTGCTGGAGCATCCTTTCCGGTTGCACACAGTGCGGAAGGGGTAGTTCAGGTTGTTGCACTCAGGGCAGGTCCAGCTCCCGTCAGGAGCATCCTTGTCCTTGCGAGATGAGGTCGCGTTAGCTCCCTGCAGGAGAAAAACATGTATTAGTATGCTCAAGTTGTCCAAACTACACACAGACATGAGGAAACATAACTTGTGCGTGCTTAGACAAAAAGCAGAATGTCTAACGGCAAGCATTCAACCATGAGTATTATGCTTACAGGAGTATTTATACAGGGACTTCCATACAATTCAGGAAAGGGAGTAGTATTATGCTTACAGGAGTTGGCCTTGGAGCTCCACATTTCTTCATGTTGCAAGTGTTTCTGAAGGCAAAATTGACATTATCACACTTGGGGCAGACCCAGTCACCCTCAGACAATCCATCCGGACCTATAGATAAGAGTTTAATAAGAATCTAGAAACCAGTAAATCAATAGAAGAAGGTATTGAATGGGCATGGAAAAACTATGTTGTAATGAGTAAAGGGCAAAGGGGAAATGGACTGCAGTGATCTATAATTACGAACTGTATGATAGACAAAAGTTCAACTGGAAAATAACAGGCTGATTAGTTTCGTTTAATCTTCAGAATTCTCGTCACAGTAGCCTGCGAATTCACTACTATATCCACATGTGGCACAACAACAGCACTATACAACGATCGCTAAAAGGCTACCAAGCAAAACGTGCAACACTTCATAATAGTCAGGTATGTTCACACCAAATGTAAGCTATTAGCCAAACTATAGAGAACTGGAGTATTACTAAAATGATGAACATGTGTTAGGACATGCTGCCACTTCGGATTTAAATAAATCCATTCAACAAGAGCTACGAACTAAGAATCTATGCTTTTCAACTATCCTATGAAACCATGATCTTGTTTCTTTTTTGTCATTTGCACCACTTTTAATGTTCAAGAAGATATCAGGCAATGTTAAGCAATGTCATCGGAAACAATCAAGAAATGCCAATCAAGGTACAAAGGTGGTAAATCAGACAGATTTAATGCACAAACAAATAGAACATAGAACATAGAGAGAGAAAAATGCCATTACTTACCTCCACGGCGCTTTCGTGAAGCAGTGCTGTCATTGTTTTCCACTAATGCTCCATGGGACCATGGGCTAGAAACCTTCATATGCGTATAACATGATCACATATTCCGCGAGCATATAGCATGATCACATATTCCGCAAGAATAAAATGCCAATATACAGTGCATGACAAGTTTAAGGGTGATTGTGAAGACAAACCGGCATTGGAGATCCTCTAAACCCATAGCCATATCGGCCCAACTCAGGTCCAGGGCCATAACCCATGCCTGCAATAATTACCAAAAGGAATCATAAGCCAATCTGAGTAAATGCTGAAATAACTGCAATTATCAATTGTGAAAGAAATACAGACCCCCCATTGGACCGCCCATTGGTCCAGGTTGACCATAAGAAGAAAAAAGACCATATGAACCAGGAGCTCCTACTGGTGGACCATAATCATATCGCATTCCAACATGTGGATATGGAGGACCATAGCTACCAGATCCAAGAGGAATGGGAGGTGGGGCGCCAGTGCCACCGTAAAATAGAGGTGATCGATCATATCCACCAGCAGGAGGCGTTGGCATCACTCTCTGTAAAACAAGCAAAAGTTAGTACAGAAGCATTTCTTCAATAATGCATACATTTGCTCCCCTTCATGTGGCTTTCATATGAAACACATTTACTTCTAAGCAACCAGGACGAGAAAGGCAGAAATATACATCATTTCCTTGCACCAGAATATGTTAATGGGTGCTCATATAACGTGCTTAATAGGTTATGTCAATTGTTTGCATTATACTGACAAAAAAAATAATAGGTAGATTTTCTGTTAAGTCTAGTTAACAAAAAAGACCCAAAGAGGACTGGTTCACCGCTATAACATACAGATTAGAAAAGCAGTGAAACTATAAATAAAGACTAAAGCCTATATGCGCATGACTGCCCAGGATGCACAAAAACGAAGAGGGGAAGGAATCAAAACTCTGTTGGTTTATTTTCCGTGAGACACAACAGATCAGTAATGACATTACTTGGGGAATCTACAACAACTTACTGGGCTTGGACTCGGTGACGGACGGGGTGCACCACAGGCTCCACGGTTGCAAACATTTCTAAAACTGAAGTTGACATTACCACACTGAGGACATTTCCAGTCCCCCTCCCTTATAGACACTGAAAATAGTAGAACCTTTTTTAACCAACAAGACTCAAGTAAAGACAAGACAGCATAGTGAGTTTCCTCTCCAAAAGGAAAAAAAAGACAGTATAATACACAAAGGACATTTAACTCTGGGGTTTTTCTACCAACGATGCTAAGCAATGGAACTGACAATGAAATAGCACTTGCATGAATTTTGCACAGTGATACCAGACTGCAAGCTACTTGCACCAACATTTACTATATCACATGGCTTTACATTCATTTTTTGGGATAATCTTACGTTTTAATCTTCCAGAAAGTAATTTATATAGGTATAATAATCTGAACCACACCATAAGGAACTAAAACTGCACCAAATTTGTTAAAAATTATGGTGCTAACAAATAACTTCAATAAGTGCAAATTGCTCCCATGAGAACTCCATGCAATTCAGGATCAACTACAATGATTAGCAAAGAATTTACAGATGGTCTAAGCTAACCAGAACAAATCGAACAATTCAGTGCCCTAGTAAAATAGCAAGACAGAACCAAAAACCCATCAACTTCCTACAGAATACTGGAGGATTCCCATGGAATGGCAGTACAGTAATCTCAAGCAAACACCACTACCCAAACAGGGGGGAAAGAACCAACTGGATATCGCCGGTAACTATGGCTTGGTCCACAAACTCAGACAAAATCAAGAACCCAACTAAATAATTCTATTCAACTACTCTAGTATCAGGGGATCAGCAAAAGAATAGGATGCAAAGCTTACAAGTCCCCAGGTCTAGAAAGGCTAAAAGAATTATACGGAGGGTAAAAACCTGGCGTTTCCATTTTGTTCCATAATGAAAAAGAACAACAAATTTTCATCTGGCCAATTAAACCTTGCGACAAAAAAAAATGGGTGCCAGAAAACCCAGAAAGATCAACCCGCTACATTCAATTCTTGCAATTTCTTTTGTTGATTTTATCCTAGCTCAACATTCCATACGATCTATTCATATTTTCACAGTACGCCCAATTATTTCGCGCAGGCCTCACGATCAATCCCTAATCAACCAAACCTTACTCGAGAAGATCCCTTTTTTTAAGCCCAACTATTTCGCTCAGGCCTCACGATCAATCCCTAATCAACTAAACCCTACCCGAGAAGATCCCTAATTCCCCACTTAACTAAACCCTAACGGAAAAAGGATAACGAGTAACAAAAACAGATGATTGGGGGGGGGAGGGGCTGGGCTTTGCTTGAATCTCACCGTCGTTGCGCGACCTCTTCGATCCGAACGCGCCGCGATTCTCCACCTGCGGGACAGCACCGAAATATCCCAAATCAATCAAAAACCAACGTCAAACCCTAGAACCAAGGCCAGAACCGAAACCGAACCAAATCGAAGGGCATACCTTCGCAGAAGCCATCGGCAGGAGAAGAGGACGGAAGAACAGCGGCGAGCGAGCGAGCGAGGAGAGAGAGTTGGCGAAATTTGTTTATCAGATTTCCGTTTTCCCCCGGGGAGGAGTGAATGTTGTTCAATTGGCCGGTTGATGATTTTTGTTTAATGGTTTTTATCTGCTTTTTAGACGTTAGCTGGCGGCAAAGACTTGACGTAGGCAGCGTATATAATTTTACTCTTAAAAAATTGTTTAAAAATCTGTTTTAAAAATTATTATATTTATTTCAACTTTTAGAGAAGACAAAATATAAAGAGTTAAAAAAAAGGATGGATTCGCTGGGCTACGCGTTGCGGCGCCTCTTAGGGAGCGATCAGAACGGCTTCTAGTCGCCGTGATCGACGTTCAATTCACTGTAGCGCCGTTTCGTGGAACTGTAGCAAATTTATTTTTATTCAATTTTTTTTGTTTTTTGGTTTTTTTGAGTTTTGTTTTTTTCCCGTATTCCTTTGCATCGTCCGCTCTAAATTAGTGTGTCGCTTTTATTTTTATATTTTTTTAGATTTAATTATGCCCAATAAGCCAACTCAGTTACAGTATTTTTTCAGTCAGCTATAGTGTTTTTTCAGCAAAAGCTAAAAGCCATCGCTATTCCGATTACCCCCTTATGCTATTGCGGTTGGGCTAGGCCAGGGTAGGGCGCACAGCGAGGGATTATGTGACCGACATGTGGGCCTGGGAAGGAGCAGGTCGTTCGCAACTCTGTACGAATATGACCTGAGCATACGTACAAGCCTAGGGTTGGGAATTTTTGGCATATATAGCGTGTTTTGCACTTGTATTTTTAAAAATAACCATATACGCGCGGAATCAACAAAATGGTATTTCTGTCGCCCGGTCAACAGGTGGCAGTGCCCTATAGTCGACACGTGCACTACCGAAGCCCGGCTGCCAGGCATCAAGCGCCTGCCACCTAGCCACTATGCAGTCGCACGCCTGCCACTCGGCCACCTGGAGGCAGGTAGCCTGCCGCCCCTCCACTAGGACGCAGGTAATAAAGCCAGCTTAATTATATATCTTAATTAATTTTGTGTACTGATTTGTTTAAATTTTTAAATATATCAAATGAGCTCAAAAAATTATAAACTTTTATGTACAGTCTCCCGACACAACGTACTTCATTGTGTAATTTTTGATAATTTTATCCACTATAAATGTTGCTCAAACATTCATTTGATTAGCACTTAATTATTTTTTGTATACTATTTATTTGAATTTTTTTTAAATATATCAAATGAGCTCAACAAGTTACAAAATTGTATATGCAGCCTCCTGACACAACGTAATTGATTGTGTAATTTTTTTGATAATTTTAATCACTGTGAATATTGCTAAAAAATTCATACGATTAGCAGGTGATTAATATCCATTTAGACGCATTGTAGTGGCGTGCCACCTAGCCACCGGGCAGCAGGCTTTGGAGCCATGTGGCAAGGGTGCGTCATTTGGTTTTGTTTGCTTTGTTTAATCCGCATGCGAATAAACGGAGTGGCCGTAGGTATTTGGCTCATATGAAAATGAAGCACTCGTGCAGGAAACAGACCACCAAAAGTGTCACTTGCGTCGCATTTGTCTCCCCGTATGCAGTTTACTCCCACCATTATCAGCGCGTTATTAGTGCGCGCTTCGCTATCACTCTCACTATAAATTTCGAGCTATGCATAGTCATACTCCTGTAGTCTCTTCGTTGACACTCCTCACCTCGCAGAGTCGTAGTCTCTTCGCTCACGCTCGTCGCATGCACTCTGCGTCTGCTTTCTTCATAGTTGATTAAATATTGTTTAGTGCCGTTATTAGCAATCATATTAACAGGTAATTGTTTGTCGTATGAAGTATCATTGTTAAATATATACATAATTATTTACAGTTATTTAGGTGTAATTAATTTAATCCTAATTATTTACGTATAATTAATTAATTTTCTATTAGAAAGTATATGTTGTTTAATTATATATTTTTTATATGCTTTTATATTGACTACAATAGATATTAAAATCTTAACTACTAAGTGTAGCAATTAATTCTTATTGTATCATGCATGTTGCATACTATTATATGTGTGTGCCTTGTCAACCTGTCATGTGAACCTAGGCTAGCTAGCTAAGTTGTGCTACTCCTAGCTCATTTTAATTCTTAATTAATCACACACAAACATGCTTTAGCCTTGTGCTCCAAATTTGCAAGAGTTTTGCATGTGTGCATTATGTAATGCTTTTAGATAGCTAGCTAGGACCATTCACTCAGTTATGCGGAACTGTACTTATCAGTTGCCGTGGAGTATGGAGTTCCATTAGAACTAATATGCATATGTGAGGTAGAAAAGTGGTGCAACAAGCTTTATAGTATAAAAAAGCTGGGTTTATTATCACATTATCTTTGGACTGTTCTTTATGGACACGTGCCTCACCCATGGTTGTACTACTCTTTTACGATAGCATATCATGTTATTTAGTCCATAAATCCAGTGGAGGGCACGATGTGACAGAAGCCTATATATGTATATATATCAGATCTTAAGCCACACTATTTCTCATTAACTTAAGCACTTAATTTGGTTGCTTTTGATCAAAAGACATCTGAGGTAGAGAAAAGTAAAAAACCAAATATATAGTAAAACAAAATTATACTAACAAACAATTATAACAAGAAGCATCAAGTGCAAAAGTTAATTGGCCTAGATATTTTTCTAGAGCATGTGTTCATATGCACTTGTTCCAGCCCCTTCACCGACGAACTAGAAGGAGATGTTGGCGTACCGGTTCGGCCTGGCTATCTTGAAGGGTGCTCGTGACGTCCCCCGCACTTGCTTGAAAAATTTCAATGTGTGCCCGCAGGATTCACCGGTCGAGGTCGTTTCATCTTGCAGCCTACAATTCAACATGGGGGTGACGTTGAGTCCACCGATGACAATACAGGCCTCCCGGATGCTTCAAGGGAGCGGTACACAGTGCCAAGGTTTGCAGCATACGCAGGGCAGAGCTCATCGTTCACACCGTACGCAGGGTGTGGAGACTTTGGTGGGCCAAGCTCCTCCGGCATTGCTGCCACACCATACGATGAAGGTTAGGGCTCCTTCGCACATCGGGGATTCCTAGAGTCCTTCATTGACGACTTCATCTCTGGCGCACCCAATTCAGCATGTCAACGCAGGAGCACATCGACGCTTACTACCAAACACAGTCTGGTATACATCGGGTGAGTTCGTGGAACTACTCCTTCAACTGATGCAGTATCTCGGTTACAGCCAACCGCCCATCTTTAGGGGGCGGAGGACGAGGGTCCTAGAATGTGACGTCTGGACCATGGAGGCCTTTGTGTATGCTAGGGATGGAGGATTTGATCCCCTCACCATCCATTTCACACACCCCAGGAGTGACCGTTTCAATGCCATACAGGATGCAGCACACTTTGCTTCAGCTCAGCTTTGCCGACTGCATAGGAGTGAGGTATTTTAGTCTCCCTAATGCTTCCTCCCCATCGTTCGTACCGGAGCACCAGTCGCCCACTCCAGTCACTCGTGGGGCAGCACCAACACATCACCCGGCACCCCATATTAGGCTTATGGCTCGTAAGAGCGTACGCCCACCGCCCGTTGTAGACGTCGGGGGTTCCAGCCGAGGTCCTCGTCATTCATGCTCGCATTCTCACTCCAGCCCTAGGTCACCGGGTGTCAGTCGTAGTCACTCCCGCTCCTCGGGGAACTACTCTACCTGCGGTGGGGATTGCCCCAGGGGTAGTAGTAGTATTTAGTTGTAGGAAACCCTGGTCGGTAGTGCTTGCTAGGCAGTTTTTTGGTTGCGAGCACTCCTTCTTTCTCCCTCCCTCCTTTTGTACCCAGCGCAACTGAATGAAAAATTGCACCATTAAGTCCACTGCTATAATTTTTTCATCTAATTTCCTATATTAAAATTTTCCTACAAATAGTATATGTAAATGAATTTTTGAGTAAAATTCATAATGGAAAAATTCTTAAAAAATATACAATTATTATGACTATGTTAGAAGGCTGCATATAAAATTTTATAATTTTTTGAGCTCGTTTGCTATATGTAACAACTCCTACAAATATCATAATTGTACAATTTTTTGAGCAACATTCACAGAGGATAAAATTATCAAAAAATTATACAGTCAAGCATGTTGTGTCAGGAGGCTGCACATAAAATTTCATAATTTGTTGAACTCATTTTCTATATTTAAAAATTCAAACAATTCAGTACACAAAAAATAATTAAGGTAGGTAATTAAGCCATCTAATTAGCTGGCTTAATTACCTGCCTACTGGTGGAGGGGCAGCAGGCCACCTGCCTCCTGGTGGCCAGTCTCTAGTAGTGCACGTGTCGGCTACAGGGCGTTGTCATCCGGTGACCGAGCGGCAAAAGTGCCTTTTTTTTTGTCAATTCTACGTATATACGGCTATTTTTGCAAATACGGGTGCAAAATGCGCTATATATGCCAAAAATTCTAGGGTTGGTTGGTTGGCTGGGTCGGATACTTGGTTGGTCTTGTGGATCGTGACCGTCTGATCGACAAATGATGGCTCATGATTGGGTGGTTTAGTGGCTTGACTGTATACATTGTGGAGTACAGCTATGGAGTACAACAGGTTAGCTCATGACATGCACATTTGTCAAGTGCACAAGCCAACCTAGACTACATTTTGCGATGCTTTAAAATATAAGAAATTAGAATACATTTTGCGATGCTTTAGAATATAAGAAATTGGGATAGTCCAGTACATGTGTAAGATGAAACAACATTGAAGCATACATTCAGGTCGATAAAATGACTTGGTAAGAAAATATATAGGGGTCATTTGATTCAGTTTATTGGACCGACTTCTGGCTTTGGCTTCGGGCCAAAGAAGCTGAAAGATAGATCGAACACGATAGCTTCGAGGACACTTGTATAAGCAGCTTGTGCCATGCTTCCCACTCCACCGACACCTCTCATTCACTCAGCGCATGCTTCACACTTCCCCATTCGCCCACTCCACGCTCACCCACATTCCCTAACGCCGACACCTCTAACGCAAGATCGACACCCGACCACCCCTCACCGCATCCCCTGTCCTCACCGCTCCAATCCACCTCTCCTCCCCGTCCCCATCCACAACCCATCTCTCCCACCCCCCCAATCCACTGGTGGCCGGTTGTCGTGTCACCCCCTTCCCCGCTGCCTCACCACCACCATCTTGTAATAGCCCAGTTGTTTCTTTCAAAAATTAAGATAAAATTTTTTACTTTAATCTAAAATAAAAACATTTACTTTTGGTTACTTAAATTTTAAAATTTATTTCCCTAATTTTCTGCTTTTAAAAAGGGTTTTTTATTGTGAAAAGTAATTTAAGTAAATAAAATAAAATATTGTTAAATAAAGGATATTTTGAATTTCTGTATGAAAACTAATTCAAATATATTATTTGAACTCTTTGGCTTTTAGTTGGGCCTTTTCTGTTTTTGTGGATTAAAAAAATTAATTTCAAGGTTAAACAGTATTTTATTATGAAAACCAAATTCCAAAATAAGTTTATTTCATTTTCCCTAAGTCTTTCTAAAATTATAATAATTTTTCAGAATTTTCTAGAATTAAAAACTCTCTTTTTAAAGTTAACTTGTGTTTTTATAAAATCTAAATACCAATATAAGTCAAAAATATTTTTCTTAAGTCTAGAAAGGTTCTAGAAGGATCCCTGAATTTTTTTGAAATTTTTAAAATTTATTTAGTATTTTTTTGAGTATTTTAAAGCCTTTTAGCATTTCTGAAACTCAAAAAGGAAATTAAAAACCCAAACCTCCTCTCGAGCTGACACTTGTCGCTCTCTAGTTAAATCGACCCCCGCCCTACCTAATCTCCGTCGTCCATTCCAACTTACCCCTTCACCTGCTTTCCCCCCTCTCGGCCCAACACGTGTCGAGCATCGGGTCGACTCACCATCGCCTGATCTAACCCCCGCCGCCCGTCCCCACTTACCTGTTCGCCCGCGTCCTCTTTTCCTCGGGCTGACAAGTGTCACAATCCGAACTGTTCGCTGTTGCCGGATTGAATCCCCGCCGCACATGGCCACTTAACCTTTCGGCCAAAATCTAATGGCCGAATTAAATCCATCGGCCGCCGATCAGATCTTGGCCGTTGACGCTCACTTACCGCTTCGCTCCAGGCTTGACGGCCTCGATCTTTTTCCCTTGTCATTTATCACCCCCGGATCGACTCCTGCCCGCCAGATCAAACCACAACCGTCCGATTCCACTTAAAACCCATTCCCTGCCTTCCCTCTCTCCCTGGCCGACGCGTGTCGAACATCAGGCCGACCCTCTCGCCATCTGAGTTAGGGCCTGTTTGGTACAGCTCCTGCTCCTAGCTTCTCAATAGATTCTTAGAGAGCTGTACCAAATACCCTGATTCTCAAAATGATGAGATTCTGCTTCTCGCGAGAAGCACTCTCTAAAATAAACTAAAGAGGAGAAGCAGCCTTTTAGTGGATTCTCGTGGAGAGCTATAGCCCCTAAAACCAACTTACCTATTGAAGTTCCTAATATTTACCCGCAAAATACCACCGGTATAAAAACCGAATCCCCCATCCACCAGAGCGCCTCGCCCTCCCCACCCGAGCGCACCTCGCCCCCTCGTCCGAGCGCCCCTCGTCCTCCCCACCGAGCGCCCCTCGCCCTCCCCCCACATCGCGCCGCTGCCTCCCCTTCCCTTCCCCGATCGCGTCGCGCGCCTCCTTCCTTCCTCCTCCTCTCGCGCGCGCCTCCCCTTCCCCTCCTCTCGCGCGCGCCTCCCCTTCCCCTCCCCTCGCGCCGCCTCCTCTCTCCTCCCCTCTCGCGCCACCGCCTCCCCCTTTCCCTCCCTCCTCGGCCGCCCCAGCCCCGGCGCCGCCCCGGGCGCCACCCCTTCCTCCCGAGCTCCGGCGTCGCCTCGGCCTCTTCCTCCTCCCACCGCGCCGGATCCCGCTCCAGCCCCGGCATCGCCCCTTCCTCCCGAGCTTGCCCACAATTTTTGCTATTGATTACAGGTTCCTCAAAGCTCTCATGGTTTTGTTCAGTTCTATGTGCTATCCATGATTGCTTAGAATAATCAGAATGTTTGCATGCTTTCTGTGTCAAAATTTGATGATTATAGGTGAATAGAAGGAAAACATTTATGTTACTGTTGTAGCATTAAGGCTAAACAGTGGGTATTCTCATATCCTTTGTCATGAGAGGACCAAGCAGACCAAGCAATGGGGGAGCCGAAAATGAGAGAGGAGAGGGGATAGTTCATTGTAGATGAATGAGACCCCCCTTACAAGTGCCAGAACCTGTCATGGCTGAATATAAACTGGATTATGTTTATTTACCAGTACTATGTCATGATTTTTTAACAGTGGCTGTTTTTGCACTTCGTAGTGATATTTTTTCATTTCAGGACTAAAATTTGAAGTAGAGAAGATTGTCACTTGGCTTCACTTCTGCTAAAATTTCCAGTAGAGAAGATTGTCTACAAGTATGTTGGGCTATGTTCTGATTCTATTTTTGCTTCTGCAAATTTAGTGTTGTAGTACTCATTCACTTGGTCTCTATAGGTAGCAATGTCAGTCTTACAAATTTCAACCATGATATTATCTAGCTGGATTGACTTTTAGGCTTCAGTAGATTTTTATTTAAGTTGGTTGTAGTAGATACATCTATTTCAAGTCAATGGTTTTGTCTTGCTTGCTCCCCTAATATACAGTAATAGAAGATGTGTGTTTCTTTCTGCTAAAATTGTTTCAATAGTAGATACATCTACT
Organism: Melocanna baccifera; assembly: GCA_036346265.1. NCBI lineage: Eukaryota > Viridiplantae > Streptophyta > Magnoliopsida > Poales > Poaceae > Melocanna > Melocanna baccifera. The sequence continues at coordinate 14,210,033 of CM070695.1, forward strand.
TGCTCCACTAATCCTCTTCGATGTATGCTAAAATTGTTTTGGAGTATATTAATAGAATTGTCGCTTCTTCCCATTGTTTTTCACTGAAGGAAATGCAGAACACCGACCTTCTTCCAATATTCACAATTGTCTTCACTAAAGGAATTGCATCTTCCAATATTTTTTTGGCCGCAAAAGGTACAATCACCGACCTTCAGCCCGGCAACAGAGCAAACACACAAACAAACGAAAGGAAATACAGTATTCACAATGGTTGTTGTATTGCACCATGGACTGAAAAACCAGATTGTATCAATTTCATTGGGAAAACAGATTGTATGAATTGTTGAGTTGTACAATGGGTTGTAATATTGCACCATGTATTAATTTCTGAATGTGAGTATTTCTTTTGGATTCAGATGTTGAGTAAATTCCTTGTCAATTGGCTCATTGGCATGCAAAGATGTCACTGCAATTTTTACTCCTAATCTAATAAGAAATCTGTTTTGAGCATAGTATCTGTCATTGTCAATCTGTTTAGTGAATGCGGAGATAAAAGCATAGTATCTGTTTTGAGCTACAGATGCTCATATAAGGTGCATAAGAAGAGAAAAAAATCTGAATCTCTGTACAAAAGCTAATGGTAATAAGGATCACATTCTGTAGGAAATAACATGTTAACATGTAAAAAATGAAAAAAATGTTATGACAGTTATCAGTACTTGGGGAGAAATGGACCTGAGATGGTAGGCAATAACTAGGGGTAACATGGTCTATTTCCCTCAAATCTCCTCTTTTATGAATCTGGTGTCAACCCACTAGCCAAACGCTTTTTAGAGGTAGCTCCAGATTCTCAGAGAAGTGGATTCTTACAGAATCTGGAGCAGAAGCTGAAAAATGAGAATCTGGAGCTTTACCAAACAGGCCCTTAATCCTAGCCTCACATCCCCACTTACCGCTTCGCCTGCCTTTACCTTTCCTCTGGTCGACGCGTGGCATGCATCGGAACCATCCGTTGTTGTCGGATTAAAACTCCACCGCCCGCTTCTACTTACCCCTTCGTACGAACACCAACGGCTTAGATTAAACACCCGTTGTCGGATCGGATCCTGACCGTCCCCTTTCACTTACCCCTTCGCGCAGCACTCTACGGCCCCGATCACTCCCCTTTGCCGTGTGTCACAAATCCGAAAGCCATCGCCTCCACTTTTTCTCTCACTGAACGGTGGGCCCCCTTGTCAGTTCCGTCTTCCCCGCTACCTTCCTTCTTCCCCGCGCCAGCACCGCCGCCGCTACCGTCATTACCAACCGAAACCAAAAAATTAAAACTTCGGTTTCTTCCGCCGATTTCGCCCGAGCAATTGCACAATCAATTCCTCGTCCTACACTACACCCGAAACACTCACTCTCCCTCTCCGTTACCCCGTAATTTATTCCTCGCATGCTTGAAACTGTTACAACTCCGGTGAGCAATTACCCCGCCGTTAGCACCCCTCCATGTATAAATATCCATCCTCGAGCCTCCCCTCTCCACACCGCACCGTTCCCCTCTCTCAATTGCGCTCGAGCTCATCCCTAGCGCCGCCGCCCCGTGCGTCCTCCCTCTCCGCCGTCGGTAGAACTCTGGTGAGCAATCGCCGCCGCCTCGGAGCTCCTCGTGCCGCGCCGCCACCACTCCGAGCTTCAGGGAGGCGAGGCGCATCTCCTCCACCCCATCCCCGAGCACCTCCGCCGCTGGAACGGCCTCGCCGCTGATGACCTCCCTCTGCCGCTGCTCCTCGCCGCCGTCAGCACGCTCCGGCCACCCTTGGGCTTCGTGGAAGGTACCTGTGCACCTCCTTCCCGGCCGGCCGTGCCACGTCGGCCGCCGATGCCACGTGGCAGTCGTGTGGCTGCCGGTGGCGGCCACGTGCATGCCACGTGTGCGTCGGCCCGCCACGTCGACGCCACCCCACCTCCCAGTGTGCCCGCGTATCACCTCCTTGCACTTCGGTCCATGGACCCAGTTCACCATAGGCCGGGCCCACATGTGAGTCTCGGTTTTGAATTTTAAAATTCCAAGGCTGACGTCATGCTTGAGTCATAAAACCGATTTTTCGTATAAAAATATCTCAGCCAAAAATTAATTAGTTTACAGACGTCATAATCTTAGATTTCCTTCAGACAAATATTATATGCTGACGTCATAATTCTTTTTTAGTACAAATTTAATTCCAAAAAATGAATCTTTTTCTTTTTATTTTAACTCCAATTGACCCGTTCAAATTTCTAATTTTTTGTAAGATCAAGAACTATCCATTTCTGGACTCCTTTTGAATTTTTGAATTTTATTTGATTTTTGTTTTCAATATTATTTTGTAATCCCAAGATTTAAATTTTAAATTATTATTCCCAGTTCATATTTAACCTTAATTCCTTTCCAAATTTTCAGTTCACATCCTAAATTCAAATTCAAATCTTGCAAAAATTCAAAATCTCCATAAAAATATTGGTTCCACTTTTTTTCTCTGAGTCCAAATATTATTCTGGCATTTCTCTCTTTCAAAACAAAATAAAAAGGGATAAGGAGACTTTCCTCAGGCCAAAATCTCCTTTTATTTAAGCACGCTCAGCTAATAGTTCTCACCTCATCCAGTGCCATAGATCTTTTCATTTTCAGGTGTTTGGACTATTCCATTTTTAGCCTAATATTTATTCTTCCCTCCTTTGTTGTTTATCTCCACGCATCCGATGAACAAACAGTCTATTTTTTCAGCTAAAGCCACCCTGAGCAATACATGCATGCAAGCAAATCAATTCCCTCTTACCAAATTAATTTGCATGCAACAAGAACACCTTTAGTCATTGACAAGCATCAATTCTTTTCTATTTTTATCCATTAAAATTTCAGTTTATTGCATGCAAAGTTGAAACCGATATTTCTTTTAATTCGGCCATTACTTCGGCATTCAATTCTGGCAATTCCCTTGCTCCTCTCCACCTATAAATTGAACCCCGACCTTCTCACCTCATTCCCCACTTGTTTTGCATTCTAGGAAACCAGAAACCCAGCCAAGAAGAAGTTTTGGAAGACTATTCCTTCGGTTGGCTTGTTCCAACAATTTCCTTTCTATCCGATTTTTCGACGACTCGTTCTCCGTCATCCGAACTCCGAATCTGGTGATTCAAATTCCTAAATTCATACAAATTCATATTCTATATCTTAGTATATATTTTATAATTTTTGGTTTTATTTGAATTTTATTTGAGTTTAGCTCGTTCTGGCTTTTCGCGTGTAGACTACGACTAATCCGGATAGTATAACCTCGACAAACCTCAGCAAGACTTCGAAGCAAGGCAAGTTACACCTTTGATCATATTACTCCTAGTAATTTAAATTATTTATGTTGTTTTTAAAATTATTATGCATGTGTACTTTTATTGAAATCTAGTTTAAATTCGATTTAAATTCTAGTTACATCCAAATCCATTGTGTATGGCCAAATTTTACATTGAACTTCTTTATGCCTTGTCACCTTAGATAAAAAACTAGTTAGTACAATAGTATTAACTAGAAATTTTATAGAATAGCTTAGTTATGATTTAAGTGGAAATATTTGTTTTACTTGAAAATGATGATTTTCTAAAATATATTCTTGACTTCGGTGAGTCATGAAAGTATATGAAATGCTTTTAAAATAAAACATGAAACTTGGTTTAGACCTAGGCTAATGGTTAGGTGGTGGGTGCTGGCATGCATTGTTGTTCGGTGACGCAATGTTGATTGTCAGGCACAAGGGGTATGTGGATTGAGCCTAAATTAAGTTAAGGACCGGTCTGTGAGCTACTTCTACAAAGCCATATCGTACTATCACAAGACTGGTATGGGACAGTCCTGGCTGAATAATTTGTGAGGTCCCAACTTTGGTCTCGCTATAGGTTGAATGTGAGCATGGCGTAAGCAATGAGAAGTCTCACACGGCACAAGAAGGGGCTCCAATATGTGGATTCATCTTGTAGTGAAACCTTAGTGGCGGCGTGATCAGGTTGAAGGTTTAGCATTGTAAAGGCCTTGTCATGATCTCCTCGTCGTACACCAAAAGAAGTGTGTTTATTTAGTGACAATATGGGATGATCATATCTTGTGGATAAAGCTATACAACCTCTGCAGAGTGTATAAACTATCCTGGATAGCCGTGCCCATGGTCATGGGCAAGCTAAGTAGAGTTTTTCACGGATTACACTTGGTTTTCAAAAATGGTTTACAAAAAGTTTATGGATGGATGGAATCTATCTGAGAACTTTTTGGAAATGATGGACCAGGTGAGATACCTGTGGATAGGTTAGTGTTTGGTTGGAGCCTACACTAACGATATTATTTTGTTAAATTATTATTTCTATCTATTGTATCAAATTCAGCATTTGAATTTATTTACTGTATTTATTTTAATTCTGCTTTGACGCAAAATAACCTATTATACCTTCCATTGTCAATCCTTATGCATGCATGAACTCTGTTAAACCTCCTGGTGTAGCTTGTGGAGTAATTTATGTACTCATGTTGCTTTATTCACTATTTTTAGAGAAGAACTTCATCAACTTCGGTGAGAATAACGACGAGTAGGCCACGTCATACAGTCATTCGACTGTGGGCAGGCAGGATGGGCAGCTACTTTATTGGTTTTCTTCCGCTGTTTATATTTAATTTTGGTTTATGAACCATTGATGTAAACTTTGGTCATCGGCCCATATTTAGTTAATGAATAAATGTCATTGTGTATGATATAAATCTTTGTTATCCACTGTGTGCACTAGCTTGATTCTGGACTAGTGCGATTTACACAGAGGATCCAGGAGTTGTTGCTCCGGGGTCCGACAGAGATGGTATCAGAGCTATAATGACTCTAAGACGTGACCGTAGATAGAATAGAATAGTTGGACCTTAAGGACTTAACTTAAATAATAAAATATTTTCAAGAAGCTTTGCTTATCCTTACCTCTCAATCTATGCTTACTCTTATCTCTCGAATCCCTCTTATCTTTATGTCATTACATGAAAACATATTTCTATCTCTCATCTTGTTCAAATCACTATAGATGGACGTTTATCAAGATACACCGAATGATGGATGTTGTGTAGGCCTTCATCGACTACTCCGTCGTTTGGGATTCCAACGTTGAGCTATCTACATACACCGGAGAGACAGCCATGGAAATCGGACGATGGGACATCCCTTTACTTTACTCATCACCAAGCAAACTGGACAAGAAAGTCTTCGCTATCACTTTAGAGAAAGCAGTTACTCATTTGAAAGAGCTAAGCAAGAAGCCGCTCAAAAAGCAGTTCTTCGTCTCTGCCAGCATTTCAATCTTCGCATCGAGGGGTCATTTGATTTAGTTTATTGGACCGACTTCTGGCTTCGGCTTCGGGCCAAAGAAGCTGAAAGATAGATCAAACACGATAGCTTCGAGGACACTTGTATAAGCATCTTGTGCCATGCTTCCCACTCCACCGACACCTCTCATTCACTCAGCGCATGCTTCACACTTCCCCATTCGCCCACTCCACGCTCACCCACATTCCCTAACCGCCAACACCTCTAACGCAAGATCGACACCCGACTGGCCACCCCTCACCGCATCCCCTGTCCTCACCGCTCCAATCCACCACTCCTCCCCATCCCCATCCACAACCCATCTCTCCCACCCCCCAATCCACTGGTGGCCGGTTGTCGTGTCACCCTCTTCCCCGCTGCCTCACCACCACCATCTACAGCTCCCTCCTATCCCCTATCCGCAGCCTACTCCTATAGGATTAAGGATAACCGACTAGAGGGGAGGTGAATAGAAGGTTATAAAAATTCTTGCCTTTTTACAAGCAAATAATAATTGATCACTAGGCAAGTATGCTAGATGAATCAAACCTATTCTATTCTAGAGATCCTAAGCTCTACTCCAAATCAAGATTGTAATTAACCACAAGCACAATAGTATAAGATAATCGCAAAGATATAAATGCAATCACTAAAAAATATAAGAGATAACCACAATTGAACACGCGATGTTTTTCCCGTGGTATCGAAGATTTGCCGGTCTTCACTAATCCACGTTGAGGATAACCCAAGCACTCTTAGACTGGTTCCATGAATTAAGCCTCAATTCCTCGATCACTAGTGGTTGCTCTTGCTCCTCTCTGGAGAAGGTGAGCACCAAGCCACTCACAATTAGCTCGGGCCTCTTCACAAGCTTCTTGAAGAGATCACCTCGTGATCAACCTACAGGTCGTCTAGGTGCCGGCAAGCACCAAGAATAATAGACCACGCTTTGCTTGACGACGCTCAAGTGCAAATGATCAATATAAGAAACGAATGCACTTGAAAATTCTCTCAACACTTCAAATGAATGCACAAGAGTGAAAGAGGTGTGGAATGAATGCTCTAAGCTTAAGAATGTTCAACACTTGCTCATCATTATGTCATTGGGCTGGTGGAGGGGTATTTATACCCTCACCTATCAAAACTAGCCGTTGCAAAAATTTATTCTAAAAAATCAGGGAAATCGGAACTACTGGCATTATAAGTGCGAAACTACCGTACTTCAATGTTGCACAAAGTAACAGCTATGTCAAAGCATTAGAACTAGCCATTGAAAAAATAATGCAGAACTACCGTCGTTATAAGTGCGGTACTACCGCACTACGGTATTCCGCTTATCGGCGCGGTACTACAGCACCGTGGTTGTTCTGCCATGTTTTGTCTGGTACTTCCGATTTCTGGCAGTTTAAGTTTTTCGGGGGGTACCTTCTGAAAAAAATGTACCGCTGAATATCTCGGTACTTCCGAATATCGGTAGTTCTGCAGGTTAGTGCGGTACTACCGCCATTAAAAATCCGGTACTACCGATTTCGGTGAGTCCAAGTCCCTAGTAGGGGTGCTCTCTAGAAAAAACGTACCGCTGAAAATCCGATACTACCGTGGTCCGGTAGTTCCGCTCTTTGCTTGGCGGTACTACCGCACCCCAGTAGTTCTGCTGTTAACACGACGGTACTTCCGATTTTTCTAAGAAAGCACAGATTGTTTTCAAACTTATTTTCATGTGTATGCATGATCCTAAATTGATCCAATTTATACAAGAACATGCTATCAAGCTACTTTCAATGATCCCTCTTAATAATACAGCGACTATCCTATAATCCGATCTTCCACCTTTTCTCTCAAGACCGGTAAAATAAAAAAGAGAGTCATATATTTCATGTACCTTATTCTTGATTTTATCTTGATGTCTTTTTCAACCTTCCACTTGCAACTTGCTTTCAACGAACACGAACTCATGAGACTTGGCCTATGCAATTCTCAACAAACCCGTTAGACCCATATTCATAAATTATCATTAATTACCAAAATCTAATTTTTATAGGCCTAGATGCTTCCTCCCCCTAGATCTCTTGGCCTCCTGGTTATCCCCCAAAGCTTCCCGTTCGGTCGAGCTGCCGCCTCACCATCACCTACCTAGCTCCTTCCTGTCCCCCTTGCCCCCACCTTCCCCCAGATCTGCTCGATCCCCCTACCACGATTCGTCCTGTGCGTGCCGCCTCCTTCCTCGAAGGGCGCATCCCACCGCCTCCCCATCCCCAGCCACATCTCCATCATGTTCGCTATCGACGCCCAACCTCCTCGCACCAGACCCACCTAGGGGCACCATCTTCACCACACTGGCGTTCATATCAAGGCCGACAATGGTGCTAGCATCCAAGCCACCCTCCTCACTAGACCGCTCCTCTTCCTCCACCTCTTTCTTCAAATGCCACATCTATGCTTGCGTCAGAGTTGACTTCCAATGTGCCTTCCTCCTTCTGATTAGGAAGCTGAGGTGATGTGGCCCTACTAGTCTACCGACCTCACTAGTTCGCCACGTCGAGGCTATAGCTCCTGACGGTGTTGTGACTCTCGTACAATTGCACAGCAAGGTGCCCGTCTCCTCCATGCCCATCACCGATGAATTCCCTACCGCGTTGAAGGTACCACCTTGTGACACTTCTCGTTCCATTTCCATTTCCTTATTTGCACGCGACATTGCCCATTTCTAGTTGTGTGCGGTGTTGAGTACGATCTCATGGCTGTCATTGTTTCTGTTTCATCTATGCTGCCTTCACATAGATAGACATGGCATGCTCTCCCTTTGTTGTGTGGGACGATGTGGCCCAAATTGCCATGCTTGAAATCTACCAAGAGGAATTTGAGGCCAACAATCGTCCCACAGGTTGTTTGAATAGGCACGGGTACACAAACCTTACGAGTTAATTCAAAGAGTGCATAGGAAGGGTGTACACAAAAAAAAGCAATTCAAGAATGGCTAGGATGCACTAAAATGTGATTACACCAGTGGAAAACACTCAAACTGAATGCCACCGGATTGGGAATAAACCCATGTATTGGGTTAATTGTCACCAGCGATGATTGGTGGGAGAAGCAAAACTGGGTAATGGTCTTACAGATTTTTATTCTTGCCTTTGTTTAGTAGGTCTCGATTTCCTTGCAGTAATGGAAGTTTCTTCGTACAAGTTCAAGAATGGGCCAATGCTTCACAAGGATTTGATGGAGGTGATTTTCCATGACGCTCTTTGCGCGATTGAGCATGCGGCAAGTCCCGAGGCTAGCAGGCTGAATGTGGAGTCGAGCTCCGACGATGACACATCACCACCTCCCTTCTGTCCCTTGAGCTCCTCATGGAAGCAGGCAGCCAAGTAAGTTGCCCTGACCTCTGGACCGGACTCAAAGAAGACTCGCAGCAGCACAGTCAACATGTGCATAGAGCACATATGCGATGTGTATGAGAGATCGATGACCGATCGTTCCACGTTGCCATAGTCGAGCAGGACAGGGCTCACACTAAGGTAACATAGTTGCTTGATTTGGTCATTGCCGATGGTTACCCCAAGGTCACAGACGAGCACTTCTACATGTGTGTGATGCTCATGGAGAGGAAGTATAGGGACATCTTCCTCACACTAGCACATTCGAGGGTCATGTGAGTTGGCTTTGCAGGATGTGGCCACTCTACAAGTCCCGTAGAGGCGCTAGACACCTTTGAGTGTGTGTTCATTCTAATCTAGTAATACTGTCACCAACCTTTGAGTGTGTATGCTTGTTGCGATGTGTTTATGTCAAATATCCATGTTGTCATATTTGGTTGGACATCCTTTCCATTGTCATTAAGTAGTTAATTGTTGGACAAGGAGTATGTTCACGTGAAGTCATTTGTTCTTGAACACACATTATGTTGTACTAACTATGTGTTAATCGATGTGCATTTGTTTACTGCAGTCATTTATTCATGTCTAAGTCGAAATGCTATATTACATATTCTAGGACATTTCAATTGCCATCTTGCTAATGTAGACTGGCCTAGAATGGGTCGATGAATAGGTTGTGCTGCCTCAGTTGTGCCTGAACATGTTTAGAATGAGGAGGAGCTATTTCCAAACGCACACATACTAGCTCATCGTAGCTTAATCGGCAACATAAGAGTGCGTTTGAAGTGCATCAACTAGTGCAACTCAACTTAATCAACAAAAAAACAAAAGCTATCAGCTCAAAAGACACTACAACTTCTCTATCAGTCGTTACTATTCATTAGTCTAAGCAAGAAAGCCATGAGTCGAAGTCAAAAAGAACATGCCCATAGAGTTGGAGACATGAAATGAAACCACTACAAGCAAAGACAAAAAAGACGCCACTAGAATTTTCATGAAAAGAGGGGTTTCTTTATGTAACAATTTGGTATTCGATATTTCAAATGGGAACAAACAAGGAAACCTTGAACAATGCAGATCCCAGGGGTGTTTGGTTTGTATATATATTCGGCCTAAACTTTTGTTTTATGGATACTATACAATCGTGTCTAAACATTTCATGCATTGCTTACTATAACAAATATCACTTCGATTTACACTAAGCATAACTAGACGCCTCAATTGCACCGAATGGAATGCTTGCAAATAGTATCTTTGGTTCTATGCTCTGCCACCTAAGTCTTGGAATAGTCCAAACAAACATCAATCTTGCTAGGTCATAAAAAAATATGCCACCATGAGAGACAATCGACAAAGCACACATACGCAAACTCAACTAGTACATAAGTATATCTCTCACAAAAAAAACTTGTACATAAGTAGAAGTAGCTCAAGTTTACATGACTTAATTACCCGCTAGGAAAGTACATAAACCATCTGAGGATGGATGCAAGGCAAGCCATCAAGGGTGCAAGATTAGTTTCTTGTTTCTAGGTTCAATTCACATAATGCAAGCTTTTTATGTTTGGAAACTCATATATACACACAGAGAGAGAGAGAGAGAGATACGTACGTACGTACGTACATACATACATACATACATACATACATACATACATACATACATACATACATACATACATACATACATACATACATACATACATACATACATACATATTCACTAGGGCACCATGGTGTGCGGACTTCATGATCGACTTTCCATTCATTATTGAGACTTTCCATCTATGATTGATTCGGCATGCCAAATCAATGATTTACTTTCCAAATCGACGCCTTTCTAAATTAATGAATGCTAACGGGTTTACCTGATATATTATATACCATTGCACTTGCACACATCTATATATAGGATGCTGAAATGGGGCACCAAGGTGTCTGGGCAGCAGGCCTCCCTACCTTTAAATTGCTTTTAGATGCGTGCAAGTGTAATGGTATATAGTATATAAGACAAACCCGATAGCATTCATTAATTCAAAAAGACATCAATTTGGAAAGCATGTCATTGATTTAGTATGTTGAATCAATCATGGATGAAAAGTCTTAATCATGAAGCCTGAGCACCATGGTGCCCCTGTTATTTATACTATATATATACCATTTTATTATATACTCTTGGAGTATGTACTCCCACTTATTATAAACCACTTAAATGATGTTGTCATATCTTTTTATACTTTTAATTATACTCTAATAATGATTATAAGATACTCAAAGTGAGTTCCATGAACAATTTTATCAAAGTCACCTTTTCTAATATAATTTGTATATATACTAATTTTATATATGGAAAAGTGTATAGGGTAAAAATAAATAATTTTGATAAAAAATATTTCAACCAAATCATATTGGAGCATCTTAGAATTAGTATTTAAGTATACTGAAAGTGATAAATAAGTACAATATATTGGAAGTGGGAGTATGTATTCCTGGAAGAACGAAAAGGCTTCATACGTACATACGTACGTGTATCTATAATAGGGGAACCATGGTGCGCAGGCTCGATGATTAAGACTTTTCATCTATGATTAAGACTTTTCATGCATGATTGATTCAGCATGCTAAATCAACAGCATCCTTTTCAAATCGATACATTTTTCGAATTAATGAATGCTAACAGATTTGCCTTATATAATATATATCATTGCACTTGCACGCATCTAAAAGCAATACAAAGGTAGAGAGGTCGGGTGCCCAGACACCATGGTGCCTCATTTTAGCGTCCTATATATATGTGTATATATATGTATGTAGGTATATATGTATATGTATATGTGTATGTAAATGTGTATGTGTATATATGTATTTATACATGTGTATATATATGTATACATACATATGTATGTATGTATATATATATGTGTATATATGTATATATACATATATGCATACATATACATACACACACTTATATACATATACATATATATACATACATGTATATATATGTAATTCATAGTTTACTCCACCTATATATAAAATTTCATGTTTAAATTTATTATATATTGAGAGTAACAAAAAAGAGAAAAAACTGACAAATTTCAATACCAGGAATGACCCACACAGTGACTCAGGGATCCGATCGCTACAATGTATGGTGGAGAATGGTTTTGAGTGTATGGATATGGAATAGAGCGATGCAGGTTGGAAGGATATATGACACAAATTTTATTATTTTTATTATTTTTAGTTTTTAATGAAACATGAATAGGAACAACAAATAGTAAATAAGAATAAGAACATAAACTGTATGATGAATAAACACAGTAAATAAGAACATATACAACATTTGAAACATATGCAGTACACAATTATATGAACTAATATAGAGCATTAGAACATATATAGTATAGAATGATAAATCATATGCATAAACTAGACATATATAATACAGAATGATAGACATATGTATAAACTTAGAACAGAATGAACAAGCTTAGAACATATACATAAATTTAGAACAGAATGATTAGAACATAAGTAATGCACACATTCTTTATGAATAGAAAATATTCCTGGCATCCATTAATATACCTTGACGAATAGAAAGTGGATCCTTCTGACTAGTACACCAGAAACTAGATACAAGTTCTTAATTATACAAGTTACACACATATTTGCACATTCTTACACACTCTGACCTATAGGATCGAGTCTTTATTTAGGATATATACTACTTATGTACACTAAGTAGTGGAGTGGATGTGTGAGGCAATGATGGTGGAGGCGATGTGGAAGGTGATGCTCTCGGAGGTAGCTTCATGCCCTAATGCGGATATGCTCATGTCTTACGCTTCTCAGTTAAAAATATTATTTGACTGGAAAGAATTATTCAGCCGCATTAAATATTGCTATGTGAACTCTAATTTTATTGGATCTTTAATTATTATACTTGGATATACGAAGCTACTATTATTTTATATAATTATATGCAGGCTCATACTTGATCTATACAAGCCTAAAGTGAAGATGCGTTTGGAAAATCACACAATTGATCTAGCCAAGCAACAACATAGTTGCTAGTGGGTTACCACAATATCTTATACAGAGAAGGTCGACTCATCATCACGTTTAATGGATAGATTTCCTGCTGGCCTAGGAAATCAATATGTCCATGTAGGAGATGTGCCATGCATGGACTACATACATGCAACCGAATGATAGAAGAAATACAGAGAGATTTACTATTGTGCATTTAATTGATTCGGTTAAGAAAAGATGCATGACAGGTGTTCTTCAGCCTTCTCCACGGATGTGAGACGTGCCAAAGCCCTCACAACATGTTGCACACCGAGTACAAGCAATCTTGTTTGGCCGAATGCACTCACAGCTGAAAGTACCCTAGGCCTACGTGGCAATCATATAGCAGAACATGCAGCCTTGTTTATTCAGTTGAGTCTGACTGGTTAGTAGGGTTGAGGTTTAAACTCTAGGTTAGCTTGTGAATCAGTTTGTTCTGACCGACTAGACCGAGTCGGACTTTGTTTCGGTTGGTGTGGCCAAACAAACCAGCTGGCCCTAGGCCCAGCTTGTGTGGCCAAACAAACCAGCCGGCCCTAGGCCCAGCTTGTGTGAGTCTTGAGAGGCACTATAAATACCATTCCCCTCTCTTGTATCCAGAAGACTAGATATTTTTTTTATAATAGATTGAAACAGTATATTGCTTTGTTCTTCCATGATGGATGAACCATCTTGACAGGAAATTAGGAGTATATCGATAATCAAGATCGTTCAACATTTCTACTGGGAATTGGGAGCACGATAGTGCTTCGCTTGGTGGTCATGAAGTTCGATGCGTGTGTTCATGTGAATTAAAGAGTGTTCATTCTTGTATTGGCAATGGAGGATCACTACGATTCAAGAGCCTACACGTGAGTATCTTGATCCTACGTCGAGAAGATTGGGTGACCCTGTATCAGCCCATTATATAGGGGTCTCCACCCTGACGCTTTAGAATTTAGGAAGTCATGATGATACTTTAGACTTTCGAGAAGAATATTCACCATGATAACGTTTTTTACCAAACTTTATTTCATTTGCAATAGTTTCGATTCTATCTGCAATAGTAGATAATTGTCCTTGCGATTATTCTTCTTGTCAACAAGGATTCGTAGTGAATAATTATTGCTATTCTCTGTCATCATATACTATCATTGGTGCAGAGGTTATGCCTTCAATTTCATCTGGTTGAAGTAATTCATACCAATCTAGCATTTATCGATATTCTATTTTGATTAAGGTGTCTTCGCCATAATTTAGTTTTATCAGGCGCCCAACACCTTTGTGTAAGAAATAAGTATTTCCACCACAAAAAATCTTCATTATTTGGTTTTGAAAAACCATTTGGTATGTGGTGTCTAGATGAATGTTGTCTTCAATTTCTATAGTTTCTTTGAACCATCGCCACTTATTATGATTTGTGTTTGTAGTTTCTATGGTTATCTTCAATTTCTATAGTTTCTTTGAACCATCGCCACTTATTATGATTTGTGTTTGTAGTTTCTATGGTTATGTTCAATTTCTATGGCTATTTTTGTTTACCCTTGAAAGATTTGTAATAAGATTTTGTTTACATCATGATCACTCTATAAGTTTGTATGATTACTCTATATGCTTATTGACCAATAAATCAAGTCATAAATGAACATTCATGCAAAATAGCTAGCTATGCGGTAGCCTTTTTAGCCTTACCAAAATTATAGGCTAGCACCTCTTGTCCCCTTTGGCTAGCACATGTAATAAAAGAAAGGTTACTATGGAATACTCATGAAACCTCTCTAGGCCAGCATTTTTATTTGATATGCATGTATACTAATGTATCTCACCATGTCATTAAATGGGTATTAGTCAAAGATATTAAGAGTCATCATCAAACATTCATAACTCATAACATCCTCATGGAAGCATCATCTAGAAAGGCGAGATACTGATTGAGTTATGCATATGGACTAAACAATTATTGGATGTATTATATAATATCATATTACGTTCTCCTCAAAATATTAGTTGAAAGAGATAGGGTCCTTCATGAAAAAACCATTCAACACCATATAGGAAAGGTCGAACCATTTCGTAATTATGTACTAACTCAGCTAGTTGCTTCCTTGTTACGATACAGGGAGATGATGCCCCAACTAAAATATGAATGGATTATACAAATGAGCTCTTGGAAATTACCCCAACTATGGGAGGGAAATCCTGAGCGCTTCAATCATAATTTTCCAACAACAGAATTATAACAAGGCTTGCTCAATTTGCTTTGAGAGGCAAAGAATAAAAAAGAAAAAGTCCATGCATTGAACGGGTTAGCAAACTATCTCAATCATATGATGCCCAAAGACAAAGTGGCAAGATCACCAGATTGTACGCCTATTTTCCCAAAAGGGAATGAGGATCCTCAAAAATATTAGATCTAAGTGTTAGATCATCAAGCAATTCAAATATATTAGATCTGGGTACCAGATCACTAAAATCCTCAAAAATATCACATCTAAATATTAGATCATCGAGTGGTTCAAAGATATTGGGCCTCAGTATGAGATCACCAAAATATTAAAAAAATGAGATCCGGATGCCATATCTCCATATGATTCAAAAATATCAAGCCTGAATAATATGACACTATCAAGTGATTCAAAGATATTGGATCTCGATATGAGATCACCATATTATTCAAAAATATTATATCTAAATACTAGATTACTAGATAATTCAAAAGTATTAGGTCTAGATATCAGCTCACTAAACAATGGTTCCACCATCAAACAAACGTATGCATCCACTACGATTGCATCTCCATCTTACATAGATATAAAAGAGTTACTCATGGCATTTCCACAAAATAGAACTATCGCATTATTAAAACTAGATTGCATCAAAGCAAAACATGACATCACATGTAGCCACAGGAAACAAGTGAGAAGAAAAGACAATACAATGAGAGAACTCTTTAGCAATACTACTCATGAGATCCTTATTTCCAGATTAAGTTTTAAAACCAAACAAACATTGTCTTGCTTAGGGCCAGATATCCTAGAACTGATTTGAAAAAATACCAAGAGAGACAAAGAAGAATACTCTCGTACCTCCAAGATACTTCATTAACCTATACGAGGGAAGAGGGATTAACCTTAGTATTAGAATTAATATCCATATATTACCACACCTCCACCTTGATGACCAAATGATTTTCCAGCCATACCACGAATATATAATATCGATAGTAGAGATAGATCTCAAACTCTTCTGAGGCCTACAAACACGAATCGACAAAGATATTTCTCTTCAATGTATCATAGACCAGTGTCTAGTCCATGTCATTTACGGCACACTAGATCAAATTCTTCAATCCGACCTTAGGGTGGCAGTTAAAGAAGCATGCAAGAGATTGGCATTTATCAGGGGAAGATACAAAATTATCTTCTATTCTACTCCTCCAAGGTTCACGTCACTAATAAGGCCAGCAATGCATGGTATTTACATTCTCAAGGATTGTTTCAACTTTCTTGATAAAAAAGAACTAGTGTCTTGACAGAAAAACAAAGAGAACTCTTCTCTTAGAACCTGAATCATGATACGTGATGATGGTTCAAAGAAGCCATGGAAATTGAAGACAGCATTCATCTAGACACCACAAACCATATGTTTTTTCAGAACCAAATAATGAAGATATTTTGTAATGGAAATAATTGTTTCTTACACAAAGGTGTTGGGTGCATGATAAAACTAAATTATGGCGAAGACACCTTAATCAGGAAAGAATATCAACAAATACTAAATTGGTATGAATTACTTCAACCAGATGAAGTTGAAGGCACAATCTCTGCACTAATGATAGTAGATGATGATAACAAATAGCAATAATTATTCACTACGTATCTATAACACCCCGGCTTAACAAAAGCCCAAGATGTCACTTACAACCACTTTCACCACCAAAATAAAACTAATAAACAGGCACTAATGGCATATAGATAACAAGAATCAACATTCTTCAAGAGAATAAACATAAATTTTAGCAGCAAGGTAGCCCTTAAAGTGAACTTAATATGAACCAAGTAATTACCAAGAATATTATAAATAAATTTAAGCCAAGAATGCATCATCTAGCAGTATTACGGACTATGGAGAACTAAGGTAAACCATAATTAATCAATTATTACTTCTAAATTATTAATGACAAAAAAGTGAAGCATTACTAGGTGAAGTGAAGTGTTATAAAGTGAGACAGTCCATGTTCTACCCCTTCCCACGCATGTCGTCATCATCGCTCATCTAAAAACAACAAAAAGGCAAAGGTGAGCCTATGACTCAGCAAGTATAAAGCAGAATAATATACAAGGTAGTAACATTTTAACATTTCATCTTAATCATCATTATCCCACTTTCAAATTCTCTTTTCCATTCAGTCACACGCACATGTCATTTCTTTCTGATTCTCTTCTCATGAATGCAATACTCAAACTCAACACCTCTTCTGCACATACCGGTATAGTTAGGTGTTCATCTGTCGATGACACACCTTTGCCCTGTCCTTTTTCATACAGGGTCACCCCGTCCTTTTTCATACATGGTCTATATCCAAATCTTTATCTCCTGCTTGACCCTATTCTTTTTCATACAGGATTGCCCTATCCTTTTTCATATAGGGTCTCAGCGCATTAGTATGAATCATGAATGCTCATCATGCAATACGATGTAGTCATTTCCTTCCACCATATTAAATAATTAGAAGTATTCATCATCTTATTTCAAATCTCACTTTCATCATCATATCACAAGCGAAGAACAATATAAATCAACATTGACATAAGAAATAATTAAAGTAAGGCATCATTAACCCAACTTTTAAGCACTCGAATACTATTCTACAGTACACTTACCTTTCACTTAGATATGCCGACTGGAAGGATGTGAAGATGGCATCACACTTGAATTCTCTCCTCTTACAGAGACTACCTACTCTCAAAATATGCTAATACAATATAAAACACAAGTAAACAACAATGATCCTACACGTTCTCCGAAAATCCTGAACTTTCAAATAAATATCGGTCTATCCCCTTGCTGTCTCAGTATGAAAAATGACACAACTCTCAATTAGCTCATCAAAACAGAGCAAACCATACCATTTTAAGAAACTACACAAAATTTTCCACAATTCCTTAGTTGGAACAATCCTCAGACTAAATCATTTATGCCCCTAAAATTAACCTAGAAAATAGATCTGACTATTCTCTAAACAATAGACGTGCAAATTTCGTATATTTTAATCTACAGAAGTAAATATAAAAAACCTTGACATTTCTGAAATCTACAGGAAATTTCGCTAAACCAAAACATCACTTCTACTCCGACTGGTCCAACAGTCATCCAATGCCAAACAGCAGTGTTAGAAATTGGATAACTCCTAATCCATCCATCACAAATTTGCTTTCTTAGACTCTATAGAAACCTTAGGAAATTCCCTACATAGTTCTTGATGACATTATTCCCAGATTAGGTCATATTCTATTTTTAATTTTTTAATTCCCACCGACTGCCTGAACTTGAGTGATCAGACTGCATAGCAACACGGTAATGCTCATAACTCTTAAACCGTTCATCAAAATGACATGAATGAGTACTCTACAGAAATATAATTAAGTCCTCTATAAATCACTAGAAGGTCAAATACCCAGATTTCGCACCCAAGATCCCTTAATTCGTAGAACACAACAGACTGTGCAGATTGAACAAATAACCAAAAACTAACCCGATCGAGAAATCGCTAAGAACAAAAGAGTAGAAAATTGTTTATTAATCTTGGAAATTACAATAAGAACCTCTTAATACCAGCACAAACCACCCTTCTTGTCCTTTTCTCCTCCATCTTCCTCTTCTTCCTCCCCTTCTTCTTCCTCTTTTTTTGCTCAGTTGGCAAGGGAGGGGAAGTGCTGCATGGGGGAGAGAATGCAGGGGAGAAGGGGGACGTGGGGTTGGTGGGGAGGCAGGGATGGGCGGCTGTGGGGGTGAAAGGGGGAGGGGAGAGGCACCCTAGGGTTTTGGAGGAGTAAAGAGGTGGCCGCCCCCCCCCCCACAATGGGCTAAAACCATGGGCCGAAGGCCCACACCTCCCAAACACCTCTAAAATTTTAGAATTTAAGCCCCTTTTTGATCCTCAAGTATTTAGAATTTAATTCCCCATTGATCACCATGGAAATTACTTCTTTAACCCTTATTCGTTTCTCAATTTTAATCGCCGAAATTTCCAAACGCCGTTCGGAATAATACTCCCCGACCTAAAACTCGTCAAAAGATTGAATTTTCCTCCCTTTTGCAAACGTTAGAAAATTACTTCTTTAATTTTATTATTATTATTATTTAATTCACCAAATCCCCCGACTACCATTTGGGATATTATAGTATCCTTGTCGACAAGAAGCATAATCACAAGGATAATTATCTACTATTGCAGATAGAATCTAAACTATTGTAGATGGAACAAAGTTTAGTCAAAAGTGTCAAGTGTTTCAAGCACCTAGATACCTAGGCACCCATATCAATACCCGTTGATGTGCTTTGAGATTCGTGATGTTTGACATGGGCATCTTCCTATACTCCATAAAAAGTGTATTTGAGATATCAAACTCCGAAAAAATTAAATTAAACTTTAATTTAATTAGTTTGAGCTATTTTCATGGTATATGCTCACTACAGTCAGATCAAACTCAAAAGTATTTTAAACCAGTTTGAACTGAGTTCAAAACTCTCTTACCATAAATATATCAAGGATATAAAATATTTTCATACCCAAAACTTCAAAAAAAAATTATCAATCATACATGTGCATCGGACGGTTCTTAATATGGGTGCCTAGGCACCCAATTGCCTTAAGTAATTTTCCTCTATATATATAGGAATCCTATTCAGTACTCCTAGGAATACATATTCCTACTTTCAATATACCACTTAAACAAATATTTTATATCTCCTTATCACTTTTGGTTTACATAAATTCTAATTCTCAGATACTCCAATGCGACTTGATTGAAAAATATTCATCGGAACCCTTTATATTTGCTATACATCCTTTTCCATACATAAAAGGAATATACATACAAATTATGTTATAAAAAGTGGATTTTTATGAAATTTTTCATAGAATTCACTTTGGAGTATATTATAATCATTATTACAGTATACTCAAACAGATAAAGAGGTATAATAACACAATTAAATCAGTATATGAGAAGTACAAGTATGTACTCCTAGGAGTATGGAACCATTTTCCTGTATATATAATTCGAAAAGGCATCGATTTGAAAATAAAGTTATTAATTTAGCATGCTGAATCAATCATGGATGGAAAGTCTCAATTATGCAGCCTAGGCACCATGGTGTCCTTGTTTTTATATATATATATATATATATATATATATATATATATATATATATATATATATATATATATATATATATCACTTTCAAGTATAATTAATTCTAAAATAGTCCAATGCGACTTTGTTGAAACAATTTCATCGAACCTTTTTTTGCTATATACACTTTTCTATGTATATAAAAGAGTACATAAATAAATTATTGTATAAAAGTGGATTTAGATGAAATTTTTGATGGAACTCACTTTGAAGTATCTTATAATCATTATAAAAGCATACTCAAATAGATAAAGAGGTATAACAACACCATTAAAGAGGTATATTAGAAGTAGTAGTATAGAATTTTATATATATATATATATATATATATATATATATATATATATATATATATATATATATATATATATATATATATATATATATGAAAATACCTTTACTCCCACCTCTAATATACCACCTAAACAAATGTGAAATGCTCTTTTATCACTTTAGGTATACTCGTATACTAATTATAAGATACTCTAATGTGAACCACATGAAAAAATTATGAGGGAGTACATAGTTTTTAGCCTATTTTATAAATATCTTCATATACGCACATAAAAAGAAGTATGTCTGAAAAAATATACATACCATCTCTGAAAAATTGTACATACCACCTAGATGGTTTTAAATACTCATATACTACACATACATCCCCTCCGTTATGTGAGATACTCAATACGTTGTAAGATACGACATAAGGAGTAATTATACTCGGGAGTAGAAAAGAGGCTTATATATACATACACATACATCCCTTTCGATACGTGAGATACTCAATATATAAGTTGAATTGGGGTCTTTGATGCTCAAAATAGCTCGGATTTATCGTCCTATCCGTTCTTCTTGATATATAAGACCCAAACCGGCCGCACGTGTTCTGCCCTCGCTCGCACGTACTCACCGCAGGCCGACTCCGCACGTGAGACATGATGTGACATGCGTAGCGAGGAACTAGCTAGGATGGTGAGGATGACGGTGGCCACGGCCGTGTCGCCGCCGTCCCCCTGTTCCGCAGTTGCACGGTGGACTTCGTCGTCGTCCCTCCAAATCGCCAGGCGATGGCCGACCTTGACTCCACCACACGACAGCCTCTTAATTTCAGTCATAAGCCACCAAATTTTTGCCCAACGAGCAGCCACTTAGTATCCCTCTCTCTCTCTCTCCAAAAACAAAATCATCATTTGGTGCCCAGCATGATCCATAGTTTTTCAAGATAGCTTTAAAAAAATAGAAACTACGATTTTGTAGCATCATTTCAATGGGACGTGTTATGCATCCCCATTAGAGCACATGACTTCTTCCTAAAACATGTGGAAATTGAATAGTTCCCTAAACAGTTTTCTAAGTGCCTTTCAAATAAGGTTATGTTCAAAAATATTGTAGATTTTAACTAAAATAGCACCTTAGCGACTTTAGTTTTTGCTCAAGTATTCAATTAAAAAAATACAAATAACATAAAGAAAAACATACAAACTATATTAAAAAGTTGTGTGTTGAAAGCAGATACCGGCTTTTGAAAATGGCCTACGTCGAAAATTTTGAGGTGCCTACGATTCTACGATGAGCCTAACACAAACAAATCGAACACCCTCTACTGTGCATCAGCAATGAAAGAAAAAAATTAAAAAAAAAAGGAGGTTTGGAGGCTCACACAAAAGAGGCGCAGCCACCATCTCCATGCCAACCCCTGCTTTCGAGTCTACACTCCCCACCCCACCCCCCGGCGCTGTAGCCGCTGCTACCGTCGCTATCAGGCTGGACCCGCCGCCGCGGCCGCGATGTTCTCCTGGCTCCTCCGCGGCTGCCGCGACGAGTGCTCCGCCTCCGACCAGCTCAAGCAGGTCTCCCCTAAATATCCTTCTTGTCCCATCAATTCGAAAGTGGCAGGAAAGAGAGCTCTCTCTCTCTCTCTCTCTTTGGGGTCAATCTCGATTAAAGATTGATTTGTCTATATCTTGGCCGGTTGGCCCAAAATGGATTGATCCATGTTTTCTTTCTCCTCGGCGAAAGATGTTAGTGAGCGGTTCGTGTATATTTCCTTCTGGATTGATGCCTCTTGTTTCTTTTTACCCCCAGATGGGGTGAGCAAAGCAAAGAATTAATCCGACAAGATGAGCGGAGAGTTTGCTTTTCTTGCTGATCTTTTTTTTGGTGTGGAGCAAACCATAGAGCTAGTGTTGTTGGCTTGGACTTGGTAAGGATCAGGATGTGTGAAATTGGGGAAGGCAACCTAGATTTGCAAAGAAAGAAGAGGATCCAAGAACGTTGCAGACAATGTGCGTTGCTCTGGCCCACTCGCTCCCCTCTTGAGGCCTCTCCGGTGTCATGGAATGGTAGTACAGCAGCTGACGAGGGGCGCAGTGTGTGATGAATGTGGTTGTTGACTTGTTGTCTTTTTCTTGATTTGGTAGATCAATATGCTGGTTTTCCTTCTATTCAATTTGTTTGTTTAAGAGTTGTGATGTTTGATTCAACTCAGCATTTGGAGTTGGGATGAAGATGGGCTACATCGTTAACCTGGGGCAAAACCACGGTGAGGTATTAATACTTACAGAATCATATTGGCCTCTTTCTAGAAATGAGGTTATCAAAGAAAAAATATTCGATTCAGTTTTGTTTGTAACACGTAAGAAATATAATTTTGAAGTGCCCTAAAAAAATGTACTTTTGAATCCTGAACAAAAGACTTTGGAGCGCTTTGATGGTGATGCCAAACTGCAGATGACATGATGTAAAAAAACCTAACAGCAGAGGAAAAGTAACACACTGTGGAGTGTGGATGTAATTCAAGTACACAGAGTTACATTGTTATATATTCAAGTAAAAAAAGTTACATTACTGTGCATTCAAGTAAAAAAATTGAGAAAAAGGAGCACATTCATGTTGGCGTATACCGTATGCCATACAGGCATCTGCCATGCAGTTGTTAGGGTTTCCAAATTGTTGGCTTTTCCCTTTCAATAGGGTAAGTTCCTTCAGTTATAGCAAAGTGCTGCACTTGTGGTTGCTTAATTAAAATACACCCAAGTTCGAGTTTCTTATAGATCTCTTTTTCCTTTCTCTAGTTTTGTCTTTGACCTTCTGAGCTAACCATAAATCTGACAGTGTTTAGTTGAGTAAAAGGATTGTATGGTATGCAGGTTTGTTTCTAACCCTGATCATTGTATCCTATTCTTTACCTACTGATGTGATTACTTACATTATACTGTGGTTCTGTAGGCTCGTGATGTCTTCGTGGCAAAAGAGGCAGTCTTGCAAAAGAAGATTTCTCAAGAGATGGAACGGGCCAAGGAGTTCACAAAATCAGGAAACAAGCAAGCAGCAATGCAGTGCTTGAAGAGGAAAAAGTACTACGAAAGCCAAATTAACCAGATTGGAAGTGTCCAGTTGCGCATTAATACCAAGGAGAAGATGATCGCTGATCACATGGGGAACAAATAAGACAAGTGAGATCACAGTTCTGGAGCTATGTCTTCTGTAACAAATCTTTGTTTTGTTCAGATACATAATCTTGTGAAAGAAGGCAATCTTGATGTGATCAGTATAACATTATTATTCTCTCACACTGCACACTACGTTTAACATTAATGTGCCCTATCTTAGTGTAAGAGAGAGGCTGATTTAGACCTTTCTTCTTTCGCTATTTTTGGACAAGATGAGCCATTGTCAAGACTTATCCTCCTTGTTAGTGTCAGCTGGCTGTAGTTAGATTTCTTCTCTTGCAATTTGTAAAGAATTTTTTTTCATAGGCAGAGTATATGGTGTGATCCATGATCTTTATGTTTCATTTGGATGCTCACTAGGTTTAACCTGATAAAAAATTACTCGATGGTTTAGTTTTGTGCAGTTTCTGCACAGCACGGTTGTATCACCAATTGCAATTCTTTCTTGAATTCAGATAAAGGGTATTTCCCTTTTCTGTAGGCAGTCTCTCAGCAGCAAAAGTATATCTGTATATCCATGAGTCCATGACTAGTTTGGGCTGAGTCATGTTATAATTGATAGCCTGTGTCATGTTATAGCTAGGACTGTGCATTTGCAGCACTGCTCCAACTGGCTTTTTTTTTTGTTTTGGCTTCTGGGTTCTAGAATCCACTTGGAGCGTATTAGCTTCTTAATTTTGGCTTTTTAGCTTTTTTTTCTTTTTTTCTCTTATTTATTTGCATTGTCTGTAAATATAACGGTGTTTTTCAAAAAAAATTCTTATTTTTTTAATTGAATAACTCAGAAAAAGTTAATAGCTGCTACAATGTAATTTCATCCGTTACAGTGCAATTTCAGCCAAAAGCCAGAAGACGGCAGCCGAATAATGCCGGTTGGAGCGGCCCTGTCTGAGCATAATACTATGCATGTTAATGCCCATCTGAATGAATCAGTTACTGTCTTTCATTCCAGTTTATTTCTATTCTGCCATTGCTGCGTCTGATGTATCTATCTTGCAGTGATGTATAAAACTGTGTAATGTGATCGTGGTGTCCTCTTCAACTAGTGAATAACCTCGATATCTCAGAATATACAATGTTCAACAGAGAATGTGCTAACCTGAATTTCTATTTCAATACCTGACTGTGCTGTAGAAGTACCTGCTGCATCTTGCATTTGTCTGCTATTTTGTTTTTATTTGCAATGTGCTCTTTAAACTTTTGCTGATTTATCTTTTTTTTGGCAATCATTTATCCAAAATTGCTCTCTTTTGCAGAATAGATGACAACAATTTGTACCTGAGCAGCTATGCTAACCTCCGTAACAGCAGGCAAGGAATGATGGCAACTTTTAAGCTATCAATCATATGTAATTAGTGATAGCTTTCTTTCTGATCATCGACCATCGTTTAGTGAAACTTTGAAGTCTCTTTTGCAAAGATCATTTTTTGGGGTCTGTTTTAGCACTGTTTTATTTCGCTTCCAGTTTTGTGTGACCTAACGTCTGCGAAATATTTCAACATGTGTTTTAAGTTGACAACCTAGCATTATATCACAACCTTTCGGTTCATATTTAAATTCTCCTGTTTTTGTACGTCTATATAGTAAGGTCCTTTTGTCCCCACCAAAATCGTGCTGAAAGGGCAATTCAATGTTCATCAGTTCATGCCAACTGCCATGTGCGCATTTACGTCTAATTTTGGACCCATTTGAAATATTTGTGTTTCTCCCAATCCTATGGGAATTGAATTGTTCATGTACTGATAACGACGCCTTAACAAGAGCTGAGTAATGATCAGCGTTGGAAGTGATGACACGACCAAATTGTATGCACAGCGTAAGCCAGTATGCTAGCGCATGCTGATGCTAGAATTCGGTAGACCCAATAGGGTAAAGGGTGTGTTCTTTTGGCTTTGACTTATGGCACCGTTTAAAATAGCTTAAAGTCAGTTTCTACTTCTGACTTCTGTTTTTTTCACTATTCAATAATTTCATCTTTTTCTAGTTTTTTTAGATTTTTTGAGCTTTTTTGTCTTTTCTTTTTTCCTGTATTCCTTTTCATTGTTCATGATGGCCTAACACGTTTTTTTCTATTTTTAAATTTTTTTAAAACTTAATTATACTAAATAAGTCAACTCAGTTACAGTAAAAAATAAGCCAGCTACAGTAAAAAAGCCAAAATCCAACGCCAAACTGAGCGCTATTTACTTATGGCTTATGGCTTTTAGACTGTTTGTGAGAGAAAACAGAGTAACAGAAATTCACATGTAGTTTTGGCTAATATAAATGAAGTCGTTATAATATGTATTATAATTAACTTATAGACCACATCTTAAAAAGACACTCCGTTTGAAAGCTAGTCACTGAAGAAGAGTTAAAAAACAACTTTTAGAAGCTGAAAAAAAAAGGCCTAAAATTGCTTCGCACCAGCTGAAGACTACCAAATCTCCAGTTTTTTTTAAAAAAAACATAGGAATTAATACCCATTGGCTCTTTTCTGTGGCGGTTATAGTTTTTGACTACAGCTTATGATCCTAGCTCAAACGCTTGTATGAATAAATCGAATACCAATAAATTAATAAGATGCTTCAAAAATATTGTTCTGATAAATCATTTTGAAACGACAGCGAAAAAACCGTTCTATTTATTTATTTATTTAAGATAAGGCATAAGGCATAAGCCGAAAAAGGTAACCCAACAGCGGGGCTCCGCATTGACTAGCACCGTGGTACCTTGCCACCTACCATGCTTTCAACTCAACGAACGCAAGCACACGCAAATCACACAAACACAACAGAACCAAATAGAACCATGCGATAACCCCAGCCCCTAGGTCAACCAAAAATACTTTTGGAACCATAATCTTTACAGCACTAAGGTGGCCTTTGATTCGACTTCGGCTTTCGGTGGAGTCAAATGTCTAGCTTTGAAAAACCGCTTCTACTTATGGCTTTTTGCATACCCTTACTTTCTCTCACTTTAACATCCTCATTTTTAGTGCCTTTTTGAAGTTTTTAAAATAAAAACAATAATTTAGATTTTTTTAATTAATTAAAGCTTAATATAAGCTTTTGAAATTTAAAAATACTTAAAATAAATAAAATAAATATCAATTAAACTAAAATTATTTTATTTGGATTTCTTGTGTTGAAAGAAATTTTTCTGTATTTTCTTGGGTTTTATAGAGTTTATTTACTATTTATTGGAGCTCAATTGAATTTATCCCAATTTTGGGAATCTAAAATTCCCTGAAATTCCAAAATTCAGAACTTCAAATTTCAAAAATACAAATCTCTAGAAACAATAACTGTTATATTTTTCTTATGCCATCTTTTCTTTTCCCTTTCTTTCTCTCTTTGCATTTTCTCTCTCCTACTGTGGTACTATTTCACATGCGGCACTGTTTAACGCTACAGTTCTTGTGTGGTTACTGTTCATCTTCCTAGTCCAGCTGAACCGCCTGAACCAGCCAAAGGTATCAGGCCATGGCATCTCACTTCCTCCTCAAGCCAACTCTTCAACCAAGCATTATCTCGACGTCTTGTCAATACAAAAGTTGTTCCAAATCACACAAAGAATCCATTCCTTCCGGTCTCTTCGCGATTTGTTCATCCGTTTGCCTTTTATCTTGTCCTTTCCCAAACCGTCTCAAAATCGAATCTTGTAAATTTAAGTCTATTTCCAACTCTTATGAGCCCTTATATACGGCCCCGTGACCCCTCTTAACCCTTTCCAAGTCTCCTCAAACCCAAGAAAACCATCGTCACCGAGCACTCTGTTCCCGAATTGTTCGTCGCTCTAACTCACGTTCTGAGCACTCCGGTGAATTTCTTTGAATTCCTTTCACGTCATATCGTGTTCCCGAGTATCCTGCACCCTCATGTAAAGTTAATTTGATTTTCATGTAGCCATTTGACTAGGATCGAGTTTTTCCATAAACCAATCTGCATCGTCCTCCGCCATCGATTCATCGTCTCCGAAGAGCTTTAGCCTGTGCCATCACCACTGCAGGACTCATCTCGTCGCGTTCTACGCGGTGCTCCCCTCGCTTTCCCCAAAATCCCACCACAAATTTGTCGCCTCCAACGCCTAGCCATGGTCGCCTAGGACACCTCGTGTTTTCATCTATCCGATGAGATTCTCTTCAATTCTTCCACGTTAAAATGTGTTATACCTTCCCATATAGCTATCCTCCAAGTATATTCAATTTTCCTTCAACGAGCACCAAGATCCCAAGTATCCCTTTTTCCCACCGTCGTCATTCAATCGTCAATTATGTCATCTCTGGTGAGTCCCCAGCTTAGACGACCATTTTTCTAGCTTCACCACGCTACATTTTAGGCCATGCTCATGCTCTCCACTGCCGTCCACCACCAGAGTACACTGCCCCTACAGCCCACCCATGGTCGCCACTGCTGCTACCATTGTGCTCCGGTTGTTGTGCTATCACCACCAACATATTCCTCGTGTCCCTAGCAAACCATTTTGCCTATCCTCTGTGCCTCCCTCCCTTCCCCCCACAATTGAGCCGCCATGGCCATGACTGCCATTCATACTACTGTCTCCAAAGAAAAGCTCTCTGTTGATGCTTCAATTGTGTGCTTCAAGTCTATGACGAGTGGGCCATACTTGCCATACTCATTTAATTCCAAGAAATCCAGCAAAGAGAAGATGCCAAAGAATATTCCATCATTGCATAATTTCAGGATTTTCTTTTTCGTTCAATTTTTCAAGAGTACGTTCTCCTCTGTCCGAATTCTGATTGACCCAATTATTTTTCCTAAATTTATCTAAAATTGAGCTCTATACTTTGGTTTTAGTTTTGTTATTTTTGGATTTTATTTGTGTGTTTTTGAATTTATTTATATTTTGTTCGCTCGATAGATAACACTTTCGAAGGAGTAGAAGCAGGAATTGAAGACCAAGTAGTAACTGAGTAAACCCAAGACAAGTTGTGATTTTTGATTATATAAAACCAATTGTTTTAAATATATTCATTATTACTTTATTTTAAATTATCATGTATTGCTAATTTATTACAAAACACTTGTACATGGTAGTTATCAACCAAATTGGTTAAACCCTCATTTGATAAATTGATTACCATGATTCCATTAACATCATACGATGTTTAACTATCTAGTAATGCAATACTAGTATACATTTGGGTTGTACGTCTAGTATGTGTAGTCATGCTTACTATGACGTTGGGTTTATTATCATATGTTGATCACTTGATTTTGACTTAATGAGATATTAAATCGTAGTTGTAACTATAGTTATAAAATTTGTGTGCCATGATCTGGGTAGTGTCATTGGTGTTGGTTAAACAAAATAGTTTTCACTTAGACGAGTGATCGTGCAGTAAAGAGAGTGTTGTAGCACATTGGGATATGGATGTCTCGCTTAGATAATGATTAAGAACTTAACTTTATGCGTCATTGATCTAAATCTAACCGTGCAACCACATGTCCAGTACTGTATTAGCTTTCGTAGGATGGCGGCAAAATCACCTTCATCCTGTCCGTGATTGAAGTAATCCCACAAGCCATCAGTTGCAACTCCTGCCATCTGCAGTTTGAACTAGCAAAATGTAAGTAACCTTTTTTAAAAACAAAGAAAGACAAGTCTGCCAGAACTGAGAATGATAAGAAGAAGCAATAATACACTATGTTTTCGAAAATTCTTTTTCTTAGTTTCTAAAATAAGCTCCATATCCTTAACTAACGGCCGTTCTAACTAAGGTTTTACTTTATAGTCGTATACTCTGATATCAACGTTGTCGAACCTTCGATTTTATAATCTAGAATCATCTATAATTCAACCGCACTATTTCCTAGATTAGTAGATAGTACTCACAGATTCAATACCGAATCATTTCATACATCGCATACTTTACATTAATGCTACATA
This sequence comes from Melocanna baccifera, assembly GCA_036346265.1. Lineage (NCBI taxonomy): Eukaryota > Viridiplantae > Streptophyta > Magnoliopsida > Poales > Poaceae > Melocanna > Melocanna baccifera. The sequence continues at coordinate 14,239,564 of CM070695.1, forward strand.
TCAGAGTTCAAATACACATCATCAGGTGACTGTCTACAAAAGTGCTGATCAGACCAAATATTTACAATACAAAAGTGGAAACAAAAGTAGTGAACCAAAAGGTAGGACCATGAATATCCACAAGAAAGCGACTAGGGGTAAATTATGAACAACGGATATTATCTAAACCTAGGTAATATATGTGCACATAATCTCCATCAAAGTTTGCTTAACTAGAACAAAAGACTACAGAAGATCATCATAATTCCCTTCGTCTTCTCCTCCATCAGGTCTGAGTGCATCGTCGTAGGTATAATGATCTTGCTCACCTATTTCTGGTTTTATTGAACGAGTGTGAACACAAACCACCGTGCTCCACAAGCTAATGCACAAAATGCAATTACATAGATGCATAGCTTATCAAGGATGGCTAGGGGTATTTTATTTGCCAAATGCCTTGCAAAGTTACAATAATTACAAATTCCTAGGACTTAGCAATTTTAAATAAAAATAGATTTTCTAAATGTGTCAAAGACTGCTATAACTTTACCATATGCTAGTTTTCTAGTATTACAACTGCTTAACACTATCATTGGGACCGACCGCCTAGGGCAGCACAAATCAAGGCTTTAACAGCTCGACACTTTTTCCATTCCACCCACAAGATCATTTTGTAAATAGATCTATATCAAAGTAAGTTCCCATGCCCGCCCATGACTGGGGGCTCGACTGTTCGAACAGTTTTCGTTGTGCAGAGGTTATACACTTTACCCACAAGAGACAATCGGCCTGATATGCTCCATATGATTTTTTTGGTCATGCAGATCGAGGAGATCATCACCCATCCCTTTGTCATCTCACCTATATGTGCTTATCCCTCACATAGTGGATCTCATATGTTGTGCGTGATGTTCCTCCCCAACGACTAGCGCAGCTGGACTACAATTTTCCACAACGTCTAGTGTGGCAAGCAAACTTCACCTTTACACGGTGTCCCATTCAAGCCAAATCTTATCCGCTTGCACTACTCCACTCCCGCACCAGAGAGATGACTCAAGGGTCTAGTGAATTTACTCAGCCAAGTTGTACTTTACAGACTTATTGTTGTACTATTTTACATTAGCAGGTCATCATCAAATTCAGCCCTTAGGGTTATCCGAGCAGTTCTACCATAATCCATATATTCTCGTGCATCCACTACACCAACTTCTCATACCATCCGTCCGGATATTTAAGCATGTTAGATTTTTTAATCATAAACTAATTACATTATAACATACCCACCACTTTCCACCAATGACTGCTAGATCAAATTTTTATGTTGAAATAATGACAGGGCAGGTTAACGCCCCGAGTATCTAAATAGTATTAAGCACAACATTTAAATATAGACTTATCATTAGTATGTTACCATTATAATTTCTAAGCTAACAAGGATTGATTGTTCAATTATCTCAAGCAATGGGGATTAATTATATAATAATGATTTATAGGTATATAACTAAAATCTTACGCCTAACATAGATTTGCTTAATAAATAACAATATGAAATTTAATAATTTAAACAGAAATAATTTGCATGAAATATAGGTTCAACATGATCAAAATATTGACTCACCTTGCTCATACGTTACTTGATTTTGCAAGTCTTGGATTGCTTCGGTTTCTTGTTCTTCTTGAGCTTCGTAAACTATTAAATGATCGCGCAAAATTTTGGATAAAAACTAGCAAAATAAAATTAATTCAAATGAAAATTTGAATGAACTCCAAAATTCATGGTTTTGGTTCCAATGGATAGATCTTGATTTTAGATGAATTTACAAATAATTTTCACTAAATTTAGACTTAAGATGAATGAGAATGAGCCATTTGAAGATTAGGATTTAAATAAGTTCTGAAAAATGAAGAAAGAGAATTTCTCTGACCAACAAGTGGGACCCACTGATGTTTCTAGTTTCCTTTCTATTTATTTTTCTATTGAAAAAGCTATTGTATATGACAAGTGGGGTCCACATGTTTTAATTTCTTTTTGAAATTATTTGTAAATTGAAAAGGGCTATTGTGACTCACTGGTAGGGACCAGTTACTATACAAACAGTGAATTGGGCCCACATGTCAGCGGCTCACAAGCTTTTAAACGGTTTTAACAAAGTTTTTAAATGGTTGGGGCCCACACGTCGTAGATACATTAACTTAACTAATAACGAGGGCCCACAGATCAGTGAATGGTTAACTAATTAAAAGACTATCATTAGTTTTAATCTAATCATGTATTTAAACTAACTGCGATGTTATAATGTCATCTTCCTCCCGCCGAAGAGAGATAAGCTCATCGCAGGCGAGAGAGTGGATGGCGGTAGGCGAGCATGCTAAAAATGGAATCCTCACCACTGCGCACCCCTACCGGCTAATTCTCATGGCTCAATTCGGCCGACGCGTTGCTCGGCGACGGTGACCCATGGCATTAAAGCTCAATTCCTTGCGAGGGGAGCATCTAGGGACTATGAGGGAACTACCTGCGGGGTTAGCAGAGATTGGGGAAGGCTAAAGTAGCACGGCGATGCGGACCCAAGATGGCGCGAAGGGGAGCATGGCACCAAAGGTGTATAGACAATGGTTGCCCAAGCCGTTGTAAGTTCAAACTCTATTAAGTTATTTGTAGTGATAATGACAAATACAATTACGAGACTAACTTACTTATCAACTATAATTTTACCTAGTCTTATTTTGGATGTAATTAATGACAAATTATTTTAGATATAATGATAAATACAATTGTGACACTAATATGCTTATTGGTTATGATATTAACGAGTCTCATTTGGATGTAATAAATGGCAAATGCTACTGTTAGACTAACGTGTTTGATTGATTATGATCTCTTAAGTCTCATTTGGATGAAAAGATGAAATCACATAAGTATGTATTTGATATCTTATTCTTATTACTTAGTGCATTCCTTGGATCCAAAATATGGATTAAACTTCACCAAAAAATCTAAGATGAATATATGCTTATATTTTTTACTATATTTTTGTATGCACACATTTAGAGAGAGTTCACTATATGATTTATGGTTTTATTAGTATTAATACATGTTTCTCTTTCCACATATTAAGGATATTTACTTTGAAAAATATTCCTTGAGTATATATACAGCTTGTGTAGTTAATATATACTCATAATCGGGTTGTCATCTAGTTTCTCTATTATATGTTAATTGTTAGATGATTAGTGACAACCAAATGAGTAAGCTTTACTAGTAATTAATCTTAAATATAAATACACACATTTAAATGAATTAATTGCTTAAGAAAGCTTATTCTAGGGTATACAATTGTTGTGTACATAGTGTAAACTCGTAAATCATTTTATATCTTATTATTTGTTGAGATTGTTATGAATTACTAAAAAGAAAATATTGTGCAATCTAATCCCTCCATTATGTGTTAATAGTGAAGTTTTGGTAATTGATGATAATTGGTTTGTGAACTAACATTTTCAATAAATTGGATGAATATGTTAGGTTCTACAAGTGAGTATGACTTGTGATGACTTCATGTGTTGAAGATCATCAAATCAAGATGATGAAAGATGGCTTCATGTGTTGAAAGCTATCGAGAAGAGATGATCATGAGTTAATCATCGAATGAAGATAAGACCCATCATGTATTGATGGAGCTCAAAAAGAAGATGCATCATGAGTTGATGCATGTGCAAGAGAAGATAATCATGTGTTGATTGTCAAGTTAAGTGAAAATACATCATGTGTTGATGGAGATTAAATGAAGGATGCATTATGAGTTGACGCATATCAAGACAAGGACTCGGACTTGAACTGGTGATGTGTGTCATCAAGTTTCAAAAAAATACTCAATGCAAAGGTATGACTAGTTATGACTAAGGATGTGTTCCTAATCTTTTACTGGTCTTAGAGTTTGGTTGAAGGATCAGATTACTAGTATAGATTGTCATACTATTAAGAGAGGTTATGTCTAGTAGCTTGAGTCTCATCATATGTTGATAGCTCAATCTCATTTGTTCTAACTCTCTATGGCATGATGCTTATATTTGCGAATGTGTTTTGCAAAGAGTTGAAACTCATGTGTTGAATCCTTTTAATATGGGACTATATATTGCAAATGTGTTTTGCAAGTGTTTGAAGTTTGTTTTTCCTATTCCTTATGGTATTAGACTTATATTTGCAAATATGTTGTGCAAATGGTTGAAACCTATACATAATCTTTATAGCGTGCGACTTAGGTTGCGAATATATTTTGCAAATGTGTTAAGTCAATGTACTGATTCCTTGTGTCATGATTTCATAGGTATGCAAGTGTGTTTTGCGATTTGTTGGAAATCATTATTAATCCTTGTGTGCATGATACTATAACTTGTAAATATATTTTGCAAGATTTGTTGAAATATATGCACTTGTCAAGAAAATCAGAACTACTAATGTGTATTGCGTGGTACTATCGAAAATCGAAAGTATCGGCATGTGTTGCGCGGTACCACCGAAGATCGAAAGTACTAGCATGTGTTGTGCAGTACTACCGGACATAGTTCGATCAGAGTGGTCCGATCGGACTGACCTGATCGACTCTGGGTGAGCGATCCGATCGGCTTGCGGTACTACCGGCCTATTTGGCGCGATATTACCGCAAGTCAGAAGTACTGGCTCTATGTAAATGGTACTACCGGACTTCAAAAGTTTCAAAAATCCACCAGTATGTTTTTTCCAAAGAGACAAGTGTATGGTGGTTTTTTCCTACCAGAGAATGAATGGCGGAACTAACAATTTCGTTAATAACGGCTAGTTTTCTGACCGTTGCAAAGGGAGCGGTGGTTCTAGTTTTATAACGGTGGAACTACCGAAAATCCTAATTTTTCAGAGGGTTTTGCTTCCACGTCTATTTTTTTGTGGTGTGGGTATATATACCCCCTTGTGGCCGATTTGATGGAGACGGGGTGCCCGATCTTTCGATGAGATTGATAACTATCGATTTGGTGGAGGTGACTCTCGCGATCCGACTACAACCGTACGACGTCGCTTGCGCCTTAGCAATCGCTGAACCAACTCCGAGATGTTATTGATCTTGCTGGAAGCACGATCAACCTGAACACGAAGTTCAATCCCTGCAAGCAATCGAAGAACTAGCAAGAATAAGACGAAAAGCAATCTGATATTGCAAATAACAAAGTTGGTATTCAAAAACAAAGGTGGGATCCCGAAGGTAGTCTTGACAGGTGGTCGTCTGACACAACTGAAGAACCGAAGTTTGCGCAAAGGCTAAACCTAAACTCAACGAAATCCAAGTCCTAGCAGGGGGCGGCGGCTCCTATTTATAGAGAAACGACCAGGGGGGACGCCCTAGGGTTACAAGGCCCATGGCCCAAGTGGTGGTGGTGCAGCACCCTTTTTGGATTCGGACTTAGAAACCCACGTGGATTGTTTTGCTGATTACGGCCGGCTCGAATGGAATTTGAAGATGAGGTTGGATCCGTTGGAAAGTAGACTTCATAAGCTTTCCATGAAGTACAAGAACGCCCCAAACGGAGTCCGTATGAAGAAGTTATGCCCGTTTGAATGTGGTGCCAATGCAGCAGTCCGAATCCGATTCCAGAACGTGTCCAACTCGGATTCTTGCTTGACTTGATCTCAAAGTGACGTGGTGACCTCCATGATTCCGTCCTTGCATGTCCATGACTCCATGTCCCTTTCCTTCATCCTTTCCCAGGTTCCTAACCACGATTAAATCACTTGCATTAGGTAGCGGTCTATTCTCAGTAATATATGAACCTAGGAATGAATTCACCTGGTAATTAAGTTGACGAGCACGAGCTCGAGTGAGTGGTCCTTGTTGTGAATGAGTTGTATCCATGGAAGGGATGTCCTCATCATCCTCCCCTTCTTGCATTTGAGTCGTCATCGACTCAAGTTCATCTTCTTCCCCCAAATATGGCTTCAAGTCTGCAATATTAAATATGGGACTAACCCCGAATTCTGCAGGCAGATCAAGCTTATATGCATTATCATTAATCTTAGCTAACACCTTGAATGAACCATCAGCTCTAGGCATCAACTTAGACTTTCGCAACTCAGGAAATCTATCTTTGCGCAAATGCAACCAGACTAAATCACCAAGTTCAAAAGTTAAACTCTTTCTACCCTGACTACCAGCAATCTTATACTTAGCATTCATGCGCTCTATGTTTTCGTTAGTTGTTTCATGCAATTTGAGGACAAATTTAGCACGCTTCTTAGCATCTAAATTCACTTTTTCAGAGATAGGGATATGCAATAAATCAATAGGAGCACGATGATTAAAGCCATATACTACCTGAAAAGGGCTCATCTTTGTGGTAGAGTGCAGCGATCTATTGTAAGCGAACTCTACATGAGGTAGACATTCTTCCCACGCCTTCAAATTTTTCTTCAAGATAGCCCTCAACATAGTTGATAGCGTATGTTGACAACTTCAGTTTGTCCATCTGTTTGTGGGTGACAAGTAGTAGAAAACAGCAGCTTGGTACCCAATTTAGCCCATAATGTGCGCCAAAAGTGACTCAAAAACTTCGCATCTCGATCTGAAACAATGGTATTGGGCACTCCATGTAATCGAACAATCTCTCTGAAAAATAAATCAGCAACATTTGTAGCATCATCGCTCTTATGGTAAGGTATAAAATGTGCCATTTTAGAAAATCTATCGACCACCACAAAAACACTATCTCTCCCCTTCTTTGTGCGAGGTAATCCCAAAACAAAGTCCATTGAAATATCCTCCCAAGGAAGAGGCATATATAAACCATGTGGATTAAGTCGAGACTTAGCTTTATTGCAGGTAGTGCAGCGAGATACATAGCGCTCAACGTCGCGCCTCATCCTTGGCCAATAGAAGTGTTCAGCGAGGATGTCCTCCGTCTTTTGACACCAAATGACCCATTAATCCTCCCCATGTGCCTCCTGTAATAACAAACGATGAACAGAGTGGTGGAATGCATAGTTTGTTAGCTCTAAACAAAAATCCATTATTGAAAGCAAATTTATTCCAGCATCTACCATTTTTGCAATTGGACAGGGCATCTTTAAACTCATCATCAGAGGTGTCTAGTTCCTTTATTGTCTCCAAGCCAAAAATTCTACAATCAAGTTGAGACAACATTGTATACCGTCTAGACAAGGCATCAGCAATCACATTTTCCTTCCCTTTCTTGTGTTTTATGACATAAGGAAAAGATTCAATGAATTCAACCCAACGAGCATGTCTACAGTTCAGTTTGGATTGACTTCTAATATGTTTCAATGATTCATGATCAGAATGAATAACAAATTCTTTGGGCCATAAATAATGTTGCCATGTTTCTAAAGTTCGAACAAGGGCAAGTAATTCCTTATCATATGTAGAATAGTTCAAACTAGGTCCACTCAATTTCTCACTAAAATAAGCAACAGGTTTACCTTCTTGTATCAACACACCACCAATTCCAATTCCACTAGCATCACACTCAAGTTCAAAAGTCTTACCGAAGTTAGGAAGTTGGAGCAATGGTGCATTTGTAAGCTTTTCTTTGAGAAGGTTGAAAGCTTCTTCTTGCGCTTTTCCCCATTTAAATGAAACACCTTTCTTTGTTAATTCATTAAGTGGTGCAGCGATGGTGCTAAAATCTTTCACAAAGCGGCGATAGAATCCCGCAAGTCCATGAAAACTCCGCACTTGTGTGACCGTTTGTGGTGTTGGCCAACTTTTTATAGCTTCAATCTTGGCTTCATCTACTTCAATTCCCTGCGGAGTAACAACATAGCCAAGAAAACAAACTCGATCGGTGCAAAAGGTGCACTTTTCGAGATTACCAAACAAACGTGCATCCCTCAAAGCAATAAAAACAGCACGTAAGTGTTCAAGATGTTCATCTATTGACTTGCTGTAAATCAATATATCATCAAAGTAAACTACCACAAATTTACCAATGAAAGCACGTAAAATTTCGTTCATTAATCTCATGAAAGTGCTAGGGGCATTAGTTAATCCAAAAGGCATCATTAGCCACTCATATAATCCGAACTTAGTTTTAAATGCCGTTTTCCATTCATCTCCAACTTTCATTCTAATTTGATGGTATCCACTACGCAAGTCAACTTTAGAAAACATTGTAGAGCCACTTAATTCATCAAGCATATCGTCTAACCTAGGAATAGGATGACGGTATCTAATGGTAATATTATTGATAGCTCTACAATCAACACACATACGCCATGATCCATTCTTCTTAGGTACTAAAATGACTGGAACAGCGCAAGGACTAAGTGATTCACGTACGTACCCTTTATCAAGCAATTCTTGAACTTGGCGCTGAATTTCTTTAGTTTCTTCTGGGTTTGTCCTGTATGGTGCGCGGTTGGGTAGTGATGCACCGGGAATTAAATCAATTTGATGCTCAATCCCTCGAAGCGTTGGCAATCCCGGTGGTATGTCCTTCGAAAAGACATCTTTGTACTCCTGCAAAAGGTTAGTGACAAGCAGGAGGCAAAGAAGATGGTATCTCCTCAAATGAAAACAAAGTGGCTTTACAAACTAATCCATAGCAAATAGATTTACTAGCATCCAATTCAGTCATATCAGATTTAGTAGCAAGAAAACTAGCACCTTTCAATTGTATTTCTTTTTTGTTCACATGAGCAGATTTCAGTTCTTTCTTCCTATGTTGCACAAGCTCTTTTGCTACAATCTGATTTTCGCTCTTAGATTTCTCTAAACTCTTCTCTCTACTAGCTCTAGCAAGTTCATCTTTAACAATCTGTTCTGGAGTCATAGGATGCAGCACAATTTTCTTTCCTTTGAACATGAGAGAGTATTGATTATTCCTACCATGATGCACACAATCAGTATCGTATTGCCAAAGTCTTCCTAATAATAATGAGCAAGCTTGCATAGGTACAACGTCGGAATCAACATAATCATGGTATGAACCCATAGAAAGATGTACTCTCACCATTCGTGTTACCTTCAACTTACCACTGTTGTTGAACCATTAAATATGGTATGGGTGAGGATGAGGTTTAGTCGGCAAAGCAAACTTCTCTACCATGTCCATACTTGCCAAATTGTTGCAACTCCCACCATCAACAATTATGCGAATCGAGCGTTCATTGACAACGCCCTTGATTTGGAACAAATTATGGCGCTGGTTTTGCTCGGCATGAGACACTTGAGCACTTAGTACGCGTTGCACTATAATGCTCAAATACTTGTCGGCATCTTCGGCGCCAACATGCTCCTCATGATCATATTCTTCTTCATCTCCTATAGGGTCAGTTGCAAGCAAAGCATATGTTTCTTTATCAAAATCACTAGCAGAGGAATACCCACCATCATCGCGTATAATCAATACACGCTTGCTTGGACAGTCCCGCATCATGTGTCCATAGCCTTTGCAACGATGGCATTGAACGTCCCTTGTTCGTCCGGTCGAAGCAACTGAAGAGGTTGTTTTTGCAGAAAGTTGTGGTGCTGATTTGTGTGCTTCAGAGACTCGTGGCGCCGAAATTGATGTAGTAGGGCGTGGCTTGTTGTTGGAGTGTGATGGCGCCACAATGGACGAGGGAGCTGGGGTGCGCGGAGTCCATGAATTTGTGCGACCTGCAGAAGAATTAGATCGCATTTTCGTCTGGCGTCCCTGCAACTCACGTTCAGCTTTGCAAGCAAGATGAAAGAATCTAGTAATGGAGTTGTAATCTTTATAATCAAGGATGTCTTGAATTTCTCGACTCAACCCTCCCAAAAACCTAGCCATGGATGCCTCCTCATTCTCAACTAACCCACAACGCAACATACCAATTTGTAATTCCCGATAATATTCTTCCACGATTTTGCACCTGTTGTAGACGTTGCGCTTTATTTAATGATCACGAGCATAATATGAGGGAACAAATCGATGGCGCATAAGCAATTTTAAAGCCTCCTGTGTGTTAGGAATGTTATTGGGATTTTGACGACGTGTTCTTTCCACCAAATGAAGCAAAGTCGGTAAATTCACTAGTAGCACCCTAACTCGTCTATTCTCAGGAAATTCATGGCAAGCAAATTTTTGATCAACAGCTAGTTCCCAATTAAGATAGCTATCAGGATCATATTTACCATTGAAAGAAGGCATGGTGAATTTAACCTTAGCAAAAGAATCGTCGTGGTCACGCACTCACGCCGTGGGGTTCCTTCGCATACCTTGCCGGTTAAAACGCAATTGTCGACGAACTCGATCGTTGTTGTGGTTGATCCTGCCATCGGCCTCGGAATCACCCATATGGTCGGAGTCATCTTGTCTCCGTACCGTCGCAGCAGGGGGAACAGCAGACGAAGCTTGGGCAATCTCCTCAAGGCGTGCCATAATATCTGCCAACGAATTGTTAGTGGTACCTTGCGCTTTCTCCATCGCAGCGAGTGTGGCATTGGTCTCAATCTGGGCGCTCTCAAGTTGAGCAAGTCGCTCATTCGTCACTCTGTCATTCTCTTCAAGACCCTCTGCACGAAGGTTCATAAGGCGTAGAAAATGTTGTACGATTGCCTTAGTACGAGGAGTATGAGATTGATCCTCATCCGTTGTATGACCTGCCATTGTTAGCAAAACACAAGAATATGTCCCTAACAAAGAACTACTAGGATGAGGAGGTTCAAAAGTCGCTCACACTCAAGCCTTTTATCGAACTCTTACCAATTCTTACCAAGCAAAACAGGGTGATCGGCTCCAAATGATGTCAACGTATCTCTCAAGATTGATGGAGCGATTGCCGGTGAAGCTCACTGCATTTGTAGGAGAGGTGTAGCTGGGAAGGCTCAAGTTTGGTAGCAAGGTTAGCAATAATCAAATCAGAAAATGCAAGCTGAAAAATCGCTCAACGCCGGTTGGTGCTGGTCCTAGGCTAGACCGTACTAGAGACGCGAGCCTAGAACACAAACGAGTACACCGCACAGAAAGAATCTAGATGATGTTGCCCACGGAGTTCAGAGGCTCAGAAAAGGACGCCGTCTTCACGAGACACCTTAGAATCACTTGTAGAAGGTTCCTGTAAATTTTGAGCGAATTCCGAGAAAGTTGACTTTTCTTGACTTTGCGAGCCCGTTTTGAGGCCCTAAACGACCTTTTTTAGGGTCGAAGTCGCTGCGCGTATGCGTGGTGACTTACGCGGATCTGAAATCTCTAGATTTTCCAGACTTCAATTTTTCTGGCCCTATTTTCCCGTTTCCTTTCCAACGGATCAAGAAACGCCCCAATCGGAGGTCGTATGCAAAAGTTAGGATTTTCTCTCTCCTCTTCTCTTTTTTTTTACGCCGCGGCTCTTTCTATCTGCGGCTGCCTTTTCCTTCTTGTCTATCTACTTTGCTCCCACTCCGAGTCCAATTCCGAGTCCTACTCCGAGTCCAATTCCGAGTCCTACTCCGAGTCCAATTCCGAATCCAATTCTGAGTCCTATTCCGAGTCCAACTAGGGCAAAGCCTCCCTAGAAACTGAGTCCCCCTCTTTTCCTTCCCTTGACATGGCAGTTCGAAACCAACCGCAACGGTGAAACCAAGACGTGAACAGAACTCGAAACTCTAGAGGAACTAGACACTAAGACCAGCAAAGGACACGACGATACAACCGAAAGTTCAACAATGCAAAGTACTGAAAAGAAAAATTGCGAGGCTAAGATTGGTTTGGACCGGGTGATCTACTACTATTTTTTGGCTTTTGTGTATCTGTAGGTAATGAAAAGCAATCTAATCTAGGAATAATCGAAATTCTCACCGAGCAACCATGAGCTCTGATACCACTTGATGGAGACGGGGTGCCCGATCTTTCGATGAGATTGATAACTATCGATTTGGTGGAGGTGACTCTCGCGATCCGACTACAACCGACGACGCCGCTTGCGCCTTAGCAATCGCCGAACCAACTCGAGATGTTATTGATCTTGCCGAAGCACGATCAACTGAACACGAAGTTCAATCCTGCAAGCAATCGAAGAACTAGCAAGAATAAGACGAAAAGCAATCTGATATTGCGAATAACAAAGTTGGTATTCAAAAACAAAGGTGGGATCGAAGGTAGTCTTGACAGTGGTCGTCGACACAATCAAGAACCAAGTTTGCGCAAAGGCTAAACCTAAACTCAACGAAATCCAAGTCCTAGCAGGGGGCGGCGGCTCCTATTTATAGAGAAACGACCAGGGGGGACGCCCTAGGGTTACAAGGCCCATGGTCCAAGTGGTGGTGGTGCAGCACCCTTTTTGGATTCGGACTCAGAAACCCACGTGGATTGTTTTGCTGATTACGGCCGGCTCGAATGGAATTTGAAGATGAGGTTGGATCCGTTGGAAAGTAGACTTCATAAGCTTTCCATGAAGTACAAGAACGCCCCAAACGGAGTCCGTATGAAGAAGTTATGCCCGTTTGAATGTGGTACCAATGCAGCAGTCCGAATCCGATTCCAGAACGTGTCCAACTCGGATTCTTGCTTGACTTGATCTCAAAGTGACGTGGTGACCTCCATGATTCCGTCCTTGCATGTCCATGACTCCATGTCCCTTTCCTTCATCCTTTCCCAGGTTCCTAACCACGATTAAATCACTTGCATTAGGTAGCGGTCTATTCTCAGTAATATATGAACCTAGGAATGAATTCACCTGGTAATTAAGTTGACGAGCACGAGCTCGAGTGAGTGGTCCTTGTTGTGGATGAGTTGTATCCATGGAAGGGATGTCCTCATCACGATTGGGATAAGACTTTTAGCACTTAATTTCACTCTCTTGAGCTAGTGTGATGTTATCCTCTCAATTGTGCATGTATTGCACTTTGTGAGCAAGGAGAAGACTCTAGATTATATATGTTGCATCTAGAGATGGATTGAGTATCTACTTGAGCTTGTGCATTTGTTGCACGTGGTGAGAGTCAAGCAAGAGGCTTGACTTATTACTCTTGGAGTTTGCTGAGCAATGAGCTTCACAAAGAAGGTTGTGAGAAGATCTGGCGGAGTTGTGAAGGTTGGACTCACCTATCCGGAGCGGGAAAAAGCTATCACTAGTGGATTTGAGGTGGAGGACTTAATTTGTAGAGCCGATCCAATTCGTTTGAGCTAACCTCAACGTGGACTAGTAGGTCTCCAAACACCACGATAAAAAGAAATCGTGTCTTTGTGGTTTGTTTCCTTATACTTAATTTACATTCAAGTAATGTACATTCATTGAATTAAATTGATTGCTTGTCATCCTACAATTGCAAATCTAGACTTAGGTTGTTGGTATACTTAGGTAAATATTATTGATTTAGGTATTATTTGTGCTAAACCAATTTGAGTTAACCTTCAATATTATATTCTTGATTTGAGCCAAATAGAGAAATCGTAATTAGTGACGAGAATTTTAAAATCACATATTCACCCCCCCTCCATATCTAGTTGGCCTCCTCGATCCTACAGCCATCGGTAGGAATGGGTTGGCAATGTTGCGGTGAGGCCCTATTTTAGTGAAATTGGCTGGAGATGGCTCCAATCGGCCAATCCCTGATTGGCCGAAGTTGAAAACAACCATGGCTCCAACAAGCTACAAGCTTCGAGAGGGCGATTCTGTGCAGAGGAAGGTGGTGTGGTGTGGCGAGGCTAGCTAAGGCGTTCCCTAGTACTTATAGACAGCGAGGAGACCGGGCGACATGGGCTAGTCGTGGGGGAGAGTGCGAGGTGTCCTGGCGGCAATAAGTCGCCGGCGTCAACGAGGGGATGGCCACGGCGGCTTGGAGTGGACATCACACGGGCGACGAGGCTATCGGATAGGGCTTTACAACGCAAGTCGCAGAGCTCTCCTCGCGACGAGTTTTCAGTGCTGCGGTCGGGAGGAGACGGCGGTGCAAAGGGAGGGCCAGTGCGGCGGAGGGCGTCAGCAGGGGCGAAGCCAGCACTATGGCATTGGGGTCCTGTGACACCAATGTGGCCCAATAGTGCACTAAGTAGCTCATATATTTTTTTGTAGGTGAACCCAATAATATAAATCAAGTGAACACAGTCCAGGCCTGCCCAAGGCATGATTCATGAAGCCATTTCTTCCAGCCGGGCCCAGGCGGCCAGCAGCCCAAGACAGCAGCGCATGCATCAGGCCCAAGCATCAATTGAGCTCCCCCTATCCCAGTATCCCTCATCATTTGACCTAACCTGCTATTTGCTAACCATCCGGTCCATCCCCACCTAGAAACCGGCGCTGCGAGCCTGCGGCGGCGGCGAGAACCCAAGAAGCAGGCTACAAGGCGCAAGCAGCAGGAAGGGCCACGCGCACGCAATCCATCCAGGAACCAGGAGGAGTAAGTCCTTGCCTCCTTGCCCTCACTTTTGTGTGAACTTCTTGTAGATTTTACAAGCAACCGAGTATATTCATGTCGCGAAGATCGTTAAGTGTATAGGGTTGTAATTTAGCAAGATGCTTCTTTGTGTGAACTTCTTACAGTCACTTTTGGCACGATCGATACAAGCAACGGCCTGATGTCTGCTATATATTTAAGTTGTATAGGGTTAATAGTTAAGCATGTATATTTAAGTTGTCGCCCCTTTTTCTTGATTCTTCTAGGTAATGCATAATGGAACGATTTTTGAAAAGAAAACTATCATCGACATCGATGCGGGACTTCAACGCCAAGAGAGATTAATTTAGATGAACTTCCTTATAATCCGGTGATCGAAAAAGAATTGCACAAGACATGTGGTAATCCAAGAAACAAGATGAGATAAGGCGAAGATATTTAAGTAGAGGACCTAATGTGCCACAACCTAGCTTTAAATATCCACAAAAGCTCATAGGTGAGAAGCTACGAAGATTTAATCCGAATGGTTTAAAGAATATGGTGGTTGGCTAGAATATAGTGAGAAGGTGGATAAAGCCTTACTGCTTATCTGCTACTGCTTCGAGATTGTATTGATGGCCAAGTGGGAATGATGCATTTGTAATTGATGGTTTTGTAGTTGGAACAAGAAAAATAGGTTTGATACTCATGTTGGTAATTTTAATAGCTTTCATAACGTAGCAGTGAAAAGATGTGATGCTCTAATGAATCAAGATCAATCAATTCATGTTGCTCTCAATAAGCAAAGTGATCTTGCAAAAAAGGAGCATAAAATTTGACTAAATGCTTCCATTGATTCAGCTAGATACTTACTACATCAAGGATTAGCTTTCCGTGGCCATGATGAATCAAAAGGATCTAAAAATAGGGGAAACTTTTTAGAGTTGGTACAAACTTTAGCAAAACAGAATGATTCTATAAGTAAGGTGGTTTTAAGGAATGCTCCAGGAAATTGTCAAATGGTCTCTCCAGACATTCAGAAGGATATTGCTAATTGTTTTGCAAAGGTAACAATGTTCTCTATTATTTTTATATTCTAATGTTCGATATCTTGCTAGACTCGAAATAATGTTCTCTATTATTGTTGTTTGGCACAGATAACATTGAATTCCATTATTGAAGATATTGGTGGTGATGTGTTTAGTTTGCTCATTGATGAGGCTTCCGATGTGTCTGATAAAGAACAAATGGCTGTTGTCTTGAGATATGTTAACAAGCACGGACTAATCTTGGAACGATTAGTTGGAATTGTACATGTTAAGGACACATCAGCAGTATGTCTCAAGTCTGCTCTACAATGTTTATTTGCTAATATTGGATTGAGCTTGCAACAGGTTAGAGGCCAATGTTATGATGGAGCAAGCAACATGCGAGGTGAGTTCAATGGCTTGAGAGCTAAAATTATAGAAGAGAATAGCTCAGCATATTATGTACATTGTTTTGCTCACCAGCTTCAGCTAATTATTGTGGCAGTAGCAAAGAAGAATGAAGATATTGCAGATTTTTTTTACATGATCTCTCTTCTCTTGAATGTGGTTGGAGCTTCTTGTAAACGAAAAGATATGATTAGAGAGAATTATCGAGAGAACATAAGAAAAGCTATAAGTAGTGGACAAATTAGTACGGGGACAGGGTTACATCAAGATCAATCTCTTCAAAGAGCCGGAGACACTCGTTGGAGTTCTCACTATAGAACCCTCTCAAGCCTAATTACATTATTCCCATCTGTTGTTAATGTTTTTAAATATGTTGAGAAGGAAGGCAAAAATGATGGGAAGAAAAGTCAAGCATGTGGTCTTATATCATATTTTGAGACATTTGATTTTGTATTTTATTTGCACATGATGTTCCACATATTAGGAAGTGCAAATATTTTGTCATTGTCTTTACAGAAGAAGGATCAGGACATCTTGAATGCCATGTCGTATGTAAAGTCAACGAAGAAAGATCTACAACAACTAAGAGATAATGGATGGGAATCACTTCTACAGATGACATATTCATTTTGTGAAAAACATGGCATTCCTAAAGTAAACATGCAAGAGGAGTATGTTAATCGGCACAAGCCACGACAAAGAACCAATATCACTAATCTTCAGCATTACCAAATAGAGTGTCTTAACTCAGTTATTGATTGGCAACTACAAGAGTTTGATGAACGTTTCAATGAGGTAAATTCTGCATTGCTCATGCACATGGCTTCTTTCAGCCCAACAGATTCATTTGCTACTTTTAAATTGGAGAGCTTAGTGGAGCTAGCTAAATTTTATCCAGATGATTTTGATTCAATGCAATTGATGGCTCTTGGTCATGAACTTCGCATTTACATTGACAATATGCGGGCAGATGAAAGGTTTTCCAATTTGAATGGCATTACTGATCTTGCTAAATTACTAGTGGAAACAAAGAAGCATCTTTCTTTTCCTTTGGTGTATCGACTTCTAAAGCTAGTGCTGATTTTGCCTGTTGCCACGGCATCAGTGGAGAGATGCTTTTCAGCTATGAATATTGTCAAGACCGTGTTGCGTAATAAAATTGGAGATGAGTTCATGAGCGACTGTCTAATTTACTATGTGGAGAAAGACATGTTTTCTATTATTCAAAATGATGCCGTGATTGATCGCTTCATGAAGATGAAAACTCGCAAAGCACAACTATAAAATGTGAGTCACTTCACATGTTTCGCTCAATGATATTCCTTTATTCTATAAAATTTTTGTACTACCGTTGTCAATTTTGAATTATAACATGTGGTATTTATTCATTGCTTTCAGGAAGCTAGAATTGAAGCTACGAAGTTTTCTTTTGGGACTTGGTTTCTTTTCACCTAAATTATGTAAACAAGTGGTTTCATGACTTCACCCTAACTGGTATGTCTTACCTTTTGAATATAGAAAAACTATTATGTCTATCAGTCTATGTATATTTAATTGTTTATGTAATCTTTTGGTGTGAGATATTCTAATTATTACATAGCATGAATTGTATTTTATTAGTACTATAATTAGTTTATGTTCTAGTGACCTAGTGACCCCAACGTTTAGTTTTCCTGGCTTGGCCCCTGGGCGTCAGGGTGCAGTTTAATGCAGCAGATGACGTGACCAAAGCTGTCTTAACTCAAACGAGGCAGATGCTCTTTGGTCAAGAAGTGAGGTGGGCTTTGGCGCATATGGCCGATGCGGCGCACACACTGCGCATTGCATAGGAAGGCGGTGACTGGCGCGAGCATGCATCGCTAAGGGTCGGCGAGGATGAGGCGAAACTGGCGCGCTTGCGGTGGGCGGCATCGGCGCTCGCTTGTGCTAGGCCAGGAGCAGAGAGAGGGGAGGAAATAGACCAAGGCCAGTGGGCCAACCGACCAAATGGGCAACGCCCAATACATTTCTCCACTTTTCTTATTTTCTTTTGAATTTCTCAACTTGTATTTGGGTTCTGAGTTTAAAATTGAATTATGCTATGGCCAAATTAATTTAGGGTTTAAGTCTCTCGTACATTTTGCCTCACTTTAATTCAGACTTTTCCCAATACACATTTTAGTGTTTTTACATGGTAATTACCTTTTGATGCTTTAAGGTTTTAATTGAACATTTATTCAAATTTTTGTTTGATTTGAATTTCCAAAATAATTCTAAATATTGGATTTATTACATTTTAGTTTTGGCTTCCCCTTCACTCTATTTTAGGATTTTTAAGCTCACATTTTACTTTGAAATTTGAACTCATGATTAATTTTTGGTTTACTATTGCTTGCATTTAAAATTTTCATTTTCACAAATGGCTTTGGTTTAACATGATTTTTGCTGCATATTCTCCTACCCTATTTTCTAGATCATCTTTTCCAATTTGTATTCTAGTTTCAATGAAGTTTTTATTATTTGCCTCTTTCCTTCTAAATTTTATTGTTATGAATTTCTATTTCTTGGGAACTACAATCAAAAACTAAAAAAAGCAATGCCAGTAAGAAGCAAATCAACAAGTTTTAAAAATTATACATTTTCAGATGCCCTGATTTTGGGAATGTTATATTGTCACAATCATTGATTCACATTGGCGCAAGTGGGACTTTTGACTTAAGCATATTTAACCTATTCAGCAGTGAAACTTTAGTGGACAGAATCAAGTTGACCATTGTAAAGATCTTATTATGATCTCACTGCCAAACAGCAAAGGAAATATGTTAATCTAGTGACAATATAAAATAACATGTATTATGGATAAAGTTATGTAATCTCTATAGAGTGTAAAATTATTCAAATAGTTATATCCCCAATTATCGATAATACTCGATGATTTCACATGAGGTAGAATTTTCTAAAATCTTTAGGTTTGTTAGGAAGTGAATGACAGTTCACTTATGGCTTAGAGTTTATTCAATTTCTTTGACTTAATTACTTATTTTCAATCTATTTATTGTATTTACTTTAAATTATTGTTTTCTGCAAAAATAACCGCTCAACCAACATTTGCTAAGCCTTGTATTATTATATATTACATCTTGTTATAAACAAATTGCTAAGTACTCTATATACTCAGCTATATCTTTTGTTACTCAGTTATTGAATAAGAACTATTTAGGTAATAGAGTACTTCAATGTCTTTACGAATTAGAACTTCACTCCCCAGTCGATTGCTTATAGACATATCAAATGACCGTTGTTTATCTTTGTTTTTCACAACTGTATTTTGTTAAACCCTTCAAGCTATTATTGTAAACTTGACCATAAAATCACTACTTTGATAATTAATAAAAAAAAATTAAATATTTCATAGTTATTCGTAATTATGGTTAATATTTCATCAATGTTATAACTATATACACTAGTGTGATTCTAGACTAATATAAAATACACAGAAACCCAATTTTACATATTCAGTCTTAACACTCACGCTGGACTCCGACCTCCCACTGCCTCCACCTCTGCCAACCACGTCCCTCCGCCTCCGCCCCTTCTCCATTGGCCTTCGCCTCCTTTTGCACGTCTCCCGTCACCTCCGCCTTTGCTCACCACCACCCTTTCTCGCTTCGCCCCACCGGTGCCACCCAATCCACCTTGGCCCCCACCAACGCCAACTCCACCTGTGGAAACATTTTTTATTTTTCTTTCATTTTCCGTCCATGAAGATGTATTATTTATTTCATTTCTTTCATTTTTCACCCATGGGGATGTATTTTTTCATTTTTCTTCTTTCATTTTCATTTTGCACCCATGGTAATGTATGCTTTTCTTTTTTTATTTTCCAAATTAGCTCAAGCAAAAGCTCCAGACAAATCAAACACCAATACTACCAACCACTTCTACTTCTAGTTGCTACTATTTCTTCCCAGCCAAAAGTCAAGCGCCCCCCTAAGTCAGCCACCTGTAGTTTTGTGCTACTAAAATAAATGCAGCGGTAAGAGTGATCTCCTTATACATCCCATACCAAAAACGAGCATTTTCTCCAGGAGACGATAATAACAAGTTAAGACTCGCTTCAAAGGAAGCACCATAAAGATGCAGGATGTTTTAACTCTGGTGCCAAAATGTCTCATGGAAGGCATCAGCAAATCCGCAAGCAAGGAGACGGGCAAACACTTCGTTGAAACTATGCCATTGGTTGTCGCCTCCTGCAATACCATATTATACCAAATTACTCATAATTTTGACAATTGAAGGCAGACATGAGGATAGAAAATGGTGTCCACAATACAAGATAACTCTGGAGCAAATCTGTGTTTTAGTAAACAATATGCAAGGATGTACCACAGCCTTTCTCTTTAATCAAATTAGAAATATAAACCATTATAGTTCTATTTAAATCCACGTCACTAGGAAACACTACTCAATTTTAGCTGTTGCTGACTGACAGCTTGTCCACCAGAGTGCATACATTTTTAGCAGGCCACATCTTACAAAAATATGATTTAGTTACTAACTAAAAGTAGCAAGATATTACAGAACTGCATGCAACAGTTCCAAGTGACCTACTATTACCTTTTTGGTCGGATGCGGTCCTCTTCAAAATCCATTATTCCTCCAGATTCAGAGAGAAAGTCGTCATGCCCCCGTAAGTCAATGTCTGCCTGCTTACATTGTTCAACTTCTGCCATCAAGTAAGAAACATGGTCCGGCAATTCCACTATTTAATACAATTAGTTGCTACTATATGACATTCAAGAGTTGTTTAATAATAAAAACAGAACAGGAAGCAATCAGGTAAAAGGACACAGAAGAATGACGAAAACATAGAATGACATCATTATAAGAATTATGCAAACGGCTTGACGTTAGCTACCAAAACAAAACAGATAATTCAATATTTAACTCAAAACTGGAAGTAGTACTCTTTAATTTAATCCAACTCACCTTGACTGATTTTTTGGCTTCTTCCACTTTGTCTTCAAATTCTTTCTGGTGCTTCTTGTTCCCCTCACTCATTGTGTCAGCCCACTTGATTTTCTCCTGAATTTGCTGCAATAAACTATCTGATGTTCCCAACCTGTGAAATAAACATTTGTATCATAATTGGTAACAACAAACTTCTGTTGATCCCCTGAGTTACAACTGATAATGTGCAATGCAGAATGAACTAACAAATTGGTAGCCATGAACATATTAATTGATTGCTATTTGCTGGTAAAGTGTCAAGCAAAGCATCAGCATCAAAGCATGTATATATTATTATTGACTCGGTGAAAAGCATACAGAGATTAATATCTTATGCTGATTTAGCAAAAGCACTTGCACATGACTAAGACCATAAGTTATGTACCAACAAGAATGCACCTGCATCCAGTCAAATGGCAAACTAATGAATCACAAAGCACACAATATTTTGACTTTTAGTTTGTTAAACAAGGGTGGCTTGTAGAAGACAACATTCTGCACACAATTTCACAACATCAACCTACCGCTAGAAGCAATCTGCCATATAACTAAAATCAGATCCACCACCACAGTAGTTTGAAAGAAGAATACAGCACAGAATCAAGGAAAGAACAAATATAGAAGAGAACAATCCAGTCACAACTCACAATTACAGGGAACCCTACTACAACTTCAAAAGGTTCATGTGGGGGTGGGGGATTAAATTGGCAATTACAACAAAAATGCAAACATTCACATTTCCTGTAACAAATAGAGATAACTTGTTGAAACATTTGTTAAATTACCAGTCAGACAAGGTGTTTATCATGTTGTTCAGCTGATCAGGTGTAAGATCCCTTCCAGCTGCAAATTGTACCTGAAAACATTTTTTTTTGTTGGGGGGGGTGTAGAAAAGGATCACTTGCAAGAGAAAGAACAAATTCATAAGTGATACAGCACATGAAGGCTGCAGATATCTAACCTCAAAGCACCTTCGCAGCTGATCCAATTTGCCTCTCACGATACCCTAAAGAAACATGTAAACTATTACAAATTTGATGCTAGAAATACTACAATTTTTTGGAATCAAGAAACTCATGGATGGTCCTAAAGACTGAAGAACACCACAGCACAGAAGAAATATTATAGCAGGAATCTTCCAGAAATGTATTAAAGAGCGAATGAGTGGTATATTATAATATCAAATGAGCCTTCTTGGTAGGGATGTCAAAAGATGGGAATATATGGAGATATAGGTGCCTAATGTGAAAGAAAATGCAAGGACTCACCGAGTACATGCACTCATTGATGAGGAAATCTTCAAGTTCTCTTACATTGGAAACATCCAACTCTTGCATGAGTTGATCATACGGTAGCACCTGAAGAAAGCAATAAGGAAAAAAAAGTACGCTTAGGTTTGTCTATAGCCTGGCAATTGTTCCTTCCAATGTGCACTTAATAATACTAAACACCAAAGAAAGAGATAGGTCCACTCATCTTGTAAGACTTCATTAGGCAAACAAAACAGAAGGAAAGAAGTTCCTTCAGCCATTGGTTGCCAATTTATCAAAGAAAAATTACCACAATCCTTCAGACTTGGCTCCCATAAACATAGAGAATTGCACAAAACTATTTACCGTTCGAACTTAGTACTAGAAGATTCAAGAAACCCAGACAACATACATGCCATCCTAAAATGAGTAATGACAGTGCAGCACTGTAGCTACTGTTTACATGGATGCAAGTAAGTAGCTATCAAGCATCATTTTGTGTCCAAAGAAAGAGGACATACACAGAATTGCTCGAGTTTTAGACAGGATTAGCCAGAATTTGAACCTTGGTTGAGTCAGCCAAAGTTAGCACACTGAGTTGCTTCAGCTTCCGGAGTTGATTGGGCAACAGTGCAGGGAGGGTGCCAGAATTACCTGCACTTATATAAAAAAATAATTACTGAAACTATAAATGTGCATCTCTTGCACTCATCGATTAGATATTAGTACCAAACACAACAGACATTAGGATAAAAGAAATAAAAATTGCACTACATGATTATGGCAGTGATAGATGAAACAAGTAAAAGTTCTTGCAACCACAAATGTACTAAACTTAGCTTGAACTAGAAGCCCACAAGCATAAACGAATTCATGTCCACAATAACTTCACCTAAGAACAGCGAAACACGCACTAATCAACTAATCGTACTGGCAGGTAAAAAGGCAAAATGATCACCACATGTCAAGATCTGTTTTGAAGCATGGCCATGTGATGTAATGTGTTCTTGAATGGTTGCAGAAAATAAACCAGAAGACCAAAAGAAAATTTTGCACGATGAGTATGTTGAATCCCTCCATAATTAAAATACAAAGGCCACTACACACAAACAAGTTGGCATTAATATTATTAATTCAACTGAGCATCAAAGCATCATCACCATCCACTAAATGACTAAGATTCCCTCGATCCAGAGTTTCCAAACAAATTTCACTCGCATGCCCTGTCAAATGGATAAGTTAATAGTGCTAACCAAACACGTAACAGATCAGAGAACGCACCGCAACGCACGAACACAACAAACAAAGATACACGAACGACACAAAACAACAACCTAAAGGGCAATGAAATGTACGAATCGCAAAGGGAGGCCGTAATCTTACTCTTGTAGTCCTTCAATGTGCCATAGGCGAAGAGGCGGAGCAGGTCCAGCGACGACGCGTACTGCGTGCCCGCGAGCTGCACCAACGAACGAACAACAGCCACACCACATCATCAGATCGAATCAGACGCCCATCGACGAAAAACCCTAACCCTAACCGCGTGCGGCGCGAGGGGAAGAGACCAACGGCGAGTACCTTGGAGAGGGCGGGGAGGGAGAGGAGCTCGGAGAAGGCGAATAGGGCCGGGTGGGAGGTGGCCTCGAGCACGAGCGCCGCCAGTTGCGGCGCCGACGACGACAGCGCCGCTGCCTGCGCCGAGAACTGCTCGATTAGCTCGGCCTGCCGCCGCTCCGCGTCCATCGCCATCGCCGCCGCAGCCGCCGGCGACGGGAGGGGGTAGTAGGGTTAGGGTTTGGGGATCTCTCTCTCTCTCTCCTCTCTCTCTCTCTCTCTCTCTCTGGGGGCTTCGCCTTTCGCTTTCGCTTCGCCTCCTTGATGTCTCTCGTGTGGCTTTTAATTTTTGTTTCGGGGGCTTTGGATTTTTGTTTCGGGGCCGATTCGACTCGAGGGTGGTGGCGTGTCCGCCCGCCAGGTTGCCGCCTACTCGTATCGATGACGTGGGTGATGAGCTACGGTCGCTGGCCTTGCAACTGGTGGAGTTACTGCGATCTCGTCCGTTTGTTTTCGACTCCGATTACAAAACTGGAGTCCATATTAGATGTCTGTGCGTTGCACCAGGTTTAAAAGGAACTAGCTGCGTGTGTGTAGCGAGACGCCACGCAGGTTAGTGTGTGTAAACGGTTGATTATCGTTAATATTTCAATGCTGATGATATTTCGTTGTATAATTTGGTGAATATGGTGCAGAGAGCAAGCGTATCTGCTGTAGTGTGCTTTGATAGGATTGTTTTTGGCTACATTGTTCAGAGAAATAGTATGAATAATAAGAGGCATCAATAACCGCAGAGGAAAACATAATATATAGCTAAATTCAGAAAGGTAAGGTAGCACATAGTTGTTTTGCAGTAATTGGTATATGAAAGATGGGGGAACAAGTTGTAGGCGCAACATAGTAGACTTCTGTAATTAATGGAGAATATACTAAATACCGAAGCACAAATTACGTTGACCACTAACGCAGAACATTACACAAGAAGAGCACAACAATGATAGCAAACGAAAACAATTCATGATACAAAAGAAATAACTAACGCAGAAGAAACTAAGTGCATAAAAAAGGTAATTACCACAAGAAGGACTAACCAAAACGATGTAGAGGCGAAGCATGAACACAACGAGCTAAGACAACGATTCTTAGATGGTATATAACGTGGCCAACAAGATGCAGCAGTGCAGTGGCAATTAAATTGGAATGGTATCTGCATCCAAAAGAAAATAAGTAGGTAACAACAAACAAAAGCAAGAAGAAGCCAAGAAGGAATCAATAAAGCGACAAGTAGAAAATAGCAAACAAAAGGAGAAAAACCGACAAAAAACTTAGGAAGCACAAAAAACATAGAAGTGGTAAAAGGACTGTTGAGGTATATATTGCAGACATATCTATGGAATAATAAAGGCACATAACAAATAAGTTATGTGCCTTTATTATTCAGCAAAGGCAATTTAAAGTAATTAGCACAGGGAAAAACGACAACTTCTCTTTACTCCAAAGAACGAAATTTGAAAGTTAACAGCATTGCTGGAAACAAATAAGTTAGATTAAAAAAAACTTTAAAAACCTGTCGGATGTTTCGGAGCAGGTAATAAAGTATTCAGCATTGAAAGAGATGAAGGGAAACATGTGCGATCAATGCTTTTGCGCATTAAACAAATGAAGGCTTTGGACAACTGTACAATGCAGAAAAAGTTTTTCACACAAAAGGTCTGTATTAAATAATCAAAGGATCTTAACAACTATATCCTAGAAATAATGTGGCTTGTCTTCTACTGTCCTGCACAAAATATAGACGAACTAAATGCCCTTGTCCTTTCTCTAAATAGAAGAAATGGAGTGCACTATTAGATAAAAACATAGCTTGTTGGCGCCGCACTGTCTGCTCTATCTCCTATGATGGCAGGTGGAAGTCTGACACACTCTCATCCATACACCCCCTTAGTGGACTTGAATACTTAAGCTGACCAAAGACACAGTAGGTTGATAGTTAAATAACCTCACTTGGTTGATTTGCAAGAAACAATGTGATTCATCGACTGCTTATCCTCATCCAAACACACCCTCAATGGAACTGAATACTGAAAGCTAATTAATGACAGAATAGCTTGATCGGTGTGGTAGATCTGCAAGTTAGCTTTACATTAATGATGTGATTCATTGGCTGCTCATTCGACCAGATGTGAACACAACTTTTAATTTAGGAGCAAATCTGTAGCGTGGCCACCCAAAACTAATCACCGTCTATTGTTGTCTCATACCATGTGCTCCAGTTTACAATCAAACCTAAAACACGGAACAATTCCCCACCAACACAGCAAATCATATGAACCTTAAAACATAAAACAGTGGGGAATAGTCTGGGAGCACTATTCAAGAGATATTTTTTCTAATAGCAAAAGAAAGCAGATGGGACCATAATTGTTGGAGCAGCTGGGTGTACAAACTGTTAAACCAAACTTAACAGAAGCACCATATCTTGAGGTTTTATCTGAATATTCATTTGAACATAAGGGAAAAATTGCAAATATCGTACAACCACAAAGAACCTTTTCTTTGCTCCATATTGGGCATATTGTTATAATAGATGTACCAAATAAGATTAACTCAGGGTATGTCAGGTCAATTGAGGAGCGTATATTGAAACTTAGTGAACAGAGCAATGTTTAATTTTTCTTGCATCACACACCTTAAATTATAGAGACCACCAGCTTGCAGGGTTGAGGAATCTATCGACCATCCTGAAGAGATCGAACCGACGATGAACAACCAAGTAAACAAAGTTGAGTAGTGGGACACAAAAGGAAGCACCTAAAGCACACCGTTTTTACCTCCAATGAACTCTAGTATTCAGAAGTACTGGTGCAATGAAAACAAATCATTGAATGATCACGGATTCACATCATGACACTCAGTGTCCAAGGATGTGGAAGGCACTGAGGTACAAAAGAAAAGTGTGAAGGGGTGCCGAGCAGAAACAACCTTGAAAACAGCGAAGTCTTAGATTAAACAACTTGAGTAATGGCATGCGATGTAAGCAGCAGCACTACATCGAATTACACACAGAGTAAGCATCAGCAATATATCGAATTTACCTCAAATCAAAAGCATGGAAAGAGCGGTGTAACAAAATAAATCAATCACTGCACAAAGGAAAAGTGTGAAGGGGCGCCGAGCAGAAACAACCATGAAAACAATGAAGTCCTAGATTAAACAACTTGAGTAATGGCACACGGCGTAAGCATCAGAACCACATCGAATTACACAAAGAGTAAGCATCAGCAATGTATCGAATTTACCTCAAATCAAAAGCATGGAAAGAGCGGTGTAGCAAAATAAATCAATCACTAGATGACCAAGGGATCCTACCCATGGAGCATCAGGAAAGACTTCATCAACCCACCTGGGAATATAGAAGATTACATATAATATTAGCATAGCTAAAAAGTTACGTAAAGAAAGATATAATATTGGTAGCTTATTGAATAGAATAAAGCATGGAATGACTACTTGCAATGATGAAGTGATTCATATCGCTCATCCTCTGTCATAACAGTTCTCCCTTTGTATTTATGTGTCAACTCATCGTTGCAAAGATCCAACAAGAAGACATGCGTTAGGAAACCTACGCTTTGAAGGCACTCAGTTCGATCGAAGAACATCTTCTTGCATTACAATAGCCGCACCAAAGAAGTTCATTTTCAGAGAGTGCTTAGAGGCAATACTAACAAAGTTAATACCAACGAAGCTAAATGCACTCAATATATGGCATAAATGGGAAAGAACTGGCTCTAGGTATATATTCAGATTAGAAACATAGTGCTTGACAAGATCATTGCAGGATGACCTTTAAAGTGAAAACAAAGACTTGTACTTAAGAAACAGGCATGACTACAAGTGCAAGGCTCCTACTAAAGCAAACTAAACTCGGTTTGCTAGTTGTAGATGAACTAAATAGCCGTGGATCATAGTATCTGCAGCAAGTAGGGTAAAACTAAACTCGGTTTGCTAGTGTAGATGAATTAAACAAAGAAACCACAAGCACAATTCACGAGATCAACATAGTTCATAGTTCAAGACGGATGATATTTAGCACGTTAGGTCACCATGCGAATTGCCACAAAAACGAATTACGAGTTGTATCATCAAAATTAGCGGAGGCATGATACAAAATCGCATCGTGGAATTGTAGCGCAAGCCTCTCGAGGGTGTGGCGAGGTCGGCGTGCCCTGGCGCGGAGGTGGAGAGGTCGAGCCCGCAGCTCGAGCAGCGCGCAGCGTAGCGAACAGCAGAGCGAGCGGCGCCGGTCGCGCTTCAGGCCGACGCCACGACCTTGAGCGAGGTGAGGAGGCGCAGATCCGGCGAGCCGCCGAGCGCGGTGGTCGCCGAGGTCGGCGACGTGGCGTGGAGGTAGTCGACGGGCGTCCGGCGCCGACGGCCCACCGAGGCGACGAGTGGAACCCACGGGTGGAGGCGTAGGGGACGGCGCCGTCGACCAGCGCCGGCGTTGCGACCACGAGCGGACGAGGAGGTGGGTCTCGGCGAAGACGATGAAGTCCCATCCGTCTTGGCGGTTGGGGCGGCGCCGGAAGGTCGAGGAGGTGTACCAAAGTGTAGAAGGGCCGACCATGGATCTGGCGCGATCCGGCGGATCCGGTCGAGGAAGCCAAGCGCGCAGAAGGTCGAGGAGGGCGACGCGCGCGCAGGGAGACCGGAGAGGAGGGGCGCCGCGGGAGAGGAGATGCGCCGGGAGGGGCGAGAGAGGCGCCGGGGGAGAGGAGAAGGGGGCGCGCGAAGGTCGAGGAGGGCGCGCGGCAGGGAGACCGAGAGGGCGCGGCGGGTAGGGGTGAAAACGGATCGGATAGTTTCCGACCGATCCGGACGAATACGGATACGGATTGTGTCGGATCGGATTTTTTTCGGATAATTCTCGGATCGGATATGGATACGGATTTTTTTTATCGGATACGGATACGAATACGGTAAGCCTAGTATCCATTAAATACGGATACGAATACGGATAATCCGGATAAAACGAAACCGGATATCCGGATTTTCTAGAATCTCCCCGTTTTCTTATTTCCAAAATCCGAATAAAATCCAAAAGGCTCTAGAAAATAGCAATTAAATCCCAAAAATTCACCAAAAATACCAGAAAAATCCTTGAGACTTGAGGAACACAAATAAAATATTTTTAGCTCATGTTAAAGTTTGATTTAATCATATTAAATTATTTTAAATTCTAAAAATTTATTTTAAGCTTGATTTAATTCCAGAAAATTTATTTTTAAAAAGAGGGCTTTATAAACTCCAGAAAACCAGGATGTTACAAACTATTTACGTATTTTTGTTAATTTTGGATGTATAGTTTCAGGGGTTTTCATGTTCCGATAAATATTCGTAACCGTATTCGTTTCGATTCGTATTTGATCCGTATCTGTATTCGATATTATTCGTATTTGTATTCGTATTCGAGTTATCCGTATTCGTATCTGTATCCGAAAAAAATATGAAAACAAATATAGTAAAACCATTATCTGTTCGTATCCGATCCGTTTTCACCCCTACCGGCGGGGGAGAGGAGATGCGCCGGGGGGAGGGGCGAGGGGGGGCGCCGGATGGGGGAGGGTGAAGGGGCGCCGGATGGGGGACGAGGAGGAGCCGGATGGGGGAGGGAGAAGGGACGCCGGTCGAGGAAGCCGGGGGCGGCGCCAGAAGGTCGAGGAGGGGCGCCGGGGGGGGAAGGGCGAGGAGGGGCGCCGGGGGGAAGGGCGAGGGGGGGCGCCGGATAGGGGAGGGAGAAGGGGCGCCGGATGGGGGGAGGAGGAGCCGGATGGGGGAGGGAGAAGGGGCGCCGGATCGGGGGGAGAGGAGGAGCCGAGGCGGGAGGAAGAAGGCGAGGTGTGCGGCGAAGAACGCGAGCCGCGGCTCGCCAACCACGGGAGAAGGAAGCCGCGGCTTGCTCGAACGCATACACGCGTCGGACCGAGCGCAGGCGAGGGTGCGCGCACGCGTCAGGCGCAGGGCGAGCGACGCCGACGTGGATGCGCTCGCTGCTTG
The DNA here is from genome assembly GCA_036346265.1 of Melocanna baccifera. Classification (NCBI taxonomy): domain Eukaryota; kingdom Viridiplantae; phylum Streptophyta; class Magnoliopsida; order Poales; family Poaceae; genus Melocanna; species Melocanna baccifera. The sequence goes on from CM070695.1 coordinate 14,269,135, forward strand.
CGAACCCCCCCGGGTTTACTATAGGTATGATGTGATGCATAATCATCAAATTTGATCCAAATTATACAATAAATATTAAAAATAGAAAACAGTACACGAGCATATAAAGAAAACTCTTGATAGGCAGTGGGATTAATTCTCAACCATAACAATCTTTTTCAAATGCAAATCTAAATGCATTCTTCTGTAAAACTACGAACAATAGATCATCTCTACTAATTCAACTAAGGGGGTGATCGGAATAGCGATGGCTTTTGGCTGAAAAAACATCAGAGTCGGGTCAAAAAAACATGAGTGAGTTAGTGGATAGTGTAGTGAATAGTGAAAAAAAAGCTGAAGCCGAAAAAAACCGAAACGATCAGGGCCTAAAATACACCTCTGATATGAAGAATGACATGGCAAGCAAAATAGCAAATAAAGCAAGTAAAACAACTGTGAAGTGGCTATGCTATTTGCATTTCATCGTGAAATATCATCTTGCAATCTCAAACAAAAGCGAAACAATTCAGTAAGTTGCACTTATATATCTACCTATCTAACCCCCTCTCTCATTCTCCCAACTCGTTTTTACCTTTCTCTCTCCCCTCCACCCGTGGCGCATAGTGGCTAGTTGCAGTGTAGCACCCCGCGACGAGTGGTGGCCCGCGGCCGACGGCGGGTAGTGGCACAATAGGCGAGCACGGTTGGGAGAGGTCGGATCCGTGGTGGCATATCGAGAGACTGTCGAATCTAGCATCATTGTTGTCTTCGGTTGTTGGGTCCACCATCTTTCTTGGCTTAGGGCACCGATTTGGAGGTGACCTAACCCACAACCGCTGGATCCAGTGCCCTCAACATCAACATGTTAGATCGGCCATCTCCAAGGTCGACGCCATCGAATCTGCTGTCCGTGAGGCCGGTGCAGCCGGATCCCCTGTTGCGGAGATCATCGCTCCAGATCTGCCCACCTAACCCCACCGGTTTCACGGTTCTTCCTCACCTCCAGCGATGTACACCTTGTCTGAGTCGATGTACTCTGTCTCACTGTTCGTTGTCCGTGCCGATGCACTCCAACGTCCTAGTCGTCGACTTCGGTGGTGTACACTTTCGTTTAGTCGTCGTCCTTAGTGGTGTACACTAACGTCTCATCGTCTGCACCGGTGTGCTCCTCTTCTTCACCATCGAGTACCATTCCATGTCTCGACTCTTCTTCATCATCCTAGTGCAGCAGCATCAAGATGGCGCACGGGAGGAAGAAATAGCAATGGCTCCGAGGGGAGAGGACAAATCAAAGGCATTTCTTGCCTCGCTATGTGTGAATAGTGCAAAAAGTGGAAAACATGCGCAGAGCGATTAAGCAAGAATGAGCGATATAGTAGTTTGGGGGCTGACGACACGAATCCAAGTGTCAACGCATGCAAGAGAAGACCAAAGGTAGGAGAGGTGAACGGACAAACTTTACTTTTATATTAGTAGAGATTTGAATACCTAAACTAAATTTAAGGGTGGTTTAGAACGCATGAACTAAAAATGCAGAACAGTGAAAACGTAGTAAAGGAATAGTAATAGAATGGCAAAATATAGGAATAGAAATGATAGTACGTCTGATACAAAGCGAAAAGTAGGACAACCCACTTGTTAACGAATGACTCCACCCCTCATGCTTCACTCCTATTCTTTGCCACCATTGATCCTCCTCCTCCTCATCCTTCAGTGGCATGATGATAGCTGGAGTTCGCCACCCAAGTTCTTGTTGCTGGAGCCACGCTACTCCCTCTTTCTACATGCATATTGTTAGTCTTTAGGAAGCTTCGATTGGAGCTCCACCTTGTGTGGCAGCAACAAGGCATTGAGACCTCGTGAGGTGGTGGAGGAGCTCCATGGCAAGGGCGGTGAAGCCTCTTGAGCTCAACCAGGGAGTTTATGGTGTGGGCTAGCCTTGCTCGCATTAGAACTTGGCTTGCCTACGACGATGTGTCCAGTCAAACGGCCGATCGCATCCTATACTACTATGAGCATGCCCCTTGCCACCATTGTTACTTCCATCTTCTCCGCAGGTTTTGTTTGCTTTTGTAGAGAAATTTGTTGCATCGTGTTTCCTCAATTGTGGCACAAAGAGGGATAGAGGATGCTAGAGGGGAATGACTTGTGGGTAAGAGGGTGGTGGTAACAGTGGTGGTCACCAATGGTGGGTTATGATGCGAACTTGTTTGCACATAGCAAGTCAATGAGTGTGGCATCAGTGCAATGCACCGGTGATAGAATCACACAAACAGCACAAGAGTCAGAGCAAATTTTCTATTGGTTGTAGCTCTTTTTTAATTTCCCGTGAAAGTAAGGGTGAGAAAACCTTTCCAGATGATTGCTTGGCTCTTGTTCCTTTGTTCCAAACAATGAATGAGAAAACAAATACTTAGGAATGTGTTTCCTTTGTTTTTCCTATGTTTTTCCTCCAATTCAAATGAGGCTAAATCTTTTCATTTTTAAGAAGCAATAGCCCGTTTGGAATGTAGGGTTTGGTGATCAAGCTCTTCCAATGAGTATGACGGTATTTATTGCAGTGAGACTTACTCTTAGAGTAACTCCGATCTTCATCTTGACTCTAAGCAATAAGTAATACGTGGATGCCTAGAGATATGGGTTTGTTCTTTTTGACTTCGGTTTTTGGTTTTTGGCTGCCTTTTGACTGTTTGTGAGAGAGAATGTAGAGTAATAGAAACTAGTATACGGTTTTGATTGATATAAATAAAGTCGTTATAGTGTGTAGTACAATCAACTTATAGATCCCATTTTAAAAAGACATTCTATATGAAAGCTAGTTATTATAGAAAAGTCAAAATACAGCTTTTAGAAGCTGAAAAGAACAGCCCCCATGAACATTTTTCACCATTGTGATTAGTTGAACACAGTAGCATTATCTATATAATGCATGCCTCCTTAATTCCATCCCTTCATTTGGTTTGGCTCAAGGAAAGAAGCAATTCCTTAGATGCATTGCGCCTTGTTGAGAATGTTCTTTCTCTAATGGGCATTATTACTTCCTTAATTGCAAAATTTTGTAATACAATTAATGCCATGTTTTTTTAGGCTACGACTAATGACTTTTGTCTGTACTTTTTTGAGATAGCAGTGGATGGTGGAGATGTTGACGCGAACGTCGCACACAGTTTTGGGCTTGAAAAACTATTGAGAGAATATGTTTCAATAAGTCATCCCGTCTGTTTTGACTTTTGAAAAAGTCAATAGGCAAAAGTCAAAAGCCCAAAAGGATATGACCTTAAATTGTCCTACAAAATTCATGCAGTCCAAAACCACCCTACGTGAAAATGGCACATTTTGAGACAGGCTATGGACTTTTAGGCACATTTGGTAGGGTGGGTTCTTTTGGGCTGAGCCTTATGGCTTAGCTGTGGTTTTTAAATTCTAGTTTATTTGTGAGAGACAGTACATAGAGAGAAATAATCGCATATGATTTTAGCCAGTACTACTAAACTCCATATAATTTATACTATAATTTACCTGTAGACCCCGTCTTAAAAAAATGCACCATTTAACGGCGCGTTACTGTACATCCATTCATAACCCATAGGCTCCAAGCTAAAACGAACCCACCCATAACCAACTAGGAATCATGGCAGTAGTTGTAAGTTGTAACCATCGTTCATAGTTCAACTAGGACAGACTGCATACTCTTGGTTGTTCTATCGCAATTTCAACTATCAAAAATAAACCCATCAATTAAAGATGACAAATCATAAGGGATGAAAGCAAATCTCCCTAAAACAACTGTAATAGACCTTGTTGTAGTAACAGGGTCTGTTCATATTGGTTTCTGCTTTTAGCTTTTACTTTTAAAAGCAAAAGCTAATACAAATGCTCTAGTTTCTATAAGCCATTTCTATCAGTCACTACTATTCATCAATCATTAGCCACTACTTTTTACTTTCACATATTACAACGTACTTTGTATTTTATTATATTACAATTCTATAAGTCACATGGCCGTCCGAATATTTTAGTGTCTTTCGTTGCACCGTCTTTCTTACATAATACACTACTGTTCATCAGTTACACTACTATTCATTAGCCGTTTCTATCAGTAACTATTATTCATCAGTCACAACTAAAAATCATCAGCAAAAGCTAATATGGCCTTTCCAGCTTTTGAAACCGGCTTTTGATTTTTGCTATAGTATCTAACTTTGAAACGAAATATTTTTTAAGATGGTATCTACAAGTTAATTGTAATACACGTTAAAAGCCCAACATTTGTACATCCAAAATTACAAGTGAATATCTCTCTCCGTAATTTTTATTGCGAACAGACAAAAATCAAAATTTTTAGCCAAAAATTGTAAGCCACAGTCACAAAGAACATGCCCATAGTGCCCAAGCACAAGTAGGCTTCACATTGTTTGTCTTACACCTACATTCATGTTTTAGTAGTGTAAGTTTAGGGAGCCACAATGCAATTTACTCTTAATAAAATATGGACACTTTCATTTGGCTTGTTTCAAATATGAAAATTTCACATAAAACAGTATAATGCCTGTATAATTGTTATATTCAAAATGGGACCTATAACATAGTGAGAGCTTAAGGAAATCCATACTACACCACCCAAGAGTGGCATGTTTAAAATATTAGAACATCGGGCGCGTTTTGCGTGTCTTACCATGACTTCAATTGCAGAAATTAATTCACAACTTCAAAGTTACAATAGTAAAATTGTAGTACCTGAGGAGCATGCCGTATAAAGTCTCTATGCAACTCCAGGATAATGAACTAATCCTATGGGTTGGGTAACCACGTCCTACAGGTGCGATGGTAAATAATTATACAATAAATACTTGGGTACACAATTTCTAAAAAAGTGTGCAACACTGATAAGAAAAAACAGGGGATCACAATCAATAGAACCAAAAGGCAAGTATAGCCCTGTGAATATCAATTTGATATTAAATAGAAACATATCATAATAGTGTAATTATATAAATATGAACGGGGGAGGGGGGCAGCACCTCATCATTTTCAAGAATGCCAGTTACTAATGCTCGATAGTATTTTGAAATTTTTCATTCTTTGCCAAGCTCTGTTTCATCCCTATAAATTATGTTAATCATTTAAACAGTACTGGGTGGTGCAAAGAATAGAAAGAGAATCTTTTCAAATTTGAAAGAGAAAAAGTTTTGCACCTAACACGCAGGTCATCAGTGATAGCAAACACATTAAATGCACAGCGGTGACAAACATTGTTATGTGAGTCATATTTCATTGCAGAAGCACTTTTGTTATACCTGTGACCATCCTTTTCCATTTATATAGTTATATATTAATATATTATAATTTGGACCTTTTTCTGAGACAATAGTGTTGGTATGGAAAGAAAATTTTGCACTAACATCTTGGAAAACATCAAAGAAATGCCCAAGACAACTACGAATTGTTTCCCCTAGATTCCTAGTTTCACACGCAAGGAACAATTTTACAGCTGGTAGACCTCCAGGGGCCTGCGGCGGTGTCTTGCGGCGGCCGGCCAGGGAGGAGAAAGGAGCCGACGGCGGGAGGGGAGGAAGAGAAAAACGAGGAGAGTACAATCACAAGGAAAGCTCGAGAAAGCTCACTGTACAGTCGGCGGAAGCGGGGAGAAGCCAAGGCGGCCCGGCGGCGCGAACCCATGGCGGCGTGGGGTTGTTGCCGTGGAGGGGGAAGCTCGGAAATGCTCGCGCGAGGAGAGCCTGGAGGCACCGCCACGGTGGCCGGCGCCGGCGTGCGCCCTGCCTCGCAGGTACGGGTGCACCACAGCTGCAGCTGAGTCCATCCACCCCCGCGAGCATCCTATCCCGCGGCGACGGCGGGGGAGGAAAGGGGAGGCGGCGGGAGATGGGGAGGCGGTGAGGGAGCGGGGGACGAGGAGGCGGCGGGGCAGCGGGGAAGGAGGGGGGATTGGGGGAGAAGGGGGCGGCGGGGGAGGGGGGAAGAGGAGGCGACGGGGTAGGAAGGGGTAGGGAGGGAAGCGGCGGCCGACGGGTGAGTGGGGGAGACAGCGGGGGAGCGGGGGAGGAGAGGGGAGGCGGCGTGGGAGGAGGGGGGAGGGATGCACGGATGAGCGCAGCACAGAAGGGAAGGAGGGAGGCGGGGAGTCGGCATGCGCCTCGCCACGCCTCGTCGCGTGAGGGTGGCTGCGGGCGTATGAAACACAGTCGTACGAGCAAATCAGAGTGGGTTTTAATAACTCTGATGAGTATTTATCGAAAATGGTATAATTTCCGTAGCAAACACGAGAAATTTTCACGTTCCATGCGACGCCTCAATTGTTTGATAACCGTTAACAAGGGCAATTCCTTTTGAAAGTGCCTTTATTCGATGATTTTTTTTCTTTCAAAAAGAGACGTTCCAACGACCTCATGTCGATCAAGTATCAACAAAATCTCCACAACGATTTGACCGTCCGTTTGGGTCCATCCATATCCACCTCTACGTCTGGTCGCGTCACGGACTAGAAGACAAATGGCCATCCCGATGCACTTTTGGCGGGCTCCACGTGGCAGCGGGATCGGACGCGGCCGCCGGCGCCAGCAGAATCCCGGACGGTTGCGGCAAGCCGGGCGTCGCGATCGCGCGGGGGCGTCGACGTGCCACCGCCGTCCCGTGCGTCGCCGGGTTTTCCTGGCCAAAACCGACCCGCTTTATGTTGCCCTGCTCCGAGGCCAAAGCTCGCCGTAGCGTGCCGGTGCTCTCTCCCCATTCTAAATGATTCAACTGTTATGTCGTTTTGCAAATTGCAACTTGGTAATTAGTTGCTAATAAATTGCAACATTAGATGATGTTTTGGGGTGTCTGACTGATGGCTTTTGGTTGAATTGATTAGTAGTGGTCGAAAAAAATATCTTATAGAAGGGGAGGATGAGCAGTGAAAAAAAATATGAAAGAAACGCACACGCGAGATAGAAACGAGATGAGTGAATTACGTGATGCCTTTATAAGCCTCTGTCTTATCTTTGAAGCAAATCAAAAGCAAAAAAATATAGACACATTGGAGGAACCGGATGTTCATAACTAATAGGAACACTCTTCGTATGGAGCATGGACGCAATGCAATGGATATGATACTGAGAGCGAGCATGTAGGATAACCTATTGCTTGTCAGTGGTTTGTTAGGATTGTGCTCGAGAATTTGGCCGCCGTGTTTGCTGTTGCTGCTAGTTGCTACTAGACAAGGAGATTTGGATCGAGAACGAGCTTATCTTATCCAGCCTTCAGGCTAGAACACACTATTTTTCAGAGAAAAACGCAACCGTCTTTGGTATGGTTAATCAAACCAAACGTCCACTTCCCTACTCTTTAATCAATCTTAAAAAAGAACTATTTAATCTTATCATCAAGGCGTATACGCAGTCACTAAGCACTAGGCTGGGTCTTTTGAATTTTCGGCTGAATATCTCATTTGATCCTTTTCCACGCTTATTGCCCGATCTAGCCCCCTCACACGGCTGAGGAGTGCGCGAGGGGAGGTGGTGCGGTCACAGAGCGCGCAAAGAAGGTGGCGCGGTCGGGCTGCACATGAGGGGGAGGTGCCATGGTCGGGCTACGCGTGAGGGCGGTTGCCGCTTTGCTCTGTCTTCGCAACGAGCGCGACGAGGGAGCACTGTGCATTGACGGTGTCCCCGCTTGGTGATGAATGGGTGCTCGAGCAGCTTGACCATGGACGCGTGCCACCCGGCCTTCTTCTCGAGGCACCATACTATGAAGTCCTGGAACTCTTCGGACGCTGTGGCCGACAGCTCCAGCCCCTCGCCAAAGCATATGGTGGCGTTGCCAACCGCGCCACCTCCCTCGCACGTAATCTGATCGTGCCACCTTCCTCGCGCGCTCTGCAACCACGCCACCTCCCCTTATGCACTCTCCACCCACGCGAGGGGCTAGATCAGGCAATACGCATAGGGAAGGAACCAAATGAGGCATTCTCGTGCTGACGAGGACCAAAATGGCCGAAGATTCAGGTATTTTCTCCGACTTATTATTTTCTGCTATAATAATTAACTTTTAAATAATATATTTTAAAGATAACATTTAGAAGTAAATTATAATAGATACTATATCAAATTTAGCTATACTAATTAAAATTATATAACTATTTTATACTATTTCTTAGAAATAATTAAAATTAAAAAAACCATACGGCGCAAGCAACGACAGCTGAAAACAACCCTAAGGGGGTGATCGGAATAGCGATGGCTTTTGATTTTTGTTGGAAAAATACTGTAGTTGGCTGATTTTTTTACTGTAGCTGAGTGGCATGTTAAGCATAATTAAATTTAAAAAAATGTAAAAATAAAAACGGCTAGCTAGTCTAGTGCGGATAATGCAAAGGAATATGAGAAAAAACGGTACGTAAAAAAACCAAAAAACAAAAAAAAATTCACTACGTGACAAAAGTGATACAATGTTTTAATCGCTGCTATAGTATTTTAATGGTTAAACAGTGTTTTAAGCCAATTGCCGGAACACGTCACCGACACACCCACACCGCCCTCGCTTTTATTATTCAAACCCCAGACCCCCACTTCACCCACCCTTCTCTTCCTCCCCCACCACCACCGCCTCGCCGGCGGCGCCGACGCTAGTTCCGGCCGAGCTCTCCCGCATCCAAGCCGGCATGGCCTCACCGGACGTCGCCTCACCGAGCCGCATCCCCGCCGACACCACCGCGCCGTCGCCGGCGTCCCCGCCGCGGCGGCTCGCGTCGGCGCCGCCCGCCGTGGACGCGTCCGCGGGCTCGTCCCTGGCGTCCGCACACTCCGGGGAGCTCTCCGGGTCCTATGCCTCGGTGGGTGGCGCTTGCTTGGGGATTGGACTTGTCGGAATCCTACTGCTGCTTTTTTTTGGCTAGGGTTTTTGACGCGGTGCGGTTTGATCATGCAGAGCCCGTTGCTCGCGAGCAGGAGCGAGGAGTACAGGCTTCTGTTCCGGCTGCCACCGGACGAGGTAATTCGCGTGGGCGATTCAAGTACTTGCTGGTTGCTTCCTCTCTTCGCTCTAATTGTTGACTTCGGACTGTGATGCGCCGTATTGGGGAAATCTGGGTTCGCAAAAGGTGGAGCTGGGGCTGGGAAAATTTAATTTTCTGTGGACTTTTGACTAGTTGGGCAGTGGTCGTTTTCTCCCCGATAAACCACACCATGACCAATTCGTTCGGTTTTGCTTGATCCGGAGTACGGCAACATCGTGTTGTGCCAATTTGGTCTCGTCTATTGAATGTACAGTGGTGTTGATGGTTGAATTATGGATGAATTTTGAGGAAGCTTGCCATAATTGCGGCTGATTTGCTGGTGAATTTGCCTTGATTCGATAGTCAATTGGTGGTTCCGTGGGCTCTTTTATGACTTAATTTGGTTGATGATTGATTGAGCGGCACTTTGATAAGTGGATTTTGAGTGATTCTACTTGTTAGGTAAAACAAATTATGAATCTAGCATTTCCTATCACGATAACATGCCAAGTTCAGCTTTTGACTGACGAGTAATTTCATGAATTACTAGATTGTGTATAGGTTGGCCCTGAGTTGATATTTGTGGATTACTGTTTCCATTTGAATAGAGCATAATCCTGATTTTCAGAAGTATGCTTCTGATGGTATTCTTTCATGTTCACAAGTGATCATGCATCATATTGTTTGTCATGTACTCAATGTTTTGAATGCTAAGTGGTTATATGGTGCATTGCAGGTTCTTGTACAAGATTTTAACTGCGCTCTCCAAGAAAATATTCTTCTTCAGGTAGTGTAGTTCTTTGTAACATCATTCTGTGTTATTTATAGTAACTCTCTACAATCCATATCACTTCCATCGCGAATCCATGGGAATATTCATACACTATCCATATTTAGTGCAAATTTGAGGTCTGCCATAGGATCTGTCATGTACAGGCTAACAATAAACTCTCATGCACAGGCTAACAATAAACTATATCTGAATTGTATTCAATATAATTTGCATGACATGCATGCGACCATCTTACTACATTGGGCTAGATTTATCTATGTTTGAATATGCATATATTAATGTGAGACATCTACACCTGCCAAATTCAATTAAAGCTTGTGCCTTTGATATATAAAAACATTTGCAGATGTACAGAAAGGCTTAACATGAAATTTAAATTAAGCCATCAAAATTTAATCTTGCGAGGGAATTTCCTTTCCCTTGTTAATAAGGTGCTCATGTCCATTTACTATCCTTGTTGTCTTACATGTATTCTTTCATTTAAAACAACTGCATTATTTGACAATGTAGTTTTCACTAATGCTTTTAGGTAGTGCCCTGTGCATCAAAATCCACTAGGTTGTTTGACAAATACAAACTGTAGAAATAAACTGTAAGCTTAGTCATATCATTTTGCAGGACAAATAGCTTAGTTATATCATTTTGCAGGAAATAAATATATGCTTTAATTTCAGCCTGGTTAACGATTTTCTGATTCTAATAAATATACATTATTATGCAGGGGCATATGTATTTATTTCTACACCATATATGCTTCTACTCTAACATTTTTGGGTATGAGACAAAGGTAATAAATGATATGAAGATTTGTTTATCATCATTTGTACTGTTTTATACTTTTATCTTGCTTAGTTGCACTTCTTCGAGCAGTAGATAACCAATTAATATATATACTTCATAAATATTGTTGAGGCATAAAGGATTTTGGCGATGTCATTGCTTCAATGTTGCTTTGTATCATTTAACACAATTAACACATTATGTTGCACTAAATTCATCTAAAGAAACATTGCCCTCAGAAGGTTTGCTTGAGAAATTTGTTGGGAACCATGTTAGTCTAAATTAGTCTGACTCTTTGTGCCTTGAAATTTTACATTATTGATGATGTGCCATTATAAACAGCGTTTGCACTCTACTCTACTTTATCTTTCACAGTGTTCTGTTACTTCTGTAATAGGCTAGATGATTAGCATCTGGAAAGTCACATAGGCATAAACTCTATTAATTTATTTGAAGTCTAAACAAATGGTGGTTTTTACTTACTTTCCATTTTCTCTGTAGTCACTATAATTAAATATCTAAATTTTGGAAAGTCTGAGCAATTTTTGGTAGCTTATTCAGAAAGCTAAAATTGAACTGGAAACTGAAAGGGATGGTTATCCAACTAAGTTATTATAATGATTGCTTGTTACCGTTTGCAATTTACTTACTGATGATAGTTTGTTGCTACATTATAATTATTCACTTTCAAATACTCAAATCAATAGTGTTGTGTTTCTACTGTTGATCATTATCTTAGTTACATATTAATATTTTTAGACCAATATACATTGCCCACACTGATAATTTCTTTTTGACTACCTTCCTCTGACATTGTTTTTCTGTCCAGAAAACTGTACCTTTGCAGGATGTGACTGATGTTCGTAAAGCAAAAACAGCTGCTATTTTTCCTAACGCCATAGAAATTATTGCTGGTGCCAAAAGGGTGAGGGCCCTATCACTGTCTTGATTTCCAGCATATATTAGATCTCTTGCACTCAAGTTGCATTACTTGCAGCACTTCTTTGGATCTTTCTTGTCACGTGATGAAGCCTTTCGCATTATAGTAGATGGTTGGGAACAGCATATCAGTGATGCTAGATTGCTCCTTGAGCATCAGGTTAGCAGACTTTTGTATACGAAATGTTAATAATGACTTCTATTTGTTGACATGGCAGCATACCAGTTGCTGCTTAGGAGTTATAAAGAAGTTCATTTGTAAAAAAGTTGTTCGTACTTGCTCTATTTCTGCACTACAGGATACAAAATCACCAAGCAGCAGTGACGAAAATGGTTATGTTTTGTTGGAAGGAGCTAAGGAATCTAAACAAGATGAGGATTCATCGCCATTGGACAGGTTTTTGCATCCTCTCTCGGGTTTAGCACCATCAAATGAACTTTACTCCTTTATAATTATTTATGAATGTTGATTTGAGTCGATTGGACTGTAGGTCTGCCAATGTTACAGCTGTCACGAGTGGCAGTGTTGATACTGGTGATTCAGACATCAATATTTCCAAGAGGTTTTCAAAAGTGCCGGAAAATGGAGCTGAAGACAACTCTACCACACTTAACCCATTCAGCTTGGGGCCATTTGATGATGATGCCCCTAATGGTTTGTTTGGATCATCTTTTTCTTTGTCTTTTTTGATGTGATTAATGCTTCTGCTAGGCTTTTCTTGCATGACTATTTTGCTAATTGGCCATCACACCTTTTTTCCCAGTACCTGAATCCTATACTTTGATCACGGAGTCGAAGTTTCAGGTTTTCCAGAATTTATTTATTTTATAGTGCTATTAAGTATTAGGATGACTTCACCATGCTAACATACTAATAACAGGTGCCTATCGAAGTTCTCTTTAGTGTGTTAATGTCTGATGGTGCTTTTGGCTTTTTGGATGATTTCCACAAAAAGTGTGGTGACAAAGGTTAATATCTGTTTATTTTCATCTTTTCTATTAACACCTTTTGATCAATAGTATATTCTTCTAAGACCTAGATGATCTGCAGAATTCTGTTGTTCCCCATGGCGTTTGGATGATCAAGGAGGACTTGTAAGGGATGTCTCATTTTTGCATCCAATTAAAATTTATCTTGGTATGTCAAGAGTTTTTTGTCTACCAACTACCATTTGACTGAATGTAATAATTGGCATTGAATATGTTGTTGTGTTCCATTAATTGCTTTAATTTTCATAATATTGATTCCTCTGAGTTGTGTTTAGGTGTAAAATTTGGAACTTGTCAAGAGGTTCAAAAACTTTGTGTGTACAAAAACAGGTTAGTCATACAATTCTGCAGGTAGTAAAGCACTGTTCTCTGAAAATTATGATAAATATGAAGTCAGTTGAGATGCAATATTTTTTTTTCAGAAAGTTGAGATGCAATATCAGCAGTTTTTTTACCTTTTGTTGGTTGTGTGAACTTCTTGCTGGTGGATTCTGGAATGACCTTAATTAGGACTGTCTTTGTAGCAGAATAAAATCGTGTTTGTTCTTATTGATTACTTGGATGTTAGCTCGATTAGGTCATACCTTCATGGCAGTCGATTGCGATATACATTTCCTTACTTGGCAATCGGATGTACTCATGCCAGCTTTTGTGTTAATATATACTCAATTGTTATTTGCATTTGAAGACAACTATGCTACTTATCATCTATCCATGTTTCCTGTTGAGTTTAGCATATTCTTGTTTCTTGTAGTATATGGGGGTGTTCTTTGCGGCTTCTAGAAGCGGCTTTTGACTTTTGCTACAGTAACTAACTTTTAAACGGAGTATTTTTTTAAGATGGGGTCTACAAGTTAATTGTAGTACACGTTAAAAAAACTAATATTTGTATCATCAAAAATCGCAAGCGAGTATCTCTCTTTTCGCAATCTCTGTCGCAAACAGCCAAAAAGCCATTAGCCGTAGCCAAAAGCCATCAGCCGCAGCCGCAAAGAACATGCCCTATGTCTTCTCTGGTCTTGCTATATGTGCTAAAAGAGCTTTATATTCCCCCTGACGAATAATTTATGTTTAAACTACTGATCTTTCTTTTTCTTGTTTACCTGTTCACAGGCATCTCGTGATTCAGACATCCCAGACAATTGGTGATGCACCATATGGGGACCATTTCACTGTTGAGGTGAGGAATCTAGTTAGCAATGTTGGTTCATCAAGTTTGAAATTACTTTTGCCCAATAAACCTCAACTGGAAATGGAGCAATGTGTATGGTGGCTTTGTTTTGTGGAGGTCATGGACCTGATCACCTGAATGTGGTAATGTAATCCAAGTTGAGAAAGAGCAAGAGCAAAGCACAAGCTTGAACCTGAATCAAACTATTTAAAAACTGGAACTAACATTAACTCAACTGATATGAGAATGACACAGGTATCAGAATTAGCATTGTCATGAAAGTGAATGCCAGCTTCCTTTTTTGGTCAATGGAATAGGGTTTTTTGGAACTTCTATTTTGCTTCTATGAACTTACTGTTAATAGAAATGATGAATATTGTGGATGCTATATGTTATCGCTGTACTTACAGAAATCCCAGATGTCCCATTGTATAAAAGCTGAAATGGTGTTGCTAGCTATATAAGTATTGGTTTGCTTTCTTGGTGCTGCGTGAAATTATTGTTGGTCTACTTTGCACACAGGGGATCTGTGATGTTGAACAAGATGGCATTGATGGAAACAGTTGCTACCTCAGGGTATATATTAATGTAGCCTTCTCAAAGAAAACCATATTTAGAGGTAAGATACATTTCTTGTATCCTGAATGCTCTAGCACTTTTCAAACAATATGCTTAAGGCCCCGTAAGGCCTTGCTTAGCTTGTCTTATAAACCAGCTGAATACACTCCTATTAGCTTTAGTTTCTCAGTGAAAGGGGACATTAACTCCATTTTTTTTAAAGCTAGCTGGTTGGCTCTAGCTTCAGCTTATGTGCTGATAAGCTTTAGGCTAGACAAGTCCTTATAGTTTATTACCATAATCTGTGTATTTTAACAAGTAGGTGTATCTTTTGTTCCTTTTCCTTTTTGTGGTGTAGTTTTATGCACGAAAATTGAAGAAATATACTGAGAAGTAACTATATGCACTTGGAAATCCCGCTGTAGTTAAATCAGTTCTGTCCATTACCTTCCATGTGCTTATTTTCTTGAGAATAAATGTTTGGTAGATTGGAGATGTTAAAACTTTTCATCTGTTCTCTAAAATTTTAAATGTAATTGATGCTCATTCTGGGATGCGCTGATCCCTTGACCCTTCCTTTGACCATAGTTGCCAGACTTAGTGCTGTTTTTCAGTTTCAATAGATAAATTGAGGAAGGTGGTTGCCTAACTGGCCCTTTGGTCTATTCTTGAGATGAATTCCCAGACACGTCCAGATTTAGTGCATAATCATATTTTCAGTGTCAGTTAAATCAAGGAATTCATTGCTGTCTAATGGACTTCTACACACAGATGTTTTAGTTGTGAACCAAACTCGGTGCCTAGTTAGATTTTTTACTTTTTTGTATGGAATTATTTCTAATGTATTCTTTCTTGTGTATGGTTGTGCAATTGGTTCATTCCCACTCCCAATTCCCAAGAGATCAATTTATTTCATTTATTAGAACTTGAGAGATTGCTGCTGCTTATTCTTTAAATCTCCTAATTACAGGGAAAATAGAGCAATCCACAAAAGATGAATGCCGTGAAGTTTTTGGTCTCTGGATCAAGCTTGTATGTCTTTTCTCAGACCAGGATCATATTACTACAAATGCTATTTACATTACATTGCATTGTAAATAATCCCATTGCATGCTTTTAGGGTCATGATCTTTTGAAGCAGGAGAGCAGCTCTCGATCAAAAGGTTTGTACATAGAATTTGCAGTTCACCACATATCAATCCTTTTTGCTACGGTTTCAACTTGCTTGATCCATTACGTCCTTGTTCGCTGCAAATATTTTTAATTCTGAAACAACTAAATGACAATTCCTCCATTCATTCCTACAGGAGCTTCCAGCTCAACTAACGCCGATGATCAATCAGAGGCTACTCCAAATAGTGAAAATCCTTTGAAAAATACAATCCCAGACGTGACTTCTGCACCAGATGAACCTGGTGTGAGAAGCCTCATTCCTCCTATTCAAGGTCACCAGCAAAGCATAGGAAGAGATTCTATTGCATCCACGTCACAAAAATTGTGTGGCTCAGTTACATCATATATGAGATCAAGTCAATTTGGTCCAGTGTCAGCGGTGATACTGGTGGCCATCGTCATCCTAATGCAGGCAAGTATCTTGTGGATGTTTGGTTGCGTGCATCTTTATTATGGCGAATGCTTGCTTAGTTTTTGGCCGACTCTTTGACACTGAGCTTTTCTTGCAGGTAACCATCATGGTTCTACTCACTGGATCCCCCAAGGTCTACATGGTTAGTCATGAGACCTCTGCAAGCAGCTTTGGTTCTTACGGCAGAGAGAGCATAGAGTGGGCGCGGAAGCAACTAAGCTTACTTGGTGAGGAGATGCGGATGGCGGAGGCGCACATGGAGAGGATGCAGCATGAGTTTGCCTGGCTCAAGTCTCACCTGGAGAGACTGGAGAGGCTGAGCAGCAGCAGCTCATGACCGGTAAATAGAACTATTGCGCACAAGCTGAGGCCAAGGTGAATATGGACGTGGCTGCAACCAATTGCTGTAATGTTCAGTTATTCTTTTTTTTCTGCTGTTCTCGTTACAGAGCGTACAGTTACAAGATCGAGTACGAGGCGATCGCTGTTGTAGAAACATTGCCATAAGGCGAAAATCCTGGTATAGCATTGGTGAGATGTATGTATATCTGGAATCTGGACTGTGCCACTGCGCTGGGCAGTTGGGCTGGTGTGGTACTACAGTGGTTCTTTACTTTTTCACAACAATTCACAACCAATGTGGGACTAATTCAATAGCGCACTATGGCACTACGCGTCGGTGGTGTAACAAAGAACATAAAAAAATAAGGCGCACGACACAAGCAAGATCTTGCATTGTACTCTTTATTTAACTTCAAATCATACAGAAGGATCACATTGTACCCTTGTACAGGAATATTTTCCCCAAGGATAATAGCCAAAATGGTATATTAATATTATACAATCGTTGTAATACTTCCTGTATTAAGGCCGGGTATGTTATACAAAAAAACTTTCCATTCTTTTTGAATTACATACAAATCTTTATTCTTTTTTCATATAGGCCTTTGTTTTTGTTTTTACAAAAATCATTTTTTTTATAAATACGTATAAGTCCTTGCTTTCAGTTTTTTTTGCATAGAGACATTCTGTGATATGGTGACTCTTTTAACTTCGGTTCATATGGTATCTAACATGAAGTGTCGGCATGGTTTGGTAGGTCGGGAGGCGGGGGTGGCGGCATAGCGGCGGGCCTTGGCCTCCACGAGCGAGGTGAGGAGGCGAATCAACCTAGGGTTCGTGATGCCATTGGGGTCTAGGACAGCAGCGAAGGCAGGGGCGACGTGGCTGAAGTCAGAAGTGGTGGCGGCCATGACGAGGGGAGATAAGATTCCGCGGGTGGAATCTAGGGTTAGGGGAATGTTCAGCCATGTTGGCCCGTGCGCCGTCGTATTTTCTGATGTAGCCCCCACTCGGTCGGAAAGCCGCTATTGGCCCCCTTGCGTGCCTGGGCAGCGTGAGATGTGTCGTGCGCTCTGTGGCCGCATGAGGTGGGGTGGCGTGCCAGGGAACGCGCAAGGTGGCCGGCGTGCCACCCTGGCGTGCGAGGTGGCCAATTAACCACACAGCTTTGGCTAGGACCGCCATGCATGCACGTATGTAGCAATATTTGCTAGGTCGAAGCATACGTCCATACGGCAGCTCAATACGAACACAAAATTTTCTGACGCAAGTCATTCAGTTGGAGGCCGTCATTAATACTCTAGTCATGTGGTTGCATTATGTGTACAATACTGCACCATCAATTTTTTCCCCTCTGGAGGGCTGTACCGTCTGCTTTTGAATGTTGCCCATTCACCAGGTAGAAGGAACCTCTAGCATTGTGTGCATGTTCTAACAGTGGCGGACCGATCGGTGGGTCAAGGGGGGTTGGCGCCCACCCTACCTCCGGCCGGAGAGTGGATACCCCCTAGCCCCCCTACCTCCGGCTGGGGCGCCACGCCGTCGTCGCCGCCACCGGTCACCGCCATGCCTGCCACCGGCTGGATCTGGACGGTGAGACCGTGAAGCGTGAAAGCAAAAAGGCCAACAAGAAGGCAAGATAGCATTGCAATAAAGTGCCAATTTAGGCCCAAAACAGCATTGTAGCAAAATGTAAAGGCCTAATCGATAAGGCCCATCAAAAATACACACCGAGCACTTGGGGAACGAAATATCCTAGATCCAATTCGGCCACAGGCCCACAGTACCACACTACAACAACAGCAAAGCAATTGAATCCTCGATTTCATCCCTTCTCAGCTACTCCTCCCCACGGCCTCACCTCTTGCAGTTGGCGGCGGCGGCACGGACGGGAGACGGGCAGACAGATCTGGAGAGCTGCGGGCGCGAACCGCCAGATCTGGAGGCAGGACGGCCGTAGGAGGCGTGGATCGACGCGCCGTCACACCGAGCCGCCGAGGCGCCGACAGGGCAGCGGCCGGCCGGAGAGGGAGGTGCCGAGCCGCCGAAGCGTGACCGCGTGAGCAAGACTTGTGAGGCGCTGGGCGCGAGCTTGTAGTGGGGAGGCCGCAAGACCGCGAGACGCGAGAGGCCAGTCGGACAGAGCGGCCCCGGAGGCCAGAGCCCGGAACCTAGGGACCTGCCGTGCCGCCGCCTGCCTGCTGGGGCGCTGGGCTGCCCACTGCCGCCAAGGGCCAAGGCAGTGCCTGTGACTGAGGCGCCGTGAGCTACTGCCTACTGAGCTGCCTTACTGCTGAGCTACTGAGTGTAAGGCTGAGATGAATGACTGAGTGTGTGCAACTTTAGGCTTGAGCTGCTGAGTGAGTCTTTTGAGGGAGAGCCAGGTGCGATGGATGGGGTCTTTTGACGGAGAGCACTACTGCACTGTTGAAGTGTTGACTGTTGAGTACTTGAGTGAGGCTTTTGAGGAATTGAGGGAGACTGGGAGAGCACTAATAGGTATGAATTATGAAACATTAACTCATTAATATAGAGTCATTTTTTAATTTATGTAACTGTGATAATTTGATATTTTAGTTTTATTTATTATCATTTATTGATTTATACAGTTGTAAGAAATAGAGAAATGAATATTGCATAAATATTTTTCATGCAATACAAGTAGTACTCATCATACTAATGAGAGTCAAGTAAAGAAGGCGCGGATGGATTTTAGTCCCGATGAAATCATCGCTAATCCAGCAAATCGTATACCTATTAATGAATATGACGATGAAATTAGAGATCAAGTGAGAAGGGTGTTATAACTATTCAATGATCCTCGTATTTGCACTACTACTATTCAATTCTAGTTAATGGTATGTTTCATTATTTTTTCAATCTTTATAACTATTCACAAATGCAATTTCTGATTTTATCACTAAGTTTGTTAATTTTGTGTACAGATAACTGTTTACATATATTTATAGGCTTTGGGAGGCACATGATCCATTATCGAGGTACAATCTTTATTGTATTTTGTATTTTTACTATGTTCCTATTATAATTATGTGTGATTTTAGATTGTAAAATATAGTTCACTTTATATTTAGTGTGTTAATCTTTTGTACGTCATGTTCCATTAGCCCCCCCTAAATTTAGTTCTGGGTCCGTCACTGTGTTCTAATGTTCGTATGTGGAACCTTCTACTATAGTTGGTATTTGTACTTGCGTAGCAGCTACTCAAAAGGCTACATACGTGCATGCATGGCAGTCCAGGCCACAGCCGTGTGGTTGGCCACCTCGCGCGGCAGGGTGGCGTGCCAGGCCACCTCGCTCGGTCCCTAGCGTGCCACCCTACCCCACGCGGCAAGGGGGCCAATAGCGGCTTTCCGACCGAGCGGGGGCTATATCTGAAAATAGGACAATGCACATGCGGAGCGCCGCACAGTGATGATACGGCTGATGTACCATTTTTTGTAAATTCTATGTAAGGAGTGCTTTTTTTTTTTTTGCTAATCCCGCATCAAATACGACTATTTCAGCCAAAACTCCGTTGAGGCTGCTCGTAGTTTTTTAGAGATCATACCTGGACAAATGGATTGTCTGGCATGGCACCGGTCCAAATAGAGCACAGTCTAATTAGGCTCAGTATGGCTGGCCCAAATAAGTTACTGTGTCGATCTACATGCCTACCCTCTGACTCAGGCATAACACGAAGAGAGGTCGGGCTGTGTCAGGTTGATCCAGACATGTTTAGCTAAACGAGTTACTAATGATTAGTTGATTTTACTATCAATTACAAGTAATTTTAGTGCCATTCGCAGGTAATTTTATAGCCAATTATAAGTAATTTTACTGCTAAGTCACATGTCCGCATTTAGAAGAGTGTAGTACCCTAATACAAGTAATTTTACTGTTAATCATAAATAATTTTACTACACTATCACAAAAGAGTTACTATTTGTATCGTACCAGACTATTTTAATTTTTACGTCTAAAAAATTGATGAGGCTACCGGACTACATCTCTCTTCGTGTTCTTCTATGTGAGCACTGTGAGTCTGACTATTACTCGGATGTGCTTAGCACAACAAAAACCACCCCATAGATATACATACTTTGCATGACACTATAAGATCTTGAGCTCCACAAATCTTGTACTGATCCTTATTTTCTTTGGTCATTTTTCCGCTATGAAGTCCCTATTGGTAGCACATTAACACGCTTTTTCGCGAGGCAATGAACTGACATGATGATGGTATGTTAACCATGATACATACTTTGCAATGACTCTACAAGTTCTTAGTAAATTGAAGATGTTTTTACATATAGAATTTAATGTAAATATGCGTGGAGTTTTTATTCGGAGAAAACTCTACCGCGACCAATACTATAGGTATATAGTTTAAGCTAGGATTACAGAGGCAAAGTAATTTCATCTTGACGGGATCACTCACTGCTACTGATAAAGCCTATCACGAGCGGTTCGAACCGTCATCACGAGCGGTTTTGAACCGCCTGCTTTTATGTGTCAATGATAATAGGTGGTTATCACGCGGCGGCTCGAGCGATGCGCGATAACTCACATTACAGATGGTTTTGCAAACAACCGCTGCGTGATAGTCGACTTTCACGACGGTTACACACAACAACCGCTCGTGATAGACACTATATCACGAGCGGTTCTGCTTTCGCATCGCTCGTGGAAACAGCAACATCACGACGGTTTGTGGCACAAACCGTCTGTGATGTTGCATGTTGTGTTGTCGTAGCGTGACACTTCACAGACGGTTATTAACATTAACCGTCTGTGATGCCTCTACTATCACAGACAGTTTGTATAACAAACCATCTGTAAACTATCACAGACGGTTATTAACACGAACCGTCTTTGATGTCTCTATTATCACAGACAGGTCGTGTTAATAACCGTCTGTGATAGTATCACAGCCGGGTGGCAGTATGAGCCGTCTGTGATAGTTAGGCACAGACGGTTCCGTATGAACCGTCTGTGATTTACCCGTCCAGTATAGCCTGTTTTGTAGTAGTGACTCTTGGTGGGTTAAGAGGTTGCGGCGTAGCAGTGGGCCTTGGCCTCACGAGTAAGGCAAGGAAGCGTACCGACCTAGGGTTCTTGTTCCCATCAGGACCCATAACGGTGGTGATGGCGGGGTCAACGTGGTTGAAGCCGTTGAAAGCGGTTGCGGCGGTGGCCATGGCAAGGAGAGCTAGGCTAGGGCTAACAAATAGTATGTGACAAGTGTGGATACATGACGTAGAGGCTATACGAGCAGTCGAGTCCAAACAGGCGGCCCAACATGGTTTGTTTAGCCCAAAGGGCTGCCCTGCTCGTTTCGGTTTTGTTTCGGCTTCTGCTTTTTTTTTCACAATTCAGTATTTCGTCTTTTTCTGAATTTTTTAAAGATATTTTAGGCTTTTTGTATTTTCTTTTTTTCCCGTGTTCCTTTGTATTGTCCCTAATGGGTTAACATGTTTATTCTATTTTTACATTTTTTAAAAATTAATTATGCCAAAAAAGCTAAATCAGCTACAGTAAAAAAGCCAGCTACAGTGAAATTTCAGCCAAAAGTCAGAAACTATCGCTAAAACGAGCACAATCAACTCGAATTTTTTTTAAATTAAGAAATCCTAAGAAATATATAAAAATTAAAAAAATAAAATGAAATTATTTATACTTATGAAATTAACTATATAAAATTTTAAAAATATTTAAAAATTATATAAATAAAAAATAAACAGGTCTAACGGGCTGTACCAGGCTAGATCGTGCCTGGGTCAGGCTCGACACTATTCATACCATGCCGGGCTAGCACACTGAGTCGGGGTAGCGACCTAAACACAACCTGACGCTCCGTGTTAGATCAACTCGGCAAGATAGCCAAATGGACTGTGCCATACCATAGGGGCATCCCGGCGAGCACAACTCATTTGGGCACCTCTATATACGAGCATGTCGAAGTATGTTGGTTGTACTTTTTTTGAGGAAAGAGTATATAGGTTGCTAGATTTGATATTTACCCAGACCAATGGACTAAATCTTGTTGTCCTCTAAAGCGAGACCAACCCAACAAATGGTTGGCCGGTCGGTCCGATAGCCTATGCTAGTTTGCGGGCTAGGTAGTCGATTTAGTAAAAAAAAAAACTTTACTATTTAAAAAAGAAATTAGTGGTGATACATCTTTCCCCGCCTTCCAAAAAAAACGATTCGCGTGTGGCCGACTTTTTAATCTTGCACGCTTCACTTCTCCCTACCCTTCCCTTATCCGCCTCCTCGCCCCATTTCTCCGCCGCCCCCCATCGCCGGCCGCTCCCCAACACGTCCTCCTGCCACCGCCTCCCCTCCCCACCCGCCGGCCACCTCCTCCCCATGTTTATCTCCCCCTTCTCCGATCTACTCTCAGCCTGAGGTCCCCCACATCCCCCTCTCTCTCATCCTCTCCTCCCACTCCTCACCGGCGATAGGAGAGGCAGTGAAGCCCCTCGATGAGGGGGAGACCGGCATGTCGCAGCCCAGCGACAAGGGAGGCGGTGGTGCGGCATTGGAGCACCACCATATTCGGGTGTTGAAGTCGCGTACATGTCACCTCCCTCCCCCTCCCCCATTTCCATTTGTTCCACCCCTCCTCCTCTCTTAGATCTCCCACCTCCAATGACCACTACCATAAAAAACCCTAGCCTCCACCCCTAAATGCTGCCACCGCTCCGCACCAGACTAGCCGTCTCCACCCTTGGACTCTGCCACCACCGCCGCCATGCGGCCGCTCGACGAGAAGGAGACCACGATGGTCTTCGAGAAGCTCTTCAAATTCACTGGCTCCAACCTAAAGCACCTCCTGGAGCGGCCCACTGTGGAGGGCCCCGATCCACAGCTCGACCACTACTGCCTCTGCTTCCACAAGAACCGTGTCTACTACGCCTCCAAGTTGCTCGTCCGCCGCACCACCGCCATCGCACGCCCGCGCCTCATGGGGGTCTGCACGCCCATAAGCAAATTCACCCACGTACGGCCCGAACCTGCTCGACACTATCACCGTGGCCCATGGACACACTGTGAATCTTCTCGGTGAAGTGGCCGAGATTAAGATAGGCCTCCGATGGCCGCTGGACGTGTACGGTGTAGTCACCATGCGCGACTTTGTGGATCGCCTGCGCAATATCATCTTCCGTCATGATAGGGACAACGCCCAGACCCTCACTTCGCACGAGGTACATACTCTAGCTATGTATGTTCTTATCGTTCTTTGAGTTCTCATTTCCTTTCTTATCGTTCTTCGAGTTCTCATTTTCTTCATGTTAATTTTATTTAAGTGGAGCATACACTTGATCCAAAGGAATCTAGGAAGAGCATTTTGAGCTATCACAATTGTAGTTTGTGATAGGGATGAACTTCTTTGAATATTATAAGTTGGGAATGGAAGTTGAGGTACTCAATTGTGGGATATTAGACCTTAAACTTTTCGATGAGGCATTAGTTTGGTTCCTCAAATTTGAAGACAGTGTGCACTAAGAAATGGAAGACCTAATTTGGACTTGCTCCTAAAGTTGCTTGATCGAAATAGATCAAAGAGGCCAGGGAACTAAACCAGACTTGGCTCCCCATTCACAGGAGAGACTACTCACCCCCCTTATCAACATAGCTGCTCCATATATTTGCTGATTTATTTTCTGCTTGAATCCTGTTTTATTCTCTAACGAGTAACTTTCCCAATTCGGGTTTCTTTTCGAGTAGTATAACTACTTATCATCCATGTAGGCATGTTGTTAACCTGTTACAACAACAATGCAAATATGGTTTAAAAAACTTGCAATGTTTATACATGTGGACATTGTTGAAGAAAATCTTGCAAAACCATTTCTAACTCTCTACAGCCTTGAACCGGAAAAACCTATTGTAAGTTCGTTGTATCCTGAATCTCATTTTGGCATCAAGCTTCCATCTTTTATGTCTTTTTCCCCAGTCGATGCAAGTGTGCACATGTGTTATTGCATTATGAATGGGATATGAGATTTAATGGATGGATGAAGTTAGGAGGAAGTGAAATTATTGACCTACTTAGATTGTTGTGTCCTTGACAATGACAAGCATTTTAAATTTAATGTATTAGATGCAAATGATCTTTGCATCATCAGCTCATTCTTATTCTATAGCATTTCGCCCTTTTCACTGAATGCCTTATAGCTTTCATGGATTTTAGTGACTGTAGGGTATGTTCTTTGACCATGGTTGGGCACAAAGGCAAGAACTGGTTCTGCTGGTTTCCTTCATCCAGTTAATGTTATTTAATGTTGCTAGCTAGATACTTGTACTCCAATAGCAGTTTAAAATGAATCTTTTCTAGAACTCTGGATGTGCCTCTTACCATGTGTAAAAGTTCTTCGCAATATCAATTTTTCTCTCTCCTCTCCAAGTTTGTCAGAGCCTTGTAAGAACTGAAAAGTGTATCTGCTTTGTAAGATCACATATCCATTTAATTGCTTTTATAAACTTTTCCCCGTTTTTCTGTGGAGATCAGTTGCATTGCTGTAATTCATTTGCTCATGATGTTGACTTTATCTGTACCAACTTGTGGGTGTGTATAGAGAAAATCCGGATAAATGTTGATGCTGGCATTGGTAGCATTCATAGTATGCTGGATGCTAAGGGGAGGGGAGGAGCGAAAGAACGTACCACTATCAACTCCTTTTTTTAAGTAGTAAAGACTGATTGAAATTTTAATTTAGGTGATCCTCTACTTCTCTTAAAATTCCCCAAATTCTTCAATGTGGTCTAACATTGTAGTTTTTTTTGTCCTTCCAATTGCTAATCTATACATCCTCAGAGCGTAGATGCCAAGGGGGTCAAACTATGGAACGGAAGTGTTGATAATTTTACAGATTGGAATTTTGGGGAATAGTAATTACCCTGTAATCACTGAGAATTGGCAAAATACTCATTTTTAATCTCTGCTCATCTCTTGCCGGTAGGCTCTATCACTCTGGCTGCAGCCTCCTCTTCCTCGTCAATTCCGCGGCTATCGCCACGAAGTACTCAAACAACGATTGTCGGTGCCCTCCATGCTGTTGTTTTTCTTCTTTCCTCTTCTATATGCTTTTGTTAACTTATCCATGTGTGTGTTGTGCCCGATGAATTGCTAGAGAGAGCACAAGATTGATGACAATTTTAGTTGGGTAATACTGTTCTTTTTCATTTTTGTGATATCAGGTTATCACATATGGTATAGTTTCCTTTGTTAGTTATTAGCCTTGATGCTAGATTCCATACAAGGACCATTTTCTCTGATTCACTGCTTCACTTTACTTCCTTTGGTGTTTATCAAAACTTGTTCTATGGAGCTTCTTGCCTTCTGAAAAATGCATATATGCAGTTAAACAGATTAACGGCCAAACAATTTTAAAAAGGACAAACATATCTATTGGCTATTGTTAAGTAATCTTTCGTTCATTTTCCTTTTTTCCAATCTCATCTTTCAAGTAACTTCCTCGGTTGAAGTTGAGCAGATACTATATAAAGATCAAGTGACTCATTGAGGTATCTATAGTTTGGGTTTCCGTTGTAACACACGGTCACATAACTAGTATTATAAGAAAAAACAAAGATATCATGAAAAATTAAGAAAAAACTTTTTTCCAGGAATATTGCAATGGATTGTTCCTATAGAAAGTAATAAATAAATAAACATGAAAATAATAAGGATTTCTTCTTAAAAAGCCCTTTTTCACATACGCAAGAGGGAAGTCCAATTCAGAGAGAGAGAGAGAGAGAGAGAGAGAGAGAGAGAGAGAGAAGAGCACAGTTTTTAATGACACAATAGCACGCCAAAATTGGTAGTAAAACATGGATGGAGACATACAAGTGATGAATGCAAATCATACCTGATTTATAAAAAAAGATAAACACGAATCATACCTACATTCCATGGGTATTTTTCTCCTTAGTATTCGGCACTAAGGCTCTGAGCTGCAGCTTTTGCCAAAAGTCGCCGTTTGGTTTTGCAAGCTAAAAGGCGGCCGAGCTGATGGCTATAACTTTTCCTGAGAGGCTGTTTGGCAGTGTGGCTTTTTATTGGACTAATTGCTTGCTTCAGCTGTAGATGAATGTTGAAATGTCTGAAATACCTTTGAGAGTTCTGAACACATGTTTGTGTGCTAATTTAGCATAAATATGAGTAAGTTCGCAAATTTGAGTAAGTTTGCAACAAATACATGGCAAAATTCACCATATGATGTGTATAACTCGATTTGCAAATCTGAACTGAAGCATGTGCCATTCTGAAGCTCTAGAACTTGACCTTTACAAGACACAAAATCCAAAGAAACCTGAACAAGGGCGTGCAAACTTTCTAGGAGCCGATCAACAAGCTCTCCCAATGTTTCTAGTTTCTTTTCATGTAAGTTCACCTGAAATTGGAAGTAAATGTTGACTGTTATAATCAAGCTCTCCCAATGGCAAAATTGGAAGTAAATGTTCACCTTTATCGACGACGTAGATTCAGTTATTGATTCATCTTATAGAAACAGTCAGTTGTTTATTTCTCTTGATTGTACTAAGAATCAAACTCAGTATTGACTTGTATTGCTCGGCTTCAGATCGAAGAAGGAGGTGGCAGTGCACGGTGGGAGGTGGCACAACAGAGATGGAGGTGGATGCGGCTGCAGCCTGCACCTTGTGGAGGAGGAGGTATCATATGGGTTACAGAGTTTGAACAATGGGGTTGTTGCATCATGTGGGCTGCAAAGTTTGAACAATGGAACCATTACTCATATGACCTGATTAAGTACAACAAAAGGAAGACTTCTTAGCATTTGAAGAAGCAATACACATATTTGAGTTTGTGAGTATTATGGCCTTCATGTCCTCTACTAATCCTACTGCATCATTAGTTTTTGGGTGTGTTCACGTTGATATACTTTTTACCATGCTTGACAGCAAATGTGTACCATTAATTGTATGATTGTTGTAGGATCATTACGAACCAAATGACATATCTGATTTTCATTTTGAGCAATAACTAATTTACTTTCCAAGATAAATGGGATTTAAGTTCCCCTGATTGTTGTTTTTTTTGGGATTTTCATTATATACTTCTGAAATTCAATTCTTGAGACCTTAGTAGTTTACTCATTTGTTGCTAGATAAGTTTTTTTTTCTTCTGCTCAATTCTATGGAATCCATGATTTGAGATAAACGAGCCTTTGTCATGATTATGATTCATCTTGCTATGCTGTTTTTAGTTTCTTTTTTTTTAATAAAAAATGGCTCTGTAGAATCACTATTCTTCAAAGATGTCCAAGGAATAATTGTCAACTTGGCAATGAATTGAAGACACTCTTTGCATACTGTGATAACCGATTATAGCATTAATTGTGAAATTTGTGAGACACTCCTTTGCACAATGTAATGTTCAAGGTTTAACAGTTTATTTATGAACTGAACCTTGTATACATTTTAGTTGCTTCATGAAAACTTTGGCGTCCTTTAGAGTAATGTCATGTAAGATATGGCTTTCAGAGAAACAAATTAATGATGTAAATTTGATATTTGTTTATTTCATAATATTGTTCTGTTTGTTGCCAAAAAATTATTATGAACTCAAGACCGCAAGAAAACATTGGTTTCCGTTTGTCCGCTCCTTACGCTAGCTACAATATTAGTGATCTATTTTGGTATTTATACAGGGTCATAAGGAATGTATAAGCACATATTTGAATTTACATTTTTTGGATCTAATGTAGTAATTTACATTTTTTGGATCCCATAGTTCAATTATAGAAAAAATGTAAGGATCACGGTATGGTTTAGGATCATATGTTTGATGACATATATTCCAATCTCTTTTGAGACTCCGTTGTAATGTATGAGCATTTTACTAGTTCTTACACAAATGGCACCCACTAATTGTAATCAATAGCTCTAAATCTCATCCCAGGTTAAGCCACATCGTCATACATTATTTTGAACATTGGATTAAAGTTAGGTGTCCCAGATTTGCACAAATTCCGTCCTTTCCTGTCCGTTGGATTCAACTTAGCCCGCAAACACTCCAGTACATTTGTCTGCCCTGCATTTATCCATTGTGAACATGCATCTCCTATGCTCGGTTATTAATCCTTTCCCACATGTAACTTTCATAAACATTACTACTCCTAATAAAACCAACGTCATAACAAGGCCTCCATCGTACATGCACTGATACGGGGGTGCCGATCTTCACGATGTAGGATCTCTCTTGAACGGTAAATATGTGGTTAACCTGAAATCCCGTGGATTTTGATGAATGGAAACACACGATTACCTGTCTCAATTATAGACTCCCATGTACCGGAATTCAACTAGCAACACGCTATAGATCTCTGTCTTCTCACCACATCAAGATATACGACGTTGCTGGTCTGTGAGAAACAACAAGAACACCGGTAACGATAATTTGGTGAAACGCTAACTAGTCGGTTTTCCAACTCTTTTGGCAGCACACGACATAAACCAAAGAGCAAAAAATTGTTTTGACTCAAAATTAACATTTGAGGGTTACAAGGGACGATGGTCAATGATTTATACCCTTATACAAGTCTAGCTGGACTCAAAGTAGAAAAACGACTGGAATTCTATTCTAATTCCTAATTTAAATCGAAAGTAATAAGAAGTGGTTGGATGGTTGTCTTGGTTTGGGCGCCCATGAGGTGGGCCCCACATGGTGGCTAGCCCATGAGGGTAGCATATAACTCTCTTGACAACAACCTAACTTTCCTTGTGGCCCAAGTATTAGTTTTTAACCCGTTTGAAGCTTCGACATCGTCATTACCTCAAAACTGAATCAAAACGAATACTAAATCCCAAAACAATCTTAATATGTCTTATTATAGATACAAACTAGCCCATGGCACATGGAATTTGGCCAAAAACTCAAACCAATTAAGAATGGAAGACTGGACACAATCGAGCTTCTAAATCATAGTCTTCTCTAATCTTTAATTTAAAATTTAAAAACTTGATTTCAGCATCTTAGTTGTATTTCCCACTGATATAAGTGAAGTGTTATCGTCTTCTTCTTTTGGACCTTCTCTTGGTGCGTCGGCCTCCCTCACCTCCCGCTTGGTAGCATCAAGTTCTTGCTCTCCTAATAACCTGAGAATACATAAAATGGAAGCATTAGGTAACAAGCTGTCCTTAGTACTAAAATAAAAGGAACTTAGGATCAGATTCCACTTGTTTGGTGAGTTTCCTTACTCTAACTCGAGTGATTGGTCTCTTGTACAATTGCTGCAAAACTTCAGCAGTTGGACCAACACTAGTTTTGTCAGTGTCATTGTTACTTGTATATGATGATAGAGGTGATGATTGTGTAGATGGAGCCTTGATAATAGTGATATCCTTATCATCCTCCCTCTCTTGAAAAGGAGTCAACCTCGACTCTGCAGGGTTAGTAGAACCAAAGAAAGATGATAAATCTGCAACATTAAATATAGCACTAACATTGTAATCTTCGCTAGGCAGTTCTAACTTATAAGCATTATTGTTTATTCTTTGAAGCACTTTGAATGGTACATCTCCACGATTCGTCAACTTATACTTTATTTTCTCAGAAAATCTATCTTTACAAAGATGTAACCAAATAAGATCATCAGGTTCAAAGATAATTTATTATTTTTATTTCATTTTTAGCAATATGACATGCCTTTTTTCTCTATTTATTCCTTAGTTTTTAGATGTATACGTTTTATAAAATCAACACGTTTAGAAACATCACTATTAACTCTTTTAATAAAAGGCAATGTCAATAAATCTAATGGTATATGTGGCTGAAAACCATAAACAATTTTAAATAGAGAGAGTTGAGTTGTAGAGTGTACCACCCTGTTGTATGCAAACTCAACATATGGTAAACAATCTTTCCACTCTTTCAAATTCTTCTTTATCATGGTTCGCAGCATCATTTCAAGAGTATGATTCACCACTTCAGTTTACTCATTAGTTTGTGGATGACAAGTTATGGAGAACAACTTCATGCCAAGCTTAGCCCACAATGTCTTTCAAAAGTACATCATAAACTTAACGTCACGATAAAAAATAATAGTCTTTGGTATGCCATGCAAATGCACTATGTCCCATTCAACGTCACATCTCATCTTCGACTAGTAGAAGTGATCGTTCAGCATGCTCAACATTTTCTCGCACCTAGAATATCCCATCAATCCCCCGCAATGTGATTCCTACACAAGAAATAAACAAACGGATGTATCTAAAACACAAAGTTTGTTAGCACAAAATAAGAACCCATCATGAAATTTATCCCATTCTTTCCCATGTGAATAGCGAGCAAAAGGTTCAGCAAAATCACAATTAGCAGCATATAACTCTTTCAAACTCTCTAAACCAAGCACCTTAGTATCTAATCGAGTTAAAAGAATACTCTTTTGAGACAAAGCATCTGCAACAACTTTATCTTTGCCCTTCTTATACTTAACAACATATAGAAAAGTTTCTGTAAATTCCATCTACTTAGCATGTCTACTGTTCAACTTAGATTATCCTTTTAAGTACTTGAGAGATTCATGGTTAGAATATATGACAAAAATATTAGGCCATAAGTAATGTTACCAAGTTTTAAGAACACGTACCAATGCATAGAGCTCCTTATCATAAATATGATAATTCAGTTGAGCTCCATTTGATTTTTCAAAAAAATAAGCAACTGACTTACCTTCTTGCATAAGAACACTACCAATATCTATTCCACTAGCATCGTATTCAATCTCAAAAGTTTTAGTAAAATTAGGTAGAGCAAGCGTTGACGCCTCTGTGAGCTTTGTTTTCAAAGTATCAAAAGCCCTATTGTGCCGCTTTCCACACAAAAGGCACTCCCTTTTTTCTCAATTCATTTAACTAGGCAGCAATAGTACTGAAATCTCTCATGAATTAACGATAAAAGCCAACAAGACCATAAAAACTATGCACCTGACTCACATTAATAGAAACATACTAATTCTTAATTACATCAATTTTAGAATCATCAACTTCAATTCCATGTCCAGAAATAGCAAACCCAAGGAACACTAATTTATCGGTGCATAATATGCATTTAGAAAAGTTGGCGAATAGCTTCTTAGTCCTAAGCACATCAAGCACTTGTTTCAAATGATCTAAGTGTTCATCCATGGTTTTGCTATATATCAGAATATCATCAAAGTAGACTACCACAAAGCGACTAATGAAAACTCCTAAAATATGATTCATTAAGCGTATGAATATACTGGGTGCATTAGTTAAACCAAAAGACATGGCTAACCACTCATACAATCCTAATTTTGTTTTAAAAGTAAATTTTCATTTATCTCCTAGTTTCATACGAATCTGGTGGTATCCACTTTTTAGATCAATTTTTAAGAAAATGCTCCACTAAGTTCATCTAGCATATCATCAAGCCTAGGTATGGGGTGACGATATCTAACAATAATATTATTGATAGCACGACAATCAACACATATTCTCCATGTACCATCTTTTTTAGGAACAAGAATAACATAGACAATGCATGGAGAAAGGCTCTCGCGTACATACCTTTTGTCCAAAAGCTCTTACACTTGCCACTGTATTTTCTTGTTTTCAGTTGGATTGGTGCAGTACGGCGGTCAGTTCAGCAGTGAGGCACCCAGCATGAAGTCAATCTGGTGCTCAATCCCACAAAGTGGTGAAAGTCCAGGTGGCGCCTCCTTAGGAAAAACGTCATTGTATGCCTGCAACAATGATTGGACAATACTAGGTAGAGTGTTTAGATCATTAGTTGTAAGCATAACTACTCACCTCTTTCAGATCTGTTTTCGTTGCAATCAGGACCTTTTGAGTGCTTACCTTTGCTTTACCTTGTTGAACAACAAGCTGTGATTTCTCCTGGCATTTCTGTTCAACGGCTTGTATTTGAGGAGTAAGCGGTAGTAAAACCCTGTTCTTACCGTTAAAGCATCTAGACCTCTAAAAATTATTTTGATAATTAATAATAATATGTGAATATAGGACTAATGTGTTTGCTAAGTATCACATAGGTTCAGTCCCTTATGATGAATGTGATAAAATAGAAATATATGATAAGGTTAACACGAGGATCAAGATGGTTCAAGGCAAAAATATAAGTAGTCTAGGATCTCTTTTTGTTTTTACAGGTCTTGAGAGAAAGGTTAGAAGATTGAATTATATGTTAATTGCTATACTATTAAGAGGGATCATAGAAAGTAACTTGAAAAAATGTTCTTGTGCCATTTGGATCAAATTAGAATCATGCAATCACTTAGAATTAAATTTGAAAGCCAACTGTGTTCTGTTAGAAAAATCAAAAGTACCGGTGTGTGTTTAGCGGAACTACCAGACTTCAGAAGTATCAACGTGTATACAACAACACTTTCAGAACTCTGAAGCACTGGTACTTTGAGCGGTACATTTTTCCAAAGAGCACCCCACTTGAACACTTAAACTCCCTGATATCGGTAGTATCGAAAAATGAATGGTGGAATTATTGCAAAGTTGTATGACTGCACTCTAAAATGGAACTACTGGAGCTCAGAAGTATCAAAAATTTGGGCGATAT
Source organism: Melocanna baccifera (assembly GCA_036346265.1). Classification (NCBI taxonomy): domain Eukaryota; kingdom Viridiplantae; phylum Streptophyta; class Magnoliopsida; order Poales; family Poaceae; genus Melocanna; species Melocanna baccifera. The sequence continues at coordinate 14,301,843 of CM070695.1, forward strand.
GTTTTTTCCAGAGAGTACCAACTTTTGGTCTTAAAGAAATCAAAAGTACTGCATCATAAATCGGAACTACCGATCATCGGAGCTATCGCGATTTCAATGGCGATAGTACCGTGTCAACTTTTAAACGGCTAGTTCTGACGCTATGACATAGCCGTTATTGTGTGCTACAGTACAATACGGTAGTTCCACACTTTGCACAGTGGTACTACTGATTTCCCTGATTTTTCAGGATTGTTTTATGCAACGGCTATATTTGGTTGGTAGGAGTATAAAGACCCCCCACCAACTCAAGAACCCAAGAAGAGACTTCATTGAACATCTTTGAGCAATAAGCATCCTTCCCACACCTCAGTTTCACATTGTGTATTCATTTGAGGTAGTTGAGCCACATCAAGTGCATTTCATTCTGATTAATCCTTTAGCACTTTATCACCGTCAAGCGAAGCTATGATCTGTTATTCTTGGTACTTGCCGACACCTAGATGGCTTGGTGGAAGGTTGTAGGGTGATCTCTTCAAGAAGATTGTGAAGAGGCCCGATGCTAAATTTGTGAGTGGTTTGGTGTATACCATTTTTGGAGCGGAGGAAGGACAACCAATAGTGAATTGAGGAGTTGAGGCTTAATTTGCGGAGCCAATCCAAGTCGCTTGGGCTTTTCTCAACGTGGATTACGGAAAACCGGCGTATTTCCGGACACCACGATAAAATATTATTTGTTACTTGGTTATTTCCTTGTGTCTCTTTCCGCACTTATATTTCTAGCATTTTTTGTGATAATCGTGATTGTTTAAATTTGCTTGTGTTAGATATATTTGTAGAGATTAGTTCTTGTGATACCTTAGGTTTCTATAATTGTGTAGATTTTATTTACATTGAAATATTTCCTAATTAAAATTGTGATAATCTGATTTAGAAGGCAAGAATTTTTATAACATTCTATTCACCCCCTCTAGTCGGTTATCCTTGATCTTACAACCGTCCCACTTGATGTTATAAGTATTGGGTTGTCCATCATGTTGTACATTGTGATCAAACAACCATAGACATCCCTACAATAAATAGCATATTGTTATAGGCATAACATCGCATAAAATAGTATCTTTATATTTATTATCCTTAAAAGGAACTTTCACACGGTGCTGAAATTTAGCTTTGCTTACCTGACGAAACCATTACACACAATATGGATAAGGATATTTAAGTAATTTTAGGTTAAAATTTTCACACATCTCAACAGTAGCAAGATTTTGACACGAACCACTATCAATGATCATTTTAACAATAGTATCTTTCACTTTAGCACTATTTATGAATAAATTACAACATTAAGATCGGTTGTCTTCTTTAACAAGCATGGATGAACATGGAGTAACAACCAAAGCAAATTCTCCTTCACCAGGGCATTGATCATCGGAATCAGATTCATTCTCAGTGTTATTATCATCACATGGAATAGGTTCAGTTTCAGAATCAGAAGTGGAATCATAACCTGTTTTAGTGACAATCAATCATAACCTTAGTATTAGGGCATTCACGAGAATAATGACCACGTCCTTGATAACGCCAACATTGAATTGCATTTATTTTAGTGTTAGAACCAGTAGAAGATTGTAATGATTTAGATGAACTAATAGGTTTAACACTAGGTGATAAAGCAAATTTCATATTCAAAGCATTAGACACAGCATGTGATTGTGTATTAGAATATGAAGGTTTGCAGAACACACCTTTACTGATGTCTATCTTGGGCCTATCCTTGGGTGTGTACGACGAGGTAGATGAACGACTCATCTTGGGTGTGAAAGTGCTGTGCTTGGATTGTAAAACTTCAATCTCTTCCATCTGACCGTTGATTCCCCGTTTGCAGGATCAATAGCTGAAATAAAACTTCTGTATGAAGACTCGACTTGCAGTGAAGAGAAGATGAAGTCGGAGAAGAAAGTTCGTCATGACAACGTTGATCTCTTTAACGATTTACTCGGCAAGTTTGGTTCTGAGAAAGTAAACCTTTTCGAAGATACCATAACTGCTTGCGCGAGGATAATTCGACTGCAAGTCAAGGCTTTAGAGAAATATTTGGCTAATCTAAAGGGCGAGCAAACCGAGTTGATTCAGGAGGCTGTCAAAAGTGTAGTAAGCTTTGCTTTGGCAAAACTCAAAGCGAGCAACCTGAGTCAATCATTTAAAGCAATCGGGCATGATTTCAATTGCTCTGACACACAAGTGGTTCAATGGATTGAAGAAGCCGAACCTTATGGGCGCAAGGTGTCAGAAGAAATGCAACTCAACTTGCCCTAGTCGTGTAATTGTAAAAGGTTTTGTAAAGACTTACCGTTAATGAATAAAGGGTCTTTTCCTTCAATGAACGAGAAACTTTTCCCTGCAATGCACTTTCTTTTGTACTTGTAAAACAAAAGTTGCAAGAAAAATTCAGAGCTAAGAAATGAAGTTATACGAATAACCTTATCCTAGCCCACGACTATTGACTTAGTTTGTACATATAAACTAAGTGAATAGTAATAAGTAAAATAAATCGTCTAACCACCATTGTCGAAATCGATTGACATACTCTGGCAGCTAAAGTTTGGAACGAGTCGACGCTAGAGAGCTCTCTCTAGTGGGTAGGACCACATGCAGAAAGGAAAGTCTCTGACTAGGTAGTCATTACCATCTTTCGACCAGGCAGATTGAATCAAAGAAAAAAATGGTAGCGAGATAATCGTTTGAGATACTTCATTCATGTCTAACCAACGTGTTCGTAGATGACTCAATTATTTTGTGCTAGCAGCAAGAGTTTAGGTGTAGTGTATCACGAGGAAGCTCCTTCTAGTGGGTAGGACCACGTGCAGAGAGGAGAGACTTCGACTAGTGTTGTGCCCTTTTTCGACTAGGTAAAACCAATTGGTGTTACTAGTAACAGTCAAGTAGACATAAAAGAACTCTTACTAGATAAGTATAAAAAGACTGGGAATACTAAAAACTTTATTGCCAAAGAAACAAGAATCTTGGACACAAAATTTACATAATTGGTTAATATTCCAAGAATTCAAAGGAACTTGACCGGCTTCCATGGCAAGTCGTACATAGCTTGCTCACGTGACTTCGACTACCATGTAAAGATCTTCCCACTTAGGGGAAAGCTTATTCCGATTAAATTGGGATTGGATTTTCCTCAATATCAAGTCACCTACAGCAATGCTGCGAGGTTGGACCTTACAATTGTAGCACTTTTGCAAGGCCTGCTGATAGACTACTGATCGGATCAAGACTTAGTTCCTTCTTTCTTCGAGTATATTGATGTCATTCGCTCGAAATTGCTCTTGGTTTGAGTCGTTAAAATTTTTGACCCTTGCTGACCGTATTTTTAGTTCTAGAGGAAACTTGGCTTCCGCCCCAAAGACTAAAAAGAAAGGAGTTTCTCCGGTTGCTCAACTAGGAGTCGTGCGAATTGCCCATAATACTGAAGGGAGTTATTGTACCCAAGTGCCCGAGTGTTTTATCAACTGATCGAAGATACGAGTTTTTATCCCTTGCATTATTTGCCCATTCACATGCTCCACCACACCATTGCTTTGAGGGTGAGCCACTGAGGTATAACAAAGCTTAGTACCGAGCTGATCGAAAAACTCTTAGAATTTAGTACTAGAAAATTACTTACCATTGTCTGTAATTATACAATTTGGGACTCCAAACCAAGTAATTACACTTCTCGTCATGAACTTCTTTGCGCCTTCCGTTGTTATTTGAGTCACTGGTTCGTCCTCTATCTATTTTGTGAACGTATCAATAGCCATAAAAAGGAACTCGAAACCCCCCGGCGCTCGCGGAAATGGTCCGAGGATGTCTAACTGCTAGGTCACAAATGGCCATGAAAGAGGAATCATTTGTAGTGTCTGAGCCGATTGGTGTATTTGCTGGCTATGAAACTGGCATTGTACACATTTTTAACCAACTCTTTAGCGTCATTGAGGGTTGTTGGCCAGTAGAAACCTTGTTAAAAGGCCTTACCAACTAGCGTTCTGTAGGACGCATGTGCTCCATAGATGCCCCCGTGTATATCATTAAGGAGTTGCAACCCCTCTCTCTGCGATATACAGTGCATGAGAATGCTTTGAGTACTTCGCTTGTAGAGTACCCCTTCAACCAAGGTATACATCTTGGCTTTGTGGGATAAACGATCTGCTTCCAGATCATCTTTGGGTACGGAACCCTTTTGAAGATACTCGTAGATGGTGGATATCCAGGTATCTTCGTTCTCAATAAGCGCCAACTTAGGGCCTGTTTGGTACAGCTCCTGCTCCCAGCTTCTCAACAGATTCTCAGGGAGCTGTACCAAACACCCCGATTCTCAAAATGAGGAGATTCTGCTTCTCGCGAGAAGCACTCCCCAAAATGAACTAGAGAGGAGAAGCAGCCTTTTGGTGGATTCTCGTGGGGAGCTGTTCACCTATATCAAATATGCCAATAAAAGTTCATCAAAATTACCCGCAAAATGCCCCTCACCTACCCCCACGCTCCCCTCTCGCGCCGCCCCTCCCTCATTCTGTCGGTCGCGCCCCTCCCTTCCCCTCTCCCGTTCCCCTCTCCCGCCCTCCTGCCGCGCCGCCGGTTCCCCCTCCCCCTCCCCTCCCGCGCCGCCGGTTCCCCCTCTCCCCTCCCCCTCCCGCGCCGCCGGCTTCCCCTCCCTCTTCCCCTCCCCTCCCGCGCCGCCGGCCCCCGACGCCTCCCCAGCCCCGCCGCCGGCCCCCGACGCCTCCCCTCCCACGCCGTCGGCCCCGACGCCTCCCAGCCCCGCGCCGCCCCAACGCCTCCCCTCCCGCGCCGCCGACCGCCGATGCCTCCCAGCCCCGCGCGCCCCAACGCCTCCTCCCACGCCGCCGGCCCCGACGCCTCGGCCCGCGCGCCCCAACGCCTCCCCTCTTAAAGGAATCTCTTAAATGTGTGCTACTTTATGGTTTATATTTTTGCTAATGCTTTAGATTTGCATATGTTTAATAACAAGATCTTAAATTTATGCATGTTAATTATCCTGAACTTTTTAGACTCACTGAGAGTATCTTTGATTCTGGGTTGCATGTTAATTATCCTGAACTTTCAGATTCACTGAGAGTATCTTTGATTCTGGGTTCTGGCTATATTATTACTGCAATTAGCTGAAGAAAAACATATATTATAGTATGCTAGATGTCTTCCTTTCTAAACTTGTGATTGGCTTTTCTGGTAGGACCGAATAAGTTGAGTTTTTAGGGCATATTTGTTTTAATGATTCAGAAGGGGACTTTTGAGAGGGAATTTATCAAGTTAAGCATTGTTAAATGAAATTTCTCTTAGATTTATCTGCCACAGTTTCTTTGTCTTGTATATTTGCTTTCGATAATATTGCTCTGAAGCGCCCCCAAGCTTTCATTATTCAAGAATAGTCGGCAAAGGTAATGGTAGCTATTTCTTTTATTCATGATAAGCAATGCAAGATTTTGGATGGTTTGTTTGATAGCTTCTCTTATCTTTGCTTCATCTAATGTGTGTCATGTGGATCACTCTTTCCTGAAACTAGTCAAGCTACCACTTGAAACCTTTAATGCAGTGGAGATATGCAAAGGTGGATGGAAACAGCAAAGTTGCGTCGAATTTCAAGTTCAGCCCCGTGTTCGTCTTTAGGCAAAACTAGCAACAAAAAAGAAACATGCATTTGTGCGATAAAATCTCCAAAGTTTTTCCACGACTTCCGAAACCAGTAACACAACACTCCCAGAAGCCATAATCTTCATAAGGGTGTTTTTTCCTTCCTTTCATTTAAAAAAAAGTAGTAGACAATAACTAAGGGTAACATGGTCTTTTCTCATCAAATCTCCTCTTTTGTGAATCTGAAGTCAACCCACTAGCCAAACGTTTTTCAGAGGTAGCTCCAGATTCTTAGAGAAGTGGATTCTTACAGAATCTGGAGCAGAAGCTAAAAAATAAGAATCTGGAGCTCTACCAAACAGGCCCTTATTAGGAGTTGTCTCTAGTCCTTCGACTAAGGACGGCTTCCAGAGTTGCTCTAAGAAGACTCCTGATAGAACTGGCAATTGGGAAGAAGCTAGACGAGCTAACTGGTCTACGAGAGAGTTATCCTTCCGAGGGATATACTGTAACTCAAAATTGAAAAAGTGCTTTTCTAGCTTGCGAACTTCCATCAGATATTGAGACATGGTCGAACTCGACCATTGATACTCTTTTTGACCTGATTCATGACTAGTTGAGAGTCTCCTCTCATGAGTAATCGACAAATCCTAAGCGCTTTAACAGCTCGTATGCTAGCCAACAAACCTTTATACTCAATCACATTATTTGTAGCTAGAAAGAGTAATTAAATGACATACTTTAAGGACTCTCCTGTAAGAGATTCCAAGACTACCCCAGCCCCCGAGCCACTTAACGTGAGTGACCCATCGAAGTACATTGTCCACGTATGTAACATCCTGTTTTTCTGATATTTTTTAAGCCAGGATTTTAAAAATGAATTTTCTGGATTTTTCTGAATTTAATACAAGCTTCAAATGAATTTTTAGAATTTTAAATGATTTAATGTGATTAAAATAAACATTAACATAAGTTGAAAATATTTTATTTGGATTCTTCAGGTCTCAAGGAATTTTCTGGTATTTTTGGTGAATTTTTGGGATTTATTTGCTATTTTCTAGAGCTCCTAGTGTTTTATTTGAATTTCTGGAAAAGAAAAAGAAAACGAAAAAACCCCCAACCGCCCGATCCACCCCCTTGCCACGCGGCGGCCATCCGCTCGCTCCCCGCGCCGCCGCCGTACTCCCCGCTTCCCGCGCATGCGCCGCCGCAGCCTCGCCGCCTCCACGCGTCGCGCATCTGCGCTGCCACGCGGAGGCACCAGCGCGCCCGCGCGTCCGCACCCGCCGACCGCGCCACGTCCTTCCTCAGCCGTCCGATCTTCGCGCCGCCCTTTCCCAGCCGTCGGATCCGCCCGGCCGAGCGTAACCCTAACCCCCGCCTGATCCGCGCCGTCCGATCTCTCCCGCGCTGCATCCCAGCCGTCCAAACCCGTCCGCGTTGCAACCGTCCCCGTATCCGATTGGGATAGCCTCGGTTCGCGTGTTAAAACCCGAGTTCTTCCCTCGGTTCGCGTGCACGTTTCGTCGCCGCCCTCGCCTCCGCTCTCGCGCTGCTGCCGCCGTTGGAGCCGCGCCGCCGTCGCCCGTGCGTCCCCGAGCTCGCCCGACGCCGTCGGAGTCGTCACCATCCTCGTCCTCGCCGGTGAGCGCCGTCGACCCCTTCCTCTGCCCGATCGCCGCCCGCGTTTCCTCGCGTCGCCTTCCCCGTCGCCCGCTCCCCGCGCCGGACGCGTCCGCGTGCGTGCCTCGGAGCGCCCGGACACGCGTCGTCGATCCACCCTCCGCGCCGGCCACGCGTCACCATCGACCGCGCTCCCGCCCGCGCCACGCGTCGGCGATCTGCCCGCAACCCGCGCCCGGCCACCGCATCCTCGCCGTCCGTCCAGATCGGAGCCGGAGGCACCAGCGCCCGCCACGCGTTGCACTTGCAGCCGTCGGATCCCCGCCGCCGCCGCCCGCGCCCAAGTTGCCAGCTCAGCCCTAGCCACGTGGCAGCACCAGCGCGTGCCACGTCAGCCGCCACATGGCACGCCACGTCAGCGCCATGTCAGCAAAAACGTGACTCCCGAGCCACGTGGCAGCCACGTCAGCATGCCACGTTAGCCCTAGCCACGTGGCAGCACGAGCAGCTGCCACGTCAGCCCTAGCCGCCGCGTCAGCCTCCTCCCCGTGGCACTGTTTCGTGCGCCGGGTTCACGGTGGACCGGTCATCCCGTGCGCTGGGTCCACAGCACAGTAGCATTTTTCTTTTTTCCCGATTTAATTTCTGTTTAATTTTTCGAGAGCCCGTTCTCCTCCGTCCTAGCTCCGATTGACCCCGTTCTTTTTTCTAAATTCATCTAAAATCGAGCTCTAGCTGTTGGTTCCAGTTTTGTGATTTTTGGAGTTCATTTGCTTATCATTTTATGTATTTTATTTGTTTCAGTCGTTCTTCTCTCTCGTTAGATTCGGATTCCCGAGGAGCAGGTTCTACGCCCGAAGACCAGGAGTACCTCGCTGAGTGTAACATCCTGTTTTTCTGAGATTTTTAAAGCCGGGATTTCAAAAATGAATTTTCTGGAATTTTCTGAAATTAATTAAAGCTTCAAATAACTTTTTAGAGTTTTAAATGATTTAATGTGATTAAAATAAACATTAAAATAAGTGGAAAATATTTTATTTGTGTTCCTCAGGTCTCAAGGAATTTTCTGGTATTTTTGGTGAATTTTTGGGATTTATTTGCTATTTTCTAGAGCTTTTAGAAGTTTATTTGAATTTACGGAAAAAGAAAAGAAAAGAAATTAACCTCACCGCCCGATCTCCTCTCTCTCTCCGCGCGTCGCCAATCCGCGCGCGCCGCCGCCGCCGTACCCCTTTCGCGCACCGCTTCGCCCGCCGTCGGATCACGCGCGCGCACGCGTCGCGCATCGCGCTGTGTGTGGCGGCACGCGGCAGCGCCGCGCACCGCCGGCGCCTCGGCGCTCGATCGCGCGTCCGCGCGATCACGGCCGTCGCCCGCGCGCGCGCGAACCCTAACCCTAACCTAATCAATCCCGCCGTCCAATCTCGCGCGTGGCGCATCCTAGCCGTCTAACCCGTCGCGTCCGCGCGTCGTCGCCAGAATCGGATCGAACTCCTCGGTTCGCGTGATAAAACCGATCGATCGTCCTCGGTTCGCGTGCGGCGCATCAGCGAAACCTTCGCCGCCTCCGCTCGCCCTCGCGCGCGCCGCCGTCGCCGGAGCCGCTCCGCCGCCGCCGTGCGCGCCTCGCCGTCGCCGAGGTCGCCGGAGCGATGCCGCCGCCGTGTCGCCGCCGGTGAGCTCCCGCGCCGTTTCGCCGCGTCGCCTCCGTCGCCTCGCCGCGCGCCGCCCTCGCCTCGCCTTGCCTCGGCGGCGTCTGCGCCAGCGCCCGCGACCCGTCGCCTCGCGCCGCGCACGCGTCGCCTCGCGCGCGCGCGCCGCCACGCGTCGCCGATCCGCCCTCGCGCCCGACCACGCGTCGCCCGCCGCTGCGATCGCGCTTCGCCGCGCAGCGCCCGCGCGCGCGCGCCAACGCGCGCGCGAGCCGCCACGCGTCGCCGATCAAGCCGTCGCCGCGCGCGCGCGCGCAATCCCGCCGTCGCTTCGAATCGATTCGAGCCGAATCAGATTCGCCACGTGCCGCGTCCCGCCGTCGGATCCCGCCGACGCCGCCCGCGCCCGAGCCGCCAGCTCAGCCTAGCCACGTGGCAGCACCAGCGCGTGCCACGTCAGCCCTAGGCCACGTGGCATGACACGTGGCATGCCACGTCAGCCCTAGCCGCCCCGAGCCACGCGTACCGCCACGTCGGCAAGACGTGCCGCGTGGCGACATATGCCGCCGCCACGTCGGCCACGACCCGCCGCGTCGGCCGCCGCCCCGTGCAGCATTATTCGTGGACGCGTCCACGGTGGACTCGGAATCTCGTGGACCGGGTTCACAGCACAGTGACTTTTTCGATTTTCCCGAATTAATTTTGAATTAATTTTCCGGGAGCCCGTTCTCCTCCGTCCTAGCTCCGATTGACCCCGTTCTTTTTTCTAAATTCATCTAAAATCGAGCTCTAGCTGTTGGTTCTGGTTTTGTGAATTTTTGAGTTCTTTTGCTTGTCATTTTATGTGTTTCTTTGTTTCCGGTCGTTTTCTCTCTCGTTAGATTCGGATTCCGGAGGAGCAGGTTTCGCGCCAGAAGACCAGGAGTACCCCGCTGAGCATAACGAAGGCAAGTCGTGTCCCTTGATCATGTTGAACCAATTTTGCAAACTATTATTTAATTATTTTGCTTTAAATTACATTGCATTGCTATTTTTATTCAAACCGTTGCACAGGTAGTTATTGTCCCAATTGCAATTATACCTCCTTGACACTTTGAAATACCATGATGCCCTTGTCACCATAGGTTGGGAAATTTATTAGTGATGCTAGTTTATTTATCACATGGGTCGGTACGATTAGATTGCGTAGCCTGTTTACATTTACGATTGACCTCATCGCACATGTAAATTATTAATTTGAATTAATGACATATGGAACTGTGGTTGGTGCCACGTATATTAAAATTTGTGCCATGTCATTGGTGTGACGTTGGCTTGGTTATACAAATTGGTTTTGCACTCGGGCGAGTGATCGTGCAGTAAAGGGGGAAGTACAGTTGTACTTTGGGGGATGTGGTAGTCTCGCCCGGGTAGAGTTAAGGACTTAACTTTGTGCGCCATTGATCTGAGCTTAATCATGCAAACCACATGTCTATTATGGGATGGACCTGGCTGATTAATTTGTAATATTTCAATTCGATTCTGCCATTGTGATGGACATGGTTGCTGATTTCCATGTGGCGTAAGGGGGGGTGTGACGCGAAACCCTAGCGGGCAGGATTGTATTGAGATAGAGCATTGTAAAGGCCTTGTTGTGATTTCCTTAGGCCTAGGCTAATCACATCGTGTGGGTACAGTTGTGCAACCTCTGCAGAGTGTAAAACTATTCGAATAGCCGCGTCCTCGGTCATGGACAATGCTCGGGGATTTCACACGAGGGTTAGTGTTTCATTTATAACTTGGTGGTTTATGTTGGGGGTGGACAGGTAGTTCACCGTTGGTTTAACTTGTGAATTGGTGTTCACAAGTGGTTCTTGTTTATTCCCTTGATTATCTATTGTTACTGTTTTCAGTTAACTTTCGCTTTCAAGTTATTTAATATATTTCATCAATAAATGCCTTTATGCAAATTAACCTTTCAGCCCCCCTTTGGTAAGCCTTGCATATTATATTGCATTTATTGTTACAAACGACTTGCTGAGTACCAATGTACTCACGGCTCTACGCCTATGTTGCTCAGTTGAGGGAGAGGAGTACTATCAGCAGGAGGTGCCAGAAGGAGAGTACTACGACGACTTCACGGATTAGGCCGTTCTCCACTCGATAGCTTTGTGGCTTGTCGATTGGTCGCTACGCTTTATTTTGGATTTCATTGCTATTTTGTTAAGCCCTTAGGCTAGAGATATTGTAAGCTTGGCCATAAGGTCGTACCTTTGATATTTTATCGATATTCTAGTTTTCCCTTATTATTGTCGTGTGTATGACTGTGATGACATCTATGTTTGACTGTGTGCACTAGCGTGATCCTGGACTAGTGCAGTTTACACAGAGAGACCGAATTTGCATATTCGGGTCTCGACAGAGATGGTATCAGAGCCATATCGACTGTAGGACGAGGCCCTTGTTAAATTGGTCGTAACCCAAAAATTTATTTTCTAAATCAAACCAACTAAACTTGATATTTAGTAATATCTCTATCTTCTTACCTCGTTCTTAAGGATTCTTATCTCTCGCCCCAACTCTTGCAAAATTTGTTTTCCTAAAGTTATAAACTGATCTTTCCTTTATAAATGCATTAGATGTCCCAAACTTCCTACAGCCCGACAGGAGGATGGAGGTCACTTCTACGCGTTTTGTTGCGGTGCCTCGGATTTAAGAGACTGCCCGTCTACCTCACCAAGGATGAGAAGCAAAAATGTCAACGCATCGGGAGCATCTCCAGGCTATACTTCACCACCCGAGTCGGCAAGCAGGTGCTACATCACAGTTTCAAGAACACCGGTGCGGTGGGAGATGTCGGCAAGGAGTTGCGCACAAAGCCATCCGTCGACTTTGCAAGCTATACAAGATCAATATGGCGGACTCGTCCGGAAGTTCAAGGAGCGATGCGGAGCCACCCGAGACTACGAGCGATGCCGGGAGGAGCCCGCCGCGATCGCGGTACCTCTACCGTCGCCTACACCGCCGAGCCCGGAGGAGAGCGTCGTATCACCGGAGATCGTCGCGCCTACCTCACCGGTTCACCCCAGCCCCCGATCGAGGAGCGATGCGCGCCGATCCGCAACTCGTGGGTTGTCTACGATTCTCGAAGGCGATAGCGGTATACCCTATTTGTCGGGACCCGTGGGAGCCTTGAGTAGATAGTGCGAGTAGACACGTTGGATTTTATTTGCGGTTGAGTGTGATGTGAGCTGCAAATATTGCCTTAAAAGCATTATATTGCGATCATGTCAATCTTTTAATGGAGTTTATTTCTGTTCAGTTTCTTAGTTAGTCTTATGGCTAAGTGTTTGTTTAGATTAGGTCTCCATTAAGCAAAACCCCCTTAGACGCATTTACCCCTTATCTATGCTTTTCCTCTCGTCTTTTACCTTTGGTCGATCGTGATTGTTTTCTTTTGAGCAAGATGGTTGATACCAGAACTCCTCCACCGCAATCGGGGAACCAGGACCCGGAGAACGATGTTGCGCGGCGGTGCCACCTACCTTGGATCCCGCCTCGATCGGTTCTTGGTGGCGGACTCGGATGATGCGAACTATGATGCAGGTATGCGAACTATGATGCGGCAGCGGCACCAGAGCGATACCACCGTCGGCACCTCGGCGGCAGACCGGCTATGCAGAGTTTATGAGGCGAGACCACTGTTTTCTCCAGTTCATCAGAGCCTTTGAGGGCGATGATTGGATCCGTTCGATTGAGAAGAAGCTGAACTTGGCTCTGCACCAAGCAGGGAGAAGGTTTTGTATGCAGCACATCAGCTTGAGGGACCAGCAGCAGAGTGGTGGGAGAACTCTTGTGCGCCCATGAGAACCGATACAACATCACGGAAGGAATTCGCAAAGGCTTTCCACACCGCTCATGTCATGGAGGAGTGGTTGAGATGAAGAAGGATGAGTTTCGGGAGTTCCAGCAGAGGAACCTGTCAGTGAGTGAATATCTCAATAAATTCACTCAGTTGGCTCGCTACGCGCCAGAGGATGTAGCGACCGATGCAGCTCGCCAGAAGAGGTTCAAGAAAGGCTTGAACCCAACTTTGAAGGTGCAAGTCGAGGCAACGACTATGCGATTTTCAACGTTGGTGGATAAGGCCATTCTCATCGAGGAGAGTCGCCGCGAGCTCGAGGAGTCTCGCAAGAGGAGGTTGATCCAGCGAGGATCACGGTCACACCGATCTCGAGAGGCCTCGTTTTGGTTCCTACCGGCTGCACGAGCGCCACAGCAGCAGCAGCGATCTTCAGATTCGGACCCGGCTCGGACACGCGCTAGTTTCGATCGGTCGGCGTCCGGTAGTTCCAGTGGACAGCAGCAGCAGAAAAGCAATAATTCAGCAGCATCCATCACTTGCTTCAAGTGTCATGAGGTGGGACACTATGCTAGCAAGTGCCCTCGAGGCGAGCCCCGACGCCGATTCGTTTTGACTTGGGAGCCACACCGGTCGTACCCCTACCCGGGAGCGGGGCGAGGAGCACCCGGCCTCGGGGCGAGCCAGCGGGACGCCGGTGGTGAGAGGTCGGGTGAACCACGTCACGCAGATGATGCCGAGCAGCACGAGCGTTGTGATCGATGCGTTTCGTACATTCGATTCCTGCCACCGTTTTATTTGATTACGGAGCTTCGCATTCGTTTGTTTCTCGAGTTTTGCTTTAAAGCAACAATTGAAAGCTGTTGCTCTTGGATCTGTTCTTTTAATCCAATCCCGGATCCGAGTTGAGATCCAACCTAGGTTGTCCAGAGTTAGGATAACCATTCGGGAGTTGAGTTGGGGCGACTGATTTTGTTGGATATCACGATCCTAGATGTAATCTTGGGAATGGATTGGCCGAAGCAAAGAGCGATGTTAGGCGTGGGAGCGAGCGGTGACCTTAACCAATTGAGACGGAGTGAAGGTGCGATTCGCGGCGGTGAGTGCCGGCGAGCAGTCATGATTTGCGAGTAAGGTAATCCGGTTGGAGGGTGTACGGTTGTCGAGAGTACCCGGCGTGTTTCGAGAGGATCTTCGGGTATGCCACGAGAGAGGAGGTTGAGTTTACGATTGAGCTTGTGCGGTACCGCTCCAATTTCCAAGAGACCCTATCGGATGCCCGCCAATGATTTAGCGAGTTGAAGAAGCAAATTCGGGAGCTGTTGGATAAGCGTTACATCGGACCAAGTTCGTCCCGTGGGGAGCGCCGATCTTTGTTCGTCAAGAAAAAGGATGGTAGTCAACGCATGTGTGTGGACTCTGAGCACTTAATGAGGTCACCGTCAAAAATAAGTACCCTCGCCGGGATCGATGATCTGTTTGACCAGCTTAAGGAGCAGGAGTGTTCTCCAAGATTGATTTGAGATCGGGATATCATCGGATGAGGATACGTAAGGAGGACATACCCAAGACGGCCTTCTCGACTCGTTATGGTCTATACGAGTTCACACGGTGATGTCATTTGGTTTGACTAATGCTCCGGCATATTTCATGTACTTGATGAATAAAGTGTTTATGGAATATTTGGACAAGTTTGTCGTTGTATTCATTGACGACATTTTGATATATTCAAGGCGAGGAGGAACATCAAGAGCACTTAAGGTTAGCTTTGCGTAAATTGAGAGATAATCGGTTGTATGCAAAGTTCAGCAAATGTGAGTTTTGGATGAAGAAAGTCGCCTTTTAGGGCATGTGTTGACAGCAGAAGGAGTCGCGATTGACCCGGGGAAAGTAAGTGATGTTTTGGATTGGCGATCACCCACTTGATTACCAGTCGGGAGTTTTCTGGTATGGCAGGATACTACCGTCGCTTTATTGAGGATTTTCGGTATGGCGGACCCCTCACGGTTGCTCAAAAGGAAAAGAAATTCACTTGGACGCCAGAGTGCGAGAAGAGTTTTGAAACTTAAGGAGAGTTTGACCACAGCCCGGTGCTTGTGTTGCTGATATTAATAAGGATTTTGAGATATTTTGCGATGCCTCGCGCAAAGGTTTGGGTTGTGTCTTGATGCAAGACAAGAGAGTGGTAGCCTATGCCTCACGCCAGTTGAGACCGCATGAGGAGAACTACCCTACCCATGATTTAGAATTGGCAGCCGTAGTGCATGCTTTAAAGATTTGGCGACACTATCTGATGGGTAACAGATGTGAGGTTTACACGGATCATAAGAGTCTGAAATACATCTTTACCCAGTCCGAGCTTAACCTCGAGCGAGAGGAGGTGGTTAGAGCTGATAAAGGATTATAATGTGGGCATACATTATCATCACGGGAAAGCTAATGTTGTTGCAGATGCCTTGAGCGAGAAAGGTATACGCAATTCGGTGATGGTTCGAGAGAGTCGACCCGACTTTGCATGAGGAATTTCAGAAGCTTAGCCTTGAGTTGGTTGAGCCAGGATTTTTGGCAGCTATGGAGATGCAGCCTACTTTGGATGGTCAGATTCGCCAGGCTCAGTCAGATGATGAGGCATTTCAGCAGATCAGAAAGAATTTAAGTGAAGGTAAAGAGTCAGGATTTTCAGTGGATGATCAGGGAACCTTGTGGTTCAAGCGGCGTTTGTGTGTGCCCAACAAGAAAGAACTAAAGGATGTGTTGTTAAAAGAGGCTCATGAGTCGCTGTATTCGATTCATCCAAGCTGTACCAAGATGTACCAGGACATTAAGGATAAGTATTGGTGGCCAAGCATGAAGCGTGAGATCGCTGAGTATGTAGCCCTTTGTGATGTTTGTCAGAGAGTAAAGCGAGCACGAGAGACTGCGGGTTTGCTCTGACCATTGAAAGTCCACGAGTGGAAGTGGGAAGAAATCGGTATGAACTTTATAGTCGGTTTGCCTAAAACCAAAGAGGGTCATGATTCAATTTGGGTCATTGTGGACCGTTTGACCAAGGTTGCTCATTTCATCCCAGTTAAGACGACTTACAGTGGTGGTGATTAGCGAGAACTATATATGTCGAGATTGTCGGTTTGCATGGTGTGCCCAAGAAGATTGTGTCGGATCGGGATCGCGATTCACCTCTCGGTTTTGGGGTAGTTTCCATAAGGCTATGGGAACTCACGAATTCGATCTGACATATCACCCCAGATGGATGATCGAGCAGCGAGTTAATCAGTTACGGAGGACATGTTGAGAGCCTGTGTGCTTGATCATGGGTCTAAGTGGGACGATTGTTTACCCTTTGCGAGTTCTCATACAACAACGATTATCGGGCCGGTTTGCGAGATGTCACCGTTTGAGGCATTGTATGGCAGAAATGCGAGACCCTCTCAATTGGAAAGAGGCGGGGAAGGTCGGGTTTTGGCCGGATTGTTTGAAAGAAGGCGAGGATAAAGTCCGCTTGATCTGAGAAAGGTTGAAAGCTGCCTGGGCAGCACAGAAAAGCTATGCAGATACCAGACGCCGAGAGCTGAGTTTTGAGCCAGATGATTTTGTGTACCTTAGGATCACACCATTCAAGGGTGTGAAGAGGTTTCAGCTAAAAGGGAAGCTTGCACCGAGATATGTTGGTCCGTTCAGGATTCTGAAACGCAGGGGAGAGCTTGCTTATCAGTTAGAGCTACCTGCGTCTTTCAGTGGGGTACATGACGCCTTTCATGTGTCCCAGCTAAAGAAGTGCCTGCGCGTACCAGAGGAGGTGGTGCCAGTTGAGGCCGTTGACCTGCAGGAGGATCTGTCATACAAAGAGCACCCAGTCAAAATCTTGGAAGTGTCAGAACGAGTCACCCGGAATAAAGCGGTCCGTTTTTGCAAAGTTCAGTGGAGCAACCATTCCGAGGAGGAAGCCACCTGGGAGCGCGAGGAGGATCTTAGAGCGGAGTTCCCGAACCTATTCTCTTAGTTGGCCTAGATCTCGGGGTCGAGATCTCGTTTAAGGGGGTAAGGTTTGTAACATCCTGTTTTTCTGAGATTTTTAAAGCCGGGATTTCAAAAATGAATTTTTTGGAATTTTCTGAAATTAATTAAAGCTTCAAATAAATTTTTAAAGTTTTAAATGATTTAATGTGATTAAAATAAACATTAACATAAGTGGAAAATATTTTATTTGTGTTCCTCAGGTCTCAAGGAATTTTCTGGTATTTTTGGTGAATTTTTGGGATTTATTTGCTATTTTCTAGAGCTTTTAGAAGTTTATTTGAATTTCTGGAAAAAGAAAAGAAAAGAAATTAACCTCACCGCCCGATCTCCTCTCTCCTCCACGCGTCGCCAATCCGCGCCGCCGCCGCCGCCGTACCCCTTTCCGCGCACCGCTTCGCCCGCCGTCGGATCCGCCGCCGCGCCACGCGTCGCGCACGGCCTGCTGGCGGCGGCACCAGCGCCCGCACCGCCAGCGCCTCGGCGCTCGATCGCGCGTCGCGCGATCACGGCCGTCGCCCCGTGCCGTCGCGAACCCTAACCCTAACCCTAATCAATCCCGCCGTCCGATCTCGCCGCGTGGCGCATCCTAAGCCGTCTAACCCGTCCGCGTCCGCGTCGCCGCCAGAATCGGATCGAACTCCTCGATTCGCGTGATAAAACCGGTCGGCCGTCCTCGGTTCGCGTGCGCGCATCGGCGAAACCGCCGCCGCCGCCTCCGCTCGCCCTCGCGCGCCGCGTCGCGAGCCGCTCCGCCGCCGCCGTGCGCGCCTCGCCGTCGCCGGTCGCCGGGCGATAGCCGCCGCCAGCGTCGCCGCCGGTGAGCTCCCGCGCCGTTCGCCGCGTCGCCTCCGTCGCCTCGCGCCGCGCCGCCGCCTCGCCTCGCCTCGCCTCGGCGCGTCTGCGCCGCGCGCCGCGACCCGTCGCCTCGCGCGCGCGCACGCCGCCACGCGTCGCCGATCCGCCCTCGCGCCCGACCACGCGCGTCGCCCGCGCTGCGATCCGCGCTTCGCCGCGCGCGCGCGCGCATGCGCCGCCGACGCGCAGCGGCGAGCCGCCACGCGTCGCCGATCAAGCCGTCGCCGCGCGCGCAATCCCGCCGTCGCTCGAATCGAGCCGAGGCCAGATCCGCCACGTGCGCGCCCCCGCCGTCGGATCCGCCGATGCCGCGCTCTCCCGCGCCGGCTCGGCCTAGCCACGTGGCAGCACCGGCGCGTGCCACGTCGGCCCTAGGCCACGTGGCATGACACGTGGCATGCCACGTCAGCCCTAGCCGCCCCGAGCCACGTGGCGAGCCACGTCGGTGCCACGTCGGCCGCGTGCTGCGTGGCGGCATATGCCGCGCCGCCACGCCACGCCGCCGCCCGCCGCGTCGACCGCCGCCCCGTGCCTTTATTCGTGGACGCGTCCACGGTGGACTCGGAATCTCGTGGACCGGGTTCACAAGACACGTGACTTTTCGATTTTCCCGAATTAATTTTGAATTAATTTTCCGGGAGCCCGTTCTCCTCCGTCCTAGCTCCGATTGACCCCGTTCTTTTTTCTAAATTCATCTAAAATCGAGCTCTAGCTGTTGGTTCTGGTTTTGTGAATTTTTGAGTTCTTTTGCTTGTCATTTTATGTGTTTCTTTGTTTCCGGTCGTTTTCTCTCGTTAGATTCGGATTCGGAGGAGCGGGTTTCGCGCTGAGAAGACCAGAGTACCCACGAGCATAACGAAGGCAAGTCGTGTCCCTTGATCATGTTGAACCAATTTTGCAAACTATTATTTAATTATTTTGCTTTAAATTACATTGCATTGCTATTTTTATTCAAACCGTTGCACAGGTAGTTATTGTCCCAATTGCAATTATACCTCCTTGACACTTTGAAATACCATGATGCCCTTGTCACCATAGGTTGGGAAATTTATTAGTGATGCTAGTTTATTTATCACATGGGTCGGTACGATTAGATTGCGTAGCCTGTTTACATTTACGATTGACCTCATCGCACATGTAAATTATTAATTTGAATTAATGACATATGGAACTGTGGTTGGTGCCACGTATATTAAAATTTGTGCCATGTCATTGGTGTGACGTTGGCTTGGTTATACAAATTGGTTTTGCACTCGGGCGAGTGATCGTGCGATAGGGGGAAATGCGGTTGTACTTTGGGGGATGTGGTAGTCTCGCCCGGGTAGAGTTAAGGACTTAACTTTGTGCGCCATTGATCTGAGCTTAATCGTGCAAACCACATGTCTATTATGGGATGGACCTGGCTGATTAATTTGTAATATTTCAATTCGATTACGCCATTGTGATGGACATGGTTCTTGATTTCCATGTGGCGCAAGAGGGTGTGTGCGAAACCTAGCGGGCGGGATTGTATTGAGATAGAGCATTGTAAAGGCCTTGTTGTGATTTCCTTAGGCCTAGGCTAATCACATCGTGTGGGTACAGATTGTGCAACCTCTGCGAGTGTAAAACTATTCGAATAGCCGCGTCCTCGGTCATGGACAATGCTCGGGATTTCACACGAGGGTTAGTGTTTCATTTATAACTTGGTGGTTTATGTTGGGGTGGACGGGTAGTTCACGTTGGTTTAACTTGTGAATTGGTGTTCACAAGTGGTTCTTGTTTATTCCTTGATTATCTATTATTATGTTTTGATTAACTTTCGCTTTCAAGTTATTTAATATATTTCATCAATAAATGCCTTTATGCAAATTAACCTTTCAGCCCCCTTTGGTAAGCCTTGCATATTATATTGCATTTATTGTTACAAGCGACTTCTTGAGTACCAATGTACTCACGGCTCTACGCCTATGTTGCTCGATTGAGGAGAGGAGTACTATCGGCAAGAGGTGCGGAAGGAGAGTACTACGACGACTTCACGGATTAGGCCGTTCTCCACTCGATAGCTTTGTGGCTTGTCGATTGGTCGCTACGCTTTATTTTGGATTTCATTGCTATTTTGTTAAGCCCTTAGGCTAGAGATATTGTAAGCTTGGCCATAAGGTCGTACCTTTGATATTTTATCGATATTCTAGTTTTCCCTTATTATTGTCGTGTGTATGACTGTGATGACATCTATGTTTGACTGTGTGCACTAGCGTGATCCTGGACTAGTGCAGTTTACACAGAGAGACCGAATTTGCATATTCGGGTCTCGACACTGAGCATAACCAAGCAAGTCATGTCCTTTGATCATGTTGAATCCAGTTTGCAATCTATTATTTAATTATTTTGTTTTAAATTATATTGCATCGCTATTTATATTCAAACCTTGTACTGGTAGTTATTGCCCAATTTAATTTCTCACTCCATGATAATTTGGGATGCCATGATAACATTATCACCCTAGGTTGGGAAACATACTAGTGATGTTATGATACCTGTCACATGGGTTGGTATGATTAGACTACTTAGCTGGCTTATACTTTACGAAGGGTTTCATTATCACATGTGAATTATTAATTTGACTTAATGATATATGGAACTGTGGTTGGTGCCACGATTATTAAAATTTGTGCCACGTCATTGGTGCGTCGTTGGCTTGGTTATACAAACCTGGTTTTTGCACTCGGGCGAGTGATCGTGCAGTAAAGGGGGAAGTGCAGGTTCACTTCGGGGGATGTGGTAGCCTCGCCCGGGTAAAGTTAAGGACTTAACTTTGTGCGCCATTGATCTGAGCTTAATCGTGCAAACCACATGTCTAGTATGGGACAGACCTGGCTGATTAATTTGTAATATTTCAATTCAATTCTGCCATTGTGATGGACATGGTTGCTGTTTCCATGTGGCGCAAGGGGGGTGTGATGCGAAACCCTAGCATGCAGGATTGGGTTGAGGTAGAGCATTGTAAAAGCCGTGTTGTGATTTCCTGAGATCGAGGCTAATCACATCATGTGGGTACAGTTGTGCAACCTCTGTAGAGTGTAAAACTATTCGAATAGCCGCGTCCTCGGTCATGGACAATGCTCGGTGATTTCACACGAGGGGTAGTGTTTTCATTTATAACTCAGTGGTTTATGTCGGAGGTGGACAGGTAGTTCACTGTTGGTTTAGCTTGTGAGTTGGTGCTCACAAGTGGTTCATAGTTATTCCTTTAGTTATTATTTCTGGTTTCAGTTAAATTTCGCTTTCAATCTATTTATCATATTTAATGTGAAATGCCTTTATGCAAATTAACCTTTCAGCCTTCCATTGGTAAGCCTTGCATATTATATTGCATTCCTTTGTTACAAACGACTTGCTGAGTACCAATGTACTCACGGCTTTACGTCTATGTTGCTCAGTTGAGGGAGAGGAGTACTATCAGCAGGAGGTTCCAGAAGGAGAGTACTACGACGACTTCACGGATTAGGCTTCGTTCTCCACTCGATAGCCTGTGGCTTGTCGATTGGTCGCTACGCTTTATTTTGGATTTCCGCTGCTATTTTGTTAAGCCCTTCCGGTTAGAGATATTGTAAACTTGGCCATAAGGTCGTACCTTTGAGATTTTATCGATATTCGAGTTTTCCTTTATTATTATCGTGTGTATGACTGTGATTACATTTATATTTGACTGTGTGCACTAGCGTGATCCTGGACTAGTGCAGATTACACAGAGAGACCAAATTTGCATATTTGGGTCTCGACAACGTATCATGGGAATTGCGCTGTTGGGGATCCTAAATGGGTTCAGGATTTGTCCATTCGGCAACGAAGTCTGCCAAAATTTGGGATTTAATGACCGTTTAGGACACAAAATGGAGGTTAAACTTCCCAAGTTCCACCGACCATTTTACCATGCGTCCCGCTGTTTCCCTACCTTGAAGGACCACTCCTAAGGAAAACTCAGATAACATAAAATTTTGTACGCCTAAAAATAATGCCTTAGTTTCCTCGAAGACATGAGAAGGACATATAATAGCTTTTGGACTTGCGGGTAGCGCTCCTTAGATCCATGTAAGACTTCGATTACATAATATACAGGTTGCTGAACGCCGCACTGATTTCCTCCGCGAGTGCCCCCGCCACCACCGTCGGATCCAGCCTCCCCGCGTTGGATCCACGCTCTTCCCACTGGATCCGGTCCACCGCCGTCTTCCGGACCCGCTGTGGCTTCGCCTGCTTCGCCGCGGACCTTCACGGCCATGGCCGCTCCCACGGCCTCCGCGCCTTCATGCCCGACCACCTCCTCCAGCAGGGCGACGCTGCGCCAGACCCACTCTTCGGCGGTCATCTCCTCGCGGTGTCGCCTCATGTGATCGCCGAGCGCCTGGCCCATCTCGAAGCTGAGCCCGTAGATGGTGGCCCCACAGGTGGCTGGTCCGGTGCCCGCCGAGCGCCTAGAAGGGGGTGAAGGCGCAGCTGCAGGTCTCGCTGATCTGATCAAGTGTGCTGTGATTGTGACTTCAATGGGAGAGGTGATAAAAAAAGAAAAAAAGGTTCTGATCTAGTTCTTTTGCAGCTTTTGACGCTGTCCTGGCCGCCGCCGCTGCCTAGGCCACCGTCGTCTCTACTTCATCCGCCGGATCCCCTCTGATCCAGTCACCACTGGAGGGATTGAGAAGGTGCTCGCCGTCGGCATCCACACGGAGCTCGGATCCATCATCTAGATTTTAAGTCTTTAGTTTGCGTCCATCCTAAGTCCGTAGTTTCTATTCTTCAGTTCGTCCAAGTCGTACGAGTTCACAAATTTATTGTCAATCAAAAAGCATAGGAATTCTCTTTTGCATGGCAGCAGCCACTGCTCTTCTCTTTGAGCTGCGTGCAAATCGTAGAAGTCGTTATGATGCCGTCGCTTCTTTAGCCGCTGCCCCAAGCTTCTACGGTCGCTGCGCTTCTTTTGCACTTTGTGCATAGCGTCGCCGCCGTCTTGGGCTTCGATCTGCTGCCGCCATGCTTCTATCTATTTCATGGCAGCACCCGCTGCTCTTCTCTCTAAATCGCGTGTAGATCGTAGAAGTTGTTATGATGCCACCGCCCCGAGCTTCTAAGGCTGCCGCGTTTCTCCTGCACCTTGTGCATTGCGCCGCCGCTGTCTTGGGCTTCGATCTACGCCGATATGCTTCTATCTATTCCTCTTCGGCTTGGCTCAACAGTATTTTTCAAGAGCTGCACGCTACGACGACATCATCAAGACTCGGATTTCGAATTTTGTTTACTATTTTGGTAACAACTCTTTTCAAATGCAATGCTATTGCATACACCTTGCATTTGAGGGGGGTGTTAAGGAGATAGAGTTATATTAGGATATAGAGTTTGTATTCTATTCCATATATGATTTATCTTTATATGGTATATCCCTTTGTACTCTCCTATATATATGGTCCTTTGGGTCTCATATCAATACACACAATATTTATAACAAATAACAATATAACATAACAAATGATAGGGAACTATGATAATTTACCTTTTATGACCAAGAACGGCACTTGAAAGGGTAGCAGGCTGGCAAGGCAGTAGCAATTCAGATGTATTAAAAAACATTTCTGAAAAAACTGCAAGACAGAAAAGGTTAAGATATGAACTATTAATTATATGGGATGGTAGACTAAAAGAACATGTATTATTTGACATGGCATCAGGTTCTTTTGCTTAAACAACTAAATATATTTGGCGAGGCACTAACCACTGCTTAAACTTATGTGCTACCATTTATTGAGATGAGTACGTAAGCTACGCATGCAGGTATACACCAATATGCGTTGTTACTATTTGAAGACCTAGGAATCCCAAGTGCTTGGCTATGATGCACGGACACATGTCTAAACCGTTGTATCCGTGTCCGACACTGTTCCACTCTACTCCATTGTTTGGCACATTCCTTAATCCAAGGTGAACTTAAATTTTCCTTTGCTTTTGCTAACATTTCACCATTTCGGTTATAATCCAATAATCCATTGATTCCATTTTTGTTTGTAGATATTATAGTGACAAGTGGATCAACCAAGAAGGTGTTGTTGGCCATGTACCCCCACACAAGGATCTTGAGATTTCATAGATGAGAATGAAGTGCTTCAAAAAGTTTTTCCCTGTCGTTGAAGATCTCAAGAGATGAGAATGAAGTGCTTCAAAAAGTTTTTCCCTATCGTTGAAGATCTCAAGAAAGTGAAAGAAGAATATGCAAGATTTTCCACTTGTTCAGGAGAATTCAATGACTTTGATTCTATTTATGATAGATGGATTCTTGATCCAATGAATTGGTGGGTAAATCATGGACAATCCGTTCCTATACTACAAAGTTTGGCTCTCAAATTGGTTAACCAACCGGCCTTATCTTCTTGTTGTGAAAGAAACTGGAGCACATATAGCTTCATCAACAGCATGAAAAGAAACAAGTTAACTCCGGAGCGTGCTGAAGATTTGGTATTTGTGCATAACAATTTAAGACTTTTATCAAGAAGATCAGAAGCATATAAAACAGGGACAACTAGAATATGGGATGTGGGAGGAGATAGTTTCGAATCTTTAACTGGTGTTGGCATTCTAGAGGTTGCTCAGCTCTCTCTTGAAGAACTAGAGTTGGAGAGTGTGTTGTTTGAAGATGAGCCTACTACGATGATCCAAGAAGAAAATGAGGACGAAGTTGAAGTCTAAGAGTCTCATGATGTTTTTTAATTAGCCTTGCTACTAAAATTTCAATTTGTGATGTAACTTAAGTTGAATCACTTCTATGTTGCCTAGTGGCTACTTTCTTTTGGTTGAACTCTACATTTCACTTTCTATGTTTGAACTTCAAACTTAGCTACTTCTTAATTTGTATCACTTATCGTTATCAATTGTTGTTTCTCTATTAATCTATTGCTTTGATTGTTCAAGAATCAAATACATGTTATCTTTATAGTCTTGCTGATCTGATCATGTTACTTTTTTCCAGGTTAATGGAATTCTCAATTCTTATTTCTGGAAATAGTATTCACATCAAGTCATCAACAATTATCATCATGATTAACAAAACAATTGATGAGGTACACATTCTGAATACACTTTACGCTTCACAAGTTTACATTATTTCAATTTGACAAGCATGAGAAAACATAGAAAACAATACATATATGTAATTTATTTATTATTTAAATATATATAGCCGTGTCGCCGTATCGGTATTTTTGAGAAAACGGCGAATTTCGGTGTTGGTGTCGTGTCGTGTCGGACACGCGTGTCCGTGTCCGTGCAACATAGGTGCTTGGCTTACATGGGTCAAGCTGGGATTAAAAACTTACATGCCAAAATGGGTAACTATTCAGGCAGCTCCTTTGGACATAGCAATTAACTTAGCAAATCAATAAGCTTTGCTTCCATTTCATTCTGTCGTCACTAATTGAACAATATTCCAGTTCGAATAAACCTATCAGGTGACTGGCACATTGCATCATTTACATTTCCATGGATAGCCATCTAGGTAAGCTGCACAACTGATTTAAATGTGATTATTTCAACACCCAATGACATAGAAATTTATTGGAGGTACAAAAGATTTTGATATACGTCAGAGTATGGACCTCATGTATACCTTCCCATTCCTTTTTTTGCTCCAGCCTCTTGGACACATTGGTTCTCTAGCATCCTTTTTTTAGTAAAAAATCTAAAGCAAAACACAAAAGCAGACCCCATGAAATAAAATCTAAAAACCAGAATGACCTTACCAATTCTCCATGCCAGTGATGCTTCTGTTAGGCATTTCTTCGAACACATGTCATGCATGACACCAAGCCACCTTTGGTCTGCAAAAGTGAGGGGGAAATAAAAATTGAGCAAATAAAGGGAAAGAGATCACGCAAATGCAAGGCCAGACTGACCAAACCTTTTGATCCTCACCGCTGCAGGCATGCGAATCAGCCGACACACCCCAGGTGCATGGCCGACCGACCAATTCGACGGTGGCACAATGAAGGAAAGGCGCGGGGATGGGAAGGAGGAGACGACCGGCGGGTGGAGCGAAGGAGTGAGGGGAGGAGGAGGCGGTGCGGGGTGGGAAGGAGGAGGTGGCGATGCATGGTGGGAAGGGAAAGAGGAAGCGCCGAAGAGAAATAAAAGCGGAGGCTAAGGGACGACGGTGGATGGTGGTGGAGAAGCCAAGCGGGCGGAGGAGGAGCAGCTCAGGTGGAGGAAGAGGCGAGCAGGCGACAGAGGAATGGCTCAGGTGGAGGAAGAGGCGAGCGGGGCACGAAGGGGCAGATTGTTCACAAATCATTAGCAAAGTGCGCACAAGTGGGGAGGTGGGAGCATTCATTTGGATCTGGATGGTCGATCTTTGATCAGATGGCTGAAAGAGAAAGAAGCAAATAAACCATAGTGGTGAACCATTACCATCAACTCCTCTTTTTTAAGTAGTAGAGATACACGTTGAGAAAACACAATATCTTCGTATGCTTGAGGGCCGGAAAGCATACTGGTGGAGAATGCTTTCGAGTTTCAACCAGATAATCAGAGCACAAACATGTTACCAGATCAGAACACCATATAGCATCATGATACACTGTAGGCCGGCTGTGTGGAGCCATGGCGAATAACCAGGCACCGTCTCAGGTTTAACATAGCAACAGCAGTAAATGTAAGAAAGTCGTCCAAGTTTCAGAATCATAATCTACTGTCTCCAAATTCCGGTGTTACAAGACCCAACTAGAAAGAATGGAATAGCGATAGCAAGTACGCCTAGGGAAAACATGGATTAAAGGATGGAGCATGATCAAGTTTGCATCCCCACTCGTGGAACAGCATGACGGCTGCACGCTTTTTCTAAGAAGAGCAGCAGCTTGTCTTCTGGTCGACAGGTTGCCCGCGGATCTGCACTGTAGCTGGGCGAGCGTTGTTTGCGGCTGGCTGGCTCGCCATCCTGAAAATAAGATATAATTTTCTTCATTGTGCTCTTCCTCTAAATCTAATAGACCTAACATGCTAAAAATTAAACAAACCAACCAAGAGCACTGGTTTAGTTTGGGTTGGGGTGACAAATCAAATTCAGTGCAAAATTGTTGTAGATACGGAAGAAGAATAACATAAACTACCAGTAGCATTTAGTCAAGGAATGTAGGACCATTTTGGTTAGGAGACTATGAGCACAACATCAATAAGCAGTAAATACAGTGCAAGTGGTGGTAGATAAATAAGTCGAATGCATTGTATTGGTTAAATGATCTACCAAGAGGAGCATTAGTAGTTTGGGACCACACCTGTCCTTGATTGAAGCAGCCATGGCCATGAAAGCCTGCTCAACATTGGTGGCATTCTTTGCACTTGTCTCCATGAATGGGATGCCAATCTCATCAGCAAATGCCTGTGTACATCGGTATAAACATAAAGAGCAGTAAGAAT
This sequence comes from Melocanna baccifera, assembly GCA_036346265.1. Taxonomy (NCBI): domain Eukaryota; kingdom Viridiplantae; phylum Streptophyta; class Magnoliopsida; order Poales; family Poaceae; genus Melocanna; species Melocanna baccifera. The sequence continues at coordinate 14,328,885 of CM070695.1, forward strand.
GCCTTCATCAATTGAAAGATTGGAATTTCTCCACTGAGACAGAGTAAGAAACAGTGTTATATGAGATTCGAAGATACCTTTGCTGTCTCATATGATACAACTTTGTTGTCAGTGAGATCACATTTGTTCCCTACAAGAAGCTTGTTCACGTTCTCACTAGCATAGCGATCAATCTCGTTCAACCACTGCTTCACATTGTTGAAGCTATCTTGGTCTGTCACATCATAGACAATCTGCAATTCCATTTGTATACTTTCACAATCACGAATGGAACATTTGTGCACATCCGAATAGCATGAGCAAAACAAAGTTTAAGAGTTTGAGTAAGCAAACTTACGATGATCCCATGGGCCCCTCGATAGTAGCTGCTGGTAATAGTTCTGAAGCGTTCTTGCCCGGCAGTGTCCCACTGTTAAAAAAGAAAGGTGAAGAAGATAAAGTGGGAGTTGAAAAAAGAGAGGATTCATTGCCAAGTGCCAACAACAGGTGCAAGATGAGCTACTGTCTAAGAAATTCAATGAGCGGGTACTATCTATGATGTTCAAAATGAGCTATATCTATTTGACATCTCTAAAGCATCATTTCTCATGTTAAAGACAATTAATATAAACATTTAATGGACTAAAATATTAAATGGATGGGAAAAAGTTCACAAGGTGAAAAAGATCTGCGCATATTCAAGCAAAGTGGTGTATTCATTTCCTGTCAATTGACTTCAACTGACAATCACATGAATAGCACATGCTATGCTATGATATGCTCTAGAGCTAATTTCATTACGGTCCACCAAAAAGGGGCAAATCCAGCTAACTCCACAAAATAAAAGGGTGGTCTTTAAACTCTACTAAGTCTCAATGAAGCCTTTTTATACTTGCATATAGGATTTAAAGAAAAGGCATGCTTGGTCAGTAGCCACAATGATGTTCAAATGAAATAAATCACAAGATGAACTAGACTCACGATTTGCAGCTTAATAGTCTTTCCATCTTGCTCCACAGTACGTATTTTCTGTCCAAATTGTTTTTTTGAAAGGAATGAATTCAGTGGAGCGAGCCAAAACAGCAAATAACATATCCAAAAGTACATGCACTTACAAAATCAACTCCGATAGTACTGATATAACTCTCCAGGTATGAGTCATCCTGCCAAGTGCCAACAGAGCCAATATTAAGGAGGCTAACAAACTTCATGAAGAAAGTTCAAAACAATACAAGTAAATTTACTAGTAAGTAGTCAATATACTTGTTTATCACTCAAGGGTGTAGTAATACATATGCTTCATCATGTTGTTAAAAACAGTGGCTACCAACAACGAACCATTCATGTTGCACCTAAGTTTTGATAGCTTGTGAGGACTCATACAGTATGCTGAGCCTAAAGGCAAATTGATTGATTCCAAAGACTATTTGCAGTTTAACTCTAAGATGGTACATGAAAAAGAAAAGGAAGACCTACTACATAGGGGAAAAAAGGAGCTAATATGATGATATCATACTTTAGATAAAGATTCTTACCGCAAATCTTAAGAGAAGGCATGACTTGCCAACACCTGAGTCTCCAATAAGCAAGAGCTTGAAAAGATAATCACTGCCATGTCCAATAACAGGATGTTAGTCTCCATCAAATATACAGAAAAGAAACAAATAATGATAAACATCTTCAAGACAATCATAGCAAACTGGGATATAATCTCCAGGCTTAGAAGATTGAATGGCAATGCAAAGATCAATATATTCAAGACACTTATACCACAATTAGAATCGTATCTTCAGTCTTTATAAGATTATGCAGCAATGCAGAGACCAATATTTTGGTGTTCTATATTTAATATTCAGCCAAATTGAAAATTGACTCAAATTTGCTGGAATAATAGTTCCCTTCTATCCTAGGTACTACTGCAGAATAGAAAGTTGAATAATTCCTCTCAAACGATAAAAAGGAAGTTGAATAGTAAGTGACAGTTTCCAATGTAAAGTCATGACATTAAGCTATAATATTGAAGTTGAACAGCAGTTACACCACTAACCAAAAGAACAATTCCATCAAGCAAGACTGTACTTTTGGAACCAAAACTGAAGATCGTGAACATGCAATATCCATGTGTATCTCTTCCTTTCAATTCAAGACTATCACAGTTCAACCGCACTAAAAAACAAGCACTTGATCATGCTTGTAAAAGAAATAAAGCATACTGATGCACCGAACCCCATAGGGTTATACTACCAACATCCAAATTCAAGCCACTGATTCATAATTTAGCCTAACAGTTACAATCAAAGAATCCTTCTAATCAACAACTAGAGCACCTCAACCCCATTTTCTTTGTAAGAGTGAACCAGCAGTCCACGGCCACATGGCAGCAACTCCCTTTCCTTTTTTTTCCAACATAATTTGGTTACACAATTTAACAACTGCCATTTTATAGAGACGCCGCCGGTGATGTTAGGTAGCTTACCAAAATTGATCACTTCAGACCTATCCGTTTTGTGCAAATTGCAGAAAAAAAGTGCCTTCTTCATATTAATAGCCAATTCTTTTACAGCCATTTGGTAATAGAAACCCACACCACAATACCCCCCCCCCCCCACCACCACCACCAAAAAAAAAACTTCATCAAGAAGACCATATAAAAAAATTATCCAGCGCTATTCCAGTATCACTGCACCAGCTAATCAATAATACCAAATTAACCCGAACAATAACGCCCAAAGAGGCATCAAGTTCACATCAAAGTTCACCTAATATATAACCCCCTACGAACATCACATTCCCTTCCTGATGTTCCTTCGACGCAATCCAAACTAAACACCACAAAACAGATTCCCCGGATCAAGAGCAACGGAAGAACTAGGAATGCTACCAGGCCGCTCGCGCCCGCGCCAGATCCAGCAAGATCTCGACCCTCACGGACCCCGATTCGCAGACCTCCCCACCCACCCACAGGCCCAAATCGGACGGGGGCGAAACAGAGGCGAGAGAGCGAGGGGCTTACTACTCGGGGTTCATGGCGAGGTCGGGATCCTCCCGTCGCGCCCAAACTCTCGCCGTGGGGATCTCGCTTCGCGGCGGGACCGGACTGGGCTCGAGCTCGACGGCCTGCCCCCGAGTTCTTGGCGTCTCTCGCTTATTTTCTTCCGCGTGGGAGGCAGTAAAATAGGCCGTTGGGAGAGAGGATACCGGAAATGGGATTAGCATATAAAATAAAATAAGATCAATCTATCCATCAATTCTTCCATTCAACGACTAGATTTATTTCATTTTCTCTCCTAATTCTAACCCGCACGAATGGGAGATGTGACCCGTGTGGTTTTCTTTGGTCATACGGGTTCACACTGCTGCTTGCTGCATTTTGGGCTTTTGGTCTCCATTTGGCCTATTTTTTTTAGCTTTTTAGTAGGTATTTAACTTTAATTTTTTTATAATTATTATTTATTAAATTAATAAATTATAGTTAGAAACTATAAATCGTAGCTCAAAACAATATTGACTTTGGAGTGTGTATAGATTCGTTGATGTTTTCAGCTATTGTGTATGTGATGATAAAATTGGACGTGGCTAGATATTTTATGTGGTTTTTGAGGGAGCCAGGAAATGAACTTGGGGCGTTCGGAATAGCGATGGTTTTTAGTTTTTGTTGAAATTTTACTGTAACTAGCTTATTTTTTACTATAGCTGAGTTAGTTTATTGGGTATAATTAAATTAAAAAAATGTAAAAATAAAAGTGGTACGCTAATCTAGAGCGGACAATGCAAAGGAATACGAAAAAAACAAAACACAAAAATTCGAAAAAAAACAAAAAAATAGAAACAAACAAATTGCTACAGTGTGCTACAGAAAAACCGAAGCCAATGCTCGTCGCTACCGCCGAAGAAAAAGCCGCGCTAATCGCGGCCGAAACCACGTTTGTTTCCAAGGGAATCTACTCCACATCATTTAAGTTTTAGTTTTATCATCTTGGCCACGCTCATCGCATTTTGATTTGATAGTATTTTTTCCATCTAAATTTATAAAACATATTTTAAAAAATAATTTTATCTATAAATATAAAATGTATTTCATATTTTATAAATATAGGATATATTTTATATAATTGTAGTTCTGTACGAGGAATTGTAAAATCTATCCTTTTTCTGGCTAGCTAGTGGATGAAGAAGAGCATTCGCTTCCTGCACTCAATCAGGTGAATCGTTGAATTTGAGCTATAAGATTATGCACTCCACTCGTGAGTCAAGTCATTTGAGCTATTTGAGCGAGCGAGCGAAGCCTTCATGGAGGACATTTCCATTCTCTTGAGAATTGCATTTTTGTTTCAGCTTACGTACCATTTTAGTTGGTTTGGAGGATTAATTGAAAGCTAAAGCTTCTGCTCCCTCTAGCTACGAAAAGGAAGTCGTTATGGGATAGATGCAATCAAATATTATAGACTTTGGTTATTAATATCTTTGTGAGTATTTAGATTGACGCATAAAAATGGTCCATATAGACTTATCTTAAAAGATATTTTTGTAATAACATAGTTTTAATATGTTATATAAATTGAGTAGTCTAATTATTATTGTGGCCACTATGTTGATGTGCAAAATGACTTTCTTTTATAGCCGGAGGGAGTATTGGATAGGCATAACTAAAAAGGAGAATACTAGGAGGAACTATGTATATTTTAATTAAAAAGAAATAGCCACTCAAATTCAAGACAAAGGGGGCTTAAACTGGATAGCAATGATGTAGCGCTACGTCCTCCCACCAACCGAGCTATGCCCCGTTGCTTCATTTATCCATAGATAGACTAAATTTTACTATATCTCTGTTTATGAATACTTGACACTGTTGATTTTTTATGGTCTTTAAGGTTAAACTTTGACCGTTAATTCTACACTAATACATTTATAAAATATCACCGAAGTTTAATATTGTGAAGGTATTTTTTATGAAAAATCTAACAATATCATTTTAATATGATCAATCTAAATATTTAGCAAAAAATTATTGGTTGAGGATTACAAAGTTTTGCTGGTCCAAGTCAACAATGTCAATTAAACAAAAACGGTGGAAGTACAAAGACATCAGCGGAATACTAAATCCATTGTTTGAGGTATAATCCATTTGACAAATACAAACTTTTTGGTTTGTGACGGTGATGCCTCTTTAAATACCAAGATTCGGTACATGAAGATGCTACGAGTGAACAACAAAATGCTTTCACAATGTTGCACTTTCGCATGCTACAACAGCTAGATAGCTTCTGAAATCTGCAAATATTCAGTTGCATCTTGAAATGAACCGAATTTTCAAAAGAATTGCAAATTTTGAATTTCTTGCTTTGCTTGGATCTTTGCCAATCCTAAGCCATTCCCAGCCCAAAACCACACCTAGCCCAACCCAGCTCGACCCAGAATTGCCACCGCCATCGCAACTGCTGTCGTTTTCTCGCCGCCGCCTCTGGAATCGCCAGCTCACACCTTCCCGCGCCTTCCTCCGCACTCCACAGCGTCCTACCCAAGTCAAGCATAGTACAAGCACCTGTCACGGCCTCTGACATCCCGGGACACCTCCCCACCCAGGCGTCGCGCCGCCCCGTCGAGATCGGCCGCCGCCACCCGATTCTTCCGCCCCAAGCTGACCGCCTCCCTCACAGCCGACCAGACCACTCTGACACATTTGACCACCGCCAAATCTCCTCTGACACCGCTCATAACTCACCCCTGCCAGCTCCCTCACCTACCCACGCCGGCTAGCCCCTCCCGCAAGCCGCCGGGATCAGGACAAGCCCAAACCAACGTAACTCGCTTATTTAAACCCCGCGATCCCTCCAGCCTGAAGCACACCCCACCGGCAGGCTTTAGCCGCGCCCGATTGCCCCCAAGCTCTCCCTGTCGTCCGAATTCCTGAGATCCCCGAGGTAAGCTCAAATCTCCAATTCGGTGAATTAATCCATTAGCGTCTAATTGCTTTGGTGTGAAGCTTCTCAGGGACCCCAGGAACTCTTTCCCCTCCCTCCCAGAAGCTCCCGAAAACCCCTTAGCCCTGCCCGCGTACGCCGCTGCGCGGCCATTAGTGGCCATCGTGGACAGCTCAGACCGGCCACCCTCTAGCCAAACCACTGCTACCCCTAGCTTTACCATACTCCCTAGAGGTTTAAGTCGAGCCCGAATGACCCGAGGACCCCTAGATCATCCCTGTGCCCTTAGAGACCCGAGCGTACTCACGGCATCGCCGCCGGCGATTGCCTGAGGTGAAACCGGAACCAAGCCCAAAAATGGAGCCCTAGTACTCCCTTCTACCCGTTCCCACCCTTAGATTGCGTCGCGGATGTCTTTAGCGCCTCCGATCCCGCCGCCTCCTTCCCCTGTTATCGGCCCGAGCCGGCCGATCCAAGGAAGAAGACGACGGCGTGGCTCGATCGCAGCCCTCCAAACCCCGAGCCATCCAACGGCCGATGACCCTTAGCGCGCCCGAGCGTTCGATCGCGATCGAGCGGCCGCCCCGCCGCGCGGAAAGCCAGCTGGGCCGGCCCGAGCACCTCGGCCCACAGCCGCGGGAGCGCGTGCGCGCGCACGCGAGGTAGGCCGAGCGGTCGAAGCGGGCTGGGCCGCGCAAATACTGTAGCTAACCCGTTAAGCACAGTGCCCGCCCACGAGGAACAGTGCCCCGACCCGTTACTGTTCATCCCGAAACCCGAAACCCAAAAAGTGAGTTTATACTCATTTTAACCGTTTCGATCCCCTGAACCCATTTCCGAAGTCCGTTTCCCCATACCAAATCCCTGTTAGCCCAAAACCCTTATTTAAAGTGATTGTCCGATTTTATTTTCTTTTTCTTCGGTCCAATTTCATTCCTTCGAAAGCGGGCCTAACTTGTTTATTTTTGCGCTAGTTCCCGACGAAGCAGACCCACTGACGCAAGAAGAAGTTCCAGTCCCAGCTCAAGATCTACCGGAGTACGAGTTAGTCGAAATCCCCAAGTCGCAAGGCAAGTCGCATTACTGTTGATCATGTTGAACCCATGTCCATTAATTATTTAAATACACAATATTTTATTACATTACTTTCAAATTGTTATTTCATGTACAAATATATTCAGAATGTTATGATTTAGTTATAACCTACCATCGACAATTAAACCAACTCACATTTGATTAACCATGCTCATTTGATAAGCCCTAGTACATAAAATATAGAATTATTTGTACCACATGGTAGTATAGGAGCACACGTTTTATACTGTTAAGTGACCCGACGCTTGTCGGTAGGATTTGTAAAATGAAAACGGAGGATAAGGAGGTTCACAGGAAGCCATTAATTGACCGGGTCCCTTGACCTTATCATGAGAGGAGGAGGCATGAAAACAAAAAGTGTAGTACAGTGGTACTGGCTAGTGTCAGGAGATACTAGCGGAGTCGCCTCGGTAAGAGTGCAAGGACAAGACCCTTATGCCTAGTAAAGAACATAACACCCGCTCAATCACAAGTGTTGATTCGTCAAACTTGGACTAGTAGTTGCTCAGTTCGGTTGAACCTTTACTAGTAAAAGAAAAGAAATGAGAATGGTACCGTTGAGCTACAACGATAGATCCTCACAAAACGGGTCCCTCTTTCTGACATTGGCCAGTCGGATCCCCGGGTTTGTGTTGGTGCCTAATCTATCGGGTAAAGGCTATAGGCGGAACTGAGTGAGCGAAAATCTTTGTTTTCTTAATTCAGTCATGAGGATTAAGGAATCTTGTGGGTAAAGCTAAGCAGCTCTGCAGAGTGAACCGAATGGTATTCGAATACGCCGTGCTTCCGGATAATGAAGCTATGTTTATTTGGGTGACTCCATTAACAAAGCATAAGTAGATTTGGAAAGATTTTGATAATATGCCAAGGTTAATGATCAAGTTTATAACTTCAAACTATTAAGAAGTTTTTATTTGTTTCATTTTAAACCTAAAGCGTGTTAAAAAGCAAAACTGCATCCACATAAAATAATAGGACCATTATTTTATGTCCATTGAAATCCTCTGCATGTAATTATTCAGTAATTTCCTGTGCGACTTGTTGAGTACGGTGGTTGTACTCATACTTGCTAAAACAACATAAACAGAAGTTGGTCCACACGAGGTTGAGGTTTTTGAAGAAGCTGAAGATGACGGAGGTGCTTTCAACGAAGTTGACGTTTGGTTTTAAAGGTTGTTCTTCGCTCAGGCTTGCCTGTGGCACCTTTTGGTTTATGTATTGTAAGGGCCGTCGCCCACTGCTAGACTTGGCTGTTTAAGCCTTTATATTGTAATAAAGCTGGTTTGTACCCCTTTTAAGTACGTGTTTGCAATGATGTACACTCGATTCTGATACCAGCTTGATTGAGCAGTCTGAAGGCGCTGCGAGATGAAAGATATCATCGCCCCGAAACGGGGTGTTACACATCTTTTCGGCTAATCAGACCATCATCTCCTATCCATATAGTATATGGATGTCACTTTTCCATATCGGTATGGAAAGCTTGTCAGAAAAAGCTGCAACCTTATGATCACCTTGACGCAGAGGGGACATACGAGAATGTAGAATCTTGCACGCGACATGGTCGTGGGCTCATGGCGATGGCGCCGCTGGCTCGAGCAGGTCGCACTCAAAGTTGGTGTGCTTGAGGAACGGCCCCAGCCTGACCAGCCTCGGGATCACCACGACGTCCCGCGCCGCGCACACCGCCGGGTTGCCCCACTGCACCAGAGCGCGCCGTTAGCGGAAACATGCGCAACCACCGCTCCCTCTCGTCCCCACGCATCGCCTCGCCGATGGCGCCGTCAGCCGCCGCACCACCAGAGGCGCCAGCCACGGGCGTGAGGCGCCATGCCAGGATGACCGCATCCTCGAGTGTGCAGCACGCGCCCTGGCCGAGGTTGGGTGTCATGGGGTGCCACGCGTCACCTACCAGTACCACGTCCCCAGTGGTAGAATTACCACCAGAGCAAGCTAGGGCGATTGCCTCAGTCTCTCAAGCAAACAAACCCCTCTTTCTCTGACCACCTCATCGGTGCCTCCGGATAAGCCGCCAATCGGCATGAGTCAAGTGAGCTACGCAGCACGCCGCAGATGGGCTATGTGGGTCAAGCGAGCTGGGGCTGTAGCGCAAGGCGACGAGGAGGCTGCGGCGCGTGGCGCAAGGGGACTATGGCAATGCGGTGTGAGGCGGCAACGGTGAGGAGGCTACAGTGCGCGGGAACGACGGTGATGGGGCTACAGTGAGGGTGCTGCGGCGCGAGACAGCGATAGTGAGGGAATATGGCGCAGGTGAGTCACTAAGTTTGCCTCGAGTTTTTATCATTTCTGGTTCCGCTACTGCATACCACTCCTCGATGCTGGCGGGGCCAGTCCCGGACAGAGCCACCGGTCAACGAGGGGTGTCTTGACCACGACGTCGTCGGGCGTGCGCACGAGCCCCAGGGCCTCGTTCTTGAGCGCCGCCGGGTGGGTGGTCTTCGGCCCTGCCAAGAACACCATGCACCAACATGTCAAGATTCAAGAAGTGGTGCCATTGCAGCTAGCATCAAGTCATGCATACAAGAAACAGTTCAGAATTTTCATATCAAATTTGCAACTTTTCTTTCTTTTTCGGATGAAGCATCGCATTTTCTTGAATGCTTACGGCAACCATGTATTTGCATATATACCTGGAGTTGGGCTGTTGAAGCAGATGAACCAGTAGACTTTGGTAGGGGAGACCGGGACGAAGCCGGCGCGGAGCCCTCGGCCGTAGATGTAGTTCACCTTGGGCTCGAACGGCTGGCCGCCGGCGTAGTGCGCGAGCCCCCGGAACGCCATGTGCCCCACGTACGGGGGCTCCGAGAACCCCATCCACCGCGCGATCGGTGAGTTCACGCCGTCGCAGCCGATCACGATCTGCATGTTGCCATTATTGTTTTTTCCCCGTTTGAAGAAACCAAAACGACAAGGAGAAGAAGAAATCAGCACCGATGAACTGCCGCAAAAACAGCTACGTGAAGTGAATTAAACGAAAAAAAATAGTCAGTCACCTCACCTCGGAGAGGACCTGTCTTCCGTCTTCGAACTCGAGCAGGGTGCCGTCAGGCCCCTGCCTAGCGATCGATTTCAGCTTGGACGAGAGAAGGATATCGTGCCCGGTGGCAGCTTAGACGCAGAGTCTAGGGGTGCATACTGATTGGATAATTTTTATCCGATCGAAGATTCATAAAGTGAATACAGAAGAAATAAATAGGTATTTGATATTATCTATATCCAACTCTGATTGCGAGGAAAAATATGAAATATGATACGGGATGAGTGATATCCGTCCGTATATATCCGTATGTCAAATGATATAAAGAAGTTTATTGTGACTTTACTTAAGAACGAGATAATATATAGGTGGATTATCACATCTAAACATGCAGAGAATATTGAGTGCTCTTACTTCGATATCTCGATGATTAATCTCTCTGTGTTCACTCTGATCGCACCCTACTCTCCAATGTTCTGTATAAAGAAGCGGATAGTCGACGGGACGAGGGCCGAAGACCCCCATGGGTCCCACAGGAACCTAATAAAAATAAAATATATATTACTTTATTTGTATAATATAGATTTTTAATAATGGAATATATATTCTTTTTGCATATATTTGGACAAAATGTGCATTTATATATTATGGTATATATTTTGAAGGTATATTTTTTATGAAATTATATACATATAATACTTATAAAGTAATTAATAAAGCCACTTTAATAGTTTTATAATTGTCATAAACACTATTTTCCAATCACCGCGTGGGACAAGGATAGGGGCGCGTTGTCGCCCGTCAACCTTCGTGGGGTGGGGCGGGGGGAGCTTGGCGGGGATCGGGGTGGGGATGCGGGGCTACCCTCGCGATCTCCCACTCTATTGCTATCCCTACAGGTGAGCATGGCACAACCCATTAGGCTTGACAGTGTGGGAGCCGAGCCGATAATAGTCTGGCGTATCTAGTGGGCGGCAACGAAGGAGGAGCCAAGGAAGTGGGTGGTAAAGGAAGTTGGGCTAGTGGGAGGTGGCACGCCGAGGGCGGATTGAGCGGCAGAGGTGGTGGGTGTATAGTGATGCGGCAATGGAGGACGAGCGGCAAAGGAGGTGGGCTGGTGGGAGGTGGGCGCCGGAGCAAGGGAGAAGGTGTGAGGCTGGCAGAGTGGAGCAACTGGATCGCCGGAGATGGTGGGGGTTAGGGTTAGGGATGGTGAGTAGTGCAGTTGAGCGGGGCAAGAGGGCAGGACGCAGGACGGTAGGACGATGACTTGCTAAACCACCGAGGTGGCGAGGTGGCTAGTAGGTAGGGGTCGTGCCTAACGAGCCGATGGTTGACCAATTAAGGCCCGATGGGCAAGGCTTGGTTACGACCTTTTGGCCCATTAAGAACGTTAAGGCATGATAATGATCAGAAATTTAAAATTTTGACCATTTTTAGCAGTTGGAGGCCTAAAAATTCGAAGAAAATATCAAACAATTTCAAAAATGTCCAAATGTTTTCTATAAATAGGCACCCAACCCCCTTATCCAGCCACAACTCTTCCCTCAATCTCTTCTCCCTTTTGTACTGTGAAAATTGAGATCCACTTTGTGAACATTTGGTAAAATTTGAAATGTTTTTACCAACCAAATATTTGAAATTTTGGAATCTAGCTGCATTCAGCAAAAGAGGTAACCTTAGTGATTTTTTATATTTTTATTATTCTTAATTTTACTATTTTTAGTAAGGTGAAATAAACAATCACATAAATTTTGAATTACAGTTTTCTTGATGGATCACTTTCCTCTTGTTGATTACGACATCATGTCAGATGCCCTTGTAGCCTTCAAGACTGATACAACTCCAGTACTTGAGGGCACACCTCAATCAAAGAATGAGCTCAAGGCTACTGTAGTACCATCATTAGGCTCTTTGAATGCCTCTGCGTCTGCAAGCACCGAGCAAATAGATCTAGGTCCAACACATCAAAAGTTTGAGAACATTTTGATAAGACATACAAAGAAGATAAAAAAAATGAGAGAAGGTAAAGTATGTTGCTTGTAATTTTTGTAAAATGAGAGAAGTCCGGGAACATTTTGAAGTGGTGGCAGGAGCACAAGATGACATATCTGTTGTTATTTGTACTAGCTGTTCTAGTCTCAATGGTTTCTTCCGAGTCTGTTTTCAGCCTTTCTGGAAGAATACTAGAGGAGAGAAGAAAAAGTCTCACAAGCGAAATGGTGGAAATACTTCTTACGGTCAAAGACTGGAACAGACCAATGCATGACAATAACATTTCATCAAAAATACGGTGTTGTCAGAGTCATTCAATAATCTTTATCTAGGCAATGACACTTAGAACATTGATGTATGCAGAGCTAGAACTATATTTTTTTCTTAGCCAAAGTTTTCTCAAATTGAATTTTTACTTGGCAGCTTGTAAACATAAATAATGCTCTTTATTATATCTTCAGATTATTTATAATTCTCTTTTTTGTCTCTTTATTTATTTATCTCAATTAATTGTCTCTTTATTTAACTCAATTTTTTTGCTATTATTTATCCCCTTCCTCCTGGGCCTAGTCGCCGCCTACTCCCTCCCCATCGCCTGCTTCCTCTCGGACTCCACCACTCGATTGCTACCTCATCCCTCCCTGGCGCATGCTCCCTCTCGCGCTCCGTCACCGCCTCCTCCCTCCCTGGCCTGACAGCCGTCTCCTGGGCTCTTCCTTCTCAGCTACGGCGCTATCGCCTCCTCTCACGGCTCGCGCTCCCGACTCCACTCTCTCCCTCTCACCAGCGTCGGCATCGGTAACAATGGTATGGGCGCCAGGAAACATGCGATAGAGACCCAACGTCAATGATGCGGGCCTATGTGCTAAACAAGTTATCTTTGACCTATCGAGCTACACGTGCCTGGCCAGCATGGCATAGTCCATAGCCTCCTGGGCTATGGCTAGGTATAAGAATAAGCCCACGGACTATATGGAATGATCCATTTCAAATAGTGTCTAAGGCCCCGCTCACAACAGCGTTAAGCATCTGTGACTGACACTGTGTGGCTTTTTTTTACTGTTCATGATTTTTGTTTTTTCTGTTTATTTTTTAGATTTTTTGTTTTTTTCTCATATTCCTTTATATTATTAGTAATAGATTAATATGTTTTTTCTATATTTATTTTTTTAAATTTAATTATATTAAATAAGTTAATTTAATTATAATAAAAAATCAGTTAGATGAAAAGAATCGTAAGCCTATCGCCGAACGCTGCTTCCTAAATGACGTACCTGCACAGGACTATACCGTACCGTGCGAGGCGGACCATTCAGCTGCTACTTCTCCTAGTTGTTTCTGACTTTCTGTTCGTTCTCATTGCGTCCCACCACTTTTCCAATCCCACCCCTCCTTCCCCTCAAAATTCGCAGCGCCTCCCTCTCGTGCTCCTCCCCGGGCCGCGCGAACCCTAACCCTACCCGCTCCAATGGCGCTTCCCGTGTGAGAGGCCGACGCAGCTGAGGGAGCAGCGTGGGGGAGTTGTTGCTGGGAGATGTATAAGCAGGGGGGAGGAGGGGGAGGGGCGGGGCTGGACCGGAAGCGCGACGCTCTCGACAAACACCTCGAGAAGGCGGTAGCCGCGGCGGCGGCGGCCGCGTCGCCCTCGACGTCCAGGGGGTCGGCGGGGGGCCGCGACCACCACCGCCTCGTCGTGCCGTCCTCCGCCTCGTCGATCCCCAAGGGGCGCTGCTCCGAAGGTGACGTCACGCTACACGACCCCGCGTGACGTGTCGTGTCGTGAGCCGTGGCCGACCGAAATCCGTGCCTCTCTGGCGGTTCTGCGCTGACGTAGTCCGGGAGCTTGGGGTTGTGAAGCGTGGGGTGTGGTGTGGTAGGGGGAAATTGGTCTACGGTTGGGTTTCCGATGTGTTAATGTGCAGATGGGTTATTGATATGCAGATTTGAGCGTCTGCGGTAAAGATTTTTTGTTTCACATTTGAGGTTGGCATGCGGGGAATGTTAGTGGGAGCTTGGTGAGGGGCATTGGTCTGGCAAATGTTGGGTTTCGGATGTGTGTATGTGCTTTCATTTAGAATGGAGTATTGGTATGTGGTTTTTCGGTAGTGAAGGTGGTGGAGATTTTGCTATGGGTTTGTGAATGGTCATATAAACTGTGTAGATGCTCTGTTTCCTGTGTTCTGATGTGTCTGCAGGTTGAGAAGGTTGATTTGCTGTTGTATATGCACATGGAGTTGTCAGTTTGGTTAAGATACTCCTAAAGTGTTTGCAGGTAGTGTTTAATGGTGCTGTTGTTTGGATGTTTGGAGATGCTGGTGTAGGAGCTTAATGAGGAAATGCTTGCTTGTTGGATTTCAACTACTATCTGTTAATTTATTTGGTAAAATATATGTTTGGAAGTAGCAGTTTAGTTTATGTTCTGCGAAATCACATGCAATGTTTTGATGTATTTGTGAATACATCCTATCATGTGCTCAAAATGGATGCTTTGTACAATGATAGCTTATCGGCATTGCCTAACACATTTTCTATTGTTTTGATGTTATTTGCAAGTACGTTAACCTACATAACTTAATCACTTCCAAGGAGAACAAAAAAGTAATCCTAGACATGTCTCATTGAAGAAAAAATCTTTTCAACTCTTGAGTTGTTTGCCCATAGCAAGGTGTGCCACCAGTCACAAGCCAAATGCTCCATAGGATCAGGAAAATCCTATTTTAGGACATCATATTTTAAAAAAAATGGTTGGTTCAGTTTCTCTCTTTTTTTGGCATGCATGGTGGGAATTGCGCAGATGAATGCAATGCATCCATTCTATTGTGGATCAGAGCTGGAATGTAACTACTTACCAGTAATTTAAGATGTAGAAATATTTGGGAAAACTAAACATGTTTTATTTCTACTGCACTGCTCTTAAAGTGGGTCACTCAATGTTATCTCTTTAAGTTTGATTCAATACAGACATTCTTGGGTTAGTATATTGTTTGCTTAGAATTAGAATGCTAGAGCCTTGACGTTAAGAGTATAAGTGCGGAATTGTTAGCTTCATGTTTACATATGCTTTTGGAGTTGTTCTTAAATGTACAATACATGCCTTTGTATGATATAGAACATATCTACCTGTCTTTTGATTTTCTATTTTATAATGCAGATCTTTTGAATTATTCCAATTTCTGCTTGCTGTACCTGTTTCTTGTGTCAGTTAGATTAATATTATCGCTAGCTGTGCTTTATTTGAGTTTCTCCTACGTATATTGTGTTTGCATGCATGTTGTACTTGCATCATAATTCGTAAATACTAATGCATTGACACTTCCATGGTTGACATTGCAGGGGAGTCTGAATCTGACAGTGAAGCATCAGATGTTAGTGGTTCTGATGGAGAAGACACCTCATGGATTTCATGGTTTTGCAACCTAAGAGGGAACGAGTTCTTCTGTGAAGTCGATGATGATTACATACAAGATGACTTCAACCTTTGTGGGCTTAGCAGTCAAGTCCCATATTATGATTATGCTCTTGATCTCATTTTGGATATCGAGTCTTCTCATGGTAAATGTTCTCCATATTTACTCATGCATATAAAACCTCAAGGTGGATGTATTTGACCAAGAAACGTTCGATGCATTTCTGCACTTGATCTCATTCAGTGGTTGGATAGGGTAAAGCTGTATTGTTTGAAACTAGTATCTTGTATTGTTGCACCGCTGCCACCGCATTCCCTGTTCAAAACAAAGGTTTTGATTTTAGAAACAAAGGGACCAATGAACTATCGTGTAGTTTCATCCATTCACACTTGTTTTAGGTACTTCTATGTCTTAAGCTAGACATATGCAGAATACCACCAAAATTCAGAATTAAGTACTTCTGCAAGAAAGTATTGTACTCCTGTTTGCAGATCACAGGCGTTTTTTCTACTTGAATTGATCTCCATGATTGGCCTTTGCCTGAGTTGTAACAAATAACTGGTGCAGGTCTTTTGATCTTTTATTTACTGTTAGTTGTTGCGTGGTTAGTGTTTGCTTGTACACTGTGGATGACCATCTCTCTAACACATTTTCTGTGTCGCTGCATCATTCTGCATTGCTTCCCATCTAGGATGCACCGATACGCGATATGGGTACGGCGATACGGATACGGCGATATGATATTTT
Source organism: Melocanna baccifera (assembly GCA_036346265.1). Taxonomy (NCBI): domain Eukaryota; kingdom Viridiplantae; phylum Streptophyta; class Magnoliopsida; order Poales; family Poaceae; genus Melocanna; species Melocanna baccifera. The sequence goes on from CM070695.1 coordinate 14,345,027, forward strand.
CCAAAAACAAGGATACGCCGATACGGCAAGTATATATATATATATATATATATATGAAAATAAACAAATTGTAAACAGGTTTCCAATGGTATAACTATCATTTTATCAATACTTGGCTAGTAATGAAAGAAAATAAAAATTGCAAAGTTTGAATGGCATACCACTTGGTAGTTGGTAGTTTCACAACTCTTGATCCCAGTTGCAAGATTTTTTGTAATCCATGGTTTGACCTAGACAAACAAAAGTATGACCTCATATTAGTGAATAATAGATCATGGAGAATTAGCCAATTAGATAACATTCTTTGCAATATAACATAACATAGGTTGATAGAAGTTAAGAATATGTTAAGGTTACAACTTGCAAGGCATAAGGCCAAATTTAATTGTTCCAAGGTTGCACCATACAAAATACTAATAGGACTGAATTACAAAATACTAATAGGACTGAAAAAACTTGGATGCACAATTGCTCATTGTCCTTCCTCGTCTCCACAATAAGAATAGTGGATTTTTACCTCGGATTTAATGAGTGTGCTAAACAATGGAGAGGGGTATTGCTTTTGCTCCACCGATCTACCACCAGTAAAATGGAGCACTACTACACTTAATGAGCATAAGACAGTAATACACAACAAGTAATAAGTATTGTCGATTGAAGCAGGTATTCATCAATCATCAGTTCATCACCTGGTAATAAGTAATACGCAACCAGGAATTCATCACCGAAAACTTTCTAAGCATTGTCGATTGAAGCAGATGAAGCAACAGTATGGATCGGGATCGGCTAACTCACCAGTCACTAGTTCACCACAGCTACCAACAACAAGGGAGAGGGGACCAGGAGCGGTGGCTGCAGCGAGGAAGAGGCGGCGGACCTCCAGACGATGGGATCGACGGGATCGGCGACCTCCAGGTGACTGCAGCGAGGGAGAGGCGGCGGATCACCACGAGCTGGAAGAGGCGACGGGATAGATGGCGGATGGTCGGTGGCCTCCGGCCAGTGGCAGCGGAGGACGAGGGAGAGGCGGCGGATCACCACGAGCTGGGAGAGGCGACGGGATCGACGGCGGATGGCCGGTGGCCTCCGGCCAGTGGCGACGGGATCGACGGCGGATGGCCGGTGGCCTCGGCCAGTGGCGGCGGAGGACGAGCCGACGGGATCGACGCGGATCTGCTGGGGGGAGCGACAGGATTAGATTTCGCCGTTTCGGGAGCGACGGGAGGCGAGGCGATGGTTTTATTCCACTGCACGCCATCTCGCTGGGCCGTCTCCTGTTGGGCCGGAATTGAGTTGGGCCGCCGTATCGCTCACGTATCGTTCCGTATCGCTCACGTATCGGCGTATTTTTTAATTTTTTTTCGGCCAAAATTCACCGATACTCCACCGATACCGTATCGCCGCGTATCGGGCCGTATCGCTGTATTGGATACGTATCGCGTACGGGTACGGTGCTACAGTGCCGTATCGGTGCTTTCTTGCTTCCCATTAACTATTCTATGGGGGTACATGGTTTGCATGTTGCCCATGTATAATGCCTCTTACCATTGTTAGGCTAATGGTTTTGATTCGATGTGACAAGTTTAATTCCCACAATATGGAACCTTGCATGCTTATTTTATTCTTTCTGTATCAGTAGTTTAGGTGCTCAGAGTCTAATAAAGAGTGATGCTGCCTGCCAACGGGTTGCTTGGGCCTTGGGTTTCTATTTGCGAATACATTTTAGGTATTACGTAAAAGAATTTTTCTCGATGCCTTTGACTTCTGTTCTTTACTGTAAACTCAACTAGGTTTTGTGCGGCATTAAAAGGTGTCATAGTAATTAGTTAGCATGAAGAGAAATCTTTATCTTGTTAGATCTGCAATGTTAAATAACCTCAGTGATTTAGTATGGGTTTTGTTTGGTGTCTTTATGCTGTAGCTCTCACTTTTGTCTTAGATATGGTATTTTGCATATTCCCTTTCCCAGTGCTTACCCATGCTTTTGCTGTTCCTTGATTATGTGAATATGTAGGTGATATGTTCACTGAAGAACAAAATGAGCTAGTGGAATCAGCTGCAGAGATGTTGTATGGGCTGATTCATGCACGATACATTTTGACCAGTAAAGGATTGGCTGCTATGGTACCTGTTGTGCGAAACCTTTCTTATGTTAACACTTAACAAGTGAGGTTTGATTTATGATAACTCTTATTGACCGTTTTTGGCAGCTGGAGAAGTATAAGAACTATGACTTTGGACGATGCCCACGAGTTTACTGCTGTGGCCAACCATGTCTACCAGTTGGACAATCAGATATCCACCGATCTAGTACTGTGAAGATTTACTGCCCCAAGTGTGAAGACATCTACTATCCACGGTCCAAGTACCAAGGCAGTATCCTGACCACTCTCTTATTATACTGTCTTAATAAATGTGTTTTTTCCGCATGAAACTGTGGGCTGCAAATGTTCTCGTAAGTTCCAATAGTCAGTCAGTGACAACACATATATAGAGTTATGGAAACCTCTTCAATCACTAACACTAAGCACATAGGCATTTAGTTATCTACCTGTTTACATTTGCCATCACTCGGTATTTGCAACGCTGAGTTGTAAATGTTACTGTGATGCCATAGTTACAGAAAATTGCCATTTTGTCGTTATATTCTGCTGTTTTCTTGACCATGTCCAGACATTGACGGGGCCTACTTCGGGACAACATTCCCCCATCTGTTCCTTATGACATATGAGCACCTCAAGTCTCAGAAGCCCTCACAGCGCTACGTCCCTCGTGTATTCGGCTTCAAGCTCCACAAGCCATGACACAGGAGATGGGAGTTTTGTGGGTCTAGAGGTCCCGGAATTCTACTGTAAGTGTGCAACTGCCAGATGATAGCGCCCCAGTCATGAGTGCTGCCGCCTGCTGCATGGGTGTGCGCTTGGCTGGTTTATTCCACATTTGAAATGTAGCTATGAAGACATCAACCAATGTTGTATTCTAATTAAAAACTGTTCTTTATTAATTAGTAAATCTGGACCTCTTAATCCAAAGCTGGCCGCTGTTGTTTGAGCCTTGAAAATGCAGTGCTCTCCCAGGCTTCCCAGGCATGGCTTAATTCATCTTGTAGGAAGTAAAAGGTATGCTCGCAAATGTACTAGTTTTGGTCTGTATGATCTGGTGATTGAAATATTATACATGTAGCATGGAGGTGAGGTCCAGCGGCACTTGGTTTGGCGGTAATGATTCCCTTCATGCTAACGTTGTAGTAGCTGGGAGACATTGGCCAGCTTATCAGCAAACATGTCAGGACTCAGGAGCAACGGCCTCGATGGTTTTCTTTTTTCCGACTGCATGTCTAGGATTTAGAGAGACCGAAGTTAAATCGGCGACCTTTAAAAACTCAACAATAGCAACAGAGCATGTATGGTCTCGTTCTAAAGGACTTTTTTTTAAAAAAAAAATTAGCTTTTGATTTTTTTTGGGGTTTTTTGTTTTATTCTTTTATTTTTTAATTTAATTACTTAGAAAAAACTAATAGATGTTACAGTATATTTCAATCATTATAGTAAAAAATAAAAGCCACGGCTTATAAACGGGTTAGGTCAACATATTTACATGCGACGCTAGCCCAAGCTAGGGTTGACCAATTCAATTTGCACATCGAAGCCCAGTGTCGAAGCTAGGGCAACAGGTTGCCACGGATATCGACCCGCATATTCCTCCTCATCCATCCCGCCGCTGCAGCCTCCATTGCTGACGACCCTTGGTCGCCTAGGCCTGGTGTAGTCGATCCGGGCATGACCTCTCCCTCCTCCTCCGTAGCATTATTGCTGACTCGATCGCCATGTCCCTGACCCCAACGTCAAGCTCGACTCGACCTCCGCCACCTCTCCATCGTCGATATCTGCCACGAAACATGTCTGTACGCGTAAATATACACATGTGATCGATGATAGCATATATGATACGCCAAATTAATCTATTCGGTCTACTGCGTTGCTGCATGCTGCTGATGCTTTCCCTCATATCAATCAACCGCGCACGCGTGCATGCAGAGCTCGACTCACCGACACCAATGACGACAGCGGCGGTGCAGGAAAAAAATCTTTGCCTGGACAAGTGACAGCCCATTGGTTCAGACATCCTAGTCTGCTTGTTCGTGCAGTTCTCACAGCAATACCTATTTTTCAGCTCTTTGCTTTGGAATTTCCCAAATGGGCTATCAAGTCCATTGACAAGATTCGCAGAGTTTTTCTTTGGAAAGGTCGCAAGGAAGTGAACGGTGGGCATTGCCTTGTTGCTTGGGAGCAAGTAAAGAGGCCATTTGAGCTGGGTGGTTTGGGAATACTTGATTTAGAAGTATTTGGTTGGGCCTTGAGGATGAGATGGTTATGGCTAAGGAAGACACAGCCTGATCGTCCATGGGTTGGTTTTGATATCCAAGTGCATCCCAAGTCGGTTGCTTTGTTCGCTATCTCCGTCATTTCGGTTATAGGTGATGGCTGTAGAACTCTTTTTTGGTGTGACAAATGGTTACATGGTAAGTCTTTGCCTGAGCTCGCGCCATCCCTGTGTAAGCAAGTGAAGAGAAGAATTGCTAGGCGCAGAACTGTGCAGGAGGCTCTCTCTGCCACTACTTGGATCCGCGATATTGATGGTGGTTTGTCCTTAGTGGCGCTATTGGAGTACCTTCAGTTATGGGAGCTGTTGGCCGAGGTGAACCTTGCCCCCGGAGTAGAGGATCAGCACATTTGGGCCCCTTCACCGTCGGGTGAGTTCTCCACCAGATCAGCCTATAGGCGTTTTTTTGTGGGGACGGTTGAATTTGAGCCTTGGAAAGAGATATGGAAGTCTTGGGCCCCTCCTCGCTGCAAATTCTTCACTTGGTTGGCCTCGCTTAATCGTTGCTGGACCGCCGACCGGTTTGCTCGTCGTGGACTGGATCATCCTGAAAAATGCCCACTCTGTGACCAAGAGGAGGAAAATATCCAACATCTGCTCACCACTTGTGTGTTCTCAAGAATAGTGTGGTTCACAATTTTATCTAATGTTGGTATGCAACACCATGCTCCAGGACCCACTGATTCTAATCTAATTGCTTGGTGGCGCCAAGTTCTGCGGCATCTTCATAAACAGCACCAAAAGGGTTTTAGCTCTTTAGTCATGTTGGTGGTTTGGTGGCTTTGGAAGCACAGGAATATATGTGTTTTTGAAGGGTCCTCCCCTAATTCTAGCGTTTTAGTGCAAGAGATTAGGGATGAGGCTCAAATGTGGTGTTTGGCAGGGGCTAAAGGCCTCATGCGCATTTGATCTTAGCGTGGTGTTGTGGGTGGGCTGCGGTGTGCTTTTAGTATGCCCGGCCACTTCTTTATGACTCCTTTTTTCTTCTTAATATAATGATACGCAGCTCTCCTATGTGTTCGAGAAAAAAAAGACATCCTAGTCTGGTGTGACAACCTAGCAAACTAGGCTTGCTTGAGAAGACACGACTTTCATCGTGCCTAGTGATAGTGGGACTTCACTGGAGCTCCACGACTCAACGCAGGTGAGCCTAGGTGCCCACCCTGCTGGAAATGCAATGTAGCGTTGGTTTGCCATCGTCTTTTGCATCTCTGGCCAGAAATGCCTCCACTAGCCATTCTCTCTCTCCGGTGAGCCTTAGCTTGATTCCTTTCATTTCTACCACCGCATGCTTGCATGCAAACTCACATGCACCTTCCAACAACATCTCCATCACCAGAACTCGCTAGTGTTGTGGACCTCCTCTCCATCACCACTGCTCATCGTTGACAAGATATCTCTGACTACCTTTGTGCCATCCAAGCCCTTGGTGAGCACCGTGGAGACTCACTGATGCTCATGCATCGGTCAATGTGGCCAATGTTCGTAATTTACCCGGATATTTCCATGGCCGACCATGGTGCCGCCGCAGAGAACCTCGTCATCGCCACTCCGGTGACCATAGGTCCACAAGCCTAAGCCTGTAGCTTCACTATGACCTCCTAAAGCTGATTCCATGCTCAAATGAGACCTTTATCCATGCCCTACCACGACATGGTTCAGCCAAGCACCATTACAGCCTTTCACCGTCACCTCCGACCACCTCTCCGGCCAACGTTGCCGCCCATAGCTTCGCCATAAGCCCACCTTTCCATTTTGCCCATATCCCAGAGCACGCTGCCGCCTTTCTCACTGCCAGCGAGCTTGCCAAGGCCGTCATTGCTCACTGCCCTTCACTCACACTCTCTCTCTGACCAGTAGGGCCCACATGTAAGAGATGATCAATTAAGCGCTAATGACTGGTTTAAAACTGATGAGTCAACGACAAGTGGGTCCAACCAAAATTAATTAAGTGATTTTAATTAAACTAAGATTTAAAATATGAGTCATTGACATATGAGACCCACTCGGTATAATAATAAAACATGATTTAAAATCCGGTTTTAAAATCTGTGTCACGAGAGCACCCCTGAGCAATTCTCTGAGCAACCTGAGCAAGGCAAGCACCTCTTTAACCATGTTGATCCTAATATTTCGATTATTATATATTGTTTACAAAAATATTATTCATGCATGTATGTTTCACTAAAATCGCTATATTTGTGGGTAACGATAGTTATATTGGCTTGTATGCATTTATCCTCCTTGTGACATTGATATCCTTACTATTGTAGCCTTTAGGATATGATTTAGATCGTAGCTAATGTTAATTTAGATATGATACATCCACGGACGATGTTTAGATGCTTAGTTACGTACTAGTTTTTACTAAGTTTGAATATTCGAAAAAACTTGCATATGGATATGTGAAATTTTGAAATGTTGGACCAAAGGAAGAACCACTGTTAGTTTGGTATAATAATAAAATGAAAAACCTAATTTTAGATGTAGACGAGTTATATAATAAACTGAAAAATATGAGAGTGTGGTGGTGGCAGCCGTCGGCGAGCGCCCAAGGCTCGATCTGCTACAGCAGTCCAGGTTCGATTCTCGATCTAGGATCCTTCTTGGTGTTCCCTGAAGTATGCTGCTAGCTGGAAAGAGAGCAATTGCAAATTACGAAGAGTCGCTAAGTTTTCTCCATTATTTAAGAGCAGCAGCATAGGGCTTCTATTTTTGTTATCTGGGAGCAGCAGTAACTAGTTGGTGGTACATCTCAATTAGTCTCCCTTTTGTAAGCTAAGAGAGCAGCATTTTTGAGAGGCACCAGCATCTAGATCCAATATGTACCCTACTACTGCATCTTGATTTATACAAATTAGGACTAGGACCTTATATGCATGCTGGATTGACGATCCTAATATTGCAGAATACTTGCTACTTTTCACTTGTTGGATATCATATAGCTTATTTTAATATCTTGTAAATCTTCCCAGGTTATGCTAAGGAACAGCAATTGAAGGAGTATAAGAAAAAGGACAAAGCTGAGGCTCACATGTATACTGCGTTGAAGGTTTGCCTTTGTTTAATTCATTGCATTATCTGATGGGGCTATATTTTCTAGTTTCTCTTCTCAATTGGTGTTTCATTTCAACAATCACCCGTGCTTCCAGAGATTCTAATTTGGAAGAGCAAATTGGAAGACATGTACTTGTTGTAATAATTACGGTATAAGCATAAACATCAATATAATTCCAGCATAATTAAATAAACTCAAAGAATATACCAAGATGTATACAAATGATATAAATTGCATGTAATCATTTGATTCAGTCATATCATTTGTAACATAGCACATATTCAATAAAAGAAGAAATAATACTCTTGACTTGAACATGTATGTCAATGTGAATAATATGAAACCAATTAAGATTAGTAGCAAGCACAAGTTTTAATTGATGTTTAGTGCTCTCAGAAGTAAGGTTACACAAGATTAAATCTTGAGCGCCCCACTACTCAAGTCTTATACTCTCCATCAATTGGTTATGTCAAAGTATATTTCAATCTTTGAGCTCTAAATTCAAAGTCTACTCTCTCAAAATTCAAAATATATCCAGCATATATGCATTCGGCCAGCAGGACAGCAGCCAGAGAGATGGCTCAATTAGAGCAAACTAGCCACATACAAATTGAGTCTCTCACAAATTACTCAAACTCAAACGATCAAGTATGAGTTCCAACAACAGTCATGCAATATATAAAGAATTGCTATGATCTAGTGACTGCATGAACCGAATGATATGTGACCAATATATCTATGTCTAAAGATTAACATGCATAGCTCAAAGTTAATAGTTCAGACCAAGCAATGCAAGAGATGACAATAATTAGAGCTCAAAGATTAAATCAACCAATTTCAGTATATGACTTATTTCATCATCGAGCAATTTAGCCCACTGTTTTCTTTGCATTCACAGATATACGGAGAAGCTGTAAACTGCAAAGAATTAAAACCGTATGCTCACAAAGCCGGTGATACTCGAAATCACCGAGAAGATCACAGAGTTAGGCATGCCATAGGACGCTGTCCCAGAAAACCTAGCGTCTCTCTATGCCACGGTGAGAGAGGGTAGCAGGTAATCAGAGATACAAAGCCCCCTTCACCGGTGTATGTTCACAAGTCGAAGAAGTCGAGGTGAGGGGATGCCGCACAAGCACACTGGAGGAACTGGCCAAGTACCTCGCCGTCGAGCACCAGCGACAACCGAAGCCGGCGTCAAGATGCCAAGAAAACACAAAGACACCACACACCAGAGGCAATACAGGAAGATAGAGAGGAGTGGAAGAAGAGAGCGCACTTCACTTTGATGTATCTCACGATGAGAACCAGGCTCCTATTTGTAGCCGAGAGAGAGGAGGGGAATAACCCCTAGAGCGGTGGCATCCAATGGATGGATCCAAGGATCCCGGGCTGCCACTGCCCCTTCCTCTCCTGCTCGAGTCAGCGCCCTTGGAATCCGGATCGGGAGCAACGCCCGTGCCAGATTCGGAGGAGCGGCCACACGAGGGAGCGCGTCGCCCGGGGGAGCGAGTTGCATAGGAGGAGCAGGCCACTGGTTGGAGCTCACCTGCATCGGGTGAAGCGCGCCGCCGCCGGGACCGTCACCCACTCAGTCGCCTGCGCCGCCCGTCCACTCGGGAAGAAATGGGGAGGAGCCGACCTCCCCCCTTATCTCTTTAGTCTAGCCCACTGACAGGTGGGCCCCTCTCTTTAATTTTTTTCTTTTATCAATTGTGAAATTACCGAATTGTCCCTCTACATTTACAACAGTACTTTTTGATCTTGTGGACTACGACAAAATTCGTAGCTTCTGTGCACCTAAATGCTTTATGTACTTAGTATATTACGGAATTAGTTTATGTACTTCTGATGCGGTTGTCAAATACCAGAGTTGCTTATTTGATACTGCTATTCCAAGGTTAGGTCCTCTAGCCTGACGGCTGATTCGAGTTGCTCCTCTCCGGTCGAAAACTTCGCGAGGAGCTGCGGTGAACCATCTTGAGGACCTGTAGCAAGACTAGTCATGCTTATTGTAGCAGGAGTACTTGCAAATTACCAGTGTGAGACGTACGAGCAGAGCATACATGTTCCTGGTCGACAACTACTTCTTGTTCGTGTATTGAGAATTGTAGCAGCAGCTACTATGTGATGTTCTTTGCGATGTGCTAACTTGTGATTTCGAGTAATGTACTGCTCTTGTAGCAACAGTTTGTTGCCCGTTAAATGAAAATACATTGATTCATTTAATTGTGATGCAGTGTCGTGAGAAAGTCTTTTGGCGTGATGAGCAGGACTGAATTATAGATGAGTGTTGATCTGCGATGATGACAAGTCATTTGTAATACCAATAGAAAAGCCACCAAACAATACAAAGCCCACCCTTGGACCAAAATGCCCTTGACTCCTTGAGGCAAACAACCACATGAGAAGGGATAGGACAAGGGCAATTTTGGTATTTCACAAAACTAGGAAAGAGAGGGCTGGCAAACTATGGCTACCCCCCCCCCCCAACACAATTTCATTTCTTCTCTCGACCAAGACAACAAGGCCAAGCCAATCACACACTCTCCCCCATTTCATTCCATCACCAAGAGCACAAAACAGACAGAGCCTCACCACCATTACCCATCTCGGCCTGTTGCAAAGGAGGCCGAGTACCCTTATCAATGTCAAATCCAACCACAAAGAGACGTGAAAGTGAGAGAGAAGTAGATGAGGGGGCTAGGAAAGCAGAGGAAGATGAACGAAAGGAGCGAGGATCGCGGACATCCTTGGGCTGACCACAATAGCAAGACGACGTCGTCAGCAGTGACCAGAGGAGACCATCCACGATCACTGGGAACCCTGACCCTCGTCATCACCACGACCTTCGTCAACGACCACTTTCTTTTCTAGCCCGACACACAAGTAGGTCCCCTCGCCATACCTTTAGCTCACAACCCCCAACATATCTTGTTCACAGCACGACACACATAGCATAGAAGGTAGGAAGAAGGGGAAGGGAAGGGCTATACCATAGGTAAGCCAGGGTAGCTAGGCTCGAGGAGAGGCGACGGGTGTAGATCGGGCGTCGGCCAGAGGCGTAGTGGCCAGGTGTCAGTGTCGAGAGTAGCATTGATCTAGAGCAGGCCATGCGCATAGGAGAGAGGAGGCGTTCAGTTGGAGAGGCCGGAGTTAGGTGGCGGCGCCGAGTGGTGAGGGGAGCTAGGCGGTGGCGCCGAAGTGCCCGGACTAGAGGGTCAGCACTAGGTGCTGGAGACTGACAGCGACGTGTTGGGGAAGAGAGAGGGCACATCGAGAGGAGTTGGAGGGTGGCACTATGCGGGAGGTCACATCGGTGTAATGGTTGCCAAGCTGAAGGGGCAGGCGTAGCGTCGGGTTCCCAGGCGGCTACGAGCTATGGCTGGTGAGCCCGAGGTAGAGGGGCAGAGGAGCGGCGTGGGGGAAGCGGCCGACGGCTGAGGAGCTGCCAGATCCGGCACTGGCCAGCCGGATTTGAGGAGGATGGCGTCGATTCTGGCGTCGGCTTGGAGCCATCCGAGCACAACATCGAGAGAAGTGGAGAAGCTAGGGCAAGCTCCGATCTGACGGCCAGTGGTCGGTGGTGAGCTTGGGGACAACAAGCCCAAGCTCGGCTGTGAGCCGTGCTTGGAGGAGTTAAGGCCATTGGGCCTACATGGGGGAGAGATAGAGAGATAGAGAGAGAGAAGGTAAGGTTGGATGGGAAAAGAAGTAAAAGAGGGAAAAAAAGAGAGAGGGAAGTGTTTGGTCGGGTAAGGAAAAAAGAGAAATAGAGGAAAAAAGAACAAACATGGTTCTGCGACATGTACATCAAATCCTCATCCTTAACCTTGTGCGACCCATTTACCGGTGACGAGTGTTAAGCATAGAATCGGTGATGTGCGTATAGGCACATGTGTCACTATATTATACTAAGTCGGGTTGACGCTTATACAGGTGGAGGTCCTGGTGGGGAGCCGTCCACGCATCGCCCTTGAGAATAATCAGGCAAGTACGTGGTAGAGCGGTAGACAGTAATTGTTGTGAAATATGTGATGTTTACAGTAATTGCTGTTGCATGATTAGTGATAATAATTGTGATATATGATAAAATGTTAGAGCATAGCATTCATGACATGACATATGCATTATAAGTCAGGACGATGAGAAAGTCAATAGCTATAAGTAAAGCTATTAACTAATCCGACGTGCTCTTAAGAAAGTCCTACTTTGGTGGCACCTCTACAGGATGGAGGTAAAGGGTGACATCGACGGATGTGCCATTCGCTTTACCGGTATAAGCTATAGAAGGAGAAAGAAATTGATCATAACATTGCATTGCACTAAGTGTGAATTGAGGTGAGATATTGAGAATTGTGAAGAATGATTGTATTATGGTATGTTTGTTATTGTTCAAACAAGAGATGATGACATGGTAAAATTATTGCCTGTACTTATGGTAGTGTTTATCGGTCTATTATGTGCTTGTTGAGTATTTGGACTCACTCTTACTTTGTTTGTTTTTTTATGTAATCGCTGAGGATGTCATGTATGAGTGGGAGTAGCACATGAATAATCTCGCGTACCAGCAGCACTTCAAGTGTCAACTTTTGTTAGTATATTTTAGACTCAACTAGTATTCATGGTAATTAAGGTTGAAATAGTATAATGTATGTTAAGTCACTATACTATGAATAAAATAGTATTTACTTAAAATTACTAGCAGTTCTTGAACATGGTAAAAATATGCAATGGTGGTAGCATTCCAGGCTCAGAGGATGGGTGGGGTGTTACATCATTTTTGTGAGAACTTGCATAGTTCAATTTCTGATGTTGAGATGTGTTTTGAATTGTTCAGAAAATATTGCAGCTAGCTGACGTGGTGTGTATGCTGCTGAGAAGCTGAAATGGCATGTGTTCTTTACTTCACACAGTTCATCCATGACAAGGTTCCAACATGCACTGATTAGCTGGGGAAAAAGGATGACACGGTTCCAACATGCACTAATTGGCTGGGGAAAAAAGAGGAAAATAAATGTTATACATTGAGTTAATGCATCAAGTTTTCTCATAAATAGTGTAACATGCACTTTGAATCAGTTCGACAAGAGTTCATATACATTCGATTCAAGAACAAGAATCTGAAACTGTTCAATCAATGCCCTACATCAGAAAATGCTTCCAACGCCAAGCACCGAAGTAGCTATGAGAGTGCATGGTAGATAATAATGTATCAATTCAACAATATTACATTTCATATGTTCCAGAGGTTTTGACTACCACATACATTGATTCATTACAACAATCTACATTTTACACGGTCATGCATTTCACAATTACACGAAAAAGAACTTGATTGCACCATATTTTATTACAAGGATTCAAGATTCTACCTATTAGGAATTGTAAAATTAAAAAAACTCTTCTTGTGCTTGACTTCATATCCAGTGCATTTTGATCAACGATTGCACTTCATTGCTGTCTTCTGCTGCTACTTTCAATTGATTCACATAGGACCTCCCTCCATCAAGGAGACCAAACAAGTAGGCATAAGCCTTCAATTAGATACACTCCTTCACAAATGGACTAATTTTGTAGCAAAAAACGGGAATTATGATATATCACATGCATAAAATGGGATTACTTATGTGTTCGTCATGTGATCAACCATTCACATCAACACTGAAACTTGCTCAATTCTGAACAGTTCGCTTCCATTATGGGAAGGAAAAGGCACATAATGTAGCACATTCATACTGAAATTTTGCATTGAATAGAATTGACTAGTGCTGAGCGTAAACTGCACTTTGAATTAACATGAATCTGATTGTGTACTGTCACAGTACATAAATATGTTTTTATCCTTTTCTCTGCTTTTCTTGAGATCCTACAGCCTGTTGTTCCATTGCTCTTGAAAGCTCTTCTGCACTTGTTTTCTTGGGAAGAGTCTTAGACTTTCTTGAAATCCTACCATGAAATTGGTTAAATTCACTGCTAGCATCATTCCATTTTGCTTGACCTTTCTTCTTTGCTTCCTTCTTGTAATCTTGACAAGAAGATCTCTTATTGTAGTGCTCCAATCTGTCTGAGAAGTACTAGACTGCTACTCCGAATAATACACAATCACAATGGGCTGCTGCTTCTGTTGAATATTTAGTCAATTTTCGGCATATTTTAATCCAGAAATTCAACATATAAAACATGACATTCAAAAGCATGAGTGATTCAACAATGATGTATTCATATTTGCTTATGAACAAGCTAACAGCAACACCTATTATCAAATGCATAACATACAGAAACAAATACACCAGAGAAGTTTTCATGTTATACCCTCGGGCGGGGCCAGTGTCGGTGACACCGGAGGCGCCGTTACCATCAGTCGACATGATGGTCTATTCGATGTAGTCGATCGAGGCGTGATGCAGGTAGATGTTCGCCGTGCAATCTCGCGAACAGTTCACCACCAGGAAGAAGATGGCGTTCTTCACAGATTGAGCAGTCGCGCCAATGCGCACCCCAAAAACTTGATTGCCCGTCTACCCGTGCAGGTACGCGAACGGACGGAGTTTCGGAGGCCTACTCACCCAGAACTCTTTGCACGTAAAGTTCTGGACCGGAGATTACTTAGCACAGCTCAAAACAGAACCAGAATCCTCTTTTTTCATCCCGTATGGAGTGGAGAGAGTTTTGTAACAGCAAAAATGAAGAGCGAGTATGCGCAGCCATTAGTCACTAGTGCGTAGCTATTACTCAAAGTAACGCAGCCATAATTCACTAGTAAGCGAACCGTTCGCGGCGAGTCGGTCGCGTTACGATTTTCGAATAGATAAAGAAAACGCGCGCACGCGACACGCGCGCGACGCGCAAGCACGCGACACGCACACTGCGCACACGCACGCATCGCACCGCACCGCACGCCGCGGCTCGGCGTGGCATGGCGTGGCGTGGCGAGGCAGCGAGATGCAGCAGCGCGTGTGTGTTGGCTCTTTCCAATTCCACAAGGGGTTACCACGTTCCACCTTTTAAAGTGGTGTAACTCCCATTCAACTCTCCATATGGGACTAAGCAGTTTTTCCATGTGGGCCTAGGAATTTCATTTGATTAATTGCTAAATTAAATGGACCAAGCCCAATTAATCCAACAATCCCCACCAAATTTCAAGGCACACGAGAAATGTTCTCGATTCTGTTGTTGTTTGATATACGGTGTTTCGATGGAGACTATTAAGTTGAACATCCACCTAGGAAAGGAGTTACACTCATCCACAACTGAACAATGGACCATGCCTTGAATTGACAGTTTTGTGCGAACAAGCTTTACCCAGTTCCTTTACTAGTACTAGGCTGCCTAAAGCATCCCCTCTAGTTGGAGCGTATAAGTCATACTCCATGCCTATTCATGAGTGTCTAGAGATCACCCAAATCTCATAGACTGTGACCAGCAGTCGAACTCATATAGGTGTGTTCCTTCTAAGATGTCTCAGAGGCCGACATCTCTGCTCTAAATAAGCCACTCGGATCACATTGAGGTAAAAACCAACCTGCCATACAGAATAGGAGAGAAGCGCATCATTGAAGAAATGAGCCCTGTAAAGGTCTCTCCTCCCAGTCAACTAACAGCTTGTTTCACCATCCTACTTCACGGGATCTCCGATCATGTAGAACAGGTTACCACTGTGGTATGACTCATGTGGGTCTCAGGCCCATCTCACTCGATGCACTATCTATCACATTACGTGATAGACCCTTTGTAAATTGGTCGGCGATTTTTGGTATGCGGACATAGTCGGCGCTATCACTCCGGAGTTTTTCAGCTTTCTGACAGACTTCAACCGCCTTTTAACATGCCTAGATGACTTCATGTTGTCCTTAGAACTGTTCACCTTGATAATTACAGTCTGATTATCACAGTTCATCAGGATAGCCGGTATCGGTTTTTCAACCACCGGCAAATCCATAAGGAGTTCGCGAAGCCACTCAGCCTCAACGATTGCGGTGTCTAATCTTTGTGAGTTACGCTTCCATGGTTGACCTCGTTAAGATGGTGCGCTTGCAAGACTTCCAGAAACAGCACCACCTCCAAGTGTGAACACATATCCACTCGTGGCTTTTATCTCATCAGCATCAGAGATCCAGTTTGAATCACTGTAGCCCTCCAGTACCTTTGGGTACCCAGCATAGTGAATACCATAGCTCACGGTTGCTTTTAGATAGCGCATTACTCTCTCAAGAGCACGCCAATAATCATCTCCCGGATTTGAAACAAATCGGCTTAGCTTGCTCACAGCAAACGAGATGTCAGGTCTCGTAGCACTAGCTAAATACATCAATGAGCCAATGATCTGGGAGTATCTTAATTGATCTCTTGTTATTCTTCAGTTTTTCCTCAATAACACACTGGGATCATAAGGAGTAGAAGCAGGCTTGCAGTCACTATAACCAAAACGACTCAAGACCTTCTCTACATAGTGAGATTGCACAAGTGTAACCCCACCATCACCTCCTCTCAGTAGCTTAATGTTAAGAATCACATCAGCCACTCCCAAATCTTTCATCTCAAAACTCTTGGACAGAAAGTCCTTAACCTCCTCAACCACATTGAGGTTGGTCCCAAAAATCAGTATGTCATCAACATACAAGCACAAGATCACTACTTCTCCCCCACCATAGCGATAGTACACACATCTATCGGCTTCATTCACAAAAAAGCCAGCAGATGTCAAAGTTCTGTCGAACTTCTCATGCCACTTCGAACTTCTCATGCCACTGCTTAGGTGCTTGCTTTAGACCATACAAAGACTTTAACAACTTGCACACCTTTCCTTCTTGACCTTCTACCACAAACCCGTCTGGCTGATCCATATAAATCTCCTTCTCCAACTCTCCATTTAGGAAAGCTGTCTTAACGTCCATTTGATGAACGAGCAGACCATGAGAGGCAGCTAGGGCAAGTAGTACTCGAATTGTGGTCAATCGGGCAACAGGTGAATAAGTATCAAAGAAGTCCTCGCCTTCTTTCTGGGTATAACCCTTGGCCACAAACCTTGCCTTGTACTTTTCAATTGTACCATCAGGCCTAAGCTTTTCTTGAAAATCCATTTACATCCTCTGAGTTTACACCCATAAGGACGGTCAACGACCTCCCAAGTTCCATTAGACATAATAGAGTCCATCTCACTCCGTACTGCTTCCTTCCAATAGTCAGCGTCAGGAGAAGAATATGCCTCTTCCATGGTTCTTGGAGTGTCATCCACGAGGTATACAATGAAATCATCACCAAAGGACTTTGCAATCCTCTGTCTCTTACTCTTTCGAGTAACATCATTGTTATCCTCCTCAGGATTTTCTATAGGCGTTTCCTTAGCATGTTCTATCGGCACAAAAGAATCAAGAGAAATTATAGGTTCTTGACTAGATGAGCTAGGTACATCACATTTCATAGGAAATTCATTCTCAAAAAATGTAGCGTCTCTGGACTCTATAATTGTACCAACACGCATGTCAGATACTCCAGTTTTTATAATTAAGAACCTATAACCCACGCTGTGCATAGCATAACCAAGAAATACACAATATACGGTTTTTGGTCCAAGTTTGCGCTTCTTGACAATTGGCACGTTAACTTTAGCCAAACATCCCCAGGTGCGCAAGTATGAGAGAGACAATTTCTTTTTTTCCCATTCCTCGAATGGTGTTATTTCTTTATTCTTTGTAGGAACTCTATTCAGGACATGACACATGGTCAATATAGCCTCACCCCACCATTCCTTAGAAAGTCCAGCAGTGTCTAACATAGCGTTAACTAAATCAGTTAGAGTGCGGTTCTTTCTTTCGGCAACCCCGTTTGATTCGGGAGAATAGGGAGGCGTCCTCTCATGAATAATTCCATGTTCCTCATGAATAAAATAAACTCATTCGAAAAATACTCTCCCCCACGATCAGACCTTATCCGCTTGATTTTTCTCTCAAGTTGGTTTTCTACCTCAGCTTTATAGATCTTAAAGTAATTTAACGCTTCATCTTTTGTTTTCAATAAGTACACATAGCAAAATCTAGTGCAATCATCTATAAGCGTCATGAAATATTTCTTCCCACCTTTAGTCAACTCGCCATTCATCTCGCACAAATCAGAATGAATGAGTTCTAACGGTGCCAAATTCCTCACCTCTTTCGCTGCCTTGTGAGGCTTGCGAGGTTGTTTCGATTGAACACACGCATGGCACTTAGAACCTTTGACCAAAGTGAATTTCGGGATTAAACTCATATTAGCTAAGCGCGACATACACCCAAAATTAACATGACAAAGTCGTGAATGCCAAACATTAGATTCATCATCATCGTTACACACATGGTTCACAAGTTTATTATAGAAATCCATCAAAGAAAAACGGAACAAACCTCCGCTCTCATAGCCTTTACCAACAAATGTTCCATACTTAGATACGACACATTTATTGGACTCAAATGCAAGCCTAAAACCATCTCTACACAATAGAGATCCGCTGACGAGATTCTTCTTTATGGAGGGGACATGCTGCACATTCTTCAGCTGCACGGTCTTTCCCGAAGTAAACTTCAGATCGACCGTACCAACACCATGAACAGCTGCATGCGATCCGTTTCCCATCAACAAGGAGGAACCTCGACAAACCTGATAAGATGAAAACAAAGAAGTATCAGCACACACATGAATATTAGCACCAGTGTCAACCCACCACTCAGGTGATTGACAAACAGAAAGAACTGTAGGTAAATAATTACCGTACCCCGATGTTCCTCCAGCATCACTAATAACCATGTTGGCAGACTTCTTTTGCTTATCCTTGCGGTCTGGACAATCCTTAGCCCAATGGCCAGAATCACCACACACAAAGCAGCCGCCTTTTCCTTTACTTTTCTTCTTAAACTCAGTAGTAGCCTTGGGCTTGACAATAGGCTTATTTTTCTTCTTATTGTGGAAAACCTGAGGGTTCTTTTCTGCACCAAATTGGCACTAGAACCTCCTCGTGACAACTTTCTTGCCACGAGTATCTTTTGCCTCGCCTTCTCTTCAACACCAAGAGAGCCAATGAGATCGGTAACACCGAACTCCTGCCTCTTGTGTTTTAGAGAGGTAGCAAAATCCGACCAAGAAGGTGGTAACTTGGCGATAATACCGCATGACCACAAACTTGTGCAGTAACTCGCACTTATTGTTCTCAAGCTCCTTTGCGGCGCTGAATCTCATGAGCTTGTTCTACTACTGAGCGGTCATCGACCATCTTGTAGTCATAGAAGCGCTCCATGACATACTGACTCACTGCCGACATCGAAACTCGAACTTGGCCTCAAGTGCATTCCACATCTCTTTGCCCGTAGGCAAATGCATGTACACATCCACAATGTTATCTGCCAGTATGTTAATAAGTGCACCTCGAAACAAGTTATCCGCTACATTGAACTTGCGTTCGTCCTCAGCAGATAGAGGCTCAACGGGCTTGCCTTGTGCAACATGAAAACATACCATGGCAGTAAACCACAGGATCGCACGTACACGCCATCTCTTAAAATTTGAACCATCAAACGGAGGGTGCGGCTTAAGCGACGCAGCAAAGCCAACTACCGAAAAAGACCTATCAAGTTTTTGGATTGTTGAATATTTAGTCAATTTTCGGCATATTTTAATCCAGAAATTCAACATATAAAACATGACATTCAAAAGCATGAGTGATTCAACAATGATGTATTCATATTTGCTTATGAACAAGCTAACAGCAACACCTATTATCAAATGCATAACATACAGAAACAAATACACCAGAGAAGTTTTCATGTTATACCCTCGGGCGGGGCCAGTGTCGGTGACACCGAGGCGCCGTTACCATCGTCGACATGATGGTCTATTCGATGTAGTCGATCGGCGTGATGCGGGGCGGCGTGATGCAGGTAGATGTTCGCCGTGCAGTCTCGCGAACAGTTCACCACCAGGAAGAAGATGGCATTCTTCACAGATTGAGCAGTCGCGCCAATGCGCACCCCAAAAACTTGATTGCCCATCTACCCGTGCAGTGCGCGAGCGGACGGAGTTTGAGGCCTACTCACCGAACTCTTTGCGTAAAGTTACGGACCGGAGATTACTTAGCACAGCTCAAAGCAGAACAGAATCCTCTTTTTCATCCCGTATGGAGTGGAGAGAGTTTTGTAACAGCAAAAATGAAGAGCGAGTAGCTGCGCAGCCATTAGTCACTAGTAAGCGTAGCTATTACTCAAAGTAACGCAGCCATAATTCACTAGTAAGCTGAACCGGCATCGCCCGGAGTCGGTGCGTTACGATTTTCGAATAGATAAAGAAAAACGCGCACGCACCCGACACGCCTGCGCGCACGCACGCGCACACGCACACGCACACGCACACGCACCGCACCGCACGGCTCGGCATGGCGTGGCATGGCGTGGCGAGGCGAGCGAGCGAGCGAGCGCGCGCGCGTGTGTTGGCTCTTTCCAATTCCACAAGGGGGTTACCACGTTCCACCTTTTAAAGTGGTGTAACTCCCATTGAACTCTCCATATGGGAGTAAACAGTTTTTCCATGTGGGCTTAGGAATTTCATTTGATTAATTGCTAAATTAAATGGACCAAGCCCAATTAATCCAACAGCTTCTACACGAGAGAGAAGAACAAGGACAAGCAGCGAGCAAGGTCATCCCCTTCACCAGCTATAGATACAATAGGGATCAATTGGCCCAAAAGGCCAACAAGCCATGCAGCTCGATTGTCGCTATGTCACCGCGGAGCATAGTGTAGTTATATAAGGAGCGTGCGTATGAGCGCCGTTCTTTTCGTCTGGCTGAGCTGAAGAGCGCCACCAGTAACTTCAGCAGGGAGCTCAAGATAGGGGAAGGTGGCTTTGGGAGTGTGTACAAGGGCTTCCTAAGAACCTGTTGGAAGGACCATATGAGAAGATCTTACTTAGTACTATGATAAACTATTGTAAGTTTAGTGAAATGGTTAAGTGATTTTGCAAGGATTGTATTTTGTTTGATGTGTTCTCCGGAAGTCTCAGAAAATTCGGAAGTAACATAGATATAAATGCGGTAGTACCATAAGTGTTTATGCAGTAGTACCGCAGAACAGTAGTACCGTTGGATATGAGTGGTACATTTTTCCAGAGAGGTCTTATTCGAGTTTGCAAGGAGTGGTAGTACTGGTCAGCGGAGTGGTAGTACCGCACCGGCGTGTTACGAGCGGTACTTCTAAATTTTGTAGAAAAATAGGATTTTTTGTATTTTGAGTCTTGGATTGAGTTGGAGTGACCACCTGGGTCAGTGCATTAAGATTGTATGATGCATGTTTTGGCTAATGTAGGTTAAGTTGTGAAGAACTTGTGCCTGAAAATGGTTTCTTTGTCTTTAGACTTGCAGAGATGTTTGGAGTCACTATGGTCAACAGCGAGGATCAGGGCTACACTCAGGGAGGAGCCGAGGCTCAGAACGATTAAGGATGCCAGGTGAGATAGTGAGCTCAAGCACCTACACATGGTAATCATGGTGATAGCTTATAATGAAAGATGAAGACCTGATCAAGAAATGGTATTTTAGTAAGATTGGCCAACATACCAGAATCTCCCTTGAATCAAACTGCGACGCATATGTAGCATGTGAAGAGCGGTTTAGCTTAAGGAGAAACTAGTTTGATCAAGTTGGATCAAGCGAAAAGAGCTTAGCGGATTTAGATTTATACGCTTTGAAAAGCGTGCATAAATGATATGTGTGAGTTAAAATCTGTGTGTGTAAAATTAACGAGTTTCTCCCATTATGCTAAGTGGATAATATCCACTACGACTAGATATGGCTAGTTAGCCCACCTATATAAAGGGATTGGGATGGAGACCTGTTGAACTCATCCAATCCATCTCTCATGTGCTCTCACATTTAGGGTTAGGGTTTCAGAGTTGAGTGTGTTGTATGCTCTTTGTCCTTTAAGGTGGAGTGGCTGTAAAACATACCTCCTCAAGTAAGCAATACATCAATCTAGATCATCTCGATAGATCCCTTATGTGTCGATTGATTTGCTCTTATTTTGGTTGGTTTTGATATCTCCTCTTCCCTCTTCTTGATCTTGCTATGCCGAGGACATGACTGAGATAGAGACAATCTCTAGATATCAATATTCAATCATCTAGACATTTTCATAGTAAGTTCATTAAGAAACCTGATTTTCCTTGATTTTGATATCATCGAGTGATTTCTTATTTCAAGAGTTTTTGGATCGTGTTATAGCTTGCTGTGATATATAGGAATACATCTAAAACTATCTTGGCAATCATCTACTCACGAGCAAGTTGTATTCACCATTTGGGTTTTAGCTTGATTTTAGAGCAACCTTCCAACAAACTGAAAAAGATCTCAACTTTGACCATAATTTTTATGATCATTTATTGGAATAGGCACTTGATATTCTAGAATAGATCCCTGCAAAATTTCATGTCATTTGGATTTATGAATCAAAAGTTGCATCACTACTTGTTTTTGAACTTCGACTGAAATTACTGTTCTTTGAGGAAAAGTAGTTCCGTAGTGTAAATAGAGGTACTTCCAAAAATCAGAAGTACCGTAGTTCTAAAAGCGATACTTCTAAAAATCGGTAGTACCACAGTTATAGCATCGGAACTATTGATTTTGCTGATTCTTCTCTAAAATTTTAGCAACTTGTGTTGTGTTTTGAGGTGGTTTCCCATTCCAACCTTTATAGCTTTGTAGCTATTGGAGTGAATGAGTGTTGAATACTTAGAAGAAAATTTTAAAGCAACATTCATCCCCCTCTGTTGCCATCTTTAATCTTACAATTGGTATCAGAGCCCAGTTAACTCTTCTCATAGATCTTAACTGGTCTTAGGAGCCATAGCAGCAGACAAGTATTCAACCAAGCTATCTGTGTTCGATGGAGTGGATTTTTTGTATTGGAAGTCGCGTATGGATGCTTACATTGAGGCCCAAGGCCACGCAATCTGGCTTAAGGTGAAAAACCCTTATACCATGGTGGCCGGTGATAATGTAATTTCTCCCGATGTGGAGGCAAATAACAAGGTACACAACTTACTGATTCAGGGGCTCAGTCAATCGGAGTTTGAGCGAGACAATCATTTGAGATCTACTCATGAGATCTGGAAGACTCTCTCTGACTACCATGAGGGCTCTAATACAAACAAGGAAGTGAGACAGAATCAACTCAAGAAGGAATACTCTAAGATTGAGCAAAAGCACAGTGAGTCTTTGGATGAGTTGTGGAAAAGGTTCAACAAAATCCTCCACGACCTTCGTGCTGTTGGCCTGACCTTCTCGGATTCTGAGAATGCACGTCAAATCTTGGGTGCTCTTGATGTGAAGATCTAGGGGATAAAAATCATATTCATCAATGACAACACTGTCATGAGTGAGATTACCATAGATAAGCTCTACTCAAAATTGAAAACAAATGAGATTGACTTCATCTTACAACTTCCCAAGACCAAGTCGATGGCTCTTGTGATGGATCCTTCTCGGAGCAGCTATTTAGATTATCTAGATGTTGGCCTTTCTTTGTCCACCTTACACTCAGTTAGTGATGAGCAACTTGAGAGGCTATCTGAGGAAGATTTAGCTCTTCTATCCACAAAATTCACTAGAGTGTACAACAAGACGAGAAACAGGAGCAGAGGTGGTCCAGTGACATGCTTCGAATGTAGTGAGCTGAACCACATTCAGACCAAGTGCCCTAAGCTGATGGACAAGAAGGAGAAGGACCTTCAGAGGCATCCTCAAGCTCAAGACGCGAAGATTAAGAAGTAGAACTATCAAAAGATTGTTAACCAGGTCCTTGCCGCTCTTGAGTCCATAGATATGAGTGATGTGGACTCGGGGATGGAGGACGATGAGGACGACTCCCACAGTAAGAAGAAGGCCAAAGACATCATCGGCATGTGCTTCATGGCCAAGGAAAGTTATGACATTGACTCCTCTGACTCTGATGTGCCCTATAGCGACCCTGATGAGGTATGTCCTTCTCCCAAGGCCATGAAATGAGCTCTCATTGTAATTGAACAATAATTAAGAAAGCAAGCCAAAATAATTAAGAGTCAGGATATGATGATTGATAATTTGAACTTAGAGATTGTTAAGCTCAAGTCAATTAATCCTGAGAATTATGAATCTTGCTTATACTTGCATGGTGAATTGTCTACATTGAAATCTGTTCATTCCTCTGTTGTGGACCAACTCAAGAATGCTCTACATGATCTAGATTATCTCAAGTCAAGTCATGATCTTGCTTACATGGATGCTATTGCTCTTGATGCTGTTCCTGTAGATGCTATCCCATCTTTTTGTTCAAATTCTGCTTTGCTAGAGATAAAATTGGATAGTGTTCTTAAGTAATTATAAAAGTTTATCCTGATCATACTGCTCTCATTTTGAGGATAACAAAATCAAAATGAAAGAAATGACTGAGATGGTTATGCATTCTAGGACTGCATCATGTGAAAATTATCCTAAACTCACAATTGAAATAGATACTCTTAACAAGACTTTAGAAGAAAAGTCTAAAATTGAAAAATCCTTAGCCATGATTACATCTAAGAAGGTCATTGATTCTAATTCTTATGCATTCTGTGTTGAGAATTGGTATAATATAGTTGAAGTACAAGAAGCCTTTAGGGTCAAGTATCAAGAGCAGTTGACTAGGATTAAGAATATTCCCTGTGTGTCTTGCGAGACTCTAAAACTTAAGGTAGCCATTCAGAAGGAAAGATATGTAAGGGCAATCATGTCTAGCAAGTGTACCATTGGTGAGAGCCTAGCAAAAAAAAAATAACTATTTTAAGAAAACCATTGAGAGATTTTCTAGTGGGAAGAAGAATCTCAGTATGATCCTTGACCAATCTAAGGTGAGTGTGTGTTACAGCTCAGCTGTTTATTTTAAAAATTAAAGTAAAAAACTTAATTTAATTTAAAATAACATAATTGCTTTTGGTAGCCAGTTTTTTCAGTTGCCTGATTTTCTGCTTTTAAAAGGCCTTTGTTTTAAAACTTAATTTAACAAAAAATATAAAGATATTACTAAATAAAAGATATTTGATCATCGTGTGCATACTCATGATCATCGTGCTAACCATATTAATTATGTTTCTACAGCTTCTCCCAAGCATCGTGTGACTCGGTACTGGATTCCAAAATCATTTCTCACTAACCCCAATACTGAGGCACAGATGTTTCCTGTTCGTGCCCTGTAGGTCCGACGTGCGAGAAAGGAGGACGTGTGGCTTGTTGACTCCATGTGTTCTTGACACATGACCAGAGATTCTAAATAGTTCTCCTCCCTCACACGGGCATCCGGCAACGAATTGATCACATTTGGGAATGCTTCTACTAATACCGTGACAACCAAGGGCACTGTGTGCATCAACGATAAATTCATGCTCAAGGACATTGCTTTGGTAAGTAAGCTGAGATATAACTTGCTATCTATCTCCTAGCTACTTGATGAGGGTGTAGAAGTTTGATTCAAGAGTGGTGAGTGTAGAGTTCTAGACTCCTCTGGTGGCATGTCTTTGGAATCTCTAGGGTTGAGAGGATTTTTAGTACTGATTTCAGTATCTCTTCTACCTCTAGCTCTAGGTGTCTTGTGGCTTGTGACTTTCAAGACTTAGTGTTGCGGCATCGAAGGCTTGGACACATAGGCTTCAACCACTTGACTGGAGTTAGTAGCAAGAATCTGATTAGAGAACTACCTAGGCTAAAGAGTGCTAGAGATCTTGTGTGCACACCCTGTAAACATAGTAAGATAGTTTCTACTTCTCATCTACCTCTTACTTTGGTTATGACTGATGGACCTGGACAGTTACTTCACTTGGACACAATACGTTCTTCTAGAGTCTAGTCTGCAGGAAGAAAGTGGTATGTGCTTGTCATTATAAATGACTTCTCTAGATATTCTTGAGTATACATTCTAGTGTCTAAGGATAAGACATTTGGTTACTTCAGACAATTAGCCCTAGACTAGCCATCAACCTCTCAGGAGCCTTAAGAGCCATTAGAAGTGACAATGGCATAGAATTTAAGAACCAGTCATTTGCCACTTTCTTCATTGGGAGAGGGTTAGAGCACCACTTCTTCTCACCTAGAGTTCCCCAGCAGAATGGGATGGTAGACAGGAAAAATAGGACATTTGTTGATATGGCTAGAACCATGTTAGATGAGCATAGCTCCTCTAGGAGGTTTTGGACTAAGACGATCTCTACTGCTTGTTATGTGTCTAATAGGATTTTCTTGAGATTGACCGTAGGCAAGACTTCTTTTAAGCTTAGATTTGGTCATAAACCTAGCGTCTCTCACTTTAAGATTTTGGTTGCAAGCGCTTCATTCTTAAACATGGCAACCTTAATAAGTTTGAATTCAGATATCATAATGGTATTTTTCTTGTATGTCCTGCTCATCCCGTGGCTTTCATGTTTTTAATTTGAATACTAATAAAATTGTTGAGACATGTGAAGTCACTTTTGATGAGGCTAGTCCTGGTACTAGACCTGACGGTGCAGGTACACAGGTACTTGGTGAGAGTAAGAGCATCTTCGTTGATGACTAAGAGGATGAGGACCCAATCTATCCTCTAGTCACTCCTGAATTGATTGAATAGCATGCTTCTACCTCTCCAGCTTTAGGAGAATAGCCTCCTCCCACCGGCGCTTCAAGTGGCTCTGTTCCTACCTCCACAACCCATGAGGTAGAGGCCACGTCTGCACTAGGATCCCCTCTTCACATTCAGCAATGGCACCCTCATGAGCAGATGATAGAAGATCTCCATGAGCGAGTTACTCGCTCTAGGTTTATTTCTCCATATTCTTATGCACATTCTGCTCTTATTGCGTCTTTTGAACCCCGATATATCACCCATGCTTTATTTGATTTCTCTTGGGTCATGCCATGCATGAAGAGCTTGAAAACTTTGAAAGAAACCAAGTTTGTACCTTAGTTGAGCCTCCACCTAATCATAATGTAATTGGAATAAAATGGGTTTTAAAAAATAAGCAAAATGAGGATGGGTTGATAGTTCGCAACAAGGCTAGACTTGTAAGTCAAGGTTATTCCCAGATAGAGGATTTAGGCTTTGAAGAGACCTTTACACTTGTAGTTAGATTAAAAGTTATTCGTATTTTGCTACCATTCGCTGCATCTAAGGGCTTCAAGTTATTTCAAATAGATGTCAAAAGTACTTTTCTGAATGATTTCATAGAAGAAGAGATCTATGTCAAGCAACCACCTGACTTTGAAAATCCTAAGTTCACAAACCATGTATGTAAACTCCCCAAAGCCTTATATGAATTGAAGCAAGCCTCTAGAGCTTGGTATGATAGGCTTAAGAGTTTTCTACTTAAGAATGATTTCAAAATAAGAATGGCGGATAAAACCTTGTTTACTCTCAAGCATGGCAGTGACTTTTTGCTTGTTCAAATTTATGTAGATAATATCATATTCAGTGGTTCTTCTCATGCTTTGTTATCCAGATTTTCAGATTCTATGAGCAGAAAATTTGAGATGAATATGGTGGCGAGCTGACATTCTTTCTTGGTCTTCAAATCAAGCAACTAAAAGAAAGGACTTTCATTCATCAAAGTACACAAAGGACCTTCTTCAGTGCTTCGATATAGGAAGCAGCAACCCAATGTCTACTCCAATTTCCACCTCGATCGTGCTAGACCCTGGCGAGGATGGAGAGCTCGTGGACCAGAAGGAGTACTACAGCATGATTGGTTCTCTCCTCTGCCTCACAGCGTCAAGGCTGGACATACAGTTTGTTGTGTGTCTATGCGCTCGATTTCAGGCTTTCCCTCATGTCTCTCATCATCAAGCAGTGTGTCACATCTTTAGATATCTTTAGAGCACTCTTGATTTTGGACTCTGGTATTCTTCTGATTCTGCACTGTCCATTCGGGCTTTTTCGCATGCTAATTTTGCAATGTGTAGGGTAGATAGGAAGGGTACTTTTAACACTTGTCATTTCTTAGGCGCATCACTTATCCGTTGGTCTTCTAGGAAGCAGTCCTCTGTTACACAGTCCACTGTGGAGGCAGAGTATGTACCTGCTGCTAGTAGCTGTTCTCATGTTCTCTAGATCTTATCTACTCTGCGTGATTATGGGTTGGCCAATAGTGTTCCTCGTTTCTGTGGCAACACTAGCCCATAAACATTGCTAAAAACCCAGTGCAACACTCTAGAACCAAGCACATTAATGTTAGATATCATTTTCTTAGAGACCATGTAGAGAAGGGTGATGTTGTGCTTCACTTTGTAGAGTCCGAGCAGAAGGTTGCGGATATTTTCACTAAGATTCTTGATTCTTCTCATTTTGCGTCTTTGCGAAGAGAGTTGGGGGTTATTACTACTTTTGGCCTATTTTGAGGGGGAGTTTGTCTCTTTTGTATCCATTGTATTATATTATATTTTAAATTCAGCAATATGTATTGTAATATAACTACATGAAACTTTGACTATTATCCTTGTGTGATATGATATTTTGCTTTACATCTTACCATGTCTTGTGCTAACTTTGCTAGATTTATCATGTAGCTCTTTGTGTAGCTTAGTTTTTACCATGCTAGCTCTATTAAATGTTTGAAAACTTCAATTAAATCATGTCTTGTTGGATCTTATGACTAGTCTTGCTCTAGTGATCCTCTTCTGATTCATGTCATATCAAATAAGCTAAATTGAGCCTTGAATTTAAATTGAGATATGCTAGTTTTTTATTGAAACATGAGTTAATATTAGCTCTTTATTCTTGAACTAAGTCAAGAAAATACAAAATGATCTCTTTTGTGCAAAAAACTGATCTAACCAATTATTTCTCATAAAACTACTTATCATTGCACTAGGCATGAACTCAGGGGAGTTTTGGATGACCAAAATCACTTCTTTAAGCATTTTTATTGGGGTGGTCGTATAAGGCTTGAGATCTAGCACATGACTATGAAAATAAATCTATGAAAAGTGGTTGAGGCTTATGAGGCAGTTGTGGATGGCTTATAGTCTAGAACTTGCTTTGCTAAGATAAAGCCACAAGTGATTTTCAGAAAATGCTAAATGTACTAAATTTGCTCAATTACAAGTACTTGAACAAAATAATTTAACATTGAACTTGTAGCACACTAATTTGACTCAAGTGTAGCTTCTTAGTTCCATTTAAAATATTGACATGGCTTAGCTCATTCTTGGATATCTTTAGTTAGACTATGATCTTGAACGACTTGACTTGTTAAAAATCCATTTAATTTCGTATTATTGCTCATTTGGCTTTAGCTTTACTATATTTGGTTTGCCATGATCTAGATAGCTCTTTCACATAGTCTGGCTTAGTGTAATACTTGTAGAGTCACTTTGGATAATCTTCATGGCTCCTAATGCTAAAAATGAATAAAGTGCAACCACTTCATTTCATTCATGCTATATTTTCTTCCATACATCTTGATGACTCCATTGTCAAAGGGGGAGAAAGATCGGTAAAAATACATATCTAGAGCATGATTTGGCGTTTTGTGCAAATTTTTGCAAAGTTAGAGTATTTGTTATCTTCTCATCATGACCAAGGTCAAATCGAATGATTGTTCTTTCATATGGACCTAGAGTGAGATCTCCTGATTCATTTGATGGATTTAAAGTTTTTTTATGAAAAATTATCATTTTCAGTAGCTTCTATCCATTTATGTCTCAAATGGCCATTTTTAGTTCTTCGCACTCTTCTTTTAACTATTTGGAGCTCTCTTTGCTAAATTCTTTTTTTTTGTCTAAAACCTCCTTCAATTTGTATTTTTTGATTGAAGGAACATGTGAGAAGGTCATATTTATTTTTGTGATGAATCATTGTAAGTATAGTAGAGTGGTTATGTGATTTTGCAAAGGTTGCTTTTTGTTTGGTACCGCTGGTACAAATGCGGTAGTAGTACTACAAGTGTGTATGCGGTAGTACTGCAGAACGGCAGTACCGTTGGATATGAGTGGTATATTTTTTTTCAGAGAGGTCTTGTTTGTGTTTGCAAGGAGCGGTAGTTCCAGTCAGGGGAGCGGTAGTACAGCAGTGCGGTAGTATCGGTGTGTTGCAAGCGGTACTTCTGGATTTGGTAGAAAAACAGGATTTTGTGTTTTGAATCTTGGATTGAGTTGGCGTGACTTGGGTCAGTACATTAAGGTTGCATAATGCATGTTTTGGCTACCGTGGGTCAAGTTGTGAAGAACTTATGTTTAGAAACGATTTCTTTATCTTTGAACGTGTAGGGACGTTTGGAGTCACCATAGTCAACGGCAAGAATCGAGGCTATACACAGGGAAGAGCTGAGACCCAGAACGATCAAGGATGCCGAGTGAGATGGTGAGCTCAAGTATGGCACGAGAAAGGCAGGAAATGTTGAATGCGAGTTCGAATGACGTGTTTGCACCATATGGTTTGGTCGGTCCAAATGAGACGTGGTCCGGTGGAACCAAAGAGAGAGTGACTTACCGGTGCGTGGCAAACCAATGGTAAACCTACACGTGGTAAATATGACGATTGCTTGCAATGGAAGATGAAGACTGTTAAGAAAGGGTATTTTAGTAAGATTGGTCAAAATAACAGAATTTGCCTTGGATCAAAACCGTGACACATGTGTGGCATGTGGAGAGTGGTTTAGGTCAAGGAAAAGCTAGTTTGATCAACTTGGATGATAAGGAAAGGGCTTAGCGGATTTAGACTTATGCTTTTGAAAAGTATGCATGAGTGATAGTGTGAGTTAAAATCCATGTGGGGGTTAATGAATTTCCCCCATTGTGCTAAGTGGGTAATATTCACTAGGGCTGGGTGTGGCTAGTTAGCCCTCCTATATAAAGGTATTGGGACGGGGACTTGTTGAACTCATCTAATCCATCTCTCATGTGCTATCACATTTAGGGTTAGAGTTTTAGAGTTGAGTGTGTTGTGTGCTCTTTGTTCTTAAAGGTAGAGTGGCTATAAAACCTTCCTTCTCAAGTAAGCAATACATCAATTTTGATCATCTAAATGGATCTCTTATATGTTGATTAATTTACTCTTATTTCGGTTGGTTTTTATCTCTCATATTTCCTCTTATTGATCTTGCTATGTCGAGGACATGATTGAGATAGAGACAACCTCTAAAGATTAATATTCTATCATCTAAGCATTTTTGATAGCAAGTTCATTAAGAAATCCAATTTTTCTTGATTTTGACATCATCGAGTGATTTCTTACTTTAAGGATTTTTGGATCATGTTATAGTTTGCTATGATATTTGAGAATACATTTAGAGCCATCTTGGCCATCATATACCTACGAGCAAGTTATATTCACCGTTTGAGGTTTTAGCTCAGTTTTGGTGTAATCTTTCAAAAAACTGAAAAAGGTCTCAACTTTGACTATAATTTTCATGATCGTTTGTTGGAATAGATACTTGATATCCTAGAATAGATCTCTGCCAAATTTTATATCATTTGGATCTATGAATTAAAAATTGCATCAATTGTTGTTTTGAACTTGGGCTGAAATTACTGTTCTTTGAGGAAAGGTAGTTCCACCGTGCAAATAAAGATACTTCCGAAAATTGGTAGTACCACAGTTATAAAAACGGTACTTTCAAAAATCGGTAGTACTGCAGTTATAACATCGGAACTACCGATTTTGCTGATTCATCTCTAAAATTTTAGCAACTTGTCTTACTTGTTTTGAGGTGGTTTCTTATTCCAACATTTATAGCTTTGTAGCTATTAGAGTGAAGGAGTGTTGAATACTTGGGAGAAAAGTTTAAAGCAACGTTCACCTTTTCCTCTGTTGTCATCTTTGGTCCTACACTATTAGAATCGTTCAGGGCTGAGGAATGGCAATGGCAATGTAGTGGTGGCTGTCAAGAAGCTCAATCCTAATGGAATGCAGATATTGCTTATCTTTTTCGATGGATCTTATCAATGTTATGTGCTGGAATAGTACAAATATGCCCCAGAATGCAATCAATGCATTGTATTGCTGTTGTTAACTCAAGTTGAAATAATTTTACTTTTACATGAAGCAGCGAGCATGGGAGTCAATTTTATATGTAAATGTGCTGACTGTGCCTATGTAACGAAGCTTGGTCGTTGTTTAGAAGTTTTATATGGATCTAAGATCCCAGACTGCGCGACTATGCTTAGACTCCACAGACGGCTTTCGCATTTCAAAGAACATGGTAACTAAGCCCAAATTGTGAGGATTCTGGTTAATTCTTCTCTACTGTAAGAGTGTAGACTACAATACAACATACTAGTTTTATAGTTACATCCAAATGATATGCTTTGATATTAGTCATAGTTTTATGCATCCTATGCTATCACTATGTCCTTCGGTTCATGTGGCTGATTCCTTTCCGAAATCCCTTTCAGGGACATAAGCAGTGGCTGGCTGAAGTTCAACTCCTCGCTGTCGTCAAACACCCAAATCTTGTCAAACTGCTTGCCTACTGCACCACTGACGACGACGAACAGGGTACCCAGAGGCTTCTCGTGTACGAGTTCATGCCTAACAAGACCCTAGATGACCACTTGTTCAGCAAAGCATACCCACCTCTTCCATGGAATACAAGGCTCAGGATAGCATTGGGCGTCGCCGAGGGGCTGCCCTACTTGCATGAAGGGTTGGAAGTTCAGGTAAAATCTAAGAACTTTGGTAGATGTACTAGTTGGATGTTCTAATTTGCAAATTCAGACAGGGCTGGATAAGAATAATAGGATTGTTAGACTGAAAATACATGTGCGCCTTTTTTCCCCCTCTCTGCTCTTTGGGTGGTACATTTGCTGTTCTTCTCATGTTAGGTGTGAAGTGTTAGCAACCATTTCAACCTCCTTCCCTTTGTGTAGCTGTGATGTTTTGCGTGCTCAAATGATTTGCTGTTCAGATGAGTAAGCAAGTACTCTGTGCAGCTGCTACTTTTGTACTATCCATTCGATGGTCTCCAGTGCTGACAGTTGGACAAAAACTTTAAATTACGTACTACACAGATAAGGTCATACTGAACGTTTTTTCAAAGATAGTTCTACAGAATTCATAAGTGTTAAGCAGTAGTGTAGTTATCTCAGATTGTTTTACTAGCTCAATTATAAGCTAGTGTGGTTATTTTTATATCTTTTTTCTTATTTACATAGTGCTCTTTATGTTACAGGTTATAATACCGCGACTTCAAAGCATCGAATATGTTGTTGGATGAGGAATTCAGACCAAAACTATCATATTTTGGATTAGCTGGGGAGGGCCCAATGGATGGACGAACTCACGTTTCCACAGCAGTAATTTCTTCATTATCATTTATCAGTACCACATCAAGTTAAACATTTACCTTGGAAACCATAAACACTATTATAGCAGCATATATATACTCTCCTATCCTGTGTACCCAAATTTGTAGTCTCGTGCTAGTATTTTTCTTGGTTAAATCTTATGGTTGGTTCAAGCTGCACCCCGAAAAGAATTTAGCAAAACAATTACCCATAGGCTTTCGTCCTCATGTTTCTGATTTTTAACTGAAAAAATATTACTCCTACAACGTAGCGTATAATCTGCTCTTTTTTTCCCGAAATGATCATGAAAGGAGAGATATGAGTATCTAAAGCATGAACAACGGAACAGGTGATGGGGACGTATGGCGACGCGGCGCCGGACTACGTGGAGACGGGCCACCTGACGGCCAATAGCGACGTCTGGAGCTTGGGCGTCGTGCTGTTGGAGCTCCTCACCGGCCGTCACGTCTTCGACGCCCGGAGCCGCCCCCGGGGCGAGCAGATGCTCGTCGAGTGTGCGCGCCGGCACCCAGTCGGCACCAGGTGGTTCGGCAGGATCGTCGACCCGAGGCTCGCCGGAAGGCACTCGTTCAGGGCAGCCCAGTACATCGCCGTGCTCGCCGGCGCCTGCGTCGCCGAGCGCGCCAGGGACCGGCCGACGAAGGGGGAGGTGGTGCAGAGCCTGAGGCAGGCGATGCTGCAAGAGAAGCTTGACGGCCCGCCTGAGCCGCCGGAGGATAGCTCCCCTCCGACTCCCTTTCATGCTGACTCCGCGACGGCGGTGCAATCGTCCAGGCGGCGGATGCAGCACCTGGCCAAGCTGGCGGCGAGCGCTGCGCCGGCACGGCTGTTCGTGCTCATGGAGGCCGGCGCTCCGGCGTAGGGACAGCCTGGGCTCCTGTTGCCGTGCCGGCAGGTAGTAATCTTGGTAGCTGCAATGCAGAGTACTGAGACTGAATGAGTGGCCCTGTCTTTTGCGGTTTCTAAAAATCGTTTTTAGTTTTTGTTACAGTAACTAACTTTTAAATAGAGTATTTTTTTAAAATAAGATCTACAAATTAATTGTAGTACATGTTAAAAAACTAATATCTGTACTATAAAAAAATCGCAAGCGAGTATATCTCTTTCTGTAATCTTTGTCGTAAACAGCTAAAAAATCATCAACCGCAGTCAAAAGCCATCAGCTGTAGCAAAAAAAACAGACCTGAGGCTTGTGTTGAGTTCGTAGATCAGCGTTTTCCCCGAGGCTCCTGCCAATTTTGGAGATGTCGAAGGGCTTTTAATGCAACACACACTTGCTGATGCTTAGGGGGTGATCGTTTCGGCTTTTTTCGGCTTCAGCTTCTAGCTTCAGCTTTTTTTTCACTATTCACTACACTATCCACTAACTCATCTACAGTGTTTTTTCAGCCAGCTACAGTGTTTTTTCAGCTAAAAACCAAAAGCCATCGCTATTCCGATCACCCCCTTGGACGACTCCCAAGTTCTCATTGCATTGTTGTCGTACAAACCTTTGGTCTATTATCCGGGTGGAGGACACTGCTCACTCTGATTTCAAATATAAGTTGTTTACGTTGACAATCTTTAAGGTGACTAACAATTTCTATGAAAAATATGTTGTTTTAAATAAACATAATTATACACTATGAAAGCACATTTCATATTAGATCTACTAATACCAATTTTATGTTGTCAATCTTGGTACTTCTTTATATATTGACGGTCTAATTTAAAAATATTGGACCAGAGTCTAAACCGACTTACATTTAGAATCAAAGAAAGTATACAAGGGGCTTCAGAAATCCCAGAAATACCCTTTTGTAAACCTGGCAACTCCAGATTTTCATACCATTCTTACGATCTTGCAGTGACACAGAATATGCCGTGCGCTGAATGGATTTATCAAAACATCACTAATCTGAAGAATTCTACCCACTGGGAAACACAGCATCACAAGCAGGAAACAAAACCGAGGTTATATTTGATATTTTGACTGGAGCTACGGAATAGACCATCTATTTCATTTTATTCAAGTCTGAACTCGAAAACGAAAAATGAAAGCAGCAATAGGTCTTGGGCACGGAGAAAAATATTCACCATTACAAAAACCCTCGCAGGATTCAAGTTGAAAGAAAAAACAAAAGTCTTTCTTTGAGATGAGTATAATTTATTTAAGATCATTCCCTCCATCCCTCTCGTCCATGAGTTTACAAACTTCAACTCACATTCTAAAAATGTAGATGCAAAAGAAGAGACAACTTAAGATGTCACCAATCAGCCGGTCAATGCAGCATTGAGCGCACTGTGAACATCCACTCCGATCTGAGCCTCGGCCTTCTCCATGTCAGTTGAGGCTGATCCAAGCTTTGCAGTGAATTCAGTGAGACCCTTCTGGACCAAGCTTGGGTCGATCTGATCCAGAGGGACAGCCTCAACAGCCACAATATCAGCAATGGAATTTGCATGGATGAATGCAAAGCCACTGCTCACAAAGTACTTGACCACATCATTTCCTTCGTGTACTGAGAGAACACCAGGCTTGAGCTCTGCGATAGTGGCAACATGGCCTGGCAAAACACCCATCTGACCAGTTGTAGCTGGTACAATTACCATGTCAACCTGCAAATAGCCAAATGATGCCACATGAGTAGATAAAAGCAACAAGACAATACTAATGAGGGGAAAACATTGTGAGATGGTACATTGATAGACCATCTGCCAATCATCTCTCATGAAAATACAGCACCGCACAACTGAACATGCTTCAAACACAAAAAACAAATTCCTCATCACAGACAAATAGCAACAACCTGACAGCTGAGAACATATTTTGAAACCTCTAAACAGCAAAATTAAAGACTTAGAAGTATAGCCTAGAGAAAAATTCCCTCTCAGATAATATAGATCACCATTTCACATTTTGCCAGTTAGAGCATATTCCAATATTAGCTCAATAACCCCATAGAATGTACCCCTTGTTTCAGAAACCATCCCAGCATACAGCACAATAAAATGGTACTTAAGTAACTGGTTGCATATCATTTGCAAGGAAACAATAATAGATGAAGATTAAGAAGGCATTGATGCCAGCAAGCAAGCTAACTGACACATCAAGAAATTAAGGGCATGTACAATGCAAGATGCTTATACATGAGTGTTTAAGGAGAGAGAATATAGCCATGTCATCAAGCATCTATGTAAAAGTTATTTCCTCCAATGCAAGCATCTCTTTCGTGAGTGCTTAGATGTTATATTATCTATTAATTAGATATACACAAAAGCACTTGTTAAGCACCAGTGCCTACTTAAGCATTGATGCTACAAAATAAACGCCTTATCTATCCTGTGCGGCAGGACAAATTAGTTTTAATTGCTAAGCACATCTCTACAAAGCAATATTTGGCCTAGTTACCAGAAGAAGTCAGGAACAGACTTCATGGGCAAAGGCTATAATTGTTACACAAACAGAAAAGGGCAACTGCTCAAGCAACACAGTAAATATAAGTGAACAGTAGAAGATGGTAATATGCAGTTTTGTTTTATGGAACTTCATAATGAATATTTTGCCAATCAAGAAAATCTACACCAGGGATAATGACACTAACTGCATGACAAATGCAGTTGCACATTTCCTCAATCCACTATTTGGACTCAGAAGTCTGAACTACAGCTAGAAAACGAGAATAATGTACCACGCATCACAACATATCCAGATTGCGAACAAACAACTGTATATGACAATATGAAGGAAAACAAGCCGAAAAGCACAACGTACAGTCACATGTAATCCACCGTTCTAGTCAGAAATAAACCTAGACAGAGGAAATATCAGTGAGGAGAATTAGAAACTGACTTCAGAAAAAAAAAACTATATAATGATACAAGGAACCCCCAAGGAGGCAGTTCAAAATCCTCACTCTGAAAAACAAACTGCAAGGATTTCATAAAAGAAAAGGCCCACCAGGCTACTGTGCATTTTGATGGCGTGCAGGTGCTATCAGAACCTCAAAGTCCACATACACACACCCTGAAAGCAAAAAACTTCATTTCCTTATAAACAAGGATCAATCATCATTAGGGGGGCTCGAGTTCTACCCAAGTTAAGCCAAATAACATCTAGCCACTCAAGTTCTACAGTGCCCCATCCAAGAACATCACGTCCGAGCCTGCAAAACATGGAAATGCCGGGCATGATCCAACAACCTCATGCAACCACAAACTCCAGCCCACCCCTTGACAGGATCGCAAGCAACAATCGACCACATGACAAACATTCCGGCTAACCAACAACGTGATCAAAAAGCATTCATCACAACGCCATACAAGGAAGAACCCACAACCCCTAACCAAAACCGTGCCTAGGGTTCCCATCATCCCGCGTGATGGACCAGATCGCAACGGCCCCCGCCCTCTCCCAAATCGTCCACCACCCAAACCCACCACCAGCTCGCGCGAACACCCAAAACCCTAGACACGGCGGTACAGATCTGAGATCGGGAAGCGGAAGGCGGGGGCGAGAGGGGGAGAGCGTGTACCTCCTTGTTGGCGATCTCGGACTTGTAGGGGAGGACGAAGTTGACGGTGAGCTTGGTGGGGATGGTGGCCGGCGTGGGCGGGCGCGGCTGCATGAGCGCGACAGGCGTCTTGGGGACCTCGAGGTTGGGGGCCACTTTCTTCCACGCCTCCACAAACGCCGAGTCCTCGGCCGCCTGCGCGGGCACCTCCGCCGTGGAGAGGGCCCTGCGGCCGGCGGCGGCGGCGCGGGAGGCCAGGCGGCTGGCGGCGGCGCGCAGCATTTTTTTTCCTCCTCTCTGCGCCTGTGGAAGGATGGATGCGGCCTGCGGGTGGGGGTGGGGAGTGGGAGTGGACAGTAGACTAGTAGAGGCGCCGTTTTCTTTGAGAAAATCTACAGAACCGTATAGCGTTTGTATCCGATTCAACGGTATAAGTCACCGTAGCTTTGTCCTCTCTCCCCGTAAGCTTCGGCAACTAACTCTCTTGAGCTTGACCTTTGAGGAAGGGGTGCTGCCACCACCTTTTTCAGATGGATTCACCGTCCCTTCGAATATAGAGAGAGACTAGGGAGACAGTGGACGGCGATGGAGAGCGTTGGGTGGCGGAGGAGAGCAGTGGGCAGCGCTAGAGGGCGGCACGGTGACACAATGGCTCGGTAAATATTAGGTTGGGCGGGGGTGAGAACGATGGGGGAGGGAGAGAGAGAGGGCAGCGCGGCGAGGCTACAAGGTTGCTACCGGCCGCCAGTGGTGGAGGAGGGGCGAGGGGAGGCAAAGGAGAAGCACGGAGCTGCAGCCAACACTGGAGAAGAAGGCGACGAGGGTGACAGGCGTGGAGAAGAAAGAGAGAGGAGGGCCACGGCAGGAGTAAAAGAAGAGGGGGGAGGGGAGCATGGTGCTTCAAGGGAAGGGGAGGGGCAACGAAGGGGGGTATGCTATTGGAAAGCTTCCTAACGGCATACCGTGGAGTAGTGACTCTTTTTTTAAGGGGTACGCACAAACTCAAGTACTCCAAAATCACGCCGCTCGCATACATATGCATTTTTGATACACACTAAACAAATAATGAGACTGTAAAATCTTTGGAGTGCAGGAATATACTATCGTACTTAATATGTACACGTGTGTACAAGTGGGAAAGCCGAGCCAAGTTTGCACTGTTTCTGAACCAGGGCTTGAAAGCAGGGGCGAAGCCAAGGGGTAGGCTTGGTAAGGCTCGAGCCTACCCTCGCCGGCGGCAAGCGCCCCCCCCCCCCCAGGGTGCACACGACACACCCCGCCGCTGACGGGCAGAGAGGCAGGGAGACCGACGGCTTTGCAAAGGAATGCAAAAATGAAAACGGCCCACTATCCTCAGAAGTTAGAGCACAACAAATCCATATCGGAGTCCCTCGGCCCACTAAGCCATCAAGTCATCAACTCACATTCTCACAAATCACAAACCCTAGCATACAGTCGAACAGCAATTGGAAGTTTACGGAGTAGTGGAGTACGGACTGACCCGTGGGGAGGGGGCGCAGGGGCGACCGGGTCACCGGGGGAGCCAGATCTGCCCCCTGACGACTAGCGCAAGGCCGCCGCCGGTAGA
Organism: Melocanna baccifera; assembly: GCA_036346265.1. Classification (NCBI taxonomy): domain Eukaryota; kingdom Viridiplantae; phylum Streptophyta; class Magnoliopsida; order Poales; family Poaceae; genus Melocanna; species Melocanna baccifera. Next base: position 14,383,852 of record CM070695.1, read on the forward strand.
TCCGCGCCATCCGGCGATGGCGGCGGCGCGGACAGCGCGCTGGGTGGAATCGGCGGCCGAGCGCGGGCGCCCGTCAGAGGAGCGGCCGGGCGCGGGCGCGAGGAGCGAGCCATGGCACGGGGGCGGCGAGGGGAGAAGATCGGGGCACGGGGGCGGCGAGGGGAGCACTGGAGCAGGCCAGGGCGCGAGGGCGGCGAGGGGAGCAGGCCGGCTGAGCGAGAAAGAGAGGGCGGTGAGTGGCCGAGCAGAGAGAGAGTGGCCGAGCGCGATTGTCCGAGCGGCGAGCGGAGAGAGCGCGGCCGAGGAGGGACAGCCAGACAGGGACTGAACTGAATCACTGAGGCGGAGGCCTGAGGGAGCGAGTCCGAGTAAGTCTGTCTGAGATTTTTATCTCTGGTGGTGAGTGGCGACGGAGGTCCGGGTGGGCAGGTGGCGACTTGTTGGCTACTCGGCCGTCGGCTCCCCAGTAGGCAGCCAGGCAACAGCTATCAGCTGGTACTCTGGTAGAGTGGTAGTGGTAAGTGCCTAAGTGGTAAGGTTTTTGCTCTTTTAATTACTATTTTAGATTTAGAGTTAAGTTTATATTTTTAGTACATAATTATGTATAATGTATAAATATTAGATAGTTAACAGTTTTAATCCTTGTACTTTATTTATAGATTTGTAATTTTGTATTGACATAAATTAATAATTTATTTGTAGAATGACAAAATCCTAAACCGCTTTCAAGACATAAAATCGCATAGAATGCATTTGCCCCATGATTTAAATTTGTCTCGTGATTCAAATTAACTTAATTCTAGTATGTTCATATGATCTAAATTTTTATTACTATTCACAATTTTCTATTATATCACTAATTTTGATGTGTTTCATATATATGTTACTTATCGTTACTCCGCACGCATAGCAAAATAATTATATATTTTTGGATGTGCGCTTTCTATTATCGAGGTACCTACTTTGTATTTCTCTGTTTTTTATTGTTTGTCTCTATCTAATTGTGTAATTTCTGTGTGCATTTGAAATTACATACAAGTAAAAAGACTACATTTGTGTCTACTTAGATTAACTCTATAAATAGTTCAGCCCCCTCTCAATTTTATTCCTGACTTCGCCAGTGCTTGAAAGTATTCGGTGGACTTACCATCTCCTTTGTATGTACATCAACAAATAACCGATAGGCAAGGGATATTGGGGGGATCATCCATTCGCATGCTAATGGAGAGAAAAAGAGGATGATGAGCCCGAACGTTCCGCAAAAGGCGGCTAGCTCCAACTGAGCCCCAAAAACTGTTATAATGGCCCTAACCCAGTCCAATCCACTAAGCATATATCAAACCCAACCCACCCTTGCCCTAAAAGAGAGAAGCCCCCAATAGCCACCGCCCATTTCAGCCCTTTGGGCCAAGCCCACGTTTGCTGTATGTTAGGACCCTTCAAGCCGAACATTAGGGGGTGATTGGTTTGTGGTGCCAAGGTGGATAGAATGATTATGTCTAGGACAGCGTTGGATTTCAATTTAGCCGAACGACGCAATACAACATCTGGACAGAATATTCCTCACCAAACCACCTAGGTGAAATCATCTTGTCCGAGATGAAATAATTTCATCCACTGAATCAAACAAGGGAGTGAGCCATCATTTGAGATAAAATGGTTCCATCTACCAAACCAAACGCCGTCTAAGCAAACAAGCCTCTTGTAGACTTTGATTAGAGCCCAAGAGCCTTTGCTTTTATCTGTACTGGAGCTAAAGCTTATCTTTACAAGCAAAATCAACTAAAACAATATACCATCTTGCCTGGTCCTCCTCCTCTGCTCTGTGTTTTATTGGTTTTTTCAGTGTGTGCTCTGTTCTGCTGTGCTTTGGGAGAATGTTATGCAAGAGCCCATCGTCTTTTGGTGGGCTGGCCCGTGGGCCAAACCCTTTTGCAACCCATTTTATGACCCGTATATGATGCTGACCTAACCCATTTTAAGAAAAATTCAGCCCAACCCAACCCAACCCTTTTAACCACATCCTATATCAAAGTGGCCCAATGCTAGCCCGACCAAGAGCTCAGCCCTTTAGACCCAGACATGTTCGAGCCTTTACCAGACCCAACTACTCGTCTCAAATCTATTCAAAACAAAAAACATGGTTTGGCAGTTGCCATCATCGGGACTCGGGAGCTCACAATTTCAAGCGATGCCCCAAAAAAAGCCTTCTAGCTTCTAATTTCAGAAGCAAAAAAGCTAGAATAAACGGATTAGTTTCTTAAATTTAGTTTTTTTTTTCATTTTTAGTTTTTCATTTTTTTTTTTGCTTTTTTATCTTTGTCCTTTACATTATCACAAAGATATAACAGTATTTTCTTTTTTCTTATTTATCTTTAATTTAATACTCCGAAAAAACTAACAACCACTGCAGTCCAATTTCAACCGAAAACTAGAATCTGCTAAATAAAGCTAGAATGAGAGGCCCTTAATTTCGGTTTCATCTTAAATATGGAAAGAGCGCCATCACCATCAAAACACCAATCCTTCGTTCCGGAAGAAAAAAGCCATTTGCAACAGGGTACAAGATAAATGAAGAGAAAAGTGAACCACAAGACAGGCCCAGCTTCAGATACCAAAACATGCCTCAGAATATTGCTCTCCGAGTTATATAGATCAACCTCCACACAGATCCGCCTTGGAAAAAGCAGAATCATAGCATTATTACACAAAATGACTTTAACAGATCCAATTAACTCTCAATTTCCATCAATCACCACAAGCTCTTGCGTTCGTTCTTTCAGACAAATATCACCTACATCATTTGTGTAATATAAATATCAAAACTACATCGAAAGCATACATAACGTTCAGGCAAGTATCATGGCCATGTGCGAGAGATCTCAGAGTCGGCCACCCCACCTATAGCACCTCTATACAAAGCCAATCTGCAGTCGTCGTTGTGATACCATGGAGGCAGGCGATAGCTGCTGCACCTTTCACTTGGATGGCAGCACATAATGGAGTATTCACATCATACCACTACAAGCCCCGTTTGCCTTCTATACAGGTGAAGGGTATGTGGGTAGCGTCGCCAATCCTCCTCTCAATGCACAAGTAGCCACCACTTGTTGTCAAGCCCCATTGTGAACTACAACGACAAGAAAGAGACGTCGCAATCCTTGTGCCCCTCAGCCCTGGCCGTTGGTCAATCGCCATAGCCATCTTGTACAAGCCTGTCCCAATAAATATCCGGTATGTAGTGTGCCAAAATATGATTGTGTTGATTGCTTGCAACTGATGCCTACGCACCATCACTTCCGCATAGTAATGCAGAGATGCACAACCAAGCGGCTGTGGGCCAAGGATGCAATCCATCAAACTTCCAAAATTTAATGCAGCTTCAGCCATTATATCACAAGCTTTCCTGATCACTGCGGAGGAGATTGAAGGGACTGGGGCTGGGTGTTATAGTGAGCATATGATTGAGAGTACAGAGGGTTCATCATGCTCTGCAAAACATTATGTTAGTTATGGTTGCAACAATTTTTCAGTCAGAGAAAGGAAACACTGAACACATGAAAATAGAAAAACCACCTGTGATTGAAGAGAGCCAGGAGCAGCCATTCCATAATGCATCTGAGACGACTCATCTTGTGATGGATCATTGTATCCCGCTTGTGTAAACATTCCATGTGAACCATGGGCCATGGGATCCTGGATCATTCTAAGAGGCTTAGTCAAGAGAGCAAAAACATGTACAAGGAAAGGCATCAAAAGATTATTTACTAGATGTAATGGTTATGAACTACAAAGAACAGACCTGAGATACAATGTCATTTGTTGCACCCATATGGGAGTATCCTGGATGTGCATTTTGGTTCAAATAATTCCCAGGATATCCAGATTGGGGTCCTTGAGTATATTCAACACCATAACCTCCTTGCGAAGCCTGTACATGATAGTTACCGTTTTAGAAGCCAATTTCCCACAGTAATAGTGAACTAAAATTTTACAACATTTTTGCATAATCTACTGTTGAATTGGTTTATGCAAACTACAGATCCATGGTGGAAACATATGAATCCAGAAACAGTTGCATTAAAGATAGGACACAAACCTGAGTAGAAAAATCCGCAAAGTTGTATGCCACGTGAGATCCTTGACTCTTGAAATCATCTCCAAAGAAGTCCTAGTAACCAAGAAAACATATTGTATCAACGAAAGAACAATAAGATAGTAATGCCATGCATCATTCATTGCTAGTACCTGAGACATCCCACCAATGGAAAACCCATCGCGGAATGTTTGACTCAAACCTTGGACAGGCATCTAATTTGGAACGGCAAATGTTACTGTAGAACTATTGTTGTTTTGTGTATTACATATAAGATAGATAGAAGCAAACCTGCGTCATTAATCCAGTTTGGGACATTGGAACTCCACCAGAAGGCTGACTGTTCGGATTCTCCAGGCCAGGAAAGTTAAAAGTTGACCCCATGCCACCCATTGCTTGCTGAGAATTCTGTTGATGAGCAGCAAGATGGCCACCAATAGGACCACCAGTATTGGCATGAGGGGCCCCAAAGTTTCTATTCCCAGGTTGAGGCACCGGCGGAACTGCTCCAATGGGTCCATGAAATGATCCCCGGGTTGGAATCGCATACGGTTGAGAATGTGGAGCCCCAGGAAACGAAGGGAAGGGCGTACGAGGTAAAGGATAGCCTGATGGGTGCACACCAGGTTTATGGGTCCCATTTGGTGGCCCAAATGGAACAAAGGAATGTCCTGGGTTTGGGGAAAAAAAGAAGAGGGTGGATGAAAAGGTAACATTAGACAAGTTAATAAAAAATGGACAATATACATCATAAAAACATTATTGTATATACCTTTTCCCCTACTACTTCTCTTGTCTGCCACTGGGCTTGAGCCCACAGCGCCAAAGCTAGCTCCATGCATAACACCTTGACCACCACCCAGGAATAGTCTTCGATCATTGTAGATCTGCTCATCAAAATAACATTGACGAGTTGGTAAAACGAAAAGAATCAGAATACTTTCCGGTAGTTATCTGGAAGAACCAAAGAAGGAACTCACCTTTTTCGGCTTTTGAAATTGCACCATACTCTGCTTTAAGTTGTTCAAAGGTCCTTCTACCAAGCATTCATGCTCCTAAAAACATAAGAATTATAGTGTGAAATTCAGAAACAATTTGAAACACAACATAGTTAATAAATAATATCATAGACCCCAAAAGAAACAGCAACAAGCCAACAACTAAAATACTAATCATTTGCAACCATTGTAAAATAAACATCATTCATTATGTATTGAGGGAAAGGTGTACCTTGTAATGTGTCAACAAGCTATTCCAAAGTGGCTGTTTGCTTAAAACTTTAGGATTGCCAAGAATGACTATACCATACCGAGCACGAGTTAATGCAACATTTAACCTGCGCGGATCATTAAGAAACCCAATACCCTGAAAGAGCAAAGAAAATGGTATGTCACATCAATTTACACAATCTGGCGCACAACAGTTTGGTCACCAAGCATGAACAGAACACATACAAACATCACTGTTCAGTTACTACAGAATATATATCGAATGCATTCGACACAACAAAAAAAAGCATAGATGCTTCATACAAGAATATACTAACAGTCTTGGCAGCCTCAAGTGTCAACTTCTACGAGTTTCCAAAATATAAGTAGAAAATTTACTAAATAGAATGCAAATGGCTATTTACAGATCGGCTGTGACCACTTGACCAGACAATAATTAAACTATTAGCATTTAAAAGCATATGGTATTGACACACACACACAACAAATAATTCTAAATGAGATGGCAAACTCTTCAACTTGCATTACATCTAAAATGCACTTTGCATAGATTACCATAGTGCAAGTCAAATATTGTCAAGAAAATTATGGGAAAATCAAATAAAAAACAAAGAACCAAACCTGGTGCTCATTGCTTCTAACACAAGACAGAATAATGTAATCTTTCTCTCTTCCCTGAAAGGAGTCAACACTTGCTACCTGACATAAGTAGAGATAATATAGCAATGCAATTTCCAACATGAGGGACCTAACATTATAATTTACACGTGTTAGGGTTAACCTCAATTTCCTTGTAAAGTTGCTGGCGAAGAGAACCATTCCTTGACATATAATTTACAATATATGCCCTTTGTCCTTCATAAGGTGTGATAACCCCAATCTGCACATTGAACAAAATATTAATACATATCCAGTTTCCACAGAATTAGTTTTTTATATAAAGTAGGGGCTGGTGCACACATTGATATGAAAGGTAATCATTGGAAGATACCTGGCTTGGTACAACACCACTTCTTAGAAATGTAGTCACAATTTTTTCTACATTTGCAGCTTCAGTTCTATTGAGGTAAGACGTCCCGCTAGCGCTGATCTCTTCTTGTCCCATCTACAGAAAATCAGTATTAATAAGTTTAAATAAGCAGGGAGAGCTTTTGCATGTACGAAAAATGGCAGCTTGGTGATTGTCCAAGAAGGTACCTGCACATAGAAGAACATAGGCCGATTCGGAACGGGCCAAGGAAAATCAATTCCAGATGACTGTCTCTCATTTACAGTTACTCCATTTTGCAGTGTGCCTTCATAGAAGCAGTTGGATGGGAATTCTGAAAGACAAGGGTGCATTCTATATTGGACCTGTAAATCAAGGATAATTAAGATAGAATCATTAGATTTCTTCTAAAAGAATGTTAACAGTTAATTGCTGCAATATCATGGTTTAAAACTTGGTGGATATCGCACATCCTACAAAAAATCAGACATAGACTTTATATTCATCCTTAAACTCATTTACACTAAACTTGATTATACAAACTAACAAAGAGTGAAAAGAACAGTTTACATAAACTTTCAAGACATCGGACTACAGTAAAGTACATAATAATACCCCGTGATTCAAAGGTTCTTTTACAAAAGTAACTGACATTTTCTTTTGCATCGAACAACATAACGATTTTTTAGAAAATGAAATGTACAAGATAATACCTTAGGTGCCTTCTACACTACTTCCAAATACATGGATGCAAGGTTATTAAGTCGACAAGTCGACGCTACCCTTTCAGTGACCGACTAGTCGATTAGTCGGCCGACTAGTCGACAGGTATTGTTTGTGCTATTTATATGAATTTCATATATATATACAGAAAAGGACTTCATTGTAATTTCAGAAACTAAGAGAACTAAACTGTAAAATCGCCCAATCCTCATAAACCCCCCACGCCTCGCCTTCGCCCCACTGTCTCGCCTCTCTACCTCCGCCCCCCCCCCCCCCCGCCCCCCACTTGCCTCGCCTCCCTCCGGCGGCGTGCACTCCCTCCGGTTCTCCCCAGGCCCCCTCCCTTCCTCCCTCACGGCCTCACACGGCGCCGGGTGACCGACGGCTCCCTCTCGGTGTCGGCGAGGCGGCGCAGCGGCGACTCCTCTCCAGGCCGACTCCCCCACTCCAGATCTGGCGCTCCACACCAGCACGCCCCCATTGGCCCACCGTTGTCGGGCGGAGGAGGAGGAGGAGGCCGAGGTGGAGGAGGCAGGCGAGGTTGCCGAGAAGAGGAGGCGGGCGGAGGGCTTACTGATCTGATCGCGCGGCGGCGCGGCGATCGCGGCCGGAATCGCCGGATCTGTGGTCGGATCTGCCGCAAGTCGAGTTGCCGGCGCAAGTCGTTCCTCCGCCACCGACTTGTCGCCTAGTCGACGACTAGTCGTCGACTAGGCGACGACTTAATAACCATGCATGGATGTGTTTCATACAAACAAATATTTGTCTAAGCACCAAACAAAAAGAGTAAATATCCTTATAAAAGCATATCTTGAGAAACACCAACATAATTATAATAATATTATTTAAGAAAAAAACATAGCTTTCACAGTTTTGACATCAATGATGCGGAACAAGGCATGGAAAGCATAGTAACACCACGGTAATACTACCGACAAACAAAACACCAGCGGAAACCGTTACCTGTAGCCTGAATGGCTTGACTCCAAGGATAACAAGACGTTCAAAGAGAGATTGTGCTAATCCTGCACGAGCTGCCCTTTTGCACATGATGACTGGACCCAGTTGGCAATGATCTCCAACAAGAACAACCTAAATAAATTTAAAAGTATAAATAAAAATAATCAAATTATCCTAAATCAACTCAGTAATTACTTGTTACCTGCTTGACACCAAGCACCAATGGAATAAGACATTCAGGCTCTGTTGCCTGTGTCGACTCATCAATAAGAACCTGACAATAAAATTTGCCATCGCCTCAGGATATAGTAAAGAAAGACATCAATATTAACCTGCAGACTGCAGAAAGTAGGTAAATCATTACTTGACGAAAACGGAAGTTCGCCAAACGAGGATCTCCAGCACCAACACAAGTGCAGCAAATCACATCGGCGCTTTGTAATATCTCTCTTTCAGTGGCTCGTTTTAGTGTTTTGTACTTTTTCTCATCACTGCTCGACAATTCACCTGTGGAAAGAAAAGGTAAGCATAACAGCTCTAATTCAACAAAATGCAGGCATATCGCATCTCTTTAAGAAAATGTTCAACTATGGCATCACAATGGTTAACAACGGATTATAGACCTTGTTCATCTTTCAGTTGCTGTAGCTTATGCAATTCGCTCTTTTCAGATGTATCAAGATGCTGAACCTGCATGATTGCACAAACACATCAGTAACATCCACCAGGTTTGCGTGCAAGCAGCTAGATAGGAATTAAGAATGTACCTGATAATGAAGTGTCAGATGCTCAACAGGGGATGAAACAGCTTCTCTAGATTTTGCACACAGCCTAACAACCTGTAGTAGGCAACCACAATCACTTAATGAAATTATAAGCCATAAATAATGCATCATCAGATAACAGGGAACAACTGTGTACCAAGAGAAGCTGGAGATAGCATCATACAAAATGTGCCCAAAAACATAGAAATACAATAGTGTACCAGTTCACAATGTGAGTACTGAGTACTATATCCAACTGTGCAAGACATATTTTCAATTACTCATGCAATCAGCTGAAGCATATGAAAAACTAACTAAACAGTATAAGCATTCGCTGAGCCAAAGCTTGTAATTTGAAAATGTCTACTGGCCTATAGTGGCTTCAGTACTCAGTAGGTGCCATATTCAATGGATAGTAGACAAGTGGTTAAAAATGACAGTTGGGAAACTGTATATAATTGAAATAAAAAGTAAATTCACCATTTACCTTGAGACCAGTTGAACTTATCTTCTCTGCCAACTGATCAACAGCAACATTACTTGGTGCACATACAAGGACCTAAAATTTCAAAACACAGACAAGAGGTTAAACAATGCTTCCAAACTATATCAGCAGGACAAATACCATGGCCTCCTATACCTGCCCTTGACATTGTTTTGCCATGTGATACACAATTGCAGCAGATGTGACAGTTTTCCCAGTGCCAGGTGGACCTTGAATCAAACTAATTGGCTTCTGGAGAACACTTTTAACTGCTAAGACCTGAACAGACACTCCACCAGCCCAGAAGAGAACATCAGATCAATGACAAAACATATGTTAATTTAAAAATATTTCCACTAAAGTAAGGTTATAACATCATAACAGCTGCTTGCCTGTGCTAAATTCAAAATAGGTAATTACATAAGAAAACCTACTAAAATTTCATAGAACAGGAGAGCAGCACGTTAATCTAAGCCATGAAAATATGTTGCTAAAAGCACTTAATAATAAAAGTAAGATGAGAGAAATCATATATTGTTTTAACTAACAAGAACTCAGTGTTTCAGTGTCAACACGTTAATACACCAAGGTACCTGGGAAGCATTTAGCTCTGGAAGTCCTGGTGCACCAAAGCGTCTCGGCAGTGTATTACGTATTATTTGATGCTCGACTTCATGTCCCAAAAGGTGATGGTATATGTATCTGGTTGAAGGATTGCAAAAAAGTAAGAATTTGCTCATGGTGTTGTGATTACACAACAAAGAATCCAAATACAAATTTACTGCTAAGAACATTCTGCCTAGAGTTAATTAATGTGTCAGGGCCCTATCAAGTAGTAACTATGAAGTCATGAACTAACTTCGAGAGTAACTAAAAAATTTTTATCTGAAGTGTTTGTTGGATTTGACATTGCTATTTTCAAGCAAGAAGACCGGCTGCTCCATCAACTCATACTCACAGTAGACACAACATGCCTCCATGCACACAAAATATATATAGTATAGATGCATCGAACTCACCCACTGACACTAGTCTCATCTACAGCGAAAGTCTTCATTGCTCCTTGCATCCTATCAAAGCTAGTACTCTTCCAAACAAAATCCACACTAAATCCATGGTTCAAATCAACAGGTACTCCCTGAAATCCAGAAAGGTTTAAGGTGGAAATAACATAAAGCTGAGGGATGCTAAAAGAACCAAGAAAGAACTAATTCCTTATACCTGACTAGCACGAAGCTCAAGTGCCACCTCCTCTTGTGCAGTGAGTTTAATCTGTAGGAACAATGTCCTTAGCATGAGTATCAACGTGGAAGTGGTCCTAAAGAGGTTACCATCCAGCTATCAATAAACATGTTTCTAGTACACATACCACATGCCCCACAGATTGCCATGCAGGGTGTGAAGTATCACCGGAATATCTCAGCCGTAGCTCATCTCCAGGGACTAGTCTCAATTCATTATCTTCCTAAAATGCAAAACTAATTTCCTACGTTAGGTAAAGATTAAATGGTTTTGTGAGGTAGTAAATGCGGTAAAAAAAATAGTCTCTAGAAAGTATAAGTGCAAAGGAAAAATAATCTATAATAAGATAATGAAGCTCTATATTCACAAATACTATTTATTTCAGTTCTTAAACAAACCTTTGGAAAGACAAAATAGGCTATGCGCTTCTTGTTCAGTCCAATATCCCACCGCACAGTTACACTGTCCTTGCTCTGTGACTCTTTCATCATCTACAGTAAATAACAAGAGGAAAAGGTAAAAAAATCATAATTCAGTTATGTAAGGTGGGGTGGGGGATGGTGAAGAAATATGAGCACATTCAGAAAATATTGTCAGAACACAGTACCTTGTCATAATCAGCCTCGAGCTTTATCAGCGGAGCAAAAACATTTTGATACTGGCAAAAAGAATAAAGGTATGCTAGTTACAATGCTAGCAAAAAAGAAGAGAAGATTTGAAATGTTGAAATTATTACTAATGTACTAAGATACAAGAAGATATCTGAAATAAGATTTGAAATGTTGAAATTATTACTAATGCAATAAGATACAAGAAGATATCTGAAATAAGCTCAAGAACAAATGCCCTGCTAAACATAATAAAATTTCAAACCTGGTAAGCATCTTCATACTTCAAGCCCACTTGCTGGGGTTCATCATCTACACCAGGCTTTTCAAGATCTTCAAGAGAGGCATCAGGATTTGTTTTCCAGAGCTCTTCCACTTTGTTAATTTGCTGGGCACTAATTTGACGAGCCCTCAGCTGCTCCTGTTCTGAGGGAACCTGGAAGTAAAAAATGTTAATTTATCAAAAAAGAAAATAACAGCAAAACATGCACACGCGCACACAACCAAACAAAAAATAAAAAGAGAAAAACACTTACCTTGACAAGCCATGATAAGAAACATCTGTCATCAATAAGTGGACACCACTGACTGAGATCCCAATTCATATCCTTCAATGCATTAACACTCAAGCAGGGCTCTCTGCACAGAAGAACAACAACATTCTCTGCCTTTGCTGAGATAAAACCAAGAAGGAATACATTGCGACAACCACAATTGTAGCATTCAAGAATTGTTTCTCCCAAAGGGCTATCCTTGTGGAGGCAAACTTCCTTATGCTTTGCTCTAACCTGTGAAAATTATACAATGATATATAAGCATCTAGTAGATGACTGAATGAATAGCATGAAACCAGGTAGGTTCTTGCACCCAAAAAAAATCTTATGACTGAAGAATCTTGCCTACCATCAACGTGTTTATATGGTATATAAAGCCTACGGTTGATTGTTATGAATAACATAGCTATTGCTGGAACACTACTGAGCAATTCCTACCAGAAGACCCACAGTTTTGCTCGAATCAAAGCTGAATTATGACAATCATCCACACAGACATGATAGCGGAAAGAGATAGTATTAATTAGGACATAATTCATTAAATATGGTTGGTCAACATGTTTTCCATGTTATCCTCTACTTATATGCTTCAACAAAAGACTGTAGGGTTGCAAAACTTATGACAGAAGACAATATCACATAATTTTCTCTGCTCTATATACCAGAAAAGGTCAAAGGGGGTGATAAGAAACAATGGTACAGCTAGAAGAACAACAAGAAGTAACTTTTCCCTATCATTCTCAGAATCACTTAGCAGTAACCAATACGGTGTTGCAACATAATTAAGTTGTTAAACAGAGCTTGCGCAACATGCACTGACACCAGTTATCAGACAAAGTATTAAAATAAAAGGTAGGCTTTAACAATGTTAACTACATTTTAAGTGTATCCTAGGCAATTTGAGATGGTTTTGCACACAAAATACGCATAATTTCCTAGGGAATTGTACACTAAGGATATCTTGAACCCCTTGCAAATAGAACTGAACACCTAGCTCCCAAAATAGGAAGTTATCACAAGATGTGGCTTTCGGTTCCTACCATCATAAATAATACAAAATGTCAACGCAGACAACGACAAAAGTGGAACACACTAAGCACAATCACCAATTTTGTTGTCCTCACAACAAACATTTCACAAGAATACAATCATAAATGCTATTGAATTTCAAGGATTATCTACACTAAGGGGGTGTTCGTATTGACTTCTACTTGAAGAAACCAGAAGCCAATATGAATATTTGGGTCTGTTCTTTTCAGCTTCTCAAAATGGCTTTTGGTTTTTGCTACAATACCTAACTTTCAAACGGAGTATTTTTTTAAGATTGAGTCTAGAAGTTAATTATAGTACACGTTAAAAGCCCAACATCTGTACCATCCAAAATCGCAAGCAAGTATCTCTCTCTTCGTAATATCTGTCGCAAACAGCTAAAATTCAAAAATTTCAGCCAAAAACCATAAACCACAGCCAAAAAGAACAGGCCCTTGGCTTCTCGCAGCGGCTTCTCCACTCCTTTCGCTCTCGTCTCTCTCTAAGGATAAGTCAGGGGGTCACAGGCATATCATGCACCCCACTCGTCTCGCTTCCATCTGACGCACACATCTCTCCCCTACTTTTCCCAACTCGCCCCCTCCTTCTAAAAACCACTTCTATCATTCAGCCACTACTATTTATTTTCAGCCAAAAACCATCAGCCGCAGCCAATACGAACACCACCTAAAATACCAACAGGATGAAAAGGCCATTCAACTCAAGACTGATTATCTATGACAATTACGGTCATGTCCACAATCAAAAGTCACAATCCTTCTTGACATGGTTATCAAGTCGTCGCCTAGTCGACGACGTCGACTAGGCGACAAGTTGCCGGCGAAGGACCGACTGGAGCCAACGACTCGACTTGCACCGCCACCGCTGCCGGATCTGCCGCCGCCGCCGCCAGATCTACCGTCTCCGCTGTCGCCGCCGTCGGATCCACTGCTCCGTCGGCTCGATCGCCGCCGCCAGTGCCGCCAAAGACCTGAGATGGGAAAGGAGAGAGTAGGGGCGAAGTCGGAGAAGAGGCGAGAGGGGCGAGTCGGAGAGGCGAGGCGATGAAAGCGAGGCGAGGCGAGAGGATGGGGCGGCGAAGCGAGGCGAGAGGATGGGGCGGCGAGGCAGGCGGAGGATGGGCGCGCGGAGAGGCGGCGGGCGGTGGAGTCAGCGAGGCGAGGCGAGGCGCGAGTCAGCGAGGCGAAGCGAGGCGCGAGCGGCGAGGCGAGCGGGCGGAGTGGGCGAGAGCGAAAGAGAAGAGGTGGGGTTAACTTATACGGGACTGATTTTGCATTTTAGCCCTCATAATTTCTGAAACTGCAATAAAATCCTTCTCCATATATACATATTTATATAAACGGTACAAATAATACCTGTCGACTAGTCGGCGACTAGTCGACTAGTCGGTCCTTAGGAAGGTAGTGTCGACTTGTCGACTTGATAACCATGCTTCTTGAATATTAAAGCCATCCAGCATGGCCAACAGGTTTATCAATATTGCAACCACCACCGGCAAATTCACCACAAACTATAGAAAATATCGAATCTAACTAATTACTACCCTAAACAGAAAACATCAATCCAATCAAGATGGGTAATTCCAAAATCCTGAACTAAATCCTCAGCAACTTCCACCTGTCCTATCAAGTTGGATAATTCCAAAATCCTGGAATAAATTTTGTCCGACATTACATCAACTTGTGCAGTCCCATCAAATGTATCACCTTCTTAGCTCCTTGAACCAATCCAAAACCAAAAAAGGCTACCAAGCTATAAGAGAATCTTTGTGACACAAACTCGTCATCTGATTGATTTCTCAGCAATTTTCTACCGAAGCCCATCGGACTCAAAATTCGAAACAAACCATAAGGGGGGAGAAGCCGCACCAGGTGGTTAACGATGTGGGAGCCGGAGGTGTTCCCCCGCGAGTTGCAGAACCACTTGCGGCAGGACGGCACATTGCACCGGGCCACGCACGCGGGGTTGTGGATCCCGCAGTACCGGCACGCGTGCTCCACGAAGTCGCCCTTGCCGTAGTCGTACCCGTCCTCCCCCGCGCCAGCGCCGAGGGGCTCCTCGAAGCTGAGCGCCGCGACCCCCGCGGCGAGCCCGTCCGCCGGCGAGGTCCGCACCTTGGACGCCGACGACCGCGGCGACGGCGAGGAGGACGAGACCGGCGGGGTCGGGTCCTGCGGCGCGAGATCGGGGTCCGGGGAGGGTTCCGGCGGCGGGGGCGGGGGCGGCCAGGACGAGGAGGACGGCGCCGGCGCCGGCGGCGCGGATCGGTCGGGCTGGGAGAGCTCCGGGAAGTCGGGGTAGTCGAAGTCGTCGCCCTGCGTGTTGAACTCGAGGAAGGTGTAGGCGTCGCGGGCGGCGGAGGCGGAGGGGTCGGGCTGCGAGGCCGTCTCATAGAGGTCCGCGGCCGCGGCCGAGGAGGGCGGCTGCGTCGCCATCCCCGGCTAGGGTTAGGGTTTTGGTTCGGGGGGGAGGGAGGGAGACGGACGAATCGGTAGGGGGGAGGGGAGGGAGAGGGCTTGGGGAGGAGAGAGAGATGGTGAGAGGTGGTGGGGGATTTTGATTTGATCTGATTTGAACCGTGCGTGCGTGCGTCGGTGCGTGCGTGCGAGCGTGCGGCGGTCGGCGAGCGAGCGAGCAGTTTGTTTCGCGTCGCGTTGGATTTGAGGGTGCACGAGGTGAGTGACTGGAGGAGTGGGCAAAGGCGCAAAACCTAATGACTTCTTCGGTTTCAAACAGTTTTAGCTTTTAATTTATAATTTTTTTATTTCTAGATTTTTTTATTTTTAGATTTCTTTGTTTTTTCTCTTATTCATTTATATTATCATAATATTTTTTATTTTTTATTTCTATATTTAATTACACAGAATAACCCAACAGTAACTACAGTGCAAAATAAAACATAAACTCTAACTTATAAGCCACTTGGAGCAGACCCTACGAGAGTACGAGTTGAGTTGGTGCGGGCTTACGATGGGATGGGAGCTTGAGTGGCTCCCTCTCATCAGCCACGAAAAGTGTTGTGGCGGGAATGATTTGTGGTTCCAGTAACGGTTTAGATCCTATTTTATTGGAAACTTTTCTTTTTTATTATGTATTATTGTTA
This sequence comes from Melocanna baccifera, assembly GCA_036346265.1. NCBI lineage: Eukaryota > Viridiplantae > Streptophyta > Magnoliopsida > Poales > Poaceae > Melocanna > Melocanna baccifera. Next base: position 14,399,653 of record CM070695.1, read on the forward strand.
CTTTTATATTAGGAGTTATTGTATGTATTGCCTGACGTAAAATTAATAGTGGATTTATTTTATCTTTTGTTGAATCTTTTCTAAGGGTCGATAAAGAATTTGATAAGTTAATGACTTTTGTTCAAACTTTCCTAATACGGTTAACCACTATATTAACTAATCAATTACAAAAAGAATTGGACTGGATTTTGCCGTTCTTTTCTCGCTCACGGATTTCTCTTTTTTTAGAAGGTGCTACCTGCTGATTTGCGTTTCAAACGGGTCTTGAACTTTATTTTAGAGTCTGATTCATTTAAACTTGAATGGATAAAAAGATCCTCTTGATATTGTTTTCTCCTATAGAACAAAAGAAAATGTAAGAATTGGTTTGTGCCAAAACCAACCTTATCAAAATTTGGCTAGCTCTAACATTTGGCCTTTTGTTTGGATGATTGCAAAATTTTTGTAAAAACTATAGCTTTATGGTCAAGCCTTATGTATTTCTTACCGATCTTTGGCCCAATTGCGGGCAACCAAAATCTTGGCGAATATTTTGGCTAGCCAAATTTTAGGGTCTGTTCTTTTTTTGCGTCACTTATGGCTTATGATTTTTGGATGTTCGTGAGTGCCAAGTACAGAATAAGATAAACTCGTATGCAGTTTTGGCCGATATAAATGAAGTCGCTACGGTGTGTACTATAATAAACTTGTAGACCCTATCATGAAAAACTTCGTTTAAAAATTAGTTCTGTAGAAAAACCAAAAGTCAGCTTTTAGAAGTCAAAAAGAAAATGCCCTTAGTAGGGTTGGTTTAGGCACCAACCAAACACACCCCAAAATCCAACCACTTGGTATACCATGCGTCAGCTAAAAGAGTCTTAGGCTAAGTTTTTTTGGGTTTCATACTTATGACTTTTGATTTTTGCTATAGCAACTATCTTTCAAATTGTGCGTCTTTTCAAAACGGGGTCTACAAGTCGATTGTAGTAGACATTATACCGACTTTAATTATACTGGACAAAATTGTACAACTTTTAATTTTTACTATAGTAACTAGCTTTCAAATGGTACGTTTCTTCAATACGAGGTTGTAGCATCGAGAAGACCGACTAGAGGGGGTGAATAGTCAGTTTTAAAATTCTTTGGCTAAAATCAAATTTATGATTGAGAAATGTAAATCAATTCGATTTAGCATAAATAAAGCATAAATCAACTAGGTTCACCTAAGTGCACCAACAATCTAATTATATGTCAAAGGTTTGCAATCCTAAGATGACAAGTAATTAATTTAATTCTATGAATATAGATTGCTTAGATGTAAATTGAGTATAAGAGAATAAACCACAATTGACACATGATGTTTTACCGTGGTGTTCGGAGATTTGCTGGTCTCCCCTAGTCCACGTTGAAGTAAGCCCAAATGAATTGGACCGGCTCCATAAATTTAGCCAAACACCTCAATTTCACCAGTGATAGTTCTTTTCCGCTCCGGTTAAATGAGCTCCAACCTTCACAACATGTCGGACATTCTCATAAGCTTCTTTGAGAAGATCATTGGATACGACGCCTCCAACACCGTCTAGGAGTCAGTAACCTCCAAAAGTAATAAGCCAAACCCCTTACTTGACTCTCACCATGTACAACGAATGCACAAGCTCAACTGGATACAAAATCAACCTCTAAATACAACATATGCAACTAGATACCTTTGTCCTTGCTCACAACTGCAACACATGCATAATAGAATTGAGAAGGTTACACTAGCTCAAGAGAGTAAAATAAGGTGCCAAAGATTACTCTCCAACCGGCTACAAGAGAATATTTGCCAAAGATTACTCTCTAACCGGCTACAAGGGAATATTTATATCCCACACAAAAAACTAACCGTTAGAGCCAAATTCTTGAAAAAATCAAAGAAATCAGAACTACCGCTTTTGTAATTGTGATACTACCGTTTTCCACTATAACGGCTAGAAAAATAGTCGTTATTCAGCATTTACGGTACTACCGTAGTTATAATTGTGTTACTACCGATTTTTGAAACTACTGCAATTATAATTGCGGTACTACCATTTTTTGGTTTTTCAGCACAGACAACACTTGGAAAAACGGTCATAACTTTTGACTTTGATGTCGAAATTGAGTGATTTTAAACTCTATAAAAAGCTTATTCCGAGGGCTATACAACCAATCTATTTGCATGATCTCAAATGCATTAGATCACTATAGAAATTATAAGAGATCCAATGAGTCATTATCACGGTCTAAATTTAAGGAAATAGCAATTAACATTTTTAGATCATGCCAAGGGATAATGCATGACCTTTAATAATTTATAAAATACATTTGCAAACTTAAATCATGTTGTAAGGAAAAGGTACATGAACTTCAAATATTTGCAAAATATATTTGCAAAGTATGGTTATATGTAGGGGTGAAAACGGATCGGATACGGACGGATAATGCCTCTACCATATTTGTTTTTATTTTTTTTCGGATACGAATACAGATAACTCGAATACGAATACTAATACAAATAATATCGAATACAGATATGGATCGAATACGAATCGAAACGAATACGGTTATGAATGTTTATCGGAACATGAAAATCCCTTAAACTATACATCCAAAATTAATGAAATACATAAATAGTTTATAACATCCTGATTTTCTGGACTATATAAAGCCCTGTTTTCAAAAATAAATATTCTGGAATTTTCTAGAATTAAATCAAGCTTAAAATAAATTTTTAAAATTTAAAATGATTTAATATGGTTAAATTAAACTTTAACATGAGCTAAAAATTTTTTATTTGTGTTCCTCAGTCTCAAGGATTTTTCTGGTATTTTTGGTGAATTTTTGGAATTTAATTGTTATTTTCTAGAGTCTTTTGGATTTTATTCATATTTTGGAAATAAGGAAACGGAAAAATTCTAGAAAAACCTCGTGGGCCGAATCTCCCTCGGCCCACTTCCGCACCCCAGCCATGCGTCGGCACCCTCCGGCCCACCTCCCTTCCGGATATCCGGTTTCGTTTTATCCGGATTATCCGTATCCGTATCCGTATTCGATGGATACTAAGTTTACTGTATTCGTATCCATATCCGATAAAAAAGTCTGTATCCGTAACCGATCCGAGAATTATCCGAAAAAAACCGATCCGACATAATTTGTATCCGTATTCGTCCGGATCGGTCGGAAACTATCCGATCCGTTTTCACCCCTCGTTATATGTTGCAAGAATTAGATGCATGAGTCTCAACTATTTGCAAAACGCATTTTTAAATAATAGCATCATGTGATAGAGAGTTAGGGTAAGCGAGATTGAGCTATCAACATATGATGATATTCAATCTACTAGACAAAACCCTTCTCAATAATACGGCAAACATATACTAACAATCCGGTTTTTCAACCAAACACCAAGGTTGGTAAAAAAACTAGGAACACATCTTTATCCCTAACTAGCCATATTTTTGCCTTGAATATTTACTTAAGGTTTGATAATACATATCTTCACTTCAAATCTGGGTCATTGTCTTATCTTGACTTGATGATCAACTCATGATCATCTTCTTTTCGAGATCTTGATGTGCATTAACATATGATGTATTCTCTTCTTGATGGCCTTTAACCCATAAAGCCATCTTTTATCTTGAACCTTTACTTGATGATCATCAACATATGAAGCCATCCAAAATCTTCATCATTATGGAACATAATCTATCTATTCAACTCATGAAAAATGTTAGTCACATAATATGATTATCATTAATTACCAAAATATATCATTAACTCATAATAGTGTGTTTAGATTCTTCAATCTTCCTTTTGGTAATTGCTGACAACCACCATAATTTCAAATAATTGAATATAAAACAATTAAACTCAAAATACGGTACTACCGCCATTATAAGTCCAGTAGTTCTGATTTCTGGCACGGTACTTATGTTTGTCTTGAGGACCAAAACTTAGTCCTTTCTGGAAAAAACATACCGCCCATAAATTTGAAACTTTCGGAATCCGGTAGTACCGTTCAGGAGCTGCGGTCATACCGCTCTGCGGTAGTTCCGCCATTCAAACTCCGGTGCTATCATTTTTAGAGAGGCTAAATATTTCAAAGGGTGCTCTTTGGAAAAAACGTTTTGCCAACTACACATCGATACTTCTAAGTTCTGGTAGTTCCACACTACCATTCCGGTCATATCGCACTGCGGTAGTACCGCTAGATACACACCGGTACTGCCGATTTTCTTGTCAATGCACAATTGGCTTTAGAATTTAAATTCAAATACATGTTTACCTTTGTCTTGAGCCATATTAATCTTCTTATCAATCTTTACATGCATCTCCAGATAGTCAAATGAATTTTGAGACTAAACCTTTTAATCACTTGACATACATGTTAGTCCCTTTTTGTAAACACAAATAATTGAGTATATAATAATATGAATCAATGTGAGTATATATAAACTACACAAGTTTTATATACTCAAAGAATATGTTTCAAAGTAGAGATCTCAATATATGTGAAAAAAGAAATATAGATCAATACTAATAAAACCACAAAACATAGAGTGAACTCTCTCTAAATGTGTGCATACAAGAATATACAATAAAAACATATGCACATATTTATTTTAGACTTTTGGTGGAGTTCAATCTATATTTTATATCCGAGAAATACACTAAGATGTATGAATGTAATGTAGAATGCATACCTCCATGATTTTTACCTCTTCAACCAAATGAGACTAAGCCATATTATAATCATTCAAACATATTAGTCTCACAATTGTATTTGTCATTTATTACATCTAAATGAGACTAGGCAATATCATTACTAATAAGCATATTAGTCTGACAAGAGTATTTGTCATTATCACCAAACCAACATAATGGAGCTTGAGCTTACAGAGGTCTACAAGTCAATGGTAATAGACAATGTACTGACTTCAGCTATATTAGTTAAAATCGCACGCGACTTTCTCTTCATACTCTCTTTTGCGAACTGTTAGAATTCAAAAACCATAAGTTAAAATTCATAAACCGTAGTAAAAAAGAATCCACACTTACCCTCTCCACACATACTTAGGCCTTCAAAGCCAATTGAGGACGAGTCATGAATCTCGAAGCTAGCTCCAACATGGCCAACGATGGCATCAAAGCAGCTGATATTGATTGTTGACAACGGTGTCATCCTGGAACTCCTAAAGACCACAACCTCATATTTTTGAACAATCAGAACCAGATGTTGTGGTAAAAGATCTCCAATAGCGAATAGCAATAGTGGAATCTTATTTCACCCAATAAACTTGAGTACGGAGGAGCTTTGGCGAAGAGATTTGGGATGGAGGTGTCACAACTACCGCCCGATGAGCATTTGGGTGGTTATTTTAGGCTGTAATTTTTTGGTTTTTGGTTTAAATTTTTAAATTTTAATTATTTATAAGAAGGGTATGGAGAGAAAGATACTTACGTTCGATTTTGGATGATGTAGATGAAATTGAAACAGTGTCTATTATAATCAATTTGTAGACCGTGTTTTAAAAAGATACTACGTTTAAAAGCTAATTACTGTAGAAATTCAAATCATAAGCCTAAAAAAACCCACTTTTTAAATGTGGTAAAACCCCGAAATCAGTTGATTTTGGGCCTAATTGATGATCTCAATAGATCATCGAAGAACCAGCAGATCGAGGAAAAGTTGAGATCTACCACCAAAAATGGAAAGGAAAACAAGGCAAAAGAAGAAAAGATACTAATATACGTGGAAAATACTTCCTTGGATGGGTCCCTCAACCTGCTCTACTCCGACTAAACACTGGCAAGGACAGGGGAGGGGCCTTCGGTGGTAGTAACGAGGGAGCAAGTGGGGTGCTTTGAATTCATTGCAAAAATGGCACCGTAGTTTTTTTATATAAATCTAACATCCATATATGCAAAATTGTAAATCTAGTTCTGTATACCTATTGTGCTTGGGTACCACGGTAGAAAGCTACCATGCTTGGGGACCGTGGTAGCTACCTACCACTCAGGGGCACCGCGGCAGCTATCCTAATCACTAATTAATATCACTAATCGCTGACTAAATCACTAATTAAGTGCTAACTAATCACATGTATCAGCCCTACCACGGTGCCTGTGAGCGGTAGGTAGTTGTCACGGTCCCGAGCGTGGTGGCTTTCTGCCGCTGTCCCAAGCGCGGCACGTATAAGTATAGGGCCAGATTTACAATTTCGTACGTATGAGTACTAGATTTGCAAAAAACAGTTCACTACAGTGCCATTTTTGCAATGAATTATGGGTTCTTTTGCCTTGACAAAGAATGAAAGGAACATAGGTTAGTGTTTTCCAAAATGGATATGCTCTTTTAGGCTGTGGTTTATGTATTTTGGCTATTTGTTAAAGAAATTCGTGTGCGATTTTGGCTGATATAAATGAAGTACCACAATATCTACTACAATCAATTTAGAGGCCCTGCCTTAAAAAACACTTTATTTAAAAACTATTTAGGTATAAAAACAGATTTTAGAAGCGAAAAGAATATGTCCAAATATCATTAGTTATATAGATTTATGGATTTATCGTCTTGCCCGACCTCACGTGGCGAATATTCAAGCCCGAGAAAAGGATCGATTTGTGATGTCTTGTGCTGTTTTTTATTCTTAAATCTGCTGTAAAAGCAGTTGCGACAGACCTAGCAGTTTGTTTGCATGAAACCCATCTTGTAATAAGTGTAATAAGTATGATAGGTTCTAAAATCTAGATTCATTTTATTATGCATTGTCGCCATTTTTCTAAGTGCATTTGCGTCCATTACATTGATTATGGAGGAAATGTGATGATGTGGTCCTCTCATACATCTCTATTTTTTAAAACATCGTACACCATTGTTTGTGCTTAGCTTTAATATAGATTAAGATTTTGATCATGCAACAAGAATATATGGTCACCTGTAGTGGTACGGATTTTGTCATATGGTGGGAATGCAAAAATATGACCTGGAAGGGTGCGTTTTAGAACACATGCAGGAATTTTGTAGGAAACTGATCATTTAAGTTTTTTTTATGGTTTATGGTTTATTTTTCTTTATTTTATACTGTAGCCGACTTATTTTATATTGTACTTGCTGGTATCTTTTTCGATGTAATTAAATTTTAAAAAAATTAAAAATATAAAAAGGTTAGTTCATCATGAATAATACAAAAAAATACGAGAAAAAATAGCTTAAAAGCTTAAAAATAAATATTAAAAAAATAAAATTAAAAAACTAGAAACTAAAAATCAAAAATCAAAGGAAGAAGCCGAATGAGCAAGGCACATGTAGAATTCCCATGTAACAAGCACGGCCTAACACTCTCATTCTCGTTAATTGCTAGGCCTTGGGGTTACTTTTTTATGATTGAGGATGATAAACTTTGATCATCAATTAGACCCCATCTGTGATACAGGATCATATATGAATTTCATAGGTTCACTGTACCAATGTTTCCTTTTTTATATATATAAGAACCCTATATGACATTCCCACATTTCAAGTGAGGCCTTACACATAAACTATATCAGGGAACAAAAAATGACAGTATCTCCTTGCTCCGTAGCACTGCAATTTCCTCATGATGCTTAATTCTAATAGCAATTGTCTTCCTGACGCTATAAGCAGTATTATGCATTTTTGAAAGGAAAATCTTTCTTGATAGTTACAGATTCAACCGTTGGAGCGTTTGGCATCAGCTCATTCTTCGTCTTCTTGTTTTAGGTTTGCATATTGAATGAGTTGGTCTATTGCCGTGCCAGTACTTGTAGGGGTGGAGCCACCGCCCGATGACCTTGAGCGTCTACCCGGGATCATCGGTGAGCAGCTCGCCCTATTAATGCATAATGACATCTAGGTCTTGATAACTTGGTGCTTTGCTCAGGCTCTCGCACTCTAGGCAGCTCTGCCTAGACTCTCGCGCTCGGCTGGCTCCACGACTGAGTACTCATAATCATCGTACCTTTATGTAATTTTTTTTTCTGAGATCATGAGTACAACAGGAATGCACTTACACACTCAACACCACACACATCCATATGGGTGCATTCAATGCACACGTTGAGACTAGAGACGGAGACCCAAGATCTCCGGAAGCGCGACACGTGCTTTGATCAATGAACGCACTCACGTGCGCGCGTGTACTCAGAGGGCACTATTCACATAAGTAGTGTCAAAAGGGGCACTGTTCACATAAACAGTCCCCCCCCCCAAAATGTGGCACCTGACTTCAAATGTAGGTAGGTGAGGTGGCCATTACCATGCTCACCAACCGAGCAAGCACTCGCTGCACCCTCATGACAATTATACCAATAGGAAATGAGGATGATAGTACGATGGACCAACCTAACATGTCCTATTTGTATCTAGGGTGTTGTATTAGCCTACTAGTTGAAAAATGCAAATTTGGTGCAAAATCCATTTTTGTACTATTTTAGCGAATGTTTGTTTTTTTTGTATCCCGTAAATATAATCATATTTGATCTTGAAATTTTGTAGAGACAGATATAGAATACACTTAGCCCTACATCCAATAATTTTTTGGGGGATTTTTTAGAAACTTATAAGTTCCATTTTCACCAAATTCACATGTTCACTGGATATTTCATATCGCATTGCCGTTAGCTACAAAATGTACAGGGTATAAAGTTAAGGAGACTGACTAGAGAGGGTGAATAGGTGTTTTTATAATCTCTTTGGCTAAAACTGAGTTTTAAATGCAGAAGCGTAAATCAATTTAGTTTTGCTCAATTAAGACCTAAATTATCTACTTTCACTAAGTGTACCAATAAGCTACAGCTAGATCAAGGTTTGCACTCCTAGGGTGACAAGCAATGAACTTAATTCTAGAAATATAAATTGTAGGAATGTAAATGAGTACAAGAAAGTAAACCACAATTGACGCATAATGTTTTACCATAATATTTATCCACATTGAGATAAATCCAAACGAATTAGATCGGCTCCATGAATTAAGCCAAATACCTCAAATCTCCTAATGGTGGTTCTTTTCCCATCCGAATAGGTGAGCTCTAACTTTCACAATACATCAAACCTTCTCATAAGCTTTTTAAGATCATCGAATCACGATGCATCTACACCGTCTAGGAGTCTGCAAACTTAAGAGTAATAAGCCAATCCCTTGCTTAACTTTCACCAAGTGCACACACATACACAAGTGGATATTTAACCCACCTCTAGAAACAACACATGCAACTCAAGACTTCTTTTCTTACTCACAAAGTACAACACATGTTTAATTAAGTAGAGAAACTCACACTAACTCAAGAGAATGAAATGAGATGCATCGATCTTGCTCCCAACGGGCCATGGTAGGTATTTATATCATACATAAAACTAGCTGTTGAGACAAGATTCTAGCAAAAATAGCTTGAATCGATCTGACTGCCAACACATGGCAGTTCAAACCGACCCCCGCTATAACAACTAGAAAACTAGCCCTTATAAACCAGATTGATCAAACCGTCCACACAGGATGCAATCAGATCGCATAGCTAAACCCTTAGAGATGTACCAAAAACATGCTCTCTAGAAAAATTGTATCAGCTACACAGCCTGATCAGATTGCTCCACCAGTCAGACTGCCAACACATGGTCGATCAGACCATTGCAAGAGGGCCGAGCAGACTGCTCACATAGAGCTAGTTAGATCGTTGGTCGGTCCGACCGCTCACACAGAACTGGTCGTACCGCCTGTCGAGACCCGAATATGCAAATCCGGACTCTCTGTGTATTCTGCACTAGTCCCAGGATCACGCTAGTGCACACAGTCAAACATATATGTAATCACAACCATATACACGATAAAATAAAGAAAAAGCTCAATTATCCATAAATATCAAGAGTACGACCTTATGGTCAAGCTTACAATAGACTAGTCCGAAGGGCTTAACAAAAATTAGCAGTGAAAATTCAAAATAAAGCGTAGTGGCCAATCGACAAGCCCACATGCTATCGAGTGGAGAACGAAGCTTGATCCGCGAAGTCGTCAAAGTACTCTCCTTCTGGAACCTCTTGCTGGTGGTACTCCTCTTCCTCAACTGAGCAACATTGGGCATAAAATCCGTGAGTACATTGGTACTCAGCAAGTCGTTTGTAACAAATGAATGCAATATAGTATGCAAGGCTGAAAGGTTAATTTGCATAAAATGACATTTAAAGGTGAATACAGTAAATAGATTAAAAGCGAACTTTAAGTAAAACAATAGTAATTCAATAATCAAAGGAATTGATATAACCACCTGCGGACCTCCCATCCACAAGCTAAACCAACCGCTTATGGACCTCCCGTCCATAAGCTAACCCAACAGTGAATTAACCATCCACTGTCCAACCACAATTCACAAGTTTTCAGAAATAACTATAACTCGTGTGAAATCACCGAACATTGTCCATGACCGAGGACGCGGCTATTCGAATAGTTTGACACTCTGAAGAGGTTGCACAACTGTACCTACACGATGTGATTAGCCTCAGCTTAAGGTAATCATAACAAGGCCTTTACAAAGTTCAGTTACAACTCAATCCGCCCGCTAGGGTTTCGCATCACACCCCCCTTGCGTCACATGGAAATCAGCAACCATGTTCATCTCAATGGCAAGATTAAAGTTGCAACATCCCAAATTAATCAGCCAGATCTATCCGATACTAGACATGTAGTTTGCACGGTAAGACTCAGATCAATGGCGCACAAAGTTAAGTCATTAACATTTCTCAGGCGAGATTACCACATCCCTCGAAGTGCTCCAACACTTCCCCCTTTACTACACGATCACTCGCCCGAGAGAAAACCAATTTGTATAACCACCGTCGATGACGCACCAACGTCATGGCACAAATTTTAATACTGTGGCACCAACCACGATCTTCTGTGGCTACAACCACGGTTCAATATCTCATTAGGTCAAAATAATTATTCACATATGATGATAAACCCAATCGTAACTATAAGCAAAGCTAAGCATTCTATCGTATCAACCCATGTGATAAATAACCTAGCATCACTAGTATGTTTCCCAACTTATGGTGACAACGGTATCATGGTATTCTAAATTATCAAGGAGGGATGAATTCAACTGGGACGATAACTACCAATACAAGGGTTTGAATAAAAATAGCGATGCAATGTATTTTAAAATAAAATAATTAAATAATAAATTACAAACTGGGTTCAACATATTCAAATAACACGACTTGTCTTGGTTATGCTCAGCGAGGTACTCTTGGTCTTCGGGCGTAGATCCTGCTCCTCCGGAATCCGAATCTAACGAGAGAGAAAACGACCAAAACAAGAAAAATACATAAAATGATAAGCAATAAACTCCAAAAATCATGAAACTAGAACCAAAAGCTAGAGCTTGATTTTAGATGAATTTAGAAAAAAGAACGGGGTCAATCGAAGCTAAGACGGAGGAGAACGGGCTCTCAAAAAAAAACAACCCTAAAGAAAAACCCTAAAAATCGAAAAGTGCACTATGCTGTGAACTCGGTCCACGGGAGAACCAGTCCACGGTGGACCCGACGCATGAAACAGTGCGCATGACCGGCGGTCGGTGATGACTTGGCGTGCGCTGGTGCTGCCACGTGTCAGCTGACGTGGCGACACGTGGCACCCGGGGGCGGACTCGGCTGACCTGACGCTGACGTGGCATGGCCACGTAGGCTAGGGCTGACGTGGCTTGCCACGTGGGTAAGGCTGACGTGGAGGGTTCCGGGTGCGGTGGCAGCGGCTCGATCCGACGGTGGAGGGGGTGGACGTGCGGTGCGATTTGGGCCTTCGGCTCAGATCCGGTTGGACGGCGGGGATCAGGCGGCTCAAAGGCGGGGCGGCGGGGATCGCCGACTCGTGGCTGACGCGCCGCGCGAAGCGTGATGCCGGGCTGGCATGATGTCGACGCGTGTGCGGGGGCGGGCATCGGACGGCTCCGAGCGGGTGAGGGCGGGGCACGTGCGGCGGTGGCGGGATGCAACTGGATGAGCGACGCATGGAGGGGGGGAAGGATCGGGCGGCTGAGGGAGTTTCCCAATTTCTTTTCTCTTCTGAAAATTCAAATAAACTTCAAAAAGCTCTAAACAAATAGCAAATAAATCCTAAAAATTCACCAAAAATACCAGAAAATTCCTTGAGACCTGAAAAATCCAAATAAAATTTTTTTAACTTATATTAAGGTTTATTTTAATCATATTAAATCATTTTAAATTTTGAAAATTCATTTGAAGCTTGATTAATTCCCAGAAAATCCAAAAAATTTATTTTTAAATTCAAGGTTTTAAAAATCCCAGAAAATCAGGATGTTACACCGCCCTAAATTTTTCAGCAAAAATGAAGATGCATGTACTTCAACAAATTTATGAAATACATTCACAAATCGTAGTACCATACAATCAAAGGTCAAAGCATGATTCGCAACAAGTTGTAAAATATATTCGCACACTTTAGAATCATGATACAAGGTTTATTAATATGGACTCAAACTCTTTGCAAACACATTCGCAAACTTAAGTCATATGCTACAAGAATTATGCATGAGCTTCAACTATTTATAAAATACATTTACAAACTTTGGCATTATGCCACATAGAGTAAGTGCATATATTTCAATAATTTGCGAAGCACATTTGTAAACTCTAGTCACATGCTATAAGGATTAGATATGCATGAATCTCAACTATTTATAAGACACATTCATAAACAATAGCATTATACTACAGAGAGTTAGAGTAGGCGAGATTAAACTAACACATGATGGGACTTAAGCTACTAGATAAGGCACCCTCTTAATAGTTCAACAATCTACACTAGTAATCCGATCTTTCAATCAAACACTGAGATCGGTAAAAGATTAGAAACATATCCATAGTCTATTCTAGTTATATATTTGTCTTGCGTATCTGCTTGAAGCTTGATAAGGAACATCTCATCTCTAAGTTTGGGTCCTTTCCTTTTTATACATCAATACATAATGCTATCTAATATGGTGGGATCTTAACTTGATGACCATTAATATATGATACAATCTTTCATCCTGAATCTTAACTTATCATTAATACTAATTTATCATCAATACATGGTATCCATTGTTTAACTTGATGACCATCAACATATAAACCAATCCAAAGTCTCCAATGTTATGGGACATAATCTATTTCACCAATTCATAGAAAATACTAGTCCTACAAATTAATTGTCATTAACTATCAAAATTTACCATTAACTTATAATAGAGGCTGGGTTCAACAAGGCTTTGGCGTTTATATTTTGCTACAATAACTAGCTTTCAAATTGTATGCCTTTTTAAGACGAGGTCAACAAGTCAATTGTAGTAGACATTGTACGGACTTTAATTATACCGACCAAAATCGTATGCTACTGATTGCTAGACTAAAAGTTACAGACTAAAAGAACCCATCCGGAGTAACTTTCTAAATTGCAAAATTTTGTACGCATTTCTGCATAGGAAAATAACTATTTGTCTTAACTCTTTAAGAGTACAGATAATATAAGAATACATCCGTAAGCTCGTTGCCTGCTGGTATGTTCGTTCCACCTCTACAAATGTCTACACGCAACAAACAAATTAGAAGTCTTTCTGCAATGGTACTCCGGTGCAGGAATTGACAGGTTTTCAAATCCATTTATACTTGCAGCCGTACCATGAAATTAGGAACAGTTCTGTAAATGAGCGTTCTGTTTCCAGTTATGACAAATATAGTTTCCATTAATACAAAGCAAATATATATGGCAGCTTCTTTCAGCCGTTAGTGTTCAATCGTTCTGACCCCTTGTCAAGTATGGCGAGTCCTTGTTGCAGGCGTATATTGGTAGACCAAGGGCTTTTTCTGCTATTTTTCCATCTTGGAGAATCCTCTCTACCAAGCTCTCAACCGAAGGGAAGTTAGCCTGAGCATTTGAATAAAGAACAAAAGATTGTCAGAAGCAGGTGTGAAGACGAACAATGAAAATTATGGTATTGTTTTTAAGTCATTGGGCCTAGCTTCACCTCAGGTCTTATGTAGCCTACGATAGCGAGGATGAGCTCCTCTCCATAGAAGGCCTCGTCAAAATCATGAAGAATCCATGGCTCCTGCAACCAGGGACTTTTAGAACATGCAAGAAAGCTACATGTGGAAGGGACTATTGCCAAGATAACTCACAATAGTCTTCTAGGAGTTATGAAAATATGGATTCCAACCAATGCTCATGACCATCTTGTAAATGCCCCGTGTATGCAGTCCAGCCCAACCAAAGTATACCCCCGAAGCATGCTCTGAGAGTATGCCAGAGAACTTATCTGCAGGTAAGTTAGCTGCAAAGAAGGATCACTTGTCAAAAATATATAGAGTACGCCGGTACCAAAATAAAGTCAAATATAGCCCAATAGAGTAAACAACTAAGCACCAATTTAATGTGACAGTACAAAAGCAGTTGAGAAATGCTGTTCTTAACAGAAGATATCAACGTTTTCAACCAATAAGTGCTTAGGAATTTAAAACATGCTCAGGTGTAATACTGTGTACTGATTATGTGGACACAGATGTAAGGCAAGCAATTTCTCTGCACATCTATCAAGGATGCAGTGCCAATAAAACAGCGATGACAACTCTAAATACAATCCACAAAGCTCTGGAAACTCCACGCCCCATAACCAGCAATGACTATGTTAGGTTGATTATTATCCCAAACCAGCATGGAACCATTGATGCATCTTATGAACTACAGTCCTAGACATTCTTTGTTGTCTTGCGACTCCCCTGTGAGACACGTAATGCCAGACAACAGGTAATTGGAAGTAGACAAGCTAGCTAAAGCTATGGTCTGATGTAGTGCACTACTGCGCTATGCTGTACAAATAAAATGAAAAGAACACGCATGTTATCATAAGAAAAAAATTTGTGTAGCAGAAATAGCATCTGACATCAATCAATGATCGTTTAATTTGCTACGGGTTTTGTCTCCAGATTTCCATGTTCCACCATACCTGTTGGTATGCCTAGTACTCTAGAACCTCGGCCAAATCCTTTTATCACTGGTCCACTGATAAACCATGGTTTTATCGGTAAGGCGTCTACAATCCCTACAGATAAAATCAATCAGCAAATAGTTGATGTCCATAAAATGATAAAATACTACCATAACATCTGGCTAATGATCCTGAGAGTCATACAATCAACAAATGCAGGCAATCCCCACTTTTCAAGCCATAAGTCAAGGAGGGAATTGGTCACCTCATCAGCAGCACTAAATTCAGAAGTCCTTCTGGGTTTTGAAGGTACAGCGATCACATGCATGCCTGCAACAATATCTCACATGTCTGAAGATGGCTTCCCCTTTCTCACTTCGTCACCACCAACAATTGCAGAAAAATATTCTTTCCATCCTATATACCATATTGACAAAATCAATGTAAGAGCATCTTAGAACACAGCAGCAAGATACAAGTCTATTTTTCTAGAAATGAAAAGCATACCTGGATGACAAGAGATCTTTGCTTTAATGCATGCTCTCGGGGAGTTGGAAGCCAGAGCAGCATGCACCCCCTTACTCCTTAAATGTTCTACTAATCGATTAGCTCCTGGGAGTGCCCCACCTGCAACAAGAAATTTGATTTGCCATTTGAACATTTCCCTTTTGTCATTGATAGATTGGAAGGCTTTCAAATTGCAAAGTCGAAACATTGTTACAACTTTTCCTTTTTAGGACAAGCATTGCACAATGCAGTAAGGACAACAGGGTTTCCAAAAACGTTTTTTTAAAGATTTCTCGAACCTTGCCCGGGATCAGCAACAGATGGTTACAGGCCGATAGATGGTTACCAGTCCAATATATATAATCTTGAGGTATTATTTCCATGAGAAATTCAGCACCGACCCTACAGTTAAAGCCAGGCATGCATGCCCTGATGCATATGCAGACATGTGCTTGCTGATGCAAACACAAGCACATAGGAATTAGGGATTCCCCAAAAGCAGAGTTTCTATACACACAAAATACAAGGGAGAATATGAATGTGTATGCCCTCATAGTTTCTTATGTTTATCAACAGATATTCTTAAGCGAAGCGCTCAAAGTTTATCAAGGGTGCTATATATGAATTTCTAGTTGACATAGAACCTTAAAAACCTTGTGCAAAAGAAAAGACAGGGGAGTTTTGCTGATATTATTGCTCATTAAACATTGGAGTAATCATGGCGAGGAATCTTCTGTATAGTAAGGTAGTTCATAAGTCTTCCAAAATAACAGCTGCAGCTTCATAAGGTGTCTTTCCTATTATTCTCTGAGCTTTCCCGTTATCCCAGTTTTTTCCCTTTCTTGACAAGAAATGATTTTAGCACTCGATGTGCAACACAATCTGTCATAGGTTATAACCAGGAGAAGCAAGGTTGAGAATTAAGCAAGATTGTTGATAACTATGACTGCCATGTAGGCCCACGGGTCATTCTTAGTTAATTAACTAACCTTTTCTTAATCAATTAGTTAATGGAGTACTTAGTTCATGCATGCGAGCCGCTGTATTTGTTACGTGGGCTCAAGAGTTTTAATTGGTATCCCTTCTATTTTGTCGGTTTGATCCAGGAGATATATGAGTGTAGAATCACGTCCATATTCCACCACCAGGCCCATCAGACCACCTGTTCATTCCATGCCAAACAGAACATTATCTTCAGCCTCTCAAAACAGAACACTGTGGCTCGTAACGAAGAGGCAGCAGAGGATGAGATGGTGACGCAGGGGCGCTCCATTCGCATGCCTATGTCGGTCTTCCTCCGTGCTTATGCCTGCTGCCCCTCTGCACACCCTGGTTTCTTCGATCTCTCCACATACACAAACCAAGGTATGTTCGTGGTGTACTGGTGTGGATGATATGTGATTCCTTGTCATTATGCAACCTGTCCCTAATCCTTTGATTGATGAGAACATACCAGTCGATGACTCGATGTGGTTGAAGAGAATTGGGATTTGCTTTTTTTTTGTGCCAATTGTGAACATGGAAATTTTTGTGTAACCAGTTCAAGTTGTTAAGTTCAGATTAGGGATCCACTGTTGTCTAATACAAGTAGTCCATCGCAACTAATTTTTTTTAGCCCTTTGCAAAATTCCACTTAAATTTATTCATACCAACAATTCGTTGTTTGCTGTGCTACCCAACATATCATCTTTAATCAACTTGGTAATGGTGATATTGGACCACCTTTGCGGTTTTTTATAATTGCTACATCAGAGCATTTAGTGATTTGCTATGAATGCCACATAATCAGCAGTTTCGAAGATTTGGGCAAATATTAATGATTAACTTGGAGCTACAGCCACAAGATGTACATGTAGTGGCAGCAGCGCCACAAAAATCATACGAATTTTTAAGTAACATTGACGGTAGATAAAATTATAAAAAAATTACACAATCAACTACGTTATGTCTGAAGATTGCACATAAATTTTTATAATTTTTTAAGCTTATTTACTATATTAAAAAATTCACATAAATCACCTGCCGTCTTACCACCGGACAGCAGGCGCCACGCGTCCGCCCTCACGCGTTGCCGTCCGTCCACCGGACGGCAAAAATTTACTTCATATATAACTACTTTTGTAATTACAATGCCAAACATTAAATGTGGTGAAAATTCCGTGCACATGCAGCTAGTATATTTGCTATACACGTATACTTTGCATGCCGACGACGAATAATCCATATATCAAAGTGGGGGTTCCTGTTCGCTCGTTCGCTCCACGCGTCTGTTGGTTGTGCTCGCTGGCCGACACGTGCGATGGGAGTGGGTCGTGCGAGCGATGTCTTGCGCTGGATAGCGGTTCGCGGTTTGAGTGTGCGGTGGCTCGTTCGCGACTTGTGAGAGATAGCGCTGCAGGGAGCTTCGAGCAAAAGCTTCGTCTTGTTGTGTTGACCGCTGCTGCTGCGATGCGGTGCTGTTGTGTGTTTGTGCACGCTGCTCTTTTGCCGGACGTGCCTCTGACGGTTGTGGGCCACAGTTTCTTGTTTTTCTGTGGTTTCTGTCCCTGCGGTCGGCTTCATTTTTTGCGGCAGTGCGCAGGCGTCGGGTTGATCGCCGCTGCTGCGACACGTTGCTATTGTGCGCTTGTGTACCTTGCTGCTTTGGCGGGTGTGTCTCTGACAGCTGTGGGCCACTGTTTCCTGTTTTGTTGTGGTTCCCGTTTCCGCGGTCGATTTCGCCTTTCGCGATAGTGCGCAGGCGAGACGGATTTTGTCAGAGGTTTGTGTGTTTCGCTTTCTAGTGTTCGCTTTGCGTCCGCCAGTTCTTGCTGCTTTTTCTCCGTCTTGGGTGCTCCTTGCCTTCCTCTATGCTACGTGCTTCCTATGCGCCGCCTTCGATTTGTTTATGGTTCTTGTTCTTTCACCTTCGTTTGTCTGTTCAGGAGTTCGCGGTTTGTGTGCGTGAGAAACAACTTGCTCTTTCGCTTTCGGTTTCTTGGTGGTTGCTGCCCTTTTGTCTTCATTTTTGTCCAAGGTATTGTTTTCCCTTCGCTGTTCTTATGGCCTGCGCGTCCCATGCGTTAGAATGTGAATCTCTTAGTTTTAGATGCTGCCTATCCCCAGGTTAAAATGTGGATTTCTTTGTTTTACATATACTGCTTACTTCCAGGTTCTTTACTGGTTTTTTGTTCCCTGTGTAGTAGGTGTTTCTCGCTTCTTGGTTTGTTGGATGCCTTCGGATAGCTCGATGTGTTCCTTTCTGGAACACAGCTGTTTTGCTTGTATTGTTTGCGTAAACGTATATACGCTACTGATGATGTTTCTTGCTACTAGCAGTGCTTTAACTATTATGTTTTTAGGTTTGTTCTTCTGTTTGCGGTTCGAATAGACTTTTGTTTGCGCATGCTGGTAGATCTGTTCTACGTTCTTTATACTTCTTGGTTTGCTCGGTGCCTTCGGATAGCTCGCTGTGTTCCATTTTGGAACACAGTTGTTTTGCTTCTTGTATTCGTAAAATCCTTATATGGTCCTGCTGTTTGCTTATGGTAGGAGGCTACAATGTGAGTGTTTCTTTTTGTTGTTTTTCTTGATTAGAATGCGAGCCCCTTTGTTTAAAATGTTGCTTGTGTTAAAATTAAAATATGGATCTCTTAGTTCTAGGTATGTTTCATATATATTGCGTATATATGTTGTTTGCTTGTATTATTCTTGCCAGTGTTTTTCGTTACCGTGTATACAAATCCTTTGCTTTTTGTCTTAGTATTTATGCTATGTTTTTTGCCATGCAGGCGTGCCTCCAGATAGCTCGCTTTATTTCATTCTGGACATATTGCCTATTTCCAAATAGACTTCTGCTGTTTTTAGGTAACGTATGAATTTCTTAGTTTTTAATATTTTGGAGTGAATCTATGTGTGAATCCTTTAGCCGTTTTACATTGGTGTATATGTTGTTTGCTTGTATTATTCTTCTTGGTGCTTTTCGTTATCGTGTGTACAAATTCTTTACTCTTTGTCTTAATATTTATGCTACGTTTTTTGCCATGCAAGTGTGCCTCCGGATACCTCGTTGTATTTCACTTTGGAACACAGCTGTTTTGCTTCTTGTATTCGTAAGCCATTATTTTTTCCCCTCTATCGTTCATGTTTTGTTGTCACTATGCTATTTGTTGTCGTTGTTGTTTTACCGCGTTTAGCGTTTTCCCCCCTTTATCTACATGGTGGGGCCCCTGCGATATCGTCTGTGCATGTTTTCGTGTGTTAGGTGTTTGCCTACGTATACGCCTATACGCTGCTGACAATAGTTCTTGCTACTAGGAGTGCTTTATTTATTACGTTTTAAAGTTTATCCTTCTGGCTGTTTTCCATTCTGGAACACACCTGTTTTGCTTTCTGTATTCGTAGATTGCTGTTTTTCTCCTCTACCGTTCATGTTTTGTTATTATTATGCTATCGTTGTTGTTATTGTTTTACTGTGTTCGCTGTTTTTTTGGTGATTATTTACGTAGTGGGCCCCCTTACGATGTTACCTATACGTGTTTTCGCGTGTTAAGTGTTTGCTCACGTAATCGCTTATACCCTGTTTGTGATAGCTTTTGCTACTAGCGGTGCCTTATCGATTACGGTTTCTAGATTATCCTTCTGTTCGTGGCCTAAATATGCTTTTGTTTTCACGCGCTGGTAGTTCTGTTCTATGTTTTTATGTACTTCTTGTCTTGCTCATGTGGTGATACCTTACTGGTTTTTTTATCTAACTTGTGCTTATGTTTTTTGTAACCCTTCCGCTTTCTGCTTTTTGTTATTAGCTTTCTACTTGGATTCTTGCTTCCTTGTCTTCTGTTACTTCCTGGTATGGATTCGACGTCCTCTGCTAGAGCCTGTCGTCAGGAGATTCTACGTGGAAAGCAACCGGTTAGGCCAGCACTGTCGCTATTGCCGCCTAGGGATAGCTTGCGTACTGCCTTTCTGGTGCCGCTTTCGCAGGCATCAACAGAACCATGTATGATTGCTATTGATGTTTTATGCCTTCTCTATTCGATAGACTTCTCATTTTTGAGTTCAGTAAGCCATTCTTAGTTGGCCATTGAATTCCGTTCCCCCCTTTTTGTTGTTCTACAGTGCTTCACGTAGCTGTTAGTGTGCCCCTTCGATGGAAACGACAACATGGTTACTCACGATCTTTATAAACATTTCTTTTCTCTTTTTGGTTACCTTTTGTTTGTATTTCCCTTTTACTTTTCTCTCCTCCCTGTTTGCATGATAGGAAACTATTTTTGTCCATTGGTTAGCTCCTCTGAGGTAGCCACCAATAGGAAAAAAAGGCGGTTATCTAATTTGCTCCGTACAGCTGTTAGAACAGGTTTCCCCCTTGTTTTCCCTTTCGGAATTAATCTTTTGTTTTCTTGCTATGTATTTGTTTGTAGCCATAGAGCTCTCAATATGTTTTTCTCCATACTTTGTGTCCCATTTCCTACACATTTCAGGTGATGCGTGGCCTTTTAGTTTGATTTCGCTTAGAGAACCAGGTGTTCTTCTTTGTAAGGAATAAATTTCTTGCTTAAAAGGTTTGACAGCGTCATCCATTTTATATCGTTTTTTGATTTCCCTTTCTTCCCCCGTCGCTGTTTGTCCATGTATCTCGTACTATTATTGCATCTGTTTGTTCTTTTTTCAACACTGTTTTCCCTACATTGTTTCAGCTACGTATGGTGATCGTTCATATTACGGCGGTCCAGATTACGAATGTAATAAATGCTGTGCTGTTTTTTGGTTCCAAGAAAGACCTCAACATAGGAGTTCTTCTAGACATCAGCAAATTGTTTATAATAAGTGTTGTCGGGGTGGAAAGGTTTCCCTCCCACCCCATAAAGAATTCCTACCTCCACTTCAAGATCTTATTGGTTTTAATAAAGGCACTCGCTCAAATGAATTTATGCGTTTAATACGCCATTACAACTCCTTGTTTGCATTCACTTGCTTAGGCGTAGATGTTGATAGAACCATTAATACTCGTGAAGGTCCCTATGTTTTCCGTATAAATGGTGTCGTTCATCACCGTATTGGTTCATTACTTCCTATGCCAGGCCAGAAACCCCAATATGCTCAGCTATATATTTATGATACGTTCAACGAAACTGGTAACAGATTGTCTATATTCAGTGAAGACAGTGATATGAGCGAAGAAGGAGATCCTGGTATTGTTGCTGCTTTAATTGGTATGCTTGACTGTTGTAATCTGTTGGTGAAAAAATTCAGAATGGCACGTGACCGACTATTTTCTGAAGAAAACCCAGAGATTTATATTCGTCTTATTAGTTCATCTGATAACCATGGTGATCGATATTCTTTGCCGACAGTGCCTGAGCTAGCTGCTTTGGTTGTAGGGGAATTATCATTAGACAATAACAAATTTGATATAGTTGTTGAAACCCACTGTGATGAGCTAAAACAAATATCACCTTTGAATCCCACTCTGATGTCTCTACAATATCCATTGTTATTCCCATATGGTGAAAAGGGCTTCCATCTTGGCATTAAATATAAGGAAATTGATACTGGTTTGTCCTCGGCTCGAGATGGAGTGTCTATGCTTCAGTACTACTCTTATGAATGTCATTACCGAAGAAACGAGCCAAATCCTTACACATATTGTGGCCGTCTTTCAAATCAGATACAAGTTGACTGCTATTCATGCCTTGAAGCAAGCCATCTTTCATTTCATTTTTTCAACCAGGATGTTCTAAGATCAGAAACATATCAAGGAATTTCAGATGTGCTTGGTCAAGGCACATCTCAAGGCAAAAATATTGGTGTAAAGATTTTGCTTCCTGCGAGCTTTACAGGCAGCCCTCGATATAATGCACTAAATTATCAGGATGCTATGGCTATTTGCCGTGAGTATGGTGCTCCTGATTTATTTTCTACTTTTACATGCAATTCAAGATGGCCAAAAAAAATTATAGACGCACTCAAGTACGAACCTGGTCAGAAGTATTTTGACCGTCCTGATATTGTAACTCGAGTTTTCCATATGAAGCTTGCTGAATATATTTCAGACATCAAAACTGGTTACACTTTTGGTGTTGTGCGAGCAGGTTAGCTTATTGTTTCCACCATAAACATGATGTTCTTACTTTGGTTCTTATATATTCTTTTCGCTGTAAGTTTTCCTTCTATTTTTAACAATGCTATACACCATTGAATTCCAAAAGAGGGGTCTGCCTCATGTTCATACCCTTATATGGCGTTCTAACCATACAACTGACATAGCTGCTGGATTCATTGATAGTCTTATATGTGCGGAAATTCCTGACCCAGCTGCTGATCCACTTGGTTATTCTCTTGTTGAAGAATTTATGATGCATGGTCCATGTGGAGATCTTAATAGGAAATGCCCATGTATGAAAGATGGATTATGTTCAAAGCGATATCCCAAGCAATACAATCCAGAAACAATTATTGATAAGTCTGGTTTTCCAGTATATCATCTCCAACATGGTTACCACTTTATTGCCAAGAATGGAATTAAATTGGACAATAGGTGGGTTGTTCCATATAACATTGCCTTGCTTAAAAAGTTCCAAGTTCATATCAATGTTGAATGGTGCAATAAGACAAATCTTGTGAAATATTTATTTAAATATCTTACTAAAGGACAAGATAGAGCAAGAATGAACTTTTGCAATGTTGACCAGCCATCAGACTCAGCTAATGCACAAGTTAAACAAGGAATAGATGAAATCGCTGATTATATTAGGTGCAGGTAATAATTTGCTCTCTAATTTGCTTCACCAGATTACCTAACGTTACTTACTTTGCTTACGGTACTGCTTTCATACAGAGCCTTTTCCTATAGCAAACTACTGTAGATTCCCTGTCCAATTTCTTACAGTAATACTTTCCTGCATGAAACTATGTGAGTTTATCTTCGTAATTTCTTTTTTTAAGATATTTCATGCTAATGCTTTGCTATATCAAATTATAGATACTTATCTTCATGTGAAGCGCTTTGGCGATTATTTGAATTTGAAATACATGGTCGAATGTCTTCTATTGAGCAATTAGCTGTACATATGCCTGGTATGAACAGAGTTATGTATCATGAAGAAACAGAGTTACAAGAAATTATTGTTGATCCAAGATTTTACAAGACTACGCTAACCGAATGGTTTGCTGCTAATCAGCAGTTCATAAACGCAAGATCTTCTACTTATTACCAATTTCCAGCACAATGGACATGGGACATTTTAACAGAAAGTGGATAAAAAGGAAATGTGCATCGCCAAAGATTGGTCACATATATAATGTGCACCCAAGTACTGGTGAATTATTTTATCTCAGGATGCTTTTAATGGTTGTCTTAGGTGCGCAGAACTACGAGGATATTAAAACTTTTGATGGAGTGTGCTACCCTACCTTTAAAGAAGCTTGCAAAGCTCATGGTTTAGTTAGTGATGATATAGAATGGTTTCTGCTCTTTGATGAAACAATAGTTTGGGCTACTCCACGCCAACTTAGACAGCTTTTCATGGTGGTACTCTCTTTTTGTAATGTAATTAGTCCTCAGATTCTGTTTGACAAATATTGGGTTTTTTTTACTGATGATATAGCATATAGAATACGGCAAGGGTTACGGAATTGAGCATATCCCATACCAGCTCATTATCTACAGTCCCAGCTGATAAGTGAATTATCTACTATGCTTTCAAAGAACGGTCTTAGCTTTGATACATACAACATAGTAGGAGAATCAGTGCATGTTAACCCTGTTTCTGGTAATAGGTTTGTTACCGAAGAGCTTGCATATGATAGAACTGTTTTAGCAGCACAGGCTGAAACATTAGGTGGTAAACTAAATGCTGATCAGTCTGCTATATATAGCAAAATCATAGCGTGTGTTACTCATAAAAAAGGAGGTCTTTACTTTGTGTCAGGACATGGTGGCACTGGGAAAACATTTATTTGGAATACTATTATAGCAGCACTAAGAGCCGAGGCTCAGATAGTCCTTGCCGTAGCTTCATCTGGGATTGCTTCACTTTTGCTTCCAGGTGGCGCATTCCCATTTCAGAATACCTCTCGATATTAATGAAAGAAGATTATGTGGTATAGCACGTGACACATTACTTATTGAACTTATTAGCAAAACTTCTTTGATTCTATGGGATGAAACTCCTATGACGCACATACATTACTTTGAAGCACTTGACAGAACATTATGTGACATTATGTCTATTGAAGATGCTACCTGTATGAATATACCTTTTGGTGGAAAACTTGTTGTTTTTTGTGGAGATTTTCGGCAAATCTTACCTGTTATTGAAGGCGGCACAAAGACAGAAATTATAGAAGCTTCACTTATTAGATCATCGCTCTGGCAACACATTGAGGTGCTAAAGCTATCTACCAATATGAGACTCCATGACCCAAAGCTCCCAAATGCAGAACATGATGCTCTCTCTATGTGTGCTCAGTGGGTACTCGATATTGGAGATGGTCAAATACCAATGATTAAAAACCCTGGTGAGGTTTATGCGTCCTGGATACATATACCAAATGATCTCCTATTACTGCCACCTGATAACAATATGAATACAATTATGGAAGCTATCTATGATTCATTTTCTGTGAGCTACCAATATCCTCAGTACCTAGCGCAGCGTGCAATTATTTGCCCAACTAATACCGTAGCTGACGAATTAAACAAGGCTGTTTTTGATAAAATCCCTAGCTGTAGCAAAGAATATCTGAGTTTTGATTCCATATCCCAATCTGAGAATCACATTGGTGATGCTGATCTCTTGTATCCGCCTGAATTTTTAAATTCTATAACAGTGAATGGTTTCCCACAGCACATCATTTGCCTAAAAATAGGTGTTCCAGTGATGCTATTAAGAAATATAAATCAGTCTGTGGGCCTTTGCAATGGAACACACCTTATTATCACAAGGCTTGGTGATCGAGTTCTTGAAGGCCATATAATTATTGGAACTAATATTGGTCAGTCTGTTTGTGTTCCCAGAATTGTACTAAATGCAACAAGCCCTTGATGGCCTTTTACTCTACAGCGTCGATAATTCCCAATCAGGCTTTCGTATGCAATGACTATTAACAAAAGTCAAGGTCAAACCTTAAGCAAAGTTGGCATTTATCTAAGAAGTCCCGTCTTTTCCCATGGTCAACTATATGTGGCAGTATCACGAGTTACATCGCGTTCAGGCCTGAAGATACTCATTGAAGATGACAGGGGTGTCGCCTGTACTCAGACCAAAAATATTGTGTACAAAGAAGTTCTTGCTAATATTTAGCTGTTTTTGCTATCGTTGTTCTCAGATTTCCTCACTCAGACTTCTTCCTTACCAATTTTGCTTTGAATCTATTCATGTCGGTCAAATATAGTGGTTACACAAGCTTGTTTTACTAAATACACCTTTCCTATTGTTCTTGATAGACCAATATATATGTTTAAAGTGTTCCATACATATTACATAAACGGGCCCTTGTTCATATTATATACATTTAGTTGCCGATTTGAAATACCTTACAAACAATGCAATGCACATAGCCTATAATAAACATATCTCTATTTTCTTTTATTGCAAAAAAATAATACATACATACCTACTTGTTTACATATAGCATACAGATTTTCTCTTTTAGTGCTTTCCTATCTGCAGTTCTTATGTAATTCAGGCGCTTCCACATCTTTTCTCACATGTACCTATGCTTCCTTACCAGTTTTGCTTCGAATCTACTCATATTGGTTAAATATAGTAGCTGCACAGGTTTGTTTTCGTAAATACATCTTCCCTATTCTTCTTGGTAGGCCAATATATATGTTTAGAATATTCTATACATATTACGTAAACAGGCCCTTATTCGTATTATATACGTTTATTTGCTGATTCAAAATATCTTACAAGCAATGCAATACACATAGACTTTAATAAACATACCTCTATTTTCTTTTGTTGCAAAAAATAATGCATGCATAGCTGCTTGTTTATATATAGCATACAGATTTTTCCTCTTTAATTGCTTTCCTATCTGTAATTCTTATGTAATTCAGACACTCCCACGTCTTTTCTTTTCTCACATATAGCTGTGCTTCCATTACATACATATCAAATAAACGCTCCTTTTTCCGCTTTATTTACGTATCTTATTTATTTTAGCGTACTCTAAGGATAGTACAACAAGAATTTGCTTTATTAAACGTATTCAGGTTATTTCACACCAAATAGCGCACTACATGTACATCCCTTTATTTATACATATCCTACATCTTGTTTTTCTCCTTGTACTTATCTATGTTCAGTGTTTGTGCTACTCTATTTCTTCTCACATCTTGCGTTCTCACATCTTGTTGTACTTCCAGGGGTATACTCTTCGTTATCATCATTATGTTATGCAACAAATTTCTTCCAGTTTACACTACATTAAGCTTATTTGTATATCACTTACTCTATAGCTCTGTATTATGCAGGTTCCAGATGACGTACACATCACTAAGTTATATCAATCAGAGTTCACATAAGTGGAAGGTGCTTGTGTGTCTGGGAATTTAGAAATCCACAAGACCCAACAGATATATACCACTTGAGTTTTATCATGCTTGATGAACAGGTTTTTAGTACTCAACTATGTCACTGATTCAGGCCATATAAATGATGTTCTTCTCTTTTGCAATGCTTTTGCGCTCAGCATAGATACTGTTATTATCGCTTTGCTATTCTCTACTGCACCTTTCTGTAAATGCAATATACCCATTCTTTATCGCCTAATGTCGAAGCCAATCCTTTTTAGGGGCATGTTATGGAAGCAATTGTCCCCCAAAGATGGCTTCACAAATTTACATCTATTTATGAGATTGAATACTTTGAAGTGCTCGAGGCAAAGCAAACATATAAAGCAGTTGATAACAGCATCTCAGCTCGATTTTCAAAATACACAAGGGCCAACGAAATGTTACCAGAACCAGTTGGTTTCCCACTCTATGCATATAATGCAGTGCCTTTTCCTGTGTTACATGATCGGATTGGCAAAAAAACTTTATTATCAGGTATAACAGCTGTTGCACTCATTTAGTTACAAGAACCCATTTTGCCTCATCTTTTATAACAATATACATAATAGTTAATGCATTATTCCATTTTGAGCTCTTCATTTAATCTACATATGTACCAGATATTGTTGTTCTCATAACCGCTGTTTCATCGCTTATCGAAACAACAACAAAATTAGGACCAACAGTTAAACACACTATTAACATAACAGATGGAAGGTACGTATATTCTCTTCAGTCTTTCTTTCTTTGCATTTCCCTATATTTTACCAAATATAGCTATACCATTTTTACATTGTCTCCAGTCAAACAGCATACTTTCCTGTTTGTTCTTAGTCAAACAGCAATCATCACACTATGGGGCCAACATGCTCAGTCATTTGACGCTGACATCCTCTTTACTGCCTCTCAAGATAAACCAGTCATTGCCTTATTTGTTGGCATGTTAGTTGGCACATACTCAGGTTTATTACATTAGCTTTGTCTCATCTACTTACCTATACAAGAAATATACATATACCTTGCTTCAACACTTTCTTGTTCTACATTATTACCACTTACTGTTTCTTTTATATGTGTATTTAGGCCAGCTTGCATTGCAGAGCAGCTCAGCATCAAAATGGTATATTAATATACCAATACCTGAAGTAGCCACTCTACAAAACATGTACAGCCCATTATTTCCATTCCAAATAGTTCAGTAACCATTAGGCATACAGTGCTATTTTTTAAGATAATTTCTACATGGCTTTCAAGTTTCAATCCTGTTGATTATGTCCTCTACAGAATAAGCAACCAACCACACCAAATTGAATGGCGAGGAGTAAAACACAGCCACAACAGCCCAGCTACCACTACAGTTCGTGAATTTCTGAACCTTATACCCAACGAAGTTTTGGTACACAAGGAAAAACAATTCCTTCTACATATGTTCATCACCTGGGTTTCAAATAAACTGCAAATTAATTGTTTTCGACTATAATACACGCAGGGTGAACGCTACAGACTTACCATTCTTATCACAGACTTAGTGCCAACACAATTGTGGTGGTATATATCATGCTCTTCATGCTGGAAAAAGATTTTCCTAGATGGAGATGGATATAACTGCCAAAGATGCAATGGCACAACAGTAGAGCCAAGGTATACAACTCCTTGCACATTTATATAGTTTAGATCTTTTATCTAATCAACCATCGACCAATACAAAAAAACGTTATTGCATAACACATTTTTCAAATCTTGAAATAGATACAAAATAAATGTGTATGCCACTGATCCTGCAATCAATGAGCAACACCCATCCGCCCATGCAGAATTTATGTTCTTTGGTGACATAGGCCAGGAACTCGTTGGAAAACCTCCCATGCTTTTTGTTGCAGCAACCGAAGAACAACCACAGTATATTCCACCTGAAATCAAAGCGGTCATCGGTCGGAAATACGAAGTTATTGTTCAAATGTCACAAGGATCACTGCAAAGCGAAATTCCAACATTCCATGTGCGATCAATGGTAGCCCAACTAGATCAAAACATATTGCTATTACCAGGCAATACAGAGGCTTCATCATCAGCGTCTACAGGAATGCAAACCGTTGCACATCATGGAGAACAGCTACCTCCTACTCCATCAACGCCACCACCTGCTCTTACCACATACGCAGGCGCAACTGTTCCATTAGCAACAACAACTCCTGATATTCCAGAGGTAAAGAAAAATCAATACTATCAACGTTTCCTTTTCCAAAGCTTTAGATAGACCAATCACTTTGTATGCAAAGAATTTTCTGTATACATTTCCTTGTGTCTAACTATTTATATATCTATTGTAAGATCACACCAACATTACAGTATGATAGAACACTGCATGACAACCTTATGTATCCACCAGCTACCCTACCTGTTTCACCCACGGAGCCATTTTCAGAAAGCTCTCCGTTTCCTTTGTACTCCGAAGCATACACCGGTTTCTGTACAAAGCCATTCCCTAACTTGCTCTTTCCAGTTTATATAAATAATGTGTTTCTTTGTGCGTTTACAATTGTTTATGTTCCCAGCATAAACAAATTGAGATAAACAATTTGTTTTGCATTGGGTTCTCTCATTATATCTAAACACCTTGTTAGAGTATATACAGGAGCCGTAATAACTCCTGCAACAAACATACCACAATCTAACTTCGCTTTTTTTTGGCATTAAAAGCAGCGTAAACTAACTCACATGTATACATCCTTTCAGATAACAGTTATACCACACACGTTTTATATTTATTAAACGGAATGCATATGTCAGAGAAGCATCATCGCTCACATATATTATATAAATGTTGTTACCCCTTAGCTAAACACATATGCTAATTACCACGTAAACGACCGTGCAAACACTCTTGTCAACCTGTTAGCATACAACGACTTCACCGCCTTACTATTCGCACACAGATAGAAGATTTACCACACGACTACTTTAGAGGAAAAAAACCCGCCAAATGCTTCTAGAAATAGCTTCTTTTACTCATTCATGCACCGGTCATAACTAGCCAGTCTCTAACACCTGTGATCCACTCATTCTTTTTATATTAAACTTCCTTCTATCTACTTCCTGACTATCCTATTCCCAATACGCATAGACCAAGCACCAGATTCTGTCAGCTCGCTTTTTGCCTTTTCAGTTTCCTTGTGTCCGTTTCCTTCTCTATCTTGCTCCTTCTTCTGCTCTCAGTTCTTACAGTTCTCATTTCGCTCGATTAAGTGCGCCCTTAATCAAACACTTCCGTTGCTTGTACTGCAATGTGCCTTAGCTTAATCGTACTTGCACTTCTTGCATCAACTATTGTTTCCTATTTTTTTCTTCTTTTTTACCTAACATATTGCTTGCTGTTCTCTTACAATTCGTACAGTGAAACCATTCCGGAATTAAAATACAAAGTTATTCTTACTGCCTCCATTCACACAGATGTTGCATCATTTCTTTCTTGATTCTTTATAGTTTTTCCTTTCTTATATAGATTGTTGGAACTAAAAAGCGAATCTCTTCTCGAATCATCCATAAATACAATTTATTTTCCCTTTTCACATCAGTTTTTTTTGTTTTTTATCCTCCTATTAACAAAAGATCTGAAGAATCCTTTATTCACGGTGAACTTTTTGTTATTACAGTACGATGTTCTTAAAAAGTTTCTGCGTTTTTCCCTCTACGATTTACACGGTTAGATTTATTATGAACTAATTACAATACTACTTTACTAAACCCTTTCTGCGTTTACACATGTTTCTCTTGGTTTTCGTTACTATGACAATATTCCCTCTTTTCCCTTCTGCTCTCCTCTTTGTGAAACCTTTTCTTTCACTTTTATTTCTTAAAATAGTCCAATGTTTCAAAATACTTCGACTGGTACACACTTCCAGATAATATATTTACTTAGTTAGAAAACATAATAGCCTTAGAAATATATAGAGCCGTAGACCCTATAGTTACAGAGCACACAACATAGCGCATTACACAATTGTTAGAGTGTTTTTTACGCTAAAAAGAATGGCCTCACGCTACATTTATATTCTTACCACTTACAGATTTATATTTTTGCCGAATTTAGTACCACATATTCCTTATTATCTTCGTTTTTTGCCTAATGTTTTCTTCTTCTAATCTTTTACAGGGATACCTTCACAGGACTCACTAAATTATATATTGTTGGAGCAAAAATGTTTTCCTTCTAGACCTAAAATCCTTGACTTAATTTACTCTCAATAGCTTTCGTTATTTCTCTTGATAAGGTACTTTCGTTCAACCTCAATGAGTACTTATTCCCCATTTCTAATTATGACATACAGTATATTCTTATTTTGATTCCTATCATCCATAGAATGTTCATACTATACAGGGCTACCTTTATATATACCACCTATATACAAAAATTTCTTCACATATTTTTATACTTAGCGATTTCTATGTTTCGTAAATTAAACTAAAATATAAATCCCTTCTTAAATTATGTAATCTATTTGCTATCATCCATTCCTTCTATACCATCTTACTTTAGTTCTTTAGATATATACCAAATACTTGCTATAAACTGCTCTTCCGCTAACACTGTTAGCACTTTTACTTCTTATTACCCCCGCATCAACTTTTCAAAGACTTCTCCACGTTTTTTTAGCAGTTTCCCTTTTTGTTTCCTACTCTTACCTCCTCCCTTTTTGTTTAATTTCCTACTACACGACTTATATACTTCCATCCTTTTCATAATTAGCCTCAGACTAAGTCTACTGCAACACATTACCTTTTTCGCCATTGTATACTATCTAATTTTTCTAACTTAGTTTTTATCTAGTTTTTATCATCATATTCCCTTCTTCCAATATTATACAAACATACCTTCTAGCAGCTCACAAAACTATGTATTACCAAAACATCCATCATCTTAGTTTACTTTCTACTTGTATTTATTCTCCATACATTATTTATACCTGGTTTCATCTAATCTTAAGTTTTCGTTATTGACCAGATGGTTCATATCATACATTCAAAACCAGAACAGCTACCAGGCTCGGTCATACAGCTATGGAAAATGCAATGATACCTAGGAGCCACCGAACAACATAAATCTGTCTTCCACTCGGTTACTCAATATGTCAACGATGAAAAATACGAGTGGAAAACATGGGTAACCCTAGAGCCGCTACCCATACGCCCCGATAGACGACAAACATTTTATGGCAACAGAATTAAAGAGCAAGATGCAATACAAGATGCTGCCAGACGAGCAATACACTACCTCCGCCGCTATTACAATATGGAGTTTAGCAATCCCCATACGATCTGATTCCCCAAAGAGCAAATCATGGAATGTACTTCACTACCCCAAAACCAATAGAAGACAGTGATCCACGCCTACAGGTAGCAGCACAGCATATTGCTTACCAAGAATCATTATATTCAAGAACACCAGATGAAAATGAAGACCTACACTATCGCCTTCACACATCTCAACAAAAGACACGACAGCTCATGCAAGATCTTGAACGCTTTTACAAGATAGAAGCAGGAGAACTATCGGATTGCGGAGAAACCCCTAATGTTCCCACTAGTATTGAACCACAGCAACAATAACGAAGAAGACTAACTGCTCGAGAGTACCGTGCCAAATTACGACCAGCTATATCCAGAACACCAACAACACCGCCACCAGCTGACATCAATTAGATGCAGTAAGTACCCAATAACAAAACCCTAAAGTTTTTTTCTTACAGTAGATGCTTCTTCCATAAGATTAGTTCCTATTACAATAGCTGATCCTTTCATGCAGTTTACTATTTACATTCCTCACAGATGTTCCTCTCTACTTCCAATCTTTCTGCTACTCTTACCCAATGTTTATAATTCGCTCACTGAATTATCTCCTCTCTTTGTGACACAAAAACTTTTTACCCCAGTTCACCATCTTACGCTACATATACTCCCTACTATACATACCATCTCAGAATCACCAACTTTATTTCACTATGGTCAGCTTCCATCTTGATATAGTTTTGCCTAATCCTAATTACAATACATACTTTCTCCATTACCTAATATACTATTTATATTTCAGTACTGTACTCTGCTCGCTACTAATACGCTGCCAGATTTGATTACATTCCTATGTAAAATAAGTCCCTCCTAAGTGCAGTTACAGCTTTCCGGTTTGCTAACAGTCTATGAATAGCTACTCCCTTACGCCTACAGATTATATCTTTCACTATGGAACTAAATGTACAGTTACTACACCACTTTCTAGCTCTCTTAACTACGCTTTTCTATCTCTTCCTACTTATGATGCTTATACAACTCTCATCTACCTACATTATCATTTAATCACTACATTATGCTAAAAAAACGTGTTTTTTATAGCTCCCTAACTACAATATTCATATAAATACTATCTACCTCGATTATCATTTGGTTACTACATTGCGCTAAAACACAGATTGTTTTATTGCATCTCTATAAAATTACAGTTAATTACTACACTGTGCTTACCTGCTTTATTACACTGGTACCTATTTCACTAATCACTTCCTACAAAACCATTCTGTATAAAAATTCTGTCTTGTATACCCTACTACCTTTGATGTTCATCTCATTCATTCATTCATTATAGACAGGGGCGGACCTAGGACTAAAATTGAGTGGGGGCTGCCGGCTGCCGCACTGGGCCACTGGGGGCCTGCTGAGTTGCGGACTGGGGGCCATGTGAATTAAATCCAAGGGGGTATACGTGATTAATAAAATTGACTGGGGGCCAAGGCCCCCACTAATTATACTGTGCGTCCGCCCCTAATTATAGATGAATTGTACTCTTTTACTCTTTTGCTTACTATGCTATTCAAGTTTCAATACTATACTAGCCTTTCTGTTATTACATTCTAAGATCCAACCATGTTCCTCTTTAGAATGACTTACAAACACTAATACTATTTCTTCCCTACTTTCTTGGCAGCGAAATCCAACGTGCTACTCACAGCAAATAATGTATCTTCCTTCCGCCTCCATCATTACGATGCTTACTACAACTTCTGCCTTATGACATAAAAATAGCGCTCACATGTTTAGTGCTACAGAATCTCATGCCTGCCTACCATAAATATTTTGTTATACAGAATGTAATCACCTTTGCTCTACCTGCCAACAAAAGTACCATTACTAGATGCTACTTTATTGTGTCTTACCTTGTGTTATCTAAGTTGCATCCATTTCAAGACATCTTGGTGTTCAAATATTCCAATTTTCTCAGTACATGATGATTGTTCCCGCACAAATTTATATAACAACTTGCTTTTCAATTTTTGCCTACAAATTTTTTTCTTCTTAACG
This sequence comes from Melocanna baccifera, assembly GCA_036346265.1. Taxonomy (NCBI): domain Eukaryota; kingdom Viridiplantae; phylum Streptophyta; class Magnoliopsida; order Poales; family Poaceae; genus Melocanna; species Melocanna baccifera. The sequence goes on from CM070695.1 coordinate 14,434,055, forward strand.
ACAACTACGGCCCCTTACCGTTCATATTGAACTCTTAGCTACCACGCACAGCTCAATTTCCATATAACAGTTTCCTTATACCAGCATAAACTACAACTTACAAACACTCAATCATCTATACATTTTAACCTGCGCGGCGTGACGCCGCGTATGCCCAGCTAGTTGAACTAATAATATTCCGGTTTTGATGCGTTTGCCGAATTTGCCGGTACAGCGACGCAAGCCGCACCAGTCCTTTTGCCCCAGGAAAACACCGGATCAGCACCAGCCACCACGTTTAGTTTTTATAATAATTACAGGAACAAAGCAGAGGCACCGCAAGCGCTCGCTAAATAAACGGCAGGCACCAGTCTCCGAGGCAACGCCAGACGCGCAACGGGGATCGCTCGTCATCACTCGCGAGAGGGGAAGGAAGCAAGGGGCAGGGCGAGACGTTCGCGGAGACCCCCACCCACCCGTCCCGCGAGATCCCTCTCGACCCGCTCGCCGGATCCGATCCGATCTGCTCCGCCGCACGCCAGAGAAGGGAGGACGAGGAGGAGATGGCCCCCGTGTCGGCGCTGGCCAAGTACAAGCTGGTGTTCCTGGGCGACCAGTCCGTCGGCAAGACCAGCATCATCACCCGCTTCATGTACGACAAGTTCGACAACACCTACCAGGTGCGCCCTCCTCGATCTCTTCCCGACCTTGCCGATTGCTCGTCTTGACCCGCGGCTGGGGCTGGATCCGGCGCGAGCCGGCGGGCCTTTGGCTCGATCTGGTTCAGTGGACGGGTGATTGGACCTGTTGATCAGGCGCGCGGCGTGCGGTCTAGCCGTTCTTGGCTGGGGCAATCCGATGGTGTTTATTTTTGTCTGTGATGTATTTCACTAAACGATGGAATGCTTATGATCTAATTGAGGAAGATGAGTTGGCATGTTGCGGGGTAGGTGTGTAATCACTAAGATGTTATCTGGTGTTTATTTTGGTATTTAAGGCCTGAGAAATTGCGCTCCGGTCGGTGGTATCATTGGGTCTTAGGCGTTGTTCGGTGAGAGAGATGTCCGCGATGCTTGAGTCTTATCTGAGTGCATTGGCACAATGATTGGGATTGGAATGTCCCGCGTCAGAATTCCAGGCGGTGGAAGGTAGGGAATGGAAACTAAAGGCTGAGGTGAGAGAATCTAGTTAGCATTGGTGCTAAGGGTTGTAGGTGAGAGAATCTAGTTAGCATCGGTTTAAGGGTTGTAGGTATGGTTGCTAAGCCTAGAATTCATGCAATCAAAGCTAAGCTTGGGTGCTGGTGCTAACGCATTTGCTACTCACACATAAAAATAAATTATAAAAAATATTTTGTAGCACTTAGCAAGGGTTACCACAAAAATAGCTAACAATGTTAGTTTGGAGAGAGAGTGGTGGAATATCGACCTTAGCATTTAAAGTCTTAGCATCTAGTACTTCAGATGCTAAGGGATGTACATGATAACCCTTATTTTACATTCCCTACCTTTCAATGCCTAGAATTCTGATGTGGGACATTTCTGGGGTCCCAATTTGATATGGAATGTTTGGCATTTCTGGGGACTTGGCACCATGCGCTAAGCACGAGCGTAGCACTAGCCCTGCTTTCACCAAATTGTTAATTATGACTTAAAAGACCTTCATGGCAGTGTAGAATAGATGCCACGATCTGGGTCTGAACTACCGTTGAACTTCTTCATATGTACATCTCCAATAGACATGTTCCTGATGAATGATGATGGTTATGCTGTGCTGTATGGTTGTGGAAGTGATGATGATGGTGTTCTAATGCTTTTTATTTTTACCACACTTTGTGGAAGCAAAAAAATAAAATGTTAGTTTTTATAATAATCTTGCTCAGTTAATTGTCTGATTACATTTTGTTCTTTTGCAAAAAGGCTACAATTGGTATTGACTTTCTGTCGAAGACAATGTACCTTGAAGATAGAACTGTGAGACTCCAACTCTGGTATGGTGACATCTCTTAACATACCAACAAGTCAGTCTGTCCGTTGGAGTAAGTTGAGTGCTTACCTTTATCATATGTATTTTCGTTCTTTACTTTTCAGGGATACAGCTGGTCAGGAAAGATTTAGGAGTTTAATTCCAAGCTACATCAGAGATTCTTCTGTTGCTGTGATTGTATATGATGTTGCAAGTACTCCCTCTCCCCATTTCTTTCATCAGCTGTTTCTAAACCCACAAACATGCAGCGCTGGAAGAATTTATTTAGCGAATTTTGATGTCAGATGTGCAAAAATAGCAATTTTCACTAGCAGCTTCTTTCTTAGTTAATTTCAGATTAAATACGATCATTCCCATCTTTCCTTGTCCCTTATTTTTGTTCATGCTGTAGGCAGGCAGTCTTTCTTAAACACTTCAAAGTGGATAGAGGAAGTCCGCGCTGAGAGGGGCAGTGATGTAATCATTGTGCTTGTTGGGAACAAAACTGACCTTGTTGACAAGAGGTGAGTGTGGTTCACATTGTTATCTGTTTCCCTTTACCTTTTATTGGTTCTATCTGTTGGATGCTAATGATTGCGCATTTCCCTTGGTTCTATGTGATGTTAGCTGTAGTTCTTCAGATGTCTTTTGTGTTGTTAGCCCTATGTGTACGGTGTACCAAAATTTGCAGTGTTGAAGTATAAGTGAATTGTCAACTTTTTCTCATCAGTTTAAGCTTTTAGGTGAATTGGTTGGTGCATGCAACTTAATATGGTATCAGAGCCAAGAGGTCTTGAGTTCGAGACCCAGTTAGCGTAATTAAAAAATAATTGCAGCCTATTTCTATTCCACGTCTTAGGTCTGAGAGAACCTACATGTGAGGGAGAGTATCGAAGTATAAGTGAATTGCCCACCTTTCCTCATCAGATTAAGTTTTTGGGTGAATTGGTTGGTGCATGCAACTCAATATGCAGTTTGATTGTCTTATATAGGACAGAACCGGATGATGCCTTATGACATAGTAACACACATTTATTTGCACCATCATTGAACACTAGAGTAATTGAACACAAAAATCATGTCAAGCAAAATAAACTACTGTTATTTGGTTTGTTATACTTTGGAAGTTTTAGTTGGATGCCACCACGAAGTTTGTGATCAGAAAAATGCCACACACTATGAATATGACAAGTGGGACCTAAGTCCACGTCAGTTTTTTAAGAGAGCTGCTTTTTTTGTCGCAGTTTGGTGTGAATTTTTGGAATGAGGTGCACATGTTCAGAACCTCAAATTTGATGACTACAGTTTATGTGCTCAGTCTACTTTTCCATGATAGGTTAAATTGGCCATTGGCATATTTGAATCTTGTGTCGTTAATAAAAAATTTGCATGGTCATATTTATGGTCAGATACTTGTAACATGAACTAAAGTATTGACATATTGATATTTTGATGCTTTTTAGTTTTGAGCCTTTTCTTGAGTCATTTGAGTGTGGTTATTTCCTGCTTAGCTACATTAGCTAAACTACCAATGATCTTCCTCCTCCTTAAGAACCTAATGTGATATGTAGAATTATTTTGTTCGCATATCTTTGCTAAAGTTCTGTTGATGCAACAGGCAAGTTTCCGTAGAGGAAGGGGAAGCCAAGGCAAAAGATCTCGGTGTGATGTTTATTGAAACCAGTGCTAAAGCTGGTTTTAACATTAAGGTATGCTACCTAAATAGATATTTCTTTTGTATTTCATTTAGTACAAGTTGGATTCATGTTGGATAAGATGCTTATAGAGTAGGTTAGTTTTTCTGAAAGTTCAAAGCAGTGTGCTTTTCTTTTAGAAAGGCTGAAATATGGCCTGTGTAATGAATGGGTCGTATATCATTCTTTTTTTTTCTGGCAAGTTGATTAACCTACTTGTTTGTTTTCTATTAACCACCACAAAATTGTGTCCACTGGCCAGGCACTGTTCCGTAAGATTGCGGCTGCACTCCCTGGAATGGAGACCCTTTCATCAGCAAAGCAGGAAGACATGGTTGACGTGAACTTGAAGTCCAGCAACGCGAATTCATCCCAGTCGCAGGCGCAGTCTGGTGGATGCAGTTGTTAGCTCTAGTCCCTAAATCTCGCTGCTCTTGATGTCAAAGACCCCATGCTATCAGACAGCATCCCTAATGCTTGTCTCAGGAGGGTTGATTTTCTCGCACCAGTGAATCCATCCGAGTCTTGATTCAACGAACGAACCATTTGCATTGGAAAGATACTTTTTTATGAGTTTAGTACTTTGTCAGTGGCCTAAGCTAGCAACAGTATATAGTTGGGTTGGCACTGTGAACTCCTATCGCTTGAGCTGAGTATTAGAGTTAGTGATTAGTTTATGTTCAACCTATATTTTCATCTCCCGTCTTGTTTCAGTTAGCCCGAGTCATGTTTTCTATGGTGTACTGAACATATATTGGAATTTTTGTAAGCTATAATAAGGCCTACATGGCAATAGCTATATGTTATCGCATATATTTGAGCATTGGAATGGTTGGTTTTCCAAAATGGTTGGACAGTCGAATTCCAGATAGCCATGTGTTCTATGTGGGATCATAGCAAATCGACGAGGATGTACTCCCTTTTTTCTACACTTGGCCCTGAGGAATGCGATAATTTTGTAACAATTCTTCACTACGGAATGCACATGAAATTCTTGCATTCCAATATTCCAGTGGTGCGGCTGAAAAAACAACAAACCAAAACTGGAAATCTGTCCCAGTTTTTTCCCTCACCATAGCTCGCTATATACTGTAGGTGCTTTAAGGTGGGAGTTTTTGGTAGTATTGGCACTATTTAACATCGTATTAACAGAAATAGCATCTATCGTGCGAAATTAGTAGAAATGACACTTTTATCGCACAGCCGCCGCGTGGGACAAACAATGAGCTAATACCTATCCGCTACCACACTGCTAATGTGCGGTGGAGCTAGCGCCCACATGGTGGCAGTGCTGCTTTGTATGGCCATGCACTAATTTAATCTTTGTAATCATGCACTAATGACATGAGCAACTAATTTTTGAATGGGTATAGTGAGTACAAAGCCGCACTGCTACCGTGTGAGAGCTAGCTCCACCGCACGGCGGCCGTGCAGGAGTGACTCCACTGCATGGTGGCAGTGCGACAGAGGTTCACCACATGGTAGCAATGCGGCAGTGGGTAGGTGTCAGCTCGTTGTTCGTCCCACGTAGTGGCTGTGTGGTGAAGGTGTCATTTCTGCTAATCGCATGTGATGGGTACCATTTCTGTTAATACGATGTTAAATAGTACCAATACTGCCACAAACTCTTACAGTGGTAAGCCTCATTTGGAACACATGAGTTTCAAAGAAATTTTGCAGGAATTTCATATGAAACCGTTCATTCCTATAGGAATTATGATTTATTGCCCTATTTCAAAGAGAGCAAAGATGCGAACTTAAACTGGAAATCAGGTATTGCGAATTCGATTGGATCAGGTATATATTTTTGCACTTGTCACCCCAAATAGCAGCATCTTTCACAATTTAAATGCACACAAAACATTAAAAAAAAGATGCAGAGGTAAATATAGTTTATGTTTTTCCATTCGGAGTATTGTACTATTCACGTCCGAATTCGATAATGCAGTCAATTTATGTTTCTTCAGCTTGATTCATTTGTTACAAAGATTCATCGTGTTGCACACAAGATAATAAGTCTAACATTGTCTCGCAGCTTACAAAATTACGTGGATGCCCAGATACAACCGAGTGGAATGGAAACTTCATTTGAACATAATATATTGAAATCCAGTAGGATTGGTGATTGAATCCAGTAGGGGAGCACTAGCGTCCGGATGTAGGATAGAAAGGTTCTCAGTTTGGAGGCTAACCCAGGCATCCATCACTCTCCTTCATGTTTTGGAATCAACTCATAGATTGAGAATGACACTCGTGTTGGTTGCTTTGCTCGCCTTACCCGGGCCGAGCAATTAACAAGGCGCGCAACGTTGTCTGCATGTATGTGCTAAAAGAACCCTCTTCGGTGGTGCAACAATTGAAAATAACATAGCAACATTTAGCATCAATAAATGCAATATTTTGAAACAATACTGACAACATTGATAATATATTGAAAATATTAATCTCTCAACAATTTTAGAAGATTAAGAGTTGTATTAGAGATGGAATTCAACACACGCCTCGTATTTACATGATGATTAGCAAAACAATTTTAAAAACAACGGACCAATTTTAGAAGATGGTAGTGCAACAAATCAACAACCCTAATGTAGCAAAAAAAAGGTTGCAACAAATTCACAAAACTACTACAACTAATATTGCAAACAAACATTTCAATCTAGTTCGGAAATCCCAAAAATAACAAAAGAACACGACAAAATGATGCAACAAACGGACAACTCCACTATAACAAAATAGATACTCTTGTGTAACAAATCAATAAAACTATTATGACAATAACCTAGAATCCTTCACCTCTACACCTTCTCTCCTCCCTTTAATACCAGCAACATCCCTAATGGATCCAAGTCGTTAAGTCTACTAGGGAAACCCATCAACCCTATTAACACAGGTTTTACATATTCATGCATAATTCTCAAAGTGTTTACAAGACTCAACCTGCTAACTCTTTAGTGTTAATCCACCTGTCAATTCTTATTCTCCTTAACCTAAACCACTTCTCCTTTATGTCTCTCCGCACCGTGGTTTTGATTAAGGCACTAATCCAGTATTTGGTCAACTACTAAAATACGCTCAACAAAACTTCTGGGCACCTTCCCTTGACTCCGTCTTTATTTTCACCTCAAAGCATCTCTACATTCTTTGACACACAGCCCGTAGTATTTAATGACTAGCCGTCACATCTCAATGCATTCATACTCTCCCTAACCGTATCTACATGCATTGGCTTTATCACTTGGCACACCACATACACCAACTCGTCTCTTCATAATCTTTGTCTTCTCTATACTTCTCTCTCGAGCTAGCAGTCTCATCTGGACTTACATGATTGCTCTAGACCTCAACTCCTCTGCTTAATCCCGGTCCATTATCATTAACTGCTACATCCTCCAAGCTACCTGTCCATCTAAAGACCAAGCAACCATATCAAGTATAAGTTTTATGCAATTGACTCGCGTTAGTCAAAAACATACATCATACAATGCAACACAAACCCTCATAGCTTTTAAGTCATAATTTAACCTCAAACCAACTCAGCTCAACTCAACCTATTCTCTGGCCACAGTAACCAGTCTAACAACTCTCCCTAGGCCGATCAGACCACATTGGTCAGACCGCCAACCACTTACTGGTTTGACTAGCAAACCAGTGTGATAGTATTTTCAATGACGACCACACTAGCCACTCACATTTGGTTGGACCGCACAAGCCCAACTCCAAAACATGCTCTATGGACAAAAGTGGCCGCCAACTACATATCAGTCATACCGCCCTGGTGATCGAACCACCATCCAACATCCAATCACACCGAACCACTGTTTAGACCACCATACACAGGCGGTCTGATTGCTTCCTCCCAACGGTCTAACCGGTCCCACCAACCGGTCCGACCGGGTACACTAGCAACAACTCTGAGATATGAATTTTTGACAATTTTGTAAAATCCAAATTCAACTCAACCAAAGTGCCAATTGTTTATCACAAGCATATACTAGATCTTGTACATTGTCTCTCAATCTTCTCCTTGATGAACACATTAGCAATTCTCCAAAAAATGCAAAGTTGAGTTGGTTTTAAAATTTAGAAGAGAATTTTGTAAAAGGGAACTCAACTTGGCTCAAGAAGAGAATAGAAGTCGAATATGACCAAGTGAGCTAGAAAATAGAGTGAAAAAACTAGAAAGAGTAAATTTCCAATATAAACACTCCAAAGCCATTTAAACTTGAGAAATTCTTACTCTAGATCCATATGAAAGAATAATTGTTTATTTTGATCTTGATCATGGTGAGAAGTTAAGAAAAACATAATATAGCAACAAAGCTCAAATATCCAAAACTACCTCATTATCTCCCCTTTAGCCTAATTCATGCATTTTTGCTATAATTTCTCCCCCTTTGACAATGAATTCATCAAGTAAAGAAAGGAAAGAGCTAATGAAGACTAAGAGGCAAACATGACTATTTTTGGTAAGTTTAAGATTTTTGTTGGATTGGGAGCTTTGAAAATTACCCAAGTCAATTAAAAGGTATTTCACCAAGCCATACTAATTAGCTTGCATAATCATGTAACAACATATATAGTAAAGCAAGGCAAGACTAGCTATAAGTGATTACATAGATTAAAAACATGGCAGACTGTCTCAAAAATCACAAGTATAGCAAGGGAGATCATAATCTGAGTCATGACAAGGCAAAGTGCAAAATTCTAAGTCAGGCAAAAAAATATGCTAAAGAGCTCCAAAATAACTCACTTAAGCTAAATGTCTATTTAAACATTGCAATTGACTAGGTCCATGACTTATCTTAGAAGATAAGTACTATACTAGGAGCTATCTACAACTGCCTTGCAAGTTTCATTCCAAATTTATCTATCTCAATAAAGCAAGTTCTAGACTAGGAACCATCTATAATTACCTCCTGAGTTTCAACCAATTTGAATTAATTTTATTCAGTCAATTTGACTAATCTCAAGCTATTGTCGACCACATCAAGCAGAGAGCTTAAGAAAATAGTCTTAGTCGTACATGACTCCCCTGAGTTTATGCCAAGTGCAATAACAAGCAGTCTTATAAGAAAAAAAATGCTGAGATGCAATTATAAGTACAATTGAAATCATCTAAAGAAATGAAAAGATAAGAGCTACTAAATGCTTCATAATGGAACAAAAAACTCTATCCAAGCTAGACTCAGACTCAAAACTCAACTAAGCACTTTGCTATGTCAGGGATTAGAAAATGATGACTAGAGCTAGACTATTCAAATGATTCAACCTTGACCTATTTTAGTTCAAGTTAGTCAGTTTTATAAAGCTAGTTATGACACATGCTAAGCTACACATGTAAGCATATGATAAAGAAAGCTCATTAAAGCAGGCATGATTGGATATAGAGAAAGAGTATGGATAATGGACAAAGCTCTATATTATATTACAATGCAAGAATAGAATGTAAATATGTAGTATATTACAAATGTATGCAAATGAAGCAAACTCCCATGGGATGAATCACCCTCAACTCTCCCTGCAAGAAGGCAAAATGAGAAGGATCCAAAGGTTTTGCGAAAACATCAGCAACCTAGAGTATAGACTCAACAAAGTGCATCACAACATCCCCTTCTTCATATGGTCTGTAAGGAAGTGATACTTGATGTTTATGTACTTGATCCTAGAATGTTGTACTGGGCTCTTAGCTATATTAATGGTACTAGTGTTATCACAGAAGAGATAGTACAAAAGAGTTAAACACTATCTAAATCTAATGTAAAGTCCCTAAGTGTAGATGAGATCTAAAAAATCTTAGAGCAGCTACTGGTAGTAGCTACATATTCAGCCTCAACTATAGACTGTGCAACAAAAGACTACTTCTTAAAAGACCAAGAGACAAGAGATGTGACTAAAAAACAATAGGTGCCCGAGGTACTCTTTCTATCTATTCTATAACCCCAAAATCTACATATGAGAAAGCATGAAAGGAAAGATAGGAAGAAGAAGAATACTAAATCCCAAACTCAAGGGTGGGCTAGAGGTATCTAAAAATATACTTCATTACTTGGTGGTGAGATGCACAAGTGGAAGCCTGAAATCGAGTACGTAGATATACTGAGAAGTGTATGTCCGGCCTCGATGCTGTGACGTAGAGGAGTGAGCCGATTGTGCTGCTATAGTCCTTCTAATCAATAGGTTCGCCATCATCATATATATATCCAAACTCAATGTAGAAGGTATTGAGGTAGAGATTGGCTTGTTACTTCCCATATCAAAGCATCGAAGAATGTCCTTCGTGTACTTGACTTGATGCATAAATTTACCTTGCTTTGTCTGCTTGATTTGGAATGCAAGGAAGTAAGTCAACTCCCTCATCATGCTTATCTCGAACTCCCTACTTATGGTGTCTAAAAACTTGAAAACTAAAGTATGAGATGAACCACAAAAAATGATATCATCCACATAGATTTGAACCAAGAGAAGATCACTACCATGCATGAGGGTGAACATTGTCTTATCTACTTTCCTATTTGAAAATTATTTTTCAATTGAAATGACTTAAGTCCATCATACCAAGCTCTTGGGGCTTACTTAAGACCATACAAGGCTTTGAACAATTTGTAGATATGATTTGAAAATTTTGGACTCTCAAGCCTTGAAGGTTGCTTGACAGAAACTTCTTCTATGAAGCCATTATGAAAGACACTCTTCACATCTATCTGGTACAGTCTAAAACTCTTAGAGGCTACTAATGCTAAGAGGATCCTAATGGCTTCAAATATGGCTACAGGTGCAAAAGTCTCAAAGTCTAATTGGGTGAAGCTCTAAGCTACAGGTTTGGCCTTATTCCTAACAACTACCTCACCCTCACTTTCTATAACATTATGACTATGGGGAGCCTCAACTAAGGTCCAGATATTGTTTCTCTTAAAGTTCTCTAGCTCCTCATGTATAGCATTGATTCAAGACTCATCAAGTGCATGGATGACATCACGGGACTCAAATAAAGCAATGAAAGCAGAATAAACATGTGAGTTAGGAGAGATGAACTGGAGCGAGTAACTCGCTCATGAAGACCTCTAATGATCTGATCTGGAGGATGTCAGCGCTGGAGATGTTAAGGCATTCATGAAGTTGAGGTGACCTCTATCTCATGGGCTATAGAGATAGAAGAAGAGCTACCTGTGTAACATCTTGATTTTCTGTGTCTTTTTTAAAGTTTTAAAAATAAAAGAGCCATTTTGACTTTTCTTGAATTAATTAAAGCTTAATTTTAATTTTTTAAAATTAAAATGATTTAATGTGAATAAAATAATCTTTAATTAAATCAAAACCAATTTTATTTGGATTCCTTGTGTTGAAAGGAATTTTTATATTTTTCTTGGATTTTTTAAGTTTATTTGCTATTTTTAAGCTCAATTTGTATTATCCCAATTTCTAAATTTAGAAATTCCCTAGAATTCTGAAAATTCATGCAAGCCAAATTTCTTCACACCGGTCCAATTCCTTTCTTCACACCATGTGAGGCTCTACCCTGCCCTACTTTAAAAGGGGACCCTAAGCCTCTTCGTAGCTTGAGCCACCTCGCCCTCACCAAAACCCTAGATCACTGGGATTTCTGTGAAGCGCTGCCGCCTTCATCTCCACTTCAAGCAAGCAATTGTCATCGCCCTAGAGCCTCTTCGTTGTCATCATTTGCTACTCCAGGTTTGCCATGACTTGCTTTGTTCCTTTCGCACCTCATCAAAGCTATTCCATCACCGTAGCTCGAGATCGTTGTGCAGCCGAGTGCTTTGCTGCCTTCACCTAGCTAGTAATGCAATATTAGTATCCACTTGAGTTGTACGTCTAGTATCCTTAGCCATGCTTATTAGTATGTTGGGTTCATCATCACATTGATCAATTAATTAATTTTAACTTAATAAAATATTGAATCATGGTGGTAGTCATAATTATAAAATTTGTGTAATGAATAGTAGTGCCAAGTGTAAAGTAAGCTTCTGTCTTTTCTATTTTATCTAATACTACTCTACGCTGACTAGCAACATCAGAATTAGTGGTCCTTAGCTTGTCTAACTCAGAGTAAAGAACTTGGCAAGATTAACAATTATCATAATCAAAAAGTGAGGATCTAAGCCTATTAATTTTAGCATTCAAGCCCTCAACCAAGAAATCATGGTTCTTCATTGTCTTTTAGCATTTTCTAAGCTTATGATCTAGGCGAACTACAACACAAGATATCTCATCACATGTGGGCTTTAGCTCATCAGGGTCATTGTAGAGTCATCCTCAATGGAGATATCATTAATGCTCTTCATGAAGCACATCAAATGAAGTCATCCTCCTTCTTGCCTCGCCACTCATCCTCCTCCTCCTCGGTCGTTGAGTCTAAGTTTCTCAAGTGAAGTTACCCAAGAGTGGATAGGATTTGGTGGACTACCTTGTGGTAGTTGCGCTTCTTCAGCTTGGCAACCCAAGGTGGTGGACACTTGCGATAATCCTTCTTCTCCTTACCCTTAAGCTTAGGGCAGTAGGCTCTAATGTAGTTAAGATCACCACACTTGAAGCATCGGATAGGACCTCCTCCTCCTCTCTTTCTCATCCTCACTGTGTTTAAGGATCCAGTGAACTTGATAGATAGGAGGGCTAGGTCATTCTCAAGAATCTGCTCAAGCTGATCATCACTCATAGCATGTAAGGCAGGCAAGGACCTAGAAGAAGTAGATTTAATTGGGCTAGAAGCAGGGCTCTTAGCAGGATCAGTCATGAGAGCCATCGACTACGACTTTTTCTTGCGAGAAAGCAAGTCGATCGCATGACTCTTCAACCTTGAATAAACTTATCTAAGGTAAGCTTGCTCATGACAGTAATGTCCATGATGAAAGTGACTTTCATCTCCCAAACTGACATATCCATAGCTCCAAGGGCTTAGCGTGCATTTTCAAAGTCGGGATATACCACACCAACATCATGCAAGCTACTGATCTTGTGAAAGCGAGCGAAGAACTCATCCAAAGACACTCTAGGTCTCATCTCAAACTTCTAGTATTCTTTCTTGAATTGGTTATGATGCACCTCCTTAATAGTTGTAGAACCCTCATGGTAATCAGTAGGAATCTACCATATATCGTGCACTGAAGCGAGATGAGATACATGATCAAACTCGTTTATGTCAAGTCCCTGAATTAGGAGGTTCCTAACCTTACTATTTGCCTCCATATCCAAAAGATTTGCTAGAGTGATCTGATCATCAGCAAGGACAACATAGGAACTCTTTACCTTTCCCCAGATTATATAGCCTTGATCCTGAATGTACGTAGCCATCCTCGCCTTCCAATATGGGAAGTTGACCTCTTTGAAGATATGTGGCTTAGTGGAATACCTGTCTGATGCCATGGCTCTTAAAACTAGTTAAGATCTATGAGGAAGAGCATAACTAGGCTATAATATCACTTGTAGGACCGATGATAGCAATTAGAGAGGGCGAATGATTCTCAAAACTTTTTCCCCTAGATATTGAAAATCTTCACTCGGGTGACTATGATAGTCACCGAGTTCAGAATCGCTAACTAGGCTAAGCAAAACAAAGCTAGAGATAAGAACCAACAAAATCAATAGCCTACTATACAGGGCCGATCAAGCTGCCATTAAGGGGCCAGTCTGATTGCTGACTGGTGTGATCATTGGTTTGCGACTGATTTGATTGGCTGGTTGGTCTGACCGGTCCTTTGTTCCCAAACCTGAAAACCTCTCGGGTCAAAAGCTCAATATCAAGAACTTGTCCAATTCTCGTCCAAACACTTTCAAATTTTGTATGAGACTTGTTCAAGGCAATAAGAACCTAAACCATTTAAGAATCATAAGGTACTTGGGCTTGAGTTTGCCAAATTGAAGAGAAACCACTCTTTCCTCTCTTAAGTTCTCTCTCTTACAACTATGGAAGAAGATAAGGTGGTAGCAGTTCTTTACTTAGGCTGGTGGAATTTCTCTATTCTCTACATATCTACTTTAGAATTTTTTTGAAATAAATAAAATTAAATCTTAGGATCCTTCACCTCTACCACCTTCTCTTCTCCCCTTTAATAACCAGCAAGAACCCTAGTAGGTCCAACCCATTAAGCCTATTGGGGAAACCTGTCAACCCCATTAAGATGAGTTTTACACACTCAGCACACTTCTCAAAGTGTTACAAAACTCAACCTGCTAACTCTTTGAAGATTGATTCACTTGTCAATTCTAGCTCTCCCCGACTTAAACCACTTCTCCTTTGCGCCTCTCCGTGTTACGGTTTTGATCAAGGCACCAACTGGTATTTGGCTAACTACCAAAATACTCTCGATGAAACTTCCGGGCACCTTACCTTGACTCTATCTTCACTTTCACCTCAAAACATCTCCACATGCTTTGACATGCAGCCCATAGAGTCTAATCACTAGCCATCACGTTTTCACGCTTTCGGACCCCCAACCATATCTATGTGCATTGGCCTCTATTGGACCTGATATGGCAATCAAATGAGGGTGAATGATAACTTCAAATTCAACCTCTCAAAAGTATTCCAAAACTTTCACTCCAGTAGCTACTAGAAGCTTGAAGATTAGTTTACCACACCAACAAAGGACTCATCCAAGTGCGAAAGTAAAATGGAGCTCAACTCCTTAGGGCTAGTCTGACCACTGTGGAGAGGGTGGTAGGATCAGACCAAATGGCATGACTAGGGTGGTCTGACCACAACCTTGATTCCAGAATAGGAAATCAGCTTGACACAAAACTCAAAAAGGTGCGATCTAAAAAATACATCTCTAAATAATATGAAACTTTACATACACCTTGCTGAGGATCTCAGAAATATAATTCATCCAAGGATCATATGGATCTTGATAAAAGTTTTAACCTTTCCTTAAGATAAGCAAGGTTATACTAGAACAAGGCGAACTTGATATATGACTTGCTCGTGGGTTGAGAATGTCTGAGATGGTTCTAGATGAGTTTTCACATGTCACAGCAAGGACAACACCCAAAGTTTGAGGCCAAAACTCTATAATCAAAATATCACTAAAAGGGCTCCAAATCGAACCAAAACCAGAAAACCTTCAAGATATTGCTACAACTAGTCCGTAGATGGATGTCATATGATCCTCACGAGCCATCTCGACCACTTACACATACTTAGAACCAATAAGATCAAGAGGGAAGGAGAGAGAGCAAAAAACACTAAGCAAAACAAGCGCAAAACTTCCCATAAAAAACAAGCGCAGAACCAACAAGATCAAGAATACCATGTAGGATGAACAAGATTGATCTATTGTAACTTGTAGATAAAGATTTTATAACCACTTCACCATAGAGGATAGAGCTCTTTCTTTCAAGAGCACTCATCCAAAAACTTCCTTTCTAAGAAAGCCTATCTCTCTCATATCCTAAAAAATAAGTAGTTGGTTAGCCTTGCTTACTTTCCTCTTAGCCTTACAACATGCCACCAACCCCCTCTACTCATATAGATAGAGCAACTAGTCCATATCTAACACTAATAGAACTATCCATTAGCATAACTGAGAAAACTCGTTAACCCCACACACAGGGTTTTTACACTTGACACATACTTATGCACGCTTTTCAAAATACATAAGCCTAAATTTGCTAAGGAGCAAGCTTCCGTTCACTTGACCTTCTCAACATGTCCTTGACATAAACCGCTCTCCAAAAACCCTCCAAGCACTATGGTTTTGGTTCCATAGCCATTTTTGGTATTTTAGCTTCCCCGCCAAAACACACACTATGGTTTTGGTTTCATATCCATTTTTGGTATTTTAGCTTCCCCGCCAAAACACCCTTACTTGGACCATAGACCTCACCTCTTTGCAAGCAATTCTCATGCACGAAATGTGTAGGTTTACTAATGGCTCATGCATCAGAAAGTCTCTCCATATCGATTCCCTCCGTCCATGCCTCACTTGCACTGACCGCACAATTTGATGAACCATTGCTTGAACCTTCCCTTCAACATCCCTTATTTTCTCATGCCTTGCTTGAGCCCAACCATCCCGCCTGGCTTTCTTGACCGTACCTCAGCTCATCCCAGAGTATAGTCTCGACCCATGCCATCGACCATGGTTACCTCCAAGCTCCCTGCATATCAAAGACCAAGAAATCATTTGTAGGAACAAGTTCTTCACAACTTGACTCACGCTAATACAAACATGCTTCGTACATTATGAATACAATGATCTAGGACTCCAAAACTCAACCCATGATCATTTTCCACAAATATCTAATACCCTATAGATATTTTCAGACAAAACCGGTCTAATCGCCATTGACTGGCCAGTCAGACCGCGCCAGTCAAAGCGATTGAACCTCGGTAATAGGGGAGCAGTATGACTATTAGCACAAGGTCGGTACTACTTCCCGTTAGTACTGCCATACAAAGCCCAGTCATACCGTTCTCCGGTAGTGCCGTGGTTCCAGATTTGGTACTATAGGATCTGGTCATAATATAAATCCTCCAAAATGTCCTTCTTTGAAAAATTACTACCGCCAACCAAAAGCTAGTCATATCAAACTGGTGGTCCAACCGCCCCGAAAGACCGGTCACAATGGACTTGCGGTCAGACCGCTGCCCCCTTACAACAAGAATGAAAACTTACAATCTTTCACAAATTCAAATCTCAACTCGACATGATTGCCAAGTACTCAACACAAATGAACCAAGGATATTCTCAACATGGTTCATAGCCTCATCACTTGACTGCCACATGCAATAATTTGCTTCTTCATGATCTTTGTCTTCTATGTGCTTCCCATTTGAGTCACGTAGTCTCACCCGAACTTACACGACCGCTCTAGATCTCAGCTTCCCTTCCTAGTCTCGGTCCATTACCGTTGACCGCAACATCCTTTAAGCTACCTGTACATCTAAAGATTAAGTAACAATATCAAGCACAAGTTCTATGCACTTGATTAACGTTAGCCAAAAACATGCATTATGCAATGTAACACAAACCTTCATACCTCTTAAGCCATGATTCGACCTCAAAACAACTCAGCTCAACTCAACATGTTCTCTGACCGTAGCCACCGGTCTAACTACTCTCCTCAGGCTGATTGGATCGCATGGTCAGACCGCCAGCCACTGACCAGTCTAACCAACCAACCAACCGGTGTGACTGTATTTTCAATGATGGTCACACGACCACTCACATCCGGTCAGACTGCTCACAACAATCGATCGGACCGGACGAGCCCAACTTCAAAAATATGCTTTCTGGAAAAAGCATTCGTCAACTAGAAATCGGCCATACCACCCGACGGTCGAACCGCCACCCAACATTCGGTTACACCGGACCACCGATCAGACTGTCGTTCACAGGCTAGTTTGACCACTTCCTCCTAGCGTTCCGACTGGTTCCACTGACCAGTTTGACCAGGTACACTAGCAGCAACTCTGAGATCTAAATTTTCTGACACTTTTGCAAAATCTAAATTTAGATCAACTAAAGCACCAATTGTTATCACAAGTATATACTAGACCTTGTACATGAGATATCATCTTTTTTTTAAAGAGATTCATTTGCCTGGCATTCACACAGAAGACGATGAGTTGCAAACTTGCCGTACTACTCATCTCGTGTATCCGATAGAAATAGCAACCAAGTCCTTTTGTTCCTGTGGCATAATATAACCATTTCTATTTCACACACACTTTTTTCAATTATCCAGGTCACATTATTCTTTGAAGTAACCTGGTAATACTATGAAATTCAACTAGGATAACACTTGTCTGGCTTCCGTTTGAGATGACTTGCTCTGTATGGGAGATTTGTTGGTAATGCTGGATTTATGCTCCTAGTGTTGTATGGGTGCGTATCAGCACGTAATCAAATATGTCTTTTACTTCAGAAAACTATCTGATCCCAGATAGTAAATATATTTGTCAGTGGGACTGTGGGAGTAGTATTAATTTACAGTCTTCCCAGGTAATTTGCTGCAGTGCAGCAAGTTGGTCCTAGGAACTATGTGAGCCTGGTGCTACTGCAGACGCATAAACCTGGTCAAGAACATGGGTGTTTTGGATTACGGCTGATGATTTTTTATTATGGCTGGTAGTTTTTGTCTGTGTTTTTCGATATAACAGTTGACGGTGTAGACGCTGATACGGATGATATACACGGTTTTAAAATTCAGAAAGTCATTTAAAAAACCTACTTTAAAATGCTGTCCTATTTCAATATTTGACTTTTTAAATTCTAGAAAAATCAAAAGCTAAAAAGGTCAGGGCATATCCAGGAAATGAACAGGAGCCAATATTTCTTTGCCCTCTGGGAACAGCTGGCGGTGCTGCCTCCCACCGTTGACATGACATAACATGCCACTTGTGGCGCTCCTTCGGCTCCGATCGCCGTGCTCGCGCCGCCGTCGATGCCTCTTCTGATCTCACCGCCGGATCGGCCGGCCTCCGCTCCGCGAGATCTAGCATAAACTTAACGCTCCGTCGATGCACAATCTTAACGCTTCCTGTGATCCTCTCCACATACATCTGCCATGACCCATATACAAGTAACCAATGTAGGTCAAACCAGAATGCTACGGTGCCATGCCGTCCGTCCATAGCATTATCATCGTCTTTCATCAGGTGCCGTGATGATTCCTCCGTGCGTGCCATTATTTTTCTCTCTGTTCTGTTGCAATCTTGCAATCACTTTGGCTTCACTCTTCCAATTCAGAAAGCAATAGGGTACATCTGTAGTCTGTAGACATCGTTCACGGTGCAGTACTGCGGTGATGAGTTAGATAGCGTTTAATTTGGTGTTAACTTATGATTTTTTTTACTGTAGCTGACTCAGTTAGGTACGTGTATCTCTTCTCGTGACCGTGTGTGAGAGAGATCCATTGGGAACTGAGGCGAAAAAAGTTCAGAGAATAAGATAACTTGGTGTGGCAGAGGTGTATAGAATGATGCAAAGGTTTTTAAACTGCAGGTCTCACATGCTGCTCCTTGAGATGCCACACAAAAAACACTTGTGCTTCTAACCAGCCTCTCTCTCTCTCTCTCTCTAGTTATTACCATGACCACATAACCACGTCTAGTTATCACTCCGATGTACACGGCTCTGCACAGATTGCCTCCAAAGCATTTGCAACTGGTAGTATCAGGGCTCCTTTAACTGAAGAAACTTCTGAATTCGCCTCAGGTTACACGCCTTTAATTAAGCTTTTTACAGGCAGCAAGTGACTGCCATGATGGCTTCTTACCGCCTGCCGGGCCCACTTTGAGCTGCGTGCAGCCGTTGACATGTGGTCCATGGCAAACATCAAGTAGGTCGGTCCAGACGGATTAAAATAGATCGAGCAGGAAGCCTCCTGCCAGGAAGAGGGAAGAGAGGTCAAATAAACGGTTCAGGGCCCAAGAATACAGTAATAGAGAAACACATGAGTTGGAATGGTATGCCCAGTTGAGATTTTGGAGAGAGAAGGAAAAAAGAGACAGATTTGCTATTTCTAAGTCGTCTGAAATTTTTCCCAAGTCATTTCTTTTTTTTAGATAAAGGATTTATAAAATCCGGCCTCTATATCCACAAAGGATATACAGAGCCAAAAGTTACACGAGCTCTTAGGCCCAAAACCTCAACACTGAGGAGTACACAACAGCAAAAAAGATAGCTTAAGGACTATGAAAAAACTAGAAAGACTAAGCTTCAGAACTTCTTCCCCGTCCTTGCTTTCAACCAAGCCCCTAACCTTCTCCAATTGAGCTACCCAAACTCCAGTCTATCCTGTGTGAAGATGAACCTCCGAAGCGACGTCTTCAAAGAGGCGACGAGGGTTGCCGACGCCGCCCGCCTCACCGAGACAAGGCTTTCACCTGGAGAACCGAATACATGATGGCTATGGAGTGCCATGACAACCCTTCAGGAAGGAAAATGGCGTCCATAGGCGTCATAGTTGTCGAGACCGGTAGGAACACCGACAAGGCTTTCGCCAGCACAACCACAGCAAACCACGCATACCCACACACAAAAAAGACCTGCACCAGCACACCGGGGTAATGCACGCCTCAAGGCCATGGCATAGCCATCCAATGAACCCACCACAAGCCGCTTCCCGCACGAGCAACGTCGCGCCAAGGAACCCTGGACAACCCAAAGACCACCACTCCTGCCGCGTGGCCGGCGCGGTCGGCCTCCTCCACCAACCTCATCAGCGGTGAAGCAATCACCGTGAACCCGGAAGAAGCCACCGCCGCCGCCGCGACCTCCTCCACCAACCTCAGCGGCGGTGAAGCCCACCGCCAGCGCAACCGGAAGAAAATGGGGCCAAACTCGGAACCGCTGTCGCCGATGATGTCCCGCCAAGGAGACGACTAAGCGCTTTCTCGCGAGCCGGCGACACCAACCAGCGGAGCACTCAAGCTCCATCCGCCAAGAGGTGCCTTCCCGCTCAAGCCGCCGCGCCATGACTCGGCATCCCGCCGCGGCCCCGCAGATCCGGGCCGAGAGGCGCCAGATCCGACCACCAGGCCGCCGGAACCGCCGCCGGCGAGGGAAGCCGTGGCTGGGGAGCTCGCGCCTGGGGAAAAAAGCCCCGCCGTCGCCCTCCTATCGACCACCGGCGCCCGACGGCACGCTCCGGCGACGGGGAAGAGGCGGGACCCGGACGCGGAGGGGGAGGGGGGAGAGGCTCGAGAGGACCGCACTCGGCGCTGCTGCCCTCTGCCGACTGGGGGAGAGAGGCCCGAGAGGAAGAAAAAGCCCCGCCGCCGCCCTCCTTGCGACCACCGGAGCTCGGCAGCGCGCTCCGGCGACGGCGAGGAGGCGGGATCCGGAGAGGGGAAGGGGTTCCGAAGTCATTTCTTGTGACCATTGGATTTGTACAGAGAATGTGTGCCATATGATTAGACGTTGATCTGATCCAATGGATAAAAAATATAACTTAACACAATTTCAATCACCTTACATGTAGACAAAAAAAAAAGAAACCTCCTACCTTATGTTCGATTTTCCAATAAGAACTTCAATTGAGCTTCCGGAGTTCATTCGTTTGCTCTAAAACTACAGGGTTAAACTCCTAGAAAATTTCTTTTAAAAATCCTTCGAGTCAAACTCCCCGTGTCAGTTAAATTCGACTATACTCTCGATGGCTTATATATTACAGTTTTTTTAGCAATTTCGGTCAAATAAACAGTTCAGGGCCCAAAACACAAGAATTGGAATACATGTCCAGTCGAATCCATAGGAACTATGGAGCACAAAAATTTGGTGCTTACCAGTAATTAGTACATTATTCTAGAGAGAGACCAAAGGAAAATTTCCATTAGGTCCAACCTAGGGCTGTAAACGAGCCGAGCTCGAGCGAGCTTACCCTGGCTCGGCTTGAGCTCGATAGAAACTCGAGCCGAGCTCGAGCGAGCTTGAAATTGCCGTCGAGCTTCAAGCTGGGCTCGAGCTCAGCTCGAACGGCTCGTATAGGCTCGTGTAGGCTCGTGTACTCTTGGCGATTGCGGTTGGGGGGCGTCGCCGACTTGCCGTAGGAGCCGTGGCCGAGGCGCCGAGCCGCAGGGCGGGCGGCGAGGTGGGCGCGCGCGCGGGGAGAGGAAGGGCGCCGAGCGGTGGCGGCATCGAGCGGCGGCGCGCGATCCGGAGGCGGCGCCGCGGGGTGGGAGGCGAGGAGGCGGCGGGGGGGGGAGAAGAGGCGCGGCGGGAGAGAAGGGGCGCGGGGCGGGGAGAGGAGGCGGCGCGGGGTGAGGAGGGGACGGGTCACGGGGAGAGGTGGGCGCGGCGGGCGCGAGGAGGCCAGGAGGCGAGGAGGGACCGGGAGAGAAGGGGCGGTGGGGCCGGGGCGAGGAGCCGAGGAGGCGCGCAGCCGCGGGAGAGAGGAGGCGGCGCGGGGCGAGGAGGGGGACGGGGAGAGGAGGGCCGCGGCGGGGCGCGAGGAGGCAGGAGGCGGGAGGGGACCGGGAGAGGGAGGGACGGGGTCGCGATCCGCGAGTAAGCGCGGCGCGCAAGGAGCGGGCGGCGGGCGGGGCTCGAGGAGCGGGCGGGGTGGGAGGCGCGAGGAGCGAGGAGCGGGCGGGAGGCGGCGCGTGCGGGCGGGAAGCAGGCGCGTCGGCGGGATCTCGGGTCAGGTGCGTGGGGCGGTGAGCTGGGCCGGGGAAACGGGAAAAATCACAAGCTCACGAACTATTCGGGCTCGATTCGCTAAAGCTCGCGAGCTTGAGATTGGGCTCGAGTTCGGCTCGTTTGGAGTTCGAACCAAGCTCGAATCGAGTCTAAAGCGAGCCGAACTTGAATAGTTCGTGAGCCTCGAGCTTTTTTTACAGCTCTAGTCCAACCTTACGTTTGATTTTCCAAGAAGAACATCAATGCTGTTTTGAGAGTTCATTCGTTTGCTCTGAAATGCCATATAGGAAAAGTTTTCAATAGGATTCAACTCCTAGAAAATTCCTTTAAAATTCTTTCGTTCCAAACACGCCCTCGGTTCAGACAACCCGTAGCTCCGAAACATTTTTTAAAAAAATGTCCAAAGTGTTTACTATTTAAATCAGACAACTTCCGATACCTTCTATTTTAGGACCCCAGACACCATCGGACCCATGTGTCAGTCTCCCTTCTCAAAAGCACCCTCGTAAATCTGTTTCTCCCAAGTCTGAACTGAGGATTCAAACTCAAAAACCACCAAAACCCCAGCTCCTCTGTGCTCACTCTACCACTTCACTCCACTCATCCCGAAAATGGGGAGGCTGCTCCCATGCCTTCTCCTCGCCGCCGCCATTTGGAGCTCGAGCTCCGCGGCCGGCGTGCGGTGCGCGCCGGTGTACGGGCCGGACTACCTGGTGGACGGGAACCAGCTGGTGGACATGCAGTACCACATGGGCCCCGTCGTGTCGGGGGCGCCCACCAACCTGTACCTCATCTGGTACGGCCGGTGGGAGGCCGCCGCACAGGCCGTGCTGCGCGACTTCCTCGCCTCCCTCTCCGCGCCGGCGCCCTTCCCCGCGGTCTCCGACTGGTGGGCCCGCACACCGCGGCTCTACACGGACCAGACAGGCGCCAACGTCACCGCCACCTTCGCCGTCGCGGGCGAGCACTCCGATGCGGGCTACTCCCACGGCGCCTTCCTGCAGCGGATCGACATGCAGTCCGTCATCCGCTCCGCCGTCGTTGCGTACCCGGACCCCCTCCCGCTCGACCCGTACAACGGCGTCTACCTGGTGCTCACCTCGCCGGACGTGCAGGTGCAGGAGTTCTGCCGCGCCGTCTGCGGCTTCCACTACTTCACCTTTGCGTCCGTGGTCGGGGTCACCGTGCCGTACGCGTGGGTCGGGAACAGCGGCGCGCAGTGCGCCGGCAAGTGCGCGTACCCGTTCGCCGCGCCGGAGTACGGCGGCGGCGGCGGGGGGCAGGTCCTGCGGCCGCCGAACGGCGACCCCGGGGTGGACGGGATGGTGATCGTGCTAGGGCACGAGCTGGCGGAGCTGACCACCAACCCGCTGGTGAACGCGTGGTACGCCGGGGACACGCCGACGGCGCCCACGGAGATCGCCGACCTCTGCCTCGGCGTGTACGGCGACGGCGGCGGCACCGGCGGGCTCGTCGGGAACGTGTACCGCGCCGCCGACGGCAGCTCCTACAACGTCAACGGCGTCAACGGCAGGCGGTACCTGGTGCAGTGGCTCTGGAACCCCGTCCGCGCCGCGTGCTATGGGCCCAACTCCAGCAGCAACTGACGCCGCCCTCGCTCGGGTTCATCATGGCCTGGTTCTTGCAAGGATGGATCAGCTCATGCCATTGTGCTCAATGGCGTAGCTGCAATGGCGATTCGATCGATGGATCATCATCACATCGCGCTCATTGTGATGTCCGAAACATCAATACTCCGATTTCATCTGTTCCATTTCTTGATCGGAGATTCGGATGGATTTAGATCACATGAGTTGTATGCATTTTGATCGATCTGTAGGAAGGACAAGATGCAATTTTTTTTAGTTGTTTGCATTTGCAGCATAAATTGGTATGATCGATTTGGAGGAGTAATGCACTGTTAGAACGTGCATTTCGTTTCAAGCTTATTATTTTCTTTGCTCAAACATACTTACAAGTTACTCCTCGAAAAAAAAAACCCTGCAAGTTACAAAGTGGTTGCTTTCTTCTCTTCCCTTTTGACTCTGCTTTCATCATGGAAATCTCTGCAGGTTGGTCTCCTTGTCTCGGTCATTGATGAGCTTTCTGCGTGCAGTTTGGTTCAGTGGCTCTTTTTGATTAAACCCTCACTTCGGGGTTTTACAGTGGATGTGGAGCGGAATCAGTGTTTTTCCGTTTGAAGAAATTCTACTTTTGAAGCACTACAGTACTGTTCAGTGGCCTGGCATTGTTATTGCTGTGTGACTCTTAGGTGATCTATTTGTGTTTGGATACTGCACATAACAATTTTTCCCCACAAAAAAAATGTGCTGTGACTTTCGTTATTTCTACAAAAGCAAACATAGAACTGATACAATAGTAAATTTACACATAGGCCAATTAAATCGGAACCTCTAAAGAGCAGCAGTGGAAACAGAAACATCACATATGTGGGACCCTTAGGATATGCCCACAGACAACCAACTGGGACTCGCGACCCACAGACAACTAACTGGGACTCACGACCTAATTCTTTGCCTCTTCCTTTTTAAGTCTTGTTAACACATTTATATGAACAAAGGACTTATTTTTCTTCTTCTTATTTACTAAATGATAGTAATTGAGCAACATTGAGTACAAAGGTACTTAACAAACTACCAAACATAATGCAATTTTAATAGATGCAAAGCTGGCAAAGGGAGATTTCAGATTCTTTTATTTGCAGAAGGCCATAATTGAAATACAATATGTAAAGCCCCTGAGACTTAGTATTTTAACTAAACCATATTTTAAAGAATATAATAAGATAATAATCTTAGCGAAGATTCCATTCACCTTTTATAGAGCATGATTTTATCCACCATATGCTATTTTTATTTTCATTTTTGGTTCTATCCACCCTTTATATTCACTGGGTTTTATCTACCCAGGGAAACCAAAGCTAGGATTCTAACCACCCATCGTTTTTCTATTCATCCCACCCATAAATGTTTTTTTATAAAATATAGACTAACTCGAGTAAGTTTCCATGCCCTCTATTGACCATCGGTGTAACTGTTCGAATAGTTTTCACTCTATAGAGATCGCACACTTTACTCACAAAAGATGTTCATCTGCAGAGGTCGCACACTTTATCCAAGAAATGCCCGACTTATTCTATTACCATGCTAGCTTTGGTGTAAAGCTCAGATGGTCACTATAAGGCATTTTCTAAGCATCTTTCCAACATGGCTACACCCGTTAAGATTTTCGCTGCTGTGGGATTCTCTCCATCCGTTCCAAAGGCCCCCTCTTGCGCTACTCGAAGGCTTCCATCTATCACTCATCCTGTGTTCCACTGGATGGCGTATCCAGCGTGGGTCGATGCAAATTAATTGGTCGGGTCGTACCCATTATAGAATTGTGATTGGACTATTTTATGTTGGGAACTCATCACAATATTTAATCCTTAAGGTTGCTTGGACGGTTCTGCCATAAACAACCCTCTCGTGCTCCCATCGCACTAACCCTACTTACCATCCACCTAGGAATGAAGCAAGTTTAGAATTTTGGATTCTAAAATATCCTTTCTAGTTCAAATACTATCCACTTAATTGGAGTGGCTACCCAAACCAAGTTTTCATGTTTGAAGTGATGTTGAGGCAACTTAATGCCCACATGTATCTAAGTAAGGTTGAGCATAGCACCTAGATACATACTTATTAGCTAGTACGTATACCATTAATTCTAGGGTGACAAGGGATTATGCCCAAAGTCAAGGAATGGAATTTACTAGCTAAATAATTAATAAGGCGTTAAATACTAGCTAGCAGTAATATAATTTGCTTAATAAAATAAGCACGTAATTTAATAATTTAACACAATATACTATGCATTAAAAAGGTAGGCGTAATATGATCAAAGTGATGACTTACCTCGCTCAATTTATTGTGGCCTTGATCTTGCTCAAGACTTCTCAATCAATGATCTTGAAACTCTTAATCTTTATCTCGATCTTGATCTCACTCAATCTATTGCTATTTCGAGACTTTAATTTCTAGTTATGGGTCCATTAAACCTAAACCCAAACTTCACCTCCACCCCAATGCATAGCACTCTTAGGATGAGTCCACAAAAATCTGAAATGAAACTATGATACTTGTGTGTTCTTTGGGGCTGCGGCTTGGTCCTAGTGCGAGTGCTCGTATAAACAAATAAAAAACTGATAAGCCACTTCTAATAGGCTACCTTGATAAGTTGCTTCAAAACGGTGGCAAAAAAACCGTCTCGTTTGTTTGTTCAAGAGAAATCATAAGCTATAAGCTGAAAATAACAGCGTGCTAGCTCTCTCTAGTACACTCGAGGAGTCACTTCAAACTGAGCCCACATGAATTAGTTGAAGCTACTATCCATGCTAATGTAGTAATGTTTCATATCTCTTCTACATGGATAGCTAGAAGTAGCCTAGAAGACTGGCCACGGTAGAGCTTTGGACAAGTTCTTGCCTAGCCGCTAGAGTTCTTGAGTTGGGGGTGTGATGACCTCACATAGTAATATGTATAAAGTTTTGAGGCAATCTAAGTTTGGAGAGAGTTTAGTGTAACCTGCATAAAAAA
Source organism: Melocanna baccifera (assembly GCA_036346265.1). Taxonomy (NCBI): domain Eukaryota; kingdom Viridiplantae; phylum Streptophyta; class Magnoliopsida; order Poales; family Poaceae; genus Melocanna; species Melocanna baccifera. The sequence goes on from CM070695.1 coordinate 14,460,389, forward strand.
GGCTCTACTCCATTGGCGATTTTATCATAGTCATACTCAAAAGAAGATAAAAAGGCGAGTTTTTTTCGGCTTATGGCTTATAGTTTATGGTTTCTCTCAAACAAACAAACAAAATGGTTTCTCTATGAATATTTTGAAGCGGCTTATCATGATAGCCTTTTTAAAGAGGCGTGTCGCTATTCAGTTCGTTCACACAAGTGCTCGTGCTAGGGTCAAAAACCATAAGCCATGAGCCGCAGCCGAAAAGAACCTACCCAAATATTACACAAAACAAAACAATTATGTAGGAATCATTAGAGCAAACTTCAATGCTTTAAATTGATACTACAGATTTGCATGGCCGCATAAAATCGAACAATACACACTCTCCTTCTTCCACTTCCTTGTCCTACCACTCCCGTTAACTCCCTCCTAGGGGTGCAAATGGGTCAGATATTTCCCAACTGACCTGGTTACGTATCCGGTTGATACCACATTCAGGAAGGATGTTCGGTATCCAGTCGGATTAGATACTGGATCTAGATATTTTTAATCAGATTTGGTAGTAAAATCGATATGGCTGTTATTTGACCAAATAGCATCGGTATTTGGTATTTTGGATACTACTTGAACAGATATCCGCCAATCAAGAACTCAGCTCTACAAAGTAGCTAGGCCACTAGCCCACCCCTGGCGCTCAGACCCCTAGCCCATTGATCCACAGACCTGGCAACCTCCAATCCACAACCACTAGTACATCGTGTCCTGGGCATTCCACTACCATCTGATGTCAAAGTTCATTTTAGATCAATTCCCTCTGCATTTCTCACCAATGAAATCTCATGTGCTTGGGGCACGACACACACTGGGATCCATTGATTGACTCGCCACTTGACCGGTAGGCACACATCGAAATCAACCACACAAACTCAACAAATCTAAGCATCCCTTCAAAGGTGGCCATGGCCAATCTACATGAATCCAATGTGGAGTCACATGAATCTGGGTGCTTGCACGTGGCCACCAGCTAGATCCATGATCCCCGTCGTGACTCAGTCCACACACAAATCAAAACAGGATGAAACGATGGGGGGAAGGCAAACGCACCGCTGCACCCTCGCCGTCGTGGTGGATCGTGATGACCCCATTGCGGGAGCCGGCCACCATCCCGACATTCACCGCCATCACTGACCCCTCCTAGCCTAGATCAATCAATGATGCACCGCCACTTCTGGTACCGCTTCCTCTCCTCCTCCTCCTCCTCCTCCTCCTCCTCCTCCTCCTGTCTCTCTCTTACACAACACACATTCTGTCAAGGCTTAACAGAGATAAAGCGTGTGTGTGTATTAGTTGGTGCAAGTGTGTCGCCTACTACTATATAGTCTACCCTCGCTTTCCCCACACAGTGGCAAGGGGGATGTTATTGCGAGCTACGATGAGGAGTTTCACACCGTTGGATGGGGAGCTGAGGTAGCACGCAGGATGTTGGATGGGGGAAAGGGGGCAGTCGAGGAGTCAACATCACCACGCTGCCGCTAGGGCTGTAAACGAGCCGAGCGCGAGCGAGCTTGCCCTGGCTCGGTAGAAACTCGAGCCGAGCTCGAGCGAGCTTGAAATTGCTGTCGAGCTTCAAGCTGGGCTCGAGCTCGGCTCGGACGGCTCGTGTAGGCTCGGTGCCGAGGGCGTACCTGCTGGGGGCGGGCCGGCGAGGAGGGGCACCGACGGCGAGGGAGAGGAGATCTAGCTAGATCCAGCCGGATCCGGGTCGAGGAGGGGCGCCGACGGCGGGGGAGAGGAGGGGCGCCGAGCGGTGGTGGCATCGGGCGGCCGGGCGCGGAGGTGGCCTCGGCCGGGGGGAAGAGGCCGAGCGGCGGTGGCTTCGGGTGGCCGGGCGCGGAGGCGGCCTCAGCCGGTGGGGAGATCCATATCCGGCCGAGGAGGCAGCGGGGCGAGGAGGGGCGGTGCGGGGACGAGGAGAGGCGGCGGGGAGAGGAAGGGGACGGGGAGGAGGCGCGCGGGGAGGGACGGGGCGGTGGGGAGAGGAGGAGGCGGGGAGGGCGGGGTGGAGGCGGTGGGGAGAAGAGAGGCGGCGGGGAGGACGAGGAGGGGGACAAGGGTGGGGGCGGCGGGGGAGAGGAGGGGCGGCGGGTGGGGGGCAGCGAGGGGGACGGGGGTGGAGGGGCGGCGGGGCAGAGGGGGGCGACGGGGGGCGAGGAGGGGGACGGGGGTGGGGTAGAGGGGCGGCGGGGCAGAGGGGGTCCATGGCCTACCTGGCAATGGACTGAAATGCCCTCTAATTTTCTCCATTGTTCTTTTGGAATTTTGGTTTCTCCTAAAGTCAAAATAAATAGGGTGACTTCTCAAGCTAACTCTCAAAATTGGTTCTGTAACTGAGAGTATTGAGGCTATGAAAATGTCAAAACATACTGGCTAGGGTGTGATGACAGCCACCGGAGGTATAGACCTTATGTTTACCCATCATTGTTCTGTGTTACTGATCTTGCTTGCCTGCCTTTTCTAATGCAAAATATTAAATTGCTATCTCTTGGTTGCAGTGGTGAAACTGAGGATACATTCATTGCTAATTTGGCTATTGGTTTTATCTATGGTATGTTCAGTCTGCCTGCCCTTTTTAGTGCGCTTGATAAATTGCCACATTCTTTCTTTTGAAGAAGCTCATCAGAGTGAACCTTAAATCCATGGTGATGTTAATGTAATAATCTTTCTTATGAAATAAGACAAAATCAAGACCGGTGCACCTTGTAGATCAGAATGTCTTGCCAAGTACAACCAGGCAAGAACCATATCCAAAACTCTGAATTTGTATTTGTATTTGGCCTTACCATAATTGACTCCGAATCTAAGAAAAAAACTGGGTTAGAATACGGTATAAATAATATCCATTTGAATCCGACTCGATTGCATCCCTACTTCCTCCCTTCATTAAGAAATCCTAGCCACCGCCACTTTGGATGGTAGCGTGCATCTCCTTCAACCTCCCTTCACTTCTTCCTTGTTCATGCCACATCGCACCGCTTGTCGTGTCGTTACCTCATCCTACGCTGGAAACAACTAAAGAAAATCCTTACCTACAAAGGATGAAAGACCTGTGCTGTTTGGTGGGGAGGTTGCATTTATTTAGTATCAATGCGATACAAATCTCAAAGCATATTTGACAGTAAGAAAATCGACTAAAATCACAAATTTTGTATAGAAAACTGTGATTCATCTTGTTCCTATCCAACGGATGACTATAGCAAGGGAAATGAAAGTGTTGCACCATTATATCAACCATATTCCCCTTTAACTTTGATCGAGGTACTTGCTGGTGCCACCACACTTAGCTGCAGCGACTATTTCTCCCATGCCACCTCTGGCGGCCTTGGCTTCGAAGACAACTCTACAGCCTCAGAGGTGATAGCTCTTCAACAATTACTTGATCGGCACAGTGCCGCAACAAGGTACAACAAGTTGTTCCTACCATCATGAGATCTTGTCGATTTGTTGGTAATATTGACGTGAAGGCGCCTCATCTTTACAGGCGTGCAGCCCAAGGCTCAAGCGAGCATGGGAAGGAAAGATTGTGTGGGGATTAGGGTTTCTAACCATGGAACCCCCACATGATCCTGGCCATCCGATTTTGATCCAATCGTACATTTGTAACAAAATTTTTCACTGATGTGTCCACCCCAGTTTAAACCACTTTCTTGCCTCTTTCCTCCTCTCTTAATCTCAACTCTCACCAATTCTTCTTCTTCTTCTTTGATTTCTCCCAAATTATTCCATTCTCTCACAATTTGGTGTGCACCATAACCAATGACGTCACCGTCAGTGATGGGACACAATAAGCTAGACCTCCTTCCACATGGAACCCTTTTCTCGTAGGTGTGGAGTGGAGATCCATCCTGTATTCTCTCGCAGGTATATCAACAGAGGATGTGATTGGTGCCTCAAAAATCCCCCTGTATTCATAAATTCTTTACTCCAATAGATACAAAGCTATAAAGATCAGAATTAAGAGCCAAGAACAAAGCAACAATTTCAAAAACCCAAGAGAAGGATTTCTCAACACCTCACCGGTCTAACCGCCATAGAGAGTGTTGTCTGATCGATGGCTAGTCTAACTGGTGAGGAGTCGATGGTTTGACTGGCTTGACCATAGTGTTCTAACTGATGACTGGTTGGAATAGGCCTTGGGGCGGTCAGATCGCTCCCCTATTTCCAGAATAGAAATTCAGATCAAACCAAAACCAAAAATAGTGCAACTCTCAAAATCTTTAACCAAAAGAGATGAAACCTTGCATGCACCTATCTTAGGGTCTCAAAAACTTATTCCATCCAAAGATCATAAGGATCTTGGTCAAAGTTTTAACCGTTCCCAAGGACAAGCAATATTATGCCAAAATCAAGCAAACTTTAAAATATTGGGATATGACTTGTTTATGGGTAGATGATAGCCATGATTGCTCTAGATAAGTTTCTACAAGTCATAGCAAGCTATTTCTCCTAGGATCAAGAAATCTCAATATGAGGTCAAAACCAAGCAAAACCAGGTAACTTCAAAATTTTGCAAGACTTGGTGCTTAGATAGATGGAAGTTGATCTACACGAGTTATCTTCATTACTTACACATCCTTGGTATACAACAAGATCAAGAAGGAAATAGTAGATATCAAAACCAACAAGAATAAGAGAAAATCAACCAAGTCAAAAAGACACCATGAGTGATGAACAAAGTTGATTTATTACTACTTAAGAATAAATATTTTATAACCACTCCACCTGGATGACAAAAGACCATACCACATCACTCATTTTTTTAACCCTAACCATAGAATACGAGCTTCTATCTCCAACCTGTTAAATAGATGAGGCAACTAGCCCATATCTAACCCTAATGGATACTATACACTAGCACATTTAGGAGAAGCCGTTAACCCCACACAACACAAGTTTTACTTACACACTAAACTCATGCACACTTTTCAAAGTACATGAACCCAAATCTGCTAAATCTTTAGCCTTTGATCCACTTGATCTTCCTAGCATCTCTTTGACCTAAATCGCTCTTCCAAGTGCCGCTCAATTGTCGCAGTTGATCCACATGGTTTTTTTTGGTATTTGGCCTCCATACCGAAATACCCTTCCTTGACCCGATCTTTATCTTCTCTTGCAAGCAATCGCTATGCTTGCCATATGTAGATGCACCAATGGCTTGTTACGCATCGGTAAGTCTCTCCTATTTTGGTTCCACTAGACTACACCTCACTTGGACCAACCAAACCACTTGGTGCAACCCGTCGCTCGAACCTTTCCTTCAATATTTTCCATCTTCCTTGTGCTATGCTTGAGCTCAATATCTCACCCAACATTCTTAATCATTCTAGACCTCAGCTTCGCCATATGTGTAGTCTCAATCCTCACTATTGACCATGATTGACTCCAAGCTTCTCTATACATCCAAAGATAAAGAAATTCTTTTCAAGCATAGGTTCTTCATAACTTAACCCACATAAGACAAAACATGCTTCATGCATACAATGAACAAACAAAAGTCAAGTCAAACCATGATCTATTTCTCAAAATCTCAAACCAATCCGAGACACACACATCAGGACCAGACTGATCATGAACCTAAGGCTGATCAGACAGATTGAACTTAGAGCAAACAAACTTCTTTGGAACATTGCAACTGCCAACAAAACTCTAGCCATATCGCTTGGTGGTCTGATCACATGCCCTGGCTGATCTGACCATCAAACTCCTGTGGTTTGAACACCCCTCCCCCACACACCCTAGCTAGTATCCTTTGAAGAAATGAAAACTCTGCAAAATTCAAATTCCGACTCCGCAAACTTGCTAATGATTCATCACATAATATCCTACACCTTCTCACATGGTCTCTCTGTTTGCTACGTGGTACACTTCTAATCTAATCCGTCCATCCATGATTTGATTAAGTTTTTCTTCTTTAGATCTCAAGATTGACCTCAGTTGACCCCATAGGATTTTTTACCGTTGTTAATAGTTAATTTGTATGAACATTGTTTTGTCTAATCATGGACCCTATGGTATGCTTGCTTTGATGATGAATGGGATTTTGTTCACATTATTTTGGGCCATGCGGTGCCAAGCCAGGCTCTTTGGCATTCATCTATCATATATTTCACCAACACATACAATGTTGGTCTTCTAACTATGATGATAAGTTTCAATGGAAGCGACTCTAGGCTATTTAGAAAGCTTCATGAATTATAGTTCCAAAACAATTTATGGTAATGAAATGACCATTTGACATTCATTCATATGTTTCCAACAATAAAAGTACATTACCAGAATTTATTTGGTGCAAAGTATGTACGTTTCCGTTGTAACACATGGACACAGCTAGTTTTGTGAAAAACGAGAGCCAGGAATGAAAATGTACCATCGATTTAAGATATCAAAGACAAGTCATAATACCATAGCACTAAGGTGGAAGGGGTTTACTTCAGTACACCACTTAAACAAAAGATTATGTACCTTGAAGCAAAAGTCCCTATTAATGATAAGGGGTAGTTTTGTATTGATATCGATTGATTTGATCACACTTACAGCATGTACAATGGTATAGACTGTTGCTTCTTATAGCACCTATCTATATCACCTATAGACAGTACTAAAGACAGCTCATACAGCGGGTTATCTTTTTACTTGTCTTTATAGATTGTTGTCTTTTTACTTATCTTTATAGATTGCATAGTCTTTTAATGCTTGCATGGAATTGAGAAACACGGTGATCAACTCTAATTTTTTATCTTTGTGGACTACTTGTGTTGCTTTTTTGTTTATTTTGGATACATGATTAAAAGAAAATGAATATGATTGAAATTGATAAATAATGATAATTTATATGATATGATAATTCACATACATGAATGTGGGAATAAGTTCGTAAGAAACTAGTACATAAAGAAAAGAAAACAAATAATAGGTAACTCAAATAGGCCTAAACATTTTATTTGTTCCCATAGCGTTGCCAAATATGCTCGACTAAATCCCTCTTTAGTTGGACGTGTGTTGGCTGAGCACGAATAGAGGAATTTCTCTGTAGCACATCTGCGAAGCAAATGTTAGGGCAATTGTTGACTTCCGGTGGTAGAACAAAATATGTCCTAGGCATCTCGTTCAAGTCCAAAGGAGTGGTGACCAATTCTTGTTCATCTTCAACAATCATATTATAAAAATGATTCAAGCTATAAAAGAATGATGCAAGCTTCCATGATTTTGCCGACAACAACCTGTTTCCACAACTATGTTGGGCGACGCACGATGTTAAAATGAGCTTGCAATATGCGAAATGCCCGCTCAACATCTTTCCTTGCTTCTTCCTAATGTCGTGCAAATAATTTGTCCTTCTCTGTCTGAGGGAGTGATATTGTCTTCACAAAAACAGTCCATTCTGGGTATATACCATCGGCAAGGTAGTCACCCCTATCATATTGCCTCTCGTTGACACTGAACTGCAGCTGTAGAGATTCCCCTTTTAACGCTTCAATGAACAATGGTGATTGATTAAGCACATTGATGTCATTGTTAGACTCAGCCACACTGAAATAAGCATGCCATATGCGAAGGTCTTGCGAAGCAAGCGCTTCGAGAATCGTAGAAGGGACACCATGGTCACCTCGGGTGAATTGGCCCCTCCATGCAACTGGACAATTCTTCCACTGCCAATGCATACAGTCAATACTCCCTAGCAAGCGCGAGATTCACCAACTTGAAGCAAACGTTCCACTTCCTCACATGTGGCGGGCCACAAATACTCTGCACCAAATTTGTCAATCAACCCTTGCGCGAACTTTCCCAAGCACTCTAATGCAGGGCTTGCACCAATCATTATTACCTTGTCAAGTTGGTCAGCAAAGGTGCCGTAGTCTAATATACGAATTGTTATCGTAGACTTCTAGAGTGGCGAGAGTTCTAGACGATTAGTGGCATCAGTCCTATTAGTGAAATATGAATTCCATTCGCCTAGTGCACTCACCATCCATAGGAAGAGGGCTCTTCTCATCCGAAACCTTCTAGGGAACATTTCGTCGGTGTAGAGAGGAAAAACTTTAGATAGAAATCTAACCTAGAAAACGACTTGAATAATCTTAGAATACTACTTGTAAGTTACATAGAAATCTAGATCTTGCATGTAGCAAAAGCAAGTCGCAAATACATAGTGCATAAGAAAAACAGGATAATGGAAACCTACAAACAACTGATACCATATTCACATGCACAGAAGTAAAATCCATAGCATGTCAATGACGAGGGAGTTCTCTCAGAGTGAAAAGATAGATTCTATATGGTTGGACAGTTTCAGTCAGATAGGCTGCTCGTCCTGGCTTCCTGCTCATGAATAGAATGTCTCAAGTTTTTAAATCCCGTCTTTCTCGCCTACCTAAAGCTATAACAGAGCAAATGTCAACTAAACAAAATGACACTTGCAATAGAGCATTTACCAATGGAATAAAGATCCGACAAGCACGTAAAAAAATGTTCATCTTCTTCACCCCTCTGCAGAATACGTCAATTGGCATGCTTACAAAATAGGCCCGTTGCACATATGCATGTAAGTTTTCAACCAAAAACTAGATAAGATAAACATATGAGTCCAAATTATACACACGTACGATGGAAAATCATGGTCAAATTCTGAATCTAAGAGGCAGGTCAAGAGCCCATTTCATTGTACATAAATAGTACTACACTACTACGTTGCTAATTCAAAACCAGATATATACACAGAGTATCGCTTGTTGTCCCCCAAGTCGCGCAGCCGCCGCACATTCTCATATGAGACCTTCTGCTTCAGCTCCAGCAGCAGCTCCTTCCGCCTCTTCTCCTCCCGCGCGAAAACCCTCCGGGGCTTCTTCACCTTTGGCACCCAAAACTACAGGGCATTAGATCGCGAGTTCTATGAACTAATGAACCCAAAATCTTCGGCGATGGTTGGCAGACGGGGATTACAGGGGATTTGGATTGTGGCTGCAAGCTGCACGCGCAAGGATTTGGATAGAGTGGATTGGGGAAATTTTGGGCGCGGAGTGGAGAAAAAATGGGGGAAGTGCTCACGCGCAGGCAGAGAGATAAGGATTGCGCGTGTTGCATAGAGAGAGAAAAGAAGGGAGTTCGCACGGGATCGCGAGGGCCCATGAGATCGTGACAGCTGATGATAGCTCGCATACAATGCCAACAAAACTCGTCGATACTTTATCGTTTCTCACGTTTTTTTAGGAAAAATAGGAGAGACTTATACTGTGCTGTTATTAAATATAATAATGTACACAAAGAAAACAACAAGAAAGCAGGGAGGAGAGGAAGAAAAGGAAAACACCGCAAAGCTAATTCAAAAGGAACTAATACAACTTCAAAGATAAGAGTGAGCTTCCGATTTAATTCTAAGAAGCAGCATAGAAGTCTTCAGCCTGAGTCTAGAAATCCAATCTGAGATATTGTGATTTTGTTGTTGAAAGATAAACTCATTCCTTGTTTTTCAGATGAGCCAAGAAGTAAGAATCCATTTCTCTTTACTCTCTTTCATCCACAACAGCAAAAATCCTAGGTGATAAAGTCTATAAATAGCTGATGTAAGCCCATTGTACATAGCCTTATCCAAAAGCACATATATCTGTTGGACATGAGTGATACTGGTCAAATACCTATGAAGATATATGGGTTTGGGGCGTTGTAGGGTTTTTGACTGTGGTGGCGGCTATAGAGATTTAGGGGGGGCAAAAGCGATAGTATTCTTGGGTCAAAACATTCTTGGTAGGAGTAAAATTGATCATCCTGATCAAACAAATAATAGGATCTATCAATATGCGGAGATGGTGGGTCAAACAACTATTGTAAGTTTAATTGTAGATAGATAGGACTGCACTTTAAACCATAGAGAACAAATCAAAGTTTGTTGGGATACGGGTATGCTACACTAGCGCAAATTAAAATTTTCTGCCATGTAAAATAGGAAGCCATGTGAGTATGATATCATAGATCAGTACCACTAGATGTGCAGTACAGTGGAAGTAGAGTTGAAGTAGCCAATTCAACGAAGAGCGCGTCAGTGTAGTGGAAGCAGTCGATCATCCTCCGGCCAATGGTCTCCTCCTCATGATCGTCTCGAGGTCCTCACGTCTAAAGAGGAAACATCGTGCGTTGGTGTGTTAGCACCAGCGTACACGGTAGGGGTTATGAAAGGTGGAGGCTAGGGTTTTGATGGGTTTATTTCGGGATACCTCTCTCAGCCCCCCCCCCCACACCTCTCCTTATATAGCCTCTAATCGGATCCTTATCCGATACGAGTAGAGATCAAATCCCACTTGTAAACTATTATCCAGACCATTATCGTTCTAGCCCATTTAAGTGTGTAACTCTATAGGTTCATGTATATTTAGTCATGCACCGAAAACTCTTTCCGGTTTATAAGTCGGTAGCGGTCCCTAGCAGGACCTAGCGACCCCTAAATATATATAAAGATCATATCAGACGAACCTATATAGTGCTTATTTACCGATCCCTTTGCCTCATGATACCAGATTGAACTCAAAATAAGACGCGTGTCATTTTATGATAGCTCGATCCTTCACTCGAATCTATAGTTGATTACTCAGTTGTGATTGACTCTTCAACCACATTCATGCACTTCCTTAATCCAATCACATCGAGGGCCCCAAAAATATCTCTCATGTTATGTAGGAATGGTAAATTCTATCTTGATCACTCATATTCCTACGCATGTTTCATAATAAACCTGAAAGCTACCTTTATGACTATCCAGTCACGTAGTAGTGTTTGGTAACCCCTAAGTAAACTATTATACATATAGAAAACAATGACAATATAGCGTCTAAGGATCCTACATACACTATATATGAAACCAACTGATAACACTTAAGAATAAAATAATTCTCGCAGTGTCTCATCGTCTGTCAATCCAACATCATGTTCTCTAACATGTGTCCATATTATTGATTTGATATCTCATAACCATGATTCGTGAAATATGATCATCAATCAATACATGTGCTGATCTGTAAATCATAATTGTATTTAAGAGAGTTTCATGAACAATTCACATACTTGTTGATCAATATGGAAGACATTTATTTAAGAGATAAAATAATATATTATTCAAAAGATCATAAATATAGAAGTGATATAATTATCTCCATTATTGCCACTAAGGTATATCACTAACAATCTTTTACTTGCACTAGAGTCAATCGTGCAAGTATTTAATACCTATACTTCTTGTATGTGCCACATGCTTTGGCTGTAGAAGAGATTTTGTCAATGGATCAGCAATATTTAAATCTATGTGCACTTCGCATATCTTAACATCACATCTATCTATAATCTTGTGAATGAGGTGAAAACACTAAAGTATGTGCTTGGATTTTTGATGTGATCTAGGCTCATTGGCTTGCGTAATGGCTCCACTATTATCACAATAGAGATTTATTGAACTAGAAGCACTAGAAACCACACCCAGCTCAGAGATGAATTTCTTTATCCAAACAGCCTCCTTTTTATCTTCGGAAGCCGCAATATACCCAGCCTCCGCTGTAGAATCGACAACCGTCTCATGCTTGAAACTTATCTAGCTCACTACTCCTCCATTAAGACAAAATACAAACCCATACTACGATCGACAATCATCTTTATTAGTTTGGAAACTAGTATCAGTGTAATCATTTACAACTAGCTCTTACTCACCTCCATAAACAAGGAACGTATCCCTGGTCCTTCTCAAGTATTTCAGGATATTGTTTACAGCAATCCAGTGATCTTCACCTGGATCTGACTGATATCTGCTCGTTACACTTAAAGCATGTGACACATCTGGGTGTGTACAAAGCATGGAGTATATGGAATATTACTCATCCGGTCTCACTCATCTGGTATCGAAAGACACTGAGTCTTGCTAAGATTAATACCATGTGACATAGAAAAGAAATCTTTCTTACAATCTTGCATGTTGAACCACTTCAACACTTTGTCAATGTACGTATCTTGGCCTAATTCAATCAGCCTTTTAGTTCTATCTCTACATATCTTTATGCCCAAAATATATACTGTCTCTTCTAAATCTTTCATAGAAAAACTATTTCTTAATGAAGATTGGACAGATTCAAGTATAGGAGTATCATTTCTAATCAATAATATATCATCAACATATAGGACCCGAAAAACAAGTACACTCCCACTAGCCTTTTTGTAAACACAAGATTCTTCTTCATTCTTGATGAAATCAAACCCTTTGACTACCTTATCAAAACAAATGTTCCAACTCCGAGAAGCTTACTTCAGTCTGAAGCTTGCATATCTTTCTAGCATTATAAAGATCGACAAAACCCTCAGGTTATATTATGTACACTTCCTCACTTAGATTTTCATTTAAGAAAGTCATTTTGACATCCATCTACTATATCTCATAATTGAAATATGCAGCAACAGCTAGAATGATCTAGAGAGACTTAAGCATAGTGACGGGTGAGAAGGTTTCATCATAGTCAACACCTTGAATTTGTTTAAAACTCTTTGCCACCAATCGTGCCTTATGGATATGAACATTTCCATTCATGTTTATCTTTTTCTTAAAAACACACTTGCACTTAACGGTTTTTACACCATCGGGTGAATCAACTAAGTTCCAACTTGATTATTATACATAGATTGAATTTTGGATCTTATAGCTTCAAGCCATTTCTCATAGTCCAGGCCCATCATCGCTTTCTCATAAGTCCTAGGCTCATCATTGTCTAAAAATAAAATATCATGTCAATACCTTATCAGCAATTGACGTGGCCTTTTAGACCTACGTAGGGCTGGTGTCTCTTTCACAGTTTCTATACCATCTTGTACAGTCTGTAGAGGTTCAGTAGGAGTTGAGTATTTTTTGATGTCTCTCGATTTTCTTCTAGTCTCACGGTGCTCCCACTAACTCCTTTTGAGAGAAACTCTTTCTCAAAAAATACATCATTTTGGGCAACAAATATTTTGTTCTTATGTCTTTTATAAAAGTAATATCCTTTAGTTTCATTAAGATACACTACGAAGAAGCAGTTATCAGATTTAGGTATGAGTTTGTTAGATGTCAAATATTTTACATATACTTCACATCCCCATATTTTGAGAAAAGACAAGCCGGGACACTTCCCAGTCCATATATCATATAGTGTCTTCTCTATGGCTTTTGATGAAACACTATTTAATGCGAACATAACTGTTTCTAGAGCATATCCCAAAAAGACAATGGCAAATCAGATTGGTTCATCATAGATCGAACCATGTTTAACAAGGTCTGATTCCGTCGTTCAGACACCCCATTCCATTGAGGTGTTCCCGGTGGAGTTAGCTGTGGAACAATTTCACATTGTTTTAAATAATCACCAAACTTATGATTCGAATATTCACCTCCACGATCTGATAGTAGGGTTTTAATTGTCTTGCTAATTTGATTTTGTATCTCATTCTAAAATTCCTTGAACTTTTCAAATAATTTAGACTCATACCTCATTAGGTAAATGTATCCATATCTACTAAAGTCATCAGTAAAAGTTATAAAGTACTAAAAATCACCTCTGACCGTTGAGCTCATTGGTCCACATACATCTGAATGTACTAAGGGCAACAAGTTATTTGCCCTCTCACCAAGATCAGTGAATGGTGTCTTAGTCATTTTGCCAAGTAACCAAGATTCGCATGTTTCAATTGATTCAAAATCAAATAAGTTTAGAAGACCATATTTGTGGAGTTTCACCATACGCTTCTCATTTTTGTGATCCAAACGACAATGCCAAATACAAGTAGGATTCAAATCATTAGACCAAAGCCTCTTGGCATTAATGTTATATATACGCACATTCTCAAGATTTAAAATATATAATCTATTTATTAATGGAACATGACCATAAAGCATATCATTCAAATAAACTAAACAACAATTGTTCTTTATTTCGAATTCATAACCTTCTGCTCCCAAATATGAACCAAAAATAATGTTTTTGCTTAAGGCAGGAACGTAATAATAAATATTCAATTCCAAAACTAATCCTGAGGGTAAAGATAATAATAAAATGCCAACAGCCAATGCAACAACTTTTGTTCAATTACCCATGCGAAGATCAATCTCGCCTCTTGCTAAACTCCTACTTCTTATCAACCTCTGCATCGAATTGCAAATATAAACAACCGATTCGGTATCAAATACCCAAGAACTAACATGAGAAGTAGCAAGATTTATTTCTATAACATTTATACGTGAAATAGAAGTCTTACTTCCCTTCTTCTTTTCCAATTCTGTCAAGTACATCTTGTAGTTTCCCTTTTAATGTCTAATCCCTTAGTAATGGTAGCAAATGGCATCAGGTGCAGCACCAATCTTGAGTTTCTGAAGTTTAGATTTGTTATTTGAGATCTCATCTTGAGGTTTGCACGTGCCCTTTCTTTTGCTCATAACCCTATGACTCTTCTTTTTGAAGTTGGTAGTCTTCCAAACCATCATCACATTATTAGAGCTTTTCTTAATGCTCTCCTCTACTAACTTGACCATTCCATGCAACTCGGTCATTGACTTCTGCATGCCATTCATATGAAAACTCAAAATAATTGGCTCAAAGCTCAGAAGGAGTGATTGGAGGATCATGTCAGTAGCCAACTCTTGACTAAGGGGAAAACCAAGATTTTTCAAACTCTCAAAATATCCAATCATATTGATCACTTGAGGGCTGACCGGACTTTCTTCAGCTAACTTACATGCAAACAATAATTTAGATGTGTTGTACCTTTCAGTCCTTACCTGGTTCTCAAATATGCCTTTAAGACCCATAATCATATTGTAGGTATCTGTGTTCTCATATTGCTTCTGAAGCTCAGAGTTCATGGTAGCAAGCATGAGACAGCTAACATCAAGTGAGTTATCGCAATGTTTCTCATACTAATTCTTTTGAGCATGAGTAGCATCTCCAGCTAGTTCGTCTGGATATGGAACCTCTAGAATATATTTCTTCTTTTCTTGCTTGAGAATAATTCTCAAGTTGCGATACATGTCAATGAAGTTTGTTCTATTTAGTTTTTCTTTCTCAAGAAAATAAAGTAGGTTAAAACTGGGTGTGGAGAAAGTAGATGGTGTCATTGTTTACAACATAAAAATATATGCAAAAATTCAGCATTATGTTTATGTGAAATCTTTCATTAAATAATTTGATAAAAGATACTCCCACTATAAGTCTAAAATCATGTACCCTCCAATAACATATAGTGAATCAAGATCCATATTTTGCTAAGTCCTAGTGAGCTTTGACATCATTCCTAGAAACCTAGCGACGTAGGTATACAACCCCTTGCTAGTTGTATCACATGCAACTATTGTTTGTTAAGTGACATCAATATGTCCCGACCTTAACACTATGCCTCTAGACCCAAAACTATTTTGAAAGCCTAGTCAAGTTAAATCAATATTATGCATGAAGTGTCCAACACTTTATTCTATCTTATTAAGATGATTAATGGCACCTTATTTTGGTATTGCAATTATTGGAAGGACATCAAGTTTTACGTAATTTTTCTAGATGGATATTATTTTATCATGTTAAAAACATCTAAGATAGTAATAACATGAATAATAGTATAATAGGAACATAAAAGCATTCACAATTAAATCATATTAAACTGTTATATAGCAGGACCCTTAGCACGGCAATCTCCATCACCACGCTTCCTGTCTATCGAGCCATCAATGCTTGAGTTCACCACATAATTTAGAATAACATTAAAACATAAATAAAGAGTTCCATGAACAAGTTGTGTACTTGTTGATTAATATGAAAGACATCTATTCAAGGGATAAAATAACATATTATTCAAAAGATCATAAATATAGAAGTGATGCAGTTATCTCTATGATTACCTCTAGAACATATCACTAACAATTATTATTAATTATATAAATTTGCCCTTAATCAGTAATAACTAGTTTTGCTTTAAGATACACAAACCATCAAACGATCCTACACAAGTTAGTAATACTACTTTTCTCTAGTCACGCAGGACAGTTGCATCTACAAGCCTGTAAGATCAGATGGCCCCAAATTTAAGAGGATTAACATTGCTCAAATTATGGGGTTCCTCAGTCATTGCCTCCAGAATTAGCATTGGTCAAATCATTGCTGTTGTCCATTATTGTCCATTGTGCATAGCATTTCAACAAGGAAATTGGAGTCACTAGAACTGTTACGAAAGAATAGCAAGGATAACAGCTTCGCTAGCACAATTAAAATAATGGCTTCTAAAAATAAGAAAAATGAGATTAAATAAGCTTCAACATCGATATAATTATGGGCACTTAAATATTATCACAATATTTTTAAATAAATAAAGAGCATAAAAGAAATTGATGGTAAGATCCATTGATACAGTAAGAAAATTTCACAATATGTAACTGATTACTATGGTAGAAAATTTCACAATATGTAACTGATTACTATGGTTTGTCTCATCGTAACATGTTCCATAATTCAATTTTTTCCATCCTCGCTTCATCTAATTTTTTGCCTACCAGTCTTCTAACTTGTCGCTGCATATACGAAGCACCATCCGGAAACTATGTCTTGAGCCAAACTTGTATTCTCAGAATTCGAAGATTTTTTCGGGTCTGATAGGGTGTTATTATAGATATATTCAATAGGATCTTGTGCTCCATCTTTGACTGCTCAGCGGTTGGACCACACAAGTACCGGTCTGATCACTCAGTTCCTTGCGGTCTAACAGCCCACTGAGGAAGAGTGCAAAACAACACTGCACACAATCCAAAAAAAAGAGATAACTCTCTAACCATCGATCTAAATGCTAGGATACTTGCAACAAGCCCTCCCAAGGATGTCAGAAATCTATTCCAATCATGGATTGTGAGGATTAATGCTAAAATTTTGACATTTATCCAAAACAAGAAAAGTTACACCAAAATTGAGCAAAATAGAGAAATCTTGCTCTACTTCTGCTCGTAGGTTATAGATGATATAAATGATCTTGGATGGGTAATCACATATCATAACAAGTAAGATCATAGCATGAATTCAAACCAAAACAGCCATAAGAGCAAAACCCTAAAATTGACTCTCTTAAGAAAAACTGAGCAAACTCAAAAACTCTCCCTAGAAGGTGTTTAGATGGATGGAATCTGATCTTCAAGAGATATTTTTATCTCTTACGCATCCTTGGTACTAGAAAAGGTAAAGAAAAGAGAATTCCAAATAGGAAAGCCAACAAATCAAAAGCACAAAAAAGTATCCAAAGCACAACTCTCTTGGGTAAACTTTTGATGTTCAATTCACTTGGAGAGGAATATTTTGCAGTCACTCCCTCACGGATAGCAGATCACTAACCCTAGAGCGCACACACAAAAAGCTCTAACATAAGAAAATCCTAACATCTCTCCTAGCGTCCTTAGTCTATCAACACACATAAAAACTTATATAGTAAAGGCTCCACACCTCTCACCAACCTTAACACTAGCAACTCTTAGTGGATACAACCACTTACAAATAGGAAAACCTAGTAACTCACATACAAACGGGTTTTACTCTTACACATATTTGTATGCTTTTCAAAGCGTGACTTCCATAGCTCCAAAAGCTCGATAAAACACTCCATCCTCGAAGATGTGACCTAAACCGCTTAGGCCAATGCCACCGCTTTGCAAACCCCCACTTCAACTGGTATTGGATAATTTCCTCAATTGCCACCTGCCAGATTCCACACAAAGATGCGATGCCTAATGCATCATCGCCAAGATCGTACGTCTACTCCAAGGCCATCACCACTTGAAATAACCGAGTCCTATGGCACACCACATCACACTATAATCCATAATGCCTAATTACTTGCCACCAAGATTGTACACCTACTCTGAGGTACGTCACCACTTGAAACGCATAAGTCCAATTGGCACACCACATACACACATTTCCCCTCCTAATCATTATCTTTCTCCCATGTTTCTCCACTTGAGATGGTGCTCCACTTAGACTTACGCAGCAAGCTATGACCATAGAACCCCTTCCGTAGTCTCGGTCTTACCACTGACCGCAATAATTATCAAGCACCTACACATCAAAGAACAAGTAATTGATTCGAGCACAAATGACATACACTTGACTATCATTAGAAAATCAACACATGCATGGCCACACGTCATGACTCATACTTGCATGGACTCCACCATGACTAACACACTCAAAACCAAACCTAATCATAGAACAGGCACCGATCTGATCGCGGTTACCTGGATGATCAAATCGCCCTACAAATGCCGATTGGACCTCTACTTCTTGGCCGATCAGACTGCTTCACTCATCGGTCAGACTGTCATTACAAAGCCTATCAGACTGCTCTCCACACACCGGCCAAACTGCCATTACAAGGCCAGTTAGATCGCTCTCAAATCTTTCATGCAACACAGCAAGCAACTCTCAAAAAAAATAGCTACCACCAACTACGGGCCAGTACTACTGCTCTTCAATCACACCGCCACCACTGCCGGTCAGACCACAGGCTAGTCAGACTACCAGCTTCCTAACAGCAAAATTAGAGAGCAAATGATAAAAAATCAAACTTCACTGACAAGGCACAAGCAAAGTCAAATACTCATCACAATCATAGGATGACCTCTACATGGTCTCACAATCTCCCCCTTGATAAGTAATTTGACAAACACCTTAAAAGGCAAGAATTTCAATTTGGACAATTAAATCAAGCAAGTTGCAAGACCCATTAGTGATCCATTTTCTAGAGAAAGAGGGCACATAACAACAGTGGCAAAATGTGGAATAGTGCTAACACTAAGAAAAAAAATAAGTTTTCAATAAAAGCTTCAATCTACACCTAAAGCTCCTCAAATAGCAAAATCTTATTCATGGTCATCTAAAAGAATAATTGTTCATTATAACCATTTCTCACATAAAAGCTTATTTTGCTCTATTGCAAACTCACAAAGCTCATTTTCACAATTTTAGTACATTCGCCCCCTTACAAGATCATTATTAATATTTTCCTGCTTTTAAACTAATATCAAATTTTACCTTAAACATTCTTTCCCTTTTGGTAAAATAGTTATCAAGGGTCAAGAGGGCAATGTAAGCTCACAAATACTCATTCTCCCCCTAAAATGATGCATGAAATCAATTGTAAACACACAAGAGAGCAAAGAAACATACCACTTGTAAATTTGTAAAGAGCATGTATGCATGAATGAAAATGCATAACTTAAAAAAGCTTTCAAAATTATCCCAAGTGAGGTTTAAAGTAAAGCTACCACTTAGGGCTACATAATGTATACAAAGTTATCTAGATTATGACAGGGCATATATAACCAATCTAAGCAAGATATCATAATTTAAAGTATTCAATTTTATTTCAAGTTAAGCAAGGCTTCAAAAATAACAAGTTCATCTAAATATATCTAAATATGAGTTAAGCCAAGTTAAGAAGGCTAAATTGAACCAAGAAGCTTAAGTTGAATCAATTGAAGTGCTAGAAGTTCAATTTTAGCCAATTATGCTCAAGTACTAGATAAAAACCAAAACTTGAGATTTTCAAGATCGTTTTAGGCCTCTTTCTTAGCAAAGTCCTAGATTAGGAGCCATCCCCAATTGTGGTCTAAACTTCAGCTATTGATCACAAGTTTATGGTCTATCCCAGTAAAGGACGTCCTAGACTAGGAGACATCTACAACTACCTCCTGAGCTTCAACCAATTTGAGTTATTTTTGTTTTTATCGATCTCAAGCCATTGTCGACCATCTCAAACATTACACTTTAAAGAATGATCTTGGTCAAATCAAACTCTCTATGAGTTATGCCAAATGAATGGTAAGAAGTCTCATGAAGAACAATTGCTAAGATACCACTTGTAGGCATTCATGATTTAGCACAAAAAAGATAATTTTATCAAGTTAGGCACTATTTCAATGAGCAAGACATAATTTACCAAAGAACTAGTATAGCACTAAATAAAGCTCAATATAAGATTCAAGATTCAATAAAGTATTATTGACGTGGCATATATTGTAAAATGATCACTAGAAAGCAAACTAGTCAAAAGATCCATCCTTACAAACTTAAAACATACCATTTATGAAAATGATATCACTTGTGAAATTACATTCAAATTGGTAAGTTATACTAGCATGACAAAGATTTAACCATACATGTAAAAGCTTTACAAAGCTAATTAAGTAAGCATAACATGGCAATAAGTAATATCAAGTTTAAATTATGTCATAATTGGGTAATAGCCAAAGCACATTTCTAAATGCATATATTACTATGCAATGCCGTGTATACATGTAAAAAGGAAGCACAAAGATAAAACTTCCCCTAACTGCAAGAGCCACTTGCAAAGAAAAAGCAAGACCTAAAAGAAAGAAAAATACTTGTAAGAACAAACAATCTCTACACCACATGTCTCTAGCCCAACGAAAAACACATTGCTAAGGAGCGAATCAACTACACTACTATTAGGTGCTAGTGAAAGAAAAAGTAAGCTCAATCTAGACAATGTGAGAAATCCTAGAGTACCTAGTAGACAAACAAGTGACTAAGAAAGACACAAGACAGAATGTGTGACTCACAACATCCTGAATAAACCTAAAAACCCTAACACTCCCAAATGCTATATAATGCTAAATATGGAAATAGGGATTTGACAAAACTTAAGCAATAACCTATGTCACACCGCTTAGTGGTAAGATGTAGTCAAAGCCATAGCAAATTGCCTCATGAGAATTGAAAGCCGTCACTGAATGCCCAAAATAAGATAGGAGATCCAAAGAGACTAGCATGATCTATATGATCTCCTCACCTGAAAAGCCTACATCAAAGAGACAGAAGAAACCCATGTCTCGGTATTGGGGTTAGTGAAATAAGATTTAGGTATCTAGTACTGATACACATGACCACTAGGTGCAAAGAACTAATTTGAAGGTTAGCATGATGCATACAAAAGTTCAAGTAAGAAGATCCAACAATGAGCTTGGAGGCACACGGCGAGCGGACAACTCAATGAAGGAAGTGAGTGCCATCTTTAGGAAAGCAACAAATGCCATCCTTGGAAGCTCTATATTGTGGACTGACAAAAGTACCAAAGGAACTCAGAAGTTCTCTCCATGGGTGCACACCTCGATGAAGAAAATGATGACTACCACTTTGAAAAATGATGAAAATCCTTTCTCGGGGTAGCACGTGGGCCAAAACTAAATCTATGAAAGGCAAGTCAACGACGTCGTCCAAAGCCACTAGAAGGTGGATCAAAGAAGCCATTAACAAAATGAGTCATCGGCTAGGCTCTTTAATGTTCATGTCATGAGAAAGACTATGAATATTTGAAGACTTAAAAGCACGGGATCAACACATGCATTTGGCATGCCTAAAGCAAAACTCTACAAGATGTCCATCCTTCTCACAAAATAAGCAATGGTACAAAGGTCTAGTGGTAGATGCAGTCTCGAAGGATGAAGTACCACTCTTGCTCAAAAAAGAAGTCTCTTGGGACAAACAAAAAGAGCCACCACCACTTCTAGTGTTGATGTCAACACTAGGTGCACACATGCCATGAGATGGGCGATGTGTGTTCCTAGAAGCTTGACAACACACTCGACACTCGTGTTTAACACAACAGAAGCAAAACTCAAGTGTGTATCCATCTTTCCTATAAAAGGTGCAATGGTATTTCTTCTTAGAATTTGTACTACAATGTGAGGAAGTATCCTTGTCATTTGAAATCCTTTGGACAACACATGAAGAACCAAAAGAGTCGCAAGACTTGGTGCTCATATCATTGCATACTTTTGATTCAACTTCTTCTATCAAAGAAATACAAGAAGTGCAAAATGACAATAATACATTCTTAGTAAGCTTGGAGAATTCAAAGCATCAATTTTAATTTTCAAGCTAGCACAATTCTTGCTAGAAGATAAATTATCCATAAGCAATTTTTTATTCTCTAAGCACAAACTATAAGAGTTAGCTCCAATCTCAACAATTTTAACCTAGCATTCTCTAATTGCTTAAGATAAGTGAAAATACTTAATTTTAAATTTTTATTTTTAGTTTTAGAATTTTCTAATTGTTCCACACAAGTAGAATGAGCCGATTTCACATTTTCATTTTCAACATGCATGTTTTAACAGAATCACATTCATTACTAGCCAATGACCTAAGATTATCTAGTTCTACCTTAGCACTATCAATCTCATGAAGTAAGGCAATACAAGAATCACATGGCATAATAATTTTCAATTTTAAAGATTCATTTGTGGAGTTTAAGCATGCAAAAAAAATGTTCATTTTACACAAGTCCTTGAGCAATGACTCACAAGATTCACAAGGCATAAGAGACTTTAACCTAGCAATTTTATCAAATAAATCTCTGTTGTCCTTTTCTAGCCCTCCTACTTTCTCCTTAAGCTTAAGTATTTTAGTTGCTACAACTAATGAGTTCTCAAGAAGTTTCTCCTTGCTCACCTTGCATAACTCATGTAGCAGATCATCCATAGAAATATCCTCAAATAGCTCATCATGATCATCCTTGATTGCTACTCTACAATGTCTAGAGCTCTCCTCCTTTTTAGAGTTCAAAAGCTTCTTATCCCTAAAACAAGGACACTTGAAAGAAAATAATCAACCACAAGCTTCGCAGAGGATTTGTTTCCCAATAGCCTTTATTGCCACCATAAACTCAAGCCTCTCATCATAACGGATATCATTAGCGAAGGAACCATAATAAGCAAAGAAACACTCACAATTCCTCATACTACTCGCAATGCTCAAGATCAACTAAGATCTATGAAAAAAGCCAACCGAATTTTGATACCACTTGTAAGAATGATATGGCAAGTTAGAGGGGGGCTGAATGACTATTTCAAAATCTTCCCCAAAGAATCATCAATAACATGCAGCGAAAACACAAATTCACAAGCCTATCAAAGCCAAGAGCCAAAGATCGCAAACTCATAGCAACGTTTCTGCCCCAACCGGTCTGACGCCGGCTTGGGTACAGACTAACCACCAGGCCCTGGTTGGAATGCTCACTTTGGCAGTCTGACTGCTCAACGATTGGACCGCATGGGCACCGGTCTAACCACTCGCCGATCAGACCACTTGGTTCCTTGTGTTATATCCATCACTAACATGTCTTTAGCCCACAACAAGATCAAGAATAGGAGAGAAGAGATCAAAACCAATAAAAACAAGAGTAAATCAACCAAAACAAGAAGACGTCATGAGACATGAACAAAATTGATATATTGTTTTAGAATGAAGATTTTACAACCACTCTATCTGGAGGACAAGAAAACACATCACATCACTCACTCTTCTAACCCTAACCCTATAACACAAGGTTGAAATGAGGTATGGTTGGATAATTGCAAGTCTCCATTCTAACCCGTTAAACATATGAGGCAACCAGCCCCATTAATCTCACACAATACGGGTTTTAGTCACACATTTAACTCATACACGTTTTTCAAAGCATATGAGTTTGAATCTGCTAAGTTTTTAGTCTTTGATCCACTTGACCTTCTCAGCATCTCCTTGTCCTAAACCACTTTCCCAAGCACTGCTTAAACACCGCGATTTTGATCCAAAACAGTTTTTGGTATTTGGTAAATTACCAAAATACCGTCGTCTTAACTTGGTATTCATCTTTTATTGCAAGTAATTACCATGCTCAACGTATGTAGATGCACCAATGGCTTCTCACGTATCGGCAAGTCTCTCCCTTCTGGTTCCACCGGACCACGCTTCAATTGGACCAACCAAGCCACTAAGTACAACTCGTTGCTTGAATATTTTCTTCAAAATTTTTCACCTTCCTTGTGCCATGCTTGAGCTCAACCATCTCACTCAATATCATTGATTGTTCTGAGCCTTAGCTCCTCCTTGAGCATAACCCCTGATTCTCACCATTAACCATAGTTGACTCCAAAGGTTCCTACACATCCAAAGACAAAGAAATAGTCTTCAACATAAGTTCTTCACAATTTGACTCATGTTAACAAAAAATATATATCATGTAACATTAATGCACTAACCAAACACAATTCAAATTATTCCATGACCAAATTCCCAAAATTACAAAAGCAAATTTCTGAGGCCAGTCTGACCGGTCACACACAGTGCAAAAACAACCTACTCTGAAAAATTACAACCAGCAACTAAACTACAGTACTATCAACTGGCGGTCTAATCGACACAGTATAATCGGCAGAACACCAATGGTCTAACCAACAATAAGCCAGCAGTCAGGCCCACGGCTATCCAACGGTAAGACTAGTCTACCTGATAACAAAACCAACAAAAGTGCAAGCTTTGCAAAATTTAAATTTTCACTCTGCAACCTTGGCAATGGTTCATCACAATATTATCTTGGACCTTGTCATATAGTCTTCAATCTCCTCTTTGATGAACCCATTGGTAATTTTTCAAAAATGCAAATAGGATGCGGTTTTAGAAGTAACAGAGTTTGCAAAGAGAATCTCAAAATGGCCATAAAAGAATTAGAAAGACTGAAAATGACCATATGAGCCAAA
This sequence comes from Melocanna baccifera, assembly GCA_036346265.1. NCBI lineage: Eukaryota > Viridiplantae > Streptophyta > Magnoliopsida > Poales > Poaceae > Melocanna > Melocanna baccifera. The sequence continues at coordinate 14,484,990 of CM070695.1, forward strand.
AATTGAGTGAAGTCATTGAAAAGTGCAATTTTTCCACAAAAGACTTCAACTCTACTAAAGAATTTAGAAAATATCACTCTAGACCTATATAAAATGAGTAATTGTTTTCTTTGACCTTGGCTATGATGAGAAAAGCTCAAAAGATCAAGAGACACAACAAAACACAAAAGTTCTAACTTAGTAAGAATTCACACAAAAACTTCTAATCATGCTCAAGATATGTATTTTACCAATTTTTCTACCCCTTTAACAATAGTATCATTAAGATGCATGAAAGAAGATAGATTATAAATGAAATAACATGTTTGTTTTTTATTCATTTTTAGCTTGATAAGGAGCTATGAAAATTATCCAAAGTGACTCTACAAGTATTACACCAAACCATATTATGTAAAATACCTATCTAGATCATAGCATTTCCTTACATAGTAAAGGTAAGCCAAATGAGCAAGAATATAAAATTAAATAGATTTTTAGCATGTTAAGTTGCTCAAAGTCATAATTTAGCCAAAAGTATCCAAAAATAAGCCAAGCCATCCACAACCGCCTCCTAAGTTTCAACCAATTTTCACAATTTTTGTTTTCTTCACTTTAATTTGTCATGTCATGCAAGATGCTTATTCCAACTATCCCAATCAAGAAGCTTACTAGAATGATCATGGTCATCTAAAACTCTTCCCTGAGTTCATACCTAGTGATTGAGTAAGCCATCTCATGAGGAAATATTGGTGAGATCAATTTTTTGCACAAAAAGATATTATTTTTTTATTTTATTTGCTTAATTCCAGAATATTATGCTACTTCTTAATCCATAAGTAATACCCGACATGAGTCATAAAAGCCTAATAGAAGTAAACTCATGCTTTAATAAAGAATAGCATGGCTCAATCTAAACCTCAAATTATATTCAAGACTCAACCTAACCTATTAGACATGGCAAGAATCATATGAAGATCGCTAGAGCAAAACTAGTCATAAAATCCAATAGGACATGTTTAGTTTAAGTTTGTCACATTTAAGCAAGCTAGCATGACAAAAGTTAAACTACATATAGAAAGACATGAACAATCTAGCAAGATTAGCATAAGGCATGGCAAGATGTAAAACAAGATATCATGTCACATGGGGATAATAGTCAAAACTTCATTTAAATTTTATAATGTGAGTTGCTAAAATTTAAATATGCACTTAGGATTGTAAACGAGCTGAGTTTGAACGATCCTGACCTCCCAAGCTTGAGCTCGATAGAAGCTCGAGCGAGTCTAAGTTAGGGTTCAAGCTCGATAGATTTTTTAAAACCAGGAGGCTGCCTTATATAAATCTCTTCTTCTATAAAAAAAACCATTCACAAAAGTACTCTTGATGTCCATTTACAACAACTTAAATCCCTTAGACGTAGCAAATACTAGTAGAATATGAATGACTTTGTAAAGGTCTTTTCAAAATCTAAGTCCTCTACCTAGCAGAAATCTTGAGTTACAAGCCTAGCCTTATTACGAACTACCAACCCATCCTTATTTTGCTTATTTTTTAAAATATATTTTGTACCAATGACATTATCATTTGGAGAAGGTTCAACTAAAGTCCAAACTCAGGAGGTGGTGGAGGAGGGATTTGATCCCCATCCTCCAAGTCAGAGTCAGTAGCGATGAAGATGTTGTTCTGATCATCAGGTACCTATGTACCTACACTATCAGGTCAAGTAACAGAACTAGCCTCATCAAAGGTAACTTCATAAGTCTCAATGATTTTATTAGTACCCAAATTAAAAACATGAAAGTCACGAGAATGAGTAGGCTATCTAAGAAAAAAATATTATTATAACATCTTGATTCACCATGTTTAAGAATAAATCACTTACAATCAAATATCTTGAAATGAGAGATACTAGACTTCTGATCAAAATAGTTTCAAATCCATCGATTGTCATGGATTCTAGGAGGTAAGTAAAAAAAGAAATTGGGGAGTACTTGAGTTGTATCTATCGAATAGATACATGTTGAAAATATTTAATGGGATCTAGTCTTTTAGATTATAGTTTATGATTTTTTTTTGTTAGACTTATTAGTCTAATAGAATGAAACTAAAAGACAAAAATATGAGAAAAAAGAACATGCCGAAGTCCCCATGTCAAGGAAAGGTCATGCGGGAGGGTCTGTTCTTTTCGGCTTTTAAAAGTGGCTTTTGGATTTTGTTACAGTACTTAACTTTTAAAAAGAGTATTTTTTCAAGATATGGTCTACAAGTTAATTATAATACACGTTAAAAACTCAACATCTGTACCATCCAAAATCGTAAGCGATTATCTCTCTATCCGTAATCTTTGTTGCAATCAGCTAAAATTCAAAATTTTTAGTCAAAAATCATAAGCCACAACCATATCACAGGGTCTATTCTTTTTTGCTACGGCTTATGGTTTTTGGCTAAAATTTTTGAATTTTAGCTGTTTGCGACAGAGATTACGGAGAGAAAAACACTCATTTACAATTTTAGATGGTACAGATATTGAGCTTTTAACGTATACTATAATTAACTTATAGACTCCATTTTAAAAAATATTTCGTTTGAAAGTTAGGTACTATAATAAAAACCAAAAACCCAAAAACCGTTTTGAGAAGCTGAAAAAACAGATCCACAGTTTTTTTTAGGTCCACGATGTCATAGATTGACGGTGCCTGTGTATCGTACTGATTCCCTACTGAAGAAAGCCCCTAAGAAACGCAATTCTTCGCTGTTCTTCCTTCCTCCTCTCGCCTATTCTTCCTTCCTCCTCTACGATTGCTCCGCAAATTATTCCCTTCCCAGTCTCATCTGTTGTTCTTTTCTTCCTTCCTCACAATTTGTTGTGCCTCATCACCAGGGACCTCACTGCCGGCGACGGCACACAGCAAGCGAGACCTCCTTCCACACCCAAGTCTTTTACCGTAGGCGTGGGGCGGAGGTCCGTCCTGACTTGGATTAATTTCTTGTTTTGCTGGTAAGGAACCCTAGCTTGATTGGATGGATTGTTATCTTTCTTTCTCCCTGTTCAGTTCGATGCTGGTTTGTTTGCGGGGAAATTGATCGTTTGCCTCTGTCAAAGATGTGTCATTTCAGGATTTGATTAGGTTCTTCTTCTTCATCCGTCCATGGTTTGATTAGGTTCTTCTTCTTCAGGGTGCAAGAGCGATCTCAGTTGAGTAGTCGACCCATAGGATTTGGTACCCAAGGTGAGATGGTGCCGTTTATTTTCCAGAGATTTTGGGGGCTCAACTGAACCCGCACGCCCCTCGTCAAGTTCGGCCCTGGAACTGAAAGATTCAGTGACCATCTCCAATGGATGATGCAGTAGGGAACATTCTCGCGTCTCTCGGCCGCGTACGCCTCGGCGACCTCGCGGCCTTCGAGGGCCTCCCTTCTGACATCTACAAGATATGTGTATCGACTCTGACGCAGTCACTGGCTCAGTATTCGGCGGCCATCATTCAGCTGCCTCCGGCTGAAGGTGCCCTGTTAAGGTCCGGTTTGGACTCCGCTCGCCTTTTCTTCCATCAGCGCGGGTATAATCCGAGCGAGGTTGTCCACTCTGATGACGCCCGCGAGTGGTGCAAGACTTCTGGTTACTATGCAGATCCTCAAATGTGGCTGGAAATGTATGATTACAGGCCTGGTATTACTGCGACGGAGCCCAATGGTGCGATGGAATTGCCCCCATCGGGGCTGGCTGACATTTTTTCGGTGCTTGGGAAAGTTTCCCGAGACATCTTGGATGCGATTAGCTTCTCATTGAGTCTACGAAGCTGCGCGTTTACTGAGATACTCGACAACATGCCCTTGAGAAGCCAGGAAGTATCGTCCTCTGTTCTTTCAGCATGTTGCCATTCAAGGCCGTCGTTTGAAGGAGCACAACAACATAGCATTGCTCCTCAGGATGATGGGCAATTGCTCATGTTTTCTGAGCAGGAGCAACAGATTGATAAAACTTTGCTTACCCTAGTTAAGTCAGATAGGTCAGGCCTATATGTCAAAGATTTGCACGGACACTGGATTCTTGTTGATGGGGACCTTGGTCCAAATGATGTTGTTGTCTATCCTGGCCTTGCACTGTATCAGGAAACTGCTGGCTATGTAAGTCCAGCTGTGCACAGGACAGAGGTTGGAAACTTGCAGGGATGTATGTTTGGAAGGTGTTCTTTTGTGTTCAAACTAATGCCTAGATCAGTTGCAAGGCTGAGTGGTTCAGAGATGAGAGCTGCTGGCCATGGTGTTGATGCTCAGTTTCAGGTCCCAATACCAGTTAATGATTTCATGCAGACAGATCATTCTGCTGATCAACTTTTTCCCAAGAACAATGGACCATCATCACATGTAGAACAGGATGGTAAGTTAATGCCCCCAGTCTTTACTATGTAAACTATACTTGAAGCTGCTACTGTTCCCCACACCGTCGCTATTTCCTCCAGGCTGGCCTCATTAACTTAGGATGCGTGATAATGTGTAAGATACCATTTGTTTGTTCAGAAGAAGAAAAAAATGGCTAAGTGGCACCAATTGATCCTCCTTCCTCACATGTAGCCATTATTTATTTCTTTCTTTGGAACCAACACTTGCTATATTTGGTACATCTTGTCATTAATGTGTTCCCGATAATCTATCCGATACATAATAAGATGCGGTCTCACAAAAGTGTAATTCGTCAAATATGAGTTCTGGGTGGTGGAGTGTGGGGGTGCACAAGTGTGAGGTCCTGGGTTCGAGAGGCCAACAACAAATGGGGCTAATGCAGGCTTTAACGTTAGTTATTCAAACTCGAATTTTATACACAAGAAACTACACACTTAAAACGTCTCTATTTGCTTCAGATAATAAATGTGTTCCTTATAGGCTGCTTTGTGAATACTATTATATACTTTTTTTAGGTTATACGCTTCACTATTATTGATTAACATTATAGGACTTAAGGAGTTCCAAGGGCATGTCAATGGTATAATAAACCTGTTTTGAAATAAGGATACTGTGCTAAATATCGTATCAAGTGGATCCAATTTTCATGACTTCATGGATTACAAAACATGGGGTCTCATAAAACTATATTACTTTAGTTGGGATACCATTTATTGATAACTCGATGAATTGTTTGGTGTAGCATCATTTAACTCTGTGATGAAGAAAAAGAAGGGAAGTACAAGAACAAAGCCACTCCCTCCTTCCAAAAGACTTCGCCTAGAGGCGCAGAGGGTGCTCAAAGAGCGTGTCCAGGATATTGCAGACAAGAAAGGCATCAAACTAAGATTTTGCAGTCTCAAAGAATGTGAAAGCCACATACGTTCATTGGACAGTCCATGTGAGAACAGTAGAGTTGAAATTGGCTGGCCACCAGGGGTTCCATTTGTCCATCCACATGACCTCCCAAACAAGGCAAAGCTCGGGTTTCTGGAAGCTTATGAACCTGGGTGGACTGCCTCCCAGCAAGACATGGAGTTAAGTTTTACTGAACCACGAAAATTGCCTTCTCGTTTAACTTTCTTCATGATGGCATTGCTGAAGGTTTAATAGTGCTTTTTAGGTTGTCGAATCATTTCCATTTTTGAAGGTACAACATACAAGCAGGAGAAACGCTTGGTTTTGGTTGATAGGGACAATAGGTTGTGGTTACCGCCCAAGGCTGTGACCTACCCTATTATCTGAGCTGAGTTACATCTTGGCCCTGTGCTACCACTGTCCAAAACCTGCCTGGAGTGCCAACCACACCAAAAACATGCACTTCAACGTCACCCAGCCACCCAGGCCTTCCAAATGAGCATTTTAAATGGAGTTCTAGTCGCATCTGCACACTGCGTAAGATATGCCAATTTTGTAGATTGTGGACTGTAGGTTGTCCAAATCCAAGTGATTTTGTTCTGCAGTCCTGTGCGCAGCACAGTGGCCCTTAGTTTTCCCTAGATTTCAACATAGAACTGGATTGTGAGTCTGTGCCTGATGTCATATATCCATCTATTGTCAGCCATGGCAATTTTCATTGATTTGTTTTTTCAACTGAAATGCTCTTAGAGGTTTTGCACAATTTATATTAATGCTTGGCCATCAAGCCATCGAGTGTGTTCCAATTGCAGTATTGTCGACTATGCATTTTACTAACAGCTTAAAAATTTTACTGTGCTTTTACATGTTACTATGTACTAACATCCCCACATCTGAATTCTCTCTTCTGCAGGAGCCAGTCTCTGTAAATTTAGATGCATTGCCAACCCTGGATATGTTTTGAATTGCCAAGGTTGGCCAGTAGTTTGATCTCACCTACATGTTGAGGAGGTAGGACTATATACTGACACCCAAATGGCGTTGAAGATACATGTAGCGCTCAGGCATGTTTAAGTGCAACTACCTGCCGTTGTGATTGTAAACGGTGCCTGTGGTTGTATGAATCGGTTACCAGCTTGCAATAATTTCTTCCTTCATTGTTCGTTAACAATTGGTTAATCTGAATGACGAGGAGAGGCGGGTATCATAATGTGTACAAAGATTTTGGTAAGGTAATCTGCAACACTCACCCAAAGCTGAAATTTGTAGGCCCGCGGGAATTTGGGAAAAATTCATGTGTCCCTAGCGGGGCCTCGTGGAAGTAAAGCCTTACTGTTCAGTTCAAAAACCAGGACTGCCCCTTTTGCTTTTGCTAATATTACAAAGCAATTTTGCTGACGTGGACATGACATGGTACTGTTGTTAAAAGAACTCACCTACAAATTTGTGGAAACCTACTGAAGCAGGGCACTATAAAACGACTGAAATAAGAATAGTCAGACGAGCTCTGATGCGAGGAGGTCGTCACAACTGACATGATACACACAAACTTTGAATGACGGGGCAGATCTACTGTGTAAACAACTTGGCTAATGGACATTTCAGGTCCAGATCATACAACTTAATCAATTAGAAGAATAAAACAGTAGAGAAACTTCAGTGTTGTATTTCTGTCAGAACCGGGAGGCACCGCGCACACCAGATTTCAGGTATTTTACACCCATTTAAACATAATGCTGATAAACATTACGCGAGATGCATGGAAGGAAAGCAAAACAATGAACACGATGAGAAAAATTAGTGAAAAAAGAAGCTGACCGGCAAGGCACTCGAACCGGGCGGTTACCAGCTCCCATCTGGGATCTAAGATATATTTTTTTATCCAGAAAAACATGTATTTGTAACCCTGGGTGGTAAAAGGACTGATTGACTACCTTAACCGTACACGCATAAATAAATGAATATACTTCTCCACACCATGTTAGAAAATATACATTTCACGTATATAGAGGCTTTTGAGAGTTGCTCCCGCTGGGCTAGTTCTGCTGAACTAGTCCTGGATTTTGCTCTATCCGGACTAAGCGTACAAACACAAGGTAACCCCCCACACTGGAAACATTGGGAAAGGGAAAATCCCAGCGCTAAATGGAAGAAAAAGAAACATCGAGCTCATCGCTCAAAGCCTAACACTCGTCTGAGACGATTTCGTCCACTTTATCTTCTTCAACTATCTGACCCGAAACTGAATGCAATGCGCCTGAATCTGCACTCTCATCTACAGGCGTCAGCTTATCTTGGTCGCCGATGCTTCTGGCGTTGTCCAACAGATTCTCTTGTTCCGACCCATCATCATCACATGATACAGGCGCTACAGCTGATCTGCTGCTTGTCCCAGGTTCATCCACTGCTGGCAATACAGAAAATTCTGTAGGTGAATTACCTGATCCAGACAATTCGCTTCTCAGAGCGCTGGGGTCAGGAGTAGATCTACAAGACCCATTAGCCATGTTATCTACCGCAGGGGGCTCAGTACTCTGACAACCAGTTTCAGGAGCCTCTGAACTGGACGTGCAAGTCGCAGCAATAGCTTCTGAACCTTCCATGGTTTTGTGTGATTCTTCAAAAGCGGAAGGAAGTAACCCATCTTGCCCCTGACTGCCAGCTGAAGATGATGATGGAGAGTTCAGGTTGAGTGAAGGGGCACTATTATGGTGACCAACAGCAGGAGACGCAGGTGTCGCTTGCATGAATGGTGGTGCTGAAGGAGTAGAGCTATGATCACCTTGCCCAAATGTAACTTTGAAATGCTCTGTCTGGGGAGAAGCTTGCTGGACCTTGTGGACTCTCCTCTTCTTTGGAGCACTCCTTGGGTCCTTTGGGCGAGAAAGGCGAGGTCCTGGGATAAGGAATGGAGGTATTGATGGTTTTCGTTCTCCAAGAAGTAGGCAAACAGACTGAGCAATTGCTGAAACAGTAGCCGGTAGCTCACATTCAGGTGGCTTAGATGGAGGAGCACGCACAGCCTCCTGAAGCCAATGTGGTAGCTTGTTTGATTTTGAACTTCCAATGTCACCGGAGTTCTCAAGTAGAGGATTTGAGTGCTTTGTTTGATTCACATTCATCTCCGCGGGTTGTTTGCCTAAATTCACAAGCCGCTGCATCTCATGAAACATATTGGGTTGCCCATCTGAAACACCATGAAGAATGTTCTCATGAGAACTTGATCCAAATTCTTTCTGCTGAATGGAACTATTGTCTTGTCTGTTTATGGTAAGTGAGCCAATGCTTTCCTTCATAAAAGGGTTTGGCACAAACGGTGGGACAAATCCAACATCAGGTTTCTCCCACTTGTCAAATGTGCTGCCAGGAAAATCTCCACAATAACCTGGTTTATGCTTGAAATCCTGCCATGGTGTCAATGATGGACCACCCTCACTTGAATTCATGTAATTAGTAGGCTCAACATGAGGAAATCTGGATGGTACATCACTGCAACCTAACTGAATATCAGTTAGGTGGGAGTGCAACCTAGGCGGCTCCATCAGTTTGGAGAAGTTACTCCCATTCAGTGCACGAGACATCATTGCATCAGATATTCCAGGAAATGATGTGTTGTTGGAACTTCTGGTGGCTGTAGACATTGGTTCCTCTATAATTTTCTGCTCCTCCAAAATCCATCTCGAAGCCAGCTCTTCGTTAGTTCGGTGATTCAAAAACTTCAACTTTGGATCTCTAAGCATGGCATCCCAATTACCCTTTCCATGCCTACGAACTCCAATCCACAAAGCATCAAGTTCATCTTCTGACCAATAATCCGGTTTTGACCTCCTCTTCAAGAATTTGTTTGTGGCATACTGAGCACGCATCATTATATTGTCCAAGACCTTCTTATGATTTTCAGGCATGGCTGAGTGAATTGATTGAACTGGACTAATACCCAGCCCTGGAAGGCCAGACATGTCTGCCATGAACTTGTGCTTTTGCTTTGAAGTTCCAGCAATATCCGCCATCAAGTTTGGTAGCAATGAACTATTTGGCAACTCTGGGACAGAATTACGTACATATTCCTTATTAGTGCCCAGTGACAAGTTGGGAAATAGATCTGGTACCAACTTCATATGCTTCAGTGGAATATTGTCTTCCAGACTAAAGTTCGGAAGACCCAACTTCCCTTTGAATGAAGTGAAGGAAGACCCAGGATTTTCGACAGTATCACACAGCCCTTTCCCAGATATAGGAGGAATCTGCACACAAGAACTTTGTTATTATTTTTTCTGCTAATCAATGTAGCTTTTAACTTGATTAAAACCAAACGGCGTGCTCTGTTCAAGAATGATTATTCTTTGCTCTAGCAACAGTATACCCACAAAATCAAATTACAAAAAAAAATCAATCAGGTTGCTTGCAACATTTCCTCCTAATATAAATAGATTAGGCTAGTATAACTTTTGACTTCGGAATAAAGAAACATGTACAATGATTAAGTGACTATATGAAATGATGCAGAGGACAGGCGAGTAAAAGAAAAAGGAGCATTGCCAAATAGAGAAGAGGACATACGGGATGGAAGGGGAAGTAACTATCTGGAATGATGTTGTTCAGCCTTCGCAAAGCCTCTTCGGATGAACCAGGAAACATGGGTTTACTAGGAGCTGATTGGACATCATTTTTTTGTTCACTAGAATGGTCAGCACCAGGAGTTGACAGCGGTTTATTTGCTACTTCACCACTAGCTCTTTGTTGCTCCTTCACGCTTGGCCCACCAACTGAATTTTTGTATGAGTTCATCTGATCAGCATTTGGAGCACAAAGGCCAAGGACGGGTAAGAGGTGATGTGGAGTCCCTGGATTTAGGACATCTTTCGCCTTTGAGTGGTGCTTCGATGAAACAGCATTTCCGGAAAGTTTGGCATAAAGCTCTTGTGCAATTTCAGGATATCTCTTTGATTTTTTCGAGGATTGCTTCATTTCTGCGGTAGATTCACTGAAACGTTTAGCCCCAGATGGCTGTGCAGAATTGGGATCTTCTACAATTCTCAAAGGATTTACACCATGTTCATTAACACTAGAGTCATATACTTTTATGAACTCTTCAAGCTTATCATCAGCATAGTTCTTGATTGTGTACCGCTGAGCAATCCTTTCCTTTTGTCTAGCTCGGAGCTTTCCACTGTTACAATCAGAAGTAAATCAATGTCTGAAGAAGAAAAATGCACATGCAAAAGCAAGTATATGGGTCCCCAGCCTGTGCATGAGAGAAGGGGGAGGGGGGAATATGGGGAGGGACATACTATTTTTCCTTCAAAGCCAGTCCAGCAGCAGTGTATTCTCGCTTTGGTTCATCCCCCTCATCAGAGTCCTGTATACCAATATCAGCAAATCATTGCACAACTGCATACACTACTGAAATATAAGAGTGCAAGGCAAATAGCAAATGAAAAACTACAATGCAGTCAAATATCTTTGGGAGTCTCAGAATGTAATCATGCAATATTACTTATGGTAAACTATTAAGGAACTCTGTGATATCTATCTGAATTATAAGGAAAAACGTAGGCATTAATATAAGCAAGTTCCATTGGACATATGATCCTTCAAGACCCTCAAGTTTGTACGGTGTCTGATCATTGGAATTGAACAAATACTTACTCATTTTGTCAACAAGGTCAAAAGATACACATTACAGACCACCAATGGTCAGTTCAAAACACTCCCTTGGTTCTCAAATACCTGGGCACTTGAGTTTTGACCTTTGACTAAATCACACATACAAAGGTAATCATGCTTTGGATAAAATGTGACCCAAATACCCTCTAATAAGATCACAAGCACAAACAACGAGGTAGTGAAGTGATGGGAGATGGGTATAGTTAGTAGGGTTAGTTCCAGGACAAAAATTTTGATCAAAAGTTATAAGTATTTGAAAATGGAGGGAGTATATACATTAATCTACGTGACAGTACTGTTAGATCTATGAATGAATAAATGAATCGCACATGTATTACACAGCTCAATAGACAATATATAGTACAAGACTCAAGAGACACAATTAAACCCTATAAACTAGGAAAAGACACAGATACCCTTGTATCCTTAACACCCCCCTCAAATGCAAGACGTATACAAAAGCATTGCATTTGAAAGAGTTGACACTAAAATAGAGAAAATCCAAAATCCAAGTCTTAAAGACGTCGTCGTAGCGTGCGGCTCTTGAAAGTTGTGTCGAAACCAGAAGAACTTCATCTGAGATCATGCGGCATCCCATAAAGCATGTGTGCAGACTCAGAGCACATGGACTTGGTTCACGGGGAAGGCGAACCGTCAACCGGCGCAGGTGCGGGGTGACGTCTATGGGCACGTGGCGCGAGGCGTCGCTTCGGATGGTGTGCGAGCGCGGGCAAGGCAGCGGCTAACCAATGGGAAGACGACGGCGAGGATGGGAACGGCGGTGGCTGGCTGGAAGGCAGCGCGGAAACTCACCGGCGTTGGCAGAGAGCACGGCAACGACGCCAGGGGCAAAGAAGACGACAGCAGCGACCGAGGTAGAAAACACGAAGAAGACGACAGCAGCGACCGAGGTAGAAAACCACGACGGCGGCGCCAAGATCGACGGCAAGGCAAGGCAAGCGGCTCGGGGCGGCGAACTCGAGGCACGGGCTCGACTTTTAAGCACGGACCCCAAAGAGTCCATGGAGAGCACGGGGATGGCGGCGGCTCAGGCACGGACACCGAGTTAATTTACTAGGTGGTCTGTCGATTGTCGAATACTTACTATCTGTGATTCTGTTATTTATTTATATACATGTACTTATTTATTCTCTCGTTCTTCGCAGATGGTTCATTATATTGGTCTCAAACCGGAAGGGAGAACTGGCGAATCAAGCAATTTGCTATTCAATATTACGGTTTTCTCGGTTTCTCAATTCCTTATAAAAATTCATTAATTTCTTTTTTTAATCTTTATTACATATATATAAACGTATCACTGTATTAGCATTTTTGGGAAAATGGCGAATCACGGTATCGTCGTATCGTGTATCCGTACCGGTATCGGAGTATCCAGGCAACATAGTGTGCCAAAGAGCTAAACATCCAAGAAACATACAAACATGAAACAAAAAAGCTAAGAAATTAATTTTGTGTTTCAACAATTGAACCACCAAATTTCCATTTCATCTTGGACAATTTCTGAAATTAATTGTGGTACAAATTTAATGCAACACATTCCTTAATAAAAATACACAAATGAAGTATGGGGCATATCCAGTGAAAATTGCTAAATTGTGAATATTCTTTGAAATTTTGGTGTGGAAGTTTTCAAACAATCATAAATAATTATCAGAGATTGGGGGGCATTTTCTATATCCATGCGGAATTTCAAGATCAAACTCAATTGCATTTTTGAGATACAGAAGAACAAATACTAAGTGAATCACATCAAATGAGATTTGAGTTTTCCCATGAAATTTGTAGAGATGTCGATGATGTCTTTCCCTATCACTGTTAATTTTTTTAGAATGTTTAACTTACACCCAATTTTCACGAAATTTGCATAAAGTTGGCTATTTTCACTAGGCATTGACCTCATGAAATGCTGCTTAGTAAATTACAATGGATCATGCATGTTTTAACTGACATGAAATCACTTGTCCCATATGTCTCTTTTTTTATGTTCTATATTACCAAAAGTGTGTTGGGTGCTGGGCCTCACCACACCTGCCTCAAGGCTCAGAGCAAGGCTACGCAGCCCCCTCGCCTTGCAATGGCTGGCGGCCGCAATAACCTATAGGCCATTTTACTGTTCAATAATGCAAATCCCACCACATATTTTTTCTCAAAGTTTGCTCAAATCTCTAGGAGATAAAACAAATAGACGATGCTGATATCAGGTGTACTACGCCCACGCTTAGAAAGTACATGTCCTTTTTGCAAAACTATATGCTCATTGGGTTATAACATTATTATGCCGCAATCCAATGGATTATGGTGGCTAAAATTATGAAGATTTATTCACTACTCACTTGCTAGGAGAGTAGATCTCCTATGTGATATTTACCAGCCAGGTATAGTTTTCATGCTGTTAGTAGTCAAGCAGTAAATGAACCAGCAGTGTTTCCTGATCAAAAGAAAAAATATATATGCGAAACAAGGTTACGTCCAACATGAAAGTACCTCACTTAAAGCTTCATTGGGAATAGTTGCAAATGTTTCCCTGTAAGAAACAGCCTTCCTTAAACGCTTGCCTCGACCAAGAGATGCCTCCTCCTCAATTTGATACTGCTCCCATCTGAAATGCCAATTTGCAATTAGTAACAAATCATCATGCTGTGCGTGTAGAGAGAGAGCGCACTAAGCACCAATTATAGCAAATAAAGTAACAACCATGGCCTTTCATTGTCTCACTTAGACCTTGTTTGGTTGGGCCGGGTTCCTGGGCCATCTAGACCCATCCAAACAAGGCCTTAATATTTAAGTACAAACAAGAAAGGGTCTGACTGTGAAATTTTTCTAAGTTATGAGGTTTTGGTGAACACATGGGCACCAGACCCCATTTGTTCTGCATAACTGCAAAATTTTAAGTAGTGCATGATGCACTTTTCACAAATGATGGTTCGTGCTACCACAAAATTTGACTCCACTGTGATAGAACATAAAATTTCATAAGCTGGTATGTATCGTGGTGCTAACCTATCCAATTGCATACATGCTAGAATTTTGTTTTCCTTTTTGACTTCTCAAGTTATGATGTAAACAAGAAAAGAAAAAACATAAAGCAAAAGACCACCACCGCCAATAGATAGCCAAGAGAAATATAAAGTACATGGCATTGTAGAGCACCTGACACGTAAAAGTTTATCCCATTCATTTTCTTCCACATGATTAGCTGCATCCTGCTTTGTTTCAGATGCATGCTCGCAACCATCATTGTCAATATTTGGAATATCCTCAGTGGCACCAGGATCATCATTCAGCTCATCGCTCCAATCTATTGACTGCTTAACAGATGAAGGTAAAAGAAAGTATTAATTGAGACATCCAGAGAAGCTATCCATTGCACAAAGTAAAACCTACATCACAATAACAGTGGTAGCCACCATACAACAACAACAATAAAATCTTTTGTTAGGAATGAAACCTCCTTCAAGATCAAAGAGACGAGTCTTAAAAACTTACAATGCTAAAACCTTAAACTGTACAACCTGCCAACTAAACCTAGAGTTTAAAACACTACCCCTAAACTTTTTTATGGTTCAGGTACGTGGATGCTAACTTCCGTGCACTCCTATTCAAAACTAATTCTTTAGATACATTACAATCCTTCAAGTCTCTTTTAACTACTTCCTCTCACATCAATAAGGCTGTAAAAAAACCTCGAGATTCGCGAGCTACTCAAGTTCGGCTCGTTCTAGGCTCGATTCAAGCTCGGCTCGAGCTTTAAATGAGCCGAACTTGAGCTTGATTTCAAACTCGCGAGCTTCACCGAGCCGAGCTCGAATAATTCGCGAGTCTCGATTCGAGCTTAAATAGTGATGCATATTAACTCTTACCGAGCTTACCCGAGCCGAACTCGAGCTCGAGCTTTCCTTATTATTGAAAATTAATGTATATTTGAATTATTTTAACTGCTATCGAGCTTACTCGAGCTGAGCTCGAGTCGAATCTTTCTTATTTTTGAAAATTAGTGCATAATAAATTATTTTAATTGTTATCGAGCTTCAACGAGCCAAGCTCGAACCTACTCGAGCTTAGACCGAGCCAAGCTCAAGCCCAGGTTCAAGCTCGGACCTCGGCTCGAGCTCGGCTCGAGCTTCTACCGAGCTTGAGCCTAGAAGGCCAAGCTCGCTCGAGCTCGATTCGTTTACAGCCTTACACGTCAATCTTGGTCGACCACCGCTTCTTACGTTTTCAATACGTCTTAAAATTTCAGTACGTACCGGTGCCTCAGGAGGCCTGCGTTGGAGATGTCCAAACCATCTCAAGCGATGTTGAATAAGCTTCTCTTCAATTGGTGCTACTCCCACTCTATCACGTATATCATCATTGCGGATGCGATCCTGCCTTGTGTGATCACATATCCACTGCATCATCCTCATCTCCGCTACACTCATCTTTTGTACATGTTGTCTTTTAGTCGCCCAACATTCTGCTCTATATAGCATCGCGGGTCTGATCGTTGCCCTATAGAACTTGTTCTTTAACTTTTGGGAGACTTTTTTGTCACGGAACACCAGATGCTTGGCGCCATTTCACCCACCTCGCTCTTATCCTGTGGCTCACGTCTTCATCAATCTCACCGTCCTACTGTAGCATCAATCCCAAATAACGAAATGTGTCCTTCCTAGGCACTACTTATCCATCTAACCTAACATCCCCATCATCTGCCCTAGCACCACTGAATCACACCTCATATATTCAGTTTTAGTCCTACTAAGTCTAAATCTCTTCAATTCTAAGGTCTTCCTCCACAACTCCAGATTTCTATCAACATCTATCCTACTCTTATCAACTAGCACCACATCATCAGCAAAAAGCATACATCAAGGGATATCTCCTTGTATGTCCCACGTGATCTCATCTATCACTAAAGCAAAAATGTATAGGCTCAATGCTGACCCTTGGTGTAGTCCTATCTTAATAGAGAAGTCATTAGTAACACTACCACATATTCTAACATTAGTCACAACATCTCCGTACATGTCCTTAATAAGGGTAATATATTTTGTTACAACTTTTTTCCTTTGGAGCGCCCACTATATGACCTTCCTTAACACTTTGTCATAAGCTTTCTCCAAATCAATAAACACCATGTGAAGATCCTTCTTTTGCTCCCTATATCTCTCCACCAACTGTCGTACCAAGAAAATCGTCTCCGTAGTCGACCTCCTAGGCATAAAACCAAATTGATTTATCATCCCGCTAGCCATTTTTCTTAAATGGTGCTCAATCACTTGCTCCCAAAGCTTCATTATGTGGCTCATTAGCTTAATTTCTCTATAACTAGTACAACTTTGAATATCTCCTTTATTTTTGAAAATTGGTACTAATATGCTCCGCCACTCGTTTGGCATCTTGTTCAACCTAAAATGCTATTGAACAAATTAGTTAACCAAACAACTGCTACTTCTCCTAAGCATTTCCACACCTCAATAGGGATATTATCAGGCTCTAACACCTTATCCACTTTCATCCTTTTTAAGGCATCTTTTACTTCCGACTCCTGGATCCTTCGAACAAACCGTATATCGGTGTCGTCAAAAGTATCATCCAGTTCAATCATACTATCGTCATTGTCATGATTGAATAGCTTGTCGAAATAATCTCTCCACCTGTCATTGATCTCCTCATCTTTCACCAAAAGTCTATTAGTGTCGTCTTGATGCATTTAACTAAGTTGAAATCTCGTCTTCCTTTCTCGAAGTTTAGCCATCTTGTAGACATCCTTCTCACCCTCCTTTGCTCCTATCAAGATGCATGTGCTTGTAACATATCTTCTCTCCGATAGCCTTTTACACTTCCTCGTTCTACCATCACGTGTCTTTAGCTTCACCTCTTGTCCCTCGGGTCACTCCAAGCACCTCTGTAGCCACTTTCCTAATACGAGATGCCATCTCTGTCCACATATTATTCGCTTCGCTATTGGCTTCTCCCACGTCACATACCCCTTCCGCAATCATTCTCTCCTTAAACGTCTGTGTGGTGTCCCCTTTGAGTTTCCACTTCATCCTTGAAACTCTGGTGATCTTAGCCTGTCAAACCTGTAACCTAAAACATAAGTCGAAGACTAGCAACTTATGTTACTATACAACACAATCTCCAGGTATAACCTTACAGTTCATACAGGCTTGTTTGTCCCCCCTCCTAACAAGGACAAAATTGATTTGGCTTGAATGCTGACCACTACTAAAGGTAACTAAATGGGAACGTCTCTTTCTAAAAAACGGTGTTAACTATCATGAAATCATAGGCTACGGCAAAGTTTAAGATATCATCTCCCTCTTGATTCTTATCACTAATACCAAAACCCCCATACACCTTTCAAACCCCCCCCCAAAAAAAAAAAAAACTGGTTGTACCGACATGACCATTGAAATCACCTCCTGAGAAGTTTCACTTCTCGTTGTTAGGCATACTTCTAATCATTTCACCTAGGTCATCCCAAAATTGCCTCTTAGCGGCCTCATTCAGACCTACTTGTGGAGCATATACACTAACAACATTCAAAACTAAATCGCCAAGGATTAGCTTGACCAAGATAATCCTATCCCCTGTCTCCTCACGTCAACAACTCCGCTCTTGAGGCGCTTATCGATTAAGATGCTCACTCCATTCTTCTTTCATTCTGTTTCAGTGTACCACAACTTGAAGCCAGTATGCTCCACCTCCTTCACCTTTTGACCCACCCATTTAATCTCTTGAACGCACAAGATATTTATACGTCTCATAATCGTCATATCAACTACTTCTCTTAACTTACCTGTTAAAGACCCTACATTCCAACTACCCATACAAATCATACTCTCCTCGGCTAACTTCCTTGCCCCTCACACTCGTCGAGTAAAGTGCGAAGACCTTTGCATATTTTCCACTACATCCGGGCACCTACGTAGTGCGTCACTAAGGGAGTGACGTCTCTGTCCTTACTCATTTATCACCACCCAGGTTCCAATATGATGCATCACTAAGAAAGTTACACATCAATGAACTAACTATTATGGGTTTCATTCCATGAAAAGATGGCTTAATTTTACATTAGCTCGCCAAGCCTAACACAATCCTCCTCCTTTTTCCTGACTTGAGACAGGCTATGTAGAAAACTACCAGAAGAAAAAACAAAGAAATGTAATTGTTAAGGCGGTCTAAGAACTAAAGACCAAAATTAGTGGATGAATCTGTCTGTAACAGAATACTGAACAAAATCCAATCGAACGATACTGGTTAGGATTTCCAAACTAAGTGAAGCTTCCCCAAGTGAACTACAACAATTTGGTTAAACATGGACAAGACAACATTCATGATACCATAATCTACCAGGAAGTCATTGCATAGATATTCATTATTAGAAGGCGACAGACTATGAATTAAATTACCTTAACAGTGCCAAGCATATCGTTGTCCAAGTCTCCATCAGTGCTTTCAGCTACTGTTGATGGAAGGTTGGATCTATCAAGAAGCTTCATGATAGCATTTTCATCCCAAATAAGTTTAGTAGAACCACCAACACATTTGTCCTCATAAACATCACCTAGGCCACCAGTTCTCCTCCTATGCTTAAACTCAACATCAGCTACATCATGTTTAGCACCAGAAGCTTCATTATTAACATTTGCACCATCGCTATTCCTGAAGAGTTCCTCTGTTCCCCAGCGAATGATATCTTCCACTTCCTTCTGTGATTCTGATTTGTTAACAAAAAGTTGATCAAGCATCAATTTCTTCTTCGCGAGTTGCAAGATACGCTCCTCAACACTAGCACGTACTACAAGCCTGTAAACTAAAAGCCTGTTTGACTGTCCAATTCTGTGTGCTCTATTCATCGCCTGTATATCAGCATGTGGATTGAAATCAGAATCATATATGATAACAGTGTCTGCAGTTGCCAAATTAATCCCAAGCCCACATGACCGTGTAGATAGCAAGAATACAAAACGAGTCTTGTCCTGATTAAAACGAGCAATCGCTGCCTGGCGGTCTGCCACAGATACCGAACCATCCACTCTTTCCAATGTTTTAGGACCAAACTCTAAAGTCAAATAATCTTCAAGAATGTCAAGGAGTTTTGTCATCTGCGAAAAAATAAGAACACGATGACCATCCCTGTGTAACATTTTAAGCATAGAGTGCAACAAAGTTAACTTTGCTGAGGCCTTTATTTGCATTTCGTGCAAAAACTCTGGTGAACCTGATTCAGGTTCAGTTCCAGGAATAAGATACGGATGGTTGCAGACTTTCCGAAGCTGCATCACTATGTTGAGCAATGACTGATGAGCACCACCTTTTCCAATGTTGCGCAATACTTGGTAGTTCTTGGTAAGCATAGCACGATAGTATTCAGCCTGGATTGATGTCAATTCAACAGGTACCATTCGCTCGGTCTTCGGGGGGATATTTTGCATTGCATCTTTTTTCAGCCTTCGAAGCATATGTGGAGCTACAAGTTTCTTCAGCTCCTCCACTTTCTCTGCTGTTGTAAGGTCGTTAAACTTCTCCTCAAACGATGCTAGAGAAGGGAAAGAAGCAGGTTGTAAGAAGTTCAACAAGTTATACATTTCACCAATGTTGTTCTGTAAGGGAGTTCCAGTCAACAAAACCCTGTGCCGAAATGAAAATGTATTGAGCAAACTGAAAAGTTTGCTGCTAGAATTCTTCAGACGATGGCCCTCATCAACTATAAGAACTTCCCATGACACAGAACGAAGATATGCAGCATCAACAAGCACCATTTCATAAGTGGTGAGCAAAACATTGAACTTATGAGACTTCTTGGCTTTACCTATGCGGCTTGCATCACCCGCATGCCACTCATATTGACGAATGATAGATCTTGCCCGTGCAGAACCATGATACTCCACAACATTTAAATCAGGTGCCCAAGATGCAAATTCAGCCATCCAGTTGGGCATAGTAGAAAGAGGAACCAAGACAAGACATGGCAAGTTAATCTTAAATTCACAACAAAGGGATGATAGAAAAGCACAGGCTGACACTGTCTTTCCAAGACCCATCTCATCAGCAAGGATAACATTTTTTGACTTGTACCAACATTTACGTAGCCAGTTCAATGCTTCCAGTTGATGAGGGAAGAGCATGCCACCCTGAAGTTCTTTTGGCTGCTCAACCAACACATTGAGCTCTTGGCAGTCTCTTGCATTTGCATAGCCATCATCCATATCCTTATCCAAAACCTGGCATTCAAAATTTTTGAATTGAGTGACCAAATGGATATACTTCACCATGGTAGGTTCATCTAATCTTTCCCAAGTGCATTCATCATAAGGAAGGCTACACCATTTGATCAAAGCTTCTTCTACTTCATCTAAGGAAACACGCAGAGCAATAGCTCGTTGCGGTTGGCACCATTGTTCCTTGCAAATGTTTATCAAACCTGTTCCATACTTTGCTTTGTAATTTTCTAGTTTCCTTTTTGCTAATGTTTTTAGTTCAGATTCAGAAACCCAGCTGTTGTGAATGTTTGATTTTCCAACCCATTTGACCAAAAATTCATATGCAGTACCATCATGGTCCTTTCCTGCAATTTCTTCTATTTTTCCATGTACTTTACTTTCAGGCATATGCTCTTGTTTGGTCTGGACTATTGGATCAGCTTTGGAAACTGAAAGATCGATGTCATCCTTTCCTGCTGGAATATCAGATACTGTCTTGTGTTCACCATTTATTGAAGCTGTCACATTTTCTCCTACTATTCCAGCATCTTTTGCTGTGATGGTTTGATCAGTGGAACATACTGATATTGTCTTCGTGAATTCTTCTGGGTTCAGCAACTCCTTATTTTCACGGGATTTATCATTACTCTTCTTTTGCTCTTCAACACCATCCAAATGATTTTCACCGCCACGATTTGCAGATTCATCAGCATATACATCCTCCAGAGTGGTATTGGTATCATTGTTAGAAGACTGTGTTCCTTCATGGAAACTATTTGGAATGACATGGCTAGTTTCTAGCGCACTGGAAGCACCAGGAGGGGTCATATCTTCCAGCTGCAAATTACTTGACTCAATATGCTCTGATGAAGCATGGAGCGGTGAAATAATTTGGCTTGTCTGAAGCCGACAGCCTAGGATGCGATCAACCTAAGGAAAGAGCAGTGTTTTTATGATAATCAGAAAATATATTATGGGACAGAGCGAAGCTGGAAAAATGATTGGATGAAGATACAGTGTATATAGATAAGGTAGTGGCATAGTGCAGCTACGGTGCTACCATACATCACTACCTACAGTAGTAGATAATTGCCAGAACGAACCTGCAGATCCTCCTGAGGAGCCACTATTTTGTCACCTACCACACTTTGCTCCTGCACCATTTTTTCACGTATATGAACGGCATTCTGAACATAAGTACGTCAGAAAATTAGGACATGGGATAAGAGTGCAAGCATCAAATAAGGTGTTCATCATGTGACAGAAAATGGCATGAATTAAGACACCAACAGACATCAGAAAAAGCAGCGAAGGCTAATAGCCTAATAAGGGAAGCAACCAAAGACAGATGATCAGAAAACGCTGCCACGGGAAAAAATATACCCGGTGATAAAAGGAAAAAATAATCATGCCAGCTTTATGTTGGGGAAGTACAAAAGCTACCATTGTCTCTTTGTCTGTATGCTAAAAAAGCAAAAACATCAGCAAATTGACAAGATGGCTTTAAAAGGCCAAACTTTAAATGAGCACATACAGCTAATTCTATGTATTTTTCCAGGTAAGATCAGAAAACAGATATAATAGTAAAGAATAATATTAAAGAATTGTTAATACTGGCAAGCTTGCTGAGAAAATTTTGCGGCCACATGCTAAATTATTCAGCTTATTCATAAAATAAGAGCTATAATTGAAACAAAAAATAGATTAAGCAAATTATAACAGAAAAGGTGTCAATTCTAACAAAAAGAAAAAGAAACCGCAGAAAAAGGAAATTGTAGTAAAATGTACATATAATAAATGTGGCACAATTAGAAAGAAAGAAACACAAGATAGATATCTTGAGTGGACAACATAACGAATGTGTTCGCCAAGGTATACCAACGAGGAAATCACTCAGGAGCATTTCTGGAAAGGCGCAATATATAAAAAAAATGCATTTGCCAGGTGAATATTAGGACATAACAAAGTGTTGTTTGAATACCTCAGAATGTCTTTCATCAACAAATTTCACTTTCTTTTTTCCTTTCTTGGTACTAGATGTAGGTGTTCTTCCATTCAACGATTTTCTTTTTGGTGGTGATTCGCTGTGATCAAGAGATGTGGATGGTTCCATTGAGGAAACACTGTCAGCATCCGTAGCCAAATATTTGAGCTTTTTTGCTTCAGATCTCTTGCTTTCTCTTTGGCTATGTTGCCTCTTGCTTTTAGATTTCTTTGGAGACAAATCCGTGGGGCGCGGATGTTTCTTCATTTTCAAAGCATTTCCATGTTTCTCCTGTTTCTCTTCCGAAGACTTCCCGAGGAATCCTGACTTCAAGGGCTTGCTATTTGCAGATAGTTCCTTGGTCGATCGCTTCTTCAAATGTAATATCAATGGCTTCTTTTTCTCAACGCCATTATCCTTCATACTAAGGTCACCCTCCTTTAATGCACCACCACATGACAGTTTTCCTTGTTCGTTTGATTCAGTTTTCTCTTGTGTGGGGCTCCAGGTGCTAAAAGAGACTTTGTTATGGGGAGATGGGCTATTTGATGTATTGCTTGTACACGTTCTCCTTGCTCTTTCACGTTTAGAAGTGTCAGCATCTGCATTGCCTAACAACTTCAAGCTAACTTTTTTCGTACGACATCTTGGACATTGCCAATTCCCAGGAGGTGCACGCTATAGAAATGGAAGAATGCAAAGAGATAAAAACTAATCAGTACACCGCAAAAAAATATCTACTCAAACAACAGAAATGATTCAAACCTTGAGAGGAGGATCAAGACATTCCAAGTGGTACGTTCGTGGACAGCTATCACAACATAGCAAATTGCCACCAAGATCACATTCTACGCACTCATAGAAATACTGAAGAAACAAACAGAACGTACATGTAAGAAGACTTGAACAGCATAACAGAGGTGACATACAAAGTAATGCAAAGAAAATAACAGTGTATAAAGCCTTGAACTTGCAATAACTATGTACTTGCCACATGGATCACCGGAGAAAGATGTAATTGCTCAGCTGAAATTCAGTATTTATAACTTTATGTTAAAAAAATTGCAGTTGCAGTTGCCTAGAAGCCCACACGGATGTATGGTGACCTAATAAGATCTTTGGTTCCAGTATAGTTTGCAGGCATGTAGCTTGGATACAATGACACCGCAAGAGTTCAGTCATATCCCCATTACGTGCCAAATAAGCAAGTGTTAACATATCTGACTGACTGTTGCAGGCATGAGAGAGTTCACATGTTAATAAAACATGCAAGCTCCTATTTCAGAAAATTTTCTCTTGACTTACAGTATTTGTGTGAAGAAATTTCCTGAACTCTTAAAATCCAGGTGCCTCACCTAAGCCATAGTATGTGTGATCAATGAGAAAAGTATTTTATACATTGGCTGCATTGGAAATTTTATTGTTTTAACCTTTAGCTTGCATTTACATGGAAACAAAACACATGCAAGTACCTTAAGAAGTAAATCACAAACAATGTCCACGTAACAGACTAACAGGCAAACTACAAATGAAAAGGTATTAGAGGAGAAATTCACCCCATCACGCCCTCTTATCTTCTTGGCAGATGGAGAAATGTTAGTGCCATGCTTGACCTTGAACTTCTTTTTGATGGAACCATTGTTCATTGGAGAGTCCGATGTTGGTGAGGTAGCCTCCTGCTGATTTGATGGGCCAACTTTTAACTTGCTTCGTTTTCTTTTGTATTTCAAAACCCAATTTCCATCTGCTGCACTATCACATAAAGAGCTCCTCTCCTTCATCGTTGGAGTATCGCCGTCACATGCTGCTAGGAACAGAAGAATGCATTTCTGTATTAGTAGCTAAAAATTGTCAAAATATACAGCCTTAATTCAATAAACTAAATTCCATGTACAGTTAGAAATACCTATGCACTAGCATACTAGTCTCAAGTGAGATCAAGCATTAGAGCACACCACTGACGTATTAGAACTACCAAGCACTTGAGGTATACGAATTACTCCAAAACTATTTGTATAATGTTATTATATCAAAATGAAGCATTAGTTGATGAACAGTTCTAATCAAACTGAAGGTTATTATCTGTCTTTGTTAGAATGCGATCTGAGGATAAACACTTACTGCAAGCCAAAAAAAAAAACAGCCACCTATTGCAACACACAAACGGCAATACATGGATTATTGGTTCCAGTGAATGCTTTGTTTTTCTTTATACCATATTACGGAAGAGCAAATGCACATATACACCTCAACAAGCCGAAACTCATGGTGTGCAATAAAATGAACAAAGCAAAACATTTTTACTACGGAAACTCCCGTAAGAAAGCTAAACCACAGAAAACTAGGCTAACCAGAACATAATAGACAAAATCATCGGCTGTTACTTGTAAATAATATCACACAGCTAAAGCATAACCTATAAAGGAAGCATGCAATAAATAGCCAAATTCCACTCAGAAACCTCACACAAAACCTGCCATCCTAATCACCAATACAAAACTGGCCAGCATTACTCACCTCCGTGATATGTTACTACCAAACCTACCATAAATTCCCCATGTTGTGTGCTCTTAAATCCACGTTAGGAACCTACCATAACCGTAACCTAGCGTACCACACGACTAGCGCTCTAATTGGATCATGGCAAACACAAGCATAACGATTCCACTCCCTGGTTCTGTCATTAGCCGAAACACCCCCATGCTTCACCCCGTGGCCTATTGCCATCACAAATCTCCAAAATTCCACCGCAGTTTACTCTCTTCCAGACCCTAGTACAGAAACCTAACTAATGAACGAGCTAGCACGCAGGCAACTACGACCAGCTCCTAGTCGGATCACACGAACAGAAGCATCGCACATCGCACTTGCTCACACAAGCTCGCCGCAGGCTAACAAATTACAAACCTACCACCCAAACGCACCAAGCCCAAAGCCAAACCCAAATCGGAATCTCTAAGCGCCCACCACTCCATCCACGGGTCAAATGCCTCGACAGACAAATTCCTGAGAAACCCCCCACGTAAACCCACCCAAACAGATGCTGAATCGCCGCGCCGAGACGAGAGAACCGGCTCACCTCCCGAGGCCGCCGCAGCGCCCCCCGAAATCAAGCCGGATCGACGGAGGCCCGGCGGATCGCGCGGCGCGGAGGCCCCCCGGAGCGGCGCGGGGGCGGGGCCGAGCGGAGCAGAGGCGGCGAGTGCTAGGAGGCGGTGGGGGGAATAGATGCGGAGCGCAAGGGGCAGGGGGGGCAAATGGGGAACGGGGGCGCAGAGGCAGCAGAGCAGCGCGGCTATCGAGGGGTAGGGGGGTGGTAGCGTGCGTGAGCGAGCGCACAGCCAGCGCTTCCTTCACGCGTCGCTTTCGCTGCCCACCAATGGGGAGGGGTGGGTGACAGGCGGGGCCCGCGGGCGGCAGGGGAGGGGCACGTGGGGGCGGGCGCGAGGGGTGGGTGCCGATTTCCGGTGGCGTGAGACGGCGGGGTGGGTCGCCGCGGCCCGCCACTCCAGGCGCGGGCGGCGGCGGCGGGCGGGCGGATGGGTTTGGGATTGGGTGGATCGCTCGCCGTCCTCGAGGGTAAGGGTTGCTGTAGTTTTTTTTTTTTTTTTTGAGGTTTTATACGTTGACAGTTTGAGGTTTGGCGAAGAAGATGCCTCGCGCGCTTTTCGTTCTTTACGTTCTATGTTACTTTTGGTTGTTTTTCAACATCATGTCATTCAGTGGTGGATTCATAGCCAAATTTTAAGGAAGTTAATAGGTTATAATATATAAAAAAATAAACACACTAAACATAAAGTGAATTATATTTTGTAATCCAAAATCATACATAATTAGAATAGAGATATAGTAAAAATACAAAATACAACGCAAAATTGATTATAAAATAAACTAAAGTGAGTTTCAACCTTTCTGTTCTCCTTTCTCAGAATATCAGACAACTGTCGGTACACACGCACACAAAGAAATCGAATCATCGTGAATAAAACGCATGCAAGACAAGACTAACGCAGACGCGATCTCGCCATGACCGCAAAGCAATCGCGATCACGATCCACTCTCCACTCGGCGACGTGTCTCGCACTCTCGCCTTCTCCCAATCTCTCGTTCTCTACTTCTCCGCCTCGGCGTCTCGCCATCTCCGCCTACGCGATCGCGCCCCACCGACCGGCCATTGCCCGACCAGCCTCCTAGTCCGACCCCTCACCCTCTTCCTCCCGGCCGTCAGCCTCCTCTCTGTTGCACCTCGGAGGTCGGAGCTCGGCTCGGCGAGATCTGGCCGCAGCGGCGGCCGGCCGGCCGCTCGCCGCCGCCGCTCGGCTCGCTCGCTCGGCGTGTGGCGTGGCGGCGGCACTTGGCCGCAACTCTCCAGATCTGGGCTAGGCGGCCGGCCGGGAGGTTGCTCCTAGCCTCCTGCTCGGCGAGATCTGGTGCGGCAGCGGCCTCGGCTGCTCGTGCTCGGTGGATCTGGAAAGGGGATGAACCGATGAAGTGCTGTTGGCCTGTTGTTGTGCTGTGCTGTTGTTGATGTGGGATCCTGGGTATTTTTCGGTGGGCTTTGCTGATTGCTGCAATGTTGTTTTCGGCCTTGTTACCTTGTTGCGCCCAATTTTGTTGTAATGTTGTATTGGCCCAACTTTGTTGTTGCTGACTTGCTGTAATGTTGTTCTTGTTCAGTGGCTCGGCCTCATCGAGAGACCGTAGCTCCGGCCGGCAGTGGGCGGTGGCGCCCAGCCAGGTAAGGGGGGCTAGGGGGTACCCATGCTCCGGCCGGTGTTAGGGTGGGCGCCAGCCCCCCTTGACCCACCGGTCGGTCCGCCACTGATGTCATTTGTTTGGCTTTGTTAGGACTGTGTTTTCTTTTCAACAAAGTACAACAATATAGTATGAGCATGTTTTTTTCAGTTTCTAAAAACGAATTTTAGCTTTTGCTACAATATCTAACTTTTAAAACAGAGTATTTTTTCAAGATGGAGTCTACAAATTAATTGTAGTACACATTAAAATCCTAACATCTGTACAATCTAAAATTGTAAGTGATTATCTATATGTTCGTAATCTTTGTCGTAAACAGCTAAAATTCAAAAATTTCAGTCAGAAGTCACAGCCATATCAAACAGGCCCTATATATCACGCGTGAACAGGAGCTAAGCAAGGAGGAGATGAAGAGACTGTTTATATTGATTTTTGCTAATGACTTTTATCTGTGATTGATGAATAGTAGTGTATTATGTGCACTACAATATTCAGACCGTCATACGACTTACAGAATTGTGGTAAATAAAATACAAAGTACGTTATAATTAGGGCTGGAAACAAGCCGAGCCGGCTCGAGCCAAGCTCGGTCGAGCTCATTGGTAAGTACAGCTCGGCTCGGCTCGTTTGTGAAACGAGCCAAAATGACGGCTCAGCTCGACTTAAAATTTGGCTCAAGCTGGCTCGATCGGCTCGTGAGCCAAAATAATACAAAGATTCAATCTCAGATAGCTCATGCTCAATACTTATAAAAAAAAGGTTCAAATGAAAATAGCTTAACATCATGCCGCATCCAAACTATTACTGAATCCAAAGCAATACATGTAACCTGCTGTATTGCCCTGTGCTGAATACAACAGAGTGAGAGACGTTGTATTGAGTTCTTATAAGTTAGACAATAGAGATTACAACCACTGCAAACTATTATTGCTGTTTTTGTCATTGCAAACTGGAGCCTCATCTGCCAAGCCAACAGCCAACCGATGCCCAAAAAATGCTGAGAAAGCTTTATCACTGTCAACACAACCTGAGAAAGCATTGCTAAACCAACAGCCAACCTGAGAAAGGGATCGATGTTCAGAAATGCTTATTATGTTCCAATTTTTGTGATTTTTGTTGGCAACTTGCTGAACAAACAGCAACCATGTACTACACAAGTTCCCGCATGTACCAAAACTAAAACATTGAAAGATAAGCTTACCTGTTGAATAGCTGTACATTAATGTATGAGAATATCCGGGAGGACAGATCGGCGGCGGGGGGTGGACGGGAGAACAGATCGATGGTGGTGGGGTGGCCGGGAGGACAGATCGGCGGCGGGGGCAGGCGGGGGAGAGCAGTGGTAGCGCTGGGGGATAAGAGCGACTACGGTGCCAGGGGAGGGGAGAGATCGGCGGCAAGGGACGGGGAGGGAGGTGGCGGGGGGGGGGAGTGGGGAGGAAGGCGGCGGCGGAGCGGGAAGAGGCGGTGGGAGGGGGAGGCGGCGGCGGAGCGGGGAAGAGGCGGTTGGGGAGCGGGGAGGGAGGCCGCGGCGGCGGGGACGGGGAGGGAGGCGGTGGGGGACCGAGGAGGAGGCGGC
Source organism: Melocanna baccifera (assembly GCA_036346265.1). NCBI lineage: Eukaryota > Viridiplantae > Streptophyta > Magnoliopsida > Poales > Poaceae > Melocanna > Melocanna baccifera. The sequence continues at coordinate 14,513,470 of CM070695.1, forward strand.
GGGGGAGTTGGGAGGGAGACCGCGGCGGCGGGGGCGGGGAGGGAGGCGGCGGGGGAGCGGGGAGAGAGGCGGTGGCGGCAGGGGCGGAGAGAGCGAGCAAGCGGACAGACCGAGAAAGCGAGTGAGCGGAGAGATCGGAAAAGGGGAGATATCATATGACTGGCTCGTTTGGACTCGTGAGCAGCTCGCGAGCGGCTCGAGTTCGGCTCGTTAATGAGCCGAGCTGAATTCTAGGCTTGTCTTGTTGGGAAAAACTTCGAGATCGAGTAGCTCACAAGTCTCGAGATTTTGTCCAGCCCTAGTTATAATATGTTAAAGCAAAACGTAATAGCTGATGACTATTAATAGCCGATAGAAATAACTTATAAAAAATAAGATATTCGTATTAATTTATGCTTCTAAAAATAAATGTGAGAAGCAAAAATCAATATAAACCGGCCCGAAATGAACGACACAGAGCGGGAGATGGTGTGAGCCTGTGTAGCGGCCTGATGGGGTTGAGTTGAGTGGAATGGCCCACACGTTAGTGTCTGTAAAAAGAGCTTAAAAGAGAGAATCATGTACACAATAGGGGTATGGAATGAAGTGAATTAAATTTGCCTTCGGCACCTGTATTGTTCCGTTGTCTCGCCCCTATTTCCTTATCTGAAGGGGTGTTCTATTACTTTGGCTGATGGATTTTAGTTGTGTCTTATAAATTTTAATTAAAAATAAGTAGTAATTACTAAAATAAAGTTATTTTAAGAATGAGGATGCAGATGGTGAGAAAGTGAGTGAAAGATATGTGCGTATATCAGAAGCAAGAGAACTATGATGTGTGATACACTCATAGCGAGACAATATCAAGAGCAAAAGAAAAAACGCTTTGAAAAAGCGAGGTGTTTGTATTTTCTTCTACTTTTCTAAGTAGAAATTAATATAAGTAGGTCCTAATTATCACCTAATTTCTCCAATTATCCCCAAATTTGGTGCTAATTTGTGTGACTCGATCATTATCTTCAGTTCAAGTTGTTAAAATATAATATGGCAGCATTACTTGCTAAAATAAATAAATAATATGGTAGTTTAATATTTTGCGGTCGTTCGACCGTTAAAAACCTTGTTTTGGTACAATAGGCGCTTTGGAGTAGTATTCATCTCTACACTCTTGCCTTTTGACTTGGAGTAGTGTTTTCCTGTTGTTGGCAAAATAGATTCGACAAATGAACATATCTAATTGTTGATGACGATGTCTCTTCTTTGAATAATAATATAAGAAGAGGAATAAGCAACAGACATAGGGCCTGTTCTTTGTGGTTTCTAAAAGTTTCTTTTGACTTTTGCTACAGTAACTAACTTTTAAACGGAGTATTTTTTTTAAGATGGAGTCTACAAGTTAATTATAGTACACGTTAAAAAATTAATATCTGTATCATCAAAAATCGCAAGCGAGTATCTCTTTTTCCGCAAGCTATATCGCAAACAGCCAAAAAGCCATCAGCCGCAGCCAAAAAGAACAAGCCCATAAACGCTGAGTTTGAAACCGCTTAAAGCTTATTCATATCTACTGTAAATACAGTAGATTATTCAGAATCGTAGCGGGTCTATAGATCAATTGTAGTATATATTATATTGTTTTTATATGTATTAACCAAAATCGTATACGAGTATCTATCTCTCTGTAATTTTTCTCATGAACAATCAGAAATCATAAGCTATAAACAAAAAACCTAAACCGCACCCAAAAAACCCACTCTTAAGAGGTTGCTCGGTTGGATTGAAATTTGATGGCTTATGGTTGAAATTGCACTGTAGCTGGCTGAAATTACATTGTAGCTGACGGTGGTTTATTTGGCGTAATTAATTTAAAAAATCTAAAAATAAAAAATAGGTTAGCCTATCACGTATATTACAAATAAATACGAAAAAAGAATAGTAAAAAACTCAAAAAAATACCAAAAAATATTAAAAAAATAAAAATTATAGATAGTAAAAAATAAATTAGAACTCAGAAATTCAAACCGAAAATAAGTAGGACCTAAAACAACAGAAGAACTGAAGACCCATCAATGAGAGTTAGGGGGTGATCGGAATAGCGATGTCTTTTGGTTTTTACTGAAAAAACACTGTAACTAGCTGAAAAAATACTGTAGCTGAGTTGGTTTATTGAGTATAATTAAATGTAGAAAAATGTAAAAAAACCGAGAACAAAAAACGGAAAAAAAAGTATAAGTAAACTTAAAAAAACGAGAAAAACGTAAAAAATAAATTTTACTGTAGCAGGTACTGTAGTTACAGTACCTGCTACAATATTTTCAACGCTTATCGCCACCACCAGTGACGAACGCTGAGCGGGGCCTTACAGCCTACTCAACCATAGAGCGTAAAAAAACTGCCAATCTATCATATCATATCAAGAACTTGCATGAACAATAAAAAAAAAGAAACCAACGGTTGCAAGGCGATGTCATTTGTATACAATCATCTTTAATTTTCCTACGTTCGTGTGTTACATCATATTATAATGTACAAACACCAAACATAAAGCCACTAAACAACCATCCACAGTAGCATCAAACAGAGAAAACCACAAGGTCACCGTAATAGAAAAAGGTCAACAGTTGTGGCTATTGGAAGACGATCACTAGTGATTAGCACCTAGACAACGATATGCAGTAGCTTGCGATGTATGACACGTCCGGGCATCAAGCTATGCTGTTTTTTAGTTATATTAAATAAATAAAAAATTATGTAGAGAAAAAAAGATAAGAAGAGATAATGTGCTATTTTTTAATGTAAGAGATGACTTAAACCGCAAATCAACGCTAATAGTGTGAGGGTGTGAGGTAAAACGTTACGATAAAAATAGATAGAGAAATAATTTATTATTAGAGAGGTTATGTCTTGTACTATCTTTAGATGATGTAAAAATCTTAGAGATAAACTATTGTACGTGCGTTTACGCAAGAGTCAATCATCTACTGCAAAAGTGGTCTCCACGCCATATAGACAACTAGAGTGATAGGGCAAACTATACATTGGGGTGTTCAGAATGACGTTGGTTTATAACTTTTTTATTGTAGCTGACTTATTTATTATTGTAACTAAGTTATCTTATTTGGCATAATTAAATTTAAAAAAATTTAAAAATAAAAAATATATTAGCTCATCACGAGCAATGCAAAGGAATATGAAAAAAAAGAAAAGATAAAAGACCTAAAAATTAAAAAAAGGAAAAAATAACAAAATTAATAAATAATAAAAAAAGTAAAAATCAGAAATTAAATTGAACGGTGTCATTATAGGACTGTTTTAATTCACCTTGTAATGGTCCATGTATTATCAAAATTGGAATCGAAACCACCTCTTGGTTGGTAAAGTCGCCAGAGTACCTCTTAGGGTAGTGGGTTGGGGATTAGAGGAAACGAGTGTTAAATTAGCTGCATTTAGCTTGAAATGCGCTGCAATCTTGTTGCACTCTGACTTGGATGACACGTGATTGATGGTATTTAGAATTGCTTCAGACATCAGAGTTCTATCATAGTTTCAGCCTTTAAGTTGAACCTCGCCCCACTGCTTCGCCGCTATCCTGAGTGCGCTGCTTTGTTTTGCTCATCATCTGATGCGATGCGAGGTGGTGAGTGAGTGCGGATCGAGTTGGAGGGGGTTGGGTCCGTGGTGGACGACACCACCAACCTGGAGTCCATCTCCGCGGGACTCCGCCTCGTGGCCATTGACGCGGGGGAGGTGGATGATGCGGACGAGGCCGCAGCGGCGGCTGCGAGGGCACAAGAGAAGTCCGACGAGGAGCTCGCGAGGATGCTTCAGGTGCGGCGTGATTAATTAACATCCCTGACAGCTGATGGCTTTGTGCGATTTGGAATTGGAGTAGGTGTTTATCGGGGATAGCGTGAAAATTGATCTGGTTTGCTTTGGTTAAGTTGGACAGACTGCGTGATGATTTTGATTTTGGCAGTGGCTGGTAGGGGTCACTCGGTTTTGTTTGGTTTGGTATGGCAGTGGCCTAGTGGGTTGGAGGTTGGAGGAAATGAGTAAATTAGCTGCTTTTAGCTTGAATGGCATGCAATTTTGTTGCACTCTGGCTTGGATGTTACATGGATTTATAGTATTTAGAGTTGCTTTACATGATTTAGACACCAGAGTTTAATTTTTTGTTTTCAGTTTCTCTCAGGTTTGAACCAGGTGGGAAGTGTCTGAGCCCAATTCAGGTGCAGAGTAACCTGCGTTAATCTAGGTTCTTAGGTAGAACACTTGAGCGCTGTTATTCGATTCGGGAGTGAGGTGGAGCAACAAACATGTCAATTTGGTGGAACATGGGTACTGCATTTCTCCATTGCAGTTTGGATGGTGCAGGCAGTTTGTTATACTGTTTGCAATGGTAGGGGACCACTTTTGCTTGATCGGGCACTGGAAAGTAGTGGAGGCAAGTCTGGTTTAGGTGGGGGCTTGACTACATTTTGTTCAAGTTTGATGCCCTCTTGCGATTTGAGGTGGGCCAGGTGGCCAACTGGCCCGTGTTGTGGTTTTGTGCGTGACTTGTAGTGGCCTCATTTTTTTTATGGGTTTGATTTGGTTCATCCGTTATGAAGTTGGAACAAAAGCTGGGTATATTTAGTTGAATGTAGCAGGAAGAGAACTGTATTTGTTCAACTTCTCTTCAGATTTTTCAGTTGGTGTGGAATACCATATTAAATTCAGTTAAATTGGGTTGGTGTAAGGTACTAAGCTATATCTGAATTTTAGTTGGCAATGGAATGGAGGTTTTTTTTTCCCGTCTATTTCTTTGCTTCGCTTGTTCTAGGAGGCAGGCATATGTTGCAAAAAGTTCATTTCAGTTTGTTTGCTTCAACCTGATTTTATTTTGATTTGAGTACATGTTCAGTTACCTCACTTGGTTGATTGGGTTGAGGACGTGTTCAGTTAGAGCATGCAAAGTATGCATTGCATCTTATCTAGGTCATTCTAGATGTTGTGGATAAACCTGTGGGGCATTTTGATTTTGTTCACTTGTTTTGATGGCCACGTTAGCTGGAGTAACAGTCTGGAATTATATAAATTAGATGGAGCTGGCTATCAAGCCATGCAATTGCATGAGTCAGCTACTTCAACTATTTTTTGTGTGTGCATGCTGTGTTTATATACATGAGGCTATTTGAATACGCTGTTTGTTGGAGTTGGACAAAAAATTAAAAAAAGCATACTTGTATGTATGGTTGCGGTATGAATTGGGTCAAGAGGGTTAATCCGTCCACATACGAAATGCAAGCTACATATGTATTTGACTTTAGAAGCTAATGTCGAAGGTGTTATTTTACCTAGTTAATTTGGCATGGCTGCCCAGCTCAGAACAAGCACTTAAAAAGTTGATTCTGATAGCATCATAGTGTAGTGGGGTTGTTTGGATGTCTACCACAAGTTTGGCAACAAAATGTGTCTACAATGGTGGCTAGGGTGCTAGGAAACTGTGGCGCACCACAACTGTGACTAGGAACCAAACGGTGGCCAGAAAGGGTCAAACTTGCCTAGCTATATTGTGGTAAATGGTAACAATGGCAAAAAAAATGAAGTAATTCCTAGTTTAAGTACTTTGTCTAGGGGAAAAAAGAGAGAAGGAAATCTAAATTAACCAATTGTTATTATTCCCATCAGAACTACGCTTATTTCTTGATATTTTCTTAGGCGGAAGAAGATGCACTTCTTCTACAACTGTACAGCATGCCCAATGATGGAGGGGAGGTGTTCAGAGAAAGAGTTGAGCGTTACATGCGCCAGGTTCTGATGGTAAGAATTAGAATGTAGGAGTATTTCATTTATGAAGCATTCCCTTATGTCATGGCTGTTTTTTTAATATCTAGTCCTTGTCTGTTGACACTTTTTTGGATGTAGTACGAGGATCCAGTGCGTCAAGAGGCAGCACGGAAGACGGCTCCAATAGTTGAACTTGAGGAGAACTGGAGAAGGCACTGGTTTCACTGGCCAAGGTTTCTGTTTCTGTTAGTTTCTTCTTCTTTTCTCGTTCATAAAGCCACCCCAGCCCTTTAGCTGTGTGGTGTCTGCTCTAATTTTTCTCTACTCTTCTATATGGTATCAGAGCGTACTTGATCCTTTCCGCTGCTCCACCCGGGTCGACACCCCACCTCCTTTCCTTTCCTCCGAGCCACCTCCCCAGGACGAGCCGCCGCCGTCCTCCTCAGGCCACTGCTCATGCCGGGACGCCATCACACCCGGACCCCTCCCCACAGGCCAGGCTGCCACCGCCGACCGCGTCTCCCTCTGTGCCGGCCGCCGCCTCGGCCGCGGCCCCGATCTCCCATCGGCCGCTCGCATCACCGGCCGCGCCGCCTCCACCGACCGACGGAATCCGCCGGCCGCCACCGCCGACGCCTCTAGTGCTGCCAAGAGTGTTGCCGAGAGCTCAGGTATAGATCCAGATCTGTTGAGTACCTTTTATAGGTACAAAAAAAAATCCAAATCCGGTCTCGCGCAGCGCCTTCTCCTCTGGCCACCACCGCTCCAACCATGGCAGCTCCTCCTGCCGATCCAGTTGCTGCCATCGCTGGTGAGATCGCGCCTGTCGCCCCTTTGATCGTCCTCAACCCCTACTGCACGGTCGTCGTCAAGTCCCATGTGCCGACCACCCTCGATCTGAAGACACCGAACTACCAGTGGTCCAAATTCTTTCGGACCATGTGCGCGAAGTTTGGCCTCCTCTCCCACATTGACGGCACTGATACGGCGTATCGCGCCGAGGCTAACTGGGCCCTCACCGACTCCGCCGTCCTTAGCTAGCTGTATGGCTCCATCTCCGACGACGTCCTCGACTCAGCAATGACTAATCAAGAGACCGCCCGTGACCTTTGGGTCGCGATTGAGGTGCTGTTTCGCGACAACAAGGAGTCCTGCGCGATATTCCTCAATAACCAGTTTCACTTGCTCGTCCAAGGCGATCTATCCATCGCCGACTACAGCCAGCAGGTGAAGGTCCTTGCCGATGAGCTACACGACATCGGCTACCCCATCAACGACACGCAGCTCGTCCTCAACCTATTGCGTGGTCTCAACCCGCGCTTCTCCACCATCGCCGACGACATCGCCAACTCCATACCGTTCCCTTCCTTCACCAGGGCGCAGTTCATGCTCGCTCTCAAGGAGACTCGCCTTAGCAATGAGGTAAAGATCGCCACCACCACGGCCCTGTTCGCCTTCGACGGCTCTTCCGGCTACACATTATCGACCACTACTCAGGCCGCTAATGCTCGTGATGGGCGTCGCGGTGGCCGCAACCTCTGTGGCAGGCAGGGCGGGTCTGGTCGTGGCGCCAGTGCCGGTTTCCAGGGTGGCCGCGTACCACTATCTCCACCGACCAGTCCCTGGTTCTACCTCAACTCGTGGACTGCCCCTACTGGCCGTCAGTGGCGCCCCTCGCCTGCTCCCGGCCTCCTCAGCGCTCCACCTCAGGCTCATACTGCCTTTACGCCGTCCCAGCTGTCCACCTCGCAAACCTGGGATCAGTAGGGCTTCGTTACCGCGCTGAACTAACTGGCTGTCCAAGGACACGGTGGCTGGGTCATGGACAGCGGTGCCACCTCCCACATGACGATAGACGACAGTACATTCCTCTCTTCCCACCCTCCACCTCATTCGGTCGTCACTATTGGCAACGGTTCCCGCCTCCCTGTCGTTTCTTGTGGTCACACTTTTCTTCACACACCATCCACTTGTTTTCCTCTTCACAACACTCTAGTTGTCCCTAACCTAGTCTACAATCTTCTTTCTGTTAGACAGTTCACTCGTGATAACCACTGTTCCATCGAATTTGATGCATTTGGTTTTACTATTAAGGATTCCCAGACGCAGCGTGTGATGCTTCGCTGCGATAGTGCGGGCGATCTCTACACCATCCCTCCAGTCGCCCCCTCAACTTCACCCACCACCCACCTCGCCATCTCCTCCTAGCAATGGCATCAGCGTCTTGGCCATCCCAGTGTCGCCTGTCTTGACACACTAAAATAAAAACTCGCTCTTTTCATGTAATAAAATAGATCGCTCTCTTTGCCAATCCTGTCAACTTGGCAAACATACGCGCCTCCCTTTTGTTACCTCTCCAGTTTCTAGCATATCTGGTTTTCTCTACTATTTAGTGTTACTTGACGATTTCTCTCATTATTGTTGGACTTTTCCTCTATAAAGAAATCAGAAGTTTCCCAGCTTTTAGCAGATTTCACTGCCTATGCTAGCACACAATTCGGTCTTCCTCTAAAATCCATACAGGCCGACAATGGCACCGAATTTGTGAACCACACCAACACATTCTTCCTTACTTCACGCGGCATTACCCTACGCCACTCTGCCCATACACCTCTCCGCAGAATGGTAAAGCGGAGCGTATCATTCGCACTCTCAACAATGCGGTTCGCACGCTCCTACTCCACGCCACTATGCCTCCTAAGTATTGGGCCGAGACGCTAGCAATTGTCACCTATCTCATTAACCGTTGCCCACCCTCTTCTGTCGATGGTGACATTCCCTATGCTCTCCTTCATCGTTCCCCACCGCAATACAGTCATCTCCGGGTTTTCGGTTGTTTTTGTTTTCCGAACTTTTCTGCCACTTCTGCTCATAAACTTGCTCTATGTTCCACGGCTTGTGTCTTTCTCGGTTATCCTTCTCACCATAAGGGGTACCGCTGTCTTGATCTCGCCACCAAACGTGTCATCATCTCCCGTCATGTTGACTTTGATGAGAGCATATTCTCGTTTGCTAGTAGTGACCGATCTTCACCCTCTCCCTCTCGCTCCAAATTCGATTTTCTCGACGTCGACACTGCCATGCCGGTGCCTCGTACTGCTGCAATGGCACCTCTGCAGGTACCCCAGATGACTGCTCTACTACTGCATGGTGTCGAGCGCTCATCTCCTTCGTCCACAGCGCCATCCGTCGCTCCGCCACCATGTTCGCCTGTGCATCTAGTTTACTCTAGACGGCCACGTGCGGCTCCTTCCGACCCAACTGCACCAGCACCGTTGCCCGCGCCGGCTCCAACTACCCCAACTTCGTCAGCGCCCACACCTCTCCGATCGGTTGTTTCCTCGGGCCATCCGATGGTGACACGGGCTCGGTCTGCCGCCGATCCCTTTGTGGAGTTTTCTCCCTAGCAGCTGACCACTCCCCAGCTTCGCCAGTTCCGGCGACCTATCATAGCGCCCTCGCCGATCCCAACTGGCACGCCGCCATGGCCGAGGAGTACAAGGTCATCATGGACAACGACACCTGGCGACTTGTACCGCGCCCGCTAGGTGCTAACATCGTCTCCGGGAAGTGGATCTTCAAGCACAAGTTCCACTCTGATGGCAGTTTGGCCCGCTATAAAGCGCGCTGGGTTGTTCGTGGCTTCTCTTAGCATCATGGTGTCGACTACGACGAGACGTTCAGTCCGGTGGTCAAACCGGTCACCATCCGGACTGTCCTCTCCATCGCCGCATCCCGCTCCTGGCCGATTCATCAGCTTGATGTCAAGAATGCCTTCCTCCATGGTACTCTTAATGAGACTGTCTACTGTCAGCAGCCTTCCGGATTCGTGGATCCTGCCCGTTCCACCCATGTGTGTCTTCTCCAGAAGTCCCTCTATGTCGACTCCTACATGGTACCAACGGTTTGCCTCCTACATCCGCGGCATCGGTTTCGTCGCCTCCTTCGACATGTCCCTGTTTGTCCTCCGTTAGGGGACTGACATGACCAACCTACTGCTCTACATCGACGACATCATCCTCACAACTTCCACCCAAGGTCTTCTCCAGCATCTCACAGGCTTGCTCCACTCGGAGTTTGCCATGACGGACCTCGGCGACCTGCACTTCTTCCTCGGCATTTCCGTCGCACGCTCCTCCAACGGCCTCTTCCTATCGCATCGATAGTATGCTGTTGATCTCGTGCGATACGCTGGCATGGCTGAGTGTTACCCTACGACGACACCAGTGGACACTCACGCCAAGCTATTCGGCCACGACGGAGCTCCCGTGGCCGATTCGTCCGAGTATCGCAGCATTGCGGGGGCTCTGCAGTATCTGACACTCACACACCCTGACTTGGCGTATCCCGTCCAGCAAGTATGCCTTTTCATGCATGATCCGCGAGAGCTCCACCTCACGTTGATCAAACGCATTCTGCGGTACGTTAAGGGTACTCTCGACGCCGGTCTTCACATCGGCCTCTCCCCGGCGACATCCATCACTTACTCCGACGCCGACTAGGCCGGCTGCCCCGACTCACGACTCTCCACCTCCGACTACTGCATTTATCTCGGTGATAACCTTGTCTCTTGGTCCTCCAAACGTCAGACAACCGTGTCTCGATCAAGTGCAGAAGCCGAGTACCGTGTTGTCACCCATGCTGTAGTAGAGTGTTGCTGGCTATGGCAACTTCTCCAAGAGCTTCATGCCCCAGTTGTTTCGGCGACTGTTGTCTACTGTGACAATGTCAGCGCCATCTACATGTCCACTAATCCAGTCCAGCACCGGCGCACGAAGCACATTGAGATTGACATTCACTTCATCCGCGAGAAGGTTTCACTTGGTGAGGTTCGTGTTTTGCACGTGCCATCCTCTCATCAGTTCGTGGACATCATGACAAAAGGTCTCCCGACGCAGCTGTTTCAGGAGTTTCGATCGAGTCTTTGCGTCCGGACTGCCGCTACGACTGCGGGCGGGTATTAGAATAATTAGATATCTTTTCATGTATGCGCTTTCTATGTATGTGCTTTCCATGTATATGCTTTTCTTTTATGCGCTTTCCATGTATGCGCTTTCCACTTATATGCTTTCCTTGTATGCCTACACCAGGCCAATATATATACAAGCCACCCCAGTCCTTTAGCTGTGTGGTGTCTGCTCCAATCTTTCTCTACTCTTCTATACTTTCTTTTATCGAGATTCGACTCCTCATCCTACTTCCACCATCGAGACGATTTTCTAGTTGTCTCTCCCTGAATCTTCACTCATTTCTCCCCTTTCACAGCCATCTTTAGTTTGTCTCCAGTGGTTCCTTCTGTACCTTCACCTCTTGTGTTGTCTCCTGCAGCACCGCCTCTTGCTCCTACAGCTCCACCGTCTCGTTTCTCTAGGGTGCACTACTCCAGACGTCCTCGTCCTTCATCAGACTCATCTCCTGGTATCTTGCCACCAATGTCTGATTTCTCTGATGATACTCCTCGTTACGCCCTTCATGACTGGACATCCCTTCGGCCTCCTGATCATCTTGAGTTTACTTCGATAGATCATGCTCTCTGTCATTGAGCCTAGTTCTTATCGTGAGGCTGCTTCTCATTCTGAGTGGTAACTCGGTATAGCAGAGGAGCTTGATGCTCTTCGACGTACGGAGACTTGAGACATTGTATCGACACTTGCACATGCTCATCCTATCATGTGCAAGTGGGTGTGTAAGATTAAGACCAGATCTGATGGTACTATTGAACGCTATAAGGCTCGTCTTGTGGTGCGTGGCTTTCAGCAGGAGTACAGTCATGATTACGATGAGACGTTTGCTCCTGTTGTCCATATGACCACTGTTCGCACTCTTGTTGCGGTTGCTTTTGTTTGTCGGTGGTTTATCTTTCAACTAGATGTTAATAATACCTTTCTTAATGATGTTTTGCATAAGGAGGTTTACATGCAGTCACCACCTGGGTATTCTGTTCTAGATGATCATGTCTATCGTCTTCGTCGTGCTCTTTATGGCCTCAAATAGGCCTCTTGTGCCTGGTCTACGCGTTTTACCTTGGTAATTGCCGCTGACAGTTTCCCTATCAGTGCTCATGATTCTGCTCTATTTGTCCATGTCTCACCTCGAGATAGGACACTGCTTCTTCTCTATTTGGATGATATGCTCATCATTGGTGATAATTCCTCATTCATCACATACGTGAAGAAATATCTCAGTGAGCAGTTTCTGATAACTGATCTTGGTTTACTTACGTACTTCCTTGGGATTGAGATTTCTTCCACGCCTGAGAGTTACTGCCTCTTCCAGCAAAAGTATGTTCAGGATCTTCTTGATCAGTCTAGTCTGACTGATACTTGCACTGCTGAGACTCCTATAGAGCTCTTCCTTCAGCTTTGTGCTACTGATGTATCTTCTTGAGGATACTACTCGTTATCGCCATCTTGTTGGGAGTCTGGTATATCTTGTGAGCACTCGCCTGATATTGCTCATGCTGTTCATATCTTGAGTCAGTTCATGGCTCATCCTACTCATCTTCACTACAGTCACCTTCGTATTCTTCGCTACTTGTGTGGGACAATCTCTCGTCACTTGTTTTTCCCTAACTCCACCCCACTACAGCTTCAGGCGTACTGTAATGCGACCTGAGCTAATGATCCTTCTGATCGTTGTTCTCTTTCTACTTACTATGTTTTTCTTAACTCCTTCATGATTGCCTGGAAGACAAAGAAGTTTTCCATTCAAGTGCAGAGACTGAGTTGAGAGCTATGGCAGCTGTGACAACAGAGATTACTTGGTTGAGATGGCTACTTGTAGATTTTGGAGTACCTGTGAGGGGACGTACGACCCTTACGACCGACAGTACAGGCGCTATTAGTATTGCCCGTGATCCAATGAAGCATGAGCTCACCAAACATATTGGTGTGGAGCTTCGTACACTCGCTCATAGGTACAGGAGGGAGTACTCGCTTTATAGTTTGTGTCTCAGAGTTATAGTTTGCTGACTTCTTCACGAAGCCACAAATTAGGGTACAATATTTGTATTTTCTTTTTAAACTCGGTGTGTGTGATCCACCATGGGTTTAAGGAGGGTGTTAAGGATGAAATATGATTGTTATTTGTTTTCTTATATGTCTTAGTTTTCTTATCTGTATATGGCATATTCTTCTATATATCCTCTTTGTACTCTCTATATACATTGCCTATTGGGCCTCATGAATATAGACACAATATTCATAACATGTGTAATTGTCTATTTCACTAGTTATGCTAAGTGATCCTTTTATTAGCAATGCTAAAATGGCCAACAAAAGGGAGGCTTAATTTTTAGTTTGGAACATAAGCTGTTTTTAGCATTGAAATGGCCTTATGCCAACATTACCTATATATAAGACACTGAAGTTATGAACTCTAGACTAGACTCTTGATATCTGTATGCTGGAAAAGGTTCCAGGCTCTGCTTCTTGCGAGCATTCTGTTTCATCATGCAGTTCCGTTAGTTTTCTCCAAAACCATTATTGATGTTTTCATTCCTATCTCTCTATTGGTGCTACTATTTTGTAAGCAGACCTAAATTTATGTGGTCCATTGGTGTCTGGTTCTTGCTCTTGTCTAATTCAATAAAATATGCTTGTTTGTAAAGACAGTTTAAAATTTCAGCAACAATTCCATTTGGAGCAAGGAATCCATCAATGTTTATTTCTATTATAGTCAATAAATCGAACTTGCTTACCTATGTATAATCTACAGATTCGGGATTTCACTGATCATGTGTGGACCAAATGTTTTTCAAACTTGTATGGGAGGTTAGTGTAATCTGCCCCCGTTGCTTCTACTTTGGTATTCTGTTACCCTTATTCTTAATGCAGTAGTTTTGGAATATTTAGATGGATGCACCTAGATCCATGCGAAGGAGTCTATGATAATCCCCTGTTGTATGAGAAAAGGTAAAATGTGTTCCTTTCCGCATAATCATATTGCTTTGCCATAAAGTGCATCTGAGAGTTCATTTAATTTTCAGTGCATTTACTGATGTTGTGTTGGATGAATTTTCTAGGTGGAACAAGAAGCTAGATTATGCCATTGCTGTTTCAAAAGATGGAGTACGTGATGTAACAAAACGCTACACCAGAAAGTGGAACGAGGTAGAAAATTTTGACTTGGTTAGGGCCTGTGTTAGGGGTGGGTGGGATATCTTTGTTATTTAGAAGAAAGTGTTTTGATTTTTATCTCATGTGTCCTGCCTTCCATTTTCAGGTTCTCTCTAGGCGAACGATTACCTCTGAAGATACAGTTTCAGTATTCTATCGTCTATAACAGGGAAGTATATCAGTGGATTGTTAATTGATGCACTCTCTCAGTCATAGAGAACAGTGACAAGAAAGAGTCCGAGGAGCTTAGTAAAGCTGCCTATCTTGAAGTTGACACTACTGTATCTTTACCTGGAAGGCAATGTGGTCAGAATTGGGCCAAGCAGACTCACTCAGTTGCTCATCCTGCCCTGTTCGGATATGTGTGGATGATCATATTTCAAAAATATATGGTGCTCTTTCTGCTATTCTTTCACATTGTTGTGATAGAAACAATTACTGAAGTTTTCGACACATTGAAGAGTTTGATGCAAAATCTTAAAGATGCCAATTTCAAAAGCAGGTGAGCTACATTAGACCAAAAATCACAACAATTTTTTGAGGAGATATTTCCTTCTGTTGAAAGATTGCTTTCTGCTGTTTCCTTGAAAGCAGAGTTGGGTACTGATGGAGAACGATCTGTGCTACAGTTGGAAATCCAATACAAATTACCAGTAGCATTGGATGCAGTGGACGAGATACTGAGTAACTATAAGAACAATATCTTTTACACAAATGGTCACCAATTCCCAAGAGGCAATAGACTCTGTTCAGGTCAGTCCTTTCAAGCAGTGAGCAACTCCCAATTGGAATTGTATGTGTTGCAAATTGTGCATTTTTTTTTTAAAATATCAATTCATTAGGGCTTGCCCTACAATAGTGTGTTTGAAATTGTTTCAGGCAACAGCTGTATTTGACGGCATTCGCTCGTCCAAATAGGAAGAGCCTGATGGAGCCAAAGGTAATCTTGTTGTAGCAATTGGCAGTATAATTTTTAGGCACAGTCGGTCTGATTCACATGGGACTACTTTGATGGATGCCCCAAGTCTAGAGATCTACTTTTTTTATAGAAGAAACGCTCGTTTGTACTGCTGTGATGGTTTGCCCCATGCTTATTGATTAATTGGACATGTACCTTTGGTCTGTTGAATTTATATAAATGTAGGTCGTGCACTTAGAAGTATAAACCAAAATATCTGTGAATCTTGAGCTTTGATTTGATTGGTTCATATTTTTGGTATTATCCCAACTTGGTCTGATGAAAACAGTGGTGCCCATGCTTCGGTACCCAGGTTGAATCCTTTTTTTTGTCAATCATAATAACCGTGAAGAAGTTTGGCATTCGATGTCATTTTCCGTTACTTTCATCTCATTTGTTATACATGTAAAATAATTCATGAGTGTCGCCCTTTTTTTAGTACTAATGGTCTTGGCTTAGACAATGTTTCTTTGAGAGGCCAACTATAATGGTCTTGGCTTAGATAATTCTTCTTTGAGAGGCTAACTAATTGGTGTCTAATTTAAAAGCCTAATAAGCTGGGTTATGCAATAAGCTATGAAAGCCATTTAAGAAAACTTAGCTAAAAAATTAGACATATTTAAAAAGCCTGGCTTACAAGCTGAAGGCTTTTCATTCTTTGTTTAAGTTTATTTGTCTAGTGGACCTGTACATATCTTGGTTAGCATTGCTTATTACGATACATAATGCCCGATAGGTAAGTATAGTTTATCTTTAAAATGGCCGTTGGAGATAACGCCCCTCTGGCAAAGCTCCCCATCTCCGGCGCCACGCTTGCGGCGCTCCCCCTCGGCGACTGCGACGGCCTCCTCCTCGGTCGAGCCTCCCGCCTCCCCGTCCCGACCCCCCTCTCCGACTTTGGCCGCACCCCTGCCCCGTTCGCCCCCGCTTCCCTCAGCCGCACGCCGACGTCCACCCCGAACTCGGCGGCCACCCCCACGGTCGCGCCAGCGCTCCCCCTCGGCGACTGCGATGGCCTCCTCGGTTGAGCCTCCCGCCTCCCCGTCCCGACCCTCCCTCTCCGACTTCGGCCGCACCCCCGCCCTGTTCGCCCCCGTTTCCCTCAGCCGCACGCTGAAGTCCACCCCAGACTCGGCGGCCACCCCCACAGTCGCGCCACCACAAGGCCGACCACTCTATCCTATCCCCAGGCGCCACCCCCCCCCCCGCGGTTGGGCACTCGAAGCTGGAGCGTTGGAGTGAGGATTCTCCTCCCGCCTCCCCAGCTGTTTCCGGGCTTGACTCGCTCCCTTCCTTCCGCGACGTGCTGCTGGCTTCTCCCAGGTCGACCGGTGAGGATTCGGCGGTGCCTGAGCGGCAGCCTCCGGTCCGCCCAGCCCGCATCCTTGCCGACCGCGCTGAGCTTCGTCACGGCCAGGTGTTACCTGCAGGATTGTCAGAGGAAGGCTGGCAAAAGGTGGTTGGTCGCAGCCGTCGTCGGAGAAGACCTCGTCACCCACTTCCGCGCATGGGGGCTTCTTCTGGCGCCCGGCCGGCAGTGACGCCGGCTCCTCCCTCGGCCTCGGGCCTTGGGGCCGCCCGTCGCGAATCATCTCCAAGGTCTTCGCTCGGTGCCGTCGTCACTCGAGGATGGAGAGTCACCCGGCTGCGGCTGCCCCGCTAGGCCGTGACTCACCGCCTCCTTGTCAAAGCCCTTCCCAGCGGGCTGGGGCGATCTTCATCTCCAATCTCACAAAGAAGACGTCTAAGATCCTCCCCACTCCGCGCGCCTTGAAGGCAAAGGCTTGCCCTTACCCTCCGGATGATCCCTCCTCAGCGCAGCCGCCGCATTGCAGGAGTTGGAACTAAGTCCTCGGCTGTTGTGGCATCCAGTTGTGCCAGAAAGCATGTGATGAGGGCTCTCAACATTATCGGCGAACGGGAAGGCCTCCATCCACAAGCTCTAGAAGATTACGGCAAGCTCTTTGCACAGCCACTTTCTGCATCGCACATTCAGGCTCTAGCTGCCCTCTTCGGCTGGGCTCTACCAGTAGAGGAGGTCAATCTGAACTAACAGCCTCTGCTTGTGTCCTTGGTCGCCTTTCGCTGCTGGTCCAATGAATCCATCCAACATTTTATGCTGGAATGTCCAGGGGCTTAACTCTAGACCAAGACAAGATGCCGTTCGCACCCTGGTAGCTTCGGCTTGGGTGGATGTCGTCTGCTTACAGGAAACAAAAATGGATTTCACCTCCTAGGGGTTGGTCCTCTCCATGCTAGGTTCAGCTTTTGACAACTTCATCTCCTTGCCTTCGGTTGGTGCTTCTGGGGGAATTCTCATTGCTTGGAGACATGGCCTTGGACCTGCCGGCGCTCATAGATTAGACTCCTTCAGTGCCTCGGTGCAGTTTTGCCCCAGCGGCGGGCAAGCTTGGTGGCTGACTTGCGTCTTGGACCGCAATCCAATGAAGGAAAAATCAGCTTCCTACAAGAGTTAAGAGATATCCATGAGGCTTGTCAAGGTCCTTGGATAATTTTGGGAGATTTCAATATTATCTACAAAGAGGAGGATAAGAACAACAGTTTGCTGAATCGGGCAATGATGGGAAGGTTCCGATGTCTTATCAATGATTTGGCCTTGAATGATATCTTCTTCTTGGACGGAAATTCACTTGGTCCAATGGTCAAGAATCCCCAACTCTTGTCAGGCTAGATAGAGTGCTTTGCTCTCTGGATTGGGAGTTCCTTTTCCCCAATTCTTTGCTTCAAAGTGCTGCGACAGATGGCTCTGATCACTGCCCTCTCCTTTTGGGTCTGCATGATAACAGGCCGGGCAAAATGAGGTTCCACTTTGAAACCTTCTGGACCAAAATCGAAGGCTTTCATGACACTGTTGCATGTGCATGGTCCTCTGTAGTTGTGACCCGCTGCCCCTTTAGTTCTTTAGCCAAGAAGTTCAAAGCAACTGCTAGAGAGCTTCAAAGCTGGAGTCAGAAAAGGGTTGGTCTTGTTAAATTGCAGCTTAGTCTTGCCAGGGAAGTGCTTCATCAGTTGGAAATTGCTCAGGACTTTTGGTCATTGTCAGTTGAGGAGGATTGGCTGCGCTGCAGACTGTTGAAACATTCCCTGGTCTTATCTTCTCTCTCTTGCACTATTGCGAGAAGCCGTTCGAGAATTGGCTGATTGCATGAGGGGGACGAAAATACTGCTCTCTTCCATGCATTTGCTAGACACCGCAAGTAGAAAAACTTCATAGCCAAATTGGTTGATGGGGAGCAGGTGCTTACCAATCATGCTGAAAAGGAGCGGACTGTGTTTGATTTCTACAATGGACTCCTTGGATTAACTCTGGACAGAGAGCACACCATTAATCTAGAGGAGATGAACATTGAGTCTCATGACCTTGCATCACTTGAGGTCCCTTTCTCTGAGGAGGAAGTTTGGAAAACCATTTCTCAACTACCTATGGATAAGGCACCTGGATCCGATGGGTTCACAGGGCGCTTTTATAAAGCTTGTTGGCCAATTATGAAATCCGATATTATGGTAGCCATTTCAGTAGTCTGGAGTAGAAAGTTTGGCAATTTTGGGCTGCTCAATTCAACCTATATCACATTAATTCCTAAGAAAGATGAGGCATTGCACGTCAAGGATTTCTGACCCATTAGCTTGGTACACAGCTTTGCTAAATTGATCACCAAAATTCTTGCCAATAGACTTGCTGTCTGGCTCCACCAGATGGTATCTTCAAATCAGAGCACCTTTATAAAAGGACGGTTCATTCAAGATAATTTCATGTTGGTGCAACAATTGGCAAGGTTTCTACACCATCAAAGGCAGCCTCGTATCCTTCTCAAGCTAGACATCACTAAAGCCTTTGATTCAGTTTCTTGGTCATTTATCCCTGAGGTTATGAGGATTTTGGGATTCGGTTCCATTTGGTGTGACATGGTTTGTGGGCTGCTGGGCACATCTTGTTCGCAAGTCCTTCTTAATGGAATCCCTAGGGAGGCCATTCTTCACAAGCGTGGATTGAGACAAGGAGATCCACTCTCTCCAATGCTTTTCATTCTTGCTATGGACATTTTAAGCCACCTGTTCTCTAAAGCATCAAGGGAAGACTTACTGCAGCCCCTCTCTAATCGAGCCTTGTAACACCGGATCTCCCTTTATGCCGATGATGTGGTCATCTTCCTTAGGCCAAACACCGAGGATTTGGAGGTCACTATGGGTATTCTTCTTTTGTTTGGTGAAGCTTCTGGTCTAAAAACCAATATGCAAAAGAGCAGCATATTCCCCATCCATTGCTCTGAGACAAAGATTGCTATAGCCCATGAGCATCTCCCCTGTGAAGTGATGAATTTTCCTTGCAAATACCTGGGTGTGCCTCTCTCCCTACGGAAGCTGACAAGGGCTGAAGTTCAACCTACTATTGATAAGATTGCTGATCGCCTTCCGGGCTGGAAAGCAGAGTTACTAACAAGGGCGGGCAGGAAAACATTGGTTCAATTTGTGTTAACCTCTATGGTGGTCTACCTGGCCATGGCAGTTGACCTCCCCCAGTGGGCTATTAAAGCAATAGGCAAAATCTGTAGAAGATTTCTGTGGAGAGGTAGAAAAGACATTACGGGTGGCCACTGTCTGGGGGCTTGGGGCAAAACCGGCTGACCTCTTGAACTCGGTGGTCTTGGTATCTCTGATCTCCAGTGGATGGGATGGGCCCTTAGAATGCAATGGCTTTGGCTCCAGAAGGTTGAACCTGACAGGCCCTGGTCCACATTTTCGATCAGGTTCACCACTGTGTTCGATCCTTCTTCTCTATAGCAACATGCACTGAGGTCGGTAATAGCTCCCGCACTCTCTTCTGGACAGACATGTGGATTCATGGGCAAAGGGTCGCTGATATGGCACCCCGCCTTTTTGCTTTGGTTCCCAAGAGACGTGCCAATAAGCGCACGGTCAGGGAGGCACTCACTGGTCACAACTGGACTGCGGATTTGATAGGGGCAATGACGGTTGGGACCATTGCTTATTTTTTGGATCTTTGGGATCTCCTTTCACAGGTGGTGCTGCAGCCAGTTGTAGAAGATAAATACTTACGGCGCTTCACTGCCAATGGGAACTACTCAACAAAATCAGCATATGAAGGCTTCTTCCAGGGAGGCATTGAGTTCAGTCCCTGGGAGCGAATTTGGAGAACTTGGGCCCCAAATAAATGTCGATTTTTTGTGTGGTTGGCTGCACATGATAAGTGCTGGACTGCGGATCGTTTGGCACGCCGAGGACTGCAACACCCTCCCCGATGCTTACTATGCGATCAAGAGGAGGAAACCATTAACCACCTCTTGATCTTATGTGTGTTTGCCCACCAATTTTGGTTTGTCTTACTCCAAAAGGTGGGATTACAGAATCTTTCCCCTCAACCGGGTGAGTCATCCTTGGAAGAATGGTGGTTCAGATCACGCAATGCAGCTGATGGCTAGGTCCGGCAAGGTCTTAATTCCATCATCATTTTGGGGGCATGGTCTCTTTGGAATCTCCGCAATCGCTGCGTCTTTGATGGGGCTACACCGGATGTTAGGGCTCTCTTGTCTTTTGTAAGTGAGGAGATGAAGATTTGGGGTCTGGTTGGAGCAAAGGGTATCTTATACCTAACTGCTCAGTCACAGGGTTTGGTCTAGATCCTCTTTGGTCGAGGTCGTTTTTTGTTCTTGTGCCATAGGCGAGTTTTAAGTGTGTTTTGGTTGTGGTTTGTGTTTGGGTCTTTAAGGATTTATACCCCCCTGTTTTTTCCTCACAAAGATACACAGCTCTCCTGCGTGTTCGAGAAAAAAATACATAATGCCCGATTAGCTGTTAGGCTCACTGCCACGATAATGTGCTGATTGTTATGAATAGCGTCTTGTATTCATCATGAGGCCAATGAACCAATATATATACATGTATAGGTATGTCACATATGTAGGAAATCCCTTATACAACAAGCTAATTACATAGCTATATGGAATATATCTAACAACTCCCCTCAAACTTATGGTGGATCAACAGCATGAAATTTGGAGAGGTGAAAACGATGCTGAGCTCTGGTCTGTGCCTTTGTAAAAAAGTCTGCTAACTGAATCTCGGAAGGCACATACTGAAAACAACAACCTGATCCTGCACCTGTGTTCGCATGTATGAAGCATCAACACCAATATGCCTTGTAAGTTCATGTTTCACCGAATCTTTAGCAATGCTAATAGCACCTGTATTATCAGACAAAAGAGGAGTCGGTGTAGAAACACCAAAATTCTCAAGTAACAACCATAGCCAAGTAACCTCCGTAGTCA
Organism: Melocanna baccifera; assembly: GCA_036346265.1. NCBI lineage: Eukaryota > Viridiplantae > Streptophyta > Magnoliopsida > Poales > Poaceae > Melocanna > Melocanna baccifera. Next base: position 14,534,601 of record CM070695.1, read on the forward strand.
ACAACGCCATCGCTCGCAATTCAACCTCAGCACTCGAACGAGAAACTGCGGTATGCTTCTTACGGCTTGTTCTTTTTGGCTGCAGCTTATGGCTTTTGACTGAAATTTTTGAATTTTAGCTGTTTGCGATAGAGATTATGGAGAGGGAGATACTCGCTTGCGATTTTGGATGGTACAGATGTTGGGATTTTAACGTGTACTATAATTAACTTGTAGACTCCATCTCAAAAAAATACCCCGTTTAAAAATTAGGTACTGTAACAAAAGCCAAAAGCCGTTTTGAGAAGCTGAAAAGAACAGGCTCTCCAAGCAATGAGAGAATCACCAAGAAAAATATAGTATGCAGATAGAGATCGGTGATCAGAGGGATCACTAGCCAATGTGGCATCAGAATATGCTTGGAGCTATAAAGAGTTAGAGCGAGGAAAAAAAAGACGACGAGAGATAGTTCCACGAAGGTATCGTAGAACACGAAGAAGATGACTATAGTGGAGTTGAGTGGAAGCAGAAACAAATTGACTCAAGATATGCACAGGGTACGAAATGTCAAGATGAGTAACACCAAGATAAACAAAACTCCGAACAAGGTGATGATATCGAGTAGTATCAGGAAGAGGCTTACCATCAGTAAGATGAAGATGAATATTAAGCTCCACAGGAGTCAGCTGTGCACTGATCAGTAAGAGAGGTACGCTCAAAAAGATCATGTATATACTTTTTTTAGGATAAATAGAAACCCTCAGGGGTAGAGATAATCTCAATCCCAAGAAAGTAGCGAAGTGGACTTAAATCAGACATGAGAAACTTCTCATGAAGACGCTCCTTGATGAAGGTGATGTACTGAGAATCATTTCCAGTAATGATCATATCATCAACATACAAAAGGAGAAGCGTCCGTCCACGAGGCGAAGTGTGAACAAAAAGAGCAGGATCATGAGCACTAGCAGAGAAACCAGCTGCAGTGACGACAGAAGAAATGATAAAACCAAGCTCGAGAAGCTTACTTGAGGCCATAGAGAGATCGGCGAATGTGACAAATTATATCCTCAGGAACAGAATACCCAGAGGGCGGCTGCATGTAGACCTCATCACGCAACTCGCCATTGAGAAATGTATTTTTGACGTCCAACTGAGAGATAGACCACTGGCGAACAGAGGTTACAGCAAGAAGTGTGCGAACAGTGGTCATGTGAGCAACAGGAGCAAAAATCTCATCATAGTTATGACCATGCTCCTGTTGAAAACCGAGCGCGACAAGACGAGTCTTGTGGCGCTCAAGAGAACCATTAGAGCAAGTCTTAATCTTATAGACCCACTTGCACATGATAGGAGTGACACGTGCAGGAAGAGGAACAAGATCCCACGTGCTAGTATGCTCAAGGGCAGCAATCTCCTCTGCCATCGCGTGCTGCCACTCCTAGTGAATAACAGCATCACGATAAGAAGTCGGTTCGGCAAGAGCAGCGGCAGCAAAACCAAAACGTGTGGGAGGCTAAATAGACTGGCGATCGCGAAGTACATATCGAGGAGAAACCAAAGATGATGGCCCATCAGAAGAAAAGGGTACATTAGAAGAGTTCTGAACCCGCGGACAACGAGTATAGTAGAGAGGATAAGAGGGAACAAGACTAGGAGTAACCTCAGGAGAGGGTGCCGGTGGTGAAGAGGGTGCAAATTGGGAAGAAGGCACCGAAGAGACCAAAGGCTGTGGTGGTGGAGTGATGACTATGGGAGTGGAAGGAAAAGTCAGGAAAGAAAGTGGCTCGACAATAGATGCTGAAGTGGAGGAAGAAGAAGGGCATGGATAGAAAGGACGTGACTCATCAAAAGTAACGTCCTGAGAAATCCGCATCCGCCGGTCAATAGGGTCCCAACAACGATATCCCTTGTGCTCAGCACTGTAGCCCAGAAAAACGCACTCAACAAACTAAGCAATCAGCTTGGTGCGCTCATGAGGTGCAAGAAAAACATAGCTCACGAGGGAACAAGACATGTGAGTTAACTGAATTGCCGAGAGGACAAAGACCCATTGGTCTGAAGTGGGTCTACAAAGTGAAGAGGGATTCAGAAGGGAAGATCGTAAAATATAAAGCCAGACTTGTTGCAAAAGGCTAAATACAAAAGTAAGGAATAGATTTCGAAGAGGTCTTTGCTCCAGTAGCAAGAATTGAGACTGTGAGGTTATTACTTGCACTAGTTGCTCAGAATGAGTGGCAAGTACACCATATAGATGTCAACACAGCTTTCTTGAATGGAGAATTACAAGAGGAAGTATGTCACCCAGCGAGAAGGGTATGAGGTGAAGAATAAAGAGTACAAGGTGTACAAACTTCATAAAGCTCTGTAAGGGCTTCGACAAGCTCCTCGTGCATGGTATTAGTGTTTGGACCAAAGTCTAAAACAGATTGGCTTCACAAAATGTCCTCAAGAACATGCTGTGTATGTAAAAAAAGGATGAATCCGATATCTTGATCATTGAGGTGTATGTCGATGATCTCATCATAACCGATTCGAAGGACGAAGGTATACAAGACTTCAAACAACAGATGATGAGGGAGTTTGAGATGACAGACCTCGGATTGCTCACCTATTACATTGGCATAGAGGTCGAGCAAAGGAAGGATTGTATCATTCTCAGACAATCTGGCTATGCAAAGAAAGTTCTTCAACAGTTTGGTATGGAGGACTGCAATCTATGCAAAAGCCCTATGGAACCGAAACTACGACTGGGCAAAGATCCTGAAGGAGAATCGGTGAATCCGATCGAGTACCGACAAGTTATTAGAAGTCTAAGGTACTTGTTACACACTTGACCAGATCTTGCATATGCGGTTAAATTAGTGAGCAGATACATGCAGAGACAAACACTAATTCATCGAATGGCAGTAAAACAAATATTGTGGTATTTGAAGGGTACAATTGAACTTGGTCTTGAGTACTCGAGTGGTGGAGAAGGAAAGCTGACACGGTTCACAGACAGTAGTTTGGCTGACAACATAATAGATCGAAGAAGCACCGGTGGTATGGTGTTCTATCTCAATAATTCTGCAATACCTTCCCACCAGCTCTAGGAGAGGCTGCTGAAGTTCCATTTAACATATTTGAGTTCTAGAGCCTCTACTCCACTCTCATTTCACTCTTGAGCATTCCTTTTGAGCTAGTGGAGAGATTTTCGAGTGTATTCAATTTTAGTTGATCCTTTGTGCACTTGAGCGCCGTCAAGTGAAATCGGTTGTCTATTCTCTTGGTGCTTGCCGGCACCTAGACAGCGGGAAGATCAATTGCCGGTGATTTCTTCAAGGAAGATTGTGAAGAAGTCCGTGCAAGTTTGTGAGTGGTTTGGAGCTCGCCATCTCTGGAGCGGAGGAAGAGTTACTAATAATGATCGAGGTGTTTCGGCTTAATTCGTGGAGCCGGTTCGATTCGTCCGGGCTAACCTCAACGTGGATTAGTGGAAACCAGCAAGTTTCCGATACCACGGTAAAAACTTCGTGTGTCGGATTGTGTTTGTTTCTTGTTTATTATAGCAATTATTGTCAATCTTTTATTGCTCTGTCTAGTACTTAGAATTGCTTAAATTGTTTAGAAGCTCTCTCACTAGTATTCTTGCTTAGTAGTTAATCGCCATTACTTGTTAAAATTAGGTAAGAAATTTTATAACCTCCTATTCACCCCCCCTCTAGTCGGTCATCTTTGATCCTACAGCAGCGGCAGCTGCATGTCAAGCAAGGTGGTTGAGAAGATTGTTGGTCGACACAAGATTTCACTTCATTCGTGAATGCGTTGAAAGAGGAGAAATTGAAATCAAGCATGTTCCGGAAAGTGAACAGTGTGCAGACATCCTCACGAAATCTCTAGCAAAGTAGAAGTTTTTAGATATGAGGACATTAGTTGACATCAGGGACTTGTTGAAAAATCAAGCCTAGATTAAGGAGGAGTATGTTGGAATTAATATAGTCTTAATTAATTCGAGTCGGATTAACTCGGTCGTAGAATCAAACTAGGAGTTCGAGTAAAATCAGTTTCGATGTCTTACGACAATGAGAAATCGAGTCCGAGTCCATATTGTAATTACTGATGGACTCTGTAATCTTGATTATAAATAGAGGGGAGCCTACCCCAAAAAAGTGCGGCGATTGGAAGCACCACAAAACAATCTTATTTATCAAAGTTCTCATACAACATTGTAACGCTGCCGTCGTATTCGAAAACAGAGGAGTTGCGTGCAAGGCACTCGTAAGATCGTGAAGAGCTATGACCACCTGAGCTCGTAATCGTGAAGAGCTACGACTACCTGGGCTTGTAATCGTGGAGAGCTATGATTATCTGAGCAAGTCAATAGATCGACTTCGAGTATGAAGTCAAAAAGAAGATCGGACGGAGTCCAAGTAACAAGTCGAAAAGAAGATCGGACGGCGTCCGAGTAGCCGCTGAGATCGGGAAGATCAAGCAGTTACAAAATCTACGGTGTTCAAGTGAACCCAAGGAGTTAAAGAATATCTAGCAGTCTACGAGTAGTCTAAAGAACCATCAACGGCATTCGAGAGGTACTGAAAAGGCTGAAACTTTGAAGAAGTCGGAGACTCGTAGAGAAGCGGTTAGAGATCCTGCGGGCCTGGTCGGAGCCTCACGTGGTTGTATTCTACGATTAGGGAGGCTTCGTCCCAACAGTAGTTAGATATGTTACTAGCTTAGTAGTTTTGAGCAGATCCACCGGGGGCTCAGGCCCCCCTACCGCCGGCCGCCACACCCCCCTGTGCACTGCACCGCTAGCTCCGGCCCGCCCTGATGAACCTTTTGCTTTTCTCGCATGTATGCACAGGCGGCATAACATGAGGCAAGCTAACTAGTCTCACCGGTTCAGTAAAATAGCCTTAAACAGGGATTACATGTCAAATTAATAATGTATAATGCCTTCAAGAAGGAGGGGATGCTTGTGGAAATGAGCCTTGAATGTTCATCCTGGTAAGCTGTTAATGTTATAGAAGAAGAATATAGACTGGTTGAGGTATCACGCACTCTGAACCGAGGCAGCTTACTAGGTATATTTATTGCAGGTATCTTGCCGGCTAAAAAATACTAGTTACAATGTTTGCTATATAGATTAGGAGTTAGAGATAAATATGATCTCAATTACAACATAATCTAGGAAGTATACCTCTTAACAGCTATAAGCACCCGATCACAACCACTTGATACTACTCAGTATTGTTTCCCTGGTGGATAAGAGTGCTAGCTTAATTTGTCTGAATCTGACAATGAAAGCAAGAAAGCAAACAAAGCAGCACCTAGCACCTTGGAAGCTAGCTAGCTCTTGTACCGTGCGTGCATGAGCGGCCTGCACTGCAGGGTCCAGCCTGGCCCGGCCTGCCATAGTTCAACGATCTGTGATAGTTCTATTGTTCGCAGTTACTAATGATAGGTGCTGCAGTATTTAAAGTCGATAATCTTGGAAAGCATCCATTACTGATAAGAGGTGTTGGTGGCATTGTGAGTAATTTTGCTATTTCCTACAACTTGTTTAGATTATATGGATTGTATGGGAATTTCAAGATAGTCTGTTATAGCTACAATAGCGTTTTCCTATTTCTTAACGGCAATACAGCAGCTTCCTCAGGTCGACAACTCAGTATTCGGCAAACCGGTGAGCAAGTCCCATTAGCCCTCCTAAATTTTGATCCTGGGTCCGCCCCTGGTAGCTTTGTCTTCTTTGAAGTGATGATGTTCCATAAGTCACAAGCAAAATTGTGTCACAGGGTTCTCGAAGGGAGCACAGATGGAGGCTCTACCTGGAATACAATTGATGCTCGTAGTTCTGTAATGTTTGATAGCCGTTTCTGTAGGAAAACATTTACCGTGGATCAGAGATACAAAGCAAACGCTGTTCGGTAGGTTTTATGTTACTGGCTGATACAGACGTTGTGCAATATATATTTTCCTTCTGGCTAAAAATGTTTTATTTGCCTTTGCCAGGTTTCGGTTAATTTCTACGTGTGAGAGAATCTAAATGCCAATCCAAGGTTTCAGGTAGGATCCATTGACCTCAACGGGAAAAGCATATGAACTTCATCGGAGTCGTGTTTCAATTTGTACAGAAAGCCCAACAAGTGGCATTTAAACCTTTTCGAAGCGAGCAAATTGGCAAGAGCACGCACCAGACAAGTCTGTAAACATGGCTAGTATTTGCAGCAAATAATTACATTTCCTATCGGAAGATTGTAACACAGCACCTTCCCTTGGATATGGCGATGAATGGAAATTAATCTATGAACATGGTCTTTCTTTTTGTGATTGAATGAGTTTTGAGGTCTGGAATGTATACGCGTATCAGATGTTACGGCTGCGCTCAACACAGCTTCCGCATTTGCTTCTGACTTCTGCGACGACTTTTTTTTTTTACAGTTTTTTTTGTTTTTTTAATTTTCGATTTTTTTTGTTTTTTCTGTATTCCTTTGTATTGTTTATGATGGGTTAATATATTTTTTTATTTTTAAAATTTTTAAAAATTAATTATACCAAATAAACCAACTTAATTATAGTAAAAAAACAGTTAACTGTAGTAAAAAAAATTATAAGTCACTATCATTCTAAACACCCCTGTATTCTCTTTGTACGTGCTACTTGGTAGTATTATAGCCACATTTGCTTTGCGAAATAGTCTCGGTGTCCCCTATCCTGTTTCGTTTGGTCGATTCCCAGTGACATATGGGTCCCATCTGCAGCATGGTTCCTCGTCAAGGTGACTACGCCTTGCATCTCCCATCTTGTCAAAGATGTCTATGCTGATTCTGCCAGAGATCGCCGCTAGCTACAGGGGTCTGTTCTTTTTGACTGCGGCTGATGGCTTTTGGTTGCGGCTGATGGTTTTTTGGCTGTTTACGACAGAGATTGCGGAAAGGGAGATACTCATTTGCGATTTTTGATGGTACAGATATTAGTTTTTTAATGTGTATTACAATTAACTTGTATACCACATCTTAAAAAAAATACTCTGTTTAAAAGTTAGTTACTGTAGCAAAAACCAAAAGCGGCTTTTAGAAGCCGCAAAGAACAGGGTCATATGTATGACTTTTGATCGAAATTTCACTGTAGTTGGTTTTTTTACTGTAGCTGATTTGGCTTTTTAGACATAATTAATTTAAAAAAAATATAAAAATAGAAAAAACATATTAACTCATTAGGGACAATACAAAGGAATACGGGAAAAAAAGAAAATACAAAAAAGCCTAAAATATCTAAAAAAATTCAGAAAAAGATAAAATATTGAATAGTGAAAAAAGCTGAAGTTAGAAACTGAAACCGAAAAAAAGCCGAAACGAGCGGGGCTATCTCGTGAACTGTGGATGCTGAGCCTTAAGGACAACTGTGATAACCACACACTGCACCCATTCGAGGAAGATAAACTTACAACCCCTCTGTTTTCCGTTAGGCTTGTTTTGCATCGATATCTAGCAATGATTCTCTTTTCTAGCCAATGTTGTTTTCAAAATTACATTTTTTGTTTTACTACTAATCTAGTTGCCTTTTTTAAATACGATTTTGCTAATTTTTGGTTGTCTGAGTTTTTTATCTTCCAAGTACCTAAAATTACGCAATACTAAGCTTCAAATTGTAGTACTAAGTATGTGCAATTTAACTAATTTTAAATGCAATGTTTGGTCCTACTTGTTTCTGTATTTGTAGGGGGTTCATCTAGGTTTACTTTATTTTTGTCTGGGTTAGATTTTCTGTCATTGCATTTTGTATAGGTCCACCAAACTTAAATTCATTTTTGTCTACTTGGAATACTTCTCTATTTCAATGTTTTCCCTAGAGCGGAGGGGGTGGGTCTATTATATAGAAAAGTTAGGAAGAGTGACGGGAGCAGTTAGATCTTCATTTAAGTCCTGAGAAAAGTAACTGCAATTTAGTAAATTTTCAATCACTTGATGAATAGACAGCTCCAACTTTTAAATATTACTACGTAAAACTTTCCTCTTATGTTTCATATGTATTTTATGCCTAATATGATGCATGGGTGATTGTTTCCTTTCCTATAAAATCTTTACAAGTAGAACGATTAATTATTGGCATGTAGTTCCTACTGGCAGGTGCAGCTTACGAAACCATCACTCGCGGCTGGAGAAAAAACGACCGTGGAGCACCTCGACCCTCCTTTTTTTTACCACATCCACCACTCCTTGTCACAGACTCAATGAAGAACCATACTGAGAATATCATTAGTTCATATGTATTGAACAATTGGCTATTATGTTGAGTTGAAATTTAAGTTTGTAAAAGTTTACGTTTTACCTTTTAGGCATCTTTGGCAGGGATGGTCTGATTGGCCTAGGGCTGACAGTTAGACCGGCAAAGAAACCACGGTCTGAGTGATCGACGACTATCAGATCGGCTGAGAGTCGGCGATCTGATCAGTGGTCAGCTGCCGGTATGACCGACCATGGTGGCGGTCATACCAGGGTTGCAGTGCGGCCATGAAATAGTTGGTGGTAGCCATTTTTCAGAGATGATGTTTTTCGGGCTAAGCTAGTGTGGTATTACCGGCCCTGTAATTTAAACTCGGTTTTGCTTCCACTCTTATGTGAGTTCTTTGGTGATGGCCTAAACTAATCTTCCTAGCTTTCAATAACTAGTGGAGTGAAGGTTTTAAAATACGATATAGGAAAGTTGAAATTGAAGGCAATATTCACCCCCTCTGATTGCCATTCCAGGTCCTACAAGCGGTATCAGAGCCCGGTTAGCTCTTCTTGATAGATCTTTACTGATCTAAGAGTAATAGCATCAGATCGGTATTGCACCAAGCTACCGATCTTTGAGCGCATGAATTTTTCTTATTAGAAAGCTCATATGACAATCAACATTTAGGCCCAAGGGCAACCCTTCGGGGGAGAAAGTCAAGAGGTCTTATGTTATGTCTACCGAAGACCATATCACTCCGATAAATACTGCGGGTATAGAGGCATAAAACAAGGCACATACCTTCTTGATTCAGGGGCTTGGTAGATCTGAGTTTGATCGAGTAGCTCACTTGATTTTTACTCATGAGATTTGGAGGACCCTAATTGATTAACATGAGGGCTGCACAACGATCAAGGAAGTGAGAACCAATTCAAGAAAGAGTACTCCAAGTTTGAGCAAAAGTCTGGTGAATCTTTGCATGAATTATTTGCTAGGTTTCATCAAGATTCACAGCAATCTTCATGCAATTGGCTTGACTTATTTTGAGTCTGAGAATGCATGCCAAATGCTTGGTGCCCTAGATGTGTTTGGAGGGATAAGGATTGCATCCATCAATGACAACACTGTCATGAGTGAGTTTATCTTGGATAACCTCTACTCGAGGTTAAAAACATATGAGATTAACTTCATTTCATGTCTCTCCAAGATAGAGTTAATAGATCTTATGATCGACCCCGTGAAGAATGACCCTTCTCAATCTTTGGATTTGGCTCTCTTATCTGCTATGCATGACATGAGTTGTAAGCAACTTGAGAAACTACACGAGGAAAACTTAGCCCTCCTATCCACCGAATTCACAAAAACCTATCACAATATGAGGAATAGGAAGAGAGGAAGCCCATTCTTTTGCTATGAGTGTGGTGAGCCAAACTACATTTGGCGAAATACCCCCAAGCTAAAAGACAAGGAAGAGGAGTACCACAAGTCTTCTTGAGCTCGCGATGACAAGAAGAAGAAGAAGCACAACAACCAGCATCTCATCAACCGGATCCTTACCGCTCTTGAGATTATCAATATGAGTGATGTGGACTTAGAGACTGACAATGACAAGGATGATTGGAGAGACAAGAAGATGAAAGAGATCACTGACTTTACCAGCATGTGCTTCATTCCACTTGAGGGCACCACCAAGGGAAACTCTGATGACACATCCGACGATGGCTCCATCTTCGGCGATCTGTATGTGGTTTGCCCTTCTACCGATGATATGAAATGTATGACCATTTACTATGATAGAGAACTTAAGAACAAGTGTAAAAAAATTGAGAATCAGAATTGTGTGATTGATAACGTGTAGAAGAAACTTCCTAGACTTAGAGTTTTAATTTCTGATGGTGAATATTATGATTCTTGCCTTGTTTTAAAAGTCTGGGTTGGATGAGATTAGGTCTATTCATTATTCTATTATAAGCCAACTCATAGATGCTAAGGATGAATTATTGACATTGAAATCTAGCACTAATTATGTTGGCCTAGGCGCTGATGCTTTGAATGCTTTTACTTCACTTGTTCTAATTGTGCTTTGCTTGAGCTTAAGCTTGAAAGCGCCACTAAGAAATTGGTTCAATTTAGTCATGAATATTCATATTCTCATTCTGAATATTCATGTCTCATTGTGAATTTAGGAAGCAAAATTAAAAGAATTGATTGAAATGCTTCTTTATTCTATAAGTGAATCTTATGAAAATTGCTCTAAGCTCACAAGTGAAGTTGATGCTCTTAATAAGACACTTGATGACATACATAAAAATAAAAAATCCTTATCCATGGCTGCATCTAAGAAAGTAATTAATTCTATTTCTTGTGCATTTTGTGTTGAGAATGGAACTGATTTAGATAAGATATATGAATCTTTTAGACTCAAGTTTAAGGAGCAGTTGGATAGGATTATATATTCTTCTTATGTGTCTTATGAGGTTTTGAAGCTAGAAGTAGCAACCCATATAGAGGAATATGCTAAAGCAACCAAGAAACTTGAGTGTGCTTTATGTGCTAACCTAGCTAAGGAGAGAAACTACCTCAAGAAAACATTGGAGAGGTTTTTTAGTGCAAGAAAAACCTAAACATGTGAAACATAGATGATCAATTTGCTCTTGCTTCTATGAGATGGCAATGCAAAACATTGGTAGTTCTTGGGTGAGCAATTTGCTCGCCAAAATTTTGGTTTGGCAGATGCTCTTGCTTCTATGAGATGGCAACCACTGATCGGTGGCATTAAATGCTTCAATGAGGTTTGGCAGATGCTCTTGCTTCTATGAGATGGCAACCACTGATCGGTGGCATTAAATGCTTCAATGTTTCAATTACAAATTTCAAATGATAGTATCTTCTACACTGTGTATCTGATTTATGATCCGTTTGAATTGTTGTATTCCTTACGATTTAATCAACAAAATAATATACATATGGGCTATATTTTGGTGCAAAAAAAGTTAAATGCTATGTAGGACTCACATGCCATACTCACATCTAGGGAAATTTTGGTAATCTTTGTAGCTATTGGTATGGTTGCAATTCAAATATGTCTACTTCACCAAAGTTTTGGTCCTACCCTAATTTTGGTATTGCTAAAATTTTGGTTTGGCTACTTGGGGCACAAACCAAACATGCCCTATATAACTGACAGAAAACCTACCATCCATATGATATTTTCCTCGGCGGATTATTGCCCTCGATGCTATGGCCGTGCTCAGTTTTGGGAGAAGCTGGCGTTCGGCGGCCAGCGATGGGTTTTTTTTTACTGTGAAGATTTTTGTTTTTTTTTTGTATTTTTTTGTATTCCTTTGCATTGACTGTGATGGACTAATATGTTTTTTTCTATTTTTATTTTTTAAAATTTAATTATACTAAATAAACCAATTTAGTTACAGTAAAAAAAATCAGCCAGCTATCGCTATTCTGAGCCTACCTATGTCATGGTGTAGTGTTATCCTGGGTCGTTCTCAGCTCCGGTCATGGTGGGACTTCCAATCTGCGGTTTAAACAATTAACTCGCGTACACAAAGCTCACAGAAAAGGAGGAGATTAGCCTAATTGAGCTGTCAATTGAAGTGTACCGCTTAGCCATCCAATAGCTGCCTATTCCAGTAGGTTTCTTGCAGCTTCGTGGATACGAATCTTGGTGTGTGGTTTGCTTCTTGTTTTCCAATGTTTTTCTTTGTGCTTTCTTGAGCTATGGTTAAAACAAAAGATGTGGGTAGAGTAATAGTTGATTTATAGTTTTTCATGGCTCATTTTTCTTGTTTTCTTGTGCCACTAGGAAGACTTGATCAACTCTGGAAAATAGTGTGAAATTTCTCATGTTTTTTGTGTGAGAATGGACAAAAGTTGTTTGAATGCACACCCTCGGTAGCAAAGATGGCAAGAAACTGGACAGTTTTGCTATTTATCAAGATGGCAAGAAACTGGGCAGTAAAAGTAATGCCCGCAATTTTTCTAAAATCTTCACATTCAATTGACCATTTACTTTTTTTTCTCTAGTTAGAATACAGATCTCTCTCTCTCTCTCTCAAAGTATGCCCTACTGGGTCGCACAAATCTCCAAGACTCTTATATATCCCTCTCAGCCCATTCATGTCCCTTCCCATCTAAGGGCATCTCCAATAGTACCATATCAGCCGTCGATTAGCTATTCCATGTAAGCAAAGTCTAAGATGGGGGTGAGAGAACGAGAAGAGAGAAGAGAGGTTGTTGTCTCTGGACGGGACAAGCGCTTCGCGTGAACTAAGACCGACGTGACGACACGTTTTGCTGTTGGAGCAGCGTTGTTGTTTCCGGACGCATTTTGTGGACCATGCTGTTGCATTGGTGGTGAGGAAGGAGGCGGAGCATCGTCGACGGCCACGCCTTTGCGTCGGCGGGCTGGATCCGACGATCATGATTGAGGGCGACGGCTACAAGAGCTCCGTCGGTGACGAGGAAGGAGGCGAAGGAGCGTCCACGGCTATGGCTTTACGTTGGCGGGCTAGATTCAGCAGCCACCGGGCGTTGGCGGGCTGGATTCGGCCGACATCGGTGCGAGGAAGGAGGTGGAGGAGCGTCCACGACCACAGCTTTGCATCGGAGGGCCGGATCCAATGGCCATGGCGGAGGACAACAACCGCGAGAGCTCCATTGATGGCAATGAAGGAGGTGGAGGAGCATCCACCGCCACGGCTTTGCATCGCGGGCCGGATCTGGCAACCATCGGGCTTTGGCGAGCTGGATTCGGTTGGTGTCGGTGACAAGGAGGTTGGCTCTCTCAATCGGTGGCAAGGAAGTTGCCTCTCTCTCCATCGGTGGTTGAGTCGGAATGGGGAATGGGAAATTTGTAAAATAGCGTTTGGTTCCGTGTCTAGAGGTAAATTATTGGAGTTGTTGTTTTTTGTATTATTGATAGATGACATACCTAGTTAAAGACAACATAAGAGGCAAACTATTGAAAATTCCCTAAGAAAACCACTCCATTAATTCCCTTCTCAGTCACCCATATATTGCCAAGAGTTTCTTTGTTACAGATAGGTAGGAGCTCTGTCAATCAATAATCACGTCGTATTAAAAGCTAGCCTGTTGTTTGTTATGCCTTCTTTGACACGAGCAGCCACGTCCTGTGACGACGATGGCACATGCTGGAAGATTCAACGGTCCCTTTTCTTTCCAAATGTTCCACATTATGTAAATGGCCATTCCATTGAGGTCCCTCTTTTAATCCTTTGGAGTCAAGAGGCGTGCCTGTTTTACCACGAGTTGAGGATGCTGTGCAAGTCAGAGAGGACTCGTTGATATGTACGGTGCAGTTCGCACAGGACGCACGTGCTACCAGGTAGTGGGAAGCTCCCGTGCGCTGCAATGATTCCCGAGTGTTGCGCAGAGACACTCGGGGATTTTCCCGTGTGCGAGCGCAAGCACCCGGCCGCCGCCGATTCCGTGGACAACCGTCGCTAGCGCCGTGGACCGCCACCGCCGCCACAGTCGGTGCGCTCCAGCCCTCTTGCTAGCTCCTCATCTGTCAAATCTGCTGGTGCCGTCCTCATCTCACCCCGCCGCCCATGAATCCCCAGTCCTCACTGTCACTGGCGTCGCCCTCGAGAGGTAATGGAGAAGGGGGAGAAAGAAAGTTTGCCTTTTCCTCTTGCTGCATTTAGATCTTTAATTCCTTAACCTGTAGTTCATATGCATTTGCATTTAGATCTTTACTTCTAGGTGATTGATTTTACCAAGTTTTGGATTGGTTAGATGGACAATATATCTATTCCAAAGTAGGATGCAGAGTGATTTGCAAGAAGTAAATACCAATCATTCATTAACCTCGAGCTAAATGGGCGGGCAGCAGGATGTGCGATGACAAGTGTTATGCACGACCACAAGCAATAGGAACTAAATGGCCTGTTCTTTTTGGCTGCGGCTGATGGCTTTTGACTGTGACTGATAGCTTTTTGGCTGTTTGCGACAGAGATTGCGGAAAGAGAGATACTCGCTTACGATTTTTGATGATACAGATATTAATTTTTTAACGTGTACTACAATTAACTTGTAGACTCTATCTTAAAAAAATACTCCGTTTAAAAGTTAGTTACTGCAGCAAAAGTCAAAAGCGGCTTTTAGAAGCCGCAAAGAACAGGCACAAAGTAGATAGCTAGCACACTCGTAATTTTTCTTGTCTTGATCGTGCTTTGATTGAATGCTTGCTAGTTGGTAAAAGACTTACTGGTTAAAGAAGTCATCTTATGGCACCTTGTGTTGAAGATATAGGCAATATTTTAATTCCAAGTTTTAGTAGGAGACAAAAGCAAAATACTATTGATGCACAACTAACTACTAACAGTAGGATATTCATCATACTTCGAAATATACGTAAGAGAAATATAATGTTAAAGTCGTACGAACACCCGAACGACTTACTGTTGGGCTTGATGAAGGACAGGAAGCAGCGCAGGTTCGATGCAGTGTAGGCTTGATGCAGTGTAGGACGTAGATGAAACAGAGCAGGAGCGGTCGCGCAGATATGCGCTGCCCAGAAACCTTATTGCCGCCCCCGTGCAGGTCTTCACGACAGCAATGGTTCGGAGATACCGCTCACCTTCCTTCCAGGTGCACGCCGGGAAGAAAGGTCGGCGAAGTTCAGACAGCACAGTACTACCGCACAATATCACTAGAGAGGAAGAAAACAATGGGAGAGAAGAATGGAGAAATTCAGTCCCAAACCTGGACGTCTCCAGGCCTTTTATAGACGTGCTCATTACTCTCTAGTAACTGACACCATTAGACTGAAATAATTCATCGTAAGCGCTAATTATTCACCGTAAGCGATCAATTATTCATCGTAATCGATCTATTATTCATCGTAATCGATAAAATTCAAAACCGAATAATGGTAATTAAGCAGTCTCATGACCAGTTAAAAGGAGAGAGAGATGATGCGAGGTTCAGCAAAATAAGGTGGACATGGTCTGCCAAGTGGCGCGCCACGTCACGGCGCGGTCACAAGTCACATGTCACAAGTCACGCGATTTTCACGTGAAAATACGCGAATACGCGCGCGCGCGCGTGCGCGCGTGTGTGTTTAGCCAAAGCCACCATCCACTTCCATAATTCAAGGAGTGGCATAGACTCCACCTTATAAATTGGTCTCCCCCACTTTGCCTAAGCAATATGGTACTAAACCTCACCTGCTTTAGAATTTAAAAATGGGTCACAAATAACGGGCTTATTTCTAACACCCTTGAGGCTCAGAGATTGATGCTGCTGCTGCCCAGCATTTTGTGATAATTGTTGTGTATAAGACCTCTTGGTAAATATTTTTGAGACCTCTGCATTGACTGCTTAACTTACCTTGTGCTCAGCACTAGGACTGGAGGAAGAAATGTAATGTGAGCTCATCCACCTCGACGATAGCCGGAGTGACACCAGCCACTTCAAGACCAACTTTTCTTTTTTTCAACCAATTTATGAAACTAGTACTACTTTGTTGAGCAACTTGACTCTTGTGGAATTTGAACTTCAACATGTATGCTGTGAATGTGGGGGTACTGAATGGTGTCCATCAGTAGTGTGGATTGCTTGCACATTGAAGTGGAATGATTTCTACTCCTGGTTGTGCTATGAAATGGTCTTTGTTGGTTGGGCTATGGTATGGTGTTATTGCTTGTGCTATATAAAATGGTAGCTTTTGGATGCGTGCTTGCTTGTGTGCAGTTTTTGTATCTGTTGGAACACTGACTATTTGAACAAGACTACTGTAAACAGCTAATTTATAACAAAAAAAAATGCAACACACAATTCCCGAGTGTCCCTCTGAACACTCGGGAATAGTAGTCGTAGTGAGTACTGGCGAACGAGCACCGTTTTCCGAGCGTTAGCGTCACTCGGAAAATAGTAACATGTGGACGGATCAGAATGGGTACGTGTATCCGTATTTCCCGACACACAGGAAAATTTTCCTTATGGGTACCTAAACCCGTCACCGTGGAATTGTCCCCGTGTGTCAACGCTTTCCCGAGTGTCAGTACAAACACTTGGGAAAGTAACCACTCCCGAGTATTTCTGGGCAACACACGGGGAAACGACGCAAATGCTCCCGGGTGCTATTCTCCGACGGCTAACCTTTCCCGAGCGTGCTTTGTTTTGGGCACTCGGGAAATTACCCGATCCTGGTAGCGCACGAGGTTTGATGCGGGCGTATCCTCTCGTCGCCCAGCTGTCTGTAGCCAGGATCTTATTTGCGACGGGGATCTTATTTTCGACGGGGGTCCAAGCAAAGAATTAGCAGTCGCCTTTCGTCCTCTGGTTGGGTAGAGTTGGTGATTTTCCTGACCGATCTAGGGTTCCGCCCATTTCAATTTTTTTTAGTTTCATTTTTTTTCACTATTCAGTAATTCATCTTTTTCTAAATTTTTTTAGATTTTTTAGACTTTTTTTGTATTTTTCTTTTTTTCCCGTATTCCTTTGCATTATCCGTGATGGGCTAACATATTTTTTCTATTTTTACATTTTTTTAAATTTAATTATACTCAAAAAGTCAAATTAGATACAGTAAAAAAATCAGCTACAATAAAATTTCAATTAAAAACCAAAAATCATCGCTAAAACAAACACCCCTAATCCGTTTCTCGCCATGTAATTCCTCGTAGAGCATTCTGCTCTCTTCTGGTGTGCCCGAACTTTGCCTCTCTCTCTCTCTCTCTTTCTTTTTCACTCTCTTTCTATCACCAATTGTTATCGCCGTGCACAAGGTATGCCCAAAGAGTGAGCTTCCATACAAAACCAATACAACCTGCTACCCTAAGTGAAACCGTCATTAATGTCATTATATACAAGTAGAACACACATGATTAATCCTTGCATTTTGGACCATTGTGGCTTCCATATTTGGTGTGAAAACTATCGTGTTTCTACTCCGGAGAAACCAACATGTTAATGTGGGTGTATTAGTCCCCGCATGTACGGGCTGAAGTACAGTATACAATTCAACAAATAAGTTAACGCAACCAAAATAACATGCTAGAAATGCACTGAAGATAAGCAAGTTGCGACAATTAAATTTACCAAAGTGGCATCCTGTCCTCTGCTTTCTCTCTGCTAGCTATACTTAGCTCTTTTATGGTACCTCAAAATAAACATGATCTGTTTAATCTTTACGATCTAATAATTCAGATTAGTTAGGATTTAGTTACATTATCATCCAGACTACTAGCGATAGAACCTCTAAAGAGGTAAAATTGTAAACGAAACAAGTGGTATAAGATTAATTGGAAGGTGCTTCAATGCTTTCTTCAATAGTGATTTACACAATTTTTAAAGCATAACGAATGGTAGATAGATGTTACTTACCTCTTTATTTGCTTTGAGATTAGTGCTACTCTTGTTAGAGAGGAAAGCATGGAAACATTGCTCAGATTAATTTTCATGACTTCCTGTGTCTAGATCGTATGCTTACCGCCCACTGTTTCGTGGCCTGCCTCAGCGCTTTGGCGCCCAACTACATCGTCGGCAACTCCGTCATCGCCGGCTTCATCATCAGCTTCTTCCTCTTCTCTAGCTACTTCGGCGCAAGCAAGAACATCCCGCAGTACTGGGTGTTCATGCACTACATCGGCTTGTTCAAGTACCCCTTTGAGGCCTTTGTCGTCAACGAGTACGGCGGCACGCACGGCAGCCGGGAGTGCCTCGCCGAGGCCCCCGGCGGCGGCCTCCGCGTCCTCGATGGGGCGATGCTACCGCGGCAGCAGGGCATGAAAGAGAGCATAAGGTGGAGCAACCTCGGCGTCATGCTCGGGTTCATGGTCGGCGACAGGGTGCTCTGCTTCGTCTTCCTTTGGTTCAGGTGCCACCGCATAAGGAGGCGAGGAGGCGCATGCAGAGGCAGGAAAGAAAATGCCATTGCCATTGGCATGCATGCAATAGTAAATGGTTATCTAAATTTGATCCTTTTTGTTGTGTTCTTTTCAGAGACATTTTAGTCTTGGTTTCGATCAGGTTGACACGAGTATATGTATATGTTTGGGAGATATTGATCGAGCTCTAGTGGAATTGGATGTTCTTGTGTATCAACAAGAGTGGAAACGATGGATGCGCTAAGGGAGTCAGGATCAGAATGTTTTTGTCTAGCTCAAGACAAGATGGACCAAAACTCAAGAGAAGCTAGAATCCCGACGAAGACCTCGCCCTTGCAGACAGTGCGAGCGAATAGCTTGTTGGCCGTGGTGACCAAGCCGATGTCAAGGAAGCCCTTGAGCACGAAGATTATCTCGGGCATGAAGTCTAAAATACCCTCCAAAAAATCATACTAAAAAATAAAAGTCTATAATATACTCATAAATCAACGATTAGATTTTCTTTCTACTACCATCTTTCTACTATTAGTATAATGTACTGTAAAAAATCTCTATTAGTTTGCCTATCTCATGGACTTCTTTTTTTTTTGTCCTCATGCATGGACTTGAGAAAAATGTTTTTCAATTAATGTTTGTGCTATGATTGTTGAAAGAAATTGATGCTTATGATTGTTGAAAGAAGTTATGTACATTTGTTAATATTATAAAAGTTATGTACAACCCGCCAAGTGCTGTGCTGGTAGAAATTTTGTAGGAAACAGAACAAATCATTTAGATTTCCTTTAAAACTCCTTTTCCGAACAGTCTTACATTTAGAAGATAATTTAATGCAATGCAACGACATCTTTAGATACTTTGTATATACTTCCACAAGTTGAGTGGATTATACTTGCTTTGTTTCCAATAATGCATGGAAACAAGGGTGATTTGTCCTTGTTGGAAAAAGGAACTTCCGAGTTCGACACTCTGTTGTAAAATCCGTCGGCAATTGCAAGACAAAATTAATGGGGCTGATCACAAAATTAAGCATCTATCACACTTAAACCATTAGTAAACATTCATCTTGTATGTTCATCCGCATGACTAAATTAGTCAGTCTGGTGTAAGGTGGTTATTATATACGTAAGTCAAATATATTTTTTTACATAGAAGAATTTGAGTGATCCAAGATATACAGAAATATACATTCCGTTTCTCCTTAAAGAATTCAAATTTCACTAATTTAAATTAGATCTACATATAGTACATATATATTATTTATAATTTTGCATTACCAAAAGATCTCATACTGGATAATTGAATGGAAATATCCAGCAGCTGGCAGTGTATATGACACATATATGCTGAAATGTGCATTATTTTATGTATTTCACATTAATTGTTTTTTAAACAAAGGTCTTTCAGCAGATTGTTGACACATGTATGGTGTATCGTTCTAAATGCGGTAAAATTTTACTTTATATTTTATATTCTAGTATCGAACAATTTTATTTCAAGACATTAATTGTTGCATTTGTTAAAAATGCTGGAGTGCAGTCATAGGATAATGACACATTATGTATACTAAAATTTTATATCTGAAGTGTTTCATACCCTGACATTTAAAGATAAGAAAAAACACACCGTTTGAAAACTAGTTAATATAGACAGTACAAGTATAAGTCGACTGAAAGTGGGAAAAAACCCAACAAAAGGTGTTACTTCAAACTTGCAAGGTGCAGTGTATGTTGGAGAATGCTTGAGAGATTTTATTTCTTGCGTAATGCATGCATGGTTATCCGTTCCAAGATGTATACATGGAGACAAAAGGTGTTATTGCAAGCATGCAAGGAAGGTGTTGGAGAAAACTTGTCTGCTTCTGCATACATTGACAAAATTAAACAACTTTTCTTGCACTAAAAGATTGAAACGTATGTACGCTTGCTAGTAACTGACTTATTCCTTTGCATGGGTTTGACCAAAGAGCAAGAAAAGGATGCAAAAAAAGATGCAATTTAAAGGGATTTATCTGTGCTAGGGACAAATGTACCTTTTTTCCCCATGTGAATAATCAGCTTGCTAGATTTGAAATGAAACAATTGAAGAGACCACAAGCATGTGAGTAACAACATATCACCAGTGGCTTTTAAAAAAAACATATCAGTACCAGTGGTTATTACTAGCTAGAAAATAAATTTAAATAGCTTTATTGATATCTCAATTAGATCGAGTTCAATGCGTCACTCAGGAAATGAACATCAAAAGGGAAAGAACGCATCGAATGAAGACAAGGAAATAAACTAATTACGGGTGAGGATAATGAACTTAGCAATCCCATTGCAGCTGCTCCATGGCGTCGCCGGCGCCATCGCAAAACATCCCGCACGACTCCATCAGTTCCAGATCGAAGGCCGTCGTTGCACCGGCGCAGCCGTACACCGCCGACGAGACGTCCATCATCTCCACGCCCTTGCCGGCTGCACCACCACCGTTCATCACCGTCGGCGGCCCAACCACCTCCTCCTGCACCAGCCCTTGCTGCTGCTGCGCCACCTCCATCCCTGCACCCATGCCCGGCTCGACGGTGGTGGCCCACATTGCTGCCGTCTCGTCCATGAACGCTGCCATGCCCGGATTGAAACCATTGCCGTTGGGCATGCCGGCGGCGTGCTCCATGGAAGAGGAGGAAGAGGAGGCGTTCATGAAGTCCATAGAGGAGTGGACACCGGCATTCTGATCCCTGAAGCTCATCAGCACGCCGCCGCTGTTGTCTGTGTACGGGTAGCCCGGCATCGCCACGGCGGCCTGGTGATCGTGCACCATCAGCATACCGGGGTCAGGGACGTCGTGCAATGCCGGCGGCATCACTGGCGGTGCGACCGTGACGGCGTTGAAGGCCGCCTTGGTCGGGGAGCTAATGGTGAACGGCGTGGTCGTGACCGCGCCGTTGGCTACGGCACCATTGGACAGGAACTGGGCAGGATTGCTAGGGTTTGCGGTGTTGCCATGGAGGAGGGTCTTGGAGGCCGGGAGGAGGTTGTGGGTCTTAGGGTCGAGGCCCTGCGCGATGAGCTTCTTCTTGATGCACGAGTTCCAAAAGTTCTTCACCTCGTTGTCCGTGCGTCCTGGTAGGTGCTTGGCGATCTGTGCCCACCTGCGAGTGCAAACCAATCGAAATTTCTGAGTTTTATGCATCGATCATCTTACCCAAAAGCCAAATAGACACATATATATAGCACATATATGCAGGGTTAAAAAATCGTCTGACTTTTTGGAAAACCGGTTCTATCGAACCTTTCTGGTTAAATTTCAAATTGGCAAAAAAAGGGATTTCCTCGATTTTTACCATATATAAAGAAAATTCATAACAATATTAAAGTGTAAGTGTGCATGCGCCCTGGGGGTACGTAACCTCGGTTGCCTTGGAAAGAGCGGGGCGTGGGTTTGAACCTCCAAAACTGCACCAATTTTGGTCTTTTTCGTTTTAACCCTTAAAAATTCAAATTTTGATTTGAATTTTTTTGCTGAAATTGATCGAAATTCTCGATAATCAGTAAAACCAGTTTTATGGGTGACCTCAGGTAAAAAATAAAAACCGATTTTCAAAACCCTACATATATGCACATACCGGTTGCCTAGGATGCGGTGGACGTCGATGATGGTGCGCTCCTCCTGCTCGGAGAAGGTGCCACGCTTGAGGTCCGGTCGGAGGTAGTTGATCCACCGGAGCCGGCAGCTCTTGCCGCACCGCTGCAGCCCTGATGATCGATTCGATCGGCAACCATGAAGAACAGATGCAGTGGGATGGACGGATGCGTGGAGACATGGAGCGGTTCACCGTACCGGCGTGCTTGGGGACGGAGCTCCAGCAGCTGTGGCCGTGGGCGATGATGTACTTGGCGAGCTTCTCGTCCTCCTCCGGCGACCAGAGCCCCCGCTTCACCTTCTGCTTGCTGCAGCAGTGGTGCCCCATAGCCCGGCCGGCGGCGGCTGTCCTACTTCGCTCTCTCTAATCCCCTCCTCCCCAACAGCGTATGTGAAGCCTCGCGCACGCAGAAAGGCGCGCCCCCTTTGCGCGTTGGTCAATTGGCCTTTATGCCTCTGCGTGGGAGGGAAGGAAACACCAAATAAAGTTGGTTAATTGTCCGATCCATCGAAAAGCTGGTACAGAAATTAATTAACTAGCAAGGTAATTAAGCGGCAGGAACAGTACTAGTGAATAGTGAGTGCATCAGGATGGCGTCGTTTACACTCAACGAGCCGGGGGATCTTTCTTGAATATTTGCCGTGCCCTAGCTAGAGTACCAAACGACCGCTGCTAATTGTAAATTCTAATCATCGGTTGCTAAAACTTGTGAGAGCGAGACGCTTTGCATGGAAGCTGCCGGGATTCTTGAAGCACAAGAGGTGATGCTGAAATGCTCGCTCTCTGTCGGTGCATCGGACAGCATAATGTAACACCCCATTTTTTTGGGGCTTTTAATTTTTTGTGGCCAAATTCAAAATTTTAAATTTAAATTCAAATCGCTTCTCAATTTTGTTGAATTTCAGAACTTTCAAAAAATGTTTTTTTTCTTTTGGGCCGGCCCAGCCCACCCCTGGCCTCCACTCGGCCTAGCAGCTCAGCCTGCCTCGGCTAGTGGCCTCTGGCTCACCAAACCCCCTACCCTCTCTCTGTGTTGGCCTTGCGTGGACCCGCACAAGACCGCGGCTCCACCCCTATGCCCGACCCCTTCCCACTGCGCCTGCACTCGCCTCCCACTTCTCTCTCTGCGCTCGCACCTAGGACCCTCCTCCTTCCCCCCTCTCTTCTTCTCCACGTACCATTGCGATGACCCGCCCTCGCCGCATTTGGTTGGTCCTTCTATTGTGCTCTTAGAGGGTTAGTAAACCCTTATATATATCTCCTAGTCCTAAATTTTAGTTGTTCTCTTAGATGACCCCTAAAAGAGCCACTGCTCGAGGCCGAGGATAAGCTATAGGAACCGTAGGCCGCGAAAGAGTCCATGGCCGTGGACCCAACCTACCTCCCCACCACTAGTGCATCCAAAAATGGCCCAAGTCATGCACTAACAGACACGATTTTAGTTTAGATACCATCTGTGTTGCTGCCAGCTCTAAAAATAGTCTGTAAGATGTAATATCACAGATGGTTTATGGTAAAAATCGTTTGTGAAGTATCACAGATAGTTTTTACCATAGACCATCTGTGATAATTAAGACATCACAGACGGTTTATATTAAAAATCGTCTGTGGTAATTCCACTATATTAATTACGCACAAACCCGTCGACCATCTATCTTAAATTTTAGATCTAGACTGCTGCTTTGAGCTGGAGGCGAGGCTTTGAGGCCATTTGGTGAAAGGATATTATTTAATAAAAGTGATTGAAGTCTATCAAGTTCTTGACTACCTATATAATAAGCAATTTATTCCTAGTTGCATTATAATATAGATATAACTTTTAGTGATAGAAGAATTGAAGATGGTTTAGATCTAGCTAGCTTGACATGGAGAGAAGATTATTTACATGTAGTATGGTTTAGAGTATAGAATTTAGTCAAGTTATAGTCTATTTCTATTTGGCCATGCATGTCAGTGTCCATCATGTGGCCTAAATTGGTCAAAATAGTTGGTTATAATTGATTTTAGAAAAAATGGCTTTTGTGTTAAGCAAATCCTCAATACATGTGTTATATATCTAGTATATTAATTAATTAATTAATATTTAATACTAAGTTGTTATATATATGCATGTATCTGTTAATGGATAATTTATTTTATTTTAGTTAATTGATTTGTGAAATAGATGTTCATATTTCTGAAATGAATGAATATGAATTGGATGTATACTATGTTGACCTGTTTGTTTCAGAGGGTATAGCTAGCATTTTCTGAGGCTAGATAACAAACAGAAATTGATTTAGGAATAGAAATTAATATCACAGACGGTTTCAACTAAAAATTGTCTGTAATATTGAATTATCACAGACGATTTTCAGTTGAAACTGTCTGTGATATCTAATGTATCATAGATGATTTGTAGTTGAAACCGTCTGTGATACCTATATATCGTAGACAATTTTCAGTAAAAATCGTCTGTATTAGTCAACTATCACAGACGGTTTGTTGTTAAAACCATCTGTAATAGTTGCATCATAGACGATTCGAAAGCCGTCTATGATGACCTCATATCATTACTGATCCATAAATTCAGACGGCTCATGAAATCATCTGTGATGATATTTTTAAATTATCTATGATGATCTTTCCTACAATAGTATAAGAATTTATTCTGCTCCACAAGTCAATGCTTCGTACGGCAGCAGCTGGGACTAGGAGAGAGTCGTCGTATGCATCATTTGATCCAGTAAGACTGATGCTTACTCATTCAGAGTAGAAACGTCTCTCGCTCATATTTCGGTCACATTGACTTGGGTCTACTTTTATGGCTAAACAATACGTTGTTAAGTGTATGTCACCGGATTAATTAAAAATTAAGACAGATATTTACCCCTTTTTCCTTGCAACCTAGCCAGGCCGGTTCTTCAACCCATTCCAAACGGCTCAGTTTTTGGAGGGTCATCGGTATACTACAATACACCGTCAGTTAATTAAACCGGTCGGGTCCTGGCAATGTTCGGTTAGATGCCTTTTTTTACGCGACAAGTAAATTGTCGCCAAAATTTCTACCTTGCACCTCTGGACTCCACTCTTCAGATTTAGCAAGGTCGAGTAACTTGCTTCATCGTGTGCTACTTGGATAATTCGCTAAATAAATAATTTATGAAAATGACGTGTGGCACATAGGTATCGTTTTGGTCCTATTGGCACCATGAAAATGAAAGCAAGGAAATCAAAGCAAATTAATGATCTATAACTTTTGAATGCATGAATAGATTTCAAAAAAAATATTATAATGCAATCATTGTAATATTTGGAAATGCGACAGAGAGCAGCAGACATCAAATGTACATCTACGCTTATGCACACACATGCTACACGTGTATATATCCCTCTAGATTTTTCTTGGTGCAATATATCTCTAAAATCAAACTTTGACCATTAATTTTTTTTACAATATATTGTTCATAACTTCAAGATTATGATCATATGAAATTCCTTTCAAATACGATATATCCAACAGTATCACTTATGTGTCACACAAACTATATTTTGTTAGACTAACTGTGTTAGTAAAAAATTATGAAGTTTGGATCTTAAAATGTGTCGTGAGTTATTAATGGTTCTGTTTTTGTGTGAGCTCATGCAAATGAGTAACAAATAAAAATTCTCCAATGATGTGGCTTAACTGGAGTGCAACCCACAGCAACATTTCCTGCACCTGTGGGGGCAAAGGCCCCAGTGCAGCTAGTGAAGGTAGAAAGAGGGCTAAATCCAGCTTCGTAAAGAATTGCAAGATCGGAATAATTCAGTAGAGTTCCAAACTACTACTAGCTAGCAGTTGTTTATTGGTAACCAATGGCCATTGATCAATAATTAATTCATTGTCTTCTTATACCAAAAAAAAATTAATACTAGCTAGCAATTCAAGGACCAGCCATGATTTCAATAATCCCGGTTAAGAGCTCCTAAAGACTCTTGTTACATTGGGATTACGAGTCAAAATTTCAGACGACTAAACAGAGACCAAAACCTCCAGGCAATTAATATTGCTTAATTTGCTTGACATCGGCCATTACTTGCCATGACAAGTAGCTCTTGTCCATTGGCCTCTCTACCTCTTTTCCATACCTTTTTGTGTTCTTTAGATCCTGCAAAAACACTGTGCGGTGTGCACACGAAACCTCCTGCACCTGCAGCCCTGTCCTTTTCTTTTCCCAGCCTAGCTAGCTAATTAACAAAAAGGTAAAATAAAGCTGGCCAAAATCTTGTGCTTTAAGCTGCCAGTGCATGAAGAAGTTTTAGCCTTTCTTCTTCACATCATCGTCATTAAAAATGTCTTTTTCTTGTTGCAAGCGTGTAACTCCTGGGCCCTGCGTATATGTAATTTTGTCTGATGCAAATATAATAAAGGTGCACGCTCTGTGTCATGACATACGTCTCGGATGCGACACAATCACACAAACATATATAACTGATGAACATGAGATATCGCGTAGTCGCAATATATGTCTTTATCGATCTACCCAATGTTTTTCACATTGGCCAATGATCTGTTTAATTAAATCAAAATCGTACTGTGTCACAATTGACTTTTTAAAGCTTTTTTATCGGCTCTTTTTTCTGATACTCATTTGTATTATACGTGATAAGATAACCTATTTTTTTAGTTTTTTAAATTTAATTATACCAAATAAGCTCCATCAGGTGCAGTATAAAATAAACTAACTATAATGTAAATTCAACCATAAGTCACAAAAAATAAACCTAACTGAGCGGACTATAAATCAAAATCGTACTGTGTTACAACATGGAGAGTTTGTTCAGAGCATGTACTCTCAAGGATAGATACTTGAGCTCTAGCAGTAAATCAACAAATGTCTTGCTAAGGCTTCAGGGTCGGGAACTGCAGGCCGGTTTCTCATCCAAAAATTCATGTGGATAGATACCTTATTCTCCTTTGGTGTTGATGTAAGTTTGTGGATCCCACTCGATCGTTCTGATGAATATTCTGACTGTGTCAAAATACAACAAACCGCCTAGATGACTGAACCAACGCCGCTGTCACAAATTTTTGATTATATTTTACCAGCACCGAAATGGAAATTTCATCGAATGTTCCAAGCTAAGCCAGAGACGTAACTCAAATTATTAGGGTTTGTTGTTTGAGTAACATCTTCTATCTCCACCTTTTGGGACATCCATGAACAATATTTTAATTCGTACGTCTTTGTCTCGTTTGTTGTCCCTGCACCCCCACGAACGTGTAATTTGGACCTCACAAATACATCAATGCCATTTTTAATACTAAATTCTTATCTTTAGACAATCTTCTGTTGTAAATTATGCGGTATAAGCAAATATTTAGATTTAATTCCAACAATAAGTGCTATAAATAAAGCATATACCCAGTAACAAACAAATGACAAAATTAACATGAAGTCATGTGAATCTTTCATGTTATTTATGCAAAAGCATATACTTAAAGCATGAAACAATATTACCGCCGAAAAGAGCATATTAAGGAGTCATGAACAAGGGAACAACTAAACAAGCACAAAGCTCAGTTTTAAGTTGAAATTATTGCTCTGCAGAGTTGCTCAAAAATTAATCTTAGCCTTCTCAACACAATTGTCTATACTCTTCTTAGATTGAAATGATAATCAGAGTGAAGGTTTGAGTTCTAAACTGTGCTTAACTGAGATATTAGAAATTTGCAAACACAATGGAACTTATTTACTGCTAGTTAACAGAACACCACCATGAAACAATGATTCCACAACCAGAACTCCTCACAACCTTATAAACATGATCAGGTTAAAACATGATCACAGAATCTAACAGATAGCAAGGTTTCTACTAATGAGCCGAAAACAATATGTTGTGACTGATATAATCTAGAGATCACAGAAGTGTACTAATCTAACACAACTGACATATAACTATTAATATGCAAAGGAACGGCAGTAAACACCACTACTAGAGCTCAAAGCTACACTAGTTATCATATCAATTTTCAGCATTACACATGTATCTTCATTGAGCATTAAGCCAAGCCTACAAACAATACTTGTAGAGCCTTCCAATACTAGGATAATTCATAGAAGACAATTAACCAGTACAGCTCATAATGCAAGTAATATAAAAGTTGGAAACCGAAATCCTCACAGAGTTGATGGCAAGCAAAGCCAATGAGATGAACCAGGCAAGGCACGCCTAGAGGCGCTGACCCAAAAAACCATTCACCCACTGTGCCGCGGTGTAAGAGTGTGGTCAATGAAGGTACAATGCCTTCTTCCCAGTTCGGGACACTCCAAATCAATAAAGCTGATGTACAGGGAATGATGCACAAGAACACCAAAACACACCGGCCAGATGCACTTCGCCACATAGCACCAGACACCGAGGAACTCACCACCAATAGGCCACAGATCAACTCGGTGGAGCAGTAGCTCCAAAGACCTAAGATTGAAGCCAAATCGGGGAGAGCCAAGAAGGGGATTTTATAGGAGCAACTCACTATTTTTCCCACAGGATCTGTACGGGAGAGTCGCCTCCCCTTTATAGGAGGAGGAGGAGATCATATGGCTACTACCAACGGCCAGCGCTGAAGTCGCCATGCCACCAGCGCCTCCAACGCCGTCCCCCCCCCATCTCTCCAAAGCCGCCGCTCCCCTCAAGACCCGGTCGAGCCAATGGGTTGGAGACGGAGTCTCCAACCTTATCTCAATGTGAAGTCCCACCGACAAGTGGGCCCCACCATTCCTTTTTCATTTGAAAAATTCCCATATTGCCCTCACAACACCAACAATCCCCACCAATTTATCAAATTGATAAAAGATGCTCATGATCTTGTTTAATATACAATTGTTCGACGATGATACCTTACGGGTTTGAATCCAAAGTCTAGCAATGAGGACTACAACTCTACACAGATAAAGGAGGACTTCGCCTTGATCCAATGTCTTGGTGTAAGAATTTTCACCCAAGTTATATTCTGTAGTAGGTGGTTTGTCCTTTTCCCTCTTGAGTTGAGACGTTATAGTCATGTCCCCGTATCTGGCTCATGAGTACTTAAGAAAGTATACCCTTACCTTTCTTTGATCACGACCTCATGTTATACTCAAGTAGGTAAATTTTCCAGGGAATCCTGTAGGATGATTCCCGAAACCATATAGGCATTGAATTCATTCAGAGTTATTGCTCAACCTTTCATACAAAAATAGCACTATAGTTAATAGGACCCATTAGATATGCTCTCTAATCCCATACAGTTTGTTGTCCTAGAGCCTAGTTTACGGGATCTTCGATCTTCTAGGATAGGTTACAAACAATATGAGTCTTTACATGGGTATGAGCCAATTCTCTTTGATGTTGCAAGAATAGCCTTCCGTGCCAATCCTTTAGTGAAAGGGTATGCCAAGTTCCTTTCAGATTGGATGTATTATACAGAAATAACACTCGTCTCTCTGGCATGCCTTATTGACTTAAGTCGCCTCTTTATATGTTTTGAGGACTTCATATTGTCCTTCCTACTCTTCGTCTTAACAGAATGGTTTGGTTATCGTAGTAGGTCAACATTGCTAGAATTGGATTTTCCAGTACAGGTAGGTCAGAAAGGAGTTCTCTAATCTATTTGCCTCTACTACAGCTGAATCAAGTGCTACGAACTCAACCTCCATGGTGGACCGTGTAAAGATAGTCTGTTTAGAAGACTTCTATGAAATGGCCCCACCTGCTAGAGTGAACATATAGCCACTCGTAGGCTTCATATCATCTGAGTCACTAATCTAGTTAGAATCGCTTAATCCTTCTAAGACTGTCAAATGGCCAGAATAATGTATTCCCAAGTTTGTGATCCTCTTTAAGTATCTGAGTACCCTTTCTAGTGCTATTCAATGATCATCTCCTGGATTGGATGTATAATGACTCAATCTGCTTATAACATATGAGATGTTCGACCTCGTTGCACTAGTTAGATATATCAAGAATCTAATTATTTGAAAATATTTAAGCTGGTCATTTCCATATCCAGTGTTTTTATGTAGCTTAGTATTTGGATCATAGGTAAGGGTGGAAACGAGCCGAGCCGAGCTGGCTCGAGCCAAGCTCGGGTCGGCTCGGGTGAACAGTAGGCTCGGCTCGGGTCGTTTCCGAAACGAGCTGGAAGACAGGCTCGGCTCGGCTCGAAATGAGGCTCGAGCTGGCTCGCGAGCTAGAACGAGCTCGCGATCCCGCAATGACGCGACAACAACGGCGGCTAACGACGGCAGATTCAAACATCGATTCAACGCCAGCGGCGGCGGCGAGTAGTACAACAACAGCAGTAGCAACCAATTCAACAGCAACAACATCAATTCAGAGGCGGCGGTAGCAATTCAACAACGGCAGGCAATAATTCAATAGCAGGCGGCGTAATTCAACGGCGCAGAAGCAGCAAAAGCATGAAGCATGAATCCACATCCTCCTGAGTCCTGATACACATCCCAATCCACATCCACATCCACCGAAAGCAAAAGATGCTCAACAGATTTACTCACCGACGTCGGCCGCCTTCTTCCCTCGAGCACGAGATTCCATGCGCGTCGGTTGGAGCCTTGGAGGAGGCCGCATTGTGGATCGGGAAGGATGGGGATCGGGGAAAGACGGCGGGCGGCGACCGAGCGCGTGGGGAAGGGGACCGGGGGGCGCGGGAGGGAGGTGGCGGTGCGGGGTGGGGGGGACCGGGGAGGGAGACGGCGGCGCGGGGTGGGGGCGGGGGACCGGGGAGGGAGGCGGTGGCGCGGGGTGGGGGGGACCGGGGAGGGAGACGGCGGCGCGGGGTGGGGGGCCGGTTAAGATCTATAGACGAGATTTAACCGGCTCTGATACCAATTGTAGGACCAAAATGGCGACAGAGGGGGGTGAATGTCGTTCTACAATAAAAAATCCGCCCTGAAAAATTCGTACACTGATTTTTCAACAGGATGCAGAATAAAGCAACTCACAGAAAATTAATTTTAGACTGCATGCAAAAGAAGAAAAGATTGGAACGCATGCGATACTAAAAACTTCAGCATAAATTAGAGATTAACCAGTAAAAATTTCAGCTGAAAATAATATCGTTTGGACTGCATGCAAATTGCTTGAAAATCGGCACAAGAAAATAAATGGGAAGAACAAGTGCTTGAGAAACTTGAACTGAGGTCACACTTGCTGCTACAAGACTTATCCGAATAGCACCTGTGAACTAGCTGGCCGAACTCTTTAGAGACAGAGAAACCTGTAGAAAACCAACAACTAAAGTAGACTTAAAGGCAGCCGAACAGGTGGTTTGAAGCAGTTACTCAAAGATGTCCCAAGGAAAAAGACAAAAGGGAATACTACAGTTAAGAGAGAAGCTTACTAGAGACAAGAACTGCCGAGAGATACTGCACAGAAAATAAAGCAAATAGGCACCTGCAGTTAACCGAAACTAGAGGAGAAACTGCACTCTGCAGCTGACTGCTCCTGCTACCGAAACTGCAGCTATCAAGGCTGTCCAAAGCAGGCTCAATAGGAGACACTAGCTGCAGAATAGTCCTTTAAACCGAAGGGCAAAGAACAGCAGTTAATTACTAGCCGAAAATAGGGACTGCAGAACTTGGCCGAACAGCAAGACACAGCAGTAACAAATAGCACCTTGGCGCGAAATCGGCGAAGCATGCGAGAGAAAAAGCAGCGACAGCGAGGAGTACTCGTAGCGAGCAGCAAGGTAGGACTACTTCTGCCGCGAGCGAAGAGATGATCTGCTGCTGCTAAACAAACACAGAAGCACAAGGAGGAGACCGGCGAGCATAAGACCGATCCCTAACAGCGATCCACGATTGGCTATGTATGCCACGTCCATCCTTGGTTGATGGGTGATGTATGGCTATCAAAACATATGGCCGACATTTCTGCGCTTGTCTGCTGCACAAAACAAGCGCAAGCCAAAAACAAGAATAATGCGACAACTTCAACTCTTCAAATACACTGCTATTTTTGCTCTTGGGAATAAGCCGGTCATCATACTTTGAGATAATCTCCCATCATAGAGCACACCAAAACTTGCAGCTACTTGACAAGAAATCAAAAAGGAAATAAAACGAAGGCCAAGGGAAATAACAAAGGAGTTGGGACTGCTGAAATTAAAACTAGAAATGCTACTAAGAGAACTAGCACCTTCACAAGAACTTCATATTTGAGGTTCAAAGCATATATATATATATATATATATATATATATATATATATATATATATATATATATATTAGCAACTAGAACATGAACATTAATTCAAGAACAAGCAAATAGCACGAAATAAAACAAGCATGTTCATATTGAGACGTAGAGCGATGAATGTTTATATGAACTCTTCCATGTCTCATCCAAGAACACACACAAGGAGAGAATAAAACCCTAAATTTTGCATACAAAATTTCTCTCCCAAGAGCACAAGTATTAGGAAACCCTAATACTCATACTCATTTCTCTTTCTCTCTCTCTCAAGTGCACTTCTCCACCTAGAGAGCACCTCTATTTATAGCCTCCACTAATGGGTTTAGAAGCTTACTTTACCCATTAGGTCACACCAACTCTCCACTAATAGGTTTACACACATTTTACCCATTAGGTCACAACACCTCTCCACTAATGGGTTTACACACCATTTTACCCATTAGGTCACAACACCTCTCCACTAATGGATCATTTCCAAATAAAATCCGCTTCCTTTTGTGCAGCCTTGCGCATTTACCAAAATACCCCTCCGGCACCTTCCTGGAAGTTTCCTCGTGTCTTGCCGCGCACGCCTCGCAGCCACTTCGAGTCCTCGTCGTCTTCGACACATCCCGACCGTTCTGACCTCAGCACCGCCTGTGCCTAGTCCGGTCACCCGTGTCTCGCCACGACACCGTCTCGAAGTCCTGCAATCATCACCAACAAGAAAACGCATCACATAGCACCGCACTAAATGATATAATCAAATATTTGCATCGGTAATTAGCACAAAAATGCCCGGAATAAACTCAGACTTTTTAGGACACGCGTCAATTACTCATCACACAACTGGAGTTAACTCCACTTGGTCTCTCAATCTCCCCCTTGATGAGTATATTGACAAACACAGAAAAAGCATATAAAGTTGAGTTTGAAAGTCAAACATGGTCTAAAAGAAAATCAAGTAAACTAAGACCATGTTGACAAAAGAGAAAACTGGAGCCAAAAAAGAAAGAGCAAATTTTTCTGCAACACTCCAGAAGGTTTTTTCTCCAAACTTCTCCCCCTTTTTGGCAATAAAATCATCAAAATGCACGAGAGAATGAAATGACTTGTGTGTTCTTTATTTTAAGCATTCGGAGCCATGAAGATTATCCATAATGCTTTTTTTTTAATATTACACCAAGGCATAATTCATAAGAATGCTATTAAGATCATGATGATTCATGTGTAGACTAGCTAAACCAAATAAATCATAATCTGAAAATTTTATCCAATTTCTTAGCATGTTAAGTCAAACATGATTTTAGTCTATCTAAAGGTATCCAACAATGATGCAAGCCATGTCAAATAATCTAAGTGAAATGAAGAAGCCAATATTGAGCCGGTTTAGAGTGCTACAAGTTCAAGAATGACTCAATTGTTCATCTACTTGGTCTTTTTGTAAATAAGCAATTTTGTACAATTGACTTTTTCTGAAAATCATATTTGGTTTTATCTTAGCAAAGCAAGTCCTGGACTAGGAGCCATCCACAACTGCCTCCTAAGCTTCAACCATTTGCATAAATTTTTAATTTGTTAGCCATGTGCTAGATCTCAAGCCTTATAAGATCACTCCAAGCGAGAAGCTTAAGGAAATGATCTTGGTCAACCAAAACTCCCCCTGAGTTCATGCCTAGTGCAATGGCAAGCCGTTTCATGAGAGTGAATTGGTGAGATCGGACTTTTCGCACAAAAAGAGATCACGTTGCTTTTGTTGCATTTAGTCCTTAGACCAAGGAGTTAACAATAATTCATGCTTCATAAAAAAACTAACATAGCTCAATCTAAAGCTCAATAAAGATTTAAGACTCAACTCAACCTATTTGACATGGCATGAATCATAAAAGGATAACTAAATTCAGACTAGTCTCAAGAGCTACCATGACATGAATTAATTCAAGTTGTGCAGTTTTTAATCAACTTATCATGGCAAAGACTAGACTACACATATAAAGTCATGATAATTTTAGCAATTTAGCACAGATCATAGCAAGATGTAATGCATTGTAAACAGATCATAATTGGATAAAAATCAAGGCTCCAAGAGTTATATTACAATGCAAACTGAAAAATGCAATAAACGAGAAGCTGGCAAATAAAACAGAAAGGTAGTCCTGAAAGCATAGACAAGATATAGAGGATACTATAGCTCAGACTGACTCTCATCTACCCCATGAGACTTTAGGACTATCAACTGGTCTTCTAACACACTAGGGAGTAAACACGTTCCCTGTCTACCCAAGGGTGGCCCAACCCTTGCTAGACCTATAAGAAGTGAGTGAACTCAACCTAGTGAGAAGAGAGACAGCTAATAAGCAGCATCCTAGCGTCACAAGATGAGCGGAAGGAGACTGAGCGCTTAGACAAGAAGACCACTCTAACCTATGCTAGAAGGACTAATCCCAATGCACCCTGAATGCTATGCAACAGAAAGGAGTAAGAGCATAATCAATATAATAAAAGGCAGAAAAGCATAAAACTCCCCCTCACAACAGTCCATAAGGACAAACCACCCCAAGCTCTCCCCGTAGAGCTGAAAACCTAGAGCTATCCAAAGGCTTGGTAAAGATATCAGCCAACTGGTGGTCACTCTCCACAAACTGGAGCACGATATCACCCTTCTCCACATGGTCTCTAAGAAAATGATAACGGATATCGATGTGCTTGGTCCGGAAGTTCTGCACTGGGTTCTTGGCAATGTTAATCGCAGAAGTGTTATCACAAAAAAGTAGAACACTGTCGATAACTAACCCAAAGTCCCGCAGAGTCAAAGTCATCCAAAGCACCTGGCTGCAGCAACTGGCGGCAGCTACGTACTCGGACTGTGCAACACCGGACTGCTTCCTCGAAGACCAGAAAACAAGAGAAGTGCCAATAAATTGGTAGGTGCCAGAAGTGCTCTTCCTGTCTATCCTACAGCCAGCAAAGTCTGCATCGGAGTAGTCTCAAAGGGAAAGACAAGAAGAGGAAGAGTACCAGATACCATAGTCTATGGTAACTCGAAGGTACCAAAAAATGCGTTTCACCGCCTGGCGGTGAGATACGCGAGGTGAAGCCTAAAATCGGGCACACAGACAAACAGAGAAGTGTATGTCCGGTCTCGAGGCAGTGAGGTACAAGAGGGAACCGATCATGTTTCTGAACTCCTTCTGGTCAACTGGCTTGCCATCCTCATCTGGATCAAGTGAAGTCGTTGTCGCCATCGGAGTAGATACTGGCTTGCCATCACTCATGTCAAAGCGCTTCAAGAGGTCTCGAGTGTACTTGCCCTGATGCAAGAAGGTATCCTCCCGAGTCTGCTTAATCTGGAAGCCAAGAAAGAAGCTCAACTGTCCCATCATGCTCATCTCAAACTCCGAGCTCATGACATCGGAAAGCGAAACGAGCATGTGAGGAGCCGCCAAAGATGATGTCATCCACATAAATCTGGACGAGCAGAAGATCATTGCCATGCCTACGAATGAACAAGGTCTTGTCTACCTTACCCATATCAAAACCATGACTTAACAATTAGGACTTAAGCCTCTCATACCAAGCTCTAGGAGCTTGCTTAAGTCCATACAAAGCTTTGGAAAGCTTGAAGACATGGTTTGGGTATTTGGGGTTTTCGAAACCAGGAGGCTGTCGGACGTAGACCTCTTCCTCAATAAAACCATTGAGAAAGGCACTCTTGACGTCCATCTGGTAAAGCTTGAAACCCTTAGAAGCTGCAAAGGCAAACAGGATTCTAATAGCTTCAAGTCTGGCTACAGGGCAAAGGTCTTCTCGAAATCTAGACCCTCAACCTGGGAGAACCCCTGAGCTACCAGTCTAGCCTTGTTCCAAATAACCACTCCATCCTCGCTCTACTTGTTCTTGAACACCCACTTAATCCCAATAACATTGTGACCTCGCAGGGGCTCGACAAGCGACCAGAACTTGTTTCTCTCGAAATTTTCCAACTCCTCATGCATGGCATTGACCCAAAACTCATCAGAAAGAGCATGACAAACATCCTTGGGCTCAAAAGAGGCAATAAAGGCAGAGTGGAGACAGAAGTGAGACGTGCCAAACTTTGAGCGTGTAACGCGCTCAAAGAGATCTCCAATTATCTGCTCTGAAGGATGAGCTTTCTGGATATGATGGGGAGGTCCTGGATGAGAAGAAGTAGTGGTCTCTACCTCATGAGCTGATGAGGTAGGAACAGAGCCACTAGCTCCTGAGGATGCGGAAGGAATGGGTTGATCTCCTTGAGGTGCGGTGGAAGAAGCAGGCACCTCAAGGGGAGGAGAAACTGGATCGGGTAGACAACTCTCACCATCGTCCTCCTCATCATCCACAAAGATGGGCTTGGACTGCTCTACTGAACCTGAGATATCGGGTCTAGTCCCCGGACTGGCCTCATCGAAGGTCACCTCGCAGGTCTCTACCATTTTGCTAGACTCGCAGTTCCAGACCCTATAAGCCCGCGAAGAAGTCGAGTAACCTAGAAAAATCCCATCATACGAACGTAACTCGAACTTATCTAGGTTCCCGGACTTCAGAATAAAACACTTGCAACAAAAAACACGAAAATGAGATACGCTGGGCTTTCGCCCGTATCTCAACTCATAAGAAGTGCGATGCAAGTGTGCCCTGAGAAAAACTCTGTTTGAAACATGGCACGCGGTGGCTATCGCCTCAGCCCAAAACTTCCTAGGTGTAGAGTATTCATTAAGTATCGTCCTGGCCATCTCAACCAAGGTACGGTTCTTCCTCTCCACAACGTCATTTTGTTGAGGGACGTACGGAGAAGAGAACTGGTGCTCTACACCTGTCTCATCGCAAAACCTCTTAAAGTCGGAATTCTTGAACTCCGTGCCATTATCACTGCGGATCGCTCGTAAGGCACCCGAAAGCTCAACAGAAAGCCTACTGAATAGACCTCGAAAATGTGTAAACGTCTTATCCTTCGAGACTAAGAAAAACACCCAAGAGTATCTCGAGAAGTCATCGACTACGACAAGAACATACCACTTCCCTCCTACTGACTGCACTCTAGCTGGTCCAACTGTGTCCATGTGGAGCAGCTCTCTTGGTGCATCGGTCATCGTGACTGTGACCAGAGGATGAGAAGCGGCAATCATCTTGCCATGCCGGTAAGGAGCGCAAACAAGATCTTTGACCATCTTGAGCTTCGGCAGACCACGAATGAGGTCGTGGCCGCTAACTCGGGTCAAATGGTCAATGAGAGGATCACCAGAAGACTCAGAAAAATCAGCACGAAAGATCCTCCCAAAACGAGAAATCCCGCAAACCAGACTACCCGAAGAATCAAGAATTTTGCAATTGTTTTTCTTAAATCTCATCTCAAAGTCGTCATCGGTAAGCTGAGAAACGAAAAGCAAATTATACTGCAGCTTACTAACCAAAGCCACATCTTTTAAAACAAAAGAATCATTAATGCGCACAGTACCTTTGGCGATGACACGCCCAGATGAAGCATCTCCGAAGGTGATCGTCTCATCACCTGGAGCACGGGCAAGGGAAGAAAACCAACGAGAATCTCCAGTCATGTGTCGTGAACACCCAGAGTCTACAAGCCAAACCTTTCCCTTCCCTGCCCGGTGAACCTGAGTCAAACAGAGAGTAAAGTCTCAGTACTGGGGTAAATCAACAGTGATTTTGGCACCCAATACTGAACAACACGTCGAGCAGATGAAGTAGTCAAACACGACTGACCTCTATCTACCCTACGCTCTCTGTCACTCAAAGAAGCCGATGGTCTTAGTGAAGACCTGAAGCTGTTATTGGATCCGACTGCTACGGGAGAGCGAGTCGGAGTACCAACAACACGCTGATCTCGCCGTGGGTAGCTATCTCAATGGAAACGAGATCTACCCTCAGGACGGCGGATATCATGACCTGGGGCAAATCGAGGACGAAAATCAGAAGAACCAGAAAAACCAAGTCCTCGATGCTGCCCAAAAGCATCAAAAGTAGCAAACCTGGACCTTGTGTTGGTCTTAGGTACACTCAAGGTCTGGGGCTGACCCTGAATACGCCTAAGAGCTACAACACGGTCTCTCTGCGCGATCCTGGCGCGCCTGAAGCATCTCTCGATCATGTGTCCATCCTTCTGACAGAAGGTACAATGAAACTTCGCCTTCTGGGAGGTCGAAGTAATCGGTGTTACCACCTTACTGTCAGAGATCCCTTGGACAAAGCCCGCAGATTTGAATTGGACTTTCTCGGTCCTGGGCTCAGTCTCGATCAAACCTGGTGCTATGGGTCTGAGCATGGCAGGTGGATGCTTCCTCATATACTCATAAAAATCATATCCTAGACCCTGATTAAATCTGCAGATCTTAGATTGGTCTAGGATAAGATTTAGCTTCTTCTTGCCTCCTACAAATCTCTCGAGAGTGTTCATAAGATACTGACACTTCCGAAAGAGAGAGGTGCAAGAGCAGGGAGAAGAGGAGCAATGAGAGGTAAGGAAGCGGAAGAAGAACCAACGAGAGAGGAAAGAATGGCTTGTGCACGCCACAAGGACTATGATGGGACAGTCCTACTACTAGCAGGTTGGCTCACGTTGCTAGGCGTCTCTACCTTACCCTTGGGCTTCTCCCCAACACCAGCACACACATTACAACATGATTGTGACTTTTCTAGTAAATCCTTAGTTAGCTTCACACATTTTTCTTCCAAAACAATAAAGTCAGATTTTAGTTTATCACAATTTTTGCATGGTGAGCTAACAGGGTCCTTAGAAGCATATTTAGCCATTTTCTTGTTGTAATCAATCATTTCTTGGAATTGTTTAGAAACAGATTCAAGTTCAGCAGTTAATTTAGGACAGTTCAAACATGAAGCAATTGGCTCAAGCAAAGAAGCATGCAATTCGGCAATTTTATAATCTGCTCTTTTTAAGTTCATTTTCAGGTTATTACAATTTTCACAAGACTCGGGCAGATCAAGAAGCATGGCATAAGGTCCTCTAGCAGTAATGTCCTTATCCTCACATGAGGTGGGAGAAGTAGCCTGATCAGTAGTAAGAAGGGTAACAGCCATCCTACTCAGTTCTAACTCGGCAAGCAGACTAACATTCTCCTTCTTAACAATATCAAGCTTGGAGGACAAACTATCATGCGAGGTTCTTAGC
The DNA here is from genome assembly GCA_036346265.1 of Melocanna baccifera. Lineage (NCBI taxonomy): Eukaryota > Viridiplantae > Streptophyta > Magnoliopsida > Poales > Poaceae > Melocanna > Melocanna baccifera. The sequence goes on from CM070695.1 coordinate 14,573,638, forward strand.
TTCTCCATATCTCCAAGCAAAGAAGAACAAACATCACATTCGTCAAGGGAGGGAGCAGATATAAGTGAAGTATGCTCCCGTGACAATATCTCTACTTCCTTCTCAAGATCTACGACCCTAACTCTAGATCTAGCATAAAACTTTCCTAACTTTAGAAATGCATTATAGAGCTGGTCGTAGGAGGGACCTACCTCATCGGAGTCGCTGTAGATCTCGCTGTCGCTGATGTCGTTGTCGTTGACCATGAAGCACATGCCGATGAAGTCATCGCCGTCCTTAGGATCTTGATCATCCTTGTCGTCGTCGTCGCTCCACCCCTCCACGTCGCTGAAGTCGATGTCGTCGAAGGCGGTGAGGACGCGGTGGAAGAGCTTCTTGGCTTTGCCAAAGTTGCGGAACTTCTTCTTGCCTTGAGCGTGAGCTAGGGGCTTCTTGTTGCAGTTCTTGTCGATGTAGTCGTTCTTGCTCACACCGCTGTAGTCGTTCTTGCCTTTTACCAGCTTGGGGCAATTTGCCCGAATGTGGTTGGGGCCACCACACTCGAAACAAATGACAAATCCTCCCCTCTTTCTGTCCCTCCTCCTCTTGTAAGCATAGGAAAACTTCTGAGCTAGGAGGGCCAGTCGCTCATCCTCGAGTTGCTCTAACTGATCATCAGTTATGTCACAGAGAGCAGCAAGAGAGAATCCACACGGCAAATCAGAAGAAGGACCAGAAGCCGAACCAGGATCGGTGACTAGGGCTATCGACTGCGACTTCGACTTTTGAGAGACTATGTCAATCTCGTGAGTCTTGAGACGTGAGTACAACACGTCAAGAGTGAGGGTTGAGAGGTCGGTCGTGTCTTTAATCGTGGTCACCTTCCTTTCCCAAACACGCAAATCAAGAGCAGAGAGCATCTGACGAGTATTGTCCGAGTCGGAGTATGTGAGACCGACGGCTCGGAGGTTGCTCAAAATCTTGTGAAATCTCGAAAAACACTCATCTAGGGACTCGCCAGCGAGCATTTCAAACTTGTTGTATTCTCGCTTGAACTGGTCCTATCGTACGGTCTTAATCTGGGTGGTACCCTCATGGTATGCATCGAGAGTCACCCAGATGTCATAGGCCGACGAAAGATGAGAAATGCGATCAAATTCACTCCTGCTCAGACCCTGGATTATGATGTTCCTTGCCTTAGCATTTGCCTCCACATCTGGCATGTTACCAGCATTGATGTGTTCATCGGTAGGAACAACAAAACGGGTTTTGACTTTTTGCCAGATCGCATAGCCTTGAGCCTGTATGTAAGACTCCATCCTACTCTTCCAAAAGGGATAGTCGACCCCATCGAAGATAGGTGACTTGGTGGAATACCTGTCTATTGCCATGGCTCGCAGACCGGTTAAGATCTATAGACGAGATTTAACCAGCTCTGGTACCAATTGTAGGACCGAAATGGCGACAGAGGGGAGGTGAATGTCGTTCTACAATAAAAAATCCGCCCCTGAAAAATTCGTACACTGATTTTTCAACAGGATGCAGAATAAAGCAACTCAGAGAAAATTAATTTTGGATTGTATGCAAAAGAAGAAAAGATTGGACGCATGCGATACTAAAAAATTCAGCATAAATCAGAGATTAACCAGTAAAAATTCAGCTGAAAATAATATCGTTTGGACTGCATGCAAATTGCTTGAAAATCGGCACAAGAAAATAAATGGGAAGAACAAGTGCTTGAGAAACTTGAACTGAGGTCACACTTGCTGCTACAAGACTTATCCGAATAGCACCTGTGAACTAGCTGGCCGAACCCTTTAGAGACAGAGAAACCTGCAGAAAACCAACAACTAAAGTAGACTTAAAGGCGTAGAGCAGGTGGTTTTAGCGATCACTCAAAGATGTCCCAAGGAAAAAGACAAAGGGAATACTACGATTAGAGAGAAGCTGACTAGAGACAAGAATCGCGAGAGATACTGCACGAGAAAATAAAGCAAATAGGCACTGCGATTAACAGAAACTAGAGGAGAAATCGCACCTGCGGTGGCGCTCTGCTGCAAAGCTGCAGCTATCAAGGCTGTCCAAAGCAGGTTAAATAGGAGACACTAGTTGCGAGCAGTCCTTTAAACCGAAGGGCAAGAACAGCGATTAATTACTAGCGAAAATAGGGGCTGCAGAACTTGGCGAACAAACAAGACACAGCGGTAACAAATAGCACCTTGGCGCGAAATCGGCGGCGGTGCAGAGAAAAGCAGCGAGACAGCGGGAGTACTCTGCGGCGAGCGGCAAGGTGGGACTACCTGCTGCGAGCAGAGAGATGATCTCTGCTGCTGCTAAACAAACACGGGAAGCACAAGGAGGAGACCGAATCGAGCATAAGACCGATCCTAACGGCGATCCGCGATTGGCTATGTATGCCACGTCCATCCTTGGTTGATGGGTGATGTATGGCTATCAAAACATATGGCCGACATTTCTCTGCGCTTCTGCTGCACAAAACAAGCGCAAGCCAAAAACAAGAATAATGCAGCAACTTCAACTCCTCAAATACACTGCTATTTTTGTTCTTGGGAATAAGCCAGTCATCATACTTTGAGATAATCTCCCATCATATAGCACACCAAAACTTGCAGCTACTTGACAAGAAATCAAAAGGAAATAAAACGAAGGCCAAGGAAATAACAAAGGAGTTGGGATGCTGAAATTAAAACTAGAAATGCTACTAAGAGAACTAGCACCTTCACAAGAACTTCATATTTGAGGTTCAAAGCATATATATATATATATATATATATATATATATATATATATATATATATATATATATATATATTAGCAACTAGAACATGAACATTAATTCAAGAACAAGCAAATAGCACGAAATAAAACAAGCATGTTCATATTGAGATGAAGAGCGATGAATGTTTATATCAACTCTTCCATGTCTCATCCAAGAACACACACAAGGAGAGAATAAAACCCTAAATCTTGCATACAAAATTTCTCTCCCAAGAGCACAAGCATTAGGAAACCCTAATACTCATACCCATTTCAATTTCTCTCTCTCTCAAGTGCACTTCTCCACCTAGAGAGCACCTCTATTTATAGCCTCCACTAATGGGTTTAGAAGCTTACTTTACCCATTAGGTCACACCAACTCTCCACTAATGGGTTTACACATATTTTACCTATTAGGTCACAACACCTCTCCACTAATGGGTTTACACACCATTTTACCCATTAGGTCACAACACCTCTCCACTAATGGATCATTTCCAAATAAAATCTGCTTCCTTTTGTGCAGCCTTGCGCATTTACCAAAATGCCCCTCCGGCACCTTCCTAGAAGCTTCCTCGTGTCTTGCCGCGCATGCCTCGCAGCCACTTCGAGTCCTCGTCGTCTTCGACACATCCCGACCGTTCTGACCTTAGCACCGCCTGTTCCTAGTCCGGTCACCCGTGTCTCGCCACGACACCGTCTCAAAGTCCTGCAATCATCACCGACAAGAAAACGCATTACATAGCACCGCACTAAATGATATAATCAAATATTTGCATCGGTAATTAGCACAAAAATGCCCAGAACAAACTCAGACTTTTTAGGACACGCATCAATTACTCATCACACAACTAGGGTTAACTCCACATGGTCTCTCAGGCGCGGGGTGGGGGGCAACCGGGCGAGTGAGTAGAGAATGCGAGGGCGAGTGAGCGGAGAATGCAAGGTGGGGGGCGAGTGAGCCGGACGCGGACGCGAGTGAGGGCCTGACCGCCTGAGGCAAATGGAGATCGAGTCCGGCTCGCGAGCGGCTCGCGAGCCGGCTCGAGCCTTGCTCGTTTTTTTCACGAGCTGAATACTGGGCTCGGCTCGGCTTGATTTTTTGCGAGCCCAAGCCGAGCCAGCTCGAGCTCGTTACGAGCCGAGCCGGCTCGCAAGCCTCAAGCCAAATGTCCACCCTTAATCATAGGGTGTGGTAGCTGGCTTACAGTCCATAAATCCAAATATGGTTAGGATTTTGTCCACATAATAGAATTGTGAAAGAGTAATCCCATTGTCACCCTTTATAAGTTTAATGTTTAAAATAATATCAGCTTCACCTAGATCTTTCATATCAAAATTCTGGAAGAGAAAAGACTTTGTTCTATTGATTATATCCATGTTGGTCCCAAAAAGCAATATATTATCTACGTAAACACGCAGAATGACACCTTCGCCCTACTAAACTGATAGTACACATATTTATTGGCTTCGTTCATACAAAAGTCGACCGAGGTCATTGTACTATCGAATTTCTTGTGCTATTGCTTAGGAGCTTAATTTAGATCATACAATGATTTAATCAATTGCCATACTTTCTTTTTTTTGTCCTTCAACCACAAAACCATCGGGTTATTACATATAAATCTCCTGATCTAACTCTCCATCTAGGAAAGTGGTCTTTACATCTATTTGATGTGCTCTGAGTTTGTATACAACAGCTAGTGCTAGAAGCATCCGAATTATGGTTAAATGAGCCACAGGAGAGTTATATATCAAAATAGTCTTCTTCTTCCTTTTGCGCGAAACCTCTAGCCACTAAACGGGCCTTGTACTTTTCTATAGTACCATTAGGTTTACACTTTTTTTAGAGATCCATTTGCAGCCCATTGGCTTACATCTGGATGGAAGATCTGTAATTTTTCATGTCCCGCTAGCTATGATGGAATCCATCTCGCTACGAACTAACTTCTTCTAATAATCCACATCTAAGGATGCATATGCCTCTAAAAGGATTCGTAGTTCATTATCCATGACATAGGTGAGATAGTCATCGCCAAGTGACTTTTCAGTCCTTTGCCTCTTACTCCTCCTTATCTTCAACTCTGGAGCGGTGTCATCCACACTAGGAAGAATAGAGTGTTTGTCTGAACTCTGAACTATTAGGATCAATGACTTGATTTGGTCTCATAGGAAACACATATTCAAAGAATATCGCATCACGAAATTCCATCACTATGTTGGTAGCAATGTCACTCATATCGGATTTTACCACTAGAAATCTATAGGTAGTACTATTTATAACATACCCTTGAAAGACACAATCAACGATCTTAGGACCAAACTTTCTTTTCTTCAGTAATAGCACATGCACTTTTGCAAGGCATCCCCAAGTTCGAAGAAATGATAAGTTATATTTTCTCCCCTTCTATCGTTCATAAGGAGTTTCCTCTTGATTCTGAGGTGGAACCCTATTTAGAACATAATTAGCTGTGAGAACTACTTCACCCCACCAATATTCTAGCATATCTGAACTTTGGAACATAGCGTTTACCAAGTCACAAAGAGTCTAGTTTTTTCTTTCGACTATTCCATTTGATTGGGTGAGTATGGTGGAGTAATTTCATGAATTATTCAACTTTCTTCATAGAAGTAAGAGAATTCATTTGATACGTATTCACCACCTCGATTTGATTTTAACCGTTTGATTTTTCTTTCTAGTTGATTTTCAACTTTGGCTTTATAGACTTTAAAGTGTCCTAGTGCTTCATCTTTTGACTTAAGTACATACATATACAGTAATAATTAGTCGCATTATCTATGAGAATCAGAAAATAACGTTTGCCACATTTAGTTAATATTTCATTCATTTCACAAATATCATAATAAATTAGTTCAAGTGAATAAGTATAGGATCGAGGAGGCCGACTAGAGGGGGTGAATAGGCGGTCTTTAAAAATTCTTTTTCAATTAAAATAATTTCTATTTGGCTAAACTAAGTATATAATACGGAAGTGTAAATCAAGTCGGTTTAGCACAAATAAGGCCTAAATCAACTAGGTTAATCTAAGTGCACAAATAACCTAAGTCTATGTCAAAGGTTTGCAATCTTAGGATAACAAGCAATCAATTTAATTATATGAATGTAAATTACTTGAATGTAAGTTGAGCACAAGAAAGCAAACCACAAATGACATGCGATGTTTTACCGTGGTGTTCGGAGACTTCCCGATCTCCCCTAATCCACGTTGAGGTAAGCCCAAACGAATTGGACTAGCTCCATAAATTAAACCTTCCACCTCAAATTCACTGGTGGTAGCTCTTTCGCGCTTCGGGTAGGTGAGCTCCAACCTTCACAACTCGTTGGGACTTCTCACAACCTTCTTTGAGAAAATCACGGCGCACGACGCCTCCAATGCCGTCTAAGAATCGGCAAATTTCAAGAGTAACAAGCCAAGCCCCTTGCTTGACTTTCACCACATGAAACGAATGCATAAGCTCAAGTCGATGCAAAATCCATCTCTAGATGCAACACATGCAACTAGAGACCTCTCTTCTCGCTCACAAGGTGTAACACATGCACAATAGAGTGGAGAGGTTTACACTAGCTCAAGAGAGTGAAATGAGGTGCCAAAGATTATACTCCAACCGGCCACAAGTGGATATTTATACCCCACACATAAAAACTAGCCGTTGGAACCAAACACCTGAAAAAATCAGAGAAATCGGAACAACCGCCGTACAAAGTGCGGTACTACCGCACTTTACTGTAGAACAAAGTAACGGCTATGTCAGACGTTCAAAACTAGCTGTTTTTTGAAAAAGGTGTGGTATTACCGCAGGCAAGTGTGGAACTACCGCAGTGCGGTATTACCGCAGGCAAGTGCGAACTACCACAGTTCTGTTTTTCAGCACAGATGACACTCTAAAAAACGGTCATAACTTTTGACTCCGATGTCGGAATTGAGTGATCTTGGACTCTATGTAAAGCTTATTCAGAGGGCTACACAACCATCTATTTGCATGATCTCAAACACATTAGATCAATACAAAGATCATAAGAGATCCAAGGAGTCATTTTTACGGTCGAAGTCCAAGAAAAAAAAAATACACAATCTTAGACCTTGCCAAGGGATAATGTATGACCTCCAACAATTTACAAAATATATTTGCAAACTTAAATCATACCACAAGAAAAAGGTACATGGACTTCAATCATTTGTAAAACATATTTGTAAAGTATAGTCATATGTTGCAAGATTTAGATGCATAAACTTCAACTATTCGCAAATAATAACACCATGCCATGGAGAGGTAGAGTAAGCAAGATTGAGCTATCAACACATGATGAGACTCAAGCTACTAGACAAGACCCCTCTTAATAGTACGGCAAGCATATACTAGTAATCTGGTCTTCCAACCAAATACCAAGACCGGTAAAAGACTAGGAACACATTCTTAGCCTTAGCTAGTCATACCTTTGCCTTGAGCATCCCCTTGAAGCTTGATGCACATCTTCACTTCAAATTTAGGTCATTGTCTTCTCTTGATTTAATGATCAACCCATGATCATCTCTTTTTCGAGATCTTGATATGTATCAACACATGATGCATCCTTATTTTGATGGTCTTCAGCTCATGAAGCCATTTTCCATCTCGAATCTTTACTTGATGATTTTCAACATATGAAGTTATCCAAAATTTTAATCACTTGGAACATAATCTATTCATTTAACTCATGGAAAATGTTAGTCCCATAATGTGATTACCATTAATTACCAAAACATACCATTAACTCATAATGGTGTGTCTAGATTCTTCAATCTTCTCTTTGGTAATTGATGATAACCACCACAATTGCAAATAATTGAATATAAAACTTTAAACTCAAAGTGCGGTACTACCAGAAATCGGTAGTACCGCAGTACCGTGCGGTACTACCGCACTACGGTAGTTCCGCCATTAAAAGTCCGGTACTACCGATTTCGGTGAGTCGAAGTCCTCGCAAGGGTGCTCTCTGGAAAAAACGTACCGCTAAAAATTCGGTACTACCGAGGTCCGGTAGTTCGGCAGTTTACATGCTGGAACTACCGCACTCCGGTAGTTCCGCGGTTACACCAGTGGTACTACCGATTTTACTGAGAGAGCACAGTTGGCTTTATAATTTAAATTCTAATGCATGCATGACCTTTGTCTCGAGCTATATCGATCTTCTTGTCAATCCTAGCATGCATCTCCAAGCCATCAAACAAATTCTAGGACTAAACCTTCCAATCATTTGACATACATGTTAGTCTATTTTTGCAAACATAAACAATTGATGGAGTATAAAGTAATATGAGTATATATGAACTACACAAGTTTTATATACTCAAAGAATATATTTCAGAGTAGAGATCCCAACATATGTGAAAAAGAAAATATGGATCAATACTAATGAAACCACAAAACATAGATTGAACTCTCCCTAAATGTGTGCATACAAGAATATATAATGAGATCATATGCACATATTCATTTTAGATTTTTGGTGGAATTCAATCTATATTTTGTATCCGAGGAATACACTAAGATATAGTAATGTGATGTAGAATGCATACCTCTTTGATTTCACCTTTTCATCCAAATGAGACTAAGCCATATTCAAACATATTAATCTCACAATAGAATTTGTCATTATCACCAAAACCAACATAATGGAGCTTGAACTTACAAGAAGTGCTTCGCCCTTCAACGCTATGAAAAGGTTTTCAGAGTTACTTTGCTTGCACACACACTTCACACTTTGAACCCTTCTCATAATTAAAACTTGGAATTAAACTCATTTTGCTCAACCGTACAATAGCTTCAAAGTTAACATAACAAAAATGAGAATACCAAATATCATGAATTTTATTGTAATAAAAAATATTAAAAATATTTACATTATTTAAATCAAGAATAAATAAGCGGAACATGCCTCCTCTATCATAGCTTTTACCCATAAAATTACTAAATTCGGTCAACACAATCTTATTGGACTCAAAAAGAAGATTTATTCCTTACCTAAATAGCATAGATTGTGAGTCATAGCAGGCACATACAGTACGTCTTTCAGAATGAGTATAATGCCTAAAGTGAACTTCAGGCAAACCTGTCCAATCTCACGTACTATAGCATTGGCTCTATTCCCCATCAGGACGGATCCACCATCTTCACCCTGAAGTGAAGAGAAATAGCCTGATTGGTACATATATGTATAGTAGTATCTGTATCAATCCACCAATCAATTGATAGACTTACTATGAAGGCCTGAGGAACATACCCTTCTGAACTGGAGCTAGCTAGTGCGATACTTATTTCAGCCTTACGGCCTTTATGTTGACCGTGGGAAGGATCCTTACCCTTACAATTGTGACAGTGGTTGGCCTTATGACCAGCCTTCCCACAAACAAATCAGATGATGTCCTCCTTTTTTCTTCTTTATTTTGTTTGGTTGGAGCTTGATATGGGGCTAATTCTTGACCTTTTGTTTCCCATAGCCTCCAGCACTCTTAACCTCCACCTGATGAGCTTGTACTCGAGCCTTTCCTATGCTGTCACCGGCTCTAGAATGCTCTTCAACATTAATAGCAGCTAACAGCTCATTGAGAATCAAGCGCTTCTTCATATGTCTATGAGCGGTCACAAAGTCACGCAATGAGGGCGGTAACTTAGCCAAGATGATATTAACTTGGAACTTCTCTAGTAGGATGCAGTCGTATTGACTTAAGTTGTGTACATGGAGTTGTAGCTTGTGGAGTTGCTCCATCACCAACCGCCCTTCTACCATCTTAAAGTTCAAGTAGGCAGCGGTTATACAAGACTTATTACCATTATCCCCTTCAGAATACTTCTCATCAAGTTCGTCCTAGAGTTATTTGGCATTAGTAAAGTTAACATAGACGTCAAACAGCCGATTGGATAAAATGGCTAATAAACGGGCTAAGAATAAATTATTTGCATCCTCCCATCGCAACATTTTAATGGTTTCCAATGTGAACATTGGAGAATTTAAAATCACCCAAAAGAGTTTGAGATCAGTCAGCCATAATTTTGTTTTAGCCTGCCAACATTTAAAGTTGGCACCATCAAATACTTCCGACTTAACAACATCAGACGAGGAAGTCATTTCTTTAATACTTGATTTTCTGGATTATTGTAAATTATGCGATATAAGCAAATATTCAAATTAAATTCCAACAATAATAGCAATAAATAAAGCATATACCCAGTAGCAAACAAATGACAAAATTAACATGAAGTCATGTGAATCTTTCGTATCATTTATGCAAAAAGCATGTACATAAAGCATGAAACAATATTACTGTCGAAAAGAGCATATTAAAGGGTCTCATGAACAAGGGAACAACTAAAACAGCACAAAGCTAAGTTTTAAGTTGAAATTATTGCTCTCAAAGGTAGATTTGCTCAAGAATTAATCTTAGCCTTCTCAATATAATTGTCTATACTCTTCTCAAATTGAAATGATAATCAGAGTGAAGGTTTGAGCTCTAAACTATGCTTAACTGAGATATTAGAAATTTGCAAACACAATCGGACTTATTTACTGCCAGTTAACAGAACACCACCATGAAACAGTGATTCTACAACTAGAACTCCTCACAACCTTATAAACATGATTAGGTTAAAACATGATCACAGAATCTAACAGATAGCAAGGATTTCTACCAGTGAGCCGAAAACAAACTATTGTGACTGATATAATCTAGAGATCACAGAAGTGTACTGATCTAACACAACTAACAAATAAGTATTAATATGCAAAGGAATAGCAGTAAGCATGGCTACTAGAGCTCAAAGTTACACTAGTTATCAGATCAATTTTCAGCATTAGATATGTATCTTCATTGAGCATTAAGCCAAGCCTACAAATAATACTTGTAGAGTCTCCAAATACTAGGATAATTCACAAAAGGCAATTAATCAATATAGCTCATAACGCAAGTAATATAATAGTTGGCAACCGAAATACTCACAGAGTCGACGGCAATCAAAGCCACCGAGATGAACCAGGCAAGGCATGCCTAGAGGCGCTGACCTAGAAAACCAATCGCCTTGTTGTGCCACGGTGTGAGAGCGTGGTCAACGGAGATACAGTGCCTTCTTCGCAGTTCGGGCACTCCAAATCAACGAAGCCGAGTTAAAGGGGATGCCACAGAAGAACACCAAAATGCACTGGCCAGATGCACTTCACCATATAGCACAAGACAACAAGAAACTCACCACCAACAGTCCATCGATCAACCCGGTGGAGTAGCAGCTCCAAACACCCAAGATTGAAGCCAAATCAGGGAGAACCAAAAAGGGGATTTTGGAGGAGCAACTCATTGTTTTCCCCTACAGGATTTGCAAAGGAGAGTTGCCTTGCCTTTATAGAAGGAGGAGCTCGTGTGGCTACTGCCAACGGCTAGCGCCGAAGCCACCGCACTGCCACAACCTCTAGTACCGCCCCCATCTCTCTGAAGCTACTGCTCCCCTCAAGACCCAGTCGAGCCAACGAGTTGGAGATGGAGTCTCCAACCTTATCTCAATGTGAAGTCTCATCGACAGGTGGGCCCTACCAATCCTTTTTTCCTTTTCTTTTTCATTTGAGAAATTCCCATATTGCCCTTACAACAGCAACATCTTCTACTTGACAGCAACAGTGATTGTTTCTAATGTTTTACGACAGGTCGTCCAACACACATTGAAAACTCGAGATCTATTTACAAGTCAATTGATCAACAACTGTGTTGCATGCATTGTGTAGGACCGAAGATGGCAACAAAGGGAGGTAAATGGTGCCTCAAAATTTTCTTCCAAATATTCACCAATCCTTCACTTCAATAGCTATAGAGCTACGAAGATTAGGATGGAAAGCCACCACAAAAACTAGCAATTCGAGACACCGAAAACCGAAGAAAAATTAACAAAAATGGAATTACTGCCACTATACTTGCGATACTAACATTTGCTACAGTAAATGCGGTACTACCGCTACAGTAATCGCGGTTTCAAAAACCAAAATCAATAGAACTTTTGATTCGTAGATCCAAATGATATGAAAATTTATAAAGATCTTCTCTAAGATATCAAGAATCTATTCCAACAGACGATCGTGAAGATCATTGCCAAAGTTGTGACTTTTTAGTTTGAAGGAAGGTTGCACTGAAACTGATCAAAAATCAAAATCAATGACTATGACTTGCTCATGGGTGAATGATGACCAAAATGGGTCTAGATGTATTCCCATATGCCACAGCAAGTTAGAAAACCGAAGAAATCAATAAAAAAACCTTGATATCATGAAATGAATCAAAGAGGCCAAAGTCAAGCAAAACCGGGTTTCCTCATGAATTTACTATCAAAATGCCTAGATGAGTGGAGATAGATGCCCAGAGATTATCTTTATCTCTTACACGTCCCTTGCACAATAAGATCAAGAGGTGAGAAGAGGAGAGATCAAAATTAACCGAAACAAGAGCACATCAATCAAAACATGAGAGACTCAAGGAGATGCATAGCGATTGATATATTGCTTACTTAAGAAGGTAAGTTATATAGCCACTCCACCTTAGAGGACAAAGAGCACACATGGCACTCAACTCTCAAACTCTAACCCTAGACATGAGAGCACAAGAGAGATGGGTTGGATGATTAAGCACATGTCTCTATCCTAACCCCTTTTATAGATGGGCTAGTTAGCCATATCTATCCCTAAGTAGATACTATTCACTTAGCACAATGGAAAAAAAACTCCTTAACCCCACATACACGGATTTTACTCACACATATTCACTTATGCATGCTTTTCAAAGTGCATAAACCCGTATTCGCTAAATCTTTAGTTTTGATCCATCTCGATCAAACCAGCTCCACCTTTATCTAAACCGCTCTCCAACGCGCCGTCCACGCGCCATGGTTTTGATTCAAAATGGTTTCCAGTATTTTGGTCAAATTATCAAAATACCCTTCGTTGACCCGGCCATCACCATTCTTTGCAAGTAATCGCCATGCATGCCGTGTGTAGGTGCATCACTAGCTTGCCAAATATCGCTTGGATTGTCTAAGCCACATGATGCAATTCCGCAGTTCAAACTCGTTTTCAATATTTTTTGTCTTTCTCGTGCCATGTTTGAGTTCACCATCTCACCCAGCATTATCAATCGTTCTGGACCTCAACCCCTCCATGAGCATAGTCCCAATCTTTACCGTTGACTATGGTTGACTCTACGCGACCCTATATATCTAAAGATAAAGAAATCGTTTTTAGGCACAAATTCTTCGCAAGTTAACTCACGTTAGCCAAAACATACTTCATGCAACATATATCCACTAACCTTGGTCAAGTCAACTCAATCCATGACTCAATTTTTCAAAACCCTATTTTTCTGCCAAATCCGGTAGTACTGCACGCAACATGCCGGTACTACCGCACTGTAGTACTACTACTCCCCAAGCTGGTACTACCGCACCTTCGCACTGCACCTATCTGGAAATTAGCTATCGCCAACTAGAAATTGGAACTACCATTTTGCGGTATGACCGCACTCTCACTGCGGTACTACCGCACTGTGGTATGACCGCTGACACAACGACGGTATTACCGATTTTCCTGAAAAATTCAGAAACAGATCTAAACAAAATGCGATCTTTATAAAATCACTTAACCACTTTACGAAACTTACAATTGTTCATCACAACATTAATCTAAACCTTCTCACATGATCTCTCACATTGCATATAAATCAATTGCAAAGCATTTATATAAATAAATATAAACAATTGGTGGCACCTCATTTGCTTGGTGTGGGAGACAAATTCTCATAATAATCTTGAAAAAACAAGAAATTATCTCATTGATCGAACGGAGAAGCATCTAAACCCCTTATTTTTTTAGGCTATATTATAACAGTATAGATTAATCAGATTTGTATAGCAATACAATAATATTTCTGAATATATATATATATATATATATATATATAGTAGAAAATAGTAGAATTACCCACAATTATGCAATTGAAAAGAGTAGAAAAGAGGCTTCATATTTATGCAATTGAAGTTATGGCAAGTGTGTGCCTTTTGATGTTCTAGTTCTATCAAACTAGAATTAGAACTATATATATATAAATATATATATATATATAGTAGTATCTAGCCACATAATTGTGTGGGTAATTCAACTATAGTTTGATAGAACTAGAACATCGGGCACGCTTCGCGCGCCTTGCCATAACTTCAATTGCATAAATTAATTCACACTTCAATATAGACACTTTAAGTAGATGACAGATAGATGCCATCGTGGAAACCTCCAGTAGCTAAGAGTCTTGAATAATTCCTTTATTACATTCCTATGTATCAGTCCATTACAAATAATTGGTAGATAGTTAGACACTTCAATTTTGTTTCTTGTAAGGAGTAATTCTTCAGCATGGGGTCATTATACACCAGATAAGTTATAAATATTACACAAGTAAAGCCAGCTTATAAGCCCATACAAACCTACAGGCTCTATGTGAGTTTATCCCACCTTCCACAGTTCCATGAATTCAGATTTTTAGTGGAAAGTTCATCAAATAAGGCTAATGCGAAGCCAATTGTGTAACCTTGAGACCTTAACTTATAAGCCCCAAACATGGACAAACAGGCCCTTAGTAAAAAAAAAAGGGCTTATGCTTATCATTGTTAGGGCAAAACGATAGCTTTTGATTTAATCTTCATGCCAGAGAACAAAGTATGATGAGCACATACAAAGACCATTAGTCCTCGACCAAATCCGTGTAAATTTGCAAATAAAACCCTCTGCCAATTCAAGAAAGCAAGCACCAAGGAAACATAAACATGCAAATGACTTAATTGAAATGTAAACATGTGAATTGATTAAGTCATAGCATACTCTCAAGGCATATATTAGCATGTAAACATGAAGCCAAAATAAATCATGCCTACCAAGGATTAAATACATTATGAGAATAACATGTATGACCAAAATCTCCATGTTAACACAATTTAATGAAGTTATTGCTCTCAAATGGCTAGTTACACAAGAAACTCTTGGCCGTCTTCGCCACTATAGTTATCAATTATGTGTGTGTGTGTGTGTCTATATATATATATATATGTATATATATATATGTATGTATGTATATATATATATGTATGTATGTATATATATATATGTATGTATGTATATATATATATGTATGTATGTATATATATATATGTATATATATATATATATATATATATGTATATATATGTATATATATATATATGTATATATATGTATATATATATATATATATGTATATATATGTATATATATGTATATATGTATATGTATATATATATATATATGTATATATATATATATATATATATATATATATATATATATATATATATATGTTGCAGTTGCAATTGGACCTTAAGCCTCAAAATCAAAATTAGCTAATCCAGTGAGCAACCAGATCACAAACAGGGTGGAAAAACAGTATGTGACCCCTTTAATCAATCCACTAACTCAACAGGAATGATCAATATTGATTGAAGCTTTAATAATACACAGAGCAATGTCTAGTTGCTTAATGAAACAATTATTAAACACAGTGCTGTCATGTAACTTAATGAGAATCAAAACAAAGCATGACTATTAATCTGAGAAGATAGCTAATACACAGCTCAAGGTCTAATTACCATCACATCAACATACATAATCTCAATCGTTTATGCCTTCATCACAGAGCAAACTAAACAACCATTCCAACAGTTGCAATTCACAAAATCAGTGTTGAATTGCACAAAGAATATAGCCGAAACTCACAGTGGTGACAATACTCGAAATCGTCAAGATTAGTCCAAGCAGTCAAATTTGAAGGAAATGTTTAATGTGAATGCAAGAACCAATACCCCCGTCATGATACAATTTTCAGAACTTGGATCAAAGTATAGCAATCTCTTATCTATCTATTTCCTTCTTTACAGCACCAGTTCATGTGAATTTGATGAAATGGCACTGCATTTTCATTCCAAAAAAAGGCATGCCACTACATGGTCAACTAAACTGTTTAAGCGGGAAGCAGTTCTATTCCCTGTATCAATCTGGCAATGATTAGAGTACAAGGACAAAATGCAGGTGCAAGAACCTCATTCCACGATCTAATCTTCTCTGAATCCCCCAGAAATTAACTCAACAATGGAGGAGGCGACGTTGCCGCGTGTGGATGTGAGGCTCATCAGACTTTCCTACCCATCCCCTTCATAAGAAGATTCCTATTGAAATTTTGTCCCTATATCTCATACGAAAATTTTTCAATGCATCATAGCCGGACACATGTATATACATGTGCACAACATGCAAGACAAGTATGCACAATGTACCACGCACACAGATACGAGTGCATCCTAGGAGATTATTCATTAACCACTGCAAGTTGAAATGTATCTAAGCATGAAATGTAGAGTTCTGACAGTATGCAAGATGGTTCCTAGAAATGGAGTTGTAACACGTATGCTGCATACAAGTATGGTATATATGATCTTCCACAGTAATTATAATACATACAGCCAATGTAAAGCATGTTTTGATATCAGTAAGGATACATATAGTAAGGTAAATAAGCCATGTTATGATATTTAGCATGCACACTTATAGTGTGACATATTTCCAGTGGGTTGTGCTAACAAATTAACTGGTATCAGATTCTTGTATAATGGTGCGTTTCCATAGCAGAGAGACTTACAGCAGCTACAGGTACCTAGCATTACTTGGAGTACTCTGCCTACTAATAGCTATGCTATCTAAAAATGGGTTGACTTTCTTGATGATTCATTCAGAGAAACAAACTAATATTAGGTTTCATTGAAACATGTTTGGCAGTGAGTAGCTGTTCAAGTTTGTGCTCTATATGGATAATTCTTGCAAATTGAAGCAGACAAAGAGCCACAACAAACTGTGGTTACTGGACGTCACTCTTAGCTAGAGAAATTTAGCATGTTTACCATTTCTGAGCATGGCCTTTCCAATCCATTCCCCACCTTGCATTCAACTGCTCTCTCACATTCGGCCAGAAATCATATAGTTGAAGGTAGCTATTTCTGCAATGTTTGAAAATTAATCATGATCATAAGAATTTGTGAAAGGCTCTCGACTAATCAGCCACGATTTTTACGGATGTAACACCGATTTCTTCCCTCAATTTTCTAACAGCAGCTGCTCTCGGCTCTTCTCCTCCATCTATACCACCCTGTGGTATCAGAATGCAACACCAATGTTAGTAGTAATCAATAATCAGGCTACTGAACAACCACTGCTAGTACTACTAAATGGCAAAAAAACCATAAATTAGACCCCAAAAAAGGAATAACAAATCACCTGAGGCATCTGCCAAGCGCTGGGGATGTCGATCCTAGATGCGGAGAAAATCTGGGGAGGAGAAGCAATGTTTGAACCGTCTGCTTGTTTTCTCTGCCATGTTTGATATCGTATTTGCTTGTTTTCATTTTTTTTCAAAAGGTATAGCTAACATTTGCTAAGGCTAACTGAAAAATAGAAAAAAATTCTAAGTATAGAATGAACTATCATAAACGATTTTATAGTATAAACTGTCTGTAATTCACTATCACAGATGATTCTAAACAAAAATCGTCTATGATATGTGAGTATTACATACGATTTTTATTTAAAACTGTCTGTGATAGTATTTTTCACAGAACTGTTCCAAATTCGATGGCTGCTTAAAATATCATTTCAAGAATGAATGTGAAACATTAGCCAACCCAAATCTATTACCCAAGCCAACAGTGAGGAATTTAAAAATTTTAAGATAAAGCAAACCTGTCCAGGTCCACCTGCATATCCACCATCTTTATCCTGAAGAAAATATAGTAATGAAGCTGGCATAAGAGACCAAATGGCAATGTAATATCCACAGATCACATGTATATGCAAGTGGCTATCTTCAGTGCTTTGGTTGTGTACAAGTATAACAAATTCCACTTGTTCAATTGTTATCCATAAACAAATTCACATTGGTTCAAGAACTTTATGTAAAGGGACAACATCGACTCATCAATTAACCACGTGGCACAAAATAAAGTATAAGCTTTTGTTCCATCCATGTACTCAACTGAAGCGTGAGGCTATATGGTCTTAACATTTACTATTCTACTGTTGCGACAACTGATTTATTAGTTTGTCTGCAAAACTACATGTAGCTTGAGAAGACCCAATCAAACATCTAGCCCCACACCTTAAGCAATTTGGTGGAGCTGTTTTGGCAATCGATCCTGCTCTCATCTCAGTAAAAGGAAGTGAAAAGAAGTACTAAAGATTTGGCTTGATGTGTTGCCTACACACACACACACATATCTGTAAGCATAAGAATTAAGAACATTTAACTGCAAAGCGTAGCAAGGCTAACATACAGTTATATATTAGCAGATCAACAAACCTGACATCGAGATAAGAAGTCAGCTATATCATCCTCGAGGTCATCATCAAGAGTTTCTTCCAACAAAGCAAGTCCATGAACCATCCAAAGAAGACATGACCACGGTCGACTGGAACAATTAAAAAGCAAATATCAGCACAAATATACATCAGTGATAGAAGTTTAAACAGCATCGTCCAGAAGAAAATCTAACGCTGGAGAAGCCTTACTTGGCATTGAGCACATGGAAGCTTGGTCTGAGATGCCTCAGCCCTTTCGTTAAATACTCGACATGCTGATCATGCCGCAGCTCTAGCCTGAAGCAGCAAACAACCACACAATCAAAGCTCAGAGCAAGGGGGTGGCAAACATCACAATCTCAGGAGCCGCCACAGTGGCCGGCGCCGACGTGCGCCCCGCCTCGCGGGTACGGGTGCACCACAGCCGCAGCTAAGTCCATCCACCCCCGCGAGCATCCCATCCCGCGGCGGCGGGGGAGGAAGGGGGAGGTGGCGGGGGATGGGGAGGCGGCGAGGGAGCGGGGGAGGAGGGGGCGGCGGGGGGGGAGGAGGAGGGGCGGCGGGGAGGAGGAGGCGGCGGGGTAGGAAGGGGGAGGGGAGGAAGTGGCGGCCGGCGGGTGAGCGGGGGAGACGGCAGGGGAGCGCGGGAGGAGGGGGCGGCGGGGGAGCGGGGGAGGAGGGGGGAGGCGGCGGGGGACGAGAAGGCGACGGGGGAGCGGGGGAGGGGGAGGCGGCAGGGGAGGAGGGGGATCGGGCGGACAGGGCGAGGCGGGAGCGGTTGGGGAAAGGGCGCGGGAGTGCGGGGTCACCTCCTGACGTGAGCGAGCGACGGGGGAGCCTCAGCGCACACAAATCCCGGGCGGCATGGCGCAAGCAGAAGTGACGGGGAGAGCGTGCGGCATGGGCGCGGGCGGGACTCGCGCGCGGGGCGACAGCGCACAGGCGGAGGCATCTTCGCCCGGGCGCTAGCGAGAGAGGGAGAAAGCGGCTCCGAGTTGGCGCCAGCGAAAAGAGGGGAGGCGGGAACCACGCGTCGCCCACGCGAAGCCCTCTGCGGCGCGTGAAACGCTCCGGTGCGAGGAAACTCGAGTGAAGTTTAATATCTTAGATAGCAGACATATATACAGTTCTAGGAATTAGTAGACCATATATTGTAACATGTATTCAAGATTATATTCAATTTTAGTTAGATACTCCCTCCATTTCAAAATATAAGGCATACAGTTTTTGCAATCTTGCTTCAAAGTATAAAACATGTATGTAAATTTATTGACATTTTCTTGTTTGCTCTTATTTATCGCATATTCTCTCTCCAGCACTTGTGAAACTCTAAATACCTATTCAATCACTTTTCTCAGGTGTTTATAGCATAGTCATTTTGTCTAGCCTTTCTGTTCGTTTCGGAACCTTCTTAATCAACATGCCTAGTCAAAATACGTTTTATAAAAAAGAGGGAGCACACATTTTATTCTTACGGTATAATGTTTTCCTTGCCATTCCTCTTAAATTAGTGTGACATACATATACGACATGATGCTATTGCAGGGTTTTTTAAAAAGCTTTTACAAATTAGTGCACATTATTTACTTTAAATTGCAATTTATTGAGCTTGTAAGGCCCCGTTGAAGTCCCCGGGGGGAAAAAAAAGCATAAATCCGCTTATGGCGTTCACCAGACTCGTATTAGGCCAAAAATTAGGATACCCTTTTTTGAGATAGAAAGCTTCGGTTTCCATTAAGCCAATGGTACAACTAAAATTGCTGACCACAAGAGAAGATACATGTGGCTCTACTCCATTGAATTTCTGCTTCTGATTTTTTTACTTTTAACTTCTTGTTTTTTTTTCTTCTATTTGGCTTTTTTAGGTCTTTTTATTTTTTATTTTTTTTCTTATTTCTTTGTATTATTTATGATGATATAATTTTTTTAACTTTTTAATTTAATTATGCTAAAAAACTAATAATACCTATAATATATTTTCAATCACTATAGTAAAAAAACTACCTAGACTTATAAACCCAAGTAAGCACTGAATCAGTCATGACAAAGCATAGGGTCTCCTGGTCCATACGATCACCTGGTTACAAGACCGATTACAATACTCAAATCTTAAAATCAAGAAAAGTTACGTAAAAAGCAAGAACTTTGCTCCTCTGAGGAGGACTCCTTTGTTGGACAGATCATGGTCAGTAACTTGCAAAGCTTAAATTAGGAAAATGAAACAACTAACTCAAAAACACAAAAATAAAAATAAAAAATAAACTAGTCCACTCCAGACCATAGAAAGTTTCGGCCCATGGGCTGCTCTTTTCGCTCACTTCGACTCGGCCACTCGCAGTCACCTCTTCGAGCTCGCCGTCCACGCCCACGGCCTCGCCCGCACCACGCCGTCCGGTCCACCCCGAGAGGAGAAGCGAGCGCAGCCACCCCTCCACGACGAGATGCCGGCGACGCCGACCATCATCGGCGCCCTGCTGGGGCTGGGCACCCAGATGTACTCCAACGCCCTCCGCAAGCTCCCCTACATGCGCCGTATAGCGCCCCCCCCCCCCCCTCTCTCTCTTCCTCCCCCTCCCTGCCACCCCCTTTCTTGATCTCTTGATCTGTCTTCGCGTTGCGTCCTGCCATCCATCCTTCGTCCTGGTTCTTGGTTTTCTCTGATCCGCGGTGCTTTGTACCGGCGCTGTGGTGTTTTGGTCGTTTCGGGCGTCGCTGTCGGTCTTAGGTGTCCTAGATGTGATGCGGTTCTTGATTTAGGTTTAGTGAGCTCTAGATTTGGTGATTGGTCGTTGGCTTGGCCTGCTGAGACCTATTGTTGGTATTAGGTCTAGAAAGTTTGTAGTGATTTTGGGTTGCAGAAAAAGTGATTGTGCTATAAATTTACTATTTCGCTTGATTTGAGGGAGCATGCTCTCAGTGATAGTCTCTTTTGCTTTAGAGTTTTTTCTCTCTCTCTCTCCCATTCTAGATGTTATTACAGGGATGTGTCCCTAGCCTTGTTAAGATCGATTCATCCTTGTGTGGTTTTCTTTCCACTATTTTAGATCCTTGGGAGCATGTCTTGGGGATGGGTCTGGGTGTGGTGTTCGTGAACCAGCTGGTGAAGTGGGATGAGAAGCTCAAGGAGGACCTCGACAAGATGCTTGAACGTGCAAAGCAAGCCAACGAGCGGCGCTACTTTGGTTCGTGCTCATTTCCTCCAACATTTTTGGAATTTGGATTTTCATTTTTTTTTTTTTTTGCTATGCTGTTATCAGTAGTGCCCGGTTGTGACTTATCCCATCATCTCACTAATGCAAACTTGAAGAATAAGTAGTAAACTATATTTTCCAAACTCATTCAGGCATTTTGACTTTGCATTCTTGATTATGCTACGCTGTTAGAAGAATTAGTAGTGCCTCCTGAACTTGGCAGTGCTGTTAGAGGACTTACAAGTATATCACAATAATATTTTTTAAACTCCTTCATCAACTCTGATATGGTTCATCAATAATATGTTTTCCAATCAGCTCAATAAGCTATGCATGATTGATTCAACCAGCCATGTAGACAGTAAAGATACAAGATTTGCAGAATGACTTACTTCCCATTCTGAGTGGCATGCACAACTGATGCATCAGAACTTGCTTGAACTTGGAGATCTTTTCTTGATTGTTGTGTTGAAGGCTTGAATTGGAATTGATAGCCTCGGAGCTAGCTTGGCGAAATTCACTCCCAGCCTTTGTTTGGAACAAAGGAATACTATATGAATTTCGAGGATTTAAAAGCTCTTGAGATTTTTCAAATGATATAGAGATTTAGGATGAGCTTAAAATTTTCCTGAGAAATATCCAGATATATCCACTTTTCCCATAAAATATAGATCTCTCTGCCAAAATCCAATTTGACCCAAGTGCTGCACTGTTGCACCTGAAGTTAGTGGATGGCAATGAACCACAGGGGAGCGAGGGTCTCAGGAGAATCACCCAGATAGGGGCCAGTATGAGCATGGTGCATTTACTCCTAGCTTCATTGTTTGCGATGGGGGAATACCCACAGTTATCCTCGCAAATGCCATCTATTTGTTTGTATTGTTGTGTGTGACATAGTCATCACTACAAACAAGAAACATCTTGCAAACAAATAGAATAAATCATATTCTTGATTGTGTTTTAGAGATCTGTATACTTCACTTATTGCTTGGTTTAAATACAGTTCCTTTAAAATGCAATCTTAGTTCTCAAGTGGAATGTAAATAGTCACACCCATGGGGATCCCCAACCCTTATTACTATCCAGGCTTGATCTCTGGTATTGTTACCTTGCAGGGAGGGGGTTTTGGTTCTCTGCTACCTCTGTCCCTATCTCCATTCTAAATCCAGTACTTGGATTATGTTAGATTGCTTGAGCCCATTGTAACTGCATTTTCTGGACAAGTCTGAAGCTAAACTTGTCTTGTTGCGAACCTGTGAAGATTTTGCATGATCTCATGAGTATTTTGTTGATTTTATATTTTAAATGTTCTGTTTCGCCTTATGTTTAGTCTAGCCACAGAACTTTGTTATATTAACTGTCCTATGGTTCATCAGCTGTGGCAAGAGCATTATCTATCATCACTTGCAATGCTGTTTAGCATAATATTTCCATTCCATGTATACATTTTAATTCTTATCGAATTATTTGTTTGGAGTTCTTAATGGACTAGAACTAATGGTAATCACGTTTCTTACATTGTTTAATTTCAATCCTCCTATGTTATCTACCTGTCACTCTAAAATGAGGGTCACAGCACATGACAAATAGCTAACATCTGTAACCAAGAGATGATTCTCATAAAAAAGAAACAATCCTGCGATTACCTTTTATTGGCAGATAAAAGCTAAATGGGTGGTGTAGTAACAGGAAAATTTTGGATCAAGAAATGGGGGTATATGGAAACAAGAAGGATATCTTTTTTAAAAGGTTAAAAAGGATATCTTGATAAATCTTCTGATAGCAACAAGGTGGGAATTAAACACGAAGTATAGGTTATAGCCATGATGTCTGGCTTTGAGATGTGGGCTTGGATAATCAATGTGAAGAGATTAGATTTTCTTTTTCTTAATACAGCCAAACTGTATTAACCCTTACCGTAGAAACGACAATAATTATTCAACTATCATTTGATGTCCAACAGTTGTAGAGCTCAACAATGTTTTTGTACCTATGCTTGCTTGGACGTTCAAATATTCTGATCACAAGTTACATAACTTTCAGAAGTTACACTGCTTGTTTGTGAGTGAGTTAAATGCATTTCCAATTGAACCATTTTCTTGATGCGCACTAACACCAATAGCTACAAATACGAATATATGATACTCTGCTTGATATTATTGTGCTTATTAACCTTTTGTTCTACTTTTATGCAGATGATGATGAAGATTAGCCATTCAAATTTGTTTATCAACAGCCAGTCTGTTTGCAGTTTGCTTTTGTCAGTACACATGGTCTGGACCATCCACCTGTAGTTGCTGTATCAACGCTTGGTTCGGCATGTCGACACTGTAATAAACTGTTTCACAAAGGACGTGATCGTTTGCTTGTATAAGAAACCAGTCATGGTACTTGAATCTGATATCTTACCTTCTCTTATATAAAATTATTCGGCTCCAATTACATGGTTAACATTGCTGCTATCCAAGTTGTGAGATTCTACTGATGCGAAACATCACTTTGCTCGTTCATTCGTCGCCCTATCAGCAGACATCATTCATCTCCCTATCACTGGACATTTCTTTTCCTCGTTGCTACTTGCACAATGATATTACAAGAATCTCAACCGTCACTGACTTTTTTTTTCCCAACTTCTATTTCGTGGACATTTTCAGATGCTTGTTTGTACAAACAATATCCAAACCCAGTCAAATTGACAGTCAAAACAATCCAATTGAAGGGGATTCTTTGCTTGATTCGATGTGCACACCCTAAAAACAATAAGTTTTTGTCACTTCTTTCATGCAAGAAAGACAGGCCAATTAGCCTTTTGAAACAAGAAACCGAGGAAAAAGCTCCTAGGACACGTTCCGGCCATTGCAATCCTAACGCTTCTGCTCGCTGGCTCGGTAATAATCGAGCGAAATGTGGAGCAGCAGGTCGGAGACCTGCCGGGCCGTCGGCCTCTCCCCCGGCGCCGCCCTCGTGCACCGGAGCGCCAGCTCGAGCACCTCCATCATCGACGACTCCTCGCGCGGCGCTAGCGGCTTCAGAGCAGGGTCGAACACCTGCTCCCGGGCCGGCAACGGCGCGTCGGTCCCGGACTGCACCCACCTCACCATGTCCACGTCGCCGCCGAAGGTCTTGTCGGTCGGCATGAGCCCGGTGACGAGCTCCATGAGCACGATGCCCATGCTGTAGACGTCGCTCTTCTCGGTCGCCTTCAAGCTGTAAGCACACTCTGCACAGAGATGCAATGTACACACATGGTCAGTATAAGATATCTGTGATGCCTCGATTTTTCGTTTCTGTAGCATTTCAGGTACCGAAATTACCTGGGGCGATGTACCCGAATGATCCGGCAAAGCAGGAGGCTGACTCGGTGCACTCTTTGCCGGCGTGCCGGTTCTCGGCGACGGCCTTCGCCAGGCCGAAGTCCCCGAGGTGCGCCTCCATGTTGCCGTCGAGGAGCACGTTGCTGGACTTGATGTCACGGTGCACGACCCGCGGCACGCAGTCGTGGTGGAGGTACTCGACGCCCTGCACCAGCCCCGCCGCAACCTTGAGGCGCGCGTCCCAGCTTAGCACCCCCTTCTTGCGGTCGCCGCCGTGCAGCCAGTCGTAGAGGCTGCCGTTCTCCATGTACTCGTAGATGAGCATGCCGCCTCCGCCGTCGTGGCTGACGAACCCGAGCAGCTTGACCAGGTGCCGGTGCCGGACGCGGCCCAGGATCTTGATCTCCCGAGCGAAGCCTTTGTCGTGCAGCAGCATGTCGCTGTCCATATGCACGATCCTCTTCACGGCCACCGTCTCGCCGGTGGACAGCTCCGCCCTGTACACTGTCCCCGACCCGCCGGAGCCGATGGCGAACTGGTCGCTCAGGTTGGCCGTTGCCTCCATGATCGCCTCCCACCGGAACTCCCGCCGCGCCGAGCCCTTGACGACGGGCTGTCGGTTTGTGTTGCCCAGGCTCGACGAGAAGACCGTGCAGTTCACCTCCCCCGACCGCCGTCCCCGCCGCCGCACCGCCATCAGCACGAGCACAATCACGAAGAGCACTATCGTCAGCGTGACCGCCGCGGACACAAGCGCGATCGACGCCGAGTGCAGAGCCGACCGGCCGTCCCCACTGCTGCAACCTCTCAACGGACTGCCACAGAGGCGGGCATTGCCGGCGAACGCGCCCTGCGGCCACCGGGAGAACTCGGCGCCCAGCCTCCCTTCCAGCCGGTTGCTTGACAAGTCCAACTGCACCAGGCTGCTCATTCTGGCGATCTGCGACGGCACTGCTCCGACCAGGGCATTGTGAGAAAGGTTCAAATCTTCCAGCTTGGACAGTGACCCGAGTGATGCGGGGATGTCGCCACTGAGATTGTTGCTACTCAAATCCAACAAGCTCTGCAATTCCTGCAGCTTGCCGATGTCAGGAGGAATCGGGCCGGACAGGTAATTCTGCGACAAATTCAGCTCATACAGGTTGCTCAATTTTGCCACGGTCGCCGGAATCGGCCCGGAGAGCTGGTTGTGCGCAAGATTCAGCACGTTGAGGGAAGCCAAGCTGCCCATTTCAGGTGGCACTGTTCCATTGATCTGGTTGTCGTCGAGCGAGAGCTTCAGGAGCTTGGAGCAGTTACTGAGCTGCACCGGCATTGGTCCGGCGAACTCGTTGGCGGAAAGCGTCAGCTCGCCGAGCAGCGGCAGCGTGCCCAGCCAGGCCGGCACGGGCCCTGACAGCCGATTGTTGTTGAGGACGATATGGCTGAGCTGCGTGCACCGCGAGAGCGCGTCCGGGATGCCACCGGTGAGCGCGTTGTTCGACACGTCCAGCAGCGTTAGCGCCGCAATGATGCCGAGCGACGGCGGGATCGGCCCGGAGAGCGCGTTGCTCCCGAGGCGCACGCGCTGGAGCGACGGCGACCGCCCGAGCTGCGCCGGGACACCGCCCTCGAACGAGTTGTTGGTGGCGTCGAACGACAGCAGCCTCGCCGAGCCGCAGAGAGGCAGGAGGCTGCCGGCGAGCCGGTTGTGCGCGATGTTGACCCTCGTGATGTTCCGGCACTCGAACATGCCGTCCGGGATGGCGCCGGAGAGCGAATTGTTGTACAGCATGAACTGCTCCAGTGATCGGAGCTTCCCGAACGTCCCCGGGATCGTCCCCGACAGCGCATTGTCCGCCAAATCAAGGACCACGAGATTCCGGCACTCTCCGAGCTCCGGCGGAATCCGGCCCGACAGCTCGTTCTGCCGGAGGTGAAGGAAGACCAGCTCGGACAACTTCCCAATGGACGCCGGTAAGCTCCCATTGAACTGATTCCCAAAGAAGTCGATCATCTGCAAGCTCGCGCACTCCCCGATGGTCTCCGGTATCTCGCCGGCGAACTGGTTCTCGTACAAGTACAGCACCTCCAGGTTCCCGAGGCGGCCGACGGCGTCCGGCAGCCGGCCGGTGAGTTTGTTGTGATACAATGCCAGAGTCCTGAGCTCGGTGAGGTTGAAGAGCTCCGGCGGCAGCTCGCCGGAGAGGCTGTTGTTGTTGAGCAGCAGGTCCGTCAGGTTCCCGAGCTCGCCGAGGAAGGCCGGGATGGCGCCGGAGAGGCTGTTATTTGCCAGGTCGAGCTGCGTCAGCGCCCGGCACCGCGACAGCCCCTCCGGTATCTCCCCGGAGAAGTTGTTTGTCGAGAGCATGAGGTGCTCGAGGCTAGTGGACTCTGCTCCATCGCCGCCGCCGCAGAGGTCTCCCGGGAGGCTGCCGCTGAGGCGGTTGTCGGAGAGCACCAGGAAACTGAGATCCGGTAGTCGGCCAAGCTCGGCGGGGAGCTCGCCGGAGAGCATATTGCTGGACAGGTCGACCGTGCGCACGCGCGAGAGCGCGCCGAGCGCGCGCGGGATGCGCCCAGAGAGGCGGTTGTTCATGAGGTTGAGGTACACAAGCTCGCCGAGCGCGCCAATCTCCGGCGGTATGGCTCCCTCCAACGAGTTGTTCCCCAGGTTCAGCATCTGGAGGCCGGTGAGCCTCCTGAGCACCGGCGGTATCGCCCCGGTGAGCTGGTTGCCGGCGAGCGAGAGCACCTCGAGGCTCTCCATGCCACCGATGTCCGGCGGTATCGTCCCGGACAGGGAGTTCTGCTGCAGTTTCAAGGCCGTGAGCGCGGCGAGCCTCCCAAGGCTCCTCGGGATAGCTCCGGTGAGGTTGCACGACGCGAGGCCGAGCACGGTGAGGTTCCCGAGCTCCCCGAGCGCGTCGGGTATAGGCCCCGAGAGCCCCGGGTTGTCGCCGAGGCGGAGCACCTGGAGCGCGGCGAGCTTGCCCAGCGACGCCGGTACCTCGCCGTCGAGCTGGTTGGAGTAGAGCATCAGCACGGCGAGCCTCCCCAGCCCCCCGAGCACCGCCGGGACGGGGCCCGTGAGCCTGTTCGACGACAGGTCGATCGCCTCGAGCCCGTCGAGCCGCGCGAGCACCCCCGGCACTGGCCCGGCCAGCCCTGCGCCGGACAGGTTGAGGCCAGTCACCCTGAGCCCCGCCGCGTCGCACGCCACGCCGGCCCAGGAACAGAATCCCGACGAGCCGCCGCCCCCTGACCAGCCCTCCAATACCCCCTCGGGATCCTCCACAAACGCATTCTTCACCTCCAACAGCACGTCGCCGTCACCCGCCGCCGACACCGTCACCGCCGCCAAACAAGAAACCAGAATCACCACCAGCAGCCACGCCGGGGCCAAGAACCGCCGCACCGGTCGCGCCATTACTGTACTTTCTCGGCGTGCCTGCCACTTCTCACTAGCTACCACCACCGCTTCGGAGCAGGGCAGCTGCGTTCACACGCGCCTGCGCCGCATACACGTATGCAGGCGGGTAGATATGTGCATGGGCGCATCGGCTCCCGCGCGCGCTAGCTGAGCGAGTCCGCGTCGGGAAGTGGAGACGAAGGGGATGGGAGAGTTAAGGGGGGTGGCGGTATCTGTGTCGTGTCAGCGCATGGCATTGAATGGCACCGACTGCGTCGGCCTCTAGAAGGAGTTGTTGCGCTTGGGGAATGGCAGAGCTCAGCTCAATTGCACAGACACGAGGAGGGAGAGAGAGAGAGAGAGAGAGGCAGTTGGGGGAGTGAGTAGAGCTGATCGGGGGCAAGGAGGGAGGAGGAGGAGAGAGAGAGGCAGTTCGTAGAAAGAGAGTGGTTGGCCTCCCTTTTTATGGGTGACGGGTTTGAGGATCCGCCATGGCTGGGGACTTGGTCGGTCTGGTAGGCTGGGATGATCCGACGTGATGGGGCCCCTGCCCGGGAGGGATTTGTTATGCTCCACTAATTAGTGATCGTCTTCGTCCTAAAGATTGTTGTGTGACTGTAGCGTCGAGGCTTGCTTCCATTCCATGCACAGCGGATGGAAATGGAGTCGGCAAGCCTGTGGGCGTGCAAGCATGGTCGACCGCAGGAGGACTAGGCCTCCGCGTGCAACGGATGCTGCTGGGCTGGGGGTTAATGCCAAGCATGCGACTGAGAGGAACATAAATGGCTGTCTGTGTGTATGAATTCGGGGTTTTGGTTTTCAGTAGTTAAAAATTATTTAAAATAAATTTATTTATTTTTCTTTCATATTATCTGTGAAGATGTAATAGTGTTTTTTTCCTATTTTTTCTTACATTTTTAATTAAATATTTAAAAAAATAACAGCGTTACAGTATCATATTAATCAATAGAGCCACGGTAATTTAGAAGAGGGCCAAAGTCTCGTTTGTTGGGGATACGGCGCCAATTTGACTTCATACATCGGTTTGTCCATTTGACCCTTTTTAACTTAAGCACGCATGAGTTTTACAGGAAACAATTCAGCAGGAACAAGAGGAACTCCCCCCGTGTATCTCGTACCAGTAGATATGTCTAGATAGGCCACTCGTAAGCCAAGAAGCATGCAATGCATGGTATAGTACTGCCTCCTTTCAAAAATATTTGCAGTCAAACTTTTTTAACTCTAACTACCTCCATATAAAAAACTATTTAGATTGTTCAAATGAAAATGGTATCATTGGATTAGTTATGAAAAATATTTTTATATTTTTAATAAAAAATATTCATATAAAAAGTAGTAGTCAAAATTGTATGTTAGAGACTATGTCAATTTCCGAAATTTCATAGTACATTCTTGAGAATTACTATATAATATTCGCATATTTCTTGGGCTCAAATCAATCAGATTTTGAGACATTAGATCTCCATCCAAAGGATCCTTATATCCTCCTAAAAAAATAAGTGGTCCGAATCTAGGGCGAGATCCAATACCTCAAAATCTGACTGATTTAAGTTGAAAAACCATGTAAATATTATATAAACACTCCCTACATTATTTAACAGAGGGAGTAGTATTTTAACTTTTGGGGTATTTCCGTACATGACACCGGAACTTTACATCATCTCTTACATGCCAGTCATTATCTGACTAATATATGGGGCCGAACCCACCTTCTCACTTAGACAATAGGGGGATTTTGCAAAATATTCAGTAATGTACAAGAAATTAATCCTATTTTTGAAAGCTTTTTACCACGGCTGCTACCTATTGTGATTGAAACCAGTAGTCCCTAGCCGTAGTTGTATTTTGAGGAGAAAAGCTCAAAGAAAACACCTTACACATCTAGGATGAAAGGATTGAAAAAACAAGTATGGTCTATTTGACTATTCGTGTGATGCGAATCCGGAATCTCGTTTTCACTAGGACCTACGGCGACGTTTGCAGCAGGATAGGCACATGGACGTGCTAAGTTGCAGGAATCAATGAGTCACTAAGGAATAATGACAAGGCAGGTTATGACCCTGCTCATTTCAGCACAAGCGTCTTACTTCTGATTTATTTTTTCTTTATTTTTAAATTTTATTTATTTTTTTAGTTTTTTGGTTTTTTAAGTTTTTTTGTCGGTTTTTTTCTTATACTCATTTTGTATTATACGTGATAGGATAATATTTTTTTAATTTAATTATGTTAAATAAACCACCATCGTTATAGTGCGAAATAAATCAACTATAGTACAAATTCAGCTATAAGCTATAAAAAAATCCAATTGAGCAGACTGTATAACGAACCAATTATTTTCTTTGCATGAAGAACTTGCATGCGACCATTAAAAAAAATAAAAACTTGTGACTGATTTCGGGGGATAAAATTTTTAGATGTATCAGGCCGTGTTTTTCGCTTAACAAGGACGGGAGCTCCGCCAAGATCGAAAATAGATAGGGAGATGCTTCCATGCACCAAGTGCATAGTAAATTGCATTAATATTGATGTATATTTAAGGGCAATTCATATTAGCTCCTGCTTTTAAAAGCAGAAATCAATATAAATATCTCAATTTTTATAAGTCGTTTCTATTAACCACTACTTTTCACTTTCAAATATTATAACGTATTTTGTATTTTATTATATCACAATTTCGTAAGTCGCATGACAGTTTAAATGTTGTAGTGTCTTTCGTTGCACCGTCTTTCTTATATAATATACTGCTATTTATCAGCTACTACTATTCACCAATCGTTTCTATCATGCACTACTATTCATTAGATATAGTCAAAAGTCATCATCAAAAATTAATATAAATAGACCCTTAAAGGATGATTTTAGGCACTTATCTTTTGAGTATATCAAAATTATGCAAGCTGTTACAGGGATGGAAAGCATGGAACGGCTCCTGCTCAAACGGACATCATTAGGCTGTGCGACCGTAAAATATGACCGAATCTACCTGAAGGCCACTTTCACAGATGTGGAGTACGCGGGTTGCCCTCCCGTGGGAGCACAGGAGATTTCAGTTCGCGCACTGTTGTCGTTCGTCGGCAGCGTGGGAAGATTGAAAAGTTGGTGCAGATGCGATGCGACGACGTGAAACTCGCGTCGTAGCAGCAACCACTATCCTTGGTTGCCCAGTTCCAGTTGCCCGGAGCCCCGCACAGCGAAGCAGCATGCAACAGCGCTCTGCGTCCATGTACCATGGGCCATGGCCCATGCATGCACACCCAGCACAGGGTAGCTTAGCTACCAAGGAATCTTCTGCAGTTGCGACTGCATGACAGTGTGAGTGATTCACCTTGCCTGCTTTTTCTTTTTCATTACAACAGTTAAGACTTAGGGCCTGTTCTAACTGGATGTAGGCTGCGATTTCTAGTTTAAACTTGAAACTTTACTGTAACGTATTAGTTTTTTCTGAATTATTCAATTAAAGAACAATAAGGACAAAAATAGAATTATATCTCTAGGGACAAAGGAAAGAAAAAAGAGGAGAAAAGCAAAAAAATAAAAAAAATTAAAAGCCAACATATTCTAAATAGCTTCTAACTTAAAAAATCAGAAACCGAAATCGTTTGAAGTGAGATCTTATTTCTCTCACACTTTAAATTTTAGAGAGAAATGTGACTCAAATTCGCGGAGATGTACTTACAACCTTGTGTATCTATTATTACATCCTAAGAAAGTTCTCAATTGGTATGATTTTACTGTTGTTGGTGCATAAAACCCGGAAACAATCGTGAAAAACAGATCTCTTTGTGACAGGAGCCCTGCCGCGCGTACGAACAATTTTGTAGGAACTCGACTACTCGATCGGCCGACGGTCGGACTCTTAAGCGCATTGGAGCCGGTGCACATCGTTGATGGTAGGTCCTTAACGGCTTAATCTGATTTGATCTACGGCAACATAACACGTTTGCACGACATCGTTTGCTATGGCAACACGTTCGCGCGGACATCGTCTTAACACAATGGATAGTTTTTGTTGATGATTTTTGACCGTAATTAATGAATAGTAGTAGCTGATAAGTAATAGTGATTGATAAAAGCAGCTGATAAATAGTAGTGTATTATGTAAGAAAGACAGTGTAACGAAATGCACTATAACATTTGACCGTCATGCGACTTATAAAATTATAACATAATAAAATACAAAGTACGTTACAATATATAAAGCATATATTATAGTAGCTGATAAAAGGGTTTATAGAAACTGAGGTACCCATTTCGGCTTTGATTTCTGAAAGTGAATCTAAAAGCAAAAACTAATATAAATAGATATATTATTTCTTTTATTCTCCGAACAAGGGGAAAACATCACTCTTTTTCTTCTGTATCATGGGAAAGAGAAATATGGGTATCTTGAAACTGCTCCTATGTTCCGCTTGACAGGGATGTATATAGTTACCTTGAAGCTCGGTACAAGTGTACAACTAGTGCGCATTGGTTTTACACCCGTGCAATGGTCGATGAATTTTAGAGCATTGGGAATTCACAGGTTTTATACAATATTTGGAAAGCAGAGATTTTACAATAGTTTTACTAATGTTTCACAACAAACAGATTAATTCCCACAAAAATATGAAAATAAATTCTCATGTTCAAAACCGGTGCCTTAGGCCCCGTTCAAAATTGTTTGATGGTTTTTGATTTTAATTACGGGCTTTTGGTTAAAATAGAAACCGTAGGATTGTTAGGTTTTAGCTAAGACGTTCAATTAAAATAAAATAAAGAAAAATAAAAAAAACTATTATACTTCACAGATAAAAAACTAATTAAAGATACAACGTGCTTAAAACGACTTCCAGTTTCCACTTCTGCGTACTTGGAGCCAAACGGCGGGGCTGCGTTCACGTACGTCGCGATTCGGGAACTGTAGGCTTGGTGGGCCCCACCTGACAGCAGGGGTGGGAACGAAAAGGTGACGCGACGGGGTAGGCTCGCTGGCGGCTTGCGTGGTGGCGGGCAAAACGTGGGTCCGACACAATATTGTCTGCTTCCGACGCGTCGCTGACGAAGAAGGGAAAAAGTCTGAAGGCTGACGTAGAGCAAAAATAAGGGGAAGAAATGGCATTAACAAGTTGAGATTGGATGAAGCTTGTCTGTGATTGATTTTGCAACTCTATAGTTAAATCGTTACTATGCTGCCAAAAACTGTAACTTTGTTTTGACTTACTTTTCTCTTCCCAGTTTGCTGTAAATGATGCTTGGTGCATTTGTCTACAGATAAATTGGGTGAGGAAGTGGGTAACTATTATGCCTTGTTCTTTTATATTTTCAGCGGTTTTTTATTTTTAATTTTTTTAGTAATTACTATTTATTAAATTGATAAATTATAACAAAAAACTATAAGTCATCGTTAAAAACAAATCATGGTAAACTAGACCATATACTTCTTCCGTTAATTTTAAGTAATAGAATCCGAGCTATCTCATGTGAAAAAAAGTACCCTTCCTTTTTGCCTTTGGCTTGCTTACACCGGGTCGGATCCTTCACCCCAGAGAGAGATCCAAGACCCGTTGGCTAAGCAACTGGGGTAGCTCGTCACGGGCGGCCGAGAGGGCAAATGGGCCCCGGGATAAGAAGAATGGAAGCACAATGATTCCCGAATCCATGGTAAACCATGCTAATACTACTAGCTTAAGCACTATCCACAGTCGATTATCCCCTTCGCTGCTCACCGAAGCATAGTCTATCAGTACGCAGGTTTGGACGTCTCTTGCTGACGAATTGAGTTGATTAACAGCGTTGCTACGGGTAATCTAAGGGGGTGATCGTTTTAGCGATAGCTTTGGCTTTGATGAAATTTCATCAGAATTGGCTTTTTTTCATCAGAATGAGTTAGTGGATAGTGTAGTGAATAGTGAAAAAAAAGCTGAAATTAAAAGCTGAAACCGAAAAAAAGTCAAACCGATCACCCTAACACTGGCGGGCGGGAACCATCCGCAAGCACGACGCACCAGGACCCACTGTCAGTGATGATTTGTACTACAGTACATGAAGGCGTGTTCGTGAGAGGACTTTTCTCTCAGAGAGGACTCTCGTGAGGCCCTTTCCGTCTATGGTTGATTTGATTGAGGCTTTACTTATTTTGTATTCAGTTTCTGATTTTTGATTTCTTTTTAATTTTATTTTTTTTCTGATTTTTTAAGATTTTTTTTATCTTTTTTCCCTGTATTCTTTTGTATTATCTGTGACGGGTTAACATATTTTTCTATTTTATTTTTTAAAAGAAATTTAGTTATGTTAAAAAATATTATTAATAACTATAATGTAAAATAAATCAATTACAGTCAAAAAAAATATAAACTATAAAAAAATTAAGTTAAACAGGGCCTCAAATCATCGGTGGATGGAGAGGGTTGGCTATAGTTCGCAATTAATCAAGGTCTTCATTGGAGTTGAGCCAGCCACCGACTGCGAGCTGTGTCCTCTTGTAGCCGCGATTTCTCACCAAATTAGAATTTGGATGGGAATTTGCGGGGTGCTATGTATGCAACAGGATTTGGATCCTCTCCGAGGCAAGTCAGACAAGCACAGTACCATGACTACCAAACGGCCCTGGGCCAAAGAAGCTACAGCACCTATGCTGCAGAACTGTTCGCTACAGTGATTTCAACCCGTGCTGCACAGTGCCTGCTGTTGTGATTTACAATTTCTCCTCGCTATTTACCACTGGGAGCGGTTCCGTATGCCGCAACTCAACCAGGTAGGGCTCTGTCCTATATATATTCCTTGTGATCTAGGCATAAACTAAGTATGTATGTGGTACTTGTTTTGTGATCCCCAAGTCTTCGTATAATTGAAGCATGTCAAAGCAAAATCCAATTGTGGGGGGGTTTTTAACATCCCACATGGTGCTCTTTGGTATCGTTCAATCTAGTTTGGGCTTCTAGCAGCATGGGATAAACATGCCAGCTTCTTAATTTTAGTTTTTTTTTACTTTTTACTTTTTCTTTTTTCTCTTTTCTCTCCTTTGTATTGTCCATAGCCAGGCCATTTTACACACAAGTGTCTGCAGAAACGTCAAGTAATCATAGCAATTCCATTCAACCTCAGAAGTACATCTATCAAGACCCTTTCCCTAAGAGCAAGCCGTGGAGCACCGTTAGCCCAAGGAAGCCAGATGTCTCGGAGCGTTGCAAGACGAGTTCTGAACAACATCATCTCCAACATCACACCTGGTAGCCTATTCCTTTAGTGAGCCTGAATCTTAGGATCGAGATTCTATTTAAGGGCAAAAATTTGTAACATCCTGATTTTCAGAGTCTTTTTTAAGTTTTAAAATAAAATTTATTATTTGAATTTTTTCTAGAATTAATACAAGCTTAAATTTTTTTATTAATTTAAAGGATTTAATATGAATAAAACAAACAGTAACATATGCTTAAAATATTTTATTTGGATTCCTTGTGTCTCAAGGAATTTTTTGGATTTTTCTGGTTTTATTTGCTATTTTCTAAAGCTCATTTCTTTTATTTCCAAATTCGGAAATTAGAAAACCCACAAAAATTCCAAAACAGCGCCGAACCGAGCCCAACACTGTTCATCTAGCCCAGCCACTTTCCCCACCGTCATGCCACGCGTCAGCCCTCTGCCGCACGCCACACGTCCCTAGCCGTCCAATCGATATTGCCGTTCGGACTGTCCGAACGTTTGAATCCATTCGGACCATTCAATCATTTTTTGAACCGTCCGATCAGTCTTACCGTTCGCCCGGTCAAAATCTGCCTGCACAGTTCATCTATGCTGTCTAGTCTCGGCCGTCCATTCCCTCCCCGAGCTGCATGTCGCTCATCCAGTCGTCCTTGCACTGTTCATCATCTCCAATCGGAACTATCTCCGCCGCCGCATTTGTCTTGGTTTTCTTTCGCGCTCCAGACAAACTCCGTGCCGTCTTCGATTCAACCTCCATGCCGTGCGCGACCCGGCCATCCTCGATGTTCGGGTATAAAGCTGCACCACCGCCCTCGTCCTTTGCACCCCATAGTCAAGATCGTTCGTGCGCCGCCTCCTTCGCAGCCACCGCCGTCGTCTTCGTCTTCAGCCAGCAGCCATCGTCGTCATCTTCGCCGAGCGTCGTCACTCGACCAGTTCATCATCGCCGATGACCGCTGTCCGCCGGTGAGCCCTGTCGCCGCCTTGCCGTTTTGCTCCGCTCCGCCATCGTTCCGTCGCTACTCGATCCCCGTGCATCGCTGCCTCGCCAGTCGCACACCCGTGACCCTTCGGCCATCAAAGAGCCACCGCCCCTTCGCCTCCCGCAACCAATCGCCGAGTGACGCGTGTCGTCACCGTTCGGACCGTCCGAAAGTTATCACACTTCTGGACCGTTCGATCAACGACGGATCATTAGATCATCGACAACCCTTCAGACTGGTCCGAACCTCTCTGCCTACTCAGCCGTCCGATCGATGTTAGGCCGTCCGATCGACGTCATCGTTGGATAGTCTAAACCTCTCCGCCTCCTCAGTCATCTGATTGATGTTGGACTGTTCGATTGACGTCATCGTTGAATAGTTCGAACCTCTCTGCCTCCTCAGTCGTTCGATCGATGTTGGACCGTCTGATCGACGTCATCGTTGGACAGTCTGAACCTTTTCACCTCCTTAGTCGTCCGATTGATGTTGGACCATCTGATCGACGTCATCGTCGGATAGTCCGAACCTTTCCACCCCTTAGCCGTTCGATCGACGATGGACTGTCCGATCGTCACCCTCATTCAGACAGTCCGAACATCCTCAACCATCCTGACTATTCGATTGTTTTCGGACCATCCGATCGCCGTGCCGTTCGCCCGATCCGAACCGCCCAACCGAGTCAGCCGTTCACGCTAGTTGCCACCTCAGCCCTAGATCCTACGTGGTCACCACATGTTAGCCATGTTAGTGCCATATCAGCCCATGAGCCATCCCAAGTGCCACATCATCAGTCATGTCAGTCCTAGCTTGCCATATTAGTAGTCGAGTCGTACCGTTCACTGTTTGAGTGAAAGCTTGGGAAAAATAGTTTGACTCAAATAAAATCTCCTTTACGTTTGAGTATTATAAATATTTTGCCAACTAACCAACTACACTGTGCGCATCTAGTAGACAGCTCACTTGTCCATTGGCCAGTATCCTGTTAGTCAGGTTTGTATTGTACCATGACATTGTTCTTGTGTACCCGCCGTAGATAGGTGTGGTGGGGATACCCCCAAACTTTTTATTTAAAAAAATCTTAATTTTGTGGTTACATGAAGATGAAGCTTCTAGTTTGGTAAGCTAATCCTCTTTCTCCTCCCCTCCTTCCCTTTACTATATCCATCTAGACCATTTGTGTACTCGGTGATAATTGAGCTAGTAGCATCTGCTCGACCTTCCTTTATGTGACTGGCTTGTTCCTTCCAAAGTGCACCCTTTAATTTGCTTGTTGATGATACTTGTTTATTGTGATGTGTTTGACACTTCAAGTCAAACCTAACATCATAAACAAAATCCATCACTGATTACACCTCAACAAGCGTGTGATGCGTACGTATAACCTGGACAGAGGTCAACCCTGACAGACAAAAACAGTAAGATGGAAAGGTGCAGGGTTTGTTTTTTTTAACTGCAGCTTATAATTTTTGACTAAAATTTTTAAATTTTAGCTGTTTGTGACAGAGATTACAGAGAGAGATACTCGCTTGCGATTTTAGATGATACAGATGTTGGACTTTTAACGTGTACTATAATTAACTTGCAGACTCTATCTTAAAAAAAATACTCCGTTTAAAAGTTAGATACTATAGTAAAATCTAAAAGCTGTTTTAAGATGCTGAAAAAAACATACCCGCAATATGTTAATGTGCAACTTTCTGGAGGCAAAACGGAGTACAAGAAAGGTGCCTGTGCATCCACGGTCGTCGTAGCTATTGGACTGGTTAGAACAAATGTATGCTACCTGTAACACTCGAGCTCTACGAGAAAAGTTGTCTAGTCCAACGTATTAATTTCTTATTGGATAGAGTTACGTAAAGTTTACTTTTAACTATTTGGAAATTTTCAAGAAGAGTATTTATATTTGGTAGTGGTCAACACAGACGTCAATTTACTGAGCCAGATTCATGTAATGACTCAATCTATTAGATAGAAAACTAGAGACAAAGAAATAGTTTTTTTTTTCTATCATCGATCTGTTCTTTTGTTTATCCTTTTCTTGTCTCGTGTTAAACCATGAATTTGGCCACACTAGCTCTTCGCCAACTCGGGCCCAACCCTAAATATATATAATCCACTGTAGTGACGAATCTTATCTCTACCAAAGCTGATACATAATATCGTGCAAGAGAACGTCACATCACCATATTTTTCTCTCTACCGAACACAAATGTATACTCAATAGATTATATGTACAATATTCTAGAACTCACTACAAAATCCTTGAATTTTAGGAGAAAACTAATGGGAAAGTGGTGGTGACAGAAAATGATAAGACCTTTTATCCTCTATAATTATCTCCCTCTAATACTAAATTATTACAAAAAAGAATACTCCATTCCAAGCAAAGTGCTAGTTTATTTCCAATTCCTTCGAACACTTCAAACCATAACCTTGGTACTTCCCACTAGAAATGTTTACCAATAACAAAACGTAGGAATAGAAAACATATACCTACAGTCACATAGTGTTCATTTGGTATATTTATATTAGTTGCAGTTGATAGTTTTTCCTTGTGGCTAATGTCTTTTGGTTAAAAATAAATAGTAGTGCCTCAAAGAAGTGACTTTTAGAAAGAGAACATGAGTGGTAGGAAAAATGAAAAAGAAATACATACATAAGATAAAAGTGAGAGAAGTAGAGTACATGATGTGCTCGTGATCCTTACCCTGTCTCTGAAGCGAGAGGAGTGCGAAAATTATTTTAAAAAGTTATATGTTTATATTGACTTCTAATTTTTTAAATAAAAATTAAAAATAAAAGTTGATATGAACAGGACCTGTATATATTATGCTGGTTAACTTGATTGGCAAGAGAAAGGTACAATTCCACCGACCCAGAATCCGGATAATAATGCACATGAATCAGGCCCATGCATGTGCATGGAGCTCGCTTAGTGGCTGCTGGGTGGATTCTTTTTTATCGTGTCTAATAATTTATAGTTGTGGTTGATGATTTTTAGTTTTAGTATGAACTAAACGCTGATAAGTCGTTTCAAAAAGACTATTCTGACTCCCAATAAACCGTTTCAAAAAACAATGAAAAAATCGTTTTATTTATTTATTCAAAATAATTTATAAATTATAAATCATAAATTAAAAAGAATAGGCTGCTATCTATCAGGCACATAAAAAGCAAGCAGTTAGTCCCAAGTTCAGATGGTTTTCTCTTCAGCTCACTGTGCCGATCGATCAGACGAGCTAGGCAGATACTTCGATGTGATGCGTGAACAGCAAACCACACTTTAATAGCAGCCTATACTAAATTGTGTGGTCAGGATTCATAGGAATCTACTATAATTTTCGATGTAATTGCAGCGTGCAAATTAGCTTTTGTTTTCTGTTGCTGCTGGTGCAGATGCTGGTCCGTACTTGTGCGTGGACGCTGCCCGCTTGGAACATCCGGGTGTTATTGCATGGCTTGAACAGCGCCCTGACAGCGATGGGTTAACTGCAAGGCTTGGGCGATCCGGATTCAAGGATTCTTCGATCTCTTGTGTAATTAATTAAAGATGATTGCAAGACAATGGAATTAGTTTTTGTTAGTGTGAGTGAGCTGATCGGTGCATGAAACTCTAATGTATTTGTTTATTGGAGTGTTCCGATATTCACTTGTCTTCGTGTAGAAATTTGGCGGAGCTGAATTACTGACAAATTTTATCTTTTTTAGAAATTAGTAATAAGAAAACGAAAAAAAAGGTTTAACATGGCAATGGTTTTATGCGGCATGTGCCTAGTTCTGCCTTTCCCTGAATCTTGCTTTTGTGATAAGCCAGCATGCGCTGTGTGTTCAAGTACTCAAGATATACGAGAGATTATCATCTAAAAAAGATATATGAGAAATTGAGAAGTGTCCTTGCGTCCTTTTTCATATGGTTACTGTTATGCCCACGAGAAGAAGCATGGGCAAGTGTCCACGCTTTGGTGTTACAACAGCGACTGCACATTGCTGGATGCCGGATAAAGAATTATCAGCAGAGTTTGGTGCATGTAAAGATTCTTGGAACAATGCCGGGTTGAACTAAACGGTCTCGAGAATATTGACTATGACAAATCAACAAGAATTACCCAACTTTTTTATGCAGGGATTGTCGTATTGAAGCGATAAAAAGGTGAAAAGAAAACATATTTCTCTGAATGATCATTCACGTTGTCAGTCGTTTACAAAGTACTGGGAATTATCTCCATTATTGATCTTGATGACTGGCCTGTCACTTGATTTTGATGTTTAAATACTTGCTGAATTGAACAAAGAAATGAAAGAATAACACTTTTGTTGATTATCGCAAATCTGTTCCTCTTATGTGGTTTCTGTTGACTGCTACAATGTGTACGATGGAGAACGAACACCTTAATTGCCGTCTGTACGTCTTTGCTAGTAGATATGGACATTAAGTCGGCAACTTCTGAAAAAATTCAGATTACAGAATCAAAAAAAAAAAAAAAACAGTAGTTGGTGATCCAACAAGCAAGTCATGTTGACATTCTAACGCATTTTGTCATTTGATCTTTGAACAAACTTCGTCGCGAATAATCTTCCACGGCCGAATTGGACAACGAAAACTCTTTATCGAAGTAAACCACGAAATGGACAGATTTCTCCTACAAGCTGCAAGCTTCATGTGTATCCATTCTTGGTCAGATGGAAAAGGATCATCAAGTGTACACTCAACAAAAAGGAGGCAGCGCATGTAGGATACAAGACAGAAGTAGCAACATCAAAACTTGTCGAATGATTTGGATCGGGAGAACAATGTCAAATTCTGCAACCTTGAAAGACTAATTGTGACTTCGCTTGTATGAACTGCTGGATTCAGAGATAAAGTTAGGTAAGCCACTATTTTAAGATCTCGCAGTTGAACAAATGTAACCTGTCTTCTGGTTAGCCTTGTTGGATTTGTCCTTTGCTCTAACTTCCTGCAGCAAAAAAATAAGGATTCCATTCAGAGTACCGACACTGCAGACATCAAATGCGCTTTCACATTATTGCCGAATGTTTCAGATGAAGTGGTAAATTCCTGCAACATTGCATGTATCAGTATGAACTCTAGACTGCTAAATTGCTTGTTCTGCAGATGCTACCACCTTGAAATACCTGCAGAGTAAATGAGGCAAAGTCAGACTAGGAAGCTGAGAATAAAAAGAACTGAACATATTTTCTTCTCACCTTGATAAGATTAATTTCTCTTGCACAACATCCACCGTTCACACACAAATCACACTAATCAGGTGTTTGTTTGTTTTACACTAATCCTCTCACCTTTGAACGGGCGCTCGTTTTAGCGATGATTTCTGACTTTTGGTTGAATTTTTACTGTAGCTGACTTTTTTACTGTAGCTGATTTAGCTTTTTAGGCATATTAATTTTTAAAAAATGTAAAAATAGAAAAAACATGTTAACCCATTAGGGATAATACAAAGGAACATAGGAAAAAAATATAAAAAAGCTTAAAATATCTTAAAAATTTAGAAAAAAATAAAAACTAAAGTAAAAAAAAATCGAAATAAGCAAGGCTGAGCGCTAACTGCCAGCTGCAACACTGAATTGACCAACATGACGATATGTCAGCCTTGACTGCCGAATTCAACATGAGCATCTTCAGAATTCTGACTACACATCATATATTTATGAGGCAAAGTCAGATTTGAGAACTGGGAGTAAAACCACAGACGACACGTACATGGCAATGCGCTTTTGGTTGGATTTTGTCCTTTGCACTGGCTTATGCAGCAAAGAATTCAACCCACATACCTGTATTCTGCAGTATCTGTACACACCGCGACCAAAGCAGTTGTATATCCTCCTGATAATGTGTGTCAGCAAAGTCACGGATTAGATAGTTGTTGGCCAGGGCATTGAAGTCCAGTAGGTAGGACGACACCACTGAAAGAAATGCAGTGTGCAGCCATGAACTAAACACTGCAAGAGACACACAGCAGAGGACAGGGGACTCGTCTCATCAGCCTGTGAGCTCAAAAGTCTGCCTAATAGGACACCGAGGGTATATTCCTATTGGCTGATGACTTTTGTTGATGAATAGCAGTGATTGATAGAAATTACTTATAAAATTGAGGTGTTTATATTGACTTTGGCTTTTTGCTAAGTGCATTATGCAAGAATGAGAGCAAACGAGGACATGTTCCTATTGGCTGTTGGCTTTTGCTGATGAATAGTAATGGTTGATGGAAGCAACTTATAGAAGTTGGGGTATTTATATTGACTTACGGCTTTTTGCTAAGTGCATTATGTAAGAAAGAGAGCAAACGACGGTGCAACGCAAGACACTACAATATTTGGACCGCCACACGATTTATGAAATTGTGACATGATAAAATAAACAGTGTGTTACAATATACAAAAACGTACAGTGGCTAATAGTAGTGGTTGATAAATAGTAACAGCTTATAAAAGTTGGCATATTCGTATTGGCTTTGATTTCTTTAAGCAGAAGCCATAAGTTAAAGTCAATACGAACGGATCTTATATACCTCTAACTACTGTTTTTAAGGACAAGATCAATTCATGGACACTACCATGGTTTCAACACTTCTCCTTTTCTGAAAGGTGGTCTCAGAACTTGCAATTAAGTAGTCTAAAAAAACCTTACAATTAAATGTTATCCACTGTACTCCTTTATTGTAAAATTAGTGATTTTTTTAGCAAAAATATGAATTTGCGCGACAAGCTGCCATCTCTCACTGTTATACTATTGAGTTACATGCACCAACCAATTCACCTAAAAACTTAAGCTGATGAGGAAAGATAAGTGATTCACTTATACTTCAACACTTCCTCTCACGTGTAGACTCTTTCAGGCCTAAAACGTGGAATAGAAGTAGGCTGCAATTATTTTTATTTAATTGCGCCAACCGGGTCTCGAACTCAAGACCTTTTGGATTTGATACCATATTAAGTTGTATGCATCAACCAATTCACTCTAAAACTTAAGCTGAAGAGGAAAGCTGGGCAATTCACTTATACTTCAACACTCCCCCTCATGTATAGGCTCCCTCGGGTCTAAGATGTGGAATAGAAGTGGGCTGCAATTGTTTTTTTTAATTGCGCCAACCGGGTCTCGAACTCAGGACCTCTTGGCTCTGATACCATATTGAGTTGCATGCACCAACCAATTCACCTAAAAGTTTAAGCTGATGAGGAAAAATAAACGATTCACTTATACTTCAACACATACTAAGAAATCACTTCGGTAACTAAAACTGAGAATTACTTTGTACATGGTGTTCAATCCAGATCGCTAATTCTTCTTAGCTAGTCAGAAAGTTTGCACACACAAGGAAGTAAGTGTGCAACTGCAGCAGTTCCTCTAGCTCTACAGTTGTTAGACCTTGCTTGGGACACAGGAATTTCACCGGAGACACTTCAATTACCACAGAAATCATGTAAAATTTCCTCGTTCCAGACGGACCTTTTATGGCAGCGACTCCTTTGGTCAAAACTCGAAACCAACAGTCCGAATACTCCCCCCGTCCATCGCTTTG
Source organism: Melocanna baccifera (assembly GCA_036346265.1). Classification (NCBI taxonomy): domain Eukaryota; kingdom Viridiplantae; phylum Streptophyta; class Magnoliopsida; order Poales; family Poaceae; genus Melocanna; species Melocanna baccifera. Next base: position 14,617,472 of record CM070695.1, read on the forward strand.
ATGCCTAATGTACACAAAAAGTCAACGCTTTAACCCTTGTTAATTTGTTGCTACAGTTGGGTCGAAACCGGCCGGAGCTCCAGCCAACGTAACAGCACTTGATTATTGGCCCTAACTGGTTCAGCAGTTGCAGAAGAGCTACTCTTTTCCCAGGGACAGCTACCACTGTTCCCTTCTCGGTGCAGCAAGCAGCCCTAGCTAGCAACTAGCAAGGCGACCGTGGGCCGAGGCAGCTTGCAATTTCGGTTCGTCATGCGTTCCTTTCCATGTTCGTGTTAGCGTTAATCTTGTTGCTTGTTAGTAGGGAGTTAGTTGTTTAGTAGCTGCTAGATCGTGACTGTGCATGAATCGGTCACCGAAAAAGGTTCAGCAGCTGTGCGTACGTTAGTAGTAGGTGTGGCTACGTGTGTGCATGTGTGGCTTATATAAGCCTATATGAAGTGGTCGAAGCATAAGTTGAAATATGTGGTCGTAGTAGTAGTTGAAAGAGATAAGAGAAAATCAACGTAAGTCAAGTTTGTGTTGGGAAAAATTCTCTCCGTGTCATGTGTTTGTTCTCATCTACGCATGTAAGTAGTGTCCACGTGCTCGCGTGTGTTCGATCCTGGTGGCATAGTCAACATTTGGTATCAGAGTTTGGTGTATACCAAAAATCATGTCGAGAAGTATGGAGATCATCAATGCGGCGGTGTCAGCACAGACAAGCACACTGATGAAGGAGAATTCTACGGTGTCGCTTCACTACTCTGTGCTCACAAGGAGTAACTATGTGACGTGGGCGATGGGGATGAAGGTGTACATGAGAGCCTAAGGCGTGTGGGATGCCATCGAGCTCGGTGACATCGACATGCACAGAAACCAAATGGCATTGGCGGTCATTTAACAAGGTGTCTCAGAAGATATGCTCTTCCTGCTGGTTGAAAAAAAGACTGCCAAAATCGCGTGGGAGGTGTTGAAAACTATGCACATGGGAGCCGGGCGTGTGAGTGAAGCCAAGGTGTAGACCCTTAAGTCAGAGTTTGAGATATTGCGCATGACGAAATATGAGTTGATCGACGGCTTTGCCATCTAGTTGATAACAATCGTTAACAAAATTCGAGGGCTCAGTAACAAGATGGAGGAGAGATACGTGGTAAGGAAATTTCTTCATACAGTCCCCGCCAAGTTTCTACCTGTACTCTCTCTAATCGAATAATTTGGTGACCTCAAGGCAATGATGATCGAATAGTTGATCAGCCGCTTGAAGACGCATGAATAACGGTAGATATCTTATGGTGTAGGAGATCAACACCTACTATTGACAAGGGATGAGTGGGAGGCCCGATTCAAGAAGAGCAATGGCTTTAGCAAGAAGAAGAACATTTTTGACAAGGCGAAGGTGAGCTGCTACAACTGCCAAGAGTACAAGTATTTGCTAAGGAGTGGTGCGATGTGAATGACGAGCTAACATTACTTTAAAACCAACAAGGAGTCGTCATCATTTTCTTTTCCTTCCTGCATGTAGTTGAGTCGGTGTATAAGTATGAGCGTACGATTGCATTTTGAGTCATTTGGTACAGCAGGAGTGTTGTATGTGTCATTTATCTGTTTGAGCACGTAGAAGGTGTGTTACATACATGCACATATTAAGTGGCGGAGCCAGGATTTTACAATGGGATGCGAACTTAAGACACATCGATAATTATAAGCAAAGAGAAGTAATTATAAGAATAACAAAGCTTCTTTAGCCTAACAAAGTATGAACTTAAAGCAATGCAAGAACTATTACTACTCTTAGGAAGACTCATATCAGAAAGTGAAGTTAACTATATAATACTAAAGTATTAAACTAAAGCAAGAAGCAACTACAGTATTAATAAATTCTCCCTGTAGTTAGCTTTCAGAAACCTCAAACCATAAATATTTACTCTGTTCTATAACAAAAACAACATTCAGGTACCATTGTTCCATAGATACACTGATATTCTGGTAATCAGGTACCTATACATGGTTTGTACTGTAAAGAGTAATGACAAGCCATGTCCTTTAAAAATGAGTTAACACTTGATGAATCTTCTTCACTTCTGTGTCTTCCTAGCTATGAATAACATTGAATCAAATACAAGATAATTAGATAAAACAAATACTAACTTTTAAGCTCTACTAATTCAGTAATTCTAGTTAAGATCTCATATGTTATCACGTAAGTACGTACACATCTAATGTGTCTCTGTGTTTATTATCATGTCCGTGTCTCAGAGGGCTCCGCTTGTCTCAGATCACGCGCGCGTACGTACGTTGTGGCCGCTCGCGGCAAGGCAATGTCAAGTCAATGCCCCGGCTCGTCCGGTTCCGGCGGGGACGAGTCACGTGTGAGATGAGGCCAAGGGGGAAGGTGATGATGACGAGGCCAGCTGATCAGACGGCGAAATGGCATCCATCACATCGATCTCACGGCCTGCAACAGAGCAGACACAACTGAGGCGCCGACAGCAGCAGGCAGGAACTGACTGATGAACCGTGACAAATGGCACTGTTGTTAGCTCGCCGAGGAAGGTGACAAGGGCTTCACAGCACAGATGCACGCAAGTACTGCTAGCTTGAGTGACCCCCCCCCCCCCGGGGTCTCACCGTCACAGGCTCAACAGTGATCAAGTCAGGCGTGCATGCATGTGAGAACCTGTCAATAGTCGTCCCAGTACATCCTTTTCTTTTCTGAGACCCTACATTCCAGTCCAGTACAGTACAGTAGCTCCCATGACCTTGCGATGCATCGTGGCATCCGGCAGTTGGCACAGTACAGCAGTCTACCGTGAGAGAATGTTGGATGGCTTCTTGCTTAGGCTGCACTGGAATCTGAACTACGATGGGGTCGAGACTTCTGAGTCTCACATGGCCACGGTAGCCTGCTGATTGCTCGGTGAACATGGGGTGACCGGACTGGGAGTAGGAATGAATGAGGGCACAGTTCGATGATTCAGATACACGCGTGAGGACATTTCCGTTTCCACACCCATTCGGTTGTGTGGATCCTGGCTGATGTCGCGGACTGCGAACAGCTGGTCAGCGAGCACGTATGCATGACTCCTGGATGATGGAGCAATAGTGCTGCCGGTGTCCCGCAATATAAATCCAAAATCCAGTGTGTATACTGTTGTAGTAATTACGGTATAAGCATAACTATTAATATAATTCCAACATAGATGTATACAAATGACATAAATAGCATATAATCATTTGATTCAGTCATATCATTTGTAACATAGCACATATTCAATAAAAGAAGAATGAATACTCTTAACTTGAATATGTATGTCAATGTGAATAGTATGGAACCAATTAAAACTAACAAAAGACACAAGTTTTAATTGATTTTGGTGCTCTCAGAGGTAGAGTTACACAAGATTAATTCTTGGTCATCCTACTACTTATGGTTATATACTCTTCATCAATTGAATATAGCAAAACAGATTCAGGCCTTGAGCTATAAGCGACACTTTATAGATTTGTCTAGATTGATTTTGGACTCAAATCAAGTATTTGAATTTTCGGCCAGCAACAAGCTAAAGCAAAGTGATCATCAGACAACACAATGTCTAGTCAATATAATTGTCTAACTCACAGTCTAAAGCATCAAAGATTAATCGGGTGTGCCACGGGACTAATTAGACAATAATAGGAGCATGAGTTCGGAGTGATAAGTGATTATAGAACATAAGAAGTTCTAAATATTAAGCACATCCGAATGACTGCAAGACAGAATCACAATAAAACAATACCTTATATCTCAAGGTGAATTGATTTAATTTCAGCATATAACCATATATTCATCACAGAGCAACTTTTAGCCCACTATTTCTTTGCAATCGCTACTTAATGAACAAGCCACAAATTGCAAGAATTAAACCAAATACTCACAAAGTCGGTGATACTCAAAATCACCAAGAAGGTCACGAAGCTAGGCATGCCACAGGGCGCTGTCCCAAAAAACCTAACGCCTCCCTCCACCACAATAAGAGAGAGGATAGCAGGTAGTCAGAGATACAAAGCCCTCTTCGCCGGAGTATGTCCACACACCGACGAAGTCGAGGTAAAGGGATGCCACATAAGCACATTGGAGGAACCGGTCGAGTACCTCACAGACGAGCACAGTACCGAGGTTGGCGTGAAGATGCCAAACAAGTACAAAGACAACACACACCAGAGGCAAAAGAGAGAGAAGTGGAAGAGGAGAGTGTTCTTCCCTTCGATGCCGAACATAGGAGGAGCACGCTCCTTCTTATAGCCGATTGAGGAGTGGAAGAACCACTGGGGCGGTGGCCTCTAATGGACGGATCCGAGGATCCTGGGCTGCCACCGCCCCCTCTCCTCTCCCCCGAAGCCGCTCAAGCCACGCCGCGCCCCAGGAAAAACCGGATCAGGGAACAAGTCCCGTGCTCAAATCTGGAGGAGCGGCCACACGAGGGGGGGGGGGGAGGGGGGACATCGCATGGAGGAGCGGGCTGCGCGGTAGAGCGGGTCGCACGGATGGCCAGGCCACCGGGTGTACCTCGCCCACCGCCACGAAAGCCGCGCTGCCACCGGGGCCGTCGCCCGCTCGGGCGCCCGCGTGCTCACCTGCATGCTCTTCCATTTGGCCCACCAACAGGTTGGCCCCTCTTCTCTTCTTTTTTTTTCCTTTTTAGCAATTGGGAAATTTCCCTTTTGCTCTTGGCATATACAATATATACTAGGAAACATATTATTTTAGTAATATTTAAAAGAATTAGGCTATAGTTATTTCTATTAGATAAACATAGTACTACTTTTTTTATTTAAGACAAATATAATATGATTTTATTAAATATTACTTAAATAATATACCTTTTAGATGAAGGTGTCAGAGGTATATTGCGAGACGGGAAGAGTAGCTAGGAGGACGGTACTGCACTGTTTCCTCTTTTCTCCCTTTCACCACTGGCTTCGTCTCTGAGAAACTTGACCCGAATGATCACTAGCCATTTACAGATCAGCGGATGCTTGCATATATTTGAGAAAGCCCCAGTAGACCAAACGACAATCGACATCAAATTGTTTAAACGGCTTTGCTATTTGTAATTTGCCCTTTTTCTAAAAAGTGTAAGTCGATTTTCCTAACCATTAGATTAGCTTTGAGGTGTGTCTGCGATTTTTTTTCTCCAGTTGTTAAGAGAACCGGTCAGTCACCTACTCACCTTATAGTGATACAACGTTTTTTAAAGAATGCATGGTATAAGATTTTAGTTCTAACCTTGTCAGTAGACAACTCATCTTTTAAAATGCAAGGTATACGATTTTAATTTTGGTCTTCACCGGAGCATGCCAGGGTCTTCCCAGTTATACTGTGGGGCATATCTTTCTTGCCTGGCTAGTTATAACAAAAACGAATTCTAGAAGACTTGATACCACACAAATGCAAAATCTTTGTCTGGCTAGTTATAAAAAATGGACTTTGCACAACGGACCGCCTCTCCAATCGAGGATGGCTAAACCAACAGATGTGCTATCCACCTTTTAGCCGAATGAATGTTGTTACTCTCAAGAAATCGTGAAAACGATTTTCTAGCTCCAGCAAATCGGCATGGTTGCCTTTCTATCTGTTCCTGGTGGGAGTCCATTGTCCTTGCGCCAGGAGTGTCATACAAAGCGACGGCGACACTTTTAATGCTCGTGACTTGAAAACTTTAGAAGGAACGAAATGCCCAGATCTTATGATTGATGACATCCACCATGGACTCCCTTGTAGCCTATGTGAAAGAGGAGGCCAGCGCCTGGGCACTCGCAGAAGCCAAGAACCTAGCGGAGCTGGCGCTTCCTCCGTAATTTTGTTTTCCTTTTTCCGGAAGCCCTCTCAGGGCTTTAACCTGTAACAATACTTTGCTTCTCCTATTTGATCAATTAAGGGCAGTTCTTATGCCCTCGCCTTCAAAAAACAAAAAAATTCTTGCCTCATCTCGTACGTTCTACAGCTAGTTCTCCTTGAGACTCAGTCTACAGCTAGGGGTACGCTACTTAAGACCTGTTTGTTTCAGCTGTAGATTTTGAGAAGCAGCTGATGAGTATCTAGCTAGTCAGAATCTGAAGAAGTTAGATAACCCCAGCTTCTGGCTACTAGTTCATTTTCTGGACATTAATATCACACAACTACCTTTTGATTCTCTCCTCAGTAAAAAAATAAAGTTTTGGACATTAATACGGTTCCTAAAATGTAATTTTGATTATTAATTTTTTTATTATAATAGATTTATAAAATCTAAAAAATATATTTTATGAGACAAGTCTGCATGTATCGTTTTCACGTGAGTTTATAATGTTTGACTACGTGTACCACAAAATGACATTTGTTTAGTGCAAGGGAATACTGCTTTGTTGGAAACATAACTGCCCAATTGTAGTTACACAGCCCAGCCCAACAGGTACAGGGCCTAGGCTGAAATAACCCTAGTTAGGCCTAATATGGCCGAAGTGGGCCTTACCTATGTTTGGGCCCATGTCCAGGTCTGTTCAGGCCTAAAGCATCTATTCGGCTCGCCTCACTGCACCTTCGCCTCGCCGGCCGGATTCCCACGCCTCCCCATGCCGCCGGCGAGGAGCCTGGTCGCCATCGTGCGGCGGTCCGGACCCTCCTCCCCCCCTGCTCCTTCTCCTCCTGCATCTGGCCTCCTCATCTCGCTCCATCCCTGCGCTCCGCAACCCCGGCCAGACCTGCGACTACTCCGCCGGCGAGTGGGTGCCCGACGCCTCCGTGGCTCCCGCCTCCGGTACGACCACACCTGCAAGGAGATCTTCAAGTGGTGGAACTGCGTCGCCAACGGCAAGCGCAACGGCCGCGCCCTCCTCCGCTGGCGGTGGAAGCCCGCGGCGTGCGAGCGCCTTCCCCGGCTCGACCCGCTCCGGTTCTTGGAACGCCACAGGAACACCAACATTGGTCTGTACTCGTCCCCATTTCGATATTTCTGGTGATTAGCACTAGAGGTGCACATAGTGTGCAGAGTGAAGTCTGTTGTTGTGCTGCTACCTTGTAGCGTCAGATGCAGTTGATCCGGGAGTTGGGTTCTTGGGCGTGTTTGACGGGCCATTTTTTCGGGGCTTTTGGTTTTTTTGAATGGCAAGATAAGTTAGATGATTTTTTAAATTAGATTCTTTAAATGGCTCTACGAGTCTAAAAATATGTGCACCATCTGTATTAGTGTTTTTACTATTTATTATTATATCAAAAAATACAGATAAAAACTATTAACTATAGATCTATAACTAAAAACCATCGGCTGTAATCCAGAAAGACAGGACTGCTATGTAGAATGTGGCAACGTGCACTGTGCATACTGCTTAGTTGCTGACCGATCAGCATGCGATGAATGTGCCCGAGCCTTCAAACGAGGGTAGCTTGACATGCATTCTTCCTCTTGGATCAATAGGACATCACTACGATGCCTCAGTTCCATTTTATTGAAATTGGCAGCCAGTTCACAGCACATGTTTTTTTTTGCAGCATTTGCGACAAATCGCCTGTTTTGCAACCAGTTTACACTTCTTACATTCTCAGACTCCCACGGAGTCTATTTTCTACTCACCAGACATAAAGATTATCATCCATCATCTTGACTTATCCCCCTCTTCCTTTGCTGTACATGGCAACATACTCCCTTTCAGCTCGCAGTATGTCATATGCTCATCTCTTTTTAACTGTGGCTTATAGTTTTGGTTAAAATTTTTGAATTTTAGCTATTTACGATAGAGATTACGGAGAAATAGATACTCGCTTACGATTTTGAATGGTACAGATGTTGGGTTTTTAACGTGTACTATAATTAACTTGTAGAGTTCATCTTAAAAAAATACTCTGTTTGAAAATTAGGTACTGTAACAAAAACCAAAAACTGTTTTAAGAAATTGAAAAGAACAGAGAGTCTACGGCTTCTTCTCCAACTTACTAAGGGCCTGTTTGGTACAGCTCCTGCTCCCAGCTTCTCAGTAGATTCTTAGGGAGCTATACCAAACACCCCGATTCTCAAAATGGTGAGATTCTGCTTCTCGCGAGAAGCACTCTCCAAAATGAACTAGAGAGGAGAAGCAGCTTTTTGGTGGATTCTCGTGGGGAGCTGTTCACCTATATCAGATATGCCCATAAAAGTTCATCAAAATTACCCGCAAAATACCCCTCACCTACCCCCACGCTCCCCTCTCGCGCCGCCCCCTCCCCCTCATTCTCTCGGTCGCGCCCTCCTTCCCTCTCCCGCCCCACCGCGCCGCCACCTGCCCCTCTCCTCCCCCCCCGCGCCGCTCCTCCCCTCCCGCGCCGCCTCCCCTCTCCCCCCGCGCCGCCGCCTCCCTCTCCTCCTCTCCCGCGCCGCCGGCTCCCCTCCCCTCCCCTCTCTCTCCTCCCTCCCCGCTGCCGCCCCCCTCCCCTCCCCTCCCCTCCCCTCCTCCCGCGCCGCCGCCCCCGCGCCCCCCTCCGCAGCCCCTTCCTCCCGAGCCCGACGCCACCCCGGCCTCTTCCTCCTTCCGCCGCCGTCAAGGTGGTGGTTATCTTGCCTCTTTGTTTTGTGTGATTTCTGGTAGACTTCAAAGGATTGGATGATGACTAGTAGGATCGATCTGTTTGAGGAATTAGATCAGTGCATTGCTATCTTTTGCCATTTGCGTTACGATGTAACAGGATGCTCAAGAATTATTGTTGTTGTTCAAGCATAATAGTATGTTCAGGTTGTTCTTGTTGTTGTTCACTTTACTGGATGTTCTTGTTGTTGTTCAAGCATAATAGTATGCTTAGCTCAAGAATTATTGTTATTGTTCAAGCATAACCGTATGATCAGGTTATAAGGATGGCAGTACAATGATGCATTTTGTTCTTGTTGTTGTTCACTTTACTGGAATGTGCTAACCGTTAATTGAACTGTAATGTGACATGTAGCTAACTGTTAATTGAACTGGAGCATTTTGTGAACTTCTTGTTGTTGTTGTTGTCTAGAATTATTGTTGTTGTTATCTTAGCTTTCTAGTTTACTTAGTTCAATTTAGTTTTGCACCTGTATTGCTTCATTTGATTCACACGGCCTATGTTTTGCAGATCACCATGATTTCCACGCGTGGTGCCAAGAAGGAACTGTGTGGGCTTGTTTAGGATATAGTTGAGCATGTGTAGTCAAATAGGATTGGTGAGCTTTAGCATCGACCTTGTTTGTTGGATTGTTTTTTTCCTTAGACAAATGTTTTCTCCTTGAGGACATTCAATAGATTTTGTACAACTGTGTAGGAAAAAAATGTGGAATTGCCTGTGATGTAGGGTGAGCCGATCATTCGTTAATGTTTTGCTAGCTACGAGAACAGTTTCACAACAAATTGTGTATGTATGGGCTGGATCTTCAGATGAGATGAGAATGAGCTTAGTTTAGTAGAACTTGTTTGGTTAATGCATGAAGTAGAATGTGAATCAAAAGCGCTGTTGGAGGGACCGAGAAGGGTAAATTTGGACCTGTTTATGCATCTGAGATGCCATTGCTCATCAAGACTGGGAATGAAGTAGGTTGTCCCTTGTGTGATATGTTCATATGCATTTGGACCCGGTTTGTACACTGAAATGAGTTTGTACATTGAAATGAGTTTTCTGCAGTAATGAGTGTGCAAAAATATTGCAACTCCAAGAAGCCTAATACTGTTCTGCTTTTGGTTTATTCTGTATGCAAAATTTTCTGTTGTACGTAGTAATTGGTTGCAAGAAACCAGATTGTATCAATTTCATTGGAAAAACAGATTGTATGAATTGTTGAGTTGTACAATGGGTTGTAATATTGCACCATGTATTAATTTCTGAATGCGAGTATTATTTGGAGAGAAATAGACCAGAGATGGTAGACAATAACTAGGGGTAACATGGTCTATTTCCCTCAAATCTCTTCTTTTATTAATCTGGAGCCAATCCACTAGCCAAACGCTTTTCAGAGGTAGCTCCAGATTCTCAGAGAAGTGGATTCTTACAGAATCTAGAGCAGAAGCTGAAAAATGAGAATCTGGAGCTCTACCAAACAGGCCTTAAATTGATCCATCTTGAGAAACATGGGCTCCTTGAAAATGGGTCGCCAGTTCCAGAGCAAGTTCAGCTGTTGCCTCCACACTGTTTCATACTCGAGCAGGGCTACACCTGAAAAACCATGTTATTTCTACAACGCCAGATACTCCAAAAGGTTGCATCACAAACAGTATTCAGAACAAAGTTTCTGGAATTACTCAACCAAAGCTTAGCAATAGATTCATAATTATGACTGATATCAACCTCAAAAAATGGGAAACTACGCCCCAAATGTTCTTAGCAACCACACGTTCAAAAAAGAGATGTAAAACTGTTTCATTTTCATTCCAAAATCTACAAGTTGTTCATCTGTTGATGCCTTTTTTCAACAAGTTATCTCTAGTCATGCATCCTAGCATCGATCCACATATACCCTAGGCACTTCGCGTAGAACGTGCACCGTGTGGTACGTTACATCATTTTTAAAAAAAACTTCGCTTCTTCGGACCCCACTTATATGTCTCACCTTACCATGTTTTTGTTGCAGATGGACATCGTTACTGAGATTGAGAGAGATTTCTGCTCCGTGTTTTGGAGGATGATCGACAGTGCGGAGGTCACACGCGAGGAGACAGTCCAGTCTTTCTGTCGCGTCATAGCTTGAGCCGCACATGTTCGTGGCCTGTTGTTGGGTAGTAGGCTCCTGGAGGTTGACCCACCGACGCCTGCTACATAGTCAGTACGTCTGCCGGTGTCATCTCGTCCGGCAGTACAGTAAGCGGGAGGGTCGGTGTATCCACATGTGGCACGGCCTAACGAGGCTGGAGGCTCGGCCATGCCACGACGGACATCGCCGTGGCCTGACGAGGCTGGAGGATCTGGCTAGGCATAGTCCTGTACCACACCAGCGTCGTAGTACATGATTCCTCTGAACTCCTTCATCTTCCACACGCAGGGTGCGTATGGCATGATGTACTTCCAGTAGGACGGCTTTTCACGTGCCATGGCACTAGCCTAGGGTCTGTCGTGGCAATGTTTATTTGCTGGTATCGCCTTCTTTGATTAACTAACAATCTTTGCACTGCAGATCTTGATCCATTTGACGTATTAGGGGCATCCCCAGGCGACCAGAACATGCACGACTACCTTGTGGACTCGGACCCGACACCTCAGCCCACATCCCCTGAGGTTCTCTTCGGGTTATAGCTCGTTGGTGCATCAGTACCCACACAAGCGGCAGTGCTATCCACCCCTCTTAGACCGCGTGAGATCAGGCCGCCTGACCGTCTTTCCCTGTCGGAGCCGAGGCACCAACACCCAACGTAGAGGAAGACCAAGCGAAGGCGTATGGGAGGACGTAGAGTCGAAGTGGGTCGGGGGGCGACGAAGGGGGTGCTGCGGGTGCTGCTGGAGGGTTTAGTATCGGCCTTCCACATGCGTTGGTTATACATTTCTTATTTACTATATGATGTACATAATACTGTTGTATTTTTTTATACTCCTTTTTACGACGTCTTTTTATTTGATCCATGTTGACATCTCTACTTTGATGCATGCAACACACCACTAGAACAGTCAACTCGATGAATGTACTAACAACACCAAACAAGATATACATTGCACATGCGTAAATCATACAAAGCAATACAGGTAACAACGTGAATCAAAATAACACTCTCAGCGATACACCTTAAACACAACAACGAACACAAGAAAGAAAGTAGCACACAATATTAAGTGAATCATTCTCTCCAATCTATCAGAATGATGCGTGCCTACTGGTAAAAGGTGTCTCGCGCTACCCACATACAATATTCTAGAGGGGACAGTCTCGGACGTGGCTGACCATTATTGTAGTGGTACGCACATATGTAACTAGGGTTTGCGCAGCAGTAGTGGGATCATACAAACTTCTTATGTTGATGACCTCCTTGTTGCCCCTCTTGCACTGCATAAGTTAGCAGATGTCATCGTGATACGGGGAAAGGGTCCCGATCTTCTCAGTGAGAAACTGTGGATAGTTAATGCGAAGTAGACGATGTCGCTAGCTGAACACTCGTGCATGTGCACGAACCCTCAACTCTTCAGAATACGCCCAAAACACACCGGATAATTGTTCACCGCAAGACCACAAACGATGAACGCCAAGTCTCCAATTCCCAATGGAACGACGGCTTGACCCTGAATTACAGAACAACAATGGATCGCATAATTCTCTCTCAAGGTCCTCGCATGAATTCTAGTGTTGAAAGAACAAACAATAGCTATGTTTCAATCTGATGCATAAAATTGGTCTCCCTCCTAAGGCTTCCAATACATGGTTTATATAGCCTCTTAGGACGTCCATAGATTCCCTAAATCTAGTACAACTCAACCCTATATGGTTTTAGATACGAACCCTTAAAAAAGGAAACTAGATTTTACAGTCATCATATTATTTTAGTCATAACTTTTGATCCGTGAAGAATTTTATGCTAAGGCTAGATCCATTGCGTAGCCCTTAAAATTATCTTTCCAACGAGTACAAGAATGCCCGAATCGAACTCCGTTTGTGAAAGTTCTGACCTTTTTAGTAACTGCCTGATAGGCTGTCCCGAACTGAGTCCGAATTGAATTCTAAGTTGAATCCGAGTTGGAATTGGATTGAGCACGTGGGAAGTCTGAGTTGGGCTTCAAAATAGTGTCTAAAATATGTGCTTTAAGTTCTTGGGCTCTGTCCTTATATTCTCCCGCCACATGGTTTTTTCCCCCCTTCCACATGGGCTCCAACCAGCCACATGTGCTTTGTTCTTGTTGGCTCCATCCGCGTGGGCTTTGTTCCTTCATATCTTTGGCACCTAATGTGGTTATCCGCTTCCTTTTGCGTCTCCATTGTTTTGTCATTGACAAACCTAAGAATACACCATGTAATAACATGAGGTAGTATTTCATCCTTATAAATGACAACATTAAGTATAGTTTGAAATGAGTTCACCTGGTCATATTTTATGCGGCTCAATAATTTTTTCCAGTTGAATAAGATATTTAACGAAAAAGTACAAGACACGTGCATATCCGCATCATCCACCCCTTCTTCAAGAAAAGCTTTCCTCGGCTTTTGATAACCTGAAATTGTGCTAAACATAGAATACAACGTGTATGCATAGTATATATATTCGTCATCAATATTTCTTCGGCTTATCTCATCATAAACTTTTGAAGATGTAGTAAACGAAAAGAATAACACATATGCCTGGTATATGTAAGAGTCAATTGTTGTGGCATTCTCTTTATTTTGCCTAAACCAATGAATATAGCAACGACTAAAAGATGTATGCATTAACACATATGCATGGTATATGTAAGAGTCAATTGTTGTGGTATTCTCACTATTTTGCACAAACCGATGAATATAGCAGCGACTAAAAGATGTATGCATTGCAATATTATTTTTCACATCATTCTCCCTCCCATAAAAGAAAGTCATTCTCGACTTTTCTAAGACATGGACAGATCCTTAATGGGCAAAATCAGATTTGAATGTGCAGATATGGGAAAGAAAATGTTGAGTGCTTTCCATGCTTCAACTACGCTACTCTGATTATTTTTACATGATTGTACACCAAGAATCGAATAAGTAGATTTTTGAAATCTTTCTAAACAGTACGTACTATTATTGAAATTCATCTCATCATGATCATAACATGGCGCAAAAGATTGTTTATCCACAATATATAATTTCAAGTCAGTGAGCTTATCACATGTAATGCAAATTCTATGAACATAAAATTTGTTATCTACACCATAATCTCCAATCAAATTGAACTTATATGTGTAGGCATGGGTACTAACTAGTGATTTTGAACATAAAATTTCAGCAACATTATCAGTCACACTAGATAGCTCTCTAGGAGTGTCAAACATGATATAGCATAAAGAATCATTAGGAGATATTCTAGTAAGAACTTCCTTGTAAGTAATCAATTCCACATTATGTAAATTAAGCATTGAAATTTCGGAACATGGAGTTTTCAGGTGATAATATGAGTTCTCACAATTACTCACCTTTGCACAATTAAATTCGGCACCACTGTTGTTATCTTTATCGTCCTCCTTAGATGATGTAGGTGCTGAGGTTTAAAATTATTAGGATGCACCCATGGGACAACAGGCACTTCATCCCGTCCTGTGGTTATCTCCTCCTCATTTGCCTTCAAAGGTGCCGGTTGTTGAATGTTCAATTCTTCATCTTTAATGTCAACCTGCACAATATGAGAAACAAAACTAGAAATAGATATTAATATGTTAGTTTCAGATTCATCCTGCCTTTGTCTATCTTCTACTTCTCGCTTTTCTTTTGGTGTTTCTCTAACACTCTCAATTTGGATGCTCGCAACCTCACATATGGTGGAATCACACAACTTACTCTTTTTATCACTCTCACTCAATTTAGCTATGTGGCTCTCTTCCTCACATGAGTTGTGGTGTATCTCGGGAGCTATATGTAGTTTTAGAGGACCGTGCATATTTGTGTCATTAGTGGGTGCTCCCCTACGTAAATTGTGGTGTACGAACATGGTACGCAGCTCTAGAAAGTTATTATTGATGGTCGTATGCAATTGTTTGACCTCCTCCCTGAGGTTGTTCAGTCCTGTGTGGACTTTTCTGAGTTCATCGCGCACGCTAGTGTTACCATCAGAAAATTATTTTTGTAGCATCTCGCGCAACCGAGTGTACTCGGTCCACGTAACCGGCGCCTCCGAATTAGGTGGATCCTCCTCGTGACCTAACATGGAAACAACTCTCAAACAAGAAGCGAGGTTACATCTGGGTTAGTAAAACAAAAGCTCTCTCTATGCTTGCAACTTACTGTCATAAAAACAAGGCAAGTTTACTGTTCCAAAGTAAATCAAGGACGACAAATCGACACTTGTGATAGCGAACGACTTCAACCCGGTAATGTATGAGTGTAACCAAGAGCAAGGGAGTACAGAAACAGGTGTAGGTGGAGCTTGGACAGGTATGTGGATAACCTGTACAATCTGATATTTAAGGTATTGTAAAGCTAAGTAATGATCCAAACTAGAGTATTTTGCCTATGTGCTGATCCAATTGGTTAAAATGAAGTGTATGAACGCACACGCAACGATAAATAGGACTTAATGCAAACAAAGAAAATAAGGTAGAAAGAGGCAATTTGAAATTGAGATGAATAACTAGCTCGTTTTGCACTAAGTACAAGGAGAGACGCTAGCCAATTGCAATAGTTATGAATGTAAGGGCACAAGATTGCTCTATGAGAATAAGTGCATAAGCTGAAAATATAAACTAGGGTTTTTTTTCACAGAGTTTCAGCCAACACTTTCTATTTTCACTGTTTCTTGATCAAATCGCAGGAAACTGTCAGGCTTTCTTCTGTTCTTTTTTTAACTTACTCTTTTTTTTATTTGGCCGAACTAGTGTTGTCTTCCCTTTGCACAAATTCAAGAGTTCAGTAAGCGTAAATAGTACTCAAGAACAGCCCTAACGGTAATATCAAAAGCTAGTCTCAATTGATGAAAAGATATAAGTGAAGCTCAACTGTAGCAATTCTTTCTTTTCGATCAGCTAGGGTTTGGCACAAGTAGTGATTTGTTTTCTGAAGTCAAACCGCAACTAACTCTCGGTTTTGAAGGAAGTAGATACTATCTCAAACTCTCCCCCAAAGAGAATTCGGATGGATCTCTTGAGAGCAATTTGGACAGCAAGAAATTTAGGATTCAACAGTAAATGCAATTTACTCTTTTTAGTTGCTAATTGAGAGATTCAATCAATAATTTTGTAGGGTTTATGTGGACACAAAGATCAAGTTACGCAAAAGGAAACACACGGATCAGCACGAAAACAAAACTCTAATGGACGAAAACTTAACAAAACGCACAAGAAATAAACAGATTAAACTACGGTTTTGGTATTGCAATTTTCGGTTTAATGGAAGATAGGACAGAAAAACAAATCTAACTACAGGTAAAGAAGTTCTCACCGAGTAAACCTAGAATCTGATACCATATGATACGGGGAAGGGGTCCTGATCTTCTCAGTGAGGAACCGTGGATAGTTGATGCGAAGTAGACGATGTCGCTAGCTAAACACTCGTGCCTGTGCACGAACCCTCAACTCTTCAGAATATGCCCAAAACACACCGGATAATTGTTCGCCGCGAGACCACAAACAACGAACACCAAGTACCCAATTCCCAATGGAACGATGGCTTGACCCTGAATTGCAGAACAACAATGGATCGCCTAATTCTCTCTCAAAGTCCTCGCATGAACTCTGGTGTTGAAAGAACAAGTAATAGCTATGTTTCAATCTGATGCATAAAATTGGTCCCCCTCTTAAGGCTGCCAATACATGGCTTATATAGCCTCTTGGGACGTCCATATAGTCTCCAAAGCTAGTACAACTCAACCCTATATGGTTTTAGATACGAACTCTTATAAAAGGAAACAAGATTTTACAACTATTATATTGTTTCGGTCATATCTTTTGATTCGTGATGAATTTGTTACTAGGGCCAGATCTATTGCGTAGCCCTTAAAATTATCTTTCCAACGAGTACAAGAATGCCCAAATCGGACTCCGTTTGTGAAAGTTATGACCTTTTTAGTAACTGCCTGACAGGCTGTCGCGAACCGAGTCTGAATTGAATTCTGAGTTGAATCGGAGTTGGAATTGGATGGAGCACGTGGGAAGTCTGAGTTGGACTTCAAAATAGTGTTCAAAACTTGTGCTTTAAGTTTTTGGGCTTCGTCCTAATACTCTCCCGTCACATGGGCTTTCTTTCCCCTTTCCATATGGGCTCCAACCAGTCACATATGCTTCGTTCTTATTAGCTCCATCTGCGTGGGCTTTGTTCCTTCATGTGTTTGGCACCTAATATGGTTATCCGTTTTCTTTTGCGTCTTGATTGTTTTACCATTGATAAATCTAAAAATACACCATGTAATAACATGAGGTAGTATTTCATCCTTATGAATGACAACATTAAGTATAGTTTGAAATGAGTTCACCTGGCCATATTTCATGCGGCTCAATAATTCTTTTCAGTTGAATAAGATATTTAACAAAAAAGTACAAGACACGTGCATATCCGCATCACATCGTTCTCCTTATTGAGATTCTCGATCCGCGTCTCTAACTCTAAGATTCGCTCTTACAATGTATGCATGTACCTCACAATATTGTGTTCATGAGGAGGATTGATCCAGCGGACGAAGTTGTATTTTGTCATCTATTGGAAAGGATGGTTAACATGAAAACTCTATTAACAGTAAGAGAAATTAAAATTATTAGCAAATTGTACCCCGGAGTGTACACATCTGAAGAAACATCGCCCGCCATCGAAATGGCATTCCACAACTTGCACGACCACATCCTTCGTACGTCTGCATTTCGGTCATATTGATTGAGCACGCTTGTTTGGCATCAATCGATTGTTAGGGCTGAAGTCTCCCTCTTTTCCACGGGAAAGTCTTCCTTTGATGACTCCGCTCCGATTGGCCCCTCGGCGTCTACTATGGTATGTTACTGTATGACGAAGAAGCTAGTTCTTCGTACGATTCATATGGTCGTATGCTCCTACTTTCATAGGGTGGGACGTGGACAACTTTGAGCAGCGATAAGACCAGATGCTTTACGCAGTGGAGAGACCAAAGGGTGTAGCAGTGCGCAGTAACAAGACTAGAGGGGGCAGCTTTGCATAGTGACAAGACCAAAGGGGGCAGCTTTATGTAGTGACAAGACCAAACGAGGGTAGTTTTACGCAAAGAACAAGATCAAACAGGGTAGCGTTACACAGTGACAAGACCAAAAGGGCAGCTTTGCACAGTTATAGGGCTAGATAGGGGCAATTTTGCGCAGTGACAAGACGAAAGGGGACAGCTTTATGTAGTGACAAGACCAGACGGGGGCAGCTTTGCGCAGTGACAAGGCCAAAGTTGGCAGCTTTGCGTAGTGATAAGACTAGGCGGGGCAGCTTTGCGCAGTAACAAGGCCAAAGTGGGCAGCTTTACACAGTGACAAGGCCAAAGTGGGCAGCTTTGCACAGTAACAAGACCAGACGGGGGCAACTTTGCTCAATGATAAGACTAAAGGGGCAGCTTTACGTAGTGACAAGACCAGACCGTGGTAGCTTTGCGCAGTGACAAGACAAATGGGCAGCTTTGTACAGTGACAAGACCAGACGGAGGCGGCTTTACGTAGTAACAAGACCAGATGGGGGCAGCTTTGCACAGTGACAAGACCAAAAAGGCTATTTTTGCATAGTGACAAGATCAGGTGGAGACAGTTTTGCTCAATGACAAGACTAAAGGGGGCAGCTTTACGTAGTTACAAGACCAAAAGGGGGTAGCTTTGCGCAGTGACAAGACCTGATGGGGGCACCTTTGTGCAGTGATAAGACTAGATAGGGGCCGCTTTACACAGTAAAAACACTCTGCCTCACGTGGTACTTTTTAAAAAGACAAGGCAACACTCTGCCTCATAGGCTAATCACATGAAATAAACCACACCATGCCAACCCTTTGGATTATAAAATAGGGTGCACGTACCTCATAATATTGTGTTCATGAGGAGGATTGATCCAGCGGACGAAGTTGTATTTTGTCATCTATTGGAAAGGATGGTTAACATGAAAACTCTATTAGCAGTAAGAGAAATTAAAATTATTAGCAAATTGTACCTCGGAGTGTACGCATCCGAAGAAACATCGCCCGCCATCGAAATGGCATTCCACAACTTGCACGACCACATCCTTCGTACGTCTGCATTTCGGCCATATTGATTGAGCACGCTTGTTTGGCATCAATCGATTGTTAGGGCTAAAGTCTCCCTCTTTTCCACGGGAAGGTCTTCCTTTGATGACTCTGCTCCGATTGGCCCCTCGGCGTCTACTATGGTATGTTACTGTATGACGAAGAAGCTAGTTCTTCGTACGATTCATATGGTCGTATGCTCCTACTTTCATAGGGTGGGATGTGCATTTTATAGCAAATAGGACAACTTTGAGCAGCGATAAGACCAGATGCTTTACGCAGTGGCGAGACCAAAGGGTGTAGCAGTGCGCAGTAACAAGACTAGAGGGGGCAGCTTTGCATAGTGACAAGACCAAAGGGGGCAGCTTTATGTAGTGACAAGACCAAACGAGGGTAGTTTTACGCAGTAACAAGATCAAACAGGGGTAGCGTTACACAGTGACAAGACCAAAAGGGCAGCTTTGCACAGTTATAGGGCTAGATAGGGGCAATTTTGCGCAGTGACAAGACGAAAGGGGACAGCTTTATGTAGTGACAAGACCAGACGGGGGCAGCTTTGCGCAGTGACAAGGCCAAAGTTGGCAGCTTTGCGTAGTGATAAGACTAGGCGGGGGCAGCTTTGCGCAGTAACAAAGCCAAAGTGGGCAGCTTTACACAGTGACAAGGCCAAAGTGGGCAGCTTTGCACAGTAACAAGACCAGACGGGGGCAACTTTGCTCAATAATAAGACTAAAGGGGCAGCTTTACGTAGTGACAAGACCAGACCGTGGTAACTTTGCGCAGTGACAAGACAAATGGGCAGCTTTGCACAGTGACAAGACCAGACGGAGGCGGCTTTACGCAGTAACAAGACCAGATGGGGGCAACTTTGCACAGTGACAAGACCAAAAAGGCTATTTTTGCATAGTGACAAGACTAGGTGGAGACAGTTTTGCTCAATGACAAGACTAAAGGGGGCAGCTTTACGTAGTTATAAGACCAAAGGGGGTAGCTTTGCGCAGTGATAAGACCTAATGGGGGCACCTTTGTGCAGTGACAAGACTAGACAGGGGCCGCTTTACATAGTAAAAACACTCTGCCTCACGAGGTACTTTTTAAAAAGACAAGGCAACACTCTGCCTCGTAGGCTAATCACATGAAATAAACCACACCATGCCAACCCTTTGGATTATAAAATAAGGTGCAGTAGATCTGGAAAAGAACACTATACAACCAAACCCAACACTACATCAAAGCTTGCTTCACTATGTCGGAATGGACAATAGGCAGAAGAAATAATAGGATAAGATGATGAAGCATGGGACGAGACCCGCGAACTAGTAAGGTCTGTTGTGACTTGCAACAAACAAGCAAAGATTGCTGTGGCCTAGGCCAAACAAGCGGAGTATGCCACAAGGTCAGCTCCTTGCAATGACGCCCTCTGTAGTAGCAACCCCATTCTAAATATTCCAACCAAGCATTCGCCGCAACACCCACTCGAAGGGGAGACGTCGCACATTTGTTGGTGCAAGAACTCATACAAGTTCTTCAAGTCTAAGCAGCGACTCAGTCTCGGCATGCGTTACTGGGATTACGCAAACTACTCCAGTGATTACCCTAACCGTCGTCGGGACACAAGCAGTTATCAGCAGCCGGTAAGTACCAGTTACAGTGTGTTCTCCCTTACTATTTCTCTTTTAAAGTACATACTAACAACTTCTCCCGTCTACTCATAGTCCCCAGAACCGCTATGTGGCTATCACAAGTAGATCGACCTAGAGATTCACCCTTATGACCAGTGGACTGTCGACTACAAGGAGTGGGATGTTAAAAAGGCATGCGAGATCTGGGAGAAGGAGCGCCACAATGACGAGCAAATCGAGCGTATACGTCAGGAGACAAAATCTCATCTCAAGGTGTGCATGCGCAGAGAGTGTGAGGCTCACGAGAAGAAACGCGAGAAAAAGAAGGAAATGGTGGCCAAGGCCAAAGAGGCCGTCGAGGAGTTCAATGCCGAGCTCGCAAGGAAGAGAAAATGGGCTCGGTCCACGCAATAAGTCAGGCCGTTCCGCACTAGTCTCCTGAAGGTCGAATTTATTTCTATTCTAAAAAGGCGTATATATATCATAGAAGTATTTCAATTTGTTATATCATGCATGATGTTGTTTCTCACACACGTAAGCAGACCCTGTACGCCGTGTTATTGCTAGTTTTATTATGAAGTCTATTTTAATTCATAACATCACATCTTGTCATCTCTTCGTATTTAATTCTTCACGTATGAAGACATCCAACAACGTGACAAAATAAGTTCTTCACGTATGAATTCCCGGTTGCATCACAATATCACATACCTTTGTACGTACCAATTGTTGCTATGTGAATCATTCTCAAAAAGTTTTTCAGAAATTCTTGCACTATAATAACATATGACGATCACGAAAGGTTGTCACGAATCCAGCAAATTTTAGACCATTCATAATCTACAAAAATATAAACATATCAATCGATATTGTCTGCGATTTTTTTAAAACAAAAAAACAACTTACAATTAGAATTTGATAAATGTTACCTACCTATAGTAATTGTTATTTAGCCATGCGCGGTGGGGGGACCAATTGCATACAAATTGGGCTGACATGGCAATCGCCTGACCGTTGGGCGACTGGACCTATAGTCGCCCAACTTTTCGGCGATAGGATCCAGTCGCTCTACCGTTCGACGACTAGAGCCTATCGCTCAATGGCCCACCGACTGGCTTTGTGTCCCTCTTTCATTGGGCGACAGGTTTCAGTCGGTGAACCGTTTAACGACTGGAGTCTATTCCTATAAATACTTTTTGCGCAGATATATCTCTATTTTTTAAAATAAAAATTAGATTATTTTAAAAAAAACTCACGGTTTAGGTAGCAGGGCCCGGTGCAACCTCCGTGCACGTTCTTGAGCAGGACTGAAAATTATGAAAATTATACTAGAGAGGCGCCGAAATTATGAAATTAATAAATATAGATGAAGAATTCTTCGAATGTGTTTTGCTGTGAAACTTTACGCAATGTCTCGCAGCATGTCTAATCTATCGACACGAAAGTTCAGCAACTGTCATTGCTGAGAATTCCTAGTTTTGGTAATTCATACGTCATAAGTGCTATCACAACAGCAAGGCAACTTTTTTCTTATTAGCAACTAGGGTAAACACTACTCCCAAGTGCTGACATCAGTTGAGTTTTCGGATGCATTATTTCATTTCCTATTGAGCAATTAAATAAACACTAATATATAGTACTCCCTTTCGTTTCAAAATACAAGACACATAATTTCTGCTACCTTGTTTCAAAATATAACACGTACATGCATTTTTAATGCCATTTCCTCTCGTTTGTCCTCATTAATAATCACTCTCTCTTCAGAATTTATGAATATGCATCCACATAACCGTTATCTCTCTTATTCCCAAGACATTAACGCCATGAATATTATGGTCATTTTCCTCTACCACTCCATTTGTTTTATGCACTTTTTAGATGGTGTTCAGAATAGCGTTAGTTTATGACTTTTTTACTATAGCTGTTTTATTTTTTACTGTAGTTGAGTTGATTTATTTGATATAATTAATTTTAAAAATTAAAAATAGAAAAAACATGTTAGTCTATCAATACAAAGAAATACGAAAAAATAAAAAATAATTACAAAAGGATAAAAAAATTGAACAGTGCAAAAAAAAGCCGAAGCTGACGCTACTGTAGCTGAAATGAGCGCCGCAGAATACACCTTACATAAAGAAACGGATAAAATATTGCATTCAGAATTGAAGTCATGGCCGGATTGAGTATTTTAAAGGCCATTTCATCAGGCGATCAGTTATTCAAGTTATATCTGTGACGCGAGGAGAGGCTCCTCCAAAGCAGCTATTTTGCCGGGCGGGGGGAGGCAGGCTGCGTGCCGCGAGGAGGTCCCCAAGCCGGAGATGTTGGCGAACCTCGCGGCAGAAAGGGACCCGGGTGGCAACCTTTTTCGCTCCGTGTAATGCGTAGCAACGGATGCTACCTTACAACTACATGCATTTTGCTCATCCCTCATTAGCTAGCTTGCACCTTGGCTCTTTCATCCTGAAAGCAATAATTCATAGACAAGCGACGCATATGAGCTCAAACTTAATTTCTATTGGTTTCTGTCGATTGTGGAACAGGAACAGTAAAGAAACCAAATGTTTCAAATTCCAATTCTGCATGACAAGGTGAATGATTTGAACCATGACATCAACTAGATAATTGGGTGGGAAATCGATTGGACTACTGACTAAAGAACTGTTTGAAACAAACAACTACATAATGGGATAGGAAATCGATTGACTTGAGCAAGGTCTTGTTTGAAATAAAAATATTTTCCATGAATTTTGTAGCAATGGAGTCCATTATAACTTTTTCTTATATATAAGGACCGGTCCAGAACACGAACAAAAAAAAAACCCACATGAACAGGGGTAAAAAAAAGTAGAAATTCAATGTCATGTATAGAGGAATCCTGTAGGAATTGAAAACACAGGAATCGTTCACAAGACATGTTTGGATGCTTCACAAAAAATACAGGAATTTTGGATGCAGATGTTTATTAGTAATTACGAGAGAGAAAGGGATAAAATGCATCAGAATTCTGAAAAGGTTCGTAGAATTGAATTTTTCCTATCCTATGAAATTCTTTTGATGCAGTCCTAAAAGGTGTTCGTGTTATGGTCCCGCTTGTTTCTGCTTATAGCTTGTGCTTTTTTTTCACTATTCAGTATTTCGTTTTTTTCTGAATTTTTTTAGATATTTTAGACTTTTTTTGTATTTTCTTTTTTTTCTGTGTTCCATTGTATTATCCCTAATGAGTTAACATATTTTGTTCCTATTTTTATATATTTTTAAAATTAATTATACCTAAAAAATCAAATCAGCTATAGTAAAAAAAACTAACTATAGTAAAATTTCAGCCAAAAGTCATCGCTAAAACGAGCGCCCATATATTGCTCTCTAGAATCCCATATGAAACTTTCCATCCCGTACAAACTTTGGAGGAATTCAATCATGCATGAGATCTCTGACATCATGTGAAATTTTCCTTATGAGTTGTCCAAGAGCTTCTCTCCCCTATATGTATCTATATTTAACAACTGTATCCCTGATTTAGGTCTCGCTCAAGTTAGCGATAATTTTTGACTTCTATTTTTTTCACTATTTCTTAATTTTTTCTTTTCTATTTTTTGCCTTATTTTGGGCTTTTTGCTACTTCTTTTTTTCGTATTCCTTCCTTAAAGTCCCGCTCAAGTTAGCGATAGCTTCTAACTTCTGTTTTTTCTCACTATTCCTTAATTTTGTCTTTTCTAGTTTTTTTTTCTTTTTTTGGATTTTTAGCTATTTTTTCATTGTCTGTGATAAACTAACATATTTTTTATTTTAAATTTAATTACGTCAAATAAATCATCTTAGTTATAGTAAAAAATAAGCTCAATATAATAAAAAAGTTATAAATTATCATCGATCTGAGCGCCGCCTAATATTCATATTTCATCTGAAGCAACCGTAGAGACCTCCTTGGAACTAATCATGTGTTTTTAAGTTAAATTCATTCTGGATTCTACTACCTAGACATTCTCTATCCCTAAATCTCTTTATTTTCCATATTATTTTTTCTTGAGTTCCAGACGGTCCTCCCAATTGGCTGTTTCATTAGGAACTCTTAAATGTCGGGTAATTAGCTATCGTACTTTGGAGTTCTGGTTATGACCGCATGGTAATGCATTATGCTACATTGCTAGTGACTGTTCCTTTCTCAGGATAGGGGAGCCGAACGCGGCCGGTACGGTGGTCGAACATGGAGCTACGAGCGGCAGTAGTAGCTGCTAGCTAGCTTGTAGCCAAAGATGGCTAGACTTCTGCGTGTGGTCGGATCTGAACCTGATTGATGTGGCTAATTAAGCACCACAAGCTGCGAAAAAAAGGAGGTGAAGAAAAATCCATGTGGATGCATGCATGCACGTCTATCTAAAAGTTGCGAATTATATGCGGTGTATGTGGGGTTATAGCTAACTCCATGGAATGCAATTATGTATATTTTATAGAGACTTTTTTTATATATGCAGGATTAATCGATAGTATATGAAAAGTTCTCTTTAGAATATATCTAAGCAAAAACCAACAAAAACAAGAGGGCAAAGGTCTCCATGTGGTCAATGCCTAGTCTAAAAGTGATGTGTCTGTGATCAATATGTTTCTGAAAGATAGCACTGATCCATTCACCTATCATCAAACAGGTAATGACAATATACATTTGTATTTTGAAGCTTGGTATATATACATTTATTTAGAGATAAATTGTATAAGAAAAAACTTGAAGTCTCTTCCTTCAAAAAAAAAAATCCTTTAAAGGCCTTTCCAAACGCAACAACTAGATGATTCGCAAACCAAAAACAAAAAAAAAAGTAAGTGACCTAGTATTTTTTTTTTTTTTTGGAAATTTTCCTTTTTTCGAGAGTACATTGAGAACGCGCATGTACCATCTTTTGAAGAGGGAAGCGCAGAAGCACTGGATACACTCTCATATAGCTCTATAGTGGATATGTGTTAGTTATATATATAATCAAAACCTATTTTATTTTGAATAGTATTTTTTTAAAAAAAATCTTTGGATCGTACATATAAAAATAAAATATAATAGGTAACCCATTATGAAAATTATTTATTTTGTGATTGTAAGAAAAATGCACACGCGCACACATGAATGTACCCATCGGTACACAAATAGAAAAACAGAGATCAGGTAAAAATTCACAACCTTATAAGATTCCTACTGAAGCGCATATGTATACCTAAAGATTAGCACTAAGATTTGAATCTGGTGAAAGAAATCGTACATCCACAACTCCACATCTCTATTATCCCAATAAGATAAAAGCTAACGACCAAACTATGACATATGTTTGGAACATAGCAATTTTATGAGAATTTGGCATAAAATGGTTCAATTTCCACGAAAACTAACCTGCAAAAATTCAACGCAGGCCGGGTAAACTGGTTACTAGTAGTTTTCGAAAGGAAAATGATATGTTCTTTTTAGTTTCTCAAAATGATTTTTAATTTTTGTTATAGTACCTAACTTTCAAATGGAGTATTTTTTTTAAGATAAAGTCTACAAATTAATTATAATACTCGTTAAAAGCCCAATATCTATATCATTCAAAATCGCAAGCGAGTATCTTTTTCCATAATCTCTATCGCAAATAACTAAAATTTAAAAATTTTAATTAAAAATTATAAATCACAGCTAAAAAGAATAGATCCTGAACTACCTGAGTGATGACTGTGATATTCCAACATTAATTTTACATAACCAGGATGCGTGAAGCACGCAACTGCGACTTGCACAGGCAGAGCTTCGCTGTAAGTGTTTGCCACGTAGAAGCAACTTGTCGTCCAGAGAACTGAAGACGGTAGCTGCTGCCAGAAGACACCAAGCCGCCACGTAGTGATGGTTATCTATCTTTATAAGGTTAATTTATATAAATTTCACATTTTTTTCTAAAGTTTTACATGAATTTTCATTCATATTGAATCATATTGAAAAAAAGCTGTAAGGTCAATTGATTCCATAGCTAAAACGTGGCTCCGCCACGTGCATGTACTATGTTACGATGATAACAGCAGGGTGTTCTTGAAGCATCGAGCGACATTTTCTCTGTTGTCATAAAAAAACATTTTCTCTGAGCGAAATAGTAAGTGACAACGTTCTTCTTTTTCCAGTTATCCATGAACTGGCACGAAATGCTGTTTAACAGAATGGAATTTGATCGCTGGGTAGTCCATTCTTCGATTGCTTCCAAGCCAAACCATTATTATTTTCCCTATGACCAATGTTGTTATATACAACACAAAAGCAACACAAAATTCTTTTTAAAGCCCATCGGAAACAACAGATGTGGCGTCCTTTTTAAGGGATTTAACTACTCTTTTTATGCATAGCAGTATAGCACAAAAGCGTCCGGTGTAGGAATTGCTGTGTATACGTAGGTTGTTGAACGTTGCAACTCACATGCATGGTCAATTCCACAAAAAAAAAAAAAACCTGAGAAATGCCGCGCGTGACGGCGTGAGGTACTCCAAGCATTGAACATGGAGTAGTAACTGTTGAAACGCTATAAACACTTTAAATGATGATTGAGCTATATATATATATATATATGCGCAGGAATCGTATCCTCTGATAAGCACACAGTTCCACGCCTTGGTTAGATCTCATATGTTTGATTTGCAAATGAACGCTCCAGGTCAACTTCTCCAGTAAAACCGCTAGTCAAGAACATGACATTTTTTGGATGAGCTGGACGACCAAGAACAAACGAATCTATATATCGAACCAGAGCTCACTTTTCACTGTAGTCCTGGCTGTAGTTCTCTGTCTTCCCATATACCTATTTCACTCCATGCGATTCCGCGCACGAATACTCCATGTACTACATAGCTCATGTGGCTACACTACTACAGAAAATCGTATCACAAACAATTTAAAAACATCATCATAGACGGTTTTCTGAACCGTCTGAATTTATGAGTCAGTGATAATCGAAGGTTATTACAGACGGTTTTCAAATCGTCTGTGGAGTAAATATCACAGACGGTTTGTAACTAAAAACCATCTATGATAGCTATCATCGCAGACAGTTTGTAAGAAAAAACCGTCTGTGATATAGGCATATCACAGACGGTTTTTAACAAACGTCTGTGATAGCTATCCTTTTGAATTTATAACTTGAACCAGCAAAAAGTATGCGCACTCTCCTAGAATTGCTTTAAGGTTGGCATGTTTCAATGTAGTTTTCAGGATGAACGCAGTTTGTCGATAGGAATATTAATATGCGTATATATATAACTTGATAAGTATGAAGTAATTATGATAATATTGACAAACCTTAGAATTAGAATTGGTGATCCTCGAGGAATCGAGAAGTAATCTCATATGGTGGCAAACGTAGAATCCATACGTGTTGCCCGACTGTTGCTGGTGGTACTGTAAAAAATAGAATGTGTTAATTCAAGAGGCATTACTACCAACTGTTGCATATGATTAATTAATATGTACTAGTGAATACCTTAAAGTTTCGATCATGTGTCAGGGCTTTGGCCCCTTGCGTCGAGAGCTTTGCCATTTGAACGTATGTCGCGAACGTCCTACGTGATTCAAAAAAGTTGACCTTAGTTATTCGGAAGGAAAGAAAGAGTACAATATATGTATGTATGCAGAAAATGTACTTACCTATCGAAGACTTGGCTGGCAACTGTGTAGTCAGTTTTATTCTTACTTAGGGAATCAAGGTATATTACCTTGTTCTATTTTGGTACAATTACTATTAAAATCCAGTGAAACTCTTGATTGTAGGGCATCAGTTTATATTCTTTATCGCAGTAAGCCATCAGTGATGCTGCAATGTACCTCTCGATGAAGCCAGCATTCTCGTTGATGGTATGACTGGCGACCAAGTATGGGTCCAAGAAACCAACCGATGATTTGGATGATCTAGCTTCAGTCACCATGTGTCTATATACACACACGCGCGCAAGTAACACATTATATATGATATTTATCGGTATGACATGAACAGAGACTGTGATTGTACACACTTACAGCGTCCAGCATCGAACGAGTGAGGCGTCGAGAGCATTGAGCGTGAAAAGATCAAATAAATCCTCGAAGGTTACCACGAAGACATCATCTTGAAATTCGTGCTGGAAATGATGCAGCCTGAATTTGACAGTGATACCTGAGCGCCGTTCTTCCTCTAGATTATTGGATTGTTCCACATACCAAATGTATAATTGCTTGCAACTAACTGGTAGGAATGGGAGGCGCTTCACCGGGTCGATCATCGGCTCGCCAAGCAGAAATTTGTGGGCCAGTGGCAGGTACGGGATATCATCATCGGTCTTCTTTGCTTTGCCCTTGCTGCCTCGGCTGTACTTGCTATCTCGGCTATAGGTCGACTGTAAAGGTAGCACTGGTGGAAGTTGTTGCGCTAGGAATAGCTCCCATGGATTTATCATCGGTGCAGGTAGCGGTGGTGGAGATAGACCTTATTGAGATGGCACCACTGCAAGTAGCTCTGGTTCGTATTGCCCTTGTGGACCTGCCACCGGTGAAGAAGCCTCCAGGCAGATGTCTCTTTTGGGCCACTGGATGAAGGTTCCAATGGTTTGCCCTAGAGTCACGATCTCGTCGTTGGGGGACTTCAGTAGTAGGACGACCTCGAAATTGGCATGCACACCATCTGTCAGAACCGGATTTAGAAATCCGAATTCCTCTGTGATTTCTACACTGTTCCCTGAATCAGTAGCCAGTGCTCACAGTTACATCACTGTATATCAAAAACATATTAAGCGGAAGCATAAATTATACAGTAATAACTTACATAGGCCGATTGGGCCGAAAAGCAGAGAATACAGCAACGGAAATCTTCACACAAGTGGGACCCTCAGAACTTGCCCACAGGCAGCCAACTGGGGTTTCGCGACCTATGCCCATGGCCTTCTTGAATACCAGCTCTGTCGATCCTTCTGGAGCATCTTAAGGCCTTCTTCTAATCTTGACTGACTGGAGGGTAATTAGCAACAGTGAGTACAAATTGTACTCAACAAGCCACCACACAGAATGCAAAGCTAATATCTATTACATGCAAGGCTATGAAAGGAGGCTTGAGGTTATTTTATTTGCTAAACAGCATTTCCAATATAATAGGTAAAATTCCTATGACTTAGCAATTTTAACCAAAAATGCAGTTATAAAGAGAGAGTGCAATATATATAGTAGCGCATGTTACATCTACCTTTTACAGTGTATGGTTACCTCCACCCATGCTAAGTTTGGTTACTGGGCTACGTCCACCCTAATTATCGCTGGAGTACATCTCTTCAGGAAAAATCCAACAAAGTAGAGTACATCTCCCTACTTAGTTTTCATCCCGCCCGAAAAATGATTTTTGAAATAGAACTAACTCGAGGAAGTTCCCATATCTGCTCTTGACCGTGAGCTCGGCTATTCGAATAGTTTTAGACTCTGCAGAGTTGTACATCTTTACCCACAAGAGATAACCCAATTGTTATATTTCGCATGTTTCCTTAGACATGCAGATCAACTAGATTATCACATGACCTTTACAATACCTTTCCCCCTAAGCTTCTCACCCCTATGGGGTTGAATCCATAGGTTATGCGGAATGCCACACATAGCGACTAGCGCAGCTGGAATGCTTCATCCACAACGCCACCCTATGCACACATCACCTTTACACGGTGTCCCTTCAGGCAGAACCTTCTTTGGTCTCCTGCACCCCACTCTCCTTCTCTGTCTGATCTGTGAGATAACTTAGGGGGTCTGGTAAATTATTCAGCCATGCCTACACTTTGCCAACTTGTGGTTTGCACTGTTTTACATGGAGAGGTTAACACAGGATTAAGTTCATAATTTGTCCAGACGGGCGTCCACAGCCCAATGTTACATCCACCAACCACTCCTACTATCCGCTCAGACAGGTAAAGCAAGTTTTGAGATTTTGAGAAGATAAGCGGTACCAATATATCAGTCATATACGTCCAATGACTGCCCAAAATAATTTCACATTTTTGAAGTAATGATGAGCCGGACAATGGAATGCCCTAGCTCTGGACTCACTTGGCAGTAAATATGACTTAGCTAATGTTAATAGCAATATTGTCTAGGGTGACAAGGATTAATTGAATCAAATGGTAAATGATGTCATATTAGTACTGGTATTATAACAGGAGTAATATCTACCTTACATTTGATATAATTTGCATAACAACGTAAGCATGCAGTTTGATAATTTGAATGAATATAACTTTTATAAAACGTGGGGTCAATATGATCAAAGTGATGACTTGCCTGGCTTATTTACCGCGGTCTTGATTTTAATTCAAAGCCCGCTTAACCGGCAGTTGCAATAAATATTGAATCTTCACTGCAGCCCGAATCCACTTGGTCTTGTCGTCTTCGCACGCGTTTCTAATCTGTGCAAATGTATGAGACCCAATAAATTCGAATGGCGGCAAAAATCGGGGTTTAAATTAATTGAATTTATTTAATGTTGTTCATAATTTTGAGAGTAGAGAGGGAGCGATTTGGAATGGATTTAAGTTGAAGAAGGAATTGGTTGAATAGCTTTACCGAGAGGGAAAATTTTATAAAAGAGAAAGAGGTTGAATAAAGGACCACCCGCAGGATTATTCTGCTGGGCTCAAGTTAAAGGTTTCGATTTGTTTCTTCATATCTTCTTTTATATAATTATATATTTATCAAGGAAGTTCCGTAAGTTAACCAGGACTTAAGAATCTTTAAAAGATTGCCTGAGGTGATTGGGCAAATACTTGATTTAGGTATTTTCCAGATTTAATTATAATTTAGAGTTTTGGTTATTTATCCAATTGAGATTTAAGAACAAGTTAGTGAATCACAACTTATTTAAGAGGGTTGATGGTGTCGATTTATTGGAGACACGGGTTATGATTTAATAAGATAAGATTGCATAGGAGTAATTATTCTAATTGCTGAAAAATGATTATATTATTTTGGATGTAAAGCTATGTTTTGGCAAACTTTTTAGTCTCACTTAGTGAATGATATCTTATGCTTTAATCTTGCAATATTTGGATAGATTATTCCAAGATAATTTAGCTAGGGTAGAGAGAGATGTTCCTTTATTTAGGCTAAATAGCTTCTCATGCCCAAAAGATAATTGAATCTTTGTGTCTTAAAGATGATATTGAAGATTACACTTACAGTTATTTTATTTACAAGAAGAAGAAGTTCTTATTGGTTTTAGCAAATGAATCAATCTTGTATATTGATATTTTATGCCACAGGATGTAAGTTAAAGAGCTTTATTTGCACTAGTAACTTAAATTCAAGGAGGAAGACATAATGAATAATAGACGGATTGCTCGAGTTGATTCGAGTTCTTTGGACTAGTTCTTGATAATATTTAAGCGTTGACGAAAAGTGATAAATCTTGATTTGAGATGGCAAGCAAATTTCATTCTCCTTTAAATTCTTGTGCAACTAGCAAGCAAGTCCTTATCTGACAATATTTTTAGGATTATTTCCTTGCTATGCTTAGCTTGGGATATCCATTGATATTGATCTATTTAACTGTCAATATTCTATTAATAGGAATCATGTTGACAATTTGTTAATTTGGCCAAGAGGTCTTGGATTCTAAACAGATTTTCATACAAGGATAATTTGGCATTTAATGGCTACGAGCATACTAATTTCACATTCACAGTGTTAATACAAAAAGGGGATCTTTTAACCCACAAGATTCATCCATTGACTGCATAGCATAATTTTTAGAGATGGATTTCAGAGGCTCACCAAGCAAGGGATAATACAAGCATTCCTCCCTTAGCCAAATAGCATCTCAAATGGGCCCACCTGCCATAGAGAGAGGGAGTGAGGAGCCACAGGAAAGAGCAGAGAGGAGGGGGGTGCTGGAGGCCGAACAGGGAGGAGGGGTGCCTGGTCGGGGAGCAGCGGCGCTGGTGAGGATTAGTCGGAGCGACGTCGGCAACAACCAAGACAAACCCAGGGGAGCCAGCAGAGGGGTCTGCACTGAGCGAGGATGGCTCGGGGTGGTCCTTCGGTAGCCGGAGTGAGGGGGGTCGCAGAGGCGCCAACGGCCTGAGAGAAAAGGGGGCGGATTAAAGCGAGCACAAGCAAGAGAGGGTTAAGGGGAACCCACCACGGCGGTCACCGGGGCGAAGAAGAGCTAAGCGCGGTGGCGGCGAAGCCATGGGCGCACGAGAGGGTGCACGTGGAGAGGCTTTGCCGGCGGGAGCAAGCATCGGCCGCAGCTTGGGAGGCCTTGGGCGTTGAGGCACCGCTCGAGAACGGGAATCGGCGGGAGCTTGACCGGTTGAGGGTGGCGGCAATGGAGGTGGCGCCGACCGCACCGGAGGAAAAGAAGAGGAGGCGTGGGAAGTGCTAGGGGCTCACGGCTTCCTTAAGGCACCGGAGGGAAGGTGGTGGTGGGGCATTGAAAGTAGTAGCCGGGCGGAGGAAGGGCCAAAGGCGGGCTGCGCGAGGGTGGTCAGAGGCCGATGGGTGCCTTGAAGACTCACTCAGTGAGGAGTAACACGGGGTAGCTGCTAGCTGGTTGACGCGACATGGAGTAAAGGAGCCAAGGCGCAGCTAGCTCGACAGGTTGAGGGAGGAGTAATGCGGCGCGGCTAGCTCGGCCAGAGGATGCGGCGCGCAGCATTGAAGCGAGCGGCAGGAGGAGGCTGGAGCTAGGGGGTACAACTAGAGGCAAATACCAGGGCGCGCGAGACCAGCGCGCAGCTCGCTCGGCGGGGTTGAGAAGAGGATGCCGGAGCTGGGCTGGAACTGCAGATCTCGTGCGCTGGGGCTGGGCCGGGTTGGAGCGCCTGCTGGGGCCTGAGCGAGGGAAGGAGGAAAAGAGGCGGCGCCGGCAGCAGTAGAGGTGGGCGACCATTGGGGCTGCTGGGCGGGAGGAGGCGCCGAAGAGGAGAAGGAGGACGGGCCGGAGCGAGCAGCTGCGCTGGGTTGGAAGAGAGAACCGAGCGGCCAGAGAGGGGAGAAAAGAGAAGGACCGGCGGGGAAGAAACGCAGGAGCCAGCAAGAGGGAGGTCCTGGTGGCGGCGTTGAACAGGGTAGGGGAAAAATGAGGAGAAGGGGAAAAGAATAAGGGGTTGGCCGGATGGGCCGGACGGGCCGAGTGGGCCAAAGGCCAGGAAAGGGTTTTCTGATTTTTGGAGAAATTCTGGAATTCCGAAATTAAATTTTCTTGCTGATTGGATTAAGTTCCAAAGAATTAATTGCTTCTTAATTTGATTTAAATATTTAGCATTTGATAAATTTGAACTTAGAATTTACCAAGAGTTTTGTGAATTTAGCTTTTGATTCTCACTTTTAAAATTTTAATTCTCTTAATTAAATTTTTGCCGTCTGAACTTTCAAATTAAAAGCTCAAGTAACGAAATTTTTAACAATCTCCACAATTAGGAAAAGATTTTTATTAATTTTGCAAATCGCAAATTTGGGATGTTACACCATCTACAGTAGCTTTTTCGAAGCCTAGCGCTAAAAGTGCACAGTGTACCATGGCCCCTTCACCAGACGGATATGCCAGGCCCCAAGCAGTGTACAAGGCAACGGAGGCATATCTCACTTAGAGTTTGCACTTCGTAGCTTCCAGGATGTCGTCCATAGAAAATCTGCCCTCGCTTTCCATCATAGGATTGGACGCGCAGCTATTCCGACGGTTGGGGGCTGTCTAGCACAAAAGCAGCAGCGGCCTGCTGATTTTCTTCTGTTTGTCTTCGCACCTCATCTCTGACGTAATCAGCAAGCTCTTCTCTAAGAGATGCCTTGATCTCCTGTTGTAGTCGTGCGTCACGCTCGGCTTTGTTTCTCTTCCTACTCCGATACAATTCGGAGTTATCTGAGAAACCTTATTTTCAAGGAACATAAAACCCAAGGCCTCTCGTACGACCCGGGTGCTCCTTATTTCCCAGTGCTGTGGAGAGTATATCTTTTTCCCTAATTGACTGGAATGATCTCTGGGAAGATTCGACACTCAGTGTATCCTACAATAGCCCGACATGTCATTTAGTTTTCAGGGAAATTGTGGAGTAATTACAAGCTACGTAGTTCGATATCTTACCAGGCGGTGGGACACTTCCTGGTCTGCAAGGTTCCAGAAGGAGATATCCCCTGACGACGTGGTAGATGATCTCGCTCTAATCCAATTTCGAGCGCGCTCATCCGGGATCGTGGCAAATGGTGGGGCAGTGTTCCGTAAGATTGCCTGTTCGTCCTCCTGCCTCCACTGCGGATTTTACCCTTATACCCAGCTGTGCCAAGTCTGTGGGGATGTGTGTTTTTTGCCTAGAGGGCCTTGTGCGCCGCGCTTGCACTTCTGAAAGCTTCGATCGTCTTCATCGCCTTAAACTCGTCCCATTGTGGTTACAGGAATGCGTACTTGTCAAAGGGCATTAGATCCTTCTCCACATAGTCCTTGACAAGCACGCTCTTGAAGTTCTTCCATGCTTTGCACGCCACTACCAACGCATGTCATTGCATAGAGTCATGGTGCTCTTCTGGGATCTTGAACGATGCAAAAATCTCTGTCAGTAGCTCACATTTCCGAGTCTCACTCACGCTCTTCCACGAATCGAATGTGATCTCAATTCGTTCTCGTGCAACTACTCCGATCGTTGTTCGAAATACGGACGCTGCTCGGTGAGGAAGGAGAGGGGTCCTAGATCTATCGACCTCTGTGATGGTAAATCGGACCTCAGGCTTTTGATTTTGGAGCGGACACATCTGGCGATGATGTTGGAGAATACGCGGATGACATGTTGGCCTTCTCATATATGAAAAGTAAGCACAAAGTAAGCACATGTTGAAAAATTTT
This sequence comes from Melocanna baccifera, assembly GCA_036346265.1. Lineage (NCBI taxonomy): Eukaryota > Viridiplantae > Streptophyta > Magnoliopsida > Poales > Poaceae > Melocanna > Melocanna baccifera. The sequence goes on from CM070695.1 coordinate 14,652,708, forward strand.
TGGACGACTGTATGGACACAGTGAGGTGTGAGCCTAAACAAAGTTCTATGAAGTAAATGATACAAACCAGTATATCAAGTTCATTAAACCGGATACACTGGAGTGTGTCACTTGCTTCATGCCCTTTGAAGGTCTATGTTGCATATAATAGGGAAGTGACCGATGATAGTACTTATCAGGGAGTATTTGTATTGCATATGCAATGCAAGTAATCCCTGATAAGGACTATCATTGATGACTTTCCTAATCTTATTGCACTTCCCTGATAGGTATCTTATTGCAATGCATTATGCTTGCAGAGTAGTACTCCTAGTGCAACCACACATTGGTAGTATCAAATCCTAAATGTTCTGTTCCTATAACTACGGGAGTCTCTATTACAAATCAATCTTCTGTGCAAGTTTTGAAGAATGCGCGGATGACATGTTGGCCTTCTCATATATGAAAAGTAAGCACAATGTAGCATATACGTAAATAGTACGGTATAAGCACATATATTCAAGTATAGATATACATATATATGTTCATTAGCAATATATATACATATACATAATAATATATGAATATATATATATACATATCAATATGACAATGTAGCATATATATATATACACACATATCAATATATATATATATACATATCAATATATATCAATATGAAAGTACATGATTATGAAGCAAATGTAGTATATATATTAATATATGAAACATGAGACATGAGGAGGGCATACATAGCAAATGTATACTTTAGGGAAAACATACATTTGCTTAATAAATGTATTGGTAATGCTGAAATTTCATATATTTGCATGTTTTTTCTACATTAGCAATTCATGTTGACAGTCAACTTCAGTGGATTCACATGATATAAAGTACTCAAAAAGTGAGCAACCGATGTAGACAAAAATAGTGAGCAACGAAAGTAGACTTAATAGTCAAACAACAACTATACTCACTAAACAAAAGACAAAAGATCACACCATATCATGAACTTAGAATTAATTTAAGCAACAACTAAATAACCCAGTGAGATCCAACTGATTCTACAGATCCAACTCTCTATCCATACTCACTAAATAACTAATTCTACAGATCCAAATCTCTATCCATCAAGAACCTAGTGAGATGATCTAAATCCATTACGATACCGGCCAGTTAACGCTTACGTGCTCGGGGGCGGCGGGCTCGGGGGTGACGTGCTCGATCGGGGGCGACGGGCTCGGGGGCGGCGGGCTCGGGGACGGTGACGGCGGTGGGCTCGGGAGCGACGTGCTTGGGGACGGCGACGGCGGGCTCGGGGGCGACTAAACCCTAGTTTGGCTCTGTGCTGGTTGGTATGCAAATAACTGCAAAGTACGCGCAAAACACTAGTTTGGGGGTATATATAGGAATATTAGTACAGACGGTTCTAAACTACAACTGTCTGTGATAATAATATCACAGACGGTTCTAAACTTAGAACCGTCTGTAATAAGCCCACCCCGGCTGTTGTAATTAATATAACTAACTACACCAATCAGCATTCAATAAGAGCTCACAGAGGGTGTATTTCTTTACAACAGCCCAGTGTATTTCTTTAAAATAGCCAAATGAACATAGAGATACATTTGTATGACTCATTCTCAAAATTCACCAATATATCACATATTTTTACATATACATATATAAATGCAAATTCATAAATATATCACACACATACATTAATTGTTATATACATAAATGCCAATTCACATATATACATCACATACATGCACTGTTATATATGTCGCACATTCTCATTCCACTTACTTATTTCCTTTAAAAATTAGCTCTTCATGATGATCAATGCGTACAAGACTAGTTTCGTCATGTTGTTCATCGTCGACCCTTATGCCATTTTCAAAAGGAGGTAACTCGTCAAATTGATTGTATCCTTCCTCGTCCTTTACATTTTCTACTCCGACAATTCTCCTTTTTCTATGAAGAACTATATGGTGCTTCTTATTTGCCGAGTCAGTTACATAGAAAACTTGAACAACTTGGTTGACGAGTACGAATGGTTCATCTTTGTACTGACACGTTGGAGGTCCACGGTAGTAACACCGTACTTGTCAACATTCACCTGTGGGAGATGCACCAAACGGTAGCGAAATAAGGGGACCTTGAAAACCACATAGTCGAGCTCTCAAATCTCTTCTATGAATCTATAGTACGAGTTTCTCACCTCATCAGTACTGAACGCATCTATGCGGACACCGCTGTTCTGGTTAGTGCTCTTTACATCCTGAGCCTGTGTATAGAATCTGTACCCATTTGTGTCATATCCTTACCATGTTATAATTGTAAATATTGACCCTTTTGCCAACCATATCAGCATCTCACTTGACGAGCTACTAGCGATTTGCTCTTTCAACCATTGGTTGAATTGACTGTTGTGTTGTCTCATGATCCAAACATCCGGCCGCTCCGGGTTCTGTTACCGACACACATCCTTGTGCTGGTCGACATAAGGGGCCACTTCAGTCATGTGTTGTAAGACCGTGAAATGGGTTTGAGCATACGCGTCCATATCTGGAGTGATTGTTTTTCATCTGATAGTTCCGATACCCTTGAGCCTCCCCTCATGACGAGATTGAGGCACACCTATCGGTTGAATCTAAGCTATATAATCGACACAGAACTTAATGACCTCTTTGCTTGCATAACCTTCGACGATGCTACCCTCCGGCCGAGATCGATTTCGTACATACGACTTGAGAATTCCCATGAACCTCTCAAATGGGTATATGCTACGTAGGAATATAGGCCTGCATATTTTTATCTTCCACACAACGTGAACAATGAGATGGACCATGATATCGAAAAACGAAGGAGGGAAATACATCTCAAGATAACATAGAGTCAGCATCACCTCATTCTGCAGAGCATCTAGTCCTTCAGGATCAATGACCTTCTGAGCAATTGTGTTAAAGAAATAATATAGTCCCTTGATTGTCTCTCAGACTTTGATCGGCAAAATATTTCTAATTGCAATAGGGAGCATCTGTGTCATCAGCACATGACAATCATGAGACTTCATACCATTTAACTTCAAATCTTGCATCGAAACAAATTTCTTCACGTTGCCGGGGCTGACGTGGCGAGGCTCTGGTACGGCGGCGACCGCAGGATCAGACGGCAGAGGCAGGACCATGTGGGTGAGATCGCGGCCATTGGATCTTGATCCGGGTGAGCGGCTGTGATGCGGGGCTTGTGCAATGGATCATCGACGCATGGCGCATGCTTCGCGAGCGGGGGTCGGTGCGAAGACCGAGGCAGGGTGCGGACGCGCGCAGGCGCTGGCGCGCAGCCCGAGGGACGACGCTCCGCGGCCGGGGCGGGGTGCAGCAGTGGCGAGGTCTGCCGATGAGTATGGTGCACGGCGAAGGGCGTTGGTGGGTTCAATCGAACGGCAGTCGGGGTCCGGTGAGGGCGGTGCGACGGCGAGGAAGGGACGACGGAGGCAGCGGCGCTCACCGGCGCTCACGGGCGAGGGGCGGCGAGGGCGAAGTCAGCGAAAAGAAGACGGTGCGCACTCGCAAACGACGGCGAATCTTTGAGTCGGCCGACGGCTTCGGCGAATGTGGTCCCGGCGGCGGCGACAACGGCACGGTGAGTGACGGTGGCACATGGTTCGGAGGCGGCGGACTTCGAGAGGAACGGCGGCGCTAGGGTTCAGGGCGGCGGTGGAGCACAGAAATCAAGGGACACCCGTAGCGCATTTTATGGCACGCACGCTGAGACGTGTTCGAGACGGAGACGGTGCGCGCATCCGTATCGGAGACGACGACGCTCGTGCCGGCGCGTGGCGCAACGGACGGCTAGGATTGAGCGGGGCGCGGATGCGTGAGGGCGGCGGCGGCGTGCTAGGGTTAGGGCAGCGCACACGGGTGCAGGCTCAGATGGATGCCGTGTGGCAGGTGCGGGGATCGAGCGGCTCGGGTTGAGGCGGGGCGGCGGCGAGCGAGGAAGCGGGTCAGGGAGAGCGGGCGCGCGGGAAAGGGGGTAGGGCCGACGCGTGGCGGGGAGTGAGCGGGAGTGGGCCGGGTTGGGCTGGTGCGGTGGGAAGGGGATTGGGCTGAGGGGGGAGGTTTTGGCCCAAAGGTTTAGGGTTTCCCCATTTTCTTTTGATTTTCTAGAAATTCATATAAAATGCAAAGTGCTCCAATAAATCGCAAATAAATCCCAAAAATTCACCAAAAATACCAGAAAATTCCTTGTGACATAAGGAACTCAAATAAAATATTTTTAGCTTATGTTTAAAGTTTATTTTAATCACATTAAATCATTGTAATTTCTAAAAATTCATTTTAAGCTAAATTAAATTCCAGAAAATTCTAAAGATTTATTTTTAAATTCAGGGTTTTAAAAATCTCTGAAAATCAAGATGTTACACTCACACCTTACTACGTCCATACAGTCGTCCAAAAAATTTTAACATATGCCACATAGACCTTCAAAGGGCATGAAGCAAGTCACACACTCCAGTGTATCCGGTTCAATGAACTTGATGTACTGGTTTTTGTCATTTGCTTCATAGAACTTTGTTTAGATCCACACCTCACTGCGTCCACACAGTTGTCTAAAATTTTTTACTATGTGCCACATAGACTTTCAAAGGGCATGAAGCAAGTGACACACTCCAATGTATCCGGTTCAATGAACTTGATACACTGGTTTGTGTCATTTGCTTCATAGAACTTTGTTTAGGTCCACACCTCACTGCGTCCACACAGTCATTCAAAATTTTTTAATATATGCAACATAGACCTTCAAAGGGCATGAAGCAAGTGACACACTCTAGTGTATTCGGTTAAATGAACTTGATATACTGATTTGTGTTATTTGCTTCATATAACTTTGTTTAACTCATTGCAGTAACTTCAATGAACTAGATATGCTGCACTTGTTAGCTATAAGGTCTATTTGGAAGGCCCATAGCTCACTGCAGTTAGTTTTTTCTTAGAAGAGAGATGGCGCCCACGCAGTCTTCGTCGTCGTCATCTGGGTCTCACACTCTCAAGATTGGGAAAACTAAGTGTGGCCAATGAGTATCAAAAAGGCCAGATGGCCGAATGACCATCATGGTGGTCTCTCTGGATGGGGTCCTTCTATAACCGAAGAAAGCAGTAACATCATTTTAGACTACCTGCGGGATAATTAAAAGGCAACGGGTCCCCATCACCATAGCAAGCTGAAAAGATATGGCAAAGGATCACAAAAATCAGCTATGGGAGGAAATTACAAATTCGTTTGAGATCCCAGCAGAAATACAGGCACTCGTGCAACGGCACATGCTTCTCGCAATGGAAAAAGCATAGAAGAATTTTAAAAGCACTCTTGTGACGCAGTACGTGGCCAAGGATCTCACACCCTTCACGAGGTATCCTTTCGTATCGTCGAAAACATGGGAGGCCTTTGTGCAGATGAAGATAACAACCGAATTTGAACAACAAAGTGTGGCGCACAAGGTATCCAGTCACAAAACACTCACCCTCACAAAGTCGGCACCGCTAGGTACGCGAGTAAAATCCCGCAGTGGAGGATGCAGGACGAGGTCGCAATCCGATCAGAGGCCTCTCCGCATTTGCTGGGATCGCAAACGTGCGCGCTCGAAACTGGTTAAGAGCGAGGTCATCAATCACATCTTCGAGTGTTTCTTTCAAAAACCCCGCAGATGAGGAAGTGTCCCAATGCCTGGTAAGATATGTTAAACTACATAGTTCTTAACATCTCTTGAACTTTATGGGTTCAAAAATAACATGATTAATTACCTCTTGCAGCAATCACTGACTACCGAATCTTCTTGTGGTTCCTTTCAACAGTACAGGGAGAGAGATTTACTATCACAGGCCTTGGGAAATAAAAAGCACCCACGTCGCACACGAGGTATGGGGGTTTACGTATCTTGGAGGCACGGATTTTCTAGATTACTCCGAGACATATAGGAGTAGGAAGATATCCAAGACGTACCGCAACGAACAAATAAAACTGGAGCTTCGTACTCAACTTCAGGAACAACTATTTGCCTCACTTCAAGAGCAGACTGCCTCACTTCGAGGAGAGATATATTCATTGAGGGAAGAACTGAGACATGTCCGCAACCAATCGCAACCCCTCCCTACTATTACGGTACCCAGTCCCCCTCAACGTCGCAGTAGCTACGCGTCCACACCCATTACTGAACATAGCGACGCCCACTTATCTATCGATGATATTCAGATAATGTACCTCTTTAGAATGCTACATAGATCTCTCTGGTGGACGCCTTAACTCATCTTGTGTCGTTATGTAGGAGCTCATGCCTTGCATCCTCAGAGTCAAGCTTGTTGGCTCTATTCCCGTTGACGTTGGGCGGGGGATGGCGTATCCATTGCTGTCAGGGACGCTAGTGCACGGTGTACAAGTAGAGACCGGTTTTATAAAGGTCTAGGTGGACATGATTAATGATATTTATAAGACCGTCCCTCTTGAGAAGCCCCCAAACGAAGAGATTAAGATATTAGGGGATGCCGTCCACACATTCATTCAATGGCCCAAGAGGGACATCGCCCTCAACTTGTCCGTGCCACGATCTCCAGATCCAGTGTCCCAAGAGGGACATCGCCCTGGACCTGTCACATCGGCTCTGGTGGCTCCACCTCCAGCTCCGGTTCCGAGGCCTGTTGCATCGGCTCCCGTCGAGACGCCACCGAAAACGGGTCGTAAGCGAGGCTCTAAGACTCAAGCGAAGAAAATTAAGGCACGTCCTGAGTCATGGCAGTTCATTCTAGGAGTGTCGTTGGTCCCCGAATCACAATTACCCGGCTTGGTTTGGTTTGCAATACATTGCATGCCTGGTACATGCAGAAGTCTAACATGAAGCCATACCGGCAGAGTGCATTCACTCTGAGATATACGGAGGAGTATTTCCTCCACAACTCGGGCTACATCATCGTGACATTCGAAGACTTATTCTTACTATTCAATCTTGACGAACTCGACGCCTCACTTCTATGATGCTGGACACTGTAAGTGTACTGTACAATGAAGTTCTAAATTCACGTTATGTCGATAAATGTCATTACTCTTTCCTTATGTATAGATACATGACCCAACAAGTTCGGCAATCACGACAACTGGTTGGTTTCCTCGACCTTCACTTGGTCTCTGAGCAAGCTATCAATGATAATGTATCCTTCGTGCAATATTACCTAACGAGGGGATTGATTGCTCACAACGACAAGGAGTATGTCATGGTACCCTTCAACCAAGGGTAAGTGCTTCACTAGTTGCCACACATGTTTTATTTGTACTTTACATGCAGCATGAACTTAGGATTAATCACTATAACGACACACATGACTAGGCAATACTGGATTTTGATTGTGATTATACCAAAGTGGAGTAAGATAATATACCTTGATTCCCTACTTAGGAGCAACTATGACTTCAGTTGTGTGCAAAAAGTAATTAACAGGTAAACTCATTTCCTCCATACATAACTCTATTGTAATATTTCCTTTGTTTGCAACGACCGAGACTAATTTTTTTTAATCACGTAGGGCGTTTACCGCTTATGTTGCCCAAGGAGGAAGACACAACAAATCCAGTTACACGCTGCGACACAACACGCGATTTCTGGTACCCGCTACAACACAACAATCCTATATCACACTTTGTTATAATGCCTCTAGAATTGACAATACCTATGTATGTAATTCTATTTTTGCAGTGCCACCAACAGCTACAGGGCAACGTATGTGGATTCTATGTTTGCCGCCATATGAAGGAAATCATGTATACTAAGATCAATGATCCAGAGGTTTAGCAGGTCCTTCCAATAATTATTATTTTTTGATTATATATATCTATATATATATATATACACACATGCTAATTAATGACTTAACATTGCTCCTAGCGACAGCGGGTGGACTTCGACGATAGTACATATGATCTTGACCAACTCGTCGAAATTTATGAAAAACTCTCCGAATTCTTAGTAGCACAGGTCATAAACAAAGGTTGGAGAGTTCTACCCCGGCAATGGTGATAATTAGATATTGAAACATTGGATTCAATTGTACAAATCACTCAATTGTGCTTAATCAAACAATTCATTTGTCAGATCTGTGTAACGATTTTTATTGTATATATGTATGTGATCTGCTGGCCGATTGTTACATTCGCACTTTGAGTTGCAATTAACTTATCTATAATCTGCTTGCTTGCTTTCAGAGGTCATGTCTAGCATATCCTGAGGCTAGCCAAAAAACAGTAAATAAAATTGTTGTTGCAATTGCTATCACAGACGGTTCGTTGTTGAAAACTGTCTGTGATATATATATCACAGACGATTTTAAAGACTGAGCCGTCTCTAATATTAACGATATCACAGACGGCCTTTGTTGTTAACCGTCTGTGATATACACAATAACACAGATGGTTGTTATTCCGAACCGTCTGTGATATGATTAATATCACAGACGGTTAGTAACAAAAATCGTCTGTGATATGATTCATATCACAGACGGTTAGTAACAAAATCCATTTGTGATATTGTGCATATCACAGACGGTCTTTATTATTAACCGTCTGTGATAGTCGAGTATCACAGACGGTTTTTAATACAAAATCATCTGCGAAAGTCGACTATCACAGATGTAGCAGTGAATATAAAATAGTTAGATGAATGATTTACTATTAGAGAGATTATTTGTAGTGCTATCTTTAGAAAGAATGAAAACAATATAGACAACTTTAAGAGACAAACTATCGTACATACTCTTGGTACTCATATTTGCACTACGGTGGCGTTTGGTTGATTGAATCATGCAGAGATGGAACCGGACAGTTCGGGAGATGGGTGTGTGACCCATGTTTGGATGGCTGGATGGAAGTCGGTCGTCTGGGATGAGGCGGTACCGATGCGACGAATATTCATGTGAGATGCGAAACCACATGGTTCATTAAAATTCATCGAATGACGCTGTCCAGCACACAGTCGTTCACTCCTGGAGGGGTGCCCTCACCTAGCGTTCCCCTCATGCCCTCTCACTGACTGCTTCCCATCAAAAGTCCGTTGGTCTGCGTCGATTTGTCACCACTGTCAGCCCTCGTCTTTTCCCTGCTAGGCGTAGCCTTGCCGCACGACCACTCCCCAGGTGCATCTTGTTCCTTTCCCCAGCTTCTCCTTTTATTTTGCGGTAGATCAGAGTTTGTCACACCTTAATTTTCGCATCATCGTGTAGGCTACAGGCAAGCGACGTCGGCGGTGAGCGGATGCGAGCTACCACCTCTACCCCTTCACATCCCGACACTGATGTTGACTATATCCGAGATGCCTCCTCTACCCTTCGCATCCTGACACCGGTGTCAACTAGATCCAAGCTACCGCTTCCCCTCCTTGCCATCCCAACTTCGGTGTGGTCCGAATCTGAGCTGCCACCTCCCCCTCATTCCCATCCCGACGTGGTGTGAACTGGATCTACTTCCACCTCCCCTCCTCCCCATCCAAAACTCAAGGTATGGACGTGTAACATTCCAATTTTTGATGCAATAAATATTGTGTAAATTGGGGGCCTTTTGAAATTTTGGCATTTTTTGACATTTGAATTTCTGGACTCTTATTGGTTTTTGATTAAGGTTCCACTAACTCAAGGAGAATTGTATAAGTATATATGTACATATGATGATGAAACACATACAATAAAAAGGGGGGAATCCCAAAAAGAGAGAAGATAATTGTAAAAAGAGATTTAGAACTTAAATATACGAATATAAAAAGATGATTTAGAACCTTGCCTAAAAATATTAAAAGGTATGTTAGTATTTTGGATGAACATAATCAGTTTGTTAAGCCTCCAAAAATCACCCAAGCTCAAATGGAGAAAATGCAATGTAGGGAAAATATATGAAAAAATAAAATAGACTTTGTGGAAATGAAATCCTAAAAGTTTTATATAAAGAATATATGCTAAATTGTATACACCCATGTTCAAAATTTAGCATGAAAAATCAAAGCAAAAATAGAAACTAAAATTGTATACACCCTCTGCCTGGTCTCACCTTTGCGCGCGCTCACTCAACCGGTCTCCTGCTCCGTGCCCTCCCTCGGTCCAGCAGACTTCCGCACGCCCCCTTCACCCCACGTCGCCCCCATTCCGCCCGTGGTACCGCCACCCGCCTCGTCTCCATCCGCGCCTGGCTGCACCATCCCTCCAGATCGGCCGAGGTGCCTCTCCCGCGAGTAAAGCCTTGCCATGCGACCGCCATCCCCTGCACATTCCTGCCTGAAAGCATCTAGGCCCCTAAAATCATGTTTTGATAATTAATGATGATTTATGAATATGGAACTATTGTGTTTGTTTAGAATTGTATAGACAAAGTCTCATATATGAGCGGCGGACAAGAACAAGTTATATGAAAAATGGAGATCGAGAAGGATCAAAATCAAGGTACATGAAATATAGGACATCTTTTCGATTTTACCGGTCTTAGGTGAAAAGGTGAAAGACCGGATTATAGATTAGATGCCGTACTATTAAGAGGGATCATTGAAAATAGCTTGATAGCATGCTTATGTGTCATTTAGATCAATTTAGGATTATGCATGCACATGAAATTATGTTTCAAAACAAACTGTGTTCTCTCAGTAAAATCAGTAGTACCGCTGGTATAACCGCGGAACTACCGGAGTGCGGTAGTTCCGGCATATTAACAACGAAACTACCGGCCTTTGGTAGTACCGGATTTTCAGCGGTATGTTTTTTTCTAGAGAGCACCCTCGGAGGGGACTTTGACTAATAGAAATCGGTAGTACCGGAATTTTAACAGCGGAACTACCGCAATGTGGTACTACCGCACGGTACTGCGAAACTACCGATTTTCGGTAGTACCGACTATTGAAGCAGTACATTTTTCCAGAAGGTACCCCCTGCAAAACTTAACTAGCCAGAAATCGGAAGTACCGGTCTTAGCACAGCGGAACAACCGCAGTGCGGTAGTACCGTAGGTACAACGGTGGTAGTTCCGCTCTGCATTTAAAATGGCTAGTTCTGACATTCTGACATAGCTGTTACTGTGTGCTACAGTAAAGTGCGGTAGGTCCGCACTTACAACGACGGTAATTTTGATTTTTCTGAATTTTCAGAATAAATTTTTACAACAGCTAGTTTTGGTTAGTGAGGGTATAAATACCCCTCCACCAGCTCAACGACAGGTGCTGAACTCACATTGAACATCCTTCAGCTTAGAGCATTCACTCCACTTCATTTTCTCACTTGAGCATTCATTTGAGGAGTTGTGTGATTTTCAAGTGCATATATTCCGTAAATTGATCCATTTGCACTTGAGCGCCGTCAAATGAAGCATTGGTCTATTCTCTTGGAGCTTGCCGGCACCTAGACGACTTGGAGGTTGATCGCAAGATGATCTCTTCAAGAAGCATGTGAAGAGGCCCGAGCAATTTGTGAGTGGTTCGGTGCTCACCATCTTCGGAGAGGAGGAATAGCAACCACTAGAGATCGAGGAGCGGAGGCTTAATTTGTGGAGTCGGTCCAAGTGTGCTTGGGCTATCCTCAACATGGACTAGTGAAGACCGGCAAGTCTTCGATACCACGGAAAAACATCGCATATCTCATTGTGATGATTTCTTTACCTTCCTTTAGTTTTTTTATATTACTAGTTGAGCAATTTGATATTTGCATCATTTATTTATGCTTATGATTGAATTGTTATATCAATTGCTTAGAGTGACTAGAATTGAATATGTTTGGTTTATTTATAGTACTTGCCTAGTATTCAATTATCAATATTTGTTTAATTATGCGAGAATTTTTATAACTTCCTATTCACCCCCCTATAGTCGGTCATCCTTGATCCTAACTACCCCCGTCCGAATCACTAGCGAGAGGTCGGGCTCCAGCACACTGTGACCACACCGCAACCTTCATCACTGTCGTGGACGCCATGCCCCTCCACGTGGCTAGCCTATTCCCGCCGTTTATAAAGCCAGCCAGGGGCCCCGATCGTCTCCCCGTACCTATCTCTCACTCCCACAGCGCACAATTGAACGCTAGTGCCCCACAACTCGCCGGAGCTCCCTTCTTCTCCAATTCCGGCAAGCAAGCTCGTCGACAATTGATGCTATCTCCAGTCAATTCCGCCCGCCAGTAGCCTCACTGGAGATCAGCAAAGCTGTCCCCATCGTCGGCCGGAGCTCCCTGTGCCTGAGAAACTCCCCCACCGTGCGACCTCCCCAGAGCTCCACCACCGCACGTTGACAGCACACCAACAGGCTTCCCGAGCTTTGTCGGTCGCCAATCCAGCTTCGTGATCACCCCCAGGTGCTTCCCTAACCACCAATTGGATGCTCGTCCTTTCTGCTATTGTTGCCACCGTCGCCCTATTCCGCCGCCGCCTCGACTCGCCGTCGATCAGGGTTTCAACCTAATTAGCCGGCGGGAGTTGGCATAGAGGTGGGTGCAAGCCTGTAGATTCCATTTTACTACTGCCACCGAGCGGCTGTCGCCTCCTCCACCGGCGATCAGCCTCGCCGGAATCGGGTGGAAGAAGAAAGCCCTGTGCGTGCACTATTCAAATTATTGACAGAGTTAATTAATGTTAATAACGGCTGTTAAGATTAGTTAGTCGCTGACATGTGGGCCTGTTTAATTTTAAACCGTTGTCGGGTCCCATGTGTCAGGGTCACATAAAACTTTAAACCGTGGGCCCCATCTGTCAGTGGCACGAGAAAAGAGTTAATTATCCCGAGTGGCCCCCACATGTTAGCCTCTGGCACAGTACCGAAATAAAAACCCAGTGGGTCCCACATGTCAGTCACAAAAGACTTAAAGAAATAATAAATGTTAGCGGGTATTCGAATAATGCCATCTGTTAGCATAATGCCATCTCTCTCCTCTGGATATTCGAATAATTTTTGATTTTTGATTTTTAATTAAATTGTTGAAAACTTTGTAAATTTATAACTAATTCATTTCAACTCCAAATTTAATGAGAAATATTGCTAAATTCATCTAAATTCATCCTCTTTCTAGTAGAACCAACATCATGATTTTTTGAGTTGATTTGAATTGATGATGCAAATTTAATTGGTTATGTTAATTATTCTTAAACTTTAAAAATTCATAACTAATTCATTTTAACTCAAAATTTAGTGAGAAAAATTGTTGAATTCATCTAAATTCATTCTCTTTCTAGTGGAACCAAAATTATGAGTTTTTGTGTTTGTTTGAATTTTGTTGAGGTTTTATTTGGTTATGTTAATTTGGTTTATTTCTTTTAAAATGTACATTCGACATAAACTTAGCCTACGAGGCCTAGGAAGAGGAATCAGAGGTCGACGTGGTCCAAGATCAACAAGACCTAAGCCCCTTTGACTCAGGCGAGTCAATACTTTGATTATTTTGAATACCATATTTGTAAATTATTTACATTCAAATTAGCAAATACATGCTATTATTTTATGTGTTAGTTATGTTGTTTTATTGTTTAACTAGCTGGCCCTTCTAAGTAAAGTGCCATTATTATATCTTCCGACACCTTAACCAGTTTATTGTCTCCGGAATGATAATTATGATAAGTTTTCAAAAATAAAATACGTATGTATATATATAATTATTATCCGTGGAATGTATATATATATATATATATATATATATATATATATATATATATATATATATATATATATATATATATATATATATATATATATATATATATATATAGGGCATGCAATTCCAGCAGCTAGCTCGTAATTTTTGCAAGGATCCTATTGGCCGTTACGGGAAAAAGTTGCATCGAGCTGTGCGCAGATCGATGGTCAAAACGGCGAGTTGGTGTAATCCGGGCAGGATCTCCGGTTCTCGATCTCGTAGCACTTGAGCCGTTGAATTGAACGCCGCGTTTTTCCGATGCCGTGCAGGCATGTGAGCACCGCTTAGCTAGCACTTATTGCCCGCGGTCGATCCATGGTGCTTGTACACGTATATACCGGCCGGTGCAAGGACGTACGAGTAGCAATAGCTCTGTACGCGTGACTGTCTCGCTGACTGTACTCCTCCCGCGAAAAAAATGCAAGGCATGGTTTGACTTGATACGGTCTCCAGGATTAAGTTTTTGACGGTTAATTTCATTTACAATATTTTGTCTGTAGATATAAAATGATAATCATAATAAAATGCTTTTAAATACGAATCCAACGGTACTATTTTTTGGTTATATATGTATATTGTTGGATTAATTGTTGGTTAAAATTTATAAACTTTGAGTCTCGAAATACGTGGACATTCCTATATTTTCCTACGGAGGAAGTATTTGGTACTTCATCTGTTTCTGAATACATGTTATTTTAGCTTCCAAATTTTATTCCTAACATGTCATTCTACAATTTCGAGATGACTTTTCACCCTCTTGTCCTTATGTACCCCTCTTCTTTGGCTATTTTCAAGATCATTTAATGGTATAAACTAGAGTAATAATACACATTATCCAATAAAAATTAGTGGCCTAATAAAAGAGCGTAATTTGGTCTTTCGTACACATGCCTTGGTTGAAACGTAAATTCCTAGAACATCATCTATTTAGGAATGGAGAGAGTAGATACTTCCCCTGTTTCTAATATTTGTTCACAGCCCACTATACATATAGACCAAAGAATCACTAAATCTAATAAAAAGTTAAGAAAAATTATCATACAAATATCTATTAAATGATATACCATAACCACTTAACCCTCTTTCAAAATATTTAAGTAGGGTAGAGAGTGAAAAATTGTAATAACTACCAATTTATTCTCTCAGTGAGCAAATATTTTGAAGTGGATACTTTCGAGGTTATAGACAAATATAGTGAATAAAAGGGAGTAATGAATTGGAGCTAGTCATGCCATTTTTAGTGTCTAGGAGCATTTGATTTTTTTTATGATTACATGGAAGACATATACACACATCAGCACACACGCACGTCACACCACACACCAGTGCAACCCTTAAGCACATGCCAAGAAATACTGAGTCCAGGGATAAATTTGTGACCTCACAAAGTTCCTAATAAAGCACATCCGCGTGTGCGTAAAAGTGAATACCAGAATTTGAACCATGATAGATAGAGTTGTACACTTATATTTTCACCACTCCACCAAGAGGTAGTTTTCAGGAACACTTATTACTCTTTTGTTAAAAAATACTTAATTTTTGGGCCATCAATTTTTCATCGTTTCTTAAAAAATCTAATTGAAAAGGAGCAAAGTTTTGAGTTGAAAATTTTAAATCATTTGAATATTTCAAACCGTATTTTTTTAACCAATTGAAAGTTTTTTTTTAAAAAAAAATTGAGCATCAATCTTGACGAAGGTTAGAAACATTGAGTACTCCCAATCCAACAAACACCTAAATACTCCTTAGCAATTCAATTTTTTGAAACGAAAACAATGCCAGTTTCTGTATTGAACGGAGAAATATGGCTCATTTTTGCACCGAACAAGTAGTTATGAGCTTTCTATCCACCCAAAACTAAACTGCAGAAATCCTAAAGCATTATTGGTAGCACTGGGGGTATTGTTTTCAAGGAGCACTAGAGGGTGCTCGTGTATACGTAGACGTTGACCCGTACATGCATTTGGTAACTGCGGTGCCACAAGGCTGAAGGCTACCTGCAGATGCAAATTCATTGCCGAGCTACCGAACATTTCTCGTCGCGACGTAGCTGTTGGTTAATGCAGGCGCCGCCAAACTAAAAGGCATCGGCATAAATTCCCTCCACCCTCTTCGAATTCCATTTTCCAAACTTAGCTAAAACCTCCAATCCTGCTCAATCAATTTCAAGTTTCGAAATCTTCTTGGCTCCAAACAGCCATTTGGTACCACTTGTGGGGATCAAGCGTACGCACCTGGTAGAGGAAGTAGCTGCCTGGAAGGATTTCACTCCTACGAAATGTGCTGGTAGTTGCATGATGTACTTGAAGTGTTTCAAGTAGTGTTGGTATTAGCTTATAGTTTTTTTTACTGTAGTTAGTTTATTTTTTACTGTATCTGAATTAACTTATTTGATATAATTAAATTAAAAAAATTAAAAATAGAAAAAACATATTAGCCAATTACAAATAATGTGAAGGAATACAGAAAAAAAGAAAAGGAAAAAAGTTCAAAAAATAAAAAATCAGAAAAAAGATGAAATTATTGAAAAAAAGCAAAAACCAGAAGTAGAAGCTGACTTTAAGCTGAAATGAGTAGTGCCAAATAACAGGGAATTAATTTGAGCCTAAATTGCTGGTCACAAGAATGGAAAATGGACCTGGGAGGAAAGAGCTGCATAGAGAGCTCCGGATTCTTTAGCAACCAGAAACCGACCATAATTCCTATATAAAACCGCCCCATGATCGTTCTCGGTTTTTCTTCGGTTGCCGGGAGTAACCACTCAAAAACCGTTCGACAATTTGAATTCATAAATTTGTAAACTTTTCTAGCCCAGGCGGCATGGGAAACCCCAATGCTAGCCGAGATTACCGAAAACCGATATTAAACGGCTAGTACTAAGCGATAATTGTCCCTTTTTTTAATTTTTTATGAATTTAATGCTATGGCATCTGTATTAAGGAAGTCCTAAAATAGCTATAGATTTTTATAGCTACCTAACCATATATTCCATACTAGAGAAATGATCCATAGAATGTTAGAATATACTATACTGGACGTACACATCGTTGTTGTTGTTGTTGGGCTCACGAACAAGTTGTGCCTTGTGAGCTAGTTAACCAGATGTGTTCTGTAACACATAACTCATGCCACCACACACATTGACACATACACATCCATGGGTATCTCCTAACATACGCTAAGAATTTTACGAAGATATCAAAGTCTTACAAAACATAGGCATATATTTTCCTACTGAATATGTACACATATGTATATTCGTTTATTTGGTGAGCATAAGGGTCGAAGTCAAACTTCGTACGCTGGTGGGTGAGAGTGTACCACAGCACAGTCACCAACTGGGCTACGCTAAGTCCTCTCTGTAGTTCTATTACAAAAACAAGCGCTTTGAAACACTTGTTAAAAAATGCACGATGAGATATAAAAAATACAATGAAGAATAATCAGAATTATAAGACAAAGATTTAATATGAAAAAGGCCTTATAGAAAAAACGACAAACATACAATCGATGAAATAACTATATAAAGAGAAGTTACAGAACACTCTTTAGCGTATTACATATCTAGATAACTTAAGTTGTACATGTTATCTATCATGAGACTTACAGAGAAAATAAATAGCCTTATAAACAAAAGTCCCAGACGAGAAAACACTAGTTCTAATCGGTAATGGAAAATAGAGATATACTCGGAAATTAGAACAACAACCTACTCGAAGATGAAACAGAGCCTCAGGAGATAACAGTGAAGAGTTGTAGTTGGAAGCGCATCGAGTAGTCACGTCTGACTAAAGTCGATGCAAAATATCTTTGGACACCACGATGGTGCAAATCGGTGCATAGTTCATCACTACCATGAAGATGATCCCAATTGTATCCTCTAATTGATTCGTATTATCGATCAATCATATTAATCAGAATATGCGTTGAGCGAAATTTGATTGGATTTTTGAAGTAGCTGAAGTTAGCTAGATTCAAATTATAAAATACAACAAGCTCAGTTCAGATTTTCAGCAATACGGTGATCTACTTCTTGATGTTGTTCAACATTATTTTCAGAGGGGGGTAACTGGTGAATTTCGTCTGGTCGCTCATGACTCACGGAGCTTGACAAGTTCATCATCTGACCTGACTATTAGTTGATGTTTTCCCCGTTTCAGGAGACACACTATTTAGGTAGTTATCTCGCTTTTTTCTTACGAGAGAGAAACAGAAAACGCCATTTCATCTTAAAGCTAACACCATAAGCATCCTTTTTACTCGTACCACGTCAGCGACATACAACAGAAACCCGTGGGAAGCAGACGTGGATAACAATCAGCCTGTAATGTACGGTGTAAGTGACAAATCGCCACGCAGAGATGAGTGCCTGACCGAGCAAACAGGGCTTGTACTGCGACGCAGCTCCCAGTTGGAAAGCAACGTGTCGTGCCCGAGACAGGCTTTGTACTTTCGGGAATACCCATGAGTGACCCAAACTCGAACCTCGTTTATACTAAAAGAACAAAAAAGAAAGGGTAAAGCCGTCGTAGTTCTGGCTCGTGCTACAGCTTTTGAGACGACCATACCTTTGCGGGTGGTTGTTTGTCCGGTCTATCCGGGGTGGTATATCGGAGACTGTTCGTCTAGTCTATTCGGCTCACCTGGATTAGAATACGATACACAAATACCTTAGTAGAAAAAATGTACTTCGTATGATTTTAGTGTCTTTCCAAAACTATTAAGCATGTGTTGGAAGACACGTACTATTATACGTGCATCGTTGGTACAGGGGAGGTACGAGTTGTACGTGTGTGGGTCAGCCTTGCACCCTTTGGAAAAAAAAGGGAAATCCACGCGCGCACGCACAACGCACATGGCACGCCGCGCGGGAACGCCAACCACCCCGTCCGTACCCGGATGGAATGGCCGTGCCGATGGAGTCGCTGCCGAACCGGACGGACCGTAGCCGGGGCGACGATCGGCGGCACCGAGGCCACGTAGAAATCCACGCGCCGCACCGCAGCTGCAGTTATGTTACGTCGTCCCCGGCGACGCCTAAATTTAGCAGCCGAGCCGGGCAACCAAATTTTCTCCCTCCCCTCCTCTCTCTCTCTCTCCACTCCCGTGCTCAACGGCTCAATACCATCCCTTCCCTTCCCTCCATTTAATCCTCTGTTTCTCCCCTGGACAAACAGCAACCGCGAACAGGGGAGGATCGCGACGCCCGCGGCGCTTACATTACGGTCCACACACGCGTCCCCGTCGCGAGCACTGGCCATTCTTGGCGTGGCGCGAGGCTCTCTCCTCTCCTTCCCCTCGGGTTTCTTGGCCAAGGCCATGGCCTCTTCGCTGGCCGCCATGCCCCACGAGTCCACCCCATGGAGGGACCCCTCCAGGCCCAGAGGCTTCTTTAACATCCTCATACCGCCGCCGCACCCGCCCTTCTCCGACGAGGGCGCGGCGGTGGCGGCCGAGCCCACACCGAGGCGTCGCAGGCAAATCTTGGAGCGCTGGGCGGCGGCTGCGGCCGCCGCCACGGCGTCCCCGGGGCCAGCGCCGCCGGACCCGCGTCGGCGTGCGAGGGAGGCCGAGTTGTCCGCGCTGGCGTCCGCCACGCGCCCCGTGGCAGCCCGCGCCGCGGTGTTCCGGGAGCCGTCCCCGGCGCCTTCGGACGCGTCGTCGACGGTGACCGCCGGGCCGGAGCTGCAGCTCCCCCCGGCCGGCCCGCGCGCGTCTTCGCTGATCCAGCGGTGGCGCGAGATCGAGGCGGTGGGGCCCGCCACGCCTCGCCCCAGCGGCGACCCCGCATCCGACTCCGACGGCTCGCCGCGCGGCCGCGTGGGCTGCGTCGTCAAGAAGCTCAGCGGGGCGTCGTCGCTCCCCGAGGATGACCTGGACGCGGCCAAGAAGGAGCTCGCGCTGTCGCAGTCGGCGCCCCAGTCGCCCGCGCCAATGCGCGACGCGGTGGAGCCTCCCTCCGCCGGCATCAGCGGCGCCCGGCCGCCGCAGCTGGTCGTCCGGACGGTGCGCGGCCGCCGCGCAATGGAGGAGCTCGTCGCCAGGATGGCCCATCACCGGAGGCGCGAGCTCGCCGCGCTCGCCGAACGGCACGCCGTGTCTCGGTTCGCGCACAAAGGCAGGATCCAGGTGAAGCCCCCAAACTTTCTCATGCGGATTATTTCTTACAAAAAACACACATGGCTGTCTTAATTGCCGTTGCATAACGCATTGGATCAAATCACGCATATTAATCATGGATCGAAGCACTACTAGTGTATATTTATTAATCAGTCGGATATTGTTCTGTTTCTTGATCGAGAAATCATTATTTAAGACGAGCCAAGAAGTGTGAGTTGTTGATTTTGACCCCAAGGATGGGGTCGGATGACTGTTCGGTAGATCGGTTTACCAACTGGCACCGCTGATCAATGTCATGTGCACAGTCCATAATCATGCTTCGTTTCCGCGGGTTCCTTAGTATGCCAGTTTAAACCAAAATAAGATTAAAATGATCTAAATTCACACCTGAATGATCTAAAGTGACGTCGAAATTAGCCAATTATTACTCTTGTTTGTGACTCCGATTCAATTTTTAGTACAACAGTTACGAAAGCTCCGCCACCGAAAGATCCATAGATCTTGTGGGAACGCTAAAACTCTACAGCCTTGTGCATCGCTTTTAGAGATCTGTTAGTATGTCATTGTGAACCAAAAAAAAAAAAAAAGGATATAAGAAGTTGCGAATTTTCCAGAGTACTTTGTGAAGGCAAAGATATGCAACTAAAAGTTTGCCGGTGACCTTGGAGCAATGTGCACTACAGTAGATTGGTTGTGGCTTGGCATATCTAGTGGATGCGATGTCAGGAGCGATTAACATCTCTCGTTTGTCTGGTTTCTTCTAATACGTCCAGAGTCTGACATCTTGTGGAGTTTGTGAATGCTTGCACAGTTGTGGCCAAGAGGCCACACGAACCATACCACATGAATTCACGGGTTGCTTGCTATAGCATGTACCTGTGGCACATAAATATGAGTAATGGCTGGGCACTTTGTTCTTGGGAAGTACTACAACACAAATTTCAACTGTTCTTGATGGCGTTGTCTTTTACTCTTTTAGGCTGGTTTTGCTGTTACGTTACCCGCAATCTATGTAGCATGGACAAAGACACGCGTGTCCGACATGATATGATACGGAGAGAGGGTTTCGTTATTTTTTAAAAATACCGATACGGTAATATAACTATATATAAATAATTATTATTACATATATATAAATGTAATAGTATAAGATATAATCATGGAATATGCACCAATACTTCAAGGATGATCTATCGATCCTATGTTTCACCAATCAGCACACAACAGCAAGCAGTGTGATTGGCAAAGAAAAATCATCATAAATTCATAATCATGCCAATATGCCATTAACCTGAGTAGGAAATAATATAATTAGTGGAGCAAATTTAACATGGAGAGTCTTGAACAACCAAAACACAACAAAAGAAGTTGATGACTAATGAGGAAGCAACATGTGGGTTAGGCTAAATGGGCTGGGCCGTGTCCTATAAATGTCTCCATACATATCCTTGCCGTGCCAATACATATCAGAAATACAAATTCATTTTTTTGCACGTCAATATTCTGACACACGGTAAATACGTGTCTGAGTCGTGTCCATGTCCGACACGGACTCGGTGCTTGACTACCGTGACTCGGTGCTTGACTACCGTGTCTATGCACCATAGCCCGCAATTACTTGGAACACTTTTGGTTATTCTTTACTCCAACTCCAGCGAATATTGTTGTGCATGGTACCTACGAAAGCTGAACTTTTGCCTAGAGAAAGACATTGACGGCGTGTTGCTGAAGTATTTGCCATCTTTGGAAGCAATTGTTCTTGTTCATTGGATCAAGTATTTTGATTGCTTAACGCTCTTCTGTATATTCCAGGCATTAGCAATTAACATAAAGAAAATAAACTTTTGTGCCATGATGCTTTCCTCAAATAAACTTTTGTGTCATGATTCTTTCCTCAAAGGACAATATTATTCTTTCCTGATATTGAAATGTTCTTTGATACCCTGCAGTCCATGCTTCGCCTGAGGCTGTTGCGTCAGGGAGTTACAGTAAAGGATCAAGTGTGGACTCTATTAAGACCGGTTAGGCCACACCTACCAAAACGTGGGCCTGTGGCCTCTGCTGTGAGGTATTATCACATTTTTTTTCCCAAAAAACACCCATTTAAGATGTCTTGAGAAAAATTTTGGTGGATATAAAAAAGACAATATCTCAATGGATTATTCTTTGCTACCACATTTATCTCTACATGTTGGCCTTCCTAGTCTGTTTCTTAGATTGCTATAAAAGTCATAATGATGAACTACGTAAGTTTGTACTTTGTTATATGGTGGCAAAAGTAGTAAGGGAACTTCTTATCCATTACCTTTCTTAATTTTTCGTTGCTGATTTTGCTTCTCCAATTAATGGACAGAAACGATACGAGGAAGTCAGACTTACAAGAAGAAAATAAATGTAGTCAGCAAAATAATAGGTAAACAACTGTTTTCAATAGCTTACTTAGAGACATAGTTTGACATTTCTTATAACTATTTACTAGTTTGACATTTCTTATAATTGTTTACTGTTTTTCCCTTTACTGTCAGTCTATGCCTAAAGCAACAATTGTTTTCAGCATGTGCAGGGCTGATGAACATCACAACGATGACAGAATTCCTGCTGAGGAAAAGTCTATCTGTGTATCTGTTGAGAACCTTGTCAATTCTGATGGTTCAGGGAACCAACAATATGATGAGAACCTTGTCAATTCTGATGGTTCAGGGAACCAACAATATGATGAGCAGATGAACACCAATGGAAACCAATGTCAGGAAGATTGTGCAAAAGTGGTAAACTTGTGTGTTCACAATCAGGAATATTCTGAAGCATCAAGCTTTGCAAGGTACGATGATCGTAGTACTGTCGATGACAATCAATATGTTGGTGATGTCTCCCCAAGTACCACAAGCACATTGCATGATCTCCAAGACACTCCATCATCGAGAGGTGATAATCTACGAGAAGACAACCAAAGCCTAAGTGGTTCTTGGGAAGAGAGAGCATTATGGACAAGTAGTCTTGGTTGGCCTGCACCAGTAGATTCCATGAGTCCAGACAGCTGGCATCAGGATGCAATTGGGGATATTGAGAATCACACTCCGATTAAATTTAATGATCGACCCTGGACAGACTCCCCTAACTCATGGAGATCATTGTGTGTTGCCACACAAGCAGACTGCCGTGCTTTGTCTGGCAATGCCGACATTTGTAATCTTCTTGAGAGGTAATTTGTATTTACTTCCCATATAAATGTTTTTTGCATATTTGCACCTGCAAAATTAGATGCATTTAAGTTACAAATACTCAAACAATAGCTTTTTATGGTAGAAATCACTGAGATGCAAGTGTTTCATAAAGCTTGGCTAGTTCACCAATCATTTCCATGATACCATTTGTAATTAATGTCTTGCTAATATTTGCTAGCTAACTACTAAAGTTTACACATAACAATCATTTTGTCATCTTGATAAACAAGGTTACCACTTAATACTTCCTTTGCATTTGCTTTTTGGTTCTAAAAACTTACTTTGCATGTGCCAATAAGAATTCATAATGGACCTATTTTTATTTACTGAAGCAATTCTGGTTTTATATAGTACATACTACCTCAATGTATTAAGCCGTGATACATTTCTTTCTTCCCTGCAGCGAAAAGGTCTCAAAGTCTCTCTCAAGTGATTTTAGCAATAAAATGAACCATCTCCTGCTAACAATCCTGCACAAACAAAGGCAACAGCGCATGGTTTATGATTTTGGAGGATACTATGACGAACGCTTATACTGGAGGCAGAATGATGAGCCCCAGAATGAAGATCAGGTAGTATCTGAACCGTGTTCATTAGCACCTGTCTCCCATCTTTCAGCCCACCACCAACGGAGTTGGCAGCATTCTTCATTTGAACAGCAACATCATGAAAAGCAAAATTTCCTTGTAAGTCAGCTGCTGTTCAATGTCAGTTGTGGAAAAGTCATATTCTTACTATACTATATGTTATAGGAAATGGAGGTCAGGGTTAGAAGTGAAATGTCCCAGATTCATCATGAAATATATGAACTACGGAAGTTGGTGGAAAGTTGTATTGCATCCCAAGTAAAGATGCAGCACTCCGTTAAAGAAGTGGTGTGCAGTGCACTTCGTGAAGCAGGTGAGTTGTGATACAATTTTCTAAGTATGTGGTTCCCATCCGCAACAGCCAAAAATTTAGTCCAGAATATGGTTGAGACTGTAACTAGGCTATTTGTTCTAATACTGAAACTATGACAAAAATTTTGAGACTGTTTAGCATAAAATCATATGGAGTTGAAGGCAAAAGAAAAATTGCATTGATGGAAATATGAGGTGTGAGACTGCAAGTGAGCTAGGTTGCCTTAAAAGTTTAGTCAAATGAGATCTTGGTCAAAAAGACCACAACTACCTTGGAGTGGCACTATTCAGAAAGAGTTACTCTAGTCTTCTAAGCAAAACTATGTATTCCAGGCTTTTTGCTTTTAAATCTTAGACTGGACCAACTCTCTTTCCATGGTACCTTTTCGCTGCTTTACTGAATAACTGATTTTGTAATGCATATTGCTGAATACCATATGAACTTTGATATGTTCTTTTTTCACTAGTGCCCCACTGCACCTTTTTGACATCTTAATTTTACTTCATTTGTAATCATCGATGAGCACTTTTATTACATCTTTTCTTCCTAATGCCATTTTTTGAACAGGGTTGATGCCAAGCAAACCCTACACAAAAGTAAAAAGGGGCAGCTGCTGCATCTGCCATCAGATGCAAGTTGACTCTCTACTTTACAGGTAATGATTTGCAGAGACAAATTTATGTACTTTGACTCACTTTAACCTAGAATTCACATCTATGCCTTACTTAATAGTGAGTAACACAACAGTTGACGCAAGAACCTCACATCTTAGTTATTATGCTATGCTTACTAATAGCATCATGATCGAAAACAACCTGTAATGCTGTGTGGAATCTTGCTAATTGAGTTGCTTATCATCATCCATTCAGGTGTGGGCATATGTGCACCTGTTTCAACTGCGCCGATCAGCTGAAATTGAGCAGTAGGAATTGCCCAATCTGTCAATCTCCTATTGATGATGTTGTTCTTGCACACCCGAGTTTTTGAGCTTTAGGATTTAGGAAGAAAAAATAGCTGCCACTCCCAGCTTTAGATTTGGAATTTGTGAAGCCCTGGTTTTGAGGAGGCTTCTTACCTTTTGTTAACCACTAAAAATTATACGAGCTAGTCTTTCTTGAGAAATGTAAATATGTTTTGTGCAAGCGCAATGTGTATTGACCGAGAGGAAAATATAGATCTCATCTAATCGAAATGCTGATCTTGTTTCTGATCGATGATTCACTTTTCTCATTTTCAGTTGCGTTTTTTTCCGGTACATACGAGTGATCCTCACTGGTGATAATGTGGTATCTCCCTTTCTGAAGATGATTATACTTGCAGAAATGGAATTATCAAGATGATTGTACTATATCTACAATGTCTCAGATTTTTGTGTTCTCGAAATATAATGTCTCAGATTAAAGCTTTTCTAAGCATAGAAAGGAATTGTGAAAGTAATTTAACAGTTGCAAAACATATTTAACGTCAGAATTATTATACTACAGGGTTGCCGCGAGGCCCACACCCTTCTTGAGCATGCTCTTCCGTATGCCGTCGCTGTCGAACATGAACGCGGCGTGCACCGGCAGGTCGGTCTCGTCGTCGTCGCAGCCCAGGATGAGCTCCAGCCGTCCAGCGGCAGGTCGAAGTACGACGACGAGGCCTCTTCATCGAGGGCCAGGCTCTAGGTCGAGGACGTCGAGAGGATGACGTTGAACTCGCCCGCCGGCGCAGGGCCTAGAGGGTCAGGGTGCCGTCACCGATTGCGCAACGGCGAGATGCGCATCCCACCTCGTGGGCGCGGCCGCGGAGGACGACGCGGGGGCGACGGCACGCTGGCGCTGGCGAGCCGAGGCGGAGACGGCAGGTGGTGATCGGCGGAGACGGAGGGGATAAGCAGCGGCCTGTCGATGTTGACGCGGGGTCGACGGCGATCTGCCTCTCCTCTTGCTCTTCTTCCGGGTGCTCCTGCCATTGGAAGACCGGTTCTTCTTGGAACGCGGTGTTTCTCGCCACGGTCGATCGCGTACGTGTTGCAATGGCGATCCAAGGAGGAGAATGTTAGGCTATTTTGTAAGTGCTAAGAGCACTTAAGAGTGTTTTCTTGGGTTGATAGCGTTTAAATTTTGGGGTGTTAGAATTTTTATTCAACGAATCTCTCATATCTTCTTCCTTCCAAAAAAATGAATCTAGGACCTTGTACCCCTTAAAAAAAGAGTGCTCTGAATCTAAGACGTCGAATGGAGATCTAATACTCAAAAAAAATCTAAGTACTACCAACTCGAAAACACTCAATTGCTCACTAGACACCACGATTTGTAATTGCCCTCATTTTCAATAAAGAAAATAAGAAAAAGGAAAATTAGCCGTGGGGCCACTTGTAAGAACGGGAGAAAAGATAAGAGGAGGCATCCTGATCGGCTCCTTTTGAATCTAGATCTGGTCATTGCCTTGTCTAAGCACTTCTTTGGGTGAAAGCCTTGGTCTTTCAGTTGGGGGGCGCCGTCGAATCCTCCCCAGGGGTTTCCGGCCTTTTTGATCCTATAACTAGATGGGAGGAGTGGGGTTTTCGGTAGAGGAGAAGAGCACGTCACACAGATAAAAAAAAAATCTCCGTTGGCCATTCGGTCTTGGGGACTTGATGGGAGAGCTCGACAGTGGTTGTACTTGGGTGGTCGTCGGGCTGTGGTGCTCTTACTCCTTGCTCACAAATCGCACTCTCTAGATCTGTGCTTGCGTGCGATGAGTCTCTGGTTCTTTGGCTTGGTCTTGGCTGGGTGGAGTGCGACGCAATTTCACCTTCTTGTTGGCTTTGTGCAGCATTGTCTAGTACCTCGGCTTTACAAATTAGTGAGTGTTGATCTATGGAGTAGAGCTTTGTATATCCGATTACCTCTCCGGTGACATCCTGGTATTCGACGGCGATTGGTTTTCTGGGACATCGTCTCTCCGACGAGCCTAGCCCCTTTTTGTATCTCGGTGCCATACTGTGAGCTGATCTCTACTCCTTTTTACCTCTATTATGCATTAGTGTGCCATGCTAAATTATCTATTATTATCTCTGATATTTGGTTGTTGATTGGCACCAGGAGAACTATTACATGATAGTCTGTGGGTTTTTTATTGCTCGATGAAGATCTTTGTCAAATTGAAGTCACAGTGACACTCTAGATTGATTCTGCTAGTTGATTTATCACATGCTAGTTGTCTACTTTTGTGGTGTGTAGTCGATAGCTTTGTCAATTGCATTTGCTTGGTTTCTGCTTAGTTTTGCTTGCTGTTGTCTTTAGGCC
This sequence comes from Melocanna baccifera, assembly GCA_036346265.1. NCBI lineage: Eukaryota > Viridiplantae > Streptophyta > Magnoliopsida > Poales > Poaceae > Melocanna > Melocanna baccifera. The sequence goes on from CM070695.1 coordinate 14,679,903, forward strand.
TTGCCGAAATATATGTTGATTCTGTAATTGCCAAAAACATATGTTGAGTTTTTAGTAGCTTATTATGTTACTAGAGTCTAATTTATACCGAAATCAGTTGCCTTTGCATGTTATTGACATTAATACTACACTAAAATAATATTCAATTAAGTTAAACTAGTAGAATCTTTGAAGGTTTGTCACTGTGATAATTGAAAAATTATTAAGAGTAGAAGAAGGCCAAGTTTTCTCTAAACTTGTGCAACTCCTTACCTGAGAGCAATACTACAATTTGTTAATCTGTGCATTATGCATATTTTAAATACTCATATTTATGTTTTATGAAATATATTGTCATATTTTAATGATATGAATCGTTAATATGTTTTTAAAGATAATATATTAATTTCATGTCATTTTCATACTGCTGTATATATGCTTTCTTTTGCTCAATTATACTTGGGATTAAAATGGAAATATTGCTAAATTTGCTTAATTTCCAACAATACAAAAAATAAATATTTGTTGAAATGGCTTCATCTTCTGATTCCATTAAACTGGATGTCTTTGATGATGCGAACTTTAAGTGTTGGCAAGGCAAGATAAAGATGTGGTTGGTTGACCTAAAACTACTTTGGGTCATCTCAGATTCTCCTGTGCTTCTTTTGCAAATTTGTGAAAAATCCGGTCTCCATTCCACAACTTATAGCACAGGTTCAAAAAGATCAAGAGCTACTACATCAGGAGTCTAGAATGATTTCAACAAGAAGTTTAGGACCGACGATGACGGAAATCCAGTGAGATATGTTGTTTGTAAAATTTATAGTAATGAATTGACTGCAAAATCTTCAGGTGGGACGAGTCACCCGCAACGGCATGCTGCAAGCTGCAAAAGAAGGCAAGGAATATAAATGTGCCAAATGCAGTCGCAATATAATCCCGACGGCTCGGTACGTAATTGGGAGTACAACCCGGAGGTAGCTCGCGAATCCCTTTGTAGATTAATTGCTTCTCAAGATTTACCTTTAAATTTTGGTGAATCTGATGTTTTTCAAAACTATGTTAGAACTGCTCATAACCCTCGATTTAGTGTTGTATCTAGGCAAACCACAACTAGAGATTTAATTAAATATTATAACAACTATTGTGAAAAATTGAAAGAAATATTTCATACTTGTACATTGTCTATTGTTTTGACATCAGACATATGGAGTGGTAGAGCTAGGGAGGATTATATTAGTATTGTTGCTCATTATGTTAATGATGACTAGGTAATGAAAAAGAATGATAGGATTTAAATTAATTAATGCTTCACATACTGTTAAAAAATATTGCAGAATGCATTATTAAAGTTGTAGAAGAGATAAGATTTTTTTTATAACTTTAGATAATGCAACTATAAACACTAAGCCTATGAAAATTCTTACTTCTTTGTTTAATATTTATGCATAATCTTTCTTACTGCATCAACGTTGTGCTTGTCATATTATTAATTTTATTGTTAAATCTGGTTTAAAAAAATTAAGTGCTTGTATTGATTCTTTTAGGGATGCAATTTCATATATTAATTATTCTAACCAACGAATAGCCGTATATAAGAGCTTTTGCGTAGCAATAAATGTCCGCTCTAGAAAATTTGACTTAGACATGCCTATTAAATAGAACTCTACTTACCTTATATTTAAACATATATTTCCATATAAGAGCACATTATTTGTTTTCCTTCACACCCAAGTTCATCAATCTTATAGCTTCTCAAGACCCTGAACTTACTGAGGACGGTTGAGTTGTTGTTGAAAAAATATTTCTTTTTTAAAACTTTTTCATAAGACTACACTTTGTCTTTCTGGAGTATACTATCCAACCTCTCCTCTAATTGTTCATAATATTTTTGAAATTGCCATTCATCTTAAGACTTTTAAAAATGATCTTATACTACGGAATGCTGTAGTTGCCATGAAATCTAAGTTTTTAAAATATTAAAAGGAAATTCCTATTTTATATGCATTCGCCTCTATTTTTGATTCTAGAGCCAAACTCCAAAGATTTATAAATGTATTACAACTTTTAGCTGATGCTACCGGTTTAGATTATTGTACATACTATAGAGTAGTTAAAGATAAATTACATAAGGTATACGAGAAATACGAAAATAAGTTTGAGTCTATACGTTTGAAAAAAATCCTAAGTAACCCCTATCACCTCTGTGGGGACTATGCAATATGGCAAGATTTTTGGTTCTTCCTCTCGAGGTTATCATGTAGGTACACATCAGTCAGGAGGAGTAAGGCGACAAAGCATTGGAGACCTATCAAGCTATCTCAATAGTGATAGCATTAGCTTTGAGTAAGAGTTGAGCATCCTCTCATGGTGGCAAACCTAGAAAGTAACATATCCAGTGCTATCCATATTAGCACGGGATGTGTTGACTGTTCCTATCTCTATGGGCTCCTCGGAATTAGCTTTCGGTCTATCTATAAGAATAATCGAGGAACAACAAATAAGTCTCTCCAACGAGATGGTCGAAATCCTTCTGACAGTCAAAGACTGGGAACAAGCTGAATCAAGACTCCAACATACTGCATAGAATATAGACTTAGAAGAATCTTTTGATAATTTGTATTTAGATAGCAATAAATAGGATTTTCAATATTTTTTCTACAGATGTAGTCACTACTGAGCTTTATAGGTTGTACTCTTTTTTAACTAAGATTTTTTTAAATTGAGTTTTTACATGGTAAAGTTTTTAATGAGGCAGCCATGCAATTTAATTTAATAAGTTAATAAAATTTATTATATCATTAATAATAATTATCTTAATGATTAACAATATCTACAATTTTGTATAATTTTTCTATAATCTTTTACAATTTTCTACATTTTTTGAAATTTTCTACATCTTTCTACAATTTTTTTTTAAATTTTCTCCTTTTCTAGGCTAAACAGGTCTAAATAGGCCAACAGTACCGGCACGGCCTGTTTAGCCCAATCGTGCATGTGGTGGCACGACACGGTAACAGGCCATACTTAGGTCCGGTCTTCGGTCCATAGGTTGGTACGACACGATATAGGGCCTATTTGATATGGCTGTGGCTTCTAGTTTGTAGTTAAATTTTTTGAAATTTAGCTGTTTGCAACAAAGATTACGGACAAAGAAATAATCACTTACGATTTTGGATTGTACAGATGTTGGGCTTTTAATGTGTACTACAATTAACTTGTAAACTTCGTCTTGAAAAAATATTTTGTTTAAAAGTTAGGTACTGTAGCAAAAATCAAAAGCAACTTTTAGAAGTTGAAAAGAACATATCCATATTTATTATCCGTGTCTAAATAAATAGTGTTTAAATAGATTATGCCTATTTAGACAATACCGTGCCGGGCGTGCCGGTGGCCAGGTCTGCCGCCGAGGCGGCACCGGCTGGCACGTCCTCCGGAATTACAACGTCCTCCGTCTTCTCTCCCTTGCAAAGCTGCAGCCGCCTTCTCTCCCGTGCCGCCCCTCCTCTTCCTTCCCCGTGGCGCCTCCCTTGTCCTGCACCGCCGTCGCCTCTCCTCCTCCACCGTGCTCCCGGTAGTGAACCACATCTGCTCCCGGTGAGGCCACGGCTGCACATCACCTTCCCTTTTCCTTTCTTTGTTCTTTTATTTTCCTCGTTTTTCTTTCAGCTTTGCATCTGCTCCGATCTCCTCATCCCGTCGTTCCCTCTAGGCCTTCACATCTCCACATCGGCTAATATTGCAGGTTAGGAACAGAGATGAGGCCTCCTCTTGGGGAGGAGATGTCTGATGGACGGCTAAACTATGATGTTTGTATGATGAGCTTGGAAAAGTTCAGGGAGAAATATCCCAACTTTTTTATGTGAAGAATTTGCTAGGTATGTAACAATCATCATATTATAAATATCTTCCATTTTTCTAGATATCAGGAACATAGATATCAGAAATATCCCGACGGCGGCTCTTCCTCCCCCGGACTGGCACGCGCGACCTCGTCGTCTCTCCGCATCTTCCTCCCTCGGCGGCTCTTCCTCCCTCGGCATCTTCTTCCTCCCTCCCCACCTGGCGGTCCACCCTCGGTATCTTCGAGGTAAGCCACATCTATGACCTAAAACTCACAATCTGATGCAATGCTTGCTACTGGAACTCATGTGAACCGAGCTGTTGGGATTCATTTGTTCTGATATTTGGAACGTGAACCGAGCTATGTTTGTTCTCCAGATTAATGGAAATAGGATTTGGAGATAGTCAGATTAATGTGAATTAATTTAGCCTTCTGCCGTGAATCTGAAATAGGCATTAGTCTTCTGCTGTGAATCTGAAATAGGCATTAGTCTTCTGCTGTGGTTGTTCATGAATAATCACTGATTTGAAGATAGTCAGATTAATTTGATGTTCAGTTATCTTGGTCCCTGCTGGTGGCATACTAGTTTGCGTCGTGTGGGCACTGTGTTTGTTTCCAGAACATTGAATTTGTTCTGTAGAATCGTATATAAGTTGAGATACATACATACATTTGCACGTCTGTGTGTGTTGAAGCTTGGATATTGATGCAAGTAGGAATGTTACAACATGCAGATGGCAGGTTCTGCTGAGTGGAATGATGATCAATTAGTGTAGTGTGTGAATTGTTTGCGAAACAAGTTTGGATTGGGAACCGGCCAAACACCCACTTGAACACTGTAGGATATGCCGAGGTAGCTAAGGGGTTTAAGAATATAACAGGCCTCGATTACACTAAGACACAATTCAAGAATAAATGGGATAAGTTGAAGTCCGATTACGCCATTTGGAAAAGACTCACCACAAGGGAGACCGGTTATGGCTGGGACAATGAGAAAGGCACAATTTCTCAATCTCTTCCATGGTGGAAGAAGGTTAACATAGTAAGTGTTATTTCATTTTTTTTTACTTTGGGCAACACATACATTTTATTTATACTAATCGGTGTTCCATTTTTTCATAGGAAATTCCAGGGGCAATAAAGTTTCGCAAAAAAGGTTTGCAAAATGAAGGCCTTCTAAGGTAGATGTTTGAAGATATCACCAATGATGGTGCTGATCATTGGTCTCCGGCAATGGGTATATTGCCTCAAACACAAGCTGAGAATACTCAAACTGTCAACCTTGATGCTGAGGATGACACTGAGGACATGGATGAGACCGAGCTTGAGGATGAGCCCCCCTCCAATGGCAAAGGCAAGAGTAGCAAGTGCACCTATTGGGATGGGCAAAGAGCCTAAGTCAAGCTCAGCTCAAGTCATGCAAGACCAAATCATAAAGATAGCTAACATGGTTGAGAAATCTCAGTCAACATTGGAGTCATTTGCAATGAAAGATGTCCCTTGCTCCGTAGATGTTGTGATGAATTGGGTGGAAGAATGCGGTGCCTCTCTAGGTAGTGATGAGCACTTCATTGCCACTGAGTTGTTTTTGAAGAGGGAGCAAAGGCAGATGTTCAAAACCTTGCACACCCCACAAGCTCGTTTTGAGTGGCTTAAGAGGAAGTACAAGGAGGAGTATGGGAATTGATTATGGCATGTTGCGATATTGTATGAACTTTATGTTTGTTTGCTTTTTTATGTTAGCTTGTTTCTTATGTTGTCATACTAGCTCATTCGTGAACCATATTCTATCTATGTAAGACTGATCGGTACCGAAAATATGCAATTGATTATTGTGCTTAAAATATGCAATTGATTATGGTGCTTTGGATGGGTCAACATCACAATTGAATGATCGGTATATGGATACATTTCGGGATGAGCTTGCTACTGGCATAGCTACTTCTTGGTGACTTAGTATGGTATGAAAGTGAGTTAGCAAAGATAATGTGACCTCTCATTGATTTTCTATTGAAGACATATGTTAGTCTTTGTTATGGACTTTTGTTATGATACTCATCGAATTAGAACCTTTGTTATTTCCTTCATATGTTTATGGACAGAGAACCCTGTCTCAACTAGTTTATATTTATGCAATTAGATGTTAATATTGGTGCCTCAACTAGCATGAATCCTGTAGCACAACAGATGACCATGATAACACTTGTAGCTCAACATTTCCGGTTAACTCATTGACAATAACCCGGCTAGGGCTGTACAATACGGTTTCTTCAATTCGTCTCAACCCATTCGGATGCATGCATCAGTTAGGACAATAACTCATGTACACCTCATTTTGATGGACGGTAGTTTGATCCAACGGCTTTGCAAATCCGTCTAATCCAACGGTTAATTTTGGTGTTAATTAGCCGAAATACCACGTAAACAGTAAAAAAATCTGATAAATGTAAAGTCACAAAACCAAGGTTACTCTCGTCTTTTTACATGGATCATTCTCATTCATGAATGGGAGTTAGCTTCCCAACCAAACACCTCCTCATACTACAACTTCTATCTCAGGGGAATGGATCCAAAAGTGAAGCTGGACTTGGGAGTTGCTAAAACTTGGAACAGAGCCATACCAAACAGGGCCTTAGCTCTCTAACCTCAGATTTTTCACAGAATACTGTTATGGTATATGCAAATACAAAATATAACCCACGTATATCGTGAATCATAATAATCAAAGTTCTAACTTCTCTTTAGTTCTTACATATCAACAAAGTTGTCATAGAACATATCATAACTGTACTATCCATTGGAATCAACCTAGTCCCAGCTATCTTTTTTTGCTCTTGAATGTATTGCTTTGCTCTTTTCCATTAACACGATAGTGATTTTTGGCTTGACAATGATTCCCATACACAGTAGTGTACCATACTAATTTTTTTACTGGTATTTAGCTATGGTTGATAAACACAATGTACTTCAAAAGCAATGCTAAAGTTTTCTGATATCCAAGTTTGATTGACAGGCTTGATTTTACTCACACATATTCTCCTTGATTAATAGGGGATGCAACTGCCATTATTAAGTAAGAATGATCCATACTTTTCATGTAACATGCTAATTTATGGTTGATGAATAGAAAGTACTCTTATATATTGTGCTGACTTATCAAGTTATCATTGGTGGCCAAGTGGTTGGTGTTATACTTACTAATCCAATTGCATTTTCAGGCCAAATCAGAATAAAACTGATGTGCTTGTGGGGATGGAGCCATGGTCCTGAAATGCTTGGACATTTGTTGTCCTCACCAAATTTTGAATTCGTTGTTAAAGAAGACAAGAAGAAGAATAAATTTTAACATTATACTAGATTTTGTACTTTTGCTTTCGTGACTGTATCCATGTTATTAAATCGGCGACTAATCCATGATTAGCTATCGACTCGGCACACGGAGGATGACTAGATTGCTCGACTTGACTAAAGTGACTAGTCGAGCGGCTGGACTACTAGTCGGCGACTAGGAGTGACTAGTCGGGCATGTCTAGCCATCCAACTTGAATTTTTAATTTTCTCATTGTTTTGTTTTTCAATTTTTAGGGTGTTGCTTCTCAATTACTTGCTGTCCAATATGGTGATGGCTCTACAGAAGAACTCAGATCTAATGGTCTCAATTAATGGAGTGATTACTTAAATGTTTTAATGATGCTTCAAAAAAAGAGATTTTATATGTTACTATAGGTTTATTAACATTGTTATGTCAATAATGTAACTAGGATAATCGTATGGCAATGGAAGTTGATAGCCGAAAAAATTTAATCTGCAGATAGAGAAGGGCAGGCTTGAGGCAGATCTCATCAGTATGAAGTATGAACTCGGGACTCAGGATCAAAAGAAGTAAGTTATCAACTCATCATCATGCTTATGTTGTTCTTCTCTTCATTTCATGCTTTACAATATGTATATATGTTTAATTGTTGCTACAACTTAGTTTATGACATACCCTATTAACATACTTCCTAGTCTGGGTACTAGTCGAGGCTACTCAGTCGACTAGCCGACCAAGTCGATAAGTCACCCCCTAGCGACTCCACTCGACTTTACGACTTAATAACCTTGGACTGTATATGAGAAAAATATGGCTGTACAAATTATGGATGATTGACAATGTGGCTTTTAGCCTTTTGTTCAAGCAGTGGAGTATGATATTGTTCTTTTCTTTGAATGACTGTATCAAGTACCAACCACTGTGCTTTGACCTCGCGTTCATAAATTTTCTACCAACGAAGCCTTGCTGGTGAGATTCCATATGCTCGTTTATTTCTGTGTATGGATGTATCTATTGCACGATGCAAGGTTTGAAAAGAAACAAAAAGAAATGCTACAAACTACAGGTCCTCATACATTTCAAGGTTACTAATGCTAAATAGAAGAAAGTGTGAATATTGTTTCATGAAGAACTGTATCCCGATTGTAATCCTCTTGCTTGTGGTACGTGCTACACAGTATCAGGCGTCATTGCTGGTAGCAAAATGCAATTGATGCTGCTGATTACTAGCTAGCATCTGCTGCTACTTAAGGCTGCCGATTGCTATACTGAAATGCAATAGAATAATCTGTGATCAACCATGGAAAGGAGGACCTTGTCATGGTTGCAGGGTCGGGAGTTGGGGTGGCTGTGCCTCAGCCGGACTGGGAGTAGGGAGGCGGCGTGAAGGAGAGGGGCGCCCTTGCAGATGCGGCCATCGGGTCGCACCGCCACTCGATCGGAGATTAGGGAGCCCCCACCTATGTAGCCTCCCCGCTGGCCATTGTGCCCATCAACGTCATGTCCGGTTCACACCGCCTCAGGGTCGGGAGCGGGGGCGGCTGCGCCTCAGCTGGACTGGGAGTGGAGAGGCGATGCGGAGGAGAGGGCGTTGGGTCACGCCTCCGCGGGGTCGGGAGCTGGGGCGGTTGCGCCTCAGCCGAACTAGGAGTGGGGAAGCGGCGCGGAGGAGAGGACCTCGACTGATATGAGGCTAGGGTTTGGTGGAGGGGGGCATTCAGATGGGAAGGGGATGGGACTCAGTAACAAATTACCGTTGTACCCTTGAAGCGTTGGTGCCTCCGGCCCGCTTGCTTCTGATGTATGGGGCACTACCACCAGCTACCTTGCGTTTCCAGCCGTTAGATTTCAACACAATGGATGGCTATGGTGCTTTTCATGGATGGTAGAAAAGCTCTTAATGAATAGTATCCAGATAGCGCCATTGGATGTTAGATGTGAATGAAGACCTATGTACCGCCACAAATCCTCCACCTCCAGCTCGAACAATTTCCAATGAAGAATTCTGGTTGGGTGCATCCATTTACACTGAGCCGTTCAACATGAAGAATCCTATGGCTGTGATCAGTGGCGGATCCAGGATTAGAGCACGTTCCGAGTTAAATTTGAACCAAATAATAGTCTAGCATACCATAAATTTATCATTGATATAAAAATTTTGCTTAACGCTCAATACTTGAAGAGTTTAAGTTTTCAACACAAATCACAATAAAAAAACATAAAAAATCATACAGAATGTAGCGTAAGAAAGATACATCAAGTACCTCAAATCCTAAATGAAGAATGTAGCGGCTAGCCCACCATTTCCTCATCAATAGTAGAACAAGAACCAGAACCTACAAATACAATATATAAAATAAAATAACATAAAGAAAAATTTAAAGAGCATGAATATTACATTTAAAATGAACTAACTTACCACTTGCACGAGAAAGTTGTTTCTTGCGTGACCTCATCCCTTGAAAACGCTCTAAAATCTTCTCATCTTTAATACTTGCAAATACATCTCGCTCAATATAGCATACCATGCTATGATTTATCCACTCATTATTCATCTTGTTTCGTAAATCAGTTTTAATGATGTTCATAGCCGAGAAGGCTCTTTCTATAGTTGCTGTTGCTACTGGTAAAATCAAGGCCAATTCAATGAGATGATATACCAATGGAAAAAGCGTATATGTCATCGGTCTCAACCATCTTCACAGCAAGATTTGCAATGTCGGTACAATTTGTAAAAGATAGATAACATCTTGCATCAACAACAAATGTGTGAAGTTGGTCCTTAAGGACTACACAGTCATATTGAGAGAAGTCAGCAGTATACATTCTAGCAAGTTCAATTAACTTGTCCTCATCGAAGTTGGCGAATGAATTTTTTTGGATCAAGACAAGCAATGCACCTTAATAACTTAGTAGATCTTTCTGCAAAGGATTATTCAACTCAACAATAATTTGATCATGCACCACAATGAATATTTCATGATGGAAATGCTCATAGTAAGTTACCATTTGACCACCACGGCCCCTTGAACGACCTCTAATCGGTATTTTATCAGACATATTCGGCACATTGATATTATGTTGGAGACAAAAAGTCTTTGATTCTTCAAAAAGCTCATCCCAACCATGATTTCTTACTTCCTCAATTGTCTGCAATGTGGTCTCAATCAAGCCTACAGCACGGATAATATTTTGATCTTTCTTTTGCAAACATTGTGAAAGATCATTAGATTTGCCCAATATTCTGATCATAAGATGCAATATAAGTATAAATTCAAAACTCTCCATTTTTTCCAACAAACCCGAAGCTGTGGTTTTCTGTGTAGCATTAGTGGCATCATCACTCAAATTCTCTAATACCTCTAAGACCGAATCCCACATGAAGAGAAGACGACATAATGTTTTATGATGTGAACCCCAACGAGTATCCCCAGGCCTTGCAAGGTTAGTTTGTTGATTTTTCCCTCTTCCTGATAAAATTTTACCATTCTCTAATTTATTCACAATTTTATCGTGGTGATCTTGTGCCAATTGATCTCTTCTGTTGCAAGAAGCATTAATAGTGTTGACAATCAAGGTGATATAGTTAAAGAAATCCAAGACAGAAGAACAATACTTAGCCACAGAAACAACCACTAATTGCAACTGATGTGCAAAGCAATGTATATAAAAAGCATATGGATTTTCATCCAATATGCGTCTTTGCAATCCATGGAATTTTCCTCTCATGTTTGAAGCGCCATCATAACCCTGTCCTGGCAATCTAGAGATAGATAAATCATGTTTACAAAACATACCATCCAAAGCTGTCTTTAATGAAGATGATGTCGTATCAGAAACATGCTGAACCCCAAGAAATCTCTCTATTACCTGCACTTTATTATTGACATACCTACATAGGACAGCATAAGACAAGAAATCATTGTTAATATACTTTAAACATACTCAAACTATCAAATACAGAAAGAGGATAAGATGTAGCTACTAACCTCAAAACCACAGCCATTTGCTCCTTGATAGATGCATCTCGAGTCTCATCTTGAACCATGATTCTTGAAATCTCCTCTTTTGATTTCCCTGTTCCCTCCATGGAAATTTATATCCAATTGGTTGGCATGGTCCCAATTGCAAATACTCTCTTCTAGCGACATCTCTAATATTTACCTCCAACTCCTCTATTGATTTTCGAAGCCCAGGTCGGCAACAATATCATTTGGATTAAGCTGAATGGTTTGCCCAGTGTTACTAGCCCCAGTTCCTAATGTTTCTGGTTCTGGAGATTGGTTCGAGTTGGATTGACTGTTTGACTGTGTTTCTTGTGTTGGAAAATACGATGATAATGTTTTGCTCCTCTTCATTTTGTAATTTGTATCCTTAAATAGCAAATGTAAACTATCAACTTAGAATTAAGATAAACTATCAACTGAGAGAGGTAAACTATCAATTAAGAATTAAGATAATATTCATCTTCTAAGAATTAAACTATCAATTAAGAGGTAAATTAACTAATTAAAAGAGGTAAAAACTCACTTGATCAGACCCAAGCCACAGCCCACACCGCACACGCACAGGCTCACTGGCTCACCTTACTCGATCAGAATCTTTCTTGACTCTCGGTTTCTCCGGTCTCCCTCACTCTCTCTGTCTCAACTCTCAAAGAAACTCTTAGCCTCTCTCTCTATCTCAGCGACTCAGCCGGCGGCCACATGCTCCTCTCCTCGCCGCCCTCGGCCCTCGGCCCCTCGCCGCCCCTGCGCTGCTCCGGCTCCCCTCGCCGCTGCTGCTCGGCCAGGCTCGCTCCCCTCGCCTCGCCGCCCGCGCTGCTCGAGCGAGCCGGCTCCCTTGCCGCCCGCGCTGCTCGGCGAGCTCGGCTCCCCTCACCGCCCAAGATCGCTCCGTGCCTCGGCTTCCCAGCGCTGCTCGCTCCTCTCGCGCCCCGCGCCCGGCCCTGCCCCTACTCCCGGATGGCGGATCGGCTCGTGGCGAGTCAGCGACCCGCGACCATGGGCGAGCGCTCTCTCCTCACTTTCGCAGTTGCTCGCAGGCGACAGGTTAGTTGTAATGTTGTAGGGTTTGTCATTTACTCATTTGTGAATTGATGAATGATGATGTCTCTGAGTTAGTGGGCTGGGCCGGTCTCTCTGCCATCACCTCGTCGCCGGCCGGCCGGGCGGGTGTGCGCCCGCGGGGGGGGGGGGGCTACTGTTCCTGGGCCTAGTATATATTAAGGGGAGGTAGTACTAGGAGTTTTGTTGGGCCTCGGGCTATAGCCTACCCAGCCCGAGGCCCAGTTCCGCCCCTGGCTGTGATGATCTAGCACCTTTAACACCTCCTGTATGTGTACACCGGTGCAGAGGGATGGTGCTTCGACAAAAGGATCAGAAGATGATTTCATCAAACTTCTTCCAGTTTGATGAGATTTTCTTCCCAATTGCTTTCATCTACTAGTCATCTTCTTCCCCTGGCTAGTTTGGTGACTTGCAGATACCACATATCTTTAAGGTCATTAGATGTGGCTTATATGGGATAACTTCTGCTTCTGGCTTCTTAGCCAAGAAGCTAGGAGCTCAAACAAAAAGGAACTACTTTTTCACTAGGCTTTTGGAAGCAACTTCTTTGGACAACTTTTCCCCTCTTTTCCATTCTTGATCTCTCATCACACACGCTGTACAGGACCTAGTTGTGCATTTCAATTTAGTCTAAATATGCCCACGTCCAATTTGGTGCAGTACAATTCAACATGATTGTTAAATCAGTATAATCAACAAAAAGCCAAAGGGCCTATTTTTTTCAGCTTCTCAAAACAGCTTTTGGCTTTTGCTACAGTAACTAACTTTCAAACGGAGTAGGATTCCATTTCAACATATCTTCAGTAAAACGGACATAACTTTTACATACAGTGTCCGGTTTTGACGTTTTTGTACTCGTTGGAAAGCTAACGACGAGCCCGATCCAAAACAAATGACCAACCTACGCTAGTCACCCTCGAAGACCTCAAAATCGGCCATCTTTAGCCTCAAATTCGAATCATAAGTTTTTTATTTCTTTTTTTACCAAAAGTTTCGATCTTTCCTTTGAAATTTGGGGTTCGTATCAACTGCAAAGTTGTAGATATCGTTGAAACCTTTCAAATAAGTATATATAAGCCATACAGAATTTTATTATTTCATATTTTGAGACTAATTGTTTATATTGTATCGGTATATATATAGCCAATATCACAGACGGTTCTTACCAAGAACCGTCTGTGATATTTGTTCTCTGACCACTGGGCCCATCAATCCTCATCAACTCAATTACAGCCAATAGAAACTGATCAACCCACACCCTACGGATCGTAGCTCTCCCTCCTCTATAAATACCCACCCGAACCCATCCACCCCCTCCCTTCAAATGCGTCTTAAGCTTTCTCCCTCCATTGTTTCTTATAATATTTGATTCTGTAGGGTTTAGGTCTCTATTGTAGCCTCCATTGCTGCCCGGGAGATTACAGTGAGGCGGTCACTAAAAAGGCCTACCCGAGCTGCATCAGGGATGAGCTTCTCTGTTGTTCTCTGCTGCTCCATTGTTTGTAGTATTTGATTCTGATTCTTCTATTTCCTTTCTTCTCTGTTGCTCGAATTGTAATGGAAATGAAATGTTTTCTGCTATGTTCTCTGCTATTGTAATGGTGGATTGTAACCTGCGATGTTGTAATGGTGGATTGTAATATAAATAAAATATTCTCTGCTTTGTTTGTTGTCGTATTTGCTTATTTTTAAACGGCATAACTAATATTTCCTGAGACTAATTCAAAAATAGAAAAAAATTTAGGCATAGAATGAACTATCACAAACGGTATATGTTAATTTGCTTATTTCAGAGGGAATGACTAGCATTTCCTAAGGCTAGCCAATAAACAGAAGTAGATTTAGAGGTAGAAAAGTATATCACAAATGATTTTTAAGTAAAAATTATCTGTGATATTTACACCACAGACGGTTCGAAAACCGTCTGTGATAACCTTCGATTATCACTGACCCATAAATTCAGACGGTTCAGAAAACCGTCTATGATGACGTTTTTGAACCGTCTGTGATGATGACTTTTATAGTAGTGATTCATCAGTTGTAGTAAAAAGCCATTAGCTACAGCTAAAAAGAACATAGCCTTTAAGTTGTGTTGTAGAGGACTAACAGTCCTGTCATTCTCTACGACTAACTCAGGCTTATGCTAGAAGTGGCAAGCACAACAAAGATTATTGGAATGCTCATATTTACTATGTTGGGATATGGGTAGACTAGACTAGCGTAAATTAAAATTTTTACCAGGAAGCCATACGAGTAAGAGATCATAGATTGTTACCACTAGACGCGCAGTGCAACGGAAGAAGAGTTGAAGCAACTGATTTAATGAAGAACGCGTCGGTGTGGGCGAAAGTAGTCGATCGTCCTCCGGCCAACCGTCTCCTCCTTATGATCGTCCCGATCAGCACCACAGTCGTAGTAGCGCCTCTACCGAGGTCCACACGTCCAGGGAGGGAACACCGTACGTCGGTGTGCTAGCACCAGCGCGCACAGCAGGGGTTATGAGATGTGGCGGCTAGGGTTTCTTGGGATCTTACCCTCAGCCCCCGCACCTCTTATTATATAGCCTCCAATCGGATTCATATCCGATACGAGTGGATATCGAAGTCCACTCAAAAACTATCATCTGGGCCTTTATCGTTCTAACCCATTAAGTGTGTGACCCTGTAGGTTCATGTATATTTGGCCATAGGCTGAAAACTCCTTTTTGGTCTATAGGTTAGTAGCGGTCCCTAGTAGGACATAACGACCCCCAAATATACATAAAGATTATATCGAACGAACCTATATAATACTTATGTACGGATCCCTTTGCCTCACGATACCAGATCGAACTCAAGGCGAGAAACGTATCATCCTATGATAGCTCAATCCTTTACTCGAACTTGTGATGGATTACTTAGTTGTGATTGACTCTTCAACTATATTCGACATGCCATGCACTTTCTTAATCCAACCACATCGAGGGCCCTAGAGATATCTCTCCTGTTATATAGGAGGTGTAAATTCCATCTTGATCACTTTCATGTGCATTTGATTAGGTTTAATTCATTAGAAATTTTGTTTATGTGCTGATCATCGTGTCTTTTACGTAGTTTAATCTTTGCATATTTAATTCCTTGAAAGTCCGCTAGTTGATCTTTCAATTAGCATCCAAAAAAAATCATAGCCGAACATATCCTTGTTTTCCTTCTTTATATATTCGACATGAAGAAACCCGAGCTGCCACAAGTTTGTGCACCACAAAGAATCCTGTTAAGACACATTTGGACCATCTGGAGTCTCTCTGCTGCACATATGGACTGTCCGATCCCGATCGGGCCGTCCTAAGACCTTGCGAGAACGTTCGGACCGTCCGACGCTTCGCTAGCATTTGGGCCATCCAATTTCGATCGGACCCTCCAAAGGTGTGGTGCAAGTTCGAACCATCCAAAGGGGTGCGGCAGATTGGGACACTCCAAAGCGCGGTGAAGGTTTGGACCATCCGAAGGGCGCTACAGATCGAGCCGTCCGAAGGTGTAGTGCAAGTTTGGAC
This sequence comes from Melocanna baccifera, assembly GCA_036346265.1. Lineage (NCBI taxonomy): Eukaryota > Viridiplantae > Streptophyta > Magnoliopsida > Poales > Poaceae > Melocanna > Melocanna baccifera. The sequence continues at coordinate 14,695,640 of CM070695.1, forward strand.
CGTCTGAAGGCGCTGTGCAAGTTTGGACCGTCCGGAGAGGCATGCTAGATTGGGCCGTTCGAAAGTGATCGGACCATCCAAAGGAATTGGTGGCTGTTCGAAGGGGTGCGGCAGACGTTCGGGCTGTTCGTAATCGATCAAACTATCAGAAGGTGTCGGAAAGGTTTAGATCGTCTAAGGAGTGCAGCAAATCGGGATCATTTGAAGGTGATTGGACAGTCCGAAGGGGATGGTGATGTTTGGACCGTCCGAAGGCGAGGAGTCTGATCGGTCATCCGAGGTGCGTAGTGAATCGATTGAACCATCCAAAATTTGAAAATGACCTTTCTAGTGGGTGCCAATGGCTGTTTGAATTTTCACTGAGCATTCTTTGAATACTTGAGACTAGTCATTGATAATTGCATTTGGGCTGCTCTTATATAAATTATTTCGGTTGGACATTTTTTTGGGGTTCAAGCATCACTCATTCAGCTGATACAAGAAAATCAGAGTTTAGAGAGAGAATGAGAATTTGAATCTATTTGAGTCTTTTAATTACCTTTATACCCTTGCCTTTTACAAAAAGTTTATGACTCACATAGCTCATTAGACTTAGAATAAGAATTTGAATCTATTTGAGTCTGTTACAGGGTAGCAAAAAAATAATGAGAAAAAAGTGAGAAAAAAGCCGAACTTAGGTGAGTGCTTTATGCGATAAATTCAGTTGAAGTATTTAATTTCTCGAGCAATCTAGTGCCCTTATTTTTGTATTATTGCAATTGGCTAGCATCTCTCCTAGTACTTGGAGCAAAATGACTAATTAATTCATATTGCTTCTATTTAGCTCATTCCTTTTTTTTTGTATTGAGTCACATTGATCATTGCGTGTGCGTTCATATACTATATTTATATCCTTTTGATCAGCACATAGACAAGAATTTTCTAGCTTGGATTATTACTTTTTACAACATCTTAAAAATCAGATTGTGTAGGATAAACACTTCTAAACTAAGCTCCACTAAATATCCTTTGTTGTGCAATTATGAACTACTTTTAAAATCTGCTTGATCATCACTTGCTATTGTAGCCACCACCAAGTGTAAGTTTCCTTTGTCCTTAATTCAGTTCGAAAAGGTAAGAACTTTACTTGGAAGAGAAAACAGTAAGATTGAGAGAACTCCACTTATCATATATATATTGTGGTATTTGTGCTTTCTTTATGCCACTAACCATGCAAGTGGAGGCGATAATATGTGAGAGGAGCATGATCTGAATACCTCGATGATTCATTTTCAATTCTAAGCTTTGAGGGAATCCTTGCGGAATGAATTCACCGCAGCTATTTTCACCTTGGAAGAGCAATGAGCTCCTCACTTTTACGATGAAGAGTTTCTGCACTACGACGATGATTACCACTACTGTAATCATTACAACGATGAACAACAAAATAAGAAAAAATTTGGTAAGCTTAAATTTACAATATCATTATTTTCAGGTACACATGAGCCTGAAGAATACCTCACTTGGGAGTTCAAGGTGAACAAGGTGTTTCGCTTGCACAATTATTCTAAAGAGAAGAAAATTCACATAGCGGGACTTGAATTCAATGATTATACATTGATTTGGTGGGAACAAGTATAAAATCAAAGGAGGGAGAATAATCGGCCACCCATCACTACATGAGAGGAGATGAAGTACCACATGAGGGCAAGGTTGTTCCTAATCATTACAAACATGATCTGCTTGATAAATTGCAGCTATTGAAGCAAAAGAGTTTCATGGTTGAGCAAGAGATGAAAATGTCCATGATTTGAGCTAATATATATGAGTAAGAAGAGCAAACAATGGCATAATTCCTTGTTGGTTTGTATTCTCCTATCAAGTAAATTGTCGAGTTTTAACCCTACAACAATATAGTAAAGTTGGTGTATCAAGCCACCAAAACTGAGAGACAAGTACAACAAGACATGAGGGCTTCAAAAACATCTTCCTACATTCCCCGTATGGCACCTACAGGAGGTAAATCCACATCCCATTTTAATTCATTTAAAACTAATTCATCTAGTGGAAGTTTTGCTTCTAGTGCACGTGCTGTCCTAAGTGTGAAGAATGCCATTCCTTCCATTTCAAAGAGAGGACCAGCCCATTCTTCATCGTCTTGTTTGTGGACATATGCAAAAGGATTGTCTAAATAACAAGATAATATTGATAACTAAAAGTGAAGAGTATGATTCTACTAGTGACGAAGATGGAGAATACCTTGCTAATTTCAAGATGAATGACGATAGCCATGGGGGAGAAAGAGAGGAGGAGACACATGGAGATGGGTATTGTGACCCCGAGTCTAGTTCTATCTTTAAGTGCATCCCTTCGGTGTTGAGTGTTTAAACTAAATTCAACCATGAGCAGTGCTGCAACCTCTTCTAAACAAGAGCTCAGGTAAACAAAGATGGTAAGTATTTGTAACATCCTAATTTTCAGTGTCATTTGAAGTCTTTTAAAATAAAAGTCACTATTTGAATTTTTCTAGAATTAATACAAGCTTAAAATACATTTTTATTAATTAAAAGTGTTGTGGCTACAGACTAAACAGAGAGAGAGGTGTATGGTAGTGGAGAGTTAGGTGAGCAAATATTCTCTTGGGTCTTTCCCAAGGGCTGGTCGTAATATATATGCGTTCCCTCGTAAGGAGAGCCTTTACCATCGTAACCTTACATGGAGCCTCCCTTCGAGTGCAAACTACGTCATTTACATGGTTTATAATCTTCTCAACAGGCTAGCTGGGTTTAGGTAGGGGCCACCCCTACAACAGGAGCCTCTCATGGTGAAGGGCTTCACAGGCCGAAGCCATGTTGCCGAGTCCTTTGGCCCCCTCCGTCCCCACGGCCTGTGACCCACTGTAGATAAAAGGGGTGGTAGCGTAAAAAACGACGCGCGTTGGTGGGGCATCGAAACCGTCTGCGGCCTCGGAGCCATCCCTGGTGGTGCCACATTTGTCGGCGAGGCCATGCTGCGGAGCCGAGGGTGTCGAACGTGCTAGGAGTGACGTCAAGGCTCCACTTGGCGCGGGGCGGGGCAGGCCTTCTCGCGCAATGCTGTGTTAGCGAGGTGAGCCCTCGCTCAGTCCGGAGTCGGCCCGCGGAGTGCTGAAAAGACTGGGCGGTCTGCTTCAATCGTACGCACGGTCCTGAGGGAGGGGTATACGCGGCGCCGCATGGTTGGTGCATCGTGGGATGTCAGCGGTCGCACGACCGCAAGCCCGCGTCCGTTCCCAAGACAGACGGGGCATGTGGCGAGCCAACCCGTCGTCGGTTGCCCTTCCCGATCGTGGGGAGGCAAATCGACGAGGTTCCCGCCGGTTGCGTCCCCGATCGTGGAGAGTTGGAGGGTCTTCATAAAGCGCTATTCACCGACACACGGATGCGTCCCCCGCCCGTGCACCTTTGTCCGGTTGCTCTGTTCGTGCTGTGTGAAATCCGCACGTCTCCTGCGCCATCAACCCTGCACTTGGGAAGAAGGATGGCGAGCCACAAAAATTCTGGTCGCCGACTTAGCAGCAGCGCTTTGTCGAGCCAGCGCGGTGTGACGCCACCACTGATAGAGGTCTCCCTGGTGGCTCGCAAGCCGTCGTAGGCCCGCAAGCGGTACGACGCCATGCAGAGCTCACAAAGGCACTGCTCTGGGGTGCTAGGGCGGAGCCATGCTACAAAGGAGACAATCGAGGCCCTCATGCAGGAGAAGAAGATAGAGGAGCGCGCAGGAGCTCGTCTTCCTGTGTGCGACGAAGTGGAACCTCACCCCGAGGAGTCGGAGGCGATTGTTTTCGCTGCATTTTTTGAGGCTGGGCTCCAAATGCCCTCGACGCTCTTCGTCGGTGAGGTCTTGGAGGCTTACGGATTGAAGTTGGCGCAGCTGACTCTGAACACGATAGTTCGCTTGGCGGTGTTCGCCTGGGCGGTCCGAGTGGAAGGTGCTCATCCCCGCGCGAGTTTGTTCGCCCTTCTGCATGATGTGCGCTGTCAGCCGAAGAAGGTTGGAGGAGGGGCGCTGTCCAATTTTGGCAGCGTCCACTTCGTGACGAGGTCGGGCTGTGCGAAGCTGATCCCCGCTCTGGCAACAAAGGAGAAATGGGAGCCTGGTTGGATGCGGCAGTGGTTCTACTACCGCGTGACGCCTACCAGCAACCTGCTGTCCGGGGTTGGAGCCGCGGAGCGACGATCGACAGCAGGTGCAGAGACTCACCAGTGTCACCCTCCGGTTCAATATGCGCGATCTCGCTGAGGAGTTCATAATGTACGGGGTGTCGCCTCTCTCCGGCCGGTGGAGGTATGAACGAGACCGCACTCGGCAGGATGGCGTTCGCCGCTCAGTGTCTTCACTACAGCCACCTCCCGGTCGTGGTAGGTACCTCGACCGTGTACTACGTATGCATATGTAACTATTTTGTGAATGGAGCCACACTTTGCGTGCAGTGCTCTCATTGGAAGACGCGGAGCGCGCCGTTGAGGCCTTCGTGGGGCCGTACACGTGGAAGGAGCACGCCCTACGCGAAGCCGCGACCGAGCCTGCGAAGCTGGGGCGGATAAATCGGGTGTGTGAGGTCCTAAGCCTTGCCGTACCAGAGCGCCCGGTACCGGTGCGGAGTTCGCCCCGTTGCCATGATGGCACCGGCGAGGCGGGGGCGTCTCCCCGGCGGCGGAGGGCTCGGTCCAGAGCCGCTGTCTCTAACCCGTCCGCCGGCCTAGCGACAGTCGCCGCTGGCCCAGACGACGTGTCAGGTGGCGGGTCCGAGCATGCCAGCTCGGGGGGTCACACTGCCCCGAGCGAGGACTTAGGCGGGGCGAGCCTTGGCAGCGACATCGTCGAGGACGAGGCGGTGTCGCCTGTGCCGGCCGGCGAGGACCTGCCTCCCGTACCCTCGTCACCCGTGGTGGTTGCCACAGACCTTCCGCCTGCTCCATCTCATACAATTGGAGCGGCAGAGTGCTCGTCGTCGTCGCCTGCTGCGGCCGTCACGGATTTGCCGCCCGCTCCAGCCGGTGCAGGTCCTGGAGCGGCCCAGGGCGCGTCGTCTGAATCTCCACAGGCGAAGCGCCGTCGGGTGCAATCGCCTTCGCGCGCGGGGCAATTCCATGTGGCGGGCGCGGTCAGTGGGGGCCTAGGGTCCGACCGGGAAGCCACTCCGATCGAAGAGGGAGTCATCGCTTCCTAGGCCGGGGCTGAGCCAACATCTCCCCATGCCATAGTGGAAGGTGGCGGAGGTAGGCGTAATTCTTTTTCTCCCCGTGACTTCGCGAAGCTGTCTCCGATTTGCTCGCTCATGCCGTCGTCGGCATCAGGAGAAGTGAAGTCGCCCGGACGCGGCCAAGGATCGAGCAGCGGTGGTGCTTGCGAGGTATTGCGCAAAATGCAGCGCGGGCGCCTGATGCTGTCGCAAGGCCTCCAAGGCTCGCCGTGTTTGACTTCGTCCCGCAGCCGGAGGCGCTTCGCGCCCTTGATGGAGCCGCGGAGTACGGTTACAGCAAGCTGGATCGATGAGCGCTGTCGTCGTGCGGGGGGATCTTCTTGCCCTCACACTGGGCGCCGCAGGAATGAAGGTAAGCGCCTGAGCCCGCCATCGACAGAGGCCGCCCTCGACATCGTTTACTGCGTGCATGCTAACTAGTCATGTCCTCCCACTGTTAGACGGTTGCCATCGGCCGGGCGCTGGATGAGGCGTGCATCCGCGAGCGGAGGGAGCTGGAGGAACAGCTTCGCGCTGCCGACGAGGCTCATGCCACGAAGGACGGACGCATCTACGTATTAGAGGCGGAAGTCCGCGCGGTGGCGGCGGCGCAACGTGCTGCCGAAGAGGCCCAGCGTGCCGCAGCAGAGGAGCGTGCTGGCTTGCTTGGGCAAATCGGCGCGCTGGAGGAGGAGAAAGCCCAGCTTATCATGGCCCAGGAGGAGAAGAACCAAGCTCTGGGCGACGCGTCCGTGGTGGCGTGGAGGGCCATAGGGTCGTTGGAGGGGCCCCCCCGGGACCTTTCCATCGTCGTGCCGGACCTTACCCACAACACCGCGGATGTGGCACAGTCATTGGCTCGGATTAAGGAGGGCTCGAGCCTGGCGCTCTGTAACAGCCCAGCTGTCTATGTAAAAAAAATTATTTGATTTAAAAACAAAAGAATTACTTTTATTGCTTAAATCTATGAAAATTTAATTGCATAAACTAATGTTTTAAAAGAGGCTTTTGTTGTGAAAAATAATTTAAAAGAAAATCTTATGCTTTATTAATAAAAGGGTATTTGAAATTCTGCATAAAACCAATTCAATTTAATTAATTGAACCATTTGGAATTTATTGGTTTTCCTGGATTTTATTCCAAGCCCTGATTTGAGAAAAGCTAAAATTTTTGTTTCATAAAAGCCAAAATAAAAGTATTTCAGTTTATAACGGTCAAAATAAATGCTTTTCATTTTACTGAAGTCAAATATGTAATTATAATTATTTTCAGGAATTTATAAAGATTTAAAACTGTCCTTTGAAAGTCAAATTGTGTTTCTAGAAAATCTAAGTACTAAAATGGGTTGAAAATATTTTTATTAAGTCAAAAATCATTCGAGATGATTCTCTAAATTTTTCTGGAATTTTTAAAATTTATTTAGTATTTTTCTGAGCTTTTTAAAACCTCCAAAGCTTTTCTGAAAATCTGGAGAAGAAAATAAATCCCAAAACCCTTTTGGGCTGACACGTGGAGCGTTCGGATGAATCCCCGCCGCCGGAGCCAATCGCCACCGTCCGTCCTCACTTCCCGCCTCCCTCTTCTCTTCGGGCGACAAGTGTCGTGCATCGGTCTCAAGTCCCGCGGCCCGGTCTAATCCTCACCGCCCGCTGCCCCTTACCCGTTCGGCCGCCCTACCCTCTCCTCTGGCCGACGCGTGGCAAACATCTGAGCCGTCCGTCGTTGTCGGATTAAACCTCCACCACCCGCTCCCACTTACCCCTTCGGCACCCCCCTTAAACGGCTCGGATTTAATCGTCGTAGCCCGATTGAGTCTCGGCCGTTGACACTCACTTACCCCTTCGAATGTCATCTAACGGCCCGATCTTCTCCCTTGCGCCACGTGCCTCGCATCTGACCGCTGCCATTCCCTTCCCTCTTTTCCTCTCTCACCGACCGGTGGAGCCCGCCTGCAAGATCCTCCTTCCCCGCCCTCTCCTTCCTCCCGCGAACACCGCCGCCGCCATTAAAGCTTAAAACCGAAGCTTTTAAACTTCGGTTTCTTCCGCCAATTGCGCCCGAGAAGGTGCGCATTCACTTCCTGCGTTACTGCCGCACCCGAAACACCCCTTGTTCCCTCCATTACTCCACGAATTGCTCAAATCGTGCATGGGACCGTTACAGCTCTGGCGAGCTATTACTCCCCGTGCGCCCCCCTCGGCCTATATAAGCCCTTACCCGAGCTCTCCACGTCGCACCTTTCCCCCACTCCTATTGCAGTCGAGAAGGACTGTAGCTCCGCCGCCCAGTGCGCCTTCCCTCTCCTTCGCTGCCGAAGCACCGGCGAGCAAATGCCGCTGCCTCGAGTCTCCCCATGCCACACCGCCTCCACCCCGAGCTCCAGTGAGGCGAGGCGCATCTCCTCCACCACTTCCTCGAGCTCCTCCGTTGTCGAAAGCTCCTCGCCGCCGATCACCTCCTCCGACCGCCGCCCTTTGCCGTCGGCCGTCCTCTCCGGTCACCTCCAGGCCCCGTACGAGGTACCCCTGAATTCCCCTCCCCTCCCTCTCGCTTTTGCGCGCACCGGAAGGCGCTGCCGCCCGTCGGAGCGCCGGCGACCTTCGGGTCCCGCGCCTCCCCCTCCGGCTGGCCATGCCACATCAGCAGCCGAGCCTCCGTGGCGGCTGCGTGGCAGCCAGGTGGTGGCCAGTTAGGCGCCCCGCCTCGGCCACGCAAGCGCCCGGCCGCCACGTCAATTGGCCATGCCTCGTCAGCAATTCGAGCATGCGTGGCAGCCACGTGGCGCATACGTGGTGGCCACGTCACCCGAAAACCCACCACGCCATCGTCACCTCACGCCCGGTCAGCCGCGTGCCACCTCACCCTCCCTCGGGTCCATATACCCGGTTCACCAAACACCGGCCCCACATGTCAGCCTCACTTCAATTTTTTAAATTTCCAGGGCTGACGTCAGCTGACGTCATAAACCTGATTTTTCCGTTAAAAATAATTCGGCCGAAATGTAATGATGGTGCTGACGTCATAATCTCATTTTTCCTTTAGAAAATTAATTCGGGAAAATTTCCTGCTAACGTCATAAATGTTTTTCAGTATAAAATTAATTCCAGAAAATGTCTCTTTTTCTTTTTATTTCATTAGAACTTTAGAAGGCCATAACTTCTTCTTTTTAACTCCAAATTGACCCATTCAAGTTTCTAAAATTTTCTAAAATCGTGAACTTTCCATTTCTGGCATTATTTTGAAAATTTGAATTTTATTTAAATTTTGTTTTGAATATTTTTGGTAATCCCAAGATTTAATTTTTAAATTATAATTTCCAATTCTTTAAAGCCTCAATTCCTTTCCAAAATTGTTAGTTCACATCCAAAAATTCAAAATTTTGTCTCCCAGTATATATATTATAATTTTGGAGTTTATTTGGATTTTGTTGGATTTTCGTTTGAATTTCTTTTGTTGTGGTTCTTCGCGTTTAGATTACGACGATTCGGGAGAGTACGACTTCGGCATTTCGCAGCAAGACTTCGAGCAAGGCAAGTTACACCTTTGACCATGTTGAACCTAATATTTTTAAATTTATTTATGTTATTTTACTGTATATGCATGCGTACTTCTATTCAAATTTAATTTAAATTCAGTTTAAATGTCAGATATACCCATGATCCTTTGAATATGGCCAATTTGAATCTCGAATTCATACACCTTGTCACCCTAGGTAAAAACTAGTTAGTACCATAGTATTGACTAAAAATTTTATAGAAATACTTAGCCTGGCTTAGTATGATTTTTGGTGGGATCATCTGTATCACATAAAATGATGATTTGAAAATGAGTACTTGACTTCGGTGAGTCAAGGATGATTTATGAAAATGGTTTCAAAATAAAAATGAAAATATATAATTTGGACCTAGGCTAATGGTTAGGTGGTGGGTGACGGCATGCCTCGTGTTTGGTGACACCTGGTTGATTGTCGTGCATGTGGGTATGTGGATTGAGCCTAAGTCAAATTAAGGACTTGTCTGTGAGCTACTATTGCAAAGCCGCACCGTACTGCCACAAGTCCGGTATAGGACGGACCTGGCTAAGTAAATTTTGAAGTTCCAAATAAAGTTTCGCTATAGGCTGAATGTGAGCGTGGCGTAGGCCGCGAGAAGTCTCACATGGCACCAGAGAGGGGTCCAACTCGTGGATTCAAGTTGTGGTGAAACCTTAGTGGCGGCTGACTGTTTTGGCTACGGATCATTGTAACGACCTTGTCATGATCTCCTCGCCGCACACCAAAAGGAAGTGTGCTTATCCGGTGGCAATATGGGACGATCATGTCTTGTGGGTAAAGCTGTACAACCTCTGCAGAGTGTATTCACGGGCAAGCTGGGTAAAGTTTTTCGTGGATTAGGCTTTGATTTTTAAAATGGTTTCTGAAAAAAGGGCTTATGGATGGATGGATGGAATCCATGATTAGGTGGGATACCTGTGAATAAGTTGGTGTTTAGTCGGAGCCTGCACTAACAATATGAATCTGTAAGAGATTTTGAAAAATATATGTATAGATGGAATCCATGTGAAATCTTTTGAAAAGATGGACCAGGTGGAATACCTGTGACTAGGTTAGTGTTTGGTCGGAGCCTGCACTAACGCTATTATTTTGTTAAATTATTATTTCTATCTACTGTATAAAATTCAGCTTTTGCACTTATGTTATTGTATTTAAATTCAGTACTGCTTTTCGCGCAAATAAACTTATTAAGCCTCCTTTGTTATCCCTATGCATGCATTCACTCTGTTAAAACTCCTGGTGTAACTTGTGTAAGTACTTTACGTGCTTACCTTGGGAGTACTTTGTATACTCACCTTGCTAAAATCTGTTGCCAGAGGATGACGTCAACAACTTCGGTGAGGATGGTGACTACTAGGCCACGTCTTACAGTCATTCGCCTGTGGGCAGGCAGGATGGGATGTACCTCTACGCTTTAATCTTCCGTTGCTTTATTTTTGTTGGCCTTGAGCCCTTTATTTGTAAATCTTGGCCTTCAGGCCGTACCTTTGCTATATTAATAAAGTGGGATTATTTTGCATGATATGTATCCCTGTTGACCCTGTGTGCACTAGCTTTTCCTGGGATAGTGCGATTTACACAGAGGGACTTGGAGTTGTTGCTCCGGGTCCCAACAGAGATGGTATCAGAGCAATAATGACCCTAAGACGTGACCGTAGGTTAAATAAAATGGTTGAACCCTAAGGACTTATCTTAAACAATAAATATTTTCAAAAAAAATCCTTACTTACTCTCACCTCTCAATCTTTTGTTTATTCTCATCTCTCATTCCCTCCTCATCTTTATGACATTACTAAAGAACTTATTTCTATCCCTTCTCCTGCTCAAAAATGACTTTAGATGGACAACAGTTGGGATCCACCGAATCTGCAACCTCTACAATCTTCGCCTTGAAAGATCAAGCTTTGTACCGAGAGAACCGCGAAGGATGACACCCAGGCAACCCTTGCCACTTTAGGATAAGTTGTTAAGCAGCTATTAGACGATGTTACGAGCTATCAGGTTTTCTCTTTTGTCGATAGCCGTAACTGTTACTTGGTAAAAAAAAATAAAGAAGTTTTATTGGCTCTTATTCGTTGTTTTCGTTGTTTTTCGCTGCTCTTTCTGTGTGCTTAGTTTGGGATTGTTGCAAGAAACCCCTCTCCTTCTAGTTCTCTCTCTTCCCTCTAAATCTGAAAAATCTCAGCAGATGGTGAACACAAGGAGGAACAGTATGGACAACACCAACTCCGGAGCTCAAGGGAGTCAGTCTGCTCCTGTCCCTCCACCTCCGCCAGCAGCAGGGCCGGATTGGAATCAACTGATGGCCAACCAGAACCAGCTAATCCAGTTGTTAGCTCAGACCAACAACAACCCCGCTCATCAAGTTCATCAACCGCCTGCTCAAGCCCCGCCCACCAGATTGTCGGAATTTCTGAGGATCAAACCACCGACCTTCTCAAGCAGCTCAGAGCCCATGGACGCCAACGACTGGTTAAGATCGATCGGCAAGAAACTGGATATACTACAGTGCACTGATCGGGAGCGAGTTCTGTTCGCTTCTCATCAGTTGAATGGACCCGCATCCGAATGGTGGGACACGTTCACAGCCTCGCATGCCAACCCTCAGGCTATGACCTGGAACGAGTTTGTCCAGAGCTTCCAGAAAGCTCACATCCCCACCGGCACCATGACACTGAAGAAGAAGGAGTTCCGAGCCCTTCGCCATGGAAGCCGCTCAGTCAATGAGTATTTGCAGAAGTTCAACCAACTGGCCCGTTATGCATCGGAAGATGTGGCCACAGATGAAGCCAAGCAAGAGAGATTTCTAGAGGGCCTGAATGACAGCATTTTCGTCCAACTGATCTCAAGCGACTATGCTGACTTCCACCAGCTAGTCAGCAAAGCCATTCGCCAGGAAGGCAAACATGTGGAAATGGAGAACAGGAAGCGAAGAATGGCCGATCAAAAGTTTAACTCTAGAGGTTACCCCAAGGCTTGCAGCACACGTCCCCAAGTGAGCAAGTTCAGGCCACAAAACGGTGACTTCAAGCCAGCAGTCAGCCACCCACCTTTTCAAGCCAACAATTCTCCTGCCAACGGTGACAGAACCAGAAGAGCAGCCCCACATTAGATGGAGTGACCTGTTTCTACTGCAACGAAACAGGACACTATGCGAAGGCGTGCCCCAAGAAGATTCAAGCCGCTGCTAACTCAGGAGCATCTCGAAGTCAGAACCAAGGACAACCGCTTCAGAAGCCGCAACACTTCGTCAAGGGTCATCTGAACCAGATCGCAGCTCAAGCCATACGGAGTAAGATCCAAACCTAATTCTTTGCTAGCCGTGTGAATCTCGGGGACGAGATTCTCTTTAAGGTGGGTAGTTTGTAACAGCCCAGCTGTTTATGTAAAAAAATTATTTGATTTAAAAACAAAACAATTACTTTGATTGCTTAAATCTATGAAATTTTAATTGCATAAACTTATGTTTTAAAAGAGGCTTTTTTTGTGAAAAATAATTTAAAAGAAAATCTTATGCTTTAATAATAAAAGGGTATTTGAAATTCTCCATAAAACCAATTCAATTTAATTAATTGAACCTTCTGGAATTTATTGGTTTTCCTGGATTTTATTCCAAGCCCTGATTTGAGAAAAGCTAAAATTTTTGTTTCATAAAAGCCAAAATAAAAGTATTTCAGTTTATAAAGGTCAAAATAAATGCTTTTCATTTTCCTGAAGTCAAATCTGTAATTATAATTATTTTCAGAAATTTATAAAGATTTAAAACTCTCCTTTGAAAGTCAAATTATGTTTCTACAAAATCTAAGTACTAAAATGGGTTGAAAATATTTTTATTAAGTCAAGAATCATTCCAGATGATTCTCTAAATTTTTCTGGAATTTTTAAAACTTATTTAGTATTTTTTGAGCTTTTTAAAGCCTTCAAAGCTTTTCTGAAAATCTGGAAAAGAAAATAAATCCCAAAACCCTTTTGGGCTGACACGTGGAGCGTTCGGATGAATCCCCGCCGCCGGAGCCAATCGCCACCGTTCGTCCTCACTTCCCGCCTCCCTCTTCTCTTCGGGCGACAAGTGTCGCGCATCGGTCTCAAGTCCCGTGGCCCGGTCTAATCCTCACCGCCCGCTGCCGCTTACCCCTTCGGCCGCCCTGCCCTCCCTTCTGGCCGACGCGTGGCAAACATCTGAGCCGTCCGTCGTTGTCGGATTAAACCTCCACCACCCGCTCCCACTTACCCCTTCGGCACCCCCCTTAAATGGCTCGGATTTAATCGTCGTAGCCCGATTGAGTCTCGGCTGTTGACACTCACTTACCCTTTCGAATGTCATCTAACGGCCTGATCTTCTCCCTTGCGCCACGTGCCTCGCATCCGACCGCTGCCTTTCCCTTCCCTCTTTTCCTCTCTCACCGACCGGTGGAGCGCGCCTGCAAGATCCTCCTTCCCTGCCCTCTCCTTCCTCCCGCGAACACCGCCGCCGCCATTAAAGCTTAAAACCGAAGCTTTTAAACTTCGGTTTCTTCCGCCAATTGCGCCCGAGAAGGTGCGCATTCACTTCCTCCGTTACTGCCGCACCCGAAACACCCTCACCCTTCGCCGTCGGCCGTCCTCTCCGGTCACCTCCAGGCCCCGTGCGAGGTACCCCTGAATTCCCCTCCCCTCCCTCTCGCTTTTGCGTGCACCGGTCGGCGCTGCCGCCCGCCGGAGCGCCGGTGACCTTTGGGTCCCGCGCCTCCCTCTCCGGCCGGCCGTGCCACGTCAGCGGTTGAGCCTCTGTGGCGGCTGCGTGGCAACCAGGTGGCGGCCAGTTAGGCGCCCCGCCTCGGCCACGCAAGCGCCCGGCCGCCACGTCAATTGGTCATGCCTCGTCAGCAATTTGAGCATGTGTGGCAGCCACGTGGCGCATACGTGGTGGCCACGTCACCCGAAAACCCACCACGCCATCGCCACCTCACGCCCGGTCAGCCCCGTGCCACCTCACCCTCCCTCAAGTCCATATACCCGGTTCACCAAACACCGGCCCCACATGTCAGCCTCACTTCAATTTTTTAAATTTCCAGGGCTGACGTCAGCTGACGTCATAAACCTGATTTTTCCGTTAAAAATAATTCGACCGAAATGTAATTATGGTGCTGACGTCATAATCTCAGTTTTCCTTTAGAAAATTAATTCGGGAAAATTGCCTGCTAACGTCATAAATGTTTTTCAGTATAAAATTAATTCCAGAAAATGTCTCTTTTTCTTTTTATTTCATTAGAACTTTAGAAGGCCATAACTTCTTCATTTTAACTCCAAATTGACCCATTCAAATTTCTAAATTTTTTTAAAATCGTGAACTTTCCATTTCTGGCATTATTTTGAAATTTATTTAAATTTTATGTTGAATATTTTTGGTAATCCCAAGATTTAATTTTTAAATTATAATTTCCAATTCTTTAAAGCCTCAATTCCTTTCCAAAATTGTTAGTTCACATCCAAAAATTCAAAATTTTGTCTCCCAGTATATATATTATAAGTTTGGAGTTTATTTGGATTTTGTCGAATTTTCGTTTGAATTTCTTTTGTTGTGGTTCTTCGCGTTTAGATTACGACGATTCGGGAGAGTACGACTTCGGCATTTCGCAGCAAGACTTCGAGCAAGGCAAGTTACACCTTTGACCATATTGAACCTAATATTTTTAAATTTATTTATGTTGTTTTACTGTATATGCATGCGTACTTCTATTCAAATTTAATTTAAATTCAGTTTAAATGTTAGATATACCCATGATCATTTGAATATGACCAATTTGAATCTCGAATTCATACACCTTGTCACCCTAGCTAAAAACTAGTTAGTACCATAGTATTGACTAGAAATTTTATAGAAATACTTAGCCTGGCTTAGTATGATTTTTGGTGGGATCATCTGTATCACATAAAATGATGATTTGAAAATGAGTGCTTAACTTCGGTGAGTCAAGGATGATTTATGAAAATGGTTTCAAAATAAAAATAGAAATCTATGATTTGGACCTAGGCTAATGGTTAGGTGGTGAGTGCCGGCATACCTCGTGTTTGGTGACACCTGGTTGATTGTCGTGCATGTGGGTATGTGGATTGAGCCTAAGTCAAATTAAGGACTGGTCTGTGAGCTACTATTGCAAAGCCGCACCGTACTGCCACAAGTCCGGTATAGGACGGACCTGGCTAAGTAAATTATGAAGTTCCAAATATAGTTTCGCTATAGACTGAATGTGAGCGTGGCATAGGCCGCGAGAAGTCTCACATGGCACCAGGGGGCTCCAACTCGTGGATTCGAGTTGTGGTGAAATCTTAGTGGCGGCGTGACTGTTTTGGCTACGGATCATTGTAACGGTCTTGTCATGATCTCCTCGCCGCACACCAAAGGAAGTGTGCTTATCCGGTGGCAATATGGGATGATCATGTCTGGTGGGTAAAGCTGTACAAGCTCTGCAGAGTGTATAACCTATCCTGGATAGTCGTGCCCACGGTCACGGATAAGCTGGGTAAAGTTTTTCTTGGATTAGACTTTGATTTTTAAAATAGTTTCTAAAAAAAAGGGCTTATGGATGGATGGATGGAATCCATGACCAGGTGGGATACCTGTGAATAAGTTGGTGTTTGGACAGAGCCTGCACTAACAATATGAATCCATAAGAGATTTTGAAAAACATATGGATAGATGAAATCCATGTGAAATCTTTTGAAAAGATGGACCAGGTGGAATACCTGTGACTAGGTTAGTGTTTGGTCAGAGCCTGCACTAACGCTATTATTTTGTTAAATTATTATTTCTATCTACTGTATAAAATTCAGCTTTTGCACTTACGTGCCGGCCACGCCGCAGCCATGCCACTATCGCCACCACCTTCATTATACTTTAAAGGTAAGACAAGCTGCTCACTAACCTTCATTCGCACCGAATTGCAATCCCACGCGGCCGTCCCCATTGAGCTCACGCCAGTGAGCTCCAAAACTCAATCCCTTCGATAGCCTCCCTGATCCAATTCCTTATTGCCATAGCATCACCGTAGCATCGCAAGGCCATCCCCAACCTCGTTGACTCCACTTGTCACCCCTAGCCTACTAGCACTGTGCGCCACTGTCGACCATGCACAACCACCATGGATAGCCTCGCACAAGGCAAACCCAGCCAAACTGTCACTACCATTTGAACCTCATGCATTGTAGAAGGTCAAACCACCCTTGGACTAGCCAAAAACTTGTCGGAGTGCTGCCATGCCATGGCTTTGCACCTGCGAGGCACCTTCACCTCTAGCCATCTATAGCACCCCTTTGACCATACGTATACTCAAAATGGGTTACTTAGGTCCCACTTACCCTAACCGCACTACCGCTTGGTGTCGATTGCCCTCGCTGTTGCTCAATCACCGTGACCATCGTCCTCCCTTGCTCGAGTGTCCATGGGCATAAGTTCAAGCTAGTTGGGCCTCGTGCCATGCAGGACAAGCAATTGGTGCAGCCAAATTGGCCCAAAACAATGCAAGCCCAATAGGCCAAGTGGGCAAAGCCGATTAGTCAAAGCCCAACACTGTTGACCTCCAATCCAATATTGTTCATGGCCTAAACACATTACTGTTTAGCCCTCTTAAACTAGTTCAAACCCATTAATGTTCTCCAACCCAACTCGTAAGGTATAGTGTCAACCTATTACTATTTACTGATCCATTACTATTTATCTAAAACCCATTAAGCATGTTTATATCCATTTTGACCATCTCGAGCCCATTTAAACTATTTTTAGCTCTATTTGGATCACCCAAGCTTCGTTTAAACCCTAACCATCAAAACTCGTCGATGTTTAGCCATTTTCCAGTTTTTACTTCTTTTCTTTTAGTTGTCCTAGCTCGTATTTTTTTGAGCACATATTTTTTTTATTCCCTTGTGATAGCATCCATATTCACTGAGTAGTCCATTGTTGGAGTAGATCAAGACGCAGGAGACTTAGACCATGTTGAAGGGTTTGAACAGGAAAGCAACTCACCTGTTTTGATCATATTACTCCTATATTATTTAATATTCATTACTTTTATTATCATTATTTGTGCACTGCTATTTATTTAAAATAATAGTTTGTATTGACATGATAATTAATTAGATCCTACTACTGAAAAAGTCATGTTTAACTTGAAGGTCATATTCACCTTGATAGCCTTGATAATTAATTACTATATAATTAATCATTAGTACATTAGATAATCAAATGTTTTATCTACACTACTAGGAATATTTTGGTGTTTTGCCAATAAACTTTAAAATGCTAGTAGGATTGAGGCTAGTTGGTAGGAAGCCACTAGATGGTTAGAGCCCATGACCTCACTATAGAGTGGAGGCTTTGTTATGAATTGGTTGTACTATGGTGGAATGCACCTGGTATGTGGTTGATGGCCTAATTTGAGAAAAGCAAGGACTAGAACTTTAGGTTGAGTAAAGGATATATAAATCGCTTAACCACATGTTTGACTAGTTAAATGTGGTCTAGTACACTGCTCAATTCGATCAAATGTCTTTAGGAAAGCAAGATATTCTAGAATTTTGGGATAGCCCACGAAAAGGGGTGAGATGGAAGTGAGACTGGTAAAGTCACCTATCATTCTTCACAACGGTAGACCCACTCAACATTGGGTCGCAATTTCTTGCATTGGCCCATGGATTCTCGATAAAGATTGAGTGGTCTTGAGCCTACCGGGTAGAGGCTAGAAAGAATAAAGCAGTGAACGTCCTTGTTATCTTAACGTAGTCACACGCTAATATGTTGTGTGTATATTGCATGATGTTGTGAGTTTGAGAAATCTTGTGGATAAAGTCAGGCTACTCTGTAAAGTAAGATATTTAGTATTCAGATACACCATACTCCCGATAAATAAAACTGCGTTTAATGGGTTAATTCAATAACAAGGCATGAGTTGTATTGGTATGATTTTAAAAGTTGGTAATAAGTTGGTTAAACCCCCTTTTCTCATAAGAAGATAATGTTTTGCTCTTGATGTTAAAAAGTGTTTACAAATAAATTGCATCTACAATCATAATAATGAAACCATCACATCCTATTTCATTGGAACACTGGCAAGTAGTTAATTAGCATTTTCTGTAAAACTTGTTAAGTACGGTTATACTTATACTTGCTAAAATATCAACAAAAGAAATGTGGGAAGACAATGAAGAGTCTTTCAAGGAAGACTTTGATGATTCTCTAGTAAGAGCAGATTTTTGGTTTTAGGTCTCACCTATACTCAGGCACACATGTGGATTTTTTTAGAAGTTACTTTATAATGTAATATAAACTTTGGGCTTGGATGCCCTCATATGTAAACTTGGCTGATATGCCATAATCTCCTATAATAAATTTGGCTTTTATAAATAAAGAGTATGTTTAATGCTCATTCAACTACAGTACTTTGCAGCTAAATATCCTGGATAATTATGGAAAAATCCACGGCCTCAGAAATATGTTCGTTACAGGGCCTCAATCGAGGACGCGTATCATGTACACATTTTTATGGAGAACAACGAATGGGTCTGCAGAGTTCACACCATTATTCGTCCAACATCGTTTCTTCAGAGTTCACACTGGACAGATAAGAGTCTAATTAATCGGTAATGTACCCTATCCATATCTTCTTTATGTTCTAATCAAATTTAAAGTTGACTGTTTGCAAGAATCTTGCAACACAAGGCACTTTAACTTATCATGTTTGGATCAATATACAACGCATGCAAAGTATCTTCAGGGTGCATTTGCTAGTTTTCGAAAAAGAACAAAAAAATAATAATGGCGATGCCAAGCTTCGTATGATAAGTTCTACAATTTGATCAAATTTGACGCAACAACTCATCATAGAATTGGAGAACCAAATAGACAAATCCGGCAGAAAATTGGCCAAAACTCTAAAATTGGAATATTGCTTTACGAGAGTAGGTTGTACTAAGTTCCTCCAAAAGAGTAGCTTATACTTGGATACCAAACCACGACATTGTCCTTTCTCAGGAAGATTCAGTTGAGCCATCTTAATACACCGCTCATTTCAGTTTAAAACTAGTTTCTATTTCTGATTTCTGTTTTTTTCACTATTCAGTAATTTCGCCTTTTTCTAGATTTTTTAGAATTTTTAAGCTTTTTTTGCATTTTCTTTTTTTTCTATATACTTTTACATTATCTGTGATGGGCTAACATGTTTTTTTATATTTTTAGTTTTTTTAAATTTAATTATGCCAAATAAGTCAACTCAGCTACAGTAAAAAATAATCTAAGTACAGTAAAAACAGTCATAAGCCAACGCCATTCCGAATACCCCTCGGGCTTAACTTGCGATAAATTACAAGTTTAAATCCCGAAAATACCACAATTAAATCTAGTTAGTAAGACTCCGACACAGCCTGTAAGCTGTAGCTAGACAACACATGCATGTCTAACTAGTTGTACTAGCCATTGGTTGACAAGCTTGATGTTACCTAGTTTTTTACGGTTTATAGTTTTATCTAAATAAATAAATTAATCTATTTTTTATTATTATTTTAAAGTAATTTACGAGGATAGTCTTTTTAAAATAGTTTATTGATTTATTAGCATTCGATTCGTTCGTATAAATACTTATATTAATACTAAATGTCATCGGTCATAGCCATAAACCAGATGCCAAATACGATTGATGAACTGAAAGCGCCGTAAGAATATTAATGGGGGTGATCGGAATAGCGATGGCTTTTGGCTTTTGGCTGAAAAAACACTGTAGCTGGCTAAAAAAACACTGTAGCTGAGTTAGTGGATAGTGTAGTGAATAGTAAAAAAAAAGCTGAAGCTAGAAGCTGAAGCCGAAAAAAACCGAAACGATCACCCCCTAACCATCTAGTGTACCACTGCTAATATCATTAAGCAAGCTAGGTCAATCAGTCCACGGAAAACTAATGCCCACGAGCTGCACAAGGCCGCAAAAAGCTACGCATCCAACCAGCAACTTTCCTGTCCAGGCAGCACGTGTACACATCTCAGTGCTCGTCACCAGCATCAGATTGTCAAATCAATCTTTGCGGTTGCAAGGTCAGGATCTGCAAACCAAGGGCGTTCATTTTAGTGATGTTTTTTGATTTTTAGTTAAAATTTTATTGTAGTTAATTTTTTTTAACGGTAGTTGATTTGATTTTTTGGTATAATTAATTTTTTAAAAAATATAAAAATAGAAAAAATATGAGATAATATAAAGGAACACGAGAAAAAAAGAAAATACAAAAAACCTAAAATATCTTAAAAAATTTAGAAAAAAAATAAAATACTAAATAGTGAAAAAAAACAAAAACTAGAAATAGAAGTAAAAAAAAACCGAAACGAGCGGAGCCTAAGCAAAAGAGTGGAGAGCTCAAGTAACATGTTGCGGGGGAGGTGAGGTCGCTCTCCGTATAACGTAATAAGTTCTGCACGTAGGGGCCCAAATGGAAATAACAATTAGGGAGAAGATTATCCTGGGGATTGTACCGTGATCCATGCTGAAAATGACACTGTCGATGTACTGTGCCTGTGTAATTCATGCTTGATATTTTTGTTTTTGCTTGTGGATGAGGGAGAGCACAACAGTGTTACTGGTCTATGATCATTTAGCACATGACAATACTTTTATCATCGTCTTAGTTGGCGATCACAAACCAACCGAGATATTTTTGCTCGCCTATTCCAAAACTTTCACCAACAACTGCATATGATAATTCATGCAACACCTTCAACGAGAAGACTACGCATCATATGCTTGGAGAATAAGGCCAATCATCACGGAGGTTAAGGGCCGTTCATTTCGACTTTAGCTAAGTCAAAAGTTAAAAGGAACGTATTAACTTCTTAATTTCAGTTTTTTTATTCTTTATTTTTTATATTATCTATAGAAATATAACAATTTTTTTATTTTTTTCTTTAATTAAATAACTCAGAACATCTAATATAATTTTAGTTAAAAGTTAATAGTTAAAAATTAGAATCTATCAAAAAGTCGAAATGAATGACATCTAAGAATATGCAAGATCTCTCTGACGTCAAATTTATCCATCAACCAAAACACAGCTCACCAAAATAGCTGACCGCTCAACGATGGATGAAGCCAGCGATTGCGTCTGGCGATCGCTTTTTTTTTCACTGTAGTGTTTTTTATCATTTTATTCTTTTTTTTGTTTTTAGGTTTTTTTGTGATTTGTTTTTTCTTGTATTCCTTTGTATTGTCCATGATAAACAAACATGTTGCTTCTATTTTTAAATTTAATTATATCCAATAAACCAACTCAGCTACAGTAAAAAAAATAAATCAACTACAATAAAATTTCAGTTAAAAATCATAAACCATCACTATTCCAAATAACCCCTAACAACCATTGTAACATCCTCTCTGGTAACGATTTCCCAAATGAAGGACGACCACAGGCTGGGCAGGAATCTGTAAAATCATACAAGCAAAGGCATCAAGCCGGCCTTTTTGCCTTAAAAAAAAGCACCTGCAATTCATTTCTCCCTTGCAGGTTAGCTGTGTGCTAGAAGGACCAAAGTGTCACTGTTCTCTGTTATCTTCGTCTACACTAACTCCACTTTGTAAGTTTTTGTGGTGTGCTATACATACAAAATAAAACGGCATGTGAGATCTAATTCTTGTAATGTATGCTCAAGTTTTTAGTATATTCTGTTAGAATACAGGTAGACTATACTAGTGTAAATTAAAATTTCTATAATATAAACCAAGAAGTCATACAAGTAAGAGATCATAGATCATTACCACTAGATGCGCAGTACAGCCCTCAAATATATATAAAAATCATATTGAACGAACCTATATAGTGCTTATATACCGATCCTTTTGCCTTATAATACCAGATCGAACTCAAGGTAAGAACGTGTCATCCTATGATAGTTCGATTATTCACTCGAACCTATAGTGGATTACTCAGTTATGATTAACTCTTCAACCACATTCGGTATGGTCATGCATTTTCTTAATCCAATCACATCAAGGGGTCCAGATATATCTCTCTTGTTATATAGAAGGGGCAAATTTCATCAATCAATACATATGTTTATCTGTAAATTATAATAGTCCCACATAATAATATAAGATCAGGAATAATTTATAATAACATTAAAACATAAATAAAGAGTTTCACGAATAAGTTACATACTTGTTGACCAATATAAAAGATATTTATTCAAGAGATAAAATAATATATTATTCAAAAGATCATAAGCATAAAAATGATACGATCATCTACATAATTACTTCTAGAATATATCACTAACATACTCTTCTTAATTATCCAACATATCTCAAAAGCTCGTGGAGCCTATATAGACATCGCTGGTGCCTATGTCCATCCGCCACTGGTTAACCCCTGGTAAACGTATCCTTCTAGAACAAGAGATCTTAGCCCAAATCACCCTTCGGAACTAGTTGGGATGGTGGTTTTTATGTGCTATTCCCATGTAATATGTGGATTGGTTATTACTTCACACGTATAAAGCGCAAAAGGTTCAGAAAATTCCAAGAAAAACTAAAACAAAGTTATCCTGAGAGTAGGCAAGAAAGGCAGCTGGTTTTTGAAAATCCTTAGGGTTTAGGAGTTGTTCTTTTTTTTTAAAAAAAAAAACTTGTTTGGAGGCTAACAATTTTTGTTAAATAACCCTTTTGTCAACAGTATTTTGAAATAACCTCCAGCATAACTTATTTAAAAAAAAAACCCTGCTTGCCATGCCAATCTTTGGTGTCATGACAAATGAATGTTGTTACATGACAGATAGACATTGCCATACCATCGATAGTGGCGTGGCCATAGGGTTATTTTTGAAAATAAGTTAGGCATGGTTAATTCTTCAATTATTGTTAAAAAGGGTCAAATGGTAAAAAAAAAAACTTGGAGCACTGCATGTCTCATGCTGATCTTAAACTGTTCCGGTGCGAGGATATCTGCCGTTGTGTCTAATTAAGTGATATGATGCCCTTATCATTCTAAGTTTCCAACCCTCGACGCCAGCTTGCTCCCGATTAATTTTCGTAAAAAATCTTTGGTAAAATTACCAATTAAATAATGTTTTGCGTTCTTTACCACACGAAAAGTATGAAATAATTAGCTGCAAAATTATCCACAAACAAGCTGATAGTCTCCCGAGTGTAGGGGTGCAAACAAAGTAAATAATTTCCATATGAATGATTGATCGAAGATTCGCGGAGCGAATATGGAAAGAGAAAACGGATATCTGGTACCATTTGTGTCTGACTCTGAGGAAAAAAATGGAATAGGAGATGGAATGAATGATATTCATCCGTATATATTTGTATGTCAAGTGATATGAGGAAGTCTATTGTGTCTTCACTCAGGAACAAGATGACATATAGACCGATTGTTACATCTAAACAGGCAAAAAATATTGGGTGCTTTTTTTCGATATCTTGATTATTAGTTTATCTGTGTTTACTCTGATTGCACCTTAATATTCAATATTCTGTGTAGAGATCCAAAGCAGCGGATAATATTTTTGTTCGATCAATCTTTGAAGATTTACGAAACAAATATGGAATGTGAAAATAGGTATCTAATATTATCTATGTCTAGCTCTTATTTAAAAAAATATATAATATATAATATAAAATAAATGATATCTATTAAATGCTCCAATTACACCCTACCCGAGTAGGCCGAGCTGGCTATATTACCCGGTGCCGGCCGCGTGCCGTTGGCCGCATCCAGCCTTCTCGCTCCCTCTCCTCGACCTGTCTGTCTGTCTCCATCCCGCGGCTGAAAAACCAACAAACCGCTTGCCATGGCGGCGGCGAAGGAGGTGATCGGGAAGCTCAACGTCCGCGTGGTGCGGGGCTCCAACCTCGCCATCTGCGACCCGCTCACCCACACCAGCGACCCCTACGTCGTCCTCTGCTACGGCTCCCAGGTCGATTGCCCCCTCTTACCTCCTCCGTACGTCCCAATCTCTATTATTTTCTTTCCCTCGCATTGCTTGGATCTGTCCCGTGACCGAAGAGCCGTCTGTCGCCACGCGCCGGTGACCACTGCATCCTACACACGCGTAGGCCATGACCAGCACGGCATTTTGAGGATCGGGGTCGGGGAGGGCGGCGATCTCCTCCGATCTCCTTTTGTGGAGCCCTCCAGAACCAAGAAATGGTGTCTGAGTCGTGAATCGTGCATTCGTACTTGTGTGCTCACGAGATGTTCGATAAAAGAACGTGCTTGCGGCTTTTCATGGCCCAGATACTATTCGTTGCCGTTTCATTCTAGGTTCTTGTATCGGTTCTCTGTCTGGAGATTGGATAGCCATCGGCAGGGTCTCTGTTTAGCTGAACTAGATGCCATATATTCTGCTAGGGTTCAGATGTTAGATAAGTACCAAATCCTGCGATAAGTTCACCTTGAAATGAGAAAACTATGATGCATATCTACTTAACTAAGGATGAATCATGTAACAACTATGCGCACCGGTAAAATAAGCAGTGCCTTTTTTTATTCCTATACTATGATCAGAATGGCACATTCTTCAGAGAAATGGTGTGTTTGTCGGTAACCCATGATGTTTAGCTAACAAGACTTTCTTAATTTCCTTTGCGTTATTCACAATTGTCAATTTCTGAGATAAATCATGGAGTATCGTACTTTTTAGTTGAAGTATGTGTTATCGAGGACTTAGCCCATTGTTGCTGCACTGCACGATTACCAATTCAAAGCCTACTATAATGCACTCAATAGTCTTGCAGGAAGAGGTCTTGCTCTATTTTATTCCCTTATGGAATTGCTTGTTTGCCTTTGATGGAACGGTTGAACGCCACGAATTTCACGCAGTAGCTTTTTTCATATAGTGAACACTGAGTAGCACACCATAGTCTTGATGATGACTTCTTGTCAGTTTAATATTACGCACTCTTGATTACACCGTAGTTTCTACAGTTGACTTCAGGTTCTGCGACATGGATGCCCATCCAAATTTCACTGTTACTACTAATTCCATTCCGTATTTATGTCATTGAAGTTTTCTTTTTCTCATGGCACAGAAGGTGAAGAGTAGTGTCCAGAAGAAGAATCCCAATCCAGTATGGAATGAAGTACTGCAGCTTGCCATCACAGATCCTACGAAGCCAGTCAAACTTGTAAGTTTGCTATTTGAATTTCTTCATCACAGTGATCTTTCCAAAAACTACATGGGCATAGAGATGTATTTTGATGTTTCACTCTTCAGAGAGAGAGAGAGAGAGAGAGAGAGAGAGAGAGAGAGAGAGAGAGAGAGAGAGAGAGAGGGAGGGAGGGAGGGAGGGAGGGAGGGAGGGAGGGAGCGAGAGAGAGAGAGAGAGAGAGAGAGAGAGAGAGAGACATGAACACAAAAATTATTCTTAAGAAAATCATGAATAGATAGGGGACCATTTCCATCATAGGTCCATGGATGGTTGGTGCAGCTACGAACTGAGCACTTATGTTTCCAGCTGTGAAACGACCAGGAAAAGAATTCTTGATTTCTGAATTGCTAATAATACACAGGAGGTTTTCGACGAGGACAAATTCACAGCAGATGACAGCATGGGCGTGGCTGAGTTCAACGTAATTGACATCTATGATGCTGCAAAGCTGGATCTAAAGCATGCCTCTGACGGGACCAGGATCAAGACAATCTACCCAGTTGGTGTAAACTACCTTGGCAGTGAGAGCCATGTTTCATGGAAGAATGGCAAGGTCGTCCAAGACTTGATTCTGAAGCTGAAGGGTGTTGACAGTGGCTTGATCGT
The DNA here is from genome assembly GCA_036346265.1 of Melocanna baccifera. NCBI lineage: Eukaryota > Viridiplantae > Streptophyta > Magnoliopsida > Poales > Poaceae > Melocanna > Melocanna baccifera. The sequence continues at coordinate 14,721,162 of CM070695.1, forward strand.
GCTGCAGCTGGAGTGGGTTCACGTCCCAGGTGTTAAGCTGTAAGCCGTGTCTGAATGAGGGCCATCACGACGGGTTTGGAGCTGCAGCTTTAGTTGGTTCCCGTTCCCAGTGTCACATAGTAAACTATGTGTGGATATGGTTATTTGCAGTGTATGTGTGATGTGTACGCTGTTGATTTGAGCGTCATGTTCTCGTTTGCATCTTTCCTGTACTTTCTTGGTGTGGTTGTGAGAGACTATGTACAAGGTAAGGTCTAATATATGTTTATGATGAATAATTGGTACTTTAGTTGAGTTGAGTTTAAATTTTGCAATAATTTTAAAAAATTCAGATTTCAGATTGTGCTGTTAGATTTCAGGTGGTTTGGCTAGCTGATAGTTAGCGGTCTGATCGACTGATGGATGATGATCTGATCACCATAGGGCAAGCGGTCAAACTGTTTATGGGTCTTTGGAAAATTAAATACCAAACACTTGTTGCCGCTCTAATTCAGAGCTGGAGCTAAAACTAGATAGAGTTTAACCAAAATTCTAGAGAGAGTGTTTTCTGGTACAGTTAGCGGCCTAACTGATATAGTGTTGGTGGTCAGATTGGCTCCAGCGGTCTGATTGGCTTGGTAATGGCGATTAGACCGGCTATTGGCAAATTGGTTTGGTTTAGTTAGGATCAGCAGTGATTGAGTGTGTGCATGGTATAGGTGTCATGTGATGGTTGTCTTGCATTGCATTGTGCAAGGTTTTAACTAACGTGAGTCAAATATATGGAACTTGTACTCGAGATGGTTGCTTAATCTTTGAATGTACATGTGGTTTAGCGAGTGTTAGCGGTTGACAATAATGGACCAGAATTAGGCGGGGGAGTTAAGGTTCGAGTGGTCGTGTAAATCCGAACAAGGCTACGTGGCTCAAGTAGGAAACACAGAGAAGGCAAAGATCGTGAAGATGCGAGTTTGTGCATATGGTGCGCCAAGTGACGAGGTCGTTGTACGTAGAGATGGTTTAGGGGAGTCTGAATGCGTGAAGACGAGATAGCTAGTCATTGGAAACTACGGGATATGTGTCAAAGCATATGAATATGTTTTGAGGTGAGGTGTAGGTGAAGACGGAGTCAAGGGAAAATGTTTGGAAGCTTCATCAAGAGTATTTTGGTAGGTTGCTATATACCAGGTTGGTGCCTTGTTTAAAACCATGGTATGAAGAGGAATAAAGGATGAATAGTTTAGGTCAACGAGAGTTATAATTGATAAGTGAATCAGTCACTACAGAATTAGCAGGTTGAATCTTGTAAATGCTTTGAGAAGCATGCGTGAGTGTGTAAAACCCATGTTAGTGCGGTTGAAGGGTTACCCCGTAAGCTTAATAGGTTAGACCTATTAGTGTTATTGCTGGTTATTTAGAGGGGAGGAGAGGATATGGTAGATCTAAGAATTCTAAGTTTTAGTTTTTGATCTACCACTTTGTGTCCATCTTTGGTTGTTAGAATGGAAATAGTGGTGTTTTGGTTGCACATTGTAATTATCCATGAGTGTGTAAACCATATCCTCCACTAAAATAGATAAAAGGTTTGTCTCAATTATGTTCTTGTTTGTATTCTTGTCTGGTTTTGCTTATTCCTAAATTAGATTTGTGATTTCGGGTTAATTGAAGTTCTAGCCCAATCTCTTGCTTAAATTACTTTGTTAGAACATATGAGAATAGATCTAGAAGTTCTCATACTTTATAGCCTCATGAAAAAGGAGTAATTTAATTTTTAGGGTTTTGGGTGTTCTTATGAATTGGATTTGATTCTCTTCAATTTAGTGAACTCAAGCCGATCAACCTTGTGATTCTTGATTAGTGTAGGTTCTATTGTCTTGAATAAGTCTCATGCAAATTTTGAAAGTATTTGGATGAGAATTGGATAAGTTCTTAAGATTTTAACTTTCGATCTGAGAGGTTTTCAGGTCTGGGACACAGAGGACCGGTCAAACCGGCCCTAGACCTGCAGCCTCTCAATGGCGGTGGTCTCATCAGGTCTATGTAATAGCTGTTGATTTTGTTGGTTCTTATCTTTAGTTTAGCGTAGTTGGTGTAATTTGAACTTAGTGATTATTATAGTCACTTGAGTGAAGATTTTGAATGCCTTAGGGAAAATAGTTTCGAAAATTATTTACCTCTTTTGATTGGCGTTGTATGTTGTGAAGTTTTGTGTTTCAACAATAAGAAACACCTTGTTCAGGTCAGCTGGAGTTAGGTGTAAATTAAGAATTTTCAGAGCTTAAATAGAAGGGTATTCGGATCAGGTGTTCATTGGTTTGCATAAATTTTCAGTTTGATCCTGTAAACGTGTTTGCTGGCTCCTATCATATTTTTCCTGAAGAGAATGAAGGATGTTCATTGAAAACCGAGGTTTACATGAGGGATGTCCAAATTTTCTTTTAACATGAAGAAATTGGTCAATTTGAAGACTGAAATGATTTGTCTCATAGTACCATGCAATGCATAACCTCGTTACTAACATCAAGTTACATATAGTTTTTGGAGAGTTCACTGATAAAGCTTCATTTGGAACTTGGAATTTGTTCCCCGGATTCCTACCGGAAGTAAAATGTTTCTTGTGAAATTAATTTTTTTTCCTGAAATTCTTGTGAACGGTTCAAGTCTATGACACATGAAACGAACGAATATCTCCAAACACATTCAGAATTTTTCACAAAAACTACTAGAACATGTCCCGAGGGAGGGAGAGGGGGGGACGAGGTCATCTGGAAGCTGAGGACATCACTTTCGTGTATATAATCAACATTCCTCATAATAAATCTAAATATATACACTTGCGAGGTCCAATCATAAGAGCTCACGTACGTCAATTGAACTATCAGGTAACTTCATTTCTAGAAGAGCATTTTGTTTCTAATAAGAATATGCTGCTACCTAATGCATGCGTGTTCTTTTAATCAGGAACCTAGGAGCTGATCACGAAGGAAAGCATGCGCAACTCAATTCGGCCTCCAGAGACAGTATCGACTTCAAATAAGCATAACTTTGACATACAGACTCCGTTTGAGCTTCACAAGTACTTGATTGAAAACTTATCTCACCCTCTTTTCAACGGATCTAACCCATCTCAAAACTCCTTTTGAGCGCGCCACAATTAGCAAAATAGCCTGCTGCTATCTCTGATTCTGAAACGGACTGGGGTTGCGCTACCTTCACTTAGGCCCATGGGCCTTGTAAGCCTAAGGGCGTGCGCCCACCCCTAGCCGCCACCCTCTGGCCATCATCCTCATATAGTCTCATGTGTGCTACACTTTAGATTTGGGTTTTGTTAGATTGAAGTTTAGCTTTTCCTACTTTATACATTGTCCTCTTGTTCGACGAGTACAACAACGATATTATTCTTTCGAACCCTACTTTTCAATACAATTCTTAATTCCTATTCATAATTTCAGATTGCTTATCTATCATGTTCTTGCATGTTCTTCGATTGCCTGTAGGAATTGATCTTCGTGATCAGGTCGATCGTGCTTCTAGCAAGTTTGATAATAATCTTGGAGTTGGTTGAGCGATTGTTGGGCATATTGGTCTTGTATGATTGGTAGCCGAATCGTCTCCTCAAATCGAATTCTCATTCTCATCGAAAGATCGGAACACCTTCATCGCATTAGGAATAGTATCACATGGGTTGTGGGAATGGAAAAGGCACAACTTATAAGTGTGAGGGAGATCTCACCCATTGAACTAGTCTTTTTTTGGGGGGGGAGAAGACCCAATACCACTTATAACGTTATTGCTTTAGGGCTTGCATACGATAGCCCGTGGGCTTAGGTGCTGAGCCCATTTATACTTGTGGCCTAGGGAGTGAAATTTGATTGGACCTAGGCATACGGCTAGGGTCCATTCTATCGAGTGGTATCAGAGCTTAGGCACCTAATATATCTTTGGATCTCATGATTGTAGAAGTGTACAACTAATGTGTGAGGGGGGATGTTAGGAATAGTCTCACATGGGTTGTGAGAAAGGAAAATGCACAATATATAAGTGTGAGGGAGACCTCACCCATTAAACTTGTCTTTTAGGGGGAGAAGGCCCAATGCCACTTATAAGGTTGTTAATTTAGGGCTTGCATACAACAGCCCGAGGGCTTAGGTGCTAAGCCCATTTGGACGTGTAGTCCAGGGAGTGAAACCCGGTTGGATCTAGGCATACGACCAGAGTTCGTTCTGTCAAGAGAATGTTAGAAACAATGCTCAGCATGAATAGTGCTTGAATGAATAATACTCAAATGAACAGTGCTTGGATGAACAGTACTCAGAGTGAGAAGTGGTCACAAATCAGATTTTCGAGAGGAAAAATTGGGAGGACAAAACACTCATTTGCGCCACACAACAACTCACGACTTTTCTGGTTTTCTCTTTATTATATAAGATGAACAAATTACCATTACTTATAGTTTAACATATTCTAATGCTATTCAAAAGGCACTAAAAACAATCCAACATAAACTTGCATGTCTCGTTGACCATGTGCAGCTAAGTAAGACTGTAATAATGCAATCCTAAGAAACCGATGACCAGTTCTTTACAGACTAGAAAAGAAAATTGACACGACGAGATTACTCAACAAACTCCTAATGTCGTTGCTCATCACCTGACCCTGATTACACGAAGCTTGCTACACATCTCTTGGAAGTTGATGCATCCAAGTGGCTTGATCAAAACATCTGCAAGCTGCTCTTCCGTTGTTGCATAATCAACCACCATCTTCTTGCCCTCAATGCATTCTCTGATGAAATGGTAACATGTGTCTATGTGCTTGCTTCGATCATAAAAAATTAGATTCTTGCATAATGCTAGTGTGGATTTGTTATCCACCTTGAGAGTAAAATTCCTTGGCTCCTCATTCATCAACTCACTATACAATCGACTAAGCCAAACTCCTTGAATTGCGGTAGTCGTAGCAGCGATGTATTCAGCCTCACATGACAATAACACTACCACTTTCTACTTTTGGGAGTACCAACTAACCAAGCTCCTCCCAAACATATATAAGAAACTAGTTGTGTTCTTGCGATCATCGACATCTCAGCCCGATCGCTGTCACTGTACTCGATGAGCTGCAGATTTTTCTTCTCTTTCTCTTCATGGATAGAAACACCCCACATTAAGAGTACCACCAATATATCTCAAAATATGTTTCACAGCCACCTTATGTTTAGAGGTTGGGCTTTCCATGAAGCGGCTCACATAGCCAATTGTGAAAGTAATATCGGGCCTTGTGTGTACAAGATATCTTAAACTACCCACAATGCTCCTATACCAAGTAGCATCAATAGGAGAATTCTCACTTCACTCAGTTTGAGTCTTGCTTCCATGGGAACATGACATGGGTTGGACTCTTCCATCCTACTCTTCTCCAGTATCTTCTTAGAGTAAGAAGTTTGCTTCATAGTGATCTCTGCATTGCCTTGATCTACCTCTATATCCAAATAGTAGTATAGCAGACCAAGATCACTCATCTCGAACAAAGTTTTCATCTCCTTCTTGAATTTTCTGATCTCATGTGTGTGAGTTCCCATGATAATTAGATCATCAACGTGCGCACTAATCAGTAAATTGTTTGAGCTAGTACCTTTTCTGTATTTAGTAGGATTTGATGGACATTTCTTGAACCCCAGTGTTGTGAGACTACTATCCAATCTAGAGTTCCATGCCCTCGAAGCTTGGCATAGCCCGTATAGAACCTTCTAAAGTTTTATGACTTGTTCTCGTTCTCTTCATCTACAACTTGGGAGGTTGGAACACATACACCTTTTCCTCCAGTACACCATTGAGAAAAGCTAACTTGACATCCATATGATGTATCTCCCAATCTTCATATGCTACGATTGCAATGAGCAACCACACAGACTCAAGGCATGCAATCGGTGCATATGCCTCCTCAAAGTCCACTCTATACTTCTGCATGTAACCCTTTGCGATGAGCCTAGCTTTGTGTTTCATGATCTTCCCATTGGAGTCCTTCTTCACCTTATAAATCCATTTCAGGCCTATCAGTCGATGCCAGGTTGGGAGATCAATAAGGCTCCACATTTGGTTTTCTTCTATTGACTTGATCTCCTCTTTCATTGCCTGTCTCCAGACTGAGCACTTTTCTGCCTCCATATAACTTGCTAGTTCTTCTATGGACAGAAGGCTCATCTCATTGAATGCATCTACCAAACCTTGGACTGATGTATTTGCATAGATGTTGGCCAGTGTTCGGTACCGGTTTGGCTCTCTATCGATCTCTGAGGCATTGCTTGGTGGAGATGCCCATTTGACACTTGATGGTGCCGACGATGATGTCGGTATTGGGGTGGACTTGTTGCACGCGTAGTCAGTAGCCCGCTGTTGGGATCGCGACTCAGCGTTTGTGGTCCATCTCCTATTGACATGTAAGTAGTGTACTCCACAGTAAAAATCTCACCAGTAGCATCCACCTCCTTGTTGCTGGATGTGTCCCACTCCCATCTTGCACCTTCATTGAACATGACATCCTGTATTACATGTACCTTATCGTTGAGTAGATCATACATCAGGTATGCATTGGAGCCAGGTTCATACCCAAAGAACATCATGGGAGTACTTCTATGCTCCAGCTTCTTGATGTTTGGCTTCACATTCTTGATGTATCCTAGACACCCAAATATATAGAAATAATGTACATTCAGTTGTTTTCCATATGTGAGACTGTGTGTAGGTCGTATATGTTGCTGATGATGAATAATTGACTCCTGGAATGTTCGATTCTGTGAAAATCTGTAATGCCAGAGAGTGAGTAGCCCTCTGTCTTATTCGAGTGTTTCTCAGCCTTTGCTGAGTGTTTCGAGGAGTCGGAAATCAAAGGTCAACCACGGAGAAAGTTTAAATAAAGATCAGACGGTTATCAAGAAGCCATGGAAAACTAACGATGATTGATCTCAGGGATGTTTGGACTAGTCCGAACGGTAAGTGAGATCGGATGGCTGTTGAGAAGCCATGGAAAACTAACGATGCTTGATCTCAAGGATGTTTGGACAAGTCCAAACAGTAAATAAGATCGGATGGTTGTCGAGAAGCCATGGAAGTCTAACAATGCTTGATCTCAAGGATGTTTGGACAAGTCCAAATGGTAAGTAAGATCAGCTATCGAGAAGTGTTATCGAACAGCTATCGAGGAGCTTTTGAGATCATTGAACGGCTATCGAGAAGCTTTGATGATCTATAGTCGAAGACTTTGCAGACTACTTTCAAGTTGTAGACTTCGCAGATCGCTTTCAAGTCGTAGACTGCTCTCTACGTAGAAGACTGTGCAGCTTACTAGTCATAGATTGTGTAGACTGCTGTCTAGTCGGAGGACCTTGCCAAAGCTGTTCAGGGTTTCACAGTGACATTACAGACTTCACCGAAATATGACTGACTTCGCTGGTCTCGGTGTTTTACCATAGACTTTGTAGACTTTAGATATTTTGTAGACATGAAGGACTACGAAAGGGTTGATGTCGGTTTGGATGTGAACTTGTGTTGGAAAATATTTTTTTTGTCTTTGCATGTGCAGGTGAGCGTGGAGACGATCATGATCGGTGACAAAGAGGACCGGGACTAGGATAGGGAGATATGAGGTCCAGAACAGTTGAGGATGTCACGCGAGATGAACAGGCTGACACTGGAGTGTATGGAGATCAAAAGTGATCCGTTGCGTGAAGAAGCTACAGGATGGAAATCTTGGAGGCTTTCGACATGGTTGATTAATTGTAACATTCCAATTTTTGAAAATACTGATTATGGTGTGATCTAGCATTTGAAAGTTTTGGTTTTTGTTGGCATTTGAATTTTCTGGATTTTAAAGTCTTGGTTAAGGATTCCATTAAAAACAAAATAGAATAAACATATATGTAGATACGAAGCAAAGCACATAAAATAAAGTGGGAAACTGAGAATGAAAGGAAGGGTTGGGTAATAGAAAAGATAATTAACAAGAAGGGAAATAATGCAAGGATGGAGGTATTGAGAATTCATAAAATAAAGATATATATACATATACATGTGTATGTATAAACATGTGCTTAAAAATAAATCATGGAATGATACCGTGAAAGTAACAATACATAAATGTGTATAAAGTTGTATGTACACAAAAAGAATTAGATTGAAGTTTAACACATATATAAATGAATTGAGTAAGGGAGCCAGCCAGCCAGCCCCCTTCCTCTCTCTGCCGAATGCCCTCCTATCCCTGGCTCTCGCTCGTTCGATTGCCCTGCCCTGCGACGTGCGAGCGTCGAGCCGCCCATCTCCCCTTTTGCTTCGCCGGTCCAGTGGCCACGACCGGCATCCGCCGGACCAGCGATCAACAGTGCTTCTTCGCCCATTCCCGCCCCCGGTGCTGCAGAACCCTGCCGCCAATCCTCTGGCGCCGCGCAGTGCTCCCTTGCACTCGGTCATTCCCGCATGTGAGCTATTGTCCAGGCTACCACCTCTTCAGACCAGGGACACTGCATTGAATCGCCACACCATACCGCCGCCATTAATACTGTGCACGGCCTCTCCTCTACCGAATTCCGCCATGTGCACCGAATGATCGCTGCCGCGTCAGCTCGACCAATGCAAACTCGACAAAGCCTCCCCCGCCATAAATGGACCATGCCCTGAGCGTCCTAGTGCTAAACCTTAGCGGCGTGCAGCTCCTAGGAATAGGCTACTGTAGCCTCATCGCGGCTTCCGTCAACCACCATCGCCGCCCAGGCCTCTCCACGTTGGCAGGCTAATTCGTCAGCTATAAAAGCCCGCTAGGACCTTTTGTAGACTTCCCACACCTCCTTCTTGCTCCCCACCAAAGCAATTGGGTTTTCATTCCCCGTAGCTCGCCGGAGCCGCTTTCCTCTCCAAGTCTGGCGTCCGAGCTCGTCGTCGATTGCGACCACCCCGGGCCGATTCCATTTGCAGAAAGCATCACAGCAGCTGGGCGAAGTCATATCCACTGCCCTCAGAAGCTTCCGTGACCCGAGTTGCTTCCCCACCGTGCAACCCCTTCGAGCTACACCACCGTACGTCGACAGCACTCCACCGCCTTCCCCGAGCTCAATCGACCCCCAAGGTAGGCTCGGGACCACCTCTAGATACTCCCTGCTCATTTAATTGAGTTATTGTGCACTCTATCACCGTAGCACTAGTTGCCCTGTTCCGCCACTGCCCCGACTCACCGCCGGTGAGGATCCCGATCAAATTGGCCGGCGAGCATTTGTATAGAGATGGGCGGTACGCCAAGAGTCCCATTTTGCTAATGTTTCCGTGCCATCACGCCCTTCCCCGCCGGCGGCAAGCCTCGCCGGAGCTTGCGGGAGGAAGAAGAACAGTGCGGGGGCGCGCGCGCGAATTAAATTTCCGACCAGAGTTAATGAGTGTTAATGGTCATCCGTTAAGTTAATTTATCATTGACATGTGGGCCATGTTCACTTAAAATGTTATTCGGGTCCCACTTGTCATACACATGAAAACTATAACCACCCGTGGGCCCCGCCTGTCAGTTACTCAGAGAGGAGAAGAAAATGGAGTCCACGTGTCATCCACTGGGGCATACTGAAGTTTAAAAATTTCTTGCGGGCCCCGCATGTTAGTCATGGTAGTGCGTAAAGAATGATATCCGCTAGTAGACCCCACCTGTCAGCGTAATGGAAAGAAAGATAAAATATTCCGAGGGTCCCATGTGTCAGTCTCCTATCCTATCTCTCCTCGGGATATTTAATTAATTACTGATTTTTGTTTTGATATATGACTGGATGAAGGCTTTAGAAATTCATAGTAATTTCGTATGAACCAGGCGAGTCAATACTTTGATCATATTGGACCTACATTTGCTGCAATATATTTCTGTTTAAATTATCAACTGCATGCTATTATTTTATGTGCTAAGTATATGCTTGATTTCCATACCCTAGTTACTTACCAATTAATAAGTTTATTAGTAATACCTTCTTTTAGAATAATTGAATATGTGAGCCTTGTCACCCTAGTAAAACTATAATGGTATTGTTTTGGAAAATAAGTCCGTAATTATATACCATGCTTAGTTGTGCTTAGATACTCAGGGGCATCAAAATGTCCCTAGCATCACTTTAAACTATGAGAACTGGATTTGGGAAGACAGGGTGAAAATGGTTGGTGTATTTGGACAAGGATATTTTTATGTTCCCAAAAACCCCAACTTGCTTAAATATCTGGGCAGGTGGTCCGGGGGTGTGGTGCAGTGGTGCACGAGAGAGTGGTTAGTGGTAGTACCGCCCAGGTAACTCTAAGGACTGAATCTCGTGATGACCTTCCAAGGTATAACAATACAACCACAAGCTGGCAAAATGTAGGCGGGGCTAACTAATATGCATAGCTCTAGTGTGGTGACGTGAAGGTGTGAACACAAGCAAAGGGAAGGATGGTCTCATCCCCGCCTTTGCCCGTGATGGCTCACGGGGGACCCTTCTCGAGGGATGAACGCATCCTACAGAAGATAGATCTTAGCGGGCGTAACCACAAGTAGGATTATGTAGTGTAACAGTCTCGTGATAATCTACTCAACCACATGGCCAAGGAATTATGTGGGGCAACGGGCAGATCTATCTCTTGTGGGTAAAGTGTACAAACTCTGCAGAGTAGAAAACTATTCGAATAGCCGTGCCCATGGTCAAGGGCGGACATGGGGACTTGACTAGATATAGTTCTATTTCAAAAACGGGTGGAATGGGTAATGTGGAGGGCAGAGAAAGACCCTGATTTGAGTTGTCCTGGGTGTCGTCCCAGTGGTAAGTTAAGTGGCTATGACACTAAAAACTAGTTTTGTGGTATAAGAGTTATGGATTGGCGGATGAGATCTGTATTTATTCAATAAAATCTTTTACGCAAAGGTATTATAAATATTGGTCCAACGGCTAAGTTTAGGAATTTCTTATACTTAATCTTAAGTCTTTCAAAATGCAATTTCTAGCAAATAAAACAACCCGAGCCTACCTTTGTCAAGCCATACATGTTATAAAATTGCATTCTGTGTGTTGACTCGCTGAGCACAGGGTTGGAGTGCGCACACTCGCATATGCAAATCCGGAAACAGGAGAGCGGAATCACTATGCTTATGAGGATGCGCCAAGTCAGGGAGCTGACAATGGAAACTAGGACGAATTTCAAAATGATCAGTCTTGGACAGTAGACTTGCCGTAAGGGTGTTCGTCTATATGGCTCATAGTTGGGCAATATAGGTGCGCACATTTACCCCCAGTCACTGCCTGTGGCTTTGGTTCCACTTATGTTGTTGCGTTATTTTCCGCTGTTTCTCTTTTGAATGTAATATTTGGCCTAGGAGGCCCTCTATGTAAGGCAATTGCCCGACGTGGCTTATTCCTAAACTCTGATCTAAATTATACTTAATTTTGACTGTATGATCATCATGCGATGTATGGACTGATTCAGCAATGTATTGTGAGCACTATCTACTGATCCAGGGAATAGTGCAGTGGATTCACAGAGGATTCTAGATTGAAAATCCGGGTCCGACAGAGCTGGTATCAGAGTCTACGACTGTAGGGTAAAACCTTAGGATGGCTTAGGATTTAATTTTATCTATAAAAAGGGGTTTAAAAAATATATACACATATATACATAGTATACTATTTTTATTCTTACCCCTTCCTGATCTGATCTTGTCTTCCTGTTCTTTTGATTTAAAAAAAGTACTAATTAGTGTTCTAATTGACAGATGGTGGGAGCTACAGACGGATCGTGGGACTACTTCTCCCATGGAGAGGCTGAGGGGGACTTTGCGACTATCTTGCGCAGGCTGCTTCACTACTTGGGCTACAAGGATCAGCCGATCTACAGGGGCCGCAAGACCACCCAGGGACCCTACGAGTCATGGGTCATGGAGATATTTATCTATGCATTGGTCGAGATTGATCCGCCACACGTGTTTCGGAGCTTGCACAGGGGGAGCACCGGTACCACAGCTCTGCAGGATGCCGCCCGCCTAGCTGCAACTAGGTTGTGTGACATACATGGAGCAGCTTTGATGACTTCGCCGTTCTTCTATTATCCCTCGTGCCAGGACGGGACGATCTACTGCGCGACCTACATGCCTGAGAATGAGGACGACCCTAGGTTGACCCACCAGGTCCACCTCACCCGGGCCATGGGGGCCACCTATACTACCGCCCTAGAGGAGATCACAGAGTTACGCCAGCTTCTGCTCGACAGCCATGGCCGCGAGCAGACACTACAAGACCAGCTCGCCAAGTGCGAGCAGGCACTAACAGAGGTAGAGAAGGAGAAGGCCGCCGCCCTCGTCGAGCTCCAGAGGACTGCAGTTGTTGCAGCCATCCATGCCCCAGGACCTGCTGCCTCACCCATCGTCAACCTGGACCCCGCTCCCCCGCAGCCCCGCACTGCAGGACGCCGCACTCGGCTCTCGGCACGTAAGAGCGCGCTACTTTTGGGCCCGAGCGACGTTGTCACCTTAGGAGGGCCTATCTTCGTTGAAGACCGCTCCCGTACCTACGCCGACTCATCCGAGATCAGTGCCAGCCACTCTCGTTCTGGGACGCCGGACTACACCCCCTCGTGAGCACCCACCTTGGAGGATGAGCAGGACTTTTGCTTAGTGCTTGACCGATAATGAGCACCACCCCTGTAGAAGTATGATGTATCAGACGTTAGATCGCAGTTGTACTTATCTGCTCCCAGCCTAAGTGCTGAATGGAGTTGTATGAACTTTTAATCTTATGTATGGATGTGGCCACAAATAGGACTTGTATTGTTATTTGCCTTGTTATTTATCTTGCTTTTGCTGGTTTTGCTTGAGATGGCTTTTGGGCCAAAAGCCCGCATATTGGTGAGTCTGTTAAAAACATTGCAGTTATATCTGCAGATGGCCACACAAAGAGTAATGAGGGCTCAGGCCAGCGCTGCACCAGGCACGCAAGCCGCGGCCGACACTAGTCAAGATACTCCACCAGGGGGCCAAGGCAGAGGCCGAGACCAAGAAGCAAACCCACCACCACCTCCGCCAGAACATCCCACGATGGCGCAAGTTATGTCCCAACAAATGCAGTTGCTGCAAGCTATTTACACTGGCCAGCAGGACAACGCCGGCAACCACAACACCAAGTTAGGGGACTTTTTGAGGACCAGACCTTTGACTTTCGCATTTGCTGATGAGCCTCTCGAAGCTGAGGATTGGCTTCGGGACACTGAGAGGAAGCTTAGGCTGGCAAGGTGCAATGAAGAAGACAAGGTGATCTTTGCCGCCCACCAACTAAAAGGAGCTGCCGCTGCCTGGTGGGAGAATTATATGTCCGCCAGGGGTCAAGAGGAAGCACCCACCGGCGATGATTCGGAAGAAGAAGCATCTGCTGGCAAAGGACCACCAGGACCCCACCAAGCACGAGCCCGGCCTGCTCATGCAGCCATCACGTGGGCAGAATTCAAGATTGCCTTCAAGGCCAACTTTATTCCCGCCGGTGTCATGCGGATGAAGAAAAATGAGTTCCGCACCTTGAAGCAAGGGAACATGTCGGTAAGCGAGTACCTCACCAAGTTCAACCAGCTCTCCCGATATGCCCCGAAAGATGTGACGGACGACGAGGAGAAGATAGATAGGTTCTTTGAAGGTATGAACGAGGAGTTGAGGGTACAGTTGATCATCCAAGACATCAGTAGTTTTCACCAGCTGGTGAACAAGACTCTCATTTTGGAAAATGAGAGGAAGAATTTGGAGGCCAGCTGCAAGAGGAAACAAGTCGTGCAGCGGCCACAAGGAAGGTTTATCCAGAGATTTTTCAACAATCCTTCCTACAACCGACAACAGACATCTAACACAGCTTCCCGCCCCGGTGGCAACAATCCCCAAGCCCCTAGATCCGGTGGTCAATCTACTGGGGGAAATCCTGCAGTTAACCTCAGCTGCTATAGTTGTGGGGAAAAGGGACACTTTGCTTACCGATGCCCGAACAAGACTATCACCCCAGTAAAGTTCAACTTGGGAACCACTCCAATCCGAGGTCAAGCATCCATGTCAGGCAAGGGGCACCAGACCCCGCAAGTCAACAGGACTGCCCCAACTCCCAACCATGGCCGGATGAACCACATCACATCAGAGGAGGCCGAAGAAGCGGCGGGAATCTTGATGGGTACGTTTTTTGTCAAGACTATCCCCGCGCGTGTTCTTTTTGACTCTAGGGCTTTGCATTCATGTATAGCAAAGAGATATGTGGATAGAGTAGGATTGCCTACTTACCCCTTAAAGAAGCCAGTGTTTTTAGTTCACCTGCTGGAACCATCACAGCCACCCTAGTATGCCCAAAAGTTGAGCTCACCATGGAATATAGCAATTTCTTGGCTGATCTTATAGTGTTACACTCACAGACCCTGGATATTATACTTGTGATGGATTGGTTAGCTAAATACCAGAGAATAATAGATTGTGCCACCAGAATAGTCAGCTTGACCAGGTGCCCAGGGGTAACCATAAGGGTAAAAGTGGACCGACCCTATCGCTGGGGGCGTATGATTTACTATATTGAAGACGTACCTCTAGAGGGGATGCCCATAGTGCAAGATTACCCAGAAGTTTTTCCAGAAGAATTGCCTGGCATGCCACCAGACAGAGAGTTAGAATTTGTGATTAATTTGAAGCCAGGGTCTGCTCCAATAGCCAAGCGACCATATAGGATGACTGTCGAGGATCTAGAAGAACTCAAGAAATAGCTCCAAGAGTTGCAAGAGAAAGGTTTCATTAGACCCAGTTCATCCCCTTGGGGATCCCCAGTACTGTTCGTCAAGAAGAAGGATGGCACAGCCCGTATGTGTGTGGATTATCGTGCCTTGAACAAAGTAACCATTAATAACAAATATCCCCTTCCTAGGATTGATGACTTATTTGATCAATTAGGAGGAGCCACTGTATTATCTAAAATTGATCTGAGGTCAGGATACCACCAGCTAAAGATTAGACCCGAAGACATCCCCAAGACAGCTTTTACCACTAGATATGGGCTGTATGAGTTCACAGTCATGTCCTTTGGATTGACCAATGCCCCGGCATATTTCATGAACCTCATGAATAAAGTATTTATGGAGTACCTGGATAAGTTTGTGGTGGTATTCATAGATGATATTCTTATCTATTCCAAGACTGCTGAGGATCATGCTAAGCACTTGCACCTGGTCTTAGGGAAGTTAAAGGAGCACAAGCTATATGCCAAATTCAGTAAGTGTGAGTTTTGGCTCAATGATATTAGCTTCCTAGGACACATTGTGTCAGCAAACGGAGTATCTGTGGACCCCGCCAAGGTTGAAGCGGTAGTAGAATGGAAGCAGCCTACAACTGTCACTAAAGTAAGAAGTTTCCTTGGTTTAGTAGGATATTACAGAAGGTTTATAGAAGGATTCTCCAAGATCGCCAGGCCATTAACCCAACTGCTCAAAAAGGAACAGATGTTTGAATGGACCAAGGCTTGTGAAGAGAGTTTCTAGGAATTGAAGGTTAAGTTAACTTCCACTCCTGTTTTGGTTTTGCCTGACATTCCAGAAGATTTTGAAGTATATTGTGATGCTTCCCACCAAGGGTTAGGGTGTGTGCTGATGCAAGGAGGAAAAGTGGTAGCATATGCCTCGAGGCAGCTGCGCCCTCATGAAGTAAATTATCCCACACATGATTTGGAATTGGCATCGGTGATTCATGCCTTGAAAATCCGGCGACACTATTTAATCGGTAATCACTGTGATGTATATACCGATCATAAAAGTCTCAAGTACTTTTTCACCCAATCGGATCTTAATCTGAGGCAAAGAAGATGGCTGGAACTGATCAAGGACTACGATCTAGGCATCCACTACCATCCTGGCAAAGCTAACGTGGTGGCCGATGCCCTAAGTCGTAAGGCGTACTACGATAACCGTGTGGTCAAGGTACAGCAACCAGCACTACACAAGGAAATGCTAGCCTTTAACCTAGAATTGGTAGGACCTGGCACAGTAGAATACGTAGCGCTCCAACCGTGTGTGGATGATGTAATTATAGCTGCCCAAAAGGACAACTCAACCACTATGAGACTGAGAAGTCAAATGGCAAAAGGGAAGGCTCCCAAGATGACCGAGGATTTAGAAGGGGTTCTGAGACATGGAACACGTCTTTTCCTTCCCCATCAGAAGGATCTAAAGAACCTGATACTAAAGGAAGCGCATTGTTCGGCATACTCCCTTCATCCAGGGAGCACCAAGATGTATCAAGATTTGAAGCAATGGTATTGGTGGCCTAGAATGAAGAGAGATATCGCTGAATATGTTGCCTGTTGCGACGTATGTCAGAGGGTGAAGGCTGAGCACCAATGGCCAGCTGGATTGCTACAACCATTGCAAGTGCTGCAATGGAAGTGGGAAGATGTTGGAATGGACTTCATTACGGGTTTACCCCGAACTAAGGCTGGGTACGACTCCATATGGGTCATAGTGGACAGGCTGACCAAAGTTGCCCACTTTATTCCTGTGAAGACCACGTACAAGGGAGATAAGCTGGCAGAATTATATATGTCTCGCATCGTATGCCTACACGATGTGCTTAAAAGAATAGTCTCAGATCGAGGTAGTCAGTTTACCTCACATTTCTGGGCCAGCCTTCGTGAAGCCTTAGGCACCCACCTAGACTTCAGTACTGCATATCACCCTCAAACAGATGGTCAAACCGAGAGAGTAAATCAGATACTCGAAGATATGCTTCGGGCTTGTGCTCTGGATTTTGCTATGGACTGGGACAAGTGTCTGCCCTATGCTGAGTTTGCATACAACAATAGCCATCAGTCTAGCTTGAAGATGTCTCCGTTCGAGGCCTTGTATGGAAGAAAATGCAGAACACCTCTACATTGGTCTGAAGTAGGGGAGAGTTCCATCTTTGGTCTAGAAACCCTGCAGCAAGCTGAAGAGAAAGTCCGTTTGATAAGGGATCGTCTTCAAGCTGCCCAATCCTGACAAAAGAGCTATGCAGACAAAAGACGAAGACCATTGCACTTTGAGGTCGGAGACCATGTGTATTTAAAGGTGTCACCCCTGAGAGGAGTCAGAAGGTTTAAAGTTAAGGGTAAACTCGCTCCCCAATACGTTGGGCCATTTCCAATAAAGGCTAGGAAAGGAGAGGTAGCCTACCAATTGGATCTGCCTGCAAACCTTGCAGATATACATGATGTATTTCATATATCCCAACTCAAGAAATGCCTTCGAGTACCAGAAGACCAGACCCCCATACAAGAAATTGAGATCGAAAAGGACTTGACATACCAAGAACGACCTATCAAGATTCTTGACATGGTAGAGAAGAAAACAAGAAATCAAATTATCCAGATGTGCTGAGTACAGTGGAACCACCACACTAAAAAGGAAGCTACTTGGGAGCGAGAAGATCAATTGCGAAAAGATTACCCCTACCTATTCTCGGGTTAGACTGAATCTCGGGGTCAAGATTCCTTTAAGGGGGGTAGACTTGTAACATTCCAATTTTTGAAAATACTGATTATGGTGTGATCTGGCATTTGAAAGTTTTGGTTTTTGTTGGCATTTGAATTTTCTGGATTTTAAAGTCTTGGTTAAGGATTCCATTAAAAGCAAAATAGAATAAACATATATGTAGATAAGAAGCAAAGCACATAAAATAAAGTGGGAAACTGAGAATGAAAGGAAGGATTGGGTAATAGAACAGATAATTAACAAGAAGGGAAATAATGCAAGGATGGAGGTATTGAGAATTCATGAAATAAAGATATATATACATATACATGTGTATGTATAAACATGTGCTTAAAAATAAATCATGGAATGATACCGTTAAAGTAACAATACATAAATGTGTATAAAGTTGTATGTACACAAAAAGAATTAGATTGAAGTTTAAACATATATATAAATGAATTGAGTAAGGGAGCCAGCCAGCCAGCCAGCCCCCTTCCTCTCTCTACCGAATGCCCTCCTATCCCTGGCTCTCGCTCGATCGATCGCCCTACCCTGCGCCGTGCGAGCGTCGAGCCACCCATCTCCCCTTTTGCTTCGCCCGGTCCCAGCGCTGACCAGCATCCTTCGGACCAGCAGTCAACCAGGTGCTTCTTCGCCCATTCCCGCCCCCGGTGCTGCAGAACCCTGCCGCCAATCCCCTGGCGCCGCGCAGTGCTCCCTTGCACCCGGTCATTCCCGCATGCGAGCTATTGTCCAGGCTGCCACCTCTTCGGACCAGGGACCCTGCATCGAATCGCCACACCATACCGCCGCCATTAATACTGTGCACGGCCTCTCCTCTATCGAATTCCGCCATGTGCACCGAATGATCGCCGCCGCGTCAGCTTGGCCAATGCAAACTCGACAAAGCCTCCCCCGCCATAAATGGACCATGCCCTGAGCGTCCTAGTGCTAAACCTTAGCGGCGTACAGCTCCTAGGAATAGGCCTGTTTTATTTAATCGTGTATGGATATGATGCAACAATGTTTATGTGTGTGCTAGCTACTGACTATGGGACTAGCACGGTAAACACATAGGATTGAAAATTAATTTTTCCGGGTGTGACAGGCGGCGTTGAGGGTGGGGGTGGGGATTAGGGTTATGGGAGGGTTGATAGTTTATATATGAGATGGGGAGGGATGCGGATGGTTGAATCTAGATCTAGTGATTGGAAATATTGACTAAAAGTTAAGAAAATTTCAAACTATTGTACAATAGTCGGATCCTTAGAAAATATGGAAAAAAAGAAACCCGAGCATGAAGCCAGCAATCAAAAGGACAAGGAAGGTCACCCGCTAGGACCAAGTTCTAGCCACTTCCTTGGTATTGGCGACCAAAGAAAAAACTTGTTAACTTATATTATTGAGATGCTTAATTAAAGAATTAAATGTGGTTCGTGAAAGATCAAGATTGAATGGATCTATCCATTAATCGGTGGAGATATGAAACGCGTATACATATGCATATCTGTTGTGGAGTTAGCAGGCCCAGCAGCAGTGAAATATCGTGAGGACGCTGTTTCAGATGTTCCGGTTATACTCCCTCAAGTATGAATTAAATGTCATTTTAATTAGCCTCACACATACAAAACTATAAATCGATAAATTGATGCTAGATTTGGACTTGCTTAACTTATAGAAATACTTAATTTGGAGAATTAAATGTGGTCGATCTATTATCCATTAATCGGTGGAGATATGAAACGTATACATATGCACATCTGTTGTGGCATCAGCACGCCCAGCAGCAGTCAAATACGTTTCCAGCATTGAAGCGTATCTACGAATGCACATCCCCATGGTTGGCATGACATCGTGCCCATCCATTTTCGCCTGATTTTCCTCGTACGAGTTGACCGGGGTCGTGACAGAGCATCCTCCGATGTTTTTCTGTTTAAGTTTTGGGGTAGCCCTTCTGGTCCGAAGTCTCAACCCACGTTGAACAAGGAATATATCTATTAAAGGATTGATCGATAAATATTTAGAGGAAGATTTTGATGTACTATTTACTCCCAATCTGTTACCATCTTCAATCCTACGGAGAGGGCAAAGGTGGCTGGACTGATGATCTCTTTTGTTGGCTCAATTACAACGCGTGGAAAATCAACCTGATGACCGGAGACGTCGAACACTAGCTTTAAAATACTTAAAAAAAATACTAAATAAACTTTAAAACACAATTTAACTATAAAAGGAGAGTTTTAAATCTTTATAAATTCCTAAAAATTATTATAATTACAGATTTAACTCAGAAAAATGAAATGCATTTATTTTAACCTTTGTAAAATGAAATATTTTAATTTTTCACAATCAGGCTTGAAATAAAATCCAGGAAAATCTAATAAATTCCAGAAAGTACTTTTAAAAAGGAAAATAAATTTTTGGGATGTTACAGTTACTTTGTTTTATTTAATCGTGTATGGATATGATGCAACAATGTTTATGTGTGTGCTAGCTACTGACTATAGGACTAACACGGTAAAACACATAGGATTGAAAATTAATTTTTCCGGGTGTGACAGGCGGCGTTGAGGGTGGGGGTGGGGATTAGGGTTATGGTAGGGTTGATGGTTTATATATGAGATGGGGAGGGATGCGGATGGTTGAATCTAGATCTAGTGACTGGAAATATTGACTAAAAGTTAAAAAAATTTTGAACTATTGTACAATAGTCGGACCCTTAGAAAATATGGAAAAACAGAAACCCGAGCACGAAGCCAGCAATCAAAAGGACAAGGAAAGTCACCCTCTAGGACCAAGTTCTAGCCACTCTTTTGGTATTGGCGACCAAAGAAAAAACTTGCTAACTTATATTATTGAGATGCTTAATTAAAGAATTAAATGTGGTTCGTGAAAGATCAAGATTGAATGGATCTATCCATTAATCGGTGGAGATATGAAACGCGTATACATATGCATATCTGTTGTGGAGTCAGTAGGCCCAGCAGTAGTGAAATATCGTGAGGACGCTGTTTCAGATGTTAAGGTTATACTCCCTCGGGATTTATAAACTATCTTCAGGATATATTATGATCTTCAAGACCTTTATCATATCCATCGATTGGACTTATATCGATAGGTGGTAAAACCTTCAAGATTGTGATCATCAAGTCAATACTTTCTAGGTTTGACTAAAATCAAGATTTTCTGAATCCCATGTGTAACTACAAAAGTTTAGCATATGCCCCCCTTGAAGACCACTTCCGGTGAAGTCTTATTATTCTACTGCCTTTAATACATTTTAAGAAATGAATGTCAGCCAGTATATTTATCATAATCAGGATATGGGGGTAACTAATTGCAATGCCACATTCTTTCAGGATGTGACTTATCAAAACCTTTTAAGTTCTTTAACATTTAGTAACCATCTCTGAGTAGTACCATATGACCAAAAGTCTGTTCGACAGAACTAATAGCATGGTCATACTACCACAGAATTAATATAACCAGCCTTAATTTTTGGTACTTAGGGGATTAATAAATTTACCATAAACACCAATATATATGGTACCTTCATGGTAATAGAGGATATTGCCATTTCATCAGTTTTTGATAGGAGATGCACTTTATATGTGCTTATGTGGTGAACTTCTGGTTCTTAACCTCCTTATTTCATTTCCTTGGGCCTTGGATGGGTTCTTATCCACTTCTAGGGATCGTATAATCATTACTGTATTTTCGATCAACTAGTGATTTCTCTTCAGGAAAATGCTCTCTCTCTTCTAGGAGATACTTTTTCTTCAAGTAAGAGTTTATTAGGTATGAGTTTTGTATGTATACATGTTGTAATTTACTTTCTTATTAAAACATTGAGTCCTTAAGGGATCGAGCTTTAAGTTCCTTTAGGGATCCCATCAAGGATTTTTAGAATCCGATAACTGCATATCTTATTTATGCCATCTGCTAGTGTTATTATATAACAGAACATTATTTCATTCATAATAGGATAATATAGATCTCTACAGGGATTCTTGAACTATCGTTTTCACTACCTCATTATTTCATAATGACCTATCAAGTCTGAACGAACAGGTTCCAAGACTTTCATCCGCGATTATGGTTCGACCTCAATTGCTTTATTTCATTTTGACCCGATATGAACACTTCAAGTGCTCGGCGATGGACTTTGGTTCCGGATTTATATTCTTATATGAGAAACTTTTAGCAATTATAGAGGCAAACTAGTTGTCAACAACTTTTCTCTAAATATCCTCATAATTTAGTGTGTATGGAAAACTGCGCATCTCTACTTCTGGTAGATTATCCCAAATATCTGGTGGGTTATTAATCTGCGACAGCAGAAATATTCTAACTTCTTATATATTGCCCAATATTATGATCCAATTACTCATACTGCTATCTTAAAATTTGGATTACACAAACTTCAGGTTTTGTGTTAATGCAACATGTTTTGACCTGGTCCAGAATATTATATTTTGACAGCATAATTTACATCTTCAAGATGGTTACCAGTGCATAACACTGTCACATAAAACATGACCATCTATTAATCTGCAAGGAATATATATATATATATATATATATATATATATATATATATATATATATATATATTGCTGGAATATACTTCTAGTTTAATCTCCCAGATGGAATAATTATTCTTCAGGAATATATGTGATTAATTTGGGAGGTAATTTATATGCCTATTATCGTTTATAATGCCAAATAAGTATGACAGATTTAGATCATTCAGGAACATTAACATCCAATAGGTCATCTAGTATTTTGAGAGTTATATTTGCTTCGGTAAATGGTTATAGCTTTCAGTGGTATATGTGCTGTAGCTTCATGTTACCGTATAATACCTATGTATGTGGTCACATGATGGCGACTAGCATATTACTGGAGACAAATCAATTATTCTTTGCAATGATTTGCCAACAGTGGATAGTGGATTGAATTATCTCTTAAAATTATAACTTCAGGTTTATTTGCTTCACTGAAAACAACACTCTTTCCTGGAATTGATTCTAGCATTTGTTTTGAATTAACCTAGAGCTTTAGGAATAAGTTATTATTATACTACTTCAAGAGTATAATTTTATTGGCGTGAAACCAACGAACACTTTATAATATGGAAGATGGGGTTATATATATACTTAAAGTCTTTGGGGTTTATAGCATTTTCTAGTCGAGGTGATCCTTTTGGGATTTAACATTTGACTAGATTTCTTGTGCCTTCAATCACACTTTTTCTATTGCCATTTGGGCAATAATAAACTGGGCATGTTATTCTTTTCAAGTATCAGGCATAATATTTATAAATGTTATTCCATACATATTTACAAATCAATGGAGATAGATGAACGGCAATGCAATCTACGAACACAATCGTCGGAGGCAATCACATAATCACACAAGACACCAGGAGAATAGAATACCAGAATGTAGACTTTATTGATAATAGATTGATTTACATGCTACAATATCTCTATATTTATAGTAGAGAACTATCAAGGGTAGCTTAGGTATTCGTCCCACATCAAAAATCTATTAGGTTACGTAACACTTCAATCCTACGGAGAAGGCCAAGGTGGCTGGACTGATGATCTCTTTTGTTGGCTCAATTAGCACGTACAACGCGTGAAAAATCACATCGTTGCTCATGTCACAATCAACCTGATGACCGGAGATGTTCTTCTGTTTGAGTTTTGGGGTAGCCCATCTGGTCTGAAGTCTGAACCCACGTTGAACAAGGAATAGATTATCATGCAGGTTCTTAAAATGTTGGGGGCTTGAAAATGCACACGAGTCCGGGCCTTCGACAAATTACAACCCAACTTGCCTACATGGAAAATTAAGAAGCTTGAAAGAAGACACATAGGTATCCATCGTTGTGCTTTAGAAAGGAGCAAAGAGAGAGTGAAGGACCATGTGAGAATGTCCTTTTATTGTTGCGATGAATTATTACAATATTTTTGGAGTTGTTATTCGATTTTGCACAAGATTACATTTTATTTTAACTATTTTTCCTGCGCCATATGCCTCTCTCTAGGGTGCGTGCAACACCATCGTCTCAACGGTGATGCCTGGCCCGAATGCCATCATCACCCCCCACTCGGGCCCCTCCTCCCCTTCCTTGTCCCTGCGACGTCGCAGCTCATCGAGCACGAAGATCACCGTCGCTCCGAACATGTTCCCGTACTCGCTCAGCACCCGGCGGCTCGCCGCTAGCTTCTCGGGCTCAAGCTGGAGCACCGCGTCAATGTGGTCCAATATCGCAGACGAGCCGGGGTGCACCGCCCAAAAGAGATTGTTCCATTTGTCGCCGATGCCGAGCGGGCCAAACGAGTCCTGAAGGCATTGCTCGATGTTGTCTCTGATGAACACCGGAACCCCTCTCTTGGCGATGTTGCCACCGAGTCCACCGCTCGTGAGGTGCATGCTGAGGGCGTGCTTGGTCTCCGGTATCACGGTCTGCGAGGCTGACACTATCTCGAAGAGTGGGTGCTCGACGGGGCTGACGGGGTCGGCGCCAACGATGACGGCTCCCGCGCCGTCGCCGAAGAGCACCTGGTTGATGAGCGTCCGGAAGCAGTCCTCCTTGGGACCGCTGAAGAGCATGATGGTGAGCTCGGCGCAGACCACGAGGACGCGCGCGCCGCGGTTGTTCTCGGCAAGGTCCTTGGCGAGGCGCAGCGCGGCGGCGCCGGCGAAGCAGCCGTTGAGGTAGAGCATGCTGCGACGAACGGAAGGACGGAGGCCGAGGAGCGGAATCAGTTGAAAGTCAACGCCCGGAATGTGGGCGCCGGAGTTGGTAGTGACGACGAGATGGGTGATGTCAGTGGCTGGGCGGCCCCACTCGGCGATGGCCTTCTCGGAGGCTTTTGCGGCGAGCTCTGGGACGGCGGTGGCGACGATGTCTAGTCGGGCGTCGAGGGACGGCGATGTGTGGTCAAGGAATTCGGGATGGGCGCTGAGCAGCTCCTCCGTGTAGTGGAGGTAGCGTTTCTGGACGCCTAATTTCTGACCTGCGATACGCGGAAAGCACTCAAGCACATAGGCAAGAATTTTTTATGCCAAAATAACAAATGGAAACAGATGAAAAAAACTTGCCCGAAAAAACACGTAAGAAATGGACGGAAACATCAGGGAGGCTAGAGATGGTTGCATGCTTACAGACTCTCTTGAACTTGTCCTTGAGGCCGGTGAGGTGCTCGCTCTTAGTGGCACGGAAGTAGAAGTCAGGAAACTCATCCTGGGGCACGGAGTTCGCCGGGTTCGCCGTGCCGATGGCGAGCACGGCCGCGGGGCCGTCCGCACGCTGCGCGCGCCGGAGCTCTCGGACGGTAGCCGGAGCACTTCCCATGGTTGCCATAACAATTCTGCGCTGAATTCTTGCCTTGGCTGTTTGCGCAAAGCCCACCAACGTTACGTATTTATAGCACATTTGCTGCAGGGTTTTTTTAGCAGTACAGTAACATTTTTTAGCAGTACAGTAACAAACCTTAGGGGGTGATCGGAATAGCGATGACTTTTGGTTTTTGCTGAAAAAACACTGTAACTGACTGAAAAAACACTGTAGCTGAGTTGGTTTATTGAGTATAATTAAATGTAGAAAAATGTAAAAAAAAACCAAAAAAAAAAAACGAAAAAAAGTATAAGTAATTTTTTTTAAAAAAAAACGAAAAAAATAAATTTTACTGTAGCACGTATTGTAGCTACAGTACCTACTACAGTGAAAAAATCGCTAACGCCAGCGACGGGAGAAGCCAACTTGATGGGCCCCTAAAGAATCAGTGGTAACTGGACCGCATTTCATGCACGTTATTCCATGCGACCGCTCAAATTGATTACGAAGACACCAGAGAATAGTCGTTCGACCAAGCTCAAAGAATTTCAAAAGACACCAGAGAACAGTAGTTCGATCAAGCTCAAGAATTTCAAAATCCTACTGTCTACGAACCAGATGAGTTAACACTTTGATCATTTTGCTTCTACATTTCACTGCAAAATATTTTAATTTAAATTAGTAAAATGCATGCTTTAATTTTTGTTATGTAACTTATGTTTGCATTAGAATGTAGTTAAAATCCCTATATATATGGTTGAATATACCGCTCTTTGACTTCGAACTCAACCCCTTGTCACCCTAAGATTACTAATTAATAGTCTAGCAATAAGTCTCAACTTAATGTGACATGCTTAGTTCAGCTTAGATATTCTGAGGCATTAAATTGCTCTAGTAACAATTTTCACACATGAAATATTTGTTTGGGGTAGTTGCTTTTGGAAAGTGACTAGTATATTGAAAGCTATTATTTTTATGCTCCTAAAATCCCCAATTTGCTTAAACATCTAGGCATATGCACTACTATAAAAATGCTAATACTAGACACCTCATCACAGGCGGTTTACCAAAACCGTCAGTATTAAACACAACCACAGACGA
Organism: Melocanna baccifera; assembly: GCA_036346265.1. NCBI lineage: Eukaryota > Viridiplantae > Streptophyta > Magnoliopsida > Poales > Poaceae > Melocanna > Melocanna baccifera. The sequence goes on from CM070695.1 coordinate 14,747,088, forward strand.
TTTTGGTTTAGCGACCGTCTGTGTTACTAGCACAGCTAGAAACCATCTGTGAAGAGATAATATCACAGATGATTTATGTTAATACGAAATGTCTGTGATATTAACTCATCACATACGATTTGTATTAGAAACCGACTGTGATATTTCTCGCCTGATTTTGCTGCCACCTTTATTCAAACTTTGAAACTGAAGTATCGCAACATCTCAACTCCTGATCGGTTCCACTACCCAAATGCCCTTATATATGCTGCCCTTATACTCAAACGCCTCCCCCAAATGCTCCAAACTAAAGCATCGCCTGCTAGCTAGCTAGGTCCGCCTCCGCAGCACAATGACTCTGACTACCTCCCCGAGCTCCTCTGCCTTCGATTGTAACGCTACTGTCCAGTGCACAAGGCATTTTTGTCGTAAGAGTGTCTTGTGTAGTGTAACCATCGTGATACAACGGTGATGCTACCGCCGCCTCTCTATCACCGGTGATATATCCCTCATTCGATCCCCTCCTTTTTCTTCCTTGATGCTTGGATATGAAATTACAAAATTGTTGGATGGCTAAGGTTTCGGCCTTGTAAATCTTGATACTTGTGCGTGTGAAAATTAATTGTTGATACCTTAATTCTTGTGATGATTGATAGAGAGGAGAAAAAAAACAGGAATCTAAGATGAACGAAGCCACCTTTTCCACAATGATATTATTATCATAAATAGGCATACTTTGGTTCATCTACATTCTCTGATGATTGCTCTATTTCATAGCGCAATTTAGAGAATATTGATGAACTGAAGAAAGCTTATTTGTGACAACACGAGAATGCAATAGACTATGATAGATGGTTTATAGTAAGAACCATCCATAATAAGTGTTTTCACAAACGGTTCTAATTAAAAACCATCTGTAATAACGATTATCATAGACGGTTCAAAAACCGTCTATAATGCCCTTAGAGTATTACTGACACTTAACCATAGACAGTTCATAAAACCGTCTGTGGTGATATTTTTGAACCGTCTGTGATGAGCTTTTCTATAGTAGTGATGGTAAGAGGTGTTGGTGCAGTTGATGCACAAGGTGAAGGAATGTGGTAGAACAGCCCAGATGATTTTGAGGATAGATTCTTGTGATGATCTTCCAATATAAAATAGTATAACCATAATCTATAATGGGTACTACTTAGCCAATTAATTTACATCAACCTAGTATGGGATGCGCCAATGGTGTGCACACGTGCAAAAGGAAAAGGCCTTTGTTGTGATGGCACAAAAGGGGGCCTTTGGAGGGGTTGTCGTACCCCACAGCGGTGGAAACCTTAGCGGGTGTAGCCCTACTAGGGAGACGTCTCGTAAAGGCTTTGTGGTAATCTTCTTGATCTTCATGTCTATGGTAACATGTGGAATATAGTAAGATGGTTGTCTTTTGTGAATAAAGTGTACATCCTCTGTAGAGTGTAAACTATTCGAATAGCTATACCCACAGTCAAGGGCAGGTATAGAAACTTACTCTACTTAGTGTCCATTTCTAAAAATATTTTGTTGGTGGGATGAAAAGTGACGGGCAGATTTCTAATTATTCATAGTTTTGAAATATGGCTTTAGCAAATAAAAGAACCAAAGTTCTCCTTGTTAAGCCTTGCATGTATAAGTATTTGCATTCTGTGTGTTGGCTCGCTGAGCACTATTCTTTGTGCTTACACTCTCACAAAAATCATCGAAACCGGTGGATCAAGACTAGTATGCCTACTACGATGATCAAGGAGCTAACAGAGAAGAAGATGGTGGCGCTTAGTTTAATACGTAGTAGTCGAGGCCTCTTCCCAGTCTAGTTAGGGCAGTGTTTGCAGGCACTTATATTCTCCAGGTCTTTAGAAAATATCAGTCGACCATAAACTATCTCCAGTTGCTTGCCTGTGGTAGGATGTGCCTACCGTTTCTGCTATGCTTCCACTATGTTTCCTTTTATCTTGTGCTATTTGGCTCAATCGGTTTAATGTATACTTGACCCTTTGTGGTCTGTTGAACTCCGTTATGTAATACTATTATCGTATGTTTCTGGTTTACGATCTGTATGAAATGATTCAGCAATGTATCGATCAGTACTATCTACTGATCCAAGTAATAGTTAGTGGTTTCACAGAAGGTTCTGGATTGGTAAAATTCAGGGTCAATAATAAAATTATTTATTGTGAGAGCTTGGTCTACGAACAATTATTTATTGTGAGAGCTTGGTCTACGAACAATGATTGCCTTGTATCGTGTATATTATAGCCGCGCTGCGTTTTGCTACAAAAGAGCGTGACATGTCATCATTTTTACGAAATCCGTCCAATCTTGCTCTCAGTCGTGAAATGAAAACCCCTTGATCAATACACACAGTTGGAACTACCACAGTAATTTCATTTATTTTACACTTTTTTTCGTGCTAAACACTGTAAGATTTGAATCACAAAACCCATGTGAACTTCCTTGAATATAGCAAGCATTAACCAACAGTTTTGCTTTGAGGATTAGGCCAACAAACCCATGTGAACTCCCTCCTGCGAAGAGCTTGTTCCTACAAGCTAAGGATCAAAATATTTTCATGACTTAATTATTTATTTTTTAATAAAGAAATGAGTAAGAACAATCTAGCAGTGAAGTCCCCCTACAAGATATTTGTAACATCCCAATTTTTAGGGCATGTTGCCATTGTTTGTAATACGAAGGCTTAAATGAACTTGGTTTTTCTAGCATAAAAAGCTAGCATTTGATTCTCAGTCTTGGTTTTGTGTTCTACCGGTTTTCCTTTTTTTTAACACAAAATGAAAAAAAGAAAAAAAAAGAGAAACCCCCGCGGCTCAGCTAGCATTTCCCTTCGGCCGAACGGCCCAGTCGGACCGACCGCTTCCCCTTTTTCCTCGCTCACTCACTTCCCTGCTCCGTCGCGCACCGCTGACGCCATCGTGCATCGCTGCCCCGGCCTCTTCCCCTGCACCCGGCGTTGAATCTCCCTGTGGTGTTGCCATGGTCACCCTATACTCCTTCCCCAGGGCTAGATCCCCACCTCCTCCTCCTAGCCCGCGATCGTCGGCGCCGTTGTTTCCCGTTGCGGCCATGGCACGCCTCCCGGGATTATTGCTGGCCCGAGCTAGCGCAACCAAGGCAAGGTATTGACTCCGCTTTGCATTTGCTCTACCTGTGGCAGCCTCGCTTCGCCCCGTTCGTAGCTTCGCCCCGTGGCTTCATTACCGCGCCGCCGAACCCGAGCACCATCGGTTCATCGTGTCTCCTAGCTCCTGTAGTGCATTGACGCCTTAGGAGGCAGTAACACACGCACCAGCTCCCCTGCCCCAAGAGCCACTGTTCTGACATCGTGTAGGACACAACTCATTTTGCATCAGCTCGACTGATGCAGCTACACGGGACTGAGCTGATACAGTCCCCATTTTGCTGCTTTCTGATCCTCTGCGCTGGTGGTCTTGAGCCCGACCCCTTGGACACGCCAGTTGACGACCCAAGGCTCTCACACTAGGTGCTCCTCACTAGTGCTGTAAAAAAAGCTTGAGGCTTGCGAGCTACTCAAGCTTGGCTCATTGTAGGATCGATTCGAGCTCGGTTAGAGCAATTAATGAGCCGAACTCGAGCCTTTGAATAAGCTCATGAGCCTGATCGAGTCGAGCTTGAATAGTTCGAGTAGGCTCGCTGGTCACAGGTCTCTTAGTCTCTACAGTCAGTCAGTCACTCGAACTCAGTCATCCGCCGCAGATCCGCTCAAAATCTTGAATAGTTGGGGTACGCAAGCGCAACCACACAAGACCGCAAATCATGATCCCTAATTCCCCACTCCCTCCGTGATTCCGTCAGTCCGTCCCTACTTCACGCAATCACGCATCACGCCTCCCAGTGCTCCCAACCGCCTCCCCTCTCCTCTCCCCCGCCGCCGCCCCTCCTCGCCCCCTTCCCCCTGCTACCCCTCCTCACCCCCTCCCCCAGCCGCTCCTTCTCACCCCCTCCCCCGCCGCTGACCGCCTCCATCCCTCCTCTCCTCCTAGCTGCCGCATGCCTTTGGCCCTCCTCTCCTCCCACCCGTCGGTTGCTTCCGCCCTGATCCGCCGCTCACGGCCCCTTCTCTCACCGACAGCCCTAGATCTGACATCAAGTCATCAAGGCCGCCGCCGCCGCCGTGTTCCTCCTCCGCAAGTCCCCATCAGCTGCCATCGACGCCGTGTTCCTCCTCTGCAAGGTCCTCGCCATGCTTTCTTGCTTCTGATTTGTGATTCATTGTGTTGATTTAGTATATAGATTCAAAACTATATGTATGTAGATACAAAACTATATGCAGATAGTTCTCAGTTGCTGATGATACTATATGTATGTGATTGGTGAATACGCTCTGATTTTCTGATATCTGTCGCGCTGTAAACCACTACTAACTTATGTTTGTGCTGCTACTGCTGTGCCTCTGTCTGCTGTCCAAATGAATTGTTACCTATTGACTATTCGCCTGTTCGGCTGTTCCTGTTCGGGAGAGTTCTGATTGCACTTTCTGCTTAATGAGCCTTGTCGAGTTGAGCTCGAACTTCGTTCGAGCCGAGCTCAAGCCCAGCTCAAAGCTTAACCGAATCTCGGGCTCGTTCGAGCTCGGCTTGAGCTTCTATCGAGCTCAAGCCTGACAGGCTGAGCTCGCTCAAGCTCGATCCATTTACAGCCCTACTCCTTACTTAGGCCTTGTTCGACTCATACTGTCGAGCACTCCAAGAGATTGGCCAGCTTCGCCTGCTGCTGATGTCCAGTTATCGGTACTTTGACACCCTCCAATCCTATCTAGCCGCGATGGACACCGCCCTCGCCTTCTCCGAGCAGGAGTTGATCGTCGCGGAGATGGAGCTTAAGCGACTTCGATCTCAGGCAGACAACACTCCAGCATCACTGGCCTACATGCCCTCGTCACCCATCTGAGTCTCAACACCACTACCTCCAAAGCAGAAGAAGAATGAGAGTTGCAGCAAAGAAGGCCAAAGACCAAAGCAGCAGCGATACCGGTGTTACCGGCTCTAGTACCAGTTCCAGCGATCGCCAGTCGCCTACTACCCTTACTTGCCCCTAATACTCGAGGCCTCACACCAGCCGGCCTCATGGGACCACGCACTCGGCTCACTACTCATAAGAGAGTGCACCCGCCCCTGGGTTTTAAGTAGTAGATGCCGGGGGACCCAGCCAAGGACTCCGTCGCTCCCGATCACCGACCAACTCTAGCTCCTGCACCGCCAGCGACTCACCCAGAATTGGTCGCAGCCGTTCCCGCTCCCAAGGTTGCTCTACCTGCGGAGGCGACCACCCCCAGTAGGAGTAGGCAGTTAGAGTAGGGTAGGCAGTGCTTGTCGACAGCTTTTTGGGTTTAGCAGGCACACTTTTGCTACTTCTTTTGTACCCTCCATCTAGACAATTTGTATGGTCCAGGGCATGTCGGGACCCGGAACAACAACTCCGAGCCCCTCTGTGTAAGTCGCACTATCCCAGGAAAAGCTAGTGCACACAGGTTTAACAGCAATGTATATCATGCAAAAATAACCACGAGATATTATTAAACGAAAATACGGCCTTAAGGCCATGTTTTACAATAAGGCATCAGGCCAGCAAAGTAAACAAAATAGCGGAAAGAAAATAAAGGTGGCAGCACAGCCCATCCAGCCTCCCACAGGCGAATGACTGTAAGATGCATCCTACTCGCTGAAGTAGTCCTCACCGTCGTAGTCGCCTCAAGTCCGCAACAGATTTAGCAAGGTGAGTCTGAAGTACTCCCAAGGTAAGCAAGTAAATGCTTACGCAAGTTACACCAGGAAATATAACAGAGTTGATGCATGCTTAAGGGATTTCAAAGGAAGCTTAATAGGGTAGTGTGCGGAAAGCAATACTTGAATTTAATTACAATAACGTAAGTATGAAAAGCTGAAATTAAATACAGTATATGAAACATTGTTTTTAACAAGTAATATCGTTAGTGTAGGCTCCAACCCACACTAACCTATCCACGGAATCCACCGGACCATTACCAAATCCAACGTTTGTTTGCCAAAACCAAGTTTTATGAAAATTCAAGTCTAATCTGTGAAGACTCTACTCAAGCATGTCCATGACCGTGGACACGGCTATCCGAGATAGTTTGTTACTCTGCAGAGGTGTACAACTTTACCCACAAGACATTCCCTCTCACTTGAGCCACGCGATCAACACCTTGCCTTAGGTGTGCGGCGAGAGTTCATGACAAGGTCGTTCAGATGATTCATAGCCAACATAATCACGCCGCCACTAAGGTTTCACCACAACTCGAATCCACGAGTTGGAGCCCCCTCTGGTGCCATGTGAGACTTCCCACAGCCTACGCCGCGCTCACATTCAGCCTATAGCGAGACTATAGTTGGAACTTCACAAATTACTTAGCGAGTCCGTCCCATACCGGACTTGTGGTAGTCTGAAGTGACTTCGTAAAATAATTCACAGAAACGGTCCTTAAGTTGATTTAGGCTCAACCACATACCCCCGTACACGATAATCAACCAGGTGTCACCAAACACGAGGCATACCGGTACCCACCACCTAACCATTAGCCTAAGTCCAAAACATGTTTTCTATTTTCATTTTTAAATAATTTCCGTAAAACCATCCTTGACTCACCGAAGTCAAGATATTGAATTTCAAAGTCCGTCATTTCATGTGAAAGATCGATCCCACCTAAAATTATACTAAGCCAGGCTAAGCGTTTCTATAAAAATTTCTAGTCAATACTATGGTACTAACTAGTTTTCAGCTAGGATGACAAGGTATATGAATTCAAGATTCAAATTGGCCATATACAAAGGATCGTGGGTATATCTAAAATTCAAATCAAATTTGAATTACATTTGAATAAAGATACGCATGCATATACAGTAAAACAATATAAATAATTTAAAATATTAGGTTCAACATGGTCAAAGGTGTAACTTGCCTTGATCGAAGTCCTGCTGCGATTCGTCGAATTCAAACTCTCCGGAATCGTCAATATCTAACGAGAAATCAATTCAAAGCAAATTCAAAACAAAAATTCAAATGAAATCCAAATAACTTCCAAAATTATCAAATAAATTGGGAGACAGAATTCTGAATTTTTGGATGTGGGTCAACAATTTTTAAAAGGAATTGAGGCTTTTAAAAGAAGTTGGAAGTTTTAATTTAAATTTAAACCTTGGAATTACGAAATATATTCAAATCAAATTTAAATAAGTTCCAGAAATGGATAGATCATGATTTTAGAAAAATTTAGAAATTTGAATGGGTCAATTTGGAGTTAAAATGCAAAAGTTATAGCCTTCCAAAGTTTGAATTCAAAATAAAAGAAAAAGGGTATTTCCTGGATTTATTTTTAAACCGAAAAGGATTTATGACGTCAGCACGAATTATTTTTCTAAAGGAAATTATAGATTATGACGTCAGCCCTAGGATTAATATATTCGGAGCAGGTCGATGTGTGGGGCCGGTGTCATGGACCGGTCCATGGACCGAGGAAGGGTGAGGTGGCAGCGCGCGCGGGAGCGGGTGGCGCCGACGTGGCGCCACGTGGTCGCCGCGTGGTCGCCGCGTGGCGCCACGCCACGCTTTATGCCGACGTGGCGGCACGCGCGCGAGGTGGCGGCGGGGCGGCGGGTGGCGCCGGCGTGGCGCCGACCGCCGCCACTGGCCGCCACGCCGCCGCTAACTCGCCCGACGGCCGACGCGCCGGCGGCGGCGGCGCTCGGGGCCCGATGGTCGCCGAGCTCGGTGGCGCGCCGCCGAGGGCACCAAATGACGCGAGAACGCGGAGTGCGTCGGTACCTTGCGCGAGGCCGAGGATGACCGAGAGGGAAATCGGCGGAGAGGGGCGGCGGTCGGAGAAGGCTTCACGGCGGCGGAGTAGCTCGGTGGCGCAGCGGCCGGGAGTGGTCGCCGAGGGTCGCTGGGCACCAGCAAGGCCGGGAGGTGTCGGCGGGGCGAGGGGCTCGAGCCGGCGGCGATTGCTCGCCGGAGTCGCTGAAGCCGTGGAGGGAAATCGGCGCAGGGGACCTTCGGGCTGGATTAAGCGCCTGGAGGCTCGGGGTGGCGGTGTGGGTAGAGGGACCTCGGGGCACCTCTTTATAGGTCGGGAGGAGGGTAACGGCGCGCGGGTTCGCCGAGTGCAATGGGCGGGAGGTTTATTGCGACGGTGATAACGGCTGCGATTATGCGTGATTATGCCCGCAATGGACGCGGTGGAGGTGCAATTGCGATCGGCCGTTGGCGCGGGGCATCAATTCGGAAGGAAACCGAAGCTTTAAAAGCTTCGGTTTGCGGCGGCAATGGCGGCAGTGGGCGGAGATCGCGCGAGGACGAAAGGAAAGGGGCGGGGGAGACGGAACTGACGAGTGGGGCCCGTGACGTTAGCGAGAGAAAGAAAGGAAGGAGCGGGGACGGCCGATGCTTGACGGTGGCACGGGAGAGATCGGGGCGCGGCGCGATGCGAAGGGGTAAGTGAAGGGGGACGTCTAAGATTTGATCCGACAACGAAGATTAGATCGGGGCCAGTCGGTGCTTAAGTGGGAGGGGGCGGCCGAGATGAGGTACGGCAATAGGGGACGGCTCGGATAATACCACGTGGAGGCAGGAGCGGAGAGGGGAGCGGTGAAGCGGTAAGTGGGTGCGGGCGGCGAGGATTAAACCCGCGCGGAGTGGGCGGTCCGATGTGCGACACGCTGCCGCACGCGGAGAGAGGAAGCGGGAGAGGGTTTAAGTTAGATCGGACGTGGGGAATCCGGCGGGCGGAGGGGACGCCGATGGTTGACACCGCGGCGAGAGGGATTTTTGGATTTCCTTTCTTTTGATTTTCCGAAATGCTATTAAGCTTTAGAAAACTCAGAAAAATACCAAATAAATTTTGAAAAATCCAGAAAAATTCAGAGAACTATCTGGAGCTATTCTAGACTTAATAAAAATATGTCCCACTCATTTTAACAAGTATAATTTGCAAAGGTACAATTTGATTTTGTAGGGAAGGTTTTAATTCCTTCTAAAATCTAGAAAAAATTAATATAATCTCATATTTGACTTAAGGAAGCTGAAATACATTTGTTTTAGCTTTTAGGAATGCAATAAATTTATTTTTGACTTTTATACATCAAAGTTTATAATTTTTCTCAAATCAGGATTTAAAATAATTCCAGAAAATCCAATAAACTCCAGATTAAAATTTCAATAAAGGGACAAAATTTTGGGATGTTACAGGGCATGACTAGGTGAAGGCTTGTGAGCTTCCCTCAAGTCATGCGGCCTCTTTTGTAATGAATTAATTTGCATGTTATGCTTTTTATTGCTTTGCTTGTTGAGTTTAGTAGGTTCTTCTGCTGTGTCACTAGAGGGCTAGTTAACCCTCCTATATGCACCCCTCCTTTCTTTTTGTGACATCTCTTTTGTATGCATATGGCACCCAAAAGGAGAGCCGCTGTCCATGGCAGAGGCCATGGAAGGGGCCAACGATGTGGGCAAGGCTTGCCACCTCCACCACCCGCACCCCCAACAATGGCCCAAATCATGGCCCAACAGACTTAGATCCTCCTATATGCACCCCCAACAATGGCCCAAATCATGGCACTGACGGCATTCGCTCTTTATTTTATTTTATTCTCCCTTGGATTGCTAAGCATATAACTTTCTAATTACTAAAGAAAATTGGGTTCGTGTTACTATTAACGGAAATCTAATTGCAGGGGTCACGGAGGAAAGTAACTACTCGCTCTCAAGCCGAAGGCATAGAAGATGCAATCTTTCCCTTTTCCCTTTTTGTACAATCATTTTTGTAAAGGATTATGTAATTATTATCATTGATGCAACGCAAGAATATAATTCAATTTTGTAATTCAATTGCAATAAAGCTTAATGGAATATATACATATACTTATATTTACTCCTAAATACTTACTTAGCTGGGATTTACAATTAGGGTTCTTTCAGCCTTACCTCCTTTAGGCGATTTCGTCCGCGAAATCAGGGTCCTTACATGAACAGGTTGGGATAGGACTCACGTAATTCCTCCTCTTTCTCCCATGTAGCTTCATGGATTGAGTGATTTTTCCATAAAACCTTACAGAAACAAATAGTTCGATTTCTCAACCGTCGATCCTCAGTTTCCAAAATTTTCCCTAGGTGTTCTTCATAGGTTAAATCCGCTTGGAGGGGTATGTCTAAATCAATCAAATGTTGAGATGGTTCACGTAGACATTTTCGAAGCTGTGAGACATGAAAAACGTCATGGATTCTGGACAACTTGACAGGAAGTTCCAATTGATAGGCTAGGGCACCCTTTTGTTGTAGAATCCGGAAGGGCCCTACATATCGGGGACTTAGTTTCCCTTTGACTCCAAATCGATGAACTCCCCATAGCGGTGAGACTTTGAGATATACATAATCTCCAATCTCGAAATGAACTTCTCGCCTATGTTGATCGCCGTAACTCTTTTGTCTGCTCTGAGCTATCTTAAGTCGTTCCCTGATAATCTAAATCTTCTCATCATTTTCTCTCACTAGTTCCGGTCCCATTAGAGGTCTCTCTCCCGTTTCATACCAACATACGGGGGATCGACACTTCCTTCCATACAAAGCCTCATATGGCGCCATCTGAATACTAGACTGGTAGCTATATATTATTTTGTGCAAACTCGGCAAGAGGTAGGTACTTATCCCATAGACCTCCAAAATTCAACACACACGCTCTCAACATATCTTCAAGGATTTGGTTTACCCTTTCCGTCTGGCCATCTGTTTGAGGGTGGTAGGCAGTATTAAAATTTAACTTGGTACCCAAGGCCTTATGTAAACTTTGCCAAAATCCAGAAGTGAAGACTGATCCTCTATCCGAGGTGATAGTCTTGGGTATTCCATGCTGAGAGATCATCCATTCCACATACAGTTCTGCTAACTTATCCACTGAGTATTTCTGATTGATGGCAAGGAAATGTGCTGATTTTGTTAGGCGATCTACTATGACCCAAATGGCATCTTTCTTTTTAAGGGTTATGGGTAGGCCGGTAATAAAATCCATACACATATCCTCCCATTTCCATTATGGGATCTCTAATGGCTTTAACAGTCCTACCGGTCACTGATGCTCTGCCTTAATTTTCTGACAAGAATCACATTGGCCAACATATAATGCTATCTCTCTTTTCATATTGGCCCACCAGAAATTTTCTTTAAGATCACAATACATTTTGGTTCCTCCAGGGTGAATAGTGTAGGGGGTGTCATGAGCTTCTCATAGAATGGTTTCTTTAATATCATCATCCTTTGGTATACAAATCCTATTTTGTCGCCATGGGGTCTCTTGGTCATGTAGGCGAAACTCTGATTGCTGTCCTTCTTTGATTCTTCAAATTTCTTCCCTGATAAAAGGATCCAACATTTGCTTTTCTCTAATTTTATCTAATAGCGTTGGATGGAAAGTCATGGCGGCTATGGTGGCTTCGGTTGTGGACACTCTAACTTCTATCCGCATCTTGGCTAACTCCTGAGTTAATTCTGAGATGGGGTTTTCCAGAATCATCTGGTGGCATTTGACTTTTGGACTAAGAGCATCTGTCACCACATTAGCTTTTCCTGGATGGTAATTAATGGTCAAATCATAATCTTTGATTAATTCTAACCATCTCCTCTGCCTCATGTTTAATTCCTTTTGGGTGAATATATACTTGAGGCTCTTGTGATTGCTAAATAAGTTACACTTTGATCCATACAGATAATTTCTCCATATCTTTAATGCAAACACAACAGCTCCTAGTTCTAGGTCGTGGGTGGGGTAGTTGATCTCATGAGGCCTCAACTGTCTAGAAGCATATGCAATTACCCTTTCTTTCTACATCAAGACGCTTCCTAGTCCATGTTTGGAGGCATCGCAATACACTGTATAATTCTGTGAGACCATGTGGAGGTCTCCTCATAGTTGTGATGAGTAATTGACTCTTGATCTAGAGAGTTTGAGTTTGGTTTTTGCGGTTTGAGCAGCTGTTGGCTCTCTATTTGAGTTCTAGAGCCCTTGCTGTTCTGTCTACAACCTTGGCGTTCGACTTACTACTGTGTGTGGTCGGCAGTCACTCTTACGACCATGTGGTCAGAAGTGGCATTTAGGACCTGGTGTTCAGCAGAGGATTTATGACTTGGTGGTCGTAGGCGATCGAGTGGTGGTCGTAAAAGCTCTTACGACTTGGTAGTCGTAACCAGTGCTACGGCTTCGTAGTCGTAGGTGTCCTCACGACTTTGTAATCGACACTATGACTTGGTAGTCGTAGATGGCTTACGACATGGTTGTTGGCAAAGACCCTTACGACTTGGTTGTCAGCACTACGACTTGATAGTCGTAGACTGGTAATCGATGGTCGTAGCGATTTGCCATTGTAGTCGTAAGTCGTAGCGACCAGGTTTGGTAGTCATAGTGATAGGGTGCAGAAGTCGAAGTCTGTGTGATCGGTGATCGTAGCTATCGATTGCGGTAGTCATAGCCACTGTCTGCGGTAGTCGTAGCTTGTGCTGCATGGTTGTAGCGAGCTACGTGGTGGTCATAGTAGTCTCGTGTGTGGTCGTAGGCTGCTGGCGCATCATGTCTTGTGCATTCGAGTGGTCGTAAGTGGGTTACGACCAGCTGGGTAGATCTTCAAGTACATTCTTCTGATGCAGATTTATGATCTCAGTAATTCGAGCGGTGCAATGTGATGCTTTTCTTGTCTGTGATGGTTGCAGGACCTTGAGGCGGAGTTGTGGCTAGGCATGAGATGGTCGAACTAGGCACAGGCGGTGCTGAGGTCAAAGCGGTCGAGAAATACCGAAGATGGCAATGGATCAAGGTGCCTGCGAGGCTTCGACAGCAAGAAAAGAGGAAGCTTCCAGGAAGGTGTAGGAGTGGCATTTTGGTAAATGCGCAAGGCTGCAAAGTGGAAGCGGATTCGGTTCGAGTAAATGGGTAAAGTGCAGAGTTGTTAGAACTATTGGGTAAAGCAAGCTTGTAAACCCGGTAGTGGAAGTCTATAAATAGAGAGGGTTAGGTTTCAGAGCCTGGGTGTCGGGGGCTTTTTCGGGCTTTTTCTTTTCTCTGTTTTGGCATGTGGTGTTACTGGAAGAGTTGGTAGCAACAGTTTCATTTTTTGTCTCAATGTCTGCGTGAGTAGTGTTGAGTTCTTGATTTTTCTTTGTGTGTGTCTGCTCAGAATGTGAGAGAGCATATGAAATGGCTGTAAACAAGCACTTATATAATCATTCATATCTCTGATACCATCTGAGAAGTCATGTGTTTGAGATGTTCCGATTTCTTGTGATGTGCTTCTGTTTCTTTTTGCTTCCCGTTCTTCTCTGATGATTCTTTTGTTTTTGAGTTGAATCTTTGTTCAAGAAGCTGCAAAGTGATTTTTCTTTGAACTGGGAATCTTCTAAAATCCCCTTGGCTAGCTTATTCCTAAGAGCAATCCTTTTAACAGCTGAAATCTCCCCAAGCAATGGATCACTGCTCTTCATCTATTTTCATAATTTCTAGGGTTCTTATTCTTGTTGTCTCGGTAAGAATTTTGTGTTAGTTCTGTGTTTTCTGATCTTTTCTCAATTTTTCCAGTGAGCATTCATCTTCTTGCTTCATAGATTATGTAGCCATCGAAGAAGAAAATTGTGTGAATACTTGGGGCGGATTGAAGGCACCATTCACCCCCTCTCTGTTGCCATTTCGGTCCTTTTAATCCACTCCATCTTCTGGCAATGCTAGAATGGGGGCAGTGGTTAACCTTTGTTTTAACGCTTGAAAGCTTCGCTCACAACCTTCAGTCCAATTAAATGGAGTATCCTTTCTCAAAAGTTTAGCGAGAGGGCTCGCAATTTGTGAAAAGTCTTTGATGAACCTATGATAATAGCCAGCAAATCCGAGGAAACTCCGAATCTCTTTAACATTAGTAGGTTGTTTCCATGAAGTCACTGCTTCAATATTTGTGGGGTCAACTTCAAGTCATCTTCCTAAGATAATGTGGCCTAGGAAATGATACGGGGTCGCCCGATCTTCTCGACGTAGGATGGATACTCGCGGGAGTCTTGATGAATCGTAGCTATCCTCCAATGCCAATGCAAGGGACGAACACTCTTTAATCCGCCAAAACACACTCGCGTCGATTTCGCCGACCATCAAGCGAAGATCTATCGTGCACCCAATTCCCAGCGAAAAGGCTGAACGATCTTGATTGAAGAACACTCCTAATTACCTTACGGAATTTCAGTAGCATTGATACACTCGAACAAACTTTAGTAGATTGATTATTCTCAAAGGTGGTCTGAGCCCTTAGGCTGCCAATACATGGCTTATATAGGACCTTGGGACGTCCATAGAGTCCACAAACCTAGTACAACTCAACCCTATATGGTTTTAGATACGAACTCTCACAAAAAGGAAACTAGATTTTTCAGCCGTCATATTGTTTCGACCATAACTTTTGATCCGTGATGAATTTGATGCTAGGACTAGATCCATTGCGTAGCCCTTGAAAATATCTTTCCAAGGAGTACAAGAACACCCAAATCGGACTCCGTTTGTGAAAGTTATGACCTTTTTAGTAAGTGCCTATCAGACTGTCCCGAACCGAATCCGAATTGAATTCTGAGTTGAATCCGAGTTTGAATCCAATTGGCCTTATGGGAGGTACGAATTGGGCTTGAAAATCTTATCCAAAACTTGTAGTTTAAGTCCTTGGGCTTCTCCCTTTTGCTCTCCCACTGAATGGGCTTTCTTCCTTCATATCTTTGACACCTAATGTGGTTATCTTCTTCCTTTTGCGTCTCCATTGCTTTGCCATCGACAAACCTAAGAATGAACCATTTAATGACATGAGGTAGTATTCTATTTTTATGAATAACAACATTATATTTAGTTTGGAATGAGTTCACCTAGCAATGTTTGATGCGGCTCAATAACTCTTTCCAGTTGAATAATATATTTAACTGAAAAGTACAAGACACGTGCTATCCGCATCAGGAAAGCTACTTGATCTAGCCAGAAAGCACATTTACTAAATTTGGCAAATAACTGATTCTCTCGAAGAGTTTCTAAGGCAATGGTAAGATGACGACTGTGCTCTTCTTCATTTTTTGAGTAGACCAGAATGTCGTCAATAAAGACAACAATAAACTCATCTAGATATCTCATGAAAAGCTTATTCATGATATTCATGAAGATAGCTGGGGCATTGGTTAAGCCGAATGGAATAACTGTGTACTCATGGTGTCCGTATCTGGAGATAAAGGCGGTCTTTTCAATGTCGAAGGGCTTTATCTTCATCTGGTGATATTCCGATCGGAGGTCAATTTTTGAAAATACTCTTGCTCCCCTAAGTTTATCAAATAGGTCATCTATTCTGGGAAGAGGGTATTTATTTTTAATGGTGATGTTGTTGAGCTCTCTGTAATCGGTCCACAGTCTCATACTTCGATCCTTCTTTTCACGAATAGAATTGGGGCTCCCCACGGTGAAGTGCTCTCTCGAATAAATCCTTTGTCTTGGAGATCATCCAGCTATTTCTTTAGTTCTCCTAATTCCTTCAGGTTCATTCGGTACGGCCTTTGGGATATCAGTGCGGTGCCTGGGATAAGATCTATAGCAAGCTCAACTTCTCTTTCTGGTGGCATCACGGGCAGTTCTTTTGAGAACACATCAGGAAACTCTCTCACTACGGGTATGTCCTGGAGTTGTTTCTTTTGAATGCTAGCAAGGCTAGATGAAGGTTGCCGCTTCAGGGTTCTATCTCCTCCTAAGTAAGTTAATCTAGTTCCATCGGGCTTTCGGATGGATGCACTTTTATATTCGTAGTCTATATTTACCCCATGGGTGGACAACCAATCCATGCCCAGAATTATTACCAGGACCCTCAAGTCTATCACATAGAGGTCTGCTAGGAACTTAGTATTGTGGATAATTATAGCCTGGTCTCTTCTAATGGATGACACCTCTATTATTCCCGTGGGTGTACTTACCACCATGGGTTTAGCTAGGGGCTCCAATATTAAATTATTGTTTTCCAAAAATTTGCATGAAATGAAGAAATGGGTTGCCCCTGGATCAAACAAAACAGTGCCCATAGAAGGCGGAATTAGGAGCGTACCGGTGACGACGTCAGTAGCTTCTCCCACTTTCTCTGTCGTCACATGAGTAAGCTTTGCAGATCCTCCCTTTCCAGTTCTAGTTGAAATGATCCGATTGCCCTTGGGAGGGTTCTGACAGATGTTTTGGTAAGGTACTAGGGCTGGTAGGCAGGGTGCATTAGTGATGTGTGGGGCTTGTCCTGAAGTCTTTTGAGGGTATGGACAATCAACTTTTCGGTGACCCAGTTTTCCACAATTAAAGCAGTCATCGGTACCCTTTAAACAATCTTTGGTGAGGTGGCTTAGTCCGCACTTAGCACACCGAATAGCAAGGGCGACTGGTCTTGGTGATGCCACCTGGCTGTACTGAGTAGGATTGAGAGGCTTAGGTTTGGGAGGTCCATACTTGGGTGGGTTTGATGATGGTGTATGAGGGCGAGATCTGATCACCTAAGAGGTGCGATGATCAGTTCTTGCTTTCTTCCTTCTCTCTTTTGTGAGATTAGTATGTTCACTCTCTAAGATAATAGTCCGATTCACTAAATCTTGAAATTCAGTGATTTTATGGATGGACAGGAGCATTTTGAGGTAGGGGTGCATTCCCTCCATAAAGTGGTCTATTTTCTTCTCCTCCGTGTCTACATCAGTGGTAGCATAATGAGACAAGTCGCTGAACTGGCTGAGATAGTCTATCATTTTTTTGCTTCCCTGGGTTAAGGCTCGAAACTCTCTTTTCTTCAACTCTAGTCTCCCGGTGGGCACATGTGTCTCTTTGAATCACTGCTGAAATTATGCCCAGGTAATAGGTTGCTCACTCACTCGGTTATGAGTGTAGTTGAGCCACCATGTAGCTGCAGGTCCGGTTAACTGGTGAACTGCATACTGAAGCTTTTCATCATTGGAACACCCCCACTATGTCCAATTTCTTCTCGATTTCAATTAGCCAATCACTGGCGTCCAATGGGTCCGTAGCTTTAGCGAAGGTAGGGGGCCGAGTCTGAAGAAAGTCTCCAAGACTGACTCCCTGCGTGGCAGGCGGGTGTGGTGCTACTACCTTTGTTAGCAGGGCTTCCATAAAGCGGTTCTGATTTTCTTGAGCTTCTTTTCTAGAATTCTCCAAGTATTTTAGGACTTCTCCCATCACTCCCAATGGGTCAGGGGGTCCAGAAGATGAGGGATGACTGGTGCCTAGCACCGCAGTAGGTGTGGTATACTCTCTAGTGGGTCTTTGTGGGTTCTCTGCAGTAGTTGCTTCTGGTGGAGGCTGAGGAAACAGACCCAGTCTCAAACCCAACTATTGCTCATTCCATGGACGATCCTCCATCCTACAGAGGCAAGGCGACAGTTTTTAGTTGCAACTGGTATACACCTTCTACCCACAATCACTCCCTTCTCACAAGGCGGTGGCTGGACTCCCTAGGTTTTAGATTTGTGTAGCAGTCATGCTTAAGGAGAAGAGATGCAGGGTTAGTTGTGGAATTTAATGTGACTTAGCAGCTAAAAGCACTGGATTAGGGATAAGAGTGCATCTTTATGGTAGGTTAAGGCTTTAACTCTTCTCTTAGGCAAATAAACCACAAAGCGGAAAGAATTTCTTCGAACAAAACCAAAAAGGAAGAAACCCAAAACAAGAAAAAGAAACAAAACCTATACTAACTGGGATTCTCGTACCCAGCTACGCTCGAGAACCCACTCTTAAGACCACCCAAAACTGCACATTTGGGACCACGCTCAGGGCTCATCCCTGAGTATGCCCAGGACTTCATTCCTGGGTATGCATGGACTACGCGCCCGGGTGTGCCACGAACCACTCGTTCGGGAATCTCAAGTTCAGCAAAAACAAGATAAGCTATTTGTCCATCATCAGTCTTAGACTAATTTTAAGTCTCATGTGGGTTTTAGAGCAATTTTCCTAAAGACTGATGATTCTTTTCAAAATTGAGAAGAAAAGGCAAGGTAGCTATAGGCATGGTTTAGTCTTCTCCAAAGACAAAGAATTAACCTTGCTAGAAGTCTAGCTATATGCCGCTAACCCCGGCACAACTACGACCTTAGGATGAGTCATTCACCCCTAGGGTTCAAACAACCTGCCCTATGTTGCATGGCTATCTTACCAGGTTCAACAGTACTTAATTTAAACAGAGGCAATGCTAATCAAGTGATAATACAGGACATACATGCAGAACATCTGCATACATCTAGAGGTACTCATAGTACAATAACAGGAATAAGATACACGACTGAACATCAGAAAGGTAATAATACTATCGCTCAGCAGATGAGATGTTCCCCCTAGGACTCACTGATCAGGACTCACCGGCTCCCTCTCCTCAGGGTCGCTCTCCTCCTCTGGATCCTTCTCCTCGCCTCCCTCTGCACTCCCGTCTCCTCTAGGTCCCCGGCTAGTACCCTCTCCCCAAGCTGCGGCGCGACTGCCATCGAGATATGTAAAACAGGCTCAGTAAAGCTCGCCAAGGGTGGTGGAGTCTCTAAAAGGATCAGGACGCACTGAGATGTGGACTCCTCTAGCCTGAGGTCTAACTCGGCCTCTCTGAGGTGGGGGTGTAGGAAGATGGGGATAAGGGTCAAGAAAAGTAGTGGGAATGCTGGCATAGAAATCGAAGGAAGGGTCTGGTATGTGGACTGGGGAAGGTGTGAGAATATAATCATCTCCCGGGAAAGTCCCGACGGGATAAGATGGGGCTGGTGGAGGGGCGGTGTAGCGCCACTGAGGGTCTGAAGCTGGGGTTGGAGCTCTGGGGTGACTAGTCCCTGGTATGTCAGTCGCTGGCTGGGTGGTGGCTCCTGGCGCGGTGGGTTGGGGAAACCCTCGCATGCTCTCTGCCTTAATGTCAAAGCAGCATCTCCTCCAGAAATCGGAGGACTCCTCTGCTCGGGCTAAGGCTCCATAGGTAGAGTTCTGGTGCATGACATTGGCCAGTAGCATCGTACCAGCGGTCTCTCGCTGTAGCGCTGCTGCGGCTACGAAAGGGGCTGCTAGAATCGGACTAGGAGGAATAGGACCAAACTGCGCTCCCTGACTACCTGAGGCAACTGGAGGTATCTCTGAAAAAGGTGAGTCACTCAACTGATCGCTCAAGTGGACTCTCAGGGCGTGGATGGCCTTACGGGCGGCCTCCTGAAGGGGTAGATAGTCGTCTGCCGAGCGTTAGCCCGCAAAAGACTCTAAGTTATAATCAGGATTCCAGTGAACCCCTGAAACTGAACAATCACACGCGAAGTAGACCCATCTGCCGGAAACTCATAAAGTACTCCGGAAAAGGAGCTCTCAAGTGATATAACATCCTCCCGAGCATCAAGACATGCTCTCCGTGTACCCTGTCAGATGGAATATAACACCGAACCATCCTGCAAAAATAGTGGTTCTACATTAGCTTAGATACATATTCTAAGACAGATAAGTTTTTAACATAATACTTTTGAAGTAGAGTAGAATAGAAATCGACATCCAGACAAAAATTAAATATAAAACTTAGTGTCGTATAGCAAGTGTGAATGTCCACTTAAACATAACTACATCATCTATGTTACTAGTGTGGCTCCATATTATTGCTCTGATACCACCTGTGATACCCCATGCCATTATCCCTCAGATAATCGCGCGGCGACGTACGAATTATTATTTGCCTGATCAGTAAAACACTGCTTCGGCAAATAATAAGCCTTTACTAGAGTAGCACAGCAGAACAATAAGATAGATACTGTCTCATTTATCACAGCAGTTGCCACATGGCTTAAAGTCTAGTTTTACAAAAGTAATTAAGCAAAAGGTACAGAAATGATACCCTAGGGCTCTCTCGCCCACTCCGCTGGGCCGCCTACTTGTCCCAGCCAAAGTATACGGGGTCCACCTCGCCCGGTTCCTCGTAGTCGTCATCCTCCTCTCCTCGTAGCCAAAGTATAATTATTAGAGGTAGGGGAAAGAAATGCAGAGAGAAAACAAGGATAGCATGGCTGAAAATTAAATAAATGGCCCCCCTTCATCCTGGCCCAATACTCCTAGGGCTTACACCTGCCAACGGCCGGCCTTGCTGCTGGGCTACATATTTGATCGGTCTACCTTCCCTACTCGGCCCATCTGATGTCTGATGCTTTGGCTCTACCCCTCCTCATTACTCGCCTCCTGCCACTCTTGTTTACTCGGCTCCCCACTCCTCCGGTGGCTCCTCCCCTTCGGCTACCTCTTCTACCCGACCGTTTCTTGCTTGCTCTCCTTCGGCCGCCCCCCTGTGACGGTGGCTCTCCTCTTGCTCGGCCCAGATCTCGATGGATCTGGCCCGGGGTCGCTTACCTACACCGGATCAACGACGGCGATCTTTGGTGGTTGGGTTTGACGGTGGCTCGCCGGATCTGGCGGTGGTGCGCTGGATCTGGTGGTGGCGCTCTGTCTTTCGGCTGGCCTGGTTGCGTCACGGTGGTTGCGCCGCCTGGGTTTGCGGTGACCGCTGCCCGGCCTACCTCGCCTCTCTATTACTCGGCTGACACACGGGGCTACCTTTCCTTTACCCCCCATTTTCCTGACTTTATGTGAGTACTATTTGTTACACTTTTTTTAGTGATTTCATCCACCATGCCCAATTTTTGGGAGATCCTACAGTCTAGGTGTCGGGGCTGAGGTTTGTGGTTGTCCTTTGGTTCCTGGGCCATCTCCACTTCAGGGTGCTTCTAGACACTAGGATGGCCGCCGGCCGCTATGGTGGCCGCCGGTCGGCCGGTGTGGATTAAACCCGAGCGAACCCCAAAAGAAAGAGGAAAAGGGAAGGGAACAAGGGGCCTACTTGCTTGTCGGGTTGAGAACGGGTAGGTTCGGTTTGGGGGGTCAACGGTGGTCCTCACGCGGTCCTTGTTGGGGACGAAGGTGCGAGGTACACTTCCTTCTCGGGTTCGGTTGGCTTGTAGTGGTCCCCTGGCAATCTTCTCGTCCCTCAGTCCTTGTCGACTTCACCTTTTATGACTGCTTGGTCCTTCACTCTGGTGGCGCCCTTTTGAATGCTTGCTGCAACGGCGTCGTCTTCGCCTCCGGCTTCTGGCCGTGGATGGCAAGGGTGGGAGATTGCTCTTTGGCCCTAGCCGTGATGGTGATGTGGGGGCTGTCTGCTCTTTGGTTGTGTTGGTGCTGGTAGTTTCTTGTGAACGCATAGGAAGGGAGCTGGGTGCTTTGAATCTTTGAGGGGAGGTGGTATTCAGCCTCCTGTTATCTGGGGCTGTGTTGTGTGCAGCTGGCTCTCGATGTCTATCCTCTTCTAAGTCTTGTGTTCCTGTGACAGAGGACCTCTGGTCCGAAGGATGGTTTGGGCACTGTTGTTATGGCTTGGGCTGAGAAATGCAAGGAATTTGTGGGCTTTTGGGGCTAAATTGAATGAAATAACTCATGGGCTTTGGTGGGCTGAAATGAAATAAACTTGTGGGCTTTTTGGGCTGAGGTAAGCAAAAGAGTTAGTGGGCTTTGTGGGCTTTTGGGTATTGCCGGATGATGAGGCCCACTTGTCGGAACCCGGAACAACAACTCCGAGTCCCTCTGTGTAAATCGCACTATCCCAGGAAAAGCTAGTGCACACAGGTTTTAACAGTAATGTATATCATGCAAAAATCACCACAGAGTATTATTAAATGAAAATACGGCCTTAAGGCCAAGTCTTACAATATAGGGGCACAAGGCCAACCAAAGAAAATAAAATAGCAGAAAGCAGTAAAGGTAGCAGAACAGCCCATCCAACCTCCCACAGGCGAATGACTGTAAGACGCGTCCTACTCGCTGAAGTGGTCCTCACCGTCGTAGTCGCCCTCGAAGTCTGTCAACAGATTTAGCAAGGTGAGTACAAAGAGTACTCCCAAGTAAATGCTTACGCAAGTTACACCAGGAGATATAACAGAATTGATGCATGCATAATGGATTTCAAAGGAAGGCTTAATAGGGTAAATGTGCGGAAAAACAATACTTGAATTTGAATACAATAATGTAAGTACGAAAAGCTGGACTTTAATACACTATGTGAAACAATGTTTTTAACAAGTAATACCGTTAGCGTAGGCTCCGACCCACACTAACCTATCCACGGGAATCCACCTGGACCAAAACCAAAACCGTCATTTGTTTGCTCAAAAACCAGGTTTTATAAAATTCAAGTCTAATCTGTGACAACTTTACTCAGCATGTTCATGACCGTGAACACGGCTATCTAGGATAGATTAAAACTCTGCAGAGGTGTACAACTTTATCCACAAGACATTCCCTCTCACTTGAGCTACGTGATAAACACACTTCCTTTGGTGTGCGGCGGAGAATTCACGACAAGGCTGTTCCAATGATCCGTAGCCAAAAATAATTACGCCGCCACTAAGGTTTCACCACAACTCGAATCCACGAGTTGGAGCCCCCTCTGGTGCCATGTGAGACTTCCCACAGCCTACGTCGCGCTCACATTCAGCCTATAGCGGAATTATATTTGGAACCTCACAAGTTACTTAGCTAGGCCCGTCCCATACCGGACTTGTGGTAGTACAAAGTGACTTCGTAAAATATTTCACAAAAATGGTCCTTAAGCTGATTTAGGCTCAACCACATACCCACATGCACGACAATCAACCAGGTGTCACCAACACGAGGCATGCCGGCACCCACCACCTAACCATTAGCCTAAGTCCAAATCATAAGTCTCTATTTTCATTTTTAAACAATTTCCTCAAACCATCCTTGACTCACCGAAGTCAAGATTTCATTTTCAAATCGTCATTCCATGGGAAAGATTATTCCCACCCAAAATTATTCTAAGCCAGGCTAACCATTCCTATAAAATTTTCTAGTCAATACTAAGGTACTAACTAGTTTTCAACTAGGGTGACAAGGTATATGAATTCGAGATTCAAAATTGGCTATAGTCAAAGGATTATGGGTATATCTAACGTTTAAACTGAATTTAAAACTAATTTAAACAAAAGTACGCATGCATATACAGTAAATCAACATAGATAAACTTAAAATATTTGGTGCAACATGGTCAAAGGTGTAACTTGCCTTGGTCGAAGTCCTGTTGGAAATCGTCGAGTTCGAACTCTCCGGAATCGTTAAAATCTAACGCAAAAGAGCCAATTCAAAGAAAATTCAAATAATTTCAAAATTTCAAAATTATTCCAGAAATGGGTATATCATGATTTTAGAAAAATTTAGAAATTTGAATGGGTCAATTTAGAGTTAAAATGAGAAAGTTATAGCCTTCCAAAGTTTTAATTCAAATAAAAAGAAAAAGGTTATTTTCTGGATTTATCTTCAAACCGAAAAGGATTTATGACATCAGCAAGAATTATTTTCCTAAGGGAAAATCTTGGATATGACGTCAGCAAGAGAAATAGATTTTCGGCCGAATTATTTTTATACTGGAAAATCAGATTTAATGCGCTAGCATGACGTCAGCAAGGATTTTTCGGATTTAATTAAAACAGGTAGGGCTGACGAGGCAGGCTGGCTGACGTGGCAGGAGGGGCTGACGTGGCCTCCACGTGGCTGCCACTTGGCACCACGTGGCTGCCTCGTGGCTGCCACGTCGCCACACCTTGGCCGACGGGCCGGCCCGGTGACGGGCGATCGGGCGCCGGGTGGCAGCGACGTGGCGCCTGCCTGGCAGCCACCTGGCTGCCATGCAGCTGCCACCTGCGCGCCGAAGCCGACGTGGCTCACCGGTCGGAGGGGGAGGCGCGGGACCCGAAGGTCGTCGGCGCTCCGGCGGGCGGCGGCGCTGACCGAGTGGTGCAAAACGTAGAGGAGATCGCGGGGAACGCGTTGGTACTTGGTGCGGATCCCGAGGATGGCCGGAGAGGGGCAGCGGTCAGAGGAGGGGTTCACGGCGGTAGAGGGGTTCCGGTGGTGCACGGGCTCGGGGAAGTGGTCGTCGGGGATCGCCGAGGCACCAGTAACGTTGGGGAGGCGTCGGCGAGAAGCGAGGAAGCCCGAGGCGGCCAGAATTGCTCGTCGGAGCTGTCGGAGCCGCGGAGAGGGGATCAAGCACAGGGAGGCCCTCGGGCTTGAACGTTGGAATTGAGAGGAGTAG
Source organism: Melocanna baccifera (assembly GCA_036346265.1). NCBI lineage: Eukaryota > Viridiplantae > Streptophyta > Magnoliopsida > Poales > Poaceae > Melocanna > Melocanna baccifera. The sequence continues at coordinate 14,771,270 of CM070695.1, forward strand.
GGGAGTCCTTTTTATAGGCTGAGGAGGGAGGTAACGGCCGCGCATGAACTCGCCGGAGAGCAACGGCTCGGAAGATCAATGCGGTGGTGATAACGGCCGCAATTAGGGCTGATTATGCCTCGGATGGGTGCGGGGAGGCATTAATTTGAATTTGCAGTGGTGCGGGGGAATAAATTGGCAAGAAACCGAAGCTTTCAAAGCTTCGGTTTCTTAATCAATGGCGGCGGCAGCGGCGGTGATTGCGCGAGGAAGAAGGTAAGCGAACGGGGACGAAGGACCTGATAGGCGGGGCCCGCGTGTCAGCGAGAGAAGAAAAAGGGAAGGAAATCGGGCGGTGGTTGGATCAGCAACGTGTGGCAGGGGGAGGAGATCGGGGCCGTCGGGTGCTGCGCGAAGGGGTAAGTGAGGAGGTGCGGCCGAGATCTCGTCCGGCAAAAGAGACTTAATCTGAGCTGTTGGGGTTCTGGGCGGAGGGTTAAGTTGCTACGGACGGGCGGGATGAGATCCGATAACGGTGAATGGCCCCGATAACGCCACGTGTCGGTAGGAGTGGAGGGGGAGGCGGGATGAAGCGGTAAGTTAAATCGGACGGCGGGGAAAGGATCCGGCGACGCAGGTTCGGCCCGATGGATGACAAGTGTTAGCCCCGGGGAAGGTTTTGAATTTTATTTTATTTTTGAATTCCAGAAACGATATTAGGCTTTAGAAAACTCAGAAAAAATACCAAATAAATTTTGAAAAATCCAGAAAATTTTAGAGAACCTTCTGGGACTATTTGAGACTTAATAAAATTATTTTCCACTCATTTTGACAAGTATATTTTGCAAAAGCACAATTTGACTTAAAAGGGGAAGTTTTAATTCTTTATAAAATCCTGAAAATTAATATAATTACAGATTTGACTTTAGGAAGATAAAATACATTTGTTTGACTTTCATGAAATGCAACAAAATCAACTTGGCCCTTATAACATTAAAATTTTTAATTTTCTTAAATCAAGACCTTGAAATAAAAACCAGGAAAAACCAGAAAATGCTTCAAATAATTGAATAAAAATTTTGGAATGTTGCAAACCTACCCCCCTTAAAAGAGATCTCGCCCTCGAGATTTGCACTGGCTAGCAGAAGAGATGGGGATGGCTGGCTTTTAAATCTTCTTCTCGCTCCCAAGTGGCTTCGTCCTAGGTGTGGTTGCTCCACTGTACTTTGCAGAATCTGATGGTCTTCCTTCTGGTTTGACGCTCTGCGGTTTCGAGGATCTTGATTGGTTGCTCCTGATAAGTGAGATCATCTTGAAGGTCCAAAGTCTCCAATGCGGCTTGCTCCGCGGGTACCCGGAGCCACTTCTTCAACTGAGAGACATGGAAGACATCGTGCACCCCTAACATGCTTGGCGGTAAGTCCAACTGATATGCGACTTCACCTCTTCGATTCAGAATCTTGAAAGGTCCCACATAACGTGGTGCTAGCTTTCCTCTAACTTGAAACCTTTTCACACTTCTGAGTAGGGATACTCTGAGATAGACGTAGTCCCCGACCTCAAAGGTCAAATCTCGACGACGGTTATCCGCATAACTCTTTTGTCGAGATTGGGCTATCTTCAGTCTGTCCCTGATCTTCTTAACTTTATCTTCTGCGTCTTGCAGCAGGTTCGGTCCAGCTCCTTGAGGTTCACCTTGTTGATCCCAAAGCAAGGGTGTCCTGCACTTTCGGCCATACAACGCTTCGAAGGGTGCCATCTGCAGACTGGCTTGGTAGCTATTATTGTATGAGAATTCTGCATAGGGCAATGAGTGGTCCCAGCTGTTCCCGAAATCCAGGGTACAAGCTCTTAGCATATCCTCGAGTATCTGGTTTACTCTTTCGGTTTGACCATCTGTCTGGGGATGGTAAGCTGTACTAAAACTGAGCTTGCTTCCCAACTCGTCGTGTAGCTTCTACCAGAATCGAGAAGTGAACTGACTACCTCGATCTGACACTATCTTCTTGGGGACGCCATACAGACACACGATTCGGGACATGTACAGCTCCGCTAACTTACTCCCGGAGTAAGTGGTTTTGACTGGTATAAAGTAAGCCACTTTAGTCAATTGGTCTATGATTACCCAGATTGAATCATAACCCGATTGCGTCCTTGGAAGTCCGGTTATGAAATCCATACCGATTTCTTCCCACTTCCACTCTGGTATTGGCAGTGGTTGCAAGAGTCCAGCTGGTCTCTGATGTTTGGCTTTGACTCGTTGACAAGTATCGCAGGCTTCAATAAACTCTGCTATTTCTCTCTTCATACTAACCCACCAATATCTTTCCCTCAGGTCCTGGTACATCTTGGTACGCCCTGGGTGGATTGAGTATGGGGTGTCATGAGCTTCTTTCAGAATCATGGTTTTGATTTCCTGATTACTCGGTACACAGATACAGTTCTCAAACCAGACAGTGCCATGCTCATCTTCATTGAATCCTGGGGCTTTGCCTCTTCTCATATTCTTCTTGATTTCCTGGATATCCTCGTCAAGCTTCTGAGCTTCCTTAATCTGATCAGGCAAACCAGGTTGTATTTCCAGGGTGGTGAGAATGCTTGGATTCGTTGGATTTAGACTCAGACGGGCGACTCCCTCCTGAAGTTGGGTTTGGTCTTCTTCCGATAAAACCATATTTGCATAGGACTTCCTACTTAAGGCATTGGCTACAACATTAGCTTTTCCGGGATGGTAGTGTATATCGACGTCGTAATCCTTTATCAATTCCAACCATCTTCGCTGCCTTAGGTTGAGTTCTGCCTGGGTGAAGATATATTTCAAGCTCTTGTGGTCTGTGTATACTTCACAACGGTTACCGATAAGATAGTGACGCTATATTTTTAAAGCGTGCACTACAGCTGCTAACTCCAAGTCGTGAGTAGGGTAATTGCACTCATGAGGCTTGAGTTGGCGTGATGCGTAGGCTACCACTTTGCTTTCTTGCATCAGAACACAGCCTAAGCCTAGGCGTAAGGCATCACAGAAAACCTCGGAGCCTTTATACACGTCCGGCAAAATAAGCACGGGTGCTGAGACTAGCCTCTTCTTGAGGGTCCGAAAACTTTTCTCGCAAGCCTTCGTCCATTCGAACTTCTTTTCCTTTTTCAACAACTGAGTCATTGGTTTGGCTAGCTCGGAGAATCCTGCTATGAACCGGCGGTAATAACCCGCAAGTCCAAGGAAACTTCTTACTTCGGTCACGGACTTTGGTTGCTTCCATTCCACTACTGCTTCTATCTTAGAAGGGTCTACAGCAATCCCTTCGACCGTCACGATATGTCCAAGAAAGGCAACCTTTTTTTAGCCAAAATTCACATTTACTGAATTTGGCAAAAAGTTGATGCTCTCGAAGCTTTTCCAAGGTGATCCTGAGATGCTGCTCATGTTCTTCTTCATCCTTGGAGTAGATGAGGATATCATCGATGAAGATTACCACAAACTTGTCCAAGTATTTCATGAATAAACTGTTCATCATGCTCATGAAATAGGCTGGTGCATTGGTCAGTCCAAATGACATGACCGTGAACTCATAATGTCCATATCTGGTGGAGAAGGCAGTCTTGGGAATGTCTTCTTCACGAATCTTCAACTGATGATATCCTGACCGTAGGTCAATCTTGGAGAAGACACCTGCTCCTTTCAACTGATCGAACAGGTCGTCGATCCTGGGGAGAGGGTATTTGTTCTTGATGGTAACATCATTGAGTGCTTTGTAATCCACACATAGCCTCAAAATTTCATCCTTTTTCTTGACGAACAGGACGGGTGCTCCCTAAGGCGACAAACTAGGTCAGATGTATCCTATGTCTTCCAAATCCTTAAGCTGCTTCTTCAAATCTGCTAACTCGTTAGCAGGCATCCGATATGGTCGTTTGGAAATTAGGGCGGTGCCTGGGACTAGGTCAATAACAAACTCGATTTCCCTATCCGGCGGTATTCCTAGTAATTCCTCGGGAAAGACATCTAGGTATTCCCGCACTATTGTCACTCCTTCCAAGACTTGAAGGTGAAAGAGGGCACATCCTCCTGCTTCCGGAATTTGAGGAGAGAAGATTACTTCTATGCCTTGGTCATTGGTGAGGGCGATGGATCTGGTAGCACAATTGATCTGGCCTTGATTCCTGGCTAACCAGTTCATTCCGAGAATGACATCTGTAACATCCCAAAAAATTTATTACTTTATTTAAAAATCAATTCTGGAATTTATTAGATTTTCCTGGAGTTTATTTCAAAGTCCTAATTTAAGGAAAATTAAAAACTTCTATTATTTAAAGATCAAAATGAGTTCATTGCATTTCTTGTAAATCAAACAGATGTATTTCACCTTCCTAAAGTCAAATCTGTAATTATATTAATTTTCAGAATTTTTATAAAGAATTAAAAACTTCCCTTTTAAGTCAAAATGTGATTTTTTTAAAATATACTTGTCAAAATGGGTGAAAAATATTTTTATTAAATCCCAATTAGTCCCAGAAGGTCCTATGAATTTTTCTGGAATTTTCAAATTTTATTTGGTATTTTTCTGAGTATTTTAAAGCCTCCTAGCCAATTCTGAAATTCAAAAAGAAAACAAAAATCCTAAAATCCCCTCGGGCCGCCAAGTGTCAAGCATCGGATCAACCCGCGCCGCCGGTTTCTTTCCCAGCCGTCCGATCACACTTACCCCTTCGTCCCGCCTTCCCTCTCTCCGCACGCGACACGTGTCGCGTATCTCACCGTCTGCTCCCGCGCCCGGTTCAATCTCCACCGCCCGCACCAACTTACCGCTTCGCCCGCTTCGTTCTCCCCTCCGATCGGCACGTGGCCTCATCCGAGCTGTTCCCTATTGCCGTACCTAATCACAGCCGCCCCCTCCCACTTAAGCACCGATCGGCCCCGATTTGATCTTCGTTGTCGGATCAAATCTCGGCCGTCCCCGTTCACTTAGCCCTTCGCAGCGCGTCAGCGGTCCCGATCTCCTCCCCGTGCCACCCGTCGAGCATCCAACCGTCCTCCTCACCCTTTCCCGTTTTCCTTCTCTCACTGACTTACGGGCCCCACCTGTCGGACCCGTCTTCCCCGCCCCCTTTCCTTTCTTCCTCGCGCGATCGCCGCCCGCTGCCGCCATTAAAGCCGAAACCGAAGCTTTGATTGCTTCGATTTCCTTCCCGTTCACTCCACTGTGCCAGCGGTAAATTAAGCCCCCGTCTCCACCGCGTCCGTTTCTGGCATAAAGACGCGCGTTACGCCTCTCCTCGCCGTCGCATTCATCCTTCCCGGCCGTTTTAGCTCCGGCGAACTTCGTGCGGCCGTTACACCCCTCCCCGGCCTATAAAACCCACACCCCGAGGTCCCTCTACCCACACCGCCCCTCCCTCACCTCTCAAGCGAACCACCCGAGCACCAGAGTCCTCCCTACGCCCGATTTCCTCCCCGCGGCTTCAAGAACTCCGGCGAGCAATTCCGGCCACCTCGGGCTTCCTCGCTCCTCGCCGAGCGCCTCCCGACGCGTTCTTGGTGCCAAGGCGATCCCCGCGACCCCTTCCCAAGGCTGCTGCGCCACCGAGCTCCTCGCCGCCGTGAGGCCCTCTCCGACCGCCGCCCCTCCCGCCGATTCTCCTCCGGTCACCCTCGGCCTCGCGCAAGGTACCGTCGCGCCCGCGTCCCCTCTTCGCTTTAGTACCCTCGACCAGCGCCGCCGCCGCCGGGCGCCGGCGACCCTCGATCCCCGTCGGCGCCATCGCCGCCCGCCGCCGCCACCGCCCGGCCGAGGTGGCAGCAGCGTGGCCGCCACCGGGCGCCACGCGGCGCCACCGAGCGCCTCCCCCGCCACCTCACGCGCGTGCCGCCACGTCGGCACGTTGCCGTGACGTGGCAGCCGCGTAACGACCACGTGGTGCCAAGTGGCAGCCACGTGGCGCCACGTCAGCGCCACCCCCGCCCCCGCACACCCGTCTGCCACCTCACCTCTCTCTTGGGTCCACCAGATCCGGGCCCCACCTGTCAGCCTCTCCACGAATAAACTAATCCTAGGGCTGACATCATAATCTGTTATTTCCTTTAGAAAAATAATTCTTGCTGACGTCATAAATCCTTTTCGGTTTAAAAATAAATCCAGAAAATACCCTTTTTCTTTTATTTTGAATTTAAACTTTGGAAGGCTATAACTTTTGCATTTTAACTCCAAATTGACCCATTCAAATTTCTAAATTTTTCTAAAATCATAATCTATCCAGTCCTGGCATTATTTTGAAAATTTGAAATTTATTTAAATTTTGTTTGAATATATTTTGTAATCCCAAGATTTAAATTTTAAATTAAAATTTCCAATTCCTTTAAAAGCCTCAAGCCCTTTCCAAAAAGTCTCCCAATTTATTTTATAATTTTTAGAAGTTATTTGGATTTCATTTGAATTTTTGTTTTTAATTTTCTTTGAATTGGCTCTTTACGTTAGATTTCGACGATTCCGGAGACGTTGAGTTCGACGATTCCCCGCAGGGCTTCGATCAAGGCAAGTTACACCTTTGACCATGTTGCACCCAATATTTTAAATTTATGTATGTTGTATTATTGTATATGCATGCGTACTTCTATTCAAATTTAATTTAAATTCAGTTTAAGCTTTAGTTACGCCCATAATCCTTTGACTATAGCCAATTTTGAATCTCGAATTCATATACCTTGTCACCCTAGCTGAAAACTAGTTAGTACCATAGTATTGACTAGAAAATTTTATAGAAATGCTTAGCCTGGCTTAGTATAATTCTAGATGGGTGCAATCTTTCACACGAAATGACAAACTTTGAAAATTGATATCTTGACTTCGGTGAGTCAAGGATGGTTTGTGAAAATTGTTTGAAAATGAAAATAGAAACTTATGATTTGGACTTAGGCTAATGGTTAGGTGGTGGGTGCCGGCATGCCTCGTGTTTGGTGACACCTGGTTGATTGTCGTGCACGGGGGAATGTGGTTGGGCCTAAACCAACATAAGGACCGTTTCTGTGATTCATTTTACGAAGTCACTTCGTACTACCACAAGTCCGGTATGGGACGGATCTGGCTAAGTAATTTGTGAAATTCCAAACATAGTCTCGCTATAGGCTGAATGTGAGCGCGGCATAGGCTGTGGGAAGTCTCACATGGCACCAGAGGGGGCTCCAACTCGTGGATTCGAGTTGTGGTGAAACCTTAGTGGCGGCGCGATTATTTTGGCGATAGATCATCGGAACAGCCTTGTCATGAACTCTCCGCCGCACACCTAAGGCAGTGTGTTTAGCGCGTGGCTCAAGTGAGAGGGAATGTCTTGTGGGTAAAGTTGTACACCTCTGCAAAGTTAAAGACCTATCTAGATAGCCGTGTCCACGGTCATGGATATGCTGAGTAAAGTCGTCACAGATTAGACTTGGATTTTATAAAACATGGTTTTTGAGCAAATAAATAATGGTCTTGGTTGTGGTCCGGGTGGATTCCCGTGGATAGGTTAGTGTGGGTCGGAGCCTACACTAACGATATTACTTGTTAAAAACAATGTTTCATATACTGTATTAAAAGTTCAGCTTTTCGTACTTACATTATTGTATTCAAATTCAAGTATTGCTTTCCGCACAATTGCCCTATTAAGCTCTCCTTTGAAATCCTTTATGCATGCATCAACTCTGTTATAATTCGTGGTGTAACTTGCGTAAGCATTTGCTTGCTTACCTTGGGAGTACCCTCGTACTCACCTTGCTTAATCTGTTGCCAGACTTCGAGGGCGACTACGACGGTGAGGACTACTTCAGCGAGTAGGACGCGTCTTACAGTCATTCACCTGTGGGAGGCTGGATGGGCTGTTCTGCTACTTTTACTGTTTTCCGCTGTTTTATTTCTTTCGTTGGCCTTGTGCCCCTATTTTGTAAGACTTGGCCTTAAAGCCGTATTTTGTCGTTTAATAATATTCGGTGGTGATTTTTGCATGATATACATTACTGTTGATACTGTGTGCACTAGCTTTTCCTGGGATAGTGCGATTTACACAGAGGGACTTGGAGTTGTTGTTCCGGGTCCCGACAACATCTAACCCTTGCGATTCCAGAACCAAAAGGTCGGCTAGGAATCGGGTCCCATCTATGAGCAATTCCACTTTTGGGCACAAGGTCTCTGCTCTCATTTCTGCTCCAGGGGAATGAATTATCATAGGGTTGCTAAGAGTTACCACGCCCAAACCATGCTTATCCACAAAAGTTTTTGATACGAAAGAATGCGATGCTCCGGAATCGAGAAGAACTGATGCTGGTACTGAGTTGACAAGAATCATACCCAGCACGACGTCCGGTGCAGCCTGTGCTTCTTCCGCTGTCACATGGTTCACTCTCCCCTTGATGAAGGTTTGCGGCTTCTGCTGCCCCTAGTTCTGACTTCCGGAGGCTCCTGGGGTCGCTGTCGCCTGTATCTTCTTGGGGCACGCCTTGGCATAGTGCCATGGTTCCTTGCAGTAGAAGCAGGTCACTCCATCTGATGGCGGACTGCTTTTCTGCACCTAGCCACCGGTCGTTGGGTTGCGGTTGGTCTGAAACTGCCGGCGGCTAGCCTAGAACGGCGGACGGCTGGTTGAGGACTTGAACTTGCCTGACTGGGTCTTGAAGTTGCTGCCTTGAGGTCTAAATTTGTTCGCGTGCGGAGGAGTGTTGCGAACCTTGTGAGAACCTCCAGAGTTGTTCCTCTGATCCGCCATCCTTCTCTTCCGAGTTTCCATCTCCATGTGCTTGCCCTCCTGACGGATGGCCTTACTGACTAGCTTGTGGAAGTCAGTGTAGTCACCCGATATCAGCTGTACTGATATATTGTCATTTAGGCCCTCCATGAACCTTTCTTGCTTGGCTTCGTCGGAAGCCATATCTTCTGGCGCATAGCGGGCCAATTGGTTGAACTTCTGCACGTACTCATTGACAGTACGGCTTCCTTGGCGCAGGGCCCGAAATTCCTTCTTCTTCAATGCCATTGTGCCGGTGGGGATGTGAGCCTTGCGAAAGCTTTGCTCGAACTCGTTCCACGTCACCGTCTGCGGGTTGGCATGCGAGGCGGTGAAAGTGTCCCACCACTGAGATGCTGGTCCATTTAGTTGGTGAGAGGCGAACAGGACTCGCTCTCGATCAGTGCATTGCAATATGTCCAGCTTCTTGCCAATCGACCTGAGCCAGTCGTCGGCGTCCATTGGTTCGGCACTACCAGCGAAGGTCGGTGGGTTGATCCTTAGGAACTCTGAAAGACGATTGGGAGGTCCTTGGGCAGGTTGATGAAAAGCTTGAGGTGCGGGGTTGTTGATAGTCTGAGCTAACAGTTGGATCAATTGGTTCTGATTGGCCATCAACTGTGCCCAATCTGGTCCTGCTGCTGGCGGAGGCGGTGGAATGGGGGCTGACTGGCTCCCTTGAGCTCCCTGGTTGGCATTGTCGTTGGGGTTCCTCCTCGTGTTCACCATCTATTGGAGCTTCCAGGTTTAGAGGGAAGAGAGAACTAAAGGAGAGGTTCTAGTAACAATCCCACAACTAAGAACACACAAAAGCAAGGAAAACCACGAATAAGAGCCGAATAAAATATCTTTTATTTTATTAAAATAGTCTCGCGGCTGTTAACAAGGGACTACAGCTCGCGGATAACGTTCTAAGACTCAGGGTTGTCTAGACACTAGTGCTGCGCTCGAGCCTCCTCGGAAATGGCTCGGATTTAGAGGAGTCTGCATCCTCGGCACGGAGCTCGGCTAGTTCTTCTTCCACTGCACGGAGCTTCTGCTGCGCGGTGTGCAGCTCGTCCAGGGTGGTCTGGTACATGTGATCCATGGACTTGGTGAATTCCACCTGTCGAAGGAGACGGGGGTTGCTCTCGTACTCCGTAGATGAGAAATCGTTGGCAGCACCAAGAAGAGTCTTCATGGGAAAGTAGCGAAAGTCCATGCGCTGCAGGTCCCGAGCGTAGATGTTCCTTAACTGGCGAATGGCCTCCCGGGCTGCATCTTGCACTCCGTCGAAGAAGGTAACTTGAGGTAGGGGGCGTCGAAGACGTAAATGGCTCCATTGGCTGCAAAATCTTTGAAGATCTTCACTTCCACCCTCCAGCGCTCCTCGTCTCCGTACATGCCTACGTACCCTTGGTAGAGGGGGTACGGCCGGAAGTTGAGATCTTGCATGAGGTTGTACAGATCATCGGCGAAGAGTCCGGCAAGGGTTCCATGGGAGATGCGGGTAGGTTGCTCCATCTATAATTTTGAAGAGGAGAGGAAGTTAGTAACTAGTTTTGGTAAGAGACTAAGCAAAGGATGAGATGATTTTAAAAGTGGTATTTCTTAACAAGATATATCCTTAAGGTTGGTCTCTAGCTAAGGTCACGTCTTAGGGTCATTGTTACTCTGATACCATTTCTGTCGGAACCCGGAACAACAACTCCGAGTCCCTCTGTGTAAATCGCACTATCCCAGGAAAAGCTAGTGCACACAGGTTTTAACAGTAATATATATCATGCAAAAATCACCACAGAGTATTATTAAATGAAAATACGGCCTTAAGGCCAAATCTTACAATATAGGGGCACAAGGCCAACAAAAGAAAATAAAATAGCGAAAAGCAGTAAAGGTAGCAGAACAGCCCATCCAGCCTCCCATAGGCGAATGCCTATAAGACGCATCCTACTCGCTGAAGTAGTCCTCACCGTCGTAGTCGCCGTCGAAGTCTGGCAACAGATTTAGCAAGATGAGTACAAAGAGTACTCCCAAGTAAATGCTTACGCAAGTTACACCAGGAGATATAACAGAATTGATGCATGCATAATGGATTTCAAAGGAAGGCTTAATAGGGTAAATGTGCAGAAAAGCAATACTTGAATTTGAAAACAATAATGTAAGTACGAAAAGCTGGACTTTAATACAGTATGCGAAACAATGTTTTTAACAAGTAATACCGTTAGCGTAGGCTCCGACCCACACTAACCTATCCATGGGAATCCACTCAGACCAAAACCAAAACCGTCATTTGTTTGCTCAAAAACCAGGTTTTATAAAATTCAAGTCTAATCTGTGAGAACTTTACTCAGCATGTTCATGACCGTGAACATGGCTATCCAGGATAGATTAAAACTCTACAGAGGTGTACAACTTTACCCACAAGACATTCCCTCTCACTTGAGCCACGCGATAAATACACTTCCTTTGGTGTGCGGCGGAGAGTTCACGACAAGGCTGTTCCAACGATCCGTAGCCAAAAATAATTACGCCACCACTAAGGTTTCACCACAACTCAAATTCATGAGTTGGAGCCCCCTCTGGTGCCATGTGAGACTTCCCACAGCCTACGCCGCACTCACATTCAGCCTATAGTCAAAGGATTATGGGTATATCTAACGTTTAAACTGAATTTAAAACTAATTTAAACAAAAGTACGCATGCATATACAGTAAATCAACATAGATAAACTTAAAATATTTGGTGAACCATGGTCAAAGGTGTAACTTGCCTTGGTCGAAGTCCTGCTGGAAATCGTCGAGCTTGAACTCTCCGGAATCGTCAAAATCTAACGCAAAAGAGCCAATTCAAAGAAAATTCAAATAATTTCAAAATTTCAAAATTATTCCAGAAATGGGTAGATCATGATTTTAGAAAAAATTACAAATTTAAATGGGTCAATTTGGAGTTAAAATGAGAAAGTTATAGCCTTCCAAAGTTTTAATTCAAATAAAAAGAAAAAGGTTATTTTCTGGATTTATCTTTAAACCGAAAAAGATTTATGACGTCAGCAAGAATTATTTTCCTAAGGGAAAATCTAGGATATGACGTCAGCAAGAGAAATAGATTTTCGGCCGAATTATTTTTATATTGGAAAATCAGATTTAATGCGCCAGCATGACGTCAGCAAGGATTTTTCGGATTTAATTAAAACAGGTAGGGCTGACGTGGCAGGAGGGGCTGATGTGGCCTCCACGTGGTTGCCACTTGGCACCACGTGGCTGCCTCGTGGCTGCCACGTCGCCACACTGCGCTGACGGGGCTGGCTCCGGGTGACGTGGCAGTCGGGCGCCCGGGTGGCAGCGACGCGGCGCCGCTGGCGACCACTGGCTGCCACGCACCGCCACTGCAAGACCGGCCGACGTGGCTCGTCGGTCGGAGGGGGAGGCGCGGGACCCGAAGGTCGCCGGCGCTCCGGCAGGCGGCGGCGTTGGCCGAGGGGTGCAAAACGTAGAGGAGATCGCGGGGAACGCATTGGTACCTGGCGCGGATCCCGAGGATGGCTGGAGAGGAAGATTGGCGGAGAGCGGCGACGGTCGGAGGAGGGGTTCACGGCGGCGGAGGGGTTCCGGTGGTGCACGGGCTCGGGGAAGTGATCGTCGGGGATCGCCGAGGCACCAGCAACGTCGGGGAGGCGTCGGCGAGAAGCGAGGAAGCCCGAGGCGGTCGGAATTGCTCGTCGGAGCTGTCGGAGCCGCGGAGAGGGGATCGAGCACAAGGAGGCCCTCGAGGCTTGAACGTTGGAATTGAGAGGAGTAGGGGAGGCGGTGTGTTGAGGAGGAGCTCGGGGAGTCCTTTTTATAGGCAGAGGAGGGAGGTAACGGCCGCGCACGAACTCGCCGGAGAGCAACGGCTCGGAAGATCAATGCGGTGGCGATAACGGCCGCAATTAGGGCTGATTATGCCTCGGATGGGTGCGGGGAGGCATTAATTTGAATTTGCAGTGGTGCGGGGGAATAAATTGGCAAGAAACCGAAGCTTTCAAAGCTTCGGTTTCTTAATCAATGGCGGCGGCAGCGGTAGTGATTGCGCGAGGAAGAAGGTAAGCGAACGGGGACAAAGGACCTGACAGGCGGGGCCCGCGCGTCAGCAAGAGAAGAAAAAGGGAAGGAAATCGGGCGGTGGTTGGATCAGCGACGTGTGGCAGGGGGAGGAGATCGGGGCCATCGGGTGCTGCACGAAGGGGTAAGTGAGGAGGTGCGGCCGAGATCTCGTGCAGCAAAAGAGACTTAATCTGAGCCGTTGGGGTTCCGAGCGGAGGGTTAAGTTGCTACGGACGGGCGGGATGAGATCCGACAATGGTGAATGGCCCCGATAACGCCACGTGTCGGTAGGAGTGGAGGGGGAGGCGAGATGAAGCGGTAAGTTAAATCGGACGGCGGGGAAAGGATCCGGCGACGCGGGTTCAGCCCGATGGATGACAAGTGTCGGCCCCGGGGAAGGTTTTGAATTTTATTTTCTTTTTGAATTCCAGAAACAATATTAGGCTTTAGAAAACTCAGAAAAAATACCAAATAAATTTTGAAAAATCCAGAAAAATTTAGAGAACCTTCTGGGACTATTTGAGACTTAATAAAATTATTTTCCACTCATTTTGACAAGTATATTTTGCAAAAGCACAATTTGACTTAAAAGGGGAAGTTTTAATTCTTTATAAATTCCTGAAAATTAATATAATTATAGATTTGACTTTAGGAAGATAAAATACATTTATTTGACTTTCATGAAATGCAACAAAATCAACTTGGCCCTTATAACATTAAAATTTTTAATTTTCTTAAATCAAGACCTGAAATAAAAACCAGGAAAAACCAGAAAATGCTTCAAATAATTGAATAAAATTTTTGGGATGTTACACCACTGAGGGTGAGAGGCGCCGACCGGCCCGGGACGGTCTGGGAACCTCAAGGACGCTCTCTAATTGGCCCTGTCAGCCCAAGGGCACTGACAGCAATCGCTCTTTATTTTATTTTATTCTCCCTTGGATTGCTAGTCATATAACTTTCTAATTACTAAAGAAAAATTGGGTTCGTGTTACTATTAACGGAAATCTAATTGCAGGGGTCGCGGAGGAAAGCAACTACTCGCTCTCAAGCCGAAGACTTCGAAGAAGCAATCTTTCCCTTTTCCCTTTTTGTACAATCATTTTTGTAAAGGATTCTATAATTATTATCGTTGATGCAACACAAGAATATAATTCAGTTTTGTAATCTCAATTGCAATAAAGCTTAATGGAATATATACATATACTTATATTTACTCCTAAATACTTACTTAGCTTGGATTTACAATTAGGGTTCTTTCAACCTACAAGGGATATAAGTTGGCTGAATTATATTATGGCATGGAGTACCGAAGAAAATAGTTTCAGATCGAGGTTCCAAGTTCACCTCGCATTTTTGGGCTTGCTTGCATAATGCCCTTAGGACTCACCTAAACTTCAGCACCGCCTATCACCCTTAGACAGATGGGCAAACCGAGAGGATAAACCAAATTCTAGAGGACATGCTCCGGGCTTGTGCCTTAGAGTTCACTATAGATTGGGAGAAATGTCTACCATATGATGAATTCTCTTACAACAACAGCTATCAATCTAGTCTTAAGATGTCACCCTTTGAGGCTCTTTATGGTAGGAAGTGTAGATATCCTCCACATTGGTCAAAGACCGACGAGGGTTATATCTTTGGACCAAACACTCTCAAGCAACCAGAAGAAAAAGTTAGACTGATCAGAGACCACCTAAAAGCTACCCAGTCCAGACAAAAGAGTTATGCTAACAACCATCATAGAAAGCTAACCTTCCAAGTTGGCGATCATGTCTACCTCAAAGGGTCACCCCTCTGGGGAACTCGAAGGTTCAAGGTAAAAGGGAAACTCATGCCCCAATATATAGGCCCTTTTCCAATCATCGCCAAATGTGGAGAGGTCGCCTATAGATTAGAGTTACCTGCAAGTCTAGCTGATGTGGATGACATGTTCCATGTCTCGCAACTCAAAAAGTGTCTTATAGTCCCTCAAGAGCAAGCGCCAGCTGAAACTATGGAGCTTCAAGAAGACCTTACCTATCCAAAGCATTCGAACACCATGGAAAAGCAAACCAGGTGCCAAACCATCCATCTTGCAAGATCCAATGGAGTAACCATTCAGAGCGAGAAGCGACCTGGGAGCGTGAAGGCCAGCTTAGAGCCGATTTCCCCCACCTATTCCCGGCATAACACGAATCTTGGGGTTGAGATTCTATTTAAGGAATGTAGGGTTTGTAACATCCCAATTTTTAGGGCATGTTGTCGTTGCTTGTAATATGAAGGCTTAAATGGACTTGGTTTTTCAGGCCTTAAAAGCTGGCATTTGATTCTTAGTCTTGGTTTTGTGTTCTACCAGTTTTCCTCCTTTTTACAAAAAAGAAAAGAAAAAGAAAAAAATAAAAAACCCCCGCAGCTTAGCCAGCCTTTTCCTCGGGCCCAATAGCTAAGTTGGCCCAGCCGCTTCCCCCTTCTTCCTCGCTCGCTTGCTTCCCTCCTCTGCCGTGCATTGCTGATGCCATCATGCATCACTACCCCGGCCTCTTCCTCCTGTACCCGGCGTTGAATCTCCCTATGGCGTCGCCATGGTCACCCCGTACTCCTTCCCTAGGGCTAGAGCCCCACTTCCTCCTCCTAGCCCTGTAGCACATCACGTTTTGCCATCTCCTAGTCGTGGCCACGGCACAGCTCCCCGGGGATTCATCGTCGCATCTGAGCCAGTGTAGCCGAGGAAGGGTATTGACTCCTCTCCGCATTTGCTCCGCCTGCGCTGGCCTTGCCTCACCCCATTTGTAACTTCACCCTGTGGTTTCATCACCGCCCTGCTATACCCGAGCACCATCGCTTCAACATGTCTCCTGTCCCCTAAAGTGCATTAACACTTCAGGAGGTAGTAACACGCGCGCCAACTCCCTTGCCCCAGCTTGCGGCCCACTTCCGTCACCCGTCTTAAACACGCTCAATGCTCCCCACTTCGATTCTGTGGTATAAATTCGTAGTCAATCTCCGGTCCAACTCGCTCACTCCCTCATTCGACTCTCCATAAAACAAAATCACCGCCGCCCAAAAGTTTTCTGGTCGCCGCCATTGCCAGCCATTTCTGGAGTATAGCAAGCAACATTGATCCTTTCCCTGGGCTCCTCACACTCCCCTGGTACTTCTATGAAGCCTAATCAGCTTCCTCTTCCTCGTAGCTCGTCGGAGCAGATTCTTTCCCAACTCCGGTGACTGCCGACCGATTCCATTCACCAGTAGCTTCCTCACTGCACTGGCAAAGACAGTCCCGGTGCCAATATGGAGATCCGTCGACCTCTCTTCCCAAGGCCCCACATGTCAGTCTCTGGCCGTTAATTAAAATTTAAAAATAAAATTAAAAGCCGTAGGGGGTCTGGGTGGGGCGAGCATAGCATCCCCCCTAGGAGGAAACCTTAGCAGGTGCAATTCTTTACTAGATGCATTGTAAAGGCCATGTAGTAATCCTCTTGATCTGTTTGTCAAAGGAAACATGCGGAATATAGTAAGTGGGCTATCTCTTGTGGGTAAAGATGTATAACCTCTACAGAGTATAAACTATTTAAATAGCCATGCCCACGGTCAAGGGCATGCATGGGAACCTTCTCGAGTTAGTTCTATTTACAAACCTTTGAGAGAGGGAGAAAATAAGTTGAAGGTATGTACTTCAATTTAAATTTTTTCTAGAGGGATGTACTCCAGCGATGTTAAGTATGATGGATGTAACCTAATATTCAAAATTTAGCATTGGTGGATGGAACCATGTAATTGGTGGATGGTAATTATTTCATAACTTCAAATGAAACACATGATTTGTTGAATGCTAGGCCATAGAAAATTTTTACTAATAATATTTGCAAATGTTGCCTTCCGCAAAATAAAGAAACCAAACCATCATTTGTTGAGCCTTGCATCCTATATTAATGCATTCTGTATGTTGGCTCATGGAGTACGGTTGTGTGTGCTCACCCTCGCTCTCAAACTCCCCGGAATTTGATAATCAAGGTCAATATGCATTCTATGAAGACTAAGGCAACAACGGAGGAGAAGACGATGACAATTAGGCATAGGGCGTGGTAGTCTAGCCTACCGTCACAGTCTAGCCGACCACTCTAACTATTGAGTGGGTTCATTATTGGTTAGAGCCTAACTAATATCGGTTCCACTTGGGTTGTCTCAGTTGCTACCTGTGAAGGGGTGAGCCTTCCTGTTTTAGTTTCCGCTGTTTTTTGGTAATGTAATCGTTTGGCCTGTCGGCCCTATGTAAAACTGATCCCAACATGGATTTATTTAACTCTAATATTGTATTATTGCTGTGGACTATATCGTGTATGAGATGAATCATCATGTACTTGTGAGCACTACCTACTGATTCAGGGAATAGTGTAGAGTATTCAGAGAGGATTCGGATTTGCTAAATCCAGGTCCGATAATATTGGACATGTTCTTTGATATCTAAGCTTGATGCTCACATCCACCTCTTTGGTACATTGGCACCTTTTGCCTTTTGCCATGTGATACAGAGGAATATAACGCATGCAACAGTTCACAAACTTTTCCACTATCTACGGCAGGAAGTAGCATTTAAGAAGCGTAATTAGTAAAATTGTCAACTGAAAAAGACGATGTAGTGTTTAAAGGCATGGAGCGTATATGAGCTTTTGGATACAGAACAAAAAAGAAAAGGGAATATTGAGAGGGAAAGAAACAGTACCAACCATATTATTGTCTCACACAACCTAAGAAGCATGAGCTTTTCCATAGTCAAGACAACAGTTATTTGCATGAATTGTGGATAGTAAAAAGAGAAAGAGAAACGATAATAGCCCAAGCAAAAATGTGATCTATTTTTCTTCTTGAATTCAGCACAAATAAAGCATCATGCTAAACAAACATTTGCTGATGTAAGATTTAGATAGTGGATGCTTTACCAGCAGGTGGCACTGGTTACCATGAATCGCCAGTGTCTCGATGTGGCAATGACAAGATTTTCCTTCCACCGTTAGTAAAAGAAGCAAGTAAAAGATAATTGAACAATAGGACAGTAAGAAAGGGAGGAGGCTTGGTTGAGACCTGCAGCTGCTTTGAGTGCTTCCTAAAAAAACAGCCCATGTGTCTGATAGTGTACCACAAAACAAGTGGAGAAAAACTGGGCTATTTTAAAAGTTTTTATATTCTATCGCAACTCACAAGACATGGCGATGGCATTGTAGGTCATAGTGCCAATTGTAGTGTTGCTTTTAGTGTTTCACCCCAGTTTTTAGACCGATTCTAAAAACGTATGAATAGAAAAAACACAAAAACATGATAGGAATGTATGTGTAAAACAGAGTATTGAAAAACACAGGAATTTTATAGAATTGAGCATTTGAAATGCAGAAAGAGAAAGGACACACGAAGTTTAGAGTGAATAGCAATCTCATGCGCTTTAGGTGACACATGTAGCATGTTTTTACCTTCATCCTACGCGTAGGAAAAAAAAAAGAGCTCCTGGTGGATGTTAATTTTTCTACGTTTTCCCTTTGAAACCGCACGCAAACGTTTGATTCCTAAATATGTTTTTCCTAGTTATGCAGTGTGTTAACACACTACATATATGTCGTTTCAAGTATGATTGTATACCGTTTTGCAACTATGTATGTGTCTTAGAACGTTCCGTAGTGTTAATTTTTCCTTGTGTTTTTCCTTCACTTCATTGCTACGCCCTAGGGATCCGCGTAGGGTTAAAGTTTTTTTTTATGTATGTGTCTTATATTACTCTTATCGTTACCCTAATGCTGCACGATCTTACGTCACATAATGTTTTGCAACTCTGTTTGTGCTCTTTGTAAGATCAAATGTTAATATCGAAACTGTCAACATGTTAGATTAGCCAATTGCATCTGACATTCCACCTTATGTAAAATTACACCAAGTTGTGTGTGACAGTGTCAGTCTTATGTCCTCAAATAAGTGTTTAGGAATGAAATGAGACGTAAAATTTTGTTGTCAGGCCTAAGTATAATTAGAAATAGAGGGAGTTTTGGTTAATTAGAATGAAGAGAAGTGGGGTTTTGCTTAAGTCTAATCAAAATTAAGTTCGCTTAAGTTTTTTAAACTATCGATGTGCATTTACCTGCCCCCTACCATGTGCTTTTACTCATCACAGTTACAACACCAACATGATGATCCTTCTCATTCCTTCCTAACAAAAGGTGAAAGTTACTTTCCAATCACAAATTTCCGAGAATACGTTGCTTTCCATAACGACATAAAATGACATTTAGTTGCTGTCTCTTTTCCATTTTTTGTAATAAAAATAAATAAAAAAGGGTCACGCAGCGATGACACGAAACATCATGCTAAAGCACGCGTACACCACTACAGAAAAGGTCATCACAGACGGTTCAAAACCGTCATCACAGATGATTTTTGAACCGTCTGAATTTATGTGTCAGTGATAATAGGTGGTTATCACAGACGGCTCCCGAACCGTTTGAGATAGGTAAAAATACAAACGGTTTTTCAATACAACCGTATGGATATGTCGGTACTATAGACGACTTTTTATATTAACCGTCTGTGATAGCGAACATATCATAGATGTTTTTTAATAAACCATCTGTAATAGCAGAAATACCATAGACGGTTTATTTTAAAAACCGTCTGTAGCATATACATCACAGACGATTTGGTGTTTCAAACCATCTGTGATAGCTATTTAAAAACTACATTATTTTCTGTTTTTCAGCTAGTCTTAGAAAATGCTAGCCATACCCTCTAAATTAAACAGAATATCTCACAAATATATAACACATGACAAACATCACATAGATCTCACAAATAAAGTAAACAACGCAAGCAGATCACATATATAGTACATGACAATCGTTTGAATGAATTATTTGATTAAACACAATTGAGTGATTACAATTGTATCCAATGCTTCAACATTTGATTATCATCGTCAGGGTGGAACTCTCCAGTGTTGCTTATGACCTCCGCTATCAAGAATTGGAAGAGCTTTCCTCAAATTTCGATGAGTTTATCAAGATTGATTGCACTTTCATCGAATTCCACACGCTGTCGCTAGTAGTGTTAAGTCATTAGCATATATGTATATATTGATAATCACAAAATAATTATTAAAAGGCTGACAAACCTCTGGATCATTCGTCTTAGTGTCCTCGATTTCCCTTATGTGGCGGCAAACGTAGTATCTACATCTGTTGCCTTATAGATGCTAGTGGCACCACAAAAATAGAATTATATACATAGGTATTGTCAGTTGTAGAGGCATTATTACGAAGTATGATATAGAATTGTTGTGTTGTAGCGGTACCGAATATCACGTCCTATGTCACAGTGTGGTGCTGGATTCCTTGTGTCTCCTTCCCTGGACAATGTAAGCGCTGAACGACCTACGTGATTCCAAAAAGTTAGCCTCGGCCATTGCAAATGAAGAGAATACTACAATAGAGTTATGTATGGAGGAAATAAGTTTACCTGTCAATTGCTTATTACACAAGGGTGAAGTCGTGGTTACTCCTAAGTAAGAAATCAAGGTATATTACCTTACTCACTTTGAAACAATGACAATCAGAATCCAGTGAGACCTAATCATGTATATCACCATAGTGATTAATCGTAAGTTCATGTTGCATATAAAGTACAAATGAAACTTATATGATAACTAGTAAATCACTTACCCTTGGTTGAAGGGTACCATGATGTACTCCTTGTCACTATGAGCAAGCAATCCCCTCGTTATGTAATCTTGGAGGAAGGATGCATTAGCGTTGATGGATTGCTCAGAGACCAAGTGTGGGTCAAGAAAACCCACCGGTTCCCGCCGTCGCCAGACTTATTAGATCATGGATCTATACATAAGTAATGAATTATGATATTTATCGGTATTACATTAATGTAGAACATAATTGTATAGTACACTTATATTGTCCAGCATCGTACAAGTGAGACGTTAAGTTCGTCGAGGTTGAATAATTAGAATAAGTCTTCGAATGTCACGATGAAGTAGCCCGAGTCATGCAGGAAATGTGCCTCCATGTATCTCACGGTGAATTCACTTTACTAGTTTGGCTTCATGTTGGACCTTTGCATGTAACAGGTATGCGAAGTCCTGCAAACCATCCCAAGGTTGGGTAAATTGTGACTCGGGGACCAACGACACTCCGAGAATGAATTTTCATTGCCTGGGAGATGCCTTAATCTTCGATTTGGCCTTAGTGTCTCGCTTGCAATACATTTTTGACGACATCTCCACGGGAGCCGATGCGACGGGCTTCTGAAGCGGAGCTTGAGGTGGAGCCACGAGAGCCAATGTGATGGGTCCAGAGCGATATCCCTCTTGGTCCACTGGATGTCAAGATCGCGGCACGGACAGGTCTAGCAAGATGTCCCTCTTGGGCCACTGGATGGATGTGTGGATGGCATCCTCTAATATCATAATCTCTTCGTTTGGAGCTTCTCAAGAGGGACGATCTTGAAAACGTCGTTAATCATGTCCACTTGGACCTTCACAAAATCGGTCTCTAGGTGGGCACCATGCACCAGTGTCCCTGACAGCCATGGATACATCATCCCTCGCCCAGCGTAAATGGGAATGAAGCCAACAAGCCTGACTCTGATAATGCACAGTGTGAGCTCCTACATAACGATACACGATGAGCTAAGGCGTCCACCAGGTCTATCTATGTAGCATTTTAGACAGATACATTACCTAGATGTCGTCGATAGGTAAGTAGGCATTGCTCTGTTCAGAAATTGGCGTGGATGCGCAGCTACTCTGATGTTGAGGGGGGCTGAATACCACATTAATGGGGGTGGTTGCGATTGGTTACGGACTTGTCTCAGTTCTTCCCTTAATAAATCTATTTCTCCTCGAAGTGAGGCAGTATCTGCACTTGAAGTGACACTGTACTTGTCGACCTTTACACCCTGTGGGAGTTGGACCCAATGACATCGAAATAAAGGGATCTTAAAAATTACATGGTCAAGCTCCTAAATCTCCTCTACAAGCCTGTAGTATGAACTTTGGGCCAGCGGTGCTGAAGTGCGCATGAAATGCATCTATGTGGACACCTGAGTTCTACATTGTGCTCGTTTTATCCTAATCTGTTGTATAAAATGTGTACCCATTAATGTCATATCTTTGCCATATCACAATTGTAAATTTTGGCCCTTTTGCCAACCATTACAGTATTTCACTTGACGACCTCTTAGTCAATCGCACATTTAAGCAGTCATTGAACCGACGGTTGTGTGTCTTGTGATCCAAATCTCTGACCAGCCTAGATTCTCTTGGTGTAGCATGTCCTTCTACTCTTCAATATACAAGGACACTTTAGTCGTATGTTGCAAGACCGTGAAATGGGCTTCACCATATGTATCCAGATTTGGAGTTATTGCTTTCCTTCCGATGGTCTTGACACCCTCTAGCCTCCCCTTGTGACAAGATAGAGGCACACCTATCGGTTCGACTTGAACCATGTAATTGATGCAGAACTCAATGACATCTTCGGTTGCATAACCTTCGATCATGCTACCGTCCGGTCGAGATCGATTGTATACATAGGACTCGAGAATTCCCATGTACCTCTCGAACGGGTATATATGATGTAGAAACACGGGGTCGCATATTTTTATCTCTTTCACAAGGTGGACAATGAGATGGATCATGATATCAAAAAATGACAGAAAAATACATCTCAAGATGACATAGAGTCGTCACCACCTCGGTCTGTAGAGCATCTAGTCCATCAAGATCGATGACCTTCTGAGTAAATGCATTAAAGAAATAACAAGCCTCATAATTGTCACTCGAACCTTGTTCGGTAAAATAGTTCTCATTGCAACAGAAAGTATTTATGTCATTAGCACATGATAGTAATGAGACTTCATGCCAATTGATTTCAAATCTTCTATAGAAACAAATTTCTTCATGCTAGCAGAGTGATTGGACGGAACTTTCATACCATACAACCACTGGCACAGTTCAGTTCTCTCAGACTTAGAAAGAGTATAGCAAGTTGGGGCAAGATATGTCCGGTCTTTATCGGTCTCTATCGGTGCTAACTCGGTCTTGATGTTCATAGTGACCAAGTCACGACATGTGTTGACACCATCCTTTATTTTTTCATGAATATTCAGTAAGAGACCAATCAAACTATCACATACATTCTTCTCTATGTGTATGACATCGATGTAATTGTGAACTTCTAAGTGCTCGCAATAAGACAAGTCCCAAAATATTGACCTCTTCTTCCACATGATCTTCTGACAGGTCTTCAACTTACGTCCCTTTCCAAACACAATATCGATATAATTGACCATATCGTAGACCTCTTTTATGCTAAAAGGCTTTGGTGCTGAGTCATCCTTTTTCTATCAAATTATTTTTTCATCTTACGGTATAGGTAATACCTTGAAAGGAACCTACGGTGACGTATGTATATAGTTTTGCACGAGTTATTCAATCACACACTCTCGGTATAATCTAAACAGTGTAGCCAGGTTTTGGCTCCTTTTGTACTCAACCCTGATAAGTTACCAAGGGTAGAAAAATCAATGATGATGCAGAACAACATAGCACATAGAGTGAAGTTCTCTCGTCTGTTCGCATTCCACACCTATACCCCTTCGTTCTATAGTATCATAAAATCTTGCAGTAGTGGTGCTAGGTACAAATAAATATCGTTCACAGATTGCTCCGACCCTTCGATAAGTAGTGACATCAAAATGTACTTTTGCTTCATACACAACCAAGGAGGAAGATTGTACATGCATACAGTCACGGGCCAGGTGTTATGTCGGATGTTCATATTACCAAAAGAATTCATTCCATCTGTACTCAACTCAAACCTTATATTTCTCGGCTCCACACCAAAGTTTACAAACATCCTATAGATGTTTCTCCACTGGGCAGAATCAGCAGCGTGTCTTATCATTCTATCTTTCTTACATTGCTCTGAGTACCAACGCAACAATCTTGCATTCTTTCAGTGTGCAAATAATGTTTCAAATGGAGAATTATAGGCAGATATCACAACATCTTAGTAGGAGGTCCTTACTTCACCTCGATGCTCTCTCTGTCATCAGAGTCATTTTTACACTTGTATCGGGATGCTTTGCATACCAGACAAACATGTAAGCTTGCATACTCTTACGGTAGAGGATACAATCGTCGGACATACATGTATTTTTTCTACTTTCATTTCCAATGGATAAACAATCTTCTTAGCTTGGTAGATGGTTCTCAGCAACACATTTTCCTCTAGAATGATGTTTGCTAGGAGACCGCCGTGAAACTCATGCCAGACTAACCATTGCTTGCCTTCAATTTTAGCATTTCAAGAACAAATGACAACCTTGTGTATTGCGGCTTGCAGACCGAAAACAAAGGTTTCTCTGAGTCTCTATCAAGCCCTCAAATTTACCAAACTCTCTCTCACTATAGTTCCCTTCTGCATCGCATAGCATCTGATCTAGATTGTCATCGTGTGATCTATCCTCATCAAAAGTACACTCTACAATCAGCATATCGTTGTCTCTCTCGACGATATTATAACTACCTTCCTTTATAAACTTCTCTTCACCATGATTGGTCCAACATGTATACCCCTTTTTGAAACATCTTCGTATCAAGTGAGTTTTGATCAGTGCTGAGTTGATAAACATCTTTAAATTATCGCAATCAATGTATGGACAATACATATATTCTATCTTCTTCTTCAACATATCATGCTCGGCCGCTCTTCTAAAAGCCGACACGCTATTAATGTACTCCTCACTCATACGGTTCTCAAAGTACATCCAATTTCGGTCCATCTATGTTACACATGTAACAAATTATCTAGTGTCAAATTAGATTATTAATGCTACTATAGCTAAATAACCTAGCTACTTACACACATAATTGCCATTCACCTTATAATAAATTGTCCATATCTAAATTAAGTAGCTAGCCACGTATTCATGAAGCAATATATATATATATATATATATATATATATATATATATATATATATATATATATATATATCAAAAAGAATATATTGAATTAAACTAGGAGTACTACTGACCCATTCTTAAATTAGAGCAAAGCTACCATCTCTTTCTAAACCTAGCTAGGTACGTAGCTAGATCTACAAACCTAGTTATCATCTTTCTCTATTACGTACAAGGCATATAAGTTATTAGAAGCAAATACTAACCTTTAATCACTAAGAACAAATCGATCTACAAGCGATATGCTTTCACTAAACTCCCCAAAGCCGGCTGCCTCCTTCAATGCAACACAATAAAAACAGATCTGTCGAGACCACGTTGGATATATAATAATAACATGGCATATCTCATACGGTTCTAACCACCAACCATCTATGATATGAAACTATCACAGACGGTTAGACGGTTATTAATACAAATCATCTGTAATATCTGCCATTATCAAAGACAATTTGTATAAATAACCATCTATGAATTGGTTATTAATAGGAACCGTCTATGATGACTTACATTATCACAGATGGTTCATATAAATAACCATATATGAAAATATTACAGAAGGTTATTCGTATGAACCATCTGTGATAATTATTGCACAGTATGTGATGTAGCCGTCCAGTATAGCCTCTTTTTGTTATAGTGATACCTTTACGTAGTTTCTATATAATATCACCAAGAGTAGATGTAGATAAAAAAATTCACCATCAGAACCATCTAAAGACATATACAGTGGTATTAGTCAGTTGCCTTTAAGACTATACAACATAAGATTTTAGATGATGCGATGAGAGAGAAGGATGAGAGAAAGATATTCTCTAGTATTTAATAGACAATCTTAGAAACAGCTTTCCAGTGTTTATACCATTGTATAGACAACTATATAAATAACTCATTAATTATGCCAGGGCATTACAAACAACTATATAAATAATCCATTGTATAAGTTATCTTTAGTACTGCTTATAGATAAGATAGAGATGTATTAGATAGTTGTCATCTATACAACTATATATGCTCTAAAAGTAGAGCTGCACCACGAAGGCCCACCGCAACCATGGCCCACCTACCTCTACAATGCCCTCAGGTGGGTTCTTTTAGGCTATAGCTTATAGTTTAAAATTTTGAATTCTAGATGTTTGCGAGAGGCAATACATAGAGAAAATAATCACATGCGATTTTGACTGGTACAGCCGAATTCAGTACACTTTTTTATTACAATCTTCCTGTTGATCACACTTTGAAAAAATACACCATTTAGAAACTAGTTACTGTAGCATAAGCCACAAGTCATGAGTGATAAAGAAGGCACCCGGGTCCATCACAATGCAAGATGCTGCAACTGAATTTTGGGCATAAGTGGCTCCCGGTGGCCAAGAAAGGCCGTCCCCCTCGTGCGGAAGGGCAGGATTGGCCCCCTAGTGCGGCCTCCCAGTGTGCGAGGCCCCTGGCACGGCCACCCGACGTGCGAGCTTCCCCACCCTCTAATTGCTATTTTTGAAAGAAAAGAATTGCAGTAATTTTGCAAGAATAGAAATTAAAAAAATGTAAAATTGTTAGGTATACAAAATGAGCTGCAAAATAGAAAGTTGATTTTGTGTAGTGTCGTAGCATGTTGTTTTGAAATAATCTATTTTTTTTCAAAATTACAGTAATATACCTTCGTTTAATCGGTGAGCAACATATTGACAAGTCGCGCACTAGTTCACTGATTTTAAAAAATAATAGTTTGATTGATCCGATGAAAATAATTATGGGGGGAATAAAGAGCAATTTTTGTATGTAATATATCTAGTAAATCTTGTTTGTGGGTTGTTTTTGTTTTTTTGAAAATAAAAGAGCAGACAAGGTAGGTTGGTCTGTTTATGATTTTCGTAGATTCTCAATGGTACAAAATCTATTAGACTCACAATAATATTTTGTGGTCATCGTATGTTTTTGTAGTGCAATAAATTTATGAATAATTTTGTAGGGATGATTGAGGTGGCAATGAATCATAACTATGAAGATAAGTGATATTGCGATGTAGCTTGGAATTCATACATAGAGAACTTTCGATAAATGGCGTAATGATGACAACACGATAGTTGGTCCGATAAGGGGGTTTATATAGCACGTACGCTAACAAACCAAGAATGGTACACACATGCCTTTAGGAAATTAGAAATACATAGGACATATGGATTAAGAGGGTGGAACTACTGCATGGACTGTGGCCATTCGCCTTTTCTCATGAGGTTAGCGTTGTAGTCCTCACTAGCAACCCTAGCCTTGGCTGCCAGTTCATGCTTTCTCTCGCACTCCTTCTCGCGAGCCTCACACTTTTCGTGTCTGCACGCCTTGAGGTGAGTTTGCATCTCCCGCCAGATACGCTCGCTTCGATCTTTGGTGCGCCACCGCTCCTCAATCCACTCACGTGCCGTCTGTGCGTCCCACTCCTCGCAGTCCAGCTGCCACTGGCCGTACGGGTGGATCTCCCAGTTGATCCATTTATGAAACGCTCATCGCGGGTCCGCAGAGTACGAAAAGAGGGGAGAGCTTGTTAGTGCGTGCCATAGAAGATAACTGGTAGGAGAATATACTATAAACCGTCCTTACTGGCTGTCGGTAGTGGACCATGTCCCAACGCCTGTCGGGATAGTCGTAGGCGTAGTTACCGTAGCCCTAGTAATGCATGTCCAAGCTCAACCGGTCCTTGGACTTGAAGAACTTGTATATATCCCTACACCAGCAGAGGGGGGTGTCTCCCCTGCGGGTGGGTCTCGCGGTAAACACTCTGTGGGAATGTTTAGGTATGGGTTGGGGTTGGAGGTAGGGGCTTCGTTTCAAGGAGGTGGCGTCTTGGCATGCTCTGCTTGTTCATCCCGAGCTGCTACAGCCCTTACGAGTTAGGTGATCGCCTCCCATTGCTTGTCCATGGTAGTGATGTGGTGTTTTAGCCATGGTGCAGGAAACACGGTGCGGAAGGGTGGTACTTATAAGCTAAGGTAACGCGGCATACATTTTGTAAGTCCATTTCAGTTTGGGCAAACTCGTGTCCGCAAGGGAGGGGCACGTCAGACAATTCATGGACCAACGTAGCATCACGTCGCTGCACAAAGCTGTTCCATTTGGTCTTGCCAGTGCATAAGGTCATTTTGTTTAGTGTTGTGTCGAGACCCAAATATACAAATCCAGACTCTCCATGTATTCCGCACTAGTCCAGAATAACTCTATGTTCTTGTTTCCATTTGTGCATACATTTGCAGGTTATGATCACTTACAGTGTGATTATATGTTCTTGTTTACCGTTACATCTGTGCCTTTCCCATGCTCCCTTTGCCCATTACCTATTGTGTTCAAATGATGTTTGCCAAATTGTAGTATCTATATGCCTCAACTATTCTATTATCTGTACTTTTTTGTTGCTCAGTGTTTGTTTCCAGCTCTCCTGATTCAACAAGCGATATTGCACACCAATTCCTTGTCTACAATTTCAATCATGCTCCTCTTCTTATCCAACCTGCTTGTACCAGTTAACGAAAGTACCCATTTGGACCACTCGGATATTGAATGCCCCTCTGTTATCACTTCGCCTTCAGATCCACTTATATTGAGTCAGTCCTATATCTCTCAGTTGTTATATCATAGATTCATTTACATATCGTACTTTCCTAATAACATTTTACATTATCCATTTCTCAATTTAGGAGACCATTTTTGCCTAATTGTGTCCCAGGCTGTTGCTAGCCAGAACTGAGCCAAAAGACGTCTTGCTAATATTTCTAAAAACCTTGCAAGACAAGGTGATACTCCTTTTTTTTCTTCATATTTGGTTCAGTACTTTTCCTCAATAGGAATTTCTTTCGTCTTGCGATTTCCTATAATGGATTCCATTACATGTCCCCGTTAACATTTGACGATGGTTCTGATTGGCCACATTCCACGCGCTCTTCCTTTTGATTTTATCTCTTCGTTGGCTAAGGAATATGTTGATTCGCTAAAAGGTACGTCTACACTTCGAGTATGCCCCGTGAACTATACTTTTGTTATGTTCTTACCACTATTATTTATTGGCTGTCCGTATTCTCTGTGCATATTCTACAGTTACTTATCAAGGTCGATCATACTATAGTGGTCCTGATTACACCTGCAATAGGTGTTTGGCTATCTTTTGGTACCAAGAGAGGGTAGCTAGCCATATTTCATATATACGAAGATGAATTACCTATAATCTTTGTTGTGGTGGAGGAAGGATTTCTTTACCTCCACACAAACCATACCCTCCATTGCAAGAGCTCATTCGTTTTGATGGAGAGATGCAATCCAATGCTTTTATGCAACTAATACGACAATATAACTCACTTTTTGCATTCGCATCACTTGGAGTCAAGATTGATAAAGTATTAATGCCGGTCATGACCCTTATGTTTTAGGTGTTGTGCATCATCGTATTAGCTCTCTTATGCCTGATATTGGCCATCGACCTGAATTTGCATAGTTATATATTTATGACACAGCACCTGAGATCCAAAATCATCTAAATATTTATGAACCAGATGGCTCTAACACAGAACAACCTGATCTAGCTATAGTCAGTGCACTTATCTCTATGCTTAATTCCTCTAATCCTATTGTTAAGCAATTCAGACTTGCACGTAACAGATTGATATCACAGACCACTCCTGAGATTGCTTTCAGATTGATTGGCCCCAAAAAAAATTGGTGACAGCCGTTGCGCCCTCCCTGAAACCTCCGAATTGGCCGCTTTGGTAGTTGGTGGTATTTCGGTCAAGGCTTCAAGATTCGATGTTGTGGTACAGGCACAATCTAGTGAATTCAAATATATTTCACATATTCACCCTGCTTTAATGTCACTACAGTACCCCCTACTATTCCCTTACGGTGATAGAGGATTCCACTTGGGCTAAAAATTGAAGGAGATTGATGATCATCCCCCTGGAGTACGTGAGGATGTATCGACGCTGGAATATTATTGCTACGAAGCCCATTATCGTAAAAAGGAACCAAAATCCATTCACTTGTTACGGTAGGCTTTTCGACCAGCTGATTGTTAATGCATATTCATGTATTGAAGCAAGTCAGCTATCCTTTGATTTCTTCAATCAAAATAAGCTTAGATCTGAAACTTATCAAGGCATATCAGATACTGTTTATAAGGGAAATAGCTCTGGTAAAGATATAGGCATAAAAACAATGTTACCAGCCAGTTTTATAGGTGGAAAAAGATACATGATTCAGAATTACCAAGATTCTATTGCCATTTGCCGAGCCTATGGCCCACCATAGTTGTTTACTACTTTCACATGTAATGCCAAGTGGCAAGAGAGAGTCGATGCACTACGTTTTGAGCTAGGTCAGAAAGCATGTGATAGAGCTGACATGGTCACACGTGTTTTCATGACTGACATCAAAGATGGGACAACACACAGCCTTATACGTGCAAGCATGTGCGCTCCATCATTCGCTGTTCTATTTTACTGTTACAGTTCATACTATCCTTTCAGTGCTTCTAATTGTCTTGTTGAAAATGTCTTATATAGTGTGAATTATATATCTTTTGTTAGTTGGTATTAGAGTGGATATTAGGTCCGTGGTGAAGATAAATTGACGATCTAACTTAATTGTATCATTAAAATATGGTGTAGCCCTAATAATTAAATTAAATTTATTAAATTTGACACACTTTGATGCACGATAAGATAGAGCTTAGGATTTGCATTGCATATGCGTTTTCACTAATTGTGTACTTGTACTACTAAAGTTGATTGTGTTGAATGCTTGCTGTTGGTAGTCGTATAAACATAGAAGGTGTTGCCAAAATCTTTATTAGCATTGCCTAATTGAGTTGGTAAGTGCGTAGTGGTAACATCCTGAGCCTTGTAGAGGTTACATCTATTGCTGCTAGAATCTGGCAGCAACTCCTCTGTTCCACTCAATGATGCGATAAGCACACATACTTATCGGTGAGCGTTAAGGCAACAGTTTCCGATTACCAACTAACAAAAGAGATGTATAATCCACACTATATGAGACATTTCCAACAAAATAATTTTAACGCTAACTACCAAACCATGCTATCAAAGTTGGATCATGACAACTAGAGGTGATATGTGAATTACTGTTGCACGTGGGAATATACGTGTGCTATTCTAACCCATGCATGTCGTCTTCACCATACATCTAAAAACAACAACAAAGTAAAAGTGAGTCCAAAGACTCAACAAGTACATAATAAAATAGTAGCGACAACAATAGTAATTCAGTAAACTCTATATCCGAGATCTGTAAACATAAACTCTGTAATTGTCAGTAAATCACATATCTGTAAAACTATAACATAACTCTTCAACTGTTCCACTATCTCCAGTTTTTTCTATGTAGTGTAATACAATGCAATACCATGTCCATATGTACATTCTAAGCACATACCGGTATAGCCCATTTGATCTTCTTATAAAGGTTTTCATCCTCACCACGAAGCTTCTCTAAAATTTCAGGCTTACTGATGATCACGATTTCCAGATCTTGAGAGTAGGCAAGAATATCCAAATCTGCAAGCCTGGGAAGCGCCGATTCTCGAACTTCAAAATTCTTGAGTTCTACCAAGTCAACCGTCAGTCTCCTCAGGCTATGAAATCCACCAGGGGAGAAAACAAGCTGTCCATCCTTGTATGAGCCATCATCCAAAGTGAGACCAGCAAGGAAGGGCAGCTCAGCCAGCTTATTGATGAAGTCCTGTGAAACCATTGTTTTCTCTAGTGACAAAAGAAGAAGATTAGGAAGGCATGATTTGATGTCCTTCGGTTCATATGGCAACTCAAGCTTCCCATCCAATTCCATAACCTCGAGACGTTGAAGGGAGGAGCTAGTGAAAACACTTGACGGAATAGCATCACCATGTATGGTCAGTGTCACAAGGTACTTGAGTTTTTTTAGCGCAACAGATAAAGCCTTCACATCATCACCTTTGGAAAGTTCGCAAATAAGTAAGGAATGAAGATGAATCATTTTTGCAAGGGTTTTGCTATCCCAGCCAAACTTATCATCAGGTTTTATGATATCAAGTGTCTGTAGGTGCTCCAGGTCACCCACCCGTTTAGGCAAGACAAGGTCATGACCAAACACATGCCGTAGTGTTCTAATCTTCCAGAACGATTCAGGTAGCTTCTCAACAAAGGTATCCCGGACATCAAGTGTCTGAAGACTAGTGAGCCTTCCGACTGACGATGGTATCTCTCTCAAAGAACAGGATGTAACGGCGAGGTACTGCAGGTGCACCACATCACCAATTTCTTCTGGTAATCTGTCACCAATCTCAAGGCCTTGCAGGTTAATAACACGGAGGAACTCAGATACTTGAAGAAGTTGCCGTATATACGATTTAGTGTCCTCCTTAGACTTGGTCCCATTCCCTAAGCAATGTAGACAAGTTGAAAATTGTTGCGCTTTGGGCTCCTCTTCATCGCTGCTTTCATCTTCCTTACTGATTTCCTCTTTTTCAAAATTAGACAAGATGGACCGTAGCTTTGGCATAGGGTTGGTTAGCGCAGCATATTTGTCCATGCGATTCTGTAGAGAAAGGCGACGAGCTGTTGTCAAAGCAGGGATGTCATCGCCACTATGGATCTCCACAAAATTTGCCTCTTGTGCTTCAAGCTGCAAAAAGGCATGGACTTTGCTTTGGATGGTCACGAGCTCCTCCCCAGGACTGTTCTCATCCATAGGCTCAAGGTTGATCAAATGTCTGGCAATCAACTCCTTCAAGTAACGGTAGCCAACCTTCTCCATTGTCATCCCCTCCTTTGGTCTTAGGAACCCCTCTGCCATCCACATGCACACCAAATCTTGTGCCTCAATCAGCATGTTTGTTGGCAATGCAGCAAAGTAGAGGAAGCAAGATTTCAAGTCATATGGAAGATCATCAAAGCACAGGGCCAGTATGCTATCAAGCCGTTTTGATTGCTTGGATTTGAGATGATCAAATACAACTTTCCACTCGACTGGGAACTCCTTTGTTCGTAGAAGACCTGAAAGAAGAACAATGGCTAGTGGTAGTCCTTCCGTGATGTCGAAAATGTCTTCCTGGTAATCCTTTTTAATACCATTGTGCACATCTTCGTTGTACTTTGGACTGCTTTCTTCCCTGTGTACTCTCTGGTGGAACAATTTCATGGTAGCATCTTTATCAAAACGGTCAATTTGAATGAATAAATGATCATAGCTTCCGGGTGGCGCTTCTGGCCTCTCTTTTGACATTCTCACTACTCTGCTACCTGGTTTATCAGCAGGAAGGGCAGCTAGAATATGTTTCCATTCAGTAGTGCTAACCTCACCATCTATCACCACCAAGTATGTCTTCTCTTTTAGTTCCTTTTGGAGGTTCTTTCTGACATCCCTTTTAGGGCATGTAAAGTCATCTTCTGTGAGATCCCTAAGGATTAGTTGCAGGATATCGGAGGCACTCGAATAAGGTGGGAAAGTCGCCAAAGCCTGGACAGCAAAATGGTGCTTGATTGCCAAACATTCATACACCTCTCTTACAAGAGTTGACTTGCCCACACCACTTTGCCCTATCACAGAGATCACAAGTGGGTGATCAGTGTCATTACGAAGTGCATCGTTGAGCTCTTTGTGTTTCTCCTCACGACTCACAAGAGGTGGCTGCAGCAAATTGTCCCTGTGTTCCATTTTTATTGAACGGTTATTGCACAGTAAAACAGAAACTAATTCGTACTATGATACTAACTAGCAATGTCTGATATGATCTATCTATTACTCCCAACAAGGTAGTGTAACAGATTCAATCTTCATCAATATAAAAAAAGCAATGCAATATGAATATTGGCATAGAAGCATGAAAGCCGCAAGAATATTCTGTTTTGCTGTTGTGGATGCATGTACACTTCCACATTTAAAATGCTGTGGTGTCAAGTGTGCCATTGTTCCAAATGTATAATTTCCCAAATAAAGATTAACCATTTCAACCAAACTTGCATTTATCGTTTGAAGAGACCAGGGGTGCATGAAGCCATGAACCAACCCTTTCGCAAGCCTAGCTAGTTTTTTCCCCATTTATAAATGTATCCTTCACTCTTGTAATCATTTCTTCCAATTTGCCCTTATTGGTTCTTTCTTCGACTTGCCTGTGTGTTGTAATATTTCTTTATAGTTTAAGTGTATCTATAGCCTCTTGTGTGCATTTACAAAAATAAACAACATTATAACATAAGAAAGAAGTTACTGCATACTTTGGTGAACTGCCCAAATTGCAAGCTATCGTCCTCAAATTCCCCATCTTCAGAGTGTGTCCTTATTGGTACTTTCTTCGACTTGCCTGTCTCTTGTAATGTTTATCTTTACATTTTAAATGTATCTATTGCATATTGTGTGCATTAGAAATATTTCTTTACAGTTTAAATGTACCTATTGCATCTTGTGTGCATTTCATAACAAGACGACATTATAACATAAGATGTTACTGCATAGTTTAGTAAACTGCCCAAATTGAAAGTTATCGCCCTTAAATTCCCTATCTCCAGAACAGGGATTAAAATTTTGGTGAAATACTGCCCAAAATTTTTGGTCTGAATTTGAATTTCAAAATTTAAAAATGTGAGACATAAAGGAAATCTTGTATGTTCCTCGAGTAAGAGTCTCCACATTTAAGACAAAGGAGGCAAAAAATCTTTAAAAGCACTAAAACCTAACTGAGAGTTCCTCCATGTCATGGATTTAGTCACACATGAACTATGTTTGGCTAGCATATTACTCTCCAAGATTAAACCGCACCATCCAAGTCAATCCTTTAGGTTGAGTGCATGGGGAATTCATGTGCTGGATCTTGAAGTGCTATATATAGTCTCGGTAAAGAACAATGCTCACTCTGCACGAGTGGCGATCAGGTGTACCATGCACAGATGTACGGCACATGTCGGTCCAGTGCATGCCAGGTGAATAGGCACATGGATATGCACTAACGGGTGGTTTTGGGCACTTACCAATAGTGGTACACTTATTATGAAATCAGGTCCTTTTATGGTTAATGTATCACCCCAGGAGAAAAAAACTTCTAAAAGAAAATCTAATGGAAACAATTTAAAGGGACAATTATTTGACTTTGATTATCAAGTATCAACATAAGTGTATTAATTGCTGATGCACCCTCAACCGGAGTACCAATACCCCGATACATATTAGGTATAATACGGCTCTGATACTATTAACAGAACACGTTATTTTAACCTACCCGTCCTCTTGGACATGTCCGACAGAGATATTACAAGTAACAAATGGGATTATCAACATAGCAAAATCGAAAAGGTAGTGATTATGCCTACTTACAATTTGGTTGGGGCAACAGAGATGGTCGTAGAAGCTCTCCATGGTACAACTGCTGTGTTAGTGGAGTCCTCGGTCTGCCACTGCCTGTACTTGTCCTTATTCTTAATGATGTCCTCAAGCCTTGAGTTGATAGCTTCGATCTTTCTAGAAAGGTTGCGCCGCACACGTATTTGTGTAGTGAATCCGGCAAAGAACCTTATAGTGGCACGAGTCCAGTTTGGGTACCTGGAGGGCAAAACTTTTTCACTTTACGTGCACTCGTATAGTACATGATGAAATTATGCAAGAGGTAGAGTACAACACCTTTGTACATGATGAAATTCGAAGCACTACAGCAACTTAAATGGAGATGGAGTACAACACCTTTGTATTCTTGGCTATGTAATGCACTTTCGATTTGTAGTCAATTATATTATTGAACAAGGGTTTTGATGAACATCACCCAGATGTCTTCTTTCAAACAATCATCCAAATTTCAAACAATCATCCAAATTTCTTATCTTTGAATATGCGCAAAGATTCGTGCGCCACCTCCACCTTCTTCTCCGGCAACCCTTTCTTCCTTTCTCCGATGACCCCTTCTTCCTCCTCACCAGTGAGCCTGAAGGGAGAATCCTGCCTCCTGCGCCTAGGGTTCACCGTTCCCCCTGGGATAGAGGGAGGCTTAGGGGCAGTGGCCCGACGATGGGTGGCGGTGGAGGTGACATGCGGGGTAGGACTAGGAGGATGGTAGGCAGTGCCAAAGGGCGGCGACGGCGGAAGGTACTAGCTATTAGATTTGGCGGGACGGCGTGGTGGGGAGGGGTAGGGGGCGGCAGGGGCGCGCCAGCCGCGGGTGGTGGAGAAGGGGGCCGGGGGGGGGGGGGGGGTTTGGCGGTGGGAGACACGTGGAGTTGTTCCAGCAAGAAAGGAGGAGGAGGAGGCCGTGGGAGGGGTTCGTCGCCAGCGATGAGGAGGGTGTCGCATGGAGGGAGTAGCGCGGGGTGGGAAAGGGTTAGGGTTAGATAGGGTTATATAATAAGGGGAAAGGATAAGGATTTGGATCTTAATCTAAAGCTCACAAAATTTAAATAATTATTTGAAAGAAAATATGTGGGTGATTACTTACTAGACACATCCATTGAACAAAATCATAACAATCAAGGGACTTCTATGGGGTAGGATTGGCAAGATCTTCACAAAATTCATGTTTCTAGGCAGCATCACATTGCTCTACTATCTAAATTATAAACCACCAAGCTTACGCCCAGCTAATTTATCAAAAAAACACTCCCATTTTTCCCCTTACAGATACCAAAATGGAAAACTGTGCAAGAGAACCCATACGTTCGTTTCTCGGCAGTGAACGCCTCCTCGATGGCGGCGGCGTCACAGCCACGAAGGCCGAGCACCGCAGCGCTGACATCGCTGCGCGGATCAGCCGTCTCGTCGAGGAAGGAGTCGCGCCAAACGAACGCGCACTGCTCGTAGGCTCACGGAGCGCCGTTCTTGATTTGTACGCGACGCTGGTGCCGGGAAGGGGCGTGGTGCGGGCGACGGTCGCCGAGCAGGCGGGGATTGATGGCATTCGAGAAGGCAGAGGACAGCGTGGGGAGACTGCGGTGGTGGGAGGGCAAGGGCTCGTGCAAATGGGAGATTTCGGTGGCCCAAGAAGCGGATCAGGGGTTTCCGGTGATTTGGGAACGGCGGGCAGAGCAAACAGAGCTTAGAGAGAGTAGTTGAGAACAGAGGAGGCGGTAGTAACTCAGGCATATTTTGCTGAATTCTTATTTTAATAGCTAGTTTTTTTGGTGCAAGGTATAAATATTTCTTTGTGATCGGTTGGAAGTAGTGATAGAAGGTTGTTGCTACTCTATTCTTTACTTTTTAGCTAAGAGTAATTCCTCCCACCTCTTATATTCATGGGTTGCGCTCAGAGATAGATCATCGGGTGGGCTTTATCAGGCTTCATGAAGCCTCCCTTTGGTCTGCCCCCACCCACCCCCCTGAGCAAGTTGGACCAGCCCAGGTAGTAGCAGATCCACCCTCACACCCCACTCTAGAGACCAGATGCAAGGAAGAATCGAGGCATGGAACAAGACTGCGAGAGCCTAAGTACATAGCAACGAGCAGGAACGCAAACACACCTGAGTGGCTAAGTCCTAAGGAGCGATAGTCGATGGCGCGATGAAGAGGAAGCCGACAGTCAGCAAGCGGCGGCCCGAGGAAGAGGAAGTTGGCAGCTAGTAGGACGGTGAGTGGCAGCCCGAGCCAGATCTGATCGGCTAGGCAACCGATCGGCCAGGCCAATGAGGAGTGGAGGCAGCTTGGACCTTGGGGAGACCAAAGATGAGGAGAGAACCAATATCCAAGAGATTGATGGCTCGAGGAAGGCTACTAGACGTGAGGAGCAGAGGCCGGTGGCACGACAAAGAGGAAGCTCACGATCGGCGGGCGATGGCTCGAGGAACAGAGAGCCTTGCTATTGCTACGAATTTGAGCCCCTAGACCCTCATGTTGTACGCCGGTGCCTGAGAATACATCGCTTGTTGTTTTTGCCTAGGTGGCTGAGAAAAGAAGACAAAGCGACGGAGGCATCGCAACAAACAGCGGCTAGAGCGGACTTTCCAATGACGGTGGCCCTTGGGCACGGCAAAGTAGCCAGCAGGGCGTAGGTAGTAGGTAGACGCACCGTAGCAGGGGGTCTGCCAATTGGGCGAGGCAGCAAGCCATTCAGTGCAGGTAACCAGTGGCAGCTAGCAATGAGCCACGGCCACGTGCATATAGGGAAGCCAAGCCATTGAGGGGGAGGACACACCAAGCAGCAAGATAGCAGGAAGAGCAGGACTACAGGAGCCAGGAGAGAAATACCAATTGGCCAATTGAGCTTTGCTTTGGACCTTTGGTAATTTATCCCTAGACTCTAGTATCTTAATTCTTGAATCTCTTGGTTCCATACTCTTGTTGTTGTATAGTAATATAGTTTAATTGTTGTATTTTGTCTAGTGATGATTGATGAAATATTGTGATTGGTAATTGTCTAATTGATATTTTTTGATGAAGCGATGGAATATTGAATTTGGATTGCGCAAGAGTACAAGACTATGTTTATCTCAATTTAGCTTAGTACTTTGAGCCCACCCTCTATTTTCA
This sequence comes from Melocanna baccifera, assembly GCA_036346265.1. NCBI lineage: Eukaryota > Viridiplantae > Streptophyta > Magnoliopsida > Poales > Poaceae > Melocanna > Melocanna baccifera. The sequence goes on from CM070695.1 coordinate 14,809,535, forward strand.
ATCCGGTTTCACCACTGGTTGCACCTAGTGAGCTTGGAGAGAAAAATCTTTATGCATGTGTTGCACTGGGTGTTGCATTTTATATCTATTAAGTTTTGGCACTTGATTCATTCAAGTGAGTATCTTTGATTTGTTACTCTTGAAGGTTGATGACTCCTAGATGGTATGAAGGTGTTGTGGTCTAGTGATCTTCTCAAAAAAGCTTATGAGAAGACCTGATGCATTATGAAGGTTAAAACTTATCTACTTGAAAGGAGAAAGACTTACCACTAGTGGAATTGAGACGTTTGGCTTATTTTATGGAGCCGGATCAATTCATTTAGGTTTACCTCAATGTGGATTAGGGGAAACCAGCAAGTTTCTGAATACCACGGTAAAACATCATGAGTCAATTATGGTTTGTGTCCGTGTGCTCATTTTTTTTTTTGCATTTTATATTAATAGAATTGAATTGATTGTTTGTCACCCTAGAATTACAAACCTTGGTATAGACTTAGGGTATTGGTGCACTTAGGTGGAAATAGAAGTTTTAAGCCTTCATTGTGTAAAACTGATTTAATTTACGCTTTAGTAAATAAACTCAGTTTTAGCCAAAGAGAATTCTAAAACCACCTATTCACCCTTGTAGCCGGCCTCCTCAACCTTATAAGTGGTATTAGGCTTAGTCTCTTATTCAATTTGGCTTCACCGCCTAGAGAGTCAACGCTGGTGACAACTGATATAGTTTACCTTGGTCAGATAGCTCAATTTGATCGCACAAATTATACTCATTGGAAAATATGTATGTCATGTTACTTTAAGGCTATGAGCCCTAAAATATAACGGATTGTAGATGTGAGTTTTTCTCCTCTAATGGCTCCTCTTGCTCCAACAAATAAGGAAGAGAAAAACTTACATGTCGACATTCAAGCAATTAACACTTTATTTAGTACTTTGAGTATATAGGTGTTATGATGTATACGATCTCAAGAGCTCTCATAAGATATGAACACAACTTCAAGATGATTATAAAAAGTCTACCTCAACCAAGGAGGATTGTATAGATGAATGGATGTCGGAAGAAAAATGCTCAATCTCTAACTCCAACAATGATGAATCCGCAAGCCCATCTACATCAACTTATTGCTTTATGGAAAAATGTAATGATAAGGCAAATAACTATAATGAGCCTACATATGATGAGTTGATAGATATGCTTGTGGTGCTTAATGAGTACCTTAGAAGGAGAAGGTTGAATTTAAAGTTTTAAAGAAGGAGCATGTCTCTCCTCAAAATAATTATGATGTGCTAAAATAAGAGCATGAGTCTCTACTCCTCTAGGGTCTCACTAAGACCAAGGTGGATATAGACCTTACGTGTAATTTATTAGATGACATGCCATGTATAACCCATAGTCCTTGCATTTCATCTAAGGCTAGCATATCCACCTCTTGTTACAGTTTGCTTGATATTCCTTATTACTTTACATTAGATGCTATATTTTCTCTATATTATGGGAGACTTGCCTTATAGAGAAAAACAAAAAGCTCAAGGATCAAATCACCAAGTTAAGAAATGACTTAGAAAAATGCTATAAAGGGAAGACCTCTCTTAACAAAATCTTGAGAAATAAAAGAAAATCAAATAACAAGAAAGGAGTTAGCTTCATCTCCAAGAAGAAGGAGAAGGGCAACCAAATGCAAAATGGAAAACACTTCAAGAACATCAAGTATTTTGGTTGTCATAAGAAAGGACACTTCACCTCGGTGTGCCCCAACAAGATGGATGGCAAGCAAATGTCATCAAAGAAGAGGCAAGATAGCAATAAGCAAGTCAAGAAGAAAAGGATGGAAGCAAATGTCAAACTTACTATAATTATCGAGAAAAGGGATATTTTGGTAAGGATTGTCCCATAAATATCACTCTTAAGTCCATTATTCATAATGATCAATATTTGCTTAGAAGGACTAGAAATGGCAATGTATTTACTAGATGTGTTAGTTCACATAAGTCTATTATTAGGGCTATTTTGGTTTTTAAATCTATTATGACTAACATTTATGGAACCAACCAAGTTTGGGTACGAAAAGATGCTTAAATACTAAATAGGTATTTGGAGAGGCACTGAAGGCTTGGCTTATTCATTAAGAGATGGGATCCATGGGCAAAAATAGAGCCGAGCCAATCATAAGGATGATCGTTTCAATCATGAATCAATGCTATCTCGGTACCAAGTATTTCCATTGAAGAATCTAGCCATAGCCTTGTGTAGGTTGCATTGCTTGAAAAATCATTGCAAAAATTGTGTTCTTGCTCTTAGTCAAAAACGTCATTATTTTAATCTTGAACAATATGGGTTAGTTTCACATTAAGGGGAGTGCTAAATCATAATCATGTATATCACATTTCTAAATGTGCCCAAATTAGTTAAGTTTTAGTAATGATTTTCAAAATTAAGCTATTTTAGCCCAAGTCAAAATTATTGTTATATCTTTGAAAAATAATTGCAAAATGTATACAAATGTATCTCAAAGGTCTTCCAAAGGTTTAGCTTTAGAAAAAACTAATTTTAGGTAAAAAATGAGTTTCTTAGCCAGAACTAGCTATTAAGTATCTTCTTTTGGCTTTAAACTCAAAAAATGCCCAAATTGAATTCAAAAAGAAATTTTAAAAATTGTTTAATACAAAAAACCTAGAGTGGGTTATTCTAAACAATTTTAGTATAAAAAGCTTTCCAAAAGGCCAACCAATCAAAAGTTATTTGGTTTTGATGCTCATTCAAAAATCTTGCTAGAACTAAGTGGTCGTAATCTAGAACTTAAGTAAGTTTGCCATTTGAGCAAACAAATATTGACATATATTGATTCACAAGGGAATTTATAACTCATACATGCAAATGAATATTTAAAATATCCTCACATGCTCTTGTTGGCAATCTTGAAGAAGTTTTCTTGAAAATGAGTTTCCTTTGCAAAATGAAATCATAATTTGTTAAAAACTATCTTCAAAAAAAAATTTCTATGTCATATAGTTGTAAATGCTCCAAAAGTAGTTTATATTACTTTGTGGAAGTTTTGGAATAAATTACATCAATATTTAACTTCTTCCCCTCAAATTTCCTTTTTTTGGCATGCAATCTGATTGCACTTGGTCTAACTGGCCCCCTCAGCAGCATGACCAGCACTACCTAGCGATCTAACCAACAATGCATATCGATCTAATTAGGATTGCCCAGTGGTCTGACCACTCCTTTGCCACCGGTCTGATCAGACCTGGGGAAGTTTGGCTAACTTTGTCTCATTTGTTAACTTCCAAATCTTTAGCCATTCTTGTGCCTACTAAAGTCAAGTTGATTCATGTTTTCCTTGCTAAGCTACTCTTAAGTGATTTCTTGATTTCAAATGCCATCATGATCATATTTGTGATATTTTTCAAGTGGTATTCTTTAAAGTGGTAGCATTTTGATCATCTTGACCTTATCATTTGTTTAATCTAATTCCTTCCAAGTAATATCTAATTCTTTTCTTGCCAAGCAAATTTCTTTGACCGAGCCCAAACTCTCTCCATTCTCAAGTGATGATTCTTACAGATTTATCTAATGGTATCAAGTGGTTTACAAATGATATCTACAAGTGTTATCTTCATTATCCAATTGGTATATTTAAGCGGTGCTCACAAGTGGATTTAAATCCTTCAAAATATGATCAAGTGCCCAAAATCAATTGATCTTTGGTATCAATTGTCATTACAAGTGGTATTATTTGTCCCAACAAGTGGTATATAAAGAAAATAAGAGGTTTTGATGCTTGATGACAAAGGGGGAGAGATACTACAATTGCAATTTGTCATGAGTAAAGTTAAAATTGCATATGTGACAAAGGGGGATGACAAGAAGAACCTTCGTGTGTCAAAGGAGAAGAAAGATGAACATTTATGTAAGAGGGAGTTTTTCTTAGTAAAAAACATATTACATATTAATTATTTTTGGGCTTGCTTGAAAAGTGGTAAAGTAATTGGGAAATCTATTTTACCTGTTTGCTCAAATGATTTATGGATCTTGTGAATGCATGTCTTTCATTCTTATAGGTTCAATTGTCATTTATTAAATTGTTGCATTCATTGGTCCAAAATATAGTTTGAACCTCACTTCAAATCCAACTTGGAAGTATGCATATGGTGCCAATTCATATATATGTATGCACATATTTAGGGGAAGTTCACTCTATATTTTGTGGTTTTATTTATATTGATCCTTCTCTTTTATCCACATATATTGAGAATTCTTACTTTGAAACATATCCCTTGAATATATAAAGTTTGTATAGTTCTTATATTCTTATGGTAATTTAAGTTCAATTATTTGCAATTGTTAATATTATCATCAATTACCAAAAAAGGGGAGATTGAAGAATCTAGGTTCGTCATTATGGGTTAATGGTATATTTTGGTAATTAGTTACAATCATATTGTGGGACTAATATTTTTCATATGTTAGATGAATAGATTATGTCCTATGATGATAAAGACTTTGAATATCTTCATGTGTTGATCGACATAAAGTCAAGCAAATGATATCATGTGTTAATGGCTAAAGTCAATAACCCAGACTTGAAGTGAGGATGTCCATCATCAAACTTCAAGAGAATGTGCAATGTAAACGTATAACTAGAATAGGCTAAGTGTGCTTTTTTAGTCATTTTATTGGTCTTAGTGTTTAGAGAAAGATTGGGTTGCAACTATAGGTTGCCGTACTATTAAGAGGGGTCTTGACTAGTAGCTTAAGTTTGTAATGTGTTGATAGCTCATTTAGTTTGCTTTAGCTCTCCATGGTATGATGCTATCATTTGCAAATGTGTTTTGCAAATGATTGAGTCTAAGTTATAATCCTTGTGGTATGATTCTAAAGTGTGTAAATATGTTTTGCAACTTGTTGTGAATCATGTTTTTATTCTTGTATGCATGGTACTAAAACTTGTGAATGTATTTTACAAATTTGTTGAAGTATGCGCATTCTGTTTCTCTTGAAAAATGCAAGATGGTAAGACTAGCTCTATAAGAGCAATCCGACCGACCATGCGGTATGACCTCCCTGTGTGTGGCAGTATGATCAGGCAGTTGACCAGTCGTGTGTCGGTGATCTGACTAGCCTTGGTTTGACTGACTCATGTTGAGCGATCAGAACGGTAGGCGGTCTGATCAGCCTCATGAGAGTAGTTTGACTAGACCCTTACAATTTGACTGGGCATTTGTTGCCTGTAGTATTATTCCAAAGAGCACTATTTTTGGAAATCGATCCGAGTAGTCTGATCGACCTTCGTAACGGTCTGACCAGGCTGAGTGGTCAGACCGGGCCCTATGTGGGCGATTTGACCAGCAGCGCCTGTAACGGCTAGTTTTATAGCCATTGCAGAGGGGCAGTAGTACCAGCCATTAGTTGGTGGTAATATCGGCCTTAGGCTGATTTTGCTGAATTCTTACTCTAATGACTAGTTTTTTGGTGTGTGGTATAAATACCCCTTTGTGGTCGGTTGGAAGTAGCGATAGAAGGTTTGTTGCTACCTTATTCTTCATTCTTGAGCTAAAAGTAAGCCCTCTTATCTCTTATGTACATATATTACACTTAGTGTGGTTGGAGAGGAAAATTCTTGTACATGTGTTGCACTTAGTGTTGGATTTCATATCCATTGAGCTATGGCATTTGATTCGTTCAAGTGAGCATCTCTGACATGTTACTCTTAGATGTCGCTGACTCTTAGACAACATAGAGGAATTATGGTCCCGTGATCTTTGCAAAGAAGCTTGTGAAAAGACCCGACGTGTTGTGAAAGTTAGAGCTCACCTATCTGAAGGAGAAACAAGCTACCACTAGTGGAATAGAGGTGCTTGGCTTAATTCGTAGAGTCAATCCAATTCATTTGGGCTTACTTCAACGTGGATTAGGAAAAACTAGTAAGTTTCCAAACAACACAGTAAGCAATCAAGCGCCAATTGTGGTTTACTTCCTTGCACTTATTTAGATTCTTGCCATTTTATATTCATAGAACTAAATTGGTTGTTTACCACCCTAGGATTGTAAATATTGACATAGACATTAGGTAAATATTGACATAGACTTAGGTGGAACTACATGTTTTAGGTCTTTATTATGCAAAACCGATTTGATTTACTTTTCCGTATATATACTCGGTTTTAGCTAAAGTGAATTTTAAAACTTCCTAGTTACCCCTCTCTAGTTAGCCTCCACAACCTTATGCCTGCACCGCACAAAACCGCGCTAGATTTGTCGAGGTTTGTCTCTTTTCTCCTAACCACCACTAGTGCGAGCCATAGGTGGTGCACGATGGCTTTGATGTCTCAAATGTGCTTCTGGATGTGTTTGTGTCTTGCACCACACCATCTTCTCCGAGTTCAGTCATGTATCACCTCCACCCATCTCTAACTCCAGTGAACCTTTTCACAAACCAACTGTGTCACTTCGTGTTTTGCCTCTTTATCCTTGCTTTCCCTCAAACTATTGCATTTCTTCATTTCTGAGGTCGTCAAAGCATCTTCTTCCTTGAACTCGATGAGTTGCCCACCTTAGACATTCCTTGATGTTGGTCATCCTTTGCTCCATTCCTCTCCCAGTGTCACCACACCCTTTTTGTTCCATCACTGCTACTTCTCATCACCAACCATCTCTGATGCACCTCTAACGCCACTAAGACCACCTGTGCCCCGCTCGGTCCCCTCTCGCGCCATCGGCAAGCTTGCCCGAGCCATCCCACCATCGTCCCTTGTCCCATTGCCGCTGATAGGTGGCCCCCCACCTGCTTTAGCTATTATGTTTGTGCCTAGCTAGACTAAATCAAGAGGGAGGGCATAATGTACTTTTCACTATTGATTTTGGGCCAAAAAAAATATATCAACAATACCGGAACACACCCACAGTGATAAATTTCTGCTATTTGTAAAAGTGGTAAATCCTAAAACAGGGCTCTTAAGAGTGCCAAACCATCAATTTGACCTTTTCATATAGTCAACCTACACACTTTAATATATATTAATAGTCAAAGTTTTAAAAGATTAACCACATACATCCCTCAGCGACCATTATTTGTGGACAGTGGGAGTATTTTCCCTCAAACCTCGTTGAGTAGTGTAAATCAACACCCTGAGAGTATGTCTTTCTCACAATCTTGGACATTGGCTCCACAAAGACAGACTGTTTGGCATTGCTGTGGCTTTTGAAAAAATACTTATATATTTCTACTTTTGCATAGTAGAGTTAGTTGAAAACATCTTTTCAGGAGCTATATCAGCAAAATCTTACTAAAATTGGTAAATATATTCCCATAACTAACTAGATTTCACAGCACAGCTCAACACAACACCACAACTGAAAAACTAGCCCTAACGCAACTCTTCAGGTCACATCAATGAATCGCCAAAGTTAGTCGTCCACTGCCCTCCCCCGATCCTGTGACTGACAGTAAACCCAGATCATAACCTGGTGAATCCAGACGTGTGTATACCTGGATAGGTCGACCTGGAGGAAATACTGGTCGACGGCGTCCTCGGCGTCGAAGGCCGCGTCGCGTGTCTGGTGCAGCCACACCCTGGTGACCTCGTCTGAGACGACACGGCGCCGGGGGTCGGCGTCCCGCAGGAAGGCCTGCATCCACATGAGCTTGTCGCGGAGGCTCCGGATGTCGCGGTTCACCGCCACCAGCGCCCGCGACTCGCTGACGGCGAGCTCCTGCAGCTTCCCCACCAGCGGCCCGATGACAGCCTCCGCCATCCCCACTTCCTTTTCTCGTCTCGCACGACCGCCACGCAAAGGATCCCAGGGAGACCAGCTCGTATACCGCTGTCGTCTCGTCACAATCGGTTGCCAACGCTTTTGATCTTTTGAGTCGTCGTCGTGGTCCCTTTTTCTCGAAACGGTGAGCCGTCTGCGGAGGAAGTGGAATAGGTCCCTTTCGTGATCAACGCTTTCGGTCCCCCGTCGAGGGAGGAATAGATTCTTCCATTTCACCGAGGCATAATGCCAACATGGAAACGATCTACTGCAGGCAAGCACATGTTCCTTGTCTTAGTGAAGCTCGTCATGCAAGTTGCAATGTGGCAGGGAGTGCGATATTGTTTCTTCGTTAGTGGTCAGTCGATGCTTTTATTTCTTTTCTGAGCAAAGCATTTCTTCTTGGGCTATCTATTAATTGCACAGTTGCCTCAAGTTTCTTTAACTCTTAGGCAATTTTTTCAGCCATTTGAATTAGATCTATCAACCTATACATCACTCCCTCATTCCATATATAAACCCACCCTTCAACTGTAACCCTAACATCTGCTCCCACCCTATCTCTAGCCGCGTTACCCCCCACCCATCCCCACACACGCCTCCCACTGCCTCGCCAGCACCGTGGCGGCGCCAACAAGGCCAGCCTACTGGCTCCACCCCTCCTGCCTCCCTCCTTCCGCACCAACCACCCACCCGTGCCATCCTTCTTGTTGAGAGGAGAGAAGATTGCACCGCACACGCCAACAGGTTGTGGTGGCTTTTCATATATAGCCAACCAGAGATAAGATTAGGAGGTTACAAAACCCTCAATTAGAGGAGTTAATCTAGGCAAATTACAACTATACATGGCTATACAATATTTTCTCTAATACCCGCCCGCAGTCGCATCGGGAGGATTCCGGATGCAAAGACTCTAAACTTAGTAAACAATTGTACAAGCAGGCCTTTAGTCATGATGTCCGTGAACTAGTGAGACGAGGGTACATGGAGAACTCGAACATACCCAAGAGAGACCTTTTTGTGGATGAAGTGGATGTCAATCTCAATATGCTTCGTGCGCCAATGTTGAACTGGGTTGGAGGACATGTAGACAACACTGATATTGTCGCAGTAGACAACGGTCGCAGAAACAATCGGGATGTATAGCTCATAAAGAAGTTGGCGTAGCCAACAGCACTCGCCCACTGCATGTGCAACAGCACGATACACTGCTTCTGCGCTGGAGTGAGACACCATAGTATAGCGATTGGAGGACCAAGACACTAGGTTTTCACCAAGGTAAACGCAGTAGACAGAGGTAGAATGCCTTTAATCAAGACAGCCTGCCCAGTTTGCATCGGAGTAAGCCGTGATGGAGTTGATTGGAGTGGTCCCAATATGGAGGACGATGTCAAGAGTGCCCTTCACATATCTTAGAATGAGTTTGATCAACGTGAGGTGAGATTCCTATGGATTGTGCATAAAGAGACAGACCTACTGAATGACATAGGCCAAGTCCGGTCAAGTGAGTGTCAAGTGCTGAAGGGCGCCGGCCAGACTCCTGTATTTAGCTGGATTGGCAATAGGGGCATCGTCTTGGGCAGAAAGCTTGGCACAAGTGTCCACATGAGTCGTTGTGGAGTGATACTCAACCATGCCGCCCTGTTGGAGAAGATCCACAACGTACTGGCGCTGTGAGAGGAAGATGCCGGCGGAAGAGCGCTTGACAGAGATGCCGAGGAAGAAGTGAAGATCGCCGAGGTCAGTCATCACAAACTCGGATTGGAGTTGTTGAGTGAGGCACCGAAGTAAAGAGCCGGAGGAGGTGGTGAGGATGATATCATCGACATATAGCAGCAAATAGGCCACATTGTCTCCATCTTTGAGAACAAAGAGAGACATGCCCAAGGTGGAGGGGATGAAGCCGAGCTGACAAAGATAGGTGGCGAATCACTGATACCATGTCATGGTGTCTGCTTGAGACCATAGAGTGACTTCTATAGAAGACACATGTAGTCGGGTGAAGAAGGGTTGACGAATCCTGACGGCTGCTGGTAGTAGATAGTCTCTTCAAGATTGCCATGAAGGAAAGCATTCTTGACATCAAATTGATGGATGGGCCAGAAACAAGATGCCACGATGCTGAGGACAACCCGAATGGTCGATGGTTTGACCACTAGGCTGAACTTCTCGTCGTAGTCAATGTCATGATGTTGCAAGTATCCACGCATGACCTAGCGTGCTTTGTGACAGGCAAGAATGCCATTGGAGTGAAACATATGTTTGAAGATCCACTTGCCCACCACAATGTTCACGCCGACGGGGCAGGGAACGAGTTTCCAAGTATTGTTGTGGACAAGAGCTTGTACTCCTCTGCCATGGCAGCTGGCCAGTTGGGATCGGCCAGTGCATTTCGGTACTTCGTCGGGATGGGGGAAACCAAAGAGTGCACGACAAATAAGTTGAGATGATGAACTGACTTCACAATGCCAGATCCTACACGGGTTCGCATCAGGTGAGGACTAGGTGCAGGACATGGAACCTGGCCAGGTGGCACGGGTGCGACCTGGTCTGGTGCAGGCACAGCCTACGTTGCCGTTGGGACCAACATGGGTGCGTCTGGGTAAGCTATGGGCGCGACTTGTGTTACAACCGGCGCTACCAGAGTAGGCGATGTGGGCACAACTGTCATGACCTGAGGAGGCGATGCGTGTGTGGATGATGTGGTCGGGGATTATGTGGGCATGGCACAGTGTGGCACAAACTCATCGGGCATGGCACGGTGTGGCACAAACTCATCTTGAGGTTGCGCAGGCACGTTGGTGGCGCGGAGGTCCGAGCACAGTTGCTCGATGTCATAGGACGACAGAGCAGCTGTGTGTGCTGGGCGTGATCGCTCAACATCACTATGTGATCGAGATGTCACACGGAGGGTAGGAGCCGTTGCTGCTGCAGTGCGAACCACCGGTGCGACAGGATCATCAAGTAGAAAGTCCAGTAAGGTGCTGGATAACAAGATCAGGGGAGTCACAGTGAGTGAAGGGAAACAAAGTTTCATTGAATACAACATGATGAGAGATGATGAGTCATTTGGTGGCGAGGTCAAGAAAATGGTACCCTTTGTGAGAGTTGGGGCAACCGAGAGAGACGTAGGCGGCCGAACGAGGAGTAAGTTTGTGCGGGGTGGTCGATGAGAGATTCGGGTAGCAAAGGCAGCCGAAAACCCAAAGATAATTCTATGTGGGATGGGTGTGGTAAAGCAACTCGAAGGGAATGGAGTTTTGAATAGAAGAGGAGGTGAGACAGTTGATAAGGTGCATGGCTGTTGCGAGCGCCTTGGCCCAGTATGGTGGCGGCATGTGGGCGTGCAGTAGGAGCATGTAGACCACATTGTTGATGGTGTCGAAAGACATAAGACAATACACGAGACGAGAAAAATTGGGTGGATGTGCGGCTCACAAATTCAATGTTGTTGTCCGCTTGAATGGATTTGAGAGGCAAACTGAATTGTGTGCTAACGTAGTTAGAAAAATGGACAATGTGTTGATAGACTTCGGATTTCTTTTTAAGAGGAAATGTTCAATAGAAGTGGGAAAAATCATCAAGAATCAACAAGTAGTATTGAAAACCCGAAGTGCTAGCAACAAGAGATGTCCACACATCGCAATGAACTAATTCAAAGGGCACCGAGGTGCAAGAACTGGAATTTATAAAAGGTAGACATACATGTTTGCCGAGTTGACAGGCATGGCAAAGAGAGTGATCTACTTTATTACATGAAATAAGGGACGAATGATTTAAATTATTGAGGATAGCCAGGCCGAGATGTTCAAGACGCTGATGCTGAAGACTAGATGAAGTGGTGAGGTGGACCTATGCTGTAGTGGTGAGGCGACTAGTGTCTAGGTGTAGAGATCACTGGCACTATTGCAGCGAAGAATCACGCACCAGGTCTAGGGGTCCTTAACAGAAAAACCCAAGGAGTCTAATTCGATAGAACAATGATTGTTATGAGTAAATTGTCAAATCAAAAGAAGATTACAAACAAGAGAGGGGACAATGAGAACATTGTTTAGAAAGAATTTAGATGAGTTGTTGTGTAGAACAGAATGACCGCGAGAGATGACTAGAATATTAGATCCATTGCTGATGGTGACAACACAATGAGAGGTAGGGGATAAAGAATTATACCGTCGTTGGAGGTCATATGTGATGATGCGGATACGCACGTGTCTTGTACTTTTCAGTTAAATATATTATTCAACTGGAAAGAGTTATTGAGCCGCATCAAACATTGCCAGGTGAACTCATTCCAAACTAAATATAATGTTGTTATTCATAAGAATAAAATACTACCTCATGTCATTAAATGGTGCATTCTTAGGTTTGTCGATGGCAAAGCAATGGAGACGCAAAAGGAAGAGGATGACCACATTAGGTGTCAAAGACATGAAGGAAGAAAGCCCATTCAGTGGGAGAGCAAAAGGGAGAAGCCCAAGGACATAAACTACAAGTTTTGGATAAGATTTTCAAGCCCAATTCGTACCTCCCACAAGGCCAATTGGATTCAAACTCGGATTCAACTCAGAATTCAATTCGGATTCGGTTCGGGACAGCCTGACAGGCACTTATTAAAAAGGTCATAACTTTCACAAATGGAGTCCGATTTGGGTGTTCTTGTACTCCTTGGAAAGATATTTTCAAGGGCTACGCAATGGATCTGGTCCCACCATCAAATTCATCACGGATCAAATGTTATGACCGAAACAATGTGACGGCTGTAAAATCTAGTTTCCTTTTTGTGAGAGTTCGTATCTAAAACCATATAGGGTTGAGTTGTACTAGGTTTGTGGACTCTATGGACGTCCCAAGGTCCTATATAAGCCATGTATTGGCAGCCTAAGGGCTCAGACCACCTTTGAGAATAATCAATCTATTGAACTTTGTTCGAGTTTATCATTGTTGCTGAAATTCCGTGAGGGAATTAGGAGTGTTCTTCAATCAAGATCGTTCAGCCTTTCCGCTGGGAATTGGGTGCACGATAGATCTTCGCTTGGTGGTCGGCGAAATGAACGCGAGTGTGTTTTGACGGATTAAAGAGTGTTCGTCCCTTGCATTGGCATTGGAGGATCATTGCGATTCAACAAGACTCCCGCGAGTATCCATCCTACGTCGAGAAGATCGGGCGACCCCGTATCATCTGGTATCAGAGTGCGGTTTACTCGGTAGGATCTTATCCTTTTACTTTTAGATTGATTTATTTCTGTCCTATAGTCCATTAAACCGAAAATTACAACAAAAATCCAAACCCTAGTTTCGCATCTGTTATTTTCGTGTGTTTTATTAAGTTTTAATCCATTAGAAATTTTGTTTACGTGCTGATCTTAGTGTCCTTTTGCGTTGCTTAATCGTTGTTATTTTAAACTCTTGAAAATCCGCTAGTTGATCTTTCAATTAGCATCCAAAAAAAAGTAGATTCAATTTACTTTTTGAAACCTTATTCTTGCTATCCACATAAGATCTTTGTGCATCTTGAAAGAATATCACATCCGAATATATCTGGGTTTCCTTTTTCTTGATTGATTTGGCCACAAGAATCTTAGTTGCACATATTCAGATCTTCACTTAAATCCTTTGAACCTTGAGACTAGTCTTTGATAATTGCTTTAGGGCTATTCTAGAATTATCTATACATTGCTGAACAACTTTGGACTTACGTAGAATCTACGAACAATTAAACATAGTTCGACCTTGAGTATAAAAAAAAGAGCCAAAAAAAGAAGGCAGCCAATTGAAAAAAAAAGAGCCACGGCTTGAGCAAAAAAAAAAGAAAGAAAGAAAAAGAAAGCAAGAAAAGAAAGCATTGGCCGAATTTGGGTGAGTTAATCTTAGTCCATAAATTCAGCTTGTGTATTTAATTTCTTTGGACAATCTTGTGCCCTCAAATTCATATTATTGCAATTGGCTAGCGTCTCTCCTAGTACTTGGTGCAAAACGAGCTAATATTCTCGATTGTTTCCTTTAGCTCATTTCTTTTGATTGCATTGAGTCACATTGATCATTGCGTGTGCGTTCTTATACTTCACTTATATCATTTGGATCGGCACATAGGCAATATTTTCTAGCTTGGATTATCACTTAATTCAACAACATCGTGAAATTCAGATTGTGTAGGATAAACACTTTCATACCAAGCTCCCCAAATATCCTTTGCCGTGCAATTGTGAGTCACTTTTAAATCCGCTTGATCATCACTTGCTATTGTAGCCACCACCAAGTGTAAGTTTCTTTTTGGCCTCAATTCACTTCGGAAAGGTAAGAACTTTACTTGGTGAGGAAAAAGTGAGATAGAGTGAACTCCATATATCGAATATATGTTATGGTATTTGTGCGTTCTTTGTGCCACTAATCATAACAGGTGGAGACGATAATATGGAAGAGAAGCATACCTCGGTGGATCATTTTCAATTCCACACTTTGAGGGGAACTTTGCGCAATGAGTTCACCACCACTTCTTCCACCTTAAAAGCGCAACTCAAGACCAAGATGAACAATTTCGCACAAGATATGCGCATTGAATTCAATCATCAAATGAAAGTGTTACGCTCGAACATCGTGAATGATGTTATGCGGGCACTTCATCCACAACAAGTCGAAGATAGCTTTAATTCTTTTTATGGCAGTGAAGATCCAGAGGAGTATCTTGAGTGGGAATGGCGAATGGAGAAAATATTTAGATTTCAAAAGCTTCCCAAAAACTAAGAGGTGATGTGTGCCACTAGAGAATTTGAAGATTATGCTTATAGTTGGTGGTATCAACAATCTGGAAACGAATTCATTAAATCTTGGTCAGATTTGAAGGCACTCATGAGGAGAGAATTTGTGCCACACTATTATGCACAGGGATTGCTTCGCTATTTGGAGAGTATCACACAAGGGAGTAATACAGTGCAAGAATATTATTTTGAGCTACAAGATGCATTACGTCGAGCCGGTGTCATTAGTGAACTACAAAAGAAGACATACTTCAAAAGAGGATTGAATTCTAAGATTGCCGCTACACTTCAACATAAATATTTTGGTAGTGTGCAAGATCTAGTGAATTGTGCTATTCAAGAAGAGAAGAGACTTTTGGAGAGACGTACACCACAGTTTTCTCCCAGCCCATACTTCAATTCTGCTACCTCTACTAGTGTGACACATGAGAAGATGACCGAGCATGGGACTTTCCCTTCGGTCAAGGAGATATATAGTATTCCAAAACTACATATAGCTCCTAAGATACACCACAACCTATGTGAGGATGAGAGCCACATAGCCAAATTGAGTGAGAGTGATAAAAGGACTGAGCTGTGTGATTCCACCATATGTGAGGTTGAGAGCATCCAAATTGAGAGTGTGAGAGAAACATCAAAAGAAAAGAGAGAAGTAGAAGATAGGCAAAATGAGGATGCATCTGAAACTAACACATTAATATCTACTTCTAATGTTGTTTCTCACATTGTGCAGGTTGACATTAAAGATGAAGAATTGAACATTCAACAACCGGCACCTTTGAAGCCAAATGAGGAGGAGATAACCACGGGAAGGGATAAAGTGCTTGCTGCTCCGTGGGAGCATCCTAATAATTTTAAACACCCAGCGCCTACATCATTTGAGGAGGACCACAAAGGTAACACTATTGGTGCTGAATTTAATTGTGCAAAGGTAAGTAATTGTGAGAATTCATATAATCAACTGAAAATTCCATGTTCTGAAATTTCCCTGCTCAATTTACATAATGTGGAATTGATTACTCATAAGAAAGTTCTTACTAGAATATCTCCTAATGATTCTTTGTACTATATCATGTTTGATGATCCTAGAGAGCTATCTAGTGTGATTGATAATGTTGCTGAAATTTCATGTTCCAAATCACTAGTTAGTACCTATGCCTACACATATAAGTTTAATTTGATTGGAGATTATGGTGTAGATGACAAATTTTATGTTCACAGAATTTGTATTACATGTGATAAGCTTGCTAATTTAAAATTACATATTATAGATAAACAACCTTTTATGTCATGTCATGATCGCAATGAGATAAGTGTCAACAATAGAGCTTGCTGTTTTAAAAGATTTTCTAAGCCTATTTGTTTACCCTTTGATAAACAATTATGTACAAGTAATCAGAGTAGCGCAGTTGAAGCATGGAAGGTACTAAAGATTTTATCTCCTATATCTGAACAACTAAATCTGATTTTACCCGTTAACGATCCGTCCATATCCTTAGAAAAGTCGAGGACGACTTTTTTTTATGGGAGGGAGAATGATGTGAAAAATAATATTGCAATGCATACATCTTTTAGTCGCTGCTATATTCATCGGTTTGTGCGAAGTAGTGAGAATGCCACAACAATTGACTCTTACATATATCATGCGTATGTGTTGTTCTTTTTGTTTATTACACCTTCAGATGTTCATGATGTGTTAAGCAGAAGAAGTGTTGATGACAAATATATATACCATGCATACACGTTGTATTCTTTGTTTAGTACAATTTCAGGCTATCAAAAGTCGAGGACGGATTTTCTTGAAGAAGGGGAGGATGATGCGGATACACACGTGTCTTGTACTTTTCAGTTAAATATATTATTCAACTGGAAAGAGTTATTGAGCCGCATCAAACATTGCCAGGTGAACTCATTCCAAACTAAATATAATGTTGTTATTCATAAGAATAAAATACTACCTCATGTCATTAAATGGTGCATTCTTAGGTTTGTCGATGGCAAAGCAATGGAGACATAAAGGAAGAGGATGACCACATTAGGTGTCAAAGACATGAAGGAAGAAAGCCCATTCAGTGGGAGAGCAAAAGGGAGAAGCCCAAGGACATAAACTACAAGTTTTGGATAAGATTTTCAAGCCCAATTCGTACCTCCCATAAGGCCAATTGGATTCAAACTCAGATTCAACTCAGAATTCAATTCGGATTCGGTTCGGAACAGCCTGACAGGCACTTATTAAAAAGGTCATAACTTTCACAAACGGAGTCCGATTTGGGTGTTCTTGTACTCTTTGGAAAGTTATTTTCAAGGGCTACGCAATGGATCTAGTCCCACCATCAAATTCATCACGGATCAAAAGTTATAGCTGAAACAATGTGACAGCTGTAAAATCTAGTTTTCTTTTTGTGAGAGTTCGTATCTAAAACCATATAGGGTTGAGTTGTACTAGGTTTGTGGACTCTATGGACGTCCCAAGGTCCTATATAAGCCATGTATTGGCAGCCTAAGGGCTCAGGCCACCTTTGAGAATAATCAATCTATTGAACTTTGTTCGAGTTTATCATTGTTGCTGAAATTCCATGAGGGAATTAGGAGTGTTCTTCAATCAAGATCGTTCTGCCTTTCCGCTGGGAATTAGGTGCACGATAGATCTTCGCTTGGTGGTCGGCGAAATCGACGCGAGTGTGTTTTGGCGGATTAAAGAGTGTTCGTCCCTTGCATTGGCATTGGAGGATCATTGCGATTCAACAAGACTCCCGCGAGTATCCATCCTACGTCGAGAAGATCGGGCGACCCCGTATCATGTGAGGTGGCACCAGTATCCATGACCCAGTTTCTGGGGCCCTGGATAACGATCTGGTTCATGGCGACAATGAGGCTGGTCTGATCCCTTGTCAGTGCCAACAGAGGAGACACTTGTGACAGCGTGAATATGGTGTAGGCCTGCGGGTAAGAGTTGAGGATCCCCGATCCTAGAGATGGATGCCAATTGGCCAAGTTGAGGGCGGCCGCTCAAGGATTTTAGCAAATCCATGGGCCAGCTAGTTGGGGTGTGGGCACCAGTGGGGTGTAGGATGAAGTGGACGAGTCGCTAGTTGACTTGTATTAGCGGCTCTTGTTGCTGTGTTTGGAGTCACAGCTGTCGCCACTGCTGTGTGCCAAGGTTGAGGGCGCACTAGGCATTGAATTGCGGCACCCACCCAGCTTGTAGGATGTAGATGATGTGGACGTGACGAGAGCGGTGTTGGAGGCGACCTTGATCTCATTGGTGAGCTGATGTTCCTTGAGGGCGAGCATTGAGCGCTTCTTGGTGAAGGAGGGGGAACGGAGTGGTGTTCACGATATCGTCGGTAGTGTTGGAGAAGCTGGGATTGAGTCCACAAAGCATGTTGAGGATGAGTTGTGGCTCAAAGACGGTGTGGCCGATGTCGCGTAGGGAGTCAGCAAACATTTTGAGGCACTAGGAGTACTCTGAGATTGAAAGATCCCCTTGAACCAAAGAGTGAAATTCATTGCTGAGGAAGATAGCTCGAGGTTCCTTATTGTCGTAGAACAAGGCCTCGATGGCGACCCAGAGAGCACGAGCCGTCTGATCGGGCTCCATGGTGACGTCGAGGATGTCGTCGGCGATGGAGCCGTGGAGCCGACCCGCCGATGTGCGAGAGAAGCCCGAACTTGCCGCACATGGACTTGAAGAAGGAGGACCATTTGTTGTAGTTTGGGGTATTGAGATCAAGGACGACAGGAACATGCATCCAGATGGCGACGATGCATTAGGGGTTGATGATGGCTGCTGGCGTGACGTTCGCAAGAGCATCAATGGTGCCAGAGCCGGACAGGGCACCAGAGGCTGAAGTGGCACTATCTAGTGGCATGCCATCGGCAGCAGGCTCAACGTGAGGCGATCGGCCGATGAACATGGCTCGCACGAAAATGAAGGAAATCAGTGGCACTATCTGGTGGCATGCAATATTTTCTCTAATACTTCTTCCTCCTCTCCTGCGACATTCCCACATGTCACTCTCTTCCTTGTCTCCAGTGGCTACCGCCACTAGATCTATTGCTGCCTCCTAACCGCTCTAATGCTCATTGCCTCCCCTCAAACCTCCACTACCCACCGCCCTTCTGCTACCCATGGCTTTGGCGTTGCCATTGCTGCGATCGCCGCCTACCGCAGTGCTTCTGGCACCCCCTCCTCCTTCTAAGCTTGGGCTTCGAAGAATCCAAACCCTAATCAGTGAACCATAGCCCTAGCCAGGCGGTAGTGCAGAGAGTAGAAAGATGAGCTCGTCGGAGCATAAATCTTAATGCAAGATGCAAAGGTTAGAAAATTGACTGAAATACATTGAATTTTCAATTAACTAAGAAATAGCAATTCCATTTCTTCTTCTTGCTCGATATATCAAACAAATTCTGGAGGACATAACACTTTAGAGCAAGCTTTTGTTAGTTTTTTTTAGTAAATTTCATAAAATTATAGCTTTAGTGATAAAATCATTAGTTTTCTGCAACATTTATTTGGGTATCATGGGTCTGCAATGTTAGTAAGAAATTTTTTCATGGAACTACAACTCTGTTACTCCCAGTCTATCTTGATATCCAGGTCCGACCTGTCATGCTCACATGCTCAGGTCGAGCCATTAATGGTGTCATGTAGCAATACAAGCCACATGTCAATGGCTAGAGTCTATGGACTGAGTTTATTCATCGAAACATAAGTGGTAGGCCCCACATATTGGTGTCTCATTAATCCTTAATCTTAATCCACATGGGCCCACATGTTGGTGTCGTGGTTATCGAAGCACCACGACGCACTAGGTGGTTGGATTGGAAGGCGTCGTAGAGCTAGCGGTAGAGTCCATCGTCCCCAATGCCTGAGCTACGCCACGTAGACCCAGCCTCGTTGCCCCATTTTTGATTGAAAACAATTGCCAGATGCCATTTCTTCTCTGGTGAGCTCCAAGCATATTAATTTCTCCTTAAGCATCACCTAGCCTTCCTATTTCATCTCACTACTATAGAAAAGGTCATCATAGACGGTTCAAAAATGTCATCACAGACAGTTTCATGAGACATATGAGTTTATAGGTCAGTAATGATATAAGATCATCACTGACGGTTTTTAAACCGCTTGTGATATATTTTTATCACAAATAGTTGTTAACTCATAATCGTCTGTGATAGTCAACTATCATAGAAGGGTTATAGTTAAAATCGTCTTTGACTTTAGAGTTAATAAATATCTGTGATATTCTTTTGTTTTTCTAAATTTATTTTTTGTTTGCTGACTAGTCTTAAAAAATGCTAGCCATGCTCTTTGAAACAAGCAGAAACACAATAAGTATATGTATACATCCAATTCACATTTATTTCAGAAACAAGAATATCCATTTTACAAATCAATTAACTCAAATGAAATAAATTAATCATCCATGAACAAATACACATATGTACAATTAAGTTCAATGTTATCCCAATCAAATTCAATCTACATTGCAGAACTCTCCATCTTTGTTTATAACCTGAGACATCAAGAAATATGCTCGCTGGCCTCTAATTTTTTGGAGCTTGGTCTGTTCCAATGAAGTTATAGTGATGGATGCAATCTGTCGGTAGGAAGGTCAATGTCGTGCATACAAATAAATTGATAAGTATGAAATAATAATTATTGCAAGATTGAAAAACATGAAGATCATTGGTCTTCATGAAACCGAGGAGTAGTTCCATGTTGTGGCAAACATAGAATCCACAGGTGTTGCCTGGTAGTTGCTGGTGGCACTGCAAAAATAGAATTTGTTTGCTTGAGAGGCTTTACTACGAAGTGTTATATAGAATTAATATTTACTAGTGAATACTGGGTGGAATCAGTAAGGTGTCTTAGCATTCTATCCTTCTTACACTCCTCCGAATGCCAACGCAATAGTTTTGCCTCCTTTGGGTTCGCAGAAAGCCACTTCAAACGAGGAATTACAAGAAGATACCATACTACCTTAGCAGGAGGTCCTTTCTTTACCTCTATTCCCTCACCGTCATCTGATTGATTCTTACGCTTGTATCAGGATGCGTTGTACACCGAACATACATGTATATTTGTAAACTCATTACGGTAGAGGATACAGTCATTCAGACATGCATTATTTCTTTCTACTTTCATTTGCAATAGATAAAGAACATTCTTAGCTTTGTAGGTAGTTTTGGGCAACTTATTTCCCTCCGGAACCATGTCCACTAAAAGACCTAACTTGCCTTCAATTTTAGCAATTTAAGCACGTCTGATAACTTTGTGTACTTTGACTTGCAGTACGTGAACAAAGGATTATTCGAGTCCTCTATCAAGCCCCGAAATTTAATATACTCTCTCTCATCTCAGTTCCCTTCTGCATCGTGAAGCATCTGATTCAGATTGTCATCATACAACATATCCGAATTGGAACCATAATCGACATCATCCAGCGGCATATCATTGACTTCATCGGCGATATTATTATTACTACTTTTCTGTGTAATATGTTCTTCAATATGACTGTTCCAATGTGTATACCTTTTTTGAAACCCCTTCGAATCAAATGTGCTTCTATCTACGTTCGGTTCTTAAACATCTTCAAATTCTTGCAGTCAATCCATAAACAGTACATATATTCCACCCCCTTATTCAACATATCCTTCTCAGCAGCTCTTATAAAAGCAAACACACCGTTAATGTACTTTTCACTTACACGGTTCCCAGTGTACATCTAGTTTCAGTCCTACGTTATACATATAACAATTTAGTATTAAATGTTAAATTAATTAATTAGTATACTAGATATATATGATCTAAAGTAGCTATATGTAGCAAGAATAATTAAGTAAATTTAATTAAGTATAAATAAACTATAAATTAAACTATCTTCTCAATCTTTATATCAAGCTAGATTTAAACTATCTTCAATTCTCCTTTTACTAAAAGCTAGATCTAAAATATAATACCATTAAAAAATTTATTAACCATAGATAGTCAAGAACAAATGGATCTACAATTACTCTTGCCAAATCCATGGTCTTCATTCACCAAATTGCCTCAAAGCCCCACCTCCTCAAAGCATCAGCCTGTGAGAACATATCTGTAATTTAGGACAGATCTGTGAGGGTCGACGAGTTTGTGCAATTAATATATGAAACTATCACAAACAGTTTTTTATACAAACCATATGTGAAGTATCATAGACGATTTAAATTAAAAATCGTCTGTGATATTTGGTAATATCACAGATGTTTATGATACATCACAGACGGTGTTTATCATAAACCGTCTGTGATATTATCTCTTCACAGACGGTTTTTAGCGATAGTAGCAACGCAGATGGTCTCTAAACCTAAACCGTATGTGATTATATTTAATACTGATGGTTTTGATAAACTATTTAAGATGGGACATCTAATTAGTCTTTTTGTCATAGTAAGATCTCCGACTTTTAATTCGAGCTTCCCTTTGCCCTAAGTCGTCGCCACATTGGAGCTTGCCTCACTTAGGCCAACACCAAGGAGGATTGTGGTGGTGACTGCGATGTTCCAAGCGACGACGAAGGATATACCGCCGAGCTTCTTGCCAACCAGCGCGACACTGCCGCCGCCATGACTGCTGTAGACGCTGCCGCAGGGCACCTCCGGTCTTTATCGTCGCCACCCATGGGGTCTCTTAAGGCTGTGGGGTTCCGTTTTACTGCTCTGCCGCTGCCGCTGTGATCCTCCTTGCTGGTGCCGAGCTCGACCAAGGCCATCCATGGCCGCTCCTCTATTCTGGCCGCACAAGCTGTAGAGAGAGCGCGCGCAAGCATGTCTGGATGACGTCCTGGTCAGCAGTATCCTGACGTGGCATGCATGTGTGGTATCCCAGATGGCACTCCATTACGGTCGGTCATCACCTCGTGCGTATGATAGGCGGGCCCGAGTTGTCAGCTCATCCTCATCGTGATGGAGTTGCACTTCGGTGAAAAAACGGCGCTAAAAGTACAGCTTCATTATATCCAAAATAAATATTGCAATAAACTCATGATTTTACCACTAAAGTTACAGTTTTATATAATTTACTCTTATTTCTTTGCCAAGCAAAGAATTTCTTTCTCGATAGAACCAATTATGTTTGACAAATTTTGTTGCAAGCGACGGCGCTTCTTCTCAAGTCGTTCCGTGTGGTCTGGATCAGATCCAACGGCGTCCCACCAAACTGCTGTCACATTCAGTGGTTTTTTTTTTTCAAACACTGACCAAATTGACAACTTGCAAAATCTTTACTATTTAAAAAGAATGAGTTGGTGGTTGCCGTCACGTCCACCCTCCCTCACTTCTTAACTATTCGATCTTTCTCCTCTCTTCTCAGCCACACGATCTGATTAAACCCTAAAATCCCAACATCACCCCTCCGCCCCCACGCCTACCCCTCGCTCTTCCCCCGCCGCCCCCACGCCTCCTCCTCGCTCTTCCTCCCGCCGCCCCCACGCCTCCCCCTCGCTCTCCCCCCGCGGCCCGCGGCCTCCTCCCCCTCCCCACCCCGCGCGCTGCTGCCCCCGCCTCCCCTCGCTCTCTCTCGCCGCCCCCGCCTCCTTCCTCCCCCCCGCGCGCCGCCTCGCTCTCCCTCCGCCGCCCCGCCTCCTCCCCTCCCACGTAGCGCCGCTCCTCTCTCCCGGTCCTCCCGGTCCCCACTGCGCAGACACCAGCCTCCCCTCACCCCCCGCCGCCCGCCGCCCCATCCCCTCCCGGCCTTTCCCGCCGCCCCCTCCTCCCCTCCCCTCCGCAGATCCACCCCGCCGCCCTCCTCCCTCTCCCGCTGCCCCCTCCTCCCCCTCCTCCGCCGCCCCTACTCCTCCCCGCCGGCACCCGCCACCCCCCTCCCCCTCCCCGCCGCCCCCTTCCCGCAGCGGTGGCGCGCGCAGCTTTGCCCAGCGCACGAGCTCTTCTACAAGGGAGTGTAGGGGCCCTCCTCCCAGCCACATCGTGATTTCTTCCGATTCGAACTGTCACCATTCTTCTCCCTCGCCTCCTCTCCCGGCCAGCGGCTCGGGCCTTGTCCTCGTTCGCACGTTGCAGATCCGAACGACGGACAGCGGGAATGCTGCACGGGAGAGGATGGCGACGGCGATCTGGTCCTTGCCTACTTGGATCCGGCCGGGTCTTGCCGGACGCGGCGCTGACACGAGGAGGAGGCCAACAGAGGTGGCGGCGAAATGCGCAAGGGCACTGACGAGAGGCTATATGCCAAGCGGCGGGTGATTGCTGGTACCAGTACAGTACGCGCTCCATTCTCTTTCCCCTAGCATTCCTTGATTTCCTTCTCAAGTTACGATCATCTCATGGCATGCGCCCGAGTATTGGCCGCAGCAGCCTAACGGACTCAGGTCACCTCGACGTCTCCTTTGCCCTAATCCTGGTTCATCTCAATGGTAATTCTTTCCCTATTCACTTGGCATGCTATCTGTTTGTTGGATTGCTTCATAGGAAGTGTTCTTTGTATTGCCTTGAGTCAGTACACTGACTGTTGTTAGGTAAGTTAAGATCGATTGCTTTGCTTTGTGTTTACTGATTCATATTAGTTACGTATGATAAACAAAACAACAAAATTTTGCTTGCTTTGAGGTTGTTTCATCTGGATGCTACTGTTTAGGAATTTTTTGTTTGTTGAATTAAAATCTGGTGCCCTATATGCAAAGGTGCACTATATGGCAAAGATTGTGGGAGTAGGTGAACCTGAGTGTCTTGTAACTTCTTACTGTCTGATGCATAACTTCAAGCTTGCGTTTTGTACTGAGGTTTCCTGATTCCCGTGAGTACGCGAAATTCTCTGCGATTCCCATGATGCAAAGCAACATTCGCATAATAGTATTCCATTGCTTGAATTGAGTTCTGGCAGGTAGGAGCTAGATATTATTTCAGGAATAACGCTTGTTTGTAGCCAATGTTTGACAGACATCCTCTACATGCATACTCTGAAACCCTTCATGAACTCTAGGTAGTACATGCATGCTTTTACAGGTTTTGAATTAGTTTCTTACTCCTTCACGATCATTGTTGAAGTAGATACATGGGTTCATGCTCATGGTAAAAATGAAATGCATCAAGATTGTCATATACATGATTCTATGACAGGCTATATAGTGTTGACGGCTATAAGGTTCAAATTTTAATCACTCATAGATACCACTAATCACATAACCTATCAACATTTGCTGTTTAGCTTCTCATCCCTGTCATATTACCATTTACCTATGTAGGCTAAGTAGATTTTCCCCCTGCTCAACATGTTCACAGTTGTGTTGCTCCTTTAGTCTATGCATTGATACTTTGAGTAGAGGATGTGAGCATGAAAATTAAGTTTTCCTTGCAGTGTAGATTCTGCCTTTTTGGTTGCAGTCACATTTATGGAGCCTTATTGTCAATTGTTTCTTTACAGCCTAAAAATGCATGATGAGTCAACTTCTCGACAAAAAGTCAATGATGATGTTCAAGAGGGTGCTCTTCCTCCGTATCTACTTGATCGTGATCAGACGCAACGTGCCAAGGTAAATGCTTGTTCCTGCCAACTAATTATGAATTTGTGATACACGACACTTCGTGTTGCATTGATCATTAATAGACTCGTGAAATCTAGGTTCTCAACAACACAATAAAGCAAAAGAGGAAGGAAAAAAGCTGGCAAATGGGATGTTCTTTTGCCAAAGGTAATTCTCAATGCACACTATTATTGTCTACTTGTTTCAGTCAGTTGTTTCCTACATTGACTAAATATTGTCACGATTTATATCCTATCAGGTCTGTCCTGTGGCTGAAGAAGAGATGTTCAAGGTTCTGCAAACTTGCAAGAGGAAAGGTAAGTGATAATAAGATTTGTTAATAAATTTAGAACCTTGGTTAATATTTGGAATTTGCATGTGGCATGCATTGCTATATAGGTATTGCATACATTCGTAGTTCATTAGTAGTTGTTAACCTATTTGTATTCAGATGTTCTTTTTAGGAACTACGATGCGCTACAAGGCAACTGAATTCTGCCATCTCCTGTGTTTTGTCTAAAAATGCTTTTATAAACATTAAGTGAACAATTACATGGACTACAAATATTTTTAATTTTCCAATGAGCCAAATAATTGATATTTGTGTTGATATGCAAACAATAACATGAGCCCTGTATATGCATACATGATGACGTAAGAAAAAGTTGATATTTATTATTCAGTTTGAGATATTTGATAGTATGCATCACTTTTATTTGGTTTTCCGTTGCAACGCACGGGCACCTTACTAGTCCTATAAAAATATGACTACTTGCAAAATCCTCTAAAAAATGCAAATTGCAATTCATTCTGCTGGAAGACTGGAAGCAGTACAAAATTTCATGAGAGCTCTTGCAATATGAATTGTCATATTGTCCTCTCACGTAAAGTCATCTTCAAGTTCCTGCAAGGTCTTGCTAGCAGACGCGACCTGCTTGTTGGAGGTCATCTTTTCTTGGACCATCAGGCCTATGTAGCTCCTGATATCAGCCTGTTTCTCCTCCTCAAGACTCTCCATCTCTTCCTTGCGTTTCTGAAATAAAACGCGGAAAATAATCCTGTCATTGTCAATGTCACAAGATCTGCAATTTTATCAGGTGGTAAAAATATGCCATTCCATCATTATCCATCCAGTGCCCAACAACACAATACAGAGCAACAGATTTATGACAACCGGTTCTCTGTGCAAGCATGCAGAAATATACATATGTTATCTTCTAGTATTAGTTACAAAAAAAAAGGCATGTAAGCTGATAATACCCTGATACTCAACCAAAAAAAAAAACAAAACAAAAATGAGATGCTGAGTTGCTGCCGCGTAGGATGAGAAATAGCTTACTTTATCTCTAAGCTGCATCCTTCTTTCAGTTTTTTCTGCAGCGCTTACAGCTTCCCTTTCAGCTGCAGAAAAAGACATCAACTTGTAAATACAGTATTTAACCACAACTAATAAAAAAAGAAAGGAACGAGATAAAAAAACCAATGTGCGTATGAATAAAAAATGATCAAATCTAGGCATGATTATCAGATCATGCCTTCTGTTCTTAGTTCTAAGATCCAACAAATACCAACAAAAATTGGCCAATGTCTCAAGGGATCCGGTGGAGAGGAGGGTAGGGCCGAGAGGACACCGACATAGGGCCAAGATCTAGACAGGGTTGAGATGAGGCGAAGTGGGGGTGAGATCTAGGCAATGGAGAGGGAGGCAACAGCGGGGCTGAGCAGAAGTGGAGGCAGGGCTAGGGCTACAAGAGGGAGGCACGGAGAGGAGCCATAGGCGGGGGCGAGAGAAGGGAGGTGCCAAGTGGAGCCATAAGCGGTGGTGACAGGGGCGTGTGTGAGAGGAGGCGATGTGGGTGTGCGTGCGCGCGAGAGAGGAGGCATGAGGGCGATACACCACTGCAGAAAAAGTTATCACAAACGGTTCAAAAACGTCATCACAGATGGTTTCATGAGCTGTCTGAATTTATAGGTCAGTAATAACATGAGGTCATCACAGACGACTTTCGAACCATCTATGATAAAACTATCACAGACGATTTCAACAACAAACCGTCTGTGATAGTCTGTGATAGTTGACTATCACAGACGATTTTCTGTAGAAATCATCTATGATATATAAGTATCACAGATAGTTCCAGCTACAAACCGTCTGTGATATTAAACTATCACAGACGGTTTGTAGTTGAACCTGTCTATGATACTTATATATCAAGATGATTTGTACTGAAAATCATCTGTGATAGTTAAATATCACAGATGGTTTGTAGTTGAAACTGTCTGTAATATTCATTTCTATTTGTTGGCTAGCCTTAGGAGATACTAGCTATGTCCTCTGAAACAAACAATTAAACACAGTATATATCCAATTCACATTCATTCATTTTAAAAACAAGAACATTCATTTCACAAAATCAATTAACTAAAATGAAATAAATTATCCATTAACAAATACACACATGTATAATTAAGGTCAATCTTATCGCAATTAAATTCATTCTACATTGTGGAACTCTCTATTTAATTTTATGATTTTATACATTAAAAAGTACGCACACTCTCCTCGAATTTTTGCGAGGTCGGTCTGTTCCAACGCAGTTGTAACGATGGACGCAACCTGTCTGTAGGAACATCAATGTCGTACATACATGTATAACTAGATAAGTATAAAATAATTATTATAAGATTGACAAATCTGAGGATCATTGGTCTTTGAGGAATCGATGAGCAGTTAGACGTGGTGACAAACATAGAATCCATAGGTGTTGCCTAGCGGCTGCTGGTGGCATTGTAAAAATAGAATTTGTTAATTCAACAGGCATTACTATGAAATGTTTTATATATATATATATATATATATATATAAAAGATTAATGTGTACTAGCGAATACCAGGAAATCTAGATCGTGTCGCAGGGCGTTAATCCCTCCCTTGGATTTTTGTACCTCTGTAACGTACATGGCGAACGACCTACGTGATTCCAAAAAGTTAGCTTTAGTCATTTGGTAGGAAGGAAAGACTACAATAGAGTTATCTATAGAGGAGATGTATTTACCTGTCGATTAATCGTCAGACAACTGTGAAGTTTGTTTTGTTCTTCTTTAGGGAATCAAGGTATCTTACCCTGTTATATTTTGGTATAATTGCAATTATAATCCAGTGAAACCTGCACAGGTATATCATTATGGTCATTAAATCTAATTTTTGTGTTCCTTATAAAGTATAAATCAACAAGTATAGCCACTAGTGTAGCATTTGCCCCTAGTTGTGGCCATAAGTATAAATTCCTTATTGCGGTGAGCCACCAATGTCGTTGTAATATAATTCTCAACGAAAAATGCATCCTCCTTGATGGTATCTATGGTAACCAAGCATGGGTCGAGGAAACCAATTAGTGATTTTGATAATCTGGCTTCAGTCACCATGTATCTATATATATACACAAAAGCAATGAGTTATATATGACATTTATCAGTATTACATGAACATAGACTGTAATTGTACACACTTACAGTGTCCAATATCGAATGAGTGAGGCGTCAAGGGCATTGAATGTGAAGAAATCAAATAAGTCCTCGAAGGTCACTATAAGACATAGTCATGAACATCGTGCTGAAAATGATGCAGCCTGAATTTGACGGTGAAACCCGAGTACTGTTGTCCCTCTGGCTTGTTGGCATGTTCCATGTACCATATATGCAATCTCTAGCAACCTAGTCCTAGGGTTAGGAGGTACTCTTTCAAGACAGCCATCGACTCACCTAGCATGAATTTTCAGGCCAACGGCAAGTATGGGATATCATCATCATTCTTCTTTGATTTGTCCTTACTGCCTCGGCTGTAGGTCAACTTCATGGTAGTCGACCGAAAGGTAGCTCCAGTGTAGATAGCCCCTGTTGTTTTAGCACCAATGCAGTAGATCAGGTGAGAATAGCACTCATGATCTTGGCATTGGTGCAAGTAGCTTTGGTACAGATAGCCCCTGTGGACTTGACACCAGTGCAAATATCTCTGGTGCGGATAGCCCCTATGGACTTGGCAGTGGTGTAGGTAGCTCTGGTGCCGATAGCTCCTGTGGACTTGGCACTGTTGTAGGAGCCTCCAAGTAGATGTCCCTTTTGGACCACTAGATGAATATTCCAATGGCTTGCCCTAGAATTACGACCTCATCGTTCGGGGGCTTCTGCAGCGGGACGACTTTGAAATTGGTATAAAGACCATCCATATTTACTTTTCCAAAACCTGGCGCTAGAGTTACACTGTGCACTAAGGCCCCAGGACTGGACGGATATGCCTAACCCCAAGCAGCGCATAGGGCAACAAAGACATATCTCACTTGGAACTTGCACTTCGTAGCCACTTACATAACGACATAAAGCTACTCTAATAGGCCTATCAATGGATCGAGCATTCCAGAGATAATAATTATTACCAAAATATCATCAACAAGAAATATGTGGTCGCTTTGCGAGGTAGGGTTGGACGTGCAGATTCGACGGTTGGGGGATTGGATAGCACAGGAGCAGTGGGGGCTTCCTGCTGATTTTTTCTATACCTTTGTATCTTATCTCTAACATAATCAGTGAGCTCCACTCTATGGGATGCCTTAATCTCCTCTTGTAGCCATGCCTCGCGCTTGGCTTTGGTTCTCTTCCTACTCTGGTATGATTCAGAGTCCTCTGAGAAATCATGTTTTTAAGGAACATAAAGACTAAGGCCTCTCATGCGACTTAGGTGCTCCTTATTTCTCTTGGCGGTAGAGAGTATATCTCTCTCCTTGACTGCCTAGAATGATTCTTGGGAAGATTCTACACTTAGTGCGTCCTGCCAGAGGCTGACATGTTATTTCACTTTCTATGAAGTTATGGAGTAATTACAAACTATATAGTTTGATATCTTACTAAGCAGTAGGACACTTCTTCATCTACGGGGTTTTGAAAGGAGATAGCCCCCGATGACTCGGTAGATGACTTCGCTCTAATCCAGTTTCAAGTGCGCTCATCAGGGCTCTCGACAAATGGTGGGGAGGTGTCCTGCAAGATTGTATGCTCGTCCTCCTTCCTCTATTGTAGGATTTTACTCGCATACCCAGCTGTGTCGAGTTTGTGGGGGTGCGTGTTTTTTTACCTAGAGGGTCCTGTGCGTCGCACTTGCACTCCTAAGATTTTCTGTCATCTACATTGCTACGAACTCTTCCCATTGCGGCTCTAGGAATGGACACTTGTGGAAGGGCATCAGATCCTTCTCCACATATTGCTTGACAAGAAGGCTCTTAAAGTTCTTGCACGCTTTGCATGCTGCTAGCAACACATGTAGTTGCACGAAGTCCTTGTGTTTTTTTGGAATCTCGAATGATGCAAAAACTTCCATCAGTAGCTCTCTTTTTCGAACTTCGGTTATGGTCTTCCACGAATCGAACGTGATCTCAATCCATTCCCATGCAACTATTCTAACCATTTTTTGGAATACGGACACTGCTCGGTGAGGATTGAGAGGGGTCCTAGATGCATCGACATCTATGATGGTAAATTAGCCCACATGCTTTTTCGATAATCCTCTTTCATGGTGTTTGGATTTTGCAAATGACGGTGCATCACACGCATTCGGCAATGATGACGAAGAATGAATGGACGACATGTTAGTCTTCTCATATTAATTCCAAATTTGTGCAGTTTTAGCAATATTTTTATTTTAATTTCAATTATAATTAAGAACATTAACATATGGCAATATATTCAATAGAACAAGCATGTGAGCATATAAATCTAGCATAATGCGTAGATTAATGATTACCCTTTGTTCTCAATTTGAGGAGTTGCACAAGTTATTAAAAACTTAGAATGGAAACATATGTATTATCTCTCCAAATAAATAATACATTCAAAACATTAACATATTGCCATATGCTTAATAGAACACATATGTGAGCATATAAAATTTGCATACTGCATAAATATAATGTTAAATGTATTGCTCTCAGGGAGGAGTTGCACCAATTAAAAAAACTTGGCCTTCTTTGACTCATGTCAAGTTTTCAATTATCATAATAATACAATTTTCAAATATACTGCTAGTTTAACCTAATTCAACATTACCTCAGTGTAGCATAAATGTTAATAGCAGGCATAAAGAACAAATACCAGTTGAAATCGGACAATAGAGACCGAAACAAGCTATTGCAGAGATTAACTTACATTTGGCAATTGCAGAATAAACATATGAATATTATTTCGGTAGGATCTAACCACAACAGTAGGCAAGACTGAGTAGAAACGATAGCAAATACAATTGACAGGACCACGAACTACACTCAACAGAGATAATCAATTAACATGTAATAGATTAAACTAGCAGAATCAATCTAGAGTATCATTGTGATTAATTTGACATATATCCTAATCGAGCAATTCACAAGCCACAATCTATCATGCAAAGCACCCCTAGTGCTAGCAACAGTCACAAGTTTCAGAGATAATGAATCAGAAACACTAGCACGGC
Source organism: Melocanna baccifera (assembly GCA_036346265.1). Classification (NCBI taxonomy): domain Eukaryota; kingdom Viridiplantae; phylum Streptophyta; class Magnoliopsida; order Poales; family Poaceae; genus Melocanna; species Melocanna baccifera. The sequence goes on from CM070695.1 coordinate 14,841,070, forward strand.
TGACCAGAGCACAATAGATATGAAAGAGTAGAGTTCAAGCTCACAGAGTGACGGCACTCCAAGCCACCATCATGACAAAAGGGGCTAGGGGAAGGCGGCGTGAAGCCGAGGTGCTAGGGCTAGGAGAAGACGGCAAAATCAGTACTCACAAGGCTCGGGGAAGCTGGCGTGCTCAAGGGAGGAGGAGGGCACTAGGTGCGGGGTACAAGGGCAGCCAGAGTCGGGGGAGGCGGTGATGTGCTCGGGGGAGGTGGTAACGGGCTCGGGGAAGGCGACGTTAGGCTTCGGGGAGGTAGCGTTGGGCTCATGGGAGAAGGGTGTCGAGCGCAGGGGACGAGGGCTGCCAGAGTTAGGGAAGACAGCGATGAGCTTGCGGGACATCGGCGTTAAGTGGGGGCTAGGGTGTAGCAGTTAGTACAATGCAAACCTTAGCGCAATAGATATAGGGGAATAATCGCATACAATTCTATTTACGAACCATCTGTAATATTTATTATCACAGAAGGTTCTAAAATAAAATCATCTGTGATGTTCAATTATTATATATGGTTATATTTTCAAACCATCTGTAATAATAGAACATCACAAACAATTTTACTTCACAACAATTTGTGATAATACTTCTCAGGGAACCATATATATCACATATTCTCATATACATAAATACAAATTCATATATATATATATATATATATATATATATATATATATATATATATATATATATATATATATATATATATATATATATATATCACACATTCTCATATATATAAATGCAAATTCACATATACATCTCACATTCTTATATACATATAAATACAAATTCACATATATCACACATTCTCATATACATATATAAATGCAAATATGTAACATATTGCACATAAATTTTTTATTCATCATTTCACTTACTATCCTTTAAAAACTAACCCCTCATGATGATCGACACATATGTAGCTTGTTTCATCATGTTGTTCTTCCTCAACCCTTATGACGTTTTTGAAAAGAAGCAACTCGTTAAATTGATTGTATTTTTCCTCATCCACTATATTCTCTACTCCGATAATTCTTCTTTTTTCCATGATGAACTACATGACGCGTCTTATTTGTAACATCCCAAAATTTTGTTCCTTTATTAAAAATCAAATCTGGAATTTATTGGATTTTTCTGGAGTTATGTCAAAGTCCTGATTTGAGAAAAATTATAAACTTCAATTTATAAAAGCCAAAAATGAATTTATTGCATTACTGAAAGTTAAAACAAATGTATTTCAGCTTCCTAAAGTCAAATATGAAATTATATTAATTTTTCCAGATTTTATAAAGAATTAAAACCTTCCCTTTTAAAATCAAATTGTACTTTTGCAAATTATACTTGTTAAAATGAGTGGGAAATATTTTTATTAAATCTAGAATAGCTCCAGATAGTTCTCTGAATTTTTCTGGATTTTTCAAAATTTATTTGGTATTTTTCTGAGTTTTCTAAAGCTTATTCGCAATTCTGGAAATCAAAAAGAAAATAAATCCTGAAAACCCCTCCTCGGCCGCCAGGTGTCAAGCATCGGAGCCATCACCGCCCGCCGGATCCTTTCCCCGCCGTCCGATTCAACTTACCCGTTCATCCCGCCTTCCCTCTCTCCGCGTGCGACGCGTGTCGCACATCGGACCGTTCGTTCCCCCACCCGACTCAATCCCCACCACCCGCTGTCACTTCCCGCTTCGCCCACCTCCCCCTCCGCTCCTGCCGCCACGTGTGGCGATCGGGACCGTTCGCCATTTTCGGATCTCATCCCGCCCGCCCTGACCACTTAACCCTCGGCGAAACCCCGACGGCTTGGATTTAATCGCCGTTGTCGGATGGAATCGGGACCGTTCCCTTTCACTTAACGGTTCGCTCGGGACCCTACGGCCCTGATCTTCCCCTCCTGCCACGCGTCGCGGATCCAACCACCGCCCCGCCCTTTCCCGTTTTTTCTCTCCGACGGTGGGACCCTCGCCGATCCGTCTTCCCGCCCCTTTCCTTTCTTCCCCGCGCGATCGCCGCCCGCTGCCGCCATTAAAGCCGAAACCGAAGCTTTGATTGCTTCGGTTTCCTTCCCGTTCACTCCCCTGTGCCAACGGCAAATTAAGCCCCCGCCTCCACCGCATCCGTTCCTGGCATAAAGACGCGCGTTACACCTCTCCCCGTCGTCGCATTCATCCTCCCCGACCGTTTTAGCTCCAGCGAACATCGCGCGGCCGTTACACCCTTCCCCGGCCTATAAAACCCACACCCCGAGGTCCCTCTACTCACACCGCCCCTCCCTCACCTCTCAATCGAAGCATTCCAGCACCGGTTCCTCCCCGAGCCCGATTTTCCCCTTCGCAGCTCCAGCAGCTCCGGCGAGCAATCGCCGCCGGCTCGAGCCACCTCGCCCCTCGCCGACGCCTCCCCGATCTTGTTGGTGCCCAGGCGAACACCGGCGACCACTCCCCCGAGCATCTGCACCACCGGAGCTGCTCCGCCGCCGTGAAGCCCCTCTCCGACCGCCACCTCTCTCCGCCGATTTTCCTCTCCGGTCATCCTCGGCCTCCGCGCAAGGTACCGATGCAATCCCCGCGCCCTCCTCTTCATTTTGGTGCCCTTGGCCAGCGCCGCCGCCCGCCGGAGCGCCGGCGACCATCGGTCCCCATGCGCCACCGCCGGCCGCCCGCCCCGTCAGCCGCCGGGCTGAGGTGGCAACAGGCGTGACCGCCAGCTGGGTGCCACGCCAGCGCCACCTCGCGCGCGTGCCGCCACGTCGGCACGTTGCGGTGATGTGGCAGCCACGAGGCAGCCACGTGGTGCCAAGTGGCAGCCACGTGGTGCCACGCCAGCGCCACCCCGCCCCCGCGCGCCTGCCGCCACCTCACCTCCCTCTCGGGTCCATGGACTCAATGCACCAGATCCGGGCCCCACCTGTCAGCCCCTGTCCGATTTTTAAAACCCCAGGGCTGACGTCATGCTGACGCATTAAACCTGATTTTTCAGTATGAAAATAATTCGGCCGAAAATCAAATTCTCTTGCTGACGTCATAATCTGTATTTTCCTTTAGAAAAATAATTCGTGCTGACGTCATAAATCCTTTTTCGGTTTAAAAATAATCCAGAGAATACCCCTTTTTCTTTTAATTTGAATTAAAACTTTGGAAGGTTATAACTTTTGCATTTAACTCCAAATTGACCCATTCAAATTTCTAAATTTTTCTAAAATCATGATCTATCCATTTCTGGAATAATTTTGAATTTGTGAGATTTATTTAAATTTTGTTTGAATATATTTTGTAATCCCAAGATTTAAAATTAAATTAAAATTTCCAATTTATTTTAAAAGCCTCCATCCCTTTCCAAGAATTGTTAGTCGACATCCAAAATTCAAAATTCTGTCTCCCAGTTTATTTTATGATTTTTGGAAGTTGCTTGGATTTCATTTGAATTTTGTTTTGAATTTTTCTTTGAATTGGCTCTTTACGTTAGATTTCGACGATTCTGGAGACGCTGAGTTCGACGATTCCCCGCAGGGCTTCGATCAAGGCAAGTTACACCTTTGACCATGTTGAACCTAATATTTCAAATGTATTTATATTGTTTTACTGTATATGCATGCGTATCTTTACTCAAATATAATTTAAATTTGCTTTAAAGCTAGTTATACCCATAATCCTTTGATTATAGCCCATTTGAAATCCCGAATTCATATACCTTGTCACCCTAGCTGAAAACTAGTTAGTACCATAGTATTAACTAGAAATTTTGTAGAAATGCTTAGCCCGGCTTAATATAACTTTAGGTGGGATCAACTATTTCACATGAAATGTCAGTTTTGAAATGAAACCTTGACTTCGGAGAGTCAAGAGTGGTTTATGAAAATTATTTAAAAATGAAGATAGAAACATGATTTGGACTTAGGCTAATGGTTAGGTGGTGGGTGCCGGTATGCCTCGTGTTTGGTGACACCTGGTTGATTATCGTGCACGGGGGTATGTGGTTGAGCCTAAATCCACTTAAGGACCGTTTCTGTGATTCATTTTACGAAGTCACTTCGTACTACCACAAGTCCGGTATGGGACGGACCTGGCTAAGTAATTTGTGAAGTTCCAATTATAGTCTCGCTATAGGCTGAATGTGAGCGCGCGAGGTGTGGGAAGTCTCACATGGCACCAGAGGGGGCTCCAACTCGTGGATTCGAGTTGTGGTGAAACCTTAGTGGCGGCGTGATTATTTTGGCGATGGATCATCGGAACAGCCTTGTCATGAACTCTCCGCCGCACACCTAAGGCAGTGTGTTTATCGCGTGGCTCCAGTGAGAGGGAATGTCTTGTGGGTAAAGTTGTACACCTCTGCAGAGTTAAGAACCTATCTAGATAGCCGTGTCCACGGTCATGGACATGCTGAGTAAAGTTGTCACAGATTAGACTTGGATTTTATAAACCTGGTTTTTGAGCAAACAAAAGATGGTTTGGTTCCGGTCCGGGTGGATTTCCGTGGTTAGGTTAGTGTGGGTTGGAGCCTACACTAACGATAATACTTGTTAAAACAATGTTTCATATACCGTATTAAAAGTTCAGCTTTTCGAACTTACATTATTGTATTTAGATTCAAGTATTGCTTTCCGCACATTTGCCCTATTAAGCCTTCCTTTGTTATCCATTATGCATGCATCAACTCTGTTATAATTCCTGGTGTGACTTGCGTAAGCATTTTATATGGTTACCTTGGGAGTACCCTTTGTACTCACCTTGCTAAATCTGTTGCTAGACTTCCAGGGCGACTACGACGGTGAGGACTACTTCAGCGAGTAGGACGCGTCTTACAGTCATTCGCCTGTGGGAGGCTGGATGGGCTGTGCTGCCACCTTTACTATCTTTCCGCTGTTTTTGTTTATTTTGTTGGCCTTGTGCCCTTATTGTAAGACTTGGCCTTAAGGCTGTATTTTCGTTTAATAATATTTCGTGGTTATTTTTGCATGATATACATTGTCATTAAACTTTGTGTGCACTAGCTTTTCCAGGATAATGCGATTTACACAGAGGGACTCGGAGTTGTTGTTCCGGGTCCCGACAGAAATGGTATCAGAGCAACAATGACTCTAAGACGTGACCTTAGCTAGAGACCAACCTTAAGGATATATTTTAATAAGAAATGCCCCTTTTAAAACCATCTCTCCCTTTTCTCAATCTCTTTACCAAAACTGATTACTAACTCCTCTCCTCTTCCAAATTTTAGATGGAGCAACCCACCCGCGTTTCCCATGGAACCCTTGCCGGACTCTTCGCCGATGATCTGTACAACCTCATGCAAGAGCTTGACTTCCGCCCGTACCCCCTCTACCAAGGATACGTGGGCATGTACGGAGACGAGGAACGCTGGAGGGTGGAAGTGAAGATCTTCAAGGATTTCGGAGCAAATGGGGCCATCCACGTGTTCGACGCACCCCTACCTCGAGCTACCTTCTTCGACGGAGTACAGGATGCAGCCCGAGAGGCCATTCGCCAGCTGAGGAACATCTACGCTCGAGACTTGCTGCGCACCAATTTTCGCTACTTTCCCATGAAGACTCCCCTGTGGGCTGCCAGCGACTTCTCATCTACAGAGTATGAGAGCAACCCCCGTCTCATACGACTGGTGGAATTCACCAAGTCCATGGATCATATGTACCAGACCACCCTGGACGAGCTGCACACCGCACACCAGAAGCTCGCGCACGGGAAGAAGAACTTGCCGAGCTCCGTCCTTAAAGTTGCGGGCTCCACGGATTCCGGCCTTTTCCGAGGAGACTCGAGCGCAGCACTAGTGTCTAGACAACCCTGAGACTTAGCTTTAAGACGTTATCCGTGAGCTGTAATCCTTTGTAAACAGCCACGAGACTATTATAATAAAATAAAAAGTTTTGTTTGACTCTTATTCGCGTTTTCCTTGCTCTTGTGTGTTATTTTGGTGGGATTGTTACTAGAACCTTCCTTTAGTTCTCTCTCTAAATCTGAAAGCCTCAATAGATGGTGAACATAAGAAGGAACTCCAGCATGGACAGCACCAACCCCGGAGTACAAGGAAGCCAGTCAGCTCCGATTCCACCACCCCCGCCAGCAGCAGGACCGGATTGGGCACAGTTGATGGCCAATCAAAACCAGTTGATCCAGCTATTAGCTCAGACGATCAACAACCCTCAGGCTCATCACCAACCTGCCCAAGCACCTCCCAATTGTCGAGCTCCTAAATCTCCTATATGAACCCATAGTATGAGTTCCTCAACCCATCGACGAACACCGCTGTTCTAGTTAGTACTCTTTACATCCTAAGTGTGTGTGCATAGAATGTATACCTATTTATGTCATATCCTTACTATGTTACAACTGTAAATATTGGTCCTTTTGTCAACTATATCAGCATCTCACTTGACGAGATCCTAGCGACTCGCTTCTTCAACCATTAGTTGAAGCGACTATTATGTTGTCTCGTGATCCAAACATCTGGTCGCTCTAAATTCTGTTGTCGAAGCACATCCTTGTGCTGATCGATATACGGGGACACTTCAGTCATGTATTGCAAGACTATAAAATGGGTTTGAGTATACGTATCTATATCTAGAGTGATTACTTTCCTTCTGATGGTCCCGATACGCTTGAGCCTCCCCTCATGGCGAGATTGAGGTACACCTATCAGTTCAACCTGAGCCATGTAATCAATACAGAACTTAATGACCTCTTCGGTTGCATAACCTTCGATGATACTGCCCTCCGGTCGAGATTGATTCCGTACATAGAACTTGAGAATACCCATGAACCTCTCGAACGGGTATATGCTACGTAGAAATACAGACCCGTATATTTTTATCTCCTAGACAATATGAGCAATGAGATGGACCATGATATCGAAAAATGACAGAGGGAAATACATCTTAAAATGACATAGAGTCGTCACCACCTCGTCCTGCAGAGCATTTAGTCCTTCGGGATTAATGACTTTCTAAGCAATTGTGTTAAAGAAATAATATAACATCATAATTGTCTCTCGGACCTTGGTCAGCAAAATATTTTTAATTGCAATAGAGAGCATCTGTGTCATCAGCACATGACAATCATGAGACTTTATGCCAATTAACTTTAAATCTTCCATCGAAACAAGTTTCTTCATGTTACCGGAGTAACCAGACAAAACTTTAATACCATATAAGTACTTGCATAGTTTAGTTCTCTCGGCCTTGGATAGAGTGTAATAAGTAGGGGGAAGGTATGTCTGTCCTTTATTGGTCTTTGTCGTTGCTAACTTAGGCCTAATGTCCACATCAACCAAGTCAAGCCTTGCGTTGACACCATCCTTTGTTTTATCATGAATGTTCAGTAAGAAACCAATCAAGCTATCACATATATTCTTCTCTACGTACATAACGTCGATGCAGCGCTGAACTTCTTGGTGCTCCCAAAAAGGTAAGTCGCAAAATATTGATCTCTTCTTTCAGATGTTCTTCTCATGGGTTCTCTATTTACATCCCTTTATGAGACTACATTATATACCTCTTTTCCTCTTAAATGCCTTGGAGCTGAATTATCCTCCTTTTCTTCGTCAAATTGTTTCTTCATCTTGTAGTATGGGTGAGCCCTCCGAAGGAACCTGTGGGGACGAATGTACATGGTTTTGATGAGTGTTTCAGTCACACACTCTCGGTATCATCTAAGTAGTAACTATAGGCTTTGGCCCTTTTTGTACTCTAGCCAGATAGGTTATTAAGGATAGGATAATTATTTATGGTGTAGAACAACAAGGAGCATAAAGTGAAGTTCTCTTATTTGTACGCATCACATACCTGTACCCCTTCGGTCCATAGTAATTTTAAATCTTTCACCAACGGTGCTAGGTACACATCAATATCATTCCCAGGTTGCTTCGGCCCTTAGATAAATATTGATAGTAAAATATACTTTCACTTTATACATAACCAAGGAGGAAGGCTACAGATGTAGAGCGTCACAAGTCAAATACTAAGTCGGTTGCTCATGTTACCGAAAAGATTCATTCTATCTGTACTCAATCCAAACCTTATATTCCTCGGTTCTTTACTGAAGTCTACAAACCTCCTATTGATGTTTCTCCACTAAGCGGAATCAGCAAGGCGTCTTAGCATTCCATCCTACTTGTGCTCCTCTGAGTGCCAATGCAGTAGTTTTGCCTCCTTTGGATTCACAAAAAACTGCTTCAAATGGGGAATTACAAGAAGATGCCATGCAACCTTAGCAAAAGATCCTTTCTTCACCTCTATTCCCTCACCGTCATCTGATTAATTCTTAGGTTTGTATCGGGATGCGTTGCACATCGGACATACATACATGTTTGCATACTTTTTATGGTAGAGGATACAATCGTTTGGATATGCATGTATTCTTTCTACTTCTATTCCCAATGGACAAAGAACCTTCATGGATTTATAGGTGGTTTTAAGCAACTCGTTTCCCTTTGAAATCATGTCCGCTAAGCACCATGAAACTCTTGTCGGATCAATCGTTGCTTGCCTTTAATTTCAGCAACACGTGAATAAAGGTTTTTTCGAGTTCTCTATCAAGCCCTAGAATTTGACATACTCTCTCTCATCATAGTTCCCTTCTGCGTCATGAAGCATCTAATCTAGATTGTCATCGTGCAGCCTATCCGAATTGGAACCACAATCAACATCATCCGGTAGCATATCATTGACTTCACTGGCAATGTTATTATTACTACCTTCCTATGTAATCTGCTATTCACTATGACTGGTCCAACGTGTATACCCCTTTTTGAAACCCCTTCGAATCAAGTACGCTTCAATATGTGCTCAGTTCTTAAACATCTTTAGATTCTTGCAGTTAATGCATGAACAATACATATATTTCACATCTTTTATTCAACATATCCTACTCAGCAGCTCTTGTAAAATCAGACAAGCCATTAATGTACTCTTCACTCACAAGGTTCTCAGCGTACATCTAGCTTCGGTCCTACGTTATGTATATATATATATATATAAATTTAGTATTAAATATTAAATTAATTAATTAGTATATTAGATATATACCACATGCATTAAGGCTTTGTTTAGCACAAAATCTATTTTCCCTAACCGATTACAACCAACTATTTTGACCAATTTGGCCCACATGACGGGCACTGACATGCATGGCCAAGTAGAAATAGACTATAACTTAAATAAATTCTAAACTCTAAACCATGCTAGATGTAAATAATCTTCTCTTCACATCAAGCTAGTAAGATCTAAACCATCTTTAATTCATTTGTCACCAAAAGTTATATCTAAATTATAACGCAACTAAGAACAAATTAAATTACTAACCATAGGTAATCAAAAACTTGATAAATCTTCAATCACTCTTGCCAAATAGTCTCCTTTTACTAAATGGCCTCAAAGCCTCGCCTCCAGCTCAAAGCAGCATCCTAGATCTGGAATTTAAGGCATAGAGTCAACGGGTAATTAATGTAGTGGAATTATCACAGATGGATTTTAATACAAACTATCTATGCTGACTTAATTATCACAGACAGTTTTGTAATATCACAGACAGTTCATGGTTAAAACTAACTATGATACTTCACAAATGATTTTTAGCATGAACCGTCTATGATATTACATCTTCACAGACAGTTTTTAGCGGTGGTAGCAACATAGACGGTCTCTAAACTAAAACCGTCTATGATAGTATTTAATACTGACTATTTTAGGAAACCGTTTGTAATGTAGCGTTTAGTATTAGCCTTTTTGTAGTAGTGATAGCAAATATTGCAAACTTGAAAGGGTACCTTGGTTTTGAGAATTCTAGCTTCCCACGAGAACCCACCTTAGGATTATTTCTCCATGCTTGTTTATTTTTTTACTCTGCTCCACACGAGAAGCTGAATCTGATCTTTTTGAGAAGCTTATTGTTTGGTACGACTCTACGAGATTTGAAGGAGAAGTTAGGAGCAGAAGCTGTACCAAACGCCCCCTATAGTTTGCCAATGAATTTATAGGGTCTTGAATTTGTGCAGGCAACACAGCTACTTATTCAATACCAAAGTCAAAAGTCAAAAAAACAAGAAAACTTGTTATAAAACACACGGTAAAAGTAGAAAAATCAAAGAACAGGAGACATATATTTCACATAGAAAAGCTTTGTGGGAAAAAACCACAAATGAATGGATTAACGCAAATTACTATAATCAGGAAAGATTACAATGAGGTTGCTCTTCCTATGGGCTACTAGGTACATATATAGGGCTAGCGAAATGAGTCCTACATAGAGAGAAAACTGAATCAGAGTTTCCTATTACAGGTTAACACCACGTTTGATACAGCCTGTGCATGACCCTTGCACTGGTCATGCAACATTTCATATAAGGCAATGTAGTGTCCTACACTGATATGGTACGAATTCAGATAAATTTCAACAATCTTCACTTTGAGTTGAATTCCCTCCAGCAGTCGAAATACATAATAAACCTCTCTAATTAAATTAGGATGAACACCTTGTGCGCCAAAAGTCCATCGGGTTAATCTTCAACAAGAAAAACTGGAACAGTCATATCCAAATGCTTCTCGTGAAACAAAATTGAGCAAACCATCAACAGATCTAAACACATAGCTTTCAATAAAGCCAACGAACAAATCTGGGTCTTCAATAATTCATAGCCACAACAAAGCTAAGTTTGTGCGATTGGCCTCCTGAAACAAATGCACAATCATTAAAAGGCATAAGCCAAAACATCACCTATGGCCCTGGATAGGTAACGAAGAACTCACATCATGGAATTTGACATGCTCCATCTGGAATGCAAAACTCAGCAAAAAAACACTCATTGGAGAGCAACTTGCCAACTGAAAAGTAACTAAAATTCCGAAACATAGTTAGAACTATTCCTGTAAAACTGTCTGGATGAATGAAACTTTTGTGCTATCAATAAAGTATAACTATAGTAGACCCCTCATATCGATCTGCGACAACTGGAGGATATTTGTCGAGACCTGAATCTGCAAATCCGAACTCTCTATGTATACTACACTAGTCTACACACAGCATAAACATAGATGACATATCGACCATATGCATGATTAATAAAGAAATAAACTCAAATAATAATAATTATCAGAATACGACCTTATGGCCAAGGTTACAATTAATTAGCCTGAAGGGCTTTGAGAAACTAGTAGCGAAAAATAGAAATAAGCGTAGTAACCATTCAACATGCCCACAGGCAATCGGCTGAGAAGCGAAGTCCTAATCTGTGAAGTGATAGAAGCATCCTCCTTCTGGTACCTCCTGCTGATATAGTCCCTCTTCTTCAACTGAGCAACAATAGGCATAAAGTTGTCAGTACATTAGTACTCAGTAAATCGTTTATAGCAAAGATGCAATATAATATGCAAGGCTTACCATGGATGACTAAAAGGTTATTTTACAGAAAACAGTAATTTAAAGTAAATACGATATGTAGATTGAAATCGAATTTTAAAGAAAAATGATAATAAGTAACTAATCAAAGGAATTGAATAAACCAAATAAACCACTTATGAACTAACTATTCACGAATTGAACCACCAGTGAATTAACCATTTACTTTTGAAAGTTATCACAACCAAGTTTTCTGAAACATCTACCCTTCATCTGAAATCACTAAGTATTGTTTATAACCGGGGACACAACTATTCGAATAGTTTTATACTCTACAAAGGCTGCACAACTTTACCCACACAATGTGATCGTCCTCACATTAAAGAAAATCACAACAAGACATTTACAATATTAAATCATAATTCAGTTCCGCCCGCTAAGATTTCGCATCACGTCCACTCTTACACCTCATAGAAATCAGCATCCATGTTAATCACAATGGCGAAACCAAAATTGAAATATCATAAATTAATCAGTTAGGTCTATCTCATACTAGACATATGGTTGCACGGTAAGGCAGGTCAATGGCACATAAAGTTAAATCCTTAAACATTACCCAGACGAGACTTCCACATCTCTCGAAGTGAATCTATACTTCCTATTTACTACACAATTACTTGCCCAAGTAAAAATCAAATTTTGTATAACCAACACCAATATCATGGCACATAAATTTTATAACTATGGCTACAACCACAATTTAATATATCATTAAGTCAAATTAATTAATTAATCACATGTGATAATGAGCCCAATGAGACTATAAGCATGGCTAAGCATAAAAAACGTACAACTTATATGACAATTAGTATTATATCACTAAATAATTTCTCATCCTATGGTGATAACGGTATCATGGTATTCAAATTATTAAGGTAGATTTAAGCAATTTGGATAATAACTACTAGGTATAAGGGTTTGTATTAAAATAGTAATGCATGATAATTCAAAATAAATAATAAATAGATATATTTGAAAACTAGGTTCAATATGATTAAAAGTCATGACTTGCCTTGGCCTTGCTTAGTTAGTTGCTCTGGATTTTCAAATCTTGCTTCAGCTCTTTTGAAAACCCTTGTGGGAAAAAACTACAAACAGATGGATTAACGCAAATCACTATAATGAGAAAAGATTACAATGAGGTTGCTCTTCCTATGGACTACTGGGTGTATATATAAGGCGAGCGAAATGAGTCCTACATGGAGAATAAACTAAATTAGAGTTGACTGCTACAGGTTGACACCACGTCTGATACAACCTGTGTATGGCCCTTACACTGGTCATGTCACATCTGACATAAAGCGATGCAGTGTCCTACACTGACATGATACGAATTCAGATAAATTTCAATAATCTTCACTTTGAGCTGAATTCCCTCCAGTAGTCAAAATACGTAATAAACCTCTCTAATTAAATTAGGATAAATACCTTGTACATCGAAAGTCCATCGGGTTAATCTTCAACAAGAAAGACTGGAACAGTCATATCCAAACGCTTCTCGTGAAACAAAATTAACCAAACCATCAACAAATCTAAACACATAGCTTTCAATAAAGCAGACGAACAAATTTGGGTATTCAATAATTCATAACCGCAGTAAAAAATCTAAGTCTGTGCAACTGGCCTCCTGAAACAAATGCTCAATCGTTGAAAGACATAAGCCAAAATATCACCTATGGCACTGAATAGATAATAAAGAACTCATATCATGGAATTTGACATACTCCATTTGGAACACAAAACTCAGAAAAAAAACACTCATTGAAGAGCAACTTGCACGTAACCCAGAAAAAAAAACTCAGAAAAAAACTTGCATTACGTATGCCAAATTGCCAACTAAAAAGTAACTAACATTCCAAAACATAGTTAAAAATGTTCCTATAAAATTGTCTGGATGAATTAAACTTTTTGTGTTGTCAATAAAGTATAAACAACAGTAGACTCCTCATATCGAGCTACGACAATTGGAGAATGTTGTAGTATCCATGCAAAAATAAATTTTTTCTTGCACTTAAATCCTTAATCTGAAAATGAAATTAGAGCACACCTCCACTTTCAAATAGCAAAACTCCAGTTCGCTTCGTGCTAGCTACCATAAGGGTGTTATTAAACTTCTGAAGTTGAATGTTGCCAAAGCCTCTATAATAGCTATGCAAGCGATCCTAATTACAATATATCCAAATGGTGAACAAAACACTAAATTTAGTTATCTCCATAACTAACATTGATTTTTTTTCAAAAGTCTCCTCAATCAAGGACATTATAAATTAAATTATTGTGTTTAAAGTCTGCAACTCCATCTTAGACTCCTCATCTATAGATCTTACCGCAGTAGCTCATAGTAGATGATAGATCGTTGAAGAAATTGTCAATGATTAATCTTGCATAGATGCCATCAATAATAGACACAATGGCCTAAATTGTAATGAACTCCACCTTCAATAAAATACTTCTTTATGAAAGATGATGATCGGCTGAAATAGAAGATCATCAATAGAGATGACGTAGTACGACGCCAAGGCATGACGTCGGGTGACACAAGTAATGATGTTGGCGAAATCTAACACTAGAATAGTCACCGAGATAAAGCGCAGATCAATGCTCAGTATGGAATCAAATCATTGAATGGACTTTAGACGAGTCGAAATCGTCGAGTAGCTTTTTTTGACTTCAGCTTCTAGCTTCAGCTTTTTTTTCACTATTCACTACACTATCCACTAACTCAGTTACAGTGTTTTTTCAGTCAGCTATAGTGTTTTTTCAGCCAAAAGCCATCGCTATTCCAATCACCCAAAAATCTCCTTATACGATTGCTTGACGCAGCAAAATCATGAGAATCCGTGGTACACTTTCTTAGGTGCGCGTAGCAAATTCCGCCAAAACATTTACACAACAGAAAACCAAGCGGCAGCTGCGGGCGTGACTTTTATCCTTTTCTCGGATTCCGTGCTGCGTTTGTTCTCTGACGTGCGACACTGTGCTCTCGCCACGTGCGCTGGAAGAAGCGAGCTGGCGCTGCTTCGTGACGTTGCTTTTACTGCGGGACCGAGGACGTCGCGTGAGATCACTTTTTTATTGCCCGCCTGCACTGCGCTGCTTCGGCATGGAGGCGAAAAAGTGATTCGTCCGGATTCGAGGGGAGACTATGGGGCCGTGTGTAGGGACGAAGATAATCGGATACAAACGGATAATATTTTTATTATATTTGTTTTTATATATTTTTAGATAATATGGATAACTCGAATACGAATACAAATACAAATAATATTGAATACAGATACTGATCGAATACGAATACGATTACGAATATTTATCGGAACATGAAAACCCTTTAAACTATATATCTAAAATTAACGAAAATATGTAAATAGTTTATTTTGTCAAAACATTCATGAAATCTAAACAAGCATAGTCTTTTTATCCACAATGAAAATATACCTGCTGCCACCTGCCATGCGCCGGAGCCGCCTCCTGCGCCAGCCGTCGCTCGCGCCCAACCCCGCAGCCTGCAAGTGCTGGCGCCACCTCCCATGCAGACCAAGCCGCCGCCGTCCGCGTCGGCTGCCGCTCGCGCCGCATGCGCCCCGCTCGCTGCGCCTCCTATCGCGGCCATGCTCACTACGCCGCCGCGCGGGTAGCCGCCGCCGCCGCGCCATGCTCATCGCGCGCCGCCGCGTGGCGCCGTTGCCGCCGTCGCGCCATGCTCACTGCGCGCGCTGCCGTGGCGGCGCCGCTAGCCTGCCCGCCGCGCGTGGATGCTACCGCCTCGGCGCTTCACGTGCGCCGCGCGCGCGCGCCGCATCGCACGCTACGTTGCGTCGCTCGCTTGCTCGGCTACACACCGCCGCGCTGCTCATTGCTTGCACCGCCGCCTCTCCTCCTTGCGCCGCATGTTGCCCAGCTGCCCTCGGCGCCGCCACTACGTGCGCTCGCTGCGGCCGCGCCACGCCGTCGCGCCGCCTCTCGCCAGCAGCCTCCCAGCGCCATACCCAGCAGCACGCCGCCCCACGCCAACGACTGGCCGGACGCCAGCCCTCCAAGTCACTAGAACGGAAGAGATAGAGAGAGAGAGATGGAGAGGTGGAGAGACACAGAGATGGAGATGTGGAGAAGAACCTGGAAGGGGTGGCGGCTGCTCTGGATGTGAGGGTCCCCTTCCTTTCTTAAGGAGAGATTAGGGTTTGGGTTAAGATTAAGGGCCCCCTCTTCCTCTAAACGGCCCAAGCCCAACGAAAATCTAGAATATCCGTTTTCGTAATGTCCAGATAATCTGTATCCGTATCCGTATTCGACGGATACCAGGCTTACTGTATTCGTATCCGTATCCGTATTCGATCTGAGAATTATCTGAAAAAAATCCAATCCGACACAATCCGTATCTGTATTCGTCCAGATCGGTCGGAAACTATCCGATCCGTTTTCACCCCTAGCCGTGTGGTTCGAGAGATCTTTCATCAATTTTGTAGACCAACGCGATACATTATATTTATAGAATATTTCTTATTCATAACTAAAATGGAACCATCTTAATCTATTCTAGAACCATCTTAATCTATTCTGGATGGTTATATTCTGCAAACCAAATACAGAAACCATGTCTCGTCCAGGATAGAATGATTTTATCCCTTAAACCAAACAGCTCCTATTTTGCTATCTAGTGCACCAAGATGGAATCGCACTTTTCTTTTCTAAAGATCAGTTCTCGTCCGTGCTCTAATACAATAATGCATAAAAAATAGAGATAAGAGATATAAATTTTTACATGAAAAACTCTTAGGGAAAAAAATCATAGACGCATGAAGGAAAATCACATAATGTGGAGATATTTACAATAGAGCTCTTACTCTTCCTATGAACTACGGGGTACATATATAGAGCGAGGAAAACGAGTTCCACATAGAGGGAAAAAATTAGAGTCAGTTGATGCATGTTGATACAACGTCTTATATAATCTTTGCATGATCCTAGCACTGGTCATATCATGTCTAAATAAGATGATGCAGTGTCTCATATGGATACAGTATGAATTCATTTCAACTTTAACACTTGCAATCCATTATTCAATTTTAACTTTATTACATATAGTCAAGTAAGCAAAATCTTAGTATACCATTTTACATGAACGAAAATGTAAAATAGCTACATGTATAATGCCAACTAACAGTTTTGGGAACCACTGGTCCAAACATATACATCAGGAACAGCCCCATGAGATAATTTGAGGGGTACTACATATATAATATAGCACATCTTAGGCACTGTTTGAAACGCCGGAACTTCTAATATTCCTAGGAATCAAACTTTCTGGTGAAATTTCATACTTCAAAATTCCTGCATTCCAAACCACTCTTAAGGTTCCGTTTGGAACGCAAAAACTTCTGAAGAACAGTTCAATTCTCGCATGGATTAGAAAAATTCCCGAGTTCCAATTGAGGCCTAAGCCTGTGATAATTTCTCTTCAGGGTGGTTTCTGTGCCTTGTGGCGTGCAACACCGTTGTCTCAACAGTGAGCCCCGGCCCAAACGTCATCATCACCCCCCACTCAGGCCCCTCCTCCCCTTCCCTCTCTCTAAGCCGTCGTCGCAGCTCATCGAGCACAAAGATCACCGTCACGCCAAACATGTTCCCGTACTCACTCAGCACTCGGCGGCTCGCTGCCAGCTTCTCGGGCTCAAGCTGGAGCACCCTGTCAATGTGGTCCAAGATCGCAGACGAGCCGGGGTGCACCGCCCAGAAGAGGTCGTTCCATTTGGCACCAATGCCTAGCTGCCCAAACGAGTCCGAAAGGCACCTCTCGATGTTGTCTCCGATGAATACCGGAACCTGTCTCGTGGAGATGTTGCCGTCGTAGCCACCTTTCGTGAGATGCATATTGATGGCGTGCTCGGACTCCGGTATCACCGTTTGCGAGGCGGACACCATCTCGAACAGCGGGTGCTCGACGGGGCTCATGGGGTCGGCGCCGACGATGACGGCGCCCGCTCCGTCACCGAACAACCCCTGGTTGATGAGTGTCTGGAAGCAGCCCTCCACGGGACCACTAAAGAGCATGATGGTGAGCTCGGCGCAGACCACCAGGACTCGCGCGCCACGGTTGTTCTCGGCCAGGTCCTTGGCGAGGCGCAGCGCAGCGGAGCCGGCGAAGCAGCCGTTGAGGTAGAGCATAGTGCGCCGGACAGAGGGACGGAGGCCGAGGAGTGGAATGAGGCGAAAGTCGACGCCCGGGATATGGGCGCCGGAGTTGGTGGTGACGACGAGGTGGGTGATGTCGGTGGCTGGGCGGCCCCACTCGGCGATGGCCTTCTCCGAGGCCTTTGCGGCGAGCTCTGGGACGGCGGTGGCGACGATGTCTAGTCGGGCGTCGAGGGACGGCGACGTGTGGTCAAGGAATTCGGGATGGGCGCTGAGCAGCTCCTCGGTATGGTAGAGGTAGCGTTTCTGGACGCCTAATTTCTGACCTACGGTACATATTGTCAGATCATGTCAGATTTTATTTCAGTTTGGCTGAATGATACATTGATAAACTACTTTCCTTTTGTGCAAATGGAAACCAAGGATAAACTAACATATTGGTATGAAAACTATGGAAGAAATACACAACAAATGGACGGAAACATGAGCAACGACAAAGCCTGTGCATGCTTACAGACTCTCTTGAACTTGTCCTTGAGGCCGGTGAGGTGCTCGCTGTTGGTGGCACGGAAGTAGAAGTCAGGAAACTCATCTTGGGGCACGGAGTTCGCCGGGTTCGCCGTGCCGATGGCGAGCACGGCCGCGGGGCCGTCCGCACGCTGCGCGCGCCGGAGCTCTCGGACGGAGCTTCCCATGGTTGCCATAACTGAATTCTTGTCTCGGTTGGTTCCAGGATACAAATCAAGGCTGGGTCGACCTATCCATTAGCACAAATCAAGGCTGGGTCGACCTATCCATTAGCACTGAGTCATATACATACCGCCTTGTTTGACCAATGGCTGCCGTCATGTGTCAGCATGTGACAGTGACACGCCTCCATCAATTTGACCCTGATTTCGCTCCATGTGGAAGCTGGACCGGGCCGTGAGGAAGCAGTTTATGATGTACTTCGGTTTACGTACGCGTTGTCCGATCTGATTTAGATGTCGTTCTAGTTCAATGAACGAGAATAGGAAATCAATTACTTATCTTTTGGTATACACTGCTCCTATTAATTAGAGATATGCTTAACCGATCGGTCAGAAGATTGCTCGCGCAAGGACTCAACGTGAACGGCAAGAAGGCGAACGTACGTTGGCTGCATACATAATTGGGTGTGATATATAATTGGGTGTGTTTTTTTTTTTGTTGTGGTCTTGAGTTTTGGCATATGATTTTCAAATTTTAACTGTTCAAAAGAGATAATATGTAGAGAAAAATAGTCGTATGTGATTTTAACCGGTTTAACTGAATTTGGTATAATATCTACTATAATTTTTTTGTAGACTTCACCTTAAAAAATACATCTTTAAAAGTTAGTTACTGTAGCAACAAAACTCAAAACATAAGCATAAGTGAAAAAGAACCATCCATAAATAATACCTGAAGGTTATACGTAGAAATCGTCTACGTCTCCACGACTACCCAACATTTATCTTGTCTTTACCGTTCATGTATTCTACTTTTCATGTACTTTAAAAGTAATATGTAGTAGTACTAGTAGATACAATCTACTCCTATATGATTCGATGTAATGAATATTGCTTCGTATCGACAAATTGGTCTTCATCGTTTTACTCTCTGTTTTTGAGAGTTGTTTTTATATTACTTCACATCGATATATTGTTCGTGATCAAATTTTGTCTGAGTTATATTGCCATCAGCAATTGATTGTTGGTTTGCATCCCTCTAGATGTGGGAGTTGGGTCGGGTTATTCTGAACCAGCTTGAGGCCCAGCCGATCCAGTATGACCCAAGCATGGCACAGACACGCCACGTGGTGGGCCATACCGGCACGACACGAATGACGGGCCAGACCAGGCCTAGCCTAGAAAGCCGGCCCATTGGGGGACATAGCAGGGTACGACGAATCGTGCCGTGCTCAGGCTGGCACGGCATGGAGAGCACGGACAAGGTGCTTGACCGAATGACACTATCTTTATTTTTGCATGCAACTACTGTTGATTTCATTGTTCTTCTACTCTGTTGGTTTGGGGTTTAACATATACAATAGCAGTGCCAAATTTCAGGATCTTCCTAATATTAAGGAAAGGCATACTTGCCATTTCTATACTCTCTTCGGTAAACTTTTAGTATATATACAAATATACAACATATAATACAGTCCCATTCTGTATATATTTACATTTGGCAAGCACATATATATGCCACACGACTAGTATATTGCACGCATCACTACTACAAAAAAATTTTATATTAGACGTCTCATCACAAACAATTCATAAAAACCGCCAGTATTAAATACAATCACAGACAGTTCTTAATAAGAACCGTCTATAATATTGCCAATATCATAGACGGTTCTTATTAAGAACCGTCTGTGATATGTTTCCCGCTTCGCACATCTCTAAAATTTCATAATTTCCTGTTTGAGTTCGAGTAGAATTTCGTTCGGACACACCTTCAGTAAAACGGGCATAACTTTTGTATACAGTGTCCGTTTTCGACGTTCTTATACTCGTTGGAAAGCTAACGACGAGCCCGATCCAAAAACAACCGATCTGCTTGCGCTAGTCACCTTGGAAGACCCCAAAAATTGGCCATCTTTAGCCTAAAATTTGCATCGTAAGTTTTTTATTTCTGTTTTTGCCAAAATGTTTTATCTTCCCTGCAAAATTTGGGGTTTGTCTCAACTGCAAAGTTGTAGAGATCTCGTCGAAACCTTTCAAATGAGTATATATATGCCATACAGAACTTTGTTATTTCATATTTTGAGACTAGTTGTTTATATTGTATCGATATGTATATAGCCAATATCACAGACGGTTCATGGTTCAAACTGTCTGTGATACTTTTATAGACGATTTTTACCAAGAACCATCTGTGATAAATTGATCTCTGACAGTTGGGCCCGTCAATCCTCCCCAACCGAATTCTAGCCAATAGAAACCGACCAATCCACACCCCACAGATCGTCCCACCTCTCCCTCCTCTATAAATACTCACCTGAACCCATCCCTTACCCTCTTTGACCTCCGCACTCTCTCCAGGCACTCAAAATCTCTCTAGGCTCCTCACTGTCCTCCTCCTCGATTGACCTCTTTGTGGTTAGGGCTCTCTCCATTGTTTCTTCTAGTATTTGATTCTGTAACTTTGTGTTGCTACTTTGTGACGTTTAGAGCTGCCCGAGAGCTTACAGTGAGCTACTTTGTGGGGTTTAGGGCTACTCGGTTTCTAATGTAAATGGAATATTCTTCTCTGCTATGTTTTTTTGTGATATTTTAATGGTGGATTGTACTCTTGTGATGTTGAAATGGTGGATTGTAATCTTATAATGTTGTAATGATGGATTGTAATCTTATGATGTTGTAATGGTGGATTCTAATGAAAATATAATGTTCT
The DNA here is from genome assembly GCA_036346265.1 of Melocanna baccifera. NCBI lineage: Eukaryota > Viridiplantae > Streptophyta > Magnoliopsida > Poales > Poaceae > Melocanna > Melocanna baccifera. The sequence continues at coordinate 14,862,040 of CM070695.1, forward strand.
CTGCTATGTTTGATATTATATTTGCTCTTTTCAAAAGGCATAGCTAATATTTGCTGAGGCTAACTGAAAAATAGAAAAAAAATTTAATTTAGAATGAACTATCACAGACGGTTTTATAGTCACAAGTCTTTTTTTGGGTGTAACTCTTGGCCACAAGTCTTGCTTTGCACTTCTCAATAGTACCACTAGGTCTTAGTTTCTTTTTAAATACCCACTTACATCCTACATGTTTGTACCCGATAGAATGATCAGTGATCTTCTTGTCCTGTTAACCATGGTAGAGTTCATCTCACTAGGAATTACCTCTTTCTATTACAAAACATGAGAAGATGCATAAACCTCTCAAAGAGTGTTTGGCACATCATTCATGAGGTATACAATAAAGTCATCACAAAGGTTTTCTCAACCCTTTGTCTCTTACTCCTACGATGAGCCCCTGCAACTAGATTGTTATTCTCCTCAGGAATACTATATATTGGTTTAGAAATGATGGAAAGTTTAGAACTTTGATTATTCTCACTTTCAATATTTTTATTTTGAACATTCTTAGTTCATGAAGTACTGCCTGTAGTTCTTATAGGAAAAATATCATCAGGAAATGAAGCATCTCTAAACTCCATTATTGTGTTAGCAATAATCTCAGGAGTTCCTGATTTAACTACTAAAAAACTATATACTGTGCTATTATGAGCATATCCTAGAAAAATGTAATCGACTGTTTTAGGTCCAAGCTTTTTTTTTTCTACAATGGTATATTGACCTTTGCTAAACACTCTCATGTTTGTAGCAAATTGACATTAGGTTTTCACCCTTTCTATCCCTCATATGGAGTAAGCTCACTCTTTTTAATGATTAATCTGTTTAGGACGAAAGTTGCTACCAATATAGTCTACTCCAACATGCCTTAGGCATATTAACACCCTCTAACATGGTATTAACCAAGTTTATTAGTGTTCGGTTTTTTCTCTCAACTAACCTGTTGATTGGAGTGAATATGGTGTACATTTATGGACTATTCTATGCTTGGAACAGAATTAGAAAAATTCATGAGAGATGTACTCTCCTCCACAATCGGACCTCAATCTTTTTATTTTCTTCTCTAGCTAGTTCTCAACATCAACTTTTATAAGTTTTAAAGTAGTTTAAAACTTCATTCTTAGTTTTTAGCAAATACACATAGCAATAGCATGTTGCATCATCAATAAAAGTTAAAAAATATTTTTTTTGCCTCTTTTTTGTCAACAATCCATTCATTTCACACAAATATGAATGAACAAGATCTAATAGTGCCAAGTTCTTTTCATCATATAATCCCTTAAAAGAGTTTTCAAGACTGCTTTACTTACACACATGATAAGCGCTTTGATTTTTTGACAATTTCACATTTTGAAATTAAATATAATCTGGATATTTTAGCAATACCATTAAAACCAATAAGATAGAAACAAGAATGCCAAATATTAGCCTAACATTTATTTAAATTAGTTGCAATATTAGATTATAACTAGACTCTAAGTACTTAAACGGAACAAGACTCTACCCCTCGTGTGAAATCACCGAGCATTGTCCATAACTGGGGACACAACTATTCGAATAGTTTTACACTTTGTAGAGATTGCACAACTGTACCCACACAATGTGATTATCCTCACATTAAAGAAAATCACAACAAAGCCTGTACAATGTTCAACCTCAATCTCAATTCTGCTCGCTAAGGTTTTGCCATTGAGTAGGCACCAACCTAGTCGATAATTGCCCCCTCTTGTGCCTTATAGAAATCAGCAATCATGTTCAACTCATTGGCGGATTTGAAATTGAAATATCATAAATTAATCATCCAGGTCTATCTCATACTAGACATGAGGTTTGCATGGTAAGGCTCAGATCAATAGCGTACAAAGTTAAGTCCTTAACATTCCTCAGACGAGACTTACACATCCCTCGAAGTGAATCCACATTTCCTCCTTTACTGCACGATTACTCACCCAAATGAAAACCCGTTTTGTATAACTAACACCAATAACACATTAATATCATGGCATACAAAATTTATAACTGTGGCATCAACCATTATTCAATATTTCATTAAGTCAAATTAATTAATTGATCACATGTGATGATGAACCCATCGAGACTATAAGCATGGCTAAGCAAATTAATCTTACAACCTATGTGACAACTAGTAAGGTATCACTAAATAATTTTTTATCATATGGTGACAACGGCATCATGGTATTCAAATTATCAAGGAGGGATTAATCAATTGGAATGGTAACTACCAAGTACAAGGGTTTGTAAATAAATAGCAATGCAGGATAATTTAAAATAAATAAATAAATAATAGATTAAAAACTAGGTTCAACATGATCACAGGACATAACTTGCCTTGGGCTTGCTCAATTAGGAACTCTTGATCTTCTGGTGGTGCTCCCGCTCCTTCGAAGATGCGATTTAACGAGAGAGAAAACAATTGAGGTACAAAAATAAAATCAAATAAAAGTTAAGTGAACTTCAAAGCTAGAACCAAACAATAGAGCACGATTTTAGATGAATTTAGAAAAAAGAACGGGGTCAATCGGAGTTAGGACGGAGGAGAACGGGCTCCTAGAAAATTAATATAAAGAAAATACTAGAAAATCAAAAAAGTTACTATGTTATGGACTCGGTACATGGAATAGCGGGTCTACAGTGGATTCAGCTTACGGAATGGTGCACACAACTGAGATGCTGACGCGGCGGCTAGGGTTGACGCGGTAGCTGACTGGGCTAACACGTGGCTGACAGGTGGCACTAGGCTGACGTGGTTGGTAAAGTGGCTGGCTGACATGACAGGCTGATGTGGCATGCTGACATGGCACCTGGGACGGCTCGGTGCTGACGTGGAGCTGATGTGGTACTGACACATGGTAACACATGGCACTTAGGGTTGATGTGGCTACTGAGCTGGCTGCTAACTCAGCTGGATGGGCGCACGGGTTTATAGAATAGTGGCAGCTGACAGATTTGACCCGGCTGTTAGTGGCACGATGCACGGTAGATGTGGTATACAGAGAAGGTGAACTGACGCGGGGGCGTGGGTATGGGGTGACGTCACGGTGATCCGACGGCGGAGGACGAGCCACGTGGGTGAATCTCGGCCATTGGTACATATCTAATTGGACGGCTGCGATGGTGGATTGGGCAGTCGGGATTTCGACGTATGGCGTGGCACGGGTCACGAGGTGTTGCTTCAGTGCGCGAGGGGTCGTGGGGGTGGGTGTGACGTGAACGGTGACCTGGTTGGAGGCGGGCGGGCTGCGAGGTTCGGCTGGCCAGCGAAGGCAATGGCTGGCTGGACGGCAAGGTCGGGGCGGCGGCTGACTCATTACGGCTGTGATGGGGACGGCGTAGGCTTACACGACTTCAGCAGCGCGATGCAGAAGACGATGATAGTAGCGTGAGGTCGACGGCGAGGCAAGGCGAGCAGCTCGGGGTGTAGAAGGACAGAGGTGGGGCTTGGTTTTATGCATGAACATTGAGGGAATCTAGCTCAGGGACGGTGGAGAATCTCGATTGGGCACGCACACTGAGACAGGAATAGTGCGGACAGCGGCGAAGAAGTCCGGAATGAGAACGATGAACAATAGTAGAGTCCTTGGATGCGTGACGCGTGGCAGAGCAGACGGACCGGGCGACTGCGGTAGACGGCACAGGTGCACAGTGCGCGGTCCTCCCGATGGCTAACGTGTGGCGAATGGTGGGATTCGACAGTCGAGGAAATGCTTGGCTCGGATGGCTGACACGTGCCTTAAATGGGATCATGCGACTGTGAGAGTTTAGGCTGAGGTGAACAGTAATAGGCCCGACTCATTGCTGTGCTGAGGATTTTTGGGCTTTTCTTTTTTGAAAAATTTAAATAAAATAAAAGGAGCTCTAGAAAATAGCATATAAACCCAAAAAATTCTCAGAAAATTTCTTGAGATACAAGTAACCCAAATAAAATATTTTCAGCACATGATAATGTTTATTTTAATGATATTAAATCCTTTTAATTAATAAAAATTCTTTTTAAGCTTTAATTAATTCTAGAAAAATCTAAATAGTTTTATTTTAAAAGCTACAAAAGGCTTTGAAAATCAAGATGTTACACTTTACCAATAAAATTTTGAAACTTAGACATTATAACTTTATTTGACTCAAAGACTAGTTTATAACCATCCTTGTATTGGGGAGAACCACTAATAATGTTCTTATTTATTATAGGAGCATACTGAACATTCTTTAAGTGGATAATCTTTCCTGAAGTAAGTTTCAGATCGACCTGCCAACACCAAGAATAGAAGCATGTGACCCATTTCTTATTAGGATGGAGGAAGCTCTTGCTGCTTGGTAAGAACAAAATATGAAAATATCAGAATATACATGAACAATAGCACTAGTATCAACCACCAATCAGTGGATTGACATGTTAAAAAGATAATAGGTAAATTTGGCAACAATGAGATCCTCAATAGAAATCTCTTTTCCTCTTGTGCTTCAAGCTAGTGTCAAAATCCTGCCAACTAGCCAGAAGTTTGGCAACAATGGCTATAGCCACAAATTTAGAAGGCAATACACACCCCAAGTGTACAATCTCACCAACCAGTAGTTGAAGATCATGAGCCTGTCCAACTATCGACTTAGCCTCATCTAAGCTAAAATTGAAGAATTGCTCGCATATAAATAGCTAGCGAAAAGCCTTTGCCTCTGCATATGTATGCTCTAGTGCATCCCACAACTCTGTGGCAGATTTGTCGTCTATGCACACATCATAGAGTTGATGTACTAAAATGGTCAGAATGTAGTGAAGGGCAGTGTTGTTCACATTTTCAAAATGCATGTACTATTCAATCGTAAATAGATACTACGGGTGGATAACCCACCACAGTCCCAAAGATATAAGCTAAAATATGGCTCTAGTCTACCATCGATGAAAGTTTTGACCAGAAAATCTTTTAGGTTTCATAGCATCAGAAGCACCAGCCATTGCTATATTGCAACAATGTTCACAATAAGATTTTTGAAATGTTGAAAATGTGGACAATATTTTAATTCTAAATTTAATAGGAGACAAATACAATAAAAGACTAGAGATGCAACAAACGAATCTAATAGCAGGCTACTCATTGTACTCCAGAAAACACACAAGGAAAAATTTATAATAAAGTCGATCAATTGCGTGAGTGACTTACTGTTGGGCTTGATGAAGAACAGGAAACAACGTAGGCTCAATGCAGTGCACAAAACATAGATAAAGTAGAAGCAAGAGTGGCCACGTTGCCCAAAAACTTTATTGCTACACTATGTAGGTACTTTCTATGGCAATGGCTCAGAGATAGCCACTCTCCCTCCTGCTCATTGCATGCTGAGAAGAAATACCAGTGAGGTTCGGTCGCTCAACACTCATCTCAAATTTGCTAGAGAGAAAGAAGATAGTGTGAGAAAGAAATGGAGGAGTTCAGTCTCCCAAGCTTGGACATCTCTAAGTCTTTTATAGACGTGCGAATTACTCTCTAGTAACTAATGTAATTAAACTAAAATAATTCACTGTTAACTACTTAATTATTCACTGGTAACTGTTAATATTCAAACCAAATAATGATAATTACATAGTCTCATGACCAGTTAAAAGAGGAGACATGATGGTATGATTCAGCAAAATAAAAAGTGGATTTAAAGTGCTAGGAGACGCACTACCACACAATGTGGTTGCTCGTCACAATTCACACGATTTTCTATGCAAAAATACATGGATACGCGCGTGTGTCTGCACAAATGTGTGTTTAGCCATTGTCGTCCTCATGCCATCCCCATGACATATGTCATATGTTTTAAAGAGTGGCAAGGACTCCAACTTATATATTGTCTTTCCTCCACTTGACTAGGTAATATAGTACTAAACCATGCATGCTTTGGAATTTTTTTTAAAGAAAGTGGGCCTCAACTCATGGGCCAAGTTCTGACATATACATCATCAAGGTGATACATATGGCAAGACTCTAGAGTGTTAAAATAGTATCGGTAGTTCTTCTTCTTCTTCTCTTTTGGTTCAGAGGTAGTACGGGCAGTTCATGTCTACTAGTCAGCAACCCATGCATTTGCACGGGCTGGCTTCTTAGATGAAGTATTTAGTCTCCATATCAAATGATAAAATAGTATTTAATATAAAATTTATTGAGAGGAGATTAAAGTACAATCTAATTTCAATTTTAACTTTAACCATCAATGATTGAGAACACGTTTAAGTTCTACAAAGGATAGAAAGTACTCCCTAATTGATGAATTGATATGCACCAAGTTAATAACACTTGTGTTGATGCAATAGGGATGTCGAGACCCGAATATGTAAATTCGAACTCTATGTGTAAACTGCACTAGTTCAGGATCACGCTAGTGTACACAGTCAAACATAGATGTAATCACAACCATACACACGCTAAAATAAAGGGAAACATCAAATATCGATAAATTTCAAAAGTACGACCTTATGGTCAAGCTTACAATAGCACTAGCCCGAAGGGCTCAAAAATCTAGCAGCGAAAATCCAAAATAAAGCGTAGCATCCAATCGACACGCCCACAGGCTATCGAGTGGAGAACAAAGTCCTAATCTGTGAAGTCATCGAAGTACTCTCCTTCTGAAACCTCCTACTGATAATACTCCTCCTCCTCAACTGAGCAACATAGGCATAAAATCGTGAGTACATTGGTACTCAGCAAGTCGTTTATAACAAATGAATGCAGTATAATATGCAAGGTTTACCAATGGAAGGCTGAAAAGGTTAATTTGCATAAAACGACATTTGAAAGTAAATACAAGTAATAGATTGAAAGTTGAATTTAAATAAAACCATAATAAATAAGTAATCAAACGAACTAAAATAACCACTTGCGGACCTCCCATCCAGGAGTTAAACCAATAGTGAACTACCTATTCACTTCCAACATAAACCACCAAGATTTCAGGAAATCACTATACCTCGTGTGAAATCACCGAGCGTTGTCTATGACCGAGGACGCGGCTATTCGAACAGTTTTACACTCTGCAGAGGTTACATAACTGTACCCACACGATGCGATTTACCTCGATATAAGGAAATCACAACAAGGCCTTTACAAAGTTCAATTCCAACCTAATCCCGTCCGCTAGAGTCTCGCATCACACCTCCCTTGCGCCACATAGAAATCAGCAACCATGTTCATCACAATGGAGATATTGAAGTTGTCATATCCTGAATTAATCAGCCAGGTCTGTCCCATACTAGACATGTGGTTTGCACGATAAAGCTCAGATCAATGGCACACAAAGTTAAGTCCTAAGTCTACCCGGACGAGACTACTACATCCTACGAAGTGAATCTGCACTTCCCCCTTTACTGCACGATCACTCGCCTGAGTGAAAAACCAAGTTTGTATAACCAACACCAATGACACACTAATGTCATGGTACAAATTTTATAACAGTGGCACTAATCACGATTCCATATCTCATTAAGTCAAATTAATTATTCACATGTGATGACGAATCCATCGTAACATAAGCATGGCTAAGCATTCTATCGTACAACTCATGTGACATCTAACATAATATCACTAGTAAATTTTCAAACCTATGGTGTCAATGGCATCATGACATTCAAATTATCAAGGAGGGATTAATCAATTGGGATGATAACTACCATATTCAAAGGTTTATAATTAAATAGCGATGCAATTTAGTTTAAAATAAATTAATTAAATAATAGATTGCAAACTGGGTTCAACAAGATCAAAGAACCTAACTTGCCTTGGTTATGCTCAGCGAGGTACTCGGGGTCTTCTGGCATTGCTCCTGCTCCTCCGGAATCGAAATCTAACAAGAGAGAAAATGATCAAAACAATAAAAACACATAAAATGATAAGCAAATTAACTCCAAAACCATGAAACTAGAACCAAAAGCTAGAGCTCGAATTTAGATGAATTTAGAAAAAAGAACGGGGTCAATCGGAGCTAGGACGGAGGAGAACGTGCTCTCGGAAAATCAACCCTAAAGAAAATACAGGAAAATCAGAAATATTACTGTGCTGTGGACTGGGTGCACAGCAAAGGAAAGGTTTCACGGTGGACTGGGTCTGTGGAACAGTGCAAGGGCTGATGTGGCGCACGCTGGTGCTGACACGTGGCAGGCTGATGTGGCTGCTGACGTGGTGCTGATGAGGCACCTGGGGTTGGCTATGGCTGACGTGGCATGACACGTGGCCTAGGGCTGACGTGGCCGCTAACATGGAAGGGCTCGGGCGCGCGGTGGCCACTGAATCGACGGTTGAGGTGGTGACACGTGGTGTGATCCGATCCGTCGATCCAGATTTGGATCGACGGTGACAATCGGGCGGTCGAACCGACCAATGGCTGACGCGTGGCGGCCTGACACGCGAAGCGTTGCGGGCGTGCTGCGCGAGGCGGCGCGAGCGTGGGCGCGAGCGCAGCGCAGGCGAGAGGCGAGGTGCGCACGGGTGCGGGTTGCGGGCACGTGGACCGAGGAGGCGACGCACGGCGACAGCTGGGGTGACGCGGGCGAGGGGGCTCACCGGTGGGGATCGCGACGACGGCGGGGACTCCGGTGGCGGTAGCACGGGCTCCGGGGATGGTGGCGCGGACGGGCGCACGAAGCGTTGGTGAGGGTTCGGAGGCGGTGGGGCTCTCGAACCGAGGCGGTGGCGGCTTTTAAAGCACGCAACCCGAGGCGAGAGCGGCGTAGAGGCGGACTCGTCTCCGCATCGGAGACGAAGGCGGGGGCGGTGACATGTGGCGAATCTGACGGCTAGGAGGGAGTCCAGGCGAGACGTGGGGCGGGCTGCACGGGATGGCGTCATGTGGCAAAGCAAATGGCTCGGAGCGGAGCGGGCGGTGTGGCGCTAGGGTGGCGGGGGCCGGATCGGGTGGTGAGGGAAAAGGCGGGGCGCGGCGAGGGCGGGCCGAGGGGATGGGTGACACGCGGCGGGGAGAGAGGATCATGTGGCGGGGAAATGGCGAGGGTTTTTATTTTTCTTTTCTTTTTCCAGAATTCAAATAAATCCAAAAAGGCTATAGAAAATAACAGATAAATCCCAAAAAATCACCAAAAATATAAGAAAATTCCTTGAAATCTGAGGAACTCAAATAAAATATTTTCAACTTATGTTAAAGTTTATTTTAATTATATTAAATTATTTTAATTTCTAAAAATTCATTTTAAGCTTGAATTAAATCCAAAAAATTCCAAAAATTAATTTTTTAAATTCAGAGCTTTATAAACGCCAGAAAAACATGATGTTACAAGGGAAGAGACCAGATAATCATTGATAGAGATGGTACAAAAGCTAGCTATATGTTTTACTTGAATGACTAATTAAGAAATAAAAGTTTCCTGGCTTAATGTGACATACAAATAGTTGACATAATAATTTTCAAACCTAATTTAATTTCTTCATATATTTCTAATAACCATATCTATTGCTAGAAGGTTTCCTTTCTATAAACTGAATTTATAATTTTCATTAGTTTTTATAGTGAATTTTAATAGTTTTGGAATTTGTAGTTTGGAATTCATACAAAAATCAATTTGCCTTGACATGGAGACTTATTTTTTAGAAATTTAAGTTTGGGTTTCATTTACAAATCTAATTGTAAATTTTCATTTAGTTTTTATTTCTAATATTAAATATTTTGGGATTTTACTTTGGAATTCTTATAAAATCAAATTACTAGTTTTCTTTTTTACTTTCATATTGTACTTGACATAGAGTCTTTCTTTTAATTTAAATTTTACAAATTTTATGTTATTTGCTATTCTAAATTTTAGTTTGTCCTTAACATAGATCTTTCATTTAATCTAAAATTTGATTTTAACATATATTTATACAAATCAAACTTGTGATGTTATTTTGATTTTCATTCTAAATTTTCTTATTGGAATTCTAAATCAGAAAAATAAAATTCTAATTTTCATCTAGTTCTTACTGGAAAAGTTACAATTTTTCATTTTACTTGGGAATCTGTATAGATATCGATTATGTTGTTATCATTTTATTTGTATTCTAAATTTGCATATTTTACTTGAGGAGGAGGTTTTTCCAGTTTTAGGTTCGAATATGTATACAAATCCAAATGCTAATTTTAATTTCTCATTTTAATTATTTATTGATTTTACATTGGAATTTATATAGAAATCAAATCACTAATTTTTTTTATTCTAAATTTTCATTAATTTAGATTGTACTTGACATTGACACTTTCTGTTTTTGTTAAGCTAACCCGCTATAATTTAGTACGATAGATGGATGTTATATCTTTTCCTCTCTTTTTTTGACTAATGTGGAAATTTCCTCACAATTTATAATTAATATAGGTATAGACCTTATTGTGAATTTCAATATTTTTGGAATTTAGGTTCCAAATTCACATACAAATAAAATCTCTAATCATCCTTTAATTTTTTTACTCTATGTTTGCATATTTTTATATCATACATGGGGTGGATTTTTTTTTAATTTTATGCTGGAATTCATATAAAAATCTATCTTCTATTTCATTTGTGATTGTTCTTATTTTTTTTGGGATTTACATTGGAATTCATATAGAAATCAAATTGCTAATTTTCTTTTATTTTCTTATTTTGAATTTTAGTTAATCTGGATTGTACTTGATATAGAATCTTTCTTTTAATTTTCTTTCTTTTTATTCTGAATTTAAGTTAATTTAGATTATATTTGATAGAGACTCTTTATTTTAATTTAAACCGTTATAACTCTGGTCCATCAGATAGATACCTAGATCTTTTTTGTTAACATATGAGCTTCCTCGGAATGTCTAATTAGTATGGGTATAGTCATGTTAAGATGGCTACATATGGGCCACCGAGCAACTACATAAATTTATCCTCTGTCTGCTATGGTGGGCAAGGATTCAAAAACCGGATATGGAAAACAATACTGAACCTCCCTGGTTCTCATTGTCGGCCAGTTACCGACGGTTACCTATTTAAAACCAGAAAATTTTAATCAAACTCAATTTTGAATGTTCCATCGGTAACCAGCCGGAATTGACATGTTTACCTTCTGGTAATTACTGGTGAACATGGAAACAGGTCCATTGCTCCATTTGACACAAATACACAAATATTTTTCAATGATGTTATTGTCTATATAGCAATCAATATATGTATAACATTACAACATGACAATGTTTAATATACTTATATAGCTGTAGAATCAAATGAGACAAAGAAATCGATGGATAATAAAGCTAAAATATTGTTGCTTCATTCAATACAAGTTAACTTTGTTACCTTAACATTAATACTTTTATTAGCTTGCACACAAGCATGTAGTAACATTTTTACTAGAAACTTAAATTTCAAATTTAAAACTTTTGGGACTAATATTTTATTGGTACGGACTAGTAACAACTGATTTTTTATCCTTGATGGTGAGTGTGTGACCAATCTAAACATTCACAAAATTACTATCGATCAAAGGTCAACAAACCTGACAGCACATTATCGTGAGGGTTCTTTGCATCAGAGTGTAATTGGCTGGGAAGGTACGACGACACAAATTAAGGGCGGAGATAGGAATTGGATATGAGGGGAACATAGACAACAAGTATAGTAGAACCAAAGAACCATGCCGAATTTACCGATCCAATAGTCACATATCAGAGTAATATATTTCGCAAATTACAATGCAAAGAAAATTACATCTCTATTAACTTAAACTTAGCTCTACGACTACCAGCAAGATCATATAAACTTTTTGGTAGTAGTGGACGCTGTTTAGAACCGTCTGTGATGAGGCGTCTAATATAAACTTTTTGGTAGTAGTGGACGCTGCTTAGAATGCGGAAGTTTTTCTTAATTACTGCAAGAATTGAACGATTCATATAAATTTTGCAAAATTTATGTAAAATTTTCACGTTTTAAACGGGGCCTAAAAAATAGTTTTGAGTAGTTTCGCCATCAATGAAAAAACAGTTAAGAATCATACTACATCTGGTGGGAATCGACATTTCTGGAAATCAACATCTGGTGGGAATCGACATTTCTGGGAAAAAACAGTTAAGAACTATAGCAGATCCGTCATTTGCGCAAACAACTAAGTAACAATAACTAGGCAAGAAAACATCACTAAGTAAACTAGTATCTATTGTTTATTCTTTGTCGCGCGCTTGATAAGGTAGTTGCCACAAGTAGAAAAGTATAACAAAAGACATTGACAAAAACTATCTATATATGCATTATATATAGGGAGCATATCCAGTGCAAAAGGGTATTTCAGTGCTAACATGCAAAAACACCTCCTGAGCCACATAATCCGTATTGTACGGATCAGATCTAAAAAGATGGGATGCCCCAACCCACTTAAATGTTCTTTCACAAAACCCCCTACGAGAATCCCGTTTTCTTGATTATTCCTAACCGAGCTCGCTCCTCCCTCGCGCCGCCACCCACCTCCCCGAGCGACGCCACCCACCTCCCCGAGCTCCGACGCCTCCCCTTCCTCCCCTGGCGCCGCGCCTTCCGCCCTAGCGCCGCCGCCGCCGCCACTGCCCCGGCCTCCCCCGGCGCCGCCCCTTCCTCCCGAGCTCCGGCGCCTCCCCTTCCTCCCCCGACACCGCCCCTTTGCCGTGGCCCCGCCGCCGTCGCCGTCTTTCCCTCGGTGGATGCCGCTACGGCCTCCTCAACCTCTTCGCCCTCCTCGTCAATTTGTTGGGCTGCCTCCTCAAGCCGGAGATTCTTCCCCAACCTGTGTTCCCGAGGTTTATGTGAATGGTAGCAGGGAACAATTTGTGCAAGTAGGGAACAATTTTGTGTGTGCGCATATGTTGAATGAATTAAGTGTTGTGAGGTTGTTCTGAACTGAATATGTTGAACTGAACTATTGTCGAGACCCGAATATGCAAATTCGGACTCTCTGTGTATACAGCACTAGTCTAGGATCACGCTAGTGCACACAGTCAAACATAGATGTAATCACAACCATACACACGCTAAAATAAAGAAAAAACTCAAATATCGATAAATCTTAAAGGTACGACCTTATGGCCAAGCTTACAATATCACTAACAAAAACTAGCAGTGGAAATCCAAAGTAAAGCGTAGTGGCCAATCGACAAGCCCACAGGCTATCGAGTGGAGAACGAAATCTAATCCGTGAAGTCGTCGAAGTACTTTCCTTCTGGAACCTCCTGCTGATAATACTCCTCCTCCTCAATTGAGCAATATAGACATAAAGCCGTGAGTATATTGGTACTCAGCAAGTTGTTTGTAACAAATAAATGCAATATAGTATGCAAGGCTTACCAATGGAGGGCTGAAAGATTAATTTGCATAAAATGACATTTGAAGATAAATACAAGTAATAGATTGAAAAAAAAATTAAATAAAATAATAATAAATAAATAAATAATCAAAAGAATTGAAATAATCGCTTGCGGACCTCCCATCCACGAGTTAAACTAACCACTTATGGACCTCCCATCCATAAGCTAAACCAACGGGGAACAATCTGTCCACTTCCAACCATAAACCATAAGTTTTCATGAAATAACTATACCTCATGTGAAATCACCGAGCATTGTCCATGACCGAGGACGCGGCTATTCGAATAGTTTTACACTCTGCAGAGGTTGCACAACTGTACCCACACGATGTGATAATCCTCACGTTAAAGAAAATCACAATAAGGCCTTTACAAAGTTCAATCTCAACTCAATCCCGCCCGCTAGGGTTTCGCATCACACTCCCCTTGCGCCTCATGGTTACAACTATGTTCATCACAATGGCAAAATTGAAGTTGAAATATCCCAAATTAATCAGCCAAGTCCATCCCATACTAGACATGTGGTTTGCACGATAAATCTCAGATCAATGGTGCACAAAGTTAAGTCCTTAACATTACCCGAGCGAGACTTTCACATCCCTCGAAAGTGCACCAACACTTCCCCCTTTACTGCACGATCACTCGCCGAAGTGAAAATAAATTTTGTATAACCACGCCAATGACACACCAATGCCATGGCCCAAATTTTAATAAATGTGGTACCAACCACAGTTCCATATCTCATTAAGTAAAATTAATAATTCACATATGATGACAAACCCTTTTGCGAAATAAGCAAGGTGTCGAGACCCGAATATGCAAATCCGGACTCTGTGTATTCTGCACTAGTCCCAGGATCATGCTAGTGCATACAGTCAAACATAGATGAAATCACAACCATTCACACGATAAAATAAAGAAAAAGCTTAAATATCGATAAAAATCAAAGTTACGACCTTATGGCCAAGCTTACAATATCTCTAGCCGGAAGGGCTTAACAAAATAGCAGCAGAATTCCAAAATAAAACGTAGTGGCCAATCGATAAGCCCACAGGCTATCGAGTGGAGAACGAAGCCTAATTCGCGAAGTCGTCGAAGTACTCTCCTTCTGGAACCTCCTGCTGGTGATACTCCTCTTCCTCATCTGAGCAACATTGGGCATAAAGCCGTGAGTATATTGGTACTCAGCAAGTCGTTTGTAACAAATAAATGCAATATAGTATGCAAGGCTTACCAAAGGAATACTGAAAGGTTAATTTGCATAAAATGATATTTAAAGGTAAATACATTAAATAGATTGAAAGCGAACTTTAAGGAAAATAATAGTAAATAAATAATCAAAGGAATTGACATAACCACCTGTAGACCTCCCATCGATAAGCTAAACCAACCGCTTATGGACCTCCCATCCATAAGCTAACCAACAGCGAATTAACCATCCACTATCCAACCACAATACACAAGTTTTCAGAAATAACTACCCCTTGTGTGAAATCACCGAGCATTGTCCATGACCGAGGACGCGGCTATTCGAATAGTTTTACACTCTGCAGAGGTTGCACAACTGTACCCACACGATGTGATTAGCCTCACGCTAAGAAAATCACAACAAGGCCTTTACAAAGTTCAGTTACAACTCAATCCGCCCGCTAGGGTCACCCCCCTTGCACCACATGGAAATCAGCAACCATGTTCATCTCAATGGCAAGATTAAAGTTGAAACCTCCCAAATTAGTCAGCCAGGTCCATCCCATACCAGACATGTGGTTTGCACGGTAAAGCTCAGATCAATGGCGCACAAAGTTAAGTCCTTAACAGTACCCGGGCGATACTACCACATCCCTCAAAGTGCTCCAACAATTCCCCCTTTACTGCACGATCACTTGCTCGAGTGCAAAACCAGTTTTGTATAACCATCGCCGATGACGCACCTACATCATGGCACAAATTTTAATAAACGTGGCACCAACCACTGTTCTATATCTCATTAAGTCAAATTAATAATTCACATGCGATGATAAACCCGATCGTAAATGTAAGCAAAGCTAAGCATTCTATCGTACCAACCCATGTGACGAATAACCTAGCATCACTAGTATGTTTCCCAACCTATGGTGACAATGGCATCAGGGTATTCCAAGTTATCAAGGAGGGATAAATCAATTGGGACGATAACCACCGATACAAGGGTTTGTATAAAATAGCAATGCAATGTAATTTAAAACAAAATAATTAAATAATATAATGCAAACTAGGTTCAACATGATCAAAGGACACGACTTGCCTTGGTTATGCTCAGTGAGGTACTCTTGGTCTTCGGGCGTAGATCCTGCTCCTTCGGAATCCGAATCTAACAAGAGAGAAAACGACAGAAATAGGAAAAACACATAACATGATAAGCAAATGAACTCCAAAAATCATGTAACCAGAACCAAAAGCTAGAGCTCAATTTTAGATGAATTTAGAAAAAAGAACGGGGTCAATCGGAGCTAGGACGGAGGAGAACGGGCTCTCGGAAAATTTAATCTAAAGAAAATCGGAAAAATCGAAAAAGTTACTGTGCTGTGAACCGGGTGTACGGTAGACCTAGCCCACGGTAGACTCGGTCCACGTAACAGTGCGCGCGGGCGGAGCGGGGTAGGGCTGACGTGGCGCGCGTTGGTGCCACCACGTGTCATGCTGACATGGCAACCTGACGTGGCTGCCACGTGGCACTGGGTGTCCGGTTGGGCTGACGTGGCATTGCCACGTGGCGGTAGGGCCGACGTGGCAAGCCATGTCAGCTAGGGCTGACGTGGCGCGGTGCAGGTGAGGCGGCGGCGGATAATCGGATGGCTGGGGTCCTGACGTGTGGCGGAATCGTGGCCGTTGATCAAGATCTGGATCAACGGTGGTGATGCGGGCGCGCCGCCTGGATGGGCGACAGCGTGGCGGGCGCCGCGACGGCGACGCGCGACGCGAGGCGAGGCGCACAGCGCGGGTCGCTTTGGCACGCCGACCGAGGCGTCGGCGCGGACACATCCGCCGCGGGCTCGGGGACCGAGGGGCGGAGCTCGCGCGCGCAGGCACGGGGTCCGGCGGCATGTGCGTGGCGACGGTGAGTTCGGCGGCAGCAGGGTCTGCGCGCACGGCTGTGGGCGGTGCAGAGGAACGCCGGTGTGGGTGGAGTCCGGTGACGGAGGTTCTAGTGGCGGCGGGGTTCTCACCGGCGACGACGAACGCGACGACGGCGGCGAGTGCGGAGGTTCGGGAGGACCGGCGGCGACGGCGGTGACTCCTGATGGATGGCGGAGGGGCACGGGACAGCGATGTCGTTCCCAAGCGAGGGCGGCTCCGGTCGACAACGCACGGGTCAGACGGCGAGGGCAACGGCGCGAGGAGAGGAGGCGAGGGCGGTGGTGCTTCAAGCGCCCGAACCGAGGCGGTGGGGTTTTTAAAGCGCGCAAACCAAGGATGGTCGGGAGGGAGACGGCGCGGGTTCGCATCCGAGACGAAGACGGCTGGGGTGACGTGTGGCAGCACGGACGGTGGGGATGGGGTCCGGGCGAGGCACGACGCGGACGGGCGGCGGCGCGCACTAGGGTTAGGATTAGGGTTAGCGAGCGCGCGGGCGAGGCGGATCCGACGGCTAGGGAGGCACGGCGCGGGGATCGGACGGCGCACGGCGTGGGCGGGAGCGAGCGGGTGCACGTGGAAGTGGGCCGGGCTAGTGCCGCCACGTGGCGAGCGAGGCGATCAGACGGCGGGAAAGCGAGGGAGGCGGGAGCGCGCGGCAGAGCGAGCGGGCGGGCACGGGATGGTGCCGCGTGGCGCGAGCGGGGATCCGGCGGCGGAGGGAGAGGCGGGGCGCGGGAGTGGGCCGGGCTGGGTGCGCGCGCGGATGGGCGACGCATGGGAGGTGGGAGGATCGGACGGCTAAGGATGATTCCCCGATTTTCTTTATTCCAGATAATTCAAATAACTTCAAAAATCTCTAGACAATAGCAAATAAATCCCAAAAATTCACCAAAAATACCAGAAAATTCCTTGAGACACCAGGAACTCAAATAAAATTCAGTTTATCTTAATCATTTTAAATCTTTTTAAATTTCTAAAAATTCAGTTAAGCTTGATTTAAATTCAGAAAAAAAATCCAAAAATTAATTTTTAAATTTCAGGTTTCAAAAATCCTCAAAAATCATGATGTTACACAAGGCTAAGCATTCTAATCGTACCAACCCATGTGATAATCACATAGCATCACAAGTCAAGATCTCCAACCTATGATGACAATGGCATCGTGATATTCCAAATTATCAAGGTAGGAAATAATCAAATAGGAAGATAACTACCAGGCACAAGGGTTGTATAAAAGTAGTGATGCAAGTTAATTTAAAACAAAATAATTAAATAATAGATTACAAACTGGGTTCAACATGATCAAAGGATACGACTTGTCTTAGTTATGCTCAGTGAGGTACTCTTGGTCTTTGGGCGTCGCTCCTGCTCTTCCGAAATCGGAATCTAACGAGGGAGAAAATGACCGAAACAACAAAAACACATACAACGATAAGCAAATAAACTCCAAAAACCATGAAACTCGAACCTAAAGCTAGAGCTCGATTTTAGAAGAATTTAGAAAAACGAATGGGGTCAATCGGAGCTAGGATGAAGGAGAACAGGCTCTCGAAAAATAAACCCTAAAGAAAATCCAAAAAATCAGAAAACCTACTATGCTGTGGACTGGGTCTACAGGAGAGAGGGGTGCACGGTGGACCGGGTTCATGGAACAGTAAAGGGTGTGCTCACGTGGCGAGTGGAGGATGCGACATGTGGCAGTGCTGACTGTCGGGACCCGGAACAATAACTCCGAGCCCCTCTGTGTAAATCGCACTATCCAAGGAAAAGCTAGTGCACACAGGTTTAACAGCAATGTATATCATGCAAAATTAACCACGAGATATTATTAAACGAAAGTACAGCCTTAAGGCCAAGTCTTACAATAAGGGCACAAGGCCAACAAAATAAACAAAAACAGCGGAAAGATAGTAAAGGTGGCAACACAGCCCATCCAGCCTCCCACAGGCGAATGACTGTAAGACGCGTCCTACTCGCTGAAGTAGTCCTCACCGTCGTAGTCGCCGTTGAAGTCTGGCAACAGATTTGGCAAGGTGAGTACAGAAGTACTCCCAAGGTAAGCAAGTAAATGCTTACGCAAGTTACACCAGGAAATATAACAGAGTTGATGCATGTATAAGGGATCTCAAAGGAAAGCTTAATAGGGTAATGTGCGGAAAGCAATACTTGAATTTAAATACAATAACGTAAATACGAAAAGCTGAATTTTAATACAGTATATGAAACATTGTTTTTAACAAGTAATACCGTTAGTGTAGGCTCCAACCCACACTAACCTATCCACGGGAATCCACCCGGACCATTACCAAATCCAACGTTTGTTTTGCCAAAACCAAGTTTTATGAAAGTCCAAGTCTAATCTGTGAAGACTCTACTCAGCATGTCCATGACCGTGGACACGGCTATCCAGATAGTTTGTTACTCTGCAGAGGTGTACAACTTTACCCACAAGACATTCCCTCTCACTTGAGCCACGCGATCAACACACTGCCTTAGGTGTGCGGCGGAGAGTTCATGACAAGGCTATTCCGATGGTTCATAGCCAACATAATCACGCCGCCACTAAGGTTTCACCACAACTCGAATCCACGAGTTGGAGCCCCCTCTGGTGCCATGTGAGACTTCCCACAGCCTACGCTGCGCTCACATTCAGCCTATAGCGAGACTATTATTGGAACTTCACAAATTACTTAGCCAGGTCCGTCCCATACCGGACTTGTGGTAGTACGAAGTGAGTTCCTAAAATAATTCACAGAAACGGTCCTTAAGTTGATTTAGACTCAACCACATACCCCCGTGCACGATAATCAACCAGGTGTCACCAAACACGAGGCATACCGGCACCCACCACCTAACCATTAGCCTAAGTCCAAAACATGTTTTCTATTTTCATTTTTAAATAACCTCCATAAACCACCCTTGACTCTCCGAAGTCAAAGTTTCTTTTCAAACTGACATTTCATGTGAAAGATTTATCCCACCTATAGTTATACTAAGCTAGGCTAAGCATTTCTACAAAATTTTCTAGTCAATATTATGGTATTAACTAGTTTTCAGCTAGGGTGACAAGGTGTATGAATTAGAATTTCAAATGGGCTATAATCAAAGGATCATGGGCATAACTAAAGTTTAAACTGAATTTAAATTAAATTTGAATAGAAGTACGCATGCATATACAGTAAAACAATATAATTAAATTTGAAATATTAGGTTCAACATGGTCAAAGGTGTAACTTGCCTTGATCGAAGTCTTGCTGCGATTCGTTGAATTCAAACTCTCCGGAATCGTCAATATCTAACGAAAGAATCAATTCAAAGCAAATTCAAAACATAAATTCAAATGAAATCCAAATAACTTCCAAAAATTATAAAATAAACTAGGAGACAGAATTTGAATTTTGGATGTGGGTCAACAATTTTTAAAAAGGAATTGAGGCTTTTAAAAGAAATTGAAGTTTTAATTTAAATTTAAACCTTGGACTTACAAAATATATTCAAATAAAATTTAAATAAATTTCAAAATTTCAAAATTATTCCAGAAATGGATAGATCATGATTTTAGAAAAATTTAAAAATTTGAATGGGTCAATTTGGAGTTAAAATGCAAAAGTTATAGCCTTCCAAAGTTTAAATTCAAAATAAAAGAAAAAGGGTATTTTCTGAATTTATTTTTAAACCGAAACGGATTTATGACGTCAGCACGAATTATTTTTCTAAAGGAAACCATAGATTATGACGTCAGCCCTAGGATTAATATATTCGGGCAGAGACTGACAGGTGGGGCCCGGTGTGGTGGACCGAGTCCATGGACCCGAGGGAAGGGTGAGGTGGCAGGCGGGCGCGCGGGGAGCGGGGTGGCGCTGGCGTGGCTGCCACGTGGCTGCCACTTGGCACCACGTGGTCGCTACGTGGTCGCCACGCCACGCTTTATGCCGGACGGGCTGCGCGCGTGAGGTGGCGGCGGCGCGGGTGGCGCCGGCGTGGCGCCGACCGCCGCCACTGGCCGCCACGCCTGCTGCCAACTCGCCCGACGGCCGCGTGGCTTTGGGCGGCGGCGGCGCCGAGGCCGATGGTCGCCGAGCTCGTGGCGGCGCGCCGGCCGAGGGTATCAGAAAGACGAGGAGAACTCGGGGAGTGCATCGGTACCTTGCGCAGAGGCCGAGGATGACCGGAGAGGGAAATCGACGGAGAGGGCGGCGGTCGGAGAAGGGTTCACGGCGGCGGAGAGGTTCCGGTGACGCAGCAGCTCGGGGGAGTGGTCACCGAGGATCGCCCTGGCACCAGCAAGGTCGGGGAGGTGTCGGCGAGGGGCGAGGGGGCTTGAGCTGGCTGGAATCGCTCGCCGGAGTAGCTGGAGCCGGTGGAGGGAAATCGGGCGCAGGGGGGGCTCCGGGGCTCAATGTTGTGAATTGGAGGCACGGGGAGCGGCGGTGTGGGTGGAGGAACCTCGGGGAGGTCCTTTTATAGGCGGGGAGAGGCGGTAACCGTCGCATGCAACTCGCCGGATTTGGGGAATTAACACGACGGTGAAGGAGGGCGTCATTGGGGGAATTAATGCCTGAAACGGACGCGGTGGAGGATCAATTGCGATCGGCAGTTGGCGCGGGGCATCAATTCGGAAGGAAACTGAAGCTTTAAAAGCTTCGGTTTGCGGCAGCAATGGCGGCAGCGGGCGGAGATCGCGCGAGGAAGAAAAGGAAGGGGGCGGGGAAGACAGAGCTGACACGGAGGGCCCACCGGTCAGCGAGAGAGAAAAACGGGAAAGAAATCGGGCGGTGGTTCGATTAGCGACGCGTGGTAGGAGGGGGAAATCGGGGTCGTCGGGTGATGCGCGAAGGGGTAAGTGAGGAGGTGCGGCTGAGATCCCATCCGCAAGGAGACTTGATCCGAGCGTTGGGGTTTCAGGCGGAGGGTTAAGTGAACACGGACGGCCGGGATAGAATCCGACAACGACGAACGGTCCCGATCGAACCACGTGGCGGCAGGAGCGGAGAGGGGAGCGGTGAAGCGGTAAGTTGGTGTGGGCGGCGAGGATTAAATCCGGCGCGGGAGTGGACGGTCCGATGCACGACACGCGTCGCACGCGGAGAGAGGGAAGGCGGGGAGAGGGTTTAAGTTTGATCGGACGGCTGAGGGGGAATCCGGCGGGCGGAGGGGCTCCGATGCTTGACACCTGGCGGCCGGGAGGGGTTTTTAGGATTTTCTTTCTTTTTGAATTTCCAGAAATGCTATTAACCTTTAGAAAACTCAAAAAAATACCAAATAAATTTTGAAAATTCTAGAAACATTCAGAGAACCTTCTGGGACAAATTGAGACTTAATAAAAATAGTTTCCACTCATTTTAACAAGTATAATTTGTAAAGGCACAATTTGATTTTAAAAGGAAAGGTTTTAATTCTTTCTAAAATCTGGAAAAATTAATATAATCTCATATTTGACTTTAGGAAGTTGAAATGCATTTGTTTTAACTTTCAGTGATGCAATAAATTCATTTTTGACCTTTATAAATTAAAGTTTATAATTTT
Source organism: Melocanna baccifera (assembly GCA_036346265.1). NCBI lineage: Eukaryota > Viridiplantae > Streptophyta > Magnoliopsida > Poales > Poaceae > Melocanna > Melocanna baccifera. Next base: position 14,884,038 of record CM070695.1, read on the forward strand.
TCTCAAATCAGGATTTTGGCATAACTCCAGAAAATCAAATAAATTCCAGGTTTAATTTCAAATAAAGGAATAAAATTTTGGGATGTTACAAACCTACCCCCCTTAAAGGAAATCTCGCCCTCGAGATTTGCACTGGCTAGCAAAAGAGATGGGGATGGCTGGTCTTTAAATCTTCTTCTCGCTCCCAGGTGACTTCGTCTTCGGTGTGGTTGCTCCACTGAACTTTGCAGAATCTGATGGTTTTCCTTCTGGTCTGACGTTCTGCTGTCTCGAGAATCTTGATTGGTTGCTCCTGGTAGGTGAGGTCATCCTGGAGGTCCAAGGTCTCCAGTGCGGCTTGCTCCGTGGGTACTCGGAGGCACTTCTTTAACTGTGAGACATGAAAGACATTATGCACCCCTGACATGCTTGGCGGCAAGTCTAACTAATATGCGACTGCACCTCTTCGGTCCAAAATCTTGAAAGGGCCCACATATCGTGGTGCTAGCTTACCTCTAACTTGAAACCTTTTCACACCTCTGAGTGGGGATACTCTAATATAGACGTAGTCGCCGACCTCGAAGGTCAGGTCTCGACGGCGGTTATCCGCATAGCTCTTCTGTCGAGACTGGGCTATCTTTAGTCTGTCGCTGATCTTCTTTACTTGATCTTCTGCGTCTTGCAGCAGGTTTGGTCCAGCTTCTTGGGGTTCACCTTGCTGATCCCAAAGCAAGGGGGTCCTGCACTTTCGACCATACAAGGCTTCGAAGGGTGCCATCTGCGATCGGCTTGGTAGTCTGTTATTATACGAGAATTCCGCATATAGGCGTTGAACGGTCCCGGTGTTCCCGAAATCCAGCGTACAAGCCCTTAGCATATCCTCGAGTATCGATTAACTCTTCTCGTTTGACCGTCATGCAGGGATGGTAAGCGGTGCTAAAACTGAGCTTACTACCCAATTCTTCATGCAGCCTTTGCCAAAATCGAGAAGTGAACTGACTACCTCGATCTGACACTATCTTCTTGGGTACGCCATATAGGCACACAATTCGGGACATGTACAACTCAGCCAACTTGCTCCCTGAATAAGTGGTTTTGACTGGTATGAAGTGAGCCACTTTAGTCAATCGGTCTATGATTACCCAGATTGAATCATAACCCGATTGTGTCCTTGGGAGTCCAGTTATGAAATCTATACCGATTTCTTCCCACTTCCATTCTGGAATCGGCAATGGTTGCAAAAGTCCTGCTGGCCTCTGATGTTCAGCTTTGACTCGTTGACATGTGTCGCAGGCTTCAATGAACTCTACGATTTCCCTTTTTATACTAACCCACCAATATCTTTCCCTCAGATCCTGGTACATCTTGGTACGACCTGGGTGGATTGAGTATGGGGTGTCATGAGCCTCCTTGTAATCGGGTTTTGATTTCTGATTGTTCGGTACACGAATCACGGTTCTTGAACCAAACCGTGCCATGCTTATCTTCGCTGAATCCTGGTGCTTTGCCTCTTCTCATATTCTTTTTGATTTCTTGAATATCCTCGTCCATGTTCTGAGCTTCCTTAATTTGTTCAGGCAAGCCAGGTTGTATTTCTAGTGCGGCGAGAGTGCTTGGTCCCATCGGGTTTAGACTTAGACGGGCGACTCCCTCCTGAAGTAGGGTCTGGTCTTCTTCCGATATCACCATGTTTGCATAAGACTTCCTGCTTAAGGCATCGGCTACCACATTCGCTTTTCCGGGGTGGTAATGTATACCGATGTCGTAGTCCTTTATCAACTCCAACCATCTTCGCTGCCTCAGGTTGAGTTCTGCCTGGGTGAAGATATACTTCAAACTCTTATGGTCCGTGTATACTTCACAACGGTTACTGGGGTTACTAAGAGTTACCATGCGCAACCCATGCTTATCCACAAAAGTTTTTGATACAAAGGAATGCGATGCTCCAGAATCGAAAAGAACTGATGCGGGTACTGAATTGACAAGGAACATACCCAGCATGACATCCGGTGTAGCTTGGGCTTCTTCTGCTATCACGTGGTTCACTCGCCCCTTGATGAAGGTCTGCGGCTTCTGCTGGCCCTGGTTCTGACTTCCAGAGGCTCCTGAAGTTGTTGCCGCTTGAATCTTCTTGGAGCACGCCTTGGCAAAGTGCCCTGGTTCCTTGCAGTAGTAGCAGGTCAATTTGTCAGACGGCGGACTGCTCTTCTGCGTCTGGCCACCGGTTACTGGGGTGCGGTTGCTTTGGAACTGCTGGCGGTTGGCCTGAAACGGCGGGCGGCTGGTTGAGGACTTGAACCTGCTGGACTGGTTCTTGAAGTTGCTGCCCTAGGGTCTGAACTTGTTTGAGTGCGGAGGAGTACTGCGATTCTTGAAAGAACTTCCAGAGTTGTTTCTCTGGTCCGCCATCCTTTTCTTCCGAGTCTCCATTTCCATGTGTTTGCCCTCCTGGCGGATGGCCTTACTGACTAGGTGGTGGAAGTCCAGTATAGTCACCCGATATCGCTTGTCTTGATATGTTATCATTCGAGCCCTCCATGAACCTTTCTTGCTTGGCTTCGCCGGAAGCCACATCCTCTCGCGCATAGCGGGCGGTTGGTTAAACTTCGCACGCACTCATTGTGATCACGACTTCCTTGGCGCAGATCGAACTCCTTCTTCAATGCCATGGTGCGGTGGGGATGTGAGCTTGCTTAAAGCTTTGCTCGAACTCGCTCCACGCCACCGTCTGCGGGTTGGCGTCGCGCGGCGATGAAAGTATCCCACCATTGAGACGGGCCCGTTCGGTTGATGGGAGGCGAACAGACTCGCTCCGATCGGTGCACTCCGAATGTCCACTTCTTGCCAATCGACTGAGCCAATCGTCGGCGTCCATTGGTTCGAAGATCGCCGCGAAGGTGGGTGGCTTGATCCTTAGGAACTCAGAAAGACGATTGGGGGGCACTTGGGCAGGTTGATGATGAGCCTGAGGTTGGTTATCGTCCGAGCTAACAGCTGGATCAAACTGGTTTTGATTGGCCATCAATTGTGCCCAGTCCGGTCCTGCTACTGGCGGGGGTGGTGGAATCGGAGTTGACTCGCTTCCTTGTGCTCGGGGTTGGCGTTGTCCATGCTGGAGTTCCTTCTTGTGTTCACCATCTATTGAGGCTTTCAGATTTAGAGAGAGAACTAAAGGAAAGGTTCTAGTAACAATCCCACCAAAACAACACACAGGAGCAAGAAAAACACGAATAAGAGCCAAACAAAACTTTTTATTTTATTATAATAGTCTCGTGGTTGTTTACAAAGGACTACAGCTCACGGATAGCGTTCTAAGACTCGGGGTTGTCTACACACTAGCGCTGCGCTCAAGTCTCCTTGGAAAAGGCCCGGAATCAGTGGAACCTGTATCTTCTGCACGGAGCTCGGCAAGTTCCTCTTCGCGTGCGCGGAGCTTCTGCTGTGCGGTGTGCAGCTCGTCCAGGGTGGTCTGGTACATGTGATCCATGGACTTGGTGAACTCCACCAGTCGTATGAGGCGGGGGTTGCTCTCATACTTTGTAGACGAGAAGTCGCTGGCAGCCCACAGGGGAGTCTTCATGGGAAAGTAGCGGAAATCGGTGCGCAGCAAGTCTCGAGCGTAGATGTTCCGCAGCTGGCGAATGGCCTCTCGGGCTGCATCCTGTACTCCGTCGAAGAAGGTGTCTCGAGGTAGGGGTGCGTCGAACACGTGAATGGCTCTGTGTGCTCCGAAATCTTTGAAGATCTTCACTTCCACCCTCCAGCGTTCCTCGTCTCCATACATGCCAACATACCCCTGGTAGAGGGGGTACGGGCGGAAGTTGAGTTCTTGCATGAGGTTGTACAGGTCATCGGCGAAGAGTCCGGCAAGGGTTCCATGGGAGACTCGGGTCGGTTGCTCCATCTAAAATTTGGAAGGGGAGAGGAGTTAGTAATCGGTTTTGGTAAAGAGATTGAGAAAAGGAAGGGATAATTTAAAAGGGGTATTTCTTATTAAAATATATCCTTAAAGTTGGTCTCTAGCTAAGGTCACGTCTTAGAGTCATTGTTGCTCTGATACCATTTCTGTCGGGACCCGGAACAACAACTCCGAGCCCCTCTGTGTAAATCGCACTATCCCAGGAAAAGCTAGTGCACACAGGTTTAACAGCAATGTATATCATGCAAAAATAACCACAAGATATTATTAAACTGCAAAAATAACCACAAGATATTATTAAACGAAAGTACAGCCTTAAGGCCAAGTCTTACAATAAGGGCACAAGGCCAACAAAATAAACAAAAACAGCGGAAAGATAGTAAAGGTGGCAAGACAGCCCATCGACCTCCCACAGCGAATGATCAGAAGGCGCGTCCTACTCACCAAGTAGTCCTCACTGTCGTAGTCGTCGCCAAGTCCGCAACAGATTTGGCAAGGTGAGTACAGAAGTACTCCCAAGGTAAGCAAGTAAATGCTTACGCAAGTTACACCAGGAAATATAACAGAGTTGATGCATGCATAAGGGATCTCAAAGGAAAGCTTAATAGGGTAATGTGCGGAAAGCAATACTTGAATTTAAATACAATAACGTAAATACGAAAAGCTGAATTTTAATACAGTATATGAAACATTGTTTTTAACAAGTAATACCGTTAGTGTAGGCTCCAACCCACACTAACCTATCCACGGGAATCCACCCAGACCATTACCAAATCCAACGTTTGTTTTGCCAAAACCAAGTTTTATGAAAGTCCAAGTCTAATCTGTGAAGACTCTACTCAGCATGTCCATGACCGTGGACACGACTATCCAGATAGTTTGTTACTCTGCAGAGGTGTACAACTTTACCCACAAGACATTCCCTCTCACTTGAGCCACGCGATCAACACACTGCCTTAGGTGTGCGGCGGAGAGTTCATGACAAGGCTGTTCCGATGGTTCATAGCCAACATAATCACGCCGCCACTAAGGTTTCACCACAACTCGAATCCACGAGTTGGAGCCCCCTCTGGTGCCATGTGAGACTTCCCACAGCCTACGCCGCGCTCACATTCAGCCTATAGCGAGACTATTATTGGAACTTCACAAATTACTTAGCCAGGTCCGTCCCATACCGGACTTGTGGTAGTACGAAGTGAGTTCGTAAAATAATTCACAGAAACGGTCCTTAAGTTGATTTAGACTCAACCACATACCCCCGTGCACGATAATCAACCAGGTGTCACCAAACACGAGGCATACCGGCACCCACCACCTAACCATTAGCCTAAGTCCAAAACATGTTTTCTATTTTCATTTTTAAATAACATCCATAAACCACCCTTGACTCTCCGAAGTCAAAGTTTCTTTTCAAACTGACATTTCATGTGAAAGATTTATCCCACCTATAGTTATACTAAGCTAGGCTAAGCATTTCTACAAAATTTTCTAGTCAATATTATGGTATTAACTAGTTTTCAGCTAGGGTGACAAGGTGTATGAATTAGAATTTCAAATGGGCTATAATCAAAGGATCATGGGCATAACTAAAGTTTAAACTGAATTTAAATTAAATTTGAATAGAAATACGCATGCATATACAGTAAAACAATATAATTAAATTTGAAATATTAGGTTCAACATGGTCAAATGTGTAACTTGCCTTGATCGAAGTCTTGCTGCGATTCGTCGAATTCAAACTCTCCGGAATCGTCAATATCTAACGAAAGAATCAATTCAAAGCAAATTCAAAACAAAAATTCAAATGAAATCCAAATAACTTCCAAAAATTATAAAATAAACTGGGAGACAGAATTTGAATTTTGGATGTGGGTCAACAATTTTTAAAAAGGAATTGAGGCTTTTAAAAGAAATTGAAGTTTTAATTTAAATTTAAACCTTGGACTTACAAAATATATTCAAATAAAATTTTAATAAATTTCAAAATTTCAAAATTATTCCAGAAATGGATAGATCATGATTTTAGAAAAATTTAGAAATTTGAATGGGTCAATTTGGAGTTAAAATGCAAAAGTTATAGCCTTCCAAAGTTTAAATTCAAAATAAAAGAAAAAGGGTATTTTCTGAATTTATTTTTAAACCGAAACGGATTTATGACGTCAGCACGAATTATTTTTCTAAAGGAAAACATAGATTATGACGTCAGCCCTAGGATTAATATATTCGGGCAGAGGCTGACAGGTGGGGCCCGGTGTGGTGGACCGAGTCCATGGACCCGAGGGAAGGGTGAGGTGGCAGGCGGGCGCGCGGGGAGCAGGGTGGCGCTGGCGTGGCTGCCACTTGGCACCACGTGGTCGCTACGTGGCTGCCACGTCACGGCTTTATGCCGGCGCGCTGCGCGCGCGAGGTGGCGGGGCGTGCGGTGGCGGCGGGCGTGGCGCCGTCCGCCGCCACGGCCGCCACGCTGCGCCAACTCGGTCCGACGGCACGGCGTGGCCGGCCGGCGGCGGCGCTCGAGGCGATGGTCGCCGGAGTTCGGTGGCGGCGCCGGCCGAGGGTATCGTAAAGACGAGAGCGGCGGTGGGTGGAGGAACCTCGGGAGGTCCTTTATAGGCGGGAGAGGCGGTAACCGTCGCGTGCAACTCGCGCGGATTTGGGAATTAACGCGACGGTGAAGGAGGCGTCATTGGGGGAATTAATGCCCAAACGGACGCGGTGGAGGATCAATTGCGATCGGCGGTTGGCGCGGGCATCAATCGGAAGAAACCGAGCTTTAAAGCCGGTTTGCGGCGGCAATAATGGCGGCGGGCGGAGATCGCGCGAGGAAGAAAAGGAAAGGCGGGAAGCGGAGGCGACACGGAGGCCCACCGTCGCCGAGAGAGAAAGCGGAAAGAAATCGGGCGGTGGTTCGATTAGCGGCAGCGTGGCGGGGGAAATCGGGTCGTCGGGTGATGCGCGAAGGGTAAGTGAGGAGAGTGCGGTGAGATCCCATCCGGCAAGGGAGACTTGATCTGAGCCGTTGGGGTTTCGGGCGGAGGGTTAAGTGAACACGGACGGCCGGGATAGAATCCGACAACGACGAACGGTCCCGATCGAACCACGTGGCGGCAGGAGCGGAGAGGGGAGCGGTGAAGCGGTAAGTTGGTGCGGGCGGCGAGGATTAAATCCGGCGCGGGAGTGGACGGTCCGATGCACGACACGCGTCGCACGCGGAGAGAGGGAAGGCGGGGAGAGGGTTTAAGTTTGATCGGACGGTGGGGAATCCGCGGGCGGAGGGGCTCCGATGTTTGACACCGCGGCCGGGAGGGGTTTTTAGGATTTTCTTTCTTTTTGAATTTCCAGAAATGCTATTAACCTTTAGAAAACTCAAAAAAATACCAAATAAATTTTGAAAATTCTAGAAAAATTCAGAGAACCTTCTGGGACAAATTGAGACTTAATAAAAATAGTTTCCACTCATTTTAACAAGTATAATTTGTAAAGGCACAATTTGATTTTAAAAGGAAAGGTTTTAATTCTTTCTAAAATCTGAAAAAATTAATATAATCTCATATTTGACTTTAGGAAGTTGAAATGCATTTGTTTTAACTTTCAGTGATGCAATAAATTCATTTTTGACCTTTATAAATTAAAGTTTATAATTTTTCTCAAATCAGGATTTTGGCATAACTCCAGAAAATCAAATAAATTCCAGGTTTAATTTCAAATAAAGGAATAAAATTTTGGGATGTTACACTGACGTGGCATGGCCACGTGGCATGGCGATTGACGTGGCTTTCCATGTGGTAGGGCTGACGTAGCGAGGCTTGTGTACGGCGGCGGTGGGAGATCGAACGGTTTGAAAACGGCCTTGTGGCGTATCCAGGCTGTTGGTTCGGATCTTGAACGGGCGGCTGAGATCAGGCGGCCGGTTTGCCAGATTGGCAACGCATGGCACGCACGCGGTACGAAGCATTGTGCGGGCGGACACGAGGGCGCGTGTGTGGTGGCGAAGGCGACGGCGCACGGCGAGGAGAGGCGAAGACCGGCGGTGGCGGTTAGAGCACGTGAACCGAGGGCAGCGGTGACACTTTTATGCATGCACACCAATGCATCCGGGGAGGAGACGGCTCGGGCGTCCGCATCCGAGATGAAGCCAGCGGGGCTTACACGCAGCAGATCGACGGTGGAGAGGGAGCCCGGGCGGGGTGCGGGGTCGCGGGATGGCTACCGCGTGGCAGGCTGGGCGGCGAGGATGCGGGGAGGGCATGCGGCGCTAGGGCACGCGTGGACGAGGAGCGCAGAGCGGGCGGCAACGGCGGGATGGCGCCGCGTGGCCGGGGAAGTGGATCAGGCGGCGGAAGGCACGGGGCGCCCGCGCGAGGGGGCGGAGGTGGAGGTGGGCTAGGGCGCTGGTGGGCCATGGAGGTGACGTGCGGCGCGGCTACGGCCGGCACATGGCAGAGGGTGCGGCCGAGAGAAGTGGGCCGGGCCGGGTCCGGCCCGCTAGGGTTTGGGAGGGGTTTTTAGGGATTTTCTTTTTAGATAAATTCAAATAAAAATACCAGGAGCTTTAGAAAATAGCAAATAAATCTAAAAAATTCACGAAAAATACCAGAAAATTCCTTGCAACACAAGGAACCCAAATACAATACTTTCAGCTTATGTTAAATTTTATTTTAATCATATTAAATCCTTTTAAATTCTAAAAATTCAATTTAAGCTTGATTTAAGTTCAGAAAAATTCCAATTTGTTTTTTAAAACAAGGTTTTAAAAATCTCTAAAAATTAGGATGTTATAACTATTGCAAACTGAACTGAACTGAATAGAAGCCTGTCAGGTTGTTCTATGAATGGTGGTTCTGTGAGGTTGTTTATTTTGTTCTGTGAATGGTAGTTTATTTTTGGAACTCCTGGAAGCATTGCATCAGGAAGGTGAGGCGCCGGAGCTCGGGAGGAAGGGGCGGCGCTGGGGGAGGAAGGGGAGGAGCTGGAGCTCGGGAGGAATGGGCGGCGCCGGGGGAGGAAGGGGCGGCGCCGGGGGAGGAAGGGGAGGCGCCGGAGCTCGAGGAGGTGGGTGGCGGCGCGGGGGAGAAGCGACGCTCGGGTCGGGGGAGGAGCGAGCTCGGTGAGGAATCATCAAAAAAGGATGAGTGATGTCTTGGGGCTCAAAAGATGTTAAAAAAATAGAATGAGCATAGGAATATGAGGAGATAAACTCGGAGCAAGTAACTCACTCATGAAGATCCCCAATTATCTGCTCTGGAGGGGGTCGTCGCTAAATATGAAGTGATGGTATTAGTATAGACGTGGCCTGTACCTCACGGGCTATTGAGGTAGGAGCAGAGCCACTCGAAGTGCTAGTGAAGGTGAAAGAAGGCTACTCAACTGAAGATGAAGTAATGGAAGCCGGCTCTCCAACTAACTCAGGAGCAACAAAGGGGAATGATTGAATCCTCATCCTTTAAGTCAGGGTCATTGTCAAAGAAGATACTCTCCTGATCATCATGTACCATCTGATCATCTTGGTTCAGATTTATCTCAGTCGCCATATTTTAGAAATGAAGCACTTGCAACCAAACATCTTAAAATGAGATATGCTAGGCCTACGATCGAACCTCAATTTTCATAAGAAGTCTTGTCTAAGGATGGTCACAAAAACATCCTGTTAGACACATAATAAGCAATGAAAATTGCCTCAGTTCAATACTTCCTAAGAATGCTATTCTCATCTAACATAGTCCTAACCATCTCTACTAAAGTCCTATTCTTTCTCTCTACAACTCTATTTTGCTAGAGAACTCTAGGAGAATAGAACTGGTACTCTAGACCTCACTTAGCACAAAAGGTGGTAAAAAGATGAATTCTTAACTTCAGTGAGATTATCACTCCTAGTGACTTTCAAAGCTTTTGGGAGATCAACAGTTAATCTAAGGATCAATTCCCTAAAGCAACCAAATGCCTCATCCTTAGAAGTAAGAAAATGCACCCAAGAATACCTAGAGAAGTCATTTACAATGATAAGCACATACCACTTCCCTCCTACAGACTAGACTCTAGAAAGACCAATAGTGTCTAAGTGCAAAAGCTGTCTAAGTGCATCGGTCATCACCATGGTAAGAGGTGGATGAGAAGTAGCAACCATCTTACCATGTTTATAGGGTAAGAAAACTGGGTCCTGACAACTCTTAAGCCTAGGAAAATATCTAATAAGATCTATGGTACTGACTCTAGTCAAGTGATTGAAGCCTATATGACTAAGCCTAAGATGCCACATTACTAGATTATGATAATTAGAAGTTGCAAGGCACCTAGGACTAGAGTTGGGAGAGACAATAAAATTAGAACTAAAGACCTTCTCTAACCTACATATCCTAAACACAAACTCACTAGAGAAATCTAGAACTCTACACTCATCTCTCTTGAACCAGAGCTCTAGACCCTCATCCAAAAGCTGAGGAACATATAGCAAATTATACCTTAGCATACTAACCAAAGCGATGCCCTTAAGTATGAACTTGTTGCTGATATGCACAGAGCCTTTATCCATCATGGTCCTGGTAAAAGTATCATCAAATATGATCAACTCATCACTGGATGCACAAGTGAGGGAAGAGAACCAATGTGAATCTTCAGTCGTGTGTCAAGAACACTCGGAGTTAACAAGCCACACATCCTCCTTCCTCGCTCGATGGACATACAAGGCAGAAAAAAGACATCGATGTCTCAGTACTCAGGTTAGAAAAGAAAGACTTAAAAATCTAGTACTGAGCCACACGATGAGTAGGAACAATAGCAAAAGTTGTAGTATAGCAGTTAGTATGAAAATGATGAGGATGCATATAAGAATCACCTAGTTCTCTCCGAATCAGCCTACCAAAATACCAGTACTCCCCTTGTCTAGAAGCTACTCGTGTTTGACCCTCACGAAATCCTAAACCATGTCACTACCAAGCTCCACCAAGGGAGTCAAAGAAGTCATCTGCGAACTTAGGCCTAACTCTAGGAGCACTTGAGACAGAAGACTTGACTCTAAGGACACTCATGTGTGGAGGAACTCATCTAATGGATCTCAAAGCACTGCTACAGACAGGCCTATCACAGACGGTTCGGAACCGTCATCACAGACGGTTTTTGAACTGTTTGTTTTTATGTGTCAGTGATAATAGGTGGTTATCACAGACGGCTCCCAAGCCGTCTGTGATAACTTACATTACAGACGGTTTTTGTGAACAATCGTCTGTGATAGTTGACTTTTACAGACGATTTGTTATAAAAAACCGTCTGTGATAATAGACTATCACAGACGGTTAAATACAAAGACCGTCTGTGATACACATAATATCACAGATGGTTAGTAACAAAGACCGTCTATGATATTGTGTATATCACAGACAGTTCATAACAAAGGCCGTCTGTGATATCGTTCATATCACAGATGGCTCAGGCTTTGAAACCGTCTATGATATATATATCACAGACGGTTTTCAACAATGAACCGTCTGTGATAGCAATTGCAGCAGCAGTTTTATTTGCCGTTTTTTTGGCTAGCCTCAGGATATGCTAGCCATGCCCTCTGAAAGCAAGCAAAAAGATTATAACATATATAGAATCACATACATTACAGATTACACAGATCTGACAAATGAATCACATACATTGCAACTCAAAGTTACACAGATAAGTTAATTGCAACTGAAAGTGAATTACGAATGTAATAAACGGCCAGCAGATCACATACATATATAGAATGAAAATCGTTACACTATTCTGATAAATGAATTGTTTGATTAAGTACAACTGAGTGATTTGTATAATTGAATCCAATGTTTCAACATTGATTATACACCATTACCGGGGTAGAACTCTCCAGCCTTCTTTATACACTGTGCTACTAAGAACCCAGAGATTTCGACGAGTTAGTCAAGATCATATGTACTTTCGTCGAAATCCACCCGCTGTCGCTAGGAGCAATAAGTCATTAATTAGCATGTGTGTATATATATACATATATAATCAGAAAATAATAATTATTGGAAGGACATGAAAAATCTCTGGATCATTGATCTTACTATCCATGATTTCCTTCATATGGCGGCAAACGTAGAATCCATATACGTTGCCCTGTAGCTGCTGGTGGCACTGCAAAAATAGAATTACGTACATAGGTATTGTCAATTCTAGAGGCATTATAACAAAGTGTGATGTAGGATTGTTGTATTGTAGCGGGTACCGGAAATCGCGTGTTGTGTCGCAGCGTGTCACTAGATTTGTCGTGTCTTCCTCCGTGGGCAACATAAGCGGTAAATGACCTACGTAAGCCTCGGCCGTTGCAAACGAAAGAAATATTACAATAGAGTTATGTATGGAGAAAATGAGTTTACCTGTTAAGTACTTCTTGCACACGACTGAAGTCGTGGTTGCTCCTAAGTAGGGAATCAAGGTACATTACCTTGCTCCACTTTGGTACAATTACAATCAAAATCCAGTGTTGCCTAGTCATGTGTGTCGCCATATAGATTAATCCTAAGTTCATGCTGCATATAAAGTACAAATAAAACATGTGTGGTAACTAGTGAAGCACTTCCCTTGGTTGAAAGGAAACATGACGTACTCCTTGTCGATGTGAGCAAGCAATTCTCTCGTTATTAATCTTGCACGAAGAATTCATTATCATTGATAACTTGCTCATAGACCAAGTGAGGGTCGAGGAAACCCACCGGTTGTCGCGATCGTCGGACTTGTTGGATCATGTATCTATACATAAGGAAAGAGTAATGACATTTATCGGTATAACGTGAATATAGAACTTCATTGTACAGTACACTTACAGTGTCCAGCATCGTAGAAGCGAGGCGTCGAGTTCGTTGAGATTGAATAGTAAAAATAAGTCTTCGAATGTCACAACGATGTAGCGTGTGTCGTGGAGGAAATGTTGCTCCATATATTTCAGAGTGAATGCACTCATGTTGGATATATCACAGACGGTTTTTAGTAAAAAATCGTTTGTGATTATCATCTCTCACAGACGGCTGTTACTTACAAACCGTCTGTGATTATCAGCTATCACAGACGGTTTTTAGTTACAAACCGTCTGTGATATTTACACCACAGATGGTTTTTGAACCGTCTGTGATAACCTTCGATTATCACTGACTCATAAATTCAGACGGTTCAGAAAACCGTCTGTGATGACGTTTTTAAATCGTATGTAATACGATTTTCTGTAGTAGTGTGCATACGTGTGTATGCATGCCTCCATGACTCAGGAGACCCCACACACTAACCTCTTCTTCCCGACGTCGGCATCTGCTGCCACCGGGCTTTCTTCGGCAACCCACTGCCCGTCCTCGCCTCCGGCCGTGTTTACCGCAACTCCAGCAAGCCTCCATCGAGCAACTTCGCCGTCTAGCTGCTGAACGACTGTGGTTCAACTTCTTCCACCTCTACTATGACGACCTTTCTCGACGACTACCTCAACAACAAGCAACTTCACCGACGACTACTACTCCAGCTTGAGCATATCATCGTCAGCTTCTTCTCCAATCTGAGTGTCCACGAGACTCCTGCTCTGACTGCAAGGAAATATTAGAGTACATGCATGACAAGATTATAAGAAATATAATAGAATCAATTAGGATGATTTTTATTCAATATGGTTCTTTTCATATCTCTAGTAGGTTTCCATATTTTTAGTAGATTAACTTGATCTCCATGTACCCCTGTACTCTCTCTCTCTCTCTCTCTCTACATATATATGCTCCAGAGGCTCAAACAATACATCAAGCATTTCTGACTATTTTATCCTCTGCAATAACTCTGGAAAGTAGATTTACTCCCTTTGTTACTAGCAACACACAATAATCGAGTGTATTTATAAACTTGTGGCAGGGTAACCATCATGTTTTTTTTTGCCATATCATTACATAAGTTTATACACATCACAACACGGGCAACAGTTGGGACTTGGGACAGCTCAACAATTACAATCACTCTACACACGTACACACCCACAAGCGCGACACGATGTGGAGAGGCGAACACAGTCACATACCCATCACAGGACATAGAGGCTACAGTGCCATGACACGCACACACACAAGGAGCAGTATAAGCAGCAAGCACACAGTAGGAATAATATCATAAATACCTTCTCATCAGAAAGTCTTCATCATCAACTCAATCAATCTTCTTTGTCTTGAGAAGATCATTAGACGATGATTTTCTTAATGCGTCCTTCAGCCTTAATATCGACTTGAAGCTTCTCGGCGAGAATATCCATTTCTTGGAGATTAGGAAGGGCACCCTTATCTACATTAATTGTTTTCAATGTTCCCACATCAATCTTGAGCTTCTTCAGATGACGAAAACCATCTAAAGAGAATGAAAGCTGCTCTTCCTTGTACGAGTCAGAATACAAGGCAAGGGTGGTAAGAGATGGCAGGTCAGCCAGCTTTCTAATGAATCCCCGAGAGACTTTTGTTTCCTTCAGCGAAAGCATTCTGAGATTAGGAAGGCATGAGTCCATATCATTCAGCTCAGATGACAATTTCAGCTCCCCTTGTAGCACCAAGAACTTGAGGCGGCGGAGTGAGATGGTGATGAACACACTTGACGGAATAATGTCTCCATGTAACATCAGAGTCCTAAGATTCTCCAGCTTTCTGAGAGCAGCAGATAAAGCGTCCACATTGTCAGTTGAGATTTTCCAAACAAACAAGTTCTCGAGATGGATCATCTTTCCAAGCGTCTCGGCCAAACTCTGCTCAAAATCATCAAGCTCTATGGAGTCGAGTGTCTGTAGATGCTTCAAATTGCCAATGTGCTTAGGTAATTTGAGGGCAAAACCAAAGACATGCCTTAGTGTCTTAATCATCCAGAAGGCCGGTGGGAGCGTCCGAACACTAGTTTCCCTGACATCTAGTGTTTGAAGGCCTGTTAGCCTTCCAATGGACTGTGGGATGATCTTCAATGAACATGATGTAATTCCAAGGTACTGCAGGTGCACAACACTGCCTATTTCATCTGGCAACTTCTCACCGATCTCGATGCCTTGAAGATTGATGACACGGAGGAACTCAGATCCACGTAATAGTCCTCGTATGTGAGATCTGATGTCTTTCATCTTCTTAGAGATTGCCCTCTGTTGAGGTGACCACCGTAGACAAGCTTGTTTCTCCTTGAGCTTGTGCTCATGATCTTCTTTAGAGATTGCCCTGTGTTGAGGTGACCACCATAGACAAGCTTGTTTCTCCTTGAGCTTGTGCTCATGATCTTCTTTAGAGATTGCCCTGTGTTGAGGTGACCACCATAGAAAAGCTTGTTTCTCCTTGAGCTTGTGCTCATGATCTTCTTTAGGCTCTTGCTCAAATTCAGAGAAGATGGATCGTAGCTTTGGCAATGGACTGGCCAGGACAGCATATTTGTCCGTGTAATTCTGTAGAGAGAGGCGACGAGCGCTTGTCGAAGTGGGGATATCGTCGCCGCTATGGACCTCCAGGAAACTTGCCTCATGTGCTTCAGACACCAAAAAGTCATGGACTTTGTTTTGGATGGCGATGAACCTACTCCCAGCACTAGATTGATCCTCCATGTACACAGGGTTTATTAGATTCCTAGCAATCAACTCATTCAAGTAGATGTAGCCCACCTTCTCCATTGTCTTCCCAGGTGTTGATATCAGGAATCCCTCTGCCATCCACATGTTCACCAAGCTGCGTTCCTCAATTGTGGTGTTGGCTGGCAATGCAGCAAAGTAGAGGAAGCAACATTTCAGCTCATGTGGAAGATCATCGAAGCACAGGGACAATATACTGTCGAGCTGCCTTGATTTCTTGGACTTAAGGTAGTCAAATACCTTTTCCCACTCCTCCGGGTACTGCTTGGTTTGCACAAGACCTGACAGAAGAACAACGGCCAGTGGTAACCCTTCAGTGATTTTGTAAATGTCTTGGCGGTACTTTAGGTAGTCTTGTACTAGTCTCTTCAGTTTCAATAAAATTGGGTCTTGGGCATCGTATTGTAGTCCTTTAGGTACTAGTCTCTTGCGGAACAATTTTATGGTACCATATTCTCCAAGATTTTTTAACTCAATGGGGACATGAGGAAAGCTGCTAGGTGGCTCTTCTGGTTTTAGTTGCGTGATACGCACTATTCTACTACCGTCAGCACCCACTGGGAGGGTACTCAGAATGTTCTTCCATTCAGTGCTGCTTACTTCACCATCTATAACCAGCAAGTACTTCTTATCTGTTAATTTGTCCTTCAACATTTCGACGACCCTGCTTCTAGGGCAATTCTGGTTGTCTTCTGTTAGTTGCTGAACAATTTGTTGTAGGATGTTGGTAGCAGTTAAATAAGGTGCAAAACACTCCATAGCTTCAACTTGGAAACGATTCTTCTTAACCATTTCTTTGTATATGTCTCTCACAAGAGTTGTCTTGCCGATACCACTTTTTCCATACACGGAGACCACGACTGGATAATCTTTGTTCTGCAGTGCTCGTTTAGTTGTAGTAAGGGCTTCCTCCAGTCTTTGGTGCTCCTCCTCGTACATGTCCAGATGCTCCTGCTCTAAATCGTCCCTGTAGTTCAATCATTATATTATTAGTAGTATTTAATTTAAGTATCCCCAAATTTGAAAAGTAAGTTTACGACGATATACACGTAATGCCTAATGTACTCTTTCTATCAACCATCAATATTCAAGTGTGAACCTAGATCTTTGGTTGTCATTCCAAATAGCTAGTGCATAGTCGCCATGTTGTGTACATCAAGTGTCTTCTTTGTGGGAAAATTTTGAAGGAACAGAGCAATTAGGGATCAACCGTGCCTATAATTATAAGTATTTAGGTATAATTCCTGGCCTAATCATAAGCATTCATACAATACTAATCATCAACCCATGCAGCTATACAGGCTACTAATTTTAAAAACAATGTTTTCACCATTTATTGTAAATTCAAAAGTTAAATTTAAATTTATCATAGCATGGCCAATGGGAGGAAAATAAAATACACAATTCACTATCTGGAAGAGGGGGATAAGAAATATGAAATATATGCAGATATTACAAAACATGTGTATGAGTACTGTCAGGAACTCTTTGGGAGTGTACGACTTTGACAACGAAATGCTCACTGAAACTTTTTCAGAGCAGAAACAAAATTTGTCATCAACGAAAGGAAAACTAACACTGCACCTAGACAGATGGGTTCCCTGTTTGCTTTTACAAGAAATTCTGGGGTCTAGTTAAAAACCTCTTAAGGGATATGCTTGATGATTTTCATGCAGCAGAAGACTTCACCTCAACAGATTGAATTATGGCATGCAGACTCTAATTCGTAAAGTTAAGGGATCCACTAGCATGCAACAGTTCAGACCTATTTGTTTGCTCAATTATTAAAATTTATAACTCATAGATGGACACCATTTGCCTACAAGATTATCAGCAAATCCCAAACAACCTTCATAAAAGGGAGATTCATCTTAAAGGGAGTTGTGCTACATGAAATTCTTGATGAGCTCAGGGTGAAAAAACATCAAGGCGCTATTTTTAAGCTTGATTTTGGGAAGGCCTATGACATAGCTAATTGGGAGTTTGTAAACGAAGTACTCCAAAGAAAGGGCTTATATCAGGCTCACTGGGTAATGCAGACTGTTGAGAGGGGATAATATTAATGTTTATGTGATTGGGGAGCAAGATTACTACTTCAAAATCTGTGAAGACGTGAGACAAGGAGACCCTCTATCTCAGCAAGCCATCTCACACAGTGAGTCATCATTAAAAACTGAGCCACTGTCAGCAAGCCACCACACACAATGAGTCATTGAACTTTTTAAAAAATGTTAAACATAAAATCGTTTTCCTTCCTCTCTTTCTTCTCTCTTCATCCATGCTCCTCTCCAGCGGTATATAATTTGCTAACTGAACGCTGATCAAGATGCCACATAAGTACTACTTGCCACATAAGCAGCCAACGTAGTAAATAATCAGCTTTGTAGTAGAGGGTACTACCTGGGCTTTGGAGGAAGTAGAGGGGGGTGAATTGGATATTTTTCTTAAATTTTATAAAATTATCTCCAAAGTTACATATGTTCCTTTTCTGCGAGGAAGTTACATATATTCCGATGTATGCTTTTTCAGAAATTTGAATACCACTATATAAATATTCCCATACCAAAAGAATATGTGGAAATCATTCCGTAGTTATATATATTTGACTAGTAAAACTTTATAATTCCAAATTTAAACATATGTGTCAATTGATATGACAATTTTTATTTTGATATTTTTTATCTCATACTTGAGTGTCATACAATGGAAAAATTTTTTCCATGCAGCCCTGTTTCAATCTAATTATCTAATATATGACAACATATCTAAAATTCTTCATGGAAATTACTATCATTTCATCCTGGAGCATCTGGATATGCAGAAATGACAAATGGTCGTGCTCAGAAGCGCTGCGCGGCAGCGTTCGGCTTCCGCGATGGGCTTTTTTTTGCTGTTTATTTTTTTGTTTTTTTCTGTTTTTTATTTTCTTTTTTGTTTTTTCGTTTTCCTTTCTATTGTCTGTGATGGGTTAACATGTTTTTTATTTTTAATTTTTTTAAAATTAATTATGCCAAATAAACCAACTTAGTTACAGTAAAAAAACAGCTAGCTACACTAAAAAAGCCATAAGTCACCGCCATTCTGAACACCCTCAAAGTCTTCAAAGGGGTTGCTCCCTCATTTGATAATTGCAAAAGAATCTTCAAGCATAAGTTTCCTAAGCAAAGCACAAATGCTTCCTAGACATTGTTCATTGGCTAGATAAACTTCAAAAGTGTTTCCAGCCTTTTGTTTTTGGCTTTGCTTTTGTACATTTTTGTAACATTATTTATTTTAATATATACACAGTAGTTCACTTCCCTATTGTTTTCTTTAAAAAAAGCTTATCTACCGAGCCCTACAGGCTAATATATTATTTTTTATCCATAGTAAAACACAGACATTCAATTAGTATATACAAAGAAAGATAATTAGGCAACCTATATATGTAAGCATATAAAAGTGGTATAACCTAATTTCCTCTACTAAGTACACTCTTCATTCTTTTAACTTGATGTTTTTGATTTTTCATGGTGTCCGAGATGCAACTTTGACTGTTATTTTTTTATAGTTCTATATTAAGATGTATTAATAAAAAATAATATTATTAAAATATTTTTAATGATAAATCTAATGATATAATTTTTATATAGCTAAGTTATATAGTTTTAAATTTATTAACAGTCAAATTTTAGAAAGTTTGAAAGTAAGAATTTTAATACATCGAGTAAAATAGAATGAATGGAGTACTCCCTTCGTCCAACTTTATAGGGTATATTTTTGTAACATCCCAAACTTTAGGGCATGCAAAAATGGGGGAAATTTTAAACTTTTTGAATGCATTTGGTATTTTTGGCTTTTATTGGAATTTCTTCAAGCAATTTGAAAATCAAAAGTACACAAAATATAAACAAGAAGAAGAAGTCGAATTGATCGTGGTCGATGCAACGCGGTTGAACCAACATGGTCGACAGAACGTGGTCAAAACTACATGATCGATGCAGCGTAGTCGAAGCTACGAGGTCAGCGAAAGCATAGTTGAAAGCCCCTCTCAGTGCACCTCTTCCCCTCTCCCTCGCGTTGCCACAAGGCCAACTGCAGAAGTCGTCATCCACCTCGCGCGCATGCAAGCACCAGCTCTGCCATGGTCGTGGTCGAGCTGCACCCAGTTTTCGACAACCACGCCCGTGGATTTCCTCTGTTGCTACCAAACCACTGCCAACCGTCACCTCAAACATGATGTGCAACTCCCCCTTGTCCCCCATCTTCGCCTCACACTCTATGGCGGGCTTCAGCCACTCCACCTCTACCTATTTGCGCCTATAAACCCCCTCCCCCCGACCGTATCATCTTTTCCTCAACTCGTCTCTCGGTTCTTTACGTGGTCCTTGAGCACTCCACCTCTGGACGACGAGAGAACCGAAGTCATACGTGACTTCGGCGAGCATGCTGCCGTGCAACATCTTCTTGGGTGAGCTTCCCTCCTCCCAAAACTCCATCACAGTGTCCCTTCCTCTCCCTTGAGCACCCTTCTTACTCGTTTGACTCTCTATGGAGCGCATCGCTCGGAGGAGCATTTGGCTAGAACTTCCTTTTCATCCCCGACTGAAGTGATGCCATAAGACCTCGCCGATGAGCCATATCTCCTCTTCCTTTCACCCGTAGCTCGGTATGCATGTGTGAAAGCTCATGCATACTCCTTTTCTTGAAGCTACACCGTTGCAGGAAGAACTATCATCAAAGCGGACCCCTTTGCCGCCGATGAGACCTCCGACGCCAGCCTTTTTCCATGAGCCATCATCATCTTAGGTGAGCTCCTCCCCCCTCCTAAAGCAATCGAAGTTGAACCGACAATAAAAGTAACCATAGTCGAAAAGAGAACTAAAGTAGTCGAACTTATAAAAGTAAACACAGTCAGAGAAAGAACTAAAGTAGTTGAACCCGTAAAAAGGAACCATAGCAGTCGAACATGAGAACAGAACCAGAGTAGCCGAAGCCGAAATCTTCGACCGTTGTCGTGGTTGTGATCTTCGACCGGTGCTGTGTTCGTGATCTTCGACCGCCTACGTGGTCGTGATCTTCGATCGTTGTCATGGTTGTAATCCCCGATCGCTCATGTAGCCGTAACCTTCGACAACAGTAGTCGTAGAAATTTTTGTAGCTTCCGAATAGCGACCATAATCCTAAAAATAACTATAGCTTCTGAGTAGTTCCAATAGTTGATAGCCGTAAATGGTCGAATAGTCATAAGAATCAGTGTGGTCGTAAGACCAGTGTGTTCATAAGTGCCAGTATGGTCATAAGTGCTAGTGTGGTCGTAAACCCCAGTTGTTGATAGTGATAGTCGTGGTCGTAAACTCCAGCTGTCGATAGCAATAGTGGTCGTAAGCCCTAGTGGTCGATAGCTGTAGTGATCATAAGTTCCAGTTGTTGATTTCCATCAGTGGTTGTATGGTCGTAAACCATAGAATCAAGTCAGTAGTCGGTAATCAAAATGAATAGTACCGGACGATGAGTCGAAGAGAACGATGACCGGTTATGCGTCTGAGAAATCGGTCATAAGATATAGTGACTTGGTCGTAAGTGCATTAGATCAATCATAAGCCACAAGAACGTGGTTTGTAGACATATGATGTAGTACCCAGCCGACGCTCGAAGGACCTTCTGGTTGAGGACCGAAAATACCGGTTCTATACGAGTGGTATGACCGAAGCTGCGAACCATTGAGGACCCGTGTAGTCGAGCCACCGTGGTCAATCGCTGCTACTTGGTAGTCGGAACACCCGAGCACTACAGCAGTCGGAGGACATTAGTAGTCGAAAGGGAGCTTTGTACTCACCAAGAAGGGATAACTTGCATAAAGCTAAACTCGAACACTCGCAACTTTTGCGGTCAAACTTCGAATTTAGTAATCTTTATTTATAAATTCTTTTAAAAATTATGATCTAGTGGAATGTACAAAAATATTTCGATCTAGTATTTATTTATTTGGCTCTTATTGGTTTTCATCTGGATTTATTGGATAGACGACCCCGCGGCAAACAATGCTAAGAATGCCTCAAAACATTCTCTAAGCAACAAGAGCAAGGCAAGCACCCCCTTTCACCATGTTGATCCCAATATTTAAATTATTGTATATTGGCTATAAGATAATCAACTTTCGTCACACACCCAAGGAAGTGTGAAGTTGCCGACAGTATAAATTAATTATCTTGTGTGGGGAAAGCTGTACAAACTCTACAGCGTGTCAAAAACTATTTAAATAGCCATGCTTGCGGTCATGAGCAAGCTTGGATGTGGCTACAAAGGGTATAGTTTTCATGTTCAAAAATGTTTCATTGAACATATGGGATGGCATGTACACGTGTTCCGTGTGCTATGCCCATGGGTGGGATTTGTGCGTTGTTCCCAGCCAAGGAGGGCTGCGAACGAATATGCTCACAACCAAGGTTGGCTGTGAATGGTTTTGATCTATTATTGATAATAATTTATACAAATATTATTTTATTACATGTCAAATGCTCTTTACAATTCCATTTGCAAATTATTACTTATTGCCAATCTGAAATATGCTTTATGCTAAAAATAACTTAGTATAGAGCCTCATTCCTTGACTACCATGCATATTGTAAAACTTTGCGATACACTACAAGTCTTGTTGAGTACACAATGTACTCAACCTTGCTTAAATTATTGTTGATCAGAGAATAAAGATTACATGCCCGACGATGCGTATTTCGTCCTAGACACTGGAGAATTTAATGAGGGTTCTTGCTAGGGTCTGACTCCAGTCAGTTGCCTGCGGGTTATGATGGTAAATCACTAGATACTTTTGTTATTAGACTTCCACTGTATTTTGTTCAAGACTCTGATGTTTATTTTGGCCAGTCGACCCTATGTGTACATACTCTTTTATGCCTCACTTATATGTCATCTTTGTTATAAGCTATTTATGTGCAATGTGTATGGATGTGATCCCAATACTATGAATGTGTACTAGCTACTGATCATGGGACTAGTATAGAACACATGCGGTAACCCCAGGTGGTCGAGCCACCACAATTGTTTGAATATCCTTGTCCATAAATATAGGGTGTATTTTATATTCCAAAGCAAAATTAGTGTGAGCTTTCCTCTATACTCCTAATAAATATATAGCTTTACTTTATGTTCTCTACATGCATACATTGAATATAGTTCTTAGAAATAATAATTAAGGGTGATGTTATTTTTAATATCTCCTTGGTTTATATGTTAAGAGAAAATACACCTTATATACTTGGATGGAGGATGTACATGGTAATGATTGTGGGAATATTTCTATTAGCAAATTAATCATAGCGCCCTAGCACAAATAAGTTGGAGAATGGAGAACAAGTACAGAGGGCCGTCAAATACAAGTAATGGCAAAGTTACTTTTATCCACTTACGACTTTATATTGGCATAGGTTATTGAAGTAGAAGCCTTCCATGTCTCCTCTGTCTTCTTATACACATCCTCCATCTTGTACCTGTCTTTGTTTAGAATGATTTCCTCGAGCCTTGAGTTGATGGCATTTATCTTTCGAGATAGGTTGCGTCGCATGTGTACTTGTGTCGTAAAGGTTGAAACATATCTCATACTTGGACGAGCCCACCAAGGATACCTTAAGAATATATTTGTACACAAAAATATTAGAGTAGATATTTGCAATTGGAATTTTAATGAGGTTTAAAATTCGTGCTTTTACACTATTGAGAGCATAAAAGCACTACTTAACATATTAATGCGGTAAATGCTAACGAGCACATTACCTATGAACCCACATGTTATATAATTGTTTGTCAAATATTTCTACCTTGGTGACGAATGATTTGCTCACGACAAAAATTGTGGCTTGTCACATTTCTAGCATAAATTATAGGTAGTGCTTATTTGGGCTTATATGCCCAGGCTTCTGGCTTTTGTTGCACTGTAGCGGCGAAAAATATACTGCAACTACTGTTAGCTTTTTCAGCATAATTAAATTTAATTTTTTTAAAAAAAATAAAAAAAATTATATTATCACAGAAAAGTCAAAAAAAAACCCCTAAAAAAGCCAAAAAAACCATGGACA
The DNA here is from genome assembly GCA_036346265.1 of Melocanna baccifera. Taxonomy (NCBI): domain Eukaryota; kingdom Viridiplantae; phylum Streptophyta; class Magnoliopsida; order Poales; family Poaceae; genus Melocanna; species Melocanna baccifera. Next base: position 14,907,607 of record CM070695.1, read on the forward strand.
AAAAACCCCAAAAAAGACAAAAGAAACTCATTTGAGCAGAGCTACTAGGATGATAGGCAACTAAAAAACGTTGACACATGGACACAAAAAATGCATAGAAATTGTGGCATACCAGTATACTACCCAATCTTGTCAATACTGTTTCGTTATTGATCAGCACGTATCGTACCGCCACCTAAACCAGTACAAAGTAAGCCTAACACCATACCAGCCCAAATATTGGCCAATATCGGTCATACCGACTCAATACCAACCATACCAGCTTTGATGCCAATCAAATACTGTCCGGCTCCGGTGGAATTGATAATATTATTTATTGAACTATATGATATATTTGATAGTGCTACTATGTATTTGAAATAATATTACAAGTAACATTTGGTGTGCATATACTTAAACAAATATATACTCGTATTATTATATTAAATCCAAAACGGTCCGTCGGTATATGCCGGTATAGGAACGTACCATTACAAGAACCAAACCGGTATGACCTCCGGTACGGTATTGACAACTTTGATACCACCTATTTCTTCCCCTACGCAGATTGCATGCATGCAAGCCATTTTTGTAGTTTCGGCCAGATTTTTCTCTGAGGGTAGTTTTGTTGTATGTGTTTTTTTGTCTTTTGCTTGTGGTGTTTAGATGGAGAATTTTTTTATTTGACCTATTTTTAATAATATTTGAAACTAATAAGTCCATTTTGCATCTCTGATCTTTAAAAAAGTCCACTTAACAATCTCAACTATAAAACCAGATATTTAACTCTAACTTACAAATCCGAGTCAATTTACACAGTAAAACAATTTTGGATAGAGGTTTTGTTGAGAGGGATCCAACTCATGGTGTTTTTTGCTGACACAAATCCAAATTAGACAAGAGAGGATGACAAAAAAGAAAGAGAATGTACAGTAACAGAGAACAAGTGAGAAAGAGGTCAAGATATGGATGCCAACATTCTAGAATTGGATCCTCATTAGCAAAACCCAATGATGTGGTTGTCAATACAGTGAAAACCACCTTAAGTGTGATCCACATGGTCAAAACCGTCATAGCGTGCAAATTAACCAGTTTTACAAATTTGGGGTGTTAAATACCGGTTTGTAGTTAAGGATGCCAAATGGATTTTTTAGAAAGTTTAGGGGGTAAAATGGACTTGTTCCTATTTTAAAAATAACCTCTCCCTAACTTTATTTCCAATTATGACCGTTTTGGCCACGGAAGCACCAGTGGCATGGTAGAAGCACATTGCCATGCCAGTGCCCTTGGCGTGGTAGAAGCTACCACATAAACCCACCTGAGGCCACATGGAGAGCTGGTGTGGCGGTGGTCGGCCTCTGCTACACCGTGACTCTTGGCATGGCTATTGCCACACCAACTCACTTGACATGGCAGTGGCCAATACAGAGGTGGGCCCAAGCCAAGCCAGCTGACTCCTTCCTCACAACTCCCTCCCTATTTCTCTCTCCTCCTTGCCACCTGTCTCTACCACCGCTGAAAAACCTCCCAAGAACATCAAAATCCCCCCTTTTGAAGCCCATAAACTCATGGGGATCATCCTACAAGGTAACATGGCCTCTTTTCTCTTCATTTTATGGTTAAGTTTGGTGGAGTTAGGGTTTTGGCTGAGCAAAACATTGGTGCCATATCGGTTGCAATTGTTGTACTTCGGAGTAAATTGGATAGCATTAGTAGGTCATAGATGTCAAATGTGTGCATTTCTTCTATTATTGATTTGATTTCTAGCAATTTGTACATGGAATATGCGGTTAGTAAATTGTAACATCAACATTTGGGAATATTTATTTGAATTATTTGCACATGCTTTGGTTGTTGAAATGTGTTGCCATGTTGTATATCCATTCAGCATTCGAACTATGTGTTGGTAGTAGTACATGAAATGTTTGTTCATTGTATGTCGGAGAGCATTAGTGTTGTATGTAATGCTTATTACTATTTTTAACAGTTGTATGCACGATTTTCACGATTACTATTTGCGCATTGCTAGTAGGCATGGGAGGTGCAAGGTATGACTTAGATTATTGATGATGTAATGTCTGAGTACACTAAATGTTTAACATTGCATGTAGATGATGTCATTTTAGCACTGGTCACGGTAAAAAATAAATGGTAGGATCATTTAGTTGTATGGAAACATGGTAAAAGCATTAATATGTTGGTTTGTTTTGATTGTTGGATATAGATGGATAGAGTTGTCCATGTTTTTACTGGTGGGACGGTTAGCCAAAGGGGAAGTGGTGTCAAGTTTGTGGGCATGGAAGAGTAAGTACTTGAGTTTTTACCAGTGGGACGGTTAGCCAAAAGGCTATTTCTTTCTGAGGGCAAGTATACCGAGGAGATTTTTCAATGGGCTAGCATGACTCATTGCAACCCATCCACTACTCTCATTGACACCTGGTCTAAACTCTTCATGAGTTATAGGTCCTCCATGTTCGATCCCACTGACTACCGCAGCATCACTGACACACTACAATACTTAACTCTCACACGGCCGAACATCGCATATGCCCTGCAACAATCTTTTCTCTATATGCATCATTATCCTCATGTTCTGCATCTTAACCTTGTGAAGTGCATTCTTCGATATGTCAAGGGCACACTTCACTTCATTCTTTAGCTTCACTGGGCTTCCCTAACCACTCTGATGGCATACTCTGATGCTGACTAGACCGACTTCCTAGACACTTAGTGATCCACTTTTGGCTACTACATCTACCTTGGTGACAATATTGTGTCCGAATCATCCAAAAGCAAGTTACAGTGTCCCATTCCATTGCAGAGGATGAATACAGGGCCATCGCTCATGCTATGGCGAACTGCTATTGGTTGCACCAACTAATGTAAGAGCTGCATTACCTGTGTTGGGAGCGAAGAATGAGTGTGTGTGGACTCTGCATGAGCAACATGTGAGGTAGGCCGTGTGCAGAACGCATGCAGCTGGCTGGGTTGCGGAGCAAGAAAGAGAGTCTAAGTCGTGGCCAACTCCAACTACGTGGGAAGCACATGTGTGTGGGAAAGAGATCGAGTCTGGAGGGAAGCTAAGCCAGGATTGGAGTTGGGTGCCAAGAAGGAATCCAGAATCCATGCAAGAGGTAGGATGAGACAGAATCCGAGCCAGGAGAAGGTTTCCATGTTGGATTTTTTTTGTCCAAATCACACATTAGTTTATATAGTGTTTCAGTAGTTTCCTTTTATATCTGAGTCTATTTATTTCCTTAGAAGTCATTTTCTTCTCAATATGCATGTACTGTTACATGACACCATTATGAGAACATAACTTTAAGAGTTCAAGTTGAATATTTATAGGTTTAGTTTAGTTTGATTTGTCTTTGTGCCAAGGGACATGCGTGCGTAGATATAACCAGGCTTAATCCCCTTTTGTATCTTAGGTTATGATTATGCATTGAGGAATAAACAGAAAATGCTAAGATGGTTTTGGTGGCCATGGTACGTGTGAGTGCATGAGATTTTCCCATCTGGAGTTTGTGTTGATTTATCACATAAGAAAAAAAAGAAGGATTTCACTGCTTTTTATACCATGAAGATTGGGCCATCCTTGCACATCTACTAGCCCACTAGTTGATCCGTATCAAAAAGTCTCCCGGTGCCACTATTTACCGATTTCATTTCTAGTCTATGCGTTCGCTCACCTACTGCACTGATTGAGGGGGTTGTTAGCAGAAACACATCATTGGTGCTGATCTTGCTAATCCCTTGCTAATCTATGGATATCGCTGACCAATTGTATTCTTGATTTGTTTTGATTTGATTATTACTTACCATGCACAGTAGGAGCTGTTATAATATATATATTCAATCGAATGCGATCACCTTGATTATGTTGCGTTTACTCTCTCTCGCTCTCTTGTTTCGCACCACTAACCACCATTAACAATGAGCTCCCATCGCCGCCGACGCTGCTGTCTCTATTTGCTTGTGTTCTTGATCTTACTTATGGTGATTAGTTCTTTTCATGCTCTTCTTAATCTTGCTATGATCAATGATGTGTAAGAGGCACTAGTAGATCCTTGGGATCAATCTTTTTTCATCTAGATCACTCCTACAACAAGAATCAAGATCTTGTCCGGTTCTTGTCTTTCTTGATGAAGATTTGATTCTGTGATTGTGCCCTTTCTATCTCAAACATAAGATTAGATTACCTTACTAGGACATATATATGAGAGATGATCTAGAAGTTCTCATAACTTAGATCCTCACGAGCGAGAAGTAATTTGCAGTTTAGGTTTTGGTGTGTTCTTGTGGCCTAGGCCGAGATTTTTTCAATTGGACAGAATCAAGTCCAAGAACCTTATGTTCCTTGATTTGATTTGGTTCCTGACACCCTTCCAAAGGTCTATACCAATTTAGGTAGCATTTGGACAAGGTTTGATCAAGATCCACAAATTTAGGCTTTTGTCCTGAGTGGTTTGTTCTTGGAATTAGGGGAGCGGTCATACTGGCCTCCCTTTGGATGGTAGTACCATTTGGGCAGTGGTCATACTAGCCTCTCTTTGGTGGTAGTACCGATCTAGCAACTAAAACTATGTTGTTGCATCTTTTGGTCCCAGAAATATGTAAGTTTTATGTAGGAGGTGTAATCTAAACTTGATGACTCTCATAATTATTTGAGTGAATATTTTGAATACTTTGGGAAAAGAAAATGCTTTTGCAATCATTCACCCCCCTCTTACCAACATTAGTCCAACAAGTTGATTTAGGCATTGTGAGGCGGTCTGACTGGCGTTGGGGCGTAGTTAGACTAGCCCTAGGCCGTTTAACCGGCTAGTGTGTGGTGGTTGAAATTTAATAGAGCTAAAGGTTTGAGAGGTGAGAGGGGGCAGTCTGACTGGCGATCAAGGCCTACATTGCCAATTCACTAGAATTACATAGGTTAGATTCGACTATTCAAAACTACTTATCTAGCTCTCATAATGCTTAAGCCTACCAAAATGTCTTTCTTTTTTAGAGTGGAATTTATCATAAACACCCAAGGCCGCATGGAGCATGTGGGCTTTCTCATTGAATGTGGACATGTGTACATACTCCTAAAATTAGTGAACATCAACGCCGATTCTGGGAATTGAACATTGGTGGACTAGGTGTACACCCACACACCTAGTCATCTGGCCACAGACCAACTTCCAAAATGTTTTTCTTTCATGCTAAGCTCAAAACTAGTTTCAGCAATAAAAAAATTAAAACCCCAATCTACAACCACTACCACAAAAGAGGCTATACTGGAAGACTATATCACAGATGGTTCATACAGAACTTTCTATGATATAATTATCACAGACGGTTCATACGAATAACCGTTTGTGTTATTTTTACAGACAGTTATTCATACGAACCATCTATGACAATATAAGAAATCACATACAGTTTCTATTAATAACCTTTTGTGATAATTCACAGACAGTTATTTATACAAACCATCTATAAAAGTGGCAGATATCACAGACGGTTTTTATAAATAACTGTCTATGCTAGTTCATAGACGATTATTAATACAAACCGTCTATGATAGTTTCATGTCATAGGCGGTTTGTGGTTGGAACTGTCTAAGATACGTCACATTATTATATATAACCAGCGTGGTCTCGACAGATTTATTTTCATTGCGCTACATTGAAGGAGGTGGATGGCTTTAGGGAGTTTGGTGAAAACATACCACTTGTAGATCGATTTGTTCTTGATGATTACATGTTAGTATTTTGCTTCTAATAACTTATATGCCTTGTAATAGAGAGAGAGAGAGAGATAATAGCTAGGTTTTTAGATCTAGTTACGTACCTAGGTTTAGAGTGAGATGTTAGTTTGCTCTAATTTAAGAATGAGTTAGTACTCCTAGTTTACTTCAATATATTCTTGCTTCATGAATACGTGACTAGCTACTTAATTTAGATATGGATAATTTATTATAAGGTGAATGATAATTATGTGTGTAAGTAGCTAGACTGGTTAGCTATAGTAGCATTAATAATCTAATTTGATAGTAGCTAATTGTTTCATGTGCAGCGTAGATGGACAGAAATTGCATGTACATTGAGAACCGTATGAGTGAGGAGTACATTAATGGCATGTCAGCTTTTAGAAGAGCGGCCCCAAGCAAGATATGTTGAAGAAGGGGATAGAATATATATATATATATATATATATATATATATATATATATATATATATATATATATTGTCAACGCATTGATTGTGATAATCTGAAGATGTTTACCAACTCAGCGCAGATTGAAGCTCACTTGATTCGAAGAGGTTTCAAAAAGGAATATACATATTGGACCAGTCACGATGAAGAGAAGATTATACGGAAGGTAGTTATAATATCGTCTAGGGAGACAACGATACGCTGGTTGTGAACTATGCTTTCGATGAGGATAGGTCGCTAAGACGAATGATCCAGAGGTTTGTTAACCTGTCAATAATTATTTCATAATTATCAATTTATATTTATATATATATGCTAATGACTTAACACTACTGGCGACAACGTGTGAAATTTGACGAAAGTGCAATCAATCTTGATAAACTCGTCGAAATTTGAGGAAAGCTCTCTCAATTCTTGATAGCGGACATCATAAACAACAATGGAGAGTTCTACTCTGGTGATGATAATTAAATGTTGAAACATTGCATACAATTGTAATTACTCAATTGTGTTTAATTAAACAATTTCATTCAATTGTAATTTATTCAGTTGTTTAATTCATTTTTAAGATCTCTGTAATGATTGTCATGTACTACATATGTGATCTGTTTGTGTTGTTTACTTCATTTATGAAATCTGTATGATGATCATCCTGTGCTATATATTTGTCAAATTTTTTGTTTACCTCAGAGAGCATGGCTAGCATTTCCTGAGGCTAGCCGAAAAACAGAAAATTATATAATTTTTCAAATAGCTATCACAAATGATTTGGAAAACCAAACTGTATATGATATCGACATATCACAGATGGTTTTGGAAAATAATTGTCTGTGATGTATATATATCATAGACGGTTTTTAAAATAACCTGTTTGTGATATTTCTCCTATCACAGAAAAAAACGTCTGTGATATGTCATCTATCACAGACAGTTAATATAAAAATCGTCTGTGATACTGATATATCACAGACGGTTGTGTTGAAAAACCGTCTATGTTTTAACCTATCACAGACGGTTTGAGAGTCATCTGTGATAACCACCTATTATCACTGATACATAAATTCAGATAGTTCAGAAACTATTTGTGATGATGGTTTTGAACCATCTGTAATAACCCCTTTTGTAGTAGTGAAACCCCCTCCCCCCCTCCCAATGGCTCAACTATCGTGACTACCCTGTTCTTTTAGGGTATGTTTTGTTGGATGCCACAGTTTGGGACACCGAGTTACGGCAAAGTTTGGCAGGCCTCACTTCTTGTAACGACTAAATTGGTCGCCACAAGCTAGCCATATCATTGCAAAAAAAATAATGTGTCTAGTATGGGAAGTATGGCAGGATGCTAGCAATTTGTGATGCTTTGTAGAGGCTCTAGGGCCACACGGCTCGCAAACATGCACTTTGGCACTAACAGCCTCCACATGTGTAAATCAAAGTGACTTAACTTTGGCATGGAAATGAACCAAACAATGCAACCCTGACTTCGTCCTCTCGGTGTTGCAAAAAGAAAACCAAACAGACCATGCTTTCTGCTGCATGCATAGATGGAAATGATCGAGAGCGTCCACAATAATAACTTTAAATATAGGCACATCACAACAGCACAAAATCAGCCTAAAAATTGCGCTGTCCAGCGTTATGGCTAAGAACCAAAGGGTTGCTTTTAAAATAGAAAAGGAAATCAAAATTTACCCTAACTTTGGCACGGCATTGAACCAAATTAAACAACAACCCGGGCGTACGTCACTAGCTGAGTCCTCTCTCGCTGCTGGGAAATAAAATCGAACTGGCCACGTTTTGTGCTGTATTTACCTGGACATATCCACGTGGAGATAGAAATGATCGAGGGCGTCCTCGGCGTCGAAGACCGCGTCCCGCGTCTGGAGCAGCCACACCCTGGTGATATCGTCGGAGACGGCGCGGCGCTTGGCGTCGGCCTCGCGGAGGAAGGCCTGCAGCCACATGAGCTTGTCCCGTAGCCTCAGGATGTCATCGTTCACCGCCACCAGCGCCCGGGCCTCGCTCACCACCAAGTCGTGGAGCCTCCCCACCAGCGGCCCGATGAGCGCCTCCGCCATCTCTCTCTCGTTCCGCGCGCGTTTTTTTCTTTTCTTTTGAAAGCTTATGACCACCGTGTGTGTATATATAGTGACATGAATGTGCGGGACCTAGCTTTCGCTTTGAGTCGCTGCTCAGGGAAGGATTGGTTCCTCGTTCCTCTGCTAACTAGACGTAAAAGAAAGGGTTAAGCTGATCTGTTTCTTGTTCCTGTGTCGGTGCTTTCCGTCGACGCACATGCACCGCGTCCTGCGTAAGTAAGGATTTGGATCCTTTCATTACTTGATGCATGGGTGCACGGGTCACATCACTTGCTGGTTGTGGAGATGCTAACCTTGCAGGCTACAATGTAGTATGTGATTTTGTAACACTACTACAAAAAGTCTAATACTAAATGTCATATTACAGACGATTTTTTAAAACCGTCAGTATTAAATACTATTATAGATACATTTAGTTTAGAGATCATCTATGTTGCTGTCAGCACTAAAAACCGTCTGTGAAAATATAATATCACATACGGTTCATGGTAAAAACCGTATATGAAGTATCATAGACAGTTTTTACTATGAATCATCTGTGATATTACGAAATATCACAGATGACTTTTTCTTTGAACGTCTGTGAAGTATCACAGATGATTTATATTACAAACCGTCTGTGATAATTTCACTATATTAATTGTGTGTAAGTCGCCTAACTGTTAGACGACATATAGTTAAAATTGTAAAAAAAAAAGTAGGTATAATACTGTAATTCAAAATTCAAAATTAATTATTTTAAAAAATTCTCAAACTTCACCTTGCTTTCATCTGGACTGACTATTATAACAGCTCTATTTCCACAATTCAACACTACTTGGTGTTTCTTAAGTTAATCTATTCCCATAATTACATCCAAAAATTGGATATCTAACACGATAAAATCAACGAGAAATTCCACTCCTTGAATTGCTATCTTAACTTCAGAACATCCTTGGTTCATAATCAACTCAGAGCCCAGGGATTGAAACAAAATAACAGATCTAAGAACAACAGTTTTCAACTGTTGCTTAATAGCAAAACTTTGATAAACAAATGAATATGAAGCACCAAAATCAAACAAAATGGTAGCGGGACTGAATTTACTACAAACTTATCCATCACAACATCTGGTGTTGCTTGAGCCTCTTCTATGGTGATATGGTTCACTTGTTCTCGGACAACAGATTGCGGCACTCAATTATCTTGGCTTGAAACTTGGGGCGCTCCACAAACTAATCCTGAAGTATGGGCTCTATCTGGTGTAGCTCCTAAATTGAAGCGGACTGATGTCAGGGCTTACTTTTGTGGAACTTGTTGGCATAGTGACCTGTTTCATGGCACTTAAAACAAGTGATTGCAGCTGTGGGATTGGCATTCCTCTATGATTGGTTACTAGCACCGATAGGGCGTGGTCTCGACATATTATAACAAGGTACCAGTGCTGGAGTCCTTAACTCTGACTGTTGAGGTACACGTGCTGGTTAATAAGTGTTGAAACGAGCTCTCTGGGACAGATGCATTTGAGCTCCTTCCTGCATCATCCTACTCTTACGAGACTCCTCTAACTCACAAGACTCACTTCAATGAGTATTGCTTTATCCACCATATTATGAAAACTGGTATAATTGTTACTCACAACTTAAACTTTTAAACCATGATTTAATCCTCTCTTGAAACGCTTCTAACATGCATCATCTATGGCAACATCCTCAGGTGCATAACGAGCTAATCAAGTAAACTTGTTGAGATACTCACTCACTGACATATTCTTTTGTTGCAGCTATTGAAACTCCTCTTTCTTCATTTCGATCACCCCATCTAAGATATGGGTATGACAAAATGCTGATGTGAACTCAGCCCAAGCAATGTTATCTTGGTCCTTGTGAGCGACACAATAGTTCTCTTACCACTCTGCGGTGGCTCCTTCCAATTGGTGGGCGGCATACAGAACCATTCTCGGTCTATGCATTGGGAGAGATTTAGTTTTTTCTCTATAGAACAAAGCCAACCATCTGCTTCCAAAGGTTCAAAAGATTGGGAATATGTAGACGATCTTGTCTTCATAAATTCTGCAAACTTTGACTACTGCCGTATTGGCTAAGATGCAACTACTTCCTGATTATGTCGATTCATCACTGCATTCATGTTCTGTATCATGGTATTCGTCAACTAGGTCTGGGTTGCTATAAATTGACTTAGAATTGGATCCAGTCCCACTAGGTTTGCTTGCGGTCGTTGAGTTGCTAGATCCACGGTGCTGCTTCCTGGGTCTTGGTTCATCTGACTATGACTTGTTGAGTTCTAGGTGTCAATCATTTCTTAACTGTTTTGATGGGTGACAACTGCTGAACTGGTGGCGATATCTCTCTTGCTTTGACTGGAATGAAGCACCGAAGATACTCCTGACGGTTGCCCATTATGTGTCACCTCTCCTCTAGACTGGGTAGCGTAGGCGAAGGTATAGGTACTGACGCCTATGGTAGTGGTCCCTCCATAGCTTCCTTTTGCTCTGCTACACTAGGAGTAGTTGTGCATTGCTCTTCAAACTTCTGGATAAGTTTGGACAGACTGAGCATGTACAGCTTGTGAAGGCATCAAATAGCTTTATGCGTAGCTCCTTGCACGGACAAGTCTTCACGAGCACTGGTTGCTACAAGCCATGGTAGAGGACTTGGCTACCAATCCTTGTAGTGAAGTACAATCTGGTGATGAATCCAATGCATTGGCCCTTTGCCGTATCATCCTTGGTGAAATAAATAGACTGCCTCTTTGATCGAAAGCTCCGCAACAAAACTCAGAGAAATCCAGGCCATCCTTTGCTTTGGTTGTGAGAAACTTGAGACATCTAAAGCATTACAAAGGAGAACAAGTCAAATTAAGGAATTAGAAACCAATTTTAGAAAAAGGCAAAGAGCGAGAATCTTAAGAATAGGGAAATAATAGAGAAATTACTAAATATCCAATTTAGTTAGTTTGATTTAGAAAATAGATTATGAAAATTTTGCTAAGTCGACCAATCTAAGTAGGGCTTCGTCCTAAAGTCGATATGGCTCTGATACCACCTCTGTCGAGACCCGAATATGCAAATTCAGACTCTCTGATTATACTACACTAGTCCATGATCACGCTAGTGCTCACAATAGAAATATAGATGAAATATCGATCATATTCATGATTAATGAAGAAAAGACTTAAATATTATTAATTATCAGAGTTGCAACCTTATGGCCAAGTTTACGCTTTAACAACCGAAAGGTTTAACAAAACTAGCAGCAGAAACACAACGAAATGAAGTGGCCATTTGACATGCTCACAAGCAACCAACTGGGAAGTAAGACCCTAATCCGAAAAGTCATTGAAGTATCCTCCTTCAAGTACTTCCTAGTGATATGGTTTCTTCTCTTTAACTGAGAAAATATGGATATAGCTGTGAATACATAGAGTATTGTCGGACCTCGGAGCAATGACTCCCAGATCTTCTGTGTAAATCGCAGTAGTCCAGGATTAGCTAGTGCATACAGTGAATAATAATGATAAATATCAACCATAACGATATTTATTCATTAACTAAATATGGGCATGACTGCCAAAGTTTATATCCACGGCCCATAGGCTAAATTTAAATAATAACAGCGAAAGAAAAACACCGAAACAGAAGAAACCTACTAAGCCTACCCACAGGCAAACTACAGTAAGACGCGGCCTACTCATTTTGGTGTTCACCATAGTCGAAGTCGTCCTCTTTTGAGATGTGAAAACAAGGGTGAATACCAACTTGTACTCCGCAAGTCATATGAGAAAATGCAATATAATGTTAAAGGCAACAAAGGAAGGCATATAGTGTTAGTTTGAGTGTAACACAGCATTTAATAAAATACGGTAAATAGATTAAAATTGCTGAATTTAATACCATAAGTAAAAGGCAGAATTTGCAACTGAAATTAATATCGTTAATGCAGATCTATCCCCTACACTATCCTAACCATGGGCATTCCACCCGAACCATCTTTTCTAAAAGATCTCATACGGATTACATCCATCCATATGGTTTTCAAATCTCCTATGAATTTTAACCATCCATAAGTCTTTTCATAAACCATTTTTGAAAATAAAAGCCTAATCCGTGAAAAACTTTACTCAGCTTGTCCATGACCGTGGGCATAACTATCCAGGATAGTTTATACACTCTGCAGAGGTTGTATAGCTTTACCCACAACACATGATCATTCATATTGCCACGTGATTAGCACACTTCCTTTGGTGTGCGGTGAAGAGATCATGACAAGGCCTTTACAAAGTAAAGCCTTCAACGTGACCAAACCAACACTAAAATTTCACCCCAGTAAGAAATCTACTAGACCGGGACCCCCTTTGAGCTGAGTGAGACTTCGCATGGACTACACCACGCTCACTTTCAACCTACAGCGAGACTCAGGTTGGGATCTACAAATTAGTCAGCCAGGACTGTCCTATATCAGCCTTGTGGTAGTACGAAAATGGCTTTGTAGTAGTAGCTCACCGACCGGTCCTTAACTTACATAAGCTTAACCCACATACCCCTTGTGTTTGACAATCAACATTGTGTCCCCGAACAACAATGCATGCCAGCACCCACCACCTACTATTAGCCCAAGTCTAAACCAAGTTTTTATATTTTATTTTAAAATATTTCATAATCCTTCTTGACTCTCTGAAGTCAAGAATACTTTATAAAACATTATCATTTTATGCGAAAAGGTTATCCCAAACCTAAATTTATATCTATGCAAGACTAAGCATTTGCTATAAAAATTTTCTAGTTATACTAGTGTATTAACTAGAGTTTTATTCCAGGGTAATAAGGTATTTAGAAATTAATATCAAAGGAGGTATAAACAAATAGGCATTAACTAATTTTAAAACTGGAATTGAAATGCATTGAATAAAAATATGCATACAGAATAATTTAAAATAATATAATTTTATTTTGCAATCTACGATCAACATGATCAAAGAGTGTGACTTGCCTTGGTCTACAGTTGCATGAGAATCGTTGACATAAAATTCTCTAGAATCATCATAGTCTACACATGAAATTAACCCACTAAACTGAAACAAAATATAAATAAATTCAAATAAACTCCAAATAATAAAAAGGATGGTAGAAATGGATAGAGGGGAATTTTTTGATGAATTAGAAATTTAAATGGACTCAATCGGAGCTAGTATGTAGCAGAACGGGCTCTCGGAAGTTTGAATTCTAAAGAAATTGAAAAATTAGAATTCTTACAATTATTTTTCTACGGAAAAAGGATTTATGACGTCAGCAAGGAATTACTGGAATTATTTTTCTAAAAGAAAATTAGAATTATGATGTCAGTAAAGAATTTAACTTTCGACCGAATTAAATTTCTAAAGGAAAAACTAATTTATGACGTCATGCTGATGTCGGCCCTACATGTGGTAGGTGACATGGCTACCATATGTTCGACACATGGCATTGTCGTGGCATAGGAGGGTTTCAGTGCTGACATGGCATGCCACGTGGTTGCCACATTGATGCTAACTCGGCAGATGTGTTGAGGTGGTTGTCACGTGATTGACACGTAGGCTGAGAAGGGAAGGCTAGAGGAAACCGTCGGATGGGGATTGGGCGGCTATGTTCATGGAGAAGTTCAGAACAATCCGAACGGTGAATGATTGTTTGGACCGTCTGATCGGCAACGGACCATCCGATCAATCAAGGCAACTTTCGGACCATCCAAACGATGAGAGAATTTTGGACCATCCGATTGACATTGAACCGTCTGATCGGCAATGAATGTTTGGACCATCCGAACGACAAAGTACATTCAGATCGTCCGATCGGCAATGGATGATCAATCAGCCCAAGAGACGTTTGAACCATCTGAAAGTTTAGAGGAGTTCGAACCGTCTGATCGGTCCTATGGAATGTTCGGACCATCCGAACGGTGATGGGCAGGGACGGTGGTGCGGTGCTCAAAGCTCGAGGGCTCGCCGGTGCTACAGAGTGCGGTGGCAGCCGGCGAACTACACAACAGGGAGAGGAGAACGAGGGGAGTGCAATGGTATATGTTAGCATTACGAAAGATGATCAGAGAATGGTCGACGACGAGGGTAACCACCTAGTCAGAGAGTCCCCTCTTGGGCCTCGTGAAAATGTCTAACCAACACCCACGCTCATCTCAACGGTAAAATTAAAATTAAAATATCACAAATTTATCAGCCAGGTCTATTCCATACTAGATATGTGGTTGCATGATAAGACTCAGATCAATGGTGCACAAAATTAAATCCTTAGAAATTAACCAGATGAGACATCTACTTTCCTCGATGTGCTAACCATACTTTTCCATTTACTGTACAATCACTCGTCCAAATAAAAAACAGTTTTGTATAACCAACGCCAATAACACTACCCATGTCATCGCACTTAAATTATATAATTGTGGTTGACCACCACAATTTAGTATCTTATTAAGTCAAAGTTAATTAATTAATCAACATGTGATGATGAGCCAACGTACTACTAGGATGGCTAAACATAATAAACATACAACTCATGTGATAACTAGTATTGTGTCACTAGATAATTATCCATCCTATAGTACTAATGGAATCATGACATTCAAATGTTTGTATTAAAATAGCAATGTGTCATAATTTAAAATAAAATAATAAATAAATATATTTAAAAACTACATTGAACATGATCAAATGACATGACTTGCCTTAGCCTTGCTTAGCTAACAACTCTTGATCTTTTGATCCTGCTTCATCTCCTTCGAAGACGTTATCTAATAAGAAAGGAAATGAACAAGCCACAAAAAAATAAATAAAATTCAAATTAACTCTAAAAACTTCAAAACTAGAACCAAAAGGTAGAGCTCAATTTTAGATGAATTTAGAAAAAAGAATCAGGTCAATCGGAGTTAGGACGGAGAAGAACGAGCTCTCGAAAGATTTAAACCTAAAGAAAAAGAAAAAAATATAGATTTACTGGAATTATTTTTCTAAAGAAAATTTCTAATTATGATGTCAGCATCTAATTTCATTTTCAGCTGAATTATTTTTTAAAGAAAAAGAAATTATGATGTCATCGCTGACGTGATGGCTGCCTAGGCATGTAGAGCTGACGTCGCATGACACATGAACTGACAAGTGGCATCTAAGGTTGACGTGGTTGCTGACTCGGCTACTTGCGTGGCACGGTCTATGGGTCTACGTATAGTGTGTCGAGACTCTTTATGTATACCGCACTAGTCCATGATCTTGCTAGTGCACACAGTGTAAACATAGATGAAATATCGACCATATACACGATTAACAAAAAAAGAAAGAAATATTAATAATTACCATAGTCCGACTTTATAGCCAAGCTTACAAATAATAGCCAGAAGGGCTTAAGAAACTAGCAGCGAAAAACAAAAATAAATATAGTAGCCATTCGACATGCCCACAGACAATCAACTGGGGAGCGAAGTCCTAATCCGCGAAGTTGACGAAGTATCCTCCTTCTAGTATCTCCTGCTGATTTAGCTCTTCTTCTTCAACAGAGCAATAGTAAGCATAAAGTTATGAGTACATTGGTACTCAGTAAGTCATTCATAACAAAAATACAATATAATATGCAAGGCTTACCAATGTATGGCTGAAAGTTTATTTTGTAAAAGGTAGGAATTTAAAGTAATTACAATAAATAAATTGAAAACGAACTTTAAAGGAAATTATAATAATTAACCAAAGGCATTGGATAAACCATAAGTGAACTATCTGTTCATTTCGTATACCACTAGTGAACTAACCATTCACTTTTCATAGCTCTTCCGACCAAGTTTTTTTTAAAGAAATATCTACCCCTCGTGTGAAATCATCGAACATTGTTCATAACCGAGGACATGGCTATTCAAATAGTTTTACATTCTGCAGATATTGCACAACTATACCCATACGATATGATCATCCT
The DNA here is from genome assembly GCA_036346265.1 of Melocanna baccifera. Classification (NCBI taxonomy): domain Eukaryota; kingdom Viridiplantae; phylum Streptophyta; class Magnoliopsida; order Poales; family Poaceae; genus Melocanna; species Melocanna baccifera. The sequence goes on from CM070695.1 coordinate 14,923,832, forward strand.
CGCGCTAAAGGAAAGCACAACAAAGCCTTTCGCATCACACCCCCCTTGCGCCTTATAGAAATCAGCAACCATGTTCATCACAATGGCGAAACTGAAATTAAAATATCACAAATTAATCAGCTAGGTCTATCCCATATTAGACATGTAGTTTGCATAGTAAGGCTCAGATCAATAAAGCACAAAGTTAAGTCCTCAGACATTACCTAGGCGAGATTTCTACATCCATCGAAGTGAATTCACACTTTTCCTTTTACTACACGGTCACTCTCCCAAGTGAAAACCAAGTTTGTATAACCACCATCAATGACACACCAGTGTCATGGAACATAAATTTTATAACTGTGGCTACAACCGTGATTCAATATCTTATTAAGTTGAATTAATTATTTAATCACATGTGATAATGAACCAACGTGACTATAAGCATGGCTAAGTAAATTAACATAAAACCCATGTGACAATTAGTATTATATCACTAAATATTTTTCCATTCTATGGCGACAATGGTATCATAGAATTCAAACTATGAAGGCAGATTTAAGCAATTTGGACAATAACTACCAAGTACAAAGATTTCCAATAAAATAGCAACACATGATACCATAAAATAAAATAATTAAATAATAGATTTAAAAACTATTTTTAACATGATCAATCTTGATCTTCTAGTGATGCTCCCGCTCCTTCGAAGACACGATTTAATAAAAGAGAAAATAAATGAGGCATAAAATAAATTCAAATAAAATCTAAATGAACTGTAAAAACTTCAAAACTAGAACTCAAAGATAGAGCTTAATTTTTAAATAAATTTAGAAAAAAAATGGGGTCAATCGGAGCTAGGATGAAGGAGAACGGCTCTTGGAAAATTTAATCTAAAGAAAAATATTGAAAATTAAGAAATCCTACTGTGCTGTGGACTTGGCACATGAAATTGTGAGTCTACGGTGAACTTGGCTCATTGAACAATGAACGGTGCAAGGCCGAGGTGATGCGGTTGATGATGTAGTGGCTAAGGTTGACGTGATAGTGGTGCAGTAGCTGACTAGCCTTCTAGGGCTAACATGGCATGCTGATGTGACACTCGGGTTGACTCAGGAGCTGATGTGGCATGACATGTGGTGACACGTGGTATCTAGGGCTTACATGGATGCATACGTGACTACTGACTCGGCTAGGCTAGTTCACGGTCTACGGAACTATGGCGGGCAGGTGGGTCCCAGCTGTAGGAGACTCACTCATATGGACTCGATTCATGGGAATTCGAGGAGACATGATCGGCATGGGTACAACTAATGCGGTAGAGTGTGAACCGAGGTGGCAGCATGGGAACCAAGGGACGGTGCGTCGGGCGAACAGAGCGGGTGCAGCGAGACAAGATTGGCAGTGGTGGTTCTCCAACGAGGTGAGGCGGCATGGTAGGGTGGCTCGAAAGTCACCGGCGGTAGCGAACAATGGCGGAGACGGCTCGGCGGATGGTGACACGAAGTAGAGGCATCCACCAGCGCTAGCGAAGACGAAGCAACTGCGCCGGAGATGGAGGTGAAGACGACGGCTTGGGACAGTGATAGCGACTCGGTGGCACGGCACAAACGAGGAGAACGCTCGGCGCAATGGTGGCAAGGTATGCAATATGAGGGAGATAGCAGCCTTTTATGCATGGACACCGAGGAATCCTACTCGGAGACGGTGGCGGAGTCCGACTCATGAACAAGAACCGAGATGGATATGAACAGTAGCCAAGCTCATGGATGGATGACGCGTGGCACTAGGATGATTAGATGGCTGGGGTTCATTTCACAGATAAACAATGTTGGGCTTATGGATGGATGATGCATGTTCCTTTGGTAAGATCCGGTAACTAAAGCGAACTCCAGCCAGATGTTTGACTAAAGGCAATTGATCGGTTGAAATGAGGTGGGCTAGGGTGAACAGTAACGAGCTCTACCCATTATTGCTTTTGGATTTTTGAGGGTTTTCTTATTTTTAGAAATTCAAATAAAATTCAGAGAGCTCTAGAAAATAGCAAATAAATCCAGAAAGATCCCAAACAATACAAAAAAATTCCTTGTAGCACAAGGAACCCAACAAAAAGGCTCATATTAAAAATTTCTTTTATTTGATGTTTACTTTAGTCATATTAAATCTTTTTAATTAATGAAAATTCATTTTAATCTTTAATGAATTCCATAAATATCTAAATGGTGAATTTTATTTTAAAAGCTTTAAAAGGCTCTAAAAATCAAGAGTTACATACTGCTATCTGACGTGTGGGCCTGTGGTGTCAAAGGCTCAGTTCACTGTGGACTAGGTTCATGGAGAATTCGAAGCGATGGCTGGTACGGGTACGGACAGCTGGCCGGTGGCAAGGGCGAAACGATGGAGTGAACAGATGGTGAGGCAGGGGCTCATCGGCGATGAGGTCAACGGCGTTGGTGAACTGGACGGAGACGACGACGTCAGTGAGGAAGACAATGGTGATGGCGGATAGGGCGGAGACACCGACGGCTCTAGTGTGGACGTTGAGGCATAGTAAGAGTGAGCGACTACGAGACAAAGAAAATGAGAGGTGACGGATGATATTTATACACAAACATCAAAGAGGCAAGGGTGAGCATGGCACAGTGTGTGGAGGTGGCATGGATGCCGAGTCCATGGCGAATGCGCTGAGCGCAGACTCCGAGGTGACCACAACGGTGAAGTCCCAGTCAGGAACGAAGAACAATGCACGAGGCCTCAGATGTGTGACATGTGGCACAACGGGCAACTGAGAATGGGTTGGGCAGTGACCGTTGGATTAGCTGGCGTGAATGACTTGGATTGGTGACACGTGGCCGTCGTCCTGCAGATAAGGCGACGGTGGATACACAATGCATGGCAGACGTGTGGCAGGACAAGACGGACCAGGTCGGTGGAAAGAGGTGGGCCGGGGCGAAGGGCTTGAGCCCACTATGCTTTTAGAGATTTTAGATATTTTCTTCATTTTAGAAATTGAATTAAATTCAATTGAGTTCTAGAAAATACCAAATGAACCCAAAAAATTCCAGAAAATTCAGAAAAAATTCCTTGAAGTACAAGAAACCCAAATAAAATACTTTCAACAAAAATTGAAGTTTAATTTAGTCACATGAAATCATTTTTATTTATAAAAATTTAATTTAAGCTTTAATTTATTCAAAAAAAGCCAAATGGTGAATTTTATTTTTAAAGCTTCAAAAGAACTCTAAAAAACAGGATGTTATCGGTCGGCAATGAAAATGCAAGCACACCTGGTGGCCGGTCAAACCGACTAATTGTTGGCAATCTAATCGGGGTGGTCCAACCTTCCTAGGGAGAGCGGTCAAACCGATGGGTGCGGCTAGAGAACAGTGAGAATGGTTTTTGGTTTAGATGAGTGTGTGTGTGGCATAGGTGCCATTGGTTGGTAGTGTTGAGTTGTATGATGCATATTTTGACTAACATGAGTCAAGTGCACGAAATTTGTATTCGAGATGGTTGCTTAGTCTTTGGATGTGCATGTAGATGGGGGAGCGAAGGTCCGAGCAGTCGTGTAAGTCTAGGTGAAGCTATGTGGCTCAAGCGGGGAGCACAGAGAAGACAAGGATTATAAAGATGCGAGTTGGTCCATGTAATGCTCGTGGGAGACCGAATGTGTAAAAACCATTGGGCACTACGGGGCTACGAGTCAAAGTATGCGATGATACTTTGAGATGATGGTCAAGACGGAGTCAAGGGAAGGTGTCCGAAAGCTTCATTGGGGGTATTTTAGTAGTTGGCCAAATACCGGGTTGGTACCTTAATCAAAATCAGGGCGAGGAGAAGCGTAAAGGAGAAGTAGTTTATGTCAAGGAGAGCTGGAGTTGACAAGTAGATCAATCGCTAAAGATTTAGTAGGTTAAGTCTTATAAACACTTAGAGAAGTGTGCAAGAGTTTTTAAAACTCATGTTAGTGTGGTTAATAGGTTTCTCTAGTAAGCTTAATGGGTTGGACCCATAGGGTTATTGATGGTTATTTAGAGGGGAGGAGATGAGGTGGTAGATCTACAGATTCTAGGGTTTAGATTTTTGCTCTACATGAGGCAGTCGATGGTTGCAGTCGATGACCTTGGTCACTAATCCCACATCTACTTCTAGACCATCTCCTGATGGTGTCTTTGGTTTCTCTTTGACTACTTTGTGTGAGATGAGTGATAACTAGTTTGAATAGTTTCCGAAGAGTGAGTTAGCCCTTTTAGTTAGAAAGTTCTCACATGCATACAGGAGGGTTAGAAAGAGAGGAAGTCCGATGATCTGCTTCGAGTGTGGCGGCCCTAACTACATTCGAGCAAACTGCCCAAGCTGGAGAAGGGCAAGAGCGACTACGACGGTGTGAGTAAGAAAGACTAGATCAACAAGAACCGCAACAAGAAGCCGCCAGCTCATGATTAAGGCAAGGAGAAGAAGTTTCGCAATCTCGGCAAGAAAAAAGCTCTTCTACCATGTTTTCACCTCCTTCAACAACTTTGACTTCAGCGACATGGAAGGCTGGAGCGACAATGATGGCGAGGATGATCTGCAAGTGAACACCAAGGATGGTGATGACTTCATCGGGACGTGCTTCATAGTTGACGAGAACAGCATCAAGGATGAAGATCTCTACAATGACTCTAATGAGCTTTGTCCCTCCTAAGACCAACTCAATGATGCTTTTTGAAGTTAGAAAAGTTTTATACCAAGTCTAGAGTTAGGTGTGGTGAGCTAGAGAAGGAGGAAGAGAGCTTGTCACGGGAGTTTACTTCACTTAGATCTATTTCCTCCAGTGATGATTGTGATGTTCGTTCTACCTTGCTTGGAAATATGGAGAAATTAAGGATCTCACATAATAGTATGATTTCTGACCTTGATTTACTCAAGGAGGAGAATGCTAGTCTGTTAGCTGAATTAGAGATGGCTAGGGTTACTCCTTGTCAGTCTCATTCAGCTGAGATTATAGTTTGCACCTCATGTGAGGATAAAGATAATGCTTTTAGAGATCTGTATACCTTTCTCCTTGATCTGCCTGAAACCTGTGATAGCTGTGTTAACTTCAAGAATAATTTAAAGAAAACATATTATAAAATTGCTGAAATGTATGTTGCTTTGATTGAGCCTATTACTTCTTGTGCCAATTACCCTAAATTAATTGCCGAACTTGAATCCATATCTAAGCAATTCCAGGACATGTATGATCAAAATAAGAAAATAGCTCAATATGCTTCTAAGGCATCTGTTAGCTCACCATGTAACAATTGTGAAAAAAATTAAAATCTGAATTGACTGCTTTGGATGAAAAATGTGTGAAGCTAACTAAGAACGTACAAGAGAAGCCACAATATGTTTGCTCATTCTATGCTGAAGTGGAGGAGAAAATAGGGAATATGTGTAATATCCTAAATATCGATTCGGAGTCGGTTTTAAAATAAACGCGGAGTCGCCCGAATTTTCGGTAAATCACGGGAAGGAAAAATAAAATTATAGAACAGCCTAAAATGAAAAATAAATGAAATAAAAAACCTTTAGTAGGGTTGCCTGGAGGGTGGGCCTGCCACCTTGGGCCAATAGGCGCAAGGGGTGGCCGCACCCCCACTAAACCCTAGCCCAAACCGCAGCCCCCTCTTTCTCTAACCCTAGGGGCCCCTCCCTCCCCTTGTGGCCGCCACCCATAGCCCCCTGCGCCTCCACCCCCTCCCACATTGCCCCTTCTCACTGCTGCCCTACTGCAAGGAAAAGAAAAATAGAGAAGAGAAGGGAAGAAGAGGAGGAAGAGAAGGGAGAAGGAGGGAAGGGAAGAGGAAGAAGAAGGGGTGATCCTTTGGGATCCCTTAGGTAAATTCCTCATCTCAATTACCCTCTTGTTTTTCTATAATTATAGTTCTTAGCATGATATTTGATGGGGGATTAGCAATTTTATTACTCGATTAGGGATTCCTGCTGTCTGCTTGTAGATCAATCCGTGCAGCACGACCGTTTGCGTAGTTTAGACCCACGAAATGATTTTTCCTACGGGTCTGCCCAATAGGAAATTGTAGAAGACAATGAGATCTATCTTCTGCATTTCTTTCAGAATTTTTGGTAGCGGGATTTGGGCGTAGCAGAGTTAGGAACCTTGTTGTCTGTCAGGGGTGCAGACTAAAATAGATTGCTGTTCGAGTGTAGTTTAGGGGTAGAAGATGATTTTTATGTTTTTGGTCACAATTGTGAAAAATGTAGATAATTCAGTCACATAACTTCTGTATAAAAATTATATTTTTTAGAGCCTTGTACTGTGGTTGGGAAGCGTTAGAAACTAGCTGTCCAGAATGCCAGAACAGAGTGCATCCTCTGTTCTGCGTGGTAAATTACACCTTGTTAGTGGTGAATTAAAAATAAGTGATCTACTTGAAAAGTGAAGGTATTTAAGTGTAGATTCCAGATATATATCTTTTTCTGCTATTAGTTTAATATTTTGAAAAATATAAAAATGTTAAGTAGCTTTGCTGCAGCGGACAGAGTGTGGGACCGTTAAGTGGAGAGGGATGTTGTGGGGTTTTGGGGATTAGCATCACATTTACTTCTTAAGACACGATTTCTTTGCTGTAACATTGTGCTGAGAGGTACTTTTGAATAGGTGGTTTTACTCCTGAACGCGCATGATTTGCTTCACTTCAACGGTAGAGGCAAGTAAACGTAGCGGTTGTGCTACTGTTTAACTAGTTAATGATTCTACATTCACATTAATTAATTCTTTAATTTGAGGTGCTATGTCATGGTTACATGCTTCCTTAATATGGTATATATGGTAGTATTTTAAGAATTCAATTATTTATGGTCTTGATAGTTTAATTGTGGGTATGCAGAATTATTCTTGATGGAACAAATACAGTTGTGGAGTAGAATCCTTTATGAACATATTGTGGTCTGGGTGGTAGTATTCTTAGTGAATATTTCTGGTTGTGGTGGTAGCATTCTTGATGAATATATTATGATCTATGTGGTAGGATTCCCTAAAGATAGATTATGATCTTGGTGAACCAAATATGGGATATGCGGTAATGATCTTATGAAACACGGGCATTGTACTTAATGAGACACATGTGGATCATGAGGAAGTATTCATGGTGATTATGTTGTTGATCTTTGTGGTTAAATTCTTATGAATCATGTTTATCATATCATGCATATCATGTCATGACATTTACATTGTGGATATAGCCGCTTATAGCCGCGACAGTACCGGTACAGCATCGTACATTGCCGTAGTATAATACGCACTCTTACCTTGTTGGGTAAGGTATTGTGGTTGAATTGATTTGTAAACAAATACAACTTCTTAACTTTATGTGGAATTGGCTCATGAGAGTCCCTTGTGGTATGAGAATTATGGCTGTGGTCGTGGAATGGGAGTTCACCCCCTTGTGGTATGGTAGGGAATGTGGTTGTGACATAAGGTATTTTCTCTTGTGGTAACTATTGATAGCAGTTGTGGACATGAGAAATAATGAAGTAGTCAAACGAGGTTTATTTGTTAATGCTTTACTATCATTGGTAGTTGTAGTGATTGAGGATATGTGGTAGTCAAACAAGATTTATTTGCTATTATTTTACCGTCGTAGGTGGTGATTTGGGGTTGAGGATATGAATGTGGTTATTGTGAAAAATAAATGTTGATGGTTAAACTATTGTAGTTTAATTAGCTTGTTAAACATTTTGCTTACTGAGATTTTCATCTCACTCTTGTTTTCCCCTCCTCCTAGGTGATTCTCGAGCTTGCATGGGAAGGGTAGAGTGGCACTTCACTGTCACACAACATATCATGTTTCATATTGTAATAATTAAGTGGAGTCTCTAGTTATTTATCTTTTCTCTCATTGTTGTTCATTTATGATTAATAATATTAGGATGTGGTTCGCTTTAATTGGTTAAAATTATTAGCAGTTGTTCTTTAATTATGCTTCTGCTTGGCTTATCATGATTTAAGAATTGTTGCCAGTTTATGTTATCTTGTAAATTGGCTAGCTTATGGAGTGGTTTAGTGGCATCCCAGGGTAATGTGGGTCCTGGGGTGTTACAGTTGGTACCAGAGCGGGCTTTAGGTCCGTGATAATGAAATTATTAAATTGACACACTGGTGCATAGTAGGATAGGATGAGTCAAGCATTGTATTCATGCTTTGACATGTTGTATTGATGATTTATGTTATGAGATAATCTTGTATGATTATAATTTGCTTCTATGACTGATACAAGTGAGGCTAGTCATTGATAAGATGTAGAGATTGTAATTGCTGCCTTGGCATTGCCAGTTTATGCCACCGATCGTGGTAAAGGGATAGAGATGCAGTTACCTCGGGTAACTTAGTTGCGGATGTCGTGGGTGAGTTTCTTTAGAAAGGTTGTCATCTTATTTGAGTTGATTTTGGCCAATGCTTAGCCTATTGCGGTTAGCGAATTTCCCTTGGGTTACTGGTTCATTGCTGTTGTTGGGTGCCAATAGGCCTCTAATTGTTCTTGAGATAATTATTATTTCTTTCTGATTGATGGGTTGCTTTTGCTGCTCGTGAGCAGTGTTTTTGGCGAGACGAATATTTTCCATGCTTGTACCATCTTCCTTACTGAAAAATAGAGACGAATATTTTCCATGCTTGTACCATCTTCCTTACTGAAAAATATGACTCATTTATTCGTTTGATATTTCGAGAAAAAAATCAAAAGCTTTATGTTGGAAGTTTGCTAACTAGTGAAAGCCTTGGCTCTATGCATTTCTTTTAGGTTATTCCAATTGTTGAAGTTTGTTTCCTCTCTTTTCTAAAAGGAAGTGTTAAAACCCTTTGTGATGTTTTGTTATGTCTAAGTAAGATGTGGTAATTATGTAAATAATTTATAAGTTGTGAATTATCGAGTCGAGATGCTAGCGTGGTGCATAATTAATTTCTTCCAATATCCTTAAAAGTGAGGTTGATTAATATAATGTTGTCCTGTTGTAGTTTCTTGAAGAATTGTGGCTAAGATTTGTCAATACATGTTTGGAACTCATGTAGTTATTGAGGAATATAAAACAAAAAGTGGTTTGATTATTGTGGTTGTTTAAAATTTTAACTTATTGGGTAGATTGGATTATTTGATCTTAAGTAATTAATCTAACTATTTGGGATGGTTAAGTAAGAAGGTGTTAGAATATTGCCTTAGTAACATTAACCTTTAATATGTCCTCTCTTTACATACTTGATGAGCATGTACAACTGCTAAATTCTTGTAACTTTGGCCATGCTAAATTATCGAAACATGTATAGAGAAATAGATAAAGGTTGATGTATTGACTTGTAGAATCTTGTCTTATAAAGCTGGTATTATTAATATTTAAAGTTATTTTGTTCTAATTTCTGAACATAAGGTGGAATATTAAATCTGTGCTCATAATGGTTCTTACGATTGCAAAACAGAGATAGGATCATTAATGCTACGATGATTAAAAGTAATAATCAATTATTGCCAGTAATGACTAGAGTGCAATCAATTTGTGCTAAATTAGAGTTGAGCATCAATAAGAATTGAATGTATGAAATCTAATAAGAGACTTATACTAGCATGTGTTGTGAGGTTGTCATGTCCTAGTATCATCTTGTTAAAGAGTTTTATTTTAATATGATGGCTTATGCTCTATGTTTTTCCTAGATTAAGTAGTTGGAATCTTATTTAGATAATAAGAACATAATGAAGTGATTGATGGTGTTCCTTTTGAAAAAATATGAAGGAGTAAGAGGATATGATTATTCTTGCAATGAATGTTTTATCTTGTTGTTAATACAATTGACAATATGTAGATATGATTATGGTATTGAATGTTCTAAATAAAAGAATTTGTTAGTTCTGTGACACTATTTGAATTAAAGGATTTGAGATTTACGGTTGGGACCTTCTGACTCATGTGGTAGGCTAAATTGTTTTGAGTAAAGCGACGTGTTGAACGCTTTTATTGGTTTTTTAACTAAACCTTGTGTTGTGGTCTTCAAGCCTCTTTTGTTGGAATCGGCGAGATGCGGTAATAAAAAAATATATTTCTTGTTAAAAGAAAGAGTGTACTAGAAGTATTTGAGGTACAGATGATCTCATTTTGTGTTTTTCAACCTCATTGCTATTTATTTTTTTCCTTTGGCCTTGGCTACTATGAATGATGGCGATTTTCTGTATGCTGGAATTTATTTCTTCTTACCTCTTCTTCTAAGAACATGGTAATTGTTGTGGGTTGCGAAGCCTTTATGTTGCATGATGGCAACTGGATAGTGGTGGTCTAATAGACATTTCTTTGTGGGAGCCTTAAATATCACGATGTTTGAGACCCATTGGAAGATATATTGTTTTCGTGGAATAATCTTTGGAAAGGATTTGATTTAAATAGGATGTTTGTCTTAGAGCCAAATAATTTATAGATGTTAAGAATTGAGTGTATGTTAATTGTGGAATAGTAGGGTTTTCACCCGAGGTATTCTCTATCTTACGAGAAGTTTGTTGTAGGAGTCTTGAAGGTTGAGTCTGGGCTTTGCATTTGTTATGCTAGAACCTTAGAGGCCCAGTGTCTCTGTGTAGGAATGGTGGAGCAGAGTGGATACCAATTAGTGTGATGATTGTGGATAGCATTCTCGAGGTGCAGTAAATGATTTTGTGTGGGTGTGATAAGAATTTCGAGTTGTTATCCTTAAGGGACTGATGTTCATTATGAATTATTTGTCAAAATAATTTCTGTTGATCGGGTTCTTGGCTAGAGTCTGATTTGTGAGGAAGTGAGTCTCTCTACAAGGGTGTAGATGGTGTACTCAGTTTGAACATATTGGTGAGGTTGCCAACTTAATATATATGAGTTGGTATGTTGGGGCGATGATTTAGAAAATTCTTAGTTCAAGGAAGTTAAATCATCAAAAGAAATGGATTCTAAAATTATTGTTATCTCGAGTAGTGAAATGCTCTCTTAATTCTTGTTTAGGCTGTGTGTTTTTGGCAGAGGCTATCTGAAAAATTGAATTGTTTTATGTAGAGGCATAGTCTTTTCCAATTGAGAAAAGGAAATGATTGATTTGGTCTTTAGAGTGATTTTCACTCTTGGCTTATGTGGTGTGGTTTCTCCAATTGTCTACTTGGAGAGTGGAAAAGGTTGTGGTGAATCCTTTGATTTCGGACCGTGGTCCTTTGAAGGAAAGCTGGTTGCTAGTGTGTTGCTTGAGAATCATTTATTCTTCTTTTGTTGGGTTCTATTTGTAAAAGATACGGTTATGCTTTGAGTAGAATGATGTGAGTGGAATTCACAGTAAAATTTCTTAAGAGGGGTATAATGTATTATCCTGATTATAATTAATAGAGGGAAGTGTGTTAAGAAGGAGGATAGATTTAGAAAATGGTTTATTAGTTGTTGCGGAAAATTTTTGCAAAAGAAGTACCCCGAGCTCTCCGAGGCTGGTGAGTACTCGTAGTTGTGGTTCGTGGTTTTCTTTGGTTGCTCTTTTCTTTGCTGTTCTCTTACTTTGTGGTTTCAGGAGTTAGATTCGAGGACGAATCCTTTTTAGGTAGGGAGAATGTAATATCCTGAACGTCGATTCGGAGTCGGTTTTAAAATAAACACGGAGTCGCCCAGATTTTCAGTAAATCACGAGAAGGGAAAATAAAATTAGAGAATAGCCTAAAATGAAAAATAAATGAAATAAATAAAAAAACCTTAGTGGGGCTGCCTGGAGGGTGGGCCTGCCACCTTGGGCCAATAGGCCCAAGAGGTGGGCGCACCCCCCACAAAAACCCTAGCCCAAACCGCAGCCCCCTCTTCCTCTAACCCTAGGGGCCCCTTCCTCCCCTTGTGGCCGCCACCCATAGCCCCCTGCGCCTCCACCCCCTCCCACATTGCCCCTTCTCACTGCTGCCCTGCTGCAAGGAAAAGAAAAGCAGAGAAGATAAGGGAAGAAGAGGAGGAAGAGAAGGGAGAAGGAGGGAAGGAAAGAGGAAGAAGAAGGGGTGATCCTATGGGATCACCTAGATAAATTCCTCATCTTCATTACCCTCTTATTTTGCTGTAATTAGGGTTCTTAGCATGAGATTTCATGGGGGATTAGCAATTTGATTCTCCGATTAGGGAATCCTGCTGTCTGCCTGTAGATCAATCCGTGCAGCACGACTATTTGCGTAATTTAGACCCATGAAATGATTTTTTCTGTGGGTCTACCATAAAGACAAATTGTAGAGAACGACGAGACCTATCTCCTGTATTTTTTTTCAGAATTTTTGGTAGCGGGATTTGCGCGTAGCAGAGTCAGGAACGTTGCTGTCTGTCAGGAGTGCAGACTGAAACAGATTGTTATTCGGGTGTGGTTTAGGGGTAGAAGATGATTTTTATGTTTTTGGTCACAATTGTGAAAAATATAGATAATTCAGTAATCTAACTTTTGTATAAAAAATATATGTTTTTAGAGCCTTGTACTGTGGTTGGGAAGCGTTAGAAACTGACTGTCTAGAATGTCAGAACAGAGTGCATCATCTGTTTTGCATGGTAAATTACACCTTCTTAGTGGTGAATTAAAAATAAGTGATCTACTTGAAAAGTGAAGGTATTTAAGTTTAGATTCCAGATATAGTTTAATATTTTAAAGATATAAAAATGTTAAGCAGTGTTGCTGCAGCGGACAGAGTGTGGGATGGTTAAGCGGAGAGAGATGTTGTGGGGTTTTGGGGATTAGCATCACCTTTACTTCTTAATACGCGATTTCTTTGTTGTAGCATAGTGCTGAGAGGTACTTTTGAATAGGTGGTTTTGCTCCTGAACTCGCGTGATTTACTTCGCTTCAACAGTAGAGGCAAGTAAACGTAGCAGTTGTGCTACTGTTTAACTCGTTAATCATTCTACATTCATATTAATTAATTCTTTAATTTGAGGTGCTATATCATGGTTACATGCTTTCTTAATGTGCTATATATGGTAGTATCTTAAGAATTCAATTGTTTATGATCTTGATGGTTTAATTGTGGGTATGCGGAATTGTTCTTGATGGAACAAATACAGTTGTGGGGTAGAATCCTTTATGAACATATTATGGTCTGGGTGGTAGTATTCTTAGTGAATATTTGTGGTTGTAGTGGTAGCATTCTTGATTAATATATTATGGTCTATGTGGTAGGATTCCCTAGAGATCGATTGAGTATGATCTTGGTGAACCGAATATGGGATATGTGGTAATGATCTTATGAAACATGGGCATTGTGCTTAATGAGATACATGTGGATCATGAGGAAGTATTCATGGTGATTATGTTGTTGATCTTTGTGGTTAAATTCTTATGAATCATGTTTGTACAACATCGTACATTGCCGTAGTACGATCATTTGTACAGCATCGTACATTGCCATAGTACAATGCACTCTCCTACCTTGGATAATGGAGCAGTGGATCTTATGCATTACATTGTGGATAGATCATTTGCATACTTATACATGGTATTGTGGTTGAATTGATTTGTAAACAAATACAACTTCTTAACTTTATGTGGAATTAGCTCATAAGAGTCCCTTGTGGTATGAGAATTATGGTTGTGGTCGTGGAATGGGGGTTCACCCCCTTGTGGTATGGTAGGGAATGTGGTTGTGTCATGAGGTATTTTCTCTTGTGGTAACTATTGATAGCAGTTGTGGACGTGAGAAATAATGAAGTAGTCAAACGAGGTTTATTTGTTAATGCTTTACTGCCATTTGATAGTAGTAGTGATTGAGGATATGAGGTAGTCAAACAAGATTTATTTGCTATTATTTTACCGTCATAGGTGGTGATTTGGGGTTGAGGATATGAATGTGGTCATTGTGGGAAATAAATATTGATGGTTAAACTATGGGCCTGTTCTTTTTGGCTGCGGCTGATGGCATTTTGGCTGTTTGCGACGGAGATTGCGGAAAAAGAGATATTCGCTTGCGATTTTTGATGATATAGATATTAATTTTTTAACGTGTACTACAATTAACTTGTAGACCCCATCTTAAAAAAATACTCCGTTTAAAAGTTAGTTACTATAGCAAAAGCCAAAAGCGGTTTTTAGAAGCCGCAAAGAACAGGCCTATTATAGTTTAATTAGCTTGTTAAACAGTTTGCTTGCTGAGATTTTTATCTCACTCTTGTTTTCCCCTCCTCCTAGGTGATTCTCGAGTATGCATGGGAAGGGTAGAGCGGCACTTCACTGTCACACAATATATCATGTTTGATATTGTAATAATTAAGTGGAGTCTCTAGGTATTTATCTTTTCTCTCATTGTTGTTCATTTATGATTAATAATGTTAGGATGTGGTTCGCTTTAATTGGTTATAATTATTAGCAGTTGTTCTTTAATTATGCTTCCACTTAGCTTATCGTAATTTAGGAATTGTTACCAGTTTATGTTATCTTATAAATTGGCTAGCTTGTGGAGTAGTTTAGTGGCATACCAGGGTAATATGAGTCCTGGGGTGTTACAATATGCAAGAGACCTTTAAGAAGAGTTACGAGGCCCAGATTGCTAGAATCAGGACTGTCTCATCTGTGTCTTGCAAAGCCCTCAAGGTTAAGACAATCATGCATAAGGAGAGATATATACGTGCCATTCAATCTTCTCCTTCTGGTTCTTCGTCTTCCTCTTCTCCATGTTCTTCTTGTGCCTCCCTTTTTCAAGAGTGTTCTTCTTGGTTCTCATGAACACTCTTGAAAAATTTGTCAGAGGCAAGAAAAAACTAAATCTTATCCTGGAATAATCCAAGATTTGTAAGTTTAATCAAGGTCTAGGATATGATGTTCTAGAGGATGTGAGAAAACATCCACCTGAAGTTGTTCAAGCTGTAGCAGGTGGCATGATTGAGGTTGTTCCTGAGTCTAAGAAGACAATGTTCAAATCTACAAGCTTTGTCTAGGGTATTTCTGATAGAACTTATGCTTCTTGCTGCTTTGATCTCTCAGAAGGTGAAGTATCATTACACCTTCTATCAGAAAGATGGACACTTACTTGAGTTCTATTTTAGGCATGCCAAGATCGCGTGTCGAGATCATGTTCGTGCTCTTAGAGGTATTCAGGATCAATCCTAGACTCGGATTGCTCCTAAGATAGACACGAGGTTTAGAGTTATGGGTAGCTCTCCTCACTTTCTTGGTTTTCGGCAATATCGAGGACTTGGTTTTCAGTCTTCTTCTGGTTTTGGTTCTCGAGTTGCTTCTAGCCAGGGTTTCCGCTGTCCTCATGACAAACCTCATTTTTTCCATTGAGACAGCTATCAACGGCGTGATCTATATACACCAAGCAGAGGTTTGAGTTCTGTTTCTAGACCTTATGTTTCTATGAGAGGTGAGGTGCATAGTGTCGCTAGAGGTCAATCTTTTATTTCTATGATTGGATCTTATGCTCATCGTGTGACTCAGTACTGGGTTCCTAGATCTATTTTTATTTACCCTAGTACTGAGTCTCCGATGTTTTCTTCTCACTAATTCAAGTTCATTAGACTGGGAAGGGAGATGTTTGGCTTGTTGACTCCGGTTGTTCTTGTTATACGTCCAGAGGTTCACGTTGGTTCTCTTCCCTAATTCGAGCTATAGGTGATGAGACTATTACCTTTGGAGATGCTTTGTTAGGTTGGTTCATCGCTAAATGAACTATGTGCATTAATGTTTCTTTCATTCTTAAGGATGTTGCCTTAGTGAGTAAGCTGCGATATAATTTGCTATCTATTTCCTAGCTTACCGATGACGATTTTGAGGTAAGCTTTAAGAAAACGCTTGCAAGATTCTTGATTCTTCAGAGAGTCTGGTTTGTAGGATTTCTAGATTTAGGAGGATCTTTCTTGCTGATTTTATCAAGTCTTCTAGTGATTCTTTCAGGTGCTTTGTTACTTCGGAGTCCTGTGATCTATCCTTTTGGCATAGGAGACTTGGTCACATTAGCTTTGATCATTTGACTCAAGTTAATGGCCATGATCTCATTCGTGGTTAGCCTAAGCTCAAGATAGTCAAAGACATAGTTTGTGCCCCTTACCGGCACGATAAGATGGTTGCTGCTTTTTTATCCTCTAGTCACTTTGACTATGACCGACGCACCAAGACAGCTTCTTCATATGGACACTGTTGGTCTAGCTAGAATGCAGTCGGCTGGTGGGAAGTGGTACGTTCTAGCTGTGGTCGATGACTTCTTGAGGTTCACTTGGGTGTTTTTCTTAGCTTCAAAGGATGAGACTTTTAGTTATTTTCGGGGTCTTCTCAGTAGGTTGTTTGTTGAGCTCCCTGGTGCCTTATGGCAATTCATAGTGACAATGGCACGGAGTTCAAAAACTTCTACTTTGAGAGGTTCTGTGATGAGGCTGGTGTAGAGCATTAGTTCTCATCTCCACATACCCTCAGCAAAATGGCATTGTGAAGAGGAAGAATCATATCTTAGTCGAGATGGCCAGGATGATGCTAGATGAGTATAGTAGTACACCTAGAAAGTTTTGGGTTAATGCTATAGCTACAGCGCACCATGTTTCAAACAGAGTTTTTCTTAGGGCACATTTGCATCGCACTTCTTGCGAGTTGAGGTATGAGTGAAAGCTAAGTGTCGATATTAAAATATCGATCTTACGTAATATTTATTAGATTCGGGGGGAAGCTCTCAAGGCGGTAATATGAACACATAGAGATAAGACACGTAGATTTTATACAGGTTCGGGCCTTCTCTTTAAAGAATAACAACCCTACATCCTGTGCTATTACTACTATGGAAATGGTGTACGGTTCTGGTGCATAGGCGTACGCCTAACTGCCTTGTCAGACTACCCTACTGCAGGAGTAGGTCAGTTGCTATATGACTTAACCGAGTAGTCGTAGGAAAGACTTATGACTAGGTGGTTGTATGAGTTTACGACTAGGTAGTCGTAAAAGGACTTACGGCTAGATAGTCGTAAAAGGACTTACGACTAGGTAGTCGTAGAAGGGCCTACGGGGCTGTAGTGAGTCTGACAACTATTTTATAAAATTTCTCCCTTATCGCTAAGGGGTATCCTCGAGGAATATGATGACGTAATAAACTAGAGAATTATTTTATCCTCGTCATATATCCCCCGAACCTGAAGTGAAAATAACTTACACGTGCAAGCGATAGCGATAGTTGACAAGAAGCAAAGCTTTGCAGATGTTTGACTAGTAGTGCGCTTGGACAGAAAGGTAATTTCACTTGAGTTGAGAAAACGGACTCGAGACGGATTCTTAAATAGCCCTCATAAATATGTTCGCCTGTTCGTTTCCCAAGAAAACCACTTCAACTTTCGAGATAGATAATCGAAGCTATCAATAAAAGGTAGAGCTTGGATGACCCTTCAGCTTTTTACTTCGTCTTCATTCCCATTTGAGCTGCCTATGGAACAAGTCGCCCTCCAACTTCAAATCTCCTCCAGAATCCAAACTTCTTAGTTAAAAACAAATGGCGAAACAAATTTTGAACTAGTCTACGTCGGAGATGGACCACTCCAAGCTAAGGAAGCTAGAGAGGACCGAGTACATTCCACCGCGGAAGTTCGTCTGATGAATCTAGGCCATCGGGCAACATTGGCCATTGGGAGAGATCGGTGAAATCCCAGTTTTCCAAGCATTATGTGAGTGCGGCCTTTGACTCCCTACTCATCCCTTCCTCACCGCCGTTCTGGAGTACTTTGGAATCGAGTTGGTGAACTTGGTTCCCAACTCGATTACGACATTGAGCGTCTTCGTATACTTGTGCGAACCTTACTTGGGCATTCCCACCAATTTGGAGCTATTCTGCTACTACCACGAGCTAAGCCGCTAGGCTAGAGTCGTCAGTAGCTGCTACATCCCAATATTCACGAAGTCATCGTGGCCACTATGTAAGATCGATATTAGAACATTGATAGATAAACTATCTCAGTGGCTCATCCTCAAAGCAATGGTGCAGTCGAGCGTGCGAATGGATAAATAATGCAAGGGATAAAAACTCAAGTATTTGATCAATTGGTCAAATGCTCGGGGCTTGGGTACAAGAGCTCCCTTCAGTATTATGGGCTATTCGCACAACTCCTAGCCGAGCTATCGAAGAAACTCCCTTCTTCTTAGTTTTTGGAGCGGAAGCCATGCTCCCTCCAGAACTAAAAATAAGGTCAGCAAGAGTCAAAAAAATAAAACGACTTGAACTAAGAGCAGCTTCGAGCAGATGACATCAATCTGCTTAAAGAACGGAGGAACCAAGCCTTAATCCGATCGGTAGTCTATCAGCAAGCCATGCCCAAGTACTGCAATCGTAAGGTCCAACCTCGCAGCTTTGTTGTAGGTGACTTGGTATTGAGAAAAATCCAATCCCAGTCTAATCGGAACAATCTTTCTCCCAAGTGGGAAGTTCCTTACACAGTAGTCGAAGTAACGCATCCAGGCTCTGTACGACTTACCATGGAGGATGGTCATGTTCTTTTAAATTTTTGGAATATTGACCAATTACGTAAATTCTATGTTTAAGATTTTTATTTCTTGGCTATAAAGTTTTATTATTCTCGATCGTTTTATCCTTGTCTAGTACGAATGCTTCTTGTGTCTATTCGATTGTTCCTAATAACTTCAATTAGTCTTACCTAGTCGAAGAAGGGCACAAATACTAGTCTCTCCTTTTTGCACATGGTTCTGCCCACTAGAATGAGCTTTCTAGTGATACACTGCACCTCATCTCTTGCCACTAGCATGAAACAATTGAGTCATCTACAAACATATTGATCAGACATGAACAAAGTAAATCGAATGATCATCTCGCTACCATTCTTGTCTTTGATTCGATTAGTCTGGTCAAACTATGGTAACGACTACCTAGCCGGAGACTGTCCTCTTTGCACATGGTACTGCCCACTAGAACGAACTCCCTAGAGTCGACTCGTTCCAAACTTTTGCTTCTAAGGCACGACAATCAACTTCGACAATGGTAGTTGGACGATTTACTATTCGCTTAGTTTATCTATGCAAATTAAGTAAATAGTCGGAGGCTAGGATAAGGTTACTCGTATAACTTCATGTCTTAGCTCTAATTTTTTATTGCAACTTTTGTTTAACAAGTACAAAAGAAACATACATTGCAGGAAAAAGCTTCTCGTTCATCAGAGAAAAAGACCTTTTCGTTCATTAAGATGTAAGTTCTTACAATATTTTTTACAAATGACATGACTTTTTAGGGCAAGTCAAGCTGCATTTCTTTGGACACTTTACGCCCATAAGTCTCAACTTCTTTCATCCATTGTGCCGCCTGGACATCGGAGTATTCGAAGTATTTCTCGATTGCTTTGACAGATTGACTCGAGTCGCTCACCTTGAGTTTTGCCAAGGCATAGGTTATTGCACTCTTGACGGCCTCCCAAATTGAGTCTATCTGCTCACCCTTAAAGTTAGCCAGATGCTTCTCTAAGGCCTTGACTTGTAGACTAAGAGTACTCGCGTAAGCGGTGAGAGTGTGTTCAGAAAAGACCACTTTCTTAGAACTGAACTTGCCAAGTAAACTATTAAAGAGCACAATGTTGTTGTCAAGAGCTATTTCGTTGACTTCATTTCCTCCACGCTGTGAGTCGAGACCTCGAGAAGTCATTTCATTCGGCCACTGATGCTGCAAATAAGGAATCGATGGTCCGATGACAACACTACATAGTCGTAAGTTTTGTTATGACAATCTAGTCGTTAGTCCTACTACGACTCCTTAGTCGTAAGATGTACTACGACCACCTAGTCTAGATAAAGTAAGTTTTACCTGAAAGTCGTGCTTTAATACTTTCAAGGTCCTTCTTAATCTCTGCCTCCCTTTGACTCAAAGCTCCGATCACCTTAGTCTTTTCATCGACTTTGGCGCGGAGACTCTTTACTTAGGTTTCTCTTTCTGTAAAAAGAAGGAAGTTAGGGAGCATAAGGGGAAAGTTAGAAGGGAAAGTAGTCGTAGGTCCACAACTTTCTATTTAGCTTCTCTTCTAGAGATTTGCTTCTGGAATTGGCTAGTTCTAGGCCAATCGCGAGATCAGTGACTTCCTTTTTAAACTTTTGTGTCTCGAATTTCTCCTTCTCGAGCGCAGCCACCAGGAATTTTGCGTCGCTCCTGAGCCAAGAAATATCGATGGCCAGTATAAGAAGGTTAGTCGAATAATCAAAGCAAGCTTTGATTTTGGAAACTTACCATGCTTCTGCTTCCTTGGAGAGCTTCGCATCTGTGGTACTCGGCCACACTAGCCATATTCTCCAAGGATCTTTGCATTCAAGATGTCTATAAGATACAAGCAAAAACTCTGGGATGAATGTCTAAGTGCTCAAGAATTACATTCATCTCCCTGCGACAGAAGGTTTCGAGAATGAGCGAGGAGTCGCGAAGCTGGTTGATCTCGTCGACCCTCCTCCGCCACACTTCCTCGAGTTAGTTGTCGTCGAAAATATGCCCTCGGTGGGGCAGGTCTCTTGGGTGTGGGGCATCGGGACGATTGAATAAGCTCCTTACTACAAAATGAGGATTAAATAGGGTGGAGAAGAATTTGGGAGGTTTGCCCTCTTCCCATATGTTACCTTCTTGAATCTGAGGAATGTCTTCAATGACCTCTTCAGGAGGTACTCCACCTTCCTCTATTCCCATGACCACCTCTGTGGTCGTGGGCGTGACGGTCCCCACAACCTCCTCCGTGGTCATGGGCACAACAGTCTCCACAACCTCCTCTGCGGTCATAGGCGTAGCAGTCGCTACGACCTCCACTTTGGTCGTAGGCGTTGTACTATCCTCGACTATTTTTTGTAGTCGTGGGCGCCTCAGCATGAGCTTTTGACTCCATCGGCTAAGTGGTCCTTTGATCACTGCCATTTCTTTGCTGACTGTGGGTAAAGTCATGAGAGACTCACCCGTAGTGTCATCTTTCTTCGATAGAGACGCCGAGCTACACATTCAAGAAGATAAGAAAGTTTTTCCAAACAAAAGAAAAGAGTTGCGTGCATGTTTATACGTACGTAGTTCTCTTCACTTTGATCTTGAACGTCGAAGGAACCCTTCTGGAGATGAGTTTCTTCGGCTTCTTCTCCTCGACCGTTTTCTGGTCGAGTGGAACCACTATCGATTACTTCCGGTCGAGTGGAGACACTCTCGACCACATCTGGCCGAAAGCCTTGAGCAAGGCTTTCAACGCCTTGCTTCTCTTGACTCCTCTGGTAGTCGAGAGTAGCCTCGACTACCACTGGAACGGACCCCTCCTCAGTTACAGGTGCTGCCATTGCAGCAATTTCCTTCACAGAAGACATGAAATCCCTCCAGTATTCTTTGTTGAGTTTCTTAACAAAATCATGAGATGCACATACTAAATGGGTTTCAGTACTATAGTAGAAGGGTACCTTGAGCTTGGAGGTCTGTTGCTTGAGTGCTGCTTCACTAATTTCGGACGTGGTACTAAGGTCCATGGCAAATTGCCTTAGTGGATCAACTTTGGCGGTAGGAGCAGAAGAGGTGGCAGTACTCGAGCTATCCTTTTTCTTGTCAGCAGCCTTAGTCAGCCAACACCTTTTTGCAGTAGGAGTATATTTCTCCTCTGTTGCTTTTCTGAGAACCATCAATTTGACCCCTTTGTTGTCCTAATGGTCTCTTATGCCTACACTCTGGAAAAAGAAAAAGAGAGAGAGCATGAAAACTAGTCGTAAGTTCTTCTATGGCTAACTAGTCGTAAGTTCTCCTACGATTATATAGTCGTAAGTTCTTCTGCGACTAACTACTCGTAAGTTTTCCTACATCTACCTTGTCGTAAGTTCTTCTACGACTACTTAGTCGTAAGACTCTTCTATGACTACTTAGACGTAAGTTCTTCTACAGCTATCTAGTCGTAAGCACTCCTACAACTACCTAGACATAAACATTTCTACGACTACACATTATTAAAAGGTAGCATCAGTGTTTCAATTACTTTTAGCCGTTCCTCTCTCTCCTCGGCGGACAGGTCCATCAAAATGCGAAGAGCTTCCATGTCCATGGACGGAGCCTTCTCGTAGATGTTCTTGACCTGGATGTTGATCTCATCCAGGTCAAGGTCTATTCCATTCAAACCAAAATTAGTTTACAAATTCTAGAGTTACTCTTAGAAAGGGAAGAATTTAATTTTGCAATGACAACTACACTTACCATGTTCATAGTCTCTGCTTGCGTCGGAAGCACCAGAGTACATCCACATGGGATGTTCTCGCCTCTTCAAAGGGCTAATGTGGTGGGTGATGTAGTCCTTGACTACATGCCAACCCGTTAGCTCTCTGTCCCTCAGCTCCTTGATCGCAGAGATGTAGGGGGCTATCCTCATAATGTATTTTGGGACCGAGTTCTAAGAGGTAATCTTCTTGGCTCCCTTACCCACGAAGGAGAGATTGTCTTCACTCGTGATCTCCCAGTAAAACCACTTCTTCCACAATGGCCAAGACGACTTTGTGAACATTGGGATATAGGCTTTGGACTTGCCTATATGGAGCTTGAAACCGTAGCTTCCAGTGATCCCAGCCTGGCAGCTTAGCTCGTGGTGTGGTAGTAGTGGAATAGTTGCAAATCGGTGGGAATGCCCAAGTACGCTTCGCACAAGTATACGAAGACGCTCAATATTGTAATCGAGTTGGGAACCAGGCTCACCAACTCGATTCCGAAGTACTCCAGAACGGCGGTGAGGAATGGATGAGCAAGGAGTCGAAGGCCGCACTCACAAAACACTTGGAATACCAGGATTTGATTGATTTCTCTTGATGGACAATGTTGCCCGGTGGGCTCGATCCATTGGACGAACTTCTGCGGCGGAATGTACTCGGTCCTCTCTAGCTCCCTCAGCTTGGACTGGTCCATCTCTGACGCAGACCAGTTTGAAATTTGTTTCGCCATGTCTTTTTGACTAGGAAGTTTAAATTCTAGAGGAGATTTGAAGGTGGAGGATGACTTGTTCAGCAGGAAGCTCAAACGGGAATGAAGATGAAGGAAAGTGCTAAAGGGTCGTCAAAGCTCTGCCTTTTATTCATAGCTTTGGTTATCTACCTCGAAAGTTCAAGCGGTTTTCTTGAGAAACGAACGGGTGGACAGATTTATGACAGCTATTTAAGAATCCGTCTGGAGTCCATTTTCTCAACTCAAGTGAAATTACCTTTCTGTCAAAGCGCACTACCAGTCAAACATCGGGAAAGCTTTGCTTCGGCCAACTATCACTACCGCTTGCACGTGTAAGTCATTTTCACTTGAGGTTCGGGGGTTAGATGACGAGGATAAAATAATCCTTTGGTTTATTACGCCATCATATTCCTCGAGGATACCTCTTAACGATAAGAGAGAAAATTCATAAAGTAGTCGTAAGACTCACTACGGTCCTGCAGGCCCTTCTACGACTACCTAGTCATAAGTCCTTCTACGACTACCTAGTCGTAAACTCATACAATCACCTAGTCATAAGCCTTTCCTACGACTACTCGGTTAAGTCTCATAGCGACTGACCTACTCCTGCAGTAGGGTAGTTTGACAAGGCAGTTAGGCATACGCCTATGCACCATAACCGCACACGATCTCATCCACGTCTCTCTGACAACAACCGTCCTACGGTAAACTACTCCCACATCTCTCTGACATTAACCGTCATCCAGTGGTTAACTCCAGAAGCAACAAGATGCCTCCTATGCAAGGATCAACTACCCTAGTTCGCCAACTATATAAAGGATAGATTTTGTGTAAAGAGGCGAAAGGTAGTGCGAGTGATAGGACCCAGTGGGGTGTAATCCATTCTGTAATTCCTTGCACTATACACTTTTTGAGCCATTTCCATAGCAATAGTAGCACAGGATGTAGAGTTGTTATTCTCTCAGGAGAAGGCCAAAAACTGTATAAAATCCACATGTCTTATCTCTATGTGTTCATATTACCACCTTGAGAGTTTTCCCCTGAATCCAATAAATATTACGTAAGATCAATATTAGAACATCGACACTAAGTGTCTCATATTTTCATACCTTTGGTTGCAAGTATTTTATTCTGAAGTCTAGAAACCTTGATAAGTTTGAGTCTCACTCTTCTGATCGTATCTTTCTGGGTTACTTGACTTCTTCGTGGGGTTATAGGGTTTAGAACTGCCAGATGAGTAAGATAGTAAAGACCTATGAGGTTACTTTCGATGAGGTCAGTCGTGGTACTAGGCTCAATATCACAAGTCCAGTTATGC
The DNA here is from genome assembly GCA_036346265.1 of Melocanna baccifera. NCBI lineage: Eukaryota > Viridiplantae > Streptophyta > Magnoliopsida > Poales > Poaceae > Melocanna > Melocanna baccifera. The sequence continues at coordinate 14,948,006 of CM070695.1, forward strand.
AGTTTGAGACTATTTTTTTGTAGATGATGAAGATTATGAAAATGAAGGTTCTTTACCTGATCCAGTTCCATCTTCCCCTGAGGTGTCTGTTTCTACCCCTGCACCTTAGGGAGATCAACCCTCACCTTCTAGCTCTTCTATAGCTTATGGCTCTACTCCTACCTCCACAACTTATAAGGTAGAGGTTACTTCTTCATCACATTTAGGACCTCCCCGATACATTTAGCATTATCATCCTTCTAAGCACATTATAGGTGATCTCTTTGAGCGGGTCACATGCTCAAAATCTGACTTATCTTATTTTTATTTGCACTAAGCCTTTCTCGCTATATTTGAGTCCAAAGATGTTAATCATACTTTGTCTGATGAGTCTTGTGTCAATGCCATGCATGAGGAGTTAGAGAATTTTGAGAGTAACAAAGTCTGGTCGCTTGTTGAGCCTCTTAGTGGTCATAATGTCATAGGAAGTAAGAGGGTCTTTAAGAACAAGCAGAGTGATGATAGGGTAGTCATTCGAAACGAGGCTAAACTGATAGCTCAGGGTTTTTTCCAGGTTGAGGGTTTGGATTTTGAGGAGATCTTTGCCCATGTAGCGAGGCTAAATGTGAGACCCGGAGTAGAAACTCCTAGACCCCCTGTGTATTACTGTACTAGTCCCAGAGATCAATGCTAGTACACACAGTTCAAACAGAAAAGATGATACATTGCCAACAACGCTTTATTACAATAGTAACTGAAGTTTTACAAAGGCCATAGCCTTACTAAGGTTCACAGAACCCCAAGCAAAAATAAACACAGCGGAAGCAAAAGATAACTTGATCGACCCATCAATCTGCCACAGGCAATTGACTGGGGAAACGAATCCTAGGCATCCGGAAATAATCCACCGCATCCACATTCGGCGCAGAAGTCATACTCTCCAGCTTGATCTTCTCCATTCTCTGCTTTTATATTTATAGAGCAACAGGTGAGTACAAAAATGTACTCCGCAAGTCTTGGGAAAAATGCATAGATGTAAGGTTTCACAAAGGAAAGCTATATGGTTTATTTGCAAAAACCAGCATTTTATTTCAAATCTACGTAACTACTTTAAAAGCCATTTTGTAAACAACTTGTTTTTAATAACCGAAATTGGATAAGTACTTTAGTGAAGGTTAAACTACCAACACTAATATCTCAGGCTATCACAGCCAATTTTCAAAACCTTAGGTTACACCCCCTGATCTGAACATCACGAGAGTTATACTACTCCCGAGTTTTTCTCCAATTCATTTTGTTTTGAAATAAAAATCAAAACTTCTACCATGTGAATGCATTCCTTGCTTGCCCTTGACCGTGGGCACGGCTATTCGAATAGTTTTACTCTGCAGAGGTTGTACACTTTACCCACAAGAGATAAATTATCTTAATAGTCAACACGCTTCCTTTGGCATGAGACCCAGATAAATTATCACAAAGCCTTTCGCCTACTTCGGTATAGTTTAAATACCACCCGCTAAGGTTTCACCACAACTCGAATCCACGAGTTGGAGCCCCTCTGCGCCATATGAGTACTGATGAAACCCTGTCCCTCACTATGAGTAACCCAGACACCGGCACTCAATGCACCACTGGTGATATCTAAACTACACTATTATAGGGTAGTTAGCTAGGTCGTACCCATATAGACTTGTGGTTGTACTGTTTTGCTCAGTTTGGACAAACACAAGCGTCGGTCCTTAAACGACCAGGGTGGCTCATTCACAAACCCAACAATTCTTGTGCTAACTGCACCAGCCAAACCTTCCATCCACCCTTGTCAACTTTTTCCCTTTGATTTTCAAATTAACAGTGGTAACATCCATTACCACTTTTCAAACAAAATATTTAACAATGGTAACATCCATTACCAATGTTCAAACAAATTCATTCATCAAAACATTTGATAAACATGCTTCTCATTTGAACATTATTATATTTATTTGCTACGCTAAGCATTTGCTAGTATCTAAACTTTCAACAATTGTAGCACTAACTTATTATTGAGTCAAAGTGATATCCTAAGTTGACAATGGTACAAGGTAAACAATTTTCAATGGAAGGTATAACAAATTGGGTCTTTAACTAAGTTTTCTAAATCAAATTATCACTTGATATAACATAAGCATGCATTAATTTTAAAATAACTACCTACTCATTTTATAAATCACGGGAGCAAGTTGATCAAAGGAAACTTGCAAAACATGGGAGCAAAATGGTCAAAGGAGACTTGCAAAACATGGGAGCAAAATGGTCAAAGGAGACTTGCCTTCCTGTGTCTGGTTGAAATCTTCCACAACTTGCTCTTGAGGTTGCTCGGACAAATCGGTCTCTACACGTAAATCGAGAATTCCAAATAAATAAAATAAAATAAAAATTCAAAAATTGAAAATAAATATACCAAATGAAAGATTGAAATTTTAGATGAATTTAGAAATTTGAATGGACCAATTTGGAGCTAAAATGAAAAAGATATGGCTATTTGAAAATCTCAGATTTGAATAAATCCAGAAATTCGGAAATCTCTGACATGTGGGGTCCATGGTCAGCAATTTCATTAAAATAAGTCTCGACATGTGGGATCCACTGGTCTCGGGACCCACTTGTCGCTGGCTAGCGCAGAGGGTGGTCGACGACGGTGGGGCCTACACGCCATGATTAAACGAAGAAAACTCAACCTCGCCGCGGAGCGGGCTCGAGCGCGCCGAGGAGTGGAGGGGGAAGAGAGCGGCGCTAGCCAAGTGAGCGGGAGGCACCGCCTACCCCTAATGGGTAGGTAACCCTCTTGAGGGTTATCTCGCGGGAGGCCGCGGCAACGTGGCATACACGTGGGCGCCACCGTGCGCCACGTGTGTACGGGCATGAACGAGGTGGCAATGGGGCGCCTGCGTGGCCGAGTCGTGGCGCCCGACTGGCGGCCACCTGGCGCCACGCGGCTGCCACACGCGCGCAGTCGCATACGTGGCACGGTCGCCGGAGGAAAGGGGCCCGGGACCCGAAGGTCGCCGGCGCTCCGGCGGGCGGCGGCGCCAACCGGCGTGCGCAAAAGCGAGAGGGAGTGACGGGGAATGCTTTGGTACCTTGCGCAGTTACCGAGGATGGTCGGATCGACGAGACGGCAAAAAGGGGCGGCGGTCGGAGAGGCTTCACGGCGGCGGAGGGGTTCCGGGGTCGCAATAACTCAGCAAAGTGGTCGCAAGCAATCGCCTGGGCACCAGCAACGTCGAGGATGCACCAGTGAATCTCGGGAAGGCTTGAGGCGGCGGCGATTGCTCGCCGGAGTTGAAGGTGGCCGGCGGAGGAAAACAAGCGCAGGAGGGCTCTCGGCTCGACAGTGGGTAATTGGAGGTGGAGACAGCGAAAGGGAACTGAGACACAGTTCTGGCGTCGGGTTTTATAGAGGAATGAGGCCGGTAACGGCAGCGCGAAGCTCGCCGGACTTGGAACTGCCCGGAGAGTGAAGGCGACGGCGCACAGTGCATAATTAGATGAAATAATGCCAGAAACGGTTGCGGGATTGCGGCTATTTGAATGTGCGATGAGTGCGGGAAATAATTGTTCAAGCGAAGCTTTTAAAGCTTGATTTATTGATTAACGGCGGCATGCGCAGGCGCGGGAGGAAGAAGGTGGCGGGGAAGACGATCGCCGATGGGCCCGCATGTCGATGAGAGAGGAAGGAGAGAAGGCGGCGGCGGCTCGGATGCATGACGCGCGGCAGAGGAAAGTAATCAAAGCCGTAGGATGATGAGTGAAGGGGTAAGTGAAAGGATGCGGTTGAGATTCAATCCGGCAACCTTGATTAAATCTGAGCCGATGGAGTGTGCTGAGTGGCAACGGGCGGCTGCGATCTAATACGGCAATCATGAACGGTCAAGATGACGACACGCGTCGGGGACGACGGCTCTGACAGGTGGGACCCGCTGGCAGTGAGTCCACACAGACCGGTCTATGACAGGTGGGGCCCGCTTGTCAGCGCGAATCCAAAAAGAAACTCAACCTCGCGCGCGGAGCGGGGCTCGAACGCGCGCCGAGGGAGCGGGGGAGGGAAGAGAGCGGGCGGCGGTAACCAGTCGGGCGGGGAGGATCAACCTACCCAATAAGGGCAATTAACCCTTTTGAGTATTAGTCGCTGGGATGGCCGGGCTGCTGTCGGATGCGCGACACTTGGCGCCGCGAGAGAGAGGGGAGGCGGGATGAGGCGTAGACGGCGGGGATTAGCTCGGGCCGGGGAGGAAGGGCTCGGATGCTTGACAAGTGTCAGCCCGAGGGAGATTTGGATATTTAAATCTTTTATATATTTCAGAAATCAGTAGGAGACTTTAAAATACTCAGAAAAATACCAAATAAATTCCAAAAATTCCAGAAAATTTCACATAATTCACTGATAATGTTTTAAACATATTAAAAATATTTCCAACTTATTTTGATATTAAATTTTCTTTTCAACAGAAACTTTAAGTTCTGAAAATTCCAGATAATTGGAAATAATTAATTTAAAATTATTTCTTCAAAATAAAAGCAAAAAATTGGGATGTTACACTAAAGGCCACTAGGATTTTGCTTGCATTCGCAGCGTTGAAGGACTTCAAGCAGTACCAGATGGATGTCAAGAGTACCTTTCTCAATGGGTATATTAAGGAAGAGATCTATGTTAGACAGCATCCAGGTTTCGAGAACCCCAAATACCCAATCATATCTTCTAGACAGCATCCAGGTTTCGAGAACCCCAAATACCCAATCATATCTTCAAGCTTTCCAAAAATCTTGTTTGGACTTAAGCAAGCTCTTAGAACTTAGTATGAGAGATTTAAGTCCTATCTTTTGAGTCATTCGTAGGCATGGTAATGACTTTATGCTCGTCCAGATTTATGTGGATGACATTATCTTTACTGGCTCCTCTCATGCTCTTATTTCTCAGTTTTCTAATGGTATGAACACAAAGTTTGAGATGAGCATGATGGGCGAGTTGAGCTTCTTCCTCGGCTTCTAGATCAAGCAGACTCGAGAGGATACCTTCTTGCATCAAGACAAGTACACTCAAGACATCCTGAGATGCTTTGATATGAGTGATGGCAAGCTGGTGTCGACTCCGATGGTGACCTCGATTACACTTTATCCTGATGAGGATGGCAAGCCTACATATTAGAAAGAGTACCACAACATGATTAGCTCCCTCCTGTATCTCACTGCTTCGAGATCAGACATACACTTCATCGTATGTCTGTGCGCTCAATTTCAGGTTTCTCCTCATGCCTCTCGCGTCAGGCAGTGAAACACATCTTCAAGTATCTTTAAGCTACTCTAGATTATGGTATCTAGTACTTTTCTACTTCCTATCTTTCTCTTAGAGCTTACTACGATGCAGACTTTGTTGGCTGTAGAATAGATAGGAAGAGTACATCTGGCACTTGCCAATTCATTGTTACTTTTCTTATTTCATAGTCCTCTAGGAAGCAGTCTAGTATTGCACAGTCCACTTTAGAGGCTGAGTATATTGTAGTCGCTAGTTGCTGTAGTCAGGTGTTTTGGATAGTTTCGACCTTATGGGACTTTGGGTTAACCATAGATAGTGTTCTACTTTTCTGTGATAACACTTCTGCCATTAACATTACTAAGAAACCAGTGTAGCGCTCCAGACCAAGCACATAGATATTTGCTATCATTTCCTTAGAGATCATGTGGAGAAGGGTGACATAGTGCTTTAGTTTGTTGAGAGTGACCACCAGTTAGCTGATATTTTCATCAAGCCTTTAGATAGCTTGAAGTTCATGGCTTTGCGGGGAGAGTTGGGGTGGTTTGTCCTTATGGCATTATCTGAGGGAGAGCATCATGTACTTTCTGTATCATATGTTTTTTTGCTTCTTTCTGCACTTTGTTTCTGGGTGCTTTTGGGTTAGTTTTCCTAGTATAGACCAGGATTGGTATCATACTATGTTGTTTAGATTTCTTTCTCTTATCTTGTGACCTTAAGATGCTGCTTATCAATTGCTTCTGTTCTTACTAGGTTGAGTTCACTCACTTCTTTTAGATTCTAGCGTCATATGGGGTAGATGGGAGCGAGTCTGAGACATAGTAATCCCTCTACCTTGTCTATACTTTAAGGACTGCCATTTTTTATTTTTCCAAGCTTCTTCTCTCTTACGTATTGCTTTGGTTCAAGGAAAATTTATTGTGATTCTCTTGAACTTAATATTGACATAACTCAACTTGAACCAAAATATTTCTAAAATTAACTCACTTGCTGAGGGGGAGTTGGGATCTTTATTGCATCACGTTATATTTTAAATTCAGCAATATGCACTATAATATAAATACATGTAGTTTTAACTATTATCCTTGTGTGACATGATATTTTACGTTACATCATGCCATGTCTTATGCTAGCTTACTAGATTTATCATGTCGTTCTATGTGTAACTTAGCTTTTGCCATGCTTGCCCTATTAAATGTGAAAACTTGAATTAAATCATGTCTTGTTAGATCTTATGACTATTTTGTTCTAGTGATCCTCTTATAATTCATGCCATATTAAATAAGCTAAGTTGAGCCTTAAACCTAAATTGAGCTATGATAGTTAGTATTAGTATGAGTTAGTATTAGCTCTTTGTTTTTGAAATAAGTCAAGAAAATGCAAAATAATCTCTTTTGTGTGAAAAAACCGATCTCACCAATTTTTTTCTCAAAAGACGGCTTGCCATTGCACTAGACATGAATTTAAGGGGAGTTTTGAATGACCAAGACCACTTTCTTAAACTTCCTACTTGGGGTGATCGCATAAGGCTTGAGATCTAGCACATGGCTAAGAAAATAAAATTGTGTGAAAAATGACTGATCCTAAGCTAAAACTAAAAATGAATTTTAGAAAATACCAAATATGCTAAATTTGCTCTTTTACAAGTGGTATCTAGTGCTTGAACAAAATATTTTAATCTTGAATTTGTAGCACTCTAAATTGACTCAATTGAAGCTTATTGGTTCCATTTAGAATATTGACATGGCTTAACTCATGTTTGGATACTTTTGGCTAAACTGTGATCTTGAGCAACTCAACATGCTAAAAATATATTTAATTTCAGATTATTGTTTATTTGGGTTAAACTTTGCTATATATGGTTTGCTATGATCTAGATATCACTTTCACATTTTACGACTTAGTGTAATACTTGTAATGTCACTTTGGATAATCTTCATGACTTATAATACTAAAAATAAATAAAATACAACCACTCAATTCATTCATGCTCTATCTTCTTCCGTGAATCTTGATGACTCCATTATCAAAGGGGGAGAAATGTCGGTAAAAAATACATATCTAGAGCATGATTTGGAGTTGTTGTGTAAAATTTTGTGAAGTTAGAGCTTTTAATCTCTTCTCACCATGACCAAGATCAAATGCAATAATTATTCTTTTATATGGACGTAAAGTAAGATTTCTCGACACATTTGGTGGATTTGAAACTTTTTGTGAATAATTATCGTTTTCAATAGCTTATCTCCATTTGTCTCAAATGGTCATTTTCAGCTCATCACATTCTTCTTTTGACCATTTAGAGCTCTCTTTGCAAAATTCTTCTTATTTGTCTAAAACCACCTCCTATTTGTATTTTTGAGTATTGCCAATAGATTCATCAAGGGGGGATTAAAAGACTATGTGAGAAGGTCCTGTTTAATGTTGTGATAAACCATTGCAAGTTTCATGGAGTGGTCAAGTGATTTTGCAAAGATTACACTTTGTTAGGATTGGTTTTTGGCAGAAATTGAGGACTTTAGGATTTAAGTTATAGAGTAAGTCAAGGTGATTTGGGTTATTACATTAAGTTTGCATGATGCATGTTTCGGCTAATGTGAGTCAAGTTGTGAAGGACTTGTGTCTAGAAACATTTTTTTGTCTTTGGATGTGTAGGGTCGCTTGGAGTCAACCGTAGTCAACGGTGAGAATCAGGGCTAGACTCATAAAGGAGTTGAGGCCTAAAATGATCGAGGATGCCGAGGGAGATGGTAAGCTCAAGCATGGCATGAGAAAGGCGAAAAATGTTAAAGTAAAGTTCGAACGGCGATATTGCACCATGTGGCTTGGACGGACCAAGTGAGCCATAGTTCGTAGAACCGGAACAGAAAAGACTGAGTGACTCGTGGCAAGCTTGTGACGCACCTACACGTCACAAGCATAATGATTACTTGCAATGGATAGTGATAACTGGGTCAACAAGGGGTATTTTGATAGTTTTACCAAAATACTAGAAACCACCTTAGATCAAAACCGCAACGTGTGGGTGACACGTTGGAGAGCAGTTTAGGTCTAAGTGCAACTGGTTTGATCGAGATGGATCAAGGCAAAGGAGTTAGCAGATATGGCCTTATGGCTTTAAAAAGAGTACATAAGTGAACATGTGTGAGTAAAACTTATGTATGGAATTAACGGGTTTTCTCCATTGTGGTAAGTGGATAGTATCCATTTAGGGATTGATGTGGCTAGCCAACCCATCTATAAAAGGGATTAAGATGGAGACATGTGATTAACTATCCAACCCATATTTTTGTGATTTGATGTTTCAGGGTCAAGGTTTTGAGTACAAATCCTTCGAGATGGAGTGGCTATAAAACTATCCATCTTAAGCATGCAATACATCAATCTTTGATCATCTCTATGGATCCTTCATGTTTCGATTGATTTACTCTAGATTTGGTTGATTTTGATCTCTGCTCTTCCCTTTTCTTGATCTTGCTGTACCAAGAACGTGGAAGAGATGGAAATAACATATGGGAATCTATCTCCACCTATTTAAGCACTTTAATAGCAAGTTTATCTTGGTCATCGTCTACTCACAAGCAAGTTGTATTCACCGATTTTGGTTTTGGCTCAATTTCGGTGTACATTTTCTTCAAACTAAAAAAGGCCTCTGTTTTAAGTTATTTGTCTTAAGTTATGGATGAAAATTCTATTTTCTGCAACTTTGTAGTTATGTGATAATAGAATCTTGAATACTTAGGAGAAAATTTTAGTTGGCACCATTCACCCCTACATAATCTGAACTTGGTGACTTAGTCACTTAATATTTTAAATACCATTAAGGAAAAAAGCTTGAAGATCATTCACTCTCTCTAATTATCGACGTCGGTGTTACACTGTCCTCCTACAATAACCCTGTAAAGTAGATTTACTTCCTTTGTTATTAGCAACACACAATAATCGAGTGTATTTGTGAACTTGTGGCAGGGGTAATCATCATGCTTTTTTTTGCCACTTCATTACATAAGTTTATACACATCACAACACTGGCAGCTGTTGGGATAGCCCAACAATTACAATCACTCCACACACGTACACACCCACAAGCGCGACACGATGTGGAGAGGCGAACACACAGTCACACACCCTTCACAGGACATAGAGGCTACAGTGCCATGAGAAGGAAGGAGAAATAGAGAAAGAAAAGAAGAACAAAATGAATGGCTATATAAATCGCAAGGTGGTGCATCGTGTTCTTTCGGCTCTTCAGCAAGTTAATTTGAGTGATGTGGACACGGACAGCGAGGATGATGCTCCCAAAGGCAAGAAAGATTTAATTGAGTTGTGTCTAATGGCAAGTAGCAGAAGCTCCACCGACAATGATGATCTTGACAGCGACAACTACAATGAGGTAGAACCTTCTTATGATGATTTAGCTAAAACTGTTACTAAACTTGGAACTTTGCTAGAAAAGAAAGATAAAAAGATTAAGAAACATGATATTTTGATTGAATCCTTAAATTCTGAAATTGCAAGACTTAGAACTTTAATTCCTGATGATGATTCTTGCAAATCATATGACTTAATTTATTCTGAGCTTACTTCATTGAAGGATGTGCATGTTTCTACTTTAGAGCAACTTAGAGATGTAAATGCTAAATTTGATGAATTAAGATTGTCACATGACTCTTGTGATGAAAAATTGAAATGTGCTAATGATGAAATTGGAAAGCTCAAGTTTAGTTCTTCTTCATACTTAGAATCAAGTATTATAAATATTTATTCTAAAACTTGTTCTAAATGTAAATTGTTAGAAGTTAGACTTAACTCATCTCAAGAAACAATTCAACAGATACTTTATCATGAGACATCTTCTTGTTCTAATTGTCCTAAGCTTAACATAGAGATAGAAGCATTGACTAGACAACTTAATGATTTTGCTGAAAAAGAAAGATTGGCTCAGTCTAGTGCTTCTAAGAATTTTATGAATGAATCTTTTAAGTGCTCAACTTGTCTCACTTTAGTTAAAGAAAATGAGTACCTTAAAGACACTTTAGAGAGATTCTCTTTTGGCAAGAAAAATCTAAATATGATTCTAGACAAGTCAAAAGTAAGTGTGAAGAATCGGGGACTAGGATTTAATTATATTGAGCATGCCAAGAATAATCCTCCTCATATTGTTAAGTTTCTTGAATCTGGAAAAATTGAAGTAACATCTGAACCGAAACAAACTGTTTTTAAGTCTGCTGGTATTATGTCATCTACTAATCAAGTGAATGCAAATGTTGTTTCTACTTCTCAAGTTAAACATAAAGTTAAGTACACGTGCAGTTATTGTGGTAAAGATGGACACTTGCATGAATTTTGCTTTAGGCGTGCTAAGAAAGAGAGGAGAGAAAGATTGAATACAATAAGACAAAAATATGTATCATCTTTTGTTCCTAGAACCTATGCAAAAGCTAGATTTTTAGAGAACTTTTATGATGACTTTAAATTTGCTTCACATGCTGGTTTGGGATTCAATTCAAATAATTCACGTTCTTTTTGGCATTTTGATCGACCACATGCACGTGATTTTGGTTCTAGTTTTGTTACTACTCCTACACATCGTGTATCTCAGTACTGGATTCCCAAATCTTATTTCACTAACCCCAGTACTATGAGATTGATGTTTCCTGTGGTGTAAGATCAGCTGACGAGGATGGAGAACATGAGCTTGATTGGGTTTCAGTCTTTTACATCATTGCTTGACTGGAACACTTGACAGTTCTTTATTCTTTTGATGGCTACCAAAAGATTTCACTTTCCAAGTGACCATGTGGAAAAGGTAATGTTGTCCTATATCTTATGCAGTTAGATTCTGAATTTGCTGATGCTCTCATAAAACTGCTTGATACTTCTCGATTTGTTCGTTTTGCGAAGTGAGTTGGGTGTGTTGCACCTTATGGGATTATTCTGAGGGGGAGCTTGTCATTTAAAATTTTAGTAGCTTTGTTTATTATCTTTGTCAAATAACACATCAAGTCCAAGTCATTGAAATCAATTGAGTAGTAGAGCTTTCTTTATCATATTTATTCATATGCTGTATAGCATTGATCATGACTGATTATAATTAATTTTCTACATTTGAATTAAAAACATGACATGGCGAAATATTTTGACTAGATTGATTATAGTTATTACTTTGCAATGTCCATCGAAAAGGATTAGCTTGATTGTGAGTCTTATTTTAACTCTTGGCTATGCGGCTTGCATGTTTCATGTTATAATTTTTTTATAATCACTCAGTTTGGCATGTTAAAAAATTTAAGAAAGGAACATTTGAAAAGATGTATGCTTCAAGCATACCATGGTAAACAAAAAGAAAAGCACAAAAGTGCACAAAATGAAAAGAAGTATGCTTCAACCATGCCACCATAAAAAAAAGAAAAAGATTATGTCCTTGTGAAAAGAAGTATGCTACAAGCATGCCACATGCCGAAAAATTGCGTGTGGAGCAATAAGTGTTACATGAGACTGCTAGCCCGCCTAGAGTTAAGGTTTGCTTCACTTTTTAAGCTTTGACTTTTCGTTGTGATATCTCATTGTGCTCTTTATAATTAGTCTGGTTATTGTTGTGATGCCTGTCATTGATATAAATCGCTTAATCATATTGACGGACTTGTTTTTGACAATGCTATGTGATATATGGCTTTATATGATCTAGATAGCTCTACTCAAAAATATGACTTGGTTGTTTTATTAAACCAGTGCAACATGACTTGGACAATCTACAAAGCTTCTAGATTTTTATTTTTATTGCTCCTTCTTGGATTCATTCTTATTCACTGAAATTTCTTGATGATTACATTGCCAAAGGGGGAGAGAAATTTGAAAGATTGGAGAGTTTTTTGGTTCTCTTGTGTTCAAGGGGAGAGTTTGGCTACAGTTCTTCACTTAGATTTGTTGGAAGTCATGGTAACTTAATGTGTTGTCAATGTATTCATCAAGGGGGAGATTGTTAGACCATGTGGCTAGTTCTAGGTTAGATGATGAATAATTGACAACGTTGATTATGATCTTACTTATAGTGTGTTGCGTGTGCGGATTTACGTTCGTGTGTTCGGATTGTCGTATGTTGCATGATACGCTCGTGTGAGGTATTATGCGGATTGACTTGAGTCAAGTCGTGGACTTGTGCTCGTACGAGGTTGTGTGTTTATTCATGTGCAGGTGTTGCTTGAGGCGGAATATGGTCGATGACGGGACTGAAACTAGGTTCGGGTGGAACTGAGGTTTCGGGACTAAGTTCAGGGAGGAACTGAGATCCTATCGGTCAATGATGTCATGCGGGATGTTCACGCTAGAGAACAATGCACGTGAAGATGATGCGTGGAGAAGATACAGGAGGTGCGGTCCTGGAGGCTTCGACACGTGGAAGGCTGGAAAAATCGGAAGTGAAAAACCCGTGTTAGGAAGGGTTTCGGGTCCCTTGAAAAGCAATGGGCCAAAAAGCCTGGTTGAGGCAAAGAGGCCCAGAATGAGTTGTATTAGGGTTAATGATGTATTGGAGTTGGTTAAGGATTTTTAGGAGGGTGACTAGATAAATAGAGAGGGAGAGGCGCCTGTAAGCCGTGACTTTTAGGGGGTGATCGGAATAGCGATGGCTTTTGGCTGAAAAAACACTGTAGCTGCCTGAAAAAACACTGTAGCTGAGTTAGTGGATAGTATAGTGAATAGTGAAAAAAAAGCTGAAGTTAGAAGCTGAAGCCGAAAAAAGCCGAAAGATCAGGGCCTTAGGATCGGGAGATTGAAAAAATTAGTGCGACGGTTTTTGATTGGCCGAAGCTTTTTGGAAAAGAAAAAGGTGCTTGCCTGCCGTGATATTGTCGCGAAGAAAAAATCGGCGGGGCTGTTTCAGATCAGTCGTGATTTTTCATCTACGACGAGTCGACTACGTTGCTTTGTCTCGATCCAAGCCGTACACGGAAGTTTTTGTCTGGCAGCGGCTTTTCGCGTTTTAGTCTGGCTGTGTTTCAGAATATAAAGGGGTGGCGGCAGCAGTTGCTTTTGGGGCTCTCGGCTGTGATCAAGCTGCTGTGATTCGCGGAGAGAGGCGACTAGGTACAGGAGCTGCGGCGGCTGTTTTGCGCTGTGGTGATTATCGAGCAGTCAGGCGTTCACAGGAAAGTTGTGGCGACCGAGTTGCACGGCGACTAGATAAATCAAAGGTAGCCGGTGAGTACGTACGCTGAATAATATACATGAATGTTGAATCTTGACTGCCGTAAGATGTCTTTCAAATGCATGTATTATCATTTTCTTATCCAACGTGAGACTGCATGCATGTATGATTAGAAAGTAAGCCCGTAGCTTTTGATTAGGGAGTGAGCAATTAATAAAGTTTTTTTTAAAATACTTCCTTACTTGATGCATTTTATTTTTGCCTTAAATCTGCATGCATCAAGGTGATTTTTGTGACTAACTGCACTTCTTTTGTATTTTGAAAAGGTACGTACTCAAGTACTACTACTCATGTCTCTTGCTGCATATATATATTAATAGAAGTTGATAGGTATGGGCATGCATGAGTTTTCTAGTTGATTGCATGTGTTTTAAACTCTAGTTGATCTGAGCAGTAGTATGCAGAATCGCTAGTAGTTGATTGAGTGGCTGCGTGTAATTTTTACATGTTTTTCTTTCCAACGAGAAACTTTGGATCGGAGGCCTCTTCGTTTGTTTTCTTTTTGAGACTGCACACGATCTGTGAGGAGTGGCGCATGCTTGTGTTTTATGATCAATTTTAGTGAGGATACAATATTCTGTTCAAAACTTTAAACGAGGCTTAAAAGGGTTTTGTGTTTAAGGGGAAGTCTTAAAATTTTATTTTTAGCTTCCGCAATCATTCACCCTCCTCTGATTGCCTATCTTTGTGTGAATCGATCCTTCACTCTTGCTCAAATTGAGAGAAGATGGATCGTAGCTTTGGCAATGGACTGGCCAGGACAGCATATTTGTCCGTGTAATTCTGTAGAGAGAGGCGACGAGCGCTTGTCGAAGTGGGGATATCGTCGCCGCTGTGGACCTCCAGGAAACTTGCCTCATGTGCTTCAGACACCAAAAAGTCATGGACTTTGTTTTGGATGGCGATGAACCTACTCCCAGCAGTAGATTGATCCTCCATGTACACAGGGTTTATTAGATTTCTAGCAATCAACTCATTCAAGTAGATGAAGCCCACCTTCTCCATTGTCTTCCCAGGTGTTGATATCAGGAATCCCTCTGCCATCCACATGTTCACCAAGCTGCGTTCCTCAATTGTGGTGTTGGCTGGCAATGCAGCAAAGTACAGGAAGCAACATTTCAGCTCATGTGGAAGATCATCGAAGCACAGGGACAATATACTGTCGAGCCGCCTTGGTTTCTTGGACCCTGCTTCTAGGGCAATTCTCGTTGTCTTCTGTTAGTTGCTGAACAATTTGTTGTAGGATGTTGGTAGCAGTTAAATAAGGTGCAAAACTCTCCATAGCTTCAACTTGGAAGCAATTCTTCTTAACCATTTTTTTGTATATGTCTCTCACAAGAGTTGTCTTGCCGATACCACTTGTTCCATACACGGAGACCACAACTGGACCATGGTCTTTGTTCTGCAGTTCTCGTTAAGTTGTAGTAAGGGCTTCCTCCAGTCTTTTGTGCTCCTCCTCGTACATGTCCAGATGCTGCTGCTCTAAATCGTCCCTGTAGTTCAATCATTATATTATTAGTAGTATTTAATTGAAGTATCCCCAAATTTGAAAAGTAAGTTTACGACGATATACACGTAATGCCTAATGTACTCTTTCTATCAACCATCAATATTCAAGTGTGAACCTAGATCTTTGGCTGTCATTCCAAATAGCTAGTGCATAGTCGCCATGTTGTGTACATCAATATTCAAGTGTCTTCTTTGTGGGAAAATTTTGAAGGAACAGAGCAATTAGGGATCAACCATGCCTATAATTATAAGTATTTAGGTATAATTCCTGGCCTAATCATAAGCATTCATACAATACTAATCATCAACCCATGCACCTATACAGGCTACTAATTTTAAAAACAATGTTTTCACCAATTTTGTAAATTCAAAAGTTAAATTTAAATTTATCTTAGCATGGCCAAAGGGAGGAAAATAAAATGCACAATTCACTGTCTGGAATAGGGGGATAAGAAATATGAAACACATGCAGATATTACAAAACACGTGTATGAGTACTGTCAGAAACTCCTTGGCCCAGAAGACAGAGGTGGGGTGACACCAGCTGAAGATATTTGAAACAATTCAGGGAGAGTGTATGACTTTGACAACGAAATGCTCACTGAACTTTTTTCAGAGCAGAAACAAAATTTGTCATCAACGAAAGGAAAACTAACACTGCACCTAGACCACATGGGTTCCCTGTTTGCTTTTACAAGAAATTCTGGGGTCTAGTTAAAAACCTTTGAAGGGATATGCTTCATGATTTTCATGCAGCAGGAAGACTTCACCTGAACAGACTGAATTATGGCATGCAGACTAATTCGTAAAGTTAAGGGAGCCACTAGCGTGCAACAGTTCATAGTTGAGGGGTCTAAATAATCGGCTTTGTAGGAGAGGGTACTACCTGGGCTTTCGAGGAAGTAGTGGAAGTGAATTGGATATTTTTCTTAAATTTTATAAAATTATGTTAAAAGTTACATATGTTCCTTTTTCTTTGCAAGGAAGTTACATATATTCCGATGTATGCTTTTTCAGAAATTTGAATACTATTATATAAATATTCGGATACCAAAAATATGTGGAAATTATTCCGTAGGTCTACATATTTGACTAATAAAACTTTATAATTCCGAATTTATACATATGCGTCAACTGATATCGCAATTTATTTTGATATTTTTATCTAAGACTTGAGTGTCATACAATGGAATTTTTTTCCGTGCAACCCTGTTTCAATCTAGTTATCTAATATATGGCAACTGTCGAGACCCGAATATGCAAATTCGGTCTCTCTGTGTAAACTGCACTAGTCCACGATCATGCTAGTGCACATAGTCAAATATAGATGTCATCACAGTCATACACACGACAATAATAAAGGAAAACTCGAATATCGATAAAATATCAAAGGTACGACCTATGGCCAAGCTTACAATATCTCTAGCCGGAAGGGCTTAACAAAATAGCAGCGGAAATCCAAAATAAAGCGTAGCGGCCAATCGACAAGCCCACAGGCTATCGAGTAGAGAACGAAGCCTAATCCGTGAAGTCGTCGTAGTACTCTCCTTCTGGAACCTCCTGCTGATAGTACTCCTCTCCCTCAACTGAGCAACATAGGCGTAAAGCTGTGAGTACATTGGTACTCAGCAAGTCGTTTGTAACAATTAATGCAATATAATATGTAAGGCTTACCAATGGAAGACTGAAAGGTTAATTTGCATAAAGGCATTTCTCGATGAAATATAATAAATAACTTCAAAGCGAAAGTTAACTGAAAACAGTAAGAATGAATAATCAATGGAGTAAACATGAACCACTTGTGAACACCAATTCACAAGTTAAACCAACAGTGAACTACCTATTCACTCCCAACATAAACCACCAAGTTATAAGTGAAACACTAATCCTCGTGTGAAATCACCGAGCATTGTCCATGACCGAGGACGCGGCTATTCGAGTAGTTTTACACTCTGCAGAGGTTGCACAACTATACCCACACGATGTGATTAGCCTCGATCTCAGGAAATTACAACAAGGCCTTTACAATGCTCTACCTCAACACAATCCTGCCCGCTAGGGTTTCGCATCACACCCCCCCTTGCGCCACATGGAAATCAGCAACCATGTCCATCACAATGGCAGAATTGAGTTGAAATATTACAAATTAATCAGCCAGGTCCATCCCATAATAGACATGTGGTTTGCACGATTAAGCTCAGATCAATAGCGCACAAAGTTAAGTCCTTAACATAACCCGGACGAGGCTACCACATCCCCGAAGTGCAACTGCACCTCCCCCTTTACTGCACGATCACTCGCCCGAGTGAAAACCAATTTGTAACCAAGCCAACGTCACACCAATGACGTGGCACAAATTTTTAATACACATGGCACCAACCACAGTTCTATATGTCATTAAGTCAAATTAATAATTTAACATGTGCTGATGAGATCAATCGTAAATATAAGCCAGCTAAGCAGTCTAATCGTACCCACCCATGTGACAAATAATCTAGCGTCACTAAATAATTACCCAACCTATGGTGACAATGGCATCATGGTATTCCAAAGTATCAAGGAGGTATAATCTCAAATGGGACGATAACTACCAGTGCAAAGGTTTGAATAAAAATAGCAATGCGATATAATTTAAAACAAAATAATTAAATAATAGATTGCAAAACTGGGTTCAACATGATCAAAGGACACGACTTGCCTTCATTATGCTCAGCGGGGCACTCCTGGTCTTCGGACGCGAAACCTGCTCCTACGGAATCCGAATCTAACGAGAGAGAAAACGACCGAAAACAAAGAAACACATAAAATGATGAGCAAATGAACTCCAAAATTCACAAAACCAGAACCAACAGCTAGAGCTCGATTTTAGATGAATTTAGAAAAAAGAACGGGTCAATCGGAGCTAGGACGGAGGAGAACGGGCTCTCGGAAAATTAATCCTAAAATTAAATCGAGAAATTCGAAAAGTTTCTTGTCTTTGTGGCGGTCCACGAAATTCGAGTCCACCGTGGACTCGGTCCACGAAACATGATGCACGGGGCGGCGGGTCGACATCGCTGCGGGACGCGCGGCGTGGCAAAGAAGCATATGCTGCCACGTGTCACCCGGCTGACGTGGCGCTGACGTGGCGGCGACACGTGGCATGCCACGTCAGCTAGGGCTGATGTGGCGCGGCTGACGCTGCACGGGCGCGGGCGCGGGCGGCGGCGGTCGGATCCGGCGATCGCGAGGGCGACACGCGGCGAGATCGGATCCTGATCCGGATCCGGGCGACAGTGGGGATGGAGCGCGCGGCGCGCGCAGCGGTCGGATCACCGACGCGGCGTGGCGGCCGCCGCGGCGCGGCGAGCGCGCGGCGGCGTCTTGCGGATCGCGGCGAAGGGCGGCGCGTGGCGGCGCAAGGAGCGGATCGGTACGCAGCGTGGTGGCGCGACGCGCCAGGCGGCGGCGCGGTGCGCGACGCGGCGATCGGGGAACGACGCAGCGACGGACGCGCGGGGAATTCACCGGCGACGGGAGCGACGGCGACGGGGTCGGCGGCGGCGGCGCGCGCGACGCGACACGTAGGCGACGGCGAGCGGCTTCGAACGGCGCGCGAGGGCGCGGAGGCGGGGAGCTAGGGTTCGGCGGCGGCGACGAATGGCACGCGAACCGAGGCGAGGTGGCGGGTTTTATCACGCGAACCGAGGCGATCCAATCCGGTTACGGCGACGGTCGCAACGCGGACAAGTTTTGACGGTCGGGATTCAACGCGAGAGATCGGATGGCTCGACGCACGCGAGGTTAGGGTTCGATCGCGCGGGCGGAACGGACGGCGGAGATCGTCGGCGGGCGCGCGATCGGCGCCGAGGGGCGCGGGCGGGCGCAGCGTCTTTAGTCTTGCCACGCGTCGGCGCGGATGCGCGACGCGCGCGCGCGGCGGCGGATCGATCGCGCGAGAGCCGCACGCGAAAGGGTACGGCGGCGGCGGCGAGCGTGGGGATGGGCGACCCATGGCGGCGGCGGGATCTGGCGGCGGGGAGGATTTCTTTTTCTTTTCTTTTTCCAGAAATTCAAATAAACTTCTAAAAGCTCTAGAAAATAGCAAATAAATCCCAAAAATTCACCAAAAATACCAGAAAATTCCTTGAGACCTGAAGAACACAAAAAAAATATTTCCAGCTTATGTTAATGTTTATTTTATTCATATTAAATCTTTGAAAATTCTAAAAATTCATTTGAAGCTTCAATTAAATTCAGGAAATTCCAGGAAATTCATTTTTAAATTCCAGGCTTTAAAAATCTCAGAAAAACAGGATGTTACAAACCTTACCCCCTTAAACGAGATCTCGACCCCAAGATTTGGGCCAACTAAGAGAATAGGTTCGGGAACTCCGCTCTGAGATCCTCCTCGCGCTCCCAGGTGGCTTCCTCCTCGGAATGGTTGCTCCACTGGACTTTGCAAAAACGGACCACTTTATTCCGGGTGACTCGCTCTGACACTTCCAAGATTTTGACTGGATGCTCTTTGTACGACAGATCCTCCTGCAGGTCAACGGCCTCAACTGGCACAACCTTCTCTGGTACACACAGGCACTTCTTCAGCTGGGACACATGAAAGACGTCATATACCCCACTGAAGGACGCAGGTAGCTCCAACTGATAAGCAACCTCTCCCCTGCGTTTCAGAATCCTGAACGGACCAACATATCTCGGTGCAAGCTTCCCTTTTAGCTGAAATCTCTTCACACCCTTGAATGGTGTGATCCTGAGATACACAAAATCATCTGACTCAAAACTCAGCTCTCGACGCTTGGTATCTGCATAGCTTTTACTCGGCACAGGCGATTTTCAACCTTTCTGTATCAAGCGGACCTTATCCTCAGCTTCTTTCAAACAGTCTGGACCAAAGATCTGTCCTTCCCCTGTCTCTTTCCAATTGAGAGGGGTCCTGCATTTCCTGCCATACAATGCCTCAAACGGTGACATCTCGCAACCGGCACGATAAGCGTTGTTGTATGAGAACTCTCGCAAAGGCAAGCAATCGTCCCACTTGGACCCACAATCAAGTACACATGCTCTCAACATGTCCTCCAAAATCTGATTTACTCGCTCTGTCGACCATGCATGCGGGGTGATATCTTTGTCTGAAGTTCAGGTGAGTTCCCATAGCCTTATGGAAACTACCCCAAAAACGAGAGGTGAACTGCGATCCACGATCTGACACGATATTCTTGGGCACACCATGCAAACTGACAATTCTGGACATATATAGCTCTGCCAATCTGTCACCACTGTAGGTTGTCTTAACTGGAATGAAATGAACAACCTTGGTCAATCGGTCCACAATGACCCAAATCGAATCATAGCCCTCTTTGGTCTTAGGCAGACCGACTATGAAGTTCATACCAATTTCTTCCCACTTCCACTCGGGAACTCTCAATGGCTGTAGCAAACCTGCAGGTCTCTGATGCTCTATCTTTACTCTCTGACAAACATCACAAAGGGCTACATACTCAGCGATCTCACGCTTCATGCTTGGCCACCAATATTTATCCTTAATGTCCTAGTACATCTTGGTACTGCCTGGATGAATCGAATACGACTCATGAGCCTTTTTTAACAACACATCATTTAGCTCTTGCCTACTGGGCACACACAAACGCTGCTTGAACCACAAGGTCCCCTGGTCATCCACTGAAAATCCTGACTCTTTACCTTCACTTAAGTTCTTTCTGATCCGCTGAAATGCCTCATCATCCGACCGAGCTCTTTGAATCGACCATCCAAAGTAGGCTGCATCTCCATAGCTGCCAAAAATCCTGGCTCAACCAACTCAAGGCTAAGCTTCTGAAATTCCTCATGCAAAGCTGGCTGACTATTTCGAACCATCACTGAATTGTAGTATACCTTTCTGCTCAAGGCATCTGCAACAACATTAGCTTTCCCAGGATGATAATGTATGCCTACATTATAATCCTTTATCAGCTCTAACCGCCTCCTCTGCCTGAAGTTAAGCTCGGACTGGGTAAAGATGTATTTCAGACTCTTATGATCCGTGTAAACCTCACATCTATTACCCATCAGATAGTGACGCCAAATCTTTAAAGCGTGCACCACGGCTGCTAACTCCAAATCATGAGTGGGGTAGTTCTCCTCATGCGGTCTCAACTGGCGTGAGGCATAGGCTACCACTCTCTTGTCTTGCATCAAGACACAACCCAAACCTTTGCGAGAGGCATCGCAAAATATCTCAAAATCCTTATTAATATCAGGCAACACAAGCACTGGGGCTATGGTCAAACTCTCCTTAAGTTTCTGAAAACTTTTCTCGCACTCTGGCGTCCAAGTGAATTTCTTTTCCTTCTTTAGCAACTGCGTGAGGGGTCTGACCACACTGGAAAATCCCTCAATAAAGTGACGGTAGTATCCTGCCATACCTAGAAAACTCCTGACCTGGGTAACTGAATTGGGTGACTGCCAATCCAAAACGTCACTCACCTTCCCTGGGTCAACTGCGACTCCTTCTGCTGTCAACACATGCCCTAGAAAGGCGACTTTCTTCATCCAAAACTCACATTTGCTGAACTTTGCATACAACTGATTATCCCTCAATTTCTGCAATGCTAATCTCAAGTGCTCCTGATGCTCTCTCTCATCCTTGGAGTATATTAAAATGTCGTCAATGAACACAACGACAAACTTGTCCAAATATTCTATAAACACCTTATTCATCAAATACATGAAATATGCTGGAGCATTGGTCAAACCAAATGATATCACTGTGAACTCGTATAGACCATAACGAGTCGAGAAGGCCGTGTCTTGGGTATGTCCTCCTTCGAATCCTCATCCGATGATATTCGACCTCAAATCAATCTTGGAGAACACTCCTGCTCCTTAAGCTGATCAAACGGTCATCAATCACGGGCAGAGGGTACTTATTCTTGACGGTGACCTTATTAAGTGCTCGTAGTCCACACACATGCACCGACTACCATCCTTCTTCTTGACGAACAACAACGGCGCTCCCACGGGATGAACTCGCCGATGTAACCCTTATCCAAAAGCTCCTGAATTTGCTTCTTCAACTCGCTAAATCATTGTTGGCATCCGATAGGTCTCTTGAAATCGGAGCGGTACTGCACAAGCTCAATCAAAACTCAACCTCTCTCTCGTGGCATACGGAAGATCATCTCGAAACACGTCGGGTACTCTCGACAACCGTACATCCTCCAACCGGATCACCTTGCTCGCAAACCATGGTCGCTCTGCCGACACTCGCGGCTGCGAATTGCACCTTAACCCCATCCGATTGGATAAGGTCATCGCTCGCTCTCACGATCTAATCTCGCTGTTGCTGAAGCCAATCCATTCCGGGATTACATCTAGGGACCGCATATCCAACAAAATCAGTCGGCCTGAACTCAACTCCCTGAATGGTTATCCTAACTCCGGATGACCTAGGTTGGATCTCAACTCGGATCGAGGATTGGATTAAAAGAATAGATCCAAGAGCAACAGTTTTCAATTGTTGCTTTAAAGCAAAACTTCGAGAAACAAACGAATGCGAAGCTCGTAATCAAATAAAGCGTGGCGAGGCCGAATGTACTAGGAACGCATCGATCACAACGTCGGTGCTACTGGGCATCCTCTGCGTGACGTGGTTCACCGACCTCTCACCACCGGCGCCCCGCCGGCTCGTCCCGATGCGGGGTGCTCCTCGCCCCGCTCTGGGTAGGAGTACGACCAGGTGTGGCTCCCAAGTCGGGCGAATCGGCGTGGGGCACGCCTCGAGGGCACTTGCTATCATAGTGTCCCACCTCATGACACTTGAAGCAAGTGTGAGACGTTCTTGAATCATCGTTTCTTCTGCTGGTGACCATGGAACCACCGGACGCGTCTCGCCCAAAGCGGCGTGGTGTGCAGTGGGGTCCCAAAGCCGAGGATCGCATCTGCCGCCGCTTTGTGGCACTCGTGCAGGTGGTAGGAACCAAAGCAGGCCTCTGGGATGGTGTGACTGTGACCTCTTTGGATCAACCTCCTCTTGCGAGACTCCTCGAGCTCGCGGCGACTCTCCTCAATGAGAATGGCCTTGTCCACCAACTGCTGAAAACTGACATAGTCGTTGCCTACGACTTGCACCTTCAAAGTTGGGTTCAAGCCTTTCTTGAACCTCTTCTGGCGAGCTGCATCTGACGCTACATCCTGCCGCGCCAGAAGAGCCAATCGAGTGAATTTATTGAGATATTCACTCACTGATAGGTTCCTCTGCTGGAATTCCCAGAACTCATCCTTTTTCATCTCGACCACTCCATCCATGACAAGGGCAGTATGGAAGGCCTTGGCGAACTCCTTCCAAGTGATATTGTACTGGTTCTCATGGGCGGCACAGTAGTTCTTCCACCACTCTGCTGCTGGTCCCTCAAGCTGATGTGCTGCATATAATACCTTTTCTCTGTCGCTTGCGAGCCAAGTTGATTTCTTCTCAATCGAACGGACCCAATCGTCGGCCTCCAAAGGCTCACGAACCGAGAAAACAGCGGTCTCGTCCTCATGAACTCTGCATAGCTGGACTGCGACGAGGTTTGGTGGTGGTATCGCTCTGGTGCTGTCGCTGCATCATAGTCGCATACTCGCATCATGGTGCATCATCCGAGTCAGGCCACCAAAAGCGATCGAGGCGGGATCCAAGGTAAGTGGCACCGTCTGCGCAGCTTGCTCTCTCTGGTCTGGTTCTTTGATTGCGGTGGAGGAGTTCTGGTATCAACCATCTTGCTCAAAAGAAAACAAGCATTTGTGACCAAAGGTAAAAGGCGAGAGGAAAAGCATAGATAAGAGGTAAATGCGTCTAAGCGGGTTTTGCTTAATGGAAACCTAAACTAAACAAACACTTAGCCAAAAAGGCTAACAAAGAAACCGAACAAAAATAAACTCCATTAAAAGATTGACATGATCGCAATATAATGCTTTTAAGGCAATATTTGCAACTCACATCACACACAACTGCAAATAAAATCCAACGTGTCTACTCGTACTATCTACTCTGAAGGCTCCCACCGGTCCCGACAAATAGGGTACATCGCTATCGTCCTCGAATCGATGTAGACAACCCACGAGTTGCGGATCGGGCGCATCGCTCTCGGCCGGGCTGGGGTGAACCGGCCGAGGTAGGCTCGGACGATCTCGGTGATACGACGGCTCTGCTCCCGGGCTCGGCGGTGTAGGCGACGGTAGAGGTATCGCGGCGCGTCGGGCTCTCCTCGGGCATCGCTCGTAGTCTCGGTGGCTCCGTACTGCTCCTTGAACTCCCGGACGAGTCTGGCCATGTTGATCTTGTATAGCTTGCAAAGTCGACGGATGGCTTTGTGCGTAACTCCTTGTGCTGACATCTCTCCACTGGCACCAGCATTCTTGAAGCTGTGGTGTAGCACCTGCTTGCCGACTCGGGTGGTGAAGTATAGCCTGGAGATACTCCCGATGCGTTGACCCGTATGCTTCTCATCCTTGGTGAGGTAGACGGGCAATCTCTTCAATTCGAGGCTCCGCAACAGAACGCGTAGAAGTGATCTCCATCCTCCTGTCGGACTGTAAGAAGCTTGGGACATCTAATGCATTTATGAAGGAAAGATCAGTTTATAACCTTATGAAAATTTTTTTTGCAAGAGTTGGGGTGAGAGACAAGAATCCTTAAGAATGAGGTAAGAAGATAGAGATATTACTAAATATCAAGTTTAGTTGGTTTGATTTAGAAAATAAATTTTTGGGCTATGACCAATCTAACTAGGGCTTCGTCTTACAGTCGATATGGCTCTGATACCATCTCTGTCGAGACCCGAATATGCAAATTCGGTCTCTCTGTGTAAACTGCACTAGTCCAGGATCACGCTAGTGCACACAGTCAAACATAGATGTCATCACAGTCATACACACGACAATAATAAAGAAAAACTCGAATATCGATAAAATATCAAAGGTACGACCTATGGCCAAGCTTACAATATCTCTAGCCGGAAGGGCTTAACAAAATAGCAGCGAAAATCCAAAATAAAGCGTAGCGGCCAATCGACAAGCCCACAGGCTATCGAGTGGAGAACGAAGCCTAATCCGTGAAGTCGTCGTAGTACTCTCCTTCTGGAACCTCCTGCTGATAGTACTCCTCTCCCTCAACTGAGCAACATAGGCGTAAAGCCGTGAGTACATTGGTACTCAGCAAGTCGTTTGTAACAATGAATGCAATATAATATGCAAGGCTTACCAATGGAAGGCTGAAAGGTTAATTTGCATAAAGGCATTTCTCGATGAAATATAATAAATAACTTGAAAGCGAAAATTAACTGAAAACAGTAAGAATGAATAATCAAAAGAGTAAACATGAACCACTTGTGAACACCAATTCACAAGTTAAACCAACAGTGAACTACCTATTCACTCCCAACATAAACCACCAAATTATAAGTGAAACACTAACCCTCGTGTGAAATCACCGAGCATTATCCATGACCGAGGACGCGGCTATTCGAGTAGTTTTACACTCTGCAGAGGTTGCACAACTGTACTCACACGATGTGATTAGCCTCGATCTCAGGAAATCACAACAAGGCCTTTACAATGCTCTACCTCAACACAATCCTGCCCGCTAGGGTTTCGCATCACACCCCCCCTTGCGCCACATGGAAATCAGCAACCATGTCCATCACAATGGCAGAATTGAGTTGAAATATTACAAATTAATCAGCCAGGTCCATCCCATAATAGACATGTGGTTTGCACGATTAAGCTCAGATCAATGGCGCACAAAGTTAAGTCCTTAACATAACCCGGGCGAGGCTACCACATCCTCAAAGTGCAACTGCACCTCCCCCTTTACTGCACGATCACTCGCCCGAGTGAAAACCAATTTGTAACCAAGCCAACGTCACACCAATGACGTGGCACAAAATTTTAATACACGTGGCACCAACCACAGTTCCATATGTCATTAAGTCAAATTAATAATTTAACATGTACTGATGAGATCAATCGTAAATATAAGCCAGCTAAGCAGTCTAATCGTACCCACCCATGTGACAAATAATGTAGCATCACTAAATAATTACCCAACCTATGGTGACAATGGCATCATGGTATTCCAAAGTATCAAGGAGGTATAATCTCAATTGGGACAATAACTACCAGTGCAAAGGTTTGAATAAAAATAGCAATGCGATGTAATTTAAAACAAAATAATTAAATAATAGATTGCAAAACTGGGTTCAACATGATCAAAGGATACGACTTGCCTTCGTTATGCTCAGCGAGGTACTCCTGGTCTTCGGGCGCGAAACCTGCTCCTCTTGAATCCGAATCTAACGAGAGAGAAAACGACCGAAAACAAAGAAACACATAAAATGATAAGCAAATAAACTCCAAATTTCACAAAACCAGAACCAACAGCTAGAGCTCGATTTTAGATGAATTTAGAAAAAAGAACGGGGTCAATCGGAGCTAGGACGGAGGAGAACGGGCTCTCGGAAAATTAATCCTAAAATTAAATCGAGAAATTCATAAAAGTTACTGTGCTGTGGACCCGGTCCACGAAATTCCGAGTCCACCGTGGACTCGGTCCACGCTTGATGCACGGGGCGGCGGCGACGCGGCGGGACGCTACCGGCGTGGCGGCGGCATATATTTGCCACGTGTCACCGGTTGGCGTGGCGGTGGCGTGGCGCCCACGTGGCTCGGGGGCGGCTCGGGCGGCGTGGCGCGCGGCGGCGCGCGCAGCAGCGCGGAGCGGCGGCGGCGGCGGATCCGGCGGTCGCGAGGTGACACGCGGCGAGATCGGATCCTGATCGGATCCGGGCGGCAGCGAGATGGAGCGGCGCGAGCGCGGGCAACGGTCGGATCACCGACGCGTGGCGGCTTTCGCGCGCGGCGTCACGCGCGCGCGGGCGAGTGCGCGATCGCGAAGCGGCGGCGACGCGTGGCGGGCGAGCGGCGGTCGGCGACGCGCGGCGCGCGCGCGAGGCGGCGTGGCGCGGCGCGTGCGCGAGCCGCGGCGCGGCGGCGGCGGGTCCGCGACGCGGCGGCCGGGAACACGCGGCGATGGGGCGCTGGGAACTCACCGCGGGAGAACAGCGGCGGCGGGTCGGCGGCGACGGGCGACGACGCGCGACGCAGAGGCGGCGGCGGCGGGTTTTATCACGCGAACCGAGGCGATCCAATCCGATTCTGGCGGCGGTCGCAACGCGCGACAAGTTTGGGCGGTCGGGATTCAATGCGAGAGATCGGACGGCTCGGACGCACGCGAGGGTTAGGGTTCGTCGCGCGGGCGGAACGACGGCGGAGATCGCGCGCGCGCGATCGGCGGCCGAGGGCGCGCGGGCGCGGGCGGCGGTGCGTGGCTGTTAGTCTTTGCTGTGCCGGTGTGATCTTGCGACAGCGTGGCGCGGGGCGGGATCGGGCGCGCGGAGGCGGCGCGCGGAAAGGGATGCGGCGGCGGCGAAGCGAGGATGGGCGGCAGCGTGGCGGCGGGATCTGGCGGTGGGGAGGATTTCTTTTTCTTTTCTTTTTTCAGAAATTCAAATAAACTTCTTAAATCTCTAGAAAATAGCAAATAAATCCCAAAAATTCACCAAAAATTCCAGAAAATTCCTTGAGACCTGAAGAACACAAATAAAATATTTTCAGCTTATGTTAATGTTTATTTTATTCATATTAAATCTTTGAAAATTCTAAAAATTCATTTGAAGCTTCAATTAAATTTAGAAAATTCCAGGAAATTCATTTTTAAATTTCAGGCTTTAAAAATCTCAGAAAAACAGGATGTTACAGCAACCTCCCTCATTTGATAATTGCACAAGAAGAATCTTCAAGCATAAGTTTGCTATGGTTATCGATTGGGTAAAGCAAAAATACTTCTCAGACATTGTTGATTATCTAGATAAACTTCAATAGTGTTTCCAGCTTTTTTTGTACATTTTGTAAAATTATTTATTTTTAATACATACACGATAGTTCACTCTCTTACTGTTTTCCTTAAAAAAAATCCTGTCTACTGAGCCCTATGGGGTAATATATTATTTTTACATATAGCAAAAGCACAGACATTCAACTAGTATATATAAGGAAAGATACTTAGACGACCAATATATATGTAAGCACATAAAAGTGGTATAAACTAATTTCCTCTGGTAAGTACTCTCTCGGTTTTTTTACTTGATGTTTTTTCACTTTTGATGGTGTCTGAGATGCGACTTTGACGATATTTTTTATAATTTTATATTAAGATATATTAATAAAATTATAATATTATAAAAGTACTTTTAGTGACAAATCTAATGATATAATTTTCATATAGCTAATATATATAATTTTAAACTTATTAGCAGTCAAATTTTACGACACGAATTCTAGTACATCAACTAAAAAGAATGAAGGAAGCACATGGTAATGGTTGTGGGAATATTTCTATTAACAAATTAATCATAGCACCCTAACACAAATAAGTTGTAGAATGAAGAACAAGTACAGAGGACCGTCAAATACAATTAATGGCAAAGTTACTTTTACCCACTTACAACTCATTAGCATAGGCCATTGAAGTAGAAGCCTTCCATGTCTCCTCTGTCTTCTTATTCACATCCTCCATCTTGTACCTTTCTTTGTTTTGAATGATTTCCTCTAGCCTTGAGTTGATGGCCTTTATCTTTCCAGACAAGTTGCGTCGCATGCGTGCTTGTGTCGTAAAGGTTGTAACATATCTCATACATGGACAAGTCCACCATGGATACCTTAAGAATATATTTGTACACAAAAATATTAGAGTAGACATTTGCAATTGGAATTTAAATTGGTTTAAAATCCGTGATTTTACCCTATTAAGAGCATAGAAGCACTACTTAACATATTAATGCGTAAAGACTAACGAGCACACTTTACCTGTGTACCCACATGTTACATAATTGTTTGTCAAATATTTCTACCCGTGTGACGAATGATTTGCTCACGACAAAAATTGTGGCTTGTCACATTTTTAGCACAAAATTATAGTAAAGGATGATAAGCAACTAAAAAAACCTTGACACGTGCACGCAAAAAATGGACAAGCATACCAGTATATCACCTGTTTCTTCCCCTATGCAGATCGCATACACGTAGCTGTCTTTTTAGTTTCGGCCAGATTTTTCTGCTGGGGCAGTTTTGTTGTATGCATTTTTGTCTTTTGCTTGTGGTGTTTAGCTAGAGAATTTTTTATTATTTAATCTTTTTTAATAATATTTTAAAG
Source organism: Melocanna baccifera (assembly GCA_036346265.1). Lineage (NCBI taxonomy): Eukaryota > Viridiplantae > Streptophyta > Magnoliopsida > Poales > Poaceae > Melocanna > Melocanna baccifera. Next base: position 14,977,232 of record CM070695.1, read on the forward strand.
GGGTAAGTCCATTTTGCACCCTAATCTTTAAAAAAATGCACTTTAACACCCCAACTATAAAATAGCGTATTTAACCCCCCAACTTACAAATCCGAATCAATTTATACACTAAGACAATTCACAAACCCCAAACTTAACACCCTCAACTAAAAAAACTCATGGTGTTTTTTGCCATATTGGTAGCTATGTCATCGGTTTTTGCTAACATGGATCCAAATGAGACAAGGAAGGACGACAAAAAAGAAAGAGAAGCAGTGAGAAAGAGATCGACCATATGGATGCCAACATCCTTGAATTGGATCCATGTCACCAAAACCGTCTTAGGGTGTAAATTGATTCAGTTTTACAAGTTTGGGGGTGTTAAATACCAAGTTTATAGTTAATGATGCCAAATGAACTTTTTGGAAAGCTTAGAGGTAAAATTGACTTATTCCTATTTCAAAAATAACCCCTCCCTAGCTTTATTTCCAATTCTAACCATTTTGGCCATGGCAATGCCGACGACGTGGCAGAAGCATGTTGCCACGCCAATGCTCTTGGCGTGGCATAAGCTACCACACAAGCCCACCCGAGGCCACGTGGAGGGCTGGCGTGCTAGTAGTTAGCCTCTGCTACACCGCGACTCTTGGCATGGCTATTGCCACCCTACTCGCGTGACATGGTAGTGGCCGATACAAAGGCGGGCCCGAGCCAAGCCAACTAACCCTTCTTCTTCCTCAAAACTCCCTGTTTCTCTCTCCACCCCATCGCCTCTCTCCACCGCCCGCCTAGGTTATGATTAAGCATTGAGAAATAAATAGAAACCATGAGATGGTTTTGGTGACCTTGGTGTGTGTGAGTGCATGAGATTTTCCCATCTTGGGTTTGTGAGGATTGCATAGATCGAGAGCTATTGTTCTTGAGTTGTGCATCAAGTCTTAGGATTCAACTTGTTGATTCATGACCAATCTTTGCTTGTGGTTTGAGAAGACTCTATTGATTGCTTCTATTTTGCTCCTTGCTAAAGTAGTGCAATCTAACTAATATATCTTCGAGTATCGCTGCTACTAAGTTTTTTCAGCCGAAGCAAACTTCCACAACCGAGGTGCTGATTCGGCACATAAGAAAGAAGAAGGATTTTGTTGCTATTTGTACCGTGAAGATATGACCATCCATGCGCATTAGGTAGCCCACTAGCTGATTCATATCAAAGGGTCTACTAGCGCCATTGTTTATCGATATCATTTCCAATCTATGCATTCACTCATCTACTGCACTGACTATGGGTGGTTGTTAAGGGAAAGGCATAATTGGTGTTGATCCCGCCAATCCCTTGCTGGTTTTGTGCATAACATTGACTGATTGTATTCTTTATTTGTTTTGATTTGATTGTTACTTGTCACGCACAACAAGAGTTGTTGTAATCCATATATTCAATGGAAAGTGATCACCCCGATTGCGTGGAGCTTCCTCCTCTCGCTCTCTCACGTTTCACACCGCTGACCACCGTTAGCAATAAGCTCCCATTGCCACCGATGCTGCCGTCAGTGGTGACCTCCTGATTCTCACTCTATGACGCACCAACCGGAGTTGAGGGTGGAGGTTGTGATGCCATGATCAGCGGCAGTGAGCTTCTATCAGCCCCCACTGTCGTAGATCTACTCGGCCACCACAGATCTGCTTTGATGCTGTAGATCTAGCTCCCACTTGTCCGACTTGCTCATTTGTCCTTGTCTCCATTGTATTCTTCTCACACTCTGGTAGCCTGGTAGCCAGCATCTCCTTTCCTCCCTCTCTTGCTCCACTGTGACTTTGACTCGATGACAATGTCGTCGATCTTTTGCTCTCCTATCTACCTCATCGACCTCTTCCTTCACACCAGTCACCACCTTCGACCTCAAGTTTGGCCGCCGTCACCACCTCTACTTGACTACCTGCCGTGACTTCATATGTTGAAGACAGAGGCAAGGAAAGGTGCCTAAAAGTTTCATCGAGGCCATTGTGGGAAAATGCCCAAAACTAGACTTGAGGTCTACACCAAAACTGTGGTACAGGGAGGCACAAAGAAAGTGGTTTAGGGTTAGGCTAGGGTTGTGTGTGTGGAGTAGATTAAACACTCGGGTGTGAGTGGTTGATCCTTGTAACCACTTTGAAAAGCGTGCGTGTAAGTGAAAAACCCGGTATTGTGGGGTTAACGGGTTTCTACAAATCCTTTGCAATTTTAGACCCACTAGTAGATCTTTGAGATCAAATCTTTGCCCATCTAGATCACTCCTATAACAAAAATCAAGATCTTTCTCGGTTCTTGCTTTTCTTGACCAAGATTTGTGATTCTATGATCATGACCTTTCTAGTCCAAACATGTGCTTAAATTACCATGCTAGGACATATGAGAGATGATATGAAAGTTCTTATGACTTAAATCCTCACAAGCAGAAGTAATTTGAGTTTTAGGATTTGGTGTGTTCTTGTGACCTACACCGAGATTTCTTCAATTAGATGAAATCAAGTCTAAGAATCTTGTATTTCTTGATTTGATTTGGTTCCTAACATTCTTATAAAGGTCCATACCAATTTTGATAGCACTTGCACAAGGTTTGATTAAAATCTACAAATTTAGGTTTTTGTCTCGAGGGGCTTGTATCTGGAATCAGGGGAGCGGTCATACTGGCTTCTCTTTGGTGGTAGTATGTAACATCTTGATTATCTGGGATTTTTAAAACCTTGAATTTAAAAATTAATTTTTGGAATTTCCTAGAATTAATAAAGCTTAATTTAAATTTTTCAGAATTTAAAAGGATTTAATGTTATTAAAATAAACTTCAACATAAGCTAAAACTATTTTATTTGAGTTCCTTGTGTCACAAGGAATATTTTGGTATTTGTGGTGAATTTTTGGGATTTAATTGCTATTTTGTAGAGCTCTTTTCCTTTTATTTGATTTTTTCAAAATAAGAAATTCGGGAATAATCCCCAAACCCTTTCGGGCCGAAAACCCCCCCTCCTTGGCCCACTTCCCCGCCGTCCCAGCCCGCTCCCGCTTCCCCGGCCCACCTCCTCCTCTGCCCTAGCCCAGCTGCCTCCCACAGCCGACACGTGTCGGGCATCCCCTCCGCTTGCTGCCGCCCCACTTCAATCCGAGCCGTCCACCGCCTCCCTCGCTCGCCCGCGCGCGTCAGCCGGCCGCCACCCCAAACCGCTTCCCATGCCCGTGCCTCCGCAGCCACCCGATGCCCTCCCAGTGCACGTGGCGTCCATCCAACCGCCCTCGACTCCGCCCTCGCCCGCGCGCGCGCCCTAACCCTCGTGCCGCCCCGCCCCACTCGCTCCCGGCCCTCGATCCAGCCACATGGCAGCATCCCAGCTGCCGCTCCTCTCGAAACCCTAGCTGCCTCCGCGCCCGCGCTGTGACCGATCTGGATTCCTCGGTTCGCATGCCATTTAATCCGCAGCTGCCTCAGTTCATGTGTTTGCCCTCGGTTTGTGCACCGCCGCCGCCTCCGAACCCTTGCCGCCGCGCCACCGTGCACCTCGACGCCGTCCCCGTCGCCGGCCGTGCCTCCCGCCGTCCACATTCTCCGTAGTCCTCTGGAGCTCGCCGCTAGAGTCCCCGCCTCCTCGGTGCGTGCGCTCAACCCGCCGCCTTCGTCATCTTGCGCCGCTGGACTCGCCGACAACCGTCGCCGTCGGAGAACCTCTGCGCCCGTCACCACCGACCGGAGTCGCCGTCCCCGCTGTCGTCTTCCATCGGTGAGCGCCGCCGACGCTATGCCCGCTGTCTCCCCGCGCCGCACCGCTCGCGTCGCCTTTGTCGCCCGCGTCGCCCCTCGTCGGACCCCGCGCTCGCCGCCTCGCCCTCGGTCCCCGCGCTAACCCGCGCGCGCGCCCGCGCCCGCTCGCGATCGGCCGACTCCCGCCTCCGCGCCACACAACCTCCGCCGCACGATCCAGATCCGAGCCAACGGCTCCGATGCGCCCACGTGGCCAATTCTCAGCCGCCCTCGCGTGCACCCAAGCCACGTCAGCCCTACCCACGTGGCAAGCCATGTCAGCCCTAGCCTACGTGGCAGCTACGTGTCATGCCACGTCAGCTGCCACATCAGCCAAAACCCGCCCTCGGTGCCACGTGGCAGCCACGACAGCACGCGTCACGTGTCGGCACAAGTCGCTGCCACGTCAGCCCTAGCCTCGCTGCGTCAGCACCGCGCCCGCAAGCACTATTTCGGGGACAGAGTCCACCGTGCGCTCGGTCTTTCGTGCACCGGGTTCATAGCACAGTACCTTTTCAATTTCCCTGATTTTCTTTAGGGTTATTATTTTGAGAGCCCGTTCTCCTCCGTCCTAGCTCCGATTGACCCCATTCTTTTTTCTAAATTCATCTAAAATCGAGCTCTAGCTTTTGGTTCTAGTTTCATAATTTTTGGAGTTCATTTGCTTATTATTTTATGTATTTTTCTTGTTTTGATCATTTTCTCTCTCGTTAGATTCGGATTCCGGAGGAGCAGGATCTACGCCCGAAGACCAGGAGTACCTCGCTGAGCATAACCAAGGCAAGTAGTGTCCTTTGATCATGTTGAACCCAGTTTGTAATCTATTATTTAATTATTTTATTTTAAATTACATTGCATCGCTATTTTTATTCAAACCTTGTAATTGGTAGTTATTGTCCCAGATTGAATATCCCTCCTTGATAATTTGGAACACCCTTATGCCATTGTCACCTTAGGTTGAGTTATTATTTAGTGATGCTATATTAACTGTCACATGGGATTGGTACGATAGAATTGCCGAGCCTTACCTAAATTTACGAATGGTTTTATCATCACATGTGAATTATTAATTTGACTTAATGATGTATGGAACTGTGGTTGGTGCCACGTTTATTAAAATTTATGCTATGGCATTGGTGTGTCATTGGCGTGGTTATACAAACTTGGTTTTGCACTCGGGCGAGTGATCGTGCAGTAAAAAGGGAAATGCAGTTTCACTTCGGGGGATATGGTAGCCTCGCCCGGGTAGACTTAAGGACTTAACTTTGTGCGTCATTGATCTGAGTCTTACCATGCAAATCACATGTCTAGTATGGGATGGACCAGGCTGATTAATTTGGGATGTTTCAATTTCAATCTCGCCATTGTGATGACCATGGTTGCTGATTTCCATGTGGCGCAAGGGGGGTGTGATGCGAAACCCTAGCGGGTGGGATTGAGTTAAGATTGATCTTTGTAAAGGCCTTGTTGTGATTACCTTAAGCTGAGGCTAATCACATCGTGTGGGTACAGTTGTACAACCTTTGCAGAGTGTAAAACTATTCGAATAGCCGCGTCCTCGGTCATGAACAATGCTCGGTGATTTCACACGAGGTATAGTTATTTCTGAAAACTTGTGGATCATGGTTGGACAGTGGATGGTTAATTCACTGTTAGTTTAGCTTATGGATGGGAGGTCCACAAGCGGTAGGTTTAGCTTGTAAATGGGAGGTCTGCACGTGGTTAAGTCAATTCCTTTGATTATTTATTTATTATTGTTTTACTTAAAGTTCACTTTCAATCTATTTACTGTATTTACCTTTAAATGTCATTTTATGCAAATTAACCTTTCAGCCTTCCATTGATAAGCCTTGCATACTATATTGCATTCATTTGTTACAAACGACTTGCTGAGTACCAATGTACTCACGGCTTTATGTCCAATGTTGCTCAGTTGAGAAAGAGGAGTATCACTAGCAGGAGGTTCCAGAAGGAGAGTACTTCGACGACTTCACGGTTTAGGCTTCATTCTCCACTCGATAGCCTGTGGCCTTGTCGATTGGCCGCTACGCTTTATTTTGGATTTTCGCTGCTAATTTTGTTAAGCCCTTCGGGCAAGTCTATTGTAAGCTTGACCATAAGGTCGTACATTTTGAGATTTATTGATATTTGAGTTTCCCTTTATTTTTAGCGTGTATATGGTTGTGATTACATTTATATTTGACTGTGTGCACTAGCGTGATCCTGGGACTAGTGCAGTATACACAGAAAGTCCAGATTTGCATATTCGGGTCTCGACATAGTACCATTTGGGCAGTGGTCATACGGACCTCCCTTTGGCAGTAGTACAATGGCCTCTCTTTGGAGGTAGTACCGGTCTAGCAACTAAAATCAGGTTGTTGCATCTTTTGGTCTCAGATCTCTGTAAGTTTTGTGTAGGACGTATAATTTGAACTTGATGACTCTCATAATCATTTGAGTCAAGATTTTGAATACTTAGAGAAAAAAGCTTCTGTAGTCATTCATCTCCTCTGATTACTAACATCGGTCCAATAGGTTGATTTAGGCATTGCGATGGATTGAGGGGTGGCTTGATCGGCGTTGGGGCGCAGTTAGACCTGCCATAGGCGGTTTAACCAGCTAGTGTGTCGTGGTTGAAATTTAACAGAGCAAAATGTTTGAGAGGTGAGAGGGGGTAGTCTGACCAACGGTCGAGGCCTACATTGCCAATCCACTAGAATTACATAGGTTAGATTCACTACTTATCTAGCTCTCATAATGCTTAAGCCTACCAAAATGTCTTTCTTTTCTTAGAGTGGAATTTGTCCTAAACACCCAAGGATTCATGGAGCACGAGTACAGCTTTCTTACTGAATGCGGATGCGTGCACATACTCCTGAAATTAGTGAACAACAAATTGCCAAGTATGAGGATTGAATGTGGTGGGTGGAGTGCGCACCTACATGCCTAGCCATCTTGCCACAGCACCAAGTTCTAAAATGTTTTTCTTTCATACTTACCTCAAAACTAGTTTTGGGAAAAAATAAACTCCAATCTACAACCCCACATGGCTGAACTATGTGACTATCCTATTCTTTTAGAGTATGTTTGGTTGGATGTCACGTTTGGGATACCTAGTTATGGCAATGTTTGTGTGCATCACTTCTTGTAGTGACTAAATTGGTCGGCACAAGCTTAGATATATCTTTGCAAAAAAAAATGTGTCTAGTATGGCAGGTATGATAGGATGTTAAGAATTTGTGATGCGGTAAAATTATTTTTTTGGAGAGAGTACAAGGAGGGCGTCCACTACACACACTTGTAATTTTTGCAGAGGCTCTAGGGCCACACGGCTCGCAAGCATGCACTTTGGCACTACCAATATATGCATATGTACTCTGATTAGATAAGGTGGGTGGATGAGAATAAGTAAGGGTAGACCTAGGGCCCAGGCTGAGAGGGCTGTACCTTCGGTTCTAGCCCATTAACTTCAATGGGACTCAATGCCATCGCTAGACCCATTATCCTCTAAATGTTCGGCTCCCTTTCTGTAGCCTCCCTGGCTAACGCAAGTTACGTAGTGCGCCTCCTCCCTCTAGGCTTAGCAGCTCAGCCGATCCCGCTCCCATCAGCCGCCTCATCCCTCCGATGCCCTTCAGATCTTTGGCTCTGCTAGTCCATCGGTGCGCCCTGGCCCACACCCCCTCCACCTCTGGCTCCACCTCCGGCCTTCGTCGGCTGACAGCACATTCTAACTCCACCCTCTTCGGCTCTACCCTCTGCCAGTCCACCCCTCTAGGTCCCGGGCTCCCGACCACTGGCCACACCGGTGTAGCAACCGCCACGGACCACGGGCTGACTAGCCTCCACATCTGGCCCTCCACTTGTCTGGATTTACGGTTACTAGCAGTAAGCTAGTAACTGGTTGGTTACCTCCAAAATGAGGAACCCTGGTCCATACTAATGTATTATCTATATGACTAAAATAGATTGCTGATGTATGGTCTTGTGGTGTGACTCTATGTTCTGGTTGTTGGTGCATATCTTTTTGAGGATCTAGAAGAGCCAAAGAACTTCTGTAAGGCAATTCAACTTCCTCTCTATTTCATTCTAGGCATTCCTCTCCAGAGTGCAGGCATCTAATTTTGAGGGTTTTTGTTGGGGATCTTGCTATGGTAAGTCCATGTATGTTCTAGTTAGGGGTGCAAACGGAGTGGATAATTTCCATCTGATCGACCGATCGAAAGCTCACGAAACGAATACGGAAGAGGTAAATGGGTATTCAGCACTATCCATGTCTTACTCCAACTCTGAGGAAAAAATATGGAATAGGATACAGGAAGAATGATATCTGTCCATATATATCTGTATGTCAAGTTATATGAAGAAGTCTGTTGTGACTTCACTTAGGAACAAGATAATATATATGTGGATTACCACATCTAAACAAGCGGAAAATACTGAGTGCTCTACATTCGACATCTCGACGATTAGTCACTCTATGTTCGCTCTGATTGCATCCTACTATCCAATGTCCTGTATAAAGAAGTGAATAATTTTCGTCCGACTGACCGTCCGAAGGCTTGTGGAACGAATACGGAATGGAGAAATAGGTATCTGGTATTATCCATGTTCGACTCCGACTCCAAGAAAAAATACGGAATAGCATACAAGATGAACGATATCCGTCCACATCCGCTCTGATTGCACCCCTAGTTCTAGTTCTATAAACTAGGCTTTGATATCATATCCTGTATCTTGTGCTATGCATCTTTGGTATGTTCTTTATGAAATTTAGCTCTAAACTTGAGTTGACAAGTAACTTGTAAGTGGTAGGTGATACCAAGCTGTCTGGAGGGGCTTGAGCTTTTGTATAAGCTCTAGGAGCCCATAAGGTAGGGGCAGGAAGCTTGTACCCTTTCTGGGTACAAAATTCAAGGGGTGTTTGGAATAGTGTTGGCTTATGGCTTTTTTACTGTAGCTGATTTGACTTATTTGGCATAAATAAATTTAAAAATATTTAAAAATAGAGAAAACATGTTAGCCCATTACGGATAATACAAATGAATACAAGAAAAAAAGCAAAAAAAGCCCAAAAATCTAAAAAAATAGAAAAAGATAAAATTACTGAATAGTGAAAAAATAGAAACCAGAAACTGGCTTTAAGCCAAAATGAGTGGGGCCTCAAATATTGCCTAGGTAATGTCAGAATGTGTTTGTCTCCGTCATACTACGTTAGGGTGTTCATGTTTGTGATTTTAGTGGCTCTGCATGAGTTGTGTTTGTCAGCATTGTCCCTTGTTGATCAGTGATCAATATAATGGTTTGTTAGTTGTCATTTTGTATTTATTAGTCCTACTCTATAAATAGAATCGTTTGGCAATAGGCATACTATATCTCCTCTAAACTAAGTTTGTCAGAATCGCGATACCAGATAGTATCGTTTTTCATCTAATAGAATCAGATTGTAGAATCGCGATATTATCAAATTATTAAAAGTGTATATATTTTATATAAAAATTTAATTATATTTATAAATATGCAAGTCTATAGTAGATTTTTTAAATTTAATTTTGTAATTTCAGTACATTTATTCATGTTATATTAAATTAAAATTTATTTTTGAAACTTATTTAATTATTTTTAATAAACTAATAATCTAAAAATACAATATGTCAAAGATAATATTTTTTACCTTAGAACAACATGTAAACAACAAAACAAAGCAAATTAAACTAGTATAACTTAAACTAGTTGTTGTAGGGGTGGCCCCTACCTAAACCCAACCGGCCTGTTAGGAAGGCGTAAATATCGAGTGTGGCATGTATAATGACTTAAATGCCCCGAAGGGCACTCTTGTAAAGACACTCCTCATAAGGAGATATATTTGTTTCGCTAGCCGCAGGGAGAGGGGACATCTCACCAAACTCCCCACTACATCTCTTCTCTGTTTGGTCTGTAACCACAACAGTTGGCGCCGTCCGTGGAGACGACAGGAGCGAGCCTCAGGATCTAGGAAGGATGGCACCCACATCATCAGTGGCGAGGAGGAGAAGAGGGGTCACAGCGAGGTCCCCCGCTGACACTAGGGCTTCGACATCGGCGGTCCCAGAGGTGAACGACGCTGACGCAGTGGTCGACTCCAGCCCCGCCGACGCCGATACAGCGGTCGACTCCAGCCCCATCGACGCCGACGCAGCGGTCGACTCCAGCCCCATCGACGCCGACGCAGCGGTCGACTCCAGCCCCGCCGACGCCGACGCAGCGATCGACTCCACCAACTACCACAGCACCAGCCGGGCGGCGCAGGGAGGTAGCGTCGGCGCCCACGGAGGCTTGGCCACCATCTTCACTCCTGGTACAGGAGCGCCGAGCAGCCCCGACAGTAATACGGACCGAGTCAGCGATGCGGGAATCCACCACACCGACGTGACGAGTAACTTGGTGGTGCAAGCAGTGGTCGCGGCTGTCAGGCCAGCGCGATCGGGTGTGCCGCTCGCTTTGACTACGACGGTAGTGGAGAGCTCCCTACTGGCGGCCCTCCGTACGCTCCAGCGGGAGTTGGCAGATCTTCACGAGACCGTGCGGGCCATGCAAGAGGCTTGGAGCCCACAGGCCCTGACGGCCATCGCACCGAGGACCTGTCCGCAGCAGCCGCAGCGAACGCCCCCGCAGGTTCAGATTATCAACGTCATCTCCGGAGGTTCCTCGTCGGGAGCCTCGCAGCAACCAAGGCCGGAAGTAGCCCAGGGCGAAGTTACCTTCGCGCCTGCCGACGCTCGGGGCGTGGAGTTTCCCCACAAAGACCCTCTGCTCATCCGAGCCGACATTGCAGGATGTGACGCCAGGCGCATCCTTGTTGACGAAGGTAGTTCGGCGAACGTGCTTTTTGCGGAGGCCCTCGACCGCATGGGAATTCCTCGATGTCGACTGTAGCCATCGAGGACCCCGCTGCACGGTTTTGGGGGCCAATCACTAAGTACATTGGGCCAGGTATGTCTCCAAGTCTCCTTTTGTCAGGGCGATAACATCAGGAGTGAGGACGTCATCTTCGATGTCGCGAACACCCCAAGCCCATACAACGCCATTCTGGGCCGCCCCGTCCTTGTCTCCTTCGGGCGGTCTCGCATCATGGCTTCTTGTGTCTGAAGCTCCCGGGCCCGCGGGGCGTCATCACTATCTTCGGCAACCAGGACCTCACCCGGCGCGTGGAGCTTAGGAGCCCCCATCGCAGGGTGCACGCCCTCGCAGGCAAGCTCAAGGCGTACACACCATCCGCCCCGGGGTGGACTCCCAAGCCCCGACCGGAGGGCGGAGTCAAGAGGGTACCTCTCCGGGCTGACGGCCAAGTCGTCTCCGTCGGCGAAGGATTCCCCCCGGAGGTGGAGCAAGATCTACTCCAGGTTCTCCGGAACAACACAGACGTCTTTGCATGGTCCCCGGAGGACATCAAGGGCGTGGACCGCTCCCTCATCGAGCACAACCTAGCGGTCCGCCAGGTTGCTAAGCCAGTCAGGCAAAGGCTTCGGCGTATGTCCGTTGACCGGCAGCAAGCAGCCAAGATGGAAGTAGCGAAGCTCCTGCAGGCTGGAGTCATCCACGAAGTCCAACACCCAGATTGGTTGGCCAACCCGGTGTTGGTGAAGAAAGCTAACGGTGCTTGGTGCATGTGCATCGACTTCACTGCCCTCAACAAGGCATACCCGAAGGATGACTACCCTCTACCACGCGTAGACCAACTGGTCGATGCCACTACTAGCTGCAAACTCATGAGCTTCTTGGACGCTTACTTCGGCTACCACCAGATCTACATAGCCAAGGATGACGAAGACAAGAGCAGCTTTATCACTCCGATAGGGACATACTGCTTTGTCATAATTCCCATCGGTCTGAAGAATGCCGGCGCAACCTTCACCCGCCTCATCGCGCTAGCGCTGATCTCCCAACTGGGGAGGAATGTGGAGGCTTACGTCGACGACATGGTCGTCAAAACCAGACAATTGGCCACCCACGGTCAAGATCTTCAAGAGACCTTTAACAACCTCAGGAAGGTGGGCATCAAGCTCAACCCGGACAAGTGTGTCTTCGGTGTGTGGGCGAGCAAGCTCTTGGGCTTCCTGGTGTCGGGGCACGGCATCCAAGCCAACCCCGACAAGGTCGACGCGATTCTCGCTATGGACCCGCCAAAAACGACAAGAGAAGTCTAAAGACTCGCCGGCCGCATGGCAGCGCTGAGTCGCTTTTTGTCCATGGCAGCGGAGCGGGGCCTGCTCTTCTTCAAGACTCTTCGCGGCTGTGATGGGTTTCGTTGGGACGGCGATTGCGCCAGCGCCTTCGATGACCTCAAGAGGCACCTCGCAAGCCTACCCACTCTGGTCACCCCGGCACCAGAGGCTCCCTTCTTGCTCTACCTCGCCGCCTCAACGACAGCGGTCAGCGCCGTCCTCGTTCTCGAGGAGGACACTCTTCAGCGCCCGGTCTACTTCGTCTCCGAAGCCCTCCAAGGCACCAAGACGCGGTACACGGAGCTTGAGAAGTTGGCTTACATGCTGGTCATGGCCTCGAGAAAGCTCTGACACTACTTCCTAGCCCATCCAATCACCGTGCCGTCCTTGTTCCCTCTGGCGAAAATATTGCACAATAAAGAGGCCACCGGACGCATCGGTAAGTGGGCAGCCGAGCTCGCCCCTTTTTGTCTAACGTATGCCTCGCGTACAAGAATCAAGTCCCAAATCCTTGCGGACTTCCTCGCGGAGTGGACTCCCTCCACCCAGCACGCCTAGCAGCCAGAGGACCCGATGTGGATGCTCGACACTAACGGAGCCTACTGCATCTCTGGCGCGGGCATGGGTGCGGTGGTCATTACGCCGGAGCGACACCGCCTATTATACTTAGCGCGCCTCGCATTTCCCGCCACCAACAACACCGCCGAGTACGAGGCACTACTTTTTGGCCTCACAAAGCTCAAAGCTCTGGTCGCGCGGTGAGTTCTCGTCCGCACGTATTCACGGCTGGTGGCGGGCCAGGTGGACAAGTCATATCAGGCCAAGGACCCCCGAGCTTGCCAAGTACCTCGCAACTGTGCGAGCCAAGGAGCGACATTTCCTGGGTGTCACGGTCAAGGCTATCCCCCAAGCGGAGAATGAGCAGGCCGACATTCTCGCAAAGGCCGCCAGCCAACAGCTCCCCACTCTCGAAGGAGTGTTCTACGAGGTCCTGCCCGCGGCGGCCATCGCACAGGACAACCGCGACGCGGCCCTCGTCCACCAAATCACTCAGCAGGGTGATTGGCGACAACCCGTTTACGCTTTCTTGCAGGGCATCGCCGAGCCTGACGACCCCATCGAGCTCCGCCGCCTACAGTGCCGCGCCAGATCCTTCCAGGTGCTCGACGGAGTGCTCAACAAAAGAGGGGTCTGTGCACCGCTTCTACGGTGTCTATCGCGCGAGGAAGGAAAGCACCTTCTCGCGAAAATCCACACAGGACTCTGCGGCTCGCATCTGGCGCCAAGGTCACTCGTTGGCAAGGCGTTCAGGCAGGGCTTCTACTGGCTAACTGCTGTTGCTGATGCCCAAGACCTCGTGTGCCGATGTCAAGGCTGCCAATGGATGGGTCGGGTCATTCACAAACCCCCGACCGGCCTCAACCCTATCCCCCCCGTATGGCCGCTGGCACGGTGGGGCATTGACGTCGTGGGACCTCTACCTCGGGCCCCAGGAGACTTGCGCTTCGTTGTGGTCGCTTTGGAATATTTCTCTAGGTGGCCAGAGGCTGCGGCGTTAGCCAAGGTTACTTCGGCGGCCGTGCAGCGCTTCGTCTGGCAGAACATCATATGCCGCTTCGGGGTGCCCAGGGAGATCATTGCCGACAACAGCCTACAATTCAATTCTGCCCCATTCAAGGTGTTCTGCGACAGCATGGGCATCACGCTCCGCTTCGCTTCGGTCGGACACCCATAGTCCAACAGAGCCGTCGAGCGGGCGAACGGCATCATCTCCTCCGGAGTCAAGAAGCGCCTTGTCGGGCTACCGAAGGGCAAGTGGCCAAGCGAGCTCCACAGCGTCCTCTGGTCTCTCCGCACAACGGCGACACGCCCGACGGGATTCACGTCGTTTAAGCTCCTCTTCGGCGATGAGGCGATGACGCCCAAGGAGATCCAGGCCGGCTCGCACAGGGTCCTCGCCTAGGCGCCAAGAGCGCCAATTGTTCTTGGACCTCCTCGACGGGGACCGAGTCAATGCCACTCAACACATCGCCAAGTACACACGGCAAATGGTGCGCATGCGTGGCCGCTCCGTATACCCACAAGCATTCCAGCCGGGGGACCTCGTCCTCAAGATGACCCTCCGCGCAGACATGGTCGATAAGCTGGAGTCCAAGTGGAAAGGCCCATACATCGTTGCGACAGCATTATAGCGCGGAGCTTACCGCCTCGCCACACTTGAAGGGCAGACGTTTCGCCACACATGGAATGCGGACAGGTTGCGGAGGTACTATGTTTAGGCCAGCAAAAGCCAATGTGAGGCGGCACCCAGATCCTGTTCATTACAAGACGCTCACCTGTGCAAACAGAAGATTAATAAAGACAATCGTTCAACAACCTCTCGTCGGGGTCCAGCTCCGCACGCACTCTATGGAGTATAAACAAGACGTAGCGTTGAGGTCCACCTCCACACACACTCTACTGAGTCTAAACAAGACGCGGAGTTCCACGCACGCGTCGGTGCTACCACCGCGTGTACTCTCCAGAGTATAAAGACGTGGTCGATGTTCTCACGCACTGCACGGAGATCCACCTCTGCACACGCACTGCACGGAGAATATAGCGCACTAGCAGAATATAGCGCACTAGCAGAATATAGCGCACTAGAGGCTTGTCCCCGGGCAGCTCCGCTGCCACCACTTCGAGGGGTAGGGGACGGAGCGCTCGCGCGTCTACTTCGACTAGGCGCCAGCTCCGCTGCCACCACTTCGAGGGGAAGGGGACAGAGCGCTCGCGCATCTACTTTGACTAGGCGCCAGCTCCGCTGCCACCACTTCGAGGGGTAGGAGACAGAGCACTCGCGCCTCTCGACCGACTGGCGTCGGCCCGCCGCCACCACTTCGAGGGGTAGGGGACGGCGCCGCGCGTCTCGCCGACTAAGCGCCGGCTCCGCGCCACCACTTCGAGGGGTAGGGACGGAGCGCTCGCGACGCGTCGCCGACCAGGCGCCAGCTCCGCTGCCACCACTTCGAGGGATAGGGGACAAAGCGCTCGTGCGTCTACTTCAACTAGGCGCCAGCTCCGCTGCCACCACTTCGAAGGGTGGGCAACGGCCCGCGATCACGTCTACTTCGCTCACGCGTCTACTCCGACTAGACGCCAGATACACCGCCACTACCTCACCTACTTCGCCGCCAAGGCGCCGCGTTTGTTCAAACAAAATATATATATGAGGGCAACGACCAAGAAAAACAATAGCAAAAAGTTGCATCACACACCCGCCGGGTCCTGATCAGCACATCTAGGGGGCCGCGTCTCCTTCATGGCGCCGACGGACCTCCTCCAACCACTGAAGGAAGTTACCTTCACGGCGTAGCGTTCACCGCAGCAGAACTTTGGCCGCATCTTCCCCGAGGTAGCCCCAAATCCGCTCGTAGAAACTCTGGACGGCGGGCAGCGAGCTGCAGGCGGCGCCGGACAATACCCCGGCTTTGGTCGGCACACCCAGATGAGGATCGACCAGCTCACCCACATGATTACACCCCTGCGCATGGAGTAGGGCAAAGGCAAGACAGGCGCTGGCGAAGCCACAATGATCGCCGAAGGTTTTGGCACCGCGGAGTGCCAGGCTCGAGCCCTCCTCGATCCGTGCCAAAGATTGTGTCACATCCATGGGGTTATGCACACGGTCCGGCACGTCGACTAATTGTTGGCAATCTAATCGGGGTGGTCCAACTGTCATAGGGAGAGCGGTCAAACCGATGGGTGCGGCCAGAGAACAGTGAGAATGGTCTTTGATTTATATGAGTGTGTGTGTGGCATTGGTGCCGTTGGTTGGTAGTGTCGAGTTGTGTGATGCATATTTTGACTAACATGAGTCAAGTGTACGAAATTTGTACTCGAAATTGTTGCTTGGTCTTTGGATGTGCATGTAGATGGGGGAGCGAAGGTCCGAGTAGTCGTGTAAGTCTAGGTCAAGCTACGTGGCTCAAGCGGGGAGCACAGAGAAGACAAAGATTATAAAGATGCGAGTTGGTCCATGTAATGCACTAAGTGACGAGGCCGATGCACGTAGAGATTGCTCGTGAGATACCGAATGTGATGATACTTTGAGATGAAGGTCGAGACAGAGTCAAGGGAAGGTGTCCGAAAGCTTCATTGGGGGTATTTTGGTAGTTGGCCAAATACCAAGTTGGTACCTTAATCAAAATCAAGATGAGGAGAAGCGCAAAGGAGAAGTAGTTTATGTCAAGGAGAGCTGGAGTTGACAAGTGGATCAATCGCTAAAAATTTAGTAGGTTAAGTCTTATAAACACTTAGAGAAGTATGCATGAGTTTTTAAAACTCATGTTAGTGTGGTTAATAGGTTTCTCCAGTAAGCTTAATGGGTTGGACCCATAGGGTTATTGATGATTATTTAGAGGGGAGGAGATGAGGTGGTAGATCTAAGGATTTTAGGGTTTAGATTTTTGCTCTACTACCTTGTCTCTTTCCATGGTTGCTGTCGATGACCTTGGTCACTAATCCCAAATCTACTTCTAGACCATATCCTGATGTTGTCTTTAGTTTCTCTTTGACTACTTTGTGTGAGATGAGTGATAACCAGTTTGAGCAGTTTTCAAAGAATGAGTTAGCCCTCTTAGCTAGAAAGTTCTCACATGCATACAGGAGGGTTAGAAAGAGGAAGAGAGGAAGTCCGATGATCTGCTTCGAGTGTGGTGACCCAAACCACATTCGAGCAAACTGCCCAAGCTGGAGAAGAGCAAGAGCGACTATGGCGGTGTGAGTAAGAACGACTAGATCAACAAGAACCGCAACAAGAAACTGCCAGCTCGTGCTTAAGGCAAGGAGAAGTTCTGTAATCTCGGCAAGAAAAAAGCTCTTCCACCGCGTTTTCACCACCTTTGACAACTTTGACTTCAGCAACATGGAAGGCTGGAGCGACAATGATGGCGAGGATGATCTACAAATGAACACCAAGGATGGTGATGACTTCATCGGGATGTGCTTCATAGCTGACGAGAACATCATCAAGGATGAAGATCTCTACAATGACTCTGATGAGCATCGCCCCTCAGCTCAATGATGCTTTTTTGAAGTTAGAAAAGTTTTATACCAAGTCTAGAGCTAGGTGTGGTGAGCTAGAGAAGGAGGTAGAGAGCTTATCACGGGAGTTTACTTCACTTAGATCTGTTTCCTCCAGTGACGATTGTGATGTTTGTTCTACCTTGCTTGGAAATATGGAGAAACTAAGAACTTCACATGATAGTATGATTTCTGAGCTTGATTTACTCAAGGAGGAGAATGTTAGTCTGTTAGTTGAATTAGAGATGGCTAGAGTTACTCCTTGTCAGTCTGATTCTACTGAGATTATAGTTTGCACCTCATGCGAGGATAAGGATAATGCTTTTAGATATCTGTATACCTTTCTCCTTGATCTGCCTGAAACCTATGATAGTTGTGCTAACTTGAAGAATAATTTAAAGAAGGCAGATTATAAAATTGCTGAAATGTATGTTGCTTTGATTGAGCCTAATACTTCTTGTGCCAATTACCCTAAATTAATTGCTAAATTTGAATCCATATCTAAGCAATTCCAAGACATGTGTGATCAAAATAAGAAAATAACTCAATATACTTCTAAGGCATCTGTTAGCTCACCATGTAACAATTGTGAAAAAATTAAAATATGAATTGATTGCTTTGGATGAAAAATATGTGAAACTAACTAAGGACCTACTAGAGAAGCCACAATCTATGTGCTCATTCTGTGTTGAAGTGGAGGAGAAAATAGGGAATATACAAGAGACCTTTAAGAAGAGTTACGAGGCCCAGATTGCTAGAATTAGGACTGCCTCATGTATGTCTTGTGAAGCCCTCAAGGTTAAGACAATCGTGCATAAGGAGAGATATACACGTGCTATTTGATCTTCTCCTTCTGGTTCTTCATCTTCCTCTTCTTCATGTTCTTCCTGTGCCTCCCTTTTTGAAGAGTGTTCTTCTTGGTTCTCATGAACACTCTTGAAAAATTTGTTGGAGGCAAAAAAAACTGAATCATATCCTGGACAAATCCAAGATTTGTAAGTTTAATCAAGTTTTAGGATATGATGTTCTAGAGGATGTGAGAAAATATCCACCTGAAGTTGTTCAAGCTATAGCAGGTGGCATGATTGAGGTTGTTCCTAAGTCTAAGAAAATAGTGTTCAAATCTACAAGCTTTGTCTAGGGTATTTTTGATAGAAGTTATGCTACCTGCTGCTTCGACCACTCAGAAGGCAAAGTATCATTACACCTTCTGTCAGAAGGATAGACACTTAGTTGAGTTCTATTTTAGGTATGCCAAGATCGCGTGTCGAGATCATGTTCGTGCTCTTAGGGTTATTTAGGATCAGTCCTAGACTCAGATTGCTCCTAAGACAAACATGAGGTTTAGAGTTGTAGGTAACTCTCCTGACTTTCTTGGGTTTTTGGCAGCATCGAGGACTTGGTTTTTAGGCTTCTTCTGGTTTTGGTTCTCGAGTTACTTCTGGCCAAGGTTTCCTCCGTCCTCAGAACAAACCTCATTTTCTCCATTGAGACAGCTATCAGCGGCGTGATCTATATACACCAAGCAGAGGTTTGAGTTCTGTTTCTAGACCCTATGTTTCTATGAGAGGTGAGGTGCATAGTGTTGCTAGAGATCAATCTTTTATTTCTATGATTGGATCTTTTGCTCATCGTGTGACTCAGTACTGGGTTCCTAGATCTATTTTTACTTACCCTAGTACTGAGTCACCGATGTTTTCTTCTCACTAATTCAAGTTCATCAGGCTGGGAACGGAGATGTTTGGTTTGTTGACTTCGGTTGTTCTCGTTATACGTCCGGAGGTTCACGTTGGTTCTCTTCCCTAATTCGAGCTCTAGGTGATGAGACTATTACCTTTGGAGATGCTTTGTTAGGTCGGTTCATCGCTAAATGAACTATGTGCATTAATGTTTCTTTTATTCTTAAGGATGTTGCCTTAGTGAGTAAGCTGCGATATAATTTGCTATCTATTTTCCAGCTTACCGATGACGATTTTGAGGTAAGCTTTAAGAAAACGCTTGCAAGATTCTTGATTCTTCAGGGAGTCTGGTTATGGGATTTCTAGATTTAGGAGGATCTTTCATACTGATTTTATCGAGTCTTCTAGTGATTCTTTCAGGTGCTTAGTTACTTCAGAGTCCCGTGATCTGTCCTTTTGGCATAGGAGACTTGGTCACATTAGCTTTAATCATTTGACCTGAGTTAGTGGCCACGATCTCATTCGTGGTCAGCCTAAGCTCAAGATAGTTAGAGACATAGTTTGTGCTCCTTACCAGCACGGTAAGATGGTTGTTGCTTCTCATCCTCCAGTCACTTTGACTATGACCGACGCACCAGGACAGCTTCATCATATAGACACTGTTGGTCCAGCTAGAATGTAGTCGGCTGGTGGGAAGTGGTATGTTATTGCTGTGGTCGATGACTTCTTGAGGTTCACTTGAGTGTTTTCCTTAGCTTCAAAGGATGAGACTTTTAGTCATTTTCGGGATCTTTTTAGTAGATTATTTGTTGAGCTCCCTGGTGCCTTATGACAATTCATAGTGACAATGGCACGAAGTTCAAAAACTCCTACTTTGAGAGGTTCTGCGATGAGGCTAGTGTAGAGCATCAGTTCTCATCTCCACATGTCCCTTAGCAAAATGGCATTGTGGAGAGGAAGAATCGTATCTTAGTCGAGATGGCCAAGATGATGCTAGATGAGTATAGTACACCTAGAAAGTTTTGGGTTAAGCCTATAGCTACAACGCGCCATATTTCAAACAGAGTTTTTCTTAGGGCACACTTGCATCGCACTTTTTGCGAGTTGAGGTCTAAGTGTCGATATTAAAATATCACTCTTACGTAATATTTATTGAATTCAGGGGAAAACTCTCAAATCGGTAATATGAACACATAGAGATAAGACACGTAGATTTTATACAGGTTCAGGCCTTCTCCTGAGAAAATAACAACCCTACATCCTGTGCTATTACTACTATGGAAATGGTGTGCGGTTATGGTGCATAGGTGTACGCCTAACTGCCTTGTCAAACTACCCTACTGCAAAAATAGGTCAGTCGCTATGAGACTTAACCAAGTAATCATAGGAAAGGCTTACGACTAGGTGGTCGTATGAGTTTACGACTAGGTAGTCGTAAAAAGACTTACGACTAGGTAGTCGTAGAAGGGCCTACGGGGCCGTAGTGAGTTTGACGACTACTTTATGAAATTTCTCCCTTATCGCTAAGGGGTATCCTCGAGGAATATGATGACGTAATAAACTAGATGATTATTTTATCCTCGTTATCTAGCCCCCGAACCTCAAGTGAAAATAACTTACACGTGCAAGCAGTAGCGATAGTTGACTGGAAGCAAAGCTTTGCAGATGTTTGACTAGTAGTGTGCTTGGATAGAAAGGTAATTTCACTTTAGTTGAGAAAACGGACTCCAGATGGATTCTTAAATAGCCCTCATAAATATGTCCACCCGTTCGTTTCCCAAGAAAACCGCTTCAACTTTTGAGATAGATAACTGAAACTATCGATAAAAGGCAGAGCTTAGATGACCCTTCAGCTTTTTCCTTCGTCTTCATTCCCATTTGAGCTTCCTACGGAACAAGTCACCCTCCAACTTCAAATCTCCTCCTGAATTCAAACTTCTTAGTCAAAAAGAGATGGTGAAACAAATTTTGAACTGGTCCACGTCGGAGATGGACCACTCCAAGCTGAGGGAGCTAGAGAGGACCGAGTACATCTCACCGCGGAAGTTTGTCCAATGAATCGAGGCCACCGGGCAACATTGGCCATCGGGAGAGATCGGTGAAATCCCGGTTTTCCAAGCATTTGGTGAGTGCGGCCTTTGACTCCCTGCTCATCCCTTCCTCACCGCCATTTTGGAGTACTTTGGAATCAAGTTGGTGAACTTGGTTTCCAACTTGATTATGACATTGAGCGTCTTCGTATACTTGTGTGAAGCTAACTTGGGTATTCCCATTGATTTGAAGCTATTCTGCTACTACCACGAGCTAAGCCGCCAGGCTGGAGTCGTCAGTAGCTGCGGATTCAAGCTTCATATCAGGAAGTCTGAAGCCTACATCCCAATGTTCACGAAGTCGTCGTGGCCAATGTGTAAGATCGATATTAGAACATTAACAGATAAACTATCTCAGTGGCTCATCATCAAAGCAATGGTGCGGTCGAGTGTGCCAATGGGTAAATAATGCAAGGGATAAAAACTCAAGTATTTGATCAATTGGTCAAATGCTTGGGGGCTTGGGTACGAGAGCTCCCTTCAATATTATGGGCTATTCACACAACTCCTAGCCGAGCTATCGGAGAAACTCCCTTCTTCTTAGTTTTTGGAGCGGAAGCCATGCTCCCTCCAGAACTAAAAATAAGGTTAGCAAGAGTCAAAAAATATAACGACTTGAACTAAGAGCAGCTTCTAGCAAATGACATCAATTTGCTTGAAGAACGGAGGAACCAAGCCTTAATCCGATCGGCAGTCTATCAGCAAGCCATGCCCAAGTACTACAATCGTAAGGTCCAACCTCGCAGCCTTCTATAGGTGACTTGCTATTGAAAAAAATCCAATCCCAGTCTAATTGGAACAATCTTTCTCCCAAGTGGGAAGGTCCTTACACAGTAGTCGAAGTAACTCATCCAGGCTCTGTACGACTTACCATGGAGAACGATCAGGTTCTTTTAAATTCTTGGAATATTGACCAATTACGTAAATTCTATGTTTAAGATTTTTATTTCTTGGCAATAAAGTTTTATTATTCTCTTATTTCATGGTCCTCTAGGAAGCAGTCTAGTATTGCACAGTCCACCATAGAGGCTAAGTATATTGTAGCCGCTAGTTGCTGTAGTCAGGTGTTTTGGATGGTTTCAACCTTATGGGATTTTGGGTTAGACATAGATAGTGTTCTACTTTTCTGTGATAACACTTCTGTCATTAACATTGCTAAGAAACCAGTGTAGCACTCCAGACCAAGTACATGGATATTTGCTATCATTTCCTTAGAGACCATGTGGAGAAGGGTGACATAGTGCTTCAGTTTGTTGAGAGTGACCACTAGTTAGCTGATATTTTCACCAAGCCTTTAAATAGCTCGAGGTTCATGGCTTTGCGGGGAGAGTTGGGGTGGTTTGTCCTTATGGCATTATCTGAGGGGGAGCATCATGTACTTTCTGTATCATATGTTTATTTGCTTCTTTCTGCACTTTTATTTCTGGGTGCTTTTGGGTTAGTCTTCCTAGTATAGACCAAGATTGGTATCATACTACGTTGTTTAGATTTCTTTCTCTTATCTTGTGACCTTAAGATGCTACTTATCAATTGCTTCTCTTCTCACTAGGTTGAGTTCACTCATTTCTTTTAGATCCTAGAGTCATATGGGGTAGATGGAGCGAGTCTGAGACATAATGATCCCTCTACCTTGTCTATGCTTCAAGGACTGCCATTTTTTTATTCTTCTAAGCTTCTTCTCTTTTACGTATTGCTTTGGTTTATGGAAAATTTATTTGTGATTCTCTTAAGCTTAATATTGACATAACTCAACTTGAACCAAAATGGTATCTAGTGCTTGAACAAAATATTTTAATCTTGAATTTGTAGCACTCTAAATTGACTCAATTGAAGCTTATTGGTTCCATTTAGAATATTGACATGGTTCAACTCATGTTTGGATATCTTTAGCTAAACTGTGATCTTGAGCAACTCAACATGCTAAAAATCTATTTAATTTCATATTATTATTTATTTGGGTTTAATTTTGCTATATATGGTTTGCTATGATCGAGATAGCACTTTCACATTTTATGACTTAGTGTAATACTTGTAAAGTCACTTTGGATAATCTTCATGGCTTCTAATACTATAAATAAATAAAATACAGCCACTTCAATTCATTCATGCTATATTTTCTTCTGTGCATCTTGATAACTCCATTATCGAAGGGGGAGAAATGTCGGTAAAAAATACATATCTAGAGCATAATTTGGAGTTTTTATATAAAATTTTGTGAAGTTAGAATTTTTGATCTCTTTTCACCATGACCAAGGTCAAACGAAACAATTGTTCCTTCATATGGACGTAAAGTTGGATTTATCGACTCATTTGGTGGATTTGAAACTTTTTGTGAATAATTATCATTTTCAATAGCTTATATCCATTTGTCTCAAATGGTCATTTTCAGCTCATCACATTCTTCTTTTGATCATTTAGAGCTCTCTTTGCAAAATTCTTCTTATTTGTCTAAAACCACCTCCTATTTGTATTTTTGAGTATTGCCAATAGATTCATCAAGGGGGGATTAAAGGACTATGTGAGAAGGTCCTGTTTAATGTTGTGATGAACCATTGCAAGTTTCATAGAGTGGTCATGTGATTTTGCAAAGATCACACTTTGTCAGGATTTGTTTTAGGCAGAAATTGAGGACTTTAGGATTTGAGTCATAGATTAAGTCAAGGGGATTTGGGTCATTGCTTAAGGTTGCGTGATGCATGTTTCAGTTAATGTGAGTCAAGTTATGAAGGACTTGTGTCTAGAAATAATTTCTTTGTCTTTGTATGTGTAGAGTCGCTTGGAGTCAACTGTGGTCAACGGCGAGGATCAAAGCTAGGCTCATAGAGGAGTTGAGGCCCAGAATGATCGGGGATGCCGAGTGAGATAGTGAGCTCAAGCATGGCACGAAAAAGGCGAAAAATGTTAAGGCGAGTTCGAACGGCGGGATTGCACCATGTGGCTTGGACGGACCAAGTGAGCCGTAGTTCGTAGAACCAAAACAGGAAAGACTGAGCGACTCGTGGCAAGCTTGTGGCGCATCTACACATCACAAGCATGGCGATTACTTGCAATGGATGGTGATGACTGGGTCAATGAGGGGTATTTTGGTAGTTTTGCTAAAATACCAGAAACCACCTTAGATCAAAACCGCAGCATGTGGGTAACACATTGGAGAGCAGTTTAGATCTAGGTGCAGATGGTTTGATCGAGATGCATCAAGGCAAATAAGTTAGCGGATATGGGCTTATGGCTTCGAAAAGCGTACATAAGTAAACATGTGTGAGTAAAATCCATGTGTGAGATTAACGAATTTTCTCCATTGTGGTAAGTGGATAGTATCCATTTAGGGATAGATGTGGCTAGCCAACCCATCTATAAAAGGAGTTGAGATGGAGACATATAGTTAACTATCCAACTCATCTATTTTGTGATTTGATATTTCAGGGTCAGGGTTTTAAGTACAAATCCTTCAAGATGGAGTGGCTGTAAAACTATCCATCTCAAACAAGCAATACATCAATCTTTGATCATCTCTATGGATCCCTCATGTTTCAATTTAATTACTCTTGATTTCGTTGGTTTTGATATCTGCTCTTCCCTTTTCTTGATCTTGCTATACCAAGAAAGTGGAAGAGATGGAGATAACATCTATGAATCTATCTCCACCTATTTAAGCACTTTAATAGCAAGTTTATCTTGATCATCATCCACTCATAAGTAAGTTGTATTCACCGATTTTAGTCTTAGCTAAGTTTCGGTGTACATTTTCTTCAAACTAAAAAAGGCCTTGGTTTTAAGCTATTTGTCTTTAAGTTATGAATAAAAATTCTATTTTCTGCAACTTTGTAGTTATGTGAGAATAGAATTTTGAATATTTAGGGGAAAAATTTTAGTTGGCACCATTCACCTCTACATAATCTGAACTTGGTGACTTAGTCACTTAATATTTTAAATACCATTAAGGAAAAAAGCTTGAAGATCATTCACTCTCTCCAATTATCGACGTCGGTGTTACACTGTCTCCTACAATAACCCTGTAAAGTAGATTTACTTTCTTTGTTATTAGCAACACACAATAATCGAGTGTATTTATGAACTTGTGGCAGGGGTAATCATCATGCTTTTTTTGCCACTTCATTACATAAGTTTATACACATCACAACACTGGCAGCAGTTGGGACAGCCCAACAATTACAATCACTCCACACACGTACACACCCACAAGCGCGACACGATGTGGAGAGGCGAACACACAGTCACACACCCTTCACAGGACATAGAGACTACAGTGCCATGACACGCGCACAGAAGGAGCAGTAGGCAGTAAGCACACAGTAGGAATAATATCATAATTACCTTCTCATCAGAAAGTCTTCATCATCAACTCAATCAATCTTCTTTGTCTTGAGAAAATCATTAGACGATGATTTTCCAAATGCGTCGTTCAGCCTTGATTTCGACTTTAAGCTTCTCGGAGAGAATATCCATTTCTTGGAGATTACGAAGGGCACCCTTATCTACCTTAATTGTTTTCAATGTTCCAACATCAATCTTGAGCTTCTTCAGATGACGAAAACCATCTAAAGAGAATGAAAGCTGCTCTTCCTTGTACGAGCCAGAATACAAGGCAAGGGTGGCAAGAGATGGCAGGTCAGCCAGCTTTCTAATGAATCCCCGAGAGACATTTGTTTCCTTCAGCGAAAGCATTCTGAGATTAGGAAGGCATGAGTCCATATCATTCATCTCAGATGACAATTTCAGCTCCCCTTGTAGCTCCAAGAACTTGAGGCGGCGGAGAGAGATGTTGATGAACACACTTGACGGAATAATGCGACCATGTAACATCAGTGTCCTAAGATTCTCCAGCTTTCTGAGAGCAACAGATAAAGCGTCCACATTGCAAGTTGAGATTTTCCAAACAAACAAGTTCTCGAGATGGATCATCTCACCAAGCGTCTCGGCCAAACTCTGCTCAAAATAATCAAGCTCTATGGAGTCGAGTGTCTGTAGATGCTTCAAGTTGCCAACTTGCTTAGGTAATTTGAGGGCAAAACCAAAGACATGCCTTAGTGTCTTAATCATCCAGAATGCCGGTGGGAGCTTCCGAACACTAGTTTCCCTGACATCTAGTGTTTGAAGGCCTGTTAGCCTTCCAATGGACTGTGGGATTATCTTCAATGAACATGATGTAATTCCAAGGTACTGCAGGTGCACAACACTGCCTATTTCATCTGGCAACTTCTCACCGATCTCAATGCCTTGAAGATTGATGACACGGAGGAACTCAGATCCACGTAATAGTCCTCGTATGTGAGATCTGATGTCTTTCATCTTCTTAGAGATTGCCCTGTGTTGAGGTGACCACCATAGATAAGCTTGTTTCTCCTTGAGCTTGTGCTCATGATCTTCTTTAGAGATTGCCCTGTGTTGAGGTGACCACCATAGACAAGCTTGTTTCTCCTTGAGCGTGTGCTCATGATCTTCTTTAGAGATTGCCCTGTGTTGAGGTGACCACCATAGACAAGCTTGTTTCTCCTTGAGCTTGTGCTCATGATCTTCTTTAGGCTCTTGCTCAAATTCAGAGAAGATGGATCGTAGCTTTGGCAATGGACTGGCCAGGACAGCATATTTGTCCGTGTAATTCTGTAGAGAGAGACGACGAGCGCTTGTCGAAGTGGGGATATCGTCGCCGCTATGGACCTCCAGGAAACTTGCCTCATGTGCTTCAGACACCAAAAAGTCATGGACTTTGTTTTGGATGGCGATGAACCTACTCCCAGCACTAGATTGATCCTCCATGTACACAGGGTTTATTAGATTCCTAGCAATCAACTCATTCAAGTAGATGTAGCCCACCTTCTCCATTGTCTTCCCAGGTGTTGATATTAGGAATCCCTCTGCCATCCACATGTTCACCAAGCTGCGTTCCTCAATTGTGGTGTTGGCTGGCAATGCAGCAAAGTAGAGGAAGCAACATTTCAGCTCATGTGGAAGATCATCGAAGCACAGGGACAATATACTGTCGAGCCGCCTTGATTTCATGGACTTAAGGTAGTGAAATACCTTTTCCCACTCCTCCGGGAACTCCTTGGTTTGCACAAGACCTGACAGAAGAACAACGGCCAGTGGTAACCCTTCAGTGATTTTGTAAATGTCTTGGCAGTACTTTAGGTAGTCTTGTACTAGTCTCTTCAGTTTCAATAAAATTGGGACTGAGGCATCGTTTTGTAGTCCTTTAGGTACTAGTCTCTTGCGGAACAATTTTATGGTACCATATTCTTGAAGATTTTTTAACTCAATGGGGACATGAGGAAAGCTGCTAGGTGGCTCTTCTGGTTTCTGTTGCGTGATACGCACTATTCTACTACCTTCAGCACCCACTGGGAGGGTACTCAGAATGTTCTTCCATTCAGTGCTGCTTACTTCACCATCTATAACCAGCAAGTACTTCTGATCTGTTAATTTGTCAATCAACATTTCGTGGACCCTGCTTCTAGGGCAATTCTCGTTGTCTTCTGTTAGTTGCTGAACAATTTGTTGTAGGATGTTGGTAGCAGTTAAATAAGGTGCAAAACTCTCCATAGCTTCAACTTGGAAGCAATTCTTCTTAACCATTTTTTTGTATATGTCTCTCACAAGAGTTGTCTTGCCGATACCACTTGTTCCATACACGGAGACCACAACTGGACCATAGTCTTTGTTCTGCAGTTCTCGTTTAGTTGTAGTAAGGGCTTCCTCCAGTCTTTTGTGCTCCTCCTCGTACATGTCCAGATGCTGCTG
Source organism: Melocanna baccifera (assembly GCA_036346265.1). NCBI lineage: Eukaryota > Viridiplantae > Streptophyta > Magnoliopsida > Poales > Poaceae > Melocanna > Melocanna baccifera. The sequence goes on from CM070695.1 coordinate 15,004,777, forward strand.
CTCTAAATCGTCCCTGTAGTTCAATCATTATATTATTAGTAGTATTTAATTGAAGTATCCCCAAATTTGAAAAGTAAGTTTACGACGATATACACGTAATGCCTAATGTACTCTTTCTATCAACCATCAATATTCAAGTGTGAACCTAGATCTTTGGCTGTCATTCCAAATAGCTAGTGCATAGTCGCCATGTTGTGTACATCAATATTCAAGTGTCTTCTTTGTGGGAAAATTTTGAAGGAACAGAGCAATTAGGGATCAACCATGCCTATAATTATAAGTATTTAGGTATAATTCCTGGCCTAATCATAAGCATTCATACAATACTAATCATCAACCCATGCACCTATACAGGCTACTAATTTTAAAAACAATGTTTTCACCAATTTTGTAAATTCAAAAGTTAAATTTAAATTTATCTTAGCATGGCCAAAGGAGGAAAATAAAATGCACAATTCACTGTCTGGAATAGGGGGATAAGAAATATGAAACACATGCAGATATTACAAAACACGTGTATGAGTACTGTCAGAAACTCCTTGGCCCAGAAGACAGAGGTGGGGTGACACCAGCTGAAGATATTTGAAACAATTCAGGGAGAGTGTATGACTTTGACAACGAAATGCTCACTGAACTTTTTTCAGAGCAGAAATAAAATTTGTCATCAACGAAAGGAAAACTAACACTGCACCTAGACCACATGGGTTCCCTGTTTGCTTTTACAAGAAATTCTGGGGTCTAGTTAAAAACCTTTGAAGGGATATGCTTCATGATTTTCATGCAGCAGGAAGACTTCACCTGAACAGACTGAATTATGGCATGCAGACTAATTCGTAAAGTTAAGGGAGCCACTAGCGTGCAACAGTTCAGAGTTGAGGGGTCTAAATAATCGGCTTTGTAGGAGAGGGTACTACCTGGGCTTTCGAGGAAGTAGTGGAAGTGAATTGGATATTTTTCTTAAATTTTATAAAATTATGTTAAAAGTTACATATGTTCCTTTTTCTTTGCAAGGAAGTTACATATATTCCGATGTATGCTTTTTCAGAAATTTGAATACTATTATATAAATATTCGGATACCAAAAATATGTGGAAATTATTCCGTAGGTCTACATATTTGACTAATAAAACTTTATAATTCCGAATTTATACATATGCGTCAATTGATATCACAATTTATTTTGATATTTTTATCTCAGACTTGAGTGTCATACAATGGAATTTTTTTCCGTGCAACCCTGTTTCAATCTAGTTATCTAATATATGGCAACCTCCCTCATTTGATAATTGCACAAGAAGAATCTTCAAGCATAAGTTTGCTATGGTTATCGATTGGGCAAAGCAAAAATACTTCTCAGACATTGTTGATTGTCTAGATAAACTTCAATAGTGTTTCCAGCTTTTTTTTTGTACATTTTGTAAAATTATTTATTTTTAATGTATACACGATAGTTCACTCTCTTAATGTTTTCCTTAAAAAAAATCATGTCTACTGAGCCCTATGGTGTAATATATTATTTTTACATATAGCAAAAGCACAGACATTCAACTAGTATATATAAGGAAAGATACTTAGACGACCAATATATATGTAAGCACATAAAAGTGGTATAAACTAATTTCCTCTGGTAAGTACTCTCTCGGTTTTTTTACTTGATGTTTTTTCACTTTTGATGGTGTCTGAGATGCGACTTTGACGATATTTTTTATAATTTTATATTAAGATATATTAATAAAATTATAATATTATGAAAGTACTTTTAGTGACAAATTTAATGATATAATTTTTATATAGCTAATATATATAATTTTAAACTTATTAGCAGTCAAATTTTACGACACGAATTCTAGTACATCAACTAAAAAGAATGAAGGAAGCACATGGTAATGGTTGTGGGAATATTTCTATTAACAAATTAATCATAGCACCCTAACACAAATAAGTTGTAGAATGAAGAACAAGTACAGAGGACCGTCAAATACAATTAATGGCAAAGTTACTTTTACCCACTTACAACTCATTAGCATAGGCCATTGAAGTAGAAGCCTTCCATGTCTCCTCTGTCTTCTTATTCACATCCTCCATCTTGTACCTTTCTTTGTTTTGAATGATTTCCTCTAGCCTTGAGTTGATGGCCTTTATCTTTCCAGACAAGTTGCGTCTCATGCGTGCTTGTGTCGTAAAGGTTGTAACATATCTCATACATGGACGAGTCCACCATGGATACCTTAAGAATATATTTGTACACAAAAATATTAGAGTAGACATTTGCAATTGGAATTTAAATTGGTTTAAAATCCGTGCTTTTACCCTATTAAGAGCATAGAAGCACTACTTAACATATTAATGCGTAAAGACTAACGAGCACACTTTACCTGTGTACCCACATGTTACATAATTGTTTGTCAAATATTTCTACCCTTGTGACGAATGATTTGCTCACGACAAAAATTGTGGCTTGTCACATTTTTAGCACAAAATTATAGTAAAGGATGATAAGCAACTAAAAAAACCTTGACACGTGCACGCAAAAAATGGACAAGCATACCAGTATATCACCTGTTTCTTTCCCTATGTAGATCGCATACACGTAGCTGTCTTTTTAGTTTCGGCCAGATTTTTCTGCTGTGGCAGTTTTGTTGTATGCATTTTTGTCTTTTGCTTGTGGTGTTTAGCTAGAGAATTTTTTATTATTTAATCTTTTTTAATAATACTTTAAAGGGGTAAGTCCATTTTGCACCCTAATCTTTAAAAAAATGCACTATAACACCCCAACTACAAAATAGGGTATTTAACACCCCCCCCCACTTACAAATCCGAATCAATTTATACACTAAGACAATTCACAAACCCCAAACTTAACACCCTCAACTAAAAAAACTCATGGTGTTTTTGCCATATTGGTAGCTATGTCATCGGTTTTTGCTAACATGGATCCAAATGAGACAAGGAAGGACGACAAAAAAGAAAGAGACTGTACAGCAACAGAGAAGCAGTGAGAAAGAGATCGACCATATGGATGCCAACATCCTTGAATTGGATCCATATCACCAAAACCGTCTTAGGGTGTAAATTGATTCAGTTTTACAAGTTTGGGGGTGTTAAATACAAAGTTTATAGTTAATGATGCCAAATGAACTTTTTGGAAAGCTTAGAGGTAAAATTGACTTATTCCTATTTCAAAAATAACCCCTCCCTAGCTTTATTTCCAATTCTAACCATTTTGGCCATGGCAATGCCGGCGGCGTGGTAGAAGCTTGTTGCCACGCCAATGCACTTGGCGTGGCATAAGCTACCACACAGGCCCACCCGAGGCCACGTGGAGGGCTGGCGTGCTAGTAGTTAGCCTCTGCTACACCGCGACTCTTGGCATGGCTATTGCCACCCTACTCGTGTGACATGGTAGTGGCCGATACAAAGGCGGGCCCGAGCCAAGCCAACTAACCCTTCTTCCTCAAAACTCCATGTTTCTATCTCCACCCCATCGCCTCTCTCCACCACCCACCTAGGTTATGATTAAGCATTGAGAAATAAATAGAAACCACTGAGATGGTTTTGGCGACCTTGGTGTGTGTGAGTGCATGAGATTTTCCCATCTTGGGTTTGTGAGGATTGCATAGATCGAGAGCTATTGTTCTTGAGTTGTGCATCAAGTCTTAGGATTCAACTTGTTGATTCATGACCAATCTTTGCTTGTGGTTTGGGAAGACTCTATTGATTGCTTCTATTTTGCTCCTTGCTAAAGTAGTGCAATCTAACTAATATATCTTTGAGTATCGCTGCTACTAAGTTTTTTCAGCCGAAGCAAACTTCCACAACCGAGGTGCTGATTCGGCATATAAGAAAGAAGAAGGATTCTGTTGCTATTTGTACCGTGAAGATATGACCATCCATGCACATTAGGTAGCCCGCTAGTTGATTCATATCAAAGGGTCTACTAGCGCCATTGTTTATCGATATCATTTCCAATCTATGCATTCACTCACCTACCGCACTGACTAAGGGGGGTTGTTAAGGGAAATGCATAATTGGTGTTGATCCCGCCAATCCCTTGCTGGTTTTGTGCATAACATTGACTGATTGTATTCTTGATTTGTTTTGATTTGATTGTTACTTGTCACGCACAGCAAGAGTTGTTGTAATCTATATATTCAATGGAAAGTGATCACCCCGATTGCGTGGAGCTTCCTCCTCTCGCTCTCTCACGTTTCACACCACTGACCACCGTTAGCAATAAGCTCCCATTGCCACCGATGCTGCCGTCAGTGGTGACCTCCAGATTCTCACTCTATGACGCACCAACCGGAGTTGAGGGTGGAGGTTGTGATGCCATGATCAGCGGCAGTGAGCTTCTATCAACCCCCACTGTCGTAGATCTACTCAGGCACCACAGATCTACTTTGATGCTGTAGATCTAGCTCCCACTTGTCCGACTTGCTCATTTGTCCTTGTCTCCATTGTATTCTTCTCACACTCTTGCTCCACTGTGACTTTGACTCGATGACAACGTCGTCGATCTTTTGCTCTCCTATCTACCTCATCGACCTCTTCCTTCACACCAGTCACCACCTTTGATCTCAAGTTTGGCCGCCGTCACCACCTCTACTTGACTCCCTGCCGTGACTTCATATGTTGAAGACAGAGGCAAGGAAAGGTGCCTAAAAGTTTCATCGAGGCCATTGTGGGAAAATGCCCAAAACTAGACTTGAGGTCTACACCAAAACTGTGGTACAGGGAGGCACAAAGAAAGTGGTTTAGGGTTAGGCTAGGGTTGTGTGCGTGGAGTAGATTAAACACTCGGATGTGAGTGGTTGATCCTTGTAACCACTTTGAAAAGCGTGCATGTGAGTGAAAAACCCGGTATTGTGGGGTTAACGGGTTTCTACAAATCCTTTGCAATTTTAGACCCACTAGTAGATCTTTGAGATCAAATCTTTGCCCATCTAGATCACTCCCATAACAAAAATCAAGATCTTTCTCGGTTCTTGCTTTTCTTGACCAAGATTTGTGATTCTATGATCATGACCTTTCTAGTCCAAACATGTGTTTAAATTACCATGCTAGGACATATGAGAGATGATATGGAAGTTCTTATGACTTAAATCCTCACAAGCAGAAGTAATTTGAGTTTTAGGATTTGGTGTGTTCTTGTGACCTACACCGAGATTTCTTCAATTAGATGAAATCAAGTCTAAGAATCTTGTATTTCTTGATTTGATTTGGTTCCTAACATTCTTATAAAGGTCCATACCAATTTTGATAGCACTTGCACAAGGTTTGATTAAAATCTACAAATTTAGGTTTTTGTCTCGAGGGGCTTCTATCTGGAATCAAGGGAGCGGTCATACTGGCTTCTCTTTGGTGGTAGTATGTAACATCTTGATTTTCTGGGATTTTTAAAACTTTGAATTTAAAAATTAATTTTTGGAATTTCCTGGAATTAATAAAGCTTAATTTGAATTTTTCATAATTTAAAAGGATTTAATGTTATTAAAATAAACTTCAACATAAGCTAAAACTATTTTATTTGAGTTCCTTGTGTCACAAGGAATTTTCTGGTATTTGTGGTGAATTTTTGGGATTTAATTGCTATTTTGTAGAGCTCTTTTCCTTTTATTTGATTTTCTGAAAATAAGAAATTCAGGAATAATCCCCAAACCCTTTCGGGCCGAAAACCCACCTCCTCGGCCCACTTCCCCGCCGTCCCGGCCCTCTCCCGCTTCCCCGGCCCACCTCCTCTTCTGCCCTAGCCCAGCTGCCTCCCACAACTGACACATGTCGGGCATCCCCTCCGCTTGCCGCCGCCCCACTTCAATCCGAGCCGTCCACCGCCTCCCTCCCTCGCCCGCGCGTGTCAGCCGGCCGCCACCCCAAACCGCCTCCCATGCCTGTGCCTCCGCAGCCGCCCGATGCCCTCCCCGTGCACGTGGCGTCCATCCAACCGCCCTCGCCTCCGCCCTCGCCCGCGCGCGCGCCCTAACCCTCGCGCCGCCCCGCCCTACTCACTCCCGGCTGTCGATCCGGCCACGTGGCAGCATCCCCGCCACCGCTCCTCGCGAAACCCCAGCTGCCTCTGCGCCGCGTCGTGATCGATCTGGATTCCTCGGTTCGCGTGCCATTTAATCCACAGCCGCCTTAGTTCATGTGTTTGCCCTCGGTTCGTGCACCGCCGCCGCCTCTAAACCCTTGCCGCCACACCACCGTGCACCTCGACGTCGTCCCCGTCGCCGGCCGCGCCTCCTGCCATCCGCATTCTCCGTAGTCCTCTGGAGCTCGCCGCCAGAGTCCTCACCTCCTCGGTGCGTGCGCTCAACCCGCCGCCTTCGTCATCTTGCGCCACCGGACTTGCTGACGACCGTCGCCGTCGGAGAACCTCCGCGCCTGTCACCACCGACCGGAGTCGCCGTCCCGGCCGTCGTCTTCCACTGGTGAGCGCCGCCGACACTATGCCCGCTGTCTCCCTGCGCCACACCGCTCGCGTCGCCCCTCACCGGACCCCGCGCTCGCACCCGCGCTAGCTCGCCATCGGCCGACTCCCGCCTCCGCGCCGCACGACCTCCGCCGCACGATCCAGATCCGAGCCAACAGCTCCGATGCGCCCACGTGGCCAATTCTCAGCCGCCCTTGCCCGCACCTGAGCCACATCAGCCCTACCCATGTGGCAAGCCACATCAGCCCTAGCCTACGTGGCAGCTACGTGTCATGCCACGTCAGCTACCACGTCAGCCAAAACCCGCCCTCGGTGCCACGTGGCAGCCACGTCAGCACACGCCATGTGTCGGCACCAGCCGTTGCCACATCAGCCCTAGCCTCGTTGCGTCAGCGCCGCGCCCGCAAGCACTGTTTCGTGGACCGATTCCACCGTGCACTCGGTCTTTCATGCACCAGGTTCACAGCACAGTACCTTTTTCAATTTCCCCAATTTTCTTTAGGGTTATTATTTCGAGAGCCCGTTCTCCTCCGTCCTAGCTCCGATTGACCCCGTTCTTTTTTCTGAATTCATCTAAAATCGAGCTCTAGCTTTTGGTTCTGGTTTCATGATTTTTGGAGCTTATTTGCTTATCATTTTATGTGTTTTTTTTATTTCGGTCGTTTTCTCTCTCGTTAAATTCGGATTCCGGAGGAGCAGGATCTACGCCCGAAGACCAAGAGTACCTCGCTGAGCATAACCAAGGCAAGTCATGTCCTTTGATCATGTTGAACCCAGTTTGTAATATATTATTTAATTATTTTATTTTAAATTACATTGCATCGCTATTTTTATTCAAACCTTGTAATTGGTAGTTATTGTCCCAGATTAAATATCCCTCCTTGATAATTTGGAACACCCTTATGCCATTATCACCTTAGGTTGGGTTATTATTTAGTGATGATATGTTAATTGTCACATGAGATTGGTACGATAGAATTGCTGAGCCTTACCTAAATTTACGAATGATTTCATCATCATATGTGAATTATTAATTTGACTTAATGATATATGGAATTGTGGTTGGTGCCACGTTTATTAAAATTTATGCCATGGCATTGGTGTGTCATTGGCGTGGTTATATAGGTTTTGCACTCGAGCGAGTGATCGTGCAGTAAAGGGGGAAGTGTAGGTTCACTTCGGGGGATGTGATAGCCTCGCCCGAGTAGACTTAAGGACTTAGCTTTGTACGCCATTGATCTGAGTCTTACCGTGTAAACCATATGTCTAGTATGGGATGGACCTGGCTGATTAATTTAGGATGTTTCAATTTCAATCTCGCCATTGTGATGACCATGGTTGCTATTTCCATGTGGCGTAAGGCGGGGTGTGATGCGAAACCCTAGCGGGTGGGATTGAGTTGAGATTGATCTTTGTAAAGGCCGTGTTGTGATTACCTTACGCTGAGACTAATCACATCGTGTGGGTACAGTTGTGCAATCTCTGCAGAGTGTAAAATTATTCGAATAGCCGCGTCTCGGTCATAGACAATGCTCGGTGATTTCACACGAGGTATAGTTATTTCTGAAAACTTGTGGATCATGGTTGGACAGTGGATGGTTAATTCACTGTTGATTTAGGTTATGGATGGGATGTTCATAAGCGGTAGGTTTAGCTTGTAGATGGGAGGTCTGTAAGTGGTTATGTCAATTCCTTTGATTATTTATTTATTATTATTTTACTTAAAGTTCGCTTTCAATCTATTTACTGTATTTACCTTTAAATGTCATTTTATACAAATTAACCTTTCAGCCTTCCATTGGTAAGCCTTACATACTATATTGCATTCATTTGTTACAAATGACTTTCGGAGTACCAATGTACTCACGGTCTTATGTCCAATGTTGCTCAGTTGAGGAAGAGAAGTATCACCAATAGGAGGTTCCAGAAGGAGAGTACTTCGACGACTTCACGATTTAGGCTTCATTCTCCACTCGATAGCCTTTGGTCTTGTCGATTGGCCGCTACGCTTTATTTTGGATTTTCGCTGCTAATTTTGTTAAGCCCTTCGGGCTAGTCTATTGTAAGCTTGATCATAAGGTTGTACATTTTGAGATTTATTGATATTTGAGTTTCCCTTTATTTTTAGCGTGTATATAGTTGTGATTACATCTATGTTTGACTGTGTGCACTAGCATGATCCTGAGACTAGTGCAGTATACACAGAGAGTCTGGATTTGCATATTCGGGTTTCGACATAGTACCATTTGGGCAGTGGTCATACGGACCTCCCTTTGGCAGTAGTACCATTTGCGCAACGGTCATAATGGCCTCCCTTTGGAGGTAGTACTGGTCTAGCAACTAAAATCAGGTTGTTGCATCTTTTGGTCTCAGGTCTCTGTAAGTTTTGTGTAGGACATATAATTTGAACTTGATGACTCTCATAATCATTTGAGTCAAGATTTTGAATACTTAGAGAAAAAAGCTTCTGTAGTCATTCATCTCCTCTGATTGCTAACATCGGTCCAATAGGTTGATTTAGGCATTGCGATGGATTGAGGGGTGGCTTGATCGGTGTTGGGGCGCAGTTAGACCTGCCATAGGCGGTTTAACCAGCTAGTGTGTGGTGGTTGAAATTTAACAGAGCAAAATGTTTGAGAGGTGAGAGGGGGTAGTCTGACCAACGGTCGAGGCCTACATTGCCAATCCACTAGAATTACATAGGTTAGATTCACTACTTATCTAGCTCTCATAATGCTTAAGCCTACCAAAATGTCTTTCTTTTCTTAGAGTGGAATTTGTCCTAAACACCCAAGGATTCATGGAGCACGAGTACAGCTTTCTTACTGAATGCGGATGCGTGCACATACTCCTGAAATTAGTGAACAACAGTGCCAAGTATGAGGATTGAATGCTAGTGGGCTGGGTGCGCACCTACATGCCTAGCCATCTTGCCACAGACCAAGTTCTAAAATGTTTTTCTTTCATACTTACCTCAAAACTAGTTTTGGGAAAAAAAATAAACTCCAATCTACAACCCCCCCACATGGCTGAACTATGTGACTATCCTATTCTTTTAGAGTATGTTTGGTTGGATGTCATAGTTTGGGATACCTAGTTATGGCAATGTTTGGCAGGCATCACTTCTTGTAGTGACTAAATTGGTCGGCACAAGCTTAGATATATCTTTGCAAAAAAAAATGTGTCTAGTATGGCGGGTATGATAGGATGTTAAGAATTTGTGATGCGGTAAAATTATTTCTTTGGAGAGAGTACAAGGAGGGCGTCCACTACACACACTTGTAATTTTTGCAGAGGCTCTAGGGCCACACGACTCGCAAGCATGCACTTTGGCACTACCAATATATGCATATGTACTCTGATTAGATAAGGTGGGTGGATGAGAATAAGTAAGGGTAGACCTAGGGCCCAGGCTGAGAGGGTTGTACCTTCGGTTCTAGCCCATTAACTTCAATGGGACTCAATGCCATCGCTAGACCCATTATCCTCTAAATGTTCGGCTCAACTTCTGTAGCCTCCCCTGGCTGTCGCAAGTTACGTAGTGCGCCTCCTCCCTCTAGGCTTAGCAGCTCAGCCGATCCCACTCCCATCAGCCGCCTCATCCCTCCGATGCCCTTCGGATCTCTGGCTCTACTAGTCCGCCGGTGCGCCCTAGCCCACACCCCCTCCGCCTCCGGCTCCACCTCCAGCCTTCGTCGGCTGACAGCACAGTCTAACTCCACCCTCTTCGGCTCTACCCTCTGCCAGTCCGCCCCTCTGGGTCCCGGGCTCCCGACCATCGGCCACACCGGTGTAGCAACCGCCACGGGCTGACTGGCCTCCACATCTGGCCCTCCACTTGTCTGGATTTTCGGTTACTAGCAGTAAGCTAGTAACTGGCTGGTTACCTCCAAAATGAGGAACCCTGGTCCATACTAATGTATTATCTATATGACTAAAATAGATTGCTAATGTATGGTCTTGTGGTGTGACTCTATGTTCTGGTTGTTGGTGCATATCTTTTTGAGGATCTAGAAGAGCCAAAGAACTTCTGTAAGACAATTCAACTTCCTCTCTATTTCATTCTAGGCATTCCTCTCCAGAGTGCAGGCATCTAATTTCAAGGGTTTTGTTGGGGATCTTGCTATGGTAAGTCCATGTATGTTCTAGTTAGGGGTGCAAACAGAGTGGATAATTTCCGTCTAACCGACCGATCGAAAGCTCACAAAACGAATACAGAAGAGGTAAATGGGTATTCAGCACTATCCATGTCTGACTCCAACTCTGAGGAAAAAATATGGAATAGGATACAGGAAGAATGATATCTGTCCGTATATATCTGTATGTCAAGTTATATGAAGAAGTCTGTTATGACTTCACTTAGGAACAAGATAATATATATGTGGATTACCACATCTAAACAAGCGGGAAATACTGAGTGCTCTACATTCAACATCTCGACGATTAGTCTCTCTATGTTCGCTCTGATTGCATCCTACTGTCCAATGTCCTGTATAAAGAAGCGAATAATTTTCGTCCGACCGACCGTCCGAAGGCTTGTGGAACAAATACGGAATGGAGAAATAGGTATCTGGTATTATCCATGTTCGACTCTGACTCCAAGAAAAAATACGGAATAGCATACAAGATGAATGATATCCGTCCACATCCGCTCTGATTGCACCCCTAGTTCTAGTTCTATAAACTAGGCTTTGATATCATATCCTGTATCTTGTGCTATGCATCTTTGGTATGTTCTTTATGAAATTTAGCTCTAAACTTGAGTTGACAAGTAACTTGTAAGTGGTAGGTGATACCAAGCTGTCTGGAGGGGCTTGAGCTTTTGTATAAGCTCCAGGAGCCCATAAGGTAGGGGCAGGAAGCTTGTACCCTTTCTGGGTACAAAATTCAAGGGGTGTTTGGAATAGTGTTGGCTTATAGCTTTTTTTACTATAGTTGAGTTGACTTATTTGGCATAATTAAATTTAAAAATATTTAAAGATAGAGAAAACATGTTAGCCCATTACGGATAATACAAATGAATACAAGAAAAAAAGCAAAAAAGCCCAAAAATCTAAAAAACCAGAAAAAGATAAAATTACTGAATAGTGAAAAAAAATAGAAACCAAAAACAGAAACTGGCTTTAAGTCAAAATGAGCGGGGCCTCAAATATTGCCTAGGTAATGTCAGAATGTGTTTGTCTCCGTCATACTAAGTTAGGGTGTTCATGTTTGTGATTTTAGTGGCTCTGCACGTGTTGTGTTTGTCAGCATTGTCCCTTGTTGATCAGTGATCAATATAATGGTTTCTTAGTTGTCATTTTGTATTTATTAGTCCTACTCTGTAAATAGAATCATTTGGCAATTGGCATACTATATCTCCTCTAAACTAAGTTTGTCAAAATCGCGATACCAGATAGTATCGTTTTTCATCTAATAGAATCGGATTGTAGAATTGCGATATTATCAAATTATTAAAAGTGTATATATTTTATACAAAAATTTAATTATATTTATAAATATGCAAGTCTATAGTAGATTTTTTAAATTTAATTTTGTAATTTGAGTACATTTATTCATGTTATATTAAATTAAGATTGATTTTTGAAACTTATTTAATTATTTTTAATAAACTAATAATCTAAAAATACAATATGTCAAAGATAATACTTTTTTACCTTAGAACAACATGTAAACAACAAAACAAAGCAAATTAAACTAGTATAACTTAAACTAGTTGTTGTATGGGTGGCCCCCACCTAAACCCAACCGGCCTGTTAGGAAGGTGTAAGTATCGAGTGTGGCGTGTATAATGACTTAAATGCCCCGAAGGGCACTCTTGTAAAGACACTCCTCGTAAGGAGATATATTTGTTTCGCTAGTCGCAGGGAGAGGGGACATCTCACCTAACTCCCCACTACATCTCTTCTCTGTTTGGTCTGTAACCATAACACTAGTAATAGGTAATATAAAATTTTATATGCTAATATAGTTTGTTGTCATGATCACGATCTCACTGTGATCCTACCCGATCCTAATAATTCTACGAGTAGGATCGCGATTCTACTACGATACTACCTGATTTCAATCCATGTTGCAATCCATATCATCTACCTTCGATAGAATCGTATGACCATACAATACTATGATACGTATCGCGATAGTGACAATCTTACTCGAAACTGCTATATTCCTAGAGGTATATGATATGCAGTCATATCGACTCAACAGAAAGTAGTACATCTCAGTAGGCCACTTTGGTGGAAATCTGATATGCCTATAGTTTAGTTCTACATTGCCAACATTTGTGCTGTTATTTAACCTCTGTATATTCATGTCTAAGGTTTGATGACGTCGTTGGTCATCATTAATGCCGAGGATAATTTTATTTTGGATTTCGTCATATTCATGGGGACAATTTCATGATCCCGCTAGTGATGATAAATGCAGAGAATAACGATCCCTGAAATACGGAACCATAGTTGGTTCTTGAAGAACCTTCCTGCCGATTTAATGGATGATGATAATTTCATTACAATATCAGTTTTTACGTCAGTGCTTATGTACTTTTACTATAGTGTAGTTTAATTATAACCTAATAAAGTTTCTAATCTGTCGTAAAGTTAGCTCTATATTTACTTCATTTCTAGATCCACCACTGAGAACTAGTACTCTCACTCCCACTACCAGGCCACTGTTCTTGTGTGTGGCAAAACTAAAAATTGCGCCTGTCCAGCGTTATGGCTAAGAACTAAATGGTTGCTTTTAAAATAGAAAAGGAAATCAAAATTTATCCTAACTTTGGCACGGCATTGAACCAAATTAAACAACAACCCGGGCGTACGTCACTAGCTGAGTCCTCTCTCGCTGCTGGGAAATAAAATCGAACTGGCCATGTTTTGTGCTGCATTTACCTGGACATATCCACGTGGAGATAGAAATGATCGAGGGCGTCCTCGGCGTCGAAGACCGCGTCCCGCGTCTGCAGCAGCCACACCCTGGTGACATCGTCGGAGACGGCGCGGCGCCTGGCGTCGGCCTCGCGGAGGAAGGCCTGCAGCCACATGAGCTTGTCCCGTAGCCTCTGGATGTCGTCATTCACCGCCACCAGCGCCCGGGCCTCGCTCACCGCCAAGTAGTGGAGCCTCCCCACCAGCGGCCCGATGAGCGCCTCCGCCATCTCTCTCTCTCTCTCTCTCTCTCTCTCTCGTTCCGCGCGCGTTTTTTTCTTTTCTTTTGAAGGCTTATAACCACCGTGTGTGTATATATAGTGACACGAATGTGCGGGACCTAGCTCTTGCTTTGAGTCGCTGCTCAGGGGAGGATTCGTTCCTCTGGTAACTAGACGTAAGAAAGGGTTATGCTGATCTGTTTCTTGTCCCCCTGTCGGTGCTTTCCGTCGACGCACATGCACCGCGTCCTGCGTAAGGAAGGATTTGGATCCTGGGATTACTTGATGCATGCGTGCACGGGTCTCATGACATGCTGGTTGTGGAGATGCTAACAGTATCTTGCAGGCTGCAATGTGGCAACTAATGATCTACGGGTAGGCTATGCAAGCAAAATTTCAAAAATTTTACCGTGTAAAAGGGACCTCCTCTAGTAATAGATCACGAGATTACCACTAGACGCGCAGACTCGTAGCGGAAGTAGAGTCGATGTAGCGCGTTGTCAGAACCGGATCTAGAAATCCGAATTCCTCTGTGATTCATACACTGTTCCCTGGATCACAGTTACATCACTGTATCTTTACTATTTAAAAAGAAGGAGTTGGTGGTTGCCGTCACACTTAAAACTCATTTAACCCTATATAAATGTATTTAACCCTAAAACCCCACAACCCGCTGTTCCGCCTCTCTCTCCATCGCTGCCACCGCCGCGCCTTCCACCTCCTCCCTGCGCCGCGACTTCCGCCTCATCCCTGCGCCGCGCCTTCCGCCTCTCTCCATCGGCCCTCCCGCCGCCGCGCCGCCCTCGCCTCCTCGCGTCCTCCTCCCTGCGCCGCCTCCTCCCTAGCCCGCGCCGCCGCCGCCTCCTCTACCCCCCCGGACGCCTCCTCCCCAACCCCTCCTCCCCTCCTCCGCCTCCCTCCCTCCGCCCTCGCCACCTCCGCCCCGCGCCGCCTCGCCTCCTCCTCCTCCGCCTCGCCACCTCCGCCCCCCGCCGCCGCATCCTCCCTAGCCCGCACCGCCGCCGCCTCCTCCTCTACCCCCCCGGACGCTTCCTCCCTACTCCCCAACCCCGCCGCCGCCTCCCCTCTCCGTCCTCCGCACCGCCGCCTCCTACTCACCCCACTCCTCTCCCTCCTCCGCCGCCGCATCCTCCACCAGCGTGAATCGCCGCCGCCACCATTGACTCCCTCCTCCTCCCTCTATCTTCGTCGCTGCTGGTGCCCGCCCCCGGCCACGCCGTCCACGACCACGGCGAACCCAGGTACGTATCTCAAAATCTGCCACTTTGCCATTTTCTAAAGCATGTTGGTAGATGTAACAATATTAGAGACAACATATGTATAAAGAGAGAATTCCCTCAAAATTGGACAAGTTGAACTTGCAATCTGGTGAGGGTTCTCATGTGATACACACTAACATACCCATATTTGGGCTGATGAAATCCCTAACGATTGCGGCTTGGTCCAGGGCTCTGTTTTTTTTTTGTCTTTTTTTGGCTCAGCAACCTCATTGTGAAGTCAAAACCCGGTTCAACAAAGTTAATACAACCTCAGCTCATCACAGTGGGTATGTAAATGATTAGCACTCAAATAGTAAGCTCATGCAACAATTAACCCATATTACATCCATTTGCCCCGTGGCGATCGATTTCAGACAATCCAAGTCCAATTTAGTTTTACACTGCATACTTCACTCCCTACCATAACAAGTTTATAATGCGATCAGCGGATTGCTTAACTTGCAGCCGTTTACATATAATTTTTTTATTATTCTCATACTGATTAGTCCTATAGCTATAGAGTACTAGAATTGGACTTGTTAGTTAGCCGAGGAGATTTCTATAATCTGCACTCATTTTTGTCATCTTGAATGGAATATTTTTATGCATCCAGTTGCAACGTTTGAGGGTATTGTGCTCTAGGTTGAGGTTGAGTAGACAAATCTTAAGAGTAACAAAAATAGTTTTGGGGGGGGTATTTGTGTTGTGTTTACTAAACTCCAAAACCCAACTTGGGTCTACCCTTACGCTGCATTTGTATTTCTGCATTTTTGTATTTGTTTTTATCTTGCTGACTTGTGTTCATTGTTTGACTTGACAGAGCTACAAGATGTTCTTCCCGGGATCATTAACCAATTGAATTGTTTGTATTTTGGACCTCAGATCGTAATTGAATTTGAAGTAGTTGACTCTGATCGCAATTGAATTTTTAGTATTTGACTCTTCGTTCTATTAATTGTTGAGTTGGTGACGGTAGCTTGTTGTCTTTCCATTATTACAATTATTTTGTCACCTCATATGCACCGCATTGCTCCAACTTCTCTTTCTGTTCTCATGATGGTTAGCACAAGCTGGCCACTATAATTAATGCTCTTCTCGTCGTCACCGAATGGAGATTATTAGGCATCTTTTCTCGCTTATGGTCCGTTAGCCGCATTCCTTTCACCGGTTTTGAGGTGGGGATGCTTGTTCAATTGCTGTTATGTGTCATGTGTATCCGATTTCCAAACATACAAAGCAACATGCACTAGCCCCCCAGTTGCAAAGTTTGTGAAATACTACGAGTCTAACACCCACTTCTTTGCTGTAGCTTAAATGAATTTAGATAGCCTCTAGCTCTTATTAGTTGAGTGGTACATTCTTACTGTGTATATGCTATCTGATCACTAACATACTCAGTAGTTCTACATAGACTCTATCTAGATGAATGCTCATTTTAATGTAAGCTTTTCCTGCTACCCTCACTTAGGTGTTGATATCTATGCAAAATTCGTGATCTAATCTACTCTGGGTTAAAGATTTGACTGTACCGCTTTCAATTAATCAAGATGGTTCTCTTTTCAATCTATCATGGTTTGATATGATTTCAAGTTGGTAATTTTACTGAAACGGTTCAAACCTATCTTTTTAAATGTCCCTCTTTTTTCAATTACTCTTTGAGTGCTCCATATTGTCATACCATGAGGCTGATCTGTGAATTAAATTCACTTCTATACTGATCAAAGTGATTGGTCTTTTAGTACATACAATTAAACAAGCAGAAGTGCATATTTGCTAATTTGGCTTATCCTTACTACTTCATTCTAATTTGCATTGATTTTTTTTGGTTAGTGAGTAGTTTAGGCTCTATCATGGTGGCCAGTTGTTATGCTGCTCATGAACTGCATTGAATAGCTGCCTTCTTGTGTTACACATGCGAAATTTGTGCTATTGTGAGATCAAGCATGTTATGTTTCTCATGTTATGTTTGTTTCTTTGGGTTTCAGAAAATACCTACGTACAATATAGCTTAATTTTCTCGCGACTTGGATCACCAATCCGGTAAACGCGCTTGTCTGCAACTCAGCTCACAAAGTGGTTTCTTGTGTAGTACTTGAGGTAATGTCGCTAATTTTTCTTCTTTTTCGTGGAAGCCGCAGCCAAGACTAAGCTAGCCGAGCAAAGAATAGATTAGCGCCTAGCACCAAGTTGTTGCTTTCCATACCGCCGATTTTGCTTTGTGTGCTACCGTGAGTATTTTATTGTTACAATTTTGTAATGTGAAATCATCTGTAATAACTCGTGCACCAGACAACATTAAACGCAGCGCTCTGTAATTTTGCTTGTACAAGTGCTCGCAAATGAACTGTTGAATGGAAATGGTTTCTTTGGCACAATCTCTGTTGATGTATTGGTATATTGTTGGTCCAAAGGTAATCGCACAATTGTGTAATTCTTTTAACAACCTGATGAATACAAAGCACTAGGATTGAGTTGAGAACAAGCTAAAGGATTGATCAGTACATGCGAGGCAGATTGATGAATATAGAGGAGGGGGACTTTCTATTTATTCAAAATACCATTTGTTGTTTGCACAATTGTGGCTTTAAAATAATTCTTATGTGCATTAATTGATTCTTTCGTAGTGGCTGCAATTCTCGCTCATAGAATAAACATTTCAAGTTGCTGCTAGACCCGGTATTGGTTTTACTGCTCTTTGTTATACCATTAAGTGCATGTACTCCTAGAAGTATTGAACCATTTTTCTACACACACACACACACATACATACATCTCTTTTTAGGAAATGGTGGAATTTTTTCATCTTTTCTTCTGCTCTTAAGTCTCTAAATTGAGAAAGTCTATTCACAATTCTGATATTTTCTGCACTTCTCTTTTTCTATTATAAATATATTCATTTGGGTGTTACATTAATTTGTGTGTCTATTCTGGTTCTGTGTAGTACTACAAAGCATTGAGGAAGTGATCTGAAGAAAGAGAGGGGATTATCTTACTGCAACAACAGAATATACCCTAAGGTAATTTATTACAGCGAATAAATTCTTAGCAAAATAGTAGAACTATTGAGTGATAGTTGGTAGGCACCTTACACATTTTTTTTTTCACTTTTTAACTTATTCTTAGTATACTGATGGTAGAATTCCACGTGCCCTGATATATATCTTCCTATATATATACTTCTAAGTAGTAAGTATCACTAGGCCCTCTTCTCTAGGTTGGTACGGATCCTTGTCTTGCTGCAAAGATTGTCCAACCATTGGTACTTTCGATGGGTATGCTTTTTCAAAAGCAACCTTTCTAACACCTTCTGTGTATAGGACGAGTGATGCACTAATATCCCTTTCCACTTTTCACATCGGTTTCTCCATAGATCACAAAGTATTTTAGTGAAGATGTCGCATCATCCAAACCAATCACAGAAAGGAAAAGAAGGTTGCAATTTTGCTGGGCCTTTGAAATATTGCTTATATTACAACAATCGAGTGTACTAAATAAATCTGTGTGGTTTTTTTATGGATTAATAGTAGAAACAGTGGTGGATGGACGTCGTGGTCCAAAGAAACCACGCACCAACAATACACCAGAGCAAAGGCTAGCAAACCGAGAACGTCAAAGAGCACGACGTCAAAGATTAACACCCGAACAAAGGGAACAGTTAATGCCCGTCAAAGAGCTCAACGAGAGCACGTGTCCAAAGTTTAACAAAGGAGGAGTGGAGTGAGATTAATGCCCGTCGAAAATCAGCCAGCAAGCATTACATCCGAGAGAGGCAAGCATTGCTTCATGAACGTAATGCAAACTACGCAACCGGGAGAGATGCCCCATGCACCGAATCAATTGCAATGCAATGCCCACATTTAGAAGCTTCATCGGATGTCAATCCATCATTGATTTCGCGACGGCATCGCCATCGCGATCTCTCAAAGACAATCATTTATTACGGATGATGGTAATAACTATATTCATATTTATTGTCCCAACTATAAAATTGAACCATTATTATCCTACTCACACAAAATAACGTGTGATCTAGAAACCACCGTTGAGGACGATATGGATGAGGAGTACTACATGTTCCTTGGTGGAGGTATTTGAAACATTATTTCTCTCTTATCTATAGAATCCAACACATATCATCACCCCTTCCTTTAAATAATTGCAGATGGAGACACAATAGAAGACAACGACTTTGATGAGCTAACTAATGCCCGTCCGTCGGATCAAATGTCCTAGATTCCTACGATCATGTATACAGCAATATACCCAATAATACACACGTGTTGAAGCCTGAACCAGACTGCGCGCACTGCCACGCGAAGAAGTTCCAGTATGAGTCAAAGGGTTTTTGCTGCCGAAATGGTCAAATCAGGCTGTCGAACCCACAGCCAACACCAGATCTCCGTAGGCTCTGGTCAAGTGCGATCCCGATGCTGCATTTTCAAGACAACATTAGATTCTTCAACGGTCACTTCTCCTTTACTACTCTAGGTGTGAGTCTTGATAAGAACTATACCAACATGAGGTCTGGAGTATACACATTTAGGGCCCATGGACAAATTTACCACAATGTACATTCCTTTGGTTGAGTGACTCGCTCCAGCAGATCCGAGCTCTATTTCTACGATGACGACCCCACTCGATCACCGGTTTCGTTACTCCCTTAGCCTCGACCAGAAGTCGTGAGGACGCTTGTCAACATTCTTGGGACAACCCTTACTCGCAGACTTTCCGAGCCTACGCCAGTTGAAAACCTCGAGGAATATCGTGTCTCACTAAACACGGACTTAAAGATGGATCAGAGAGTCTACAACAGCCCGATAACATCGGAGGTGGCCGCTGTGTGGGTTGAAGGCAACGAGCTGCGCAAAGATTTCAACCGTAGCGTAATCCTGTACGGTAACAATAATGAGAAATATAGTATCAAGCCGTACTACGGATGCTACGACCCTCTGTCGTATCCAATGTTCTTCCCGGGAGGGGAGCTCGGCTGGCATCCACATATTCCAAAGAATGGCGTGCCCCTTGAAGCTGTAATTCAAGCATGTGAAAATAGTAACAACGAGGGTAGTTTCGAGGATCAAGGTTAGTCTTATGGTGAACATGGCATCTGGTCATTATTGATATCTTGCTTAATTATGCTTGACCTCACATTTTGTCCCACTCATGTGCGCAGATACAAATAATCGACTTTGCGTGTCTGTAAGAGACTACTACTATTACAAATTCCAAATGCGTCACGGGATATTCAATGCCTTATTATACGGCATGGCCTTGGTGCAAAAATATGGAAAGCCGGACATCTTCCTAACTATGACCTGCAACCCAAATTGGGAAGACATAAGACGTGAGCTAGAGCCTGGACAGACCCCACAGGATCGCCCTGATCTCATCGTTCGGGTATTCAGAGCCAAGCTGGAGGACCTCAAGGAGCAGTTATTCAAGAGGCATATCCTTGGCGTAGTAGCTGCTTATGTCTATGTCATTGAGTTCCAGAAGAGGGGACTTCCTCATGTTCACTTTCTTCTTATCATGAAGGCAAGGTACAAGCTCACGTGTCCCGAGCAGTATGACTGTCTCATCTCCGCAGAGCTCCCGAACAAAAACAAGTACCCAGAGCTGTACGAGATGGTCGTTAAGCATATGATGCATGGCCCTTGCGGAGTCCTAAACCCCAAAAATGTGTGCATGCATGATGGTAGATGCAAGAACTACTACCCACGCTCTTTCAACGCGGCTACACTACAAGGCAATGATTCGTACCCAATGTACAGGAGACGGGACGATGGCCGCCGTGCAAAGGTTCGACAACAGATGCTTGACAACAGGTGGGTTGTGCCATACAACCCTTACCTCTTGAGGAAGTATAATTGCCACATAAACGTTGAGGTTTGCTCAAGCATAAAGGCGGTGAAATACCTTTTCAAGTATGTTTATAAGGGCCATGACCGAGCATCTGTTTCTCTTGATGAGCCCGAAAGCAACGGGAACATCGATGAGATCAAGCAATACAGGGATGCTAGGTGGGTTACTCCACCAGAAGCGCTTTGGAGGATCTATAGTTTTTCCCTCAGCAAGATCTCCCCACGTTGTTGCAGATGCGTTGCATCTACCGAATATGCACATGGTCTGCTCCACGTGGGTCAAGATCTTCATGATGTGGTCGCCTGTATGGCATCGAGAGGTCCATGCTGACAGAGTATTTTGAGATGAATTGAACAAATGAGGAGGCTCGAGGCATCTTGTACAGGGATTTTCCAGCAGCATTTGTTTGGCAGCCAGGCTTGAAGAAGTGGAAGAAGAGGACGGAAAGAACACAAGTTGGCAGAATTGTGTCTGCCCGCCCGAATGAGGGGGAGCGGTACTATCTCAGGGTGCTACTAAACCACGTACCTGGCGCCACCTCCTTTGAAGACCTCAGGACGGTGGATAGTGTAGTCTACCCATTCTTCCGTGATGCTGCTGAGAAGAGGGGACTTATCGAGGCCGACAACACCCTAGAAGAGTGCCTGACAGAGGCTGAGCTATTCCAGATGCCATCCTCGCTCCGAAGGCTCTTCGCAATTATACTGGTGTTCTGTGAGCCAAACGATGTGCGTGGGCTATGGGACAGGCACCTTGAGGGAATGTCGGACGACTACCGCCGTTCTCATGTATGCCCACACACAGTAGAGCAGATGGTGTTGTTGGACATCCGAAATATGCTCCAGTCGATGGGTAAGGACATAACATCATTCCCTCTCCCTGCTATAGATGAGTCGAACGAAAGCAACGATGGAGAAGCTAGGGAAATATATGAGGAGTTAACGATTGAGGTAGACCCTGACCATATTTCTCTGTCGTCCTCTCTCAATCCTGAGCAAAGGGTAGCATATGACGAGATATTATCTGCGGTTGACAGCGGCAACGGAGGTGTCTTCTTTGTTGATGGCCCGGGAGGCACGGGAAAGACATTCCTGTATAAAGCTTTGCTCGCAAAGGTCAGAGGCGATGGGAATATTGCAGTGGCAACCGCGACATCGGGTGTAGCTGCCTCCATCATGCCCGGAGGTAGGACGGCGCACTCGAGGTTTAAGATCCCACTCAACATTAGTAATGGGGCGATCTGTAACTTCACAAAGCAGAGTGGGACCGCTAAGCTTCTTCAGCAGGCATCGCTAATAATATGGGACGAAGCCTCCATGACGAGGCGACAGTCGGTCGAGGCCCTACACAGTACCATGCAAGACATCATGGATCGACACGACTTGCCGTTCGGTGGGAAGACGATCGTGTTCGGTGGAGACTTCAGGCAGGTGCTTCCAGTTGTTCGTAAGGGGACTAGGCCACAGATAACTGATGCGACGCTGCGTAAGTCATGTCTATGGGAATGCATGCGACAGCTAAGGCTTGTACGTAACATGAGGGCCCAAAGTGATCCTGAGTTTGCAGAGTACCTATTGCGTGTCGGCAATGGTACAGAGGAGACCAATGAAGATGGCTGTGTACGGCTTCCAGACGAGATATGCGTGCCGTATACAGGAAAGGACACAGACCTCGATAAACTTATACAGAGTGTTTTCCCTATGTTAGATCATAACCTATCGGATGCCAGCTATATCACATCTCGGGCCATCTTGTCAACCCGAAATGAGTATATTGATAAGATCAATATGAAAATGATTGACCTATTTCGCGGGGAGGAGATGGTGTACCATAGCTTTGACTGTGCGGAGGATGATCCCCACAGCTACTACCCTCCTGAATTCTTAAACACATTGACCCCTAACGGGCTACCTCCGCATGTACTTAAGCTCAAGATTAACTGTCCCGTGATACTGTTGCGGAACATCGATCCCGCTAATGGACTATGCAACGGGACGAGACTGGTAGTCAAGGGGTTCCAAAAGAATGCGATTGATGCCAAGATTGTGCTCGGTCAGTACACCGGGAAGAGGGTGTTCCTCCCTCGGATACCTCTATGTCCCTCTGATGACGAGATGTTCCCGTTTAAATTCAAGAGAAAGCAAATCCCGGTCAGGCTCAGCTTCGCAATGACAATCAACAAGGCGCAGGGGCAGACCATCCCGAATGTTGGTGTCTACCTCCCTGATCCGGTCTTCTCTCATGGGCAACTATATGTCGCGCTATCTAGGGCCACCGCCAGAAACAACATAAAGGTCCTTGCCGTTGCAGATAAGGAGGACAAGCAACGCATGTCTAGAAATACTCGTGATACCTTGACGAAAATGTCTAGAAAGACCCATGGTACCTTCACAAAAAACATCGTCTACAAAGAAGTACTCACATCATAGATGAGGTATTAATCACTCGATTGTAAATTCATGCTTGGCAATTACTTAATTCCTGTCAAAGTTCCTAAATGTATTTTCCAAATGTAAAATTGTTTTCTTTGTTATCCTTTGTTTTTTGCAACTGACATTCTTGTGCAGATGTATGTCTTATTGGAACGTTTAACACAAAAGATGTACGTCGTATTAGATTTCGTTCTGACAAACTATTTGCTGTGTCAGTATGATGTCGGTTAGGAGCCTTTCTACGCGAAGAATCTATGCTCCCTTTGATGCACACATGTCATTCCAGTCTAGGTAAGTGTTCTTGAAGACACATTTATGTATATTTCTATTTTTTCTGTAGTTCATTCTTTGTGTATCTTAATCTTAATGTACATTTATTATAAAATATAATGTCGTTGATGATTTACCTTTTATAGGTGCACCCACTTTCATGAGTTGGGCCAGATAAAGATACATTACAAGTGGAACTTTCGTGTACACATAGTGCACAAATTTTCAATTCAAGAGATTATGACTGGATCTATGCTTCAGCTAATAGTTGCTGATGAGAATGTATGTATCGATATTTGCTTTAATATTCATTACGCCATATGTTCTTGTAATTGTCAACCTAATATTATTTCGTGCAATGACTTATATGCTTTTCGCATTTCTATTATTAGGGCATGAAAATGGAAATATTTTGCTTTGGCACACAATCTCATAGATTTGACCGACTACTTGCCGAAGGGAGTTCGTATGAGATCCACTCAGTAACCGTTGACCTAAATCCTAACGAATTTCGGTTTCTTGGAAAGGAGCTTGAATTAAAGTTAACATACCAAACTACGGTTGAGCAATTGAGCAATATCATTCAATTTTTTGATCTCCCTATCCAATATACACATTTTGAAGATGTTTATTTAAAACCAAACAAGTCAATTGTTGGTAAGATCTCCACTTTTTCACATATGTTGCCTCTTATTTGATATACTTTTTTTGTTGCTTTGAACAATCCTTACAATTGATGTAACTTTGGTAAGATGTGGTCGGTTTGGTTGTACATGTCGGCCCAATACGGCACATCAACAGCTTTCCACGTCGTATACCAATGAGGGAATTATGCCTCATGGATGACAGGCAAGTTGCATAGAATGTTTCTATTTATTTGAAAACAATTATTATTGATTGAGTCCATTTTTAATGTACATTTTTAATGTACATCAGCAAGAACTTATTATTTGTGCGCGTTTGGGATGGACTTATTGTGCGATATCTAACACAATGGAGACTTGTGGGGGAACAAAACTATATTTTAGCTGCGACAATGCTGAAGAAGAATAGTCGATATGGTATGTGTGCAACTAATATGAATACATTATCATCTTATATCTTATTCTGCTCTCATCTAATTGATACATTATTGAAAAGGTTGCTTAATGACAATGGATTGTACAAATTTCATATTTGGACCACAAGATGATAGGCTACAAGAGCTTGAAGGTAAAAATAAATAATGTATGCAAGTATGTATTCTTTTATAATTTAAATAATGCTCTCTTTATACGTAATGCGCGCTGTAGTGTTGCATGATTTGAATGCAAGGAACTTTATCATGAATACCGTTGACATAAGGAACGATACACTTGATGAATGTTTCACATTAAATAACGTAAGCGGTTCACTAATTATTTTCAGATCTTTTTAAATAGTAAAGATATATACAATGGATTTTTGACTAATGAATTTTTATTTGTCTAATGAATTTTTATTATCCTATCCAGTTCTTTTGTTCACATGGTCTTTGGAACTTCAAAACTTAGTGGATCCAAATAGTTGAATATTTGAAAGGCCTTGTGTATCCGTTGCTTGCAATATAGTAGGGGATATAAGATACAGTAGATGCCTAACTGTTATTGGATAACTCACGTTACAGAGAATTTTAATGTGTTTTTGCAGTTTGAGTTGCATAAAATTACTAATATTTTTGTACTTGCAAGTGGATTCTTGTACACAAGTTTTGGTTTTAACATGATGATTTTGCCGTTCTTCCTGTTTAACTCCAAAACTTCTTTCGTTGATCAATTGTTTTAACTCTCATCCTGTTGAGACTGTGTTGCGTCTGAATGCGCTAATTGTGTGCCAGAATCCATAGCTCTGTCTACGCACAAGGGTCTACTGTTGCATAGTATGCATCATTTTTATTTGGTTTTCCGTTGCAACGCACGGGCACCTTACTAGTATCAAAAACATATTAAGCGGAAGCATAATTTATACAGTAATAACTTACATGGGCCGATTAGGCCGAGAAAGCAGAGAATGTAGCAGCGGAAAAAATCTTCACACAAGTGGGACCCTCAGAACTTGCCCACAGGCAGCCAACTGGGGTTTCGCGACCTAGTTCTTGACCTTCTGGAATAGCAGCTCTGTCGACCCTTTATGAAGTATTGCAGGGCCTTCTTCGTTCTTGACTGATGGAGGGTAATTAGCAACAGTGAGTACAAATTGTACTCAACAAGCCACCACACAGAATGCAACACTAATAGCTATTATATGCAAGGCTGTGAAAGGAGGCTCGAGGTTATTTTATTTGCTAAAGCAACATTTCCAAATATCATAATAAAATCCTGTGACTTAGCAATTTTAACAAAAGTGCAAGTTGTAAAGAGATAGTGCAATATTTATAGTTGCGCAGGTTACATCCACCTTTTACAGTGTATGGTTACCTCCACCGATGCTAATTTTGATTACTGGGCTACATCCACCCTAATTATCGCTGGAGTGCATCCCTCCAGGAAAAATTCAACAAAGTATAGTACTTCCCTCTACTTAGTTTTCATCCCACCCGAAAAGATTTTTGAAATAGAACTAACTCGAGGAAGTTCCCATGTCCGCTCTTGACCGTGAGCTCGGCTATTCGAATAGTTTTAGACTCTGCAGAGTTGGTACATCTTTACCCACAAGAGATAACCCAATCGTTATACTCCGCACGTTTCCTTAGACATGCAGGTCAACCGGGCGATCACATGACCTTTACAATGCATCTAGTAAAGACTAGCACTCGCTAAGGTTTCGTCTACAGGAAAACCCCTTTGGGCCTCAGCTAGACCCCCTCTTGTGCCCGCCTCTATCCGGCGACATGATCCATCCAAGACGGTTTTGCGTCCAGCGATGAAAATCATGGGTTCCCCCGAAGTGCATTCCTTTACTGGCGAGTACAAATTATTTAGTCATGCCTACATTTTGCCAGCTTATGGTTTGTACTGTGCTACATGGAGAGGTCAATACATGATTAAGTCATTAAATTGTCCAGACGGGCTTCCGCAACCCGATTGTTACCTCCACCATCCGCCCAGACAGGTAAGCAAGTTTTAGAGTTTTGAGAAGCATAAGATAATCTGTACCAAAGCTATCAGTCATCTACATCCAATGACTGCCCAAAATCAAGTTAATTGTTTGAAGAATAATGATGAGCCGGACAATTTAATACCCTAGCTCTGGACTCCTTTAGCAGTACATAAGACTTAGCTAATGTTAATAGCATTATTATCTAGGGCGACAAGGATTAATTGAATCGAATGGTAAAAGATGTCATATTAGTAATACTGGTAGCATAAAGGGCAATATCTACCTTACATTTGACATAATTTGCATAATAAGTAAGCATGCATTTGAATAATTTGAATGAACATAACTTTTAAAATTGTGGGATCAATATGATCAAAGTGATGACTTGCCTGGCTTATTTACCGCGGTCTTGATTTTAATTCAAAGCCCACTTAACCAGCAATTGCAATAAATATCTTGAATCTTCACGGTAGCTTGAATCCGCTTGGTCTTGTCATCTTCGATCCGCAACTTCTAATACGCGTTAACAGCAGGAGACCAAAATAAATTCAAACAGCGGCAAAAGCTATTTAAATTAATTGAACTTCTTTTATGTTGTTTACAAATTGAGAGTAGAGATGGAGCGATTGGAATGGATTTATTTGATAGGAATGAGTTGATTAAGGATTACCCGCAGGATCCTTCTGCAGGGTTCAAGATAAAGGACTTGATATTTTTCTTTAAGACTTCTTTCGTAATATTATTTATTTATCAAGGAAGTTCCAATAGTTGAACAGGACTTATGTGCCTTTAGAAAGGTTGCTTGGGAGAGTGATTTGTCGGATACTTGAATCCAACTATTTATATTTTAGTTTTAGTGTGGAGCTAGTCATTCATCCCATTATGATTTGGAATAAATTGATTATTTTGATGATTTGATGGAATGGATAATATTGACCGATGGTTGCGGCTCAACGGAAATGTGAGTTATGAATTTACAAGGTTTAATTTATAAAGTTGCACTTTATCCACAAATTAAATGCTGAGGTAAGAGTTGGATGATTATATTGGGATGCAAAGCGGTGTTTTAGTAAGATGCTTGATTATGGGTGATAAGTACTTAATGATTATCATTTTATGTTTTAACCTTGCAAGATTGAGATGTAGAAAGATTATTATGGATTTGAAATCACCTTAAGGCTAAAGGTAAAGATTTCTCCAGGTGTAAGTTTCTCCCTTTTGAAAAGAGGCTCATCTCTTAGTATTTTACAGATATAAACATTAAGGATTTTACCATTATATTATTTACATATTAAAAGGGAGACTTATTGGTTTTAGCAAATGAACAATTTGTGCATTAGTACTTTATGCATTGGAATGTAAGTTCATGAGCTTTATTTGCACGAGTGGTTTTAAGCCCAAAGATTAAGACAAAAATGGATAATAGGCAGCTTGCAGATAGATTATTGGGGACTTTGGCAAATTTGAATTTGAATTAAATATATGGTGTATAACAATTTCATCAGGGTATGATTTAGCTAAAATACTAGAGCAGTGAGCAAGTTACAGAGCATGCTAACTCTTTGCCTGGCAGCATTTTTAGAACTGCTGCCTCAACATGCTTAGGGGGAAATATCTACTGCTTAATATTGCCCAATTGAACTGCTAACATTCAAGTAGTAAGAACATCCTGTCGATTGGAAAATCGGCCATGATACCTTTGCTTTAAATAAATTTTTACACAAGGATAAATTGATATTTGGGTGGTCACCTGCAGGCTTATTTGATTTCTCAAGCACAATCTCATTTCAACAGAAATTATGTGTCAAGTTCATCCATTTGCCACACAGACAACCTGCATGTTTAGACTACACAAATGAGCATGCGGCCACTGCCACTCACCAAATATTTGCAATCCTTTAGGGGAAAGGACCCACCTGCCATTCAAAGAAAAAGAGAGGCAGAGGGGGGGTGTGCTCGGCCGGGGAAGAGCAGAGAGGGAAGGAGGCACCCAGTTGGGGATCGACGGCACCGGTGAGGAGCGGCTGGAGGAGTGTCGTCGGCGGCGGCCAGAGGGACTTCCCGAGATGGTGAAGCCACGCAGCATGCAATGGAGCCGAAGGAGCCGGCGGCAGCGCTGGACGGCGACCTCAGTGGAGCTACGGGGCAGCACCGATTAGGGGAAAGGAAATGGAGAAAATGGGCGAGCACGAGCTAGGGTAGTACAGAGGGGTCTCACCGGAGGTGGTTACGTGGCCAGGTCAACTCCCAGATGGGCCAGCGATGATGTCCACGGGCGGCGCGGGGAGGCTTCCGTGGAGAGGCCGACGCAGGCTAGTGCTGCGGTTAGCCAAATGGTGCGGCGCACAGCAGGAGAGGGGCGAGAGGAGTAAAGCCAGGGCCGGGCTAGCTGAGGGGCGGAGGCAGTCGCGGAGCTAACTCGGAGAGCGCTGTGTGGCATTAAGGCCAAGGGGAGGAGGCCGGTGAAGGTGATGGCGCCCTGTCCGCTCAGCCTTAACTCTGGACAAGACCGAAGCAGGTAGGGCGGTAGCTAGCTCGTGGTGGCAATGAATTCGGGCAGAGGACGCAAGGCCGGCGATTAGACACTGCTGGCATGAAGCGACGGGGAAAACCAGGGGCGGAGCAATCGGTGGTTACAGCGGCGGATTGGGCCGGAGCAGAGCTGGGGAAGGTGCCGGTGGAGCTGCGGCCTAGGCTTGATTCGGCGAGGGGGGCACCAAGAAGGGAGAAGGGAGGGGGCGCGGGCTGGAGCCGGGCTGAACTGGAGGCGAGAGGGCCGAGCGGGCCGGAGGAGGAGGAGCGCCGATCCGAAGCTAGCAGAGAGGGAGTGGGGCGGACGGAGGAACTGGGTGAAGAAAGGAGGAGCTGGGCGGCGACGCTTGAACAGGAAGAGGGAGGAAGCAAGGGGATAAGGGGAGGCCGAATGGGCTGGTGGGCCTGTGGGCCGAAAAGGGGATTTCTGATTTTTGATGATTTCCGAAATTTTGCAATTAATTCTTTGATTTATAAAATCAGATAATGAATATTACAAATGCTAAGATTGAATATAAAATTTAAATTCCAGAGTTAAATGTGGATTTAGGATTCCCAAGATTTTGAATATCCAAATTTTTAAATTCTTGGAGACTGGCTTTTAAATCTTCAAGGATTCCGATTTACAATTTAACCGAAAGAAATCGAGAGCTCTCGAATTTTGAATTTTTTTGGGAACTTGGTTCTGGATTTTCGAGATCCTGCTTTTCTTAATTGAATTTTTACCGCCAGAAATTCCAAATCAATAAGTTCGATAAACGAAATTTTGAACTCACCGCAAATAAGAAAAGATTTTTATTGATTTTGCAAATCGCAAATTTGGGATGTTACACGCGTCTCCTCTAGTAATAGATCATGGGATTACCACTAGACACGCAGACTCGTAGCGGAAGTAGAGTCGATGTAGCGCGTTGATGCAGTTGTAGTCGTTCTAGCAAAACGTCTCCTCTTTCAGGTCCTTGTGATCGTCACAAGTTGCGGATCGTCCTAGTGTTGAAGCTTCGCATCAACACCTCCAAGGTATCCACACGTATGGGGCAGGAACACCACGCGCTGAAGTGCTAGCACCGGCTGCACGGTATTAGATGAGGAAGGTGTGGAAACTAGGGTTTCGGGAATTCCGAATTCTCTCTCAAACCCTATGCCACCTCCCCTCTATTTATAGTCATCCATCATAATAGGTCTCGAAATAGAGGTCCATTAGAAACTCATGGCCCATAAAAATTCAGATCACTATCCGAATTAAGTCTCAGCCCTTTAAGTGTGCGACCCTATAGGTTCACATACACTTAGACATAGTCCGAGTACTCCTACTCGTCCAATAATCGGCAGCGGCCCCTTAGCAAGACATGCCGACTCCCAAGTATATGCAAAGATCATATCGGACGAACCTCAACAAAACTCATGCATTTCCCTTTGCCTCACGATATCGGTTAAACTCAAGGTGAATACGTGTCATCCTTGTTTGGTTAGTTCAACCACTCTTTCTCGAATACGTGACTTGAATTCCCGACTACGGTTAACTCTTTAACCGTGAATAGTATGGCCATACATTTCTGGAATCCAATCACTCGAGAGGCCTAGAGATATCTCTCCTGTTGCTTGGAGGGACAAATCCTATCTTGATCGACCATACCTCAATGCACACATCATGACAAAACCCGGAAGCTACCTTTATGACTACCCAGTTACGGAGTAGTGTTTGGCAACCACTAAGTTAGTCATTATGCATCTTGAGTACGTGCGACGATCTCAAGTCTTAAGGACATAGCATACGCATTGTGAATGAAACCAACTGATGACGGTAAGAATGCAACATTATCGCAGTGTTTCATGGTGGGTCGATCCAACCCCATGTTCGCTAACATGTGTCCATATTATTGGTTTAATATCTTTATATCTATGACCCGTGAAACATGGTCATCAACCAATACATATGCTAGTCTATTAATATGTGTCCTCATATGTTTGACTAGGGATCATCTAAGAATAATCATCGCAACAATATAGAGTTTCACAATCAAGTCACACACTTGATAATAAATATTGACGATGTTATGCAATGAACAAGATAAATTATCAAATAAATCATGAACATAATAAACAGAATCATCTCTATGATTGTCTCTAGGGCATATCTCCATCAGCAATGTGATTTCGTAATCGTAACACTACTGCAAAAAGTCTAACACAGTCTTATTGTGCATTTTTTAATATATGTACTTTCTTCCGTTAGAAAAGAATGATGTTTCGATAGTTAACATGATCTCTAAATATAACTTTAACAACTAATTTTTACTATAATATATTAATAAAATCTAATGGAACTATGATGCGATGAAAGTAATTTTTAAGATAAATCTATGTACATTACTTTCATATATATATAACCATAAATATTTATCAAAATAAGTTTATATAAAGTTTAACTGCAGGTGTCTCGTCTTCTGCGACAGGAGGGAGTCCTTACTGTGAAGCAGTACAAACTTGCAGGTACGTACGTACTCGGAGGGAGCAACGCCGGAGCACCGGCCCAAACAATGACCGGCTCCAAAGCTGTACACGCACGTAATCTCCGCTTTCTTCAAAGCTGTACACGCACGGAAGACGCGTGGGCGCGCGTCCGCCTTACCAGCTGATCCCTACGTATTACGCGCGCACGGCGGTGCCGAGGCGGCCGGCGACAGAGATAGCCGCCTGAATTGGTCCGTGCCGCACCCGCACGCTCGCGGACCGGCAGGGGGGGCAACTCAAGTCGCACCACACGGCCGAACTATTCACCGCTACCACGCGCGCAGTGGCCTCGCCGCACGGCTGCCTCATTGAGACTGGCCGATCGATCAAGCAAGCCATCAAGGTACCTAAGGCTAACTTGTTCCTCTGGGATGTTAAGAACAGAATTCCGCCGCAGACACCATAGAAACTGAGCTTTCCTAGGCAAGCCTCATCCTCGGCGTCAAGTCGTTGGCTGATGGGTCAGCCCGCAGCAGCCCAACACTCCTCGCTCCTCCTGGCTCAACCCGTCCCCACCCCTCCTCACGCCCATGGCGCCGCCGACTCGATCGATCGATCCCAATTCCCAGTCTCCACTCCACTCTGAAACCCTACGACGACGTTTCTCGGCCGGGGCGCGGCGGGATTCTCGGAGCGCCGCACCGGAGCGGCGGCCC
Source organism: Melocanna baccifera (assembly GCA_036346265.1). Lineage (NCBI taxonomy): Eukaryota > Viridiplantae > Streptophyta > Magnoliopsida > Poales > Poaceae > Melocanna > Melocanna baccifera. The sequence continues at coordinate 15,036,960 of CM070695.1, forward strand.
GCGGGCCAACAGGCTGCGGGCGGCAAGGGCAAGGCCGCAACCGCAAGGGCCAAGGGGTGCAAAGGCCGTAGCGGAACCGAGCAGGGCGCAGTTGCGCAGGGGCCAGAGGGCGCGCCGTGGCGCCGCGCATAGCAAACGACCAAGCCGGAAGCCGCCAAGGTCCAAGGGTATGGCTCCGCCCTGCTTCATGATAAGTGATATTGCTTGGCTTAACAATCCATTTCGTAATTCCTTGTTAGTCTTTTCAGCCCATTAGTGTATTGCTTGGGCTCTAACCTCTAAAGTCTACACCAACCTAATTTTATGACCAAATTACAGTCCATTTCTACCCTCTGTAACTCTGTTCCTATAAAGATTGTGCTCTATTCATTTCTCTCTAGTCTTGGAAAAAGAGTACTGTAATGTAAACCAGAATGTAGATTGATGGACTCCACATACAGTACAAATGCACGGAATTTTTTCTAAGAAAACACATGCTGTTTCTTTCAAGTGTTCAATTTGAATATATTTTTATGTTATATGATGCATATTTTTATCTTTGCAGAGTCTCTTTTGCTTTTGTAATTGTACTTTTGTTGGTGAGTCATTCAAGCTTTGGTAGTATCATGGAGAGGTACTTGCTATGGTTCTTGCTATGGTCTCTTTTTCTTTCATCTATAGACGTTCTTCAGTTCAAAACCATTACGGTTCTTAGCTTTGTTTGTGTAATGTGTATATGGATTTGTTCGTATTTATTGGCCCTAGATAGGCTTGCTTAGGCTCCAAAATTTTCCTTGCTGCTCCGCCACTACTTTTGTCATGTGTATGTGGGCTTGTTCATGTTTATTGGCTATAGTGAAGTTCGCCCACATTCTCAAATTTTCCTGGCTCCACCACTGCGGGGTTCAACTTATATTCCGTAGAGTATTCAGGAGAGAAAGAATATTCAAACATATATCCAGATCAGAACCTATCTAGCTTAATATTAAGATCACAAAGTCTATTCTTAAAATCCAAAAGATTTATGGCTGTGTTCGATTTATATTATCGTTTAATACGTGTCTGATTACAAATTGGTACGGCTTTATCGGGCAATTGTGTCAGTAGGATTGGTTGACTGTTTCCACTGACGGTGCAACAATATAATTCGGCAATCTTTCTTTGTTAGCTATGTTCCTGTGAGAAATGATTTAGAATTCGATCTTCACTGTGGCTACACAAATCATCTGCAATGGAATATCATTCCGTGGCCTTAAATCTTCCTGTCTCAATGTCCATAAACTAGTGTGCTCGTGTGTTGAGTAATGAGCGACTTTTTTTTTACCAGCAACTAGTAGATACGTACTTCTCTCAAGGGGCAAGATCAGGATTCAGAACACACACACCGTCACCGTAGAAATCCGTTTGATTAAACAAGCCAATCGTTTTACCAACTGTGGAGGGACGATCAACCAGTGACATGATAAGTATCTTTTGGTCCTCTTCTTATCACTGATGCTCACCAGGGTTATCAAAACCGGTTTTAAATTTTTACCGGGGGCCAATAGGTCCCGTAGCATCGATTTTTGAAAAATTTTAGTAGTTTTTAGACCAAAAATTTAAAATAAAAATTTAAATTTTGAATAAACATGGGTCAAAATTGATCTAAGTCGGAGGAATATCAAAGTAAATCGGATAATTTTGGAGTAACTCGGAGTAAAACAAAATATTTGAGACTGATTTGTACTTAACTTGGATGTCCGTTAAGACAGATTTTCACCATTTTCGTAACCATGGTGCTAACAAGCAAAAATGATGCACAAAGGAACAAAAACTGAATGCCTTTTGACCACCTTCCTTTGGACTAATAACTGGTTACCACCTACGTAGTTTTATATTATTTCTCGACGCTTTTCTGTAACACCCCGCTTATCCACTGGACCTAGAGTGCTACCATCATTGCATTACGATATCATATCTAAAATATCTGCTAATCAATTTAAGCAAACTCCACCTTACTTATAAAGCAGAGCACTTACACCATACCTTTTTCCTAATGCTATGCTAGCATACTAGTGGAATTGCACATACTAACAAAAGCTGATATGTGGAGTACTACAAGTACGTGAAGTTATTCATGTGCTACATCCGCCCAAGCAAGATGTCCTCAACAGTCACCTAAAAAAAATAAAACCACAAGGTAAGGGTGAGTCCAAAGACTCAGCAAGTACATAATAGAACGATAGCTACTAACACAACAAGAAATCAACTAAATCCAACTATAGCATACTCTGCGTACAGTGTCATGCTCATATCATCGTTCTCATGGTTCCACATAGATCATACGTAATCCACATGCATTTTTCATGTTCCCACGTTATCACATCATCAATGCAATGCCACCCTACTTTACATGCACATTTGCTCATCACATTACGAATACCGGTATTGCCGAGTGAACACCCGTCGATGTTCACCCCTAATCTTGAGCTCGCCCATTTCAGCACGGGGGTCTCTCCACTCTTATGGAGGCCTACCGAAGTAGGTCTTACTCAAGAGCACTTCGGATTAGTCCGCTAGCTTTACTCATAGCTAGAGACTTTCTCACCGCCCTCACTCTTGAGTGTACATAATGCAAATGCATATGCCATGCTCATCATTAACATCATTAGCAGATAAACGTCACGGCCCACCTTACTCCATCATCATTACCATCACTTACCGTGCAACATCATGTCATTTAAACATCACGTTTCCAGATAAACACCACCACGTCATGTAAACATCGCATATTTTTCATAAACCTTTAGGTCTACCGCTCTACCAGGTACTTGCCTGGTAACCAAGCGGAGCGAAGCGACGTGCAGACATCGTCGACTCAGGACCTCCACCTGAACAAGCAATTAATCTGATTTAACATATCATAACGAAATCAGAGATTAAAAAGGACGCCAACGATTCTGCACGCATAACCCAATCCTAGCGTAAAATGCCCGGGGTCACGGATTTGTCAAGCGGGTACCAAACCCCCCTTTTTATTCTTTTACTTCTTTTCTTTTCTCTTTTTTTCTTTCTTCTCTCTTTTTTCCTTTTTCCTCTCTTTTCTTTCCTTCTTACCCAGTCTCTCTCTCTCCCTTTCATTTCTTTCGGCCAAAAGACCGAGAGCTCCCCCTGGCGGCGCGGCCGCGCGTGGCCGTGCTCGGGGCTCGCCGGCCCGGCGCTCACCGCTGGCCACGGCTTCCTCCGCTGGCCCCCCTCCCTTCTTCTCCTCCCACTCTCTCACTCTCTCTCTCGCTCGTGCGAGGCCGCCTCCAGGCGCTTCCCCAGGTGGCGCGACGGCGCGCGGGCGAGCCCAGCTCGCTGGCCTCGAGCTCACCACCGCCGGGCTCCCCCCTGCTTGCCCCCTTCTTCCTTGCCTCGGATCCGACCAGCCCAAACCGAATCCGTCGCGTCCCCTTGCGCGCACGCGGTGGTGGGGCGTTGGGTGCCGCCGCCCAGTTGGCACGGCCAGCGGCCGCTATCCTCGACTCCAGCCCCCGGGCCGCATGCGCCTCCGCCCTCGGTCACCTGCGCCGCCATGCCTCCCTCGGCTCGCTGGCCCCGACTTGCAGCTGGTCGAGAGCCGAGCACCTTGCCCTCAATGGAGCTGCCGGCCACCGGCGGGCGCCGGCGCTCCGCGGCTAGCTTCCACTACTTAGGGCAGTGCACCTTCCTCCCCCTACTTTCTACATGCATGTGTTCTAGCCTCTGGCTGCCTTTGCTTTTAAGGTGTGTGCACTATGGTGGTGCTATGTGGGGATTTGTGCTAAGTCGTGACATGGGTGTGCTTGAAGGAGAGGTGGGGAAAGACCTGCTCACTTGCCGGCTACCGTCAGCTTGCGGTCGGGTTGATGTCCAGCCTTCCTAGAGCGTCTTGACGGTCGATGAAGGCTCCATGTCAATGGCCGCCTTGACTCCTTCGTCTGTGTGCTCCTCTCCTCAGGCTTCTCCTCCCCTAGCTCTTTTTTGGCTGGCTTACTTTCGGTTGAGGAAGGAGATGGTGAAATGTTGCTTGGTTTCTCGGTTGGGGAAATGAAAGAGGCGTGGCTATCACTCTCATAGTGAAATGCCGCTTCTGCCCCTCCCCTTTAGCCTTGGCTGGATATGGCACTAGGGGCTTTCTGGTCCAATGGCAGCCCTATAATAATTGGTGCTCTTCTATTGCGGTAGGTAAATCGGTAACAGGTAAAAAAGGAATTTTATGCTGAATGATGAAAACCCACAACACGAGACGGTGCCGACCGCCCCTGGACGATCTGGGAACCTCTGAAAGTACTGCTTTTCTGCGACTTTCTAGACGGTGCCGACCGTCCCTGGGTGGTATGGGAACCTCAGCGAGCGTTACTTATTCAGCATTCTAAAAGCCGATGGGTCTGACGGCAAAAACCCTTCTTTCCTTCCTTTACTCTCTCTTTTGCCATTTAGTGGTATTACATTCTCCTTGATAATCTTGTAAAGTAATGTTATTAATAACACGCAATCAAGTATATTTCATACTTGTGGTAGGGCAATAATCCTGTTTTTGCCACAGTATTACACACGTAGTTTGTACACATCATAACATTGACAGTAAATGGGACAAGCAAATATTACAGTCGATCAATTAACACACAATGACACAAACACACACACACACACTCGAGAGAGAGAGAGAGAGAGAGAGAGAGAGAGAGAGAGACGAACGCACAGTCACACACCTTTACACGAGATAGAGGCCAGAGTGGCATGACACTTGTAGCCCATTAATAGGAGCAGTAGGCACACAACAAGAATAGTATCTTAGTTGATGGAGTATTTGGATAGATGATGGGTATCATTCAGTTACTTTCCTTCAATATCAAACCCATCAATATTTTCCACAGTGATTATATTCAGATTGCGACGTTCAGCCTCGAAGTTGAGACAATAATAATCACCTGAATGATGTGCGCGAGTATCCAACTCTTCGAGCTTAGGAAGCGCACCTTTCGCTACCTCGACCGTCCCCAATCCTTTCACATCAAGCTTGAGCTTGTTCAGACAACGAAATCCAGCAGAAGAGAAGGAAAGCTTCTCGTCCGTGCTCCAGCAAGAATGCAAGACAAGAGTGACTAGAGAGGGCAGCCTAGCCAGACTGTTGATCAAGTCCTGAGACACATTTGTTTCCTCCAGCGAAAGCATAATGAGATTAGGAAAGCGAGAGGCCATGCCCTTCAGCTCGGACGGCAGCTCCCCTTGTAGCACCATGAACTTGAGGCGACGGAGGGAGTAGCTGGTGAACACACATAGTGGAATAATGCCACCACGTAAGACGAGCGTCCTAAGATTCTCCATCATGCTGAGAGCATTACAGAATGCCCTCACATTGCGAGTGGAGATATGCCATACAAATAAGTACTCGAGATGGATCATCTTTCCAAGTGTTCGCTCATCATCCTCATCAAGCTCAATGGACTCAAGTGTATATAGGTGCTTGAAGTTGCCAGGTTCCGTGGGTAATTTGAGGACAAAACCAAACACATGCCTTAGTGTCTCAACCATCCAGAAGGCCGATGGGAGCTTCCGAACATTAGTTTCCCTGACATCCAGCGTTTGAAGGCTAGAAAGCCTTCCGATGGATTCTGGGATCTCTTCCAATGAACATGATGTAATTCCAAGGTACTGCAGGTGCACAACATTGCCAATTTCATCTGGCAACTTCTCACCGATCTCAATTCCTTGCAGATTAATGACACGGAGGAACTTAGATCCATTCAGTAGTCCTCGTATGTGAGATTTGATGTCACTACATTCCTTGGACTTTGCCCTGCGCTGAAATGAGCAACACAGATTTCTCTCAGTCTGAACTTCTTTTGCCTGCTCCTCTTCTTTGGGCTCTTCTTTGGGGTCTCTCTCAAATTGAGAGAAGATGGATCGCAGCTTCGGCAATGGACTGGCCAGGGCAGCATATTTGTCTGTATAATTCTGCAGAGAGAGGCGACGAGCACTTGTCAAAGTGGGGATATCGTCGCCACTATGGACCTCCACAAAACTTGACTCATGTGCTTCAAACTGCAAAAAGTCATGGACTTTGTTCTGGACAGCCAAGAACCTACTGCTAGGAGTCTCATCCATATGCACCAGATTGACTAGATTCCTAATAACCAATTCGTTCAGGTAACGGTAGCCTACCTTCTCCATTGTCTTGCCCACTTTTGGTATCAAGAATCCCTCTGCCATCCACATGCACACCAAGGTGCGCGCCTCAATCATCATGTTAGCCGGCAAAGCAGCAAAGTAGAGGAAGCAAGATTTCAGCTCATGTGGAAGATCATCGAAGCATAGGGACAGTATACTGTGGAGCCGCTTCGACTCTTTGAGATTGAGGCGATCGAACACCATTGTCCACTCACTAGAGAACTCCTTGGTTTGCACAAGACCTGACAGAAGAACAGCAGCCAGTGGCAACCCTTCAGTGATTTTGTGGATGTCTGCTTTTCTCTCCTCTATGTACTCCCCGTACTTTTCTTCTTTTCCTGCTTCCGTCTTGAGTAACCTCTTGAGAAACAAATTTTTGGTATCCTCTTCATTAAGATGATCTACCTTAATGATGTAATGGGTATCAAGCTGCTCTTCTGGTTCCTCTTGTGTGATTCGCACTACTCTACTACCTTCAACACCAAGCCGCCGGAGGACCTGTTCAATGTCTGTCCACTCGGTGCTGCTAATCTCACCATCTATCACCAGTAAATACTTCTTGCCCTTTAGTGCTTTATTTAACATCGTATTGACGTCCTTTCTTTGGCAATTTGTGTCGTCGTCTGTCAGTCGCTGAACAATTTGTTGCTGTATGTTGGCAGAGCTCAAGTAAGGTGGAAAACTCTGCATAGCTTGGACGTCAAATTTTTTCATGGTCTTCACTCGTTTGTATACATCTCTCACAAGAGTCGTCTTGCCTATACCACTTTCACCTACCACATATATTACGAATGGAGATGCACCTCCACCACAGAGTTTATCCTCCAGATGTTTTTGCTTGTCCGTGCGTTTCACCGTAAGTGGCAGATGTAAATCATCCCTGTTGTAAAGTCATTATGATGTTAGGACGGCACTGCATAAGAGAAACTATACAACGATAAACACTTGATGCCAGAAAACACCTCCAATCCAAATATATGGCATTTAGCAAAGATTGTGCAGACAAAGAAAACGATATTTTTGTACTATAGCATGACATGTTCGTCCCTAAGTAAAATCACAATATCTTTTTAGATGCATGTTTATATATTCTGGTTACGTCGCATTGGAGTGGGAACTAAATTGAGTTTTAATGTATATATCCTTGGCAACATAAGTGTTTCACATAAATTAGGTTTTTCTTTTTTTGAGAGGGGGCATATATATATAGGTATGTGAATCGGTATGGTATGATATAGTAACTTATTTAAATCAGTTGTGTTAGACCTAATCAGACTATATCCTATTTAAATCCGTATCGTATCGTATATTAGGTAGCCTATTTGGCTAGGTCTATTATTGTATAGCTCCCCACGATCAGTAGGACTCATGCGATGGCTCAAGAGTCAGGATACACGGGACAAGGTAGGCCGATCCGACGGCACGTGTGGGCATCCACGGGATGCAGATCCCGTGGGTGGCCGTAAATTAGTAAGTTTGTGATGAAAGTTAGTAATGACTAATGATTTACAGCGGCTAACAAAAAAGAGGATACACTAGAAATTCTAAAAAAATATGGATATTTGATAGACCTTAGACGTAAATGTTTAGATTTAATAGTCAGTCTAGAGACGAAAAAATTTGGAATAATTTTGACCAAGATAAAAACATCTGGCCTCTATATAATTTTTCATGATAACAAGGAAGACGTACGTACGCACATCACACACACACTGAGTGCACCATCTTAGGGGACGCTCGTTTTAGTGATGACTTCTGGCTTTTGGTTGAAATTTTACTGTAACTGATTTTTTTTACTGTAGCTGATTTGACTTTTTGGACATAATTAATTTTAAAAAAATGTAAAAATAGAAAGACATGTTAACCCATTAGGGACAATGCAAAAGAACACGGAAAAAAAAGAAAAATACAAAATATCTAAAAAAAATTCAGAAAAAATGAAATACTGAATACTAAGGTCGGGAATAAATTCATAATATGTCTACTCCCAGGCTCTGACATGTTTACATCTTAGTATCGGAGGCATGTGCATAAAGGTGAATAGCAGAATTTGAACTCTATGGCTGAAGTTATCCTGTCACAACTCCACCACTCTACCAAAAGAGGTTCTTATCAATTGAGCATAACTTTCCAGCGGACGTTCCCACGTGGAGACTATCCCCGATGTTGTCTATCTCTGCTACAGTGCCTGATCGAACGGCTCCAGAGGCAGTTCCCATGCAAAGATAGTCCCCTTAGAAAAGGTCTCCCATCTAGCCTCTAATTTGGCGAGCCTTAATTTTAAAGGATTAGATTTGATAACTTGCTAAGAAATATTTTAATTTTTAAAAATAAAAAGATATAAATAGCACCACCTATAATACAAAAGGTTGAGACCGTATATTTGCTAGATAGGCCCACCTCACAATGCTCTCTTTGACATAGAGAGGGATCTGAAAATAAATTACGCCTATTGAATATGAAATCAAATATCCTATATGTATTTTGCTGCGAAATAGGAATTTCAACATTTCGGTCCTAAAATGACATGTTTTTATGTTCTAGAGGAAGTATTTTTTTAGGACTTATGTATTGCGAAACAAGAAAGGAAACTGGAAGCATATCGCAACCAGAAACTGTGATATCTATGTAGTACATGGATTTGGAAACCGAAACCAACTATAAGGGCCTCTGTGATTCAAAAGAATCTAAATGCGAAATGGGTTCAAAGGAAAAATCCATATAAGGGTGGTTGGTTTGTAGGATTATTTCAAAGGAATTTTATGGTATCAAAGCCAATCCTCGCAGTTATACGGACGCATACGGATCAAAGGCGTGGGCATATAACACATGACGCGTGTGAACCCAAAGTAGATACACGGCATGGTATCTTTACTATTATAAAAGAATGAGTTGGTGGTTGGTACAGCCTCACTTCTCTCTTCTCAGCCATCCGATTTGATTTAGACCATTTATTTCTCTCCTCCTCTTTCTCTCATGATACAACCGTCCATCTCCTTCACTTTTCACATCTCCTCGTGTATTCTGGCCACCTTTCTCTCTCTGTCGCTTGCTCTCTAATGTTTTGATGTATGAAATTTGCAGACAATAAGTTCTGTCTCATTATTTTTATGATTCCGTTGCAACGTACGGGTCTCTAACTAGTATGTACTAACATTGAACGCATGGACGTGTGCCAAAAGGGGAGGTCCTAGTCACTTACCCTAGTGTGGATATGTTAGGCCGACGAGAATGTTGGGTTCTTTAAAGGGGTGTATGTGACATATTGGCCCATATGAAATTAGGCCATGCGTGGGCCATGAGTATGTATGAATGAGTATTGAGTTTAGTACCACCTTGCTAATTTAGAGATATAAGCACCAACATGCAAACCTTGAGTGTCCAATGGTAGCAACCTCTGGTTAACTATTTTGCGCAAAACGAGGACGAAAGTGTAAGTGGGTTGCTACATGTGTGTGGCTTATCCAGAATAGAGTTAAGTTTAAACCGATTTGGATCTTACGATGTTACATGAGTGATCTAAAAGCCCTAACACAAGCATCAGCTAAAACAGAACAACAACACGGTGAAAGGAGACGCTCAGTTCGAATTCAAAAGCCACCGAGCGCTCAGTCCACTACCATTATTGTAGCTGGGTCTAGGCTAATTCTATCGTCAGCAATTCAGCACACAGTTAATTAAACTAGGAGCAGATGTAGATCTTAATTAAGCATACTTACAACTTTTTGTGTGCATCAGAGATAGAAGTCGAAGCTTTCCATGTGCCACTTTCAGTCTTATGCTTAGCTTTCTCATCAAGCTTGTACTTATCCTTGTTCTGAATTATGTCCTCAAGCCTTGAGTTGATGTCTTTAATCTTGCTAGACAGGTTGTGCCGCACACGCACTTGTGTTGTGAAGGCCGCTAAGAACCCCACAATGGCTTGGCTCCAGGTTGGGTACCTTCACGATAGATAGTTGTACATGACAAATTTTGCATTAGAACATATATACATCATACATGATATTACGTACAAATGCAAACAAGTTTCGATCTGTAAGAAGTTTGCTCAGACTAATAAAACGGCTTCTCAGAAAAAGAGGGAAATATGGACAGTAAATACCAAAACATCTCTCCTGTGTATTTTCAATCTATCAAATTATCCACAAATTTCATTCCCAGCTTGGTTTCCCTTCACATCTTGGCATAGCTAATATATAGGACAGTACACGGACTTAATTACAAAGGATAGTGAACGGGTCAATGGAAAACTAACAAATCTATCTATCTATCATATCATATCATATTATACAAACAAACATGTTTTCTCTCAAGGGTTAAAAATTTCCACGTTAATTAGAGAAAAAAGAGAAAAGATCTAGCGTCCATTTAGCAGATCCAACTTATAATAGGTTAGATTAAAAGAAATAATCCATATCATGTACAATAAAAACATTACTAAAATTTAGAATAAAAATAAAATAAAATTGGTAATATCATTTCCAAATGAACTTCAAAGTAAAACTGAAATTTAGAATAAAATTAAATGAAAATTAATGATTGGATTTGTATACGAATTCTAATCTAAAACTGAAATTCGAAAAAATAAAATAAAATTAGCAATTTGATTAAAAGAAAGAGTCCATGTCATGTACAATTAAAAGTAACTAAAATTTAGAATAAAAAATAAAAATTTAGCAATTTAATTTCTATACAAACTTTCAAAGTAAAACTAAAATTCAGAATAAAAAATTAAATAAAAATTAAGAGTTGGATTTGTATATGAATTCCAACCTAAAACTGAAATTTGGAATAAAAATAAAATAAAATAGCAATTTGATTTCCTTAAAATTCCAAAATAGAATTCCTAAATAGCTTAAGTTCAAAATAAAATTGAAAAGACAAATACCAATTGGAGTTGTACACGATTCAAACCTAAAACTATAGAAGAAACTCCATCTCAGGTACAATTCAACAATATACAAATTTGGAATAAAAATCAATGAAAGATTAGCATTTTGATTTTATATGAATTCCATATTAAATATCACAAAATGTCTAAAATTCAGAATAAAAATGAATACAAAATTACCAATTGTATTTTATACATATTCCAACCTAAAATTAGAAAAAAAACTCCATGTCATATAAAATCCAAATATATGCAACTTCAAAAGAAGCCGCCACGTTTGCTCTCAAAAGCTAGAAATTACCATGTTAATCGGTAGAAAAAGAGAAAGATCAATACCGTCGATTGTGATTGTTCAGATTATAATGGTGTAGATTAATAGACTATAAATAGATAATATATTTTGATAACAAATAGAACTTTGTTGTTGTAGATGCATACAATACATATTACTCAGAGATGTCAATATATATATGTAGCATCCAGAAACAAAAGAAAGCAGCCCCATGATTAGAGCAATTGAGAAGAAGGATATCTAATAGCAACAAGAAGGCTCTACCAAGATCGAAGTTCATCAACACCTTGGTCAAAACGGTGAATAAAAGATGGATTCTAGGGAGAAAAAACAAGGAAGAACTCAGGTTTATGCGTATGGATAAGAACTCGACTTCCTTCTGTTAGCGTTTGGCTAGCAAGCATCCGCACATGCAAAAGTCAATGAGGGCCGGCAGTCACCGCCCACCATAGAGAGCAAATTGGTAAAGTTGATTTTGATGCATAGCATTGATCAAATTCCATCTAAAAACAAAGAAGTCACCATGTTCCCTTTGAAGGGCTAAAAATTAGCATGTTAATTGGTGAAAAAGAAGAAATTTACACCGTTGATTTTTGTGGGTCCAAATTCTAATGTGCAAATACAACAAAAATATGTTTGAATACTATGACAATTAATGAATATAACACTAATTTTAAGCTAGGAATTGTAGTATACACCTAAATAATCTAAAACATCCAAGAAAATAATGCATATAAGAAAAAAAGACTTCATGTATAACCCATTCCTCTCATGCCATAGAAATATGCTGGTTCATACCAATGAAGATTAAATTGGCATCATTCCTTTCATAACATAGAAAAATGTGGGTTAATATACCAATCAAGACTTTCATAAAAAAACCAATAAAGACTAAATTGGACTCATCTAGCTGTCTATAATATGCAAACCTTGAGCTATCTATGTGTGGCCTGTGGCGTTTCTTTCGATCCTGATAGAAGTGGCATTCAGGGATAAGACAAAAGAATCAAGCTAGCCAAGTCCGAGAAGAGACCAACAGATTATGAGGAGATTAATTATTTCCTTGATGCTCATGCATGCAACAAACTGAGTGCAAGATGAAGTCTATCTACAGTTTGATGAAAGCATAAAAGGGAATAATAGCAACCGTAGCTAGAGCAGAGCAATGGTGGATATTGTGGCCCTAAATGACATTATGTTTCTCTCACTGTGACATGTTGTCCACACCATACTGGTCTTGCTATTTTTTTGGCCGACCTGAGAGTTAGGAGTAGGGACTAAAGCATGAAAGAGAGATACATAAAGGATGTAGAGAACTGAAAAAGAGATCTTCCCTAAAAGCATATTCACTACCACATTTTTTATGTTGTCACAAGTTATCATGCTCACTGATTTTTTCCAATCAAAGGTTATCCTTCAATTATGTTTTTTTAAATGTATTTTGGTTCTCTTAAAAAAGATGTATTTTACCTTCAAACTTTTCTTAGCATTTCCAATGTTTCTAAAACACCTAAAGATCATTACCAGCAATGTTTAATAATTCCAAAACACCGCAACAATATGTAATTAGTCTACAACACCTAAAGTATCCCTTAGTACAAAACAAATTGTTACAAATCCTACCATGCAAATTGCATCGGCCATCTAGCTAGTTTTGAAGAAATAGCAGTTGGAGAAAACAAGGCTATATTTTGGGCCATAGCTCGGTCTGGCTGTGGCAGGTGGTGGAGACAACGGTGACAGTTAGTGAAGGACATGGAAATGATGGTGGAAGAAGACTAGGGGTACTGCAAACAGTATGAGTTAATCTGACCAATTTGGAACTGAATCTAGTCAGTACAGAATATGGAAAAGTAATTTAGTATCCAGTACCGGATTCGATCGATACCGGATAGTTGTTGCCAGATATGGTAGCAAAAATGGAAGAGCTAAAATCCAACAGAATAGCGTCGGTAAATAGTAAACTAGATACTATCCGACCGGATATCTGACAAGCAAGTTAATACTTCAAATGGTCCTGCCTGTCAACTATTATTGATACCAACCAACCTAGATTTTACCCGAGTTTTAACCTAACTCTATAGTCCAGCCACTCTAGCCAGTCACCACCAATCCTTCCTGCTTATGTTGAACTTGCATATGAATTTATCGGTGTTTGAAATAATGTACGAATATATCGGTTTTTGAACTTATGTATGAATTTATCGCTTGTATTAAACTTGTGTTATGTCGGCTATCGTACTTAAGTAATCTAGATAAATTTATTGCTAGTTAAAGGTTTGAAGTGATGGTGGTATGATTTAATGTATATTCCTTTATGTATGCACATACTATCCGCATATATTATCTGTTTTTGATATGAAACTGTAATGTATCCATCCTAATGGTACCATACCCGAATACTCTGAATTTGTATTCGCATCCAGCCTAATCGTATCTAACTCTGAATCTAGAAAAAAATACGGATTAGAATATGATATAAATAATATCCGTCTGAATTAGACCCGACTGCACCCCTAAAGAAGAGCAACCATCTGTTCAACCTTGTGGCAGCTAGATGAAACCATTGTTAGAGATTTTCAACGTAAAAGTATGGTAGCGACTAGCATGTGGACATCCCATGAGAAGCAAACCATCAGATGCTCTAGTGCAACATTTGAGAGCAACTCTTTCAATAGATTTGATCAATGTGCACATCAAACGGTGTGATCTCACAAGTGAAATCTAAAATAAAGACACCAATCCATTAACAATATTCACCAAAACTTTTAAATCTTGTTCTGTTTACTTGAAAACTTCACTTGCAAAAGTTCTAAACAAACAAATCTACAGTGTTAAAACCATTACAATATTTTAGAAAATATGTGCAACAATCGGAAGCAACATTCACAACAACATGGAATGAACTACATAATTCCAAAATGACGTTACCACAACATTTAAAAGTAACAGAAGCAACATCTTGAGGAACAAATGCAACATTTCAAAGTTTTTTGTTAAAAAATTTAGAAAAATAATGCTAACATCTAACAATCACAAAGATTAGTTGGTGCCCCATCTCTTTCTTCTATACTCCCATGTGCCTTATCCCTTTCTCATCACTTCTCATCTCATCTTGACCTAGCGTGCACAAGTTTTCAGCCACTATTAGCACGTTAAGTAACAATTTTACTGATTAATTGCTCAGCTATTCCTTTGAGTAATGATAATTGTATAGAGTTTTAAAATATTTGGTTTTGTCTGCAGGATCTGGAAAAATCACATGAAACAAAGAGTTCAAAATAAAAGATATCATTAAGATAAAAGCAACCGTCTTTGGAGCGATGCGTTTTGAGAGACTCTTATCTGGTAGTCTGGGCTAGGTACAGTTTTACCACCAGCCTGTAGCTAGTGCCATCCAATGTGGTATGTGAAACTGAGAAACTTTCGTCAAGGCAGTGATTCAACTTCCTAGCGACGCAAAACCTCTTGGTGTAAAAAAACCAACAATACTGATATTAGAGAGGCAGTAACTTGCATCAAAAGGAGGGAGAGAGACTCCACCATAGCAACCACGCCCGAGAACACCTTCACCATGCTCCATGCTATCCACCACTATTCATCCATATTTCCACTATTCCCACAAATTTCCACTCCCACTCTTGTAATCATTCATCCTCTAGTTATCTTCAGTTGATCCAAGTGTTTGATCGGCTATTGTAAACATTATTATTAATAATTGCAGCATATCTTTTCATATTATATTCTCCGATTAGATCAATTCAGTGGGCATATTTTTTTGGACTACAGCTTATGGCCTTTGATTATGGCTTATTAGTCTAATAAATAGTGATTGTTAAAAGAAAATAAAAGTCAGAAGCCCCTGAAAAGCCAAAAAGAGCAGGGTCAATGTTGTATTAGTAATCTCTTAAGGGCTAGGAGCATGTAGGTGATATGGTAGTTGGTACACATGTAGGATTTTTTGCTTAACATCTTATTATTATGTAATTTATTTGCATCCTTGTGTTTGTTTATCTGATGACCACAACACTACGATGCCAAAGGGCCCTAGGATACCATAGGTTGAATACGACCATCTAGGCAGTGGCGGAGACAAGGGGCCAGGGGGGCCTGGCACCCCCCAACCTGCGGACCCCCTCCTCCCCCTCCGCACAGATCCGCGCCCCCCCCGGCCCGCGCTGCCCTCCTCCTCCCTCGCGCCCCCTCCCTCCCCCCGCGCCGCCTCCCCGCCGCCCCCTCCTCCCCTCCCCCGCCGCCGCCTCCTCCTCCCCCGCCGCCTCCCCGTCGGCGCCGCCCCACCCCCTCCCCCCCCCGCCCCCTCCTACCCTCCTAAATCTTAACATTCGCAGTATGTTGTGCTTAATTGTGCTCCACTCATTCCTGCTGCCATTTTACGTTTACGATTTGTGTGGAAATCTTACTATCTGCAGTATGTGTTGCTTAATATGTGTTCATCTGCTGTTCTTGCTGTCATTTCGCGTTTACTCGCTGTGGTGAAGTATCAAATCACGTCGACTCGGAATATTTGAGCGAGCGCGGGGTTTCTATTGGTCGTGCTAAAAGATGCAAGCTTTCAAATCGTTAGGGTTCTTATGGATGAAGTTTGTTTCGATTTGTGTTTCCAATTTTAATCCCGCGTGCTCTTCTGTTTGAGCAAGTCGACAATGATTTCCTTCATATCACCAAAAGCTTGGATTTTGCGCGATTGCGAATCTTTGAACTAAAGGTCCTTGGATCGTAAGTCCAAATCCTTTAACCTCGTTTCCTTCACGATAATAAAGTGGCGAGGATCATTTCAATATGTATAAATCCTTTTGTTCTGAAAATTAAGTATTTTACTTTGCAATTTTACATGATTACATCTGTTCTGCAACCGTAAGATAAAGATTCATCCTAATTTAAAGTCCAATTGCTTTAACAAAGTATTAGGAACACTATTATGTGCGCATTCTGCTTAACTTCGGCTTTAATTTGCAATCTCGGTTCAGACAAATTTATTTCGGATTTAGCATTAAAGAAAACATATTTCTTTGTCTTTGCTAGTGCAGTCTTGGGACACCTGCAATGGCAGCTTACCAAAGTGGCCCTATATCTATATCTGAGTCATCGATGCTGAACACTGAGATTATCACTCAAAGAGTCACCAACTTTGCTACTGAGACTGCAAGCAAAGACAAGTCCATAGGTCGCCTTTATGTCTTTGTACATCAGGCCCCCCCCCCCATATCCAATTCCTGGCTCCGCCCCTGCATCTAGGTATCAACAAGTGGATCATGGAAAATGATGGGCTGAGGGGTGAGTATGTCTACTCTGGAAGCATTCATCTGAGGATCATGGTGTAACCATGGTATGTAAGGTGTTGCTCTGGAAAAAACCTTAAATGTTTGTGTGTTCCATTCACTTGGCATGTATGGTGGACAGTAGGTTCTATAAGTGGATGCAAAGGGAGAGCATTCTAAGGTGTGTCGCGTACATAAGAAAAATAGCATGCACATAGAAAACACTAATCCCTGCCATCCCCTACATTAACTTACCGCTAGTGATCTGAATGACTAGGCCCTATATCTGATTGTTTAATTAAAGGACCGCTCAGTTAGGCTGAAATAAGCTGATTTATGGCTGAAATTGTACTGTAATTGGTTAAAATTACACTATAGCTGATGATGATTTATTTGACATAATTAAATTTAAAAAAAATAGAAAAAAAAGTTAGCCCACCCTGGAGACGAACATGAAAAAAGAAAAACAAAAAAAGCCCAAAAAACCAAAAAAAGATAAAATTTAGAAATAATAAAAAATAAATCAAAAACCATAAGCTGAAACCAAAATAAGCGGTGCCTAAATCCCAGTACAAGAATTAAAAACGTTGTCCATCATGGATATGATAGAGTCATTTCAAAAGAGTTCTACACACTAACATCATGTGCTTGCAGTTAGAATGGGTATCAACCACTCTATATCAATTTAGAAAAATGCCATCGCAAAGTATTAGCTCCTAAAATGCCACTGCAAACCTTACTTGCTCACAAAAATGCCACTAGTGTACATATTTCACATATGTTGGACAATAATACCCTCGTCTTCACTCCAACTCCCAATCCCATTCATGGCCGCCAAAGCACCTCCCATCCCGGTAATCCCCACCTAATTCGTCGTATGCCAACACATCGATGATGTCACCGAAGCCTTAATGGTGTTACCGAGTTCTTGGACCCCTCCATCTGCTGCTAGCTCGCATTCATGCCACCTTGGGTGCTCCTGCCACGGCTGTTGCTCTGGTGTGGTCGCTGGCACCTTACTGTTGCCAATGTGCTCCCTAGCTTTTTGAAGAATTTAACCTCATTATTATGTATTAATGGTGAGTTTTAGTAATTAATGATAATCATTTGTAAGACTAACATTTTTTATTGAGTTTATGAAATAGGAAAGGTCCTATGATGATAAAGACATTGGATAGCATCATGTGTTAATTGTCATCAAGTCAAGATTCGGAATAAAGGATTGCATCATGTGTTGATGGTCATCAAGTCAAGATTCAAAATGAAAGATTGCATCATATGTTGATGGCCATCATGTCAATCCCAAACTGGTGGATGGCTTCATATATTGAAGGCCATCAAGTTAAGAGAATATATCATGTGTTGATGCACATTAAAACAAGGATCCAGACTTAAAGTGGAGATGTTCGTCATTAAGCTCCAAGTAGATGCGTAAGGCAGAAATAAAACTAGCATAGGCTAAGGATGTGTTCCTAATTTTTTAACAGTCTCAGTGTTTGGTTGGGAGACCAGATTACTAGTATATATTATCATACTATTAAGAGAAGTATTATCTAGTACTTTGAGTCTTATTATATGTTGATAGCTCAATTCTGCTTATGTTAACTCTCCATGGTACGATGCTATTGTTTGCAAATATGTTTTGTAAATAGTTGATACTCATGTATATTTAATCCATGTAGCATGTGACTAGAGTTTATAAATATGTTTTGCAAATAGTTAAAGCTCATATATAACCCTTGTAGTATGTGACTTAAGTTTGCGAATATATTTTGCAAATAGTTTGAATCCATGTCCCTAAATCTTACGTCATGATTCTAAAGTATGCGAATGTGTTTTGTAGCTTGTCGTAAATCATATTTTAACCTTTGATTATATGGTACTATAATTTGTGAATGTGATTTGCAAATTTATTAAAGTACATGCATCTTTGTCTTTGTTAAGATTTTAGGGTGGTACAACCAGCTCTATGCGAACGGTCAGATCGGCTCTGTACTAGTGATCGGACCGACCAGTGATCTGACCAACCCTCTCGTAGCGATCTGACCGACCATGTGTTGGCACTCAAACCAGTCCAGGCTGATTTTGTTGGAATCTTGTCCCAACAGCTAGTTTTGTATGTGTAAGCTATAAATACCCACCTTGGCCTGTTAGGAGTAAGGTTGATGCATCTCATTTCATTCTCTTAAGCTAGTGTGAGCTTCTCCTCTTAATTATGAATGTGTTACACCTTGCGAACAAGTAAAGAAGTCTCTAGTTACATATGTTGTTTTCTAGAGGTGGATTGAGTATCCACTTGTACATGTGTTGCACTTAGTGAAAGTCAAGCAAGGGGATTAGTTTATTACTCTTGTAGGTTGTGAACTCCTAGACGATGTGGAGGCGTCATGGTCCGGTGATCTTCGCAAGAAGTTTGTGAAAAGGTCTAGTGTGTTGTGAAGTTTGAGCTCACCTACCTAAAGGAGGAAAGATCTACCACTAGTAGAATTTAGGTGTTTTGTTTAATTTGTGGAACCAGTCCAATTTATTTGGGCTTACCTCAACATGGATTAGGAGAGACCGGTAAATCTCCAAACACCATGATAGAAAGAGACCATGTCAATTGTGGTTTGCTTCCTTGTGCTCATTTACATTCTTATAATTTACATTCCTAGAATTGTTTTGATTGTTTGTCATTATAAAATTGCAAACCTTGACAGTGACTTAGATTGTTAGTGCACTAAGTGAAACTAGATGATTTGGACCTTAATTGAGCAAAACTGATTTGATTTATGCTTCCACATTTAAATTTGATTTAAGTCAAAGAGAATTTTAAAAGCGCCTATGCATCCCCCTCTAGTCAGCCTCCTCAAACTTACACTCCTTTTGTTGACTTAGCTAGCAATTGAATTGACTTAGCTAGCAATTGAATTGCCCATTCCTCTTTTTAGCTTATCCAATCTGGTTGTTATGATGGAGCATATCTATGTGATGGTGTGCTTGGTTAGTGATGATTTTAAGTGGTTTATGTAATATCCTAATTTTCAGAGCCTATTTTGAAGCTTTTAAAGTAAAAATCACCATTTAAATTTTTCTGGATTTAATATAAGCTTAAATTAAATTTTTATTAACTAAAGGATTTAATATGACTAATATAAACATTAAAATTTGTTGAAAATATTTTATTTGGGTTCCTTGTGTCTCAAGGAATTTTCCGTGAATTTTTTTGATTTTTTTCGCTATTTTTCTAGGGCTCATTTGATTTTATTTGATTTTTTAAAAAGAGAAAACCCCCAAAAATCCTAACATAGTGATGAGCCGGCCCGTTACTGTTCATCTATGCCATTCAAGACGAGCCGTCTGATCCCAGTTGATGCCACTAACTCCCACCACCTAGTTATGAGAGTAGTTTAGGGTTGTGAGGTACTGTAGCCTCCGGTATAAAAATAGTAGGTGAGGCCTTGTGTTGGGTGAGACAATGGATTGGAGAGTCTCTAGAAAAAGGGTTTGGGAGACAATGGGTGGGTTTGAATCAGCTCGTGGCTTATAGCTTTTGTATTTTACTATAGTAACTAGTTTTTAAACGGTGTGTCTTTTTAAAGTAGAGTCTACAAAGTTAATTATAATAGATATTATACCGACTTCAACTGTACCAGCTAAAATCGCATACTACTGTCTCTCTCTTCATAATCCCTCTTGCAAACAGTCAGAATTTAAAAGCCATAAACCACAACTCAAAATAACCCACCCAATATGTGAGCTTTCGAGATCTCTTTTGTGTGCCTAAGAGAACTGAAGCTTGATGACCTTTGTGATCCTTACCCTAGGATTGGAGTTATGCTAGTGGAAGTTTTTGGAAGTTGTAACCAAGAGAAAAATCATGGTATACTTGTGTACTAAAATTTGAATCTATTGTATATTTAAGGTCACGCTACCAACGATCGAAGCTCTCAGCTCACAATTATAAAACTGTTGATAAGAATCAAGATGTAGCCATATCCTTCTCTCAACTTTATTGCTCTTTTGCCCTTAGACGGCGTGTGTACAATGAGAACCCCCTGAACCCCTTATATAGAGGGAGAAGTCTTTATGGTAGAATAAATAATATAGGACTAAACTAGTTGATGGGTCTTGTGGACCAGCTATCTCTAATGGGCCTTTTGGTTTAGATAAAGTCTCCATACATAATTTGGCCTTGGAACAGGCCAATATACGATAGAATAAATTTGTGTTTTGTATTGTTGCTAATTTGATTGCTTTCATACCTTACATGTGGTTTTTATTTGGCTTGTGTTTGTTCATCTCTTTTTCTTGCTTTTCCTTGATTTGGTTGTGCAACGATGGGTTAGTAATGGAATAACAATATCTTGAATGGATACATTCACCTAGTACATAAAAGTCATTCTTTGTGGGTTTTTCCTCTCTTTTGGTTTAAGTTGACATAAACTTGGGTTTACTTTATCTGTTCGCATGTACCATCAAATTTGGATGTTAATTATTTTTTATTGCAATGATGAATGTGGTGGGATAGCGAAATCTTATCTTGATCTACATCCTAACTAGCACCTAAGGGCATGTACTATAGTTGATATCAGCTTCCTTGGGCCTATTCTTTTCAGCTTCTCAAACCGGCTTTTGGCTTTTGATACAGTACCTAACTTTCAAACGGAGTATTTTTTCGAGATAGTGTCTATAAGTTAATTGTAGTACACGTTAAAAGCCCAACATCTGTATTATCCAAAATCACAAGCGACTATCTCTCTCCGTAATCTCTGTCACAAACAGCTAAAATTTAAAAATTTTAGCCAAAAGCCATAAGCCACAGTCATATCAAACAAGGCCTCTTGCCATATAAGATTTTTGATGATGTGGATGAAAGAAAATGAGAGAGGAAGAAACTATCCGGTATGTAACAGACGGTCTATAAGCCCCTTATAGATAGCACAAAATACCATCATATGAATTGTTGTCTATAACTAATAATTTTTTCATATAAGAATTAAGAGTATGTAAAATTGTACAGAAAACTATTGTCTATAATAAACTCCATGTCATCTATAGAACACTAAATGTACGTTCTACAATGAGTTGTTTTTATATGTTTCTATAGATAGCTCTTTCATATATAATGTGTCTTATTTCTCGTGTTATAGTCGACTACTGCATAAGAAATAGTCCAATTCTTGATTCTCTTGATCTCTCCTCCATATCATCTAGTATCCTACATAAGCAAAGCTTACAAACAGCTAATGTCACACTATTATACATGCTCTAGAAGATTGTGGGATCTTATACAGATAATTTAAAAGACAAACTATTGTGGGAGCTGTGCATAGATGACATAGAAAGGATAACAATTTTTTGTACCATTGTACATCCTAAAGTTTCAAGATTTGGTTTTTGAGTGCCGGTATTATGTTGTTCTTTCCATTAATTCCACTTGCGTGAACATTGAATTTGAGCTTACGCTACTTCACTGCATGTGTCATCCGCGCCAAAAATTAAAAAAAAAAGATAGGAAAGAACGAAAAACTGATCGATGCTGCTCTACATATATTACACACCTGGACATATCCACCTGGAGGTAGTACTGATCAACGGCGTCCTCCGCGTCGAAGACCGCGTCGCGCGTCTGCTGCAGCCACACACTGGTGAGCTCGTCGGAGTCGGAGCGGCGCCTGTTGTCGGCCTCGCGGAGGAAGGCCTGCAGCCACATGAGCTTGTCGCGGAGCCTCCGGATGTCCTTGCTCACCGCCACCATCGTCCGCGCCTCGCTCACCGCCAGCTCGTGGAGCTTCCCCACCAGCGACC
Organism: Melocanna baccifera; assembly: GCA_036346265.1. Classification (NCBI taxonomy): domain Eukaryota; kingdom Viridiplantae; phylum Streptophyta; class Magnoliopsida; order Poales; family Poaceae; genus Melocanna; species Melocanna baccifera. The sequence goes on from CM070695.1 coordinate 15,059,365, forward strand.
CGATGATCGCGTCCGCCATCTATCCTCTCTTCGGTCTCTGCGTCGTCGTCTCGCGTTGGCCGGCCGGACGACGTCAGAGAGCGACTCCGCGTGGCACGTACGTAGTAGCAGGATGGACAGAGACAGACAGACCGTGCAGCTGGTACGTACTCTTGTATATATAGAGTACATCCATGTGTTGCTTGTTTACATGCTTTTGTGCTTTCCGTGGGCTCGATAGGCCATGCATAAGGATTTTTGGAACGTAGCACGTACGTACAGGATTACTTTCTAGTTAATTGGCTTGTTCCCGTCTTTTTGATTAGCTGGAAAAGCGATTCTAATCTTGCAGCCTTTGTGCCGTGTGTGCTGATCGATCGAGAGGGCATTTTCCAGGCTGTGTTTGTGCGTGCTCGATCCCTTTCTTTCTTTCTCGCATGCAAGCGATATGCATGTTGTCCTCGGACATGCATGGATGGAGATGCATGCATGGTCCTTGCAGCGGTACAGCCTATTCAACGGTCCCACTCGGATTTTTCCCAACGGGTTTGCTGAGATGTGTCAACAAGAAGATTGTTGTATGTAGGACCGATATGGTAACATAGAAGGTAAATGATGTTTTTAAATCTTTTATAATATTCATCAATTTTTCACTCTAATAACCATGATAAACTATAAAGATTAAGAAATCAAAAATCCAACAAATTGCTATCCTATAGTAAATTTGATATACACCATCTCTAGGATATCATAAATATATTCCTATCAACGATAAAAAATATTATTACCAAAATTTTGACCTTTATCCGTTTGAAGAAAGTTGCACTAAAACCGGATCAAAAACTAAAAACAGTGAATATGAGTTGCTCGTGGGTGAATAATAGTCAAAATAGCTCTAGATGTATTTTCATATATCATGGCAAATTACAACACCCATGAAATAGAGGCAAAAACAACTGGATCAAGAAATCAACCGGAGATACCAATTAAGCAAAAATTGAACAACTTCAAGAACTCGCCAAATCTGATGCCTAGATGAATAGAGATTAATTTTCAAGGTATATCTCTATCACTTACTTATCCTTGACATCCAACAAGATCAAGAGAGGGGAAAGGCAAGATTAAAACCAACCAAAACAAGAGCAAATCAACAAAAACAAGAGGGGTCCATGAGAAATGAACAAAGTTGATATATTGCTACTTGAGAATAAAGGTTTTACATCCACTTCATCTTAAGGACAAAAAAGCACACCACAATGCTCATACTTCTAAAACCTTAACCCTAGAACACTAGGCTTCAATGAGGAAAACCAGGATGGTTAGATGGTTGACTTGCAAGTCTTCATCCCAACCCATTAAATAGATATGGCAACGAACTCCATCTAACCCTAATGGATACTATCCACATAGCATAAATAGGAAAAATCTGTTAACCCCACACAACACAGGTTTTACTTACACACTACACTTACGTATGCTTTTCAAAGCATATAAGTTTAAATCTGCTAAGTTCTTAACCTTTGATCCACTTGATCATCTCAGCTCCTCCTTGACCTAAACCCCTTCCCAGCACCGTTGTAAGTTCAAGCTCCATTATGTTGGTTTTGGTGATAATGACAAATACAATTGTGAGACTAATGTGTTTGATTGATTATGATATGGTTCAGTCTTATTTGAATGAAAAGGTGAAATCAAAGAGGTATGCATTCGACACTTATATTACTATATGTTAGTGTATTTCTCAGATACAAAATATATATTGAACTCCACCAAAAGTCTAAAATGAATATGTGCACATAATCTCATTATATATTCTTGTATGCACACATTTAGAGGGAGTTCACTATATGTTTTGTGATTTCATTAGTATTGATCCATGTTTCCTTCTCCACATACATTGGGATCTCTACTTTAAAATATATCATTTGAGTATATAAAACTTGTGTAGTTCACATATACTCATATTGAATCATATTGCTTTACACTCAACTAATTGTGTATGGGACTAATGTGATTATCAAGTGTTTGAAAGGTTTAGTCCCGGATGTTGATTGAATATTTAGAGATGCATGCAAAAATTGATAAGAAGATCAATATGGCTCGAGACAAAGGTTAGCATGCATTTGAATTTAAAGTCTAAAGTCAAATGTGCTTTCTCAGAAAAATTAGTAGCACCGCACCCACCTATGGTATTACCGCAGTGCGGTAGTACCAGCATATAAACAGCGGTATTACCGCAGTGCGGTAGTACCGATTTTTGTGCGGTATGTTTTTTCCAGAGAGCACCTTTGGTGGGACTTGCACTCACCGAAATCGGTAGTACCGAATTTTCAATAGCGGAACTACCGCAGTGAGATAGTACCGCATGGTACTGCGGTAATACCGATTTTCGATATGTATTTTTCAGAGAGCACCCCTTGAAATACTTGGTCTCTCTGAAAACGGTAGTACCGGAGTTTGAACGAAGGAACTACCGCAGAGCGGTATGACCGCATCCTGAGCGGTATTACCGGAGAGCGGAACTACCGGCCCTATAACGGCGGTAGTACCGTACTTTGAGTTTAAAGTTTTATATTCAATTATTTGCAATTGTGGTGGTTATCATCAATTACCAAAGAGAAGATTGAAGAATCTAGACACACTATTATGAGTTAATGGTATGCTTTGGTAATTAATGATAATCACAATATGGGACTAACATTTTTCATGAGTTGGATGAATAGGTTATGTTCCAAAATGATGAAGACTTTGGATGACTTCATATGTTGAAGATCATCAAGCAAAGATTCGAGATGAAAATGACTTCATGTATTGAAGGCCATCAAAAGAGGATGCATCATGTGTTGATGCATATGAAGATCTCGAAAAGGAGAATGATCATGAGTTGATCATCAAATCAAGAAAAGGCAATGACCTCGACTTGAAGTGAAGAAGAGTATCATTATGCTTCAAGAAAATACTCAAGGCAAAGGTATGACTAGTAAGAGCTAAGGATATGTTCCTAGTCTTTTACCGGTCTCGGTGTTTGGTTGAAAGACCGGATTACTAGTATAGGTTTGCCGTACTATTAAGAGAGATCTTGTCTAGTAGCTTGAGTCTCATCATGTGCTGATAGCTCAATCTTGCTTACGCTAGCTCTTCATGGTATGATGCTATTATTTGCGAATGTGTTTTGCGAATAGTTAAGACTCATGCATCTAATCCTTGCAACATGTGACTATACTTTGCAAATATGTTCTGCAAATGGTTGAAGTCCATGTACCTTTTCCTTGTAGTATGATCTAACTTTGCAAATGTGTTTTACAAATTGTTAGATGTCATACAATGTCCATTGGCGTGGTCTAATATTGTTTTTCTCGAACTTAGACCGTGATAATGACTTCTTAGATCTCTTATATTTTCTGCATTGATATAATGTGTCTGAGATCATGCAAATATATCGGTTGTGTAGCCCTTTGAATAAGCTTTTCATAGAGTCCAAGATCACTCAATTCCGACATCGGAGTCAAAAGTTATGACCGTTTTTCCAAGTGTTGTCTGTGCCGAAAAACGGTAGTACCGCACGGTACTGCGGAACTACCGATTTCCAGTAGTACCGCACGGTACTACGGAACTACCGCAGTGCGGTAGTACCGCACTTATAACGGCAATAATACCGCAAATGCTGAGTAACGGCTATTTTTCTGGCGAGCTGAATCTAAGGCAACATCCTCTGGTGCATAGCGAGCTAGCTGAGTGAATCTATTGAGATATTCACTCACTGACAAGTTCCCTTGCTGCAACTCACGGAACTCATCCTTCTTCATCTCGACCACTCCATCCAAGATGTGGGCGATATGGAAGGCTTTGGCGAATTCTGCCCATGTGATGCTGTTCTGGTCCTCATGGGCGGCGCAGTAGTTCTCCCACCACTCTGCAGCTGCTCCCTCAAGCTGATGTGTTGCGTATAGCACTTTCTCCATGTCTGAACACTGGACCAAATTTAGCTTCTTTTCAATCGACCGAACCCAATCATCGGCCTCCATAGGCTCTAAAGAACTAGAGTAGGTAGGCGGTCTCGTCCTCATGAACTCTGCATACCTGTACTGCATAGTTGACATGATTGCAATATAATACTTTTAAGGGCAATATTTGCAGCTCATATCACACACAACGGCAAGAAAAAGCAAAACGATCTACACGATGCTAAAACTATAACAGGGTTTTAATCTGACGGCTCCTAATCTTCACGATAGTCTTCAATCTTATTTTGGAACAAATTGGCTGCTTGCTTGATCTAATCTTCACCGTAAAGCTTGAAGAATTCCGAGCCAACCTTCTCTTTGATTTTGGGATACTCGAGACATCTATAGATATTGTTGAGATGAGAACTCAAATTAAACTTTGAAAATAATTTTGCAAAGAAGACGAAAATTAAGAATCCTAAGAATAAGGTAAGAATAGATAATCACTAGGTAATCATTTTGTTGATTTGATTTTAGAAAATAGATTTTGAAATTGGGCTAACACGACAACTCTAATTAAGGCTTCGTCCTACAGTCGATATAGCTCTGATACCATCTCTGTCGAGACCCGAATATGCAAATTCGGACTCTCTGTGTATACTGCACTAGTCCCAGGAACACGCTAGTGCACACAGTCAAACATAGATATCATCACAACCATATACACAATAAAATAAAAGAAAATCTCAAATATCGATAAATCTCAAAAGGTACGACCATATGGTCAAGCTTACAATAGACTAGCCCGAAGGGCTTTAACAAAACTTGCAGCGGAAATCCAAAGTAAAGCGTAGTGGCCAATCGACAAGCCCACAGGCTATCGAGTGGAGAATGAAGCCTAATCCACGAAGTCGTCGAAGTACTCTCCTTCTGGAACCCCCTGCTGGTGATACTCCTCTTCCTCAACTGAGAAACATTAGGCATAAAGCCGTAAATACATTGGTACTCAGCAAGTCGTTTGTAACAAATGAATACAATATAGTATGCAAGGCTTGCCAATGGAAGGCTGAAAGGTTAATTTGCATAAAACGACATTTAAAGGTAAATACAGTAATTAGATTAAAAGCGAATTTTAAGTAAAATAATAGTACATAAATAATCAAAGGAATTGACATAACCACTTACAGACCTCCCATCCACAAGCTAAACCAACCGCTTATGGACCTCCCATCCATAAGTTAAACCAACCGCTTATGACCTTCCATCCATAAGCTAAACCAACAGTGAATTAACCATCCACTATCCAACCACAATATACAAGTTTTCAGAAATAACTACCCCTCGTGTGAAATTATCGAGCATTGTCCATGACCGAGGACGCGGCTATTCGAATAGTTTTACACTCTACAGAGGTTGCACAACTGTACCCACACGATGTGATTAGCCCTGGCCGAAGGTAACCACAACAAGACCTTTACAAAGTTTAGTTACAACTCAATCCGCCCGCTAGGATTTCGCATCACACCCCCCTTGCGCCACATGAAAATCAGCAACCATGTTCATCTCAATGGCAAGATTAAAGTTGAAACATCCCAAATTAGTCAGCCAGGTCCGTCCCATACCAGACATGTGGTTTGCACGGTAAAGCTCAGATCAATGGCGCACAAAGTTAAGTCCTTAAGTCTACCCGGGCGAGACTACCTCATCCCTCGAAGTGCACCAACACTTCCCCCTTTACTGCAAGATCACTCGCCCGAATGAAAACCAACTTGTATAACCATCGCCGATGACACACCAACGTCATGGCATAAATTTTAATACTGTGGCACCAATCATGATCTGCTGTGGCTCCAACCACGGTTCAATATCTCATTAAGTAAAATTAATTATTCACGTGTGATGATAAACCCAATCGTAACTATAAGCAAAGCTATGCATTCTATCGTACCAACCCATATGACAAATAACCTAGCATCACTAGTATGTTTCCCAACTTATGGTGACAATGGTATCATAGCATTCCAAATTATCAAGGAGGGATAAATTCAATTGGGACGATAACTACCAATACAAGGGTTTGCATAAAAATAGCGATGCAATGTAATTTAAAATAAAATAATTAAATAATAGATTGTAAACTGGGTTCAACATGATCAAAGGACACGACTTGCCTTGGTTATGCTCAGCGAGGTATTCCTGATCTTCGGGTGTAGATCCTACTCCTCCGGAATCCGAATCTAACGAGAGAGAAAACGATCGAAACAAGAAAAACACATAACATGACAATCAAATGAACTCCAAAAATCATGAAACTAGAACCAAAAGCTAGAGCTTGATTTTAGATGAATTTAGAAAAAAGAACGGGGTCCATCGGAGCTAGGACGGAGGAGAACGGGCTCTCGAAAAATAAACCCTAAAGAAAAATCGGAAAAATCGAAAAAGTCAGTGTGCTGTGAACCCGGCGCACGGAATATCCGGTCCACGGTGAACCCGGTCCACCGAATAGTGCAAGCGGATAGGGCTGATGTGGCGCGCACTGGTGCCGCCATGTGGCACAGGGTGACGTGGCCTGCTGACGTGGCTGCCACGTGGCTCGAGCGACGAGTTTTTGCTGACGTGGCTCGAGCGACGAGTTTTTGCTGACGTGGCAGATGACGTGGCGCGACACGTTTCTGCCATGTGGCAGGGGTGCTTACGGGGCTTGCCACGTCGGCTAGGGCTGACGTGGCGGCTCAGGGCGGCGGTGGCGCGACCAGATCGGACGGCTCAGGTGTGGTGACACGGCGGGAGCTGGGCCATCGGCTCAGATCTGAGTGTGCGGCTGGGATAGGGCGGCCGTGGTGCGGTGGATGGCGCAGATCACCGACGCGTGTCCAGCTCGGCGTGCGAGGCGATGCAGACGCGGTGCGGGCGCGGGGACAGGTGCGGTCCGGTGCGCGGACCGAGGCGGGGAGGCGCCCGACGCGGGTGCGGCCGTGCACGCGGACCGAGGGGCGACGCTCCGTGGGCGTAGGTGCGGGAGAGCTCCGGCGAGCGCGGCGTGCGGTGGAGGGGAGGAGTGCTGGTGAGCGCAGGGTAGTCGGAGGACGGCGGCGGCTTACCGGTGGGAAGATGACGACACCAGCGACGAGCACGGGTGTGGCGAGAAGCGGCGGCGGGGACTCCGGGACGACTACGGCGGCGAGACGAGGACGAGGCACCGGCAAGGGTTCTCCGGCGAGGGCGGATGGCGCGGCTACGGCGAGCGCGGGCGCGGCTGCGGGGCCTCACAGGGCGGCGGCAGTGCAGCTCTAGGACGGCGGCGCGAAGCGAGGAAGGCGGCAACGCCGGCGGAGGCGGCGAGGCACACGAACCAAGGAAGAACGGCGCATTTATGCATGCAAACCGAGGCCTCCCGAATGAACACGGCGCGGCACGGGGAAGAGTCCCGATCGGAGACGAAGACGCGAGGGTGCGGCACTCGTCCGATCGGACGGTGGAGAGGGATTCAGGGTGCGGGGCGAGCGGACGCGCGAGGGCGGAATGGATGTGTGCCGTGTGGCGTAGATCCGACGGCCGGGGCGAAGTGGCGCTAGGGTTAGGGTTAGGCAGACGCATGCGGGCGAGGCGGCAGCAGGTGCGGCACGAACGGCCGAGATGCATCGCAGTGCATCGGACGGCACAGGTGCAGCGGCGGTGCGGAACGAGCGGGCGAGCGGACATGCGAGATCGAGCGGGGCGGCGGCGACGCGTGGAAGGGTGGACCGAGGGACGGGCCAGGCTAACACGCGTCAAGCAGGGGAAGGGGTTCTGGTTTTTCCTTTTTCTTTTCTTTTTCCCTAAATTCAAATAATGAACTACAAGCTCTAGAAAATAGCAAATAAATCCAGAAAAATCATCAAAAATACCAGAAAATTCCTTGAGAGACAAGGAACTCAAATAAAATAATTATAGCTTATGCTGTAGTTTATTTTAATCACATTAAATCCTTTTAAATTCTAAAAAATTCAAATTAAGCTTTATTAATTCTAGAAAATTCCAAAAATTAATTTTTAAATTTAAGGTTTTAAAAAGCTCTGAAAATCAGGATTCTACAACCCGGCGTGTTGTGAAGGTTGGAGCTCACCTACTTGGAGCGGGAAAGAGCTACCACTAGTGGATTTGAGGTGGAAGGCTTAATTCGTGGAGCAGGTCCAATTCGTTTGGGCTTACCTCAACGTGGATTAGGGGAGACCGGCAAGTCTCCGAACACCACGGTAAAAAGTAATCGTGTAAATTGTGGTTTTTTTACTTGTGCTCAATTTATCTTCAAGCAATTTACATTCATAGAATTATATTGATTGCTTGTCATCCTAGGATTGCAAACCTTTGACATAGGCATAGATTATTGGTGCACTTAGGCGAATCTAGTTATTTTAGGCAATATTTGTGCTAAACTAATTTAAGTTAAGCTTCTGTATTATATACTTGGTTTAGACAAATAGATATTATTTTTAATTAAAAGATAATTTTTAAGACCGCCTATTCACCCCCCCTCTAGTCGGCCTCCTCGATCCTACAACCGTCCAAGTGTCGTGGTTTTGATCCAAGATTGTTTCCGATATTTTGGTCAACTTACCAAAATACTATTTTTTTACTAGATCTTCATATTCTCTTATAAGCAATCACTATGTTTGCTATGTGTAGATGCGCCACTGTCTTACCACATGTCGGCAAGTCTCTCCTATTCTAGTTCCACTAGACCATATCACACTTGGACCGACGAAGACATATAGTGCAACCTATTACTCGAACTTCCCCCTCAATATTTCTTGCCTTCGTTGTGCTATGCTTGAACTCAGTCATCTCACATAGCATCATTGATGTTCTGGCCATTAGCTTCTCCATAAGTGTAACCCCGATTCCTACTGTTGATCAAGGTTGCCACCAAACAACCCTGCACATCCAAAACCAAGAAATCATTTTCGGACACAAGTTTTTCACAACTTAACCAACATTAGTCAAAATATATTTTATGCAACACATATGCACTAATTTAGGCCAACCCAAATCAATCCATGATTTAATTTCACAAAATCATCCATTTTGACCAAGCAACACAAGCTGGCCAGTCAGACCGCCGCCTCTGCAAGCTGTCCAAAAAAATTAGCAAATTCCAAATTTCCAATATTCTAAAGCAAAAAATGATTCATCATAATAAAAATATGGATATTCTCACATGTTCTTTCAATCTCCCTATTGATGAACCTATTGGAAATTTCTCAAAAAAATTAAAATAGGATGTGGTTTTAGAATTTAGAGAAGGAATTTTTCAAATATAAGCTCAAAATGGTCACACAAACATTGCAAAGACTGAAAATGATAATCTGAGCTAGAAATAGAGTGAAGCTACTAAAAATGACAAGTTTTCCATAAAACCTTCAACTCCACTAATGAAATTTGAAAATCTCACTCTAGATATATATATATATATATATATATATATATATATATATATGATAGAATAATTATTCTATTTGACCTTGATCAATGTGAGAATAGGTCAAAAAAATCAAGAGAATCACAGTAAAACATTAAAACTCTAACTTAGCAAGAATGCACAAAAACTTCAAAAAAACTCTAAATCATGCTTTAGACCAATCTTTCTCCCATTTGACAACAGAATCATCAAGATACATGGAAGAAAAGAGAGCATAAATAAAATGAAGTGACTGCATTTTATTCAACTTTACCTTAAGGAGATATAAAAATTATCCAAATTAACTTTACAAGTATTACACAAAGCTATATTATATGAAGAAACTATCTAGATCATGGCAAACAATATATAGAAAAGCTAAAGTGAAATAAGCAATAATCTAAAATTAAAGGGATTTTTAGCATGTTAAGTTGCCTAGAATTATAGTTTAGCTAAAGATATCTAAAAATAAGCCAAGCTATATCAATAAATTAAATGGAACTAAGAACCTACAATTAAATCTATTTAGAGTACTACAAGTTCATAATTGAATTATTTTGTTCACACACTTGGAATTAAGTATAATTAGCACATTTAGCACTTGCTGAAATTCATTTTTAGTTTTATCTTAGCAAAGCAAATCCTGGACTAGTGGCCATCCACAATTGTCTCCTAAGTTTCAACCAATTTTACATAATTTTTGTTTTCTTAACCATATGCTCTAGTTTCACTATGATTATCCCAAGCAAGAAGCTTAAGAGAGTGGTCTTGGCTATCCAAAAGTTTCCCTGAGTTCATGCCTAGTACAATATCAAGCCGCCTCTTGAGAAAAAATTGATGAGATCAGTTTCTCATTACAAAAAGAGATTATTTTTTATTTTCTTTACTTAGTTTAAGAACAAAGTGCTACTCTTTACTCATGCTTTAACAGAGAGCTACTCTTCACTCATGCTTTAATAAAGAACTGGCGTAGCTCAATCTAAAGTTCAATTTAGATTCTAGACTCAACTTAGCCTATTTGATATAGCATGAATCATAAGAGGATCACTAGAGCAAAACTAGTCGTGAGATCCAACAAGACATGTTCAGTTTAATTTTTTCACATTTAGAAAAGCACTCTTGATATCCATTTAAAAAATTTTAAAGCCCTTAGATGCCTCAAATGTTAGCAAAATACAAATGGTTTCTAATCTGACTACAGGAGCAAACGTCTCTTCATAGTCTATGCCACTACTTGGGAAAAATCTTGAGCTATAAACCTTGCCTTTTTGCAAACTACCAACCCATCCTCACTTTGCTTATTTTTAAAAACATATCCAATGAGAATCTAAAGAGATAAACTTGGAGTGAGTAACTCACTCTGAAGATCTCAAATCATCTGCTCCTAAGGTTGTCATCACTAAACATAAAAAGGAGGGCTTGGTGTAGGCATGGCCTCTACCTCATAGGCTGTGGAGGTTGGAGCAGAGCCACTCGAAGCTCCAATGAAGATACAAAAAGGCCACTCTATCGAAACTGGAGTAATAAAAGTAGACTCTCCAACCAACTTAGGAGTGACTAGAGGAAGCATTGAGTCCTCATCCTCTAGATTAGGGTCATCATCGATAAAGATGCTCCCCTGATCACCCTGTGCCTATGTACCTACATTATTGGGTATAGTATTAGGACTATCATAATCAAAAGTGACTTCATAAGTCTCAATGATTTTGTTAGTATCCAAATTAAATACATGAAAGCCACGAGAATGGCTAGGATATCCAAGGAAAATGCTATCATGGCATCTGGATTCAAATTTATCCAACTTGTCGTGTTTAAGAATAAAATACTTATAACCAAATATCTTGAAATGAGAGACACAAAGCCTATGACCAGATCTAAGCTTAAAAGAAGCCTTGCTTATGGACGATCTCAAGAAAACCTATTGGACACCTAGCAAGCAGTAAAAATCATCTCAATCCAAAACCTCGTAGGGGTGCTATGCTCATCTAGCAAGATCCTAGCCATCTCTATAAGGGTTTTGTTCTTTCTCTCTACAACTCCATTTGCTAGGGGACCTTAGGTGAAGAAAACTAATGCTCTAATCCTCTCTCAGTGCAGAAAGTGGTAAAAGATGAGTACTGGGGTTAGTAATGAAAGACTTAAAAATCCAGTACCAAGCCACACAATGTCTAGGAAAAGCAGAAGAAGCAGGAATAAAATGGTTAACAAGATAACCATAAGGATGCACATGAGAAACACCTAAATCTCTCTGAATTGGCCTATCAAAAAGCTAATACTCGCCCTGTTGTAGTGGTCTACACTTACGATATCCTAACCCAAAGTATTGCCTAGAACAACAAAAGGAGTCAAAGAAGTCATCTACAAATATAGACATATTCCTAGAAGAAAAGACAGGAGGTCTAGCTCTAGAGACACTCATAGGTGAAGGAATTCCTCTAATAGATCTCAAGGCATGCATCCACGCTTTTATTTTAACCTTGACTTTATGAAAGCAAAACTCAATAATGTGGCAATCCTTCTTGTAGAAGGTACAATAGTACTGGACCTTTTTGAGAGGTCTAACCTGCAGAAGTAAAAGCACCTAACTTACTAGAAAGGGTTTGGGCAAAACTTGCTAACCAAAAGACAGTCTTGGATGGCTCAAGGTGTTTTACCTCAAATTGGCTACTCTCAACTACTCTCACAATGTTAGGTAGATGGCTCTTAGAATACTCTAGGGAATTAAATCCTAAGACTCTCTTTTTCATAGTCACCCTATATTGGTCAAGGATCATATTGAGTTTCTTCTTCCCACTAGAAAATCTCTTAAGAGACTTTTTGAGATAGTCATTCTCCTGGGATAGGTTCTTAAATGTGACACACTCATTGATTTTAATTGTTCTACTATATCTCTCTTTATGGATAGCTAACTCTAATTTCAAAGCCTTACAAGATACACAAGCAAAATTTCTAACCCTACCTAACATCTCCTTATACTTGACTCTAAAAGCCTTGTGCATTATTGGATCCAGATTTGACAATCCAATTCTCTATTATTTCACTGCATTATTACCTAGATCAGTAGATAGTACTCACAAATACATTACTAAACATCAAATACATATCATACGGAAGCATAAATATTTTAGTGGACTTACTCATGGGTCGATCAAGCTGAAATCAATAAAAAGCAGCAGCGAAAATAGAAACTTCACACAGGTAGGACCCTCAGAACATGCCCACAAGCAGCTAACTAGGGTTCGTGACCTACTCCATGGTCTCTTCATCTTCTTCACCATCATGCCCAGGTGCATCATCGAAGTGTAGGAATCTAACTCTCCTAATTTTGGATTAATTGAGTAAACAAGGGTGAGCACAAACCACATTGCTTCATGAGCCAACACAGAATGCAAGTATATCGATGCATGGCTTAACAAAAGAAGGCTTAGGTTATTTTTATTTGTCAAATGTCTTGAAAATCTATAATAATTAGAACTTCCTAAGACTTAGCGAATTTAACTAAAATAGGTTTTCTAAATGTATGAATGATTGCAATATGTTACTTCGATATACTATTTTTTTAGCGTTATATATCCGCTCAAATTTATCACTGGGAACGACGCCTAGGGCAACACAAATTAGGACTTTATCAGATCATTACTTTTCATTCCACCCACAAAGTTTTTAGGCATAGAACTATATCAAGTTAAGTTCACATGCTTGCTCATGACCGTGGGTACAACTGTTTGAATAGTTTTACTCTACAGAGGTTATACACTATACCCACAAGAGACAATTAGCTCGTTGTACCCAAATGATTCCTTAGTCATGCAGAATAAGAGATCATCACGACGCATTTACAATACCTTGCCCCCTAGTCATCTCACCCATATGTGCTGCTCCCACACAAAGTTGTGTGGGAAGTTCCACCACAACGACTAGCGTAGCTAGCAAACATCACTCTTTCTTTGGTGTCCCATTCAAGCCAATATTCATTATCCTCTTGCACGTTCCCTCCTTTCCCCAGCCTACGAGATAACTTCAGAGGTCTGGTAAATTATTCAGCCTAGCTTACACTTTGCTAGTTTGTGGTTGTACTGGTTTTACAATGGGAGGTCATGACCGGATTTGGTTCTTAGGGTTATCTGGGCAGTTCTACCACAAACCACATATTCTCGTGCATCCACTGCACCAGCCCCTCTTACAATCTGCCCAAATAAATAAGCATATTGGGGTTTTTGAGAGTATAAAATAACCATTTTACAACATATCAGTCACTTTCAATTAGTGACTGCCTAAAACATTTTCTCATGTTTGAAATGTTGACAGGGCACATTAATGCCCCCGAGTATCTAAGCAAGACTAAGCATGGTGCGTAGATATAGACTCATTACTTGTAAGTTAACCATTATCCTATGGTGACAAGGATCAAGTGTTCAACCGTTTTCAAGATTGGGGTATAACAGTATCACAATGTATAATGGACATGTATCTAAAACCTTAAGGCAAACATAATTTGCATAATAAAGTAAAGCATGTAATTTTATAATTTAAATGTAAATAATTTGCATAAAAGGTAGGTTCAACATGATTAAAGTATTAACTCGCCTGTTTTATTTTACCATAGTCTTGATCTTATTCAAAGCCTTCTTAGTTGATGGTCTTGAGCTTTTGGTATTCATTTCTTTCTGGATCTCGATATTGTTTAGTTCATCGCTCCTTCGAGACTTCAGTTTCTAATTACATGATATACAATAAAAATCCAAATAAATGAAATTAACTTGAAAGTCCAAATAAATCTAAATAAACTCAATTAAGTTTTATTATGCACTTGGGTGACCTGGGGTGAAGTTAATTGGCTGCAAGATATTGACAAAGTCAAATGGAGTTTGAGCGAAGTGGGAGATGACAGAGGGGAAATCTATCGAGACAGAATGTCAAGGAAGATTCATGGTATAGGGATATTAACCATAATATTCCTCTTTAGATTTGAAGATGGGTAAGCATAACCGATAGTAGAATATCATGACCCGATATTTAATTTAATAACTTTTTATATTTTTATATTTATTTAGAAAGTTTCAGAAGTTAGGGTACACCTACAACAGAAATACGGAGTTACACAAGATCAATAAATGGTTAGTCAACCGTATTATTCTTTTATTTTCTATTTCCAGGGAATTCATCACGTATTATTATTTTGGAGGTTTAGTTGCCAAATAACTGAAGGGTTTGAACACATGATCAATTTAATAAATTACTAAAGCAGGTGGTTATTTAATTATCCAATTGCTAATTAATAATTAATTTTAATTAGATTACTATTTACTAACGATCTACGATTGTCACACCTTTCTAGGGTTTATATGTATTTCGGACAAAATGCAACTCTTAACTATGTCCGGGCATTACTAGACTTCAGATTACCACCACCTGGGGTCTAATTGATTGGTCCTACCATCACATTGTCTCTTCAAATTACAGATTAGCAAGATTATTCTAATGGCCGATGACTCGGGGGTTTCATGATAACCAATTATATTTTAATAGTCACACAACATTATATTTTAATGTGATCTTTACTTTGAAATGCTCTCAGTATTAAATGTCATTGGTATTTTATGTGTCTTTACTTAGCAACTGGCATAGTTTAATTTTAACAAAAATCTATTTATGCAGACCTAGCTTGTTATATATAATTATATTTTAATATCATTATTAATTAAATCTACTAGTAAGAGTTTATTATCGATGGCATGTTAATACCAGGGATTATATTTAATAGGGCCCTTGACTAACACATGAATTTCTAAACATGTATTGTTGGCTTCGAATGTAACCTTCTATTCTGCCAACCTTATCTTTCAGGAAAGATCATTAGTTAATGTGGACACTTCAATTTAAATTCTAGTAGCATGTTCATTAATCTGTTTACTTTAATTAACCATTATTTTCTCTAGGAACCTTTGATTTTTATTTACATCTTCAAAAACTACATTTTAACATTCCTTTCTTTTAAGCATGTGTTTGACTTTGGGTGTTCAAAACATATTGACCATATATCTTAATTTTAATTTAATTGTCTTTTCAATTATGGCCTTTATAATATCTGGACATTTATAAAAAGTTTTATGTAAATAAATATATATCAATAATTTCCTTTATTATTATTATTACAGATTTACGGTAAATATTATTGGCATGCTAATTGTTTTAAAATTATTTAATGATATGCAAGGTAATCTTTAATTCAAATCTAGATATTTACAGTAAGAGATTAGTGTCCTCAAATTGAAATTATTTTCCTTAATTAGTTAATCAATATTTGAGAAAGGGCCGACATGATAATCATGTTATAGAAATAATTATTATTTTTGCATGGCTTGCTCTTACCTTAATTATTTTCATACAATAACTAGCTTCCTAATCCTTGCCGATATGTAGTTAATCGAGACTAAACTTCTGATTTTTTTGCATAAATGTTTATTATAATTTCATAATTAGATTTACTCTTACCTTAATTATTATTTTTGTTTTTTTACCCTTAGTTATTTTTTAATGCAGTTTAATTTTAAAAATAAAGTTATTTATGTGGGACCTAGTTTGATATATATATATATAGCAATATTCTGTTTATATTTTTATTTGACTCCTAACCAATTATCTTGACTTCCTTGATTTATTTCTTAATTTTTCCTAATTAAAATGGGCTAAATGAAAACCAAAATAAAAATTGGAGGAAAGGGGACTCAAACCCAAGACCTTCTGTTAGGAGCCTAGCTTGCCTCTACTGACCAAGTGGGCAATTGCCCTTTTGTTATTTGGAGGGGGAATATAAATAATGGTAAAGACTTAGGCGCAGGATTAAATGATTATGCTAACAATTCTCCCCCTAATCCTGGTGCCGTGTGACGACCTCGATGATGCCCGCCTTCTTGCGAAGTTCATGAAACCTGATGCGCCCGAGTGGTTTCGTCAGAAGGTCTGCAACTTATTCATCTGAAGAAGTGAACTCCACCTCAATCTTCCCTCCCTCTATGCATTCTCTGATAAAATGATAGTGTGTATCGATATGTTTGCTTCGGTCGTGAAAAATCGGATTCTTGCATAGAGAGATCGCAGACTTGTTGTCCACCTTGAGTAGAGACTTCTTCACTTCTCCACCATGGACTTCAGCTAGCAGCCACGCCAGCCAAATACCGAGGCATGTCGCAGTAGTGGCGGCAATATATTTAGCTTCACATGAGGAGAAAGCTACCACCTTCTGTTTTTGTGATTGCCATGCGATGGGGCTTGAACCAAGGAAGAACAGGACTCCGGAGGTGCTTTTCCGATCATCTATATCCCCAGCCATGTCGCTGTCACAGAAACCCAACAGCAGTGCTTTGATCTCCCCTTAATTGACAAAGCGACAGCCATAATTCAATGTACCAGCAATGTAATGCAAAATGTGCTTGACGGCGGCGAGGTGATCGTCACGCGGTGTCTCCATGAAGCGGCTAACATACCCGACGGCGAATGCAATGTCCGGGCGTGTGTGCACTAAGTACCGCAGGCTGCCCACGAGGCTGCGATACAGAGTGACATCTACCGCCGGCCTATCACTGTTCTTGCTCAGCTTCAATCGCGCCTCCATGGGAACACAAGTTGAATTGCATTCCACCATGCCACCAATCTTCAAAATCTTCTGCGCGTATGCCGATTGGTTGATTGAGATGCCATCTGCGCTTTGATGTACCTCAATGCCGAGGTAGTAGCTGAGTAACCCCAGGTCACTCATGCGAAATAGGGAGTGCATCTCCCCCTTGAACTTCTGGAGCTCCTCTGTGCATGCTCCAGTGATGATGAGGTCATCGACGTAGACGCTGACAACAAGACGCGCATCGTCCTTTTTGCATGTGTATATTGCATTCTCCGTGGCACTCCACTTGAAGCCGAGCTCATGTAGGCTTGCGTTTAACTTCGCGTTCCAAGCTCAAGGGGCTTGACGGAGGCCGTAGAGCACCTTGTTTAGGCGCATCACCTTGTGTGGATGGTCGTTGTCGACGAAACCCGGCGGCTGCGACACGAACACTTCTTCCTCTAGATCTCCATTTAGGAAAGTTGATTTTACGTCCATATGATGGATGGCCCACCCAGCGTGAGCAACGACAGCGAGAAGTAGGCGTACCGACTCCATTCGGGCCACGGGGGCAAAAACTTCATCAAAGTCAATGCCATGGCGCCGTACATAGCCTTTTGCAACCAGCCGTGCTTTGTGCTTGACAACGGTGCCGATCTCATCTTTCTTTAGCTTGAAGACCCACTTTACACCAAGGGGTCGTTTGCCAGCGGGGAGGTCGACGAGGCTCCATGTATTGTTCTCCTCGATCGAGCTTAGTTCCTCCTGCATAGCCTAGTGCCAGCATTCATCTTTTTCTGCTTCAGCTAGGGTGCTTTGCTCCTCTGCGACGATTAAATGAAGCTCATCAGAGTCGAGCTCCACCGGCTTCGAGGTGGCGAAGATGTTGGCCATGCTTCTGTAGCACCGCGGGACCCCATAATCGTTGTCGACGTCGGGTTCAGCAGTTGGGGGTGATACGAACTCGATGGCTGGTTCCAGATTGCGTGGCGAGGTAGGGTTGTTGGGAGCTACCGTCTCCAAGTGTTCCGGTGTTGCTGCATGGCCTCCTGGCGCCATGTTGGATGGCACTGAGGAGGAAACCACCTCGTAGTGAACGGTGAACAAATTTCCCGAGGAGGCCACAACGGACTCTCCTGAAGCTGCCCAATCCCACTTCGCCGCTTCATCAAACACAATGTCGCGGGTGACACTAACACGCTGGGATACTGGGTCATAAGCACGATATGCCTTGGCTCCCAGTTCATAGCCGAGGAACACCATGTCCTTGCTTCGGTCATCGAGTTTCTTCAAATGCGATCTCACGTCCTTGACGTAAACAACGCACCCGAACGTCTTGAAGCAATGCACGGTAGGTGTTCGACCGTGCCACGCCTCGTATGGGGTCTTGTTGCGAATGCTCTTCGTTGGCAAACGGTTCAGGACGAAGACTGCGGTGGACACCGCTTCGCCCCAGAACTCCCCCGACATGTCCTTTGCCTTCATCATGCAACACGCCATAGCCACAACCGTTTGGTTACGGCGTTCAACCACGCCGTTCTGCTGAGGGGAGTACGACACCGTGAGATGCCGCTGGACACCCTCGTTGGCACAGTACAGACCAAACTCCACGGAGGAGAATTCCCCTCCACGGTCCGTGCGAAGAACATGCAACTTGCAGCCTGTCTCGACCTCAACACCGACTTTGAAGCGCTTGATGGTTGCTGGAGCATCACTTTTCGCCGCCAGCAGGAACAGCCACATGTAGCGGGTTAGATCATCGATCAACAACAGGAAGTACCTCTTGCCGCCATGGGTTGCCGGTGTGATGGGCCCGCATATATCACCGTGGACGAGATCGAGGCCCGCATATATCGCCACGGCGGGGAATGACGTTCGCTTCTGCTTGCTGATCAGGCAGCCGTCACAAACCTGATTTATGCGCTCAAGCTCTGGCAGGCCTCGCGCTATCCTACGCCGAGCGAGCATGCGAAGCGAGTCAAAGTTGAGGTGGCCGAAACACGCATGCCATGTCCAGGCCTCCTCTTTGCCCCTCACCACAAGGCAAACGGGCTGTGCAATGTCAACGTTGAGCACATAGAGACGTTCGACGCTCTGTCAAACCTGACACAGCAGCCGGCGTTGGGGGTCGCACAGTGAGAGGACGCCGTTCTCGATCTCCGTCTTGCAATGAGATTCGTCCAACTGGCCGAGGCTGACGATGTTGCTGCAGAGGAGCGGGATGTAGTACACGCCAGTGAGCCACAGTGATCACCATTCTTACAGGCGAAGAGAACAGTGTCGCGCCCCTTGATGCGGACTCGCGAGGCGTCGCCGAACTTGACGGAGTCGCGCACACTGTGTCAATTTCGGAGAATGTGTTCCATGCACCCGTCATATGATTCGATGCACCAGTGTCCAGGATCCATTCTGGATCGACAGGTTCTCCTTCGTCGCGGAGAGTGACAAGGACGCGCTCCTCGTTTAAAATGAGTTCGACACCTTTGGGCTCGAAGTCGACGGCGAGGGAGAGATCGCAGACTTAGGCCATTAACATTGTGGACTCGTCTTCGCCCTCAGCTTGCTGTGGTTCGGCTTGGAGAAGATTCACCTGGGCCAGCTTCTCACGATCCCGCTACGCCTTTCAGCACTCCTTGGCCTAGTGGCCCAGTTTGCCACAATAGCAACATTTGTCCTTAGAGATGTCGCGGCCCGCGGCCTGGGATGGCCTAGACTTTGGTTCCCTGCCTCCCCCGTCACACCCGCGGCTACGCCGGCCGCGCTGGCATGAGCGCGACGTGTTCCCGCTATTGGCAGCGGCGCAAGTCTTCTTGGTGTTGTACAACGACCATTCCTTCTCCGTGAGTAGAACCTGGTCTCCTTCCTCATCGTCCGACTCTCCCTGGTCCTCGACAGTGTGGAGCCGACTGGTGAGGTTCTTGATGGACAGAGTGCTAAGATCAACCAAGGTTTCAATTGACATGGCGATTTGGCGAAACCTGCAGGGAACAACATGCAGTAGCTTGCGGACCACCTTCTCCTCCGACAACTCCTCCCGAAGAAGGCGAAGGTCGCTGACGACACCCTGGAGCCGTAGACTGAAGTCCTCCATGTGCTCGCCATTTTTGAATCACATGGACTCAAATGTCTGGCGTAGCTTTTGTGCCTTGGATCCACGCACTCGATCCGCCCCAACCCGCATCGCCTTGAGGGTGTCCCAGGCTTCTTTGGTGTTGTCCTTCTCGGCGAGCGGCCGGAGCATTTCCGGTGGCACCACGCGTAGGATCGCTAAAAGGGCCTGGCGATCTTCCTGGTACGGCACATCACTGGTGTCGACAGCGTCCCACAGGCCTTGAGCCTACAGGTTGACTTGCATCAACACCGCCCAGTCGGAGTAATTTGAGCATGTGAGCGTGGGGTAGGAGATGGAGCCACCACCCTCCTTGACGACCCGCTAGACCACGAGTTCACGCTGGCCGCCATCGCGACGACGCGGGCGGCGCGTCGGTGGGGACGGCGAGCGTCCACGGCCGTGTCGCTGCGAAGTACGGGAGTGGTATCCGGGAAGGGCAGGGGCTGACATTGCGCTCTGATACCAATTATCAGCCACCCTTGGAAATCTCTCAATTCTCTAGTTCTCACTTCAAATGGAATGCACATAGTTGAAACTTTACATGCACGAGTGTTTTGGCGCTGCACTTGTTCTACAGCTTTTCCTTGCTATTTAATAGTGAAGTTACATGCAGACTTAAAGGAAAAAGTTAGTGAAGGCCATTAAGACTCCTTCATGCACACGAAACTGAAAACGCCTCCTATGGAAAACGCCATAATGGTAGAACGTGGCCAGAGCTACGAAACTGAAAAATAAATGACAAGCTAGAGATAATGGTAAAGACTTAGGCGCAAGATTAAATGATTATGCTAACAGAGGTGGGAAAAATGGGTGTTCCGGTGAATTTTCAGCGTGAGATTCCAATTGCATGTAGAAGGGAGATGAGGGCACTCGGGAATATGAAGTGGCACGCTTGCTTTCACGAAAAGATGGCTGGAGTGGCCGGAATCACCGAGTAGGAGTGATGGCTAGCACGGGCATGGCTTTGGAGCGAAGAGGACGAAAGAAGTGGGAGGGTGCAGGGGAGCAGGCCGACCTCAGGTATATGTGGTTGAGGAGGGATGTTGTAGGGAACTAGGGATACTATGGGTCTGTTTTTTTTGGCTGTAACTTATGTCTTTTGGTTGAAATTTTTGAATTTTAGCTGTTTGCAACAGAGATTATGAGAGAGAGATACTCGCTTGCGATTTTGAATGGTATAGATATTGGGCTTTTAACGCGTACTATAATTAATTTTTAGACTCTATCTTAAAAAAATATTCCGTTTGAAAGTTAGGTACTGTAATAAAAATTAAAAATTATTTTAAAAAGTTAAAAAAATAGATAAAATAGACCCAATGGCTGGAGATCATGATATAGGGCTCGGCATGGAGCTTTTACGTTGCCGTGACGCGATCTCTGGCCATGCGACGGGACGGCCACAGCAGGGCGTGGCAGGAGATGGCGAGGGCAGTTGTATTGACAGCACGATGACATGTTGCCAGTCAGGGTCAAGGATTGCAGCTCGGTTTGGCGTGACGCGGTGGACGAATGAACGCCGGGCACGTGTTGGCAGGACAGGCGCGACGCGCAAGTAGGCGGGGCAGCACACAGAGGGCGCGTAGGCACGAGCTGGGGCAAAGTGTGATGCATGCTCAGGCAGGTGAGTGCAGGGGACGTGCGAGCGCGGATGTGTTGGGAAGCACAGAGACATGCCGACCGAACCAAAACAGAGAAAAGGCGAAAGAGAACAGAGGGGAAGAAAGAAGGAAGAACAAGAGAGAGAGAAAAGCAGATCCACATGGAAGAGACAGGAAAAGGAGAAAAGAAATTGGCTAGCACAATTTAGAATTTTAAATATTATTAGCATACATAAATCCGAGTTTCAAGTTTACATTCGAATTCAACATTTTAAAGTTTGGCTCCAATATTTGGATGATTTTAGTATTCCTTTGCTTTCAACTTATTTATTTTGATCTCGGATTTTAGTTTTCGATTCAAATTTAAGTTTAAATGGTAGTTCAGATTTAAGGGTAATTTAGAATTTGTATTTCCTAAGTTTCGGTCTCACTTTGTAAATTAATTTCCTGATCACAATTTCGTGTACCCGAATTTAGGTTTTGTTTAACTGAATTAAATTTTAATGTAAGTTTTTATATTTGACTACATATTTCATTGTTAATATTTTTATTATCACATTTGTTATTTATATTTGGGGATTATTCCTTGTTATTTTATTTGCACGACATGAAAATAAAAAATCCAAATAAAAATTCCAGGAGAATTCTAAATGCTAACAGAATGCAACAAAAGCTTTTAAAAATTTAACATTTTTGAATATCCAACTTTTTGGGATATTACATGAATCTCATCTAAATCAGTCCTAATTTCAGCATAAAATGCACAAAAAATAAAATCAGTAACTTTCTCAGATGCAGTCATGGACATGGAGTTTTCAATTTTATATTTCTCCTCAAGTGTCTTCTTAAGAGCAACAATCTCAATTTTGAGCCTAGGACATTTTTCACAAGATTCAGTCCTAGAATGAAGAAGCATTTCAGTTATTTTCTTCATTTTAATTTTGCTATTCTCATAATGAGAGCAAGTATGATCAGGATTAAATTTAAGCAATTCTAGTAGCAGTATCCAATTTCAATTCAAGCAAAATACAATTTAAGCATGATGAACTAATAGCATCTAAAAGAATCACATCCAAATTAATAGCATTCAAACAATCATGATCATCACTAGACTTGAGCGATTCTAGTTCATCTAGATCATCGATAAGTTGACTAACAACAGAGGATTGAGCAATTTTTGGATTAGCCATTTAATCATGCAAGTACAAGTAAGATTCACAATTATTATTAGGATTCATATATTTGAGTCTAACAACTTCTAGGTTCAAGTTATCAATTTTGATGTCCTGATTCTTGATCATTTTAGATTGTTTCTTCAGTTTTTGTTCAGCAACAACATAGCACATTTCATCTCTTTGGAGGTGAGGCATACCTCGTCGAGATCACTATAGGGCTCATCAAAGGAGTTGACATTGGTGCTGCCCTTGGTCATGAAGCACATACCAATGAAGTCTTGAGTCTTCTTTTTACTGTGGGAGTCATCGTCATCATCCTCTGCCCTTGAGTCTACATCGCTCATGCGGATGTCCTCAAGAGCAATAATGACCCAATTGATGAACTTGCAGTAGTTGGGCTTCTTGGAGACCATATAGAGTTGAGTTGTATTCGGTTTGGAGACTATATGGTCGTCCCAAGGGGTTATATAAGCCTTTTAATCGTAGCCTTTAGGGTTTAAACTACTTTTAAGAAAAATCAATCTACTAAAGTTTGTTCGAGTTCATCATTGCTACCGAAATTCCATATGGAATTAAGAGCGTTCTTCAATCAAAATCGTTCAGCCTTTCCGCTGAGAATTGGGTGCACGGTAGATCCTCGCTTGGTAGTCGATGAAATCAATGCGAGCGTATTTTGGCGGATTAAAGAGTGTTCGTCTCTTGCACTAGCATTGAAGGTTCATTACGATTCATCAAGACTCCCACGAATATCCATTCTACGTCGAGAAAATTGGACGACCTCGTATCAAGTGATGTGCTTGACTACTTAGCTATGGATAATTTTTACTTTCAAACTGTGTGGCATGTAGCTAGTGTTGAGATACGGGTAGGCTACACTAACGCAAAATAAAAATTTTACCACGTAAACCAGGAAGCCATGAAAGTAAGAGATCATAGATCGTTACCACTAGACGCGCAGTACAGCGGAAGTAGAGTTGAAGCAGCCGATTCAACAAAGAGCACGTTGATGTAGGCGAAAGTAGTCGATCGTCCTCCTACCAACTGTCACCTCTTTACAATTATCTCGATCAGCGCTACAGTCATAGCAGCGCCTCTACTGAGGTCCACACGTCTAGAGAGGGAACACCATGCGTCGGTGTGCTAGCACTAACGCGCACAGCAGGGGTTATGAGAGGTGGCGGCTAGGGTTTTTGGGATATTACCCTCAGCCCCCATACCTCTTATTATATAGCCTCCAATCGGATCCTTATCCGATACGAGTGGAGATCGAATCCCACTCGAAAACTATCATCCGGATCTTTATTGTTCCAGCCTATTAAGTGTGTGACCCTGTAGGTTCATGTATATTTGGCCATAGGCCAAAAACTCCTTTCTGGTCCATAGGTCTGTAGCTGTCCCTAGCAAGACATAACGACCTCCAAATATACATAAATATCATATCGGACGAACCTATATAATGTTTATGTACTGACCCCTTTGCCTCACGATACTAGGTCGAACTCAAGGCGAGAAGCGTGCCATCCTATGATAGCTCGATCATTTACTCGAACCTATGATGGATTACTCAATTGTGATTGACTCTTCAATCATATTCGGCATGGCCATGCATTTTCTTAATCCAACCACATCGAGGGGCCCAGAGATATCTCTCCTGTTATATAGGAGGGGCAAATTGTATCTTGATCGCTTATATTCCTCCGCATGCTTCATAGTAAACCCAAAAGCTACCTTTATGACTACCTAGTCACGGAGTAGTGTTTGGTAACCCTTAAACAAACTATTATGCATGTAGAAAATAATGACGATCTCAGGTCTAAGGATCATACATACACTATATATGAGACCAAATGATGACACTTAAGAATATAACAATGCTCGCAGTGTCTCATGGTGGATCAATCCAACATTATGTTCTCTAACATGTGTCCACATTATTGATTTGATATGTCATATCCATGATCTGTGAAATATGATCATCAATCAATACATGTGCTGATCTGTAAATCATAATTGTCCCATATAATGATATAAGATCAGGGATAATTTAGAATAATATCAAAAACATAAATAAAGAGTTTCACAAATAAGTCACATACTTGTTGATCAATATGAAAGACATTTATTCAAGGAACAAAATAATATATTATTAAAAAACTCATAAACATAGAAGTGATACAATCATCTCCATGATTACCTCTAGGGCATATCACTAACAGCTAGTTAGCTACTATTTGTTTAACTAGTATCTATCATTTACTTACTATTTTGCTAACTAGAATTTACTAGTTGCTTTACTTGTCTCTATCATCGTATGAAATTTGTTTGTTAAGCTACTAATGTAATTCTATTATGGATATGTAGTATGGTAATTGATCCTTACATATGTGATATATATGGTTTTTGTTTTCACGCATTATCCGACTAAATATTCGTGATCGAGACTAACCGTATTCGGAGCGGCATGTATTCGCTCCGTATTCGTGACCGAGAATATCCGTATTCGTATCCAACATTATCTGTGTCCAATTTCGACTCCGACAAAAAATATAGAAAATGATATGGAATGAGCAATATCCGTATGTATCTGCTCCGTTTGCACCCCTAGTGATAACCCATGGGCCGGTGGCTCACTGCATACAACAGTTTGGTAGAGCAACTCTGGCCTCTGTGGGGAACTATTTATTGATCAACAATTAATGTTCAAAGAATGCTCGCTTCAGTGATAAAAACATATCGTTTTCGAATATGTATAATCAAAATTTTAAAACTTTGACTATCGATATTTTTTAAAATATTATATTGAATACATGAAAACCAAACATCATTTTAGAATACATATTGTTGTGGCTACAGACCAAACAGAGAGAGAGAGTGGTGGTAGAGAGTTAGGTAAACAAATGACCTCTTGGGTCCTTCTCAAGACTCGATATCATCATATATATATATATGTACATCTTTACAACTGTGGCTCGCACCGAAGCCTTCCTTAGTACATAGTTCTCAACGGGCTAGCTGGGTTTAGGTGGGGGCCACCCCTACAACAAGAGCCTCTCATGGTGAAGGGCTTCACAGGCCGAAGCCATGTTGCCGAGCCCTTTGGCCCCCTCCGTCCCTGCGGCCTGTGATGTCGTGTGTTTGTGGGTGAAGCGGAGTCGAAACCGGAGGTTCGCAGCGAAGCCGCTGTCGGAGTCTTGCGCCGGACGGCTGCAGGCGGAGTCACATCTGCGCTGCGAAGGCGAAGAGCTCGACAATTGTGGTGAGCGACCGCGTCGGTTGGGCTTCCGTTGATGCGACCGCGTCGGTTGGGCTCCCGTCGATGCGGCCGCGTCGGTTGAACTCCCGTCGATGCGGTCGCGTCGGTTGGACTCCCATCGATTGCACTTCCCGGAAACGGCTGTATATATACAACCGCAGCAGTGCAGTGAACCATTGCTGGGGGCGGCTTGTCTCAAGAATGTGCCTCTTCCTCTCACGAACATGCGGTGGGGCTGGCGTCGGTTGAGCGGCTCTGTGCATGTTTGTGGAAGGAAGAAGGTATATTCTCGAGCTGGCAAGAAGATTTGCGGCTCTTCGCGTGAGGGGGGTGGACCACCGGGCTGTGTAACGTCCTCGAAGCCCGGGGCCGTGTTCCACATCATTGAGCGTGTGTCGAGCGGCTGGGCTTGCAGTGGTCGGTGTGGACGCCCGCCTCCCGATGTGCGGCCCCGATGCCCGCTGCAACCTCGCCGAGGGCGGAGCTGGGTCGCTCCGAGGGTGCGAAGACCTCGCCGAAGACGGGGCTAGGCTGCTTCACGAAGGCGAGGCACATCTTTCCCGTGTCGCCTCGTCGGCCGCCGGTTGGCCATGCCGTGATCGGCGCGTGTTTGGACCGAGTGACTTGCCACGTCGGTGCTGTGTGCAACCTGGCATCCGTGGAAAGGCATGGGACACATTAGAATAGCAAAACAGTTGTAGTAAGATCGAAGAGGTATAGAGTGCGGGAAGCTCCGGGGTTGTCCCGAGCCATTGGAGCCAAAGGGGCGCCCTTGTGGCGCTGCTTGTGGGGGCGTGACTGCGCTGTGGCGATGAAAATGGCGTCGAGGGCGGAGTCGGAGTCGTTCCGTTGAGACGAAGGCTTCACGAAAGGCGGGTCGGCGGGCCATTGGCGGTGTCGCATGCGGCCTGCTCGGGTGGAGACCTGGCCGGGTTCCTCCGGGTGCGCTCCCGGACCTGCGGGAGGTCTCGCGCGGGTGCGTGTCGGTGCCGGGGGCGGAGCCGAGACTGCACCGCAAAGGCAGAGATGGCCTAACTGCCGAAAGCGAACGCATGAGGCGAGATTGGCGCGCCATGCCCCGCCGAGGCATTTAGTGCGACCGCCGCTGAGGCTCGGGCACACTGCGTGTGTCCGTATGCAGCGGCGATCGTGGGGGTATGGACGGTTCGCCTCCCGGCAGTTACGCTTATCAATGGCGTGGGGGCAGAGGGGTATTAAGTACCCCTTGCATTAGGCCGGTTGCCTTTTCATCGCCTTGTCCTCTATCTCCCAACCGCGCGTCCCAATCTCTTATCTCTTGAGTTCCTTGCTTCCTTCGTCATCCCGGGGTTCCAGAAGAATGGCGGCGCATCGCAGGGCGCGCATGCGGGCGGCGGACGACGGCGCCGTCGTCCAGCGGGCATCGCCGCTCGAGGTGAGGTACACCCTCGAGGGAGAGGAGGGGGCGGTACTCCCACGTGCTGGGCTCGACGCTGGTGACGGAAGAGACGATCCGCGGCCTTCTTCGAGAGGGGAAGTTGTCGGACCGCCGGGATGTGCGGCTGCCCACGGGCGACGAGATCGAACCGTACCCCGGCACTTCAGAGGCGATCGTGTTCGTCGCCTACCTAGAGGCTGGGTTGCGCATCCCGACCGCCAGGCTTGTCGGGGACGTCCTGCGGGTCTTTGGACTTGAGCTGGCACAGGTAACGCCGAATGTGATTGCCCGGCTTGCCGTGTATAGTTGGGCTGCTCGTACGGAGGCGTGCTGGCCGACCGCGCCACTGCTCGCGTTTCTTCATGATGTCCGATGCGCGGCAGAGGATCAGGGAGACGGGGCGCTGCCCGCCTTCGATAACATCGATCTCGTGCTGCGCCCGCAGTGCCAGAAGATATTTCCCGCAAAGTCGGGTCAGACCGAGTGGGGGTCAGATTGGACACAGCAGTGGTTTTATCACCGAGTGACGAGCGGTAGCGGCCTTGAGTGCTCGGGGCGACCGGTGGCAGCTAGCGCCATGCTCGGTAGGCCCTTAGATGCTGATGACGAGTGGGTAGCACGGAGACTTGTCGGAATCACCGCCTGCTTCAACATGGGCGACCTCGCTGAGGAGTACGTCATGTATGGTGTAGCGCCGCTTGCTGCGGATTGGCGCCTGGCTCCTGGGGGGCTTCGACGTGACAACGTTCATCCCTCCGTGTCTTCGCTGCCGGGGCCCTCCGGTCCGCGTAAGTTGTTGAAGCTTGTTTTCGTGTGGTGCTCGTTGGGGCTGTTTTTTGACAATGTGCCCCGGTGTCCCTCGCAGGTATTTCGCTGGAGGACGCGGAGCGTGCGGTGAGTGCATTCCTTGGACCGTACACGGCCAGGGAGCACACACTGCGCGTGGCCGCGACCGTGGAGGCGGGCCTAGGGCGGTTGAACCGCGTGTGCGAGGCCCTGGGCATTAGGGTGCCGGCGCACGTTGTTCCAGCCCCCAGCCCACCTCGACGGAATGCCGCGGGGGAGGGGGTTGTAGCGGAGGTGGGTTCCCGTTTGGTGGAGCATGCAGAGCTGGAGGTAAGAGTGAGTGCCGCGTCACCACCAACCAGTGTTGGGACGGATTCAGTGCTCCCGGAGGATGTTGGAGCGGAGCCAGTGCCCTCGGAAGATGTTGGGGCGGTGCCAGTGCCCACGGCCGTGGGACCTCCGTCTGCGGCGGTTTCCAACGCGGAACCATCTTCCTGCTCCCCAAAGGCGAAACGACCTCGCACGCGGTCGCTGCTTCGGTCGGGTGGGGGTTTTGTTGTAGCAAGCCGGGTCGGGGCCCTATGGGACTCCGACTCCGAGACCGAGTGCGTCGGTGCCCTCGCGGCCCGACCGAAGTTCTGGTTGCCCGATGGCGAGGGCTTGATGGAGCTGAGCTCCGACACCGAAGCTCCCCCAGCTGGCGAGGCGGGCGAGGATGCGAAGGTCCTCGCGGATTCGGGCAGGGCTAAAGGTAGAATCTCATTGACTGTGACCTGGTAGACATTCACAGAGCTGACCCTCATGTGCCTTGACAGCCACGTCGTTTCTCGAGCACGGGGGGCCTGCGGATCCCGAAGGTGACTTGTTGGAAGGGGCGCCTGGCGCCAGCGAGCCTGTTGCTGCGGGTGTTGGCGGCATGGCGGGGGGCCGTCGATGATGCGGCCGCGAGCTTGGATCGCGACACTTTGCAGATCGGCGGGCCTTATTTGCTGGAAGGGGTGCTCGAGGTCTCCCAACTGAGGGTAAGTGCCTAACCCCGAGCAGCCCGTGGCCTTCTTGGAGGTGTGCTGATTGCTTCCTTGTGTAGACTTTCGCCCTCAGCCGGGCGCTACAGGCGGCCCATGCGTGGGAACAGGAGGCCTTGGAAGGCCGGCTACGCGCTGCCGAAGGGGCCCTTCGTGCATCTGAGGAGGCACACTCTGCTAAGGACGACTGCGTGCGGCTGCTGGAAGCGGAACGCGCGGTGGCTGTCTCATATGCCGCGGAGCGTGTGGCATCGACGCGGCAGGCGGCGGTGGTGGAGCGTGACGGGCTGCTCCAGCAGGTTGCTTCCCTGGAGGAAGAGAACGGCCGCCTCGCTGCAGCCCTGAGGGAGCGGGATGATGCGTTGGGTGCCGCTTCGGCAACGGCATGGGAGGCTATGCTGGCCCTGGAGGGTGCCCTTGAGAATCTTGTTGCCGCGGTGCCACCCCGCTCCTTCGGACCCGAAGAGCTTCCCCGAACTATCCGACGGATTGCGGAAGCGGCCGATCTCGCACAGCCGGCTGCGACGTCCTTTGGCAACCACTACTCCTACGTGACTGCCTGTCTGGTATGCGCTCTGCTCCGGCACCGGGGCTGCCGCCATTTTGATGAATTGGGCGACCCCCAGCTGGAGATGCCCGCTGGAGCCGGGGTAATGTCCGGCGCCGTGCGCGCCATTAGGCCCGCCGTTCGGTTTTTTCACGAGCGGATCTGGGAGTATATTGGGGAGGCCGCAGCGAAGGTGAAGCTGCGGCGGAACATGTATGACGAGGGGAATCTGAGTGAGTGGCTTGATGAAGTTGCGCGGCGCAACGATGGTGGGACCGACGGCCCAAAGCAGGTGTGACTCCGGGCTCTCGTACGCTTGATGTGTGTTGTAACCTTACGTACGCCATGCCGGGAATGAATTGCAAACCGCTTTGCTTTGTTGATCGATCTTGCCATTTTGCTGCGAGCAGCTGCTTGATGGGGACCTGCTGCTGGTTTCTGACGTTGTAACTCGGCGCCACTTACGTCGCTGGTGGCGGGCCTAAGACTCCCTGGACTTCTGGGCGAATCGATCCTGGGCGGGCGAGGCTTCGGCGCGAAGGGCCGTCCCATCGGAGCCAGACGAGTAGTGCCGGCCCGGTGGGTTTTGTAAGAATATAGCAGCGTTGTAGTGGACGAAATCGGGAAATGCATCGTTCTGCTGTTTATGGATGCGCCTGCTTTGCTTCTTCTTCGTGGTGGAGTTTGCTGGTTGGGGCAAACGCCTAGGGTAGGGGTGGAGGTAAGGCGTGGCTACTGTTACGTGCGAACGCTCCGTCCCCTACCCTCCGAAGTGGTGGCAGCGGAGCTGGCGCCTTAGTTGATGTAGACGCGCGAGCGCTCCGTCTCCTACCTTCCGAAGTGGTGGCAGCGGAGCTGGCGCCTTAGTTGGTGTAGACGCGCGAGCGCTCCGTCCCCTACTTCCCGAAGTGGTGGTAGCGGAGCTAGCGCCTTCGTTGGGGTAGACGCGCAGCGCCCGCCCCTACCTTCGAAGTGGTGGCGCGAGTGGCGCCTTAGTTGGTGTAGACGCGCGGCGCTCCGTCCCCTACCTCCCGAAGTGGTGGCAGCGGAGTGGCGCCTTCATTGGGGTAGACGCGCGAGCGCTCCATCCCCTACCTCCGAAGTGGTGGCGCGAGCCGGCGCGCCGTTGGGGTAGACGCGCGAGCGCTCCATCCCCTACCTACCGAAGTGGTGGCGCGAGCCGCGCCTTAGTTGGTGTGACGCGCGGCGCTCCGTCCCCTACCTCCGAAGTGGTGGCGGCGGCTGGGCGCCGTTGGGGTAGACGCGCGGCGCTCCGTCCTACCTCCCAGTGATGGCGCGAGCCGCGCGCCGTTGGGGTAGACGCGCGAGCGCTCCATCCCCTACCTTCCGAAGTGGTGGCAGCGGAGCTGGCGCCTTAGTTGATGTAGACGCGCGAGCACTCCGTCCCCTACCTCCCAAGGTGGTGGCAGCGGAGCTGGCGCCTTAGTTGATGTAGACGCGCGAGCGCTCCTTCCCCTACCTCCCAAGGTGGTGGCAGCGGAGCTGGCGCTTTCGTTGGGGTAGACGCGCGAGCGCTCCGTCCCCTACCTCCCGAAGCGGTGGCAGTGGAGCTGGCGCCTTCGTTGCGGTAGACGCGCGAGCACTCCGTCCCCTACCTCCCGAAGTGGTGGCAGCGGAGCTGGCGCCTTCGTTGGGGTAGACGCGCGAGCGCTCCGTCCCCTACCTTCCGAATTGGTGGCAGCGGAGCTGGCGCCTTAGTTGGTGTTGACGCGCGAGCGCTCCGTCCCTTGCGCTGGGCAGGGCAGGGTACACCTGAGGAGGGATCGGGGCCTAGCCTCGTAGGTCCTGTCCCCGACTCCCTGGTGGTCAATGGAGGACCTCACGGACGACACTGTTTCGCTATATTCTCGAGCGCCGATGGGACAGGTGGCGAGATCGTCGAGTCCACACATGGTGGGGTACAGCTGCAATGGAGGTGTCTCTTGGCCATCGTACCTCGCTCCGGGCCCCGCAGGATGGGGGGACGCGTGGAATGGGGCAGCCTTGCCGCACCACGTGCCCCTGGGGCGTCGATGGGACTCGTCGGTGTACTACCCATGATCTTGGCCCTGGGGCTCTTTAAAAGGGGCGGGTGGCTAAATGGAGCGGCACTCGCCTTCCATACGCCGCACCCTATACTCATTTTGTTCCAACTTCGCTCAATAGCATAGGGGACTCCAGAAGGCGACTGATGCCGCCTAGGCGATCGCGGGGTCGGTTGTCCAGCCTCTGCTGGGGGATGCGTCGCCACGATGTGTTTTCCCTCCACCCGCGCACCGAAGAGCCGCGGGTGGTGCGGGGTGGTGGGCAATTCACTTGTACTTCATCCGGGCCGCTCCTAACTTCAGGAGTATATTGTTATGGCGCGCCGGTGAGGATTCGTCCTGTCCTGCTGTCCCGCACAGGCACCTGTTCTCCCCCCGTCTCCTCCCCTAGCTAGTGAATGCTTGGGGTGAGGGAAGGAGGGGAGGGGGGCTGGCTTGTGGTGCTGCCGGGAGCCACGCTGCTTCGAGGGCGGGCGCCGGCCCTGGGCGCTCTCCGTCTTGAGGGTCTGGGTCTGCCGGGCGCCTTTACTGGGAGCGTTTGGTTGCTCAGCCCTGCTGTGGAGGCGCGGGCCATCGAGCTTCTGTGCCGCCTGCTTGATCGGCATGCAAAAGCGCGAAGCACGTGCCCCACGTTGAGCTCCGGTGCCTCGCTCCTGTACTCGCGGCCACCCGTCCGTGCGGCTCGCATGGCTTGCCGAGGTCACGTGGCGCCCCGGGGGTCCGTGTGCCGTTGTATGTGGACTCCAGCAAGTGCGTGGGAATATCGTCCACGTCTTATTTATACTCCGGAGAGTACGCGCGGTGAGGACACCAGCGCGTGCGCGGGACATCCGCGTCTTGTTTAGACTCAGTAGAGTGCGCAGGGAAAACATCCACGTCTTTGTTTGTACTCCGGAGAATGCGTGGGACTATCAACCACGACTTACTTAAATTCGGAGATGCGCCCTCGCGTACGCGGAACTTCCGCGTCTTGTTTAGACTCAGTAGAGTGCGCAGGGAAAGCATCCGCGTCTTTGTTTGTACTCCGGAGAATACGTGGGACTATCAACCACGACTTATTTAAATTTCGGAGGGTACGCCCTCGCGTGCGCGGAACTTCCACGTCTTGTTTAGACTTAGTAGAGTGCGCAGAGAAAGCATCCGCGTCTTATTTATACTCCGCAGAGTGCGCGCGGGGCGTCCCCCCGCTGCATCTTATTTATACTCCGTAGAGTGCGTACGGAGGCGGACCACGTCGCTACGTCTTATTTATACTCTGTAGAGTGCGTGCGGAGGCAGACCTCGTCGCTACGTCTTATTTATACTCCGTAGAGTGCGTGCGGAGGCGGACCTCATCGCTACATCTTATTTATACTCCGTAGAGTGCGTGCGGAGGCGGATCTCATCGCTACGTCTTATTTATACTCCGTAGAGTGCGTGCGGAGGCGGACCTCGTCGTTACGTTTTATTTATACTCCGTAGAGTGCGTGCGGAGGCGGACCTCTTCGCTACGTCTTATTTATACTCCGTAGAGTGCGTGCGGAGGCGAACCTCATCGCTACGTCTTATTTATACTCCGTAGAGTGCGTGCGGAGGCGGACCTCATCGCTACGTCTTATTTATACTCCGTAGAGTGCGTGCGGAGGCGGACCTCCGTGGAGTGCGTGTGCGGAGGTGAGTCTCCATGTGGTACTCGTGCAGAGGTGGGTTTCCATACATGCGTGTGCGGAGGTGAGTCTCCATGTGGTGCTCATGCGGAGGTGGGTCTCCGTGCGGTGCGTGGGAACTTCGACCACGTCTTTATACTCCGGGGAGTACGCATGGTGACAACACCAACGCGTGCGCGGAATCCCGCGTCTTGTTTATACTCAGTAGAGTGCGCAGGGAAAACATCCGTGTCTTATTTATACTCCGTGGAGTGCGTGCCTAGGCGACTCCGAGGGATCGCCATCTGGTCGAAGGCCTGTGCGAACAGGACGTTCACGGAGCTGCCCCCGTCGACCAGGATGCACCGGACATCGCACCCCGCGACTGCGACCTGGATGACTAGGGGATCCTGATGGGGGAACTCCACACCTTCAGCGTCGGCCGACGTGAAGGTGATGTCGTCTTCGCGCCCACTCGCGGCGGTTGGGCGGGTATGCCGCCATGTGGTGTAGCCTCCGCGACGTATGCTTTGCGCTGTCGCTCGAGGCAAACTCAGGAGGAACGCGGAGATGGCGTTGATGACCTGCGCGGGCGCCTCCGATATGTGGATCCGCGGGGGCTTTGCCGGGCTGCTGTGCTCGGCTTGCGTCGGCGGGGCCTCCCCGAGGCCGTGGTTCTGGTCGCAAATCCTTAGGGGGCCGACCGGTGGCTGCTGAACGTGCGCGACGACGGGTGATCACGTTTCGAGATCCCTGTCCCTGGCGGCGCTTTGGCGAAGTGCTGCGATGGTGGTGCAGGAGCGGGTATCGTGGTTGCCTTGGCCATGCACCTCGCACCACTGCGGGCGCTGTTGGTCGCCATACTCCGCTCAGGCGCAACCGTCGCGGCCCCGTCCTCGGCCTCGCCCCCGACCTCGTCGGGCCCTAGCCCCGCGGTTGGCAGGGGCGTTGTCCTCGGAGCCGGCCTCGATGTCAAAGACGTCCGGGTTCGTTAGCGGGACGTCGGCGGCGCGGTGGGCCTTGTCAGCCAGCGTGTCGTTATGCCGGGAGGTGTCCTTCGACATCTCCTGCCGGCGCTTGCTCCGCGAGGAGCTTGCTTGTGATGGGTCGGCGCTCTTCGCGATGCTTTCCGCTGGGTTGACGTCAGCGTTGTTGTCCTGGCGTCGCTTCGCGTCTTCTTCCGCTCGAGCATATTCCTCCATCTTGTCGAAGAGTTTTGCCACTGTCTTGATCGGCTTGCGCGCGTTGTATGCGGACAGTGGCCCTGGGCGAAAACCCTGCACCGCTGCGTTGATTATTGTTGTTTCGTTGACGTCTTTGACCTGGCAGCGGACCTTCGCGAAGCGTTTGAAATACTCGCGGAGCCTTTTCGATGGATGTTGCTTGATGGCGAAGAGTTGGTCCGCGTCGACGCGCTCAATGTAGTTCCCCTGGCAGTTGTTATAGAGGCGGTCGCGTACCTGCTCCCATGCATATATGGAGTTCGGCTCGATGGTAAAGAACCATGAAAGCGCCACTCCTTGTAACGTGAGCGGGAGCCCCTTCGCCTTGGTGGTGTCGTCCCCGCCTGCCGCCTCGATGGCGGTTTCGTACACGTGCACGAACTCTCGGGGGTCCGTGTTGCCTTTGTACGATGTAACGGAGCTGGGAAATTTGAAATCTTCCGGCCACGGCAGTTGTTGTAGGCCCGGGGATAACGGGGATTCTGGGTCCACACGTCGGAGTGAAGCGCGACTGGAAGTTGGGGCGTCGCGGCTGTCCGCCCACTCGGGTACAGGCTCCGGCGCGACCACCGGTGAGGGCGGCGGAGCCCGAGCCTCTTGCATACTCCTCACGGCCCCCCTGAGATCTGCCAATTCCCGCTGGAGCGTGCCAAGGGTCACCAACAGGGCATTCTCCGTGGCGGGCGTAGATGGGGTGGCGAGCGCGCCTGGCAGTGCGGTCGATGTCATCGCGACCGCTGCTTGTGCTCCTGGGCTGCCCCTCGTGTCCGCACCGTGAAGCTCGGTGCCGACGGTGGGGCCGCTTGGCACTTTCGCGCCGGGTGCGGAGGCGGTGGTCGCGCCTTTACGACCGTCGAGGCTACCGCTCCCTAACGTCCGGTCGGTGTCGTCAAGGTGGCTCGTCGCGCCAATGGTGGGTTGGGGTGCAACGGGTGGGCTGGGGCCGATCGTCACGTCAATGGTGGCGGGGTCGATGGCGTCGATGGTGGCGGGGTCGATGGCGTCGGAGGTGGCGGGGTCGATGACGTCGATGGTCGCGCGATGAGCGTCATCATTTTCTTCCCCGACCGCCGATGCCGAAGCCCTGGTGCTGACGCGGGGCCTCGCCGCGGCCGCTTCTTTCTTCCTCGCGGCCGATGACGAAGCTTTTTTCGGTGCCATCCTCCCCCTTGCAGTCTAGAGGCTTGCTTCCGTCGTCCCCACGAACGGCGCCAACTGTTGTGGCTACAGACCAAACAGAGAGAGAGAGTGGTGGTGGAGAGTTAGGTAAACAAATGACCTCTTGGGTCCTTCCCAAGACTCGATATCATCATATATATACGTACATCTTTACAACTGTGGCTTCGCACCGAAGCCTTCCTTAGTACATAGTTCTCAACGGGCTAGCTGGGTTTAGGTGGGAGCCACCCCTACAACACATATAGTCAAAATTTTAAAATTTTGGCTATCGATATCTTTTTAAATATTTAAATTGGATATATGAAAACCATACATATAAATTTATCTCAAAAAGTATTTTATAATATTATAATTTTATTGAGTTTTATAAATAAATTGTAATATAAATTAGTAGCCAAAATTGTATTTTAGAAATCATATTAATGCCTAAAATGATATGTATTTATGACCGAAGGGTGTATATCAATTAATAAAACTGGGAGCCACGGCTATTGAACCGCCTCCAAACTTTTATTAGGAGTTGTTGGTAAAATGCTATATATTGTTAGGAAACCTGGGTCTGAGCCTATAAGCCTAGATCATAGTGAGCACAACACCACTTAGTCTATAAATAAAGGGTTTCAATCATTGTAACTTATACCTTGGAAGGAGAAAGTAATAAAGAAAGAAAGGAGTTCCCCATTCTCGCTATTCAATCTATTTTGTACTTGCATTATTCTGTATTTGATCCATCTCTCTTGTCTAGGAGGAATCGCTCGGACTAGACTCGTCAGTAACGGTTCCTCAACACGTTATATGCACGAATCGCTCCGGTGAATCGCAAGATGATAGGCATTACAAACCTAGAGTTCAAGGAGCTGGCTCAGCATAGCAAAAACTACTTGACTTGGGCTTCTGATGTCAAGATCGTACTTGGAGCCAAGAGACACCGCGTTGGCATTGGGATTGGTACATCGCAGGATGCCAAACCCACCCCTAAGAAAAATGATTAGGCACTTCACTTCCTCAGGAACCACCTCTGCCTCATACTCAAGAATGAGTACATGGCAGAAAAGAGCGTGCTAGCCTTGTGGAGAAGATAAAGTACATCATTCTTCCTCAGACAGAGCAAGAATGGATACGACTAAGATTTGCTAATTTTAAGATGATTGGGGAGTATAACTCTGCTTTGCACAGAATTTATATCTATCTTCAACTTTGTGGCAAGTAGATCACAGATGAACAAAAGATTGAGAAGATCCTTTCCACCTTTCACCCCTAGTGCAGTACAGTCTATGCGTAACTATCGTCAAGACGGCTAGAAGGAGTATGCTGAATTGATTGATATTATACAGGTTGCAGAGGCTCAGGACGAAGTTCTTCGCAAGAACTTTGTCGCACAGTCACCTGGGAGCTCCGTTGGCCGTGAGGCCAACATTCGAAGTTATAAGGTGCGAAAGCCTATAATGAAGAAAAAGAGAAGGAAGGACAAAATCGTAGTCTAGAGAGGCAAGTCAAATGCTCCACAAGAGAATAAGGCCAGCAAACTAAAGCAGAACGACAAGTCTTGTGGTCACGAGATCAAATCTTCTACAAGTGTGATAAGTGGGGGGCACTGGTCACGGATCTGTAAAGAGCCGCAGCATATCGTCGATACCTTCTAGGCCAAAAAGAAGAAGGGTGGCAAAGGACGGTATGAAACCCATTTTGCATTTGTCGAGAGGGAGAATTCTGAGCAGCTGCCTATGCCGATGAAGGTTGAATCCACTCCCGCAGCAGCACCCCCTGATATTGCAACCGCCGCCATGATTTCCTAGGAAGAGCATCTCACCCCCGAGAAGATAGAAGCCTCAGTCCCAAATTTCTTAGCAGATTCAGTCTAATGCACAGAATGCATCTAGACTTTAAATACCATTCATTTTATGTGTGAAAGGAATAAGTTAGATTTTATATTGATGATACTTAAATAATTTATTTTCTCATGATAGTTGGATGATATTAATTAATTCATTCAGTATGCTTAGATAACAGCGGCACAACGAATATCATCTTGAAAGAGATAAAATTCTTTCAGTTGATTAGTAAGAATACAAGTAGTCTTACGACAATCGTCAGTAGCGATACTTGTATAATAGGCTCTGAAAGAGCCGCAATTATGCTCTCAATGGGCATAAATTTGGTCATTAAAGAAGTCTTGTTGTACCCAGAATTGACTAGAACTCTCCTAAATTTCAAATATATTCACGCTAACAGTTTCTACATTGAGACTGAAGAAGAGTATGGTAATGAATACCTGCTCATTACAAAGCGTGATGCAAATAGAAAAAGGGTATTAAAAAGACTTTCTTCATTTTAATCTAGATTATACTACACTAATATTAAGATACCCGTAACCTATACTGCCCTGAAAACTATATTTAGAAGCTCTAAACTTTTCTGTCTCTAACATAATAGATTAAGCCACCCAAGTTTTAGGATGATTAGAAATAAATTAACAATTCACATAGACATAATATGGATGTAAAAAAATTTCCGAATTAGTAAGATTTTGTGTGACCCGCATATGCCACCAGAAAATTAATTACTAGACTTTCTGTTCTGAAAGTGAATGATAAAGTCACTGTATTCTTGGAACGCATCCAAGGAGATATTTGTGGTCCTATAAAACCTCTGTCAGGGCTATTTAAATATTTTATGATACTCATCTATGCTTCCTTGGAAAACTATGCTTTTGCAAAATTGATTTCACAGATAATTCAAATTAAAAATAATTCTTTTGATCATCATATAAAGTCCAACAGAATGGACAACGTCAGATAATTTACTTCAAAGGCAATTGATGATTATTGCATGGCAATGAAAATTAAAGCTAAGCATTATGTCCTGCATATTCACACCCAGATTGAACTAGCAAAGATATTAATTGAGAGGAATAAATTTATTGCTCGACCACTTTTGCAGAATTGTAATTTACCAATTATATGTTGAGAGCATGCAGTCTTACATGCAGTAACTCTCATCAACTTTACACTATCGGTATATAACATCCATTCACATATGCTACTAGTGCAAAGGTCACCATTGAAAATTTGTCATCTCTGTAGATTTGTTTGTAAAGTATACTGCAATGGGCCCTCTCCGAAAACCTAGGATATATGTTGCTTATTAGACAGCATCCATAATCAGGTATTTGGACCCTATGACAGGAGATTTGCACATCATCCGTTTTGCTAATAGTATATTTGATGAGAATAGTTTTCCGACATTAGGAGGAGAAAATCGTCCTCTTGATGAAAATATCAAAAAAATTACGTGACAAGCCACGGGAATCCATGCACATGACCTGCGTTCTAGTGAAGCAAATAGAGAAGTCCAAAATATCATTGATTTGCAGGCATTAGCAAATCAACGTGCAACTACTTTAGTGATTTGAAAAGTGTGACCAAGTCGTATATGCCTACACACAATGCACTGGAGAGAGTTGAAATACCAAACAAAATTGAAGATATCCCTAATCCTATCCAGAGACCTCTGTAACATCCCAAAATTTTGTTCCTTTATTGAAAGTTTAATCTGGAGTTTATTGGATTTTCTGGAGTTATGTTAAAGTCCTGATTTGAGTAAAATTATAAACTTTAATTTATAAAAGTCAAAAATAAACTTATTGCATTACTAAAAGCCAAAACAAATGTAATTCAGCTTCCTTAAGTCAAATATGAGATTATATTAAATTTTCTAGATTTTTAGGAGGAATTAAAACCTTCCCTTTAAAATCAAATTGTACCTTTGCAAATTATACTTGTTAAAATAAGTGGGACATATTTTTATTAAGTCTAGAATAGCTCCAGATAGTTCTCTGAATTTTTCTGGATTTTTCAAAATTTATTTGGTATTTTTCCGAGTTTTCTAAAGCCTATTAGCATTTCTGGAAATCAAAAAGAAAACAAATCCCAAACCCTCCCCTTGAGCGCGGCGTGTCGACCATCGAGCCACCTCCACCCCGCCGGATCTAATCTCGGCCGCCCGTCGTCACTTACCGGTTCAATCCCGCCTTTCCCCATCCGCGGATCGACGCGTGGCAAGCATCGGGCCGTCCACCTCTCCGCCCGGTTCAATCCCCACCGCTTCCCGCGACTTACCGCTTCACTGCTCCCCTCTCCGCTCCTGCCGCCACGTGGTTTCATCCGAGCCGTCCCCTATTGTCGTACCTCATCGTGGCCACCCCTTCCCACTTAAGCACCGACCGGCCCCGATCTGATCTTCGTTGTCGGATCGAATCTCAGCCGTCCCCCTTCACTTACCCCTTCGCAACGCGCCAGCGGTCCCGATCTCTCCCCCGTGTCACCCGTCAAGCATCCGACCGTCCCCCTCGCTCCTTCCTTTTCTTTCTCCCTCGCTGACGTGCGGGCCCCACTCGTCAGCTCCGTCTCCCCCGCCCCCTTTCCTTTCTTCCTCGCGCGATCTCCGCCCGCCGCCGCCATTGCTGCCGCAAACCAAAGCTTTTAAAGCTTCGGTTTCCTTCCGAATTGATGCCCCGCGCCAACGGCCGATCGCAATTGATCCTCCACCGCGTCCGTTGCAGGCATTAATTCCCCCGATTACGCCTTCCTTCACCGTCGCGTTAATTCCCCAAATCCGGCGAGTTGCGCGCGTCGGTTACCGCCTCTCCCCGCCTATAAAAGGACCTCCCCGAGGTTCCTCCACCCACACCGCCGCTCCCCGTGCCTCCAATTCACAACATTGAGCCCCGGAGCCCCCCTGCGCCCGATTTCCCTCCGCCGGCTCCAGCTACTCCGGCGAGCGATTCCGGCCGGCTCTAGCCCCCTCGCCCCTCGCCGAAGCCTCCCCGACCTTGCCGGGCGCCAGCGAACACCGGCGACCACCTCCCGGCACGTGCACCACCGAGCTACTCCGCCGCCGTGAAGCCTTCTCCGACCGCCGCCCCTCTCCGCCGATTTCCCTCTCCGGTCATCCTCGGCCTCCGCGCAAGGTACCGATGCGATCCCCGCACCCTTCTCTTCACTTTGGTGCCCTCGGCCGGCGCCGTCGCTCACCGGAGCTCCGGCGACCATCGGGCCCCGAGCGCCGCCGCCGCCGGCTAGGCCACGTCAGCCCGTCGGGCCGAGTTGGTAGCGGCGTGGCAGCCAGGTGGCGGCCAGATCGGCGCCACGCCAGCGCCACCTGCACGCCCCCTTGCCACCTCGCACGCGTGCCGCCACGTTGGCATAAAGCCGTGACGTGGCAGCCACGCGGCGACCACGCGGCAGCCCCGTGGCGCCACGTCAGCGCCATCCGTTCCCCGCGCGCCGCCGCCACTCACCCTTCCCCGGGTCCATGGACTCGGTCCATGACACCCGGGCCCCACCTGTCAGCCCCTGCCCGATTATATTAATCCTAGGGCTGACGTCATAATCTATAATTTCCTTTAGAAAAATAATTCGTGCTGACGTCATAAATCCTTTTCGGTTTAAAAA
Organism: Melocanna baccifera; assembly: GCA_036346265.1. Classification (NCBI taxonomy): domain Eukaryota; kingdom Viridiplantae; phylum Streptophyta; class Magnoliopsida; order Poales; family Poaceae; genus Melocanna; species Melocanna baccifera. The sequence goes on from CM070695.1 coordinate 15,100,763, forward strand.
TAAATCCAGAAAATACCCTTTTTCTTTTATTTTGAATTCAAACTTTGGAAGGCTATAACTTTTGCATTTTAACTCCAAATTGACCCATTCAAATTTCTAAATTTTTCTAAAATCATGATCTATCCATTTCTGGAATAATTTTGAAATTTTGAAATTTATTTAAATTTGATTTGAATATATTTTGTAATTCCAAGGTTTAAATTTAAATTAAAACTTCCAACTTCTTTTAAAAGCCTCAATTCCTTTTTAAAAATTGTTGACCCATATCCAAAATTCAAAATTCTGCCTCCCAGTTTATTTTATAATTTTTGGAAGTTATTTGGATTTCGTTTGAATTTTTGTTTTGAATTTGCTTTGAATTGATTTTTCGTTAGATATTGACGATTCCGGAGAGTTTGAATTCGACGAATCGCAGCAGGACTTCGATCAAGGCAAGTTACACCTTTGACCATGTTGAACCTAATATTTTAAATTATTTATATTGTTTTACTGTATATGCATGCGTATCTTTATTCAAATGTAATTCAAATTTGATTTGAATTTTAGATATACCCATGATCCTTTGTATATGGCCAATTTGAATCTTGATTTCATATACCTTGTCACCCTAGCTGAAAACTAGTTAGTACTTTAGTATTGGCTAGAAATTTTTATAGCAATGCTTAGCCTGGCTTAGTATAATTTTAGGTGGGCTCAATCTTTCACATGAAATGACGGGCTTTGAAAATTGATATCTTGACTTCGGTGAGTCAAGGGTGGTTTTACGGAAATTATTTAAAAATGAAAATAACAAACATGTTTTGGACTTAGGCTAATGGTTAGGTGGTGGGTGCCGGTATGCCTCGTGTTTGGTGACACCTGGTTGATTATCGTGCACGGAGGTATGTGGTTGAGCCTAAATCAACTTAAGGACCGTTTCTGTGAATTATTTTACGAAGTCACTTCGTACTACCACAAGTCCGGTATGGGACGGACCTGGCTAAGTAATTTGTGAAGTTCCAACTATAGTCTCGCTATAGGCTGAATGTGAGCGCGGCGTAGGCTGTGGGAAGTCTCACATGGCACCAGAGGGGGCTCCAACTCGTGGATTCGAGTTGTGGTGAAACCTTAGTGGCGGCGTGATTATGTTGGCTATGAAACATCGGAACAGCCTTGTCATGAACTCTCCGCCGCACACCTAAGGTAGTGTGTTGATCGCGTGGCTCAAGGGAGAGGGAATGTCTTGTGGGTAAAGCTGTACACCTCTGCAGAGTAACAAACTATCTGGATAGCCGTGTCCACGGTCATGGACATGCTGAGTAGAGTCTTCACAGATTAGACTTGAATTTTCATAAAACTTGGTTTTGGCAAACAAACGTTGGATTTGGTAATAGTCCGGGTGGATTCCCGTGGATAGGTTAGTGTGGGTTGGAACCTACACTAACGGTATTACTTGTTAAAAACAATGTTTCATATACTGTATTTAAATTTAGCTTTTCGTATTTACGTTATTGTATTTAAATTCAAGTATTGCTTTCCGCACATTACCCTATTAAGCTTCCTTTGAAATCCCTTATGCATGCATCAACTCTGTTATATTTCCTGGTGTAACTTGCGTAAGCATTTACTTGCTTACCTTGGGAGTACTACAGACTCACCTTGCTAAATCTGTTGCGGACTTGAGGGCGACTACGACGGTGAGGACTACTCAATGAGTAGGACGCGTCTTCTGATCATTTACTGCGGGAGGTGGATGGGTGTCTTTGCCACCTTTACCTTCTTTCCGCTGTTTTGATTATTTTGTTGGCCTTGTGCCTTATTGTAAGACTTGGCCTTAAGGCCGTATTTTCGTTTAATAATATCTCGTGGTTATTTTTGCATGATATACATTGCTGTTAAACCTGTGTGCACTAGCTTTTCCTGGGATAGTGTGATTTACACAGAGGGGCTCGGAGTTGTTGTTCCGGGTCCCGACAACCTCATAATAAAAGTACGAGAACTCTAGCCCTTCGAATCCCAAGTAACTAGGGACGCATAGTGAAAAAGGATAAGAATGACTTGACACAGCTAATCACTGAAGTTTCTCAGAACTAACAGGAGAGCCAGTTGAGACCTGACACCAGTGTGGCACCTTCAGAAAAGGATATACTAAATCTGAACATTCTCATAGAGGGAGAAACTAGCATAGATATGTGCGGAACATCTACGCTCGAGACTTGCTGCGCACCGACTTCCGCTACTTCCCCATGAACACTCCCCTGTGGGCTGCCAGCGACTTCTCGTCTACAGAGTATGAGAGCAACCCCCGCCTCATACGACTGGTGGAGTACACCAAGTCCATGGATCACATGTACCAGACCACCCTGGACGAGCTGCACACCGCACAGCAGAAGCTCCGCGCACACGAAGAGAAACTTGCCGAGCTCCGTGCAGAAGATGCAGGTTCCCCTGATTCCGGGCCTTTTCCGAGGAGACTCGAGCGCAGCGCTAGTGTGTAGACAACCCCGAGTCTTGGAACGCTATCCGTGAGCTGTAGACCTTTGTAAACAGCCACGAGACTATTATAATAAAATAAAAAGTTTTGTTTGACTCTTATTCGTGTTTTCCTTGCTCTTGTGTGTTGTTTTGGTGGGATTGTTACTAGAACCTTTCCTTTAGTTCTCTATCTAAATCTGAAAGCATCAATAGATGGTGAACACAAGAAGAAACTCCAGCATGGACAACGCCAACCCCGGAGCACAAGGTAGCCAGTCAGCTCCGATTCCACCACCCGCCAGCGGCAGGACCAGATTGGGCACAGTTGATGGCCAATCAAACCCAGTTGATCCAGCTATTAGCCCAGACGATCAACAACCCTCAGGCTCATCATCAACCTGCCCAAGTGCCTCCCAATCGTCTCTCTGAGTTCCTGAGGATCAAGCCACCCACCTTCGCCGGCAGTGCTGAACCGATGGACGCCGACCACTGGCTCAGGTCGATTGGCAAGAAGCTGGACATTCTGCAGTGCACTGATCGGGAGCGAGTCCTGTTCACCTCCCATCAGCTGAACGGGCCCGCATCTCAATGGTGGGACACTTTCACCGCTTCGCACGCCAACCCGCAGACGGTGATGTGGATCGAGTTCGAGCAAAGCTTTCGCAAAGCTCATATCCCCACCGGCACCATGGCATTGAAGAAGAAGGAGTTCAGATCTCTGCGCCAAGGAAGTCGTACTGTCAATGAGTACGTGCAGAAGTTTAACCAAGCGCCCGCTATGCGCCAGAGGATGTGGCTTCCGGTGAAGCCAAGCAAGAAAGGTTCATGGAGGGCCTGAATGACAACATATCAGTACAACTGATATCGGGTGACTATACTGACTTCCACCAGCTAGTCAGTAAGGCCATCCGCCAGGAGGGCAAACACATGGAAATGGAGACCCGGAAGAAAAGGATGGCGGACCAGAGGAACAACTCTGGAAGTTCTTTCAAGAATCGCATATCCTCCACACTCAAACAAGTTCGGACTCGTGGCAGCAACTTCAAGAACGACCCAGCGAGTTCAAGTCCTCAACCACCGCCCGCCGTTTCGGGCCAACCACAGCTAGTTCCCAAGCAACCGCACCCGGCCACCGGTGGCTGACGCAGAAGAGCGATCCGCCGTCGGCGGATTGACTCGCTACTATCGCAGGAACCGTGGCACTTTGCCAAGGCGTGCCTAAGAAGATTCAAGCGGCAGCAACTTCGAGAGCCTCGAAGTCGTAACCGGGGCCGCAGGCCGCACCTTCATCAAGGGGCGAGTGAACCACGTGACACGGAAGAGGCCCGAGCTGCACGGATGTCGTCTGGCCGGGTATGTTCCTTGTCAATTCGATATCAAAGATCAGTTCTTTTCGATTCCGGAGCATCGCATTCCTTTGTGTCAAAAACTTTTGTGGATAAGCATGGGTTGGGCAGGGTAACCCTTAGTAACCCTATGATAGTCCACTCCCCGGGAGCAGAAATGAGATCAGGGACCTTGTGCCCCAAAGTGGAATTGCTCATAGATGGGATCCGATTCCTCGCCGATCTTTTGGTTTTGGAATCGCAAGGATTAGATGTCATTCTCGGGATGAACTGGTTAGCCAAGAATCGAGGTCGGATCGATTGTGCTACCAGATCCATCACCCTCACCAATGACCAAGGCGTGGAAGTAATCTTCTCTCCCCAGATTCCGAAGGCAGAAGAATGTGCCCTCTTCCACCTCCAAGTCTTGGAGGAAGTGCCGATCGTGCGGGAATACCGGATGTTTTTCCGAGGAACCGCCAGGATGCCACCGGATAGGAGATCGAGTTTGTGATTGACCTAGTCCGTGCACCGCCCGATTTCCAAGAGACCATATCGGATGCACGCTAACGATTTAGCGAATTGAAGAATCAACTCAAGGAGTTAGAAGACAAAGGGTACATCCGACCCAGTTCGTCGCCTTGGGGAGCACCCGTCCTGTTCGTCAAGAAAAAGGATGAGAGTTTGAGGCTGTGTGTGGACTACAGAGCACTCAATGATGTCACCATCAAGAATAAATACCCCCTCCCGGGATCGATGACTGTTCGATCAGTTGAAAGGAGCCGGTATCTTCTCCAAGATTGATCTGCGATCAGGATACCATCAGCTGAAGATCCGTGAAGAAGACGTTCCCAAGACTGCCTTCTCCACCAGATATGGACATTATGAGTTCACGGTCATGTCATTTGGATGACCAATGCACCACCTACTTCATGAGCATGATGAGCAAGTGTGTTCATGAAATACTTGGACAAGTTCGTAGTAATCTTCATCGACGACATCCTCATCTACTCCAAGAATGAAGAAGAGCACGAGCAAGCACCTCAGATCACTCGAAAAGCTTAGAGAGCATCGACTTTTCGCCAAATTCAGTAAATGTGAATTCTGGCTAAAAGAGATTGCCTTCCTCGGACATATCGTAATGTACCAAGGAATCGTGTAGATCCTTCCAAAGTGGAAGCGAGAATGGAGTGGAAGCCACCAAAGTCCGTAACTGAAGTCAGGAGCTTTCTTGGACTTGCGGGTTATTACCGTCGGTTCATAGCAGGATTCTCCGAGACAGCCAAGCCAATGACCCAATTGCTGAAAAAGGAAAAGAAGTTCGAATGGACGAAGGCTTGTGAGCAGAGTTTCCAAACCCTTAAGAAGAGACTAGTCTCAGCACCCGTGCTTGTCTTGCCAGACATGCATAAAGGCTTCGAGGTTTTCTGTGACGCCTCTCGCCTAGGTTTAGGCTGTGTTCTGATGCAAGAAGGCAAAGTGGTAGGCTATGCATCGCGTCAACTCAAGCCTCATGAGTGCAATTATCCTACTCATGACTTGGAGTTAGCCGCAGTAGTGCACGCCTTAAAAATCTGGCGCCACTATCTTATTGGTAACCGTTGTGAAGTATACACGGACCATAAGAGTTTGAAGTATATCTTCACCCAGGCAGAACTCAACCTGAGGCAGCGAAGATGGTTGGAGTTGATAAAGGACTACGACATCGGTATACATTACCACCCCGGAAAAGCGAATGTGGTAGCCGATGCCTTAAGCAGGAAGTATTATGCAAACATGGTGATATCGGAAGAAGACCAGACCCGACTTCAGGAGGGAGTCGCCCGTCTAAGTCTAAACCCAATGGGACCAAGCACCATCACCACACTGGAAGTGCGACCCGGCTTGCCTGATCAAATTAAGGAAGCTCAGATTGTGGACGAGGATATTCAAGAAATCAAGAAGAATATGAGAAGAGGCAAAGCACGAGATTGATGAAGATGAACATGGCACGGTTTGGTTCGAGAACCGCATCTGTGTGCCGAATAATCAGGAAATCAAAAACCTGATTCTGAAAGAGGCTCATGATACCCCATACTCAATCCACCCAGGTCGTACCAAGATGTACCAGGATCTGAGGGAAAGATATTGGTGGGTTAGTATGAAAAGGGAAATCGCAGAGTTCATTGAAGCCTGCGACACCTGTCAACGAGTCAAAGCTGAACATCAGAGGCCAGCAGGACTCTTGCAACCATTGCCGATTCCAGAATGGAAGTGGGAAGAAATCGGTATGGATTTCATAACCGGACTCCCAAGGACGCAATCGGGTTATGATTCAATTTGGGTAATCATAGACCGATTGACTAAAGTGGCTCACTTCATACCAGTCAAGACCACTTATTCAGGAAGCAAGTTGGCTGAGCTGTACATGTCTCGAATTGTGTGCCTGTATGGCGTACCCAAGAAGATAGTGTCAGATCGAGGTAGTCGGTTACTTTCGATTTTGGCAAAGGTCGCATGAAGAATTGGGTAGTAAGCTCAGTTTCAGCACCGCTTACCATCCCCAGACTGACGGTCAAACAGAAAGAGTTAATCAGATACTCGAGGATATGCTAAGGGCTTGTACGCTGGATTTCGGGAACAGCAGTTGGGACCGTTCAACGCACTATGCGGAATTCTCGTAACAATAAACTACCAAGCGATCTGCAGATGGCACCCTTCAAGCCTTGTATGGTGAAAGTGCAGACCCCCTTGCTTTGGGATCAGCAAGGTGAACCCCAAGAAACGAGACCAAACTGCTGCAAGACGCAGAAGATCAAGTGAAGAAGATCGGGACGGACTAAAGATAGCCCGGTCTCGGCGGAAGAGCTACGCAGATAACCGTCGTCGAGACGACCTTTGAGGTCGGGGACTACGTCTATCTTAGAGTATCCCCACTCGGAGGTGTGAAAAGGTTTCAAGTTAGAGGAAGCTAGCACCACGATATGTGGGCCCTTTCAAGATTCGGACCAAGAGGTGCGATCGCATATCGATTAGACTTGCCGCCAAGCATGTCGAGGGTGCCTGATGTCTTTCATGTCTCACAGTTAAAGAAGTGCCTCCGAGTACCCACAGAGCAAGCCGCACTGGAAACCTTGGACCTCCAGGATGACCTCACCTATCAGGAGCAACCAATCAAGATTCTCGAGGCAATGAACGCCGGACTGAAGGAAGACCATCAGATTCTGCAAAGTTCAGTGGAGCAACCACACCGAGGACGAAGCCACCTGGGAGCGAGAAGAAGATTTAAAGACCAGCCATCCCCATCTCTTTTGCTAGCCAGTGCAAATCTCGAGGGCGAGATTTCCTTTAAGGGGGGTAGGTTTGTAACATCCCAAAATTTTGTTCCTTTATTGAAAGTTTAATCTGGAGTTTATTGGATTTTCTGGAGTTATGTTAAAGTCCTGATTTGAGTAAAATTATAAACTTTAATTTATAAAAGTCAAAAATAAACTTATTGCATTACTAAAAGCCAAAACAAATGTAATTCAGCTTCCTTAAGTCAAATATGAGATTATATTAAATTTTCTAGATTTTTAGGAGGAATTAAAACCTTCCCTTTAAAATCAAATTGTACCTTTGCAAATTATACTTGTTAAAATGAGTGGGACATATTTTTATTAAGTCTAGAATAGCTCCAGATAGTTCTCTGGATTTTTCAAAATTTATTTGGTATTTTTCCGAGTTTTCTAAAGCCTATTAGCATTTCTGGAAATCAAAAAGAAAACAAATCCCAAACCCTCCCCGCGGGCGACGCGTGTCAGCCATCGGAGCCACCTCCACCCCGCCGGATCTAATCTCGGCCGCCCGTCGTCACTTACCGGTTCAATCCCGCCTTTCCCCATCCGCGGATCGACGCGTGGCAAGCATCGGGCCATCCACCTCTCCGCCCGGTTCAATCCCCACCGCTTCCCGCGACTTACCGCTTCACCGCTCCCCTCTCCACTCCTGCCGCCACGTGGTTTCATCCGAGCCGTCCCCTATTGTCGTACCTCATCGTGGCCACCCCTTCCCACTTAAGCACCGACCGGCCCCGATCTGATCTTCGTTGTCGGATCGAATCTCAGCCGTCCCCCTTCACTTACCCCTTCGCAACGCGCCAGCGGTCCCGATCTCTCCCCCGTGTCACCCGTCAAGCATCCGACCGTCCCCCTCGCCCCTTCCTTTTCTTTCTCTCTCGCTGACGTGCGGGCCCCACTCGTCAGCTCCGTCTCCCCCGCCCCCTTTCCTTTCTTCCTCGCGCGATCTCCGCCGCGCGCCATTATTGCCGCAAACCAAAGCTTTTAAAGCGGTTTCTTCCGATTGATGCCCCGCGCCAACGCCGATCGCAATTGATCCTCCACGCGTCCGTTGCGTGCATTAATTCCCGACACGCCTTCCTTCACCGTCGCGTTAATTCCCCAAATCCGGCGAGTTGCGCGCGTCGGTTACCGCTCTCCCGCCTATAAAAGGACCTCCCCGAGGTTCCTCCACCCACACCGCCGCTCCCCGTGCCTCCAATTCACAACATTGAGCCCCGGAGCCCCCTGCGCCGATTTCCCTCCGCGGCTCCAGCTACTCCGACGAGCGATTCCGCCGCTCAAGCCCCTCGCCCCTCGCGAAGCCTCCCGACCTTGCTTGGCGCCAGCGAACACCGGCGACCACCTCCCGGCACGTGCACCACCGAGCTACTCCGCGCCGTGAAGCCTTCTCCGACCGCCGCCTCTCCGCCGATTTCCCTCTTCGGTCATCCTCGGCCTCCGCGCAAGGTACCGATGCGATCCGCGCAACCTCCTCTTCACTTTGGTGCACTCGCCGCGCTGCCGCCACCGAGCTCGGCGACCATCGGGCCCGAGCGCGCCGCCGCCGCCAGCACGCCACGTCGGCCGTCGGGCGAGTTGGTAGCGGCGTGGCGGCAGTGGCGGCGGTCGGCGCCACGCCGCGCCACCGCACCCCTCGCCACCTCGCGCGCGTGCCGCCACGTCGGCATAAAGCCGTGACGTGGCAGCCACGCGGCGACCACGCGGCAGCCCCGTGGCGCCACGTCAGCGCCATCCCGTTCCCCCGCGCGCCCGCCTGCCACCTCACCCTTCCCTCGGGTCCATGGACTCGGTCCATGACACCCGGGCCCCACCTGTCAGCCCCTGCCCGATTATATTAATCCTAGGGCTGACGTCATAATCTATAATTTCCTTTAGAAAAATAATTCGTGCTGACGTCATAAATCCTTTTCGGTTTAAAAATAAATCCAGAAAATACCCTTTTTCTTTTATTTTGAATTCAAACTTTGGAAGGCTATAACTTTTGCATTTTAACTCCAAATTGACCCATTCAAATTTCTAAATTTTTCTAAAATCATGATCTATCCATTTCTGGAATAATTTTGAAATTTATTTAAATTTGATTTGAATATATTTTGTAATTCCAAGGTTTAAATTTAAATTAAAACTTCCAACTTCTTTTAAAAGCCTCAATTCCTTTTTAAAAATTGTTGACCCACATCCAAAATTCAAAATTCTGCCTCCCAGTTTATTTTATAATTTTTGGAAGTTATTTGGATTTCGTTTGAATTTTTGTTTTGAATTTGTTTTGAATTGATTTTTCGTTAGATATTGACGATTCCGGAGAGTTTGAATTCGACGAATCGCAGCAGGACTTCGATCAAGGCAAGTTACACCTTTGACCATGTTGAACCTAATATTTTAAATTATTTATATTATTTTACTGTATATGCATGCGTATCTTTATTCAAATGTAATTCAAATTTGATTTGAATTTTAGATATACCCATGATCCTTTGTATATGGCCAATTTGAATCTTGAATTCATATACCTTGTCACCCTAGCTGAAAACTAGTTAGTACTTTAGTATTGGCTAGAAATTTTTATAGCAATGCTTAGCCTGGCTTAGTATAATTTTAGGTGGGCTCAATCTTTCACATGAAATGACGGGCTTTGAAAATTGATATCTTGACTTCGGTGAGTCAAGGGTGGTTTTACGGAAATTATTTAAAAATGAAAATAACAAACATGTTTTGGACTTAGGCTAATGGTTAGGTGGTGGGTGCCGGTATGCCTCGTGTTTGGTGACACCTGGTTGATTATCGTGCACGGGGGTATGTGGTTGAGCCTAAATCAACTTAAGGACCGTTTCTGTGAATTATTTTACGAAGTCACTTCGTACTACCACAAGTCCGGTATGGGACGGACCTGGCTAAGTAATTTGTGAAGTTCCAACTATAGTCTCGCTATAGGCTGAATGTGAGCGGCGTAGGCTGTGGGAAGTCTCACATGGCACAGAGAGGGCTCCAACTCGTGGATTCGAGTTGTGGTGAAACCTAGTGGCGGCGTGATTATGTTGGCTATGAAACATCGGAACAGCCTTGTCATGAACTCTCCGCCGCACACCTAAGGTAGTGTGTTGATCGCGTGGCTCAAGGGAGAGGGAATGTCTTGTGGGTAAAGCTGTACACCTCTGCAGAGTAACAAACTATCTGGATAGCCGTGTCCACGGTCATGGACATGCTGAGTAGAGTCTTCACAGATTAGACTTGAATTTTCATAAAACTTGGTTTTGGCAAACAAACGTTGGATTTGGTAATAGTCCGGGTGGATTCCCGTGGATAGGTTAGTGTGGGTTGGAACCTACACTAACGGTATTACTTGTTAAAAACAATGTTTCATATACTGTATTTAAATTCAGCTTTTCGTATTTACGTTATTGTATTTAAATTCAAGTATTGCTTTCCGCACATTACCCTATTAAGCTTCCTTTGAAATCCCTTATGCATGCATCAACTCTGTTATATTTCCTGGTGTAACTTGCGTAAGCATTTACTTGCTTACCTTGGGAGTACTTCTGTACTCACCTTGCTAAATCTGTTGCCAGACTTCGAGGGCGACTACGACGGTGAGGACTATTTCAGCGAGTAGGACGCGTCTTACAGTCATTTGCCTGCGGGAGGCTGGATGGGCTGTGCTGCCACCTTTACCTTCTTTCCGCTGTTTTTGATTATTTTGTTGGCCTTGTGCCTTATTGTAAGACTTGGCCTTAAGGCCGTATTTTCGTTTAATAATATCTCGTGGTTATTTTTGCATGATATACATTGCTGTTAAACCTGTGTGCACTAGCTTTTCCTGGGATAGTGCGATTTACACAGAGGGGCTCGGAGTTGTTGTTCCGGGTCCCGACAACCTCATAATAAAAGTACGAGAACTCTAGCCCTTCGAATCCCAAGTAACTAGGGACGCATAGTGAAAAAGGATAAGAATGACTTGACACAGCTAATCACTGAAGTTTCTCAGAACTAACAGGAGAGCCAGTTGAGACCTGACACCAGTGTGGCACCTTCAGAAAAGGATATACTAAATCTGAACATTCCCATAGAGGGAGAAACTAGCATAGATATGTGCGCATACATCGGAGTTGAAAAACTAAAGGGACCTATCCCCGCAATCGGAAGTAATAGTGAGCAAGTAGAAGCATTAGAAGAATCAACCCATGGTGAAATAGCTATAAACTATGTGCACACAGGAGAATCCATGAATAGGATAGCAGCCAATGTTAATATTTATTTTATAAAGAAAATTGCCTCAATCATCGATCTTGATTTAAAGCCTGCATCGTTCACTGCATGTAAGAAAAGATCAGATTGGGAGAATTGAAAAAAGGGTAATAAAACTAAATTATTATCTCTGAATAAAAGAGGGGCATTTGGGTCTGTAAGTCGCACGCCTCCTCATGTGTATCCCGTAGGGCATAAGTGGGTATTTGTTCAAAAGAGAAATGAGAAAAATAAAATTATAAGATATAAAGCAAGACTTAGTGCATAAGGTTTCACTCAACGTTCAGGAGTTGATTATGAAGAAACCTATTCCCCGGTCATAGGTGGTATTACCTTTAGATATTTAATCTCGATGGCAGTAAATCTGAATTTAGAAATAAAATTGATGGATGTGATAACGCATACCTTTATAAAAACTTGGATTCGAACATTTTGTATGAAGGTATTACTGTCCCAAATCAAGACAGAGCAAATAGAAATATGTACAGTGTAAAACTCAAAAAATCACTATACGGACTAAAGCAATTAGGCAGGATATGATATAATCGCTTGAGCGACTTTCTATGCAAGAGATGCTATATGAACAATGAGGATTGTCCCTATGTATTTATACGATAATCCCCAAATGGGTTTTGTATAATCTCAGTGTATGTAGATGATCTAAATATCATCGGAACTCTAGAAGATATAAAGGAAGCGGGCTTGCAGCTCGAGCATGTCCCAAAGGGATATTAGTTCATTAGTCAACATACACTCAAAAGGTGTTAGAAATATTTGGTTTTGAAAAAATCATACTCATCGAAAGTACCAATGGTCGAGTGATCTTTATAGTAAGACAAGGATCGATACCGACTTAGAGAAAAGAAGAAGAAAGTCATGGGACCGAAATTTTCATACTTAAGTGCAGTATAAGCACTTATGTATTTAGCAAACTGCACTAAACTGGACATTATATTTGTCGTAAATCTATTAGTAAGGTATAGTGTAGAACCTACCAAAAGGCATTGGCAGAAAATAACAGACATTTTTCGATACCTTCAAGAAAGCAAAGATCTTGACAATTCTACATAGAGAACAAAGACATAAATATGATTGGCTATACAGATGCTGACTACCTATCAGACCTGCATATAGCTAGGTCACAAATAGGTTATGTATTTCTGTATGGTGGAACTGTAATTTTATAAAAATCATCTAAGTAAAGTCTTATATCGACTTTAATGAATCTCTCAAAAATTATAGCACTGTACGAAGCTGCATGAGAATTTGCTTGGCTTTGACGGATGATTTATCATATTCAGTAGTCATGTGGATTAAACATCGTATAAGTTCTCACAATTATTTATGAAAATAATGCAGCTTATGTTGCACAAGTACAGACGGGTTACGTAAAGAGTCATCTTACAAAGCATATCAACCCTAAATTCTTCTATGCTAATGAATTGCAAAAGATGGATAAAATTAAAGTATTGCATACTAAATCGTGTGAAAATCTTGTAGATTTATTTATTAAGTCACTTCCATCATCTAACTTCGAAAGTTGTATACGTGAAATTAGAATGATGAGACTTAGAGAAGTGCGGAACTCGGGGGGATTTTTCTCGAGCTTATTATTAAAAATTGATCACGTAAATCGAGTACCTAAAAGAATACATCCTATAGATTAAATGAAATTAGGTGAATTATACTCTTTTTTTTCCTTGACAAGTTTTCCTAAAACTTCTCAGCTAAGATTTTTAATGAGTCAATTCGTACAACACAACATAACATGTATCATGTACTCTTTCTTTAAATTTTTTCACTAGTTTTTATGGAGTTTGATAAGGTATGAACATGTCGGATGAGTGTTTAAGAGGAGTGTTAGGAAATCTGAACCTACACTTATAAATCTGGTCTATGATGAATACCTCCCCACTTAGTATATAAATAGAGAGTTCTAATCATTATAATTTGTATCTTGAAAGAAGAAAGTAATAAGGAGAGAAAGGAGTTTCTTCATCTTTCTATTCAATCTATTTTATATTTATATTATTTTGTATTTAATCAATCATTCTTGGCTAGGAGTAATCTTCTGACTGAACTCGCCGACGACAGAACTTACCGGCGACGGTTGACGACTTGACTAGCTAGTGACGAAGCTCTGCAGTCTGCAACTCTGCACCCGGCCAGTCGCATGCATCACACCCGTGCTCCGGCGAAAATGATTCGTCAGGGAAAACAGAACGGATGGATCGGGAAGAAGAGGAGGTGGCGAGGCAGGCGGTTCAGAAATAGGGTGCCGCGCGCAGGCGCAGCATGCATGTGTTGGCCGCTCCCCGCCATTGTCGTCCAGCCTCTACCTCCCCAGTACTAAGGTTGGATGCCGTCTCGATTCGTCTCCCAGTTTTAACTCCCGTTGTTGCGCCACTCCTGTCGTGCGTAACGTCGACGTGACCTTCTTCCCTTCTGGGGATTGCAGTGATCTGCATCGGAGAGAGAGAGAGAGAGAGAGAGAGAGTAGAGGGGATCCTCCATCGATATGGAGTGCCTGCTGGGGCTGCTCAAGGTGCGGGTCGTGCGCGGGGTGAACCTGTCCATCTGCGATCCTCTCACCCACAGCAGCGACCCCTACGTCGTCCTCCGCCTCGGATCGCAGGTACGGTGCTTGTCGTTCCATTGGCTCCCAATCCCGCCTTCGCCTTCCTCCCGTCCCACTGCCGGTCTGCCCCCACATCAGGCGCAAGCCCAACTAGAAAGGAAGAGCTAAATGAATTGACCGTGCACCTAATAGGAAGCCCTGCCCCTACCCGTAGCCTCATCATTGATCATGGTCGCCAAGCCTTATTTCCTGCAACTGGATCCATGTTGCGTTGTATGGCAGCTTCAATTCCTTGGTTGTGATGTCTGTCATCTCGGACCACATTACGATGACCTGGGAGTTTTTTCTTCATGTATTCATTTTGAGTTCATTCTGTACTTTACAATCGTCCAGATTTGCTCGTTTTAGTTTTTGTACTTTCAAAGCTTGTTTATCACTGGTTCTTCGTGTTAGAAGAAATTAATGGAAACCTGGGCTGGATAGCAATTTATCTCTCAATTTTCTCTAATCAGTTTGATTTCTTTGATTTCACTAGCTAGCATAATTATTCTGATCTTACTCATCATCAAGGATCCTTTCATTGTTGACTTACGTCAAGTCTCTTTTTCTTTTACCTGGTATTTCTTTTCTTGTAATGTGCAGAAAGTGAAGTCAAGTGTGAAATATCATTGCATCAACCCAGAATGGAACGAGGAACTCACCCTGTCTATCACAAACATGATGCTGCCTGTTAAGATCGTAAGTTCATCAACATCTCCATTGACAATGGAACCTTAAGCCACTGCCTCCTTCCTTCAGGATATCAGTGATTCAGTGCCACTCTACTTCTGAACATTTGCTTCCTCTTGTTTCTGAAACAAAGATCTGCTTTGGCACTTCAATTACAGGAAGTCTTCGACAAGGATACTTTCACCAAGGATGACAGCATGGGCGACGCAGAGTTCTACATCCTCGACTTCGTCGAGATCGCCAAGAAGGACCTGAGCCATGTCCCCGACGGCACAGTGATGAAGACGATCCACCCTGAGAAGGAAAACTGCTTTGCAACCGATAGCCACATCACATGGAAGGACGACAAGGTCTCCCAGGACATTGTCCTGAGGCTGAGGAACACTGAGACCGGCGAGATCATCCTGCACCTGCAGTGGGTTAACATCCCAGGTGTCGCACGGTGATTCGCAACGACGAAGTATGCTGGTGGCGACGGCCATCGGCTGCTTTATATGATTTAATGTTGCTCCGTTTATGAGGTGCGCAAATAAGCAACATCCTGATGTGATCCTGAGATCAGTAGGATGGCTAATATGCGAGGGATGCAGCAGGCTTATGCTTCTGGGAGAAATGCTTGTATTTCAGTTTCGGTTCTGCATATCTATGGCTTATTAATCCACAAAGATATATTCGTTCTGAAACACCTGTATAGCTACATTTCATATTAATGTGCTACCTGCCGTATTGATCATATTGTCAATAGACATTAAAACACTGTTGGTTTAAACATTACAGACCAGGTGGAATTTCTGCTTTGGCTCACGGCAGCTCTCCTGAATTTGCATTTTGAATACTTAAGCCGTACCCAAATAAAAATCTGGCAGCCAGTTTGCACAAGCGACGAGGGAGAGATTGCAATGCAGTAAGTACACCATTGTTCCATCAACTACGAATAGGATGATCTGGATCATTCATTTCACTCATCTAATAATATTCCTGGACTGAAGATGGGAGCAAAAGAGGGAGTATATACACCATCCCTGACCTAGTATGTACAATTTGTTTTACAACCCAACCTGACAACGGAATTAACTGAGCATACAAGAAAGAATGGCACCCTGGAAGCAGCGTCACTATTGCCGGCGATTAACTATGAAAGCAGATGTGGCGAGCTTTCATTGTTGCCGCTTCGAGAGCTTTCATGTGGGCGGTGATGCTTGGCCATTTGCACGTCCCGTGTAAACTGGGTTCTAGATTTAGCATAAGGAGCTTCCCTTGCTACAAAAAGGGGGGAAATACAAGAACGCAGTTATAGAAAATTTTATACACCCTGCATTCAGATTTCAACAATTTATCACAGCCTCTTACCTGCAGCTAATTTCTGGGCACGGAGAATGTTCTGCCTTCTTTTCCACCAGCATGCTGCAAATACAACTAGAAACAGAAAAGCTACAAGCACCCCAAAAGCCATGCCAATCTTTGCAGCCACAGATAAATGAGGACCACACTCCCGTAAACCAGGAATTCCACACAATCCAGCGTTGTCCGTAAAGCTGCCATTAGAGCAGTAGTAAGCTTCCATACCATTCAAGTTACTATTAACAGAAATAACAACTCAAATGTGTATCTAGATTGGTATATAGTATGCTACGTATGTGGAGAATGACACAACTCGGACACAAACTACCTATAGTGACAAAATGATATGTATGAGTTTTTTTTTAACATATAGTGGGCTCTTACTTAAATCTAGCTCTGTGTAGTGGTCTTCCTCCCAGGCTGGCTGGAACCCTTCCTGAAAGATCATTGCCATTTAGATTCCTGTGTAAGAGCAATTGTTTCAAGTTAAGAGGGAGGAAGCAGAAAGTAAGTCCCAAAACAGAAGAACATGCATAATTAATGTCCTCACAGTGTCTGTAACGATGTCAGCTGGCCAAGGCTCTCTGGAATAGAACCATTGAGTTCATTGTATGACAGATCTCTACAAAGATGGTTATGAAAATAAGCATTATATGAAACAGTGTGACTATTCCTCAATACTTAAATTTGGTTTACCGGAGGACAAATATTTTAATTTAAGCAGATTTGACACCCGCCCCCCCAAAAAAAAAAAAGCACAGCATTACTCTGCAATGACACGAACTGGATCCTAATATTGCAACAGCAGTTCTATTTTCTAGGGTGTCAAAAGATACAGCATGTATTTAAAAGGATGAGTTCCGGGTCAACAGAGATTAGGCAATAAGCAGTCTGAAAATTTACAATAAAAATAGAAGACCAGAGATATTGACAATTTTAAGCACATGATGCAAGATTTAATCACTGCAATCACTCATTCTGATGTTCTGTATCCTTCCATCACTAAAAAGGCGAACAACTTACCAAATATAGTTTTTCCTTATCATCACCTATCCAAGATCAAATGGCATCACACATCAAGAAGCCGAAACATAATGAATAGAGTACCATTTAAGTCACATTTTTTATACTCTTCTTTTCATCAGAAAAATACATTATGATTGTTCTTGAAAGAACAAATAGAAATACTACATAGTATACATAAATATACAGCCTTAAAGTCAACTTACAGTACTTGCAGCCCTGAGATGGTTCCCAAAGATAATGGAATGCCGCCCTTTACGCTATTACCGCTCAAGTTTCTGTTTGACAAAATGAGAATTTACTTTGGTTCAGACTTCAGACTAAAAGAAACACAAGTAGCTGAAATTGTTTACAAGTTCGAGATTCAAACCCATCTAAAATATGAGGGAAGTAGGAATTAACTAGTTGCCACCAGTTCAAGAATAGCCACATGTATTTTAAATGGATCAATAAACATAGGATTTCCATGGATTACGCATGAAAACCCATCAAGGCAATCAGAGTCTGTACAGCTCTCCCATCTGATTGAAAAATCACGGTAATTGTAGCTAATCGTTTTACAATGTTATGGGTTTTCAATACTAATTTTTTTAACGATCTAGCAAAGCATAATAGTGATCCTGAAAACAATTGATTTAAACAAAAAAATGAAATGGTCATCCGTTAATGTCGTGTCGTGTAATGTCGGTGTTGTGCAACAAACTTACATGCTTTGCAGATGTTGTAGCTTAGATATGTCACTAGGTATAACTCCTCTCAAACCTTGGTTGTCAAGACCTCTGCATATTCAAGAAGTAGTTTTAAATACTTGCAATAAAAAACTGATTTGTCACTGATGGATAATCAATGAAATTGTAACGCATATATGAAAGCAAAAATTGCAGGTAAGCCCATAAACATGAAAAATACAACAATAAGTGATTAAAGCTCATGAACCTCTGAAATGTAAAACCAAGCCCATGATCAAACTGATATTGTTTGAATCAATCCTTTCACCAGTGGTTCACTAGGCAGTCCTATGGTATATCACATGGACAATCAATTGTTGACTGGAAAATTTACTTATGACATTTGCTTGCATGGCAAAATGAATTTCTGGAGCATTTTTAGTGTATTCTACGACAAGAATAGATGTTGATTTGTAGAGCTGCTAGTATGTTTGCTGTTATGAATATTATGTGTGTATTCATGAGGCCCAATGGCCAAAATATATATAGTACAAGGGATTATATACAAAGACAAGCCTACACATATAAGAAAATAGAAAAGAGATATACCTATTCTAATACCCCCTCAAACTTATAGTATATCACAGTAATCACACACACTGAGATTAAAGAGAAAATACAATACATCCTAGTCTGTGACTTTGTGAAGAAATTAGCAATCTATAACTTTAAGTGCACAAACTGTAGAGCAAGCACTCCCTTCTGCACCTGTGAGAAAGTATATAAAGCATCCACACCAATGTTCTTGATAAGATCATGCTTCACTAGGTCACAGGCTATACTTATAGCACTTGTACTGTTAGACAAAAAGTTGTGGGTCCCATCACAAGCGCTCCAAGATTTGCAAGTAGCCACCTCAGCCAAGTAACCTCTACTATCACTGCTGTCATAGCTCTCAACTCAGCCTTAGCACTCGAACAAGAAACTGTAGTCTATTTCTTTGTCTTCCAAGCAATCAAAGAGGAGCTAAGAAAAACATAGTAAGTAAAAAAAAGAACGACGATGCTTCTTCACATGTGTGATGAATGAGGAATCATCACTAGTGATAAGCATATAATCCACATACGGAAGAAGCAGTGTCCTACCCCGAGGTGAGACATAAATAAAAAGTGCAGGATCGTGGGAACTGACAGTGAAACCGACAATGGTAGTCACTGAGGTAAAACATGCAAACCAAATACGAGCATGTTTGAGGCCATAAAGAGCACAATGAAGACGACAAACATGCCCATCTGGAACAGCATACCCAAGTGGTGGCTGCATATAGATCTCATGCAAAACACCATTAAGAAAAGTATTCTTAACATCCAACTGAAAGATAGACCACCGGCAAACAGAAGCAACCACAACAAGAGTGCAAACAATGGTTATATGGGCAACAGGGGCAAAAGCCTCATCGTAGTCATGACCGTACTCCTATTGGAAGTTGTGAACCACAAGACGAGCCTTGTAGCACTTGATAGTACTATCAGATCAGGTCTTAATTTTATACACCCACTTGCACGTGATATAGTGAGCATGCATAGGTGTCGGTACAATATCCTAAGTCTCTATATGCCGAAGAGCATCAAGCTCATCTGCCATAGCGAGATGCCAATCAGAATGAGGAGCAGCCTCATGATAAGAACTAGGCTCAGCGGCAAAGAGAGCATGAGCTGTCAAAGCAAAACTAAGATGATCAGAAAGTCGAATGGATGTCTGATCACGAAGAGCATAGCGAGGAGCATCATTAGGAGAATCAGATAAAGGTGTCAGCAAGATACTAGGAAAGGAGGCTGGTGGAGGATGAGGACGCCTGGAGTAGTGAACAGAAAAACGAGACAGTGGTGATGCAGGAACAAGAGATAGTGGTACAGAATTAACCAATAAAAACAGACCAGGAGAAGACTGTGATAGTGGAGAAATGAGTGAAGAGTCAGAAAGAGATAACCATAAGATCGTATCAACAGTGAAAACATAATAAGGAGCTGAATCTCAATAGAAGAAAGGTTAAGATTCGTCAAAGATAATACCTCGTGAGATCCTGAGTCATCGAGCAAAATGATCATGACAACAATAAAAATTATGCTCAAAGCTATAACCAAGAAACACACACTCAACTGACTAAACCGACAATTTGGTGCGCTCACGAGGCTGCAGTAGGACAAAACAGATGCAGCCAAAAACACGAAGCTAGGTGTACTGGGAAGCTAAGAAACACACACTCAACTGACTAAACCGACAATTTGGTGCGCTCACGAGGCTGCAGTAGGACAAAACAGATGCAGCCAAAAACACGAAGCTAGGTGTACTGGGAAGCTCAAGAGTAGAGATACTCTATAGGACTGACATCCTTAAGAGCAATGGAAGACTACATATTGGTGAGATGCAGCCGTAGAAACAGTCTCAGTCCAGAATTATGGTGGAACTGAGAAGCAAGGAGAAAAGTGCGTGCAATCTCAATCAGATGATGATGTTTGCGCTCAACAACCCCATTCTGAGCATGGGTACGAGGACAAGAAGACTGGTAAAGAGTACCCTGCTTAGAAAGAAACTTTCTAAAAGCACCAAAACAATATTAGTCAGCAGAATCACAGCGAAAAGTACGGATGAAAGAATCAAACTAAGTACGAACCATCGTTACAAGTTACAATAGATAGCAAAAAACTGACCACAATTAAACATAGGAAAAAACCATGTAAAACAGGAATAATCATCAATAAAAATCACATAAAACTTATGCCCGCCTTTAGAGATAATAGGCGTGTGTCTCCATACATCGGAATGAACTAAATCAAAAGGACAAGAAGACAAGAACTCACTAAAATGATAAGTAAGTTATAGCTGCTTGCTCAGCTTACAACCCTGACAAAACATAGTCATGTCAACAGAAATACGTCCAAGAACACACAACGAACTAATAAAGAAAGGCAAGACCCACATAAGTGACCTAAATAATGATGCCACTACGCAAAAACTTCAGAGGTAGTGGCAGCAGTGGCGGTGGAGATAAACGTAGAGTTGATATGAGCAACTGAAGTAGACGGAAGATGGAGACGCTTAAGGATGTAGAGACCCTGAAGATCCCTACGGCGCCAACCAGTCCCAAGTACCATCCCTGTCTGCAAATCCTGAACGATAGGAGTAAGTCAAAACCAACCCTACATCCAAAATCAGTGAACTAACCCACTGAGATGAGCTACATTTTAAGCTAGGGAACATGAGATAGCTGAAACGGAAAAGTTAGTGGACAAAAGTGTGCCCTAACAACTGACAGATAGATTAGTACCGTCAGTTGTCTGAACAGAGATAGAAAAAGCAGGTCCTACTGAAGTGAGATGTGGAATCCAATGTTATGTGGAAAGAGGCACCAAAGTCTAGAACCCAAGGAGTGCTTAGAGGAATGTCTAAACTAGACTAGCAGAACCTGCTGAGCTGGGAGAGAGCAACTGAAGAAGAGCCTGGCAGAGTTGCTAAACAGAGTCACCTCGCTGAGAACCTAACGTGCTGATATGTCCTCGTGTAGAGGAAAGGCCTCCCTGCCCCCTGATCGTCCACTCCCATACGCCTTGTTCTTCTTTTTTCATACCACACAACTCTGGTAATCGTGTCCAAAGTTCTTGCAATAATTGCACAGAACCCCAGTTAGTACGAAAACAGGAGCAGAAACAAGCACCTAGGCAAGGATTGTAGTCAAAGAAGAAGGGGCAACAAGCATAGTCGAACAAATTGTGCTGCTAACCCACAGCGAAGCTCCTTGGCACGAAGCATCGAAAGAGCCTCGGTGGCAGTCGGTCAAAACGAGCAGCTCAGTTTTTGAGCCCTAACATGCTCAAATTATGAGCGAAGACGGCAGACAAAGTCATAAAGGTGAAGACGGTCCTTCTGTACCTTATGATACTCCTGGCAAAGCGGAGAAGCCAGCTCATCCGGCTCGCACCAGAGACTAGCTAGGGCTCAATAGAAGTCATCAACGGAGGAGTCCTCCTAGCGAGGCATCTCTAGCTCACACTAAAGCGAAAAGAATTGAGCATCACTACTCTGCTAATATCGCTCGCGCATGTACTCCCATATTTGACGAGTAGAACACAGACCAACAATATCTGGCTGGATGGAATCGTCGACGCTAACCACCAAGATGGCTCCAATAAGGGCCTCATCAATACATCAGCACTCGAAATTGTTAATGACATACTGAAAGGCCTCATCATCAGCAACAGCGGCAACTTCTACCTCCTTAGCAGCCTCATTTCCTGCAGGAGGTGCAGAAGTAGGCTACCTGATAGGAAGTTGAATCGGTGATGGCGGACAAAGTCGTACTCCAATGGCATGTCCCCAGAGGCGAAGACCATCAAGCGTGATCTCCATAAGTGAAGACCATAACCTGTAGTTCGTCCCATGGAGCATTGTTACCGAGAATAGGATCGCAGCTGATGGAACGAAAGCCATCGGTAGGTGGTGTTGAACGGCGCGACGACCAAGGCAACGAAATCTAACAGGCAGCGCTAGACGACACGTCAATTAGATCGACGTAAATAACATGATTTTTTTATTTTTTTGGACTTTTTTTGGAAAGGAACTCTTTTAATAGAAATCAATCGGGTTTCTATTCGCAAAGAGATCAGCCCAATCCGAAAGGGGGTCGATCCCGGCGTTAGCAATCAACAACAGCAGCGTAGCTAGCTAAAGTCGGCGGCGGCGACCAATCCGGCGCCCCCCAATGGGCGACAGCCAGAGACAGAGGAAAAGGAGCTCGAGGGGTGAGCGCCAGTCTTTAGCGCAAATGGCCTGGGCAGGGTCCTTAGGGGTGGCGGCATTGAGAACGGACGTCGGTGCGGACTCGGCGGTTGAGGCAGGGCCCTGGTGGGTGACGGTGTTGAAAACAGACGTCGACACGGATTCGGCGGTCAACACAGTCGGCGGCAGCAAAGGCGACAGCGATCGGAGGAGGCGGCCAGATCCAAGCGGCGACAGCCCAGGAAGATCAACGGCGACCCAATCCAGGGGAGGCGACCTCGGGTTGGGCGGCGACAGCCTTGTGGTGGCCCGACCCTAGCGAGGCAACCTCAGGCGGGCGGTGGCGACCTTGTGGCGGCCAGCAGCCAATGATGACGGCGGCAGTGCTGGGATGGCAGCGGAAAAAAAACTAGTTAATGCTCTAGTTGTGATACTATGTTATGAATATTATGTGTGTATTCATGACGCCCAATGGGCAATATATAGAGTACAAGGGACTATATGCAAAGACAACCCTACACATACAAGGAAATACAAAGAGATATGTCTACTCTAACACTTGCTACAACCCTCACCCGATATACATGGAATTTCAGAAGTGATGTCATTTGGTGTTAGGTCATGGAAAATTAGGGACTTTGGTTAATGACTAGCATGTTCATGGGTTCAAATTTTGTCTTCATGGGTTCAAATTTTGTATTGTATTGTTGGTCTTTTAGACCTTTTTTTATGCCCTATGTATTAGTTTCAAGTTACTGAAATGTAACTATCACACAGAAAATTTCAGCTTCATATAAATAAGCAGCTAGTCATCATGTAGTATCCTTGTGTTATTTACACAAATAAAGAATCACTGCACAGGTATTTCAGCTTCAAGAAATAAATAAATTGAATCCAATATAGGACCTCTAGCATGCTAATCATAAAAACACTACCGATTCTTGCAATGTAAAGCAATATAAGGTAAGGAACATACAACCCATCAATGACCCAATGCCCTTTGGTGTCGTCCAACTGGCAATCAACTCCACTCCATGGATGCTGCTGGGGAACGCAAGGGTCACCATTCCAGCCAAATCGAAGAGGAAGACCAAGAGAACCCTTTAAAGTCCGCAGAGCACTCACTATAGAGCATTGCAAACGAGAAAAGAAATACATAAAACTAGTAGCTAAACTCTGATAATACGTATGTGAATAACTGTTCTTTGAATACAGACATAAGTTGTGCTACTTATTTATATTCAGTAAAAGATACTTTATGTGGTAGTAGATTTTTTCAACCATTGTATACATCATGAAATAGAAAAGTGGCCAGCATGGTTTTTGAACCTTCTCCATATTTAAAGCAAGAATATCATCTGCACGACTGCAAATGGCAATTCCATACACAGTTTTTCTAATAAAAAGGGCTCAAAGCATAATTACTAGCTTAAAAATATACTTTTTGTTATCGCTTGAAACAAAAGAAAGTGAATTTGGTGGGCTTCAAGTACCAACCTTCTAGAGTTAAAGTCTTCATTTCAGCTGGAATGATCTCAAACACCTCAATGGCACTAATAATGGCATGTGTTCCCTTAACAGGCTGTAAGACGATTTGCAGTGTTGTCCCAATGACAGGAATAGTTTTACTCAGAACAAGCGCAGTAAAACGTTCTCCCGTCATGCGAACTATATCAATATCCTTGAATGCAGTGTCACCATTGATAAGTACATCAAATACCCTTTGCTCTTCTGCAGTTATTCCATTCTCAATCTCTGCAAAGTGAAGCCATACAGAATAGTTCTTGTTTGGAGTAACATCCATTTCAAAATATAAGCTTGGTTGCATATCAGTGCCCACTATAGCTGATTGGTAGATGCTTTGAGGATAAAAACTTGGTGCAAGCAATGTCTCTGCTATAACATTCTCAGTTGATATAGATTGATCGTCAGAACTGGACGACAAAGTTTTCACCCCTAACCAGAATCTGTCCCCACCCCAGTGGATACCATTTAGATCTTCATCAAAAGCTGGCTTTCCAGAACCACATGTCAACCTTTTCGCAGTTCTAAGCACTGACCCCTTTCCCCATGACGGACCAAATTTATAAGCATTGTCATCTATTTGGAGAACTTCAATAGAAAGAATCGATGGATCACCATGACCTGTGCTGTGGAAGCAAATCGATAAGCTTGAGTCCTGGACAAAAACCAAAGCTTCCACAAATGTCTTCTCATCATCACTGCTCCAGCCCGAAAGCAAAGAACTGAATAGAGTACCCTCAACAGAAACATCGAAAATTGGCTCATTGTAAATATTATTATCAGCCACAAGGGCAAAGAAAAGCCTGACTTGGTAGTGCCCACTGGGAACATTGTTGATGTAGTAGCAATTTTCAGGTCCATCAGACAAAGGGAAATATCGAAGAGTTTTCAGTGGAGGTATGATAAAGCTCGGGCGACTGGCATTTGCAAACCTGCCGCCAGTATAACCAAAGTCTCTGTACCACAATGTGTTGGTAGGTGCCGTGCGGACATCGTCAAAACTCCCGCAGCTTATACGGATGGTAAACGGTTCTGAAAATAAACAGTCATTTAGAAAATTACAACTACACGGAGCACCATTGTTAAGCTAAGAAGGAATTATGATCTAAACCCCCAGCTAAGAATCGTCAAGCAAGCAACTACATGTAAATCAATGTACCATGCGAATTGTACAGATGGAGCAAGAGGTTCACTAAATCATGATGCACACAGAAAGGTTTAAATGTTTGCTTTCTTCTCCTCCCACTTAGTTTCTCATGCCTCCTTCCTATTCAGTCCTACCTTGAGCAAGACATATCTTAAAATGGTATATTTAGCAGAATAAGAGCTACCAAATAGCACGTGTGGGCAAGAAAGGGCAATGACTGAACTGAACTACTTCCAAGAAGCAAGGAAACAACCAATATGAGATGAACAAACAAAAGGGTGAGGAAAACAGAACGCTAAATGTTTATCAAAATGGGCCATAATCAAATTCTTCATTTCGTCAGCCGCGCAGCATGAACAGCCTCAAATGCAGGAAAGGGAAAGTACTCTCCACACAAATGGAAAGAGAGCTAACGATAGAAGAATATTCCAAGAAATTTGCTGGACTGAAACCAAACAGCACCTGACTTTGGCCAAGAATGCAACATCACGAGCCAAAAAATAAAGAAAACCCACCTCACCATTTACAGCGCCTAACACAATTGCATTTCGAGATAATAAATCTTAAAGAAAGGCCAAGTAGACACGACATTTCTCAATGTGTAGATTAAACGGTTGCTGATTTGGCCAAGAAGGCAACACACCCGCACAAACGCGAGAACTTCGCAGCACTCACCTCACCACTATGGTGCATTTAGCAAGATTTCACAGGAAGACCAAATTTGTCAGCTAAAAGCAAACAAGAAGCAAGAGAGGTCACCTTTGCTAAGATCAGCCGCAAGAACACCAAGAAGAGCTGATGATGCTGAGACGGCGAGCAGGCACAGCCTAAGCCGCAGCACGCCAAGAGATCTTTGCTTCATCGCTCCCTCCCCTCTCCCTCCCCCTCTCTCTCTCTCTCTCTTCCCCTCTCTCAAAGTACGAGTCTTTTTCCTTTGCTTTGTATAGTGGTACCTCTAGTCCTAGATCAGAATGAGCTGTCTGAATTTGAGAGCAGAAATGTAGTTCCTCTATGCACCTGCTCCAAACAGCTTCGTTTCTAGTTTTCTTTCCGTCATCTGATTTTTTTAAAACCAAAAATTATTTGGGATTTGTCCACTTCTAATTTCAGTTTTTTTATCTTCTTTTACTTTTCTTTCTTTTCCATTATTCGTAGAGGTATAATATGTTTTTCCTTATTTTTAATCAAATATTTTAGAAAAACTAACTGTTATTATAATGTAGTTTCAACTTTAGAACAGAAGTGGCAGCCAAAAACAGCTGTTGAAGCGGCCCCCTCGCCCGAACCGAATATGGTTGCTTTTATGATGATAATAATGGAGATTGGAGCTGTGGATCTGGTCACGGGATTCTTTTTTCGCATTTTTTAATACAGGAGTGGCAGCAGCTCACGTTCGTGAGCACGACCCACGGGACACCCGGGGACATCAGAATTTTGGACTGATTGTCCTTGAGCACTGGGGATGTAGGGATTAATGTCCGATAACAAAGAACACGACTCCAGGGAAGTTCAGGACTAGTACCGTGGTAGCTCAATTAACTGAAGTATTTTTTGTTCCACAACCATGAATCATGCGCACCGGAACAGTTGCAGTGCCGGTAAGATTGTGAGTTTCAATGTTACCGGAGCTGAGGTATTTATCTGGAATACGAATTTCTTTTTTTACATTCTAGGAATTGGACGGTTTCATATGAAATTTTCGCGTTCCAAAAAAACAGGCTGATTGCTGGTATTGGTGGCGTAAGATGTACAAACTACAACGTGTGCTGCCAACCGAACACACACTACCGATCGTAACAAAGCGCTTCTTTTTGCGAAGAATGTTAGGAAGTACCAGTTGGCAGCGTTGGAAATTGTTCTTCATCGGTTATTAAACAGGCTTGTTAATTAATTAGTCGAGTACGGAGGCTGGGTTCGGTGGGTGGATCACGTGCGAACGGGGAGGCTGGGCCACAAGGGCCTTACCGGAGCGGGCGGCGCACTGGCGGTAGCGCGGCTCCAGGTCGGGACCGCCCAACGCCCGAACCGAATCCGGCGGAGTGAATGCAGCCGAGACGTGCATCCAGCTCACGCGCGGACACGATACGGCGGTGAAAGTGCGGGTGGACCCGTGGACCACTGGACCGCGGAGCTGCGCGACGACCGGGCCGGTGCCACGGAGTAGGAAGAGCGGGTCCGGGAGGGCACGAGTGGTTGGCCGGCCCTCCGAGCCGGACGGTCCGCGTTTCGTTTCGCACGGGGGTCCGATCGTTGCGGCGAGCGCTCGAGCGGAGTCGCGCGGATGTCGGGCGCGCCCCCACCCCACCAAACGCTTTCGGGCTTGTTTGGATGCAAGGGCAAAATCCCAGGGAAGTAAATCCCCAGGCGGGTTTTATAGGGCACATGGGATCCTCCTCCATCCCTAGGAAAAATATTTCCTTTTGCCGTTCGGGAGGAACGGGATAAAATCCCGGCCATTCAAAAAAAACCAGAAAAATCGAAAAAAATCGGAATCAGCATCGCAATTAAACAAATGGCAAAAGATGGGACTATTAAAAGCACAAAAAATCAGAAACATAATCCTGTATTCTTGAATAAAGTATACACACGAACACATTGCTTCGTGCATACAGAATTAAATATGTAGCAACTAACTTTATTCACACGAATACATTGCCTCATACATGCTCTGACCATTACATTTGCGGACATTCCAACCGTTACATCTAAGTCATTGAACACCGCCACCTAGCAAACATAGGCACAAAGAGAATCAATAAGAATTTATATTAGCACATAACTACATATATATGTTAAAAGTTATAAATAAGTGAATAACCAAACAGATTTAGTGTAAAAATCCATAGAACATGCTCAGGCAAAAATGAAAAAAAAAACAACAAGACCAGCTCCCAAAGATTACATCATGGGGAATCTTAGCGCCTCTTTCTCTATGTATTTCATTGGAGTATTCACATGCACAGCAACACAATCGTTATACAAATCAATCAACCCCAAAAATGAGAAGAAACAAGAAAGAAATGCACAAAGCAGCTAATGAAAGAAATGCAGTCAAAGATGACGTCTCAATACCACATGCCGTTGGATGGTATCAAGTGCAAACTAATCCCAAATTTTCTACACAAGTAGAAATAGCAATCTCTGCTAAGGCACACATAAGTAGAAATGATAGCAATGAAAGAAAAAGTACGATCTAAATGGGCCATCACAAAGTTATCATATAAACTATGAACTATTAGGAAAAAAATTTTGCAAACATGACAAACAATGAGAAAAGAAATCAGAGGCTGAAAAGGACCCCAAATTTAATGCACGATATGGCATATAACACCCTAATTTTTTTTTCAAAAATTAATTCAGCACCCTGAACTACGAAATCAGACACTTGGTCCCCTAAACTTTGCAATCTAGTTCAAATAGCACCCTGACCTAGTTTCAGATAGTAGTATTGTTCGTGTGGCGTGATAAGTAGATGATTTTACCACTTAGGATGACACGCTGATCAAATTTAGATGAATGACAGGTGGATCTATAAGGTCTTCTCTCCCAAATCAAAATAGTGAGGGAGGGAGCTACATGGGGCAGTGGTCATGGAAGCATGACTGGGAACTCGGTGAGAGAGAAACCCTTGTAGACGCCATACATCATTGACCCAACTTGACTAGCATATCATCCTACATGGCAAAACCACTCACTCATCATATCACGCGGGTAATACCACCATGTGAAACCGGGTTAGGATATTATTTGAACCGGATTGCAAGTTCAGGGTGTTAAATGTCTAGCTTTATAGTTCGAGGTGTTAGAAGGACTTTCAAATAAAGTTTAGGGTGTTATATGGACTTATTCCTGCACAATATTGGTAGTTTAGGTTTTACACAAAGCAACATATGCTGATATTTTAGAATGTGAACATGATATAGATATAGATAGCGCAACAGAAAAGGTTGGATGAACACTGCCATTTGGCAAAAAGAAAAGTCAAAATTTGCTATGATTTGAAATAGAGATAACTGAAAGTTTATGCACGATGAGCATCCCAACAACAGAACTTATCAGGAGACACTCATGCAATCCAAGTGAAGTTTATGCAAGATGAAACTTCAAAATTGTTACCTCCTCTCCTGATGAAAGAACAACAGTATAATGTAAATTTCAGTGGCACGAGCAGTAGTTGCTACCTCCTCTCTTGATGAAAGAGTTATCTGTGCAATGTGATGACTAACGATCAATCATTTGATCATGCTTGTAAAAGAAACAAAGCAGGCTTTTGCACTAAAAACCATAGGGATATACTATTAATATGCAAATTCAAGCCATTGGTTCATGATTTAACCAAACATTTACAAGCAAAGATGGTTCTCAGTAAGGCCCTGCTTAATATGGCTTCTGCCATGAGCGATAGGCGACGGGCGATTTTTTCACTATAGCGCGCACAGTGCACGCTACAGTGAAAAAAAATTTCATTTTTTTTATTTTTTTCCCGTATTCTTTTGCATCGTCCGCTCTAGATTAACGTGATATTTTATTTTTATATTTTTTAAAATTTAATTATACTCAATAAACCAACTCAGCTACAGTGTTTTTTCAACTAGCTACAGTGTTTTTTCAGCAAAAGCCAAAAGCCATCGCTATTCCGATCACCCCCTAAGTCCTTGGACGGCAGCTTCTACCACCTACTCTACCACCACTACCTGCTACTACTACCACTACTAGTTTGCTACTCTGATACTACTACTTGCTGCTACTATACTGTTGTCTATCAGTACTTCCTACTAATAGTACTACAATACTACCTGCTGGTCGCTG
This sequence comes from Melocanna baccifera, assembly GCA_036346265.1. Classification (NCBI taxonomy): domain Eukaryota; kingdom Viridiplantae; phylum Streptophyta; class Magnoliopsida; order Poales; family Poaceae; genus Melocanna; species Melocanna baccifera. The sequence goes on from CM070695.1 coordinate 15,130,699, forward strand.
CTACTAGATCCACGTGAGCAAAACAGAGCAGATCGGTAAAACAGGGTAGCAAGGATAGAGAAGGAAGGAGATAAGGAGAAAAGGATCTGAGGGAAAAAGGGTGAGGAGGGAGAGAAACCTAAAGGTGACTCTTGCTACATCGGCCGAAAGGACGAAGGCGATGGGGGCTATGACTAGTATAGGAGAGCGAATCGAGAGGACAGGGCCAACGACTAGACGACGACGCCAATCAATTGATCAGTGCTTGCTAGGGTTTGAGTGACCTAGTAGGAGGAGGAGGACAATGAGGAAACTAACTTCACCGATGAGATGCTATTGCCGGAGTGGGAGGACCAGAGGAGGAAGCACACGGTGGAGGTGGTGGCAAGTGAGGCAGGCAGAGGAGGTGGCAAAGCGAAAAAGGCGAAGGCGGAGGTGGTCACGTGGTAACGAGAGGACACGACCCGATAAGGAGAATTCTCCCAATGTGCGGAGGTGAGGACTTTCCCCATGGAAACAACCGGATCGAGTCGGGAAATCTCTCTCACGTGGGCATCCGAACGGGCCGTCGAGTTGGCCCGGGAAAACTTGCCCGGTGGGTCCCACCCTTGGAATTGGCAGGGATCCGGTCAGGATTAAGGTTCCCAAACAAGCATTACAGGACACACTAACGCTTAGGGCCTGTTTAGTAGAGTTCCAGATTCTTATTTTTCAGCTTCTGTTCCAGATTCTGTAAGAATCCACTTCTCTGAGAATCTAAAGCTACATCTGAAAAGCGTTTGGCTAGTAGGTTGGCTCTAGATTCACAAAAGAGGAGATTTGAGGGGAAAAGACCATGTTACCCTTAGAGCCGAGTCGATTTAAATGTGGTATGAAATGATATTGTCGCTGCAATGACAACAAAACAGAACACTCTATTATTCCAACGTGAGTCAACAAGCAATTCAACAACTGTAATTACTAGATATTCGTGCATTCATCCTTTCATAAAAAGCAATCCATTAGTCCATACTATTACAAGTAATGTAGCAAATTTCACCAACTTTCATCAATTGCCTTGCAAGGTCATCACAAAACCTATCCATAGCTCTATCACTCGATTGTGATGTTGACACATCTGATGCATCTTGAGAAATGACATATTTTGCATATCTTGATGGTATTGTTGGCATATAATTAGGATTCCGCTCGAACCTACGAAAATGCTTGTCTGACGAAGCATGATCACGTATGAAGTTGTGAAGTCCCATAGTAGCTGCAACAATCATCTTTTGCTTGGACAAAGGAAAGCTCCGCATCTTCAAAAGAATTAAGCAAAAGAGTTATCTTTTGCTCAATATCTGTTCACAGATCATGCAAAAGAGTTAAGCAATGCTACATAGTTGTAACCATCAGTCTTGAACATGAATGATACGGCAATTTTCAAGTCCTCACGAAAATGTGCAACCAACAGTCTTGAACAATCCAATCTCAGCAAGAAATGTTAAGATTATGTGACCTACTAGTATTTACAATGAAATTTAGAATTTTATAGTAGATTATCATAAGCCACTGAGACAGCAACCCCAAGCTTATCCAAATATGCAAGGTGACGTGATTCATTACAGACTTCATCCTTTGCATAAGCAAAACCATATCCAGGCAAATCAACAAGGCATAACTTCGATGCAAACTGGAAGAAATTTATAATCTGTAATTTACAAGTGTAATACACAAATATATGAACTGTTTGAACGTTGAGAAATAAATGAAGTGTTTCAACGTACCTGAGTAAGTAGGAAGAGGCCGAGGCGGCGCCGGGGCTAGGGCGGCCGAGGAGGGAGGCGGCGGCGCGAGAGGGGAAGGGAGAGGGGAAGGAGGCGGCGGCGCGAGAGGGGAAGGGGGGAGGCGGCGCCGCGAGAGGGGAAGGGGAGAGGGGAAGGAGGCAGCGCGAAGGAAGGGGGAGGCGCGCGCGAGAGGAAGGGGAGGCGGCAACGCGAGAGGGGAAGGCGGCGGCGCGAGAGAAGGGGGGAGGCGGCGGCGCGAGGATGAGGAGGAGGCGGCGCGAGGAGGCGAGGCGAGGCGCGAGGGGAAGGGAGTCACGAGTGTCGCTCGGGTGGGGGATCGTGAGGGCGTTCGGGTGGGGGTAGTTCGACGGCAAAAAACGGGTAATTTGTGTTAACTTCAATGGGTAAGTTGGTTTTAGGGGCTACAGCTCCCCACGAGAATCCACTAAAAGGCTGCTTCTCCTGGCTAGTTCATTTTGGACTCTGCTCCCTCGCGAGAAGTAGAATCTGGTCATTTTGGGAAGCGGGGTGTTTGGCATAGCTCCATAAGAATCCACTGAGAAGCTGGGAGCAGAAGCTGTACCAAACAGGCCCTTAGTTAGGTGTGTGCCATGAGATGAGCCACGCTAATGCAGGGGTAACGGTATGACATGGGGTTAGGGCTGTGCATTTGTCAACCGAACCAAATAAACCAAATCGAACAAACTGAACTGAATCTGTCAACTTGGTTTGACCGGTTTTTAGTATTCGGTTCGGTTATCAGATTTTGGGTTTTTTGTGTTCGGTTTTTTTTCAAAAAAAAACCAGCTAAAAACCAAAAAAAACCGAATATACCGAACTAGTATGTATATCTGGTAGGGGCTTAGCCGCCTAGTTGTGCGCCTGCACCTGCGTGTCTCGCAGCGCCATCCATCCCCCCATTCGGCCCAGTGGCCCACAGGCCCAGCGCCCAGGCAGCGACCAGCGAGAGCATCCGTGTCTTCGTGATCCGTCCATCACTCCATCTGGATCTGATGAGCTAAGAGCCTGAGAAAGTGAGAATGAGATGAGATCCCCCATTCCTGGAGGTGGAGCCGACCGGTGAGGCGGTGAAAACCCTAAAAATCAGATCTAGTCAGTGTTCACTCGGCGCTCTATCTGAGTGACTGTGAGTGAGTAGTAATTACGCCGATTAACGAAGCTGCGAAGGGAACTAGGCCGAAGCGGCAAAACTTGCAGCTAGGCCCCTACGTGTAGCGACGCAGTCGTGCAGGCGCAGGCAACGCCGGCCACGACCCAGGACTCCTCGTCTCCTTCCTCTTTGGCTCTTCGCCCTCCTCCACCGACCACCGGTGCTGAGAGATCGACACATCGCCCCTAGCCAGGCGCTTGGGAGGCTGGGAGAGCCTCCAAGGCGGTGAGGCTGAGGAACCGAGTAGGTGATCGCTGGGCGCCGCGCCACCCCTGGCTGAGAGCCTCCGAGTCTCCGAGGTCTGAGCCCAACTATTGAAGTCAGATCCAACTATTGAAGGTAAAAATCTGCTATGTACTTGTTCACCTTGCTATTGCTATGTACTTGTTCACCATGCTATGTATTATGTTAGGCTATTAGCAACTTAGCAACTAAAGAACGTTGTTCGCACTTTGGATTTGTGATTTGTGAATGGCTGATAGTCTGAGACTTGAGTCTTGGTCTTTCACTCTTTTCTGGTATTTTAGATATCCGAGTCTGAGGGTGTAGGAAGTGTGCCTGTTGCTGGTGTGGGTGTGACTGTGGGCAGCAATGAAGCTGTTAGATCCAATAAAAGTCAAGATGGGAAAAAACAAATGAATTCTAGATCGAAGATATGGAACCATTATAAACGACTGTCAAATGACCGAAATAAGGCTAGCTGCAATTATTGCTCTCGAATCCTTGCATGTGATTCACAAAAGAATGGTACCTCCTCCCTAGCCTCTCATGCAAAAACTTGTAAGAAACATCCTGATAGGAGTAACAATCAAACTCAATTAAGCTTGCAACCTAGTGGAGATGGCCCAAGTAGTTGTGTAGTTAATACAACGCTTAAGAGGTTAGGGCAGCATTTACACGCATGATAATTGTAGATGAGCTGCCTTTTTTATTTATGAGTAATTCTAATATTAACATTGCTATTTATGAGTGATTCTAATATTAACATTGCTATTTATGAGTGATTCTGTCATGTACTCATGTAGCTACTCAAATGGAAGGCCAAGTAGATGATGTTATTCCAACATCAAGCGTGTTCTCCTCGGATCGAACTTGATGTTTGAAGATAAAGGAGTGTCTTTTGTTGTATAGTTGTCAAAAAAATATTATCCAAGTGTCTTTTGCACTGCCGTCTATCTGTGTGCCTGTGCGCCACTTTTGTGACTATTTGACTGAGAGTCTGAGACTGAGTCACTGCTGTCTGCTGCTGCTTGGATGGCTACTGGGTACTGGCTTGCTGGGTAGGGCGCCTGGTAATATTCTTTAATGAAGCACATGGCTACTGGGTACTGCTACTTGGTAATATTTCAATGTTGGACTTTTATCAATCATAAAATTAGCTGATTGTTCCTAACTTTCATCAATGTTGGACTTTCAATGTATATATGTTCCTAGCTGATTGTTGGTGGTTTCTGTTCATTTTCCTGTGAAGGTTATAATCAAAGAAGCTTCCAAGAGAATCCAAGAAGTCCAAAGGTGGAAATCCAGAATGTACTCTCGGGAAGGCCCTTCTGATGTTAAACCAATAAGTATTCACCCTTCTACTGCAATCTGGCAATATGCAAAGGTAGTGCTTCAACCTAGGTCATATGTGCCCTGCTGCAATTCTGCATGACTACATAGTCCACATGGTTCAAACTTTAACTTCAAAATGTTTACTGGTTGGTGGTTGGCTGATTGTTGACTTGCTGTGTGACTGTGTCTTTACCGCTGCTTGGCTGGCTGGTACAAAATATGATGTAAAGTGTAAATTGATGTGTCCATGCTCTATTAGCTATTGCTCTTTCAATCTGTCCAGTGCCTACTGTCCACTTGTCCAGCCTAAAGGCTGAAACCTGAAGCAGAGTAGACGCCAGATGATCAGTGAAGCTCCAGCTTGCTTACTGCAATACTGCGTGGTGTGTGGTGCTTGGCTGCTAGCTTGCTACTGCTTGCTTACTGTGTGTGCGACTGTGCGTCTGTGCGTGACTGCGTGGTGCTTGGGTAGCTTGGTTGCTTCTGCTTGCTTAGTTCAATTACTTTTTAGTTTTTACTTTGTTACTTTGTCTTTATTATCACTTCGTCTCATATCGTTCGCAATTCGCGTCAACTGTGGTAAATATGGTAATTACCGATACCGCGTCAAAAAAAATTAGAATTTACCAATACCGAACCGTACTTCTAAAAAACCATATATTACCGAACTACAAATACCGTATTTGCCGTACATACCGAACCCAAACCGATTAAACCGAACGCACAACCCTACGGGGTATGGCCATATGGGGATGACAAGGCCTGCGGCGCTGTTTGGAAGGACCAAATTGTCCAGATTCTGGTAGGACCGTGGAAGTCCTGTGAAACTTTTAGCGTATTTTAGTGTCATGTTGATTTACAGAGCTTCCGCCTGAACCGAGCACTGCTCTGGTTGTGTTTTAGCTCCCATCGGTATCTCATCAGACATTGATGCGAACCGCCAAGGGCATAACAGGGGCATGTTCCAAGGGATCTTGGAAGAGATGCACCGTGGCCTCCAGGGTGAAACAAAGCGCAACAAATGAGCACATGGAAATCATAATCATCTTATGCGATTCGACCCCGATTCCCAACAAACATCACCATCCACCACAAGTCCGGGAACTCAAACGGGCACATAAAACGCATGCAGTGAGCCAGTGACAAACGCAAGATTTGCATGACGCGGCGGCGTAGCTGGATTACCGGAAGCCAGCAATAGCAGCTGCTCACAGTGCGGAATGTACTCCACAGTTGGAACTCTGTAACACCTTTCGTACAACGCTCAGACCAGAAACAGAACTACAAATCCTGGCGCTGAAGGTATGCAACAATGCAGCCATGCTAACTTGCTGAGCCAGAACACCATATGGACGAGGAAGATTTCTTCGTGGGGTACTTGCTACAACAATTTGTACAACACAAGACCTCTTGAAACTAAAAACACAAGACTTCTCTACAATTATCTTTCAGAAACCAAGCATGGTTGCAGCCTTGTCTTATTGCACCTCAATTCCCACCTAAATATTTGTAAGAAATAGATTAATAGACAGAAGGCCAATTTGAACAATTGAAACCTTCTTTTCTGGATAATGGAATGAAGTGTCGTAAACTTGTAATACCTTGTATAAGCTGAACTACCTACTTCTTGTTAATTATACGGTACAAAGAAATGCTCCTCTAAGCTGGCGGTAGGGAGCGCCTGCAAGTTGGGCACTCCATCTTGATGTCCATCCATCGCTGTAAACAGCCTGAGTGGAATATATGCTCGCAAGGTGCCACCTGCGGGAGGAGAAAGCCAACGTTCAATCATAGTTGTCTATGATATTACAGGCCAGAGATTTCACAATTACCATGTATTCACTTGTTCTTTGGGTAAGATCGATTGTAGTCATGCAAATAACACAGTCGATGGGCTGATTTGTGTTATCCTCAACCTTCCTGTGGTAGCAGTATTTCTCAGGTAGGATCTGAAAAGTGTAGCCATGACAAATTAATTACTGATAATATGATACTAATAAAACAAAATTGTCCACACATTCTGAGTGAATCAAATGAACCCCAAATGCATCTAGAATGGCAACTAAAAGTCTAAAACACCTTTCCAGAAATGGAATCGGCTACATGAATGGCAACTAAAATGCATATAGAATGCAACAGAACAGACTGCATGCGCTAGGGTAATATCACATTAGTAATTACCTGGCGAGGAATGAAGCAGCGAGAACCAAGATAGTGCTGGAGCAGCAGCACTGCCGCTTGGATACCCATGAATATTGTCACCGCTATGCACCATTTCTTGTCGGGCTCGATGCGCATGAAGTTGCTAGGGCAGCCAAATATATACAGTGGGATAGCAAGGCGGGTAACAGTCATGCCTAAAATATACTGAGGATGGAGGGGTTTTCTTGTATCTTGGATGACATTTGTGACAATTTGAGGGATCCAAAAGGAGTACATCAGGAAAAGAAGTGGGCATAAGAAATTGTGCAACTCATACATGAGAAGGATTCCTCCCAAAAGAATGCCATCTGCAGAGCACAAAGCAAATTGAAGAATATCTTAAAGTTGGTAAAAGAAAAGCTAAAAACTGATGTAAATATGTGGAAAATGTCGACCAATTTGGCATCTTAGTAACATACTATGATAGTACTATGGGAACATATCTTGTTTCAAGTTAGCAAAGGAAATAATCATTCTAAGGGTTCCCATAGAACAGCACACTCCAGGCCTCCAGGGATTCCATATTTACATAAATAGAACACAAAAGGAGCTTTGCCTACCAATTTGCACCAGGCACCATCTTAATCGCCATTACAGGTCCAAAAGCAGGTACATAGGCTAGTATGGGTATGGCATAGACAAGGATCAGCTAACTGGACTTGGTCATCGGTGAGCACTGGTGCTAGGAACTAATGTTAAACTTCTTGAGTTCCAGATTACATGCACATGCAAGTACTAATAGTTACAAATAAATGGCAATAACCATGCTCGTGTGCACAAGCTATGTTGGTTGGAGGTCGACCTACTGGCATGATTCTTAAGAAAGTGTGAAGAAACTAGATGATACTTAGTACTTACAAAAGCGGCTGTAGAGAACAGATAGTTCTCGCCTCATTATTTCCCAACCTTCTCCGCTGTTCAATGGTCTACTTGCTTTCCATATAGCAAGGAGATACCTCATTTCAAAAATAGAAAATACGACAAACTTGAAGAAGGCAGCTGTTGCAAAGGCGTTAAAGAGAGACTCTGTAGAAAGTTCAAACATGTAATGAAAATGTTAAGGCCAATAACAAATTTCACAGGACATTGACAGAATATTAAAAATAATAAGCTTCCATACAATTCATAAACAGAACACGTAAGTGGTAAAAAACTCAATAGTTCCATTAGTTAATACTATGGCTAATAGCATTGCAGATTAGTTTTCAGATATCTCAGCATTGGTAGCACATACCAAACTTCGGTTCTGCTGATGATACTTCATTGATGATTAGTACACTTGGCAGGTCTGTGCTATTGGATATGGCTTTGATCAAGCTAATGTGTGAAATCACTTGCCAAGAACTCTACTTGATAAGTAGTGTATAAAATAATCATACACACTATTTGCCCTTAGCTCAGATTTCAATTATTGGAATTCAATTCTTCAACGAACAGCTATCAATTAAACATGGAATAACCAAAGTGAAATGAATTTAATATAAAATAAATATCAAATTTTTCGCAGAAATCCTAATGGGCCACATTTTTAGGGGCAAATTGCTCAGCAGAACTACAAAGATCATGCAAGTTTGGAGTATAGCATCAGTGTGTCACTGATGAGTGGTACTAGGGCCAACTTGTCAGTGTCATATTAAATATGTTCCAATTTATACATCTTTGCAGTACCACTGAGCCAATTCCCCCTTTTTGCAAGCAAAGAAAGAGTTAGCAGCAGTAGCAGTTGTCAGAAAAGAATAGATAAGAGAAAAAAGGCAAACATATTTGACAAGTCATAAGACTCACCAACCAATATCCCAGCTGTCAGATGCAGTAGACAAAGATATGCATCCATGATAGCTTGTTGCCCAATCATTAAAATAGATACCTTAGCAGCTCCCTGCGAGCAATACAGATGTACCTCAAAAAACTGGAATCTTGGAAGTCATGTAAAGCAAGAGGCCATAGCTTTACACTTCTACTTTAAAACATGGATTCCTAAAGGGAAAAATGAATACTTACAGACTGGGTGTTGCTATGTTCCATTTGTCTAATCAGCAACAAAACTTGGAGGAAAGAAATCTAGTATACTCCAATTAAGGAATTCACAGAGAGTACAGACCAAGAAAGATAGGATCAAAAGAAAGAAAGTCAAACAGTCACAAAGGATACAAAAGTGACCATCAGTGTATAGTTGACTGCTTTGTTGTAATAAACTTCAACATTCAATGATGTTGCATTTAATAGGATAGATGAGAAGCACTCTCCATCATCATCCACTGCTGGACTCTCCATCAAACCCTCCAATCGGTACTTTTCATGCTCTCCTTCTAGTTAAGAATAAGTATTTACAAAAGCAGTTCCTATTTAGATGTTATTGAAAGATAAGAAATGAGTCAAATGACCAACAGAAAGCTTAGCATATGCGCGCATAGATTTTGATGATGCACAGATTGCCAACCAGTGGAAATGAATTTAACAATACCATTAAAAAAAATCAATACCATTTCTGTTAGATGATACACAGACCACCTTAGCAGCTATTTCGATGTTACAGCGTTTCTCCATGTCGTATGTGAGAGCTGATAAGGAAGAAGTAGAATACATCAAAATCACATCAGGTGGCAGGTAATATTCAGTGTAGAAATCGAATTTTACATTTCTTCCTTCGATTCTTCTCTTCAGAAGATTCTTGGAACATTTGAGAGGAGAAAATCCGCAGCTGATACAAAATTAGCAGGTAAGAGTATATTTCATAAGCAAGTTCATTAATTTTAAGAGGGATCACTATTGTTATGAATGTAAATGGCACGGAAGTACATGCACATCTAAAGACAACTAATAAAGGGAACGCTTGATAGTGGAATGTTGTAAAAGCTCAAGAAGCTAGAGAGTATTCTGTAAGATACATAATGAAAATCACATCCATGTACTAATCATCGACAAAAACAAGTCAAATTATGTTCCTTACCAGATGGTATGGATTCGATAAGAAGTAATTCTCTTCTTGAAGTGGCTCACCATCTGCACCACTAAAAAAATTAATACAGTTGCATTAGATCATATTGCAAAAGGAGTATCCATGAAATACTAACATTTAAACAGGAAATCTGCATATATGCCACTACGGAATACTACAATAATAAAAATGACACTAAAACACAGACATATAAATATGTCACTCTAACGATGTACCATCACCCTCACAATAACTAAAGATATATCAAAACTACAGCTAATATGTTACTAACATTAAGCTATGCACTATAGTACATAAAAATAACATGATCTGACAAGGATGACCAAGGAATCTAAATGACTGTAGCTAAGCTTGCAGCCTTGCACAAAGTAACCAACTAGTCTATGTGTTTCCACTTGCATGATGTGAAACATTGACATGAAAACCTGTAGTACTAAAGTCACTGACCATGAAATGTACGCGCATAATAACCATATATCTATGCTGACTTGTTGCAAATCATGTGAAGAACACTGGCTAAGGAGTCAGGAGGCTTGGAGCTTAAAGGACAAGATCTGTGAGGGCCACTGTTGCTGGGCAAGGGTGGTTGTCGAGGGCAGACCTTCAAAATTTGGGAACTGAGATGGGAAGTCTAGGTTTTGGTTCAAGCGTAATTTTGTCTTTAGCAGGACAAAGTAGCATAAAAATATGATTATTTGCTTTGGAGTAGCATTTGTAGTACATATATGATTCTCTCTATTTCAAGTGGACATAATTAACAGCACACAATATAATTCAAAGGCAGGAAGACCAAAAGATAAAACAAAGCTCCTTAGTTACAACTTACAAAGAAAAAGAATACCAGAAAATTAAACATGTACCTGTTTGCTACCATTCGAAGTTGTCTAAAAGGCCATATATACACGCCTTCTAACCTTATTTGAGCAACTCCATGATCATGGGCATTGTCAATAACATCATGGAATGTAATCGACCCCTGTCATCCCATGGTAAGCAAAGTTATCAGCAGAGCTTGCAGAAGAAAATGATCAAGATTGCAATAACATCCATGGTTAGAATTAACTTGGGTTGGACATGTAAAAATTGAGTGATTTATTATCAAATAAGGCTAAACTAGAATGACGAAAGAAAAATTGGTAGACATGGAGGGAAACTGGTGACAACAGGATAACATTTTTTCACATGGTAAAGAAAGCCATAAGAAAAGAAGCTTACTTTACCTGAACATAATGTACCCCGCTTATTTTCGTTGGGGTACTCAATAATTCTAAAACTGAGTCACCTTTAGATTTCACAAACTCAAGAAACCTAGAAGAACCATTTGAGGCACCAGCAAAGCTCCAACTTCCTGAACCAAAAAATGGCGATGTTATTTCAAATCGCACCAACATAGTAAGAAGTAGTATCCTATACACAGCAAAGAATAGGGTAAATTCGGAAAAGGAAATGCTGCGTGTGCTTTTTATTAAAGTTCTTTCGCAACTATAGTTAAAGAGAATAATGCATGTAGCATTGAAGCACACGATATATGGACGTGCTGTATGAATGTTAAGAAAAGAACATAAAATCACATTTGCTGGGCTTGTCAAGCCGTTTGGTTTTTACAGTGGCTTTTCAATTTTTGGACACAATAAAATTAAATACTTGAAGCATCAATTTTGGGGCCATAACAGCAAAATCTAACAGGAACTGTAACTAACTAGATTAGCAGCCGTAAACTGATCCTAAGAACCAAGACCTAGGCAGTAAAACATGCAAACATGAGGAACACATTAGGCACAAGGAAGACTGCTAAACAACATTCAGAGAAAATCAGCAACAACAACATTGTGAGGAAATGTCAAAATTTAGAATTTGTAGTAAAAGAAATAACTGCAAAGATGATATGACACCACTGAGCTGTATGACGTGACATGAAAAACACGCCTATCCTCAATTTCTAAAGAAAATTTTGGTCACACAACAAAAAAAATCATTCCAACACCTAAAATTTTGGCACAACATACTGAACTCCATGAATTGAGGACGTCCTCCATTCATCCTAATGTGTGCAGTGGCAATACAAAGTTGTCAAGGGAAAGACAAGCTAACACTATGGCATAGGCTGCTTGGACAGAAAGACTTTCTGATAAAATGGACAGGTCGAATACAGCTAGTATAATTATGGCCCAACAAATGAAAGAACACAAGTTACCTTTATAAGTTCCTGTAATGTTCCATGAATACTGACTTATCTCATTCTCATCCCTCTTGAAGAATGCATGCTGCATAAACATGGAGATCATGAGCAACAAGCTTAGTTGCATACATACCAGTAGAATTAACAGTTCCAGAGAAACAGACACTGGTAAACTCGAGACAATAGTGAGGTAACAACCCTAACATCACAAATGGAAGAAAATAGAAGCCACCATTCTTTTCCTTGTCAAATCAGTACTAATTTCTATTGCTCACTGAGTTGAAACATCAAGACCTATGGTGTGCTCCCTACTTCCTAAGCTCTTACCCCCACCACTACTGGGATCGATTGGTGCAGTAAATTGAACATGCAGGGCCTCCAATTAAAACGACTACCGGAGTAGATAAGCCTAACTTGACTCCCAAACCTAGACGCCAGTTTTGTTTTCGTACCATCAAATTCAATACCTATATGTTTCAATCTAACTGTAGCGCAAGTGAATAAGCACAATCGTAAGCCCGCAAAATTACACCTACAGCCACCAAATTGAGCCCACAAAAAAAAACATACTTCTCCGCATTCTTCACCTCGATTGCTATATCCAATTCGCCTAAAACCCTGTAGTAAAAATGGGGAATAAACTTCCAAGCCCATCGATCGAACAGCGTCAGTCTCACCTCATCGCCCCACGATCCGGAGGAGGCGCCGGCGCCAGCGAACGCGACGCGCTCCCTGAGCGGCCGCAGCGCGGCGGCCAGCGGCGGGAGGGCGAGGCCGACCGCCGCCAGAGCCACCACAGCGACCCTCAGCACGGCGCCGGCAGCGGCGGCTGCCATCTTCCGATCGCGCGCGCTGCCTTCAGGACGAAGACGACGCCACCATGCGGACGAGCAGCAAGCGGGCGGGGGGCGGCGGCTGGTGCGGTGGGGTTCGGGGGAGCTAAACTAAAGAGGGGAAGAGGGGGAGGGGAGGGGAAAGCGAAAGGGGACGAGCAAACGAAAGGAGAGGAAGGGAGGGGGTCAAACAGGCGGGGCTTGGAGATGACGGCGACTTCTGTTTCGACAGACGCCAAGCAAGTGAAGCAACGCTTGCTGATGGGGGGATTTCCTTCCGTGCGTGTGGGGGTGGGTTGGGGAGGTTGTAAAGATGGCAACAGGTACCCGAAACCCGAGTACCCGATGGGTTTTACCCGATAAGAAGGTGGGTATGGAAAGATATCTTCACCCGCGGGTATGCTAATGGGCAAAAATCTCTACCCATCGGGTATGCGGGTACGGGTACAGGTGTATACTACCCGTACCCGTATACCCGCGGGTAAAATATACCCACTATGTGTAAATCCCGCCTGAGGCCCGACCCCCCGGGCCCAAATCCCGCCCGAGGCCCGATCCCCCGCGCCCAACTCCCGCATCTTTACGCCCGACCACCCGCGCCCCTCCACCCCTGTCCTCCTCCCGGCCCTCTCTCACCGCCGCCTCCCCTCTCCACGTCCCCCGCCCGTCGCCGCCCTCCCCCGTCCTCCCCGCCCGCCTCTCCCCCCCGCCCTCCCCCCCCGTCCCCGCCACGTCCCCCCCCGCCGTCCCCTCGCCTCCCCCTCCCCCGCCGCCCTCCCCGCCGTCCCTCCGCCTCGCCTCCTCTCGCTCCGCCGTCTCCTCGCTGACCGACCTCCCGCGCGCGCGCGCGCCGGCTCGCCCTCGCCTCCTCCGGCTCCACCTCCTCCAGTCCTCCTCCGCCATTCGGTCAGTCCTCCTCCTCGCGGCCTCGCCTCCTCCTCTGGTATCGGGTATGGGTTACCCGTCGGGTACAAATACCCGCGCGGTGCGGGTATGGGTAAGTTTCTATACCCGTGTGCGGGTACGGGTATTGTAGCGGGTACGGGTATTGTCTGTCGGGTACGGGTATGGGTTAGCTATACCCGACGGGTATCTACCCGTTGCCATCTTTAGGAGGTTGGCGCTGGGGGGCGGGCGGGGCACGGTTGGTTGGAGTCGAGCTGGAATGGACCGCGCCTACGTCCGGGCCCGCCTGTCAGGGGGGCTTAGAGTTTGTACATCTTGTTGGGCCCACCTGTTAGATTGGGCTACGGCGGACAAAGAAAACGCTAATTACGGACTTCGCAGCTAATTTTATAGAAAATTCCTTATTTGCTGTACAAAATTATCACTTCATTCATATTGAGAGCGTGAAGTATCTGAGACAATTACATAGTAGATAGAATGAAGAACCAAATATTACATATATATAGACTATGTCACGTAGGTGAGGGGACAAATGTGAATCCATGTTAGGCAAATAAGGGAGTAAGTGTGAAACCATGCCAGATAGATGAGGAGGCAAATATGAAATCATGCCATATCTTAAGTATGGACCAGGAACCGATGCGTCTAACACCCCCCCGGCAGTTGGAGTGTCGACGGAGTGAACGTTCAAATTGGACTAGAATTCGGTGAAAACGAAAGTAAACGGTCCTTTGGTGCAGATGTCAGCGTACTAAGGTAACGTCATAACGTGAAGAACACGGACATCGTCAAGACCAACTTGTTTTCGGACGAAGTGGAGATCAAACTAAATATGTTTGGTGCGCTGATATTGCACCGGATTTATTGAAAAATAGACCACGCTGACATTGTCGCAGTAGACGAGGGTAGCGCAGCGTAGAGGACTATGAAGTTCTTGAAGAAGTTGGTGCATCCAACATGTCTCAGCAACAACTTCGGCCACGGTCCGGTATTCAGCCTCCACACTCAAACGAGAGAGAGTGTGTTGCTGTTTGGAGGACTAGGAGACGAGATTGTCACCCATGAACATGGCGTAGCCTGAAGTGGATTTGGTTGTGTCGGGACAACTAGTCCTGTCAGCGTCAAAGTAGACAACCAAATCCGTAGAGGCTACTCGATGAAGAAGAAGGTCGTGGTCAATGGTGCCACAAAGATACCAAAGAATGCGCTTAACGGTGGCGATGTGCGACTCGTGAGGATCATGCATATAGAGACAAATTTGTTGTACGGCGTAAGCAATATCTGGGCGAGTGAATGTGAGGTATTGCAAAGCATCAACAAGATTTGGTAGAACGTCGGATCAGCCACAGAAGCGCCAGCAGTAGAGGAGACCTGGGAGTGAGTATCGACAGGGGTGCTGCAAGGCTTGCAAGCGGTCATACCAACGCGGTTTAGGATGTCGAGAGTATACTGCCGCTAAGAGAGGAACATGTTGCCATCACAACGACTGGCATAAACACCCAGGAAACAATAGAGTGGACCAAGATCCTTCATAGGAAAAGCCTGCTAGAGGAAGGCAATCACTCGGTGGAGCACACTGTCCGAATAAGTAGTTAACACAATATCGTTCACATAGAGTCGTAGGTAGACAGTGTCATTGCCTCGATAAGACACAAATAGAGAGTACACTTTGCCTCCATGAAATCGAGAGATGGCGAGTAAGCCACAAAACAACTGTACTAGGCTCGAGGCACCTGTTTGAGACTGTAGAGAGACTTGTTGAGGCAACAAACATAATCCAGGTGAGAGGAATCCACAAATTCAGCGGGTGTGAAAAGATGATAGTCTTAGAGAGTGTGCCATAAAGGAACACATTCTTAATATCCAGCTAGTGGATAGACCAATCCCGAGATAGGGCCAAAGAGAGAACTGTGTGAACAATGACCAGCTTGATGACTAGACTAAAAGTCTCATCAAAGTCAATACTAAGATGTTGTATGAAACCATGAAGAACCCAGCGAGCCTTATAGCGGGCAAGATTGCCATCCGAATTGAGCATATACCGAAAATCCACTTCCCAGTGACCACGTTAGCATTGGATGGTAGTGGAACAAGAGGCCATGTATTGTTGGCCTGAAGAGCAGCGTATTCTTCCTCTATAGTGCTACACCAATTAGGGTCGAGCAGCCCGGTATGTGGTCAGAACAGGAGACAGATTAGCGACACGAAGGCTCATGCGGGTGAGCGGCTACCGAAAACCATGCTTTCCACGAGTCACCATAGCGTGGGAGTTTTCAACTGGCTGGAGCGGCATAGCACTTGGGGGAAGCTGCGGTGGAATGACCCTGCGGGGAGCCAGTGAGTCAACTGTAGACCCACGGCAGGAGCATCGTGTACTTCCACTGCGACATGAGGAGCCACAGCTGGAGCACTAGATGCTACCACAGCTACGGACGAAGCGACATGTGAGAGGGAATCCCTACCAGGAGAGGCACTGGTAGCCGACGTCACGTGCGGTGGCATGAGCGCGCTGGAAACACGCTTGACGTTGGGAGCCGCAGGTGTGCTGGGGCCGCACACAACCGATGCAGGGGAGGTAGCACCGTTTAGCGCCACAACTGGTAGGAGCACGGGCGGGCAGGTCACACTAGAAGGAGCACTAGGATCTGCAAGATGCGGAGACCCAATAGGCATCGGCGTGTGATCAAGCTCTAACAAAAAATCAAGGTCAGTGAGGGAGGGCTAGGCGGTGAGCTCGGCAAAGGGAAAAATGTGGACTCGTCAAACATAACATGGCAGGAGATGATGACTCGATTGGAGGAGAGATCATGGGTGGCCAATCAAAGGTGCCACCCCCGGAGTGACCACCCGCACCTCCGCCGTCGGTCTTGTTGTTGCTTCCATCGTTGCAGCGGTGATGACGGCGACTAGATCCACTCCCGCCGCCGTCGGTGCCATAGGAGGAAGCACACTGGGGCACGCTAGTGGAGCAGTGGCTGGACGTGCTGCCTCTACTCCCAGAGACACCACCGCCAAGACCCCCATTGCCGGTAGGGGTCGTAGCGATGAGGGCTGTGGAGGGAGCGGAGGGACGCAACGACATCGTGATTTCTTCGAGTAGCAGATCAGAGCGGGCCTCGATGAATGAGGGGAATGGCTTCTGTCGAGTTAGTAGGACAACCATATATGCGAATTTCGTGTTCTAGCAGCGCAGAATGGATAGAACAAGGGTGTAATCAGGCATTGGTTCGCCTAAGTCACCGAGGGCGTCAGCGATGCTCTTCAACTTGATGTTGAGGACACCGTACGCCTGGCATGGAGGGAAGCGGCGGTGGTGGCCTTGGAGGGGGCTAGTGCCTGCGTGGCCTCCTGGCACATGGCAGTACCTTGCACGTGGTGCACAGCAATGGCAGCGGTGGTCTCCTGCTTGTGGCGCGCGGCGGGTAGCCTCTTGCTCATGGCATGCGGTGGTGGCGGCGTTGTTTGTGTCGGCCATATTAGTGGAATTAGTGGACGGGTGTGGTCGCCGGAGCAATCGCGTCTAATACCATGAGAACGTAGAATATTTGGGACAATCACACAACGAATAGAATGAAGAACTAAAAGTTACATTATAGGTCATGCTAGGCAGGTGAGGGTCAAGTGTGAGACCATGCCATATCTTAAGTATGGGCTAGGAACCGAGGCGTCTAACATGTTAATCGAGGCATCTAACAAATATGCCACTCAAAATTTGCTCTCTGCTCTTGTTCCACTAGATGATATTTTGTTGTGCTCTCGTACGGTACCACTATTGTCTGTCTTCTATTAACACGCTGCTAAGCGAGCTAGAATAGACCAAAATACCTTCCTCCTTTCTCCTCTTTCTCATCCCTATATGTCTGCGCCCACATGCAAGAGAGAGATAGAAGGAGGTTGCCCCATCCTTCTATAAAGAGCACATGAGGCGCACAGGCTCCTTTGTAGAGGTTACTGATGGCAAGCGGTGGCCATGAAGGCAGTTGTAGCCAGAAAAACAAAACAAGAGGAGGGAGTGGACTCTGTAGGTGGTGGCACATCGCCGAAGACACGTGAAAAAGCGACGGCAGTGGTGAATAGCGGTGATGGCAATGGAGGATGGCGGCGACAGATCAATGATGCCAATAAGCTGCAATTGACCAGGGAGTGAGAATCGGTGGAGGGTGAGGATTCTACGTACTCAAGGAATTGAAGTGCAGCCTATCGGTGGAGGAGATTGATCGTGGGGGAGATCCTTATGGTGACAACAAAATGAAGCTCAATACAGCTTATTCTTCAAGGTGCAGGACGAGATTAATAGAGGGGAAAGAGTAAACATGGGGTAGAATGCAATGTGATGCGAATAGATTCTTGATTTTCTCACCGAAGATGGAGTTTGAGCTCGGCAAAGCTTAACAACAATGGCTAACGGTGCTGTTCTACTTCTCAAGCCAAGAAGAAGAAAAGGGAGGGGTGAAGGGGATGATGGCGAGGGTAGGGCGATGGGTGAAGGGGAAGCTTCTCGGTGGCACAATTGGCAATGTGGCGGCGAGGCTTCTGCCACCATTCTATCTCTCTAGTGATAGTTCCATCCTACCTTCACCTCCATATCCAACCCAAGCTTCTCAGCATCCTCCTCTACCTCCAGATCTAACATGAGAGCGAGGGTTGTCATGGTGGAGCTCAGGAGCTTTCTGGGCGGCGCAGTGCAGCCCACCAAAGGGAGAAGACAAGAGGGGCAAGATGGGTATTTCAAAAAAGACATGTTTTTGTGTGCTAACGGCTGATTGACCTGACGGAGCTAACGTAAGTATCATGAAAGGGATGAGACAAGTTTTTCAATGGTACCTAAGGAAACACAAGTTATTCAGTGGCATATCAGGAAAACTGATAATTTTGCAAGGCAAATAAGTATTTTTTTTGTAATTTTATTGGTGATCTGTGTTAGACCTAGCAAAATAGGTAGCCCAAGATGGCACACCACCGGCCCAGATAGGGCACAACCCGATTAGGCTTGGCACGGGCTTGCCCAAATAAATTATCGTGCCTTGTCGGGCCACATGCCTACTCTCCAATCCAGGCAAGACATAGAAAAGGGTTGAGTTGTGCCGAACTAGTCTGAGCACACTTAGCTCATCAGGCCACTGATAGCCCGTTAAGCATGGTCGCAAGTATTTTACTGTCAATCACAAGTAATTTTATTGTCAATTAAAAGTAATTTTACTGTCAAGTCACCCATCTGCACTCAGAAGAGTGCAATAACCTTAGCACAAGTAATTTTACTACCAATCGCAAATAATTTTACTACACTACCACAGAAGAGTTACTGTCCTACCACAGGAGAGTTATTGTGTATACTGAGCCAAGCCGGCCCACCATGCCGAGGTGTTGGCCCAAATACGACATGTCCGGTTGAGCTGGGCCGGCACGGCTCGTTTACTGTTCGTGTATGTTGATGGCATGACCACAGGCAGCGACATAGTAGCCCTAAGGGGCGATGCAGCAGCAGCTCGTGTATGTCGATGTCATGACCACAAGTGCGGGCTCCTGATGGTGCGATGGCTCTTGCTCATGGATGATGGGGCGGCGATGATGATCCGGCGTGATGACGACGGTAGACAGGGTGCTCGGAAGGCTGTTGAGGGAGGGCCATGTCAACAAGCGCGCTGCGTCAGGCTACGACATCATCGGAGGAGAGGAGATGCCAGAGGACAAAGCCAAGGCGGTGAAGTTCGAAGCTGAGGAACATCGACGGGTCGGTAGGGCGACGCAAACTGATCTATGATTAGAAAAAGTAGAGAAAATCCGATCTGAAAATGATCGAAAAAACTCTAATTGGTAACGGATCAGATGATCAGCGACACGACTTAAACTACGGGTTGCACAGCCCCTAGGAGAGTTGATGGAGACGAGATCATCTCCCAAGGGCGGCACGACGGAAGCTGTGGTGGCGACGGCTTAGGAGCGGCATCGTTCTGATACCATGAGAGGCTCTGATACCATAAGAGTGTGGAATATTTCGGACAATCACGTTATGTAATTCATTCATTGATGTTACAAAAGATTATATATATATATATATATATATATATATATATATATATATATATATATATATATATATATATATATATATATATATATAGACCACGCTAAGCAGATGAGGAGGCAAGTGTAAAGCCATGTAGGTGTGAAACTATGTCGGCAGGTGAGGAGGCAAGTGTGAAATCATGCCAAATATAAAACTATATTAAACATGTGTGAAACCATACTAACAAGAGCGAATAGAAACAATCAGAGCTGAAAAGTTCCTAACACTCTAAAAACCTGATCTCTTCGTGTATAGCAATTGCTGAACTATATAATAGAGTGCTTTGGTAGCTATTCTGATAGAGTGCTTTGGTAGCTATTCTGAGTTACATCAAGAGAAGTGCATCTGATACAATTCTCTCTCACTTTTTTTTTGAACGAATATCTGATACGATTCTTTTGTTGGCAACATTCTGACTAGACCGTGCATAAAATTCATCATCCAAATGACCGCCAAATGTGAGCTCCAAACATTCATACAAACTGACACATCCGGTAACTGTTAGGGAATAATGTTTAGATTGTTTGTTTTGCTAATATTGTGGCTGCATAATCATTCCCCCACCTATCGTGTTCCTACCTGCCATGTCTCACATTCTGGTACGTAAAAAAATTTTGCCTGGTCAGAAAATCATGTGGCTGTAATGCTTTGTGCTGGCCCCTACACGATCGACGTGTGTGTGGGTGCAGTGTAGGCGTGGCTGATGACATTTCAATCGGGACTCGATTGACCACTCACCGGAGAAATGAAAATTGGTTGTGACTTGTGAACGACCCCACTACTTGTCTTCTTCCAATCAACCGCTAGTCACCAACAATAGGCCATGAGTTCCGAAAATTTTTCTATTTTAGTCCTTTTTTTGAAAAATATTCATATTTAGACCCCTGGCAGTTTTAATTCCATTTTTGGACCCTAAGGTCGGCGCCGTCTCCCACGGCGCCGAGATAAAACGTCTCGGCGCCGTAGGACACGGCGCCGAGGTCGCGTACCCGCTCCAGCGTGCCGTCCTGCATGGCGCCGAGGTGGTACCACCTCGGCGCTGTTGGTCGTGGCGTCGACCTCGGCGCCGTGTGTCGTGGCGCCGACCTCGGTGCCGTATGTCGTGGCGCCGACCTT
Organism: Melocanna baccifera; assembly: GCA_036346265.1. Classification (NCBI taxonomy): domain Eukaryota; kingdom Viridiplantae; phylum Streptophyta; class Magnoliopsida; order Poales; family Poaceae; genus Melocanna; species Melocanna baccifera. The sequence goes on from CM070695.1 coordinate 15,151,431, forward strand.
GGCGCCGTGGATCTTGGCGCCGAGCTAGCCAAACCTAAAAATAGCAAAAATCCCCTGGCCCCCGATCTCCCGCCGCCTCTCGCCCCCTTCTCCTCCCGACCTCCCCGCCTCCTCCCTCCCGGCGTCCCCGTCCCCGCCCCTCCCGGCCTCCCCCGCCGCCTCCTCCTCCTCCGGCGTCCCCCAGCCGCCTCCTCCCCCGGCGTCCCCCCGCCGCCTCCGCCCAACCCTCCCCTCCCGGCCTCCTCCGCGCCTCCCTCCTCCCGGCCTCCCCGCCGCCTCCCTCCCCCCGGCCTCCCCCCGCCCCCCCGCCCACCCTCCTCCCCCCCCGGCCTCCCCGCGCCCACCCTCCCTCCCGGCCGACCTCCCCCCGCCCACCCTCCCCCCCGGCCGGCCTCCCCCCCCCCGCGGCCCACCCGCCGCCCACCCTCCCTCCCCCCGGCCTCCCTCCCCCCGGCCGGCCCCCCCCCTCCCCTCCTGTCCTCCCCGCCGCCTCCCTCCTCTCCCGGCCTCTCCCCCGCCCTCCTCCCCTCCCCTCCCACGTCCGTGTTGCCTGCCACGACTACCACACGTCGCGATATACACGTGAGCACAGGACATTGCATGTTAACTCGATAGTGCGATTGTAGATGTTCTTGTACCACATGCTCGATGACTAGATGGAACAATGACTACATTTGATACTTGCTATTGTACCGCGATGTTTGTGGGAATACTTGCTATTCATGCTTAGTAGTAGAAGTTCTTGTTATGTGGATGTTCTTGTTATGTTAGATACTTGTCAATTAGTAGAAGTTCTTGTACCACATGCTCGATGACTATTAGATGAAACAATGACTACATTTGATCAATGGTAGGTTGCCATTCATACTTGCTGTGCATGGTTACTAGTATCTTGTGAAAGACTTGCTGTTTGTGGGAATACTTGCTATTCATGTTTAGTATTTTATATCTTCTACATCATAGCAACCAGTTAGTAGTTTTTTTCACCCGTGCATTGTAGGAGGAGGAGAGAAAGGAGAAGGAGGAAAGAAAAGGGGGAGGATCGATCCGATCTTGATCTACCCGTTTGGCCAAGGAAAAGAAGGTAGAACCCCAATCTAATCAATCGGGGCTAAGGAACCCCTCCTCTTTGGTTGTTTATCGATTCATGTAGCCATTAAAATGCCAAGTATTTAGATTAATGCTTGCGGGATGATTAGTGATTTGCTTTGAGTAAGCAATTAGTACCATATGTGATTAGTAAGGGGATGAATAATCGGTATAGCCGTATTAATTACAGGATGGAGAGATTGGTGTTTTTGTGTTGAGCGGTGGAATTGTGGTGAGTGCGAGTAAAGACTAGTAGTATGGAGAGATCGTGAGAAGAAATATTAGGTGATTTGTCTTACCGTTCGATATTGAGCAAAGATAAAGAGTTTAAGCATATAGAGTTTGATCCGCAAATATAAATGACGAATCACTAAATTAGGTATGAATTGATTAAAGTAGTATGAATTGATTAAACTATGCTAACTTCATTAATTTTGGATAAATTAGGTAACTGCTATTGCCAACCATAACTTCTCAATGGTGGACAAGCTGTTTCATAGTATGGTTTTATTCTTGATGGTATTTCAACATGTTCTTGATGTTATTTCAACATATTTTATGTATGAAGTAGATGGACAACCTAGTGACCCTATATCATGGAGGCGATGTGACAAGTGATGATTATGGAAATGTTCGATTTGTTGAAATGCAAAGGGTGCCTCGATATTGGTGATAGGCGTCGTTTAGTGAGTTGGTTGCGGGACCGGGAGGAGCTACATTGTCATGCAAGCGAGAGAGTATCACGATTACATTGTCATGCAAGCGAGGAGAGTATCACGGTTGAGGGTTACTTCACTTCGGTTCGAAAGACACAATTCTAAGGCGGTTGATCTTAATTGGTTGTGAGGATCGATGGGACAAATATGTCAAATTGGTTATGAGGAATGAGTTCCAATGTTTGGACCTTGTTGTGCGGAAGGTGTCGATTGATCCCACCCCTCATGGTTCTTCAGGAACTAGGTGATCGGGCACCCTTTGACCCTCCGTTGCGGACCTTGCGGTGGATGTGGAAGAAGTGCACGAGGTGCACGATGCTCTATCGCCCGAGCGAGGTTGATTTCTCAACCACTCGAGTTGAATGTGCCGTGGTGGCCCCTCCGGATCATCCCAGTAAGTGTCGAGCAACACTGTAGCCTTTTCCAATCATCCCATTCTTTTGTCTCGATCCCATCGTTTTCGTGTTTATGATGCGGGAGACATTATTTGTAATGTGGGTGATCCTCCGTTGCTCCATCGCAGCGTTGAAGAAATCTGTAGGGACTCCAACGGTGTGGATGTTCAAATTGTGGATGATTTAGAGCCTTACGAGATCGCAAGGGCCGTTGATTCCGATGATGACCGCCCTTTTGGAGAGCGACCGAAAGTGATATTGAGTGATTAGGCGTTATTGCCTGGCGGGATCCATCGTTCATGAATTCAGCGATCTTGGCATTCTCATGAGGCTTATGCGAAGGAAGGGATGACGAGTTGCTAGATGCTCTCGAGGCCGGGTCAAGCATGACAATTGAGAAGGGCATGGTGTTTGAGGACATGTCGCATTGAAAAGGTGGCTGCAGGAGTATCAGTGATTCGTAAAAGGCCATTCAAGGTGAGGCATTCTTATGTGCAGCGGAGGTACAGTTGTGTGCGAGAAGAAACATGTGGATGGAGGGTTTGTGCTAGCAAGCAGAAGGACACGAGAAAGTTCAAGATCACAAGAATCGTTGGCCCACATACTTGTGCGAGCGAGCTCAAGCGAGTATCGGCGGTTGACCTCTACAATTATTGCCAAGTCATTGTGTCACATAGTAAAGGAGAACCCAATATGAAGGTGAAGACACTTGCTGGGATTGTTAAGGAGAAATTTGGATCTGAGATAAGATATGGGAAAGCATGGAGGGCAAAGCAACGCATCCGGAAGATGATATATGGGGGCGGGAAGATGGGTACTTGCGATTGCGGACTCTTCAATGCAATCAAAGCGGTTAATCGGCATGCATTATGAGTGCGTCCGAAACGAGCGAATGTACTCAAGATGGGATGCGAGATATTCTTCCGTGCTTTACGGTGCTTTGCTCGATCCATCGAGGCCTTTCGGCATTGTCGTCCGTCTTCTCCATTGGCGATGCGTTTCTTCTTGGCAAGTACCGGGCACGCCGATAGCCATTTCTGTGACGCGGACAACGCGTTGGTTCCTTTGGCGTTTGCTTTGGTTGAGAGGAGAACAAAGGCGGTGGGGATGGTTCATGCGGCTCGTTCGGAGGCACGTGGTCGGCCCCGGTAGGGAGGTTGGTGTCATATCGATAGACACGGGGCATACTTGCTGCCGTGCGGGAGTAGATCTGGGGTATCGACTTTGCACCACCGTTGGTGTACTCGGCATCTTGCGAGAATCTACTCCGTAAGGATGGTGCGAAGGATAACTTTCATCCGCTCGAGGAGGTCGCTCAATGCTTGAGGTCAAGTTCTTTCGGAGAAGTTGGAGCGACTTAATCTTGCAACAAACTCGGAAGGTAGGCGGTGGTTGACGGGATTGATGAGAGATGTCGACAAATGGACAAGGGCTCATGGCGATGGTGGTGGAGTACGAGTTTCAAACAAGCAACATGGCGAATCCTTCAATAATTTGCTTAGGGGTATCGTGGTATGCTGTCAATGCTATCGTATCCTTCACCTTTTACAAGCTTGTTGCTGGTTCAATGAAGATACGCACATGCAATGGCGCTCTGAGTAAACAAGTGAGATGGGCGCCAAAACCGGCGGCACCTTGAAAAGGCAAAGGCGAGGGTGAGGCACATGAGGTACATTGTTTGACAACGCCACGGGCACTTACGAGGTTGTAGAAAGGGTGGTACAACGACCGATGGAGAGCTCGCCGACGAGGAGGCATAAGGTTGTCCTTATTGCTTTCTCATGCACATGTGGTAAACCGAGGCGATACCACTTTCCATGTTCTCATTATGTGGCAGCGACAAGGCATCGCAACTTTGACTACGAGCAAGATACCTCGGGAGTTCGGTGTTGACAACCTTGTGCTTACGTGGTCTCCCGTTTGAGCCTTAGGGATGAGGAGAGTGGCCACCATACAGGGCCCAAATACATTGCGGATCGGGTAGCCGTTGGAACAAGCGTGGAGCGAAGAAGAGGGCGAGACACAAGATGGTTATGGATCGACTTCCGGGAAGAGCGAGGCGAGGAGAGCAACCCCTTTCTTCACGACCCGAGCGAGAACCAATGTAGCGGATGTGGTAGACTTGGCCACAATTCACGCACATGCCATTGGCCACTTAGTCAAAGCGAGTGCTTGTTATGCGTTATGTTTCATATTTCGTCTAGTTGCTTCCATAATTTATAAATGTTAAAATTTTTGTTTTCTTCTATGTTGGGTGACAAATTCTAATTTTGTTGTAGGATGGCGCAAGCTGCACTGCTAGACCCGTACTACGAGAGAACCACCGAGGGCGGCTCACGCGGAGGATGGTGCTGCCTTCATCACTTCTTATCTGATTAATGATTTATGTTGATGGATTAACTAAAAAAATTTGTGTATTCTATCAGAGCTGCCCATCCTTCGTCCTCGAACCCATGGCGGGTTCTGGACATGCGATGCGACGAGAGGTACACTCCCTTCTGGAGAGGGCTGGCCTAGACGTCATCTCTTACGGGTTCGCCGTGGGTTGCCCAACTTCAACCCCGGCCATCACCGCACGCTTGGTTGTGGTATTCGTAAACCATTGCTCCACTTGCATGTTCATTGTTTATCGGCTATGTGCGCCTCAAATTCTCGACATATCGTCCTCTTTTTGGTATCATGTAGGTGGAGGCGGAGACTCACAGACTTCCACCTCCCTTTCGGTGAGATGACTATTACGCTCGAGGACACTCGAGAAGATGCTTGGTGTCGCCATTCACGGTCGTCGATGATCGGACCGTGCGTGCCTCTGGTTGGAGAGCCGAGTAGAGGCCTTCCTCGGGAGAGCTTCTCGCCGAGGCGAGCCATCGCACTCGGAGTTCCAATCACCGGCTCCGCGGACTTTCGCGATGTGTCACGAAGGTGCGGACGAGCGACGGTTGCCTACTCTGCAGTGCGGGTGGATATCGATCCAACTTGTCGTCTGATTGTACATATACTTAGTTTGATTTAATATCATTTTACATATACTTGCAGGGCATGGATCATTCACTTGTTTGGCTGCGTTCTCTTCCCCGACGGAGCGGGGACGGCGTGTCGTGGATGTACATCCTTTGCCTCCTCACCCAGGACACGGCGGCGATGCAGTTGGGCTTCCGGTGTTGGCCTTCCTTTACGCCACCTCTGCGAGGCGTGTCGTCGGACTTGGCGAACTCGTCGAGAGGTGGTTGTCTCTACCTCCTCCGGTGTGGATGTGGTGTCGCCTACCGCTTGGTCGTCCCACGGTTTTGCCTCCTCGTCCATGGTTGTGAGAGGTTCCTCTTCGTCGACGTCCGACATTGGCATATCTTTGGGACCAGTCTCGATTCCCTACGCCAGACGGCGTGCCTACCTAGAGTTCACGAGCGAGCTAGATGCGCTCCACGGCCTCCAATGTAAGTTAATTCCCTTTGGTATCGTGATTTTCATTTGTTTGTATAGTACCTTACAAGTTAATTGTTGCTATGCGAGTTAAGTGGGAGTAAATGCGCGAGCAAGAGGTGGAGGCCATTGATTCAGCGCAGATTATGCGGCATAGGCGAGGCCCTCTACGGGATGAGGTGCCCCTAATCTGTTTCTATCTTTGTTGAGTATCACCGCCACGAGAGTAGCACGTCGATTTGGTATGAGGCATTTGTGGCGATGGCGCCGTTCTCCACGTCGTGGCCTTGCACAAGTAAGTGCCATGCAATTTCAATTCTAACCTTGGATTCTAATTGAGTTTTCACTAATTTTACTTATTGGGTTACGTGACATGCAGATTTGATCGTCAGCGGCGAAGAAGGTCACAGACTTGACGGCGGCACCGCGTGTGCGTTCGGGAGTGGGGACACTTTCGGGACAACGTGGGCGACAACGACGAGCCGCCGCGACAGCGCAAGACTTCCGCGGTACCAAGTTTGGTACCGGGCCGACGCGGACCAAGCAAGGGACAATGGACTCAAGATGACTATGCCGACATTGAGTCCTCCGCGATGAAGACACGCCACGATCGATCTACTCGACTTGGGGACGCGGTGGAGGCGGCACCGATCTGGACCGAGTGGTAATGTTCAATCTCATTGCTTATATTCCAATAGACATAAAAACCTCTACATATAGCCAAATATCCATTCTTGTGCTTGTTTGCGGGGCAACACCTCAAGCGATCCGCACGGGACATAGAGAGTTTCTCCGGGGATAGTCGGCGACGTCGGGGCGCGTAGCTTCCTAGAGGTAAGCCGACAAAGCCACTCACAAAATTGTTCACCTATATTCTTCGTATCTTGTTGGTTAACAAAATGTTGGGCCAGCGAGGCTAGCAGTCGGCTACGCCGTGCGGTGGTCGTTGTGGTTGCGAGATAAGCGCGGCGAGGGCGTACTCGTGCCTCCGACGGACTTGCGCACCCGGCGGCAGGGTCCACGATTGAGCTCGTCCCCACGGCGAGTGACACTTTCCCAGCCAGGCGGTCACCACGGCAGCGACGGGCGAGGTGGAGCGTACTACGATGAGATAGGTCCGTCTCGGCTCGTTGCGCGCCGCCGACTCGCGTGTGGCACGAGACGCGCCGCGAGCCTAGCCGTTACACTCCGTGCAGCGATGCACTTGGTAAGGGTAAGGCTAGGAAGCGATGCGGGTTTTGTAACGAGCTACTTGTTGTACATACGAGTATATGTTATATTCATGTGTTATTTGTGTTTCTGATGGCTCCTAAATTTTTGACTAACACGATATAATATATTCGAATGCTTTTTGTAATTGAGATGTTGTAACGTCGCATGGTTTCGCGCAATCATTTATGCAATTGTTGTGTTAAATCTTGTCATGCGCTTGTGAAATTATTTTAACTACAATAAAGGCATCATTTTAATATGACAAGTACTTTCATTGCATTACATGCACATACATGAACTCTCCGGTGATGAGCGACACGATAACAACAAACACATGGTACAACATAGCATAAAACATTAGCAACATAGGCGAGATCAACCATACACCTCGTTGCCTACAAACCAAAGCGAGCCTTGTGGCACCCACATGGAGTATTCTTGAGGTGGGCGCCTCGGGCGTGGTGGCGTCGTTGTAGTGGCACGCACATATGCAGCTAGGGTTCGCGCAGCAACATCCGAGGATCGTCGAGTTTCCTATGTTCACGACCTCCTCGTTGCCCCTCTCGCGTTGCATCTGCCTGGCGGAGTCGTTGTTCTCCTCGTTGAGAGTCTCGATTCGCTCCTCCAACTCAAATATTCGCTCCCATAATGTAGTCACGTACGCATGACAACATGCCGTTCGTGAGGCGGTCGATCCAGCGAGAAGTCGCATTTCGCCATCTGTGAGAAAGAGCGGTTAACAAGGAGGATCCATAAGTAGTAATGAAAATTGAACTATTAGCAATTTCTACCCACGAGTGTGGGCATCGGAAGAAACATCGCCCGCCATCGATCGGGCCATCAAGACCTGCACAACCGCGTCCGTATGTGTATGCATTTTCGCCATGCAGGTTGAGCACGCGAGCTTGGTATCTGGCGATCTTGTGAATCGAAGTTCTCCTCCTTTCCAATGGGAGGTCTTCCTTCGGGACCCAACTCCGATGGACCCTCGACTTCCGACATGGTATGTTTACGCACGACGGAGAAGGGTGGGGCCGTTCGATTTAAAGAGTTCTCTCGAGGGGCCGGGGATCAAGAAAATGGCGCGGTGACACGTGTTCACGACCTCCGGATAATGTAACGGGGCCCCTCGTGCACGCGGATGGAAAAGGCCGAGGAGGTGTCATCATGTCATTATGCGATGTCGGACAAGACTCGCGACTTTGTGCAATGAGGGTGACGAGTGGCACGCTTCTACGAGAGACAAGGCGAGATGGGGCGCTTTTATTACGAGACTATAGTCTCTGAAAAGCCTACATAGAACCATTTATTGCTTATTGGATGCCTTCATGGCGCGGTGACACGTGGTCACGACCTCGGATAATGCGGGGCCCCTCGTACGCAGCGGATGGAAAAGGCCGAGGAGGTGTCATCATGTCATTCTGCGATGTCGGCAAGACTCGGCGACTTTGTGCGCGAGGGGAAGAGTGACCGCTTTACGCGAGAGACAAGGCGAGGCGGGGCGCTTTATTACGAGACTAGTCTCGAAAAGCCTACATAGAGCCATTTATTGCTTATTTGGATGCCTTCATGGCGCGGTATCACGTGTTCACGACCTCGGATAATGCGGGGCCCCTACCGTCGTCCATGGACTATGCCTTCATGCCTCCATGGACTATGCCCATTGCACGGATAACTTTGCCTACATTAAGGCATCCTATGTCTTCCATACCACATCTCCTCCTCAAGACATCTCAATACTACTACACATCAATGTCTTCACGGAGGTCCGACCCATTTGGAGTGCGGAGTGGCATGGCGTCCGAAGTGCCATTGCGGCTTTCGGACGATGTTGTGCGTGCAGACGGATCGAGTACAACGAGCCAAATCGGCCGTAGGTTCTTCAAGTGTCGGACACGGATGGCGACTTCGTGGTAACGGCGACAACTAAATCATTTGTTTACGGTTATCGTTTTCAACTTTATCCATGACATCTACCACGCCACACGTAGGCTTGCACGTTCATCGAATGGGTGGATCGGGTGTCGCCGGCATGGCGAGTAACAGGCGATGCGGTGGAAAACAAAGGACAATACTTTGTCAAGATGACTCGGGCTCGCGAGGTGGAGCAGCGGATGCGGCGAGCAAGAGCGCCGCGTGAGGTGGACCAAATCCGTCGAAGGGCAAGGAGGATGAGTTGCAAAGGAGGCGGGAGCGATTAAGTCTCGTGAAGCGGCCATCAAGCGTCGGGAGGAAGAGCTTCAAGCTCGTGAGGCAACTCTCAAGACCAAGAGTGACGGGAAGAAGGATGTAGCGGAGCCATCTTCAAGCGCGACAAAAGGGGAAACAACCACGCTACACCCGGTAGACAAAATGCAATAGACCCGGCAAGTTATTTTCCTAAGGCATGCATGTTAGGACTAGTGGTGGAATTCGAACATTACGATCTGAGTTCCATGGCAAAACAAAGATGCTCAACGAATGGCGCTAATGAAGTATCGATTCTGCTGTAAACCTTTACATCGGCAAGGCCTTGAATCTTGCCGAAGCTAAGCGTCTTCACCGGGATGTCAATCAAATATGTGTTTTTATAAGTTTAAAATCTCAATGCATTAGATCATTGAGACTGTAGCAAGAAACCAAAATCTTGAATGTGTATACAAAAATTAGTTCACGTGCGTCCGAACCATCCAAAGATCCCAAGGGGGATTTTTGCCCTTTTAGGTTTCAGCAGCTCGGCGCCAAGACCCACGGCGCCAACCTCGGCGCCACGACACTCGGCGCCGAGGTCGGCGCCACGACACACGGCGCCGAGGTGGTGCCACCACGGCGCCACGCATGCCGGCACGCTGGAGCGGGTACGCGAGCTCGGCGCCGTGGACCACGGCGCCGAGACGTTTTATCTCGGCGCCGTGTCCCACGGCGCCGACTTTTGGGTCCAAAAATGGAATTAAAACTGTCAGGGGTCTAAATGTGAATATTTTTCAAAAAAAGGGTTAAAATAGAAAAATTTCGGCCATGAGTTATGCTTCCTAATGTACGCCAGAAGCAAACACGACGTGACAACGATCGGTACTTTTTAATGAATGTTCTCTGGACATCGTCATCTGAAGTATGTTGTTGGTGAGTGTTCGACCACAATTCTGAGGAATCAGCTAGATAGTTTGTCTAAGCACAATGTCACCTGGCACTGGTAGGCTGGTACTTTATTTTATAGCGGCTGATTTCCACAAGCCAATCGCCGCTATGCACGAAATAAATTAGTGGAATTGTGACACGGCGGAGACAGCCTTGTGGGCAGTATGGGCATTTGCCCGGTCTTCGAGCTAGCTAATCCCTAGACGCTGGAAGAGGAGACTACTCGAACTGTTTACATACATGACGTCGTGGCTATTTTTTTTAAAAAAAAAATCCATTGCTATATATCCGTTTTTATAAATCTAATCTATCTCTGAGCTAGGCAACCATAACAAATGATTGTCGTCTATCATGCTACAATAGCTCAGCAGATCTAAAGCTCAGGCAACACTTGCCAAGAAACCATAGCTTAACAAGTCTTCGACTTGCTGAGCAGTGGCCCGGCAGGACAAGCTGCCGAGCACCAGCAGATTGGCATGATTAAAAAATGATTAACCTAAGCATGATTAGCGCTAATTAAGTGTTACATTACATGATTAGCACTAAATACAGGTAATTAACACTACTTAAACGCTCTGTCAGGTGGCCAGCTCGCACGTCCTTTTGTCGAGCTAGAGGAGCTCGACAAATAGACTTAGATTTGAAAAAAACGAATATTTAGAACCAAATTCTTTTAAAAAAATAGTTATAATACCATATGTGTGAACCAGTGGCGAAGTCAGGAATAAAATTGAGGGTGGGCTGAATCATTTATAGAACTGAACTAAGTTGATATAAATATAGTCTTTTACTCTTATATAATTTCAAATTCATACAGAAATTACACAATTGGAGACAATCAAAGAAAAACAAAGAAATACAAAGTAGATATCTCGAGAATAAAAAGTGCATACCCAAAAATATATAATTATTCTGACATGAGTGCGGAGTAGCGATAAGTCACATGTATGTGAAACATACGAAAATTAGTGATATAATAGAAAATTGTGAATGATAATAAAAATTTAGATCATATGAAACATACCACAAATAAGTTAATTTGAATTACAGGGCAAATGCATTCTATGCGACTCTTTGCCATCCAAAGTCTATGGAAATGAATGTCCAATTACTCGAGTAGGACCATTTAATAAATATGCCCTTCTCTCTTAATCTCTAATTTGTTAACACAATCTTTAATTGGTATGTGAAGTGCCGGATCAACAATAATTTTATTTGGATTAAATTTTAGTCGAAGCTTCTTTGGTTGATTTGTACTCTTATCGGTTAAATAAGAACTACTTGAATTGTTTGCGAAATAGTTATACAAAGTTTGTCTTTCCATTATAGCAAAATCTATTCTATAAATAAATTATTAATTTTTGTCAATATAAAGATATAAATCTATGAATAAGTTATAAGGACTAAACTATCTATATACACTAAAAGTCTAAACTTTAGACTCTAAAATACTAAATCGAGAAGGAAGTGAAGAACTAACGAAGAATTTTACTCACTTAGTGTCTAGTTTATTAGTCGAAGACTTGAAGTTGAGCCGTTGAAGCGTGCGGCATCATGGTGTGCACCACTTTTCGGAGTTCCCAAATCACCGCCGAAGTGCCGAGTGCTAACAAGACTCAATAGTCAATCGGTCAATCTTACTTATCTCCTCGACTCCTCACTTCGCCAGTTTTCCCAAATCACTTCTCCTCTCTCGACTCTCTTGTCTCTATTCTCTCGTCTGTCGTCTCACACTCCACTTCTCAGTGCCACAGCCGACTGCTGTCGACCGGCGATTGGCACCTCCGCCGTGGCCCGTGGGTCTTCGTCCCCCACCATGGGTGCTCCTGCCAGCGGCGGCTCGGCCCTTGCAGCCTTGGCTTTGCGGCTCGCGGCTGATTCTCCTCGTCGCCCGGCGCCCGGTCGAGCCCGCCCGTCCGCTCCCCTCGACCGCCCCGCCTGAGCTCCCCCTCGTGGCCTCGCCGTCCCCGCGCCCCAATCCGGCCCCCTGCCCCCAGATCTGCCTCCCCTCGATCGGCCCCCATATTTGCCTCCCCTCGGCTGGTCGCCCCTCAATGTGCGCCGTCAGCCGGTGAGATGTGGCTTCTTCCATTTGCTAATTTGGTACTTGGTAGTTGGTAGGGTTTGTGAGTTGAAGTTGATATCTTGGTGGGCTGGTGAGATGGATTTTTTGGGCAATGGGCTAACGGGTGACGACTCTTCACCAAGAGCTTGGCGTCGAGCCCTGGTCTCCCTATGGCCTGCCTGTTGTGCTCATCGCCTCGTCGGCCGTTGAGGTGTGCGGGGGGGGGGTTCTTGCCACCAGAGAGGCAGGGTAAGCTCGAGCCTTACTAAGTCCACCCCTTGGCTTCGCCCCTGGTGTGAACAGTTCAGACTACTTCAGGGACCGCTTGGACAGGCTAATGGACGGCCTGCCATTGTGAGCGGTGGCCTGTATGACCCAAGTTACTTGGCACGGATGAGTTTTCCCTGCATATGGGCAGCGTGGTGTGCGCTTCACCACCTGCCGACCGCAGTTCCCATGCTCCCAATCTCGTGCGACTCTAGTGGCCTCTAGGCGATGATGGCGGCGAGTGGTTTGACGAGCACCCGCGAGGCGACAATGACTGGTGACGGCGCAAGGCGGATGCAATCATTCAGCAATGCGCTGGGCAGAGTTGGGCTTGGGGAGGATTGAAACAACTCAAAATTTCAAAATGAAATTTACCTTGCATTTGATCTTTGGTTGTCCTAATCCTCTTCTTTAATCTCTCCAATCCCTCCCCTAAACCCCTCTCCTAATCCCCTCTCCTTTGACTTCCGTTTTCTCCCTCCTGTTGGCGCCTGCGTGAAACCGCCTCCTTCCCTCTTGCTTTTGCGCTGTTGCTCTGCCCGCGCGTCCCGCCGCGCCCGTGCTGCAGCCCCCTGGCGCCCCATCTCTCTCCCTCGTGTCGCCTTGCCAGCACTGTGGTCCTCCCCAACCACCCCGAGCTCCCGCCCAGCGGACGTAGCTCCACCCCGCCCTGCAGCACCTCCTCGTACCGCCGTGCAACGCCGCCCATTCCCACGCCACTCCTCTCCGCCAACTCCTGCAGGCGATGTACAACGACCGGCATGGCCGCTGCACACCTCGGGAAGGAACTCCCCGCCTCCATTTCCGTGCGCCATGGCCGCCCATGCGCCCCCGCATGCTCCTTCGCCTCTCCCGAGCTTTAAAGCTCAATTGCAACCACAGGAGGCGCCACGACACCCCCATCTTCCTCCTCAAACGGCCGATTGAGCCCTCACCCCCTCTAGCTCCGCCACTCCTCTTCCCTGAGCCTGGTGAGCTCCGAGCTTGATCTTTCTCCTTGCTCGGCAATCGTTCAATTCATCGCACCCACAGTACCACCAAGACACTGTCGAGACCCGAATATGCAAATTTGGTCTCTCTGTGTAAACTGCACTAGTCCAGGATCACGCTAGTGCACACAGTCAAACATAGATGTCATCACAGTCATACACACGATAATAATAAAGGAAAACTCGAACATTGATAAAATATCAAAGGTACGACCTTATAGCCAAGCTTACAATATCTCTAGCCGGAAGGGCTTAACAAAAATAGCAGCGGAAATCCAAAATAAAGCGTAGCAGCCAATCGACAAGCCCACAAGCTATCGAGTGGAGAACGAAGCCTAATCTGTGAAGTCGTCGTAGTACTCTCCTTCTGGAACCTCCTGTTGATAGTACTCCTCTCCCTCAACTGAGCAACATAGGTGTAAAGCCGTGAGTACATTGGTACTCAGCAAGTCGTTTGTAATAAATGAATGCAATATAATATGCAAGGCTTACCAATGGAAGGCTGAAAGGTTAATTTGCATAAAAGACATTTCAATGTAAACATAATAAATAGATTGAAAGCGACATTTAAAGGAAGACAAAAATAATAAGTAAACAAGGGAAATAAACAATAACCACTTGTGAACACCAATCTACAAGCTAAGCCAACAGTGAACTCCCTGTCCACCTCCAACATAAACCACCAAGTTATAAATGAAAACACTACCCCTCGTGTGAAATCACCGAGCAATGTCCATGACCGAGAACGCGGCTATTCGAATAGTTTTACACTCTGCAGAGGTTACACAACTGTACCCACACGATGTGATTAGCCTCGATCTCAGGAAATCACAACAAGGCCTTTACAATGCTCTACCTCAACCCAATTCCTACCCGCTAGGGTTTCGCATCACACCCCCCCTTGCGCCACATGGAAATCAGCAACCATGTTCATCACAATGGCAGAATTAAATTGAAATATTACAAATTAATCAGCCAGGTCTATCCCATACTAGACATGTGGTTTGCACGATTAAGCTCATATCAATGGCGCACAAAGTTAAGTCCTTAACATTACCCGGGCGAGACTACCACATCCTCGAAGTGCAACTGCACCTCCCCCTTTACTGCACGATCACTCGCCTGAGTGCAAAACCAATTTGTATAACCAAGCCAACGTCACACCAATGACGTGGCACAAATTTTAATACACGTGGCACCAACCATAGTTCCATATGTCATTAAGTCAAATTAATAAATAACATGTGCTGATGAGATCAATCGTACATATAAGCCAGCTAAGCAGTCTAATCGTACCCACCCATGTGACAGATAATCTAGCATCACTAGTAAATTTCCCAACCTATGGTGACAAAGGCATCATGGCATTCTGAAATATCAAGGAGGGATAAACAACATAGGGCAATAACTACCAGTTACAAAGTTTGAATAAAAGTAGCGATGCAATATAACGTAAAAGCAAAATAATTAAATAATAGATTGAAAAATTGGGTTCAACATGATCAAAGGCACGACTTGCCTTGGTTATGCTCAGCGGAGTACTCCTGGTCTTCGGGCGCGAAACCTGCTCCTCCGGAATCCGAATCTAGCGAGAGGGAAAACGACCGAAACCAAAGAATCACATAAAATGATAAGTAAATGAACTCCAAAAATCACAAAACCATAACCAAAAGCTAGAGCTCGATTTTAGATGAATTTAGAAAAAAAGAACGGGGTCAATCGGAGCTAGGACGGAGGAGAACGGGCTCTCCGAAAGATTAAACCTAAATTAAATCGGGAAAATCGGAAAAGTTACTGTGCTGTGGACCGGGCGCACGGGAAACCGGGTCCACTGTGGACTCGATCCACGAAACAGTGCGCGGGGCGGCGGCGCTGACGCGGCGGGGACATGCTGACGTGGCGCGCGCATATGCTGCCACATGTCGTGGTCGGCGTGGCATCCGGCGTGGTCGCCACGTGGCTCGGGCGGGTCAGGCCGGCGTGTCGCCACGTGGCTCGGCGCGGGTTTAGGGTTAGTTCTGCGCGCGGCTCGGGCGGACGGTGGAGATCAACGCGCGCGGATCGGGCACGAGGAGGAGGCGGGCGCGCGCTCGGCGCGGTGATGCCCCGCGTGTCGGCGCGGATGCGCGGCGACGTGGCGGCGCGGATCGGCGCGCGAGAGCGGTGCGCGGGAAGGGGTGCGGCGGCGGGGAAACGCCGGATGGGTGACGCGTGGAGGAGAGAGAAAATCGGGCGACGGGAAGATTTTCTGATTTCTTTTCTTTTTCCAGAAATTCAAATAAACTTCAAGGAGCTCTAGAAAATAGCAAATAAATCCCAAAATTCACCAAAAATACCAGAAAATTCCTTGAGACCTGAAGATTCCAAATAAAATATTTCTAGCTTATGTTAATGTTTATTTTAATCATATTAAATCTTTGAAAATTCTAAAATTCATTTAAAGCTTGAATTAAATTCAGAAAATTCCAGAAAATTCATTTTTAAAATCCTGGCTTTAAAAATAGCAGAAAAACAGGATGTTACAGACACCACCTTCGTAAATCCCCACCCAATTCTAAGTGACTTCGTCCTTATCGGCCTCTCACCATGTCCCCCTTCCGGGCGCCACCACCCCTCCGTGGCTAGCTCACCAGAGCCTTTTCCGAGCTAGGTCCACCCCTCCCCCGTGATCCCCTCCATCCAAGGATCGTTGAACCGGAGCCCCTTCGCTTGAAATGTTTCGAACCCTCCCCGGACCGCCACCTCTCTTGCCGTCTTCTTGAAGGAATACACGTAGGCTACGGAAGCAGAAAACAAAACTTTTCTACCGCGCACCCAAGAACATCATGCTAAGGAAGGATCATGGATCGTTACCACTTAGACGCGCAGCAGTGCGAAGAAGAATTGGAAACCGATCCAATCACGCGCGTCGAGGTAGTAGTGGAAGTAGCCGATCGTCCCGAACGGATCGTCTCCTCCACGCACGCCGATCAAGATCGCAACGAGCAGCGCCTCCACCGGTATCCACACGCCCGGGTGGGCGCCGATCGCGAGTGTACTAGCACTCGTGAGCGGCTAGGGTTTGGCTCGGGAGGTGGCGGCTAGGGTTTTGCTAGATGTTAATAGGGACGAATCCCTCACCCTCGTCTCCATATATATAGACCTCCTCATGTGGGCCTTGCGGACCAAAGCCCATTAGGAGTCTATTCGGATCTTTATCCGAATTGAGCCCATATCCGAATCATATTCGAATCGGTGTTCCAACCCGTTAAGCGTGCGACCACAGAGGTTCACGTATACTTGGTCGTGACCCGAAACGCCTTTCGGTCACCTGTTAATAGCGGCCTCTAGTAAGACATATTAACCCCAAAGTATATGTAAAGATCATATCATTTGAACTCGTAATGTTCTCTCATGTACGAATCCCTTTGCCTCACGATATAGATTGAGCTCAAGGCGAGACTGTGTCATCCTCTTAATAGCTCAATCACTCTCTCGATTCCGTGATGGATTATAAACTTGTGATTGACTCCTCAATCACCTTGGCATGACCATGCACTTTCATAATCCATTACATCGAGGGCTCGAGATATCTCTCCCATAAGAAGGGGCAAATTCTATCTTGATCATTCACATCCCACTACATGTTTCATGGCAAATCCGAAGACTACTTTTATGACTACCCGATTCACGGAGTAGTGTTTAGTAGTCCCAAAATAAGCTACTACTCATGTTGGGAACCATGATGATCTCAAGTCTAAGGATTCTACATAAACACTACTTGAGACCAAGCGATGACACATGGAATCTCTGCAGTTGTCTCATGGCAGTCTATCCAACATATGTTCACTAACACATGTCCATATTATTGATTTGGTATCACCATACCATGATCCATGAGACATGATCATCAATCAATACATATGCTGATCTTTGTCTTTGAATCATATTTGTTCCTCATATGATATACGATCAGGGATCATTTAGAAATAGCAACATCTTAGTATTTAAGAGTCTCATGAATAAGTCACATACTCATTGATCAATAATGATGATGTCTATTCCAAGGAACAAAATAATGTATCATAAACATAGTATGTGATATATATACAACATCTCCATGTTGCCTCTAGGGCATATCACTAACACTTCTTCCTTGCCCGCGACCATCATCGCTAGCAATCCCATGCATTTGAGGCCAGAAATGGGATCCCTACTCTTCCCCGAACCCTTCGGTGTCGGTCACGCCCTATGAGAACCACCGCCGAGACCAAATCGCGGTGGAGGAGCCACCCTGTTCTTTCCATTGCCGCAGCGGCGAGAGGAAGAAGAAGACCCCCCGGAGTCGACGTGGACTCCCCGATGCCCTCCATTCCCGATCAAGCAGCCCGAACCGACCATTTTGAATCCCAGGCTGTTTCGGCCGATCCGTTACTTCCTCGGTCGACGTGGGTTTGTCTCGGCCCTCCATCCCTGATCCTGCGGCGCTGAGCTGAGGCGTGAGATTTACAATGAAACGGTTCGCTTTATGAGGCGACGTGGCCGAATCTCTCCCCTCCACTCGTGATCCAACGGCCCGAGTGCATGCGCACTGCTTCCGGGCCGCTCGCCCCGCCCGCGCGTGCCGTTGGGCCGACGCCGCCAGCCCACCCTCGTTCAACCCCCCCTCCCCCCGCGCGAACACTTTCCCGCGCGTGGAGCCGGGTCGGGCTTGTTATTGTTCCAGTGAACAGTGCCTTTGATTATTTCCCAAAACCGATTTTTGCATTTTATATCCCATTTGAATCGTTCGACACCCCGGTTTCATTTCCGGTGCCCATTGACCCTCATTCCAACCCCCAAAAATTCAAGTCCAAGCCCTTTGATTATTTTTGCGTTTATTTAATTTTCTTTTCATGATTTATTTCTTTTATTTTCCTTCTTTTAGTTTGTTTAAAAACAAAAGATCTTATCATTATTTTATGTGTTGTTTTTGTTAGTTCGCGAGGAGTCCGAGGCAGCTGTTCAGGATCCCGAGCCAGCTCCTACACATTACGAGATCGTCGAAGTTATCGACACGCAAGGCAAGTTACAAATTGTTGACGCATATTGAACTCCTAAATTCTAATATTTATTATATACGCTATTTGCATTATTGTTATTTACGCCAAGTAATTGATTAAAATAAACTGCTTCGAATGACATGTATAATTTGTAGTTATGACCTATCATTGTACAAATGCCCTATTTACTTTGAGGCCACATTCACCTTGACAAACTTAGTAATATTTAATTAATGTATGACTAAATCTCGCTTATTCATCACATGAAATGATGAGCTATCGAGTAAATTTGATAGTTCACCGGTTCCCAAATAATTTAAAATTTTGTCTAGGGTAAGGCGGTAACTGTGGAGTGCCCTGTAGTGGACGAGCCCACGACCTTACCCTAGGGTGGAGGGTGCAACAGACGGGTGACGATACAATGTGTATCGGTTACCGGTTGTGGTTGGCAGTCTCAGAAGCAAAAATAAGGACGAGACCCTTATGCTGAGTATAGAGCACAGAACCTGTTCAACCACAAGTATTGAACTGTCAATCATGGTCCAGTAGCTGCTCATTTTAAATGAACCCCTACAGGAGTTTGGAGAGGTGGTACGGGTGTGTGGACACCGTATACACAACGATGGCTCTTTACGAATTTGGGCAGTCGTGTTCTGCATTGGTCCGTGGATATCCAATTCAGTAAAGATTGCAACCTGTCGGGTAGGTTCTATATAGTGATTTGAGCAGTGAAAGGTCTTGCTTTTTCAATTCAGTCGCACACTAATCGGAGTGTGTATATAGCTTGACATTAGTAATTGAGAATATTTGTGGGTAAAGCTGATCAACTCTACAGAGTAAATTTAATTGTATTCGAATACGCCGTGCTTCCGGTTAATGGAGCTGTGCTTGATAGGTGAATCCAGTAACACAGTATGAGTAGTTTTCTGATGATTTAATTGGTATAGTTAAAGAATTAATGTTTTCAGACCCCTCTTTCCTTAATTATAGTATAATGGAGGTATTGTTTCTAAATTATTTGTAAATAAAACTGCATCCACCCAAATTAATAAAATCAGTATACTACCTTCATTTGAAATCCCATGCATCTAGTAACGTAGGATTTACCATTGTAACTTGTTGAGTACAGTGGTACTCAAACTTGCTTAAACACAAATTCAGAGAATGCCTGTCAAGGGACAAGAATATGAAGAGGATTCGGAAGGGCCCGATGGTGTCGATGATTAATGGTCGTAGGTTTTTAGCCGCCCTCAGGCTTGATCTTGGAAAGTCTTTTGTATTGTATATTAATTGGGCTTGCCGCTCGCTCTGCTAAAACTTGGTCGATGTGCCCTATATTGTAATAAACTTTGGACTCTATTTGTGTAAGCATGTTTGGCTGTGATGTACATTTCTGTACGGCATACCGCAACTATATAGATCACAGGCAGTTACAGACCTCTGTACGCTCCCAGAAACAGAGGCGTTACAAGGATCCGAGGAGGAGGCTGTGGCGCGCAAGCCTTGCGCCGCCGGGAGCGGGTGGGGGGCTGTTGGCCGCGTCTGCGTGCGGTGAAGTGTAGAAGGTGATTCTAGATTGGCTAGGCTAGATTTTCCCCCTGGACCCGACAAAATATTATTGTCTAACGATCCCGGCACTCCCGGTTGATGCTTCCACAGTTGTTTTTCCTTCTTGGTTGAATAATTTGTTTTAGGCTTATGTACGACGCGGCGGCGCTTGTACCTTGCCCTTCGGTCTGAAAACTGCCGCACCATGCCACCGTGGACATCGGCTGCGCTGTTTAAAGAAACGACCGGCGGCGCTTGAAGCGATTCGTAAGCGCGGAAAATTTCGTCACGAGAATCAGCGATTCGTTGAGCCAGTCCTGCATGTAGCTAGCTAGCTCGTTGGTCGCTGGTGTACAATTACTACGTGGAAAGTACATGCTGGCCGTTGCTAGGACTGCCATGCACGACGCCAAGGTACTGCTCAGGGCGGCCGGAGTGGCGCTGCAACTCCACCACGACGAGGACGGGACGCTCCAAGGTTGGGTCGTTCCAAACATTTTGGAGCCCAAGGGTAGAGGTGGGAGTCAGAGCAGGTTTTTTCGTGCTAGCCTGATGCCCGGTTGGCCCAGTATAGCCCAATAATGATACGGTTCCGTCACGTGACAGGCCATGTTGGTATGGTACCGACGGAGGACCATATTAGACCTAGAAAACCGGCACGGTTTGACCTGACATAGCATGTTGTGCTTAGGCCTGCTCGGCACGGTGCACGGCGGTGAACGCCACCGTCTCCTCTGCCTTACCAGCTACCGCTCTGCTTTCCACGTGTCAGGTTCATCCTCGCTGCCGCAGAGGTCGGTGTCAGCTCCTCTATTCAGCTACCTAGCAGCAAGAAAAAGATGAGAATGGTGAATAATCAAAGATCCATGGACAAATGCATGCATGTCAAGAAACCGTGAGAGACCACACCTTGATCCGAGATGAGAGGTCGCGGCCATGCGCTAGCACGGCGGCAGAGGAGGCGAACGTGAAGAGGAGGAGGGCGGTGAGCTTAGCCATGGATCGAAAACATATCTAGAAAATGGTGCTGGGATTGGAGGGTTGCACGGCATGGCCCGGGCCTATCGTGCTTCAGGCCGATTCGTGTCATGCCGGCTCGGCCCAGTCATCCCACCGTGCTGTGCCGTGTTGACCTACCTCACCTTCGGCCAGCCCCAAGCATGGCCCAAAGTCCGCCATACCGACGATCGTGCCGTGCCAGCCTAAGCCTAACCCGAAGTAACTATGCACGACGAAGGCGACGGTGACAATTGTGGTGACGTTTGTCTTCTTCCTTTCTCTCATACCCGCCACATTGAAAATTAATTGAAATTGAATTAGTTGTATAAAGATGGGCACGCAATGACGTAAATATTTCAGAAAAAATGAAATTGTATCGATATTTTAAAATACAATACTATTGTCTCGTTAAAAATCTTACGTCCCAGAGTGGAGTTACCTGAGTAAAGAAAATAGTACAGTAACAATATATGTATATACTAACTATAACAACATAGTTCATCTTAGCTACTCATCAATGTCTAGGTCGTTCATGCGTTCAAGATTAGCGTACGCCTGCACGATTTCAGGATCCTTCAGTTGATGCTGTTGCTGCTCTTTAATTAATTCCTAGTCTTTGACACATGTGATTGCCTCCACCATTCTAGGCGTGAGGGATAATCTCCTTTCTTCGATTATTCTTTCTACCATAGTGAATGTCGTTTATGAAGAGACAATAGACACCGGCACCAGGAGAACATCCCGTGCGAAATATGACAGCACGAAAAATATCCGCTTGTTGTTCTTCCACCACTCGAGCAAATCTATCTTATCTTCACTAGTAAGATCAGAATCAATATTTGTAAAATCATGCTCCAAGTAGTGGTTCAGCTCCGAGACAAGATTCCACTTGGAAGCTGCCTGAGGTTAAGAGGACAAAGAAGTAGACTCTTTAACTTCTTCCATAAGTATGATGTCAAGCTTGTCTTCCCCTGGTAGGTCTGCTGTGAGACCTCCGATCTTACGTTGCTACCCAATTTGTCATGATACATTTGAAAAATATGAAAAAGCTCCTTTTTGACATGTGCGAAAGTCTCCAAATAATCAAGACCAATGCATTCATCTATTCTCTTCATGCCAATCTGTAAACCTGCCAACTTTTTCGTAGGATAAAAAATGATATCAAAGCAATACAAATGTGAAATAGAACTAAAATATTTAATAAATTTTTCCTCCATTGCTACGACGGCATGACCTAAAAGGGGATATTCCCTAGATTTGGCAATTTTATCTGCAATTAACCAAATAAATTCTATAACTAAATAAGAGGTAGGATAATAAACACCAGATAAAACTTTTGTTGCTTTATAAAAAAGGTCTTAAAAACTCTAAAAATGACTAGCAATCTGTCAATTAGAATTAGTAACTACCAATTCATTATTTTGAGACTTAGCATTGACAAAAACGGATGTAATTTGTTCGTACCCTTGTAACTTCTTTAACATGATATAGGTCGAGTTCCACCTTACTTTCATGTCAAGACTGAACTTTCTTGGTTTTTTTTCATTGGCTGCGCAGTACTCCGCGAATCAGGCTACCACTTGTGGCGAACTCGTGAGGTAACGAATGACATCACGGATACTATTTAAATATGCACCAATTGCTTGCATACTATCTTGAGTAACAAGATTCAAGATGTGGCATACACATTTCTAGTGGAGAACATAACCACCAATATATGTTTGCAACCTAAGGGTAAGGATGTTCATAGCTATTGTATTTGCCGATGCATTACTAAGAGTGATAGAAACAATTTTATTCTCTATCTTAAAATCATCAATTACATGCAGTATACGCTCGATAATGGCCTTTCCCGTGTGTGATTCATTTATTATTTTAAATCCTATGACTCTCTTATTGAACTTATAATTATTGTCTAAATAATACGCTACAACACTAAGGTAGGCACTTCTTTGGTGTGATGATGTCCAAATATCCGAAATTATAGCAAAAGAAAACTGAACTTGTTGGAATTATTCTTTTAGCTCTACTAGTTCCTTTTGATACAATCGTAATATATCAGATGTTGTAGTTTTCCTACTAACATGTTGGTACTGTGGGCAAAATCCGCGCTGGATCATTCTTTCGAATGCGCGACTTTCATCCATCTTAATCGGTTGATCTTTTGAAACAATATATCTAGCAATTTTTCTCAGGGGTAGAAAGTGGGTTGTATACCCAAGTCCTTACAGAGCCATCAGCCGCGAAGTTCAGTTGCGTTTGTACTCCTCCTCCCCCTCGGCCCTATGCCACTATCTTGCGTAAGCATGCTTTGTAGTGTCGGTTTAGATGTTCTATACCTACAATTGTATGAGCAATTAATTTAGCTTTGCAATAATTACATGTTGTAATTTCTACCGTTTCACCATCACGGATTTCTTGGCTCCAGGTCATGTATTGCCAGTAATTCGCCTTTCGTCCAGATCCGCCAATGTTGTCGTCCGTGAGCTGGCGAGGGAACTCTGGACTCTCCATTAGCCCCAGATCGCCTTGATACTCTTCGAAGCCCTCTGTACCATCCACATGACGGTCATCTATGCCATAGTTTCCCATGCTTGGCAAGATCCGACGAGCATCAACGAGAGCCAGAGTCGGAGCTAGATGACTAGGAGAGCGACGACGGGAGCTTACACTAAGTCGCCCTACTGCCCTTTTCGTGTTTCGACTTCTGTGCATACCGCTTGGGAGTTCCTTGACACTCCGACTTCTTGGTAGCATTATGGATAGATGGTGAATAGGGAATAAACCGAGAAAGTGAATAGATTGTTGAAGAATTGAGGAGTGAATAGATTGTTGAAGAATTGAGGAGTGAATAGATTGTTGAAGAATTGAGAAGAGTGAATGGATGGTTAAAGAATTGAGGAGAGTGAATGAATTGATGAAAATTTGAGGAGAGGATTGGTTGGTTTTGTAGGTATCACTGAGTTGAACGTTAATTTTAGACCGTTTCCGAACATTACTCTCGAGTCCATTGTTTCTCAGCTTTTCTTCTGATGATCTAAAGATTCTAAACATTACCTTCACTTTGGTTTTGGTCAACCGGTCAGGCACCGAATGACCGAAGTGACCGAACACCTCCCTCGGTCCCCTTCTACGGCTCTACCACCCATGACCCCCCTCCCCTTCCCGGCCTAACGGGCCAACGGCCACATCCCACCTCTATCCCCACGCCCCACGGCCTCCTCCAGGGCTCCAGGCGACCAGTCCTCCTCCCCCGGTCTCCTCCTCCCCGCCCTCCCTCTACCCCACCCCTCCTCCCCCCTGCCGCCCCGCCTCCCTCCTCCCCCTCTCCCGGCCACCCCTACTCCTTCCCAACTGCCCCTTCCTCCCCTCCCCCCGCCACCCTCCTCCTCCCCCTTCCACCCCTACTCCTTCCCCGCCACCCCCTCCTCCCCCTCCCCCCGCCACCCTCCTCCTCCCCCCTCTCCCCCACCGCCCTCCTCCCTAGGCCAGATCCATCGTCCTCCTCCCCAGATCCCCCACCGCCTTCTCCTCCCCCTGCCTCCCTCCTCCCCCTACTCCTCCGGTCCTCCCCCGCCCCGCCCCTTCCCACTTCCTAGATCTCTGGATCCCAGATCCATCGCCGGCTCACCACCCCGCCCCTCTAGCCTCCCTCCTCCCCAGCTCCCCTCCTTCCTCGATGTCGGCATGCAACCGGAGCTCGAGCCCCAGCCCGTCGTCGTCAAGTAGCTCAACATCGTCGGCCTCCTTGTCTACAAGTTCATGCCGTGCGGCAGCCTCGAGAACCGATGGTGGGGGTTTCGGCCGACAGCTCGACTGCTCGAGTACCTCCTTTTCCTTTCCTTTCCCTCCATGCACTCTGTGATTGCTCTGTGACAGTGATTGCTTGTGTGAATGTAGGGTGTGGAACTGTGGGTTGATGCAAAGGCGGGGGACGGGGGGACGCGGGAGGGGGAGGCGGGGAGGCCGAGGTGGCCGCGGGCGCTGGCGTGTCGTTCATGCTCGTCGGGCTGGGCCGGCCCAAGCACGACACGATATGCCGTGCCATACCGTGTCGCCCGACGGGCTGGTTTCCCAGACTTAGCCTGACCCGCTATTCGTGCCGTGCTCATATCGTACTTAGACTGTACCAGATCAATCAGACCTTGAACTGACCTAGATCAGCCCGGCCCAACTCCCAGCACACTAGGCGTGTGTGTGAGCGAGCTACAGAGATTGAGGGAGTGTATCCCGTAAAAAATGAAGTGGTTGATGAGGCGTGGCCGCGTTGGGCTTGACCTGGTGCTGATCTGATGCGAACACTTTTTTAATGTGCGTTTTTGTCCTGGTTCATCTGAATCATGCATTATTCAAAGGGAAAATCATGCAAGATAGGACCATGTCACCTGTCTCAATCGTACATCTGGCAGCGATTAGCTGTCTTTCTACTGTTCTTTTACACCAACGAAAACAAGAGGCTCAGCTACTCAGAATGAGCTTGGCCATAAAATTGTGTAGACCTTGTACTCACTGACATGAGCCGATGAACACATGCAAAGGGAATCCGAGAAGACACGGGCAAAGTAAATTGTTCAAGGGTAATGGTCGAGCTGCATCGCGACACGTGGACTGTTTACATTGTGTTCATCTCCTTCGATTGCTTTCCACGATGGCCGTGCTATGCCTCCCACATGCTCACATCTCCTTACTAGGTAAAACTGTCGGTATAATAAACTAACTAGGATAAATATAGCTGGTTGTAGCCTGTTGCTGTAGGCATTAATCTGGATTCGAAACCTCGAATAACCAGTGCAACTACCAAGCAGACTTCCTCGCGTCGTCGCGTGCACCCCAGCAATAGTCGCGCGCAGCATCAAACCAGCATGGTAAAGGCAGTAAAGGCACCGTGCAACGGCGACCAGCCTCTAAACCAAATTCGTGTGGCCATACAGTTGCTTGTGTCTCGATGTATTGAGCCATCGGAAATGTCATTTTGTCAGGCTTATCCGCCCGACGCGCATGCTGTGCACTTGCGGTCTCGCGCCTGTCGATGTTTTCCGCTTTGAAGCTGTCATGGTCAGTGCTCGCTAGGCTGCGCCACTGAGCCAGAGAGCTCTACCGCTCAGTCGCTGACGGGAGGGAAGGAAATTCTACGGGGAGGGCGTTGGACCCATCTCCTTGAGGCTCTATCTAGGATTATGCCATATGACAGCTACATTAATCTTAAAGCAACCAATCATTCCTTCCACCTTCCCAACTTTGCCAATTCCAACCATCCTCCCCTCTTTCTCACTCTCCCTACACTCAAGCCATCCTCTCAGTCTCTCCACGTCAACACTCCCAGACGCCCCGATCGCCGTGGTGGCACGCCGTCTTCTTTCTCTCCAATCTCTACCTCACCGTGCCATTGTCCACGTGAGCCGCAGCCACCGAATCTGGCCTCACTGCCGTCGGATCCGAGCTTGCCTTGCCGCCCTGCCGTCAAGCTGCCTCCGTCCTTTACGGCATCGTCAACGTGAGCCACACCGTGTGGACATCACCACGATTCGATCTCGCCAAGTACTGCACAGCCAATGAATGGTGTGTACTCTTTTCTTACTTGAAAAACCCTATCCTGAAGCGTAAAATTTTTAACAAGACAATAACATTGTATTTGTAAAATATCAAGAAAATTTTGTTTTCCTCTGAAATATTTACATACCTATGTTTTTACGTAATTAATTTAATTTAATTAGATTTTTACGAGATCAGCACAAGAGGAATGAATATGGCGGCTGCTACCATCGTCGTCGTCATCACTTTCGCCGTCTATAGTTACTGAGGGAGTTAGGATCGGCACAGTATAGCATCAGTCTATCAAGTTTTGGGTCATATCTGGGCTTAACCGAAGTCTATCGGGTTTTGGTCGTGTCTGGGCTTCACCGAAGGCAGGCCGACACAGAATGGCCCTAAGCACGGCCTAAGTCCGACCTCTGCCTTAGGGTAAGGCAAAAGCGAAGGGCCCTAACACAAACACCTAACACTATCTTTTAGTATTTTTGCGCGAAGCTAACATCAGTATATCATAACAAATTTATGACCTCTACTATCTATAAAAAAAACAAAAAACTACTGATTGCCCACAATCCCTTAGCCCATTATTACTATCAATTAAGTCTGAAAAAACTAATATGCCACTAAGGACAAAACACCACCAGAGAATATCAAGGTCACTTGGAAATTGATAATTGGATGGAGATTGAAGCAATAGGAAGAAGACGAATCCATAAGAAATTATACTAGATAATATTTGCAAAAGGTTTTGAAAACGGAAAAAACTATCATGCTGAGAATAATCAGTGCAAATCCAAGAGTTACAGTGCTCAGCATGAGAAGTCATGAAACACAGGCCGCGGGCGAACAAGCGAGCCTATAACGACGGAGCGATGGCTGACTTCTCAGGCATTTTCTCATGTTATTGGACTTCGGCGCAGGTAAGGAAGAGCTGGCAGAGCGGCGTTGCAGCTCCACCACGACGAGGTGCTAACCGGTGCCGAGGAGCTCACCCTCGAGGCCGGATCTGGCATGGAAAGGGGAGGATGGGGTGACGGGCGACCGTGTAGGCGGAGAACGAGAGGAAGAGATGTTATTTTAGTTGCATCTGTTGTTGTGTCCAAGTACATGTCTAATAGTTTTGCATTGGAGTAGGAAGGCGCTTAGATGTCCAAGCATCTAAATGTCTTTGTATTGGACATGGCCTCAGCACGCTGAAGCCTTTGTAGTTCACATACCTATTTTTTATCTAAAAAAATATTTTACAGTTCACATTCAAAGCTCCCAAAATAAGCTTGTGAGAGGTTATGAGGAGGTAACCCCGATTGTGTGATGAGTAATTGACACATGTTCTAGAAAGTTTGAGTTTGTTCCGGGCATTTTTATGTTAATTACTGATACGGATATTTAATTATATCATCTTGT
The DNA here is from genome assembly GCA_036346265.1 of Melocanna baccifera. Lineage (NCBI taxonomy): Eukaryota > Viridiplantae > Streptophyta > Magnoliopsida > Poales > Poaceae > Melocanna > Melocanna baccifera. Next base: position 15,179,205 of record CM070695.1, read on the forward strand.
GCGGTGCTATGTAATGTATTTTCTTGTCGGTGATGACTGCAGGACTTTGAGACGGAGTCGTGGCGAGACACGGGTGACTGGACTGGGCACAGACGGTGCTGAGGTTAGAGCGGTCGAGATGTGTCGAAGGCGGCGAGGACTCGAAGTGGTTGCGAGGCGTACGCGGCAAGAAACGAGGAAGCTTCCCGGAAGATGCAGGAGTGACATTTTGGTAAATCGCAGGGCTGTACAAAAGGAAGCAGATTTGGTTAAGGAATGATCCATTAGTGGAGAGTTGTTGTGACCTAATGGGTAAAATGATGTGTAAACCCATTAGTGGAGAGTTGGTGTAATCTAATGGGTAAAATGGTGTGTAAACCCATTAGTAGAGAGTTGGTGTGACCTAATAGGTAAAGTGTTTGTAAACCCATTAGTGGAGGCTATAAATAGAGGTGCTCTCTAGTGGGAGAAGTGCACTTGAGAGAGAGAGAAAGAGAGATGGGTATGAGTGTTAGGGTTTCCTAATGGTTGTGCCCTCGAAAGAAAGTTGTGTTAATAGTTAGGGTTTATTTATTCTCTCCATATGTGTGTGAGAAATGGGAGAGATGGTTGTAAACATTATCTTTATCTAATCCGGGGTATCTCTCTTTCTCTATATGAATATTCTGTGTTTTTATTCTGTGCTAGCTGTTTATTTTCTCTCCATTATTTTTGTTTTTGGTTCAAAGTTCTTGCTCTAGTTGCTGCTATATTTATTTGCTTTGAACTAGGATCTACTCCAAAGCCAGTTGGCTAGCATATCCTGAGAGCAAAAATATGAAAATCTCCTTGTTATACTTGTGTTCTATTTGCTGCAGATTCTTTTGCTCTATTTCGGATTTCATCTCAAAGCCAGTTGGCTAGCATATCCCGATAGCAAAAATCTGAAAATCTCTTTGTTATACTTGTGTTCTATTTGCTGCAGATTCATTTGCTCTATTTCAGGATTTCATCTCAAAGCCAGTTGGCTAGTATATTCCTAAGAGCAAAAGTCTCCTCTGCAGTTCTTCATCTATTTTATTTTGAGGTGTGTTTTTGTTTGAGGAACTGTGGACATGAGTTTGCTTTGAACTGGGAATTTTCTGAAAGTCCCATGACTAGCACATTCCCGAGAGCAAAATAACAGTATCCATGAATTTCTTTGCTGTAATCTCTAATTCTTTTTGCTAATTTCTTTATATTTTTCAGCTTTTACTTTGTGCTTTTCTGCTTTTACTTTAAGCTGCTTTTACTTTGTGCTTTTCTGGCTGCTTTGGACAGCAATTTATTTATCTTTTTTCGCTCTATTCTCACCAAGAATCTTTGTTTTGTAGAGCAGATTTCTGCGATTTTAGTGTTGTTTTAGGTGCGATTCACTCTGCTTTGACAAGATTTCTTTGCTGTCTTTAGTTTGCTTTTGGCTGAAAAGTGAGTGAATACTTGGGGCGGAATTTTTCAAAAGGCACCATTCACCCCCCCCTCTGTTACCATTTCCGATCCTTCAACTTGAAGTCAAAACAATAGTTTTGGTCTTACAAAACTTAACGAATAAGTTAGTTTATCGAAGAATTTTCAACTTGGCCAATTATATGGCCTTGCTTAAGTTGGTTTAAAGCCAATTTTTGCTTCTGATTTTACTTTTTTTTCACTATTCAGTAATTTTATCTTTTTCTGTTTTTTTAGATTTTTTAGTCATTTTTGGGCTTTTTCTTTTTTTCGTATTCTTTTGCATTGTTCGTGATGGGGCTAACATATTTTCTACTATTTTTATATTTTTTAAAATTTAATTATGCTAAGTAAACCAATTCAGCTACAGTAAAAAATAAGTCAGTTACAGCAAAAAAACTATAAGCCAACGTCAAATTGAACACTATCTATATATCCAATAGTCTGATTTGCTTATGGATAGCATAAAAGCACCACTTAGAAAAGGGGGAAAAAGAAAGATGCAACACAATTCAGTTCGCATTTCATTCACCAAGAAATACGCACTCGTTTTGTACTCCTCTAGCTAGCCGTTAGGCGTAGCAGGCTAAATATCTCTACAGGACCGATATCAGCAATCAAAGAAAGATAAATGATTTTTAATTTTTCTCTTTGAGATATTCAAAATCTTCACCTAAGTGACTATGATTGTTATCAAGTTCAGATCACACCGCTACAGCGAATCAAAACAAAATCCAAAACAAGAGCCAACAAAATCATCAGCCTTTTACACAGGACCGGTCATCTCAAGTTCATCAAATTGAAGAGAATCAAATAATTCACAAGAACAATAAAAACTCTAAATCTCAAATTACTTCTTTCTCGTAAAGATTTAAGATCTAAGATCTTTCAAATCTATTGTCGCATGTCCTCACAAAGTAATTTAAGTAAGAGATTGGATAAAAATTCTCACGAACCCGAAATCACAAATCTTCGAAATAACAAATCTTGCTCAAGAACAAGAAAAATCAAGTAAGAACACAAATAAAAACATGATTAAAATAAAGCTTTCAACTATTTTAGTAGAGGATGAGGTTTATATACCCATATATAATTACAAGGTGCAGTTAAAGAACCACTCTTTTCTCAATCAAATTATTTATTTCACAACCATGGAAGGAGACAATGTAGTAAAACAAAAACTAAATCCTCAAATCCTTGAGTTTACTACCCCCTCCCCTCCCCTCTAAGTAATCAGTACAACCTTAATGAGTTCAACCCATTAAGCTTATCAGAAAAATCCATCAACCTCACTAACACGGGTTTTACACACTCACATATACTTCTCAATGTATTTACAAGACTTAACTTGCTAACTCTTTAGTGATTGAACTACTTATCAATTCTAGCTCTCTTTGACCTAACATGATATTTGGCCAACCACTAAAATATCCTCGATGAAGCTTTCAGACACCTTCCCTTGACTCCATTTTAATCTTTACCTCAAAGAATCTACACATGTTTTGACATGCAATCTATAGTGCCCAATGACTAGTCGTCACGTTTTCGTGCATTTAGACTCCATTGAACTGTCTCTACGTACATTGGCATTGTCATTTAGCATATCACATGCATCAACTCACCTCTGCATCATCCATTGTCTTGTCTGTGCTTCCCGCTTGAGCTACGTAGCCTCACTCGGACATATATGATCACTCGGACCTCAACTCTCCCGCCTAGTCCCAGTTTATTGTCGTCGACTGGTGCATCCTCTAAGTCACTTGCACATCCAAAGACCAAGCAACTATATTCAGCATAAGTTCCATTCACTTAGCTCATGTTAATCAAAACCACGCATCATGAAATGCAACATAAACCCTGATAGCTCCTAAGCTATTAACTAACCTCAAACCAATTCAACATAACTCACTTGTTGTCTGGTAGTAGCTACTGGTCCGACTGCTCTTCCCACGTTGGTCGGACCACCCTGGTCTGACCGCTAACTACTGGTTGGTCTGACCGGCAACCCAGTGTGACCATATTTTCAATACCGGTCACACCGCCCAATTCAGCTCAGTCAGACCGCCAACCATGGCCGATCCAACCTCACGCGACCAACATCAAAATCCACTGTTTAGAAAAAAAAAAGGAGCCGCTAACTAGAAATTGGTTATACTACCCCGACGGTCTGACCGTTCTCAAATTTGGTCACACCAGATCACCAATTAGATAGCCATTCATAGGCTGGTTCAACTAGGAACACTGATAGTAAATCTAAATTTTCTGAGACTATAGTAAAATTCAAATTTAACTCCATTAAAGTGCCAATTATTCATCACAAACATATATTAGACCTAGTATGTGGTCTCTCACTCTCTCATGCTGAAATCCATTGAAACATACAATAAAACTTACAGTGACAAGTCTTCAAGCAGTTCACACTTCGAACTGTGGCTATCTCAGAAAACCTGTACAGTACAAGTGCACTGCGCAAGTCTTCAAGCATACATGCGCGCTGTGGATGTTGCTACATATATGTTCGTCCTATATACATATCTGAACACTGTTAAAAATAATCTTAACTTAGGGTTTAAACCGAGTCTGAGAAGCAGCAGAGTCTGTTTCTATGTATTACTCAAATTGAAATCATAATCAATTTGAAGTGCGAGTACGTATGTTAGTAAAATGGTATTAGCATATACAATAAGGAGGCTTATAGCTAATTTTGTAAGAAGAGTAAGATAGAAGAAAAATATAATAGAGAAATTTAGAAAACTCGGTTACGTAGATCAAGATAAATTTTTCTGTTTTATTTCTGCTTATTTATAATATGTGAATTTTCTCCTACAGAGGAGATCTATTCGAAAAAATTGTCTTGGTGATTCCGTTTCAGCGCATCTCGTGCGGCGCTCCCAAGGCGTGTCACGTCTTCGCTCGGTCCTGGTGCGTTCCAAAGGCAGCGTCACGGTTTATTGTCGAGGCTTCCGTGTCTAAGACGAAGTCAGCGTCTCATAGCAGCAGCGCAAAGCGTCACGTTTTTTCTCTGTCCGTGCGTTGCCAGGAGATCGAAATCAAAGCGTGCAGCAGGCGTACATCGTGATTCGTGAAGATAACAGCAATGCAAGAAAAAGCCAGCCAGCCAAGACAGAGCAGAAAGAGGAGCAAGACATCGTGATTCGTGCTCTCTCAGGCAGCTGCAAGTCGAAGTTCAACCAGCAGGCAGCAATCCAGCGCAGGATGTTTAGAGGAGCAGGGAACCCGAGGCGGTACAGACATAGAAGCGTTCTTGCGCCAGGACAGGGGGGGGCCAGTCCACGTCTCATAGTTTTGCTTTTGCACTAGTAGCCATGCATTGATGAGCGCAACTTTTGCGCTAGTTTTTCGTCCTTCCGCAGGGCGTCAGCGGAATCAAAGGGTGCGAGGCGAGAAAGCAACACCACTCCCGCTCAGCGATCAGATAAGCTAGCGTCAGCGTTAAACGGAAGCTTTTTTTTACTGTTAAACTTTTTGTTTTTTATTTTTTATTTTTTTTATGTTTTCCTTTTTCTCGTATTCCTTTACATTGTTTGTAATGGACTAACATGTTTTTTCTATTTTTATTTTTTTAAATTTAATTATATCAAATAAATCAATTTAGCTACAATAAAAAAGTAAACCAGCTATAGTAAAAAAGTTATAAACCATCGTCATTTTGAACATCACTTAAAAACTGAACCATCCAGCGAACGACAGCAAAAAGCAATGTTTTACTTCTGTCCCTTAGTTCAAGCGAAAAGACAAAACCCAGTGGTTAGCAGCTATCTACCCTAAATCCAAAGATAAGATTCCGTCCTTCGGTCTCTAACAGAAGTTCTAGCTAGCCTGAGTTCTTGATCCATGCCCAAGATCATATTGCATTCTCTAGAAAGTGGTGCCACCGGTGACGGGACATCATCAAATACCGGTGACAAGACATCATCAAATGTGATAGTGAAAGAGAGTTCCACTATCTCACTGAATTATCCGATGCTCACGATGAGTAATTATGCAGCCGGACAATCAAGATAAAGGTGTACAAGAGAACTCAAGTAAACTAAGATGAGTTCAAGACGTTGAGGAATATGTTTGCTGTCCAAATTCAAGTAAGCTTAGATGAGTTCGAGATATTGAGAAGATATGTTCACCGTTTTGTGTCAAGTATGAGTTGGGTAAATTATAGTTGAGATCGACTACCTTAACAAGTTAGTTTCTTTGCATCTGGATAAACTTGTGCCAGTTGAGTTGAATTCCTACATGTAGCTTGCATGTAGAACACTTTATATGGAGGTGTAACTGGTAGTTCATGATGTGTTGAGACTAAATTAGGAATACGTCAAATCAAAATTAGGGGAGGATTGTTGAAAATAATCTTGATGTAGGTTTAAAATGAGTCTGAGATACAATAGAGTCCGTCTCAGTGTGTTACTCAAGTTGAAATCGTGACCAATTTAAAGTCCAAGTATATATGTTAATAGGAGAGTATTGACCTATATGATAAGAAGGCTTATAACCAATTTTATAAGAAGAGTAAAAACGAAGAAAAAAGAATAGAGAAATTCAGAAAGCTCAGATATGCAGTTGTGGCCGAGGCAAATTCTCCTATGCTCTCTTTGTTTATTTGCAATGTGTGAATTTTCTCCTGGAGTAAAACCAACAAACATTGCTGCCTGATCATGAGCTACATTTTTAACTAGCTAATGAAGCAACGTAGTTGGCCTTCTTCTCCTGCGTCGTATCCACGATCTTGGACCATTTCATTCTGGCAGTGATCAACATTAGTGCGCCGCCCTAGCATGTCAGCCCACAGATCAGATCCGACAATAGACCCTGCAAAAGATTACAATCAAGGAAATATTCAGTTCAATTAGTCCTACCTAACACTATGTGAAGGTTATCTTACATTTATGATGAATATTTGACTTTTCTTATGCTTTGATGTCAAAGTTTGAGTTTGATTTTTAGTGTTTGTATTTTTCGTGTTGTGCAATGTTGCTGGTGGTATGATCGGTATTAGGGTCACGGTTGTACCGACAAGGAGCGGTTTGACTAGTCTAGAGTTGGCAGTCAGACCGGTGCAAGAGTGGCAGTCAGACCAAAATGAGAGCCGTGGTATGATTGACCAGCAACGGTAGTATCGACCTGTAATTGATGGTAGCTATTTTTCAGAGAAGCGCTTATTGCATTGCACAATGTTTTTGTAAGTGGTATGACCGGTCGTGTAACAATGGTATGACCATAGAGGAGTGGTACAATTAGAGTGTGTTGAGCGGTCTGACCAGTATAGGTGTCATAGTCAGACCACTCCCCTATTACCAAGAGGAGTTTAAATTAGTTTGGTGCGGTATGACCAGCCGATGGTTAACGGATATACCAGCCTCTATGGAGTTGGTTGAGTTGAGTTGATTTTTGGAGTGTGAGTCGTGGTATGAGTTCATGCATGTGTTGTATTGCTAATGAGAGTCAAGTGCATGTCATTTATACTCAAATCGGTTGCTTGTTCTTTGATATGTAGGGCACTCGGTGATTATTGCGGTCAATGGTTATACTAAGGCTAGGGAAGGCATTCTGAGGCTATGACATGTGGTGTAAGTCTGGGTGGAACATAATCTCAAACGCAGAAATACGGGAGAAAGATAAGGATTGTGAGGAGGCAAATGTCTGCATGTGGGGTCCCAATTGCACTTGTGTATTTCAAGTGGTCATAGTCCTTCGAGTAGACGTACGATCATGAAGGCAAGTAATTGGACATCATAGACTGAGTTGTGGTGTGTCATAGATTTTGGGAGTTTCAAATGGTGATAGTCCTTAAGCAAGCGTACAATCTTAGCAACAAGTCATTTGGTATCACATCATGGAGGTTGCTTCGAGGAGGAGTGTTATGGAGTTTGGTGGGTAGTAATTAAGGAAATTGTCTAATACCAATTGAAGTAGTAGTTTGTAAAACCGCAGCGGTGACCTAAGTAATTTAGGTCATGTCTTGAAGGATAGAGCGTCTTATCGAGCTAGTGGAATTATGTGAAAGTCACACTTTGAAAGAGGTGAGGTCTGTTAAGTGCAAAACCCATTTGTACATGGGGTTACTGGGTTTCCCATTTGTAAGTGGATGAATCCACTAATTGTATCCAAAATAAGGTTTGGTGTGAGATAAGTAGCCTCCACTATATAAATCATTGTGTGTTGAGAGGTGTATCCATCAATCCATGAGAAGGAGAGAGGATTAGGGTTTTCTTGTGTGTATATTTTAGAGTTAGAGCTCGGTTCTTCACGAGAGCGGCTATAAAATGTTCCTCTTCAAGTGAAATAAGTGTGTATATTTTAAAGTTAGAGCTCTGTTCTTTATGAGAGCGGCTATAAAATGTTTCTCTTCAAGTGAAATAAATATCCAAACTTCGTTTAAGTGAGTTATGCTATGGATTCCTCCTTGTGCTTTTGATTTGCTTGGTTTTTTTAGTTGGATTTCATCTCCTTCTAATGTCTCTCGGTGACAAGGCCGCGTAAGAAGTGGAGATATCTTTTGTAGATTAGATTCCATATATCTAGGCACATTCTAGGGCAAGTTCTCATGTTTGCCTAGTTTTCCTAAAGAGAGAGAGAGAGGGGTGTGATTTTAGGGTTTTGCTCTTGTGGATATTTTAGATTGAGTTCGTACTGTGATCTAGCTTGTTATGATATATAAGAACCCATCCAAAATCATTTAGATCACCAAAGACTCACGAGCAAGAGTAGATTGAGATTTTTCTCTTTTACTCTATTTTGGAGAAAGATCAGAGTTTTGATATTGACCTTCATGATCCATGATTAGAATATATTCGTGACATCCTAGAGAGTACTTATGTCATGTTTCACTATTTTTGGATTAGTGATTTAGAAGTTGGTTCTTTTTTGGATCATATGCAGTGTTGTTCTGCACTCTCCCTTGGCAAGCAGTCCTATTGTAGGGATATGAGCAGTACGACCGGCAATCATAGTTAGACCGGCTGTCGCGGTCAGACTGGCCCTAGGCGGTACGACTGCACAGTGACTGACGATAGTACCGCAAAGCTAGTGAAGTCTCGGGTGATTCGTGTTCTTTGACTCTTAGTTTTGTTGAACTTATGAGTTTGTATTTTCGCTGCATAGAATTGTTAATACTAGAGGGAAAATTTTGAGAAGTTATTCACCCCTCTAACTCGCAATGCTGGTCACACCGGCCTACACACCCTAGTCCGACTGCCAACCATGGTTGGTCCAACCGCGCGTGTCCTACACCAAAATCCAGTTTTTGACAAAAAAAAAAGTATCCGCCAACTAAAAATTGGTCGTACTACTCCGACAGTCTTACCGCTTCCAAAATTCGACCACACTAGACCATTGGTTAGACCACCATTTATAGGTCGGTCCAACCACTTCCTCCAGTATTCCGACATGTCCTACCAACCGGTCCGACCAAGAACACTAACAACAAAACCAAATTTTTTTAAAACTATTGCAAAATTCAAATGTAACTCAATCAAAGTATCAATTGTTCATTATAAACATATATTAGACATAGATCGTGGTCTCTCGCTCTATCATGCTGAAATCCATTGAAAGATACAGTAAAACTCACAGTGACAAGAGTCTTCAATCAGTTCACACCTCGAACTCTGGCCATCTCAAAAAACCGCTGGTGTTGTGCATACATGCGTGCCGCGGATGTTGCTACAGATATGTATGCATATCTGAACACACTGCTGTCTGCTCATGAATTACATTTTAAACTGGTTAATTAAGCTACGTAGTTGGACTTCTCCTCCTGCATCGCGTCCACGATCTTGGACCATTTCGTGCGGATGGTGATCATCATCAGCGCGCCGGCCTGGCATGTCAACCCGCAGATCAGACCCGACCATAGACCCTGCAAAAGATTACGAGCAAGGAAATGTTCGGTTCAATTAGCCCCGTGTCCGGCAGTCCAGCTTCTTTCAGAAACTTGTGTTGTTCATCATTACTTACCTTGCTGTAGAACTTGAGCTTGAAGGCGAAGAGGATGGCCAGCGGCATGCCGATGAAGTAGAAGGCCACCAGGTTGGTCATCGCCGCGAGATGCTGCCACCCGCAGCCCCTCGACACGCCTGCCATTCCACGAATAACGCGTTTGCATTGTAATTTCTAATTTCTATATGTGCAATGCAACGGAGAAACGATCTAGGCAAGGTATGGCCTAGCTAGCTGATCTCACCTGACAGGACACCCTGCGCGGAGTCGAGCACGATGGAGATCATCATGAGAGGCGTGATGGCGGCGAACTCCGCCACGATCACCGCGCTCCCGCTGAAGAGACTCGCCCAGAGGTTGTGACCGAAGCCCAGCAGCAGGATGAAGGAGACGGCGAGGAATACCGACAGCTTCATTGTCACCGCCACCGCGTTCTTCGCCCTGTCCACGTTCCCGGCACCGATCTCGTTCGACACTCGGGTGCTGCAAGGTGCAAGCAACGCATTATTGTAGCCACCATAAACAGAAGGAAACAAAAATGCAAGCTGACAGCAGAAGAACATGGAATTGGTCTGAACTCTGAAACTGGGCAGTACCTCACAGCGGCACTGAACCCGTACGTGATCATGTAGGCAATGGCCTCCGTGCTCGAGCTGCATATAATGATATAAACATTTCATCGTTGATTAAGTCGGTTTGTTTCAGGAATCATGACCTACGTACAAATGAGGGAATAATGCCACAGAAGCTTCATCAGTTTGGAGTGACATACCACATGGCGATCAACGACGTGCTCACCATGGAATTCGGGAGCAAGCCGGCGATCAGAACCAGGAGCTCAAACGCCCAGTACTCCAAGCTACAAGCAGTAAAAACGTCAGGTTACATCTAGCAACACCAAACAGGGGAACGACGTCCGTGCATTTGCACATCAAGAAATAACGGCGCACATATATGTAATGTACGTACTGACCAGACCATGACGGCGGACGGCGTGGCGAGCTTGAGCGTCGGCAGCACGTACTTGAACGCGTCGGCGGAGAACCCCTTCCACGTCTCGCTGAACACCTCGGACCGCAGCACGTACACGAGAAGCATCAGGCAGGAGACCCAGAACGTGACAGAAATGGCGACGGACGCGCCGGCGAGCCCCATGCCGAGCACGTTCACCAGCAGGTGCGTCAGCGGGACGTGGAGGGCGAACGGCGCCAGCGAGCAGACGACGAGCGGCACGACGACGGATTGCGTCTGCAGGTACCGCAGCAGGCACTGCAGGAAGGAGAACGCGAACATGCCCGGGACCTGGAAGCGGACGAACGCCGCCGCGGCGCGGGACACCTCGGGGTCCTGCCGCAGCCACAGCAGCAGCGGCTCCGTGAAGCACCACAGGACGGAGATGAGCACGGACACCACAGCCGACATGATCAGCGACGACTGCAGGTAGAGGCCCAGCATGCGGTACATCCGGGCGCCGTACGCCTGCCCGCACAGCGTCTCCAGGGCGCCGCTCAGGCCGGTCTGGAAAACATCAGCTAGGAAGTGAATAAAGCGTCGCGTCGCGTTTCATCTTGCGTGTAACTAGATAGATACGTGAAGATCAATTCATTAGATGCAACATCATTCGAAAAATTACAAGGTTAAGAAAAGTGCAAATATAATTACGGGTCTGAGTCTGTCCACGCATTATTCAAAAAAAAATTGAATGATTTCATCGTACAAATCATTTTTTTTAACCGTAGTTGACATCTAGATCTAGATTCAATGGCTCACAATCCCCTTTAGGTCAGTTTCGCTATTTTGGTCCCGCTTACAGTAAATCAAACAATTAGCAGACGTGCATAAGTAAAGCTGGATACTAAACCAAACCGTACCGTCTTAACCTAGAACGGCTCTTTGCCATCCAACGGTCCACGCACGCACAACTGTTCGATGAACACTACATACCCGGCCAAGATGCGATGAAATTACGTCGCAAAAAGGAAAAACAAACCCCGACGACTCACATGGGCTGATGTCTACGAATATTTCACATGCGTCTAATTCTAGCTAGCACATCCTTAAAAAAAAAAACTAGCTAGCACGTGTTCCTACTCCCATAGGGACAACCTATGGGACATTAATAAGTTATGGTTTTTAACGTGCCGCTCATTTTTGACTTAAAGTAACATCTGTTTCTGGTTTCTATTTTTTTTACTATTAGTAATTTCGTTTTTTTTTGATTTTTTAATTTTTTTTCTGTATTCCTTTTCATTGTTTGTGATGGGTTAACATATTTTTTCTATTTTTTAATTTTTTAAATTTAATTATACTAAATAAGTTAATTTAAATATAATAAAAAATAAACTAACTTTAATAAAAAAATTATAAACCATCACGTTTGAACGTGAACTCTAATTCTGCAGACATTGAAAAAAAATCTAGCTAGCACGTCTAATTCTGCGTACCGACAAACATTTATGGCCATTAATCATGTAAAACCTACTCCCATAGTATTGATAAGTTGTGGTTTTATCTGTGAACACAAGTTGCTTATTTCATATCCCGCCGGTTCAAAAAAACAAAACATAACTTTAATCATTAATTATTATTATAATATATTTATAAAATTTAATAAATTATAATATTATGAAATTTTTTCTAAATAAATCTATACATATGATTTTTATATTTCTAAGCCAAATTTCTACAATTTGTCTACACGTATTCTAAAACAATTGTTTTTGTGGACTGAAGGCAGTACCAGTAAAATGAATCCTAGAAAAAAAGAGCATATGCCAGCATTTCCTGAAGTGCTCACATGCGAAATAAGACACGAAACAACAACCATGCGCGCTATTGGAGTGAATCCGCCCGGTCCCCACGCGATTTGGTGGTGCGACTAGATGTGGTGAAGATGACCACGGCGACCAGCTTGATGACGGCGATGACAACGAATGCGAGGACCATCAGAGAAATGCCCGATCCGACTGATCCATATCTGGCTGGGTCGACGGTGGCGGCCTTGGAGAAGGTTGCGTCGGTGGCCAAGGAGGACACGATAGTGATGGATTAGGATGCAGGCGACGGCCGAGAGCGGGGAGGGAGGGCAGAGGCCGGCACGATGGGGATGGAGCGAGACGACGATGGGGAGGGAGAGAGCCGACGGCGGGGAAGGCTAGCATGGCGGGAAGCCGGGAACAGAGGGGAAGCTGGCGCCGACAGAGCGCTAGGAAGGTGGAGGGGAGGAGGAAGAAGGGTGGGTGTGGTGTTGGCGATCGCAGTGAGAGAGAGGGGGTGACGGGAGTGGCATATTAATTGAAATGGGCCCCACTGAAAGGATAAATCGTAAAAAATACTGATGTGCTCGAGAAAATTTAACAGAGATGTTGTCACTAGGATTTTACATGCCTAGTACAGTAGTGCTACTAGTAAAATTCTAATGATAAAAAAGACACTGCATATTACCTCCACGGCTCGGGAATTAGTAGTTTAATGGCGACTAATTCAACGCCAAAAGTTTCAAAGCTTGTGAACTCCATTTTCGGCGCAAAAGAATTCAGGGTTTCTGACCCCGGAACTTTTTTTTTACCGCGTCTCCAGAGATCTTGCGGAGACCGACGACTCGCTCCATCCAGGATCACTATTAACAGAGCAGCAATCTTCCCCACGATTCTTGACAGGACCGGTAGCTGTCTGACAATTACGACTAGGGGGCACCACGTTGTCCTCGTTTGTACTACATGTACATGCACAGCTGCCTCCTCGTGGCTACAAACGCGCGCGAGAGAGAGGCTTCTGGAAAATGGAGCTCAACGGAGGGAAGAAATTTTGGACTTCCGGTTCTCCCAGCCACGGAGACGGCCAAGTCCCGCGTTTGTTTTCTGGTTGGCAGCGAGAATTTCAGAGCGGGACAGAGGCGGCGTCAATCCGCCAGCCGCCGCCGATCCGCGGGGCCTATCCCGTTCTCCTCGACGTGACATCTATTCAGAATTATTCTAAATCCACTAATAAAAAGACAAATAACTTTGAATAAATGCCACGTCTACAAAAACAAAAGGGATAGGAAAAGAGAGAGGGGCCGCGTTTCAGATCCATCCCTGCAATGAATATGGTAACAATGCGATCGGCTGCCTAAAGGTCAGCAAGCCATCTAGCACGAGCTTTGACTACATCCAGCGATCTTACTGCGTGTCATTATTACTGCGAGTACTACTATCGAGCAATGACAACACCACTAACATAAAAAAAAAGAAGAAGAAGAGAAGAACAGCGTGATTAAGAAAAAACAAACCATGGCTACTATCGCCATTAGTATGCGTATTATTTAGTGTATGCAGATGCAAGAAGATATGCATGTGGCCGGCATGTGGGTTGACATGGATGGATGCATCGTGATTCATCGATGCATGCGGGGGTAGTGGAACACATGATGGATCGAGCAAGAGTGTATACGTACGACGAAGGCGTAGCCCGTGACGGTGGCCCAGGAGTTGCCGAGGGTGGCGCCGGCGAGGTGGACGTCGCCGAGGTGGCCGGAGAACATCACGGACACAAGCGGGATGCCGTAGTACGACATGTTTGTCAGGATCATGGGCACCGCGAACTGCAGCTGCGCCCACGCCTCCTCCGTGTCCACCACGCGGCCCAGCCACGGCCACGAGCACGGCCCCCCCGCGCGCCGCCCCTCGCCGCCCCCAGCAGCCTCGGCGCCCTTGCCGTCGGCCGGCGCGCAGGCGCCGAGCAGCGGAGCCGAAGACATGTCGATCGCCCCGGCCGCCGAGAGGAGATCAGGCTTTCGTGGTGTGTCGTGCCACTCGCGATCGATCGGTGGACTCGATCGATCGCCTCTCGGTTCTGGCTGGCGACCACCGAGTGTGATACCGACTATATAGACAATACTGGCTTGGCGTGAAGTTTCGGTTTGCGCGGGGAGTGGTGGTGGGGAAATGGTATATTTTGTCTACTAGTTATTTGCCTGTACGTTGCAACGAAATTCATTGAATATATAGAGAATAATGATATTAAATAGAGTTACTCTAATCAATTAGGAAGTGGAGATTGTTGAGAAGTTAAAAGAATAGGACGATTGGAGGAGAACGGACGACCACTAACTCATTTTTTTATAGTAGTAATGATATTAATAGATAAATAGAATTAAAATGAGTTAATCAAACCAAAATTGATACCATTGATTTCAACTACATGAGTTCTAAAGGTTGTAATGGAGATGTTAGAACCATATTATTTGAAAGTGCCAATTCGATTCTCTTTCCACCACACATGACATCTTAAATAGTATACCCTATAATTTCATAATCTTACACCATGCATTGGAGGAGCCCAAAAGTAATTCATACAATTCTCTTGATCTAAATTCAAATAAGAAAATTTCGAAAACAACTGAAATAAAAAAGGATAAATAATAAAAATAAGAATACAAAATAACATCAGAAGCAAACCAAAATAGCCGTAAGATAGTAACAAATTGCAAGATCAACATCGCCCTTCTCCTGTATGGAAAAATAGAATGCATCAATCACACAATTTGACAATATGGTTTTCAAGAAAAAATATTTACTCATTTGGCAATAGATTGTTGTTCCCCAATTTTTGCCACTACACCAGAACCTGAAGATGAATAAGCCGTCTCCATTCACAAATCTAAATGGCCAAACAACCTTAATAGCTTAATAACCTACACACCTTTATCAAATTCTGATGACAGTTTCTCTTGTATGATTTAGGCAAATAACCAATACAGATCGAAACTCACCACCATATTACTAACTCAACTGCTCACCATCTCTGGAACCGAAAGATATGACATCATTTTCCATAATAGTTATGATGATGACGCATAACCAACATCAAGATTGAGATTGACCGAAACAAAAGAGGTGTACCATTTCTAATCTAGAATAAACCACCAGAAACTGAGATATCCTCTTCTAGAACCTTCATTTAATCTAACAATTTCTTGAGTCTGTATGGAAGAAAATTTTGAGGATCTTGGGCAGTACGACATCTATAAAGTGCTCACAAGTCACAAAGAATGTGCTCAGAAAAAACAAAATGAGGTTTTGGCCTAACCTTATTTTCCAGCAGCTTTTTCCAATTGAAGTTAATATCCCCATTAATCTTCCACCCGAAATTCTTTGAATCCTGCATTTGTAATAAAACGCATTTAAAATACAACAAACCAAAGATATTCCTTAGAAGGATGGCTTTTATGAAGGCATGACAAGCTTTGAAATGAATAGGTTATCTGAATTCAAGTACATAAATAAACTGATGGATTATGGATCAAAAGTTGTATAGCAGAATTCTGATGAATTGAGGAAGGAACGCTATCTAGCGAGTCAAATTTCATTCACAGAGCGTAAACAATGATGTTTTCAACCCATTTTTCGGTATCGGCAACAGTTGGGTTGCATAGGGCAGTAAGACCACTTGCCTCAAATTCTCCCCGGAAAGATGCACCATACACAAGTATCTTTTTAGGGATGCAACCACGAATGACACACCTAGTACAACAATGAGCTCATAGATTTAGAATGTAACAATATCCCCAAGTATGAATAGCTAGATGTTCAAGTATTTAACACCAGAAATGCACAAAATTAACGGGAGATTCTTACGTCCCGCCGTACCCTCCTTGCCAATCCGAGCTAATGGGGTGGAACGGGAGCTCGCAAATCGCAACCTACACCACATCTCACAACCAATCAAATTGCACGCAAACAAACCCAATATACTCATATGGCAAACACGATTGCTTACATACGCGTGGTAGGACCACAAAAGAAAAAAGAAAAAGGAAAAAGCAACCTTAGCTCCGAAAGATGCGGAGGTGCGAGAGCCGCGAACGCCGCCGCTCCCCGCGCCGATCACGAAGAGATCATAGTCGTAGTTCTCATTGCCGCCGATGGCCATCTCCTCGCCCTGAGCATCTTCCTCGCCATGGATTTGAACGCTACAAAACCCTAAGGCACAACAAGAGTCTCCCGAGAACTTTCGATCCAAAGTTGCAAATCAACACCACCGCAATAATAGCAAGCACCACCAGTCGCGCCGCGTGCTGAAGGTTCCGGCGCAGTCGGCGACTGAGTCCAGCAGAAGTCGGCGCGGTAAGGCCCGGTGTGGTCGGGCCGAGGAGGACTTGCCGGGTCGCAGGGTCAAGACGAAGATGGGGAGGAGGAGGAGGCGGTGCGGCGGCGCGGGTGGGGAGGAGGAGGCGCGGAGCGGGGTGGGGAGGAGGCGGGCGGCGCGGGGTGGGGAGGAGGAGGAGGCGGCGGCGACGCGGGGTGGGGAGGTCGGCGCTACGAGGGAGAGGGCGGCGACGCGGGGGGGGGAGGAGCCGCGCGCTGGGAGAGGCGGATCTCGGAGCCGAGGGGAGAGCGAGGGGAGGCGGGGAGAGCGAGGGGAGGCGGGGGGGCGGGGAGAGTGAGGATCTGTGGAGGCGGGGGCGGGGAGAGCGAGCGAGATGCGGAGGTGGGGAGAGCGAGGGGAGGCGACGGTGGCGGGGCGGCCGTGGCGGGAGCGGGAGAGGGAGGACGGGAGCAGGGAGGCGGGCGGGGGGAGCCGGGGAGGCGGGGGGGCGGCGGGCGGGGAGAGAGGAGGACGGGGAGCGAGGGGCGCGCGCGGCGGGAGGGTGCGCCGTCGGGAAGGCGGGAGAGGAGGACGGGGAGAGAGGGGAGGCGGGGAGAGCGAGGGGGAGCGGATCGGGGCGGCGGGGGGAGAGCGAATCGGGGCAGCAGGGGGAAAGCGAGGGGAGCAGATCGGGGCGGCGGATGCGGAGGGGGCGGTGGGGGTAGAACGATTCAGATTCTATCTCATAATCAGATCGAATGGCTAAAGAAAAATGAGGGAGGACTCATCAACCACCAACTATTTCTTTTAAAGTAGTAAAGATTTTGGACCTTTTGGCTATTTTATTTTATTTTTAGAAATGGCCACGCTGGAAACAAATTATAGGGATGTCTTTTTTTCATCGCTAGTATGAATGGTGTTGACGTCTGTGTGTGCGCCACGGTAGACTGTAGCTAGAGGTGGAAACCTATTGGATAGGACCAAATAGTCTTAAATATAAATACAAAGCTATATTTTTAAAATGAATATGAATTCGAATATTATTGAATATGAATCGAACGCCATAATAAATATTGTTGTGGCTACAGACCAAACAGAGAGAGAGAGGTATGGTAGTGGAGAGTTAGGTGAGCAAATGACCTCTTGGGTCTTTCCCAAGAGCTGGACATGATATTTATGGTTCCCTCGTAAGGAGAGTCTTTTACCATCGTAACCTTACACCGAGCCTCCCTCCGGGAATAAGCTACGTCATTTACATGGCTTATAACCTTCTCAACAGGCTAGCTGGGTTTAGGTGGGGGTTACCCCTACAACAAATATGAATTCGAATCAGATATGTATTTAATTTGGTCAAATACGAATATCCTCATACAAATATGGTAACATGTCGGTTTTTCTGGTTACCGGTTTCAAATTCAAATTTCGACACTTGAAGTTTAGCCGGTTTCTTTCCAGTTACCGGCCAATACGCATAGAAAACGTATCGAATAGTCCGAATTACAAATACACATTTTCTCAAATACGAATGTGAATACGAACATTCTAAAATAAGGATACCAATATTGTCGAATACGAATGCAAATATTTTCAAATATAGATTTTGCTTATCACGCTCATGTTTTCTTGGATATAAATTTCGGATAAAATGGATTATCCGTTACCGTTTCCCACCCCTAACTGTAGCTAGCATTCAAAAATACCATCGTACATCATCTAAAATCATGTTTACAAAAGCCTAGGTAACTAGGGACTGGTCGTATTAGCTTTCGCTTCTGATGCCTATTTACATAAATCAAAGCCAATACAAACGTTCCAACTTCTATAAGCAGAAACCCAAAGTTAAAGCACACCCCAACTTCTGATTCCTGCTTAGACTACAGGAAGGAGAAAGCGAATAGGCCTAGGACCTAGAAGCGAAAAACGCTTGCCATGGGACTCGCCATGCGCGGACACCTGAGTCTCCGCGCACTGTAACATCCTGTTTTTCAGTTGTTTTTAAAGTCTTTGAAATAAAAATGCATTTATGAAATTTTCTGGAATTTAATAAAGCTTAGACTGAATTTTAAAAAAATAAAAAGGATTTAATCTGATTAAAATAAATATTAACATAAGTTAAAAATATTTTATTTGGATTCCCTGTATCTCAAAGATTTTTCTAAAATTTTCTGTGAATTTTTCGGATCTATTTGCTATTTTCAAGAACTCATTTGGATTTTTTTTATTCTAAAAAGAAAAGCCCGAAGAAAATCCTTGTAAACAGCAATGGGCCCAGCCCATCACTGTTCACCAGCCTAGCCACCCGCCGCCGTGCGATCCCGCCGCAGCCACGTGTCACACATCCACAGTAGTACGCACTGTTCATCGGTGCGTTATCCCGCCGCCGACCGATAGTCGCTGCGCCACGTGTCGCACATCCGCCCATGCCACGTGTTGCAACCGCGTTCACCGTCTACGACCCAAACTCACACCGTGCTGTTTGCTCGTCGGACTCTCCTCGGTTCGCATGCTTAAAAGCAATGCCCCCACTGTCACCTCTCACCTCGAGCACCGCTACCGTCCCCGCCGCCGAGCCGCCTTCGCCGGCGCCTTCACCGAAATTGGTGTCTCGGGCCCGCTCGTGCCGTGCCATCTCCGTGTCCGCTGCTGTCCCTTCGCCCCTCGTCGGTGACCATCGCCGCCCTCCTGCGTGCCCTCGTCGTTCACCGGAGCACCGTCGCCATCCTCGCACCTCTCCAGACCAGCCCCTTCACTGCACTCCTGCATTGCGTTGCCCCTTGGGTTGCGTGCCTACGCCCGCGCCCGTGTCGCCTCGTGCCGTGTGCTGCGACACCTCGCACAGCGTGCTGGCCACGCGTCGGCCATCCGAGGGACCGACCTCCCCATCGCCACCATCGATCTAGATCTAGATCGATGGTCGAGATCGTGCCATGTGTCCACACCCACGCCGTCGGTTCTCGGTGCACCCGGTCCACCATGAGCCGAGAGACTAATACCCTGGTCTCACACGTCAGTAGCACTGTGCCGTGGACCCATGGACACGGACCGTCTGAGTCAGTAGACACGTCAGCCCTAGCTCCACGTCAGCACCGATCGACCCCCGGATGCCACGTTAGTCGCCACATCACCGGCCACGTGTCAGTGCTACGTCAGCCCCACATCAGCAGTCACATCAGCCCTAGTACCACGTGTCAGCACAATCAGTTGCCACGTCAACCCTAGCCGTTGCATCAGCACCGCTCCCGTGTACACTGTTCCATGAGCCGAGTCCACCGTGAACCCGCCATCCCATGCACCGAGTCCACAGCATAGTAACTTTTTTGATTTTTTTGTATTTTCCAGCCCATTTAATTTTCCCAAAGTCCGCTCTTCTCTGTCCTAACTCCGATTGACTCTGTTCTTTTTTCTAAATTCATCTAAAATCGAGCTCTACCTTTTTTGATTTTATTTTATTATTTCAGTCGTTTTGTCTCTCGTTAGATCTCGCCTTCGAAGGAGTAAGAGCGCCACTAGAAGATTCCGAGTTCCTCGTTGAGTCAAACCAAGGCAAGTCGTGTCCTTTGATCATGTTGAACCTAGTATTTAATCTATTTTTTAATTATTTTATTTTAAATTATCTTTCATTGCTATTCTATTACAAACCCTTTTACTTGGTAGTTATCATCCCAATTGATTAATTTTTCTCTTTGATAATTTGAATACCATGATACCCTTGTCATCATAGGTTGGAAAATTGGTAGTGATACTGTGCTAGATGTCACATGGGTGGTACACTTAATATACTTAGCCATGCTTATACTTCGATGAGTTCATCATCACATGTGGATAATTAATTTGACTTAATGCAATATTGAATTATAGTTGGTGCCATAGTTATAAAATTTGTGCCATAACATTGGTGTGTTATTAGTGTTGGTTGTACAAACTAGTTTTCACTTGGACGAGTGATCGTGTAGTAAAGGGAAAATATGGATTCACTTCGAGGGATGTGGAAGTCTCGTCCGAGTAATATTAGTGACTTAACTTTGTGCGTTATTGATCTGAGATTTACCGTGCAAACCACGTGTCCAGTATAGAATAGTCCTAGCTGATTAATTTGAGATATTTTAATTTAAATCTTGCCATTATGATGAACATGGTTGTTGATTTCCATGAGGCGCAAGGAGGGTGTGATGCGAAACCCTAGCGGTCGGAATTGAGTTGAGGTTGAACATTGTGAAGGCCTTATTGTGATTTCCTTAGTACGAGGCTAATCACATCGTATGGGTATAGTTGTGCAACCTCTGCAGAGTGTAAAACTGTTCGAATAGCTGTGTTCTCGGTTATGGACAATACTCGGTGATGTCACACGAGGGGTAGAGTTTTCATAAAAACTTATTGGTTATTGCTGGACAGTGAATGGTTAGTTCACTGTTGGATTATCTTGTGGATGTGAGGTTCACAAGTGGCTTTTTTCAATTCTGTTGATTATTTATTTATTATTATTTTTCTTTAAAGTTCGCTGTCAATCTATTTATCATATTTACTTTAAAGTATCGCTTTATGCAAATTAACCTTTCAGTCATCCATTGGCAAGCCTTGCATATTATATTGTATTCATTTGTTACAAACGACTTACTGAGTACCAATGTATTCACGACTTTATGCCCACTGTTGCTCAGTTGAGGAAGAGTAGTTATACCAGCAGGAGGTATCAGATGGAGAATACTTCAGCGACTTCGCGGATTAGGACTTCGCTCCCCAGTCGATTGCTTGTGGGCATATCGAGTGGCTTCCATGCTTATTTCTACTTTTACCTGTTAGCTTTTGAGCCCTTCGGGCTAGTGAGATTGTAAGCTTGCTCATAAAGTCGTACATTGGATAATCATTAATATTTGAGTTTTCCCTTCATTTTAGTGTGTATATGGATGATATTTCATCTATGTTTAATTGTGTGCACTAGCGTGATCCTGGACTAGTGCTGTATATACAGAGATTCCGGATTTACATATTTGGGTCTCGGCAGCAGCCACAGTAGCAGCGGCTCCGTGAAGCACCACATGACGGAGATGAGCACAGATACCACAGCCGACATGATCAGCGATGACTGTGTTGGTGTATAAGGCTAGGGCCTCAGCGACCGATGAACACAAGCCTTGAGATCACGCATGCGAACACAAGAGTAGAACATAGATCGATTTTTGGCGATGCGATACGCCTGCATCCTTTTTATTTTTCTTATATAGAGAAGTAAAATACAAAACTCCGTATCCAACGTGCCATCCCAAATTAAGAGTCCTACACAAACACACCTTGACTTTCCTTTATGACTGCTCTAAATCCTAGTTACATGCGAACTCTAAATCCTAACCTTTACGACTACTATAGTCCTTTTCGACTCTGACTACTACAGTACTTGACTCTGACTACTACTCAACAAACGACTGCGATAGTACTCAAACATGCGCACTAGTCGTAAGCTGTAATAGTCGTATAGACTATCATGGTTGTACAAGCTACTGCGGTCGTAAACTTGGTTCGACTTATTACACGACGTATTCATAAGACATACTTGTGGTCGTGGTTTTGACCAAACCTGAAGACAACCAGATTAACTCATCAATCTTCTCCTTACACTTCCGTCGATGTTCCACACACCAATTTTCTCCCTCATCTCTATGAACTTCGATCTTCTAAGCGACTTGGTTAGCATATCAGCAAGTTGGTCTTTTGTGCAAACATGCTGCACCTCTATCAACCCTAATTCCCTACATTCTCTAATGTAATGGAAATGAGTATCGATGTATTTGTTTCTCTTATGGTAGACTGGATACTTGCTCAGCGCAATTGCAGACTGATTATCGATCTTCAGAGTTACTTTCTCAACCATCATCTCTAGCATATTAGCCAACAATTATCCCAGCCATACTCCTTGACATGCTGCCGCATAAGCTGCGATATACTCCGCTTCACACGAGGATAAAGCGACTGCCTTATTCTTTTGTAAACACCAACTGATTGGGTTCGACCAAAGGAAAAATACCATGCTTGAAGTGGCTTTTCGGTCATCGGTATGACTAACTAAGTCATTATTAGAGTAACCGATTAGCCCCGAACCTTCTTCCTTCTTCTCATAGACGCATCCGTAACTCAAAGTTTCTCTCACATAACTCAGTATGTGCTTTAAAGCAGCCCATATGCTCCGTAGTGGGCTTCTCCACGTACCTGCTCACCATGCCAAACGAGAACGTTAAGTTCGGGCACGTGTGTAGCAGGTATCTAAGGCTTCCGACTATGCTTCGGTACATAGTCTTGTCCATAGGAGGGTTTATGCTACCCTTGCTCAACTTCAAGCGAGGTTCCATCAGAATTTACGTTGGATTACAATTCTTCATACCAGATTTGTCTAACACCTTTGTTGCTATTGCGGACTGACTGAGAGTGATCTTCTTGATGCTATGAAAAACTTTTTAACACCCAAGTAATAGCTGAGTAACCCAAGGCCGCACTTGTTAAACAATTTCTTCATCTGACTTTAGAAGCTACTGATCTCTTCGATATTCTCTTCAGTGATGATCAATTCATCCATATAGACTCCAACCAACGAATTCCCTTTTTCTTGGCTTCGCTTGTATACTGCATGCTCCAACGGGCATCTTTCAAAACCAAATGTCACCAAAGACTTGTCTAGCTTTGAATTCCAAGCTCTTGGGGCTTGACGTAAACCATATAGAGCTTTGTGTAGTCTTCACAACTTGTGTTCTTCTCCTTTCTTCTTAAATCTTAGAGGTTGCACAAGATAAACTTCTTTTTGTAGGTCATCGTCGAGGAAGGTTGATTTGATATCATATGATGAACCTCCCATCATTTATGCTCCGCGATCACAATGAGAAGATGCACTATCTCTAGCCTCGCAACAGGGGCAAAAACTTCATCAAAATTAATGCCTTGTCGTTGAACATACCCATTTTCCACTGGCCTCACCTTGTACTTCACGATCACATCTTGAGTGTCCTTCTTTAAATTATACACCTACTTCAAGCCGATCGGCTTGTGGTTACTTGGCAATGGAATAAGCTACCATGCTCTATTCTCTTGGATAGAGGATATCTCCTCTTCCATAACTATTCTCCAGCCGGATTTGCTTAAGCCTCTTCAAAGTTCGCGGGCTCCTCCTCCCCGTGCAAATAGAACCCCGAATCTTCTAGCTTTTATCGGGGATGTGGCATCATAGAGACTTTTGATGTCACGTCTCGTCGTGGTCTTTCAGATGAGCTCTCGTCGAGCTTCATCCATAGCAGAACTCCAGGTGAGATCAGTGCTCCCAACATTACTGCAGGAGTACATGGTGTAGATGAGTCAGTGTCTCGGATTGTGTGCTCTCTTGATCGTGGTCGTGTCTGGAGTTGTCGCTTCGTGATCAGGTCCCCCGACTATGCCCTCTGTGGTCGACGTGTCAGATGCCTCCACGTGATCATCAGCACCTACATCAATGTCAGGAGGGTAATGTATTGTAAAGATATCACCAATCTATCTTACCTCTGCCAAGGGATCTCTTCTCCACTCCCACTTCTTCTCCTCAAAAATTGCACCATGAGTCACCACAACTCATCGTGTCGTCGGATCAAACATTTGATAGCCTTTTATCTTCGGATCATACCCAATGAGCACCATTGGCTTGCTTTGATTTGCTAGTTTGGAAAGGTGTGGCATGGTCATTTTCACATGTGCAACACACCCGAAAGTTCGAAGGTAACCAAATACTTGTCTTGTGGTCGTAGTAAGCTTCGTAAGGAGTTTTGCTGATGGCGCTCTTTGTTGGTGCCCGATTTAGGAGATAAACGGCAGTCGATACCATTTCTCCTCAAAATTCACCTGGGACTCCAATGCTCTCCAACAAACTCCTCGCCATGCTGACCATCATCTGGTTCCTCCTTTCGACCACTCTATTCTATTGGGGAGGATAAGGCGCTGTAAGATGACGCCTAATTCCCAACAGCTCACAGTAGTCTGTGAACTCGTTTGAAGTAAACTCACCACTACGGTCAGTGCGCAAAGCTTTCAGCCTTACATTTTTCTCCATCTCGACTGCAACGTTGATCCTCTTAAATGTCATGAATGCTTCGTCTTTGATTTGGAGTAAAGCTAGCCATATAAACATTGTGTAGTCATCCACCAACAGTAGAAAGTATCTATTTCCTCCATGCGTGGTTGGAGTGATTGGCTTCTACAAGTCACCATGCCACAGCTCAAGCGGAATGACTGCTCAGTATAGAGATGTGGTTGGAAACAAGTTCCGGTGTTGCTTACTGATTAGACAAGCACCACAGATGCGGTCCACATGCTCGATCATGGGCATCCCATGCACCATCTTCTTGTGAGTCAGATCATTCAGAGCATGAAAGTTCACATGCCTGTACTTGGCATGCCAACGCCATGCCTCTTCAGTGCTTATTGCCAGGAGACACCGAGCCCAACAGCACCGAGAATATGATGTTCATCCGTAGAATAGTCCAACAGCACCGAGCCCCCTCCTTGTATCTCTACTACTGAATCATCTTTGAATTTCACCAAACCTTTTACAGTCATGTCAAGCTTAGTAAACTTCTCTTTGCAGCCGGTCAAGTAATTACTTACACCGGTATCAAGGCACCAAGCCTTGTTTTAGGTGCCGCTAAGCTTTAACAACACCTTATCTTTGTGCAGGAACACCCTCTCTTCAGGCGTCGGGATTGAACACTCTTTCGTAAAGTGTCCATATTCATTGCAGTTGAAACACTTGACCTTAGATTAGTCAGAGTTGCACGGCATTCGTTCATTGATGACTTGATTGCCATTGCCTTAGCCTCCGCCTTGTCCGTTGCTGCGTGTCCAACCTCTCCCGTGATGACCTCCTTTCTTGGCGCTGCTCGAGCCCTCTTGCTTGTTAGTCTTTGAGCTCTTTGCTTCCCACTCATTTTGGATAAAAAAAAGTTTATCTTTCCTATCCTTCAAGTGTCGTCACCCCTTAAATCCTTTCTCGAAGGTTCTGAGGCGACCGATCACCTTCGAGAGCGACATTGCTGCAACATCACTGAACTGTTCGATTGTTCCGATAGTTTGGAGTAAGTGATCTGGAGCTGAACTAAATAGTTTTTTGACGATGTTGCTCTCTTCCAGCTTTGTGCCAAGCGAACGGATCTCACCCACCAGCGTGGTGAGTTTCATGGAGTGCTCGGTAATCATCTCCGAGTCCCCCATCTGCAACTTACTCAGTTGCCATTTTAACACTTGAGTGCGTGCTTTCTTGACACGATCTTCGCCTACTCGCATCTCCCTGAATGAAATCTAGGCTTCTTTTGCCGTGTCCTTCTTCACAATTGACATCATCATGTTGTCTGGTACAACTTGCGAGATGGCAACCATCGTGCCTTAATTGTTGTTGCCGTCGTCGTCTCCATCTTCGATCGTCGACCATACCCCTAGCGAATGCAAGATTATCTTTATCTTGATGGTCCTTATGCCATAATCTGTCTTGCTCAACATCAGGTATTGAATCGGGATCGAGACGCTTCTTGCCGTCGGCTTGATGATCGCCCCCGACTTCGATAGAACAAGCTTGTTGCCCATGGTCTTGACAAGCGCGTCAGACTTCGATGGATCATCCACGTTGCCGGCTATCGCTTCACTTCTCCTTAGGCTCTGGTACCAATTGCTGGAGTATAAGCCTAATTGTTAGAGTATAAGCCTAGGGCCTCAGCGACTGATAAACACGAGTTTTGAAATCACGCACATGAACACAAGAGTAGAACATAGACCCAAAGATAACTAAATTAACTCGTTAGACTGCAAGTACAGGCCCAACATGCGGTACATCCGGGCGCCGTACGCCTACCCGCAAAGCGTCTCCAGGGTGCCGCTCAGGTCAGTCTGAAAAACATCTGTTAGCAAGTGAATTAAGCATTACGTTGCGTTTCATCTTTGCTAGGGCTGTAAACGAGCCAAGCTTGAGTAGGTCTGGCCTTCCAGGCTCGAGCTCAATAAAAGCTCGAACCAAGCTCAAGTTGGGATTCGAGCTTGAACTTGGGTTCGAGCTCGGCTCGGCCGAAGCTCGAGTAGGCTCAAGCTTAGCACGTTGAAGTTCAATAATAATTAAAATAATTTATTGTGCACTCATTTTCAACAATAAGAAAAGTTCGAGCTCGGCTCGAATAAGCTCGATAACAGTCAAAATAATTGAAATATGCACTAATTTTCAACAATGAAAAAAGCTCGAGTTCGAGTTCAGCTCGGATAAGGTTGGTAAGAGTTAATATGTATCACTATTTAAGCTCGAATCGAGACTCGCGAACTATTTGAGCTCGGCTCGGTGATGTTTATGAACTCGAGATCAAGCTTGAGTTTGGTTTGTTTAAAGCTCGAGCTGAACTTAAATAGAATCTAGAACGAGCCGAGTTTAAGTAGCTCGCGAGCCTCGAACTTTTTTTACGGTAAGCCCCGCTCGTTTAAGCTTTTTTTAGTTTCAGCTTCTACCTTCAGCTTTTTTTTCACTATTCAGTAATTCGTCTTTTTCTGAATTTTTTTAGATTTTTTGGGCTTTTTTGCATTTTACTTTTTTTCCCGTGTTCCTTTGCATTGTCTGTGATGGGCTAATATATTTTTTTTTCTATTTTTAGATTTTTTAAATTTAATTATACCAAAAAATCAAATCAACTATAGTAAAAAAAGTCAGTTATAATAAAATTTCAGTTAAAAACTAGAAACCACCGTTAAAACGAACACCCCATCTTTGCATGTAACTAGATGCAACATTATTCGCAAAGCTACACGGTTAGAAATGTAATTACAAACTAGGCTGCAGCTTGGTTATGAGCCTATATAATAGACTTTGGAGAATTACAATGCTATGGGCTCCAGAAAGCTGCACATAGCCACGCTACTTAGCTAGCTAGTATGATCAGTCATAGCGACATGATTTACCTACAGCCAACAAAACAGAATCCTTACCCGTCATTTTAGTCCCACTTACAGTAATCATTCAGTGAGTTGATGTGCATTAGTAAAGCTGGATTCCCAGTTTGGTGTTACACGCATGTGTATGTCCCAGTAAACATGCTGAACTGGTCACAAAGTAGTTCGATTCGATATCATATCATTAAGAGCAATTCAGCATACGAAACGAAAGTAAAAAACATGTGCCGACCGAACGAATCTAACAGCAATTCAACATGCTGAACTGGCCTACTCTGCATTCACTCTAGGGGCCTACCCTGCAGGCTTCGTAAAAAACATGTGCCGACCGAATCGAGTCATGTTTATGAAGATTTTACATGTCCATACTATGATACAGATAGACTATATTAACATAGGTTAAAATTTTCTATCACGTAGATCAGAAAACTATACGAATAAAAGATCATAGATTGTTATCACTAGACGTGTAATACAGCAGAACTAGAGTTAAAGCAACGGATTCAACGAAGAGCGTATTAGTGTAGTAGAAGTATTGATCGTCCTCTGACCAACCGTTTCCTTCTCACAAAGTTCACACATCTAAAGATAGAACACTATACGTCAGCATGCTGGCACCAGCGTACGGGGCAAGGGTTATAAGAGGTGACGACTAGGGTTTCGATGGTTGTATTTCGGGATACGTTTCTCTGCCCCCACACATCTTGTTATATAGTCTTTAATTGGATCCTTATCAGATATGATCAGATATCATATCCAATTCGAAACGCTTCAGGCTGGATCTTTATTCAATACGAGTAGAGATCGTATCCTACATAGAGACTATCATTTGGACCTTTATTGTTTCAGCCCATTAAATGTGTGACTCTGTTTGTTCATGTATATTTAATCATGGGCCAAAAACTCATTTCCAGTCTATAACTCGGTAGCGACCCCTAGCAGGACATAACGACTTTTAAATATACATAAAAATCATATCTGAAGAATTTGTATAGTACTTATGTACTGATCCCTTTGCCTTATAATACTAGATCGAACTCATAGGGAGAAGTGTGTCATCCTGTGATAATTTGATCGTTTACTCAAATTTATAGTGAATTATTCATTTGTGATTGACCCCTCAACTACATTCGGCATGATCATGCACTTTCTTAATCCAACCACATCGAGGAACCCAAATATATCTCTCCTGTTATATATGAGGGGCAAATTCTATCTTGATCGCTCATATTCCAACATATGTTTTATAGTAAACCCGAAAGCTATCTTTATGACCACCCAGTCACTCTAAGTAAACTATTACATATGTACGAAATGATGATGATCACAAGTATAAGGATCTTATATACACTATGTATGAGACCAACTGATGACACTTAAGAATATAATAATTCCCGTAGTGTCTTATGACGGGTTAATTCAACACCATGTTCTCTAACATATGTATATATTATTGATTTGATATCTCGTATCCATAGTCCATGAAATATGATCATTAATCAATACATATACTGATATGTAAATCATAATTGTCCCATATAATGATATAAGATCAAGAATAGTTTAGAATAATATAAAAACATGAATAAAGAGTTTTACGAACAAGTCATATACTTATTGATCAACATGAAAGATATTTATTCAAGTGACAATAACATATTATTCAAAAAATCATAAACATAGAAGTGATACAATCATCTTCATGATTGCCTCTAGAGCATATCACTAGTAGTCTAATCCTAGCTGGCACATGTTCCTGTCTACTTGCCTACCAACATTAATGCCAATTAGTTGCAGAAGCGTGGCGCCACATCGCGCTAGATACAACATGAACCAAAGCAAAAGAGTGCGCTGCGTTGCGTCGCAAAGGCCTATATGTGAAAAACGGAAGCAAGGATCCATACGTAATTACGGTGTATGCGAAAAACTAAAAGTAAGACCCATACACATTTATGGGAAAAAGGATGGCTTTTCTGTAAAAAGTAAGGATCTATACGTAATTTTGAAGAGCTTTTTTTTTGGAAAAAGTAAGGACTCATACATAATTTTAAAAAAGCAGAGAAAATTTTTTTTGTCAAAATGATGATAAGGCACGGTGCTCGGCCGGGAACCCCCAGCTAATAATAGAAGGAGTATTGATCATGTACAACTTACTCCTATAGGGATTGATAAGTTATTTTTTTTATTGGATAACATAAGTTTTTTGGAAAGTGCTAAGGAGAACTTGAGTGTTTTTGGGGTTGAGAGCATTCAGAGTATTTAAGCGTTAGATTTTCATCCAACGGATCATCTATACCCTCTCTAAAAAACGAATCTGGGTCGTTGGACTCCATCCAACAGATCCTCTCATACCACCCTCCAAAAAATATGGGTGCTCTAAATCTAAGACATTAAATAGAGATCTAACTCCATCTAACGTTTAATAAATCTGAGTGCTTTCAACCCCGTGCTCTCTAGACCCAACCAAGTTTTTTTTAATGAAGCCTGCAGCCTGCAGGTTAGGCCCCTACAGTGAATGCACATAATACATATAAAAGAAAATAAAATGGTTATGCATATTATTACCTCCATGACTCGGAAATTAGTAGTTGAGTTGAATCTCGACTCATTCAAGCGCCAAAAGTTTCAAAGCTTGCGAACTCCATCTTCGGCGGAGAAGAATTCCGAGTTTGTGACCCCGGAACTTTTTTTACCACATCTCCAGCGATCTTGTGGACACCGACGACTTCCGAAATTTGGACGTTTGTAGCACCATCGCGCGAACAAATTCCACAACTAGCACCGAGCGCCAAAAAATTCCATCTTTGGCCCCCCGCGCACCGCACGATCGATCATCCGAGCGCACAATCGCTGAGACGCCGACACCTGTCCGGTCATGCGGTACTGGACCGCACGACCGGTGCTCTGATCTTGATCGTGCGATACCGGACCGCACGGCGCATCGTAGCACGATCGTCGGCGTCCGCACCGCTGCGTCTCTTGTGCTCGCGTGATTTTATTCGCTGTCGACCGGCCGACCGCGCGTCATTCGCACCGAAAGCAGCAGCGCGCGCTGGGAGGAGCTCGTTTGCTTGCACACGTGTCGTATGGGCAGCATATGTGCATGGCATGGCCCCTCTTCTTTTCTGAACACATATGCGTAAAAGCTCAAACAATAGCGCGAGGGAGGCAGAAGAAGCTCATTTGGCTCAGTTGTAGTTGGAGTTCAGCGAGAGTGAGGGAGGCAGTGAAGAGAAGTGAGTGAAACCACGTAGTTTAAGTTGTTTCGTTTAGAATCGTGGATTTAGCAAGTACAAAAGTTGTAGATTGCCTCGTGAGCTTCAAAAAGAGGTAAGTCTTGTACCCGTGCAATTTATTTTTATGTATGTCATTAGTCCATAATTAAGCAAATCGTCTTTTGTTAAGTTGTTTTTGTTTGGAATCAGGGGATTTGGCAAGTACAAAAGTTGTAGATCGCTTTGTGAGCTTCAAGTAGAGGTAAGTCTTGTGCCCGTGCAATTTATTTTTATGTATGTCATTAGTCCATAATTAAGCAAACCGTATTTCGTTAATGTTATTTTATGTCAATCTTTTATACGGTATATATTTGTAGCAAATCTTCCATATATTACATATGAGGTATTGTTTAGTATATGTAATGTTGTGCTTTATTTTAGTGAACATATGTATTGAGTTCTCATTTTTTTGTCAACATACGGTATGTTAGGCATGATGTATTTTTCCATATGTAATGTAGTTTCATTTTGTGAAAAATATGAACTTGTAAATGTGTAGAGCGTTGAGAAAGTACATATTTATGTTAGAGCATTTGTAGGTGATAACAATAGTAGCAGGATTAGAAATATACAATTAGTACGCTTAGGAAGTAGTACATACAATGCGATGCGTGGTAAAAATAAATTTGGTACAGTAGAATTAAAATACAATAACAGTAATACAATGTATAGTACAATTAAATAAATTCTGTATGAAGTAAAAGTTAGAAAAGAAATGTTAAAAAATTAGTAATTGATTTTTTGCATTAATCAAGAAAACATGCAATAAAAAATAAAATATAGATTGAGAGCCAAAAATTTTATTAGTCGATATTGTAGATTATAGGAAGGGTACAAAATGAACATGTAAATCTGAAAGTACGGTAGTGGGGGTTTGATGGTACGATTATTGCATGTTGTGTACTAAGATGGTTAATTATGCACTTATGTTAGGTACGCCATGGCTGAGATTCAAGATTTATTCATATTCTACGGTAGTGGTCTCGTACGTGACGGGCCGTATGGGGCGGACCTGTCAAATTGTCGCCGGACTATGATCCGGGCACCCGGTCTGAACGCCATGAGCTTGTCTGAGCTACGGCGGTATGTCCGTTCGGCGTTCGATCGGTACACCGCAAGAAAGAAGTTACGGATCGAGGCATTCTATGCCGCAATGGTGGGTGATGCAGGGGAGAGCAAGTGGCAACTTCTGAAGGTGACCAATGATGCATCATGGGCCAACTACATGGAGGTCGTGTGCAACCACGATCTTTGAGATATATGCCAAGCCAATGGTGTATGTGGAGTTCGTGGAGAGGACGAATCATCCGGACAGTTGGATATGATTTGTTGGTGAAGATGTAGTACTGTTGAAGAACATGTGGGCGAGGAAGTGGGTGATGAAGACCTCGGGAGGCGTGCGGACAATTTTCGAGCCAACGAAGGTGTGGGGAGAGGTGGTGGGCCGCCGTATTGGATCGTCATGAGTACCTTGTGGATCGGTGGAAGAAGTGGGAGCGAGGAGGACGAGAATGTGAAGCAGACGATTCGGAGAGGATAACGATGGCGGAGGCGAAGGTACAAATGGAGGGGTGGTGGGTGGTGTTGTGACCACCGTTGCGTGCACGTGTCGTCGCCCAGATCGATGACAACGCAGCGGCATCCCTAGTGCTTTGCCACAGCGGAGGAGGCGAATGGGGTTCAGTGAGGCTACACTCATTTTGGGGCGGTGCTTCGATAATAAAGTCTTGCCAGCAGAGCTATTGCTAGATATGCCGTGAACATTAGCCGGACGTATCGGTGCATTGAGTCAAACCCGGACACGTACATTGTGAAGTGTGTCAACGGGTCCTGTCCTGGCAAAGTTCGTGCACAGCGGTACAAGGGTGCTGGCACGATGTTTCGGATAACGGTGCTACATGATCACAGTTGCGAGCTTGCGGGGCCAATACATAGGCACCGCAACATGACATCATCTTATGTTGCGGAGCTGGTGAGCCACCTCATCGTGGCAGATGTGTCCATTTCTCCAAAGGTTCTAATGGCAGAGGTAGCGAATATGGTGGGATTTCAAGTCAGCTACAAGAAGGTATGGCGGGCGAAATGAAAGGTTTTGCACCGTATGTTTGGGACTTATGAGGAGGCGTACGACCTGGTTCCAAGAAGGCTACAGCAAATTGCAGAATCAAACCCAGGCACGTACATTAACAGGCAGGAGAGAGTGCATCCTACAGAGGGCCCGAATTGTTTTATTCTTGATAGAGTGTTCTGGGCCTTCCATCAGGCGATTGAAGAGTTCAGGTGGTACCGTCTAGTGCTAATGATGGATGGGACGTTCCTATCGGGCAAGTACAAGGGTACTATCCTTACCGCAGTTGCAGCTGATGCAAATGACCAGTTACTCCCAGTGGCATTTGCAATTGTAGAGAATGAGAGTACGGAGAGCTGGTTTTGGTTCCTTGCAAATGTGAAGCAAGCTATAGTGCAAGATCGCCCCGAAGTGTGTGTCATCTCGGACCGCAATGCAGGCTTGTTGTCTGCATTGCGAACGATGCAGAATGGGATGCAGCCCCCCTTCTAGTGGAATGATCTGAAGAACCGTTGGTGCATGAGGCATCTCGCAGCGAACTTCCATAGAAGGTTTCGTAGCAAGGACCTAATGAAGATGTTCAAGAAGCTATGTATGCAGAACCAGAAGCGGAAGTTCGAGACCTTGTGGAGGCAACTCGATCAGGAGGCTAGCAAGCATGTGCAGACAGAAGCTGGGTCCATAGAGGGAGGCTCCACAAGAGTTGGGGTGTTCACACAGTGGGTTCAATCCAATGCGCCTGACCTGGAGATGTGGTCTTTGTTACATGACACCGGGGGGGGGCAAGGTATGGAATCATGACGACCAATATGTCCGAGGTTTACAACAGTGTTTTGAAGGGCGTCAGATCCCTACCGATTACGGCAATTGTGGACGAGACTTGGAACCGGACTGTTGGGTACTTTGTGAATAGAGCCATGATGGCGAAGAAGCACATGGACGAAAACAAACAATACTCTGAGGTAATGCAGGCCTACATGGATAAGAAGATAGAGAAGGGTCGTTCCCACATTGCTCAAACCATAGATGGTTTAAGGAAGAAGTTCGAGATCCGCCTCAGACAGAAGTACGTCATGGGTCACATTAGAGGGGATCGCAAGCAGGTATGTACGATTGCTGAAAAAGCATATTGCACCTGCAACAAACCCCAGCTTCTGCACAAGCCATGCTCGCATGTGTACGCTGCATGCGCGGTATGGAAGCGGCGTCGACGCGAAGACATCTCAAAGTACTACGACATGCAGCACTTATATGCAACTTTGGAGTGCGAGTTTCATTTATACAGGGTAGACATGCACTACAGGGAATTATGGCCAGGGGAGGTAAAATGGGTGCCTAATGATGCATTGAAGCATGTCGGTCGTGGAAGACGACAAAGCCGTCGCATCCGTAATGACATGGATGATAGCCAGCGTGGGGATCGAGTTCGGCGTCCGAAGTGTAGGCTATGCAAGACGATTGGGCTCTCCCTCAGCCAGTGCCCAAACAGGCCATCATCAAGCAACGCCCGTAGTAGCAAGCATAATATTTTCTTTGTACTCATTATTGCTTCCATGTGTACGCTTTGATGGTTCTATGTCTCTATGTTGCGCATATTAGCTCGCAACATTTTACCGTGCGTATTTTATGTATGTTTTGCTACATTTCATATGTTTCCTGTTGTGGGTCATATTGGTGTGCACATTTTATGTATGTTTGGTACGTCACGTATGTTTCCTGTCGTTCTGATTGGTGTTAATTTTGTTGTCATTGCTTGCACATTTTATTAACAATGTGGACTAACTTGTTTTCCTTCGTTGGCAGGAGATGGCGTACGAGTTGCTAGACCCCCGTTGGGATGAGGGGCACCGATGCCTGTCATGGACCTCAGGAGACGGGCCTCCGTGCTTCATCCTTAGGAGCCCCCGAGAGCACTAGCCTCTCGACCAGCGGTACATCCCACTACTTCGGTACACCGGGCTGCTACCCATTGCACGTATGTTGGATATACGACATGCGTTCCAGTATGATGCGGCGTTGCTGTCGGCTCTTGTTGATCGTTGGAGGCCGGAGACTCATACCTTCCACTTCCGGTGGGGTGAGATGACGGTTACTCTGCAGGACGTGGCGATGCTTACAGGTCTACCCATTCATGGTGCTGCTGTAGTGCCACCCCCAAAGGACCCAGATTGGAAGGTCCATCTGGGTCACCGTTCGATCATCCGCTCCCGAACAACGAGTTGGTGTGCCTCATGGATGGCTTCGGCGGTTCATGACATGTCCCGACACGCAGATGAGGACGCAGTGGACGCACGCCGTTGCGTACACGCTATTTCGTTCGGGTGGGTCTTGTTCCCTACCACCACTAGAGACTCCGTGCAGTCGAGCTACATACACCTAGCAGAGTCGTTGGCAGATGGGTGGCCTGCCGAGGTGCCACAATATAGCTCGGGATCAGCAGTTCTTAGTTCCACATATCGGGCTTGTGCGATGCCTCGCGGCGTAATGCACGCCGGCGAGCCGGTCCTAGCCGTCGCTACATTCTTCTTGATTGTGGTCGTGGGAACACTTTCCGTTGGTAGGCCTTACTGATCTGCTTGTGCACCCTTATGAGTTCGTCCCGCAGTTCTACGGCCTTGATGATGGCGATGACCCTGTTGATGGGCCCACAATGGGTACGCGTTGGACACATGGTCACTTACGGTGGGCCAAGGAGAGACCGAGACGTGTGTACCCGGAGTTCCACAACATGTTCGAGACTCTCCACGACGCCGACATAGTCTGGTGGC
The DNA here is from genome assembly GCA_036346265.1 of Melocanna baccifera. Classification (NCBI taxonomy): domain Eukaryota; kingdom Viridiplantae; phylum Streptophyta; class Magnoliopsida; order Poales; family Poaceae; genus Melocanna; species Melocanna baccifera. Next base: position 15,214,706 of record CM070695.1, read on the forward strand.
CATGGACTGCACGGTTCATTATGGACACGGCCCCCCATGGATTATCATCTCAGTGCGGGTTGGATCACATGTACTGGTTGACGACATGTCACTTGGTGTTCTCGCAGTGTGTCGAGCCATACAACCCACAGCGAGTCATGAGGCAGTTCTGCCTGTACCAGCATATCCCACCTGGCAGGACGCCCTCTTGCACCCAGCACCCACCGGTATGTCATTACACGGTAAATTTAATTAATGCATTACTTTGTGCCCCTACTAACTGTGTAATGTCTCGATTAACTTGCAGGCAATCGAGGTGAGGCCAAGCCAACGAAGATCGGCGGTCATACAACGGCGTGGGCGGACATGTGGCGTGACCAGCGAACACGATGTTTCGGAGGAGACACGGAGTACGACCTCGACACGCGTGTACTTCATACCTTCGGTGGTACCTTTCACGCACCGTAGTAGGCTTATTGGGCAACCGCCACATCGCCCGATCGAGGTCATACACGAGGACGGCGTGCACAGAGCGTCCGCATCGGCATCGGCGGCACGTAACGGCGAGGCGCATGCGACATTGATATGTAATTAACTCGTGAAGCATTACGTTTAACTCATTCTTTGTTTCACTGCGATTGCGCGTTACATCATATCGCGACGAGTGCGCTCGTGCATCGAACCGTGGGAGGGCAAATTCAAGTGACCGCTGGATCACTTCAATGCACAATATCTATGAAGAAGCCATGTCTGCGATACGAACCCTCAGTTGTGGTCACCACAGAGACGATGCTGTTGTACGACGCGGTCACGGAGTACGTGATGCACCAGCACCATCAGCACGGCCATCGTCCTCACGGCCATCGCATCAAAAGATCGGCCCGGCTTGATCGGCCGCCGTCCTCCACGCGCTTCGCACCTTCGGTTGGACAATTGTCAATTTTTTATTCATCCACTCGATTGCCATTTATCTCTAACCACATCTTATTCTCGCAGCATTTCCGACAGGACAGCACGTTGCTACAGCCATCGTCGTCACGTCCGACGCAGTCAAGCAGCCAACCCAGCTTCGGTCGCTCGTCCTCCACGCGCTTCGGACCGTCGGTTGGATAATTGCCAACTATTTGTTCGTCCACTTGATTGCCATGTATGTGTAACCACATGTTCTTCTCAAAGCATTTTGCGGCGAGATAGCACGTTGCTACAACCATCGTCATCACGGAGGGCGACGGAGGAGACAGCGTGCTCTCCAGGCCGACGGTCCCTCACTCCAGGGAGCGACCGTGACTCGGCGCACCAACCGGAGGTGCAGTTGCCCTGCTCACCCCGGCGTGCGATCCAATAGAGAAGACCGGGATAGGTGGCATGGGCAAACCTATCAAGGGTACACAGCGCAGGAGTACATGCGCGATTTTCCTACGGCATCATCATTTCGAGAGCCTCATACCCGATGCGCACTAACGCTAAGCTAACCACGTCTATTTCAATGCCATCTCATCGCATTGCCAAAAAAATTACAGGTTTATACGGAGCAACAGGTCCATCAATTTCACGGTGGGTCAGACACATTCCAGACTACCCAAGTAATTACCATGTGGTATTACTATTTATTATTAATGTTGCTGTCCATTATCTAATTCAGCTATACCTTGTTAGCAAGACATAGATCCATCGGCAACTGAATGGCTGAGCAACATATTCGCCCATCCAACACAAGTCCCCACGGGGCCATACGCAGGACAACATCGGTCGCAGGCTTCGCAGTATGACCTTCGCGATGCACTGCACTCGCCCCCCAGGTTCACCTTCTCAGAGGAGCACATGCGGCGTCGGAGGAGGCGACGAGAAGATTCGGAATGACTTTTTGTAATTAAGATGTTGTAACGTCGTATGGTTCCGTGCAATCATTTAGGCAATTGTTATGTTTGTACTGTCAAGGGCTTGTGAAATTATTTTAACTCAAATAACATTTTCATGCGATTCCAAAGGCTTCTTCAAACCCTCACTACATCCAAATAAATTACGAACACTAGCAGTGACATTAAAACACTAGCAGCTATTCGCAATGACGGTCGATTTAACACAACAAATAAATTACGACACACTACTAACGTAACCACTCTCTCTACTCCACATCGTAGAAAACGATCGATACAAGGTACAAGCATACACGCGTTGCCTACATGCCAAAAGAACCTCGTGGCACCCACATTGAGTATTCTTTGAGGGGACGCCTGACGTGGTGGCGTCGTTGTAGTGGCACGCACATATGCAGCTAGGGTTCGCGCAGCAACATCCGGGATCGTACGAGCTTCCTATGTTCACGACCTCCTCGTTGCCCCTCTCGCGTTGCATCTGTTGGCGGAGGTCGTTGTTCTCCTCGTTGAGAGTCTCGATTCGCTCCTCCAACTCCAATATTCGTTCCCATAATGTAGTCACGTAGATGGCAACATATCGTTCATTAGGAGGGTCGATCCAACGTGAGAAGTCGCATTTCGCTATCTGCGGGAAAGAACAGTTACCAAGAATGAACCATAAGTAGTAATGAAAATTATACTATTAGCAATTTCTACCCCTGAGTGTGTGCAACGGAAGAAACGTCGCCCGCCATCGATTGGGCCATCCAAGACCCTCACAATCGCGTCCTTATTGTGTCTGCATTTTCGCCACGCGGGTTGAGCGCGGTGGCTTGGTATCAGGCGGTACTGTGGACCGAAGTTCTCCCTCCTTTCCAAGGGAAGATCTTCCTTCGGTGACCCACATCCGACTGGACCCTCTACTTCCGACATGGTATGTTTCTGCACGACGGAGAAGGGGCTGGGGCTTCGATCAATTTAAAGAGTTCTCTACGTAGGGACCGGGGGACCAAGAAAACGACGCAACTGACACGTGTTTACAAGGGTAGGGTAGTCACGGGGGCCCCTCCAAGCGGGTGTCATCATGTCATTTTATGGCTTGCTCATTTTTTCTACGCGTGCCCACCTAAGCGGGTGAGGGTCACCCACTGCAAAGACTAGACGGGGCCAGCTTTGTGCGTCGACATGACCAAAGCGCAAAGACGGATCGCATGCCTTTACGCGCTGCGGGGAAAGAGAGGTCAGCGTTATGCAGTGAGTAGACAGTGACATGTCAAGACGAGACGGGACAAGTGGCCTGCTTTACGCAGTGACAAGACGAGACGAGACGAGTCATCTTTGGGCAGTGCCAGCACAAGACTTGGCAGCTTTACGCAGTGAGGGGAAAGAGTGTCCTGCTTTACGCATTGACAAGACGAGACGGGCCGACTTTACTTTACGCGATGATGAGCACAAGCACAGGTATTGCTTTGTGCACAGTTGAGATGGGCCAACCCTGCACTGTTTCATTAATTCACGGGGCACCTTTTCATGGTTCGAAATTAACCGCACCATTCCAACCCCTGAGCGTACATAAGGAGGTGAAAGGGATTGGAGATAAGACACTACAGAATCAAAACCCCACACCTTTAAGATGGACAAGCGGCAGAAGGCACAATGGGAGAAGATGCAGAAGAAATGGGAGGAGACTCGCGACAGAGCAAGAGCTGCGACGGCCCGCGACGAACGGGCGAAGGCAGCTGCGGAGCGGGCCCAAGAAGCGGTGCGTGCGAGGAGGACGGCTCCCGAGAAGATATCCGCGTTGCACCGACCTATCCCGGCGGTTCCAACGACGCGCGTTCGCCGCAAGACCCGCCAGAGGGGGAGAGGCCTCCCCTCTGTTGGTGTCAAGATCCATGTAAGTTTGTCAAGTCGAAGCAGCGGCTTAGCCTGGGTATGCGCTACTGGGGTTGCGCAAACTACTCCAGTGACTATCCGGACCGACGTTGGGACACACGCACCTATCGGCAGCCGGTAAGAACCGCTAACAGCGTGTTCCTCCCTACTACTTCTCGTTTCATGTCCGCACTAACATTTCTTTTGTACTCGCAGTCCCCAGAACCCCTGTGCGGGTATCGCAAGTGGATTGACCAAGAGATCCACCAATACGACCAGTGGACTCTCGACTTCCACGAGTGGAATGATAGAAGGGACTCCGAGATTCGCGAGGCGGAGCGTCGGAACGAAGAGCAGGCCGAACGTATACGTCGGGAGATGCAAGCTCATTACGAAGGGTGCACGCGTAGGGAGCACGAAGCTCGCGAAAGAGAACGCGAAAGGAAGAGGGAGCTAGCGGCCAAGGCAAAAGAGGCAGTCGAGGAGTACGACGCAGATGTCGTCAGGAAGGGAAAATGGCCCCGGTCCACGCTGGTCCCGTGAATAGCCCCGGTTATTAGGTTGTGTGTGTTCGTGTTTGTTTTCGTCCGTATAACAACGCGCACATGTATCGTAGGAGTGTGTCGGTTTGTTTTCTATCGTGTAACTTTGTGCGCTATGTTATTTTCATGTTTACCTTTGCATTCAATTCTTCATGTCCTCAATATCGCTTATGTTCCTATTTACCAGCCGTTTCTACGCTAATCGTATGTTCATCATGTCATTTCAATATTCTTCTTAATCTCTTTTAGCAATATAAATAGCAAGTTCAGATGGATTAAATAATATGACATATGAGGACTTCAATATCCAAATGTACAAAAAAAACTAAATGAAAAGACATCAATCTGTACTTTTCTCATTTTGACAAATTGCTAAAATTTCAGAACTTTTCATAGTTTTAAGTAGATTTGTGATTTTCATATATTTTAATGTGCTCATAATCTGAGGTAGTCATAATTATGACTTTGCATCCTCACATATTGGTCTATATTGACAAATTTTTTCAAAATTATTGGACTCTTTTAAGGCACTTTTTCAGGTAACTTTTGAAGCTCAATTGGAATGCACAAACTTTCACATAGTTTTGAGCACTTTTCTGATTTTCATATATTTTAATGCACTCATAATCTGAGGTATTCATAATTATGACTTTTCATCCTCACATATTGGTCTATATGGATAAATTTTCTCAGAATTATTGCACTCTTATAAGTCATTTTTTCAGCTAGTTTTTGAAGCTCAATTAGAATGCACAAACTTTCGCATAATTTTGAGCACTTTTCTGATTTTCATATCTTTTAATGTGTTCATAATCTAAGGTAGGAATAATTATGACTTTTGATCCTCACATATTGGTCCAGATGGACAAATTTTCTCACAATTATTGCACTCTTCTAAGTCATTTTTTCACATATCTTTTCAAGCTCAATTGGAATGCAAAAACCTCTCAAACTCCTACTTATATTGCAATGCCTTCAACGAAAATATCAGAAGTATGATTTTTACAAATGTTTTAAATATACTTTTAAGTAAGTAATCAAACTCTAAAATTAATCATATGTATCAGTTTTCACATTTTTATAACTACATTAAGATGAAAGAATTACTATCAAAGTTCATGTGTTCAATATGTTCCAAATATTTTTTCAGATAGTTGTTACAACAAAATTACACAAGCAGTAAACTGGAATATACATAAAATTCATATGTTTCAAACATCATTTCATATATCCAAAATTATTTTTATTCTAAATATAACCTTACAAATACATCTAAATTCTATACGCTTGGGGAAATATAACTTTACATATATGATATGTAAAATTAAATCTATACATATCTAAAATTTTATTCATTCCAAAAATTTATTATATACATGTAAATATTTTCTAAATACAACTTCACAAATACAATTTTGTCTACTACAAAAATTAATTTTATACATGTAAATCTTTTGTACATACGGTCGGATGTGCGGTCGGAGACGCGCGCTCGATCGCGATCGGTCGTCGCGTCGCGACCGGACCGACCGCACGATCGGTGCTACTGATGTAAACGCGGCGGTCCGGTACCGCATGACCGCACTGTAGCACCGGTCGTGCGGTCCGGTACCGCACGACCGGACAGGTGTCGGCGCCGGAACGGTCGTGCGCTCGGATGTTCGATCGTGCGCCGGAATGGGAGGTCAGAGATAGAATTTTTTGGTGCTCGATGCTAGTTGTAGAATTTATTCGCACGATGATGCTACAAACGTCCAAATTTCACGACTTCCTGACCTTTGAGGCTTTGATAGGACTCCTACCACGCTGCCGGCGCGATGGCGTGACGACGCACGACGACCAAGTCCGTGCAGACACGTCGCGGTACTAGTACATGCACATGCAATCTTCCACACGAATCGTGAGAGAGGAGTACCAAGTTGTTTTGATTTGTGATTTGTTACGTGCACATGCACGAGTACTCGTGGCTACAAACGAGAGAGAGGCTTCTGGAAATCGACGGACGGTGCACTAGGAAGAGGGTCTTCGGGTCGTCACCCAGCCACGGCGACACCGAACGTGCGGGTTTGTCTCTGGTCATTTGAGTTCATGAAACAGTCAGGAAGATAGAATTCCGGTCCTCACCCAGCCACGCAGACACCGAACGTACGGGTTTGTCTCTGATTATTGAGTTGCACGACACAACCAGTTCACTCAAAACATTTCTTTAGGTTTAAAACGTGGTTTATAAATGAGCTATAATTATTTTTTCAATTACAATATCCAAGACCTTTTAGCTATAATGTTATATTAAATTTCATATATCAATCAGTTTATTTAAAAATTTAAACTCAATAAAAAGGGTCCACTCACTCTTAGACCCTATTCTTTTTGACTTTTTTAGCTTTTAGTTTTTGACTAAAACAGACATCTTTTCAAAAACATTTCTTCAAACTTCTTAAGTCAAAATCGTATGCGCCATCTGTATCAATATCTCTATTATCTATCACTATCTTAAAAAATATAGATAAAAATACTTTACCGCAGCAAAAAAATTAGCCACGGTCCAAAAGATCAGTAGCTTTGGCACCGATCAGCAGCGAGAATTTCAGAGCAGGAGATTCGCTTCGTAGCCAGGGTTTTCAGACGGCATGAACCTGTGTGGCCCTATTCCGCTTGTTTTCTACTGCTCTACACAAGTCGTGAAGCGACTGGTCCACTAGGTATAAATAATTGGCCACGCTTGCGTAAATATACAGATTACCATAATAGAATTATAATAGAATTCTTTATAGCTAGGAGTAGGGATGGTAATCGAGTGTAACGGGCATGGATAGTACTCACCTATATTCATACTTGCGACTCCGATTTACGCCTACGGGCATACCCGCGAAGAACGATGGGCGAAGAACCTCGTCCATACCTGTCGCCTGCTTTACCCGCGAACACCGCGGATACCGGTCATCTACGGGTATGCCCGTTTACCCGCGAACTAAGAGCCAGCGTATGAGAATTGAATTAATGACAGATACATAAAAGCAGCAGCTGTTGTTAGAAAATATAAAAGTATCACATTCAAATTCACCTATACATATAAGCATCACATTTACAACAAATATATATATGTTCTTAAGAAAGTAATTTTCACACACACACATAGTATTCGACCTGTCAAATCGTGGACTCGCGGGAAAATGGGCGAGACGGGTATGGGTGGAACTCACCCATACCCGTACCCGTTTACCCGATGGGTAAAAAGTTTCCCCATGTTTTCATACCCGTGGGTAAAAAATACATCCCATACCCGGCTCTATTAGGGTATTTACCCGTGGGTACGTGGGTAAATCGGTACAATTGCCATCCCTAGCTGGGAGGATTGGAGCTCTCCCAGCTCATCCATGTCACTAGTTTTGAGGAAGGCCCTCCGGGTTTCACGAATTTGCGCCAACGCCCCACGTGAACAGCTCCCGTCCGATTGCACCAACGACGAGATCCGGCCGTCCATCCACATGCCCCAGGCCCTACCTCTTCTCCTGATTTCCTCGCACCGACCATCATTTCAATCCCTCCCCTAGATCTACTCCCGCTCTTCACCGGCATCGCTTGCTCCGCTTCCGCCCGTCGTGCTCCTCCCCTTTCCTACTACGCATGCCTTTCGGTTGACGCACGACCCTAGGGACCCTACGGTTCCACCTGGCCTGCACGGCGCGCCTCCTTCCCCCAAATCTACTTCTCCTGCTCTCCACCACCGTCGCTTGCTCTGCTTTTGGGATGGGGAAGCCGGAGAGCCCTGCCCCAGCCTCGGCGCCCGCTGCTGCTGGTATAGCCGGTGCCTCCGCGTGTCATCTCCTCCGCTCGGCTGCTGCGCCTCCTCCCCACCACCGGCGTGTGGCCTCTCGCTCACTTCCACGCCTGCGCCTCGCCTATTCCGCTCAGCCATTGCGCCTCCTCCCCGCCCCGCCGTCGGCGTTCTGCCTATCGCTTGCCCTGTGCCCGCACCTCGCCTCCTCCGACCGGCTACTGGGAATCGCACATCTAGTTAGCCACCCACTACCTCTCATGCTTGAGCTGTGCTTGCTCGCACTTACTTGGGTGAGCTCCAGTTCTACTTGCTGCACCCAGACAGCGGAGCTACCGGTGCCTCACCGTTCTGGCTAGCTCCTACAACGCTCGGCCTCACAGTTTTCTTCCCCTTCGGTGCTCCCCTCTCATGCATGCGCCCATCGCCGTTCTCTGGATTTGGGTTCCTTCTCACGAAACTTTCTATTTCTGCATCCCATGCTTCCTATTGGGTTCTTCCTTCCTTTGTTGGGTTCTTTGGTTGTGTTGTCGGCCCTACTGGATTCTTGCCTTTTTTCCCTGGGTTCTTCATTTGTGGTCTCGACCCCCGTGATCAGTTGTGGGTTCTTTGTCTGCTTTATTTCGATTTTGCATGGCGGTGCAGCCAGTTTGCTCTATCGTGCCTGTGCCTATTCTCTCCTATACTAATTCTTTGCTTTTCCTGTCCTATCGATGTGGCCAGGTTGCTCTATTGTGTCTGTCCTGATTCTTCTCTTCTTCTGTCCGAATGTGGTTCAGTTCAATTGGTTTGCCATGTTAATATAAGGATAAGAAGAGATTCTATATGCTGATCCATGGTGACACCTCAAACCTGACTCTTATCACTCTATTTAGCTGTGAAAAATTCGGTAGTGTTTGCACGAATTTGTCAAAATTAATAATAAATTCATGTGAAATTTAGAAAATTCAAAAAACTTCAAAGAATTTTCGAAGAGTTGCAGAAGAGGTAACAGTGCTGCCTTGTTTCAATCTTTTGTTATTATTTGTTGATTCAATAGTAAATTAATTGTACTTTACTATTTCAATTTGCAGTTGATTCAATAGAGAACTACGATTTTCAACTCTCCGAATTTGGCCTCACGACGGAGGATATGCAATCATTTCAAGAAGGATATCCATCCGCGGAAGGTCTACATCCACAACGAACTGTAGAGCCAGAAGCGGCCAGCCCAGTGGCGCAGAGTCTAATCGATCCATCTTTTACTAGCTCAACGAGTGCATCACAACCTAGAGTATAGATGCAAAAAGAACAAGAGCTACTACATCAGAAGTCTGGAACGATTCGACAAGAAGTACATGAGTGACGATGATGGGAATTCGGTGAGGTATGCTGTTTGCAAAATTTATGGTAATGAATTATCTGTAAAATTTTCAGGTGGGACGTGTCACCTGCAATGGCATGCTGCAAGCTACAAAATAAGGTAAGGAATACAAATGCGCCAAATGTAGCTGAAATACAATCCCGATGGCTTGGTACGCACTTGGGTTTGTGCGTTTGAAAAGACCCCAGGTAGCCCCTAGCACCTTTGTGTGGACTGTGCAGTGGGGCAAGATTTTTGGTTCTTCCTCTAGAGATTCTTGTGCAGGTACACATTAGTCAGGAGGAGCAAGATGGCAAAGCATCGAAGACCTATCAAACTATCTCAACAGTGACAACGTCAACTTCAAACAAGAGTTGAACATTCTCTCATGATGACAAACCCAGAAAGTAACATATCTAGTGCTATCTATATTAGCACGGGATGTGTTGACTATTCCTGTCTCTACGGTCTCCTCGGAGTCAGCCTTTAGTCTATCTGAAAGAATAATCGAGAAGCGGTGAACAAGTCTCTCAAACAAGATGTTCGAAATCCTTTTGACCGTCAAAGACTGGGAATAAGCTAAATCAAGACTCCAACATACTGCAGAGAATATATATTTAGAAGAATCTTTTGACAATTTGTATCTAGATAGTAATAAATAGGATTTTTAATATTTTTCTTCAGATGTAGTCATTAGTGAGCTTTATAGGCTGTAATCTTTTTTCTTTACCAATATTTTCTCAAGTTGAGTTTTTATTTGGTATAGTTTTTAACAAGGTAGCTATGCAATGTAATTTAACAAGTTAATAAAGCACATTATATTATTGATAATAATTATCTTGATGATTAATAATATCTACAATTTTCTATAATTTTTCTGTAAATTTTTTTATAATTTTCTATAATTTTTCCTTATTTTCTGATTTTTTTCTTTTCCCAACTAACGAGCCAATCATGCCGGCGTGGCCCATTAAGTCCGAACCGTGCTCGTACTGGCACGGCACGATCGTGAGTTGTGCCTCAGCTCGGTTCTCGGCCCATGGGCCGACACGGCACGACCTGTTTATTTGCCGTGCCTGGACCAGACCCATGCCGTGTCAGCCCGGCACAACCTAGTGGACAGGTCTGACGAATGGCTACGCGAAGAAAGCAACTATGGGCACCTGACTATCAGAGTGCATTGTGTTTCTTTTTGTGCGTTGGATGAGAGGAGACTTAGGGGGAGAAAACGGAGCTGGATTCGATCGGATTATCTGGCTATCAAATCTGGATTTATTGAATCCAAATAGTTAATATCTGAATCCGAATAGAAAATGAATCTAAATTCGGATGTTAAACTAATGAAGTCTCAGATATTGGATGCGAATCTGGTATGGCTTGACACGGATTCATAATCAGTTATCCGAATAAGATCCAAATTCAAAGTCAGATATCTAGATAATATCCGGATTCAACAGATATAATAGCAGCATCTAGCTAATACGTATCTTTTACATTTGATCTCTAAATTGAGTGTATTATATATGCATTTCGATCATCTCGACAAGCCCATCGTCATGGTGGACACTAATTTGGCATTTCATATTCTTATTTTGGCACATCCTACAATAAAACTTTTTGCATGTGTTTTAGCTAAATTTAGTATATTTATAACCGATTTATTTGCAATATATCTAGAATTAGTTAGGATTAGTGGCAAAATAATATCAATGATAAATGATTACGTGATAAATTAGAGAAAAATGGATATAAATATTACTATAAAATTAATGTTAATTTGCTAAATTTCATTGTGCCATAGAATATGAAGCTGTCCTTACACGCTGTATTATACAAATATGTGAGATAAATGATTCATTTGCTACTGTTAACATTTAATACGTACTTAGATGTTAGAGTCAACTATTTACTAATTTAAAATGGTAAAACAATTCGATGTCATGTTTTAAACTGAATAATTATTGGAATATAAAAAATAGGCAAATCTGATCCAATTTAGAATACAGTCCAATCTAAATCCGCATACGATAGTTGTGCGGTCCATATTCGTATCCGATGTTTATCTAATTCGTATTTAAATTCGAGAAAAAAAATATACAAATATGGTTTGAGCACTATGCGATCTATTTTTATCTCTAGAGAAGACTAATACCCATTTGAAACGCAGAAAATTTACAGAAAATAGTTTACTTTTAAAAAATGCGGAAGGCGATTGTGTTTCATACTAGTACAACCATTTTTTCTGCTCCTTTAAATTTGGAGCGAAGAATATAGTAGTATACATGTTCCATTACTCGCGTACACTACGCTCAACCTACCCGTCTCTTAGTACTACTACAAAATTAAAGGAATGTGGCGCGCAGTGGCCATAAACTTATTCATACTAGATCCATCCCTTCAATGTGGCCATGTCTGATGTGGCCCTGTCTGATCGCATCATCCAGGCCATGTGGCCATGTCTGTTATTACTTCGAGTACTACTACTGTCGAACACTGACAAGTGACAACGCCACAGGAAAAAAAAAAAACATGATTAAGAAGAACAAAACCATCTCGGTAAAAAGGACGTTCTTAGGGCGTGCTACTATCGCCATTACCACGCGTATTAATTGACGTATGCAAGGAGATCAGACATGCATGTGGCCGGCATGTGGGTAATGAAAAACATGTGATCGAGCAAGACAAGTCTGTAGCTAGCTAGGAGGCGCGTTTGTGTATACGTACGGCGAAGGCGTAGCCGGTGACGTTGGCCCAGGAGTTGCCGAGGGTGGCGCCGGCTAGGTGGACGTCGCCGAGGTGGCCGGAGAACATCACGGACACCAGCGGGACGCCGTAGTAGGACATGTTTGTCAGGATCATGGGCACCGCGAACTGCAGCTGCGCCCACGCCTCCTCCGTGTCCACCACGCGGCCCAGCCACGGCCGCGAGCAGGGCCCCCCTGCGCGCCGCCCCTCTCCCCCAGCAGCTTCGGCGCCCTCACCATCGGGCGGCGCGCAGGCGCCGAGCAGCGGAGCCGAAGACATGTCGATCGGGTCGGCCGCGGAGAGGAGCTCTGGCTTTCGTGGTGTGTCGTGCCACTCACGATCGATGGGTGGACTCGATCGATCGCCTCTCGGCTCTGGTTGGCGACCGACTATTGTGATGCAGGAGTATATTGGTGGGTTTTGAGCTATAGTTTATATATTTTAATTTAAAATTTTGAACTCTGATTATTCGTGTGAAAGTACATAGAGAGGTATTTATGTACGATTTTGGGTAATGTAAATAAAGTTGAGACAATATCTACTATAATTAACTTATATATATTATCTTGAAAAAACACTCTATTTAAAAGTTATTTACTGTAGAAGCTAAGTTATAAACCTAAAAGAACTTACCCATTACTAAGCTTGGTGTGAATTTTGGCTTGTTCCTATTTTTATGCAAGGTCTGTTATGTGTGCGTGGAGTTAGCTATGATGGAAAGAGACTCCGTTCCAAAGGTCCTAGTTATCTTTGGTTGATAGATTTTAACTGTGGCTAATAGTTTTTTGTTATATTTTTTGATATGGTAACAGATAACAGAGACACTAACATGGATAATACATGCACTAGCGGGTTCGAAAAGGATAGTGACTCTATGTGACATTTCTAAAACAATCATTGAAAGCTATTTGAAAAAGCTGTCCTATTTATTTCAGTTTTTGAAGAATCTAAAGCTAAAAACCACTTTGGAAGCCAAAAAAAAGGCGCCAAAGTGAGGTCTCGTAAGATTTACTAGCTACGTTTGCGTGGCGACACACCACGCAAGCTATTTTGTGTAAAAGATTAGCTTTTTTTTTGTGTAGTTTTAAGTTTTTTTCCTATAGTGATTGATATAATTGCTATTTTGTGTAAAAGATTGAATACGTAATCAATAAAACATTGACACGCACAAACTACTACAGGCACTACAGAAGCAAATATGAACAACACGAAAGTATAGAAACAGTACTATAGACTAATCGAAAGAGCACATAGATAGCATCTAAAGCCATATGTAAATCTAGGCATGGACGATATTTGAGTTCACCTAATTTAAGGAAAGATTGCTATCTTATTCTAAGCTATAATAAAAGTATGTATGAACTGTGCGTCCAAATAACATTTATGAAAAACGCAATCAATAGAACATTGATCTACAAAAACTACTATAGGTGCTATAGAACAAGTACGCAAGCAAATATGTACCATATGAAAGTGTCTAAATAGTACTGTAGGGAACCTATTATGTAGGTAAGACAAAAAAAGGTTATACTTGAGAAAATAGTAACAACAATGGCAACATAAGAACACCAAAATACAAATGGTAAAGATAAAGGAAAGTACCTTATAAATGGAAGACGATAAGAGCAAATCAAGTTGAGCACTCTAAGATTAGAATCAAAATAGTTGTGTTTAAAGTGCAATAATTATTTACAGGAGGATTCTGATTAGCGTACTTCCGGGATCCTTCACGAGAGGTGATATGTCGTGTACCAGTTAAGACACGAGATAGGCGCAAGAGAAATACTTGAATGTGATTGTAAATGATGTAGCACGGAGGTAGTAAACACATAGCATGCTGGAAGCCATAATGTAAGCTAACATTGAAAGACCACATGAGTTTGTAATTTCTTTTGGGCCACTTAACCATGTTCCAAAAGAAATTGTCACTTCTATCAAGTTAGTATTGAAATGACACAACACACAAGCCAGTTGGCAAGGAATTTTTAAACTCAACAGAAAAACTAAGGCGGCTTCATCATTCAGATTGTGTATTTAATGTTTGCCTGATCTTGTTAATACTTGTGTATTTAATTATAAGGATATAATTAAAATGGTAAACTAAAGAGGGTGTGGTGCATAAAAGAATGAAGTGGACCTTGATAACCATCAATTGCCATAGGTGAGCAGGTCTTGTGTCCTGGTCTAGCAACTATGGGTGGTTGTCGAGCAATATAAGGAACTTTGTGGTATCAGGGCACAAAAATATAGTAAGCTCTGCAAGATATGACTGTAAATCTCTGCATATAGAACCAGACAGGAACATCCACTTACCTATGCCCATTTGTTAAGCAACTAAAGGATATAGAGCACTACAAATTCCAAATTATATACAAAAAAATATTGACTGAATCATCTACATTCTGATCAAGAACCACATAGAAACATCCACTTACCTATGCCCACATAGGAACGGCGACCGAAAACAGCGGTTGGTCTGCGGGGGAGACGGAGGGGTGGAGCGGAGCGGAGGCACCACAGAGAGGAAGGGAAGGTCCAGGGGCGATGTGGCGGTAGGTGGAGACGGCGGGGCTAACCGACGACAACCCAAGTGTGAGGTAGCATATCCCTGATGCAAGCAATAAAGTTTAGCATAGCTGAGCTTCCAATTTGTTGGGGATTGTTTCAAAAGCAACCAAATCAGGACATGTTTTTGCAAGAACTTGAAGCCTTCGCCGGTGAAAATCTTTCAGAAACTCTAGCGTACCAGCTTCACCATAATCCGCACTAGTTACAAACAGAAAAGAAAAGGTGATCGCTCAGAAGCAATATGGGAGAATATGTGCTATGTTAAGTAGTCAAATACCTGTACTCAGAACCATCAGGAAGATAAATCCCATAACTTCCTATGGAAGCTGCAACCAGAATAGGATGTTGCATGGGACTGGATTGATCTGAATGTTCCTTCAGAAACATCTCACGTGTTTCACGTGCAATCTCAACACTCTTTGTTAGTAAGTTTTGGCTTGGTTCTTTTGAAAACCCCTTAGATTCGAACCCTTGAATGGTAGCCTGCAACATCAAATACGACTGTTAGTACTGTTCATAAATGTCACAGAAATAGGAAAAAATGAATGAAAGCATATCTTGGAACCTGGTAGGATGCTGCGATTATAATGTTTGCACCTGCTTCTAGGTAGTCTAAATAGACCTGTTTCATCAAATGCATAGGAAGATTAACATGTTATGGCAATTTGTAAATGGCTATTAATATGCAAAAGAAGTATTGTTTGTATTAAAAATAATAAGGTACAGTTCTTAGATAAATACAGGAAAAGGGGATGTGAGCAACTCATTAACGCAAGCAAGAAGCTGAGAAAAGAAAATTGCTAAAATGAATATAGGTCTGTTTTGATTTTGGTTTGCAACTTATGTGTAGCACCGACCTAATATTAACCGCATAGTTCACCGATAAATTTACACATACCAGGCTATAATTATCATCTGAAATCACCTAAACACTCATACCCAGCCTCCACATGTCATGTCAAACATGTGCCCTGAATCTCAAAGTCCATGATTTGATCTCGAACCTTGTTCAATGGCAAAGTAAAACTATCATTAACTTTATTCTACAGCACTAAGTCGATCTTTGCACGCTTGATGCTTTTCATCAAGTCATTTCTTTCAAATGCTCATCAAATTGTAACATCGATACCACGTATAGAAACACAACATTAACATCGATACCCACGTATAGAAACACAACATATTGCTGAATTTTCCTTCTTTACCAATCAAAATTCAAAAGCATACCAAAAGAATGAAAAAAGAATCCTTCTTTGCCTAAGCTTACGCTAGCATGAGGTGCTTGGCCCAGTTCATGATGTAGTACACTACCTTATTCTAATGGTACTGTGGGTACATTTCCAGTGTTGTCGGAGAAAGAAAAGAATCGCTTCCTACTATCTACTTGTAATTGTACACCAGTGACCTAACGGTTTCATAATCTTGCCTGTTTGGTTGAGTTGGATGTTAATTGTTTCCCATCTAAAAATAAGAAAAGACCTTGGAACTCGGCCGCATCAAGAATCGAGATGGACACCACCACCCCTTTCAGTTTTCCTCGAACACATCCACGTTTCTACTGCAATGTTCTATTTTTTCTAAAGATCAGGACACAAATATCAAATGGTAGAAAGAACTGATGAATCCCCGAATTGGCAAGGTGTGTTGAAGTGGGGTTTTGGCTTGGCTAGCGGATGAGGTACGGGGAGGAGAGGAGGCACTTGGCGCTCCAGAGCGGGTCGTTGAGGTCGGCGCCGTTGGCCTCCAGCCCCGTCGCTAGCCTGCCGTCAATCACCAGCCTCCCGCCGCCGGCCTCCACCAACCGCCGCACCGCCGCCGCCACCGCGCTGCCCTCCTCCACACCACCAGGGGGACCAGGGGGAGCGGTAGCGGCGTGCGATGTGATTTGTGCCTCTGGTGTAATGCAGCGCAACACAATATCTGAGATATACAGGGGGTGAGCAAGAGGGCGCACGGCGGGCGAGCCCGCAGGGGGGATGCCTGGGGAGGCCTCGCGGTGGGAGTCATGAGGGGGCGGTCGGAGAGGGTAGCGGAGGGGAGGCGGCACCTACGGCGAAAGCGAGAGGAAGAAGGGGACCGTGTTCGGCGAGGAACGCGAGGAAGGTCACACATGAGGGGGCGGTCGGAGACGGAAGAGAGCCGCGGCTTGATAACCATGGAAGAGAGCCGCGGCTGAAGCGAACGCGCACACACGCGAGCCGCGGCTTGCTATCCAGCGCATACACACGGCAGCCAGAGTGGGAACCGAACGCCCATACACGCGTCAGGCGTAGAGAAAGGCAAGGCGACGTGGACACGGTCCGGGGGCCGGAACCCCCCTCGGGTTTACTATACGTATGATTTACGGAGAAATGGGAGGAGATGTGTGTACAAGTGCGGACTTCGGTGGCAATGGACCCTCTGCGTTGCTTTCAATCAATAAATGGACCCTGTTTTATTGAAATTACTCTACGCTGGTTTAGGTAATTTCAATTTTGAACACGAGGAACATGGACTCTGTTCATTGTTAGCGATGCCATTTTATTACTCTAGTCTATCCAGTGTTCGGTGTTAGATGTTACCCTATATTCAGTATTTTCAGAGGAATTACTAAATTCCACTAAGTCGTGGACTAGTAGATGACTTTCTTAGATAGTAGTAACATGTATATATAACTGTATATGCACTACATTTTAAATGAAGCAAGTATATGAACTGGAGTTGTATTTGTGGTTTGGAGAGGGTTTTGATCACCATTGCACTTTGACGAGGATTGAATAAATCAAATATATATTTATTACATAATTATGGTATTATATGAGTCTTGTAATAGCTGATATGACAACACAACCTGAGTACCTCTAGTTAGAGGGTTACTATTTACTTACTCGACCAGCTACTACTCAGAGGTTCCATAATCTGACATGTGGGTTTGCCTTTGGAGTAACCCCTCGTGCAGTGAAGGAATAGAGCACTTGCGCTTCTATCCCCTCTAGCCATACCATGTTCGGCCATGCGCCTTTAACGACAACTGTTTTGTGGTTATCTCTACTACTCTCTCCCACTGACAATAACCGATTAACAGTTATTGTCAGACTTCTCTCACTGACAGCAACCATTTACTCAATTGGGCATGATGAATCGACAAGACGTCTGTTCGTACGGGCAACTGACACTTCTTTGGCAATATTTTAAAATTACGGGAGAAGATAAAAAGGACACAGGAACACAGACGATAGAGGCCAGGAATAGTGAAGTCATTCCATATTAGGGCTAGTAGCATCCCGTTGTAATTGCTTATCAAGAGCAAGTTGTAATCCTATTATAGCAATAAATAAAGTCCCCTTTCTCCTTTTTAATACTTCTATATGGCTCGGATTTCTATACAATTCGTAACATCGATGATTTGATGTCGATAGCTAGCGTTGTTCGTGGGGAATAAGCATTGAGACCCTAAAGGTTCTCATCAACATCACCATTCTTCCCTGTTTCTATCAACATAGCCTATACGATTATGGTAGGAACCTGGGATGAGGAGAATTGGTTCGATTTGGCAGAAGACATACCATCCTTGTGATCAACACCTCCTGGGAAGTCAAGCGTCCCAACCTTGTCAGAGTGCCTAGGCACCACAATAAGTTTGACGCACTCGATCAGAAAATGTGACTCCGAGAACATGATACCACGATCTGAGGGTCAGAATACACATTACAGGATCTGAGGGTCAATTTGATCGTGGGCAACCGCTATTCGTCAATAGCTCCTATGCATGACGAGAGTCGATCGACACCTAGTTACAATGTCAATGAAATTACCCTTGACAGAGAGCCAAGTGAAACCAATAGCACTCACCATTCGATCAATGATCCGCCAAATCAGGTTAAGTCCACTGCACAGTCCCCCGAAAACCATGGTCTCCAATCGTTCTTCGTCGTGAAATCTCCTAGCTGAAGCGATGGAAGGCTCTCCCTTAGTTTTGATGGAAGCTCTTTAAGATGTTCCTGCTAGAAGCACAAGACTAACACAATCGATGATACCACTACAAATACCGTGCATCATCCTCCACAGTAGGCCCTCCCATGATCCACTGATCGGGATGGTGCAAACTCTCCAGCATCGATCGAAAGTTTTAGAAACCATGGAACTAGTGGACATTGATAACCTAATTCGCTTGTTCCTCCCCCTACATGTATACTAAGTCATGTGGAGCTAGTGGAGAACTCAGGTCATCGTACTTCTTCTACCAATAGGAATGTTTCGAGACCTTCGGTAACTATTTAAAACTTGTAATGTGTCTATAATATTCTTGACAACCCATATCCTACTCTGGCAAAACTCTAGGGATATGTCCAAATTACAGGTCAAATATTGGATATCCTTTAGCAAACCATGCTTCGCACCGAGATGTATCGACAACAGAGGCAGTCGCAGGAGCTAAATTGTGACTTCTTTTGTGCATTCCTCACATGGCAGAAGCCAATGGGGTTGAGCTAACAATCATCTGCGAGTAGGAGCATGACCCCACCCAAAGGTTCTGGCAAGGAAGCCATGAGAAAAGAAGGCTCTTCGATAATGAAGCAACCCCTCCCCTTTAATATGAGGAATGGAATTGGAGTCATGGCTCAGGTGATCTATGATAATATCTTAATCGAGCATCTCGTTGATGATATCATACAAGTGTCCATGAACTAATTGGGGCACCATCTCCCCTTTTTGATTATTAGAGAAATAGATCTCCGATAGACTATAATCTGGCTCCTTTCTAGAGCAGGCATCATGATTCGATCACTGGTTATCGAGCTTTCTCAGCAAGTCTCCAAGCAGTATATTGGCTGGATAAATTTTGACCAGCTAATCTTGAGAAGTTCGATGGGAGGCAGAACCCATTAGAGTTCTTGCAGATTTACATGTCTACAATCAGGGACGTGAGAGATGATGACAACATAATGGCAAACTATTTTCCAACTATTCTCGAAGGTTCTGTCTTGTTGTGGTTACTTAATCAACTAATTGAAATGATCTACATGTGGAAGCAACTTTGTGATCTATTGATAGCCAACTTTAAGGGAATATACGATCGACCCGGCAAGGAAGACGATCTTCACCGGATACAACAAGAGCCCAACAAAACTCTATGTCAATACATCAAGAGGTTCAGTCAAGTTTGTAATTCTATCCCTGAAGTTGATGATTCTTCTATTATCTAGGCATTCAATATCGAACTGAGGAATATGCGATTTACAAAGGATATTGCCATGAATCCTCCAAGAACAATCATTGAACTATTTAACATGGCCGACAAGTACATCATTGCTAGCGAAATGGTTGAGTAGAACAAGGCTATCAATCGAATAGAAAAAATTCCTCAAATTGGCCTAGAGAAAAAGGAAAAGGAAATCGAGAAGTCATAAAAGAACAAGAAGAATCACAAGCCTAACATAAAGGAAGTCCTTGTGATCCCAGAAAAATACTCAAAAAGCAAGAAATATTATTTCGATCAGAGCAAGGGAAAGGCTCCAATCGATGAATCCAAGAAAACAAAGAGATGGTGTCTACTTCACCAAATGGCAGGGCATGATTTCCGCAACTATCGTGCCTAGCAGAAAATGATCGAGGCTATCACTCAAGTAAGGGACATTTTCCTTCTATCCAGGAGGTCAGAGAGCCTAGCACCAAAAAGAGCAAAGTCGGAGATGAAGAATTGGAGTATCAAGAGCCAAAGTACACTATTGATGTCATCTTTGGTGGATCAATCTCCTAAGAGTCCAGAAGACAGATGAGGACCATATATCGTCAGGTGAATCTTATTGACGCTCCGATCGTTGTCAAGCCTTCCAAGTGGTTGAAAACAATAATCTTCTTCGTCAAAGAGGATTTTCCCATCCCTTCGACTCGACCAGGTAGGTTCCCTATCTAGTAGAACCTACTTTTAATAATTGTAAGGTTAATCAAATTCTAGTTTATGGGAGTAGTTCCCTTAGTATTTTATTTATAAGAGGTATTGAGGAAATGCAAATTCCCAAGTCTAAAATAAAACTTGTAAAGTATGCCTTTCATGGCATAGTTCTAGGGTCTTCGGCCAAACTAATCGGACAATTATCCTTACCAGTTATATTTGGAAGTCCTAGCAACTTTCGAATGGAAAGGATCTTGTTTGATGTAGTGAATTTCAAAATAGTATGCAATGGAATCCTAGCTCGACCAGCTCTGGCTAAGTTTCTAGTGGCCACCCACTATGGTTGCCAATGCCTCAAAATGCTAGGGCCAAAGGGGTCACAACAGTTCAAGGAGACAAGAAGATGGCCTATGCCTATGACCACAAGTCCCTTGAACTGTTCGATGAATTATTGACAAGAAATACTAACTCACCTTCAATGCAGGTAAAGCATTCACACCCCAAGATGCCCCCAAAGCCTAATGATCAAGTGAAGGAAGTGTTCCTCGGCAAGGACAGACCTCTAGAATCGTCAAAATTGGGGCAGGACTCGATACTAAATAGGAAGATTCGCTTACCTGTTTCCTCCAGGACAACTGAGATGTCTTCGTGTGGCAAACATCCAACATGCCCATTGTCCCTAAGGAGGTAATCGAGCATAGGCTAACACTCTGATATGAGGCTTCAGCATTTCACACCTAATCGAAAGGAGGCAATCAAATCATAGATTGACAAGCTTCTTAAGGCTTGATTTATTCATGAAGTAAACCACTCCAAGTGGTTCACCAACCCTATAATGGTTAGAAAAGGTAACGAGAGGTGACGAATGTGTGTAGACTTTATAGATCTGAATAAAGCTTATCCAAAGGATGACTTTCTCCTTCATCGCATCGATCAACTTGTTGATTTTAGTTTTGGTAGTGAGTTATTAAGCTTTTTAGATGCATATTTTGGGTATCATCAGATCTGTATGAGTAAAGAGGATGAAGAGAAAACCTCCTTCATCATGTTCGTAACTTTTTATTATGTGAGAACACCATTCAAACTCAAAACAACTGGTGCTACTTTCCAAAGGCTTATAAAAAAATTTTAGTCCACAAATTGGCCGAGACCTAGAGGCCTATGTTGATGACTTAGTAGTGAAATAAATTAATGCCGGAGACCATGTCTCTGACCTACAGGAATTTTTTGATAACCTGAGAAGACATAGCCTTAAGTTAAATCCTGAGAAGTATGTGTTTGTAGTTTCCTCTAGAAAGTTTCATAGCTTCCTAGTCTCGCTAGAGGATTTGAGGCTAATCCGGAGAAGATAGAATCCATCGAACGAATGTCTCCGACCACTAGGAAAGAGGTCTAAAAACTAACTGACTACTTGGCAGCTTTACGTCAATTCATAGCATGGTCAGGAGGAAAAAAGGCTCACTTTCTTTAAACTTCTTCAAAAACATGGTAGTTTCGAGTGGACTAAAGAAGCTAATGATGCTTTTGAAGAAGGTAAGAAATATTTCACAAGTGCCCTAGTCTTTGTTTGTCTGAGACCTGGAGAGTACTTAGTTTTATATTTGTTTGCTATGCCACAGGTAGCCATTGCAGTACTGGTCGCCAAATGTGAACATATCCAATTGCTAGCATATTACATAAGTAAAGTCTTACATAGACTAAAAGAGAGATATCTAGAAATCCAAAAACTCCTATATGCCCTCCTTATGACTTCAAGAAAATTAAGATATTACTTTCAGGCCTATAAAATTGTGGTGTCGTCTGGATACCCTCTCGATCAAGTCCTTCAAAACTGGGAATCACCAGGATATAGCAAAATGCGTGATTGAACTTAGGAAGTTTGATCTCTATTTCGTGTCATGAACTGCCATTAAGTCCTAGGATTTAGCATAATTTATTGCCGAATGGACAATTCCTAAGCCTATCCAAGGGCCCGAGTACGAGAACCACGAGGAGTGGACTATGTACTTCAATGGGTCTTTAAGTCTAAAGGGCTTGGGGGACTGGGGTTGTCTTGGTATCTTCTATTAGAGAAAATATAAAACACACCATCCAGTTAAATATTCATGCCACAAATGATGTAGTAGAGTACAATTTTTACTTGTAGTTCTTTGAGCAACTAAGGCACTCACGATTTGTAGACTACTAGTGAAAGTTAATTCTCAACTAGTTGCGAATCAAATAGGGAAAGAGTATCAATGCTCGAGTACTGTGATGTTATGTTATTTTTCATAAGTTAGGAAGCTAGATAAGCATTTCTTTGGTTTTGATGTCCAACATATTCCTATAAATGATAACTTTCTAGCAGATCAATTGGCACAGATAGCTTCCTTAAGATCACCCATCCCACTTGGAGTATTCCTAGAGCAACTAGACAAACCTTCGATGGTCGAGAATTCTGAAGAAGCTCCTATGGAGGTCGCTTAGATTAACCCCCCAAAACTATTATCAATCCACGAGTATCTTCAGCATGGCAAACTTTCTTAAGATGACATAGAGACCGACCATATAGCTCAAAAGGCCAATTCATACACTCTAATCAAATATATCCTCCACAAAATAGGAACTCATGGAGTGTTGATGAGATGTATATCTCAAAATAATGGTTTACATTTACTACCCAAAATATATGGGGTACTTTGTGGAGCACTTTTTTTTCTATAGAACACTAGTTGGTAAAGCATTCCAACAAGGATACTATTAACCAACTGTCCTCCACAACGCAAAAGAACTTGGGGCAAATTGTGTAAAATGTCAGTTTCATAGTAGACAATTACATCAACGTACACATGCTCTCTAAACAATTCCTCTTTCTTGGCCATTTGCATCCTAGGGCTTAGACATCTTAGGAGACTTTTCCCAAAAGCACCTAGGGGCTTTGAATTTTTGTTTATAATGATCAATACATTTATAAAATAGATCAAAGCTGAACCAGTTGTTAAGACGACAACTGAGGTAGCCAAGAAGTTCATAACTAAAAATGTGATGACACGATTTGGGGTACCTAATCGTATAATCATAGATAACGGTGCCTAATTCTCGAGTGAATTTTTTTATGAATTCTGTGAGTGTCTATACATCAAAGTATGTTATGCCGTAGTAGCTGATCCTGTAACACCCCGACTTAACACAAGTCGAAGATGTCACCTACAACTACTATCGCTACCCATTTTAACCAATAAACAAGCATTATCAACAATTAGATGTCAAGAATAAACATTTGTCAAATTACTAAACATAATTTTTAGCTACACGATGAACCATAAACTAAACTTAATATGAACTAGCAATAATCAAGATGAATCATAAACAAGTCCATGTTACGTGAAGCATCAAATAGCAATATTATAAAATAATTGTCTAATTAATACTACGAAAACTACTAAATTGTTCATGTCTAAAAGTGATAAGCTGATAGGTGAAGTGAGAAGCTACAGTGTGCAATGTTTTATGTTCTACTTCCACCCAATGCATGTTACATTCAACATTCACTTAAAAACAACAAATAAGTAAGAGTAAGTCTATAACTCAACAAGTACAAAGTAGAATAATAAACGAGGTATCATCTTATTAGCAATTCATACCCACTTATCATTAACTCAATTTCTCATTTTCATTATCGTCAATTTTCATTTATGTGTCTCACTATCTCAAATCACTATTCACTTTTTGTGAATGCAATGCAATACAATGCTCATACTTATATCTCAACTCATCTTCTATTGATACTAGTATAGCGGATTGCAACACCCGTCAGTGTTCACTCTTGCCCACACTTTAGTGTGGGACCCAATTGCCCATCCTTTTTTACACAGGGACCTCATTATCCATATCTTACATATGGGGACCTCATCCCACTCTCGTGGGTCACATATTTTCATCTTGAATGCTCAGCATGCAATACAGTGAATATTATTTTTTTATTAGAAATTGATATACTAATCATTCTTTCATTGTCATCAACATCATCATCAATTTATCATAAAACATGTGAGCAATATAAAAATAGGAATAAGCATATAAATCATCATGGTAAGTATTCAATGGATCAAACAAGAATTTTAACACTCGACTTACCATTCTACTGTGCACATGCTTTTCTACTTGCGACGGCGGGGATGATATGAAGGTGACAGCACACTCGACGCCACTCCTCCTACAAAAAAAAATACCCAAACTAAATACAGGTTATAGCAATAGAATACAATACAATGCTTAATTGCCAATGCTCCTACATGCTCTCCAAATCCACTATTCTCCCCTGTTATCGTATACTAAAAATATCATAACTTTCAACTCACAAGTCCTTTCATAACAAATCTTACAACTCTAGAAGATACATAACCTTTCCCACAATTTCTTTGTCGGCCACAAGTTCATATTAAATAATCTAAACTCCTATTTTAACTCAGAAGATAGATCTGTTATCTTCTAGACAGTAGACTCAATAATTTCATATCTTTTAATCTATATATGTAAATATGTTGAACTATGTCATTTTCAAAAATTACAGGAAATTATCTACTACTTCCTAGTTATGCCCAAAATTCAATTCTGTCGTTATATAAGTCAAATTAGTGTTTTCCCATAACTGCATACAGCAGCAAGCCAGTATTGGACAGTAGTATCCCAAAATTCATAACATCTATTCTACTTATCTAAAAATTGTATTCTTGAACTTTTTGGAAACCTTACAGAATCACTTAAAATTTTCATGTGCACCAAATACCCAAGTTAGTTCATTTACTATTTGTAATCTATAGATTTATGCGTGTTGCCAAAATACAACAAATATACAAGACAGCAGGATTACAAAATTTATAACTCAAAATATATTTATCCGATTGACGACAATAAGATTCTACGTATAGCTATCGAAATTCTCTATAACTTTTTAGTAATAAAATTCCTATATTACACCCATACAGTACTTTAAATTACTATAGAACAATACAGCAGAATCACCGATCTACTAGGTGATTCCCCTGATGATCACTGCTACTGCTCCCTCTAATATCCGATCCTAATCTCTAGACAAAATTTAGCACAACAGAGGGGAAAAAATCTAGATCATTACATCGAACAATGAATGCCAAAACCACGGTTTCTTTCTCACTTCTTCCTTCCCTTCTCCCAGAGCTTCTACGGCTAGGCCTCTTTCCTCTGGTTTTTTCCTTTGGTTGGTACTAGGCAGTATCCACATTGATTGATCACCTGGCCGGGCGGTAGATGGTGCGGAATTTTGGACACTGTTGGACCTATGCCTCTCGAAAATTCCATTTTTGGCCCCCGAAGCAAAAAAATTCCAAAACTGGACCCCTTTTGAGCGCGAGATCACGGGAGGCTGACACGTGGTCGGGCGTGCGGTTCGGTACCGCACGATCAAGATCTGCTCATCCGGCCGTGCGGTACTGCATCGCACGACCGCCTGCGTTGGCGCCGATCGCGCGACCTCCGCCCGAAGCGCACGATCGCCCCGCCGAAGCGCGAACGCCCGCCCGATCGCGCTGCCCGCCCGACCGCGCTTTTGGCTTCGAGCGCTGCGTTTGGCTGCGAGCGCGCTGCGCCCGCGCGAATAATTGCTGCGACGGAATCTCGCCACGCGCGTAATTGCCGCCCGAAAGAAGGAAAAGCCCCAGCACGCATTGCTTTCTTCTGCTCGCTTGCACACTGCTCTGTAAGGTAGGAAGGGCCCCTTTCCATGACTGCTGCATGCATACTTCAAAACACATAACCACAGCGCAAGGGAGGGATGTCCAAGGCAGAAGGCTCATTTGCAGCTGAAGTTAGGCTAGAGCAAGGGAGAAAGTGAAGGGAAGAGAGGAGTGAAAACACGGAGATTTGAGTATTTTTTGTTCGAATCGTGGATTTTACAAGTATAAAGTTGTAGATCGTGTCGTGAGCTTCAAGAAGAGGTAAGTCTTGTGCCCGCGAAACTAAATTTTTATGTATGTGATTAGTCCATAATTAGTCGATTAGCACAAATCACCGTTTGGTAATGTTATTTTATGTGAATGTGTGATACGCCATGTCAATATTTGGTACGTTATGTATTTGTAGGTAATCTTTATGTGAACATATGTAGATAAAAATCCACATATGATGCATGCTTTATTGTAGTGTAGATAATGTCGTAATTTATGTTCAAGTTACGTATTGTAATGTAGTTAGTTTTGTTGAAGAAAAGTGCGGAGCTAAAGCCTAAGAGTTCAGTTGTTATCGCTTGGAATCAGCGGATTTGGCAAGTACAAAAGTTGTAGATCGCCTCGTGAGCATCAACAAGAGGTAAGTTTTGTGCCCATGCAACTATAATGTTATGTATGTCATTAGGCCATAATTAACTAAACCATCTTGGATTATTGTTATGTTATGTCATTATTTTATACGATATGTATGTATAGCAAATCTTGCATATGTTTAGCATGATGTATTGTAGTGTATATATGGTTTCATTTTTTGTGAACATACGCATCGCAAAGTAGTTTCATTAGGTGGAAAATATGAAGTTGTAGTGTGTAGACGTTGGGAAAACACATATGTATGTTAGAGCAATTGTAGGTGATAACAATAGTACTAGGATTAAAATAAATTTGATAGATTAGAATTAAAAGTTAGAAAAGACTATATTAAGTAAAAGTTATAAAAGATTGTAGTGTACATAATGTGTATGTGTTGAAAAAGTAAATATTTATGTTGGAGCATTTGTAGGTGGTAAATTTGTAGATTGGAGACAATTTGTATAATTAGTATGCTTAGTGAATGACCGTAGTATGAAGGTCATTTGATGGAAATAAAAATGAAGTGTGTATTTAATTTGATGTATGGTACAATTTGAAAGTAAAATAGTTACGAATAAATCGTAGATTTATAAATACAAAACATATACTAATCGAAACTGTTAATTACATGATACGATTGTTACATGCTGTGTACTAAAATGGTTGATTATGCACTTATGTTAGGTACGCAATGGCTGGCATTGAACAATTGTTCTTGTTTTATGGGAGTGGTCTCGTACGTGATGGGCCGTATGGGGCGGACCTGTCAAATTGCGAGCGGACCGTGATCCAGGCACCCGGTCTGAGCGCCATGAGCTTGTCCGAGCTACGAGGCGGGTCCGCTCAGCGCTCGATCGGATGCATCGCAAGGAAGAAGTTACGGATCGAGGCAGTCTATGCCTCAATGGTGGATGACGGAAGGGAGAGCATATGGCAACTTCTGAAGGTGACCAATGATGCCTCATGGGCGAACTATATGGAGGTCGTGTGCAACCCTGATGCTGCGATATATGGCAGGCCAATGGTGTATGTCGAGTTCGTGGAGAGGGCAGAATCATCAGCCATGGTTGGTTCTGGTGCCGCTGGTGGAGATGCAGTGACTGGGTTCATCTCCGGCGGTCATGAAGATGTTTCGCGGAGAACATGTGGGCGAGGAAGTGGGTGATGAAGACGACAGGAGGCGTGCGGACAATTTCCAGCCCAACGAAGGTGTGGACGAGAGGTGGTGGGCCGCCCGTATTGACTGTCATGAGTATCTTGGGGATCAGGTGGAAGAAGAGGGCAGCGAGGAGGATGAGGAGGTGGAAACAGGCAGTTCTGGAGAGGACGAGGATGGCGAAGGTACAACTGGAGGGGTGGTAGGTCGTGTTGTGACGACGGACGGTGTGTACGTGTCGTCCAGACTGGACGACATCGCAGCGGCATCCCTAGTGCTGCCACAGGCGGAGGAGGGAGAATGGGGGTTCAGCGAGGGCGCACTCTTTTTGGGGCAATGCTTCCGGAATAAGAGTGCGGTCCAAAGAGTTATTCAGAGACATGCCGCCAACATGCCGGACGATCGGGTCCATAAGTCAAAGCCGACACGACGCTGTGAAGTGTGTCGACGGGTCATGTGGTGGCAAAGTCCGTGCACAACGGTACAAGGGCGTTGGCACCGAAGTTCGGATAACGGTGCTCCAAGATCACGATATGAGCTTGCGGGCCCAAAGACATAGACACCGCAACATGACATCATCGTGATGTTGCGGAGCTGGTCACGCACCTCGCCCAGCGGATGTGTCAATTACCCGAAGGTTCTAATGGCGTAAGTAGCGAACACGGCGGGCTAAGTGAGCTACAAGAAGGTGTGGCGAGCGGCGTAAAGGTGCCGCAGACGGTATGTATGGGACGACGAGGAGGC
This sequence comes from Melocanna baccifera, assembly GCA_036346265.1. Lineage (NCBI taxonomy): Eukaryota > Viridiplantae > Streptophyta > Magnoliopsida > Poales > Poaceae > Melocanna > Melocanna baccifera. The sequence goes on from CM070695.1 coordinate 15,243,483, forward strand.
GCACGACCTGGTCCCAAGAATGCTGCATCAAATTTCACAACAAACCTGTGCACGTACATAAACAGCAACAGAGAGTTCATCCTACGGAGGGTCCGAATCGTTTCATTCTTGACAGGTGTTCGGGCCTTCCATCAGCGATACAAGGGTTCGTGGTGCCGCCCGGTGCTAACCGTAGATGGGACGTTCTGTCCGGCAAGTACAAGGGTACAATTCTCACCGCAGATTGCACCGATGCAAATGACCGCATTCTCCCTGGCATTTGCAATTGTGGAGAACGAGAATACGTAAAGTCGGCTTTGGTTCCTATGCAATTTGAAGCATGCCGTAGTGCAAGAGCGCCGAAGTGTGCCTTATCTCCGACCGCAATGCAAAGCTTGCTTTGTCTGCGTTGCGTAACGTTGCGTATCGGGACGCAGCCCCTTCCAGTGGACTGATGTGAAGAACCGCTGGTGCATGAGGCATATTGCAGCGAACTTTCATAGAAGGTTCCGTAGCAAGGTGGATCAAATCCGTCTGAAGGGCAAAGAAGATGAGCTGCAAAGGAGGCGGGAGCATTTAAGTCTGCGTGAAGCAGCCATCAAGCGTCAGGAGGAAGAGCTTCAAGCTCGTGAGGCACTCTCAAGACCATGAGTAACAGGAAGAAGGCTGCAATGAGCCATCTTCGTGGCGCGACAAAAAGGGGAAACAACCACGCTACACCCAAAGAGACAAAATGTAATAGACCCAGCAAGTTTTTTTCCCTAAGGCATGCATGTTAGGATTAGTGGTGGAATTCTCAACATTACAAGTACAGAGTTCCACACATGCCACGTGCCAATTGTCACATCACTTACCACTTTATATATCGAATCTACAACTTGCATTGAACATAAACTTCTATTACAACTTTATCTCATATTTACGCAGTTTATAACTACAAAATTGACAAAACATACAAACATTATGCGGATTGCAAACCCTTAAAACATACCAAACCCTAAAAGTCACTTACCACTTCATATATCGATCGCTTTACGCATAATCGCTCCTAAAAAAATTACCATAATTTTTTATGCATCTTCAACGAGCCAATCAACATAAACTTGTTTTACAATTTTATCAGATTTTTTTCTGTTTCACAACTACAAAATTAACAAAACTTATAATCATTACAGATCCCACGTGTTCAATATCACTTTCATTCATTTCGTCCAATTGTTTATATCACATTTGTGCTCAAAAAAAATTTCATTAAATTGCTTCTAATTAAACAACATACCATAATCAAAATTTGTTATTGTCAGTTCATCACATTTTTCACGGTCAGCAATATATGAAAATCACAAATACACTAATCGTTACTTCACACAAATCACATTACTCTCTCAAACAATATTTTAAAATTTTTAAATTTGCACAATACGTTAAACGCGCGCTCGGCGGGGCAACGCGCGGTCGGGCGGGGCGTTCGCGCGCTCGGGCGGGCGATCGGCGCTGGCGAGGTCGCGCGGCCGGGCGCCAACGCAGCGGTCGTGCGGTTCGGTACCGCACGACCGGATGAGCGAAGGCGGTCGTCGCGGTACTGCATCGCACGACCGGCCACGGTCGCCTCCCGTGATCTCGCGCCAAAGCGCCCGATTTTGGAATTTTTTTGCTTCGAGGGCCAAAAATGGAATTTTCGAGAGGCATAGGTCCAACAGTGTCCAAAATTCGATGGTGCGCATGCATGTGGCGACATCGAGACTTCGGGTGTGTGGACCACGATGACGCGTCACGCAGGTGGGTGGCCTGTAGCTATTGGCTGTGTGGCCCGGTTGGTGTTGTGAGCAGCTCAGGCCAATCCCAGGTACACTGGTGGGCTTGGCGTTAGTGATCTGGAGAGGGGGCACGAGGCGGCTGGCCAAACACCAAGGTTGCACTCAGATGCGCTTGGCGCACAACGCCTATGAACGCGAGGACCATGGCGATGGTCTGCTGCAGCATCGACGCGTGGAGGAAAATTTGGTGCAAGGATGTGCATGGAAACGGGCGATGGCAGGTAGTTGCTAGCGGCGCCTATGAGAAATTTTGGCATGCGACGCTGTTGAAAAGAAAGAGAAGATGACTAGGGTTTTTAATTTTTGGTTTTGGATTTATCTTCTCCACAATTTCCTTTTATCTTGGCATGGTCTTCTAATCCGATTCCAACTCTCCCGTAGGACTTGTTTCAGGAAATCGAATTCTCCTCTAAAATCCATGCATCTTGTTTTCCCGTATCTCTTAACCACTATTTACGCACAGGCTCGTAACAGAGTTATTTTGAAATATTACACACCCGTGGAAAGAGCTAATGGTATGTTAATACAGAGAATTAAAAATAATAAGTTTTTGATTAGTCAACAAAACGATCGGGGTCTTGGGTACAAGAACTTCTCTCTATGTTATGAGCTATTCAGACCATGACTAGTCATGCGACCGGAGAAACACCTTTCTTCTTAGCTTATGGAGCATAAGCCATGCTTTATCGAATTTCGGAGCGATGACTCTGGATCCTCTGTTAAATTTACACTAGTTCAGGATTAGCTAGTACAAACAGCAGTAACAAGAATAAATATCAAGCATAAATGGCAAACTTTATTAAATAAAAGAGTATGATCTTATGACCAATGTTTACATCAATACTCATTGGCAACAATAATTAGGGAAAACTGCGGAGGCAAACTAATAAAAGTGAAGCCGAAGCTTGCCTAGGCAGATGATAGTAAAACATGGCCTACTTGTTTTGGTCATCACCGTCGTCCTCCTCTGAGATGATGATAGCATGGGTGAGTACAAACTTGTACTCCACAAGTCACACACCAGAAAATGTAATATAATGATAAAGATAACAAAAAAAGATGTATATAGTTATTTGAGCATAAATAATATTTAATGAAATACAATAAATAAATTAAAATTACTGAATTTAATACTGTAAGTAAAGACTATATTTTTTAAAAAGTAATAATGTTAATACAGACACCGACCTAGCACTAACCTATCCACGAGTATCCCACCGGAATCATTTTTCTCCAAAAAGATACCACATTTACAGCTAAAACCATTTCATGAAAGTCTAGTCCATGAAAAACTTTACTCAACATACCCATGACCTTGGACACGGCTATCCAAGTTGTACAGCTTTATTTGCAAGATATGATTAACTTATTGTGTCGGCCATTACACACTTTCTTGGGTGTACGACTGAGTAATCATAATAAGATCTTTACAAAGCTAAGCCTTTAATCTGGCCATACCTCTACTAAGATTTCACTCCAATAAGAAACCCACTAGATCGAGACCCCTTCTTGTGCCATGTGAGATTTCTCATAGCCTACGCTATGCTCACATCCAGCCTATAGTGACACTCATGTTGGGACCCGCTAATTAGTTAGGTAGGACTATCCCATACCAGTCATGTAGTAGTACGATTGGGCTTTGTAGTAGTAGTTCAAGGATCAGTCCTTAGTTGACTTAAGCTCTAACCACAATCCCCTTGTGCCTAGTACCCTCGTTGAGCCACCGAGTTACAACGTATACTAGCAAGCACCCACCACCTTATTTATGGTCTAAGTCTAAATCAAGTTTTATATTTTATTTTAAAATACTCCATAGACCTTCTTAACCACCGAAGTAAAGAATACATTTTGAAAGATTATCATTTTATTTGAAAAAGGGTTATCCAATCCTAAAGTTATAATTATGCAAGTCTACGCATTTGCTACAAAGGAAATTCTCTAGCCATACTAGTGCACTAACTAGGGTTTTTAATCTAAGGTAACAAGGTACAATAATTTGAAAAGCCAATGGTGTTACAAACAAATGGGCATTTAACTAAAGTAAAAAACTGAATTTGAAATATAGAATTTAGAAATTAAGCATGCAATATAATTTAAAAATAACATAAATTTTGTTTGCAAACTAGGATTAATATAATCAAGGATGTGTAACTTGCCTTACTCTACAATTAGATGTGAATCGTCGTCATAGAATTATCTGAAATCGTCACAATCTACACGTGCAATTAACTCACAAAATTCAAATAAACTCTAAATTTTGAAAATAATGAAAATTCGGATTGATCTCTATTTTAGATGAATTTAGAAATTTGAACAGGCTCAATCGGAATTAGGATGAAGGAGAATGGGCTCCCGAAAGTTTAAATCCTAAAGAAAAAGAAAAAGAATAGATTTTCTAGAATTAATATTCTCAAAAAAGATATTTATGACGTCAGCAAGGAATCAATGGAATTATTTCTTTGAAGAAAATTCAGAATTATGACATCAGCAAGAAATTTTGATTTTCAGCCAAAATAAATTTTAAAATGAAAATTTGAATTATGACGCCATGCTGATGTCAGCTCGATACATGGCAGGTGATGTGGTTGCCACGTGTCTGACACGTGGCACTGACATGGCATGAGGTCGACTCTATGCTGACATGGCATGCCACATGGCAGCCACGTAAACCTGTGCCATGATGTGGCATTCCACGTGGTTACCACATGGTGTGCAGTCTGAGGAGGCAGGCAGGATAAAGTGTGGCTGTCATGTAGCGGCTGGGCGCTGAAGTGGAGGCAGGCAGGATAAAGTGTGGCTGTCATGTAGCGGCTGGGCGCTGAAGTGGAGCGCCATGTGGTGCCACTTGGCTACCACATGGGCTCGGGTGTCGACGTGGTGACACCAACAGTGAGTGGCGCTCTTGGCTCAATGGTCGCCAGCGTTGTGGGGCGTGGCAGCGGCCGGTGAGCGGTGCAATAGAAAGAGGGGAGTATGGGGGAGTGCATTAGCGCAGGATATCATTATCGGAAGAGGCCGAAGATGGCTGATGGGGAAGAGGGTGGTGGTGACGCTCGGGCTCCAGTAGGCGCGATGCTCCAGCGGTGATCATGAGCGGTGGAGGCCGAGCTTCGTCAAGGCACGGGGAAGCTGATGGAGGTAGCGATGCTCCTCGGGGGTGGCCGAGGTGGTGGAGATTGCTCGCTGCAGATTGCCGAAGCTTCGCGGAGGTGGGAACACGGCACTGAGGCGATTGAAAGCTTGAGGGAGGGATCCAACGGTGAGGAGGTGTGGTGTGGGGGCTGAGGGTGCTCGAGGCCCCCTTATATAGCCTCAAGGGTAGGCCATGGCGTGGCAATTTCTCGCCATGATTGCGATGGCAGAATTTTGGGTGGGGAGGAGAAAGGAAAGGGGAGGCAGGTGAGGAAGGAAGGAGGGCCGAGATTTGGAGGATTTAACCCGACGGCGTGCGAGGTTTCCAAAGCCGAGGAGAGGGTGGAGGAAAAGGAATCGGCGGGGATTCGGGCACTAACAAGAAAGGAAAGAGAGGAGAGGGAAAGAAGGAAAGGGAGCGGCACAGTGCAAGGAAGGAGAAGAGGGAGCGCTCACCAGTCGATGAGAGCGAGATGGGGAGAGAAGGAAGGAAAAAGGGAGTGGATGGGCGGATGGGCCAGCGTGGGGGACATGGTCCGAGAAGAGGGTAGAGCGGGAGTGGCGAAGATGACGTGGGCAGTGATGTGGACACATCCAGGCCCTCCACGCATCACCCGGAGGGAGAGATGGGAATATTTAATTTTTTTATTTTACATTTTGATTTTTAGAAAGCTTAGAAATTCAAATAAAAGCTAAAAAATAACAGGAAACTTCAAATAAATCCCAAAAAATTCTTAAAAATTCAAAAAAAGGCTTGGAACCCAAATAAAATAGTTTTAGCTTGCATTGACCACAATTACACAAATAAATTTATTAACTTACTCTCTAGGCTTATTTTTAAGATTTAGAAAAAGAGGTTTTTAAATCCAAAAAAATCCAATAAATTAAAATAAATAAAATCTCAAATTTTTGGGATGTTACATGTTTCCTTTAGAACTAGAAATTGGCTCTGCTCAAATAAATCATTATAATTATAATGACCAAGAAGATTATCAGATCGATGTCATTAACTTCCTCGAAGAGTGAAAAAATACATGTCTCATTTGATCGACGGTCTACCAACAAGCTATGTGACGGTGCCATGGTTGTAAAGTGCAACATCACAATCTAGCTATTGGTGATCTGGTTCTTTGAAAATTTCAGAGCTAGGCAAATTGTAACAAGCTTTTCCCTAAGTGAGAAGATTCTTACATTGTGGTCGAAGTCATCAAACTAGACTCGGTACAACTAACCATGCAAGATGGGTATATTCTTCCTAATTCTTGTAACATAGATCAATTGCATAACTTCTAGTGTAACTCTTTTTCTTTGTGTTAAATAAAGTTCATTTCAATTGTGTCAATTTTCTTTGATAAGTCTATCTATTGGTTGTCTCTTGTCCTGGTTTTGGCATTACAATATCAATGTTGTCTAAGTTGGCTTTGACATTGTCACTAAACGCCATGTGGATTCTTATCATGACCTCAATAGCCAAGGCCTTCATGATAATCTGCACGTTTCCTTAGAAGGAAAGAAGTGAAAAATAGTGGACTGGCATAAGTCATTTTAAGCTCGAGGCCTAAAATGCTTTATTACAAGTCATTTTAAGCGTGGGAACTAAATTTCTTTATTTCTTACTTCTTTCTATTCTTCTACTGTTTATTATAGTCGAGACATGGAAAACCTCCTAGTTGAAATGTATCCTCTCTGCATGTAGTCACACCTACTGGAAGGAGTTTTCTAGCGATGGCCTTTTTCTTACGATCTATGCTACTAGTTAAAACCAATGGATAGAATACCTTTTAGAGAAGTTTTCTATATGCCTTTCGTCCCTAACTAATCTATGACTAGGTGGGATAAGAGTACTAATATAAACAATTATATTTTTTTTGTGTATATTGCTATATAGTTTTTATAAATAAGTGCATAAAACTTTTTTGTCATGTCTGTATTCTAACCACTCTACGACTATGTTATATTCTGGTTAAGGCTAAGACATCTATGGCTACTCGAAATCTCTCTCTGGCTCTACCCATCATGAGAATTTCCTAGTCCTACTCTATCCTTTGCAGCCATATTACCAAAAGTACTGATATATCTAAGTCCACTGGTCAGAAACAAAACACAATACATCTTTCCTCTTCTAGTGCTTACTTAGCACAGTTTCCTACTAAGAAAGAAATTGGGGCCTAGGGGAGGTAAGGCCAATACTTTTCTTAACCAAAGAAGAGTGAGAAATAAAAACAACTTCATTATGAACAAAGGTAAGTTTTTACATTAAAAAATATTTACAAAAAATTACTTTTGATCAATATTAATCTAACTACTTGTTGGAGCTTCCCAATTGGTTGCTATCCGATGGAGATTCAACTTTCATCTCACCAGCAGTCTTGTTCCCGAAGGGTCTTACCTCTTCAAAGAACCTTATTGCTTCTTCTTTCGAACAGTCGAATTCTGCTTCAAGTGGAAGAAGATTAAGATAAGGACTTGATGCCTTGAGTTTCACCAAGGCAAAGTTGACTCCATCTGCAATAGTGTTTTGCATGATCTGCTCGTGGTTGCTTCTAAAAATAGTTAACAAGCCTAGGAGGTTCTTGACTTGTTGTCCTATGCTGCGCACCTTCTCGACTGGGTCCTTCAAGATGGAAGTAAGGGTTTATGTGCCCATCTCAGCGATCATGATGTTGAGAAGAAGGATTTTGCCTTGCAAATTTTCTTGCACTGCCTTTTTGCTCTCCTTCTCGACCCCAAGATCCTTCTCAAGTTCTAGAAGTTTCAAAGCTTGCTTTGCACAAGTAAATGAAATTAGCCAAGAGAAGTTTTAACGACTAAGAAATTGATCAGATGTATGATTGGTTACCTTGGTTGACCTTCTCATATGCTTCAATATCTTCTTTCTGCTTAAGGGTATTGTCGTTGAACTTGCTTTCCCGCTCTTCGATTGATTGGTCCTTCATTTTGCTTGCCTCTTCTAGTTTTTGGATGATAGCACCTTTACCTTTTGCCTCTGTTTCAAGGCTCTCTAATCCTATTGACCATGGTAAGAAAAGGAGCTAAAGAGAAGGCAAAAATAGAGAAACAAATGAACCAAAATTGAAAAGGTACTTACTTTTCAATTTAAGGTTCTTCTACTCAAGATCTTTGAGAGTTGTTCGTTCTCGGTCACTATAGACCTGAATATTTCCCTCTTCTTTTTGAGGATGTTCTCAAGTACTTTCATTGTGCTTCTTGACCTGCAAAAGAACTCGGAGGATCAAGAGAAAGAAAACCTATCACGATAGCAAAAAATTGAGTAACTTGCCACTCATCCTCTTTGTCAGCAGAGGTGAGCTTTATCCTTCTCGAGAGCTAGAGATCGCCTAGTCGTTTCTCTGACCAAAGCGACTACCTCCACAATGTGTTAAAATCAGAGAAGTTTCAATCATATCGAAAAAACTAAGGGTAATCTTGAGTACTCATGGAGATCGCCTTATTGGCGAATGTGGAGTAGAGCTCCTCAGGTCCAGTCTTCAACTTGAAGTTTGACACTTTCCTCCACCATGGATCTTTGAGTCTCTTGTTGTTGAAAATGTAGCCCAGATCAGGGATATCCTTTGGATAAGGAGATCGCCTGATCGTTGAAGAGCTCTCAATCACTAGACCTCTAAGGAATGGAGGAAGGATTCAAATATCATCCTCCTCAACCACAGCCTTCTTAACAAATGCAAGGATCTGCTGGGTCTTTGCCTCCATCTCTATGATCACATCCATTGATGGTGTCAGAACCATCAAGGGATTTACAATCATAGCAACCTCCAATCCTACTGTCAACATCGTTGCTGACTGAGGAATAGGTGTGATCACTTCTTCCCTCAATGCTTCTTTGGTAGAAGCACTTAGGTGAGATGCACTTCAAAACCAAAAAATAAGGAGAAAGTAATGAATTCACGATATCAAAAGATCAAAGGTTTGATAATATTTTTTGACAACTATTTTATACCTGGTTTTCTTTGTCTTGAATTTAAACCTCCCTGGAGCATAGTCCGGAGCACTTGATTTCCTTTTCCTTTTGACCGATTTTGCCAGTTCAGAACTAGTAGGGTTGGTTAGACCCTTGGCAACTTCTGACTGGACACTCTCACTCAGAGTAGCGTCCTTTGCTGGTTCCTTCTTGGGGCGATCGGTATCATCTTTCCAACTACCTGGACCACCTTGAAGGGTTGGACTTTCTCGACCACTAAAGTATTTGTCTTCATTGGCACTACGGATGTCTCGATGGTGGCCATTGGTATTTGAATGTGTTATGCCCCGGCCACCTTAGTGCTCATGGCTAGTGGGCCTACTTCCACCACCGGTCCCTCATTCTTAGTACCTCCGACTAGTAGCTTCGGTTCGTAGTCTCACCACCACCAACAACCTTAGCCGCAAAACTCTCCACCCAAGAAATATATTCTTGCTGGTGTAATTTGTCCATTTTTCATACAAGAGTAGGAGTAGACTTATAAGAAAAGCTCTCGAAGTTATAACAGAAACCTACCCTCCGAAGAAACCTTCTTCTCCTTAGGTGATTGAGCGATCGGAGGGATGTGAGACGACCCTTCCACCCCATACAACTTCACAAGTCAGCGTTTCTTAGGGGTTGACATGATTTCTTCTGGGCCCTCCTTTGGCTAAAAACCATCTGCTCTGATCATTTGCATGTGCCAATAATACGAGAATGCAGCAATTAGAAGATTATCTTTGGTTATAGATATTATTGATTACCTTGAGCCTTTCAATCATGTCCTCTGGAGAGGTAACTGCTAGGATCAAACTTCCTTTCGCTTTGGTTCCCTTCGCAGATTGCATTCACCCATTCCTTTATCTCAGAAGCGGGCAAAGCTACAAAATCAAAATGAGAATCATGAGTTAGAAAAGACATTACTAAATGAAAATTTTAACCGGTGAAAATCCTTGATGCTTACTTTCTGAGGAGTCCTTGGTCGAATCCTAGGCGCTCTCATACCATAGCATGATATGATCATGAGATTTGAAGGGACTAATTTGGCGCATGGTGAAATCTCTCACCATGTGCCATGATGAAAATCCTTTATCCTTAAGATACATGATAGCATCGACCAGTAATTGTATCATTTTCTCCTTTTTAGGAGAGGTCTTCCACTCTGGGCTTTCCACAGTGATTCTTGTTGTGAACGCCAGGCTACCTCCCTTCCTCACCGTCATATAGAACTGGAGCTTATTCCATGACAACCAAGAAGACTTCAAATACATCATAATATATTATTTTTCCCTCCCATCGTGAAGGCGTAGCAAGCAGCTCCTGAGCGACACTCCCGCTTTCCTGGCTCTTCCAGTCATCTGGTCGTAGTATATGAAGAGCTCTAAGTTTGCCGAAATTCCCAGATACACCTTGCATATATATATGAAGATGTTGAGCGTGGTGATCAAATTGGGTGCTAAGTTCACCAATTCAATCCCATAAAACTCAGGCACCATTGATAAGGAGTGCACCGGAAGTTTGAACCTGCATTTCACATGTTGAAGGAATAATTCATCCCTTCGCTAACTGGACCCGCTTTTTAGGAGACACATGTATACAGACCCAAGAAATGCAGTTATACTTAGAAAAGACTGTTATATCCCTCGCTTGTACTTATAGGGAAGCTACCCCAAGGGGCCTTTTAGTCATTTGTACAAGCCCAAAAGTCTATAAATACCCTATGTATACGTCATTTGTGTGTGAGGGGCTCTTTTGAGCTAACATGAGTAATAAAGAAGCATATTCAAACTAGTGAGCTCTCGGGGGCTCCCTCCCCGGATGTAAACCCCACTATATCACCGAAGGAGTAGGGTGGTCCTCTCATACCCCCTGAACCTATATAAATCCTCATGTCATTTTTACTGTCGTGGACAATAGCTCGTCAGACAGCTGACGTCCACCCTCTCACTTGTGTTTGGGTTTCACACCTGCAATATTATCACTATTCGTGGGGACCCGTAGCTAATTGACGAAAGGCTTTGGCTCCTACCGAGAAATACTCCTAGTCCATGAAGCCTCCTCTAGCTCTAGAGTGCAATGAGCTCATGGACGACCTGTTTACTTTTCGAAAGAGCTCTAGGCATGTACCATCATCGGGGTTCAGGACCCTCTACCCTAGGATGGACAACGTCCTACATGCTTGGGGCACCTGAGCACATCCTCCTCTCTTGTGTTGGCCACTATAGGGTCGAGCCAAGGGCGAGAAGCTCAAAGCACCCTTGCCAGCATAGGAATAGGGGTGCTAGGGCCAACCATCACCCTCGGGACACTTGACGTCGGTAACTGCAAGGTGACGAAGGCCAGGTACGAGAGCTGCCTCATAACACATTACTATTAGGGGATAATTTTGACTTATAAATCTTGTTGCCCCACTTGAGCTCTCGAGACACTTTCCTTGCATGAGATTTCACCCTCGTGGTGCATAGAGCGTATGACCTCCATGGTATCCCCTAGTAAAAGTCCAAGGTGGCTTGAGTGTCTACCACCTCCACCATGGTAGCTCTGTCCTACTGGACCCAGGGCATTAGCGACAACTTGGGCCTAATACACAAGTTGATGGATGTGTTGAGTACTTGTCCCCTTTACACTCCAGGCTATGCGTCAAACGACCTCCAGGTCACCATATGCCTCACTCCATTGCTTGGCAAGGGCTAAGCATTCCCATATATTTTTAATCACTAGGGAAAAAGCCCTGCCAACAAGGTAAAAAGGCTCCACAACCCTTATATCTCGGTGCCCCACGACTTTAGTCTCATAGGCACCCCTCCAGTGTGCCTATGACTTTGTGTTGTGGGCACGCATCCGAGGTCCCCGTGAGTAAGCCTCATGACTACCTCTAAGCCCACTAGTGGCTACCACCCCTTGTGGCCATTCAGTGTGCCATAACTTAGCGTCATTGGCACCCTGTAGGTGTGTCTATGACTTAGTGTCGTGTGCACATTTCCAAGGTACCCGTGAGTAAGTCTCATGGGCACCCCCAAGTCTATTGGGGGGCTATCACACCTGGTGGCCATTCGATGGCCCACGACTTAGCCTCGTGGTCACCCCTCCAATGTATCTATGACTTAGTATCGTAGGCACACCTCTATGGTGTCCATGAGTAAGCCTCATAGGCGCCTTCAAGCCTACCAGGGACTACCACCCCTAGTGGCCATTCAGAGCTCCACGACTTAGCCTCATCGGCACCCCTCTAGTGTGTTCATGACTTAGTGTTGTTTGTATGCCTTCAAGGTATCCGTGAGTTAACCTCACAAGTGCCTTCAACCCAACGAGAGCTACCACCCCCGTTAGCCATTTGGTGCTACATGACTTAGCCTCGTGGGCTCCCCTTCGGTATGCCTGTGACTTAGTGTCATGGGAACCCCTCCAAGATACCCATGAGTTAACCTTATGGGTGCCTCTAAGTTTGTTAGGGGCTACCACCCAAAATGGTCATTCAGTACCTCATGACTTGGTATCATGGGCATCCCTCCAATATTTCAATTACTCAGCCTCATCAATGCACCTCTAAGGGGCCCTGTGATTTACTCTCACAGGCACTCTCAAACCTACCGAAGAATACAGACCCTAACAACTTTGTGTTGCTCTTTAACAACACACATTTATCTCTCATAGGAAGCTTGAATTATGTACCATCAACCTAACTCGAATATCAATCAAGGGTTGTCATGCCTACATAAGTGTAAAATTCCAATTTTTGGGAAAAGATAAATATTGTGAAAAGTTGGCATTTGGATATTTTGGCCTTTCTTGGTATTTCAAATTTTCTAGATTACTAAAAATTTTTGGTTGAGGTTCCATAAAGATCAAACAAAGCATACATATACATATACATATCAATGGAGGGAAATAAAAATAATGGATATTTTGAGATTTTATGTATTAAATGTAGATATACATATATACCCAAAAAATTATGAAAAGGTCCAATCCAAAAAGAGCATCAAATATAATTTATATAAAAAATCGAGTTAAGAGAATCAAATAAAGGAATTGAGAAAGAAAAGAAAATACAAAAAAAAATTTGAGAAAGGAACCAGTCGACCAGCCCCCTCTCTTCTCGCCTTCTCTCCCTGCTTTTTCTTTCCCCCCTACGCCCGACCGCTGGCCCGCTCCCCCCTACCCATGCCGCGCCCATGCCGCTCTGAACTCACTGTGCACCACCGCCCGTACTGCTCCACCTGCTCACCCTGGATTCCCACCGCCATCCCCATACCCTGCTGCCTCCCCGCCGTTCTCTCCGTCGGTCGCGCCTCACCCACCCTCTCTAGCGAGACGTACAACCGCCCCAGCTCCGATCGCCATACCCTGCGTTCGCCAACCCCGTCCCGTCACCTTGCCAAGTTGACCTCCCCCACATTGTGGACACGCCACCCCTCTTGTCAGCCTCCATGGATGCCGCACCCTCCTCCACGTGGCCAGCCCGTTCTCGCCAACTATAAAACCCGCAAAGGCCCCCGATCGCCTCCTCACATTCCCCTCTCACTCCCACCGAGTTTAATTGCACTCTTGTGCCCCATAGCTCGTCGGCGCTCATTTCTTCTCTAACTCCGGCCGGGAGGCTTGCCGTCGATTGCGTCCACCCCGGGGCAATTCCTTTCACCAGGAGCACCACAGCAGCTAGGCAAAGCCACCCCTGCCATCCCCAGAAGCTCCCCACGTCCGAGCACCTCCACCACCGTGCACCTCCACCGAGCTCCGCCGCCGCACGCCGACAGCCTCCTCCGGCCTTCCCTGAGCCTCGGCAACCTCAGATTAAACATCATGATCGTCCAAAGGTGCTTCCCTAGCCGTTAATTGAACTCTTGTGCTTTCTAATGCAATAACCATCGCCGCCTTGTTCCGCTGTCGCCCCTGCTCGCCGCCGACACCGGGTCCCACCCGTCAGCATCTCATAGAAACTTTAAAACCCGAGGTCCCCATTTGACAGGGGGAGAGAGTTAATAGCCTCGGTGGAGCCCACGTGTCAGCCTCGGCGCTGATTAGAAATTTAAATGCCCCGTGGGTCCCACATGTCAGTCTCTGGGCCTATTAAGAAATTATTAAACCCACTGGGTCCCACCTGTCAGTGTCAATAGAAAAAGAATAAAATACCCAGAGGGCCCCACCTGTAGTCTCACATACCCTTTCTCCTCAGAATATTAAATGATTTCTGGATTTTTATTTTTGAATTTAATTCGGCTAAAACTTTAAAAATTCATAACTAATTCATTTTAACTCTAAATTTGGTGAGAAAAATTTCTAAATTCATCCTCTTTCCAAAGAAACCAAAATCATGAATTTTTGATGTTTAGTTGAATTTATGATACAAATTTAATTGGTTATGTAATCACTTTTAAAACTTTAAAAATTCATAACTAACTTATTTTAATTCCAAATATAGTGAGATAAATTGCAAAATTTATCTAAATTCATTCCCTGTCCAGTGGAACCAAAATCATCAGTTTTTGTGTTCATTTGAAATTTTGTTGATATTTCTATATGGTTATGTTGATTGTTTTATTTCTTTGTAAAATATACATTTGATGAAAAATTAGTATACGAGGCCCAGGAAGAGGAATCTGAGGTAGATCTAGGCCAAGGTCAGCAAGACCAGGACAATTGCGAACCAGGCGAGTCAATATTTTGGTCATCTTTGAATACCCATTTTTGCAAGTTATTTAGATTTAAATTATCAAGTGCATGCTATTATTTTATGTGCTATTCTATGTTTGTTTTACAACTGTAGTTAACTGTCCCATTTAATGGACGCCACTATTATAGCCTTTCGGCACATTATTCTGTGAACCTTGTTAACCCTATTAATAAATATAAATATAGCTGCTTCCAAAATAGATAATATGTTTATGTCATATGGACTAGAAATGCTTAGTTGTCAGGGAAGTCAGGAATACCCCAACATCACATACAAGTGCAAGGAGTAAATTTTTGGAAAAAGTCATAGTTGGCAATGGTCGTATAATTCATATATGATCCTTATTTGTTATGCCCCAAAACTCTCAAAACTGCTTATACGTCTGGGCGGATGGTTCGGGGGTATGGTGCACTGGAGTGCACGAGTGTGTGGAATGTGGTAGAACCGCCCAAATAACCTAAGGATCTAATCGGGTCACAACCTTCCATTGTAAATCCGTACAACCACAAGTCTGCAAAGTGCAACCTGGCTAAGTAAACCCTATCGAACCTCAGACTCATCCACAGGCTGAGGGGGGAAAGAAGTGCTAGAATACCCGGGCCTGTTGTGGCTAAAGGGAAACTAAGTGAAGGGTAAATTGTTTCTTTTATTTTACTAACGTATGGGAAGTGGAGCCCGAGGCGCTAGTAAAAGAGTGATTAACATCCCGTGCAACGTGTGGGACCCACCACAAGAGGGAGCATCCCATAGGGTGAAATGAGACCTCGAGGCCAGATAGTGTTAAAAGGTTACTGTGATGATCTACTCAACTGCATGACTAAGGAATTATGCGGGGCAACGAGTGGATTGTCTCTTATGGTGAAAGTGTACAAACTCTGTAGAGTCAAAATTATTCAAATAGCCGTGCTCAAGGTCATGGGCAGACATGGGAACTTAACTCCGATATAGTTATATTCCAAAAACAAATTTTAAATGCTGGGATATGGAATGGAAAATGAAGGACGATGGACTGTCCTGATTTGAGTTGCCCTGGGTGTCGTCCCAGTGATAAGTTCAAGTGTCATGTGACGATGGATGAGATCTGTGCTTATTCTATAAATTCTTTTCTCAAAATTATTATGAATTTAACTCTAGGGTTAAGTCTAGGAATTTCTTATATTTAATCTTAAGTTTTTTAAAATGCAACTTCTAGTAAATAAAATAACCCGAGCCTATCCTTGTCAAGATTTGCATAATAAATAATTGCATTCTGTGTACTAGCTCGCTGAGCACGGTGGTTAGTGTGCTCACACTCGCATAATCAAATCCAGAAGCGGGAGGACAAGATCACTATGCCTACGAGGATGCGCCAAGATAAGGAGCCGACGATGGCAACTAGGGCGGGTTTCAAATGTTCAGTCTTAGGCAGTAGGCTCACCACAAGGGTATTCGCCTATATGACCCAGGGTTGGGCAATATAGACGCATACATTTACCCCCAGTCGGTTACCTGTGGCTTATGGTTCCGCTATCGTCTTTATCTTCCGCTGCTTTACCCCTTTGATTGTAGTATTTGGCCTGGGAGGTCCATTATGTAAAACAATTACCTGACGTGGTATACTTTTAAAACTCTGATGTACATTATATTGGATTTTGACTGTATGATCATCATGCGATGTATGAATTGATCCAGCAATGTACTGTGAGCACTATCTATTGATCCAGAGAATAGTGCGGTGGAATCACAGAGGATTCCAGATTGGAATCACCTTTGAGATCTTAGTATCTAAAAAATAGGACTTTACCTATCTTGGAGCAATGACTTCGATCATCTATCCTATCGAATGAATCCTATCTTGATACAAGAAATAAATGTTGATCATTTTATCTCTAACTTCTGATCTCATGTTCCAATCTCATGTTATCTGCCTCCACTGTATTTATAGCTCGAGTGTTGATAATTATCTAACAACATTTTGGAGCTCATGTTCACTTGGTAGATTACCCCCACCTTCTCCCCGAGAATATTTGGCTTTTTCTCAGTGGCTCTTAAATTTCTTTTCAGTAGCTCGCAACTTATTTTTGATATCTCTTAGCTTCTTTTTTTTGCAGCCCTCAGTCGAAGCCAGTGCCTCGGTGGAGCAGCCCCGCAACAATGACTTTACCTCTACAAGCTTCGCTCTAACACTCTGCCCACTTCAAAGGCTATGCCTCGGTGGGGCAGCTCCATATTGTCTGGTTCGCCTTCATAGGCTTCACTCTGACATGCGCTGCTTTGACACACCACCCACTTGAAGGCAGTGCCTCGGTGGGGCGGCCCCCCATTGATAACTTCGTATTTACAAGCTTCACTCTAACACGCTACCCACCTTGAAGGCTATGCTTCAGTTTGGTGGCCCCATGTCGTCTTCTTTGACTTCACAAGGGCCCTGCATCTCCTACTTTTCCTTAACAGGAGCTGCCTTGATGTGCCGTCCACCTTGAAGGCAGTTCCTCGGTAAGGTGGCCCCATGTCAATTATTCTAGCTTCACAAGCTTTGCTCTAATGCGCTACCCGCCACGGTGGGGCAGCTTCACGTCTCCTATTTTGCCTATACAGGCACCACTTCGACGTATCGCCCATCTAGAAGGCAGTGCCTTGCTGGGGTGGCCTCGTATAAATGATTTTGCCTTAACAAATGCCACTTCGATGTGCTGCCTACCTTGAAGGCAGTGCCTCGGTGGGGTTGCTCCGCGTCAGTGATTTCGCCTTAAAAAGCACCACTTTGATGTGTTGCCCACCTCGAAGGCAGTGCCTCAGTAGGGCGACCCGCATCGGTAACTTTGACTTCACAAGTGCTGTTTTGATGCGCCACCCACCTTGGAGGTAATGCCTTAGTAGGATGACCTCATGTCGATGACTTCACCTTCACAGGCTTCACTCTGATGTGCTACCCTCCTCGAAGGCTATGCCTCGATAGGGCGGCCCCACATCCACTACTTCACCTTCATAGATTTAGCGCCGATGCGCCCACCTCGAAGGCTATGCCTCAGTAGGGTGGCTTGTGTCTGTGATTTCACCATCACAGGCTTCACTTCAACATACCACCCGCCTCGAAGGTTATGCCTCGGTGGGGTGACCCTGCATTGACAACTTTGCCTTCATTGGCTTTGCTCTGATGCATTGCTTACCTCGAAGTCTATGCCTTGTTGGGGTGGTCCCTACGTCGAGAACATCGCCTTCGCAGGCTTAGCTTCAATCCGATACGCCACCCACCTCGAAGGCTATGTCTCAGCTGAGTGGCCCCAGTAAGGCTGCTCAACATCCACTACTTCACCTCCACCAGCTTTGCTATGTTGCCACGCCTATTGACAAGACCTGAATATACAAATCCAGACTCTCTGTGTATACCGCACTAGTCCAAGATGACGCTAGTGCACACAGTTTAACATAGATAAAATATCAACCATATACATGATAAAATAAAGGGAAAACTCAGCTATTAATAATTATCCGAGTGGTCTTATGGCTAAGTTTATAACTTACTAGCCCGAAAGGCTTAAAAAAACTAACAGCGGAAAACAAAAACAAGTGTGGAAGCCATTTGACATGCCTACAGGCAATCGACTGAAAAGTGAAAGCCTAATCCGTGAAGTCACTAAAGTATCCTCCTTCTAGTACCTCCTGCTAGTATGAATCCTCCTCCTCAATTGAGCAACAATGGGCATAAAGTCGTCAGTACATTGATACTCAGCAAGTCGTTTGTAACAAATGAATGCAATATAATATGCAAGGCTTACTAATGGATGGCTAAAAGGTTAATTTGTAGAAAGCAATAATTTTAAAGTAAATACGTAAATAGATTGAAAGCAAATTTAAGGAAAAGCAATACTAAATAAATAATCAACGGAATCGAATAAACCACTTGTGAACCTCCCATTCACAGGCTACACCAACAGTGAACTAACTATTCACTTTTCAATGATAACCAATCTAAGTTTTTATGAAAATTCTACCCATCGTGTGAAATCACTGAGCATTGTCCATGGCCGGGGACATGACTATTCGAATAATTTTACATTCTGTAGAGGTTGCACAACTATACCCACATAATGTGATTAGTCTCACGCTAACAAAATCACAACAAGGCCGTTACAATGTTCAATCTCAACTCAATCCCACCCGCTAAGGTTTCGCATCACACCCCCCTTGCGCTTCATAGAAATCAACAACCATGTTCATCACAATGGCGAGATTGAAATTAAAATATCCCAAATTAATTAGCCAGGTCTATCTCATACTAGACAAGTGGTTTGCACGATAAGACTCAGATCAATAATACACAAAGTTAAATCATTAATATTACTCAGGTGAGACTTTCATATCCCTCGAAGTGAATCCACACTTCCCCCTTTATTGCACGATCATCTGTCCAAGTAAAAACCAATTTTGTGTAACCAACACTAATGGCACACCAATGCCATGGCACACAAGTTTTATAATTATGGCACCAACTACGATTTACTGTGGCTCCAACCAATATCTCATTAAGTCAAATTAATACATCACATGTGATGACAATCCCACCGTAATATAAACATGGCTAAGCATATTAATTATACCATCCATGTGACACATACTATGGTATCACTAAATAATTTCTCAACCTATGGTGACAATGGCATCATGGTATTCAAATTATCAAGAAAGAATTAATCAATTATGATGATAACTACCAAGTACAAGAGTTTGTAATAAAATAGCGATGCACGATAATTTAAATCAAAATAAATAAATTATAGATTGAAAACTAGGTTCAAACGACATGACTTGCCTTGGCCTTGTTCAGTGAGAGGCTCTGGATCTTCTGACGGCGCTCCTACTCATTCGAAGGCGTGATCTAACGAGGGACGAAACGATTGAGGTACAAAAATAAAATTCAAATAAAATTCAAATAAAATTCAAATAAACTCTAAAAACCTCAAAAGTAGAACCAAAAAGTAGAGCTCGATTTTAGATGAATTTAAAAAAAGGACGGGGTCAATCGGAGATAGGACGGAGAAGAACGAGCTCTCGAAAAATTAATTGGCTAGAAAATAATGGAAAATCAGAAAAGTTACTGTGCTGTGGACTCGGTGTACGGAAATACTGGTTCACGGTGGACGTGGCTCACGAAACAGTGCACGACGCGAACGCTAACGCGGCGGTTACGGTTGACATGGCAACTGACTGGGTTGACACGTGGCACTAAGGCTGACGTGGCATCTGGGGACAGCCGGTGCTAACGTGGCGCTAATGTGGCACTGACACATGGCACCACGTGATGGCTAGGGCTGACTTGTCAGCTGAGCTAGCTGCTGACTCGGACAGATCTAGTCCACGGGTCCATGACACAGTGCGGCTGATGGGTGGGACCGGTCTGTCAGTCTCTCGGCTCACGATGGATTGGATTTACCGAGGAGGTGAACCGTCGACGAGGCGTGGGTGTGGGATAACATCGGAAAGATCTAACGGCGGCGGTGCGGACGCGTGGCAAGATCTCGATCGTAGACTCAAATCTGGATGGACGGCCGTGATGGAGAGATCCGACCATTCAGGCAACAACGCGTGGCCGGCATGCGGCGTGAGGCGTCGCGGCGCGTGTGTGGGCAGCAGAGCTCTGGCGATAGTGACCCATGTGCTCAAATTTCACCTAGCTTTGGATTTGACTTCATGATTTGATTACAATGTTAAGTAAGCAACCTTCTAAACGTGTGTTTTCTATTGTATATTTTGAACATGACATGATGACAATATCTAATTTAGTTTTCGAATACTTGGTAAATGGCAAGTAAATTTATGGAGAAGTTTTTGAAAAGGAAAGCGCCAGATAATGCTGCTAATGTTAGGAATTCGCCTCCAGAAGATGGGCCATGTCAACCTCGCACTTACAACCATCTTAATCAGAAAGATGTGGTAAGAAGAAATACTTGGATAATGGGCCATGTCAACCTCGCACTTACAATTTTCCATATACACAGTTTAGGGATAAAAAGAGAACATTTAATCCTAAATGGTTTAATGAGTTTGGGAGTTGGCTTGAGTATAGCCAGTCCAAAGATAGAGTATATTGCTTTTATTGCTTTTTATTTAGGGACCGCAGTAAGAAGGAAACGAGTATGATGCATTTGTTGTAAATGGTTGGTCTAGTTGGAATAAAAAAGGCAAACTAGAAGAACATGTTGGTGGAGTGAATAGTATCCACAACCAAACTCTGAAAAATTATCATGATTTGTTAAAAAGATAACAATACATTGATGTTGCTATCCATACATAAAGTGAAGCTGCTAAGATTGCTTATTTTACTTGACTAAGGGCCTCAATTGATATTGCCAGACTATTATTGAAACAAGGATTGCCTTTTCGAGGCCATGATAAGTCAAAAGTGTCTTATAAAAAAAGAAAATTTTTTGGAAATTCATGAGTGGTACACAGAGAATAATCCAGCTGTAGGCAAGGTGGTGAATAAAAATGCTGCAGGTAATAGTCTTATGGTGTCTCCTCCCATCCAAAAGGAGATTGCTCATTGTTTCACAAAGGAAATATTGCATCCTATTCTCAAAGAAATTGGACATGATTTATTTTGCTTGCTGGTTGATGAGTCTGGAGATGTCTCTTGCAAAGAACAAATGACGGTGGTCTTATGATATGTTGATAATTGTGGAATTGTGAAAGAGAGATTTGTTAGTCTTGTTCATGTGAAAGAGACAACTTCTTCCTATCTCAAATCTTATATTGATTCTCTATTTGCAAAATATAAGATAAGCTTGAAGCAAATTAGAGGTCAAGGATATGATGGTGCTAGCAATATACGAGGTGAGTTCAATGGCTTGCAATCATTGATCATGAGAGAAAGTAGTACAGTATATTATGTCCATTGTTTTGCTCACCAACTTCAATTAGTAGTAGTGGCTGTTGTAAGAAAGCAAAAAGATATTAGTAATTTCTTTAGTATGATTTCTCTTTTGTTGAATGTGGTGGGTGGATCTTCGAAGAGAAGAGATATGGTTCGGGATATCAATCATGAACAAGTGTATAAGGTCTTAGATTGTGGGCTACTTCAAACTGGGACATGATTAAATCAAGAGTAATGTCTTCAAAGACCTGGAGATACTCGTTGGAGTTCTCATTATAAAACTCTTAAGAGTTTGATTGACTTGTTCCCAACGATTATTAAAGTGCTAGAATTTGTAGAAGAAGATGACAATGACAAAACATATAAAGATCAAGCATTGGGTCTTCTAGTGTATTTTCAGTCATTTGATTTTATCTTTTATTTGCATCTTATGGTGAGTATCTTAATAATCACAAACACCTTGCCATTAGCACTGCAATAGAAGGATCAAGATATTGTAAATGCTATTAAATGTGTGAAATCAACTAGGATGCATTTGGATGAGTTTAGAAGAGATGGATAGGAATCACTCATAGGTAAAGTGTATGCATTTTGTGAAAAACATGATATTCTTAAGTTGAAAATGGAAGAACCTTACGTTAATCCAAAGAAGAAACGGCAAAGAATCATTATGAAGTGGATTGTTTTAATGATGTTATTGATTGGTTACTTCAAGAGTTTGATAGTCGCTTCAACGAGACAACCTCTAATTTTCTTGTTTGGTCGACTGCTTTGAGTCCAAGAGACTCATTTCATGATTTCAATTTGGAGAATTTGATGAATCTAACTAAATTTTATTCCAATAATTTTGATTGTGGGGAATTAAGGGACCTTAACCATTATATTTGCCTCTACAATGCCAATGTGCGAGCAGATGATAGATTCTCCAACATACAGACCATTGGTCAGTTCTCTCAAAAAATGGTGAAGACAAGAAAACATCTTACCTATCCTCTGGTTTATCGACTTTTGAAGCTAGTACTAGTATTGTCTGTTGGACTGTTGCCACTAATACAGTTGAGAGGTACTTTTCAGCTATGAAAATTGTGAAAACTTATTTGTGCAATCACATCGGTGATAATTTCATGAGTGATATTCTAATTTGCTATGTGGAGGAAGAAGAAATGAAGAAAATTACTAATGATGTTGTGGTTCATAGTTTCATAAACTTAAAGGAATGTATATACTAAAAGGTAATGCATTTACTTTCATTTGATCATTCTACTATTTTTTCATAAAAATTTTAATTCAATGTATTCTCTTTTTTATAGTCCATTGAGGTCGGATAACGTATTTTGCTAATGTCGATCATTTTTTGTCTATGATTTCACACTTTTTTTAGATTAAGGAATATGCAATATTCCGGCCTCCCGCATTCACAAGTGAATGAGTATAGCCGTTCCACAAAACACTAACTCAATACTTAGATCACACCTCACCACACGGTGAAACACAAGTTCTGATAAATACTTCAAGAAAAGACTCAAGTTTCTATTCTGGTCCTATTACTCCAACCAAACTTGTTGAATAAATCCATCACCATGGTCTCCAACCATTTGCTCCCTTCCTTTAGTGGGAATCCCTCTTCCTCTTTAGACAGCTACGACCATTGTCTGATCCAGTACGTCCCCCTGAAAATAACATGCAAGAATGAATGAGGAATAATCCTTTTGAAAACAGCGTCATTTCTACTCAACCACAATGCCCAACATAGAGCCGCAACTCCGATTAAAATCTGATTTCTAAGCTTAAAGGGGAAACTCATAAGCCAAGAACCAAACAAATGAGAGACACTGGAAGGTGGTTGAATATTAAAGACAATAAAAATCGAATTCCAAATGAACCTTGCCACATGGCAATCAAAAAAGAGATGTTGAATAGACTCCTCAGAGCTACAAAAGCAGCAATTAGTGCTTCCATTCCAGCCCCTCTTAACCAAATTTTCTTTAGTTAAAATTACCCCTCTCTTCAAATACTAAAGAAATATTTTAATCTTCAAGGGTATCTTAGCCTTCCAAAAGACATTTTTCCCTGGTATCCTTTCTCTTTTCATAATATCCTTGTATAAAGATTGAAGTGAAAAGGAACTACTCTTATGCAAATTCCAAACAAAAACATCTTCATTTTCATTTAAG
Organism: Melocanna baccifera; assembly: GCA_036346265.1. Taxonomy (NCBI): domain Eukaryota; kingdom Viridiplantae; phylum Streptophyta; class Magnoliopsida; order Poales; family Poaceae; genus Melocanna; species Melocanna baccifera. Next base: position 15,267,070 of record CM070695.1, read on the forward strand.
GAGACCAATACCATTGAAGAAACCAACTCACGCCAAGCCAACAATCTCTCCCTGTCAAAGCATGTCTAAACGAAATATTTAAGGGGGTCGAACTTAGTACCTGTGAAACTGTGACATTTTTCCTTCTAACAATCCTATACAACAAAGGGTATCTATCCATTAGTGACTCTTTTCCTAACCAAAGGTCTTCCCAAGTCTAGTTTGATGACAATTGTTGACTTTGAATCTACCCCTTGTCAAAAATTGATTCTTTACTTCCATGAGCCCAACCTAAAATTGAGAATCCCCTGATTTTTTTTACTTGCAACAAAGTTTTATTCTGTAATACTTTTTCTTGAGTACATCCTGCCAAAGTCCTCCTTTATTCAGAAGTTTAAACAACCATTTGCTTAGAAGACATTCATTCTGAACTTCCAAATTAAAAATGCCCAAGCCTCCCACGCACTTTGGTTTACAAAGAATACATAGAATGCTCCATCTCGCAAGCCTATATTTCTTTTTATTTTCATCACATTGCCAAAAAAAATCTGGATCTATAATAATCCAGTTTTTTAAGGATTCCTTTAGGAATTGCTAAAAAGGACATCATAAACATTGGGAGACTTGATAGCACCAAGTTAATCAAAAAGCCTTCCTCCCACTGATAACAACTTGCCCTTCCATCTACTAAGTTTTTTCTGAAACCTCTCTTCAACTAACCTCCAATCCTTATTCAAAATCCTACGGTAATGCATAGGAATATCTAGATATTGAAAAGGAAAATTTCCTTCCTTACAACCAAACAACTCAACATAATCCAAACTTCTTTCTTTAGCCACCCCAAAACAGAAAAGCTCACTTTTATGGAAATTGATCTTAAGACCAGACAACTTTTCAAAGGTACAAAGAACTAATTTCAAATTTTTTGCCTCCTCTAAACCATTTTCCATAAAAAGAATAGAATCATCCGCATATTGTAAAATTGAAAGACCATCATCTACCAGATTTGGAACCAAACCCCTAAACTGCCCTTTGTTCTTTGCTCGAGAAATAAGAGTTGCCAACATATCAGCTACTAGGTTAAAAAGGATTGGCGAAAGAGGATCACCTTGCCTTATTCCTTTCCTAGTTTGGAAGTAATGACCCATCTCATCATTCACTTTTACCCCCACGCTTCCTTTACTAACGACTGCCTCAATCCACTTACACCAAACCGAAGAGAAACCCTTCATTCGCAACACTTGTTGTAAAAACGACCAATTAACCTTATCATAGGCCTTCTTAAAGTCTAGTTTGAGAATGAGCCCCTCTTTCTTCTCTTTTCGTAGCTCATGAATTGTTTCGTGCAACACCACTACTCCTTCCATAATGTTTCTTCCTGGCATAAACGCGGTTTGCGAAGGTTTAATCACTCTATTTGCTATCCCAATTACTCTATTCGCCAGGACCTTTGTAAATATCTTAAAGCTCACATTAAGCATACAAATCAGCCTATACTGTTGAATTTTTTTGGCCTCCTTTTGCTTAGGTAAAAGGGATATAATCCCAAAATTCAAGCTAAAAAGAGAGAGATCTCCATCATGGAACTCTTTAAACATGGCCATTAGGTCATCTTTAATTAGACTCCAAAACACTTGATAAAACTCCGCTGAAAATCCATCTGGACCCGGAGCTTTATTGTGTTTTAATTGAAAAATAGCTTCTCTTACTTCTTTTTAAGTAAAATTGGCAATTAAAAAATCATTTTCAGTCTTCATTACTTGAGGTATGTCATCTATTTGAAGCTCATCAAGAGAAAATATGTTTCTCTGTGATGCTCCAAATAGCCCTTTAAAATACTTTAAAATGAAATTCTTTAAATCCTCCTCTCCCTCAATTACACCTTCTTCCTATTCCAATCTAAAAATTCTAGTTTTCCTCCTCTTACCATTCGCCACGAACTGAAAGTATTTGGTGTTACTGTCCCCCTGAAGTAAATCAGTAGTTTTAGCCCTTTGAAACCATCTAATCTCCTCTTCCCTAAGCAACTATGCCAACCTTTCTTTGACACTTTGCTTTAGGTCGATTTCTCGCTGACTCAGATGTTGCATTTCTGCTATTCTATCCAACCCTTCATCAATCTTAACAAGCTCTTGAATTTTTATATGAACCATTCCCATTCTTAGTCCAACCCTTTAAAAACTGTCTTAACTTCCTAATTTTATCCTGCCATCTTTGTAAGGGTGTGGAACCTTTGTTCTCCCCAGCCCAAACCTCTGAAACTAAATCAAAGAAACCCTCTCTTAGGAACCATCCAAGCTCAAATCTAAATATTGGTTGGTTCTTAACTTTGGTTCCTTCACTAGTGTTAAGTAATAACGGAGTATGATCAGAAATCTCTCTACTCAAAGCTTCAACCGTGGAAAGGGGAAATTTTTGCTCCCAGTCTGTACTTACTAAAATCCTGTCAAGCTTTTCGTACGTCGGGGAAGATAACGAGTTAGCCCAAGTGAATTTTCGTCCTGACATTTCGATCTCCCTTAAATCCAAGCCATCTATAATGGTGTTAAATAAAAAAGGCCATCGTTCATCAAACCTATCATTATTTTTCTCACTTGGGTTTCTAATGATATTAAAATCTCCCTCCATTAATAATGGTAAGGAGGCCTTATTACAAGCATGAACTAACTCCGTGAGAAACGCCCCTTTGAATTCAAGTTGAACAGCCCCATAAACAGCCACTAAAACCCATTGAAATCTGTCATTTTTATTTCTAAGGTGAAATTTAACATAGAAGTCCCCTTCAGCAATGTTTTCAATATCGAAAACATCCAAATTAACCCCTAACAAAATTCCTCCAGATCTCCCATGAGGTTCCATCCAGTGCCAAAGAAAATTTCTCCCCCCACACAGTCTATTAATTTTAGCTTGAGAAAAATCTTTTTTCCCAGTTTCCAAAAGAGCAATAAAGTTTAAGCTCTGCTCTCTAGATGTGGTATACAAAAATATGGATTTAGCCAAGTCTCTAAGACCTCTGCTATTCTAAAAAATTCCTCTCATATTGAACCACCTTTTGCTATTTTAAATTTCTTTTTCTTATAAGTCCTTTTCTTGGACGACTTAGCGTCGAACTTATTTGATTTGTGAGCAACTTTGAAATTATGCTTTAGATAAAAGCTATCATGTTCGAAAACTTCTTCCATTAATTCACCACAAAGATGACTGACTGCATTACTTTCTAATTCTTCTACCACTTCGTTCTCACTATCGGAACTGAATTCACCATCACTATGTTGTTCAAGCATAAAAGGGTTCCTATTTCTCTCAACTTGAAATAAATTTTTAGTGGAAGACTCCAAAGAACTTCCCCCCTTTCCCGCCACAATTCCCAATTGCTTAATATTATTAACCGCCGAAAGCAAAGGTAAAGAACACACTGAATTAGCCGAAATATTACCTTCAACTTTCTCCAAGTTCCGTGCTATTGCTCGATGCTCTGCCCTTGCTAACGTGTGTTCATCCGCCTCGCCAGCCAGCCTCAGACTAGACCTTGTCGGCGACACCACCATTTCTGAAATTGACGCAGCTGCCTTTGTCTCAAACTCAGCTCCCCCCTCTGACAAACCCGCCTTATTACCAATAGCATCCATCTTACTCCCACTAACTACAGCAACCTTCAAAATTGAAGACTGAGCAAGTGGAGCACCCTCAGAACAAACTGAAACTACACCTTGCTCCTCTAGAAACTCCCCTGTTGGCTCTAAAACCCCCCCACTGAAGCATCAGCTACACTATCCTTCCCTTCTCTGTCAGCCAAGAAAACATCTTCTACAACACCATCAACTTCAGACCCATGGAACCTTTTTGCTTCCCCAACTGAATCCACCTTGTTGGCAGCCTCCACGAGAACCTTCTTCACCGAAATATCTAGAATTTCCTCAGCCTTTTCCTTCAAAAAAAACTCTGAATTCAGCCTTAGTCATATTCTGAACCCTTTCCTGCAGCGAACCCAACCCCAACCCCGCTGCATCCTTCTTAGAACCAGGAGATGAACCCTTTCCTTCCCCACCACTTTTCTGACGCTTAGGTCCCTATCACTATCAAGATCCTCACCTAACAAGTCATCTTCCTCAAAACCATCCTCCTTTCCACTCCATCCCCATCCTCTCCCTTCCGGTCCACTTCCACCTCGTCACCATTCTCATCAAAACCCCGCTTCTCCACTTCAAAAACCAATAATGTTCTTGTTCCTTTACTTTGCTACAATTAGATAAAGAACAATGTAAACTACAATTCTAGTCCTTTACTTTGTGTAATTCTAGTCCTTTAAAATTCTAGTTTACATTATTCTAGTCTAAGAATTTTAGACTAAAAATTCTAGTTTACTCCTTCTTCCTGTTCCAGTCCGCTTCTCCACTTCCACCTCGTCACCATTCTCAATTACACCATTTCACACTTAGTTCTTTTACTTTGCTACAATTAGCTAAAAATATTAATGGAATTCTTTATTTTAGTAAGCATTTTGATCACTACTTCTTTATCATTGTACGTTATTATCGGTTATACTAACTTATTGATGCTAAAAATTATCAAATATATAACTGGTGTAATATTGCTTTAAAATTATATATGATATTATATATAAGATAAGATAGTGAATCTTGATCACTTTCATTTTAGTTCCGCCCCTCCCTGACACTCCCTAGCACTTTGACCTCTTGACCTGGTGCACCCTGCGCCATCTGTGGCGCCCGACGTCCCAACATTTACGGCCGTACGTCGCACTCAGTCTCCAACGATAACGATAGGCCGTCGCAAGCTACAGTGAGATCTTCATCTAACGACGTCGCTGGATGGCTGTTCTTGGCCTGTCACTGTGTGTTGCTCGTTGCTCCTTTACACGTATACATGCAATATGTGCATGCAAGAAGTCCAACACACAGCAGTTCAACCGGCTGTTCCTAGACAGGATATTTATCTATCGGCGTCGTGGCATCCAGCTGATCAAAAAGATGCCAATTTTCTTCCTACCTACTGCATGGCCACACTGACATGGGTTAAAGGACATGGCCGTATTCCAACCACTCACTTGGACTCAGTTTGGTCAACAAGATAGGCTTGACAGCATGTGCTATCCATGCACATGTGTAGATATATAACTCTATTCTTTACGATTTCTAAAAATTATTTTTGATTTTTATTACAGTAATTAACTTTTAAACAAAGTATTTTTTTAATATGGGGTCTATAAGTTAATTGTAGTGCACGTTAAAAACCTAATATCTGTACCATCAAAAATTGCAAGCGAGTATCTCTCTTTCCGTAATCTCTGTCGCAAGCAGCCAAAAAGCCATCAACCGCAGCCAAAAGCCATCAGCCGCAGCCAAAAAGAACAGGCCTTATAGTAAAGGATGCACACATGGTACTAGCTTCTAGTTAAAATTTTACTGTAGTTGACTGATTTTTTACTGTAATTGAGTTAACTTATTAGGCATAATTAAATTTTAAAAAATATAAAAATAAAAACGGCATATTAACCTAGAGCGGAATGCAAGGGAATACAAGAAAAAAAACAAAACACAAAAAAAATGCACAGTACTCTTACCGTTGAACATCACCGCTCAACACGTAGCGATCGTGTCGTTGAGTGGGGTTTAAAATGTTGGTTATGGGTTAACTGGTGAAAGACCATAGACGATAACGGTGACGGAGAAATCCGAATAGAGGTGAAGAACAAGAAACTCGATTGCCTGACACTATAAACAAAATAATTAAATTAAATTAGGGAATAGAAGTAGTGAGAGATGCAACACGATATGATACACGAACGGATATTGACATAGCTTACCGGATCGAGAGATCCATGTGGCGGGTTGCAAAGGGATGACGGGGCAGCTTCGTGTTTTCGTGTGGCAAAACGGGCAGGAGCAACGCGCATCGCAGAAAGGGCAGGTGCAGCATGCTCTAGCTCTGTGACCCGTGGAGTGGCCTCACGTGAGCAGGACGAGCTTTGGGCGCCTGGGCCATTGATGGAGAGGGAAGAGAGATGACACGGAGGGCCACGGTGGCAAAACTAGGTGACCATTGGTGGTAAAACCACCTTTAAAACCAGTGTAACTGTGTAAGGGGTGAATTGACCCGATATTGGAAGAAAGTAGTACAATAAGTTAAAAAAAAGTTTAAAGGGTTAAAGGACCAACACGATAGTTGAGAGGAATAAAGTAGATTTTTTTAACAAACTTTTGATTTGGACCATTCGATTCACATGTGCATAGATTTAGTAACATGTTGCCTGTTTGGTCATGCGTCGGCTGCTAGGGGAGTAAAACAAAGCTAGCATCTTGCCATATAAACCTGAATTAATTCCCCCGTGTGCATCGTGCCTCTCTTGGCCCCTTCCCCGTCGATCCAACTGTTCGTCGTGTTCAATCGATGCTAGCTTATTGTATTAATCGCATGGGAAAAACATATCAACATGTCCTCATCGAGTTTGTTTGCACGTACGTAATTTCCTGACGAAGCATAATATATACGAGACTGTCGTCGCCAATAATAATAATAATGATGATGATGACGACGATGATCATTATGATAAACGAGATTGTTGAAAATGTGATGTCAAATGTCAAGTGGCAGTTCTGAATCTTATGATCATATCGGCGATTGTTCATTTCTTAATGGTTAAGATTAAGGTATGCTGTCACACCAGCAAACTGTATATGCGATCTCATGTGTGTTCGATGTAATATCTTCATAGCTCGTGCATGGAAGTGTGCTTGACATTTGCATGTTGCTCATCTGCTCACATTGACTAAACCAAGATTTGGCAGATCAAAGGAAGAGAGGAAAACCATCTTTTTCTAGAGAGAAAAATAAACTTCATTAATCTAGGGCCACGTCCATATCGTCAGCAGCCCCTTGCAAAACAAAGCTTGGAAAAAGAAAACAATTGCTGAGAACTGACTTCTTCTGAATGAAACTGTACGTCGATAGAGGGCCCTGAAACACACCTCATCGTACAGGGCTTTTCTCCTCGCATGGCAAACTGCCCAGTACGACAACAGAAGCTGACTGTGTTTGGTCCGAGGAACCGGACGGTGAATGGACCATTCTATCCTAGCTTTGAACCAAACTACTTGTTTGGTTCGAGAAATAGAATGGATTGATCCATCGCCACCTCAAGCATAAGATTAGTACAAAATAAGATGTTCCACCAGACTTGATGGATCATCCCATGATAGATAAACAATCCTAAGATAAGGTGATCCCTCAAACCAAACACCCGATAATGATCCGATCCCTTTGTAGGTTCTCTCAAGCACAAAAAATAGCAATTATTTAGGATCAGTGATCGACAATGAGGCGATCTGTTCTAGGAAATTCAGAATTCGTGCCCCTTAAAGAAAGAGAGTATGTTTAATTATTTTGTTCCAATTGGGCCACTCTCCGGAACTCAGTCTTGACAATTGGGCCTTGTGGCCAAGTTCAGGCCTTGTTCTTCTTAATTAGATTTGGGAGGCCTAGTTTTGGGCTCATTGCAGTTAGTTGGACTGGTGCCAAGTTTATGCCTTATTGTCCCTGTTAAGCCCAATTTAAGGGCCCACTCAAATGAGCTTTTTCCAACGGCAGCATTGGGCTTTTAGCTTCTCCTATACTGTAGCAAATTTGTCTCTTTCCTTTTTTCCTTTTTTCGTATTTTTGTGTTTTGTTTTTTTACCTATATTCCTTTATATTGTTCATGATATGTTAGCATACCGTTTTTATTTTTATATTTTTTAAAATTTAATTATGCCTAATAAACCAACTCAGCTACAGTAAAAAATCAGCCAGCTACAGTGAAATTTCAGTCATAAACCATCGCTATTCCGAACGCCTCCTAACTCCCCAAGGTTGAACTGTCGAACACAAATCCTATGCTCTGTAGAGCTACCCCTTAATTCCTCACAAATGTAGTTGTTACATAATCCCACAACTGACGATCTGACTCGGATTGGTCGAGGTTTTTTTGGTTTTTCACTTATATGCAGTCGCAGGGGCGGAGCTAGAGCCCGTGCTGCGGCCCTGGTCCATCTTCGGCAACCTTTTCTGGAGTACTATATCCAGGGGCGAATCCACTGTGGGTGGTAGTGGGGGCTCGAGCACCCCCTCCTCCCACCGTAACTTGCGGAGGGGGTGGCCGGAGGCGGTCAGCGTAGAGGCGGAGGGGGAGGCCGGAGGGGGAGGCGCCGAGAAGGTCGGTGTGGGGGCGGAGGGGGAGCCGCGGAGGCCGGAGCCCGAAGGCCAGAGGGGGAGGCCGAATCCGGTCGGAGCAGACGCGGAGGGGGAGGCCGGAGCCCGTAGGGGGAGGTCGGATTCGGTCAACGTGGAGGCGGAGGGGAAGGTTGGAGCCCATAAGGGGAGGCACCGGGCGGTCGACGTGGAGGCCGGAGGGGGAGGCCGGAGCTCGGAGGCGCTTGTGTCGCCGGTCGGCCTCGCCGCCTCAGCGCATCTGCCTGACTGCCTTCGCCAGTGTCCACCACGTTCAAGCTTCCCCTCTGCTGCATTCTCCGTCTCCAGCCCCTAATCACCTTCCTCCTCCTTATCCTTCGCCCCCATATTGCCACTGGCTGCAGCTGGTCCTCATACACTGCTGCCGCCCTGCACGACTTCGACCACAAGTCCAGTCCATTCCCAACCGCCTTCCTCTTTGGCTGCGATCAGTTCAGCTTTTCCTGCGCGGTGGCGATGGGCTGTGGCGATCAGTTCACTGTGCTGTACTGTTGCATTTTTGTCTTTTTGCTTTTTTTTGTTTTTTCGAATTTTTGTGTTTTGTTTTTTTTCTCGTATTCCTTTGCATCATCTGCTCTAGATTAGCGTACCGCTTTTATTTTTACATTTTTTAAAATTTAATTATACTCAATAAACCAACTCAGCTACAGTGTTTTTTCAGCCAGTTACAATATTTTTTCAGTAAAAATCAAAAACCATCGCTATTCCGATCACCCCCTTTATCTGCTCTAGTCCGCCCTTCATCGTCCTCTCCTGCCTACCGCTCATCTTCCGCTACATCCATCTGCAGCAGGCTTTGTTGTTCGACTGTGTTGGACAAGGAGGCAACAAAACTGTTTGTAGAAGGCCAAGGTATGATATTAGTGATCCAAATTCATATGCAGTTTGCAAGACACAAAATTTGTTGTTTGATTGATCAATTAGTTTCTGCTTACAAGGCATTGATATCACGCAGCATGTTCTTCTTTTATTGATTTTCCTCCTTTTATTCCTTTTTTGATGATGTAGTCCAGTTCTACTTGGAGATCTCGAGCTCAGTTGAGCTAGCAAACAAGGCAGAGGGATACCTCGTGTTTAGAGTAATAAAATCTCTCATATTTTTTCCATTTAAATCTAAGTAAAGCTTATAATTCTGTGAATTATTTGTGCTAACTACATTGGTGCGGTGTTTTCTATTCGAATCTTTATAATTTACATGGTCCCTGCGCATAGATTTCTAAGGGATAGGTGCTAGAATATCTGTTGTGTAATTGTTAGTAAGGCTCCAATGCTGGGAGTACTACCTTCATTAACGGAGTTCTATTCTTACTACTGTGGCATCGGAAATAACTATGATACAACTTCTTGATTTCAGAAATCCCAACGAGTTGAAGATGTTGTAGATTGATAAGGCTTCCTATACATAAAGGTAACTCTGTAATGTTACTGTAATACTTCGGGTATAGTGTGTCCAAATTTTGAAGCTCACAAAATGGATCCATGATGATGTTAACATAGAGATGGAGATATCTTGGACTGACAGTAGAGCCCCCCTTTATTTTCATCTTGAATTCTTAAGTGAATATATACTATTTTGTATGCATGCGTCTGCCAATGAAAAATTATTATATGTACACTATGATTCTATTATCTTAATATTAGCATATAATTGTTTTTTCAGCTGATTTTTGACTTTAGTATCTATTAGTAATCATTATTTATTAAACTAATACATCGTAGTAAAAAACTATAAGCTTCAATTTTTAAAAAAGCCCATACTTTCTAATACTGCATGTCAGCTCGCCACTAACACTGACCACCGTGATTAAACCATCCAAATTAAAACAAAATAGCAGAACTAGGGTTTTGTACAACTTTTTTTTTGCTTGAAGCTATGGTTAAGTAAACACATTCGGTAAATCACCTCAAAAGAGGGAAAACACTATTGGTACTTGATTAAAATATCCTTCCATGTGGATGCAATCGTACGTAGGTGATTAATTATCTGCTGCATCGCGTGCCACACATGTAGCTGCAAGGAGCTCAAATCAAATGCACCGGAACAATGATGGTACAAGACTGCGCACAAATCTCTGTGACATGTTCAATTTAGCCTTTTCATTTCTGTCTTCTACTTTTTATTACTATTTATTAATTTTGTTTTTTCTATATTTTTTTATTTTTTTTGAGTTTTTTTTATTTTTTTCCGTATTTCTTTGCATTGTCTATGATGGATTAACATATTTTTTTATTTATTTTAAAATTTAATTATACTAAATAAGTTAGCTCATTTACAATAAAAAATAAACCAGCTATAGCAAAAAATCAATAAGCTAATACCATTCTGAACACTCTGTATACAAGTTGACAAAGATCCGACATTGGAGGATGGCGTAAAATTTTTGCTTTTTAGCCCAAAATTTGAAAGTTTTTATATATGGACCCCTGAAGAAAAGATTTACAAAAATAGACCCTTAATACGGCGTCAAAAGATATGACGCCCAAGATACATAGCACGACACCATGTGCTTTGGCGCCGTGCATGGACACGTAGGATCCACGGTGGCTTCACACGGCGCCAAAGCACATGGCGCCGTGCTATGTAACCACGGCGCTAATGGCCGTGGCACCGTGCTATAGGATTTAAGCCCGAGCATGGCCCCCACCCCCTCACTTTACTCTCTGTTCTTTACAGCTGCCCACCGCCGCCCCTCTCTTCCCCCTCTAAATCCACTCCAATCCATTGCTTTTTCTCGCGATTTTGCTTCCAAACCGAGCAAGCAAGGTGAACTCTCTCTCTCCTTTCTTGATTTTTTCTAATAGATATGATTTATTTGAGATACATTTTGTAGGGCAAGATTTAAAACCCTAAATGAAATTAGTTGGATTTGGCTCGGTTTTAGGTTGGATTTGCAATAGATATGCGTAATGTTGGGACCCGGAACAACAACTCCGAGTCCCTCTGTGTAAATCGCACTATCCCAGGAAAAGCTAGTGCACACAGGTTTAACAGCAATGTATATCATGCAAAAATAACCACGAAATATTATTAAGCGAAAATACAGCCTTAAGGCCAAGTTTTACAATAAGGGCACAAGGCCAACAAAATAAACAAAAACAGCGGAAAGATAGTAAAGGTGGCAAAGATACACCCATCCACCTCCCACAGCGAATGATCAGAAGACGGTCCTACTCACAAGTAGTCCTCACTGTCGTAGTCGCCCTCGAAGTCTGGCAACAGATTTAGCAAGGTGAGTACAGAAGTACTCCTAAGGTAAGCAAGTAAATGTTTACGCAAGTTACACCAGGAATTATGACAGAGTTGATGCATGCATAAGGGATTTCAAAGGAAAGCTTAATAGGGCAATGTGCGGAAAGCAATACTTGAATGTAAATACAATAACGTAAATACAAAAAGCTGAATTTTAATACAGTATACGAACATTGTTTTTAACAAGTATTATCGTTAGTGTAGGCTCCAACCCACACTAACCTATCCACGGGAATCCACCCGGACCGGAACCAAACCATCTTTTGTTTGCTCAAAACCAGTTTATAAAATCCAAGTCTAATCGTGACAACTTTACTCAAGATGTCCATGACCGTGGACACGGCTATCTAGATAGGTTTTTAACTCTGCAGAGGTGTACAACTTTACCCACAAGACATTCCCTCTCACTTGAGCCACGCGATAAACACACTACCTTAGGTGTGCGGCGGAGAGTTCATGACAAGGCTGTTCCGATGATCCATCGCCAAAATAATCACGCCGCCACTAAGGTTTCACCACAACTCGAATCCACGAGTTGGGGCCCCCTCTGGTGCCATGTGAGACTTCCCACAGCCTACGCCGCGCTCACATTCAGCCTATAACGAGACTATGTTTGGAACTTCACAAATTACTTAGCCAGGTCCGTCCCATACCGGACTTGTGGTAGTACAAAGTGACTTCGTAAAATGAATCACAGAAACGGTCCTTATGTTGGTTTAGGCCCAACCACATTTCCCCCGTGCATGATAATCAACCAGGTGTCACCAAACACGAGGTATATCGGCACCCACCACCTAACCATTAGCCTAAGTCCAAATCATAAGTTTCTATTTTCATTTTTAAACAATTTTCGTAAACCATACTTGACTCATCGAAGTCAAGTCTTTATTTTTATATCGTCATCCCATGTGAAACATTTGATCCCACCTAAAGTTATACTAAGCCAGGTTAAGCATTTCTATAAAATTTTCTAGTCAATACTATGGTACTAACTAGTTTTCAGCTAGGGTGACAAGGTATAGGAATTCGAAATTCAAATTGGCTATATACAAAGGATCATGGGAATATCTAAGTTTCAAATCCAATTTGAATTATACTTGAATAAAGATACGCATGCATATACCGTAAAACAATATAAATAATTTAAAATATTAGATTCAACATGGTCAAAGGTGTAACTTGCCTTGATCGAAGCCCTGCGGGGAATCGTCGAACTCAGCGTCTCCGGAATCGTCGAAATCTAACGTAAAGAGCCAATTCAAAGAAAATTCAAAACAAAATTCAAATGAAACCCAAATAACTTCCAAAAATTATAAAATAAACTGGAATACAGAATTTTGAATTTTGGATGTGGACCAACAATTCTTGGAATGGAATTGAGGTTTTTAAAAGAAATTGGAAATTATAATTTAAATTTAAATCTTGGGATTACAAAATATATTCAAACAAAATTTAAATAAATTTCAAAAATTCAAAATTATTCCAGAAATGGTTAGATCATGATTTTAGAAGAATTTAAAAATTTGAATGGGTCAATTTGGAGTTAAAATGCAAAAGTTATAGCCTTCCAAAGTTTAAATTCAAAATAAAAGAAAAAAGGTATTTTCTGGATTTATTTTTAAACCGAAAAGGATTTATGATGTCAGCACGAATTATGTTTCTAAAGGAAATTACAGATTATGACGTCAGCCCTAGGATTAATATATTCGGGCAGAGGCTGACAGGTTGGGCTCGGATGTCGTGGACCGAGTCCATGGACCCGAGAGGTGGGTGAGGTGACAGGCGGGCGCTCGGGGGCGAGGGTGGCGCTGACGTGGCACCATGTGGCTGCCACTTGGCACCACGTGGCTACCTCGTGGCTACCACGTCACGGCAACGTGCCGACGTGGTGGTACGCGCGCGAGGTGGCGCGGGGGCGCTCGGGTGGCGCTGGCGTGGCGCCCAGCTGGCGGCCACGCCTGCCGCCACCTCGGCCGGCGGCCGACGGGCGCGGCGACGCGGTGGCGCACGGGATCGATGGTCGCCGGCGCTTCGGTGAGCGGCGGCGCTGGCCGGTGGTACCAAAATGAAGAGGGGGACGCGGGGAGCACTCGGCTACCTTCTGCGACGCTCGGGGATGACCGGAACGGAAGATCGGTAGAGAGGGGCGGCGGTCGGAGGAGGGTTCACGGCGGCGGAGCAGCTCCGGTGGTGCAGATGCTCGGAGGAGTGGTCGCCGAGGATCGCTTGGGCACCAGCAAGGTCGGGGAGGCACTAGTGAGGAGCGGGGAAGCTCGAGGCGGCGGTGATCGCTCGCCGGAGTTGCTGATGGCCGGCGGGGAGAAACAAGCGTAGGGGGGCTCCGAAGCTCAATTTCGCGAATTGGAGGCACGAGGGGTGGCGGTGTGGGTAGAGGGACCTCGGGGCACCTCTTTTATAGGCTGGGGAGGAGGGTAACGGCCGCGCGAAGTCCGCCGGAGTGCAACGGGCGGGGAGGTTTATCGCGACGGTGGTAACGGCTATAATTAAGGGTGATTATGCCTCAGAGGGGTGCGGGGAGGCGGCAATTTGAACGTGCAGTGGTGCGGGGGAATAAATCGGCAAGAAACCGAAGCTTTCAAAGCTTCGGTTTTCTAATCAATGGCGGCGGCAGCGGCGGTGATTGCGCGAGGAAGAAGGAAAGCAATCAGGGACGAAGGTCCTGACAGGCGGGACCCGCATGTCAGCAAGAGAGAAAAACGGGAAGGAAATCGGGTGGTGGATGGATTGGTGACGGGTGGCAGGGGGACGAGATCGGGGCCGTAGGGTCCCGAGCGAACCGTTAAGTGAAAGGGAACGGTCCCGATTCCATCCGACAACGGCGATTAAATCTAAGCCGTCGGTGGTTTCGGCCGGAGGGTTAAGGGGCTGCGGACGGGCGGGATGAGATCCGAAAATGGCGAATGGCCCCGATCGCTCCACGTGTCGGCAGGAGCGGAGGGGAAGGCGGGGGCGAAGCGGTAAGTTGAATCGGACGGCGGGGAAAAGATCCGGCGGGGGAAAGCGGCCCGATGGGCGACACTTGTCAGCCCGAGGAGGGTTTTATGATTTTTCTTTCTTTTTGATTTTCCAGAAATGCTATTAGGCTTTAGAAAACTCAGAAAAATACCAAATAAATTTTAAAAAATCCAAAAAAATTCAGAGAACTATCTGGAGCTATTCTAGATTTAATAAAAATATTTTCCACTCATTTTAATAATTATAATTTGCAAAAGTACAATTTGATTTTAAAAGGAAAGGTTTTAATTCTTTCTAAAATCTGGAAAAATTGATATAATCTCATTTTTGACTTTAGGAAGCTGAAATACATTTGTTTTAACTTTCAGTAATGCAATAAATTCATTTTTGGCTTTTATAAATTAAAGTTTATAATTTTTCTCAAATCAGACTTTGACATAACTCTAAAAATCCAATAAATTCCAGATTTGATTTTTAATAAAGGAACAAAATTTTGGGATGTTACAAACCTACTCTTAAAGGAAATCTCGACTCGAGATTTGCAATCGCTAGCAAAAGAGATGGGGATGGTGGTCTTTAAATCTTCTTCTCGCTCCCTGTGGCTTCGTCTTGGTGTGGTGGCTCCACCAACCTTGCGAATTTGATGGTCTTCCTTCAGTCCGACGTTCATTGTCTCGAGAATCTTGATTGGTTGCTCTGGTAGGTGAGGTCATCCGAGGTTCAAGGTTTCGGTGCGCTTGTCTCAGAGGTACCCGAGGCACTTCTTTAACTGTGAGACATGAAAGACATTGTGCACCCCTGACATGCTTGGCGGCAAGTCTAACTGATAAGCGACTGCACCTCTTCGGTCCAGAATCTTCGGTCCAGACATTATAAATTAAAGTTTATAATTTTTCTCAAATCAGGACTTTGACATAACTCCAGAAAAATCCAATAAATTCCAGATTTGATTTTTAATAAAGGAACAAAATTTTGGGATGTTACACGTAATGTGAGAGTAGTCATGGGTGTAGATTTGTTTTTAGGGTTTGATTTAAGTGAGATTGATGAATGTTTAAAAATAGGTATGTGTTGTAGGGGTGGCCCCCACCTAAACCCAGCTAGCCTACCGAGAAGGTTATAAACCATGTAAGCTATGTAGCTTGTCCTGGAAGGAAAGCTCGGTGTAAGGTTACGATGGTAAAGGCGCTCCTTATCAGGGAACGCATATATGCCATGATTGGCCTTGGGGAAAGACCCAAGAGGTCATTTGCTCACCTAACTCTTCACTACCATACCCCTCTCTCTCTGTTTGGTCTGTAGTCACAACAGTTGGCGCCGTCCGTGGGGGCGACGGGAGCAAGCCTCAGAGATCGCAGGAAGGATGGTAGTAAAGAAAGCATTATCCGCGGCGAAGAAGAAGGAGGCGGTCGTGGCGAGGCCCCGCGTCAACACCAGGGCTTCGGCGTCGGTGGTCGGGGGCGAAAATGACGACGATCATCGCGCGACCATCGACCCCGCCATCACCGACGCCACCGACCCCGCCACCATCGACGTGACGGCTGACCACACCCCGCGCGTCATGCGCCACCCCCCCGCCGATACGACAGCCAACTCCGACGACGCAGGTCGGGTGTTAGGGAGCGGTAGCCTCGACGCCCGTCGAGACGCGACTGCCGCCCCTACACCCGCTACGAGAGCACCAAGTGGCCCCTCCGGCGACATGGGCCCTACCGTCGCCGCCGGAGTGGTTGCAACTACCTCGACCGTGCGACCGGACGCGCCCATTGTCCCACCTACGCCCGCAGTGGAGACCGCCCTACTGCAGCCCTCGGCACGCTCCAGCAAGAATTGGCGGATCTCCGGGGAGCCGTGTGGAGAATGCAAGAGGCTCGGGGTCAGCCGACCCCACCGGTGGTCGCGTCAGAGCCCATGCTAGAGCGCATGGACAGCTGGATCCCCGAGAATTTTAAATTCCCGAGAATTTAAATTCCCCAGCTCCGTCACGTCGTACAAAGGCGACACGGATCCCCGAGAATTCGTGCGCGTGTACGAGACCGCTATTGAGGCGGCAGGCGGAGACGACACCACCAAGGCGAAGGGGCTCCCGCTCACGTTGCACGGAGTGGCGCTCTCATGGTTCTTCACCATAGAGCCGAACTCCATATACGCGTGGGAGCAGATTCGCGACCGCCTCTACAACAATTTCCAAGGGAACTACGTCGAGCGTGTCGACGCGGATCAGCTCTTCGTGGTCAAACAAAAACCAGCGGAAAGGCTTCGCGAATACTTCAAACGCTTCACGAAGGTACGCTGCTAGGTCAAAGATGTCAATGAGACAACAATCATCAACGCGGCGGTACAGGGCCTCCGCCCGGGGCCGCTAGCCGAGTACAATGCGCGGAAGCCAATCAAGACAGTCGCGAAGCTCTTCGACAAGATGGAGGAATACGCGCGGGCAGAAGAAGACGCGAGGCGGCGCCAGGACAACAAGGCCGACGCCAACCCAGCGGAAGGTGCCGCGAGGAGCGCTGACCCGTTGAAAGCAAGTTCCTCGCGGAGAAAGCGTAGGCAGGAGCTGTTGAGGGAAGCCCCCTAGTGCAAGGACGCGCCGACTGACTAGCCTCAGCGCGGATGTCAGACGTCTCGGTGACCCCGCTACGTCTTCGACGTCGAGGGTGGCTCGGAAGACAATGCCCCAGCCAACCGCGGGGCCAGGACTCGACGAAGTCGGGGACAAGGCTGAGGCCGCGACGGTTGGGCCCGCGCGGAGTATGGCGACCAACACCGCCCACAGTGGTGCGAGGTGCACGGACAGGGCAATCATGACACCCGCTCCTGCACCACTATCGCGGCGCTTCGCCAAAGCGTCACCAAAGACAGGGATCTCGAGGCGCACCCGCCCGTTGTGGCGCACGTTCAGCAGCCACTAGACGGTCCCCTAAGGATTCGGGATTAGGAGCTGCAGCCTCAGGAGGGTCTTCGGCGAGCACGAGCCCACATTCCACAGCCCCCAGAGAGCCCCCTGCGGATCCATGCCCTTGAGGGCGCTCCGCGTAGGGTCATCAACGTAATTTCCGGAGGCTCCTCCTTGGAGATCGCCTCGGAGCGACAACGCAAGGCCTACGTGCGGAGACTACACCACGTGGCGGCGTACCCAGCTCATGCGCCACCCGATTGGGCACAGCATGCGATCACCTTCACGCCCGCTGATGCCGAAGGTGTGGAGTTCCCCCATCAGGATCCCTTAGTCATCCAGGTCGCGGTTGTCGGGTGCGACGTCCGATGTGTCCTGGTCGATGGGGGCAGCTCCGCGAACGTTTTGTTCGCACAGGCCTTCGACCAGATGGCGATCCCTCGAAGTCGCCTAGGCCCCTCAAGAGCTCCGCTGCAGGGCTTCGGAGGTCAGCCGCTACTGGCGCTTGGCCAAGTATGTTTGCAGATCTCCTTCGGCCAGGATGACAATATGGCGAGCAGGGACGCCACCTTCGATGTCGTCGATATGCAGTACCCCTACAACGCCATTTTAGGGAGACCGACCCTCAATTCCTTTGGGGCGGTACCACACCATAGCTTCCTATGTGTGAAGCTGCCGGGCCTGCGAGGTATCATCACCGTCCTTGGCGACCAGCACATGGCCCGGCACCTGGAGCATGGAACCCGAGGCCCGCCCCTGGGAGCCCAGTGAGGCCCTTAGGTCAGGCGCGCCCATACAGGCCCTACGGCAGCCCAGCACCAGAGGCTCCGCATCTCACCACCACGACAACGAGTGCAGTGGTTAGTTCATAACCTTTTGTACTCGCTCACCCGCGCAAACGGGAGTTTAATAAAGTTCGCCGTTTGCGAAGCTATTCATGCTGCCCACCAAAAATGTGCGGAGGCATCTCTCCGCACGCACTCCCCGGAGTATAAATAAGACGCAGACGTTTTCCCTGCGCACTCTACTGAGTATAAACAAGACGCGGGATTCCGCGCACACGTCGGTGTTACTGCTACGCGTACTCCCCGGAGTATAAAGACGTGGTCGATGTTCCCACGCACCGCACGGAGACTCACCTCCGCACACGCACCGCACGGAGGCTCACCTCTGTACAAGCACCGCACGGAGACTCACCTCCACACAAGCACCGCACGGAGACTCATCTCCGCATGCGCACCGCACGGAGGTCCGCCTCGGCACACACTCTACGGAGTATAAATAAGACGTAGCATCGAGGTTCGCCTCCGCACGCACTCTACGGAGTATAAATAAGACGTAGCGTCGAGGTCCGCCTCCGCACGCACTCTACGGAGTATAAATAAGACGTAGCGTCGAGGTCCGCCTCCGCACGCACTCTACGGAGTATAAATAAGACGTAGCGTCGAGGTCCGCCTCCGCACGCACTCTACGGAGTATAAATAAGACGAAGCGGGGGGACGCCTCCGCGCGCACTCTGCGGAGTATAAATAATATGCGGATGTTTTCCCTGCGCACTCTACTGAGTATAAACAAGACGTGGATGTCTCGCGCGCGCGTTGGCGTACCCTCCGGAGTTTAAGTAAGTCGTGGTTGACAGTCCCACGCATTCTCCGAAGTACAAACAAAGACGTGGATGTTTTCCCTGCGCATTCTACTGAATCTAAACAAGACGCGGATGTCCCGCGCACGCGAGGGCGTACCCTCCGGAGTTTAAGTAAGTCGTTGTTGATAGTCCTACGCATTCTCTGGAGTACAAACAAAGACGCGGATGTCTTAACTGTGAACTCTACTGAGTCTAAACAAAACGCGGATGTCCCGCGCACGCGCTGGTGTTATCACCACACGTACTCTCCAGAGTATAAATAAGACGTGGACGATATTCCCACGAACTCGCCGGAGTCCACATCCGACGGCGCACAGGCACCAGAGGCTCCTCGCGCCTCCAGCAAACCGCGGCCACCGCATGGACGGGCGCTCGTGAGTATAGGACCGAGGCGCACGAGCTCAAGGGCCTGCGCCTCTGCGGAAGAGCCAGGAAGCCAGACGCGTTCAGCGAAAGCGCCCACGCAGGTGCGGGCCTCCAGCGCGGAGCGACGCCCAGAGGATGTTAGTGATATGCCCTAGAGGCAACATGGAGATGTTGTATATATCACATACTATGTTTATGATACATTACTTTGTTCCTTGGAATAGACATCATCATTATTGATCAATGAGTATGTGACTTATTCATGAGACTCTTAAATACTAAGATGTTGCTATTTCTAAATGATCCCTGATCGTATATCATATGAGGAACAAATATGATTCAAAGACAAAGATCAGCATATGTATTGATTGATGATCATGTCTCATGGATCATGGTATGGTGATACCAAATCAATAATATGGACATGTGTTAGTGAACATATGTTGATAGACTGCCATGAGACACCGCAGAGATTCCATGTGTCATCGGCTTGTCTCAAGTAGTGTTTATGTAGAGTCCTTAGACTTGAGATCATCATGGTTCCCAACATGAGTAGTAGCTTATTTTGGGACTACTAAACACTACTCCAGAATCGGGTAGTCATAAAAGTAGTCTTCGGGTTTGCCATGAAACATGTAGTGGGATGTGAATGATCAAGATAGAATTTGCCCCTCCTTATGGGAGAGATATCTCGGGCCCTCGATGTAATGGATTATGAAAGTGCATGGCCATGCCAAGGTGATTGAGGAGTCAATCACGAGTTTATAATCCATCACGGAATCGAGAGAGTGATTGAGCTATTAAGAGGATGACACGAGTCTCGCCTTGAGCTCAATCTATATCGTGAGGCAAAGGGATTCGTACATGAGAGAACATTACGAGTTCAGCGATATGATCTTTACATATACTTTGGGGTTAATATGTCTTATTAGAGGCCGCTATTAACATGGTAACGGAAGGCGTTTCCGGTCACGACCAAGTATACGTGAACCTGCTGTGGTCGCACGGTTAACGGGTTGGAACACTAATTCGGATATGATTCGGATATGGGCTCAATTCGGATAGAGATCCGAATAGACTCCTATTGGGCCTCGGTCCACGAGGCCCACGTGAGGAGGTCTATATATATGGAGGCGAGGGGCGGAGGGGATTCGTCCTGTTAACATCTAGCAAAACCCTAGCCGCCACCTCCCGAGCCAAACCCTAGCTGCGCCACGAGTGCTAGTACACTCGCGATCGGCGCCGGCCCGGACATGTGGATACCGGTGGAGGCGCTGCTCGTTGCGATCTTGATCGGCGTGCGTGGAGAGACGATCTGTTCGGGACGATCGGCTACTTCCACTACTACCGACGCGCGTGATTGGATCGGTTTCCAATTCTTCTTCACGCGCAAGGCGTCTAAGTGGTAACGATCCATGATCCTTCCTTAGCATGATGTTCTTGGGTGCGCGGTAGAAAAGTTTTATTTTCGCTTCCGTAGCCTCACGCGTATTCCTTTAGTGGTATCGAGCCATCTTGCTTAGTTTGCCATCCGATCGCGCATATGTTGATATGCGATAGTAGTAGATTGGATCTATTACGCCTAAATCGTAGCACGGGTTGATGAGATCAATCGGTCATAAGGGGTTGAAATAGGTATGAGTTGATAGCATCATAAGGCCAAAAAGATTAGTTTGTGCTCCTTCTTTGATGTACTCGCGACTTGCCCCTACCGGCTGGAATCACCATCGGGGCTAACTGCGCGCACAATCAGCAGATCGAGCCAACAGATCGAGGTCTTGTGTTGTGGTCTCCTCAAGTATACCGATCGCGATGATCAATATGATTGATCTAATGAAAATTGAGACATTTTGAATGGCTCGGATTTGGGTTGATTTGATCGGCTCGATAAGATTTTCATAGCGATTTTATAGATGCGATCTATGTAATTCTGTCAGCGGGACCGCCGTGTGTATCCCCCCTTGTATAGCGTCGTGGGTTTACATCGTTAGGTAGAATGCGATTCTACGTCTAACTTGTTTTTGCAGGGAATGGTGTGAATAGTATGGCCCTATAGCTTATTTGAATGTATGAGATGTATGTGATGCATGTAACATCTGCTCATGGCTGCGTGTCATGATTATTACAGCTATTGTTAGCTGTATATATATATTGTATTTAACGACCTGCGTGTCGACCTTAATGCTTGAATCTATCTTTGTAATCTTTAATTTCTAGCTATTATAGGTAGTAGCCTAGTTTTGAGGTTACAAGCTTTTAAGCATGATGGCCTAAAGGAGTGATGTGGAGGATGGAGATCGTCTACACCTACTTGGAGATGGATATCACCATTTTTGGGCCATACTACTTCACGATTAAATGTGTTTATCTATGATGTTATCTATCTTATTCTTATGCAATGATATATGTGATATGTTGCTTTGGTAGGATAGAATCCTCTTAAAATTAGGTGTTAATGCCCTTCGATATATCTTGCACTAAAAGATAATGATCACCGCATGGTAGGTCTACCAAAGTAGAGTGCCATCGGTTATCATCATCATTTGGGGTAAATGTCGGACATCTACATGCGGAAGCATTTGGTTTATTTAACAAGGTTATCAAAATAGTTTTGGACCTTGGGGCATAGATTGGGGCCGAGGCATACCGATGTCACCCAAAGTAGAGTCACATAGGGATGTGATTAGCAAGGTGTTGCTTACCCATGTCACTAGTTTTCTAGCCGTGATGCCAAAGCTCACTAGGAATTAGTGAAATGAGGATCTTTACCCACTATGTAACTTAGAGAGAGTTTTTGTTGCAAAACTCATAGTGGGAGTCTTTTGCTAAATAGTTTAATAAAAGATGAACATAAACATAGTGCTAAACTTTGCATATTCTTATGTTGTAGATCATGTCACTAACGCCGCATCCAAGACTTTTAATTTGCGATCTGTTCTTGAGAAAGAAAACTCAATGGAACAAACTTTTTGGATTGGTATCGCAACTTGAGAATTGTTCTCAAGCAAGAGCGCAAGGAGTATGTCCTTGAGTCTCCTTACCCAAGACTTGCTCGATAATGCTACTGTGATCGCACGGAGAGCTTATGAGAAGCAAACGAATGATTGCCTTGATGTGAGCTGTCTCATGCTTGCCACAATGTCCTCTCGAGCTCGAAGCAATATGAGAATACAGATGCCTACAATATCATTGTGGGGCTACGTGGTATGTTTGAGAACCAAGCAAGGGGTGAGAGGTTCAATACTTCAAAGTCCTTATTTGCAAGGAGCTTGCGTAGGAATCCCGTCACCCTCATGTGATTAAGATGATTGGCTACATTGAGAGTCCGAAAAGCTTGGTTTTCCCTTAGCCAAGAGTTGGCTACTGATGTGATTCTCTAGTCGCTCCCTCCCGAGCTTTGAGCCATTCATAATGAACTTTCACATGAACAACTCGACAAGACCTGGCCGAGTTGCATGGGATGCTAAAATCTGCCGAGGAAAGCATTAAGAAAAGCAACAATCATGTGATGATGATGCAGAAAGGCAAGGGCAAGCCCTATGTCAAGAGAACCGCGGTCAAAAGAAAGAAAGCTCCTGATGCGATCGCGAGCAGTTCTAAGGCCAAGAAAGACAAGAAGGGCAATGCTCATCCTGATGCAGATTGTTACTACTGTAAGCAATCAGGATATTGGAAAAGGAACTGCCCAAAGTACTTGGAGGATCTTGAGAAGAAGAAGGGAAGTACGACTTCCACTCCAGGTATAAATGTTATAGAGATCAATCTTGCTACTTCATCAACTGATTCTTGGGTATTTGATACCGGATCGGTTGCTCACATTTGCAAATCGCTGCGGGGCTAATAAGAAGTAGAAGTTTGAGGAGGAGCGAAGTGGATCTTCGCGTTGGCAATGGAGCAAAAGTTGCTGCGGTAGCTGTTGGCATCATGCCATTGTCTTTACCTTCAGGATTAGTTTTGGAATTGAATAATTGTTATTGTGTTCCATCTCTTTCAAAGAACATTATTTCTGCTTCATGTTTGCAAGCAGAAGGTTATGACTTTAAATCTATGGACAATGGTTGTTCTCTTTATTTCAAAGATATGTTCTATTGTCATACTCCATTGGTGAATGGGTTATACGTTCTTACTCTTGAAGGGTCACCGGTCTATAACATTAATGCAAAAAGGCAACGTCCGAATGATTTGAATCCCACGTTTATTTGGCATTGTCGCTTAGGTCACATAAATGAGAAACGCATGCAGAAGCTCCATAGAGATGGTATTCTGCACTCATTTGATTTTAAATCATTAGAGACATGCGAATCTTGTTTACTTGGCAAGATGACAAAGGCACCTTTCACCGGTCAAGGTGAACGGGCAAATGACTTATTGGCACTCGTACATACTGATGTATGTGGACCAATGAGCTTAACAGCCAGAGGTGGTTTTCAGTACTTCATAACTTTTACTGATGATTTTAGTAGATATGGGTATATCTACCTGATGAAGCATAAGTCCGAATCCTTTGAAAAGTTCAAAGAATTCCAAAATGAAGTGCAAAATCATTTAGGCAAGACAATCAAGTTTCTACGATCTGATCGTGGAGGCGAGTATTTGAGCCATGAGTTTGGCAATCATCTAAAGGATTGTGGAATTGTTCCACAATTGACTCGCCAGAACACCTCAATGGAATGGGGTATTCGAACGGAGAAATCACACCTTATTAGATATGGTGCGCCCATGATGAGCCAAAGTGATCTTCCGTTGTCTTTTTGGGGTACGCTCTTGAAACGACCTGCTCACACTAAACAGGTTCCATCAAAATCAGAGAAAAGACACCATATGAGATGTGGACAGACAACGCCCTAGCTTGTCTTTTCTTAAGATTTGGGGATGTGAGGCTTATGTAAAACGTTTACAACTGATAAGCTCACTCCTAAATCTGATAAATGCTTCTTTATCGGGTATCCTAAGGAAACAAAAGGATATTATTTTTATAATCAAGGAGAAGGCAAAGTGTTTGTCGCTCAAGCATGGTGTCTTCTTAGAGAAAGAGTTTCTCTCAAGAAGGGATAGTGGGAGCACAAAGGCAACTTGAAGAAATTCAAGAAACACTGATAACGTTTCAGCTCCTACTGTAACCACAACAGATGAACAAACCGTTGAAGAACTCGTTGTGGTCACACCAAAGACCACGTGAGGTCGAAAGGTCACGTCGTGCACCGAGAGGTACATGTTCTTGACTACTCAACAAAGGGACATTTTGTTGTTAGACAACGATGAGCCTAAGACCTATGAAGAAGCGATGGTGGGACCGGACTACGAGAAATGGCTTGAAGCCATGAGATCCAAATTGAATCCATGCACAAGAATCAAGTTTGGAACTTGGTTGATCCACTGATGGTGTTAAAACCATTGAGTGCAAATGGGTTTTCAAGAAAAGATAGACATTGATGGAAATATTCACATCTATAAAGCGCGACAGGCCAAAGGTTTCAAACAAATTCAAGGTGTTGATTATGATGAAACTTTTTCGCCCGTCGCAATGCTAAAGTCTATTCGATCATTCTAGCGATTGCTGCATATTTCGACTATGAAATATGGCAAATGGATGTCAAAACAGCTTTCCTTAATGGAAATTTGAGTGAGGATGTGTACATGACACAGCCCACGGGTTTTGTCGATCCGCAATCGATTGGAAAGATATGCAAGCTCCAAAGATCCATTTATGGATTAAAGCAGCATCTCGAGTTGGAACATTCGCTTTGATGAAGTAATCAAAGGGTTTGGTTTCATCAAGAACGAAGAAGAGCCTTGTGTTTACAAAAGGCTAGTGGGAGCGCACTCGATTTACGGTCTTATATGTGGATGACATATTATCGATCGAAAATGACATCCCTTTGTTTCGAATCATAAGTCTTCATTAAAAATAGTTTCTCTATGAAAGACTTAGGAGAGGCAAGATATATTCAGGCATCAAGATCTATAGAGATAGATCAAAAGGCTAATTGGATTAAGCCAAGATACGTACATTGACAAGGTGTTGAAAAGGTTCAACATGCATGATTCCAAGAAAGGTTTTCTACCTATGTCACATGGTATAAATCTTAGCAAGAATCAGTGTCCTAGTACACCTGATGAGCGGGATAAAATGAATGCGATTCCATATGCTTCGCTATTGGGTCCATTATGTATGCCATGCTTTGTACACGCCCGGATGTTTCAGATGCTTTAAGTGCTACGAGTAGATACCAATGATCCAGTGAAAGTCACCGGATTGCCGTAAAGAACATCTTGAAGTACTTGAGAAGAACTAAAATGTGTTCCTTGTCTATGGAGGTGAGGAAGAGCTCGTTGTAAATGGTTACACCGATGCTAGCTTCCAAACCGACAAAGATGATTTTAGATCGCAACTGGATTTGTGTTTCGCTCGAATGGCGGTGCGGTAAGTGGAAGAGTTCCAAGCAACAGACGGTTCTTGATTCTACAACGAAGCCGAGTACATAGCGCCTTCAAGCCGCCAAAGAGGCCGTTTGGATCAAGAAATTTATTTCGAGCTTGGTGTGATGGCTAGTGCCTCCGGCCCAATGGACCTCTCTTTGTGACAATAGTGGGGCCATTGCACAAGCCAAGGAGCCTAGATCGCACTGTAAGTCCAAGCACATTTTACGCGATTTCATCTCATCCGCGAGATAGTGGAGAGAGGCGATGTGAAGATATGCAAAGTACAAACAGATTTGAACATTGCAGATCCGTTGACAAAGCCGCTTCTCACCAAAGCATGAGGCTCACACTAGGGCAATGGGTATTAGATACCTACATGGTTGACTCTAGTGCAAGTGGGAGACTCATAGTGATATGCCCTAGAGGCAACATGGAGATGTTGTATATATCACATACTATGTTTATGATACATTACTTTGTTCCTTGGAATAGACATCATCATTATTGATCAATGAGTATGTGACTTATTCATGAGACTCTTAAATACTAAGATGTTGCTATTTCTAAATGATCTCGATCGTATATCATATGAGGAACAAATATGATTCAAAGACAAAGATCAGCATATGTATTGATTGATGATCATGTCTCATGGATCATGGTATGGTGATACCAAATCAATAATATGGACATGTGTTAGTGAACATATGTTGGATAGACTCGCCATGAGACACCGCAGAGATTCCATGTGTCATCGCTTGTCTCAAGTAGTGTTTATGTAGAGTCCTTAGACTTGAGATCATCATGGTTCCCAACATGAGTAGTAGCTTATTTTGGGACTACTAAACACTACTCCGTGAATCGGGTAGTCATAAAAGTAGTCTTCGGGTTTGCCATGAAACATGTAGTGGGATGTGAATGATCAAGATAGAATTTGCCCCTCCTTATGGGAGAGATATCTCTGGCCCTCGATGTAATGGATTATGAAAGTGCATGGCCATGCCAAGGTGATTGAGGAGTCAATCACGAGTTTATAATCCATCACGGAATCGAGAGAGTGATTGAGCTATTAAGAGGATGACACAGTCTCGCCTTGAGCTCAATCTATATCGTGAGGCAAAGGGATTCGTACATGAGAGAACATTACAAAGTTCAATGATATGATCTTTACATATACTTTGGGGTTAATATGTCTTACTAGAGGCCGCTATTAACATGGTAACCGGAAGGCGTTTCCGGTCACGACCAAGTATACGTGAACCTGCTGTGGTCGCACGCTTAACGGGTTGGAACACTAATTCGGATATGATTCGGATATGGGCTCAATTCGGATAGAGATCCGAATAGACTCCTATTGGGCCTCGGTCCACGAGGCCCACGTGAGGAGGTCTATATATATGGAGGCGAGGGGCGAGGGGATTCGCCCCGTTAACATCTAGCAAAACCCTAGCCGCCACCTCCCGAGCCAAACCCTAGCCGCCACGAGTGCTAGTACACTCGCGATCGGCGTTCCCACCGGACGTGTGGATACCGGTGGAGGCGCCGCCGTTGCGATCTTGATCGGGCGTGCGTGGAGGAGACGATCTGTTCGGGACGATCGGCTACTTCCACTACTACCTCGACGCGCGTGATTGGATCGGTTTCAATTCTTCTTCATTGCGCTGCGGCCTAAGTGGTAACGATCCATGATCCTTCCTTAGCATGATGTTCTTGGGTGCGCGGTAGAAAAGTTTTGTTTTCTGCTTCCGTAGCCTACGCGTATTCCTTTAGAGGACGCTCGGAGCCATTGACGTTCGAGCTCAGGATGCAGCATCACCACAATAAGGCGCCACAAGAGGACAGCGCCCAAAGCCCCCCAGGGGTGCCGCCTCGAGCTAGAGGAGTCGGCGCCCGTCTTTGGAGCAGCACGGCCCCCTGTGGTGCCGCAAGCGCCAAGCCCCCTACTCCTCATCCTGTGGAGGAAACTGGGAGAGAACAGCGCTCAGACAAGACAAAGACGGCGGGATGTGATTCTCACGGGCGTGCCATAGTAGTCTACTCCTGAAGCTAGGAGCGGCCTTGATGAAGTACAAGTGAATTGCCCACTACCCCGCACAAACCGCGGCTCTTCGGTGCACAGACGAGGCGAAAACACATCGCGGTGTCGCATCCCCCCACATGGGCGGGATGCCCGACCCCGCTGATCGCCAGCGGCATCACCGCGCTCGAGCCCTCCATGCTACCGGGCGGTTGGAACACACCGAGGACCGTAGTTTTACCGTGGTTGTGGGGTGCGATGCAGGAAGGCGAAGTGCCGCTCCACTCGTGCACTCGCCCCTTTTAAAGAGCCCCGAAGCAAGACCGCGGACATTACGCTCAAGAGTCCCATCGCCGCCCAGAGCACGTGGTGCGATAGCGCGTTCCCACACCAGGCTACGCCGCTACACGCAACGCTGCCCCTTATCCCGGGGGCCCAACGCAACGGACGATGGCTGGGACACCTCCTCACGGGCCGGACGGCGCCGCGCGCGAACCTCCGTTGATCCCGCCACCGCCCCATCGCAGAATGCAACAAACAGAGGCGCCCGTGAGACCCCCATCGGCCGCCAAGGACAGGACCAATGAGGCTAGTTCCCTGTCCCTTCCCAAGCTTATCTTATCCTACCCAAAGAAGAGGGGACTGAGCGCCGCTGCCTACTTCAACTAGGCGCCAGCTCCGCTGCCACCACTTCGGAGCGTACGGGACGGAGCGCTCGCGCGTCTACTTCAACTAGGTGCCAGCTCCACCTTCGCCGCGGCCTCCCCGATGTACTTCCAGATCCGCTCGTGAAAAAACCGAACGGCGCGCATGGCACCGGACATCACCCCGACCCCACCGGGCATCTCCAGCTGCGGGTCGCCTAATTCATCAATGTGACGGCAGCCCCAGTGATGGAGAAGAGCACATGCTAGACAAGCAGTCATGTAGGAGCAGTGATTGCCAAAGGACGTCGCGGCCGCCTGAGCAAGATCGGCAGCTTCCGCAATCCGTCGAAGTGTCCGTGGAAGCTCTTCGGTCCGGCGAGCGGGCGGTACCTCGCAACGAGATTTTCAAGGGTACCTTCCAGGGCCAGCAAAGCCTCCCACGCCGTCGCCGAGGCGGCACCCAGCCTCATCCCGCTCCCTCAGGGACGCAGCGAGGCGGCCGTTCTCTTCCTCCAGCATGGTAACCTGCTGGACCAGCCCGTAACGCTCTACCACCGCTGCCTGCTGAGTCGATGCCACACGCTCCGTGGCATATGAGACGGCCGTCGCGTGTTCCGCTTCCAGGAGCCGCATGCGGTCATCCTTAACGGAATGCGCCTCCTCCGACGCGCGAAGGGCCCCTTTGACGGCGCGCAGCCGGTCCTCCAGGGCCTCCCGTTCCCGGACACGGGCTGCACACAACGCCCGGCTAAGGGCGAGGGTCTATACAATGAAGCAATCAGTACACCTCCCAATGGCTACGTGCTGCTCGGGGTCAGACACTTACCCTCACTTCAGAGACCTCCAGCACCCCCTAAAGCAGTTCAGGCCCGTAGATCTGCAGCGCGTCGCTCGCGCGTCTACTTCAACTAGGTGCCAGCTCCACCTTCGCCGCGGCCTCCCCGATGTACTCCCAGATCCGCTCGTGAAAAAACCGAACGGTGGGCCGAACGGCGCACACAGCACCGGACATCACCCCGACCCCACCGGGCATCTCCAACTACGGGTCGCCTAATTCGTCGACGTGACGGCAGCCCCGGTGATGGAGAAGAGCACACGCTAGACAAAGCAGTCATGTAGGAGCAGTGATTGCCAAAGGACGCCGCGTCGCTCGAGCAAGATCGCAGCTTCCGCAATCCGCCGGCGTCCGTGGAAGCTCTTCGGTCCGGCGAGCGGGCGGTACCTCGGCAACGAGATTTTCAAGGGTACCTTCCAGGCCAGCCTAGCCTTCCCCGCCGGTGCCGAAGGCGGCATCAAAGATCTCATCCCGCCTCCTCGTGGACGCAGCGAGGCGGCCGTTCTCTTCCTCCAAAGACGGTAACTCGCCGAGCAGCCCGTAACGCTCCACCACCGCTGCCTGCTGAGTCGATGCCACACGCTCCGTGGCATATGAGACGGCCGCCGCGCATTCCGTTTCCAGGAGCCGCATGCGGTCATCCTTAGCGGAATGCACCTCCTCCGACGCACGAAGGGCCCCTTCGACGGCGCGTAGCCGGTCCTCCAGGGCCTCCCGTTCCCGGACACGGGCCGCCCGCAACGCCCGGCTAAGGGCGAGGGTCTATACAATGAAGCAATTAGTACACCTCCCAATGGCTACGTAATGCTCGGGTCGACACTTACCTCACTTCGTGAGACCTCCAAGACTCCTCAAGCGCTTCAGTTCGTAGATGCGCAGCCGTCACGATCTAAGCTCGCAACCGTGTTATCTGCGGCCCCCCGCCACGCCGCCAACACCTCTGCTCGAGGGATGAAGTCCGCTAGACGACGGGCGGCATGCGCGGCAATAGTCTCAGCGGCGTCAGATGCCCCTTCCAAGCAGCCGTCCTCGGGCTCCGAGGGCAGCCCGCGTTCGGGGAACCATGTTGCTGTAAGGGGACACAATGGTCAGCTCTGCGAATACCTAGCAGGTCACAATCAAGAAATGTCTACCTTCAGCCCCGCCCGAATTCGCAAGGACCTCCGCATCCCCGCCCACCTCGCCAAGCGGGGGAACTTCGGTGTCGGAGCTTAGCTCCACCAAGCCCTCACTCCCGGCAGCCGCAGACTCGATCGGGGCCGCGGGGGCATCGAAGCACTCGGTGTCTGAGTCGGAGTCCCATAGGGCTCCGACCTGGCTCGCTACAACAAACCCCCAGACGAGCGAAGGGGCGACCGTATGCGTGGTCGCTTCGCCTTTGGAGAATACGAAGGCGGTCCCGCCTCGGAAACCGCCGCAGAAGGAGGTCCCGCGGTCATGGGAATCAACTCCGCGGGCAACGGCTCCGCCCCAGCATCTTCCGCGACCAACGGCCCCGCTCCAGCATCCTCCATGAGTGATGGCTCCGTCCCAACGCCGGCAGGTGGCGAGGCAGTACTCACCCCTGCCTCCAAGTCTACATGCCCCGCCGAGCCGGAACCCGCGTCCGCTAGTACCCCCTCTCCCGTGGAGTCGTGGCGAGGTGGGCCGGGGACCGGAACAACGCGTTCTGGCACCTTAATACCCAAGGCTTCGCACACGTGGTTCAACCGCCCCAGACCTGCCTCCGCGGTCGCAGACACGCGCAGCACACGCTCCCTGCCTGTGTACGGTCCAAGGAACGCACCCACCGCACGCTCCACGTCCCCCAGGGAAGCACCTGCCAAGGCCACGGGGCACGTAGTAAAAACACCAGCCTCGACGAATAGCGCACGAGAGCAAACTCCAAGACAACTTATGCAGACCGGAGGGTTTCGGTAGCGAAGAAACTGAAGTGCGGACGTTGTCGCGCCGAAGCTTCCCGGGAGCAACACGCCACTCCGCGCCAAGCGGCGCCACGCCATACATCACGAACTCCTCAGCGAGGTCGCGCATATTGAAGCGGGCGGTAATCCCCACAAGTCTTCATGCTATCCACTTATCATCATCGTCTATGGGCGCGTCGGGCACCATGTTAACTGCCACCGACCGCCCCGAGCACTCAAGGTCGCTACCGCTGGCCATGCGGTGGTAAAACCACCGCCTCGCCCAGTTCAGCTCCCACTCCGCCCGATGCGATTCTGCGGGAAATATCTTCTCGCACCGCGGGCGCAGCGCGAGATCGACGCCGCCGAAGACGGGCAGCGCCCCGTCCCCCTGATCCTCCGCCGCGCACCGG
The DNA here is from genome assembly GCA_036346265.1 of Melocanna baccifera. Taxonomy (NCBI): domain Eukaryota; kingdom Viridiplantae; phylum Streptophyta; class Magnoliopsida; order Poales; family Poaceae; genus Melocanna; species Melocanna baccifera. The sequence continues at coordinate 15,298,668 of CM070695.1, forward strand.
ACATCGTGGAGAAACGCGAACAGTGATGCGGTGGGCCAGCACGCCTCCGTGCGCACTGCCCAGCTGTACACGGCAAGACGGGCTATCACATTCGGTATTATTTGCGCCACCAAGCCCGGCGCTCGCAACGCCCCCGACAAGTCGGGCGGCCGATGCGAACCCACTCGGCACGCGACGAATACAATCGCCTCCGAGGTTTCGGGGTGCGGTTAGCTCTCCTCGCCCATGGGCGCCGCACTCTCCCGCGGTCCGACAGCCTTCCTCACGCAAGGCCACAGATCATCTCTCTCGCTCACCTGCCGAGCCTGTGATGCGGGAGCATGGTCTCTACTTCCCGCCGTCCACCACTTGTCCATAGGCGCGGAGCCGCGCCCCTTGAGGGTGTACCTCACCTCGAGCGGCGATGCCCGCCGGAAGATGGCGCCGTCATCGGCCGCCAGCGCGTGCGCCCCGTCGTACGCCATCATTCTCCTAGAACTCCGAGGCGCGGGAGGAAGAAGGAAGACAAAGAGACTGGGGCGCGTGAATGGGAGCTAGAAGGCAAGGCGATGAAGATCCACGGGGCATAAGGCAAGGGGTATTTAATACCCCCGTGTCTCCCGCGCCATAGATGAACATAACTGCTGGAAGGCGAACCACCCATCTTCCCACGATCGCCACGGTAGTGGCACACCCATCCGTGCGCGCCATGCCCGGTCAAGTGGCGGTCCAACCAAGGGGCCTGACAGAGCACGGTGCGCAAATAGCGCATCGGCATGTGTCCGCTCGGGAATTTATGCAAAACAACCTGGCTCCACCTTTGGCGGCATCTTCGCCTTCACAAGACAGTCCCGGGTCTGCCCCCAACGACGACACGCAACTGCGCGCCGGCGGGGCGTGCCAAGAGACGCTCGCCTCCGGAGCACTTCGCGTAGCGCCTGCTTCGCAGACTGCGCCGCCGCCAGAGGGGCCGGCCGGCGCCGCGTGCCCAAGACGTACCGGGAGACCAACCGCTTGCAGCGCAACCGCCTCCCTCTCTCGCAAAGCGCGCGGCGACCGGCGGTTGTCGGAACATTGCGCTCGAGAATAGGCCTTCTTCAGTTCATTAACACGGCAGTATCCCTCCGCATGTTCATGAACTGAAGAAGGCATATTCTCGAAATCAAGGACCACTCACCACGCCGGGAGGCGCCACTTCTTCGTAAGTATATATACAGTTGTCCCCCGCGTGAAGAAGTGCAATCGACGGAAGCCGAAGCATCGTCCACGCGTGAAGAAGCGCAATCAGCGAAAGCCGCAGCATTGTCCACACGTCAAGAAGCGCAATCGACGAAAACTGTGTTAGTGATATGCCCTAGAGGCAACATGGAGATGTTGTATATATCACATACTATGTTTATGATACATTACTTTGTTCCTTGGAATAGACATCATCATTATTGATCAATGAGTATGTGACTTATTTATGAGACTCTTAAATACTAAAATGTTGCTATTTCTAAATGATCCCCGATCGATATCATATGAGGAACAAATATGATTCAAAGACAAAGATCAAGATATGTATTGATTGATGATCATGTCTCATGGATCATGGTATGGTGATACCAAATCAATAATATGGACATGTGTTAGTGAACATATGTTGATAGACTGCCATGAGACACCGCAGAGATTCCATGTGTCATCGCTGGTCTCGAGTAGTGTTTATGTAGAATCCTTAGACTTGAGATCATCATGGTTCCCAACATGAGTAGTAGCTTATTTTGGGACTACTAAACACTACTCCGTGAATCGGGTAGTCATAAAAGTAGTCTTCGGATTTGCCATGAAACATGTAGTGGGATGTGAATGATCAAGATAGAATTTGCCCTCCTTATGGGAGAGATATCTTCGCCCTCGATGTAATGGATTATGAAAGTGCATGGCCATGCCAAGGTGATTGAGGAGTCAATCACAAGTTTATAATCCATCACGGAATCGAGAGAGTGATTGAGCTATTAAGAGGATGACACAGTCTCGCCTTGAGCTCAATCTATATCGTGAGGCAAAGGGATTCGTACATGAGAGAACATTACAGTTCAAATGATATGATCTTTACATATACTTTGGGGTTAATATGTCTTACTAGAGGCCGCTATTAATGTGGTGACCGGAAAGACGCTTCCGGTCACGACCAAGTATACGTGAACCTGCTGTGGTCGCACGCTTAACGGGTTGAAACACCGATTCGAATATGATTTGGATATGGGCTCAATTCGATAAAGATCCGAATAGACTCCTAATGGGCCTTGGTCCGCAAGGCCCACGTGAGGAGGTCTATATATATGGAGGCGAGGGGCTGAGGGATTCGTCCTCGCAACATCTCGCAAAACCCTAGTCGCCACCTCCCGAGCCAAACCCTAGCTGCTCACGAGTGCTAGTACACTCGCGATCGGCGCCCACCCCCGGACGTGTGGATACCGGTGGAGGCGCCGCTCGTTGCAAAGGTTGATCGGCGTGCGTGGAGGAGACGATCCGTCGGGACGATCGGCTACTTCCACTACTACCTCGACGCCGCGTGATTGATCGGTTTCCAATTCTTCTTCCATCGCGCGCTGCCTAAGTGGTAACGATCCATGATCCTTCCTTAGCATGATGTTCTTGGGTGCGCGGTAGAAAAGTTTTGTTTTCTGCTTCCGTAGCCTACGCATATTCCTTCAAACTGAAGTGGCGCGGCCGCTCATGCGCGGGCAATGTTCTCGCTTGGCTGCACCTGCGCACCTGGCCGCGTCGACGAGGCCTTCGCCCTCGCAGGCCACATGCAACTCCGCCCCCTCGGGACAACCCCAGCGCTTCCTGCACATAATACCCATTCACTCTTGCCACAACCATTTTCATACCCTAATATGTCCCATGCCTTCCATGGATGCTAGGTTGAAGAGAGCGCTGGCGCAGCGGGCCAGTCGGCGGGAGTCCGCTCCGACCGGCGCGAAGCCAGCCGCCAAAAAGGCACGCGTACCCGCGGTCGTCCGGCCACACGCATCCAACCAGCGGGAGTCGGACCGACGTGGTCCCTCACGCGCATGACACGCCCCAATCTCCAACGCCTATCCGCTCCTCCCGCATCGGCGATGCCTTCGCCTCCGCAGCACAGATGCGACTCCGCCCGCGACTGCCCTCCGCGGTGGGCCCCCGGCTTCGACTCAACTTCGCCCACAACCACACAACGTCACAGGTCGCAGGGACGGAGGGGGCCAAAGGGCTCGGTAACATGGCTTCGGCCTGTGAAACCCTTCACCATGAGAGGCTCCTGTTGTAGGGGTGGCCCCCACCTAAACCCAGCTAGCCTGTTGAGAAGGTTATAAACCATGTAAGCGATGTAGCTTGTCCTGGAAGGAAAGCTCGGTGTAAGGTTACGATGGTAAAGACGCTCCTTATCAGGGAACACATATATGCCATGATTGGCCCTAGGGAAAGACCTAAGAGGTCATTTGCTCACCTAACTCTCCACTACCATACCCCTCTCTCTCTGTTTGGTCTGTAGCCACAACAGTATGTTTTTAAGGTTTGTTTGTTTGTTTAGAAATAGGTATGTTTGCTTGTTTAGAAATAGGTATCAGTATAGATTCGTTTTTAGGTTTAGAAATAAGAAAAATTGGTAGAAGTGATGAATGTTCGAGAGAAATTTGATGAATGTATTTTTGACTGCACAAGATGGCGAGGTACCGGCTGCTGGACGAGTTCTACGAGAGGGAGCACCACGGCAGGCTCACGGAGGACGCCTAGGTACCTGTGTTATCGAAATGTATTTTTCTCGTGTTACATGTGTTTTCATCATGCAGCTAACTTTTAAAGCATTTTCCAGGAGCCTCCTATACTTCGTCCTCGAACCCATGATGGGTTCCACTTGATGGTCTACGACAACCGCTACACCCCACTGCTTCACCGTACTGGCCTTCACACGGTCGCCAACCTACTACGCTGAGACATGCTGGTCTTCAACCCCCATACCAACGCCAGCTTCTGGGATTACTTATCCTGGTACCACAGTGCCACCCTTTACAGGCTGAGGCAACAGTTTACCGATGTCGACTACGCGGACCTCGCTTCGTCTGAGGACGAGGACACTGCGTACGACAGTCGTATGAGGGAGGGCACGGTGGTCAAGGCCGCTCCGATTCTCGATCAAGTGGTACGGAAAGCATGATATTTGCAATACTTCGGTTCAATACATTTATCTCACACATACTTACGTTTCTTTATTTTTTTAGGGGACTTTTCTCCGAACCACTATGCATGAGATCGACGAGGCTCTCAGCAACCCAGTTGGCGGTGCGGACGACGCCAACCGCCTGAGGGACTTTTTGAGGGTACGAAGATAATTCGTTAAGTTTGATCCATTCAGCATGTATACTATTCTAACATATCATTACTTGCAGAGAATTAGACGTTGCATCAGTCGGGCGGCAGGTCGTTGTGGTTGCCGTCCACGTTTGGCGGACGTGATCATACTGGCGGCCTCCTAGTGCTCGGGTGCCTCAGCCTCTGCAGCCTCGTCATCACACCGTAGTAGGAGTCAGTCTACAAGGAGCTCGTCACGCACTCCGACTTTCAGTCAGGGCGACGACGACGACGACGACGAGGTGGAGCAAGATGAGGACAAGGAGTAGCACAAGGACGAGGAGGCACCTACCCACGACGAGTTTGGGCTGTCGCAGATGCCTGATGCACCATCTACTCAGGCTTCACAGCGGCCTCGTCGTTTGGCCCACCCGCCAAGCACTATACTCCAGGTACTGATGCTATGGGCAAGGGCAAGGGCAAGGGAAGGGCCAAGAGGCAGTGAGCGCGACCAACGTGCTGACCTGTATGATGTTCCGGGCATGTATGTGTTGTTTGTGAGACTATGTTATATATTCATGTTTCTGAGACTGTCTGTGTTGTTTGTGTATGAAGAAAAAACAGCACTTCAGCTGTTTGAGGAAAAATAGCTGAAGTGTTGTTTTTTCTGCAAGTTCAGTAAGCACGGTGCCGTAGTTGGACATCTTGGCGCCAGGCTCTTTGGCACCGTGATGCATGGCGCCACAGGCACTGGCACGTAGTTGCATACCTCGTCGCCAGGCCCTTTGGTGCCGTGATGGCTAAACTTGTTTGAAAGCTGTGATGGGCTTAAGTCCCAGAGCATGGTGCCACGGCCATTAGCGCCGTGGTTACATAGCACGATGCCATGTGCTTTGGTGCCGTGCGATGCCACCGTGGATCCTACGTGTCCACGCACGGCGCCAAAGTACATAGCGCCGTGCTATATACCCTGGGCGCTATGTCTTTTGGCGCCGTGCGAAAGGTTTATTTTTATAAATCTTTTCTTTAGGAGTCCATATATAAAAACTTTTAAATTTTAAATTAAAAAGCAAAAATTTTACAAGGATGGCCAACAGATGTGGAGCCAGCAGCATCTTGACACACTTTCTTCTCCACAAGTTCTTTATAAAGAAATCATCATAAATAATAATCATAAATCCTTTTAAGGCGAAGGAAAGGAGACCTCTAGAGCGATCCACAGGCTCCGCGTCTAGTCGGCTCGTAACACGTGCGCTGGGCCTCGCTCGCACCGTGTGGCCTTTGTGCGATCTGCTTGCACTGGCTCCACCGTCTGCTCAGCTCGTGTAAGGGCATCCCCAATGGTCTGACTCAGCTAGATATTTACATGTACACATCATCATAAATCTTATGTGGAGGAAAGAGAGTATGCAAAAAAAACCGAGCCAGCTCTTCCTTAAGCACTAGTCTATGGCCCTGTTCTTTTGCGGCTTCTAAAAGCCGCTTTTGACTTTTGCTACAGTAACCAACGTTTAAACGAAGTATTTTTTAAGATAGGGTCTACAAGTTAATTGTAGTACATGTTAAAAAACTAATATCTGTACCATCAAAAATCGCAAGCGAGTATCTCTCTTCCGCACTCGCCGCAAATAGCCAAAGCCATCACCGCACTAAAAGCCATCACCATGACTAAAAAGAACATGCCCTATAACACAAAATGAGGCATCCTCTATAAATGACTGTGTGTGCATGTAAACATCAAATAGCTATCCTTATAGATAGTTCTTTGAAATGTTAGCTTTTAGTGTGTATTATATAAATAATATAGAAGTCTCTTAGTTAGTTGCTACCTAGAACTATTAGAGATACCCTATGGGCTATGGGCCGTCTGTGCCTCGTTCGGCCTTCCCTTGCCATCGTTGTGGTTCTTTCCGTCGATTGTCGCCGCCGCTGAGGCTGCGGCCAGTGCTTTGTTTGTTCCATCCTCCGCGCTGCCCCGCCGAGGTACCATGCCCTACATTTGGGCTATTCTTTTTGGTGTTTGGCCGGTTCATTGCTTACCAGTTCTCCTATTTCCCTTTCCTCACTGAAGAATTGGAGCCGCCTCCTTCACTCCATGCATTTCTGCGGCTGGCCTCGCCTCGGTGCATGGCTCCTCCGTTGTTGTGCGCCCGGGTGCCTTCACCTTTCCAGCGTCGAGTCGCTTCCATTCCGCATGTGCGTACGCCCACTCCCTAATCGTGTTCCCCTTCTCCCTCCCGCCCTAGGCGCCGCCGCCGCAGTGCTGGTGGCGGCGTTGAACGCACTAGCACCCAGGCGGCTCGCATTCGTGTACAGCGAGGTGCAGACGAGTCACCTCAGCCACGCGCTACCCCTCCCCTCCATCCTCCGCTCCCATTTCGCCCTCGCTGACAGGCCCGCCAGCTCTGTTGCGGGCAATCCTAGTGAGTAATGCCCTGCCTGCTGCTTCTCTGGATTCGGGTTATGCTTATATGGTTTTGGTTTGGATGGATTTGAGTTTGGGTTTGGGGGTTTTGATCTGTTGCGCGCTGCCCCCTCCCCTCCACCCTCCGCTCCCATTTCGCGCTCGCCGACGGGCCCGCCAACTCCGCCGCGAGCAATCCCAGTGAGTAATTCCTTGTCAGTTGCTTCTCTGCATTCGGGTTATGCTTATATAATTTTGGTTTGGATGGATTGGACCTTAGGTTTGGGGGTTTCAATCTGTTGCAGATGAAATCACGAAGCTATTCCCCAACCAGTTTGGGCGGCCGTCGACAGCTCTGGTGCCGTGCTCGTCGGCTGAGCCTGTGGCAACGAGGCCGCTCAGGTTGGGTTCATGCTTTCTGGTGACTAGCGGCCAGGCGGGCACAATGTGATCTGCAGCGTCTTTGGTGAGGGCGACTTCCTTCCTTCTCCCTCTTCTCCCCTCTTCTTCCTATGCTCCAAACAATATGCTCAACTGAGCTCATTACCTGATTGCACGAGTTGTACATTTGATTTGATGCACCTGCACAATCTTTGATCGTGAGGTTTCGAGATCCACACACATAACAGGTTTGCCGGCTCTGCTTATCCAAATGAAACTTAATGTAGGCATTGTGATAGTTGCCTTGCTGATGCCATTTCATGTTTCTTCCTTTTGACTACGTGTTTGTTCTAGAGGAGAAAAAAACAGATCTTAAGACAATCTAGGTTTGTTTATCATTTTTATGTTCATTTTAAGGTGGGGTTCACAGCTGTTGTTTTCTGTGTTGGTACATATGTGCTAGATGATTTGCCTAGGTTAGTTCCCTGCTTACTACAGGCAAATTTAAACGATGAATGTTGTCAAATAGCATGCTTCTTTAATCTTTAGACATTCATGGGAGTACTCACTTTACTTTCTCGACTAGATTGTTTGGTATTCTGAGATCTGCATGTTCTAAAAAGGTACTCAGATTTGTGTATATGTTCTACAATGCCATGATAGCCATACGCTTGGAGTTATTCCAGTTTTACATTGACAAGTCGATTTAGTTGCTTATCCTTATGTATTTCTCCTATGGGCAGCTTTGCCTATTTTGTTTCTAGGAGCACAAAATTGCCATGGTATTGTAGGAACATAAAAGAAATGGATTTCATTGATTTTTCGAATAAAGATGACCCTATAGATTTCCAAAACTTGAATGAACATCATCATTCAGGTTGAGCTACAAATTGTGGATCGTTATTTTCTTTGAGATGATTGTCTTGACCTACAAAAGACGTGTTGTGCTTGGGTCCTCACCCCTTTCATTTCAGTGAACGAAAATATTATTCTATGATTAGGCTGTATTTCTGTGAATAGAAATATTATTGAAACAACCTTAAAATTCAAAGTGCATTTGATCTTTTCCTTTGATCTTTGTTTGTGTTAAACCCCTCTCCTTAAACCCCCCTTGGCTTCTTGCCTTCCCCTCCCGCTGGCGCCCACGCGAAGCCGCCTTCTCCCTCCCCATTCGCACTGTCGCCTCGCCCACATCCTTCGGCCACGCCCATGCCCGTTGTGTCCACTTGCCGAATTCGCGCGCGCCAAAGCTTCCCCGACGCCTCGCCTGCGTCAGCGCCTACCAGGGTGGCCCCCGCACTCCCACGTCACCGCCCCCCAACTGCCTCCGTTGCCCCCTCGCGCCTAGCGGTCACAGCGCGCCCCTGCCATGCGACGCCCCTCTCTGACCGCCGTGTGACGCCGCCCATCCTGGAGCCATTCCTCCCCACTAACTCCTTCCAGAGCTGCTCGCCAGCGGCTTTCCGCACACCCGTAGCTCCCTCCACCTCCCCCGACCCTTAAAGTTCCGATTGCGGCCACAGGAGACACCACGACACTCTCATCTCCCTCCCCAAGCCGCCAATTGAACTCTCACATCCTCCAGCTCCGCCACCACTCTCCCCTGAGCCCGGTAAGCTCCGAGTTCGATCTCCCTCTTCCACCGATCAAAGTCCGATTACTCTCACCCAGAGCACCACCAGTGCATCGTGTTCACGAAACTGAAATCAATTTTACAAGAGAGTTCCTCTTCTGACCTGTCGCTGTGCACCCCTTCTCCGGCCACCGCCCCTCCCTGTGGACAGCTCGTTTGAACTCTCCCCGTGCTAAACCCGCACTTTCCCCGTGATCCCCTCCCTCCCCAGATGGTCAAACCGGAACCCCCTTCACTTGAGCAGTCCCCGAACCACTTCTAGCCGCCAACTTCCCCACCACCTTCTTCCTTGCCGGCGACCACTGCCATGAGCACTCTCTGATCTGAGGCCAAAAATGAGACCCCATTTCCCTCCTGAGCACCCCAATACCATTCTTTGCTACGGGGAGTTGGCATCGAGGTTGGATTTCTTGCAGGAGCGGCGCCCTGCTTTCCCGCCCCCGCACCCAGTCGATGGAAGAAGACCCGGGGGTCGGTGACGTGGCTCTGTCCGGGCCATTGCCGCGCGATCCGACGATCCCTGGGGGCGAGCGCGCTGTCGCCAGGCCAATACGGCCGCTCACCCTTGTAGTTGGGGCGAAGCCCGACGGCCCATCGGCCGATTTAAACCGCGGCCGCGTGCGCGCGCTTGCAAGTGGGCCGGCCCAATTATTGTAGCTACTGTAGCAAAACCTATTTTCTTTTTTTTTCCAGAGCCAAAAAAAGCAAAAATATATCCGTTCAATTCGTTTCGACGCTCTGAGTCCATTTCCAACATCCATTTCTCCAAAATCCACTCCCAAAATTCCAACCTAACTCATTTTAATATTTATTTGCATTTTATTTCTTTTTCATAGATTATTATTTTCTTGTCCTTGCTTGATTAGAGGCAAGCTCGAAGTAATGTTTTTTTATGTGTTGTTTTTGCTAGTGTCCGAAGGTTCCGAGGCGACTGTCTAAGGTCCCGAGCATACTTATGAGATTTACAAGATTGTCGAGGTTGCGGATCCGCAAGGCAAGTTGCAAATTTTGAACATGTTGATCCCATGAATTTTCATACTATTTATTTACGCTATTTGCATTACTGTTATTTACTCAAGTTATTTGACTTAAATAAATTGTTTAGAATGACATGATGATTGTAGTTACATCCTACCATTGAAAATGCCCTGTTTAATTTTGAGGCCATATTCACCTCGACAAATTTAGGACAAATAAATTAAAGTATACATAACCATCTCATTTACTCACATAAAATAACAAACTATCAGATAGCCTGATAGTTTGCCAGTAAAATGTTTTAAAAGTGTTCTAGGGTAGGGCAGAAGCTGTAGAGTACCCTGTAGTGGACGAGTCCACGACCCTACCCTAGGGTGGAGGTTACAGCAGACAGGTGTCGATATATGTATAAGTATCGGTTACCGGTTGTGGTTGGCAGTCTCAGGAGAAAATATAAGGACTAGACCCTTATGCTGAGTATAGAGCACAGTGACCGCTCAACCATAAGTATTGAACTGTCAATCCTGGTCCTGTAACTGCTCAATTTAATTGAACCCCTACAAGAGTTTAGAGAGGTGGTATGGATGTGTAGGCATCATATACACAACGATAGGTCTTTACGAATTTGGGCGGTCGTGTTCCGCATTGGCCCGTGGATACCCAATTCAGTAAGATTGTAACCTATCGGGTAGGGTCTATACAGTAAACTGAGCAGCGAAAGGTCTTGCTTCGTCAATTCAGTCGCACACTAACTGGAGTGTGTTTATAGTTTGACATCAGCAATTGAGAATTCTTGTGGGTAAAGCTGAGCAACTCTGCAGAGTGAATTTTAATGGTATTCGAATACGCTGTGCTTCCGGTTAATGGAGCTGTGTTTGATGGGTGAATCCAGTAGTAAAGCATCAGTAGTTTTTCCATGATTTAAACTGTGTAATTCAAGAGATGATGTTCAAGACCCCATTTCCTTAAGTAGTATAAATGTTTTATTGTTTTAAACTGCTTACAAATAAAACTACATCCACATAAAATAATAAGAACCAGTATACTCTCTTCCTTGGAAATTCCTTGCATTTAGTAAATTAAGATTTACCATTGTAACTTGTTGAGTGCGGTGGTACTCAAACTTGCTAAATCAACAAGTCAGGGAATGCTGGGCAAGGTGAAGAAGTTTATGAAGAGGATCCGGAAGAGCCAGTTTGCGCCGATGATCAATGGTTCTAGGTTTTAGCCGGCTTAGGCTCGCTTGTGGGACTTCTTTTGTAATATACATTATTTGGGCTTGCCGCCCCACTGCGCTAAACTTGACCGATGTGTCATAATTTGTATTATACTTTGGATCTTATTTGTGTAAGAATGTTTGGTTGTGATACACATTCGTGTACGGTACGCCGCAACTGTACGGATCCTGTGGTAGTTGCGGATTGCTGGCGCTCCCGGAAACGGGGGTGTACAAAAGTGGTATCAGAGCCTACTTGCTTGACTGTAGGCTAAGACCTAAGACTGAATAGGGGTGCTATTTTATAGCAAAACCTAATTCCAAAAACCTAAAATGAATTTACATAAACTATAAGTAATATTACTGTCTTTCTCCTCTCTTGTGCTACCTTACCTGTCCTAGTTTGCTTTCGGCTTAAGTTTTGCTTTTGCAAATTATTTATGCCTGATCTCGTCTAACTTCAAAATTTCGTTGTTAAGCAGATGGTACACTGTGTACACTCCAAGCTAGAGAACTTGCCCGGTTGGCCATCAGAGCTTTGGGCCATGCAGCGGTACTTAGGAGCTAATGATAGACACAAGCCCGTCTTCCACTCAGTTGGGCAGTTTATCGACAACAAGAGGTATGAGTGGAGGATGTCAGTAACACTGGAGCCACTACCTCTACGCCCAGATCAACGACAGAGATTCTACGGGAGTAGGATCAAGAGGGAGGACGCCATTCAGGATGCCGCTAGGCGAGCAGTGCTCCACCTTCGTCACTACTATGACGAAGAATTTGATCAGATGCCCTTCGACCTGATCCCTCAGATCACAGATGAGGGGATGTTCTACTCCACACCGGAGCTGACAGAGTACGACGACCCACGCCTTGGAGTGGCGTCCCAGCACATCGTCTACCAGGAGGCATTATATTCCCGGACCTTGGGTGAGGACCGAGACTTGCACCACCAGCTCTACGCATCTCAGCAGGAGGTGCATCAGCTTAGATAGGACCTCCAGTGCTTCCTCATGGTGGAGGAAGGGGAGATGTCCGACTATGGGGAGTCCTCAGATGTCCCCGCCACCTTCCAGCCCCCACGACGCCAGAGGATGACTACACAGGAGTACCGGCGCAGATTCCGGCCGTCTACTTCCAGGGCAACATCACCACCACCACCAGCCGCCGACGAGGAGGATCCCGAGGAGCTGATCCGTTACACGACGAGCAATCCGCCAAGTGACGCTTGGTGAGCAGTAGAGCAGCAGTTCTGTAAGCCTCGCTTGATTTTGCTCTACCTGGAAGCGGTTCCGTTCCTTCATTGCTAAAATATTGGCTAGCACAATTGAGTTATCTGCTGGGGCATTCCCTTCTACTTGCTGATTTCCTTGGTTTGATTTGGGATCTGCCATCTGAATTCTGCCAAACAAAACCTTGGAGTTAACCTTGCAGTGAGGTTTTTAACAAACATTAGACAAGTAACTAAGAGCGGTGAATTTGGGGTAAGTATAGAGTGAATAAGGTAAGGATTAGGTCGAATAAGGGAAGGAAGAAGGTTTGAAGGTGGTGAGATATATATAACATAATCAATCAAATTAAAAGATAATTAAACATAAGCTTCATTTATATTACAAGCTGAAGTTCAACCATTATGGTCTCCGATTACAACTTGCTGTACAGGCAAAAGTACTATTAAACAAGGATGCTAGCTACTCTAGCGTACTCTACTACTAACACTACTACTGCTGCTGCTCACCAGCCATCACTTGGCGGATTGCTCGCCGTGTAACGGATCAGCTCCTCGGGATCCTACTCGTCGTCGGCTGGTGGTGGTGGCGGTGGTGCCTTGGAAGTAGACGCCCGGAATCTAGTCGGTACTCCTGTGCAGTCATCCTCCGGCGTCGTGGGGGCTGGGAGGTGGCGGGGACATCTGGGGACTCCCCACAGTCTGACATCTCCCCCTCCTCCATAAGAAAGCGCTGGAGATCCTGCCTGAGCTGATGCACCTCCTGCTGAGATGCGTAGAGCTGGTGGTGCAGGTCCTGGTTCTTGTCCAAGGTCCTCGAGTACAAAACCTCCTGGTATACAATGTGCTGGGATGCCACTCCCAGGCGTGGGTCGTCATACTCTGTCAGCTCCGGTGTGGAGTAGAACATCCTCTCATCTGTGATCTGAGGGATCAGGTCGAAGGGCGTCTGATCGAACTCTTCGTCATAGTAATGACGATGGTGGAGCACCGCTCGCCTAGCTGCATCCTGAATGGCGTCCTCCCTCTTGATCCTGCTCTCGTAGAACCTTTGTCGTCAATCTGGGCATAGAGGTAGTGGCTCCAGTGTTACTGACGTCCTTCATTCATACCTCTCGTTGTCGATAAAATGCCCAACTGAGTGGAAGACGGGCTTGTGTCTCTCGATAGCTCCTAAGTACCGCTGCATGGCCCAAAGCTCTGACGGCCACCCAGGCAAGTTCTCCGGCTTGGAGTGTACACAGTGCGCCATCTGCTTACAATGAAATTTTGAAGTTAGACGAGATCAGACATAAATAATTTGCAAAAGCAAAACTTAAGCTGAAAGTAAACTAAGACAGGTAAGGTAGCATCAAAGAGGAGAAAAAGATAGCAATATTAATTATATTTTATGTAAATTCTTTTTAAATTTTTGAATTACGTTTTGCTATAAAAACAACACTCCTAATCAGTCTTAGGTCTTAGCCTACAGTCAAGCAAGTGGGCTCGATACCATTCGTAACACCCTGTTTTCGGGGCGCCAGAACTCCCGCAATCGCCCTGAGATTCGCATGCGCTTGTGGCGTACCAAACAGGAATGAATGTCACAACCGAACATGCTTACACAAATAAGATCCAAAGTATAATACAATTTATGACACATCGGTCAAGTTTAGCGTAGCGGGGCGGCAAGCCCAAATAATGTACATTACAAAAGAAGTCCCACAAGCGAGCCTAAGCGCGGCTAAAACCTAGAACCATTGATCCTCGGCGCAAACCGGTTCTTCCGGATCCTCTTCGCAAACTTGATCTTCACCTTGCCCAGCATTATCTGAATTGTTGATTTAGTAAGTTTGAGTACAATCGTACCCCGCAAGTTACAATGGTAAACCCTACTTTACTAGATGCACAGAAATTCCAAGGAAGTATACGGGTTTTATTATTTTATGTGGATGCAGTTTTATTTTCAATTAGTTTAAAACAATAACACCATTATACTAATTAGGGAAATGGAGGTCTCAAAACATTAATTCTTTAATTACACAGTTTAAACCATCGGAAAACTACTTACACTTTGTTACTAGATTCACCCATCAAGCACAGCTCCATTAACCAGAAGCACGGCGTATTCGAATACAATTAAGTTCACTCTGCAGAGTTGCTCAGCTTTACCCACAAGATCCTCAATTTCTGATGTCAAGCTATAAACACAATCCAAGTAGTGTGCGACTAATTGAGAAAGCAAGATCTTTCGCTGCTCAATTTATTGTATAGGCCCTACCCGATAGGTTTTCTTGAACACGCAGGAGAGCTGCGTATCATTATATTAAGAAGAAGTGTAACCCGGGTTAAAGAAACCCAAACAAATTTACAGAAAACATGAGCCAGAAGGCACATGCACTCGAAACTAATGGAGCCAAAAACAACAACAAAAACAAGAAACTAGACTAGGCCTATCCTGCCTCCGATGTAGAAGCAACCAGGTAGGAAATCCCCCGTGCCCCTGCTAAGTTCCACATCTTCAGCTCCTCCCTTGCCTGAGCCAAGACCACGGCCACAACCGTGACGCCCTCAAAGACACATTGATTTCGATGCTTCCAGAGAGACCAAGCCCCCAAAATGATTACTGAGTTGAGTCCCTTGTTCACCTCCCCATCAGTTCTGGAACTCACCATCGACCACCATTTTTCAAAAGAAAGATCTGTAGGTTGCGGTGACAAGGGTTGAAGGCCAACTGAACGCAGCAGTGAAAACCAGAAAACGCGGGCAAAGGAGCAGCTGACCAGCAAGTGGTTTATTGTTTCCGGTGCCTGATCACAAAGGGGACAACGAGCAGGATGAGGCAAGCCTCTCTTCTCGAGCCTGTCTGCAGTCCAGCACTTGTTATGGGCCACCAACCAAATGAAGAAACGGCATTTGCCCGGCGCCCAAGACTTCCAAATCCTTTTCCAAGGACCAAAAAGAGTAGCACCCTGGAACAGCTCTCTATAGGTAGACTTAGCCGAATACACACCAGAGTTTGAGAAGCGCCAAATATATGTGTCCGCCACCCCTGGCTGAAGAGTCACTCCAGAGAGTAAATCCCAAAGCTCGAGGAATTCCACCAGAACTCCCACAGAAAGGGCCCCTTGAAAAATCAAAAATCCAGGTTTGGTCAGTCAGTGCTTCAAGAACAGTGCGTTTCATAATTCTCCTTTTGGGCACTAGAGCAGATAGTTGTGGCGCCAAGTCCAAAATCCACTGTCCATGAAGCCATTTATCTGTCCAAAAAAGAACTCGAGCTCCATCCCCAACCTCGGCAACCACTGTAATGGAGAAGAAAGCCTGTGCACGAGGGTGGATTTGGATGGGAAAAATAGACCAAGGTTTATTGGGTTCGGATTTTTGTAGCCACGCCCACCGCATTCGCAACGCCCAATTGGTCTTCTGCAGATCAAAAATACCTAGGCCTCCCAACTCCGGAGGGCGACAAGTTTTTGCCCAAGCAACCAAACAGTGACCACCCTTTGCATCTTTTCTACCACGCCAAAGAAAACCCGTCCTAATCTTGTCCACAGCCTTGATTGCCCAAGAAGGGAAATCAACCGCCATGGCCAAATAGATGAGCATCGAAGTGAGCACAAACTGAACCAGCACCCTCCTTCCGGCCTTAGTGAGAAGGTCAGCTTTCCAACCAGGAAGGCGATCAACAATCCGGTCCACATAAGGCTGAATTTGATCCCTTGATAACTTCGAGAGGGAGAGAGGCAATCCGAGGTACTTACAGGGGAACTCAAGCACCTCACAGGGGCCCTACCCGATAGGTTACGACCTTTACTGAATTGGGTATCCATGGACCAATGCGGAACATGACCGCTCAAATTCGTAAAGACATATCGTTGTGTATACGATGCCTACACATCCGTACCACCTCTCAAAACTCTTGTAGGGGTTCAATTAAAATGAGCAATTACCGAACCAGGATTGACAATTCAATACTTATGGTTGAGCGGTTTTTGTACTCTGTACTCAGCATAAGAGTCTCGTCCTTATATTTTGTCCTGAGACCAAGGTTATCACGGCGATAAGGCGATGCGAGGCGCCGGACTACCTTCATATCTTTTAGGCGAGGATGGCGTGCGGCGAGGCGACGCCATACTCACATCCTGACATTTTATAGCAGCAAATTTGTTGAACATAGAGTGACTATTTTAACTATGTAACAAAGCAAGTAAACATGAATAATAGTGCAGCTAGAAAACATGAATGTTGAATGGCATACTTTGACGATATTGTCCATTGTTTGCTGACTATGCTCTTCTCCCAAGTAGCATACAGCTCCTATGAGTCCCATCTAATAGCATTGCTGCCATGGAGCAAAACTTAGTTCGTTAGTAAACTGTTAACACCTTCCAATAAATTGAAGTGACAAACTGTACATACAAAATATGAAAACAAGACAACAGTATCAATGGAAATTAAACATGATTATATGACAAATGGAACCATAGTGGCATAGTCCATACAAATGAAACCATAGTGGCATGATTACAAAATAGTAGCTTAGAAGTCACACATTCCACACAACCAAAAAGACTAAAACACCAACAATCTGGCACTCGTCTCTCAATAATCATCCATCTCGAATACATCCAAATCATTGCCATCCATATTCCCGCCATCGCTCTCCATATCATCAGGTGGAGCTTCACCATAATCATCAACCTCCTTGTCATCAAAAACAAAATCTTCGTCCTCATCTTCAGTGTCCGAATTTGAGTGTAGCTCACCTTCTTCAACCACCCTTCTTGTAGAACTAGAAGTGTGACGCTGAGAATAGCTTATGACATCACCCCTTAATGTTCTAGGAAGATTGCGACCTTGAAGCGTGCGTGATGCACCAACCCCTTAATGTTCCCATGTAAGGTCATCACACCCACGGTGACCTTGAACCGGTTCGACGAGTGGGTTAACCCATTCATTGTCCTAATCAAATTCATCTATGACCAAAGGGTCATAGTTGTCGCCTTTCTCACGCCGCTTTTCAAACCTACTTTTTATCTTTTGGTTATATTGAACATAGACTAAATCGTTCAATCTTTGGTGCTCCAACCGGTTTCTTTTCTTGATATGGATCTACAAATAGTAAATAAATTGCTGCTTTAGCACATACATAGCTACAAATTGAGAGTTGATAAAAAATGGTTTGGCAAATTCATTTACAAACTCAAAGGTACTCCAATTGCGCTCACAACCGGAGGATGAACAACAAAGACTAACGATACGCTTCGCAAATCTTTGTAACTCTATGGCTCGGCCACCATATGCACGCCACCAATCAACTAAAATAACAATAACAGACTCTAGTTAATTAATATTGAATACACAGAATTGAAAAAGTTTGTGCAACACTATAGAACTTACGATGATTCCTTGATTCTTGGTTTTGGATTGCTAATTGATTTGAAAATGCTTCTCCTCGCTGGTCCTCGTAGAGAATGGCTAGCGTATCAATCTTGTTTCGAAGATCGACATCTGGCACCATTTTTGCAAGCACATCATTGAATGCTCCTCTTAGCTCACCAACATATGTTTCATCGCCCCTTTTCACGATGGAAAAGAATTTTCCTGGATTCAAGAAGAGTGCAGACCTATACAATTTTTGGTCCATTTGCTTCACCCAACGTGTGTTAATAATGTTCATGATTTTCTTGAGCAATTTTGACTTGTTTTAGGTAGGGAAAGCTGCTTTGATTTTCTCCTTTGCTTGAGACATAAATGCGGCAACCTCCGGCATGGCGGGCTTTTCATCTCCATCAACCACCCTCAGCACAACAAGTAGTGGTTGTGAAGCTCTTAGGCAATCTTCAACTGAATTCCAAAATTCCTTAGAAAGGATAATTTCATACACACTTTTACCTACCTCTGTGGTTGCCAATTTAGCCCTAGTCCAATCTTCACCAACAAATAGATATCTCAAAGCATCTTTGTGCTTGTGCAAACTTCGCAAAGGAAAGATGTGGCAAAACGAGTAGCTGCAGGTCTCACAAGATCCCTCCCACCTGTTTTCTCCCTCATTGCATTAAGAAGCCTACCATGTCTATAAATAAATGTGGTGACACGTTTGGCACGTGCAATAGGCTTCTTAAATTCCTTTAGCTTCCCGATATCTTCCAACATAAGGTCCAAGCAATGCGCAGCACAAGGGGTCCAAAACAGTGTAGGAATCCTCTTCATTAGAAGCTTGCCTGCTGCCTTGTAGTTAGCACCATTATCGGTGACAACTTGAACCACCTTCTCTTTGCCAACGTCCTCAATTCTCTTCTCTAGCAAGTCTGCTAGCATCCTTGCATCATGTGCTTGATCTGATGCATCAATAGACTCTAAGAAGAAAGTCCCCTTCGGACTATTGACAAGCAAGTTAATCAAATGACGTCCTCTTCTATCCGTCCATCCATCCGACATGAGTGTGCAGCCATATTGCTTCCAAGCCTCCTCATGCTTCTCCCTCATTGTATTTGTCTCTTTAACGTTCTCCTCAAGCGAGGGCACCCTCAGCTCATGGTAACTAGGAGGCTTATAACCAGGACCATATTGTCCAATGGACTCATACATAACCTCGAAGCTCCTTGCATTTGCAGCATTAAATGGTATGCTACACTCATAGAAGAACTTGGATACATGCATGTTTACAACATGTCTTTCTTCTTTGGTCCTCATCTTTGATTCCAAGGAACATTGAGAAATGCCCTTGGTATGTCTTTGCTCAACAACATCTTCAGGTTTTGGTCGAAGCAAAGCAGCAATGGACTTGTTTTGCTTTGCTTTTGGTGCTGGAACATTGAAATTAAGGGCGGATTGCTTTCTTTTTGCTGCTGTCCCAGAATTTGGTAGTGGCACAATGGTAGAGGCAACGGTAGAGGCTACAGAGCCACCACCGCTGGCTACCTCAACTACATTATCTCCTTCTTCATCATCTAAGTTAAGTGGTCTGTTTCTTCTGTTCTGCTTCAGATATTCTTGTATCTCTTTGATGATTGGTGTCGTCGTCTTAGCACATTTTTGCACATCTCCATATCCACCTGTGAGATGCTGCTTCAATCTTTTGATTCCACCACATACTCCTGTCACAAAGTGAACATTGCACCAAATCTCTATTGCCAATCTCTGGCCAAAAGGCATACTTCCATCTTGGGTCTTTAGACTTCGCCTTCCTTGCAGGATCTTTCTTTGGATCATACTGCCCATCTCCTTCAGCGGCAGCCACAGTAGTTGCTATTGCGGGCTCACTTTCATTTGCCATTGTGCTACCTAGTTCCTACTACATAGCAATGAACATGGAAACATGAATAAAAACATGCCTATGCAATACAAACATCTAGCAAGTAGCAACATCTAACAATCTAGCAACAATCTAACAATCAACATCTAGTAATATCTAGAAACATCTAAACATATGCCTACTACATACGGAAATAGCCGGTGGAACACTGCATATGGACAACTCGCCTGCTCGGTGCCTTTTAAATGCTCGGAAGAACCAGCCGGTGGAAGAACGGAAGAACTAGCCGGAGGGAGGCGGCGGCGTGGAGGCCCGGAGGGAGGCAGCGACGTAGAGGCCCGGAGATCGCCCGAGGTCGCCGTCGCGCCGAACTCCCTTCGCTTCGCATGTAACGCCTACGCCCATAACTGGTATCCCCTTATTTCTCCCCCCTTACTTTCTCCCGCGCTATCTCCTTCCCTCCCTTTTCCCGCCGTTTCCCGCTTGTGCACAGAGGTATGGCGCCTGCCTTGCTCTTGCGACGCGGCGTCGCGGCCATGGCGACGACTAGGCGACGCCATTCCGTCCGAGGTGGACGCCATATGAGCCCGAGGCGAGGCGACGGCCGTGGCGGCAGCTCCAGGCCGCTCCAACGCCAAAGCGACGATTAGGCGACGCCAAGGCGACACCTTAATAACCTTGCCTGAGACTGCCAACTACAACTGGTAACCGATACATGCTGTATCGACACCCGTCTGCTGCACCCTCCACCCTAGGGTAGGGTTGTGGACTCGTCTACAACAGGGCACCCCACGGCTTCCGTCCTACCCTAGAATGTTTTAAATTATTTTTACCGACGAACTATCAAGCTACTTGATAGCTCGTTATTTTATATGAGATTATGCGATGTTTATTTATATTGTAATTAAATATTACTAAGTTTGTCGAGGTGAATATGGCCTCAAAGTTAAACAGGATATTTGTACAGTGGTAGGACGTAACTACACTTAAACATGTCATCTTAACAATTTATTTTAATCAAACAATTTGAGTAAATAACAGTAATGCAAATAGCGTAAATATTTAATAATGGAAATTTATGGGCGCAATATGCTTCAAAATTTGTAACCTGCCTTGCGGATCGATGACCTCGACAATCTTGTACACCTCGGAAGCCTGCTCGGGAGCTTGGACAATCGCCTCAGAAACCTCGGACGCTAGCGAAAACACACACACAAAAATAACATTAAATCTGAGCTTGCTACTAAACAAGCTAGAAAATAAAATAAGAAAATAATCTATGAAAAAAGAAGAAAGAGAAAATAAATGCAAATAAATATTAAAATGGGTTAGGTTGGAATTTTGGGACTGGGTTTTGGAGGAATGGGCATTGGAATTGGATTCAGGACGTCAAAACGATTCAAAAGAGTGTTTTTTTTTTGCATTTTTAGCCCTGAGAAATAAAAGAAAAAGTCACTGTGCATGCTACAGTGCGGCCTGGCCCACTGTGACACGCGGGAAATGTGTACGTGATTTAAACGGCATTGCGGGCCGGCGGGCGCGGCCCAGCTGCGCGTGGGAGCTCGGCCGAAACGGCCTGGAACCACTGCGCCCGCGTCGTTGGCCATTGGATCGAGCGTAGGCGGCCTGGATGCGGCCACGCCGACCCGAGGGGGGGTCGTCTTCGTCCTCAGCGCGGGCGCGGTGGCGGGAGAACAGAGGCACGCTTGCCTCCGAAATCTGACCTTGAGGGAGGGTCCCTGCGACCATGACTGGTACGGGCGGGCTCCTAGGAGTGAGGGGAGTTCATTTTGGGACTTAGATCGACGGGAACATTTGCGATGGCGGTCGCCTGTAACAGCCCAGCTGTTTATTTCAAAATATTGGATTAAATTTAAAATAAAACAATTACTTTTGGTTTCTTAAGTTTCTTTCTCAAAAAACAAATTTAATTGCCTGATTTTCGGCTTAAAAAAATGCTATGAAAAGGTGATTTGAGAAAAAATAATAATAAATAAATAATAAATAAATAAGGTATTAAATAAGTTTGTTTAAAATAAAAATTAAAATTATTTGGTTTCTTGAAATCTTGAAAATTTTTTTAGCTAGCTTAATTTTCTGCAAAAAAAAAAGAAGAGAAGAAAAGAGCCTCTCTGTTAAACAAAAAAATATTTTATAGAGAAAAATATCAAAATTTCAGTTGGAAATATTTTTATAAGTTTAAAATAGCTTTAGAAACTTCCATGAATTTTTCTAAGATTTTTAAGCTTTATTGGTTAATTATTGTATTATTTTAAGCTAGAAAAAGAAAAACATTTTTAAAAATTAAAATAAACATCAATAAATTCTGAAAATATTTTTTAATCTTTTTAAGTTCAAAGGATTCTAAAAATATTTTCTTGATTTTTCTTTCTGAAATTTCCTTTTTTTTTCTTTCTTTCCTTTTCTTTTCTTTTCTCTCTTTCTCTTTCCTCCTTTTCTCCTTCTTCCCCATTGAGCTCACGTACAGAACATCCTCACGCGCAGAGCCTCCATGGAAAAAAACGTTTGAGCTTTCTTCAATCTTCAATATCTCTTGATTTTCTCAACGGTTTTTAGTGAAATAAATTGCATTCAACTCCCCTCATCAAGCTCTTTCATTTCCCACCGTTTCCCCTCTCATTCATGAGCTATTTTCGCGGGATTTAAACCATGCCATTCAAAGACATGGATGGTTAATCTTCCTCCTCAGACCTCCTCAACCCCTATAAAAGGGAGCTCCGTGAGCCTCTCCTCATCCTCACTCAACCCCAAAAATCTCAAGTCCCCTCTCCCACTCGTTTGGTCGCAATCGGAGTTTTAGTTTTGTAGTTCAAGCGGCGTTCTTCGGCCTTTTGTACCTCGTCCAGTGGAGCGCCGGCGCGTTTGACCACACCGTTGGCTTCGCCTCGCCGCGTTCTACGCGGTGCTCACCTTGCCTTCGCCGGAGCACCGTCGCCACCGTGGGCCAAATCGGGTCCGTGTTCGTCGCGTCGCCATCGGCCGACCTTGCATGCCCAACCAAAACCAAGGTGAGCATCACGATCCCCACGCTCTACTCTTCGATTCGCCGCAAGTCTCGCATGTTAATTCCTTTCCGTTTGCCCGGAACGCCGATGTCAGCCTGTAGGCTGCATAAAATCTTGTCCACCGTGTTTCGCTTGTCCGTTGGCCGAGCCGTCTACGGCGTTGAGTTCATCTCGACGCGTTCTACGCCGTGCTCCCCTCCGTTTGCCCAAAAACTATCCACAACTATTTGCACCCGGCACCTCGCCATTGCCGTAAATGGCACTGCGTGTCCCCGTCTGTCCGGGAATGCTTTCAACAATCCGTTCACGTCAAAACGTGCCAAACCATTCCAGGAGGCTACGTTTCAGACGGTTTTGGATTCGCCTGACCGAGCGCGAAGATATTGAATTTTTCGTGTTTCGATACCGACGTCGTTCAAACGACGATTGCGTCGCCTCCGGTGAGTTTCTCGCTTAGCGATATTTTTTCTAGACTCGCCTTACCGCGTTCTACGCCGTGGTTACCTTGCTTCTCCATGTTCTATTCCTGAAAATTATTCTTCTCTCCACACCCTATGTCATTGTCACCATAGACGTCGTCATCGTGCTCCGTTTGACGTGCCGTCAATTCCTACATGTGCCTCGGGTCATCAGCAACCCATTGGCTTTACCTCCCGTGCCTTTTCTCGCCGACGACACGGCCAAAAATAGTGAAAAGAGCCGCTGTCATTTACTGTTCACGGAGGAATATTCCGAAGAAATATTCCTGTTTTTTCCTTTTTCAGCATTTTCTGATCCGACAATCTTCCAATCGCTCGTTCTCTTCCGTCCGAACTCTGAATCGGGTGATTCAAGTTTCTAAATTCATCTAAATTCATAATCTATTTTTCAGTATATATTTTATAATTTTTGGATTTTCTCGACCGCTCTTGGTTGAGTCTCCTCACCGCCGGAACACCGTCGGCACCGCTGCCCGAGTTACGCCACTGCCTCACCTCGCTGCCAACCATCTTCCAACCACTTCTGGTATTGCACAAGAATACCAATGCACTCCTCGCAATCCCCTCTCTATTTTCTTCACCTCGCCACCCCTCCGCCAAGCAATCCCGCCGCCGGAGTGCCTCTTTCGCCGACACCGACGCCACCACTACCAAATCTTCGACGGGACCACGCGCACCTCCTTCACCCTTTTTCCTGAGCCAAAATATGACCGGAGTACCCCGCCGTCAATAACCTTCCTCAGGCCCGCGCGAACCTTCGACGCCCCTTCTCCGAGCAAGCTATCGTCGGAGAGTCTCCGCCGTCGATAATCATGTCCCGCCTTCGCTACGCCCTCGCCACCAGCTAACTCTATGCAGTCCAAACCTTGCGCCAAGGTAAAATCAGACTTATACTCTTCTCCCTCTTTTATACATCTCATCGGTCTTCGCCGCTGTTGGATCGCTCGGATCTTGTCTCGTGAAGTCGTCCGACTTCTCCCAGCCATCCGATTCTTAAACTCCGACGCCCGAAGACCCATAAGACTCCGCTATCTGGAGGCTCTTTAGACTTCGCCATTCGGAGGCTCTTTAGACTCCGCTGTTCGGAGGCTTCTTAGACTCCGACTGCTCGACAACGCCGTTCTGCTTGAGGAGGGCGCGGGCGGTGGCAACCACCGTCTGGTTGCGGCGCTCGACAACGCCGTTCTGCTGCGGGGTGTACGGCGCGGAGAAGTGACGATGGATCCCCTCGTCGGCGTAGTACGCCGCGAACTCGGTCGCCGTGAACTCACCGCCGTTGTCCGTGCTAGCACCCGAAGCTTGCGGCCGCACTCCGCCTCCGCAGCAGCTTGAAGGCGCTTGATGGCGTTCGCCGCGGCTGCCTTGACGTCGAGCAGGACAGCCCACATGTAGCGGGACACATCGTCGACGAGGAGGAGGAAGTAGTGCCAGCCTCCAGGTGTAGCCGGTGTCACGGGGCCACAGATGTCACCGTGTACGAGCTCCAGCTTCTCCTTGGCGCGGCTTCGCTTTGTCGTGGGAAGGAGCGCGCGGCTTGGTGAGGACGCAGGTGTCACAGAACTACTCCACGTGGTCGACGTGCTGCATGCCCCGCACCATCTCCTTGCTGCTGAGCTGCCTTAGGGCCTCAAAGTTGAGGTGCTCGAAGCGCTCGTGCCACCTCCAAGCGTCGTCGTCGCGGCGGGCTGCAAGACACAGAGGTTGCGCCACCTGCACGTGAAGGACGTAGAGGTGGTTGCTCCTGTTGACCTTGACGAGGAGCCGGCGGCGATGATCCCAGATGTGCAGCACCCCGTGCTCGATCTCCACGCGCGATCCGTTCTCATCCAGCTGTCCCAAGTTGATGATGGAGTTCCTCAACACGGGGATGTAGTAGACACCGGTGAGCAGCCGGTGCTCGCCAGTCTTGGCGACGAAGAAGACAGAGTCGACGCCCTTGATCTCCACGGCGGGCGTCGCCGAGCAGCGGTGCCTCGAGCGCTGAGTCGAGCTCGGAGAAGTACTCCCGCCGCCCGGTCATGTGGTGGGTGGCGCCGGTGTCGAGGCACCACCCGTCGGTCTTGTCGTTGCCGGAACTGTCGCCCAGGAGGGCGTGTGCTTTTGGCTCGTCAAGGTGGAGGAGAGTCACTGCGGTCGGTGCCGCTGGAGGTAGTTCCATGCTCGCATGAGCAATGAATAGAGCCGGTTGCTCCACCTCCTCCGCCTGCGCGACATGGGCCTGGCCGCGTCGTGGCTGTCGACAATCCTTGGCCCAATGACTAGGCTTGCCGCAATTGTGGCAAGCGTCGTCTCGTGCCGGCTTTTGCTTGCCAGCGTCGCTGCCCTGGGCGCCTCCACGGTCATTACCCTCGGCACGTCCTCACGCCCCGGCCTAGGCGTCTTTGCGCGGCTTGCCGCGCTTGCCACACTTGCGGCCGCCTGTCGTGGAAGAAGGCTCCCCCTTCTTCCTGTCACCTTGGCCGGCAGCCCACTACTCCCGAGTGAGGAGGAGCTTCCCGCCAATGGTGACGGGTCCCAAGAGGCGCTGTGGCTCATCGTTGTCAACGACCTTGAGGCGACCCAACGCCTCCTCGATCGTCATCATGGAGAGGTCCAGCAGAGACTCGATCGAGTGAGCCATCTGCTTGTACTTCTCGGGGACGCAGCGGAGGAGCTTTTCCACAGCTCTCTCCTCGCCGTAGGTGTCGTCGCCGAACTGCACCATCTTACGCAATGAGTGTTGAGGCGGAGAGCAAAGTCATCAATGTCCTCGGTGGCTTGAAGGCCGGTTCTCCCCTCCTTGCGTAGTGCCCGTAATGTAGACTTGCGGGCGCGTCGCCGCCGCGCGCGTCTTTGCGGCGATGGCGTCCCAAGCCTCTTTGGCGATCCGCTTGTTGGTAGCGAAGCGCATCTCGGCGGGGCTGCGGCGATGAGAGCATCGGTGCGTCGATCTGGTGCGTGGTCGGCGTCGCCGCACGGATCGCATCCCACATATGCCGCACCGAGCTTTACCCTCATCACGCAGCCCACTCCACGTAGTTGGTCTTGGTGAGTGTAGGCCACCATTGCCGGGGCGGCGTCCCCGACGACGACTGGTACTCGTGGTGACCACGGCATGCCGAACCGGGAGAAAGCGCGTCGCTGTGAAGGCGCGCTCTCCGTCGACCGTCTGCTGCCGCCCGGCGTGCCTCCTCCAAGAGCGCGCGCGCGTCGCGCTGTCTAAGGCCGCGCGCGCTTCGTGGGTGTCTTGCGACGCGCCTTCGCCGCTTCGCCGCCGCGCCGCCTCCCTCTCCGGTAGTTCAAGGTCGCGTCGTGTTGTCATCGGCAGAGACGGGCTGCTTGCTGCCGCGTGAGAGCCTTGACCTCTGCTGCTTGCCGCCGCGACGCTGCATCTGCCGCGCCGCGCTTCCACCTCGCTCGGCGCTGCCCTCTCGCCGCCCGCCTTGAGCGCCCTTTCGCGCGCGGCGCTGTGTCGCCGCTCGCTCGCGTTCCTCTGCCACAGCGAGCTCGGCTTCTTGCCGCCGCCGTGTGCTCGAGGCGGCCGAAGGCCGAGGCGCATCTGCGGACATGACGCGCCACCGGGGGACTGCTGCGTGGAGAGAGAGCTGCCTCGATGAGCTCTGCTGCCGTCGAGCAGGGGAAGGAGGCGCGGCGGCCGGAGAGCTGCTGCTGCTGCTAGTTGAGCTGCTGCGAGGTGGGCGATCTTTGGAGAAGGGATTGAGCAGGAGATGCTCAGGCTACAGGATAACCTCGCTCTGATACCACTTGTTAGTCGCTCGATTCTTGCTCTTGGTGATAGCAAGATCCTTACTCTCATCGAGAGGATGACACTTGGGGATGGGGCAATTTTCTCTTGTTATTTCTCACACAATGCCATGCCACCTGAGGGGTTGGGGATACATATTTATAGGCTGTTAACCAACCAAGCATATGCTAAGATGCTAGTCTAAGATGCTATCCTAGATGCTAGTCAAGATGCTAAAGCAAAAGCAAAAAGCAGATGTTGTCCTAAAAATGCTAAAGCAAAAGCAAAAAGCAGATGTTGTCCTAAAGATGCTAAAGCAAAAGCAAAAAGCAGATGCTGTCCTAAAGATGCTAAAGCAAAAGCAAAAAAAAAAGCAACACAGAGACTTATCCATCATTAAACTTTGTGAAATGATTAGCTGGACATTCTATTGTGGTCAAGAAAGCTTAGATAAAATGGTAGTACTGGCATATATCCTAAATGCTTTTTTAACCTTTGTATGGTCTTACTCAGTAACCTTTGTATGTTCTTAAATAGATATAGGATATGCACTAGCAAATGAGTTTCTGAAGCCTGGTGACAATGTTAGAATCTGCTCAAGATCAGGTATAGAAAGACCTGGTTACTTGTTCTTGTATCATAGATAAAAATGGATATTTATTTTGAGAGTAGGATGAATGACAAATTGATTTGCATGGCATGTTTCATTTACCTGTTACTTTCTTTTCCCTTATTTCTTATTTTGATGACCCATTGAGCTATTATTATTTTATGTGCAATCCACCTATTGCCATTTAACACTTCGTGTGCTATTCTAATTTTATCCCACAGAAGGTACTCAATCTAGGTGCCAACTCTTTTATACCACTGATCTGTCAAAGAGGTCTTTCATGAAATTTTAAATGGCTAAACAACACCTCTATGTTTACGTTCTTACTTTTTGTCTATAATTTATGGAGCGTTCTGTAAGGTTCCTTGCCCGGTTTGTTGCTTGTGCTCATGTAGATCTGCGTGCGTTGTACCAAAGCATGTTCTCTGCCCCATCTGAAAGCTATATGAAATGCATTATCCAGAGAAATGAGCTAGCGAACGCAAATCTCTATAGCTGTTACATTCCCTGCTCAATTGGCTAATCCCACTTACGCAAATCTGGACTACAACAAAAAGGTTGTTCGGCTCATTAGAGAATATTTTCCTGCATGGCTAGGACTTCATTGAGAAACTTTCTAGAGGTTTTAGGTCTACATTCCCTGCTCAATTTGCTGATTCCACTTATGCATCTCTGCATTGTGACAGAAAAAGTTTTTGCCTCATCAGAAAATGTTCTTTCCCAATCTAAAGACTATATGAAATGGAGTAGACACAGAAATGGATTAGTAGCCTCAAAGCCTTATACGATATACGGGGAAATAGACCCACAAATATTCATACTGTTTTTGATGATGTTCATGTTCCGGCCTCTGTTTGCATTCGGGACTGTGTTGTCCTGCCAAATTAAAACTTGGGGTTTCTAAGAGATTTAGTCACATGCCTGGGACTTCATTGTGAGACTTTTTGTGAGGTTTTAGGTCTACATTCCTTGCCCAGATTACTAATTCCACTTATGTAGAGCTGCTCTGTAATAGGAAAGGTTCCTTGTTCCATCTAAAGACTATATGAAGTTGATTATTCACACAAGTGAGTAAATATGCTCAAAGTCTTATAGAACATACGGGAAAGTCAACCCAGAAATACAGGTGCCCTACAGATTTTGAAACCTGTGTGTGTTCTTTCCTTATGAAGGGATTGCTCAGCTGCTCTTGCTCTTCCTATGTCTGCTCGTTGTGGACGTAGATGCCTAGTCTTTCGTGCTTTCAGTCTTACCATTGTTCCGGATCCTTATTAGTTGTTGCCCCATGTAGCATTGTTCTAATTGTTGGTTCAGCTGCACCGTCGCCTATGGTACAAAATTTAATCAATGTAAAAAATGCATTTGTGTTTTCAGATTTGACAGATAGATTCCAACCCTACCCTCTTTGTTGAAAAATCTAATACCTAAATATGAACTTTAGACATAAGCCCCTAGATCAATCAAGAACACATACGTAAACTTTAATGCGGAAACGTACCCGAACTCGGAGAGGCCATTAGGTCGGTGCTCGGCGTACGGTTGAGAGGTCGCCGAGGTGGTCGACGGCGTCGGCTGGTGTGCTGATGCCGTGGATGGGACGGATGGAAGGCTTCGGCCTTCGTTCACCTGAGCGCTCTGAGAGATCGGGTCTGTGTGGGATACCGGTGGCTTGAACAACCGCCGTTACATTTAGCCTGCCGTATCCCCTTTATTTATAGCGCTCGGTGACCGGGACCAAAACCAAAGAGAGTCGATTGCCCCGATCGAGCGCGTGAGTGGGCGTGCCTCCTGAAAACTTCGGGATTGGTTGCAAGCGATCAACCCAACATTCTCCCCTTTGATCGTGAGACTAACATCATAAGCCCATTCTTAATGAAAACAGCTCACCAAGGTAATGTGTTGCATGGCCAATGAAGTGTCATACAACCCCAGTACCTATGGCGTACTATTCCATCTCGAAATGGATATACATTATACTTAATGGGAGTTGGTTTGCTTTAGGTCCTTTTATCCAGAATCAGAGGCTTTCCAATAAAACCCATGCCGGCAACATAATCACAAAAAATATTGGGTGGTAAGCCTTTAGTAAGCGGATCCGCAAGCATTAACTTAGTACTTATATGCTTGATACTAATGGTTTGATTCTGGATTCTATCTTTCACAACATGATACTTAATGTCAATGTGTTTGGCAGTACCACTTGACATGTTGTTATTTGTATAAAAGACTGCGGATTCGTTATCGTAGTACAAGGTGGGTGGTTTAGAGATGTTGTCTACCACTCTAAGTCCCGGGATAAAGTTTTTTTTAAGCCATACAGCCTGCCCGGTAGCCTCATAACATGCCACAAACTTAGCTTGCATCGTTGAAGATGCCGTAAGGGTTTGTTTGGAGCTTTTCCACGAGAAAGCTCCTCTAGCGAGTGTGAAGATATAGCCTGACGTGGATTTCTTAATATCAACACAACTCGCAAAATCTGAATCTGAATAACCAACAACTTCAAGGTTATCAGAAAACTTATATGTGAGTATGAAATTCTTAGTAGCTTGCATATAACGCAAGACTTTCTTAACGGCCTTCCAGTGGTCTGGTCCTGAATTTGACTGATATCTGCCAAGCATCCCGGTTACAAAAGCTAAATCAGGGCGTGTACATACTTGAGCGTACATAATGCTTTCGACAGCTGAAGCATAAGGAACCGACATTATCTGATCAGTTTCATATTGGTTCCTTGGACATTGAAATGTCCCAAACTTATCGCCCTTAACAATAGGAGCAGGCGAGCCAGAGTACTTATGCATATTGTAACTCTTTAGTACTCTGTCAATGTATGCCTTTGGATCGATCTCGGTGAATATCAATGCCAAGAACATAAGCGGCATCACCAAGATCCTTCATATCAACATTAGATGAACTTAACATTCCTTTGGACCGATCTCGATGAATTTCAATACCAAAAACATAAGGGGCATCACCGAGATCCTTCATATCAAAATTGGATGAAAGAAATCTCTTGGTCTCAAACAGCATATCTTTATCGCTGCTGGCCAATAAGATGTCATCCACATAAAGTACTAAGATGGTGAATTTACTCCCCTTGAACTTAACATATATGCAGTTATCAACTTCATTTTTCACTTTACTTAAAACCTTATCAAATTTGAGATACCACTGCCTCGATGCTTGTTTTAAACCATGAATAGGGTTCTTAAGTCGATATCCCATATTCTCCTTGCCTTCCACGACAAAACCTTCCGATTGAGCCATGTAAACATTCTCTTGCAAGTCGCCATTAAGAAATGCCGTCTTAACATCCATCTGATGCAGCTCTAAATCATAATGAGCTACAAAAGACATAACAATTCTAAAAGAATCTTTAGTCGAGACAGGAGAAAATGTGTCATTATAGTCAATCCCCTCTCTTTGTGAGAAGTCTTTTGCTACAAGCCTTGCTTTGAACCTTTCGACATTCCCTTTAGAGTCATGTTTGATTTTGTAGACCCATTTACAGCCTACTGTTTTGACTCTGTCAGGAATTTCTACTAAGTCCCATACATCATTAGTGCTCATAGACTTTAGTTCATCCTCCATGGCTTCAAGCCATTTAGAAGAGTGTTGACTCATCATGGCTTCCTTATAAAAGGTGGGATCATCTACCTTCCCCGTATCATTAATTTCCTCATTCATATAAACAACATAATCATTAGGGATAGCGATCTTCTCTCCCGCTGTAATCTTCTGAGGTACATCAGTTATTACAGGGGACTGTTGAGGCTCATCATTAGGTGTAACATTAGGAATTTCAAAGACCTCAACAGTGAGTGCAACAACAGTATTTTCTATTGTAGTTGCTACTGGAGTTGCAACCACCTGAGGCACAGGAATATAAGGCTCTAGAATGAGCGGTGTAAGAACATAAACCCGCTTATCCTCAAGATCTATCTTCCTGAGCTCCAGGTCCTCATTATTCTCTAAGAACACAGCATGTCTTGTTTATACAAACTTAGTTGTCCTATCAGGACAATAAAAAAATGATACTCTTTGGATCTCTCAGGGTACCCAATAAAATAACAACTTACTATCTTAGGGTCTAATTTCCCCATATGTGGATTAAATATCTTAGCTTCAGCACGACAACCCCATACTCGTAAATATTTCATACTCAGTTTCCACCCAGTCCATAATTCATAAGGTGTCTTAGGTACTGATTTACTGGGAATCCGATTAAGAATATGTGCGGCTGTCTTTAGTGCTTTCATCCACAAGCCAGTTGGTAAACTAGAATGGCTAAACATGCTTCGTACCATATCCATAAGTGTACGGTTGCGTCTTTCTCCTACTCCATTCTACTGAGATTCACCTGGCATAGAATATTGGGCAACAATGCCATTCTCCTGAAGGAACTTAGTGAAAAGGGCCAGGAATTTGTCCGTAAGAGGCATGTCTTCCGTAATATTCTCCCCCTCTATCCGATCTGACCACTTTGACTCTTAAGTTGTGCTGATTTTCAATTTCAGCCTTAAATACCTTAAATTTGTCAAGTGATTCAAATCGGTCGGGAGAAATCATCAATGAACGTAATAAGAATTAATCCCTTCTTTATTTTCTTTACATATTTTCCTTTAATGCAATCAATGCAGTGGTCTGAGTCAGAGAAATCTCATGGGTGGAGAATCTCTTCTTTAATGAGACGCACCATTCTCCCCCTCGAAGTGTGGCCTAAACGACAGTGCCACAGTTTCGAAGAAGTCTCATCATTATTTTTACGCTTAGCATCACAAACATTCAGAAATAACATAACAATATATTTTGCATGCAATTAATCCTACGTTGGTCTGATTAATGACATGCAAAACTACAGTTCTAATTCATATCACCGTTGGGCAGAAAATGAAAAGAACTTGTCATTTTATGTGGCGACATGTGATTACAGTCAACGTTGGTCGGAAAGTAATCATATGCAAACATAATGCCATAAATAAGCATAAATTTCTAATTAAAATATCTCGTAATCTTCATTTTATGTGGCGACATATGAGTACAATCAACGTTGGTCAGAATGTAGTCATATGCATACATAAGGCCATAACATAAAAATCTCATATTAAAATATCCCGTTGGTTCAATTTTAATCGAAGATAAAACATGATAATATGATAAAAGATACATCATAAGTAGTCAGTCGATAAATAATTAAAACAGTGCACTAATAGGTAAATTAAATAAAACACTGCAATTAATTATCTCAAGAGTAATTCAACAGTGCACAAAACGTTGACTAAAGACACACCGTAAGTGATTAGCCAAAAATTAATTTCTTATAGCGACATATGATTACAGTCAACGTTGGTCCGAAAGTAATCATATGTATACATTATGCCAAATAAATCATAAATCTCTGATTAAAATGTCTCGTTGGTTCAATTTTAATCAGAGATAAAACTATAATAATGCCTTTGCTCAAGAGGTTTCTGATGGTTTCGTAATTAATCACCCGAATGATTAAAACAGTGCACATAAGTTGACTAAATAAAAGTAAATGTGCCCAAAAGATACAGATGATACATGTTCCAAATGCCGAAATCCACATCACTAAAGACATAATTTCTAATAAAATCTTAAATGCATAATTTATAATTTGCAAAAGACATAACAAAAAGACATTTGAAGCAATAAACTATTACCAAAAAGTATTACTGTAACATTAAAAAAACATAGTTGTTGAAAAAACTTCAAGTGTTATCATTCATAATTGTCTAATTGAAGCAATAAAGACATAATTTATTGCTGTATCACTCATAATCAAAATTCATAATTGCCGAAAACAGTGGTAATGATACACCGTAAATAGTCGCCCATAAACAATTAAAACATGGCTCATAAGATAAACGAATGATATATCGTAAATAATCATCTTAAAAGTAATTAAATAGTGCACAAAAGATAAAAGAAATAAAGCATTGTAATTAATCACTAATGATCCAGATATATGTTTAATTAGTTATCCGGAAAAATAAATAAAATTGGGCATAAAAGGTTGACTAGAGATATTGTAATTAGTCACTAATGAACCTAACACATGGTAATAATTCACCCATCCAAGCATTATCATAAGCCAATCTTCACTTAACATCAATGCCCCGAACTTTAAAGGAAAAAACATCAGTGGCCTCATAAGATAAAAAATAATGATATACTGAAAAATAAAACCCTGAACAAAACATCATTCAGTTGGCCCCAAAACTTAAGAAAGACTGCACTGTCTACAACAACGCACGCATGCACGGCCCAAAGCACGCGTGCGGCCCAACTCATGCGCCTGCAGCCCACAACGCGCGCGGCCCATTGAAAAAAAACTGCAGGCTCAGCCCACTTCACCCGCATCGGCGCACGTGGGATGACCCTCGGATGTGATCGAACGGCCTGGATTTCGCAAGCAGCCGATACAAAAGGCTCCCCAAAACCTAACCCTAAAACATTTATCCCTCTTCTCCCGAAAAAAACGGGCAGCGTCGAGTGGGTGTCGGCGCGCGCAAGGGCGGCGGGTGGGGCGAGCAGGCGTTGCGGCCGGGCGCACGGGCGGGAAGCAGGTGCGCACGCGGGAGGCATGCACGCGGGCGGGAGCGAGCCAGCGCGCGCGGGGCGTGAATCGCGCGCGTCTTGGGAGGGCCACGGGGATCGGCGCGGTCGGGAGAAGCGGCCCTGGCGCTGAGGCCAGCAGCGCGCTTGCGCAGGAAGCGGCGGGCGCTGGGCAATCCCGCAGCGGCGGCCGACGTCGGCAATCCCGCCCGACGGCCAAGACGAGGCAAGATCCCCCCTTTTTATATATATTCTTCATGGCGATCTGAGTTTCTTGTTCTTTTGCCCCGGTTTTTGCAAAAGAAATCCGTGAGTCCCCTCCTTCTAAATTCTAACCGAGCCTTAAACATTAAATCCAAACCTCTATGATTCGAGTTTGGTTGGAACTAATCAGGGTTCTAGTAGAGTCTAGGGTTGCTCTGATACCAAATGTTGAAAAATCTAATACCGAAATATGAACTTTAGACATAAGCCCCTAGATCAATCAAGAACACATACGTAAACTTTAACGCGGAAACGTACCCGAACTCGGAGAGGCCATTAGGTCGGTGCTCGGTGTACGGTTGAGAGGTCGCCGAGGTGGTCGACAGCGTCGGCCGGTGTGCTGATGCCGTGGACGGGACGGATGGAAGGCTTCGGCCTTCGTTCACCTGAGCGCTCTGAGAGATCGGGTCTGTGTGGGATACCGGTGGCTTGAACAACCGTCGTTACATTTAGCCTGCCGTATCCCCTTTATTTATAGCACTCGGTGACCGGGACCAAAACCAAAAGAGGGTCAGTTGCGCCCCCGATCAGGGCGCGTGAGTGGAGGCGTGCCTCCCTGAAAACTCGGGATTCGGTTACCCGAAACGATCAACCCAACACTCTTTACTCAGTAACAATGAAATCTACCTGCATGCAGGGGAACAGCTACATTGTGGATATTGCCATTAAAGAACTCGCTCCACAGTAGCCATGGTGATATTTAGGGTGCACTATCTGTAAAAGAGAGGTCAGCTCTGAAGGAGAATCTCGTCGATGCCCTAGATGTGATGTCACAACAGCCGATACACGGTGCATTTTTATTACCTATAACAGTTCTTCCTCCCTATACAATATACCAAACAAACTGAAATACTTACACTCTATATTTCATATCATAGATGTTAGAGATAGAAAAGGATACGAATAGGAGATAGAATAGGATTGTTATTTGATTCCTTGTACACTTCTGATTCCTTATCTGTATATGACATATCTCTCTGTACCCTTCTATATATATGGTTCTTTGGGCCTTATGGCAATGCATATAATATTCATAACATGGTATCAGAGCTAAGTCTCTAACCTTGTTCTTCCGCTGCCGATGCTGTCCTAGCCGCCACCGCCGTTCAAGCCGCCGCCGTCGTTAAGGCCTCCGCTGTCTAGGCCGTCATTCTTTTTCTCGTATTCGTCGCAGCCTCTGAGAACCGCCGCCGCCGTCTTGCTTTCCGCACTCACCGGCGAGGGAGCCTCTGCCGGAGCTCCTCTGCTGGCGCTCCTCTGCAGCCGCATCTTGGATCTGCCGTCGACTAGGAAGATCCCGGGCCGCCTTCCTTCGCGTAGCGGTACACTCACTCGGCCGTCGGACCGCCATCGGGCTGCCAGGAACCGTTGCGCCTCCCTCCACGTTGTCGCTAGGCCGCCAGGAGCTGTCGCCGTTCGCCGCCTCCTGGGAAGATCCGGTTCTCCTGGGCCACCTTCCGTGTTGCGGTACACTCATCGGGCCGTCAGGAGCCGTCACGCCTGGGCCGCCTTTCGCGTTGCTGGAGCCGCCAAGCCTGCCGCCAGGGCCTGGCCCCCCGGTGCCACCTGCCACCCCATCTCGTTTCGACTGCCGAGGGCCAGTCGCCGCTCGTCGAGCCTGCCGCCGAGGACCGGCCGCCCCGGTGCCACCCGCCGCCCTCTAGCTGCCGGTGCCGCTACCGCGCGCAGGACCAGTGACCGCCGGTGCTGTCGCACCGCCCCCAGCTCGGCCCGCGTGCCGTCCCGTCGGCCGCACACCAGCACGAGACCGGCCAGTCGCTTGCCTCGGATCCAATCTCTGGTTGTGCGAGATTGGCTCAGATCTAATTTGAGGGTTAAGTAGCCAACCAACACACAGAAAAAAAGAAAGAAAAAAGGAGAGAAAAACGTTGATCTAACCGTCGCGCCGCCTATTAGACATCGTTCCATTGGTAGTCACGCCGTCCAGCGTTGCTTATCAATGGCTTCCGTTCCATCAACTGCGATCTTCTTCTCGAGAACAAAGTTCCATGGGATGAACTACATGATGTGGTCTTCTCTTATGGAGATCACGCTCGATGGTTTTCGCCTCTGGGGACATGTTACCGGTGCACGACCTTCTTCGTCAACACCAGTTCAGCCTCCTCACAGGAAGCCTACTCCTATACCTCCTACAGATGAGGCTATCAAGAAGGAGGCCAAGGTTGCTGATGCCGCTGCTGACACTACTGATAAGGCCTTTCAGCATGCCACTGACGCTCTCGAGCGCTGGTGTGTTGATGAGGCTCGGGTCCGAGTCATCCTCGTGATCAGCGTCGATGACTCTATCCAGCCAGATATTGTCGGTCTACGGTCTAATCGATAAATCTAGGAATACTTACGTGAGCGCTATCAGCAGAGCAGTGATGTCTAGTTATTTTTGCTTCAGCGTGAGTTGGAGATGCTTCGTTAGGGGATTCTTCCGTCGACGACTTCTTCCGAGCCCTAGCCAGTCTCTGGCGCCAGCTGGATGAGCTGGCCTCTCCACTTTATCAGGAGTGTCACAAAGAGCAGAAGGTGGATTATGATCGCCTTCGCCTTTATGATTTCGTCTGCTGTCTTCTCCAAGAGTTTAAGCCTGTCAGGGCTCAACTGCTGAGCCGCTCGCTACGACCGACCATCACCGAAGCTCTTTCGACACTTCGGGCTGAGGAGATTCGCCTCGGATTAGCAGCTCGAGCCGTTCTGACTGTGCTTGTTGCTCCTTCTTCGACTACACCGATGCTTTCTACTGCGGTTCCTCCTCCGGTGTTAGTTTCTGCTCCTGTTTTTGCACCAACTGGAGTTCAGTGCACCTACTGCAAGAACTTCGGGCATGACTACCAGAGTTGTGTGGTGCGAAAATGTTGGGACCCGGAACAACAACTCCCAGTCCCTCTGTGTAAATCGCACTATCCTAGGAAAAGCTAGTGCACACAGTATTAACAGTAATGTATATCATGCACAAATCACCACCGAATATTATTAAACGACAAAATACGGCCTTAATGCCAAGTCTTACAATATAGGGCACAATGCCAACAAAAGAAAATGAAACAGCGGAAAGCAATAAAGGTAGCAGAATAGCCCATCCAGCCTCCACGAGCGAATGATCGTAAGACAGCGTCCTCTCATTGAAGTAGTCCTCACCGTCGTAGTCGCCCTCGAAGTCTGGCAACAGATTAAGCAAGGTGAGTACAAGAGTACTCCTAAGGTAAGCAAGCAAATGCTTACGCAAGTTACACCAGGAATTATGCCAGGGTTGATGCATGCATAATGGATTTCAAAGGAAGGCTTAATAGGGTAAATGTGCGGAAAAACAATACTTGAATTTGAAATACAATAATGTAAGTATGAAAAGCTGAACTTTAATACAGTATATGAAACAATGTAATTAACAAGTAATATCGTTAGCGTAGGCTCCAACCCACACTAACCTATCCACGGGAATCCACCCGGACCATAACCAAGACCATCCTTTGTTTGCTCAAAAACCATGTTTTATAAAATCTAAGTCTAATCTGTGACGATTTTACTCAGCATGTCCATGACCGTGGACACGGCTATCTAGATAGGTCTTAACTCTGCAGAGGGGTACAACTTTACCCACAAGACATTCCCTCTCACTTGAGCCATGCGATAAACACACTGCCTTAGGTGTGCGGCGGAGAGTTCGTGACAAGGCTGTTCCGATGATCCATCGTCAAAATAATCACGCCGCCACTAAGGTTTCACCACAACTCGAATCCACGAGTTGGAGCACTCTCTGGTGCCATGTGAGACTTCCCACAGCCTACGCCGCGCTCACATTCAGCCTATAGCGAGATTATGTTTGGAACTTCACAAATTACTTAGCCAGGTCCGTCCCATACCGGACTTGTGGTAGTACGAAGTGACTTCGTAAAATGAATCACAGAAACGGTCCTTACGTTGGTTTAGGCCTATCCACATTCCCCCGTGCACGACAATCAACCAGGTGTCACCAAACACGAGGCATGCCGGCACCCACCACCTAACCATTAGCCTAAACCCAAATCATAAGTTTCTATTTTTATTTTTAAACAATTTTCATAAACCCTCCTTGACTCACCGAAGTCAAGAACTAAATTTTAAATCGTCATTTCATGTGAAAGACATTGATCCCACCTAAAGTTATACTAAGCTAGGCTAAGCATTTCTACAAAATTTCTAGTTAATACTATGGTACTAACTAGTTTTCAGCTAGGGTGACAAGGTATATGAATTCGGGATTTCAAATGGGCTATAATCAAAAGATCATGGGTATA
The DNA here is from genome assembly GCA_036346265.1 of Melocanna baccifera. NCBI lineage: Eukaryota > Viridiplantae > Streptophyta > Magnoliopsida > Poales > Poaceae > Melocanna > Melocanna baccifera. Next base: position 15,337,012 of record CM070695.1, read on the forward strand.
TCTAACATTTAAACCGAATTTAAATTAATTTTGGATAGAAGTACGCATGCATATACAGTAAAACAACATAAATAAATTTGAAATATTAGGTTCAATATGGTCAAAGTTGTAACTTGCCTTGATCGAAGCCCTGCGGGGAATCGTCGAACTCAACGTCTCCGGAATCGTCGAAGTCTAACGTAAAGAGCCAATTCAAAGAAAAATCAAAAACAAAATTCAAATGAATTCAAAATTTCAAAATTATTCCAGAAATGGATAGATCATGATTTTAGAAAAATTTAGAAATTTGAATGGGTCAATTTGGAGTTAAAATGCAAAAGTTATAGCCTTCCAAAGTTTTAATTCAAATTAAAGAAAAAGGGGCATTTTCTGGATTTATTTTTAAACCGAAAGGATTTATGACGTCAGCAAAGATTATTTTTCTAAAGGAAAAATACAGATTATGACGTCAGCCCAAGGATAAATTTATTCGGGAAGAGGCTGACAGGTGGGGCCCAGATCTGGTGGATTGAGTCCATGGACCCGAGAGAGAGGTGAGGTGGCAGGCGGGCGCGCGGGGGCCGGGGTGGCGCTGACGTGGCGCCACGTGGCTGCCACTTGGCACCACGTGGTCGCCACGCGGCTGCCACATCACGGCAACGTGCCGACGTGGCGGCACGCGCGCGAGGTGGCGGGGAAGGCGCTCGAGTGGCGCTGGCGTGGCGCCCAGCTGGCGGCCACGCCTGCTGCCACCTCAGCCCGGTGGCTGACGGGCGGCGGCCGGTGGTGGCGCCACGAGGACCGAGGGTCGCGGCGCTCGGCGGCGGCGGCGCTGGCGAGGCACCAAAGCGAAGAGGAGGGCGCGGGAGTGCATCGGTACCTTGCGCGCGAGGCCGAGGTGACCGGAGGGGAGAATCGGCGGAGAGGGGCGGTGGTCGGAGAGGGCTTCGCGGCGGCGGAGGAGCTCCGGTGGCGCAGCAGCTCGGGGAAGTGGTCGCCAAGGATCGCCTGAGCACCAGCAGCGTCGGGGAGGCGTCGGCTAGGAGCGAGGAAGCCCAGGGTGGTGGCGATTGATCGCCGGAGTTGCTGGAGGCCGACGGGGGAGAACGAGCGCAGGGGGGTTCCGAGGCTTGGTTTTGCGATTTGCAGGCACGAGGAGTGGCGGTGTGGGTAGAGGGTGCTCGGGGAGGTCCTTTTATAGCCTGAGAAGGGGAGTAACGGTCGCGTTCATCTCGCCGGAGTAGCAACGGCTCGGAGGCTTAACGCGACGGTAGTAACAGCTGCAATTACGCGCGATTATGCCCACAATGGACGCGGTGGGGGTGCAATGGCTATTTGCTGTCGGCGCGGGGCATCAATCGGAAGAAAGCGAAGCTTTAAAAGCTTCGGTTTGCGGTTCAATAGCGGCGGCGGGGATCGCGCGAGGAAGAAAGGAAAGGGGCGGGAAAGCGGAGGCGACACGGAGGCCCACCGGTCGCGAGAAGGAAAAAGGAAAGGGGCGCGGCGGCGGTTGGATGATCGGCGGGTGGCACGGGGAGGAGATCGGGACCGCTGGCGCGCTGCGAAGTGGTAAGTGAACGGGGACGGACGAGATTCGATCCGACAACGAAGATCAAATCGGGGCCGATCGGCGCTTAAGTGGGAGGGGGCGGCTGCGATTAAATGCGGCAATAGGAGCGGCTCGGATGAGGCCCGCGTGCGTCGGAGGGAAACGAAGCGGTAAGTTAGTGCGGCGGCGAGGTTCATCGGCGCGGAGGCGGGCGGTCCGATGTCGACCGCAGCGTCGCACGCGGAGAGAGGGAAGGCGGGATGAAGGGGTAAGTGAAGATGGGCGGCCGAGATTAGATCCGACGGGGTGAGGAGTCTCCGATGGCTGACACGCGGCGGCGAGGGACTCACGGATTTTGTTTTTCTTTTTGATTTCCAGAAATGAGAATAAGCTTTAGAAAACTCAAAAAAATGCCAAATAAATTTTAAAAATTCCAGAAAAATTCAGAGAACCTTCTCGGACTAATTGAGACTTAATAAAAATATTTTCCACCCAATTTGATAAGTATAATTTGAAAAAATCACAATTTGATTTAAAAGGGAAGGTTTTAATTCTTTATAAAATTTTGAATTTCATTATAAATGCAGGTTTGACTTTAGGAAGATAAAATACATTTGTTTGATTTACAAGAAATGCAATGAACTTATTTTGACCTTTTTATAATAGAAGTTTTTAATTTTCTTAAACCAGGACTTTGAAATAAACTCCAGGAAAATCCGATAAATTCCAAAATTAATTTTTAAAAAAAAGGATAAAATTTTTGGGATGTTACAAACCTACCCCCTTAAGGAAATCTCGCCCTCGAGATTTGCACCAGCTAGCAAAAGAGATGGGGATGGCTGGCCTTTAAATCTTCTTCTCGCTCCCAGGTGGCTTCGTCTTCGGTGTGGTTGCTCCACTGAACCTTGCAGAATTTTATGGTCTTCCTTCTAGTCTGACGCTCTGCTGTCTCGAGAATCTTGATTGGTTGCTCCTGGTAGGTCAGATCATCCTGAAGGTCCAGAGTTTCTAATGTTGCTTGCTCTATGGGTACTCGGAGACACTTCTTCAATTGGGAGACGTGGAAGACATTGTGCACTCCTGTCATTCTTGGTGGTAAGTCCAACTGATATGCGACTTCACCTCTTCGGTTTAGAATCTTGAAGGGTCCCACATAACGCGGTGCTAGCTTTCCTCTGACTTGGAATCTCTTTACACCTCGGAGTGGGGATACTCTAAGATAGACGTAGTCCCCAACCTCGAAGGTCAAGTCTCGACGACGGTTGTCCGCATAGCTCTTCTGTCGAGATTGGGCTATCTTCAGTCTGTCTCTAATCTTCTTAACTTTATCTTCTGCGTCTTGGAGTAGATTTGGCCCAGTTTCTTGAGGTTCTCCTTGTTGATCCCAAAGCAATGGTGTCCTGCACTTTCGACCATACAAGGCTTCGAAAGGTGCCATCCGCAGACTGGCTTGGTAGCTATTATTGTACGAGAACTCTGCATAGGGCAATGAACGGTCCCAGCTATTTCCAAAGTCCAGAGTACAAGCTCTCAGCATATCCTCGAGCACTTGATTAACTCTCTCTGTTTGACCATCCGTCTGGGGTGGTAAGCGGTACTGAAACTGAGCTTACTCCCTAACTCTTCATGCAGTTTCTGCCAGAATCGAGAAGTGAACTGACTTCCTCGATCTGACACTATTTTCTTGGGAACACCATATAGGCACACAATCCGGAACATGTACAGCTCAGCTAACTTACTCCCGGAGTAAGTGGTCTTGACTGGTATAAAGTAGGCCACTTTAGTTGATCGGTCTATGATCACCCAGATTGAATCATAACCCGATTGTGTTCTTGGGAGTCCGGTTATGAAATCCATACCGATTTCTTCCCACTTCCATTTTGGTATTGGCAGGGGTTGCAAGAGTCCAGCCGGTCTCTAATGTTCGGCTTTGACTCGCTGACAGGTATCGCAGGCTTCAATAAACTCTTTTATTTCTCGCTTCATACTAACCCACCAATATTTTTCTCTTAGGTCCTGATACATCTTGGTACAACCTGGGTGGATTGAGTATGGGGTGTCATGGGCTTCTTTCAGAATCATGGTTTTGATTTCCTGATTATTTGGCACACAGATGCGGTTCTCGAACCAGACGGTACCATGCTCATCTTCACTGAATCCTGGGGCCTTGCCCCTTCTCATATTCTTTTTTGATTTCCTGGATATCCTCGTCAACCTTCTGGGCTTCCTTGATTTGATCGGGCAATCCTGGTTGTATCTCTAGGGTGGTGAGGATGCCTGGTCCCATCGGATTTAGACTTAGACGGGCGACTCCCTCCTGAAGTCGGGTCTGGTCTTCTTCCGATATAACCATGTTTGTATAAGACTTCCTGCTTAAGGCATCGGCTACAACATTCGTTTTTCCGGGGTGGTAATGTATACCGATGTCGTAGTCCTTTATCAACTCCAGCCATCTTCATTACCGCAGGTTGAGTTCTACCTGGGTGAAGATATACTTCAAGCTCTTATGGTCCGTGTATACTTCACAACGGTTACCGATAAGATAGTGGTGCCAGATCTTTAAGGCGTGCACTACTGCGGCTAACTCCAAGTCATGAGTAGGATAATTGCACTCATGAGGCTTGAGTTGGCGCGATGCGTAGGCTACCATTTTGCCTTCTTGCATCAGAACACAGCCTAAGCCTAGGCGAGAGGCATCACAGAAAACCTCGAAGCCTTTATACACGTCCGGCAAAACAAGCACGGGTGCTGAAACCAGTCTTTTCTTGAGGGTTTGAAAACTTTGCTCACAAGCCTTCGTCCATTCGAACTTTTTCCTTTTTCAACAATCGAGTCATTGGCGTGGCAGCTCGGAGAACCTCGCTATGAGCAAGCGATAATAACCCGCAAGTCCAAGGAAGCTCCTGACTTCAGTTACGGACTTTGGTGGCTTCCACTCTATTACTGCCTCTATCTTGGAAGGATCTACAGCAATTCCTTCGGCGGTCACGATATGTCCGAGGAAGGCAACCTCTTTTAGCCAGAATTCATATTTACTGAACTTGGCAAAAAGTTGATGCTCTCGAAGTTTCTCCAAAGTGATTACGAGATCTTGCTCATGCTCTTCTTCATTCTTGGAGTAGATGAGAATGTCATCGATGAAGATCACCACAAACTTGTCTAAGTATTTCATGAATACACTGTTCATCATGCTCATAAAATAGGCCGGCGCATTGGTCAGTCCAAACGACATGACTGTGAACTCATAATGTCCATATCTGGTAGAGAAGGCAGTCTTGGGAATGTCTCCTTCACGAATCTTCAGCTGATGATATCCTGAGCGCAGGTCGATCTTGAAGAAGACACCGGCTCCTTTCAATTGATCGAACAAGTCATCGATTTTGGGGAGGGGGTATTTATTCTTGATGGTGACATCGTTGAGTGCTCTGTAGTCCACACATATCCTCAAACTCTCATCCTTTTTCTTGTGAGCAGGGACGGGTGCTCCCAAGGTGTGGCCCGGTCGGATGTATCCTTTGTCCTCCAAATCCTTGAGCTGATTCTTCAATTCTGCTACCTCGTTAGCAGGCATCCGATATGGCCTCTTAGAAATTGGGGCGGTGCCTGGGACTAGGTTAATCACAAACTCGATTTCCCTATCCAGCGGCATTCCTGGCAGTTCCTCGGGAAAAACATGCAGGTATTCCCTTTTATCGGCACTTCTTCCAAGACTTGGAGGTGGAAGAGGCACATTCTTCTCGCCAGGGATGCGGGGAGAGAAGATTACTTCCACGCCTTGGTCATTGGTGAGGGTGATGGATCTGATAGCGCAATTGATCTGACCTCGGTTCTTGGCTAACCAGTTCATTCCGAGAATGATATCTAATCCTTGCGATTCCAAAACCAAAAGATCGGCTAGGAATCGGATCCCATCTATGAGCAATTCCACTTTGGGGCACAAGGTCCCTGCTCTCATTTCTGCTCCAGGGGAGTGAACTATCATAGGGTTGCTAAGAGATACCCTTCCCAACCCATGCTTATCCACAAAAGTTTTTGACACAAAAGAATGCGATGCTCCGGAATCGAAAAGAAGCGATCTTTGATCTTGAATTGACAAGGAACATACCCAGCACGACGTCCGGTGCAGCCTGAGCTTCTTCTGCTGTCACGTGGTTCACTCTCCCCTTGATGAGGGTTGGCGGCTTTTGCTGTCCCTAGTTCTGACTTCCGGAGGCTCTTGGAGTTGCTGCTGCTTGGATCTTCTTAGGGCACGCCTTAACAAAGTGTAACAACCCAGCTGTTTAATTCAAAAATTAAGGAAAAAAATATTTACTTTAATGTAAAATAAAAATATTTACTTTTGGTTGTTTAAGTTTTAAAAAAATTTAATTGCCTGATTTTCAGCTTAAAAAAGAGGTCTTTTTATGAAAAGTAATTTAAGTAAAAAAATAAAAAGTAAAAATAAAATAAATATTAAATAATTTAGTTTAAAATAAAAAATAAAGTTATTGGGTTTCCTGAATTTTAAAATTTTTAGCTAACTTTATTTTCTACTTTAAAGAAAAGAAGAAAAGAGTCTTTCTGTTAAACAAGAAAATATTATAAAAAGAAAAATATGCAAATTTTAGTTCAAATTTTTTTTGTAAGTTCAAAATAGCATTAGAAACTTCTATGAATTTTTCTAAGATTTGTAAGCTTTATTTGTTATTTATTGTATTATTTAAAGCTAAAAAAGGAAAACATTTTTAAAAATTAAAATAAACGTCAAAAAATTTTGAAAGTATTTTTTTATTCTTTTCAGGTTCTAAGGATTCTAAAAAAAATTTCTGGAATTTTTCTGAATTTTTTTTCTTTTTTTTTCTTTTCTCCCTTTTCTCTCTCCTCCTTTTTCTTTCTTCTCCATGAAGCCATCGTGCACGCGCACAGCACAGAGCAAGGCAGCCATGAAAAAACGTTGTGAAGCTTCTTAAAACCTTCATATCTTTTGATTCCCTCAACGGTTTTCAGCGAAATCAATTGCATTCAACTCCCCTCATCAAGCTCTTTCATTCCCCTACCGTTTCTCCTCCCATTGATGAGCATTTTCACGGGATTTAACTCATGCCATTGATGGATATGGTTGGTTGATCTCCCTCCTCGGGCCTCCTCAACCCCTATAAAAGGGAGCCCCGTGAGCCTCTCCTCATTCTAACTCAACCCCGAAAATCTCAAGTCCCCTCTCCCACTCGTTTGGTCGCAATCGGAGTTTTATTTTTGTGTACCAAGCGTTGTTCTTCGGCCTTTTGTGCCTCGTCCGGTGAAGCCCCGCCGCGTTTGACCACACCGTTGGCTTTGCCTCACCGCGTTCTACGCGGTGCTCACCTCGCCTTCGCCGGAACTTCGCCGGAGCATCGTCGCCACCGTGGGCCAAAACGGGTCGCCGTTCTTCGCGTCGCCACCGGCCGACCGTGCATGCCCGACCAAAACCAAGGTGAGCATCACGATCCCCACACTCTACTCTTCGATTCGCCGCAACTCTCGCGTGTTAATTCCTCTCCGTTTGCTCGGAACGCCGATGTCAGCCTGTAGGCCGCATAAAGTCTTGTCCACCGTGTTTTGCTTGTCCGTTGGCCGAGCCGTCTGTGGCGTTGAGTTCATCTCGACGCGTTCTACCCCGTGCTCCCCTCCGTTCGTCCAAAAACCTTTCCTAAATATTTGCGCCCGACACCTTGCCATGGTCGTAAATAGCACTGCGCGTCCCCGCCTGTCCGGGAATGCTCTCAACGATCCGTCTGCGTCAAAACGTGCCAAACCATCCCAGGAGGCTACGTTTCAGATAGTTTTGGATTCGCCGCACCGAGCGCGAAGATATTAAGTTTTTCGTTTTTCGGTACCGACGTCATTCAAACGACGATTGTGTCGCCTCCAGTGAGTTTCGGCTTAGCCGATATTTTTTTTCTAGACTCGCCTTACCGCATTCTACGCCGTGGTTACCTTACTTCATCATATTTTTTATCCGAAAATTATTCTTCTCTACACACCCTATGTCGTTTTCGCCGTACACGTCGTCACTGTGCTCCGTTTGACGTGCCGTCACTTCCTACATGTACCTCGGGTCATTAGCAACCCATTGGCTTCACCTCCCATGCCTTTTCTCACCAACGACACGGCCAAAAACAGTGAACAGGGCTGCTGCCCGTTACTGTTCACGCGGGAATATTCCTGATTTTTCTTTTTCCAGAATTTTCTGATCCGCCAATCTTCCAATCGCTCGTTCTCCTCCGTCCGAACTCCGAATCAGGTGATTCAAGTTCTTAAATTCATCTAAATTCATAATCTATTTTTCAATATATATTTCATAATTTTTGGATTTTCTCGACCGCCCTTGGCTGAGTCTCCTCACTGCCGGAACACCGCCGCCCGAGTTGCGCTATCGCTTCAACTCGCTGCCGACCACCTTCCAACCACTTGCGGTAATGCACAAGAGCACCAATGCACTCCTTGCAATCGTCTCTCTCTTTTCTTCACCTTGCCACCCCTCCGCCAAGTAATCCCCCCGCCGGAGTGTCTCTTTCGCCGACACCGACGCCACCACCACCAAATCTTCGATGGGACCACGCACACCTCCTTCACCCTTTTTTCGAGACAGAGCATGACCGGAGTACCCCACCGCCGGTAACCTTCCTCAGGCCTGCGCGAACCTTCGACGCCCCTTCTCCGAGAAAGCCGTCGTCGGAGAGTCTCCGCCGTCGATAATCGTGTCTCACCTTCGCTACACCCTCGCCGCCAGCCAACCCTATGTAACCCAAACCTTGTGCCAAGGTAAAACCAGACTTATACTCTTCTCCTTCTTTTGTGCATCTCACCGGTCTTCGCCACCGTTGGATCGCTCGGATCTTGTCACGTGAAGTCGTCCGACTTCTCCCAACCATCCGATTCTAAGACCCCGCTATCCGGAGGCTCTTTAGACTCCGCTGTTTGGAGGCTTCTTAGACTCCGACTTTGACCTTGACCTTTGGAGACCTCGATTCTAGCCTTTGACCTTCGACCTCGAAGACTTCAACTTCGGTCTTCAATATCGGAGCGTTCGACTTCAACCTCTGTCTTCGAACCGACCATGGTTGTTTAACCGTTTTAACACCCGCACCCTCCGACCTCTTTGAACCTTCCGATCTCTCCGACCGCCCGACTCCGACTACCCTTGGTTCACAACTGTTATAGTGTTCTTCGACCCCTGTACAGTTTCGAGCAAGTCTTCGACCGAATCTTAATCATCGACTTCGACTGCATCCATACTTGGAGTCTTTGCCTTCAAGTTAGACCTCCGCATCTTCAACTATTGATTCGACTATGGTTTTGACCATGTCTTCGACTACACATTCGATCATGGTTTCAACCATACAAAAATATTATAGCTTCCAACCACTTTTCCTTCATAAAGAAAAGAATTCCAAGAATTCCTTTTATTCATTTCTTTCTTTGGAATTCAAACTATCAGAAGTCCTTCTTCTTCGCTCTAACTCCGATTGGACCCATTCAAATTCCTAAATTCATATTCCATCTCCCAGTGTATATTTTATAAAATTTGGATTTTATTTGGATTTTATTTGAGTTTAGTTTGTTCTTGCTTTTCGCGTGTAGACTACGACTAATTCGGAGAGTATAACTTCAGCGAACCTCAGCAAACTTCGAAGCAAGGCAAGTTACACCTTTGATCATGTTGCTCCCAGTAATTTAAATTATTTATGTTGTTTCTAAAATTATTATGCATGCGTACTTTTATTCAAATATAGTTTAAATTTGATTTAAATTCTAGTTATACCCAGATTTTTTGTGTATGGCCAAATTTGACATTGAACTTACTTATGCGTTGTCACCTTAGATGAAAATCTAGTTAGTACAATAGTATTGACTAGAAATTTTATAGAATTGCTTAGCCATGCTTAGAATGATTTAAGTGGTAATAATTGTTTCACTAGAAAATGATAAGTTTCTAAAATCTATTCTTGACTTTGGTGAGTCAAGAATGAATATGAATGTTTCAAAGAAAAATATAAAAACTTGGTTTGGACCTAGGCTAATGGTTAGGTGGTGGGTGCTGGCATGCCTCGTGTTTGGTGACACCTGGTTGATTGTCAGGCACAAGGGGGTATGTGGATTGAGCCTAAGTCAAGTTAAGGACCGATCTGTGAGCTACTGTTGCAAAGCCATATCGTACTACCACAAGTCTGGTATGGGACAGACCTGGCTAAGTAATTTGTGAAGTTCCAAACATAGTTTCGCTATAGGCTGAATGTGAGCGTGGCGTAGGCCGTGAGAAGTCTCACATGGCACAAGAGGGGGCTCCAACTTGTGGATTCAAGTTGTGGTGAAATCTTAGTGGCGGCGTAACTATTTTGGCTACGAAACATTGTAACAGCCTTATCATGATATCCTCGCCGCACACCAAAGGAAGTGTGTTTATCCGGTGGTAATATGGGATGATCATGTCTTATGGGTAAAGCTGTACAACCTCTGCAGAGTGTATAATCTATCCTGGATAGCCGTGCCCACGGTTATGGGCAAGCTGGGTAAAGTTTTTCATGGATTAAATTTTGGTTTTTAAAATGGTTTCTGAAAAAGGCTTATGGATGGATGGATGGAATCCATGACCAGGTGGGATACCTATGAATAAGTTAGTGTTTGGTCGGAGCCTACACTAACAAAATGAATCTATAAGAGATTTTGAAAAGCATATGGATATATGGGATCCATGTGAAACCTTTTGAAAAGATGGACCAGGTGGGATACCTGTGACTAGGTTAGTGTTTGGTCGTAGCCTGCACTAACGATATTATTTTGTTAAATTATTATTTCTATCTACTGTATAAAATTCAGCTTTTGCACTTATGTTATTGTATTTAAATTCAGTACTGTTTTTCGCACAAATAATCTTATTAAGCCTTCCTTTGTTATCCCTATGCATGCATTCACTCTGTTAAAACTCCTGGTGTAACTTGCGTAAGTACTTTATGTGCTTACCTTGGGAGTACTTCATGTGCTCACCTTGCTAAAATCTGTTGCCAGAGGATGACGTCAACAACTTCGGTGAGGATGGTGACGACTATGCCGCGTCTTCTGATCATTCGCTGTGGGCGGCGGGATGGGCTGTACCTCTACGCTTTATTCTTCCGCTGCTTTATTTTGTTGGCCATGAGCCTTTATTTGTAAACTTTGGCCATCAGGCCCGTTTAATAAAGTGGGATTGTTTTGCTTGATATGTATCCCTGTTAACCTTGTGTACACTAGCTTTTCCTAGGATAGTGCGATTTACACAGAGGGACTTGGAGTTGTTGCTTCGGGGTCCGACACAAAGTGCCCTGGTTCCTTGCAGGAGTAACAGGTTAATCCGTCAGTTGGCGGACTGCTCTTCTGCACCTGGCCACCGGTTGTTGGGGTGCGGTTGCTTTGAAAATGCTGGTGATTGGTCTGAAACGGCGGGCGGCTGGTGGAGGACTTGAACCTACCTGACTGGTTCTTGAAGTTGCTGCTCTGAGGTCTGAACTTGTTCGAGTGCGGAGGAGCGGTGCGACTCTTGAAAGAACCTCCAGAGTTGTTTCTCTGGTCCGCCATTCTTTTCTTCCGGGTTTCCATTTCCATGTGCTTGCCCTCCTGGCGGATGGCCTTGCTGACTAGCTGGTGGAAGTCAGTATAGTCACCCGATATCAGCTGCACTGATATGTTGTCATTCAGGCCCTCCATGAACCTTTCTTTCTTGGCTTCGTCGGAAGCCACATCTTCTGGCGCATAGCGGGCCAGTTGGTTGAACTTCTGTACGTACTCATTAACAGTACGACTTCCTTGGCGCAGAGATCTGAACTCCTTCTTCTTCAGTGCCATGGTGCCGGTGGGGATGTGAGCTTTGCGAAAACTCTGCTCGAACTCATTCCAAGTCACCGTTTGCGGGTTGGCGTGCGAAGCGGTGAAAGTGTCCCACCATTGAGATGCGGGCCCATTCAGCTGATGGGAGGCGAACAGGACTCGCTCCCGATCAGTGCACTGCAGTATATCCAGCTTCTTGCCGATCGACCTGAGCCAGTCATCGGCGTCCATTGGTTCGGCACTGCCGGCGAAGGTCGGTGGCTTGATCCTTAGGAATTCTGAAAGATGATTGGGAGGTACTTGGGCAAGTTGATGATGAGCTTGAGGGTTGTTGATCGTCTGAGCTAATAGTTGGATCAACTGGTTCTGATTGGCCATCAACTGCGCCCAATCTGGTCCTGCTGCTGGCGGGGGCGGTGGAATGGGGGCGGACTGGCTCCCTTGAGCTCCGGGGTTGGTGTTGTCCATGCTGTTCCTCCTGGTGTTCACCATCTGTCGAAGCCTCCAGATTTAGAGGGGAGAGAGAACTAACAGGAGAGACTACACGCCGCGCTCACATTCAGCCTATAGCAAGATTATGTTTGGAACTTCACAAATTACTTAGCCAAGTCCATCCCATACCGGACTTGTGGTAGTACGAAGTGACTTCGTAAAATGAATCACAGAAACGGTCCTTACGTTGGTTTAGGCCCATCCACATTCCCCCGTGCACGACAATCAACCAGGTGTCACCAAACACGAGGCATGCCGGCACCCACCACCTAACCATTAGCCTAAACCCAAATCATAAGTTTCTATTTTTATTTTTAAACAATTTTCATAAACCCTCCTTGACTCACCAAAGTCAAGAACTAAATTTTAAATCGTCATTTCATGTGAAAGACATTGATCCCACCTAAAGTTATACTAAGTCAGGCTAAACATTTCTACAAAATTTCTAGTTAATACTATGGTACTAACTAATTTTCAGCTAGGGTGACAAGGTATATGAATTCGGGATTTCAAATGGGCTATAATCAAAGGATCATGGGTATATCTAACATTTAAACCGAATTTAAATTAATTTTGGATAGAAGTACGCATGCATATACAGTAAAACAACATAAATAAATTTGAAATATTAGGTTCAACATGGTCAAAGGAGTAACTTGTCTTGATCGAAGCCCTGCGGGGAATCGTCGAACTCAACGTCTCCGGAATCGTCGAAATCTAACGTAAAGAGCCAATTCAAAGAAAAATCAAAAACAAAATTCAAATGAATTCAAAATTTCAAAATTATTCCAGAAATAGATAGATCATGATTTTAGAAAAATTTAGAAATTTGAATGGGTCAATTTGGAGTTAAAATGCAAAAGTTATAGCCTTCCAAAGTTTTAATTCAAATTAAAAGAAAAAGGGGCATTTTCTGGATTTATTTTTAAACCGAAAGGATTTATGACGTCAGCAAAGATTATTTTTCTAAAGGAAAAATACAGATTATGACGTCAGCCCTAGGATTAATTTATTCGGAAGAGGTCGACAGTGGGGCCGGATTCGTGGACTGAGTCCATGGACCCGAGAGAGGTGAGGTAGCAGGCGGGCGCGCGGGGGCGGGGGTGGCGCTGACGTGGCGCCACGTAGCTGCCACTTGGCACCACGTGGTCGCCACGCGGCTGCCACATCACGGCAACGTGCCGACGTGGTGGCACGCGCGCGAGGTGGCGGGGAAGGCGCTCGGGTGGCGCTGGCATGGCGCCCAGCTGGCGGCCACGCCTGCTGCCACCTCAGCCCGGCGGCTGATGGGGCGGGCGGCCGGTGGTGGCGCACGGGGACCGAGGGTCGTCGGCGCTCCGGCGGGCGGCGGCGCTGGCCGAGGCACCAAAACGAAGAGGAGGACGCGGGGAGTGCATCGGTACCTTGCGCGGAGGCCGAGGGTGACCGGAGGGGAGAATCGGCGGAGAGGGGCGATGGTCGGAGAGGGCTTCGCGGCGGCGGAGGAGCTCCGGTGGCGCAGCAGCTCGGGGAAGTGGTCACCGAGGATCGCCTGAGCACCAGCGATCTGGAGGCACGAGGAGTGGCGGTGTGGGTAGAGGGTGCTCGGGGAGGTCCTTTTATAGCCTGGGAAGGGGAGTAACGGTTGCGTTCATCTCGCCGGAGTTGCAACGGCTCGGAGGCTTAACGCGACAGTGGTAACAACTGCAATTACGCGCGATTATGCCCGCAATGGACGCGGCGGGGGTGCAATGGCTATTTGCTGTCGGCGCGGGGCATCAATTCGGAAGGAAACCGAAACTTTAAAAGCTTCGGTTTGCGGCTTCAATGGCGACAGCGGGCGGGGATCGCGCGAGGAAGAAAGGAAAGGGGACGGGGAAGACGGAGCTGACACGGAGGGCCCACCGGTCAGCGAGAGAAGGAAAAAGGAAAGGGGCGAGGCGACGGTTGGATGATCGACAGGTGGCACGGGGAGGAGATCGGGACCGCGGTGCGCTGCGATGGGGTAAGTGAACGGGGACGGCCGAGATTCGATCCGACAACGAAGATCAAATCAGGGCCGATCAGCGCTTAAGTGGGAAGGGGCGGCTGCGATTAAGTACGGCAATAGGGAACGGCTCGGATGAGGCCACGTGCCGATCAGAGGGGAGAACGAAGCGGTAAGTTGGTGCGGGCGGCGAGGATTAAATCGAGTGCGGGAGCAGACGGTCCGATGTATGACACGCGTCGCACGCGAAGAGTGGGAAGGCGGGATGAAGGGGTAAGTAAAGATGGGCGGCCGAGATTAGATCCGACGGGGTGGAGGAGTCTCCGATGGCTAACACGCGGCAGCCCAAGGGGACTTCTGGATTTTTGTTTTTCTTTTTGATTTCCAGAAATGAGAATAAGCTTTAGAAAACTCCGAAAAATACCAAATAAATTTTAAAAATTCTAGAAAAATTCAGAGAACCTTCTGGGACTAATTGAGACTTAATAAAAATATTTTCCACCCAATTTGATAAGTATAATTTGAAAAAAATCACAATTTGAATTAAAAGGGAAGGTTTTAATTCTTTATAAAATTTTGAATTTCATTATAAATGCAGGTTTGACTTTAGGAAGATAAAATACATTTGTTTGATTTACAAGAAATGCAATGAACTTATTTTGACCTTTTTATAATAGAAGTTTTTAATTTTCTTAAACCAGGACTTTGAAATAAACTCTAGGAAAATCCAATAAATTCCAGAATTGATTTTTAAAAAAAAGGATAAAATTTTTGGGATGTTACAGAAAAAGGCGAAACAAGGTGCGTGCAGGTGGACGACAAAAGGGGGGCAGGGAGGCCCTTACTTCACAGGAGGACAAATCAGCTCATCAGGTTCTGCTCAGCGAGATCACTTTGTCCAGCAACTCTCTCACAACTCCTCCAGGTATAGCTCGGACATCTCCTCTAGGTACCTCTTGGGTTCTAGATTCCGTTGCCAGTTTTCACATGACACCGGACTCCACATCTCTCACTTCAGTAGGATCTCCTCCTTTTCCTATCAATGTTTAAACAGCTGACGATACTTTCTTACCGGTCAGCTATCAGGGCACATTTTTATATACCAATTTATCTGTTTCAGCCGTTTTCTATGTTCCTTAACTTACCATGCAGCTCATTTCGGTAGGACATCTCACTGACATTTGTTGTAAGGTTGGTTTTGACTCTCACACTTATTTTATTCAGGATCGACAGACAGGGACAATTCTTGGTATTGACCGCCGCTGTAAGGATCGTCAGGGTCTCTACATTCTTGACCGCCTTCACCTTCCATCCTCTCAAGCTGCTCCTATCACGTTTACTTTCATCGCCACTGCTGCCACCACCTCTGGAGCCTTTGCGTAATGGCATTACCGTTTAGGTCACCTATGTGGATCCCGTCTTTCTTCATTAGTTCGTCAGGGAGTTCTTAGACGTGTTACTGTTGACACGTCCATATCTTGTCGAGGTTGTAAGTTGGACAAGCAGCTACAACTTCCTTATCATTCTAGTGAGTATGTCAGCTCGACCTTTTGAGTTGGTTCATTCAGATGTATGGGGACCTACGCCTATTATCTCCAAAGGCGAGCATAAATTATATATTCTTTTCATTGATGATTATTCTCGTTTTACTTGCCTTTTTTCTATGTCTACTCATGATCAGTTTTTTGTGATTTACCATAGCTTTGCTATGATGATTTGTACTCATTTCGAGAGCTCCATTCGTACCTTTCGGTGTGATTCTGTTGGTGAGTATTGTTCTGGTGTCTTCCGACAATTTCTTTCTGAGCAAGGCTCTCTTTACCAGTCTTGTTGTCCTGGTGCTCATGCCCATAATGGGGTTGCTGAACGCAAACATCGCTATCTGCTTGAGACTGCTTGCACTCTTCTTCTTGCCTCCTACGTTCCACCACAATTCTGGGCTAAGACTGTTTCTACAGCTGCATATCTCATCAATATACAGCCCTCCACTGCCCTTAAGGGTGTGGACCCTATAGAGCATCTCTACTCTCGAGCCCCCCACTACAATCATCTTTGTATTTTTTGTTGCACCTGTTTTGTCCTTCTGCAGCCTCGTGAGTGCACCAATTATCTAGCCGGTCAGTTGAATGCATATTTCTTAGGTACAGTTCTGAGCATAAAGGATATCTCCACTACGATCTTTCTGCTTGCTGAATCAGGATATCACGAGATGTTGTCTTTGACGAATTTCGACCTTTCTTCTATCGAGATTCGGCTCTTCATCCTATTTCCACCATTGAGATGATCTTCTGGCTGTCTCTCTTTAATTTTTCACCCATTTCTTCTTCTTCATCGCCATCCTCTAGTTTGCCTCCAGTGGTTCCTGCTACACCTACACCCCCTGTGTTGCCTCCTGCAGCACCACCTCTTGCTCCTCAAGAACTGTCGTCTCGTTTCTCGGGGGTACACTACTCCAGACGTCCTCGACCTTTACCAGATTCATCTCTTGGTCTCTTGCCGACACCGACCCCTAATTCATCTGATGATGCTCCTCGTTACGCCCTTTGTGATCGGACATCTCTTCGGCCTCCTGCTCGCTTTGGACTTACTACGACAGCTCATGCTCTCTCTGTCCGTGAGCCAACTTCCTATCGTGAGGCTGCTTCCCATTCTGAGTGGCAGCTCGCTATGGCAGAAGAACTTGATGCTCTTCGACGTACGGAGACTTGAGACATCGTACCGATACCTGTGCATGCTTGTCCTATCACATACAAGTAGATGTACAAGATCAAGACCAGGTCTGATGGTACCATTGAGCGCTATAAGGCTCATCTTGTGGTGCGCGGTTTTCAGCAGGAGTATGGTCGCGATTACGATGAAACGTTTGCCCCTATTGCCCATATGACCACTATTCGCACTCTTATTGCAGTTGCCTCTATTCGTCGGTGGTCTATTTCTTAGCTAGATGTTAAGAATGTATTTTTTAATGGTGTTTTGTATGAGGAGATTTAC
This sequence comes from Melocanna baccifera, assembly GCA_036346265.1. Classification (NCBI taxonomy): domain Eukaryota; kingdom Viridiplantae; phylum Streptophyta; class Magnoliopsida; order Poales; family Poaceae; genus Melocanna; species Melocanna baccifera. Next base: position 15,353,808 of record CM070695.1, read on the forward strand.
ATGCAGCCATCCCCTGGGTATTCTATTCCTGATGGCCTTGTCTGTCGTCTTCGTCGTGCTTTCTATGGCCTTAAACAGGCCCCCCGTGCCTAGTTTGCGCGTTTTACCTAGGTGATTACCGCTGTTGGTTTCACTGTCAGTGCCCATGATCCTGCATTATTTGTCCACGTCTCATCTCGAAGTCGGACACTGCTTCTTCTCTATGTGGATGATATGCTCATTACTGGTGACGATTCTTCCTTCATCACATACGTGAAGAAACATCTCAGTGAGCAGTTTCTCATGTCTGATCTTGGTTTGCTTACGTACTTCCTTAGGATTGAGGTCTTTTCCACACCTAAGGGTTACTATCTTTCCCAGCAGAAGTATATCTAGGATCTTCTTGATCAATCTGGTTTAACTGATACTCGCACTGCTTAGACTCCTATGGAGCTCTTCCTTCAGCTTTGTGCTACTGATGGTGATCCTTTTGAGGACCCTACTCGTTATCGCCATTTTGTGGGGAGTCTAATATATCTTGTGAGCACTCGCCCTGATATTGTTCATGTTGTCCATATCTTGAGTCAGTTCATGGCCTGCTCTACTAATCTTCACTACAGCCACCTTCTCCGTGTTCTTCTACTTGTGTGGAACCATCTCTCGTCGTTTGTTTTTCCCTAACTCCACCTCACTACAGTTTCAGGCCTATTCCAATACGACTGGGCCAGTGATCCTTCTGATCGTCGTTCTCTTTCTGTTTACTGTGTTTTTCTTGGCTCCTCTTTGATTGCCTGAAAGACAAAGAAGCAAACTGCAGTTTCTCGTTCGAGTGCAGAGGCTGAATTGAGAGCTTTGGCAACAGTGACAGCAGAGATAACTTAGCTGAGATGGTTACTTGCAGATTTTGGAGTTCCTGTGAGGGGACCTACGCCCTTATGTCTGACAGTACAGGTGCTATCAGTATTACTCGAGATCCAGTGAAGCATGAGCTCACAAAGCACATTGGTGTGGATGCTTCATACACTCGCTCACAGGTGCAAGAGGGTGTCCTTGTTCTACAGTTTGTGCCTTCAGAGTAAGTTACTGACTTCTTCGTAAAACCGCAGACAATGGCGTAATACTTGTATTTTCTCTCTAAACTCAGTGTGTGTGATCCATCATGAGTTTGAGAGGAGGGTGTTAGAGATAGAAAAGGATACGAATAGGAGATAGAAAAGGATTGTTATTTGATTCCTTGTACGCTTCTGTTTCTTTATCTGTATATGGCATATTCCTCTGTACTCTCATACATATATGACTCTTGAGCCTCATAGTAATACACACAATATTCAAAACAATACTGAGTGACTGTGCACGGCGTAGACCCAAATGAATTACACAACCCAGGAACAAAAATAGCAGAATTCATTTTCTTTGCTGAGGTAGGTGAACAACTTATTGGTTCTCCAGTGCTCCTCCTTGTAGCCGCCGCCGAAGGCCTCGAAAGTACCACCGCAGATAATAAGGCTCTATGGAAGACAATACCGATTAAAAGTTTCTGTCACACGACAAGCACTGCAGCGAACAAAAATATCGTACCAGGTTAGCCCCGTTTGTTTCGGTTTTTTTTCAGCTTCTGCTTCTAGCTTCTGCTTTTTTTTTACTAATCAGTATTTCATATTTTTTTGAATTTTTTTAGATATTTTAGGTTTTTTTGTATTTTCTTTTTTTCCCGTATTCCTTTGTATTGTCTCTAATGGGTTAACATGTTTTTTCTATTTTTACATTTTTTTAAAATTAATTATACCTAAAAAGTTAAATTAGCTACAGTAAAAAAAGCCAACTACAGTGAAATTTTAGCCAAAAGCCAGAAGCCATCGCTAAAACGAGCACCCCCTGCTATCTTCCTCAGCACCTGCCTCTACAAGCAAACAACCATGTTTTGGAAGCACCATTGGCACAGCTGAATTCAGAGCTACACCACAGGAAGCTAGAAGTATTCATTCTGCAGCAACCACTCATCAAAACAGGTTATTACTGCCGCACTTACTCCTGAACCACCCAGAGAGCATCCTCCTGAGCGTCAGCAACATGGATCCTCATCTACCCTGCAACAGCATACCCAAAGAACCACCTACGAAGATATCAGGCCGATCGAAACACCACCATCATGAGTCATGACAGGTCAATAATATTAGCCATTGCACAACTATTACCCCTGTTCTCACATGTCAATAATATTAGCCATTTACACACTACAGATCTGTTAGACCATGGGAATAAGTCGTGAATATAGTGATGATAAATAATTGATTTTTAGATTGCATTAAAATTTGCGTTTGTGAAAATTAGTTGTAGCTTCGATCACTTGCCGCTCGCCCTCTTGACGGTTGTAATATCTCACCAGATAACCGCTTCGACTATTTGGTGTTCAACCTCGATCAATGGTCGCTAGCTTCGATACGGATTGGTGGTCGTCGGCTTCGATAACGATCGGTAGTTAGTGGTTTCCACTATGTTTGTAGTTAGTAGTTGAAGGTTTTGATTATGATCGGTATTCGGTAGTCGAAAGCTTCGACCTCGATCGATAACCGGTAGTGGTAGTCGAAGGCTTTGACCTCGATCAGTAGATGGCTGTCGAAGGTTTTGACCTCGATTGGTAGTCGAAGGCTTTGATCTCGATCGGTAGTCGAAGGCTTCGACCTTAGTACTCGGTTGATAGTTGTAGCTACAGTACTTGGTTGATGTCATGGTTATAGTACATAGTCGATGGTCATAGCTACAATACCTGATCTATGGTCGTGGCTACAGTATATGGTCGATGGTGTGAGCTGCAGTGCCTAATCAACAGTCGTAGATGCCAAGCATTTTGTTACTTTGCAATCAACCTGTTATTGGATAATTTGGAGCCAAGTTGGCTTCACACATTTCAGCTTAGATGCCAAGCATTCTTTGAAACTGAATATTGCCTCTGGATTGAGCATTTTGTTACTTTGCAATCAACCTGTTACTTTCCACTGCAACCCACGAGCATCTGACTATTCGTGTATACTCCGCAGCCAACGAGAGGGTCCTCCAGTCTGACTACCACACGCGCAGTCACACTACCAAGCGCACCTAGTAGCCACGTTCTAACTGGCTTACAATTTTACCTTCTGACAATGATTTTTAGATTATAGTTGAAATTGTATGGTAGCGATTGTTAGTTTTTTCTGATAAAAAAAATAAAAAAACAGTTATATTGTCGTGGACGATGCAAAGAAATAAAGAAAAAAAAGAAAAGCCAAAAAAGTAAAAAAATCCAAAAAACTAAAATAAGTCAAAATTAGATGCTGACGTATTCTAAGTGGTTTTTGGTTTAAGGTATTTATATTGCTGAAGTTTGAAGTTGCAAGTATCTATTGGCATGATTGACGATTTATGTTGTTTTGGGTGTTGAAAATGTGATGAATTGACGATCATGTTGATTAAATAAACTCATTATTTGTTTGTTGTTAGGCCGGGGCGAATCCACAGGAGGCCCCACCTGAAGATCTATGGGTAGGCTATGCAAGCAAAATTTCAAAAATTCTACCGCGTAAAAAGAACCTCCTCTAGTAACAGATCACGAGATTACCACTAGATGCGCAGACTCGTAGCGGAAGTAGAGTCGATGTGGCGCGTTGATGCAGTTGTAATCGTTCTAGCAGAACATCTCCTCCTTCAGGTCCTTGTAATCGTCACAAGTTGCGGATCGTCCTAGTGTTGAAGCTTCGTATCAACACCTCCAAGGTATCCACACGTACGGGGCAGGAACACCACGCGTCGGAGTACTAGCGCCGGCTGCGCGGTATTAGATGAGGAAGGTGTGGCAACTAGGGTTTCGGGAATTCCGAATTCTCAACCCCAACCCTATGCCACCTCCCCTCTATTTATAGGCATCCATCATAATGGGTTTCGAAATAGAGGCCCATTAGAAACCCATGGCCCACAAGAATTCGGATCACTATTCGAATTAAGTCCCAGCCCTTTAAGTGTGTGACCCTGTAGGTTCACATACACTTAGACATAGCCCGAGTACTCCTACTCGTCCAATAATCGGCAGCGGCCCCTTAGCAAGACATGCCAACTCCCAACTATATGCAAAGATCATATCGGACGAATCTCAACAAAACCCATACATTTCCCTTTGCCTCACGATATTAGTTAAACTCAAGGCGAGTACGTGTCATCCTTGTTTGGTTAGTTCAACCACTCTTTCTTGAATACGTGACTTGAATTCCCGACTACGGTTAACTCTTTAACCGTGAATAGCATGGCCATGCATTTCTGGAATCCAATCACTCGAGAGGCCTAGAGATATCTCTCCTGTTGCTTGGAGGGGCAAATCATATCTTGATCGACCATGCCTCAATGCACGCATCGTGACAAAACCCGGAAGCTACCTTTATAACTACCCAGTTACGGAGTAGTGTTTGGCAACCCCTAAGTCAGTCATTATGCATCTTGAGTACGTGCGACGATCTCAAGTCTTAAGGACATAGCATACGCATTGTGAATGAAACCAACTGATGACGGTAAGAATGCAACATTCTCGTAGTGTTTCATGGTGGGTCGATCCAACCCCATGTTTGCTAACATGTGTCCATAGGTTTAATATCTTTATATCTATGACCCGTGAAATATGGTCATCAACCAATACATATGCTAGTCTATTAATATGTGTCCTCATATGTTTGACTAGGGATCATCTAAGAATAAACATCGCAGCAATATAGAGTTTCGATTAAGTCACGTATTTGATAATAAATATTGACGATGTTATTCAAGGAACAAGATAAATTATCCAATAAATCATTAACAAAATAAACAGAATCATCGCTATGATTGTCTCTAGGGTATATCTCCATCAGTCTCTCACTTGCACTAGAGTTAATCATTTAGGTATCTAATACCAATAACTCTTTTGTGCATCTCGTGCTTTTGCTGTGTGAGAGGTTTTGTCAATGGATCAGCAACATTTAAATCCGTGTGAACCTTGCATATCTTTACATCTCCTCTATCCACAATATCGCGAATAAGGTGATAGTGGCTGAGTATATGCTTGGACTTTTGATGGGATCTAGGCTCCTTAGCCTGCGCAATGGCTCCATTATTATCACAATAGAGATTCATTGGGCTCAAGGCACTCGAGACCATACCCAACTCAAAAATAAAATTCCTTATCCAAACACCTTCCTTCGCAGCTTTAGAAGCCGCAATGTACTCGACCTCCGTTGTAGAATCAGCAACCGTCTCTTGTTTGGAACTTTTCCAGCTCACCGCTCCTCCATTTAAAATGAAAACAAAAACAGATTGCGAATGATAATCATCTTTGTCGGTTTGGAAGCTTGCATTGGTGTAACCATTTACAACGAGCTCTTCATCACCGCCATAAACTAGGAACACATCCTTAGTTCTTCTTAAGTACTTAAGAATGTTTTTCACAGCTGTCCAGTGACCTTCATCGGGATCAGCTTGGTATCTGCTTATAACACTTAGAGCATACGATACATCGGGTCGAGTACATATCATGGCGTACATAATAGATCCAATAGCTGAAGCATATGGAATACCATTCATACGGTCTCGCTCTTCAGTTGTCGAAGGACACTGATTCTTACTAAGACTTATGCCATGTGATATAGGCAAGAACCCTTTCTTGGCATCCTGCATGTTGAACCGTTTCAACACCTTGTCAATATAAGTACTTTGGCTTAATCCAATCAGCCTTTTCGATCTATCTCTATAGATCTTTATCCCTAAGATGTATGTTGCCTCTCCTAGGTCCTTCATAGAGAAACTATTTTTCAATGAGACCTTAACAGATTCCAGCATAGGAATGTCATTCCCAATCAATAATATGTCATCTACATATAAGATTAGGATTACGAGTGCGCTCCCACTAACCTTCATGTAAACACAAGATTCTTCTTTGTTCTTGATGAAACCAAACCTTTTGACCTCTTTATCAAAACGTTTATTCCAACTCTGAGATGCTTGCTTCAATTAGATCTTTGAAGTTTGCATACTTTTCTAGCATTTTGGGGATCAACAAAACCCTCGGGTTGTGTCATGTACACATCCTCACTTAGGTTTTCATTTAGGAAAGCCGTTTTGACATCCATCTGCCATATCTCATAATCAAAATATGCAGCAATAGCTAGAATGATCCGGACAGACTTAAGCATAGCGACGGGCGAAAAGGTTTCATCATAATCAACACCTTGAATTTGTTTGAAACCCTTCACCACCAATCGTGCATTATGGATATGAACATTTCCATCCATGTCTATCTTTTTCTTAAAAACCAACTTGCACTCAATGGTTTTTACACTATCAGGTAGATCAACCAAGTTCCAAACTTGATTATCATGCATGGATTGAATTTCAGATCTCATGGCTCCAAGCCATTTCTCAGAGTCTGAGTCCATCATTGCTTCCTCATAAGTTTTAGGCTCATCATTGTCTAACAATAAAATATCATGTCGATACCTTATCGGCAATTGACGTGGCCTTTCAGACCTACGTGGGGCTGGTGCCTCTTCCACAGGTTGTACAACTTTTTGTACACTCTGTGGAGGTTCAGTAGGAGTTGAAACATTTTCTAATGGCTCTCGAATTTCTTCGAGTCTAGCCGCGCTCCCACTAACTCCTTTTGAGATAAACTCTTTCTCCAAAAAGACACCATTTCGGGCAACAAACACTTTATTCTCATCCCTTTTATAAAAGTAATATCTTTCTGTTTCCTTAGGATACCCCACGAAGAAGCATTTATCTGATTTAGGTGTGAGCTTGTCAGATGTCAAACGTTTAACATATACTTCACATCCCCGTATTTTGAGAAAAGACAAACTAGAACTCTTCCCAGTCCACATCTCATATGGTGTCTTATCCACATATTTAGATGGTACTCTATTTAAAGTGAAGCGGCAGTTTCTAGAGCATAACCCCAAAAAGACAATGGTAGATCAGATTGGCTCATCATAGACCGAACCATATCTAACAAGGTCCGATTCCGTCGTTCAGACACCCCATTCCATTGAGGCGTTCCCGGTGGAATTAGATGTGGAATAATTTCACATTGTTTTAGATGATCACCAAACTCATGGCTCAAATATTCACCTCCACGATCTGATCGTAGGGTTTTAATTGTCTTGCCAAGTTGATTTTGTACTTCGTTCTGAAATTCTTTGAACTTTTGAAAGGATTCAGACTTATACCTCATTAGATAAATGTAACCATATCTACTAAAGTCATCGGTAAAAGTTATGAAGTACTGAAAACCACTTCTGGCCGTTGAGCTCATTGGTCGACATACATCTGAATGTATTAAGGCCAATGAATCATTTGCCCTCTCACCTATACTAGTGAAAGGCGCCTTAGTCATTTTGCCAAGTAAACAAGACTCACATGTTTCAAATGATTCAAAATCAAATGAGTTCAGTAGACCATCTTTATGGAGTTTCACCATGCGCTTCTCATTTATGTGACCCAAACGACAATGCTAGATATAAGTGGAATTCAAATCATTAGGTCGAAGCCTCTTAGCATTAATGTTATAGACAGACACATCCTCAAGATTTAAAACATATAATCCATTCAACAATGGAGCATTACCATAAAGCATATCATTCAAATAAATTGAACAACAATTGTTCTTTATTCTGAACTCATAACCTTCTGCTCCCAAACATGAAGCAGAAATAATATTTTTGCTTAAGGCAGGAACACAATAACAATTATTTGATTCCAAAACTAATCCTGAAGGTAAACATAATGGTAAAGTGCCAACAGCAAACGCAGTAACTCTTGCTCCATTGCCGATGCGAAGATCAACTTCGCCTCTTGCTAAGCTCCTACTCCTTATCAGCCCCTGCATCGAATTGCAAATATGAGCAACTGATCCGGTATGAAATACCCAAGAACCAACATGAGAAGTAGCAAGATTGATTTCTATAACATTTATACCTGAAGTTGAAGTCTTACTTCCCTTCCTCTTTTCTAGTTCTGCCAAGTACTTCTTACAGTTCCTCTTCCAATGTCTAGTGCCTTGGCAATGGTAGCAAATAGTATCAGGTGCAACGCCAATCTTAAGTTTCTGAAGCTTAGATTTGACACTCGAGATCTCATCTTGAGTTTTACCCATACCCTTTCTTTTGCCCAAAGCCTTAGATTTCTTCTTTTTGAAGTTGGTAGTCTTTTGCACCATCATCACATGATTGTTGCTTTTCTTAATGCTATCTTCTGCAGTCTTGAGCATCATATGCAACTCGGTGAAATTCTTGTCTAAGCCATTCATATGAAAATTCAGAATGACCTGCCCAAAGCTTGCAGGAAGCGATGCAAGAATCAAGTCAGTAGCCAACACTTGGCTAAGGGGAAAATCAAGTTTTTCCAAGCTTTGTGTAACCAACCATCTTGATCACATGAGGGCTCACCGGACTTCCCTCAGCTAGCTTACTTCCAAACAATTTCTTTGAGATCTCATATCTCTCAGTTCTTGCTTGTGTCTCAAACATGCCTTTGAGTGCTACGATCATATCGTAAGCCTCTATATTCTCAAACTGCTTCTGAAGGTTTGAGCTCATGGCAGCAAGCATGAGACAGCTAACATCAAGGGACTCATCACATGCCTTTCTATAGGCATTTTTAAGAGCAGCAGTAGCATTTTCAGCAGGCACTTCTGGAATCGGTTGCTCTAGAACATGTTCCTTTTTATCTTGCCTAAGAACGATTCTTAGGTTACGGGACCAATCCACAAAGTTTGTTCCATTCAGTTTTCCCTTATCAAGTAACGAACGTAAAGCAAAACTGGAAGTAGGTGCAACAGTTGGTGCCATGATCTACAACACAAAATATGCAAAACTAAGATATATGTTCAAGAAAAGTAACTTCTATTAAACAATTTAATAAAGATACTCCCCACTAAATACCATCTCTCTCTTATGACATTTAGTGATTCAAGATCCACAATCAACTTATCTACTAGTGAGCTTTGGAATCACTGCTAGAGGATAGGTAAATTTGGTAAGCAACCCTTTGCTAATTATATCTCTATATAACTCTTGTTGTTGGGCAACATCTCTATGTTCCGGCACCCAACCTTATGCCCCAAAGTCCATAACCATTATGATGACTTTGTCAAGTTAAACCAATACTTTGCGCGTGAGTGTCCGACACAAACCCATCTAGTCAAGGAGAATTACTGGCACTCTGCTTTAGCAAGACCTACCATTAATATACATGGCTCTAGATGGTGCAGCTAATTGGGAGGGTATCAATTTAGCTTAATATTATGTGAGAGAATTTTATTTCTACTATGTTAAAAGCATTTGGAGGAATTAAATAACATGCATAGAAATAAATGAACAGAAATATAAAGCCGTTCACAAAACAATCACATTGCATCGTGATATAGTATGGCCCTTTCACATGGTGATCTCTATCGCCGTACTTCCTGTTCACCATGTCTCCAAGTGGCCAAAACCTCCAAGCACTCCCACTAAGCTATTACCATATGGTATACTAGTAAAGTTTACAAGGAGTGAAGAAGCAACACAAGTAGACACGCAGGTCGTTATACAAATATAAACAGCCTTGGGCTGCAATAATCATGACTCGCAGGCCATGAACATTACATACATATATGCATCTCATACATCATTCACATGCATAATGGGCCATACTATTTCACAACAATCCCTGTAAAGCAAATATGCATAGAAACGTATTCTATCTAATATCCCAGGTTATTATTCTAATCACAAAGGTCTTGTTCAAAATTTTTGGGACCATGTAGATCCAATCTAATGTTCCGTCCATACAAATCGCATCGGATTAATCACATTAACCCTATTCGATCGCAACTCTGATTCGATCAATCAAAATTGATATTCGCGTGTTCTATGGATTTACGTATCACTGTCTGCCCCGATGGCGGAAATCCGACAGGTAGAGGCAAGTTGTGATTCGACCATGAAACACGATCACAGAAAGCGATCATCTTCACGTGCTCTATGGATTTACGTATCACTGTCTGCCCCGATGGCCGAAATCCGACCGGTAGAGGCAAGTTGTGATTCGACCATGAAACACGATCATAGAATAGCGATTATGAACACATCTATACCCCACCGCGCATGGACGATCATATCGACCATTACCAAATTCAATCTATCATATAGAACGATCATAGAAACATAGATAGATCACATCTACGAATCCCACATATCACAACATGCATCTAATCCGAATCTAATACTAGATGGGATGGCTCTTATACCACTGAAGATCTACGGGTAGGCTATGCAAGCAAAATTTTAAAAATTCTACCGCGTAAAAGAACCTCCTCTAGTAATAGATCACGAGATTACCACTAGATGCGCAGACTCATAGCGGAAGTAGAGTCGATGTGGCGCGTTGATACAGTTGTAGTCGTTCTAGCAGAACGTCTCCTCCTTCAGGTCCTTGTGATCGTCACAAGTTGCGGATCGTCCTAGTATTAAAGCTTCGTATCAACACCTCCAAGGTATCCACACGTACGGGGCAGGAACACCACGCGCCGGAGTGCTAGCGCCGGCTACACGGTATTAGATGAGGAAGGTGTGGCAACTAGAGTTTCGGGAATTCCGAATTCTCAACCCCAACCCTATGCCAACTCCCCTCTATTTATAGGCATCCATCATAATGGGTTTCAAAATAGAGGCCCATTAGAAACTCATGGCCCACAAGAATTCGGATCACTATCCGAATTAAGTCCCAGCCCTTTAAGTGTGTGACCCTATAGGTTCACATACACTTAGACATAGCCCGAGTACTCCTACTCGTCCAATAATCGGCAGCGGCCCCTTAGCAAGACATGCCGACTCCCAAGTATATGCAAAGATCATATCGGACGAATCTCAACAAAACTCATGCATTTCCCTTTGTCTCACGATATCGGTTAAACTCAAGGCGAGCACGTGTCATCCTTGTTTGGTTAGTTCAACCACTCTTTCTCGAATACATGACTTGAATTCCCGACTACGGTTAACTCTTTAACCGTGAATAGCATGGCCATGCATTTCTGGAATCCAATCACTCGAGAGGCCTAGAGATATCTCTCCTGTTGCTTGGAGGGGTAAATCCTATCTTGATCGACCATGCCTCAATGCACGCATCATGACAAAACCCGAAAGCTACCTTTATGACTACCCAGTTATGGAGTAGTGTTTGGCAACCCCTAAGTCAGTCATTATGCATCTTGAGTACGTGCGACGATCTCAAGTCTTAAGGACATAGCATACGCATTGTGAATGAAACCAACTGATGACGGTAAGAATGCAACATTCTCGCAGTGTTTCATGGTGGGTCGATCCAACCCCATGTTTGCTAACATGTGTCCATATTATTGGTTTGATATCTTTATATCTATGACCCGTGAAACATGGTCATCAACCAATACATATGCTAGTATATTAATATGTGTCCTTATATGTTTGACTAGGGATCATCTAAGAATAAACATCGCAGCAATATAGAGTTTAACGATCAAGTCACGTACTTGATAATAAATATTGACGATGTTATTCAAGGAACAAGATAAATTATCCAATAAATCATGGACATAATAAACAAAATCATCTCTATGATTGTCTCTAGGGCATATCTCCATCACCATCCTCGGCCGGCGCCGGTAACACCCCACCCGCCAGGAGCGGCCATGGATGCTGCACAGGTTGCACCCGAACTGAGGAACAGCTGAGGAAGGAAGATAGCTATTTGAGTCTTTAGGTAGCGCTCAGTTTAGCGTTAGCTTATGACTTTTTTACTGTAGCTGGCTTATTTTTTACTATAGCTGAGTTGACTTATTTGACGTAATTAAATTTTTTAAAAATATAAAAATAGAAAAAACATGTTAACCCATCACGGATAATGCAAAGAAATACGAGGAAAAAAGAAAATCCAAAAAAATCTAAAAAACTAGAAAAATATGAAATATTGAATAATGAAAAAAAGCAAAAATCAGAAACTGAAACTGACTTAAAAGTTAAAATGAGCACATTTTAATGTCTTGGCACAGAAGCCCATATGCGCAAGGCCCACTACACGAGGCTAACCACTCTTTCAACCATCGACGAAATCACGCAGCGAGGGTGCCAGAAACAAGAGGATTTGGGGCGTTCAGGATAGCGATGGTTTATGACTTTTGACTGAAATTTTACTGTAATTGGCTGATTTTTTTACTATAGCTGAGTTGACTTATTGGGCATAATTACATTTAAAAAATGTAAAAATAAAACGGCATGCTAATCTATCACGGATAATGCAAAGGAGTATAGGAAAAAAACAAAACATGAAAATTTGAAAAAACAAAAAAAATATAAAATGACAAAATAGTGCACAGTGCATTCCATCGCCGAACGCAGCTTCTGGTCGCCAAAGTGAGTGATCCCTTGATATGTTGGGATTTTGCTTTGGTAATTTATCTCAATTCTTATGTTCGGCCTTGGACTCTTGATTTTTACTCTCGCTGACTTGTTGTATATTAATATAATTGTATAATGTGTACCGTATGAATTGATTGTACAATACTATGTTTGTTATATATGTTTCAATTTAACCTAGTACTTCGAGCTCTCCTATATTTTCAACTTCGCCATTGTTGTTAGGCATACAATTCCAGTGTTTTTTATGGTACGAGTCATATTCACATTCCATTTAAATCGGAGTCCGAGTAGGCGCCCGCTAGTCACGCTCCCACCGACCTACTCCTCCATAAATGCGGCGCACCTTGCACGCCGCCCTAACCACGGAAGCTCCCCAGGCTAGAAGCGAACACAAGCAAACTAGAGCAATGTCCGACTTCGCGGACGGCCTGCGTTACTGCCCGGACTGCCACCGCGCGACGGCCGTGGTGCTGGACCACTTCTCCGGCGACACTCTCTGCACCGAGTGCGCGCTCGTCCTTGGCGAGCGCTACGTCGACGAGTCCTCCGAGTGGCGCACCTTCGCGGACGATGGTGGCAACGGCCAGGACGGCGACCGTAGCCGCGTGGGTGGCGCCGCCGACCCTTTCCTCACCCACACCCAGCTCGGCACCACAATCGCCTACTCTGCCCTGCGCAAGATGCATGCGAAGGCCAGCGCCGACGACGGCGCTGCCGCCGCCTTCGTGCCGAGGATGCGGGGCGCCATCCCGGCCCCCGACAGCGCCGCCGCCTTCGTGCCGTATATGCGGGGAGCCGTCCAGGCCCCCGACAAGGCTCTTGTCGAGGCGTTCCGCGCCATAGCCGACATGGCGGACCGGCTCGGGCTCGTGACGACCGTCAGGGACCGTGCCAAGGAGATGTTCAAGAAGATGGAGGAGGCCAAGGCGTGGCCACGGGGCGGCAGGGGGCAGTGCCGGGACGCGCTCTACGCGGCCTGCCTCCACGTCGCGTGCCGGGCCGAGGGCACGCCGCGGACGTTCAAGGAGGTGGCCTCGGCGACGCGCGACGGCGCGGCGAGGAAGGACATCGGGAAGTTTGCCAATCTCATCAAGAAGCACGTCGGGGAGGAGGCCGGGCGGGGGACAGACATGGGCGCAGTGCGCGCGGGTGACTACCTGCGCCGCTTCGGTTCGCTGCTCGGAATGGGCAACCAGGAGTTGCGCTCGGCGGAGGAGGCGGCACGTAGGTTGGAGGACGGCCTCGACGTGAGGCGCAACCCTGACTCCATCGCGGCCGCCGTCATCTACATGGCGTTGCAGCGTGCCGGCTCCAACAAGCCCATGCGGGACGTGTCGACGGCCACCGGCGTCAGCGAGGCAACCATCAAGGAGGTGCACAAGTACCTGTGCCCGCACGCCGAGCTGCTCTTCGGCTAAGGGCGTCCATGCCCTCGGTAGGTTTCTTGATTCGTGGAATGCGTCCGGTGTTGTTTGTTCAAGTATTACACAATGCGTCCGGTGTTGTTTGTTCAAGTATTACACAGTCAATTGAAATTTCTTTACATCTCAGTCACATAAAATTATAGTACTAATTCTTCTCCAAAAAAAATTTCTCCCTAAAAAAGAAGTCGTTGAAGGATGCTCATCCAATAGATAAACAAATGATAAAGTAAAGAAAAAATCAATCACCTATGCAATAGACAATCGCTTGTTCTAATTGGCATGTGTTTGACATGCCCAAATTCTTGGACGTGCTACACTACATATCTTGTAAACAAAATTATTTGAGACAGGATGTAATAGTATTAATTAAGTTTTCGTATCCGGCGGTATGATTTCTTTTATATCTCTACAAAATTGTATTGTGATTTAAGTCACTTTGTGTGTGTGTGTGTATATATATGTGTGTGTATGTGTATGAGAGCATATCTAGTGTTAAAGGCCTATTCAATGCTAAAACTTCTACAGAACCATCTGATCTGGCCTGTACGGTTCGGATCAAGAGGGTGGAACCCCCACCTCATAAAAAAAATCTATGCGGGGGTTTTGTGAAGTGGGGGTTCCACCCTCCTTGATCCAAACCGTACAGGCTAGATCAGATGGCTCTGTAGAAATTTTAGCATTTTAGCACTGAATAGACCTTTAGCACTAGATATGCTCACTATATATATATATATATATATATATATATATATATATATATATATATATATATATATATATATATATATATATATAATTATAGTAATGTGTTTGGCAATATTGTAATAAATAGTAATGTGTTCGGTAATATTTAGTATCAATATTTCAACATAACCAATGATAATATATGATGATAAAGAAGTAGTGATTGAAATACTTACCAAAATAAAGAAGTCCCGATAATAATATTGATTAGTTGCAGTATACTGAAGTAACTAAAGGCGAAATCACAAACAAAAATCGATTGGCACTAGTAACATACATCATCCGACTTTAATGGCCTATAAAAGGAGAACAAAATTATTCAAATGTAAGTAAATGTATTATTTTTTAGTATTTACATTCTTTCAAGTTTATAAAGCAACGAACCATAATATCATTGTTAATTTTTGTTCAATTCTTATTTCTCCACACAACAAATAAGTATATTATTCATAAAATCACCACCAATTAATTGAAAAAGTCAATAGGTATTTGTATGTTCAACAGTTTAAGAACAATATAATTAAAAAAATATGTCCATTAGCTTACTTGATATTATGGTCAAATAATACAATTTTGTCTTTGATTTGTAACGAACTAGGCCAGTATTTCAAAAAACAAAATTGAAACCCTATCTTAGCTCTAAAATTCAACAAAAAATCAATCAATAATCATCACATTAAAACTCTAACTCACAAATTTAGTCTCTATTCTTGAAATAAATCAGAAGAATTGAGAAAAAAAATAGAGCAAAATACATCTTGATCGGGTGGGTCTTAGCTTTTTTTGGCTAGTAAGGGCACGAGGCATTAGGGACTAGGTGATGCCATGGCGAGATGGTAGGTGAGGTCACCCGATGGTGTCATTTCTCCCATTGTCCAGTGATCGATTGCTATTTGGCTGGGTGTACCGAGTTTGGACTAGGAGGTTCATATATAGGCTAGAGGTGTTGATCCCAACTAAAACAATTTTGGACCTAGTGTCCTGAGACACCAAGTATTCCAACTTTGCTCCGCCCATCAAAGCGTCTTTACATCTGTATCTATTTTTAGCTAACCACAATTTTTCCTGCACGCTACCCCTAAGAGAGATGATTTCATCTCCGTGATCTGACTGCTATGCCGCTCCAAGTGGTTTCGGTTTTTGGCTGCTAGCTTTAAGAAGTCAGAAGCCACTTAAAACGTGTGAGCTTTTTTAATTTTAGGTTTTTTTTTTGCTTTTTTCCTTTATTTCTTTGCATTATCCGTGAAGATATAACAGTGTTTTTTTATTATTTTTTTTAACTGAATGATCCAGAAAAACATAATAGCAGCTGAAGTGCAATTTCAGTTAAAAACCAACCGTCAAAGAAGGAAGGTAAAGCAAGTTGGAGCAGGGTTGTGCTAATACATCCTAGCTAGATGCTCCTTATCATTTTCTCCCATCAATAGATCGGTTCGGTCATCCGCCCAGTATATCGGATCTGCATTATTTGCATCTTCTCTTTTCCGGGCCAAGCCTACTGATGTTTTTTGCTTTCGTCAGGTTATCAAGAATTGTTCTGCAATGTCCTTTGTTGGTTGCTGCCATCACTGTGAACTTTCTGGCGACCTCACTGCCTAGATTTGCAATGCAACAGATCTAATTGGATCTTCTTGCCCACACCTCGCCTGGATGGATGATGATCTAACCACTCTGATCGCTCCCTTAACTTCCTGCTAACTCACCCCTCTAGGACATGGAAGGAAACAAAGGATTATTCTAACATGGATAAAAATAAATTTAAGTTGGGAGAATCTATCTTTACAAAATTCAAAGACAAAAAATTTCTAACGTAGACAACAATAAACCAAACCAAAGTAAACCCCAGAAAAATGTCAAACCGAATAAAACTAAAAATTACAGTAAAACTGTACTAAAATTGTATATTACTACATAACCCCCTCACGTATTGTTGCTTGATTACTTAACCCCCTGAACTAATAAATCAGTTGTTTATCCCCTTAGCCTTGAAAATACCGTTTATTTAACCCCCTAGGGTGGTTTTGCAATCTGGTTTTGCTATGTTGGCATGCCACGTTGGACAAGATTGCCACGTTGGTCACGCGCCCCTGATAAAAAACTCGAACGGTTCAGCTATCGAACAGTTGCGACCCCTCGTTCACTCCGCGGCGGCGTCTCCTGGTTCACTCCGCGCGGCGGCGTCTCCTTGTTAACTCCAGCGCCTTTTCCTCCCTCTCTCTCCTACTCTCTCTCTCCGGCGGCAAACGATGAGCTGATGACGACGAGCTGATTGGACTGCAGCTTGAGTTGAAGGTGAGTCTTTGCACCTTGTTGCCGTGGTTTTTTCTTGGTCATCAGCTACAGTTCTAAGCTAGCTGCTAGCTGTATTGCTCGCTGCTGGCCGGCCTGAGCCTGACGATAGATATGCTAGTTCTGATCTGCTAGCTGATCAAAGCATGCATGTGCAACAAAATTAAACTATCATATGCTAGTTCTGATCTGCTAGAAATTTGGTCTCTGTCTGTATAATATTGCTATCTGTAAGCATTGGTGAAGTATGGGCTGACAACATACAAACATATTCTATTCCTAAAGGATGAGAAAAACAGGGTTAGGGCAACCTGCTCTTGGCCAGGATGTAAATGGCTAATATATGGGTCAAAAACAAGTAGGTCTGAATGGTTTCAAGTGGTCACTTTTGTTGATGAGCATGGTTGTCCACCTAGCTAGGAGAGATACAAGCTAGTCACATCCAGGATTATAGCAAACAAGTACTTTAATGTTATCAAGGACAATCCAACTTGGAAAGTGGAACATATTAAGAAGTCAGTTCTGAAGGACATGCTTGCTGATGTGTCTATTTCGAAATACAAGAGGGCCAAAGCCTTAGTGCTACAGGAAGCATTAGATAAAACTAGGGGAGAGTATTCCAGAGTGTATGATTACCAACTAGAGCTGTTAAGGAGCAACCCTGGGAGTACTGTGGTTGTGACCCTTAATAAAGATATAGTTGATAGGAAAGTATTTGAGAGGTTTTATGTATGCTTTGATGCTTGCAGAAAAGGGTTTCTTGCTGGTTGTAGCTAGGAGAGTTATTGGGCTAGATGGTTGCTTCTTCAAGGGTGGTTGTAATGGTGAGCTAATATGTGCCATTGGTAGAGATGCTAATAATCAGATGTATCCCATTGCAGTGGCATCAGTGGAGAAGGAAAGATATGATTCCTGGTATTGGTTTCTTGGGTTGTTACAGAAAGACCTCAATATCAATGATGGAGGTGAAGGATGGGTGATAATCTCTGACCAGCAAAAGGTATGTTTTTGAACTTTTTATCTTTTAATCAATTATGCAATGGATTATGAGTTGTAATAAATATTTTAATTTTTTTTATCATGTAGGGACTCTTGAAGGTAGTGGCAGAGCTCATCCCTAGAGTAGAACATAAGATGTGTGCAAGGCATATATATGCAAATTGGAGGAAAAAGTACACTGATCAAAAGCTTCAGAAGAAGTTCTGGAACTGTGCAAAGTCACCATGTAGGGAGCTTTTCAACTATAACAGAGCAAAGCTAGCCCAAAACACCCCTCAAGGAGCTAAGGACATGCTGACCACTGCACCTGAGCATTGGAGCAGAGCATTCTTCAAGTTAGGGTCAAATTGTGACTCTATTGATAACAACATGTGTGAGTCTTTCAACAACTTTATCATGGATTCAAGGTTCTTTCCAGTCATATTGATGAATGAGGCTATAAGATGCAAAGTGATGGTTAGAATTGCTGAGAATAGAACAAAGGTAAATAAGTGGCAAGGCACAATATGCCCAAACATATTCAAGAAGCTAAAGCTTAACATTGAGAGATCGGGCCAGTGTTATGTGTTATGAAATGGTAAAGATGGATTTGAGGTCCAAGAGAAGGAGAAGAGGAAGTACACGGTTAACTTAGAACAGAAAACATGCAGCTGCAGGTATTGGCAACTCTCAGGTCTACCATGTTGTCATGCTATCAATGCAATATACAAGGCATCAGAACAATTGGATCACTACATAGCATCAAGCTTCTCCATCTCAGAGTACAGGAAGACCTACCAACATTGCTTGCAGCCTGTTGAAGGGCAGGAGAAATGGCCAGTTTCTGACATGCCAAAGCCACATCCACCTGCTTATGTTAAGATGCCAGGGAGACCCAAAACTCAGAGAAAAAGAGAGCCAACTGAGAAACCTAAGGGAGCTAAGCTAAACAAGGTTGGCATCAAGATGAGATGTAAATTGTGCCACCAAACTACACATAACAGCATAACTTGTGATCGGAATAAAGAAGCTGGGAGCAAGAGGAATGGTTACATAAGGAGGGATGCAGCAAGAAAAAGGAAGCAAAGTGAGGCAACAACCTCTGCTGCCACTTCATTCACAATGGTAATACCATATAAAGTTGTTATTCACATATTTTCTTTTGTTTTGCACATTGCCTAATCTAACCAAAGTATGTTTCTGCTCTTATAGGGTGATGTGGGAACCCAGCAGAGTACCAACTCTCACCCTCCAAGTGTTACTGCTCTAGGCTCTGCTCCACCAATACAACAACAGTGCAAGAGGAGGGCTAGACCAGGAAACACTTCGCGGCTTGCCCATCTACTATTTGGCAACAATGCATGAAGCTATGACTTGGAAGCAATGAAAGACATGTATTTTGTGGGGGAGATGAGAGATGTTCTCTTTTGATAATTGAATGCATGCTGCTCTATGCTTTTGTGAGAGCTGAACCTACGTACTTATCTTTTGCTACTTAATTCATGAATGATTGTGGAACATCCTGTTTGTGTCATGTATAGATAGTTTATGCCTACAAAAATCTGTTGTGTAACTTGAGATGACAAATCATAGATAATAGCCAGGAAGTCTACATAACCCCCTATATATTGTTGTCCAACGTGGCATGCCAACAAGGTAAAACCAGATTGCAAAACCACCTTAGGGGGTTAAGTAAACGATATTTGTAAGGTTAAAGGGTTAAACACCTGGTTTACTAGGTCAGGGGGTTAAGTAATCAAGCAACAATACGTGGAGGGGTTATGTAGACTTATTTCTTCAAAAAAAATTGCACATTACTTAGCACTACAACACTATACAATTAGGTAACTACGAGATAAAAGTTTCAGGCAATTGAAAATTAGCAAAACCAAAACATGTACATTCTCCGGGCCTCGTGGGTCGTGCTGCGTTTGAGATGGTGCGTCGCCATGCTAGGAAGGCCACACCGCCGCACTGGCCTATCGTCCAAGCGATTCTCCCCGCCTCGCGGCAGCGCCACGCCCGAAAAAAATAGCCTCCGACGCGCGAGCCCAAGCCGTGCTGCATGCCTGAGCTATGGCGATTGGGTTGTCATTAGCCCGGGCGCTGCTAGCACAAGTGTAACATTTCCGCCGATTGCATGAGAGGCGACCAGGAGTTCAAATATTTTTGGAGAAAAAGAAATCCATTCCGTCGCCACTCCCCTCGGACGATTCCGGCCCCCTCCTGTCCATCTTCCTTGGTGGATCCAAGCGAAATCCCTGGAAGCGGCGTGATGGCACTTGGCAGCGGAAGTGGCGGCGGTGGAAGGCAGCGGCGTGATGTCGGCGGAAGCTGGGAAGGCTGCGGCGGTGGAAGGCAGTGACGTGATGGCGGCCGAAGCTGGGAAGGCTGCGGTGGTGCAAGGAGACGGCGTTGCTGATGGGTAAGTGAACTGTGAAATACTCCTTGTGTGGGCTGAGTGGTTTTTTTTCCCTTTTTAATCTGGATGCATGCCGCGAGTAGGGTGATGTAGTTTGTGTTGCTAACCCGCGGTTCCTCTTTTATTTCAATTTTTTTTCGTAGGAATGACAACGAGACGAGTCGATGTTTATATTGAGCGTTAGATATCGGCATACACAGCTTTGCACGACGATGACAGTAGAACTCCGCTTGAGACTCGCGATTATGAGTGGGGAGGTTCAGTCGCGCGGATACACAATTTGCTAATCTAACAGAAGAGTTAGGGACGAGGACTGTGGGGGGGGGGGGGGGGGGAGTTCGCAGGAGCCGGTATTTTGGTTCTTTGACAGGGATTTGAAGGAACACTGGAAGATTGAGCATAATTTCATTCTTCTGGAAGCATTTTTGCAGCACTGGAGAATTACATGGATGCGTATTCATGTTAAGAGTTCGAAACCGAGGAATGCTATAAGAGAAACATCGCTCTAGAAGAGGGAGGGGGAAAACAGAGCAAGGAAGAAAACAGTGAAGAAGTTGGCGAATAAGAATGTAAAGAAAACAGGGAAGAAAGTGGCTACGTCAACTGAAAATGTAAAGAAAACAGGGAAGAAAGTGGCTACGTCAACTGTAAAGGACCTACTGGCCACCCAACCATCTGTGAGGCAACTATTGTGGCCACAACAACCATACAGAAACAAGCACCAGCAGCAAGTCCTGAAAATGGTAGCAGTTCAAGAGATATGCTAGCAGAGAATGGTAGGCAACCTGAACCAGAAGCAGTGAGTAGTAGGCAACCTGAATTAGCTACAGAAATCGAGAGGCAACCTGAAGAGAATGATGTTCCTGAGGATCTTGGTGTAGACCCTGCTATGATGGAAGATGCTGATGTCTTCATGGATGATGAGCAAATGTGTGTCATGCTTGGTCTTAGGGCAGAGGATGGTGCCCAACAGGCTACCGTCAGGAAGCAACAGCAGGCACCTTAGGTGGAGTCCATATTCAGTGATGATACTAGAGGTGCAGAAATTCCAGTGGACGACAAAGTTATTGAGGAGCCAACTTATACGTATGACAAAGAAAAATCCTAGAATGGAGGTTGGAGTGACTTATCCTAACATGGTAGAATCCAGGATTGCAGTAAGGCAGTTTGCAATCAAAGGTCAGTTTGAGGTTGGAAAAATAGTAACAGACAAGAAGAGGTATAGAGCAAGCTGCAAGGCTGAAGGTTGCCCATGGAGAATTGTTGCATGCAAACTACCACAGCATCCCACTATTGTGGTACTACTCCTAACTACCAATCAACAGTAGCTTACTTCTTTTTTATATCTGATTGTGTGCTAACTTACTAATTTGAATTATAGTATGAATTTCTTTGCTAACTTCCACATGGTAACGTTGCAGGTCAGTATGATCCCCGAAGAACATACATGCATGTCAAGGAGTCAACTGAGAAGCTCAATGGCATCTCAGCAGGGGGTTGCAGAGACGGTTGTTGGTGTTGGACTTAAGCCTATTGCGCTATATATTTGAATTTTACTCAGTCATAACTAGTGGCTTGAGACATGCTCATGTTCACGTCGTGGCCATGATTCTCGGTTAAACTGTTAGTTAGTGGAGACGTGGTTACGCTGAACATGGGATGGTATGGCTAAAGCGGATCATAGCGTAAGAATAGGCAATAAGTTTTAATTTTGCTTTGTATTCAGATATTATAAATCAGAGAAGAAAGCTGAGAAAAGCTGCACAGTTTTAGTGCGGCACAAAACTCCATTCTCTCATAGTCGTTATTGAGTACAAAAATTCCCAAGTGTTCGAGTACTCGTGGTCATAGTCAACCGCTCGAAGTCGTAAAACCACTGTAGCAGTGATACTGTAGCGATCGTAAAATCTTTGTAGCAGTCGTAGAATCATTGTAACAGTCGTAGAATCATTGTAGCAGTCATAAAATCATTGTAGCGGTCATAGTGATACTGTAGCAGTCGTAAAACCACTATAGTCGTGAGAGTAGTTGAGTGTGTCGTGGTCATGAACGAGTACTAGGTACTCGTAGTCGTTTGTACTGAAGTCGTAAACAAGTATTAGATACTCGTAGTCATTTATGTCGAACTTGTGAACGAGTACTACGTATTCGTAGTTGTGTGTGTATTCCAAGAGGCTTATAATGTTGGCTTAGGACGAAACCTTCTACCGGAGCAATGGAGTTGCACGAGGCTTATAACGTTGAAGTTGGTTATGGAACCGTGCGGGCTGGCCGACAGAGAGCAATGGAAAAGATTTTCCATCCATGGGAGGACAGTTTCCAACAGTTGTACAATTTCAAGGCTGAATTAGAGCTTAGGTCACCTGGATCAGTAGTTGAAATTCACACCAAAGAGGTGTGGTGCACTTCCACAAGATGTTTATTGCTCTAAAGCCATGCATAGATGGCTTTTCTGCTGGGTGTGGGTCCTATCTTGGAATTGACTCCACTGCACTTAATGGGAAGTACACTGGACAGCTAGCATGTGCTTGTGCCCTAGATGGGCACAACTGGATGTACCATGTAGCTTGGGGCATTCTAGATTCAGAGTCTGCAAAGAACTGGACATGGTTCATGCAGCAGCTGAAGAAGGTTATAGGTACTCCCCCAGGGTTGGCAATTTCAACAGATGCAGGCAAAGGTTTGGACACTGCAGTGAAGATCCCTGGCATAGAACACAGGGAGTGCATGAGGCATCTATGGACGAACTTTAGAAAGAAATTCCATGGATATGTCTTTGAAGAGCTGTTAGACCATGTGGTCATATCTAGAATATTTTAGGTGATGAATAATTGACAACGTTGATTATGATATTACTTATGATGTGTTACGTGTACGGATTAGAAAAATGTTGCATGATACGCTTATGTGAGGTATTGTGCGGATTGACTCGAGTCAAGTCGTGGACTTGTGCTCGTACGCGGTTGCGTGTTTATTCATGTGCAGGTGTTGCTTGAGGCGGAACATGGTCGATGACGGGACTGAAACTAGGTTCGGGTGGAACTGAGGTTTCGGGACTAAGTTCAGGGAGAAACTGAGATCCTATCGATCAAGGATGTCATGCGGGATGTTCAGCCTAGAGAACAATGTGTATGAAGATGACACGGCGTTAGAGGCGCGGAGATGCGTCATGGTCAAGGCTGCATATGAAGCGGAGGTAAGCGGCAAGGCTACATGTGCCCGAACGACACGTATACGAGTTGTATGCGGTTTACAAAGTTGTATTTGTATGTATAGGCGTTGTACACGAGTCGGTGTGGTATATGTTAGGATTGAGTCCGACCAGGACTAGGAGATAAGTTGAGTCTGCTTCGGAAGGATGCTGGCTATAAAAAAAATCAGGTGGCCGATCAATATTAAAGTGCGTGTGTGTGTGGCAGCTTTCCGGGTGGTGCCTTTGTAACAGATCGTGAGGAATACTTTTGGCTGTTTTGGTGGCAGCTTTTGGAATAGAAGATAATATAATACGAAAAGCTAGCTCTCGGCCGTAAGTTTTTCTTTCTTCGTTTTGATTCCTGATTGCATGCATGACTTAATTGCTCATCTAAATTAATCCTACCAGCAACAGCTAGCAAGAATCCTCTCTCGCATTTAATTCTGCAATTCAATTGTGTTGATAGATGTTGCATGGCTCTTTTGTTGGTCTGTATGCATCATTCTTCTTGCATGCATTAGTTCTTTCTGGATGTTACTTGGAAGCCAGGTGGCAGTTTATAACAATGAGAAGACGTGTGGTGTTCCTTGGGATTTATTAGTTCTAATTAAGGTATGATAATTAATTATTGGATGCTTTAGACGTGAGTTGAAAAGATTGGTGGACTGCATGCAAGTTAGTTACAAGACATCACCTTTTTATTTTTTACATGCATGGCATACGTGATTGCTAATTAAGAGAAAAGTAATTAGGCTTGAGGCTAATCATGTTGAATGTTGCATGCATGCACTGGCTTTAAGGGAAGAGGTGTCCTCTTTGTTTCTTTGCATAAAGACTAGAAACCAAAGTAGTACTTTTAATGCAATGATTCTCTACGTGATTTGTGATCTAAAAAGTTTGGTTGATTAATTCCTTACGGATTCTGCTTAATCACTTAATTCAGGTTTAATCAACTCTCGTCACTATCTTATCTGTTCAGCAGGCTTGTTTTTTTTATATCTCGAGTTCTAGACCTCCGTTTGACATGATTTCAGTTGGGTTAGTTCAATAATTTTGTCTAGTTTATTCTGTCAAAGTTTGGGATAAATTGGAGGTACGGTTTATGATCGAGATCAGTTTTAGTGATGGTTCAGCGTTCTGTCCAGAACTTTAAACGAGGTTTAAATAGGTTTTGTGTTTAGGAGGAGTCTGAAAATTTATTTTTAGCTTCCGTAATCATTCACCCCCCTCTGATTGTCTATCTTAGTGTGAATCGATCCTACAAGAGCATATGTGGCCTGCCTCCAGAAGTGATAGGCTTGACAGGTTTGAATACCACTTCGGCAAAGTGGTGGAAGCTTGCCCAGCTGTTGTTGACTACCTAAACATGCACCACAATCATTTATGGAGTAGACTGTAGAGCCATGCTCTCTCTTGACTCATGGGTCAGGGAGATCAAGGACTTGCCAGTTGTGGACATGGTAGATTGTCTTAGATGACAATGGAACTCTGGAATAAAAGGAGGATTGCTGATGGACTACAAGGTACGATATTGTCTGCTATTATTCAACCACTTCATGCCAGAACTAGAGGTTTGAATAATCCGAAGGTGTTCAAGAGTGGTTTGCACAATGCTGAGGTGGTTGCTTTGGATACAAACTTTAGTTTGGTCAACTTAGCTACAAAGGAGTGCACATCAAAGAATGGCAGCTTTCTGAGAAGCTTTGCAACCATGCTCTAAAATTCATGATCTCAGAGAGAAATGTTGACATGGAAACCTTTGTACATGATTACTACTCTGTTGAGAGATTCAGGGCAGCATATTCTGGACACATTGAGCCCATGGCTGACAAGTCCCAATGGCCTCAAGTTGATGCTGGGTTCAAGTTGATGCTGCCCATCCTGAAAAGAGGGGCTGGAAGACCAAGAAAGAAGAGGATCAGAGAGAAGTCATGGACCAGGTGCTAGAAAGCCTAAAGTACATCACAGCTGCAACAAGTGTGGAGGACTTGGCCATCGAGAGGCAGGGGGCACACTGAATGGTCCAAAAAAGAGGGGAGCATTCAAGCTTAAGACTTTTAACGAAACTATTTCATTGTTTATTTATTGAACTTAAACAGTAGTCTTACTGAATAATTAGCTCCATGTTTAGTGAGGACCACACGAGAGGAGATCAAAGCATCTCTTAGAGAGGAGCTTGCTGATTACGTCAGAGATGAGGTGCGAAGACAAACAGAAGAAAATCAGCAGGCCGCCGCCGCTCCTGTGCTAGCCAGCCCCCCAACCGTCGGAGTAGCTGCGTGTCCAATCCTACGACGGAATGCGAGGGCAGATTTCCTGTGGACGACATCTTGCAAGCTACGAAGTGCAAGCTCTAAGTGAGATATGCCTCCGTTGCCTTGTGCGCTGCTTGGGGCCTGGCATATCCGTCCGGTGAAGGGGCCATGGTGCACCGTGCACCTTTAGCTCCAGGCTTCGGAAAAGTGTCTGTGGATGGTGTGCATGCCAACTTCGATGTTGTCCCGCTACCGAAGCCCTCCAACGACGAGATCGTGACTCTAGGGCAAACCATTGGAACCTTCATCCAGTGGCCCAAAAGTGACATATGCCTGGAGGCTTCTGCACCGGTGGTAGGTTCACAAGGGCAAAACGTTCCAAAGCAACTTGCACTAGTGTCATCTCCACAAGGTCTACCTCCACCACCGCTACCTGCACCGGTGATGAGTCCACGGGAGCTATTCCCAGTGCAACAACTTCCACCGGTGCTACCTTTACAGTTGACCTACAGCCGAGGTAGCAAGGACAAAGCAAAGAAGACCGATGATGATATCCCGTACCTGCCATTGGCCCACAAATTCGTGCTTGGCGAGCCGATGGTCGACCCGGTGATGTGCCTCCCATTACTATCAGTAAGTTGCAGGAGATTACACGGTTGGTATATGGAACAATCCAATAAGCCAAAGGATGAACGGTGCACAGGTCTCACTGTCAAATTCAAGATGCATCATTTCCAGCACGAATTTCAAGATGGTGTCTTCGTGGTGACCTTCGATGATTTATTTGATCTTTTCACGCTCAACGCTCTCGACGCCTCACTCGTTCGATGCTGGACGCTGTAAGTGTGTACAATCACAGTCTCTGTTCATGTCATACCGATAAATGTCATATATAATTTGTTACTTTCGTGTGTGTATATATGTAGACACATGTTGACTCAAACTAGAGCATCCAAATTATTGGTTGGTTTCTTGGACCCACACTTGGTCTCCAGTAGTACCATCAATGAGGATGCTGGTGTCGTCGAGAGGTACATTGCAGCATCACTGCTGGCTTACCGCGATAAGGAATATATACTGATGCCCTACAATCAGGAGTTTCATTGGATTTTAATAGTAATTGTACCAAAGTGGAACAAGACAATATACCTTGATTCCCTAAGTAAGAATAAAATCGACTATACAGTTATCAGCCAATTAATCGATAGGTAAGTACATTTTTCTATCATAACTATATTGTACTATTTCTTTCCTTCCGAATGACTAAGGTCAACTTTTTCGAATCACGTAGGGCGTTCGCGACGTACGTCCAAAAGGCAAACCTCTCGACGCAACGGGCCAAACCCCTAACACACGACCGAAACTTTAAGGTATTCGTTAGTACATATTAATTAATCCTATGCAACAGTTGGTAGTATTAATGCCTCTTGAATTAACACATTCTATTTTTGCGGTGCCACCCGTGGCCTAGGCAACACGTGTGGATTCTACGTTTGCTAACATATGAAACTACTTCTCGATTCCTCGAGGATCACCAATCCCAATTCTAAGGTTTGTCAATCTTCCCATGATTACTTCATACTTATCAGGTTATATATATACGCACATTGATATTCCTATCGACAGGCTGCGTCCATCCCGAAAACTGCATTGCAACAGCTCAACCTTGAACAAATTCTAGGAGAGTCCGCGTACTTTTTGGTGGCTAAAGTCCTAGCTGAAAAGGGAGAGTTCCACAACCCACAATGATTTTTTTATTGCTCTTATCACTCCGGAATCGAGGTCTCGCGAAAGAAATAGATCCATAATCAACGACTTCTCAGGCTGCATAAGCAATACTTGGATGGCAATCATGCACCACCCAAGTAATGCTTATACAGCTTGACAAGTTCGTTGATTATGGATTTGTTTCTTTCGTGAGACCTCGATTCCGGAGTGATAGAGCAATAAAAAATACAATGTTACCATCTAAGTGCAAATGCAATGTAGATCTTTTACAATTGTGTAAATGAATTGAGATATGAATTGGATGTTATATGTTTCTGAAATGAATTGAGATATGAATTGGATGTTATGTTTCTGAAATGAATTGAAATATGAATTGGATGTTATATGTTACTGAAATGAATTGAGACGTGAATTGTCTGTATGTGTACATGTTGATCTACTTGTTTCAGAGGACATGGCTAGCATTTCCTGAGGCTAGCCAATAAACAGAAATAGATCTAGGGGTACGAAAGAATATCACAGACGGTTTGTAACTACAAACCGTCTGTGATAGCTACAATCACAGACGGGTTGTAAGAAATAACCGTCTGTGATATGGGAATATCACAGACGGTTTTTAACAAAAAACCGTCTGTGATATATCAATATCACGAGCGGTTTGTAACCACAAACCGTCGTGATATATCCATATCACGAGCGGTTATTTCTTACAACCCGTGCGCGATTAGCTATCACGACGGTTTGTAGTTACAAACCGTCTGCGGATATATACTCCTGAGCGGTTTGAAAACCGTCTGTGATAACCTTCGATTATCACTGACCCATAAAGTCAGACGGTTCAGAAAACCGTCTGTGATGATGTTTTTGAACCGTATGTGATAATGGTTTCTGTAGTAGTGGTACTTCCGTGGTTGAAGAGAGTTTCTTCTTTTTAGATTACGAAAAACATGTATTTTTGTAGTTCGAGAGAGTTTTTTTGTACATCAGCTAAATCTTAAACGAAAGTCGCTAGATAAATCTTAAATTTAAAGTACCTTATGTGAATATGTGCTTTCATACCGAAAATATACATATGTGTAAAAATGAACACGTGTGTCGAACCTCAGTTGTATAGTATGTATAGTACTAATAAACCATTATATCTCCCATCCATCCATTCATTCAACACACACATGTACACGAATACAACTATGCCAAGCCCCACCATCGTGTTGCTCCCGATATGGGCACCCGACCACTTCATGCCGATGCTCGAAGCAGGCAAGCGGCTGCTCGGAGGCAGCGGCGGCGCCTTCTCCCTGACCGTGCTGGTCATGCAGCCGCCAATGGACTCGCTGGCGTGCGAGGTCACCAGCCAAATACGCGGGGAAGTGGCATCCGGCCATGGTATCAACTTCCACCACCTGCCGGCTGTTGTCCACCCCGCTGACCACCTCGCTGACCCATCTGACTACTTTCAACTCTACGTGCAACACGTCGAGGCGGCCATCTCCGGCCTCGCGACCCCGGTTGTGGCGGTCATCGTCGACTTGCTTGGCACTGTTAGTAATCCTGCGCCTAAGTCTTTACCTTTATCTCTAGCTTTCATTTATTTTTTCAGTTTCATAGCTCTGGCCACGTTTCTGCCGTTATGGCGTTTTCACAGGAGCCGTTTTCAGTTTCGTGTGCATAAAGGAGTCTTAATGGCCTTTTAGTTTTTCCTTTAAGTCTGCATGTAACTTCATTATAAATAGCAAGGAAAAGCTGCTGAATATGAGCAACGCCAAAAACACTCGTCTCTTCAAAGTCCCATTCTGTGCATTCCATTTGAAGTGAGAGCTAGAGAATTGAGAGATTTCCAAGGGTGGCTGATAATTGGTATCAGAGCACAATGTCAGCCCCCGCCTTTGCCGGAGACCACTCTCGTACTCCGTAGCGACACAGCCGTGGATGCTCGCCATCCCCACCGACACGTTGCCTGCGTTGTCACGATGGCGGCCAACGTGAACTCGTGGTCCAGCGGGTCGTCAAGGAGGGTGGTGGCTCCATCTCCTACCCAACGCTCACACGCTCAAATTACTCCGACTGGGCGGTGTTGATGCGAGTCAACCTGCAGGCTCAAGGCCTATGGGACGCTGTCGACACCGGTGATGTGCCGTACCAGGAAGATCGCCAGGCCCTTTTGGCGATCCTGTGCGCAGTGCCACCGAAAATGCTCTGGCCGCTCACCGAGAAGCACAACGCCAAAGAAGCCTGGGACACCCTCAAGGCGATGAGGGTTGGGGCGGATCGAGTGCGTGAATCCAAGGCGCAAAAGCTACGCCAGACATTTGAGTCGATGCGATTCAAAAATGGCGAGCACGTGGAGGACTTCAGTCTACGGCTCCAGGGTGTCGTCAGCGACCTTCGCCTCCTTGGAGAGGAGTTGTCGGAGGAGAAGGTGGTCCGCAAGCTACTGCGTGTTGTTCCCCGCAGGTTTCACCAAATCGCCATGTCAATTGAACCCTTGGTTGATCTTAGCACTCTGTTCATCGAGAACCTCACCGGCCGGCTCCACACTGTCGAGGACCGTGGACAGTCAGATGATGAGGAAGGAGACCAGGTTCTACTCACGGAGAAGGAATGGTCGTCGTGCAACACCAAGAAGACCCGCGCCACTGCCAACAGCGGGAACACGTCACGCTCATGCCAGCGCGGCCGACGTAGCCGCGGGTGTGACAGGGGAGGCGAGGAACCAAAGTTTGGGCCATCCCAGGGCGTGGGCCGTGACATCTCCAAAGACAAATGTCGCTATTGTGGCAAGCTGGGCCACTGGGCCAAGGAGTGCCGAAAGGCGAAGCGGGATCGTGAGAAGCTGGCCCAGGTGAATCTTCTCCAAGCCGAACCACAGCAGGCCGAGGGTGAAGACGAGCCCACAGTGTTAATGGCCCAGATCTGCGAGCTCTCCCTCACCGTCGACTTTGAGCCCAAAGGCGCTCGTTTTAAACGAGGAGCGCGCCCTTGTCACTCTCGGCGATGAGGGAGAACCAATCGATCCAGAATGGATCCTGGACACCGGTGCATCGAATCATATGATGGACGCACGGAACGCATTCTCCGAACTCGACACCAGCGTGCGCGGCTTCGTCAAGTTCGGCGACGCCTCGCGAGTCCGCATCGAGGGGCGCGGCACTGTGCTCTTCGCTTGTAAGAATGACGATCACTGCGCGCTCACCGGCGTCTACTACATCCCGCACCCACAGCAACATCGTCAGCCTTAGCCAGCTGGACGAATCTCGCTGCAAAACAGAGATCGAGAACGGCATCCTCTCACTGCGCGACCCAAAACGCTGGTTGCTGTGTTGGGTTTGGCGGAGTGCCGGACGTCTCTATGTGCTCAACGTTGACATTGCACAACCCGTTTGCCTCGCGGCGAGGGGCAAGGAGGAGGCCTAGACATGGCATGTGCATTTCGGCCACCTCAACTTTGACTCGCTTCGCATGCTTGCTCGGCGTGGGATGGCGCGAGGCCTGCCAGAGCTTGAGCGCATAAATCAGGTTTGCGATGGCTGCCTGATTGGCAAGCAGAAGCGAACGTCGTTCCCCGCCGTGGCAGTGTACCACGCGTCGGAGCACCTTGATCTCATCCACGGTGATATATGCAGGCCCATCACACCGTCAACCCATGGTGGCAAGAGGTACTTCCTGTTGTTGATCGATGATCTAACCCGCTACATGTGGCTCTTTCTGCTGGCGGCAAAAAGTGATGCTCCTGCAACCATCAAGTGCTTCAAAGCCGGCATCGAGGTCGAGACAGGTCGCAAGCTGCGTGTTCTTCGCACGGACCGTGGAGGGGAATTCTCCTCCATGGAGTTTGGCTTGTACTGTGCCAACGAGGGTGTCCAGCGGCACCTCACGGCGCCGTACTCCCCTCAGCAGAACAGCGTGGTTGAACGCCGCAACCAGACGGTTGTGGCCATGGTGCGCTGCATGATGAAGGCGAAGGACATGCCGGGGGAGTTCTAGGGCGAGGCAGTGTCCACCGCCGTCTTCATCCTGAACCGTTCATCGACGAAGAGCGTTTGCGATAAGACCCCGTACGAGGAGTGGCATGGTCGAACACCTACCATACATTACTTTAAGACGTTCAGGTGCGTTGTTTACGTCAAGGACGTGAGACTGCATTTGAAGAAACTCGATGACCGAAGCAAGGCCATGGTGTTCCTCGGCTATGAACTGGGAGCCAAGGCATATCGCGCTTACGATCCGGTATCCCGGCGTGTTTGTGTCACCCACGACGCCGTGTTCGATGAAGCGGCGAAGTGGGATTGGGCGGCTTCAGGAGAGTCCGTTGTGGCCTCCTCAGGAAATTCGTTCACCGTCCACTATGAGGTGGTTTCCTCAGTGCCATCCAGCATGGCGCCAGGAGGCTAGGCAGCAACACCGGAACACTTGGAGACGGCAGCTCCCAATGACCCTGTCTCACCACACACTCTGGAACCTGCCATCGAGTTCGTATCGCCCCCAACTGCTGAACCCGACGTCGACAATGATTACGGGGCACCGCGGTGCTACATAAGCACGGCCAACATCTTCGCCACCTCAGAGCCGGTGGAGAACAACTTCGACGAGCTTCATTTAATCATTGCGGAGGAACCAAGCGCCCTAGCTGAAGCAGAAAAAGATGAACACTGGTGCCAAGCTATGCAGGAGGAACTAAGCTCGATCGAGGAGAACAATACATGGAGCCTCGTCGACCTCCCCACCGGCAAACGACCTATTAGCGTAAAATGGGTCTTCAAGCTAAAGAAAGATGAGACCGGCGTCGTTGTCAAGCACAAAGCACGGCTGGTTGCAAAAGGCTACATACAGCGCCATGGCATTGACTTTGATGAAGTCTTTGCCCCCATGGACCGAATGGAGTCGGTACGCCTACTTCTCGCCGTCGCTGCTCACGCTGGGTGGGTCGTCCATCATATGGATGTAAAATCGGTTTTCCTAAATGGAGAGCTAGAGGAAGAAGTGTTCGTATCGCAGCCACCGGGTTTTGTCGACAACGACCATCCACACAAGGTGATGCGCCTGAACAAGGCGCTCTACGGCCTTCGTCAAGCCCCTCGAGCTTGGAACACGAAGTTAGACGCAAGCTAGCCTACATGAGCTCTGTTTCAAGCGGAGTGCCACGGAGCATGCAGTGTACACACGTGGAAAGGGAGACGCGCATCTTGTTGTCGGCGTCTACGTCGATGACCTCATCATCACTGGAGCACGCATAGAGGAGCTCCAGAAGTTCAAGAGGGAAATGCACTCCCTATTTCGTATGAGTGACCTGGGGTTACTTAGCTACTACCTCGGCATTGAGGTACATCAAAGCGCGGACGACATCACAATCAACCAATCGTCATACGCGCAGAAGATTTTGAAGATTGGTGGCATGGTGGAATGCCATTCAACTTGTGTTCCCATGGAGGTGCGATTGAAGCTGAGCAAGAACAATGACAGGCCGACGATAGATGTCACTCTGTATCGCAGCCTCGTGGGCAGCCTGTGGTACTTAGTGCACACACGCCCGGACATTGCATTCGCCGTTGGCTATGTTAGCCGCTTCATGGAGACACCGCGTGACGATCACCTCGCCGTCGTCAAGCACATTTTGCGTTACATTGCTGGTACGTTGAATTATGGCTGTCGCTTTGTCAATTCATGGGAGATCGAAGCACCGCTGTTGGGTTTCTATGACAGCGAGATGGCTGGGAATATAGATGATCGGAAAAGCACCTCCGGGGTCCTGTTCTTCCTCGGTTCAAGCCCCATCGCATGGCAATCACAAAAACAGAAGGTGGTAGCTCTCTCCTCATGTGAAGCTGAATATATCACCGCCACTACTGCGGCATGCCTTGGTATTTGACTGGCGCAGCTGCTAGCTGAAGTCCAAGGTGGAGAAGTGAAGAAGTCTGTACTCAAGGTGGACAACAAGTCCGTGATCTCTCTATGCAAGAATCCAGTTTTTCACGACCGAAGCAAACATATCAATACACGCTATCATTTTATCAGAGAATGCATAGAGGGAGGGAAGATTGAGGTGGAGTTCACTTCTTCAGATGAACAAGTTGCAGACCTTCTGACGAAACCACTCGGACGCATCAGGTTTCATGAACTTCGCAAGAAGGCGGACATCGTCGAGGCCGTCACACGGCAGCAGGATTAGGGGGAGAGTTGTTAGTAATCCTGCGCCTTAAGTCTTTACCATTATCTCTAGCTTTCATTTATTTTTTCAGTTTCATAGCTCTAGCCACGTTCTGCCGTTATGGTGTTTTCACAGGAGCCATTATCAGTTTCATGTGCTTGAAGGAGTCTTAATTGCCTTTCAGTTTTTCCTTTAAGTGTGCATGTAATTTCATTATAAATAGCAAGGAAAAGCTGCAGAACATGAGCAGCGCCAAAAACACTGTCTCTTTAAAGTCCCATTCTGTGCATTCCATTTGAAGTGAGAGCTAGAGAATTGAGAGATTTCCAAGGGTGGCTGATAGGTACGGCCCTGCTCGACGTCGCCCACGACCTCGCCGTGCCAGCATACGTGTACTTCTCGTCCACCGGTTGCATGCTTGCACTCATGCTGCGCTTGCCGGGGCTACACAAGGAGGTTACTGCTAAGTTGGAGGATACGAAAGGGGAGGTGGACGTGCCGGGAATGCCGCCGGTGCCGGTGGCTTCCATGCCGTCGCCCCAGATGAACAGCTACACGTGGTTCTGTTGGAACCGGGTTTACTCCCCGGGCCACAGGTCCAAATGGGCTGAACACAACTAAGCCCACGGAGACGGAGCAACAACCTTATAAGTGGTATTGGGCCTTCTCCCCCCAAAAGACTAGTCCAATGGGTGGGGGCTCCCTCACACTTATAAGCTGTGCTTTCTCCTCTCCTACAACCAATGTGGGATTATTCCTAACAATCTCCCCCTCACACATTGGTTGGACACATCTGCAACCCTGAGGTTCAAGAAGATGTTAGGCGCATGGACTCTGATACCAAATGTTGTAACCGGGTTTACTCCCCGGGCCACAGGTCCAAATGGGCTGAACACAACTAAGCCCACGGAGACGGAGCAACAACCTTATAAGTGGTATTGGACCTTCTCCCCCCAAAAGACTAGTCCAATGGGTGGGGGCTCCCTCACACTTATAAGCTGTGCTTTCTTCTCTCTTACAACCAATGTGGGATTATTCCTAACAGGTTCGCGTACCACGGCCGCCGCTACGTGGAGGCCAAAGGAATCATCATTAACACGGTAGCCGAGCTCGAGCCAGGCGTTCTCGCGGCCATCGTCGATGGATGGTGCTCGCCGGAACACCAAACCCTGACGGTCTACCCGATCGGACCGCTGCTCTCGTTCAAGCCTCTCGCCGAGGCTGAGCGGCCGCACGAGTGCGTGCGGTGGCTCGACTCGCAGCCGCCGGCGTCCGTGGTGTTCCTCTGCTTCGGGAGCAGGGGTTGGTTCAACGCGGCGCAGGCGCACGAGATTGCCGCCAGCGTCGAGCGCAGCGGGCGGCATTTCCTGTGGGTACTGCGGGGCCCTTCAGCCGCCGGGTCATGGCATCCAGTGGACGGAGACCCTCACGAGCTGCTCCCCAGCAGATTCTTGCAGAGGACAAAGGGGAGAGGGCTCGTGTGGCCGAGGTGGGCCCCGCAAACCGAGATCCTCGCCCACGCCGCCGTCGGTGGCTTTGTGACTCAGTGGGTGGAACTCGGTCCTGGAGAGCCTGTGGTTCGGCGTGCCGATGGTGCCGTGGCCGCTCTCCGCCGAGCAGCGGCTCAACGCGTTCTTGCTCGTGGCCGTCATGGGTGTCGCCGTCGCGCTTAGGATCGTCCGCAGGGGAACGGACAGCTTCGTGCAGGCGGCTGAGCTGGAGTGCGCGGTGCGTAGCCTGATGGGCGAGTCGGAGGAGGGGAGGAGGGCGAGGGAGAAAGCCGCGGAGATGAAGGTCGCGCGCAGGAAGGCCGTGGAGGAGGGTGGGTTGTCGCACGCGGCGTTGCAGAAACTTGCGTGCGATATGCTGCCTACGTACGTGGACAAGAAGAACGATCTGAACATACTATGGGCCTGTTTGGTAGAGCTTCAGATTTTTATTTTTCAGTTTCTGTTTCAAATTCTGTAAGAATCTATTTCTCTGAGAATCTGAAGCTACCTCTGAAAAACGTTTGGTTAGTAGGTTGGCTTCAGATTCATAAAAGAGGAGATTTGAGAGGAACAAAACATGTTACCCTTAGTTTTAGCACTTGAAATTTATTTGTTTCTTACTCCTTTCTATGTGTACATAAATTTATGAAATTTATCTACAAATTTCTCAGAGCCGAGTCGATTTAAATGTGATATCAAATGATATTGTCGCTGCAATAAGAACAAAACAGAGCACTCCATTATTCCAACGTGAGTCAACAAGCAATTGAACAACTGTAATTACTAGATACTCATGCATTTATCCTTTCATAAGAAGCAATCCATTCGTCCATACATACATAATTAACATCACTTCTACCAGCTTAGAATAATTGCCAATATATACATCATTGCTGTTAAAATGAACCAAACAAAATTGAATTAACTACCATGAATGCTACATCAAGCTACTAACTAGCACGGAAGCTAGAACCACCATAGCATCAATGGACATAGCCATCTTGACATTCTTCTCTTCAGTTTTGCCTTAAAACCTCCATCCAGTCCGTTTCAGATTGCACATGTATAGAATAGTAATGATGTACTGAACAAGTCAAAACTCATGTATAAGAACTGATGTGTTCATGAACAAGTAATAGCTAGCACAAGTAATGAACACTACAGAGAGCATCCTTCGGTATGTGAGCGCTCCATATAGCAAATTTTGAAATGAAGTTACAGATGGTATAATGTACGCAATATATTTCATGTCTCTAGCGAATATCATGAACATCTTATATGTACTACACAAGCCCAAGTAAATCAGAGAGTGAGAACAAGTCCACACATATTAATGTCAATTACTGCCAAGATCTCTCAATGTTTCTAGTAAAACTTAACTAGCAGCCAAACAACAATACAAGGACATGACCAGAGCCCTGAACCTCCCTTACAGGTAATACGGCAATTTGAGAACTATGCAATATCTCCAAAGATGCTTTGACAGAGTTCACATGTGCAATTCTCGCCAATGGAATCAACAAATTTTGTCAAGGAATTAATATAACAGCGAAAACTATACTATTTCAGATCCATCACAAACCATCTTAACTTTCATCAGGATATATCACAAAACATCTTTAATTTAATCTGAATATGTAGTGAAACATAATTGATCGGATAAGAATATGTACCATTGCAATCTTCCAAATGAGTTTAATGTCAATCTTCATGTATATTATGCAAAAAATGGTCCACAAGAAAAGCACAAATAAATGATAACTCAGAAAATGTACGAGAAACAATCCCTCCAATTGCAATAGCGATAGCGGTATCATACTACTATACTAGCCATTTCCTAGGTGTACCATAGAACAGTTCTCAAATATTGCCATATAAATGTGCTCTATGAACCTAATGCTGGAAAAATGAAAACATGCTATTACATTAATTGGGGAAAAAATTAATCCCTAGACAACTAAAGCACATTTGTAGAATATAATTGAGACATTGCTTGACATTAGCTTAAACAACCAATACATAAACAACAGGCAGTATTCATCTGCAAATTGTGTAACTGCGCATACAGAAAACCTACACGCCTCTACATTTGTAAACTATATGCCCCTGTAGTCAGCCAAAACTCCCCGACAAAACCACCAATAGCACTGGAAGTATGGAATCAAAGCCAGAGCATGCAGTAATCTAGTACTAATATCCGCCTAATTGAACCCAAAAACAGCCACATCGGCACAACAACAAATCAAACCAACACTAATCCATCTTAATTAATCTGAATATGTAGTGAAAAATCAGGTTAACACAAATTAAATATGTCACGTTGCAATAATCCAAATGAATTCAATGTCAATCTTCATGTATAGTATGAAAAAATTCTGGATGAACTCCGTGAACTGCACCCTGCACCAAACGAAACACCACACCAAAACCAAGCCAGATCGGGTCAGATCGTGAGCCCCAAACCCTAAGGAAGCGAGCTCGAAAACGACGGAGCGATCGACGAATGGATTAGAGATTCAGATGGCGGCGCTCTTACCGGTCCCCGGGCTCTCCTACCTGAGGGGGTCTGAAGAGGCGGCGGCGGGGGGATGAGGGCTTGGAGGACGCGGAAGGCGAACGGGAGGCGGCGCGAGAGAAGGGGGAGGTGGCGGCGCGAGAGAAGGGGGAGGCGGCGGCGCGAGAGACGGGAGGGAGGCGGCGGCGCGAGAGACCGGGGGGAGGCGCGGCACGAGAGGGCAAGGAGGCGGGCGAAAGAAGAGGAGGGAGGCGGGGAGGCGACAGGGTGGGGCAGGCGGGCCGATTTTTTGTTTTCATGTGAGTGGCATTTTGCGGGTAAATATTAGGAACTTCAATGGGTACATTGATTTTAGGGGTTATAGCTCCTCACGAGAATTCACCAAATGGTTGCTTCTCCTCTCTAGTTCATTTGGGAGTCTGCTTCTCACGAGAAGTAGAATCTCATCAATTTGAGAATCGGGGTGTTTGGTACAGCTTCCTAAGAATCTATTGAGAAGCTGAGAACATGAGCTATACCAAACAGGCCCTATGATTGATGCTATGATGCAAGACGGAATCGGCTCCAAAGCCTCCGACACCTGCAATGCAATGCCGCGTTCGCACCATAGTACCAAAGCGAGCGCTAAGTGAAGATTTTGTGCACGCCGCTTTAATACTAAGGTACCTTAGTGAGGCTCCGTTCATATATAAGTGATGAAAGCGTAAAGTTGGACGTGTCAAACTTTTATTCCTTAAAAATTGGTCGATGCATGTATCCGCTAAAGAATTGGTCGATGGCTTGCGCAGGCATTGATTTAAGCGGTCTAATATGCCTTATTGAGCTAGAAAACTGAGATTGCGAGTTCAATGCGTACACTTCAATATTTACCACAAGTATCTATTTTTTTAGTTCAAACCCCTATTTCCATAAGGGAGTGTTTATATAACATTCGTATATTTTTTGAGCTTAAATCTGTCATATTTTAGAGCGTTGATCACTCATTTTTTTAAAGGGATGGTATGAAAAATTCATTGGATGAAGATCCAACGTCCACCACTTATTTTTTTGGAAGGAGGTATGGGAGGATTCGTTGGGTCAACACCTCAAAATCTGACAGATTTAAACATAAAAAACATATAAATATTGTATATGAATTCTCATTCGACAAATGTTGCCTCGAGGGCATTCCTCTTCCTTGCCACTCAAAACCTAACTCAATTCCGTCGTCCACCATGGCATATTCCGCCAATCTGCCTTGATGTTTTGCCCACCGCTCTCCTCTGAGCCTGCAGTCCATGACGCCACCAAATCCTCACCGCACCACCGTTGGCCACCTCCCATCACTGGCCCCGGACCATTCACTGAAATCCATGCTTGAGGGCCCAACGAACCTCAACAACTTATTGCGAGTGAAAACTCATTGGAGCCTTATAGCTGCCGCCACCGCTAGAGATGTTGCAATGGACAGTCGGAGCAAAAAACTTTTAAGTTGAATTTCTCACCATTGGATTGTGCTAGCATTGTACCCCAAACATCGATGGTGATGGTGGTGATGGCTTCGGTGAGGGATTTCAATGGCTAAGCCAAAGATCTCCGCCGCGGCATGGGCGGAGCTGGCAGAGTTGCTTGGTATGCCCAGGTACACCTAAAAATTGGAATTTTTTCGAGGGATCAGTGTAGCATTTGGGCCCTATTGGTAGTACTTCTTGGTGTGCTCTTTTCTTAAAGCCTAACCCACAATGGACAGCCTGCTTATGCCCCACCAGCCCATAGCCGACAGCCACCTCACGACTCAGCCTACTCCTCATCTCCATTCTCTCCAATATCCCCAATTCCCCAACCCTAATCCCTAACCCTCTCCTCTCATCCCCAGTGGTGGCGGCTATGGTTGACTACTTAGCGGCCAACGTGGTGTGGAGAGGAGCAGTGGGGGTACGACGCGGAAGCCGCCGCGAATGCTAGGGGGGCGGGTAGTGGTGGACCCAGAAATAACGTAAGGGGGGCTAACTTACAACAAAATAAAACATAGACAGGATAAGTACCAAAGCAAGAAAACAGAGACCTTAGCAAAATATCAGGGACTACCATATGAATTAGAGCTAACAACATATTTCGATAGCAACATTCTCATATGAATTGAACATAAACCATGCATCTATATAAATCATAAATTGGAATGGTATGATATGAATGGTAAATGAAAAAAATACAAGAGGCTTGGAAAGGCTTTACGCCTTTATATTATTATTAACCTGAATACTAGCAACATGATTAAGCAAGATCTACCTATATCTACTAACAAATATGGCCAAACATCATAAATTTCAATTATACAACTAACAGGAACATCTACGCACCAGAACTCTCCAAATGCCTCTGTGACATAATGTCTTTGAATTCTTCCTTCAAATTTTGAAAAGTGTCAATATATTAGTACAACATAATGGCATGGATGATCAGAATACATTTGAGGACAAGAGATATGTTACCGCTAAAAAGCTCATCAAGCGCCTGGCTCCCATTTTTAATCCATGCGACATGATTTCACTTCAAAATAAGACAAAACAAATCAAACAGCCTAAAGGACAGTACACGAGT
Organism: Melocanna baccifera; assembly: GCA_036346265.1. Classification (NCBI taxonomy): domain Eukaryota; kingdom Viridiplantae; phylum Streptophyta; class Magnoliopsida; order Poales; family Poaceae; genus Melocanna; species Melocanna baccifera. The sequence continues at coordinate 15,393,978 of CM070695.1, forward strand.
GGAGTAATTCAAAAGCACTATAACAGATTCATGAAGCAATTGATCAGCGCCAGTTAGTTACTACCATAATTGGTAATCAAACAGCACTAAACTGTATGCTAATAGGTTGCTTAGCTCCTACTTTCTTACCTTGATAATGAGGTCACATGCCGTAATGAAGCCCGGACTCTGTGACAAACAAATATCATAGCAATTTCAGAATACTGTATCACATAGAACTACTGCCATGAAAATTTCAAACCAAAATAAATCCAAAGAGAATCATAATAGAAGTTTTCAGCAGCCTTGCAGATCTTATCAACATTTGCTTCAGATAAGCCCTTGATTCCTGTAAGGCTCTGCGTGGTGAATCCATATATTGAAACAGGAACAATATCAGACATATGTTCAGAACATAGAACAAGCAAAAGCAAATAGGTGTCATAAACCAGAAATCAGCTTCAGCGTGCAACCAAGATTTCTAGGCAGATGGAATGAAGATCAGGGATGCCGAGTCTGGAACCTTCTTTGTATGCCTCAGGAGGCAATTGCAAGTTAAGATCCCTCAGCATTCAGCTTTTTCACATCTTCTAACATTATCCTTTGCGAGATCACTGTATGGATATATGCACAATTGATTAGTTGAAGTGCACGAATCGTGCTCGGAATTCAAACTAATGGCAATAAAATAAAGTGCAGGAAAAATCAAATGGAGCATGGAACCAACTAGAAAGCCCAGATTAGGAAAGCGGCACAGGGGTGTGGTGTGACCCCATGAATGCATGGCGGAGGGCCGGAGGCGGAGGGACGGGCCGCGGGCGCCGGGCGGACACCGGAGGGCGTTGCGCGCTGTTGCCTGCCGGAGCAGCCGAGCACTTGACCAGCTGTCGTCCGTTGAGCAGGAGCAGGGGGAGGCGGAGGGCGGAGGCGTGGCCGGAGCTGGCGGCTGGGGCGACGCGCGGGCGCGGTGGAATCGAGCGGGGGCAGCTAGGGTTGACGCTGAGCCACCACCTGACTTGCGACCACCGCGCCGGGGGGACTAAGGGCCCGCTCACTTTAGCTGTGGTTGTGGGCGTTCAGCGGAAATTTTACTGTAGCGTGTACTGTGCACGTTACAGTGATTTTTTTATTTTTTTAAAAAATTTACTTATACTTTTTTGTGTTCGTTTTTTGTTTTTGATTTTTTAATATTTTTTATATTTAATTATACTCAATAAACCAACTCATTCTGATGTTTTTCAACCATTGCAGTGTTTTTCAAAGAAAAGTCAAAACCATCGCTATTCCGATCACCCCCTAAAGCCGGGGAAGCACAGGTTTTTGGGCTAAATGAACAGTTAAAACCTTAGCTAGATCAGGATCAGGGTTACTGCCCCCTAGTCCGGGCCCTGGGTCCGCCCTTGGGGACGGGAGCAACATACAGCGTAGGAACAACAGGCACGGCACTAGCAACACGCGGCACGGCATGCAATACAACAAAGACACAACCACAGTAAGTCAAGACTAGATACTTGATTTTGATTTGATTTGGGATTCATATAATATTGTGAGCTTGTAATTGAAACTTGGAAGCGTAAGAATTAGATGAAATTAAAAGTAGACAATGATTGAATCAAGAGATGGGGATGGTTAGGCCTGGTGACAGTCATTAGGGTTTTCTTTATAAAACTGTTTTGCACACTATTGATATGTACTATAGAATCCATAAAGTACTCATAAAGATCGGAAAAGATCTCACCCTAAAGAATGAAGGGGGAGCCCATGCTATGCACGGTAGCAGCGTTTAAGTCATTTGATTTTGTTTTCATGGCAAACTTGATGGTCCAGCCCTGATCGTTTCGGCTTTTTTCGGCTTCAGCTTCAGCTTTTTTTTCACTATTCACTACACTATCCACTAACTCAGCTACAATAAAAAAACAGCCAACTACAGTGAAATTTCAGTCAAAAGCCAGAAGCCATCGCTAAAACGATCACATAGATAACTTTTGTCAATTTTTGCAAAAAGAGGGACCAAGATACTATTAATGCTATGTCACTTGTTAATTTGGCTAAGGACAGATACAACATATGAGGAGTCATGTGTGAGATGATATTATCAAGTGTCTCCAAAGCATGAAAACACGTAAAGTAGTATATTATTTTCATTACAAATTTATAATCTTCTATTCATCTAAGACTTTATTTGAACTATTTATCTGTACTTTTGCTAAATTTTGAACTTATTTGTTGGATTTATGATGTTATGAAATCATTGCACAAGACTAGAGAACTGTTTGTGTGAAATATACAAGCTCATTGTAAATTTTCTAGCTCCACCACTACGTACAGCCCTCGTCCTCCTCCAACGATGTCGAATGCCCCTTAACCGGACGTGCATATTTCTTCCTCCATAGATTAAGGCTTTTGTGTTGTCAGGAGTATTCAGAGGCAGCGACCCTCTTTGTTGGCAGCACCGAAGGCAGCGGTGGTAAGGTGGGAGGAGTTGCGAAAAGAGGTGGCAGAGATTCCGTGATCCAGAGGGGAGTGTGGCGATGTTGATATTAGGGAGACGTGTGTTACGGTGGATGGTAGCGCACGCAACGCAGCGACACAAGTTTGGCATGGCGCGGATAGGGCTAAGGGGATTGGAGAGGGAGATAGCTTTGATCAAATGAAGTGAAAATTCGACTGATATTTTTTTTAAGAAAAATAGTGAACTGGTAAATAGACAGTCCCCTCGACGATTTATTTGGGCTTAGATTTGGTTTAGGCGTTACATTTTCAGGCCTAGGTTGAGCTTGGATGGATCGTTCATTTTGCTCCGGCTGAACACAGGATAGGATGGGCTACTTCCCATTAGCACCAGTGCAATTGAGCCCGACAGCCAGTCAGACAAACTCTGGCCTATGTTACGTCAGTAAAGCCCATTGCACGATTTTTTTGCGCCATAGGCCCAGAGTGTTTAGCCTGTTACGCCAACGATCTGATTCTAGTTTCTAGTACTATGCATCGATATACCAAACTCTGTTCTCTAGTCAGCTCTCATGCCGTGCTACAACTTGTTCACTAACATTAGCACTGATGCTTTTGTCCATGTTTTTGTTGTTTTTGAAGCATCTGGGGTGGTAACCAGATGTATCAATAGCTGATATGATTTTGTATGGTCCCAACATGCAACTAATCGGCAGTGATTATGCAGCAGTAAAAGGATTGTTATGTGTAGCCCAGGAAACAGAATCAGTAACACAAACTCGCACCCTCGTAAACGTAGAAGGTAGAATAGATGTATCAAGGGAGCAGATAACTGGCGTGACTTTTTATCTAATTACCGAAGTTGAACAGAAGTTGTTTCTTTCTCGTTCATGCTTGATACCAGTAGGTACATAGTAATAATAGATTGATTCGATACAAGTTCGCGCAAGAAGCTCACTGCAAAACAAGAATCAACGATACAACGATTATAACTATACCTAGAAACATTACAATGACATTAGAACCATGCATGCACTGATGACTAATGCTAATTAAGCCCTACTTCCAAGTTCCAACTACCAAGAGGCCACGATGGCTCGGAGCTGCTCCGCCGCATCTCCTTCTCCGGCTTCTTCAGCACCGGCAGCGGCTTCCCTCCACCTTATTTATCTCTTGAGGGACGCGGCGCGGTCGCGGTGGTGACGGTACTGGACGAGCCGGTGGAGGTGCCGGACGAGGTCGAGGCGTCGGCGGGCGGCATCATCTTGACCTGGTCCCTGGCGACGCGTACGGTTCGGAAGGGTCGTCCGGCGGGAACTTGCCTTTGTAGACGACGAGGGGGAAGCCGTCCTCGGCGGCGGTGACCACCAGGGCGCTGAGCCAGAGCACGAGGCGATGCCCCGTGGGGAAGGGACTTCTCTGGGGACGGATCCCTTTCCCTCTCCCTCTCGATGGGTACTGTACTAGATCGCTGACACGTGACCACGAATCTCAGCGCAGGGCCTCCTCCCTCCTTCCCCAAGTTCCTTTCCTTATTTCCTAGTTAGTGGCCGGCTCGGGCCTCCGCTCTGCGCCATGGACGCGGCCATCTCCCTGCACGGGGCGCTTCCGCCTCCCTCCCGCCGCCACCACCTCACCACCACCACCGCGTGCTCCACCTCAGACTCTCAGCCTCTTCCGCCTCCTCCAAGCCGCAGCCGACGCGTCTCGGTTCGTCCTCCTCCTCTCTCTCCTCCATTCAACGGTCAGGCCGCGGCCGCGCAGCCAGCTCAAAGCGCAAGCAGCAAGAGAGCAAGGCTGTAGAAGCGGTTGGTGCCAACGGAGAAGGCAGAGCCTGGGGTTCGGACGGCAATGGCGCGGCGGGCTGTGGCGGCGTTTGTTGCGTTCCTCTTCTTGCTGCTCGTCGGTGAGTTCTTGGCCCATGTCATGTTCTTCTTCCATTGCTTGTTTGATGGTAGTGCTACCTTTGGGAGTGTTTACTGAGATGCCTTGCTTGCTGCTTGTGCTCTTGTGGGACAAGAACACGACTCTTCTTGTTTCTTGGAAATGGGGATTATTTATGTCCATTAAAATATGTTCTTTTAGGGGAAAATGCAAATGCTCCATTCCTATCACTCATTTTACCTATCCGTTTCCATCGGGTTGTTTCTTTTTTTAACATGGAAGGAAAGAAGCATAAATGATAAAGGAATAAAATGCACACTTGCAATGTGGCTTTGCAGGCCATTGCCGTGGCGGCAAGATAATGGCAAATACAAAGGTGTGCTCATAATCTAAGATAGTTATACTTATGATTTTTAATCATCAGTTGTTGATCTGTACTGACAAATTTTATCAGATTTATTGAACTTTTATAAGTCAGTTTTTCAGGTAACTTTTGAAGGCCAATTGGAATATCAAAATCTAAAAATCTGAAACGTCAATTGAAGTATACTTCAAAAGCAGAAGGGGAGAACTCCAAATTAAAACTTTAATTGGCTTTAATTGGAATGACAAGCCTATAAGGATCTCTAAAGAGTAAGATTATTTAAATGCATTTCAAATATCTTTTCCTTTCATTACCTCATCTTCCCTCTTGGTCATATGCATTTAGTTTCATACTCCCTATGATCAAAATTAAGTTAAATCAACTTGTATCAAGCTCCACATGTTGGAAAATCTTTATTCGGGCTAAATTTGCTTTTCGTTGTTTTTTGGTGATAAATACCAAAAGGGGAAGAAATGTATAAAATATCATTGTTGAAGTGTATAATGCCAAAAAGAGGGAGAATAGCATTATATGTAATGCCAAAAGAGGGAGAATAGCATTAATGCCAAAAGAGAGAGAATAGCTTTAATCACAAAATGGGGGAGAATAGCATTAATGTCGAATGGGGGGAGAAATGTTAAAAATGAAATTTTTTTTATGCTTATACTTTCACTTTAGTTTAATTTCTTATCATATATTCATTTTTACCCAAATGCTATGATTATTAATGGATTTGTCATTCATCACCAAAAATAGGAAGATTGTAAGTTAAGCTCTATTAAGTTAGTTTTGGTGATAATGACAAATACAATTGTGAAACTAATATGTGTATTAGTTATGATATTATCTTGTCTCATTTGGATATAATAAATGATAAATACTATTGTGAGACTAATTGATTATGATATTTTAAGTCTCACTTAGATGAAAAGATAAAATCACAGAGGTATACATTCGATATCTTATTCTTATAATATTGCGTATTTCTTGGATCCAAAATATAAATTAAACTCTACCAAAAAGTTCACTCTATGCATTCGATGTTTTCACTGTATTCTTGTATGCATATATTTAGGGGGAGTTTACTCTATACTTTGTGGTTTAATTAGTATTGATCTATATTTCTTTTTCTATATATTAATGATCTTTACTTTAAAACATATCCCTTGAGTATATATATAGTTTGTGTAATTCATATATATTCATAATCGGGTTGTTATCTAGTTCCTCCATTATGTGTTAATGGTTGAATGATTAATGACAACCGGATGAGTAAGTTTTACTAGCAATTAATCTCAAAGATAAACACACACATTCAAATGAGTTAATTGCTTAAAAAGCTTATTCTAGAGTATACAATTATTGTGTATATAGTGTATACTTACAAATCAATTTTTATCTCATTATTTATTGAGATTATCATGAATTACCAAAAAGAAAAAAAATTGTAGATCTACCTCATCTATTATGTATTAATGGTGACGTTTTGGTAATTGATAATAATTGATTTGTGGACTAATATTTTTTATGAGTTAGATGAATAGGTTATGTTTCACAAGTGAGGATGATTTGGGATAACTTCATATATTGAAAATCATCAAGTTAAGATGAGAAAAAATGGCTTTATGTGTTGAACGTCATCAAGAAAAGAAGATGATCATGAGTTGATCATTGAATGAAGACAAGACCCATCATGTGTTGATAGAGTTCAAGAAGAAGATGCATCATGAGTTGATGCATGTCTAAGAGGGATGATCATAAGTTGATCGTCAGGTCAACTGAAGACCTATCATATATTGATGGAGTTCAAGTGAATAATACATCATGAATTGATGCATATCAAGACAATAACCCAAACTTGAAGTAAAGATGTGTGTCTTCAAGCTTCAAGGGGTTACTCAAGGAAAATATATGACTAGTTAGGACTAAAGATGTCTTCCTAGTCTTTTACTGGTCATGTCTAGTATCATAATTTGGTTGGATGACCGGATTACTAGTATAGGTTGCCGTACTTTTAAGAGGTGTCATGTCTAGTAACTTGAGTCTCATCATGTATTGATAGGTCAACCTCACTTGCTATAGCTCTCTATGGCATGATACTTATATTTGCGAATGTGTTTTGCAAATAGTTAAAACTCATGTGTTGAATCCTTATAACATGGAACTATACATTGCAAATGTGTTTCGCAAGTGTTTGAAGTCTATGTTTTCTATTTCTTGTGGTATGAGACTTATATTTGTAAATATGTTTTATAAATGGTTGAACCTTATACATAATCTTTATAGCATATGACTTAGATTTACGAATGCGTTTTGCAAATGTGTTAAGTCCATATACCAATTCCTTATGTTATGATTTCAAAAATGTACAAATGTGTTTTGCAACTTGTTGGAAATCATTATTGATCCTTATGTGCATGATACTATAAGTTGCAAATATGTTTTGTAAGATTTGTTGAAGTATATGCACTTGTCAGGATAATCGGAACTACCGTCATGTATTGCACGGTACTACCGAGGATCAGAAATATAGGCAAGTGTCGCACAGTACTATCGAAGATTAAAAGTACTGGCATGTGTTGCACATACTATCAGAAGTCGGTACTACCAGCCTATGTGAGCGGTACTATCAGACTTTGAAAGTTTCAAAATCCTGCGGTATATTTTTTCCAGAGAGACACCTGTGTGGTGGTCTTCTCCTCCCCGCAGGAGCGGTAGTTTTGCATGTGTGGTATGGTACTTCCGATGATCGAAAGTACCAAGAAATGAATGGCGTTTGACTTATTACTCTTGGAGTTTGTCGACTCCCAGATGATGTTGGAGGTATCGTGTGCGGTGATCTTCTCAAAAAAAGGTTGTGAGAAGACCCGGCGAAGTTGTGAAGGTTGGAGCTCACCTACCCGAGCGGCAAAGAGTTACCACTAGTGGATTTGAGATGGAAGGCTTAATTCGTAGAGCTGTTCCAATTCATTTGGGGTTACTTCAATGTGGACTAGGGGAGATCGTCAAGTCTCCGAACACCACGGTAAAATATCGTGCATCAATTGTGGTTTGTTCTGTCATGCTCAATCTACATTCAAGTAATTTGCATTCATAGAATTAAACAGATTGCTTGTCTTCCTAAGATTGCAAACCTTTAACATGGACTTAAATTGTTGGTACACTTAGGTGAACCTAGTTGGTTTAGACGATATTTGTGCTAAACCAATTTGAGTTAAGTTTCCGTATTATATACTTGGTTTGAGCCAAATAGAAAAAAATCATAATTAGCCAAGAGAATTTTAAAGACGGCCTATTCACCCATTCTCTAGTCGGTCTCTCCGATCCTACACCACCACGAGGAGACCTCGAAGTATCTTCACCACCACCACTAAGTGAATTCAAGAAAAGTATATTAAAGTTGCAAGAGTGGCCCTCTCCTCCTATTACAAGGGATCCTATTTATAGGAGGAGAGGGGTGACCTACGTAGTTACAACTTTGCCCTTAATGTTTGGCCTACTCTTACGTAGTTACTCGATCATTTGCTCCACACGAGCCCTGCTGGGTCCAAACCTTGAATACTTTTCTTGAGGTTGGCCCAGGGTCTTCCCTTGGCTGACCTTACATACTTCATTCGGGGTCCTCCTTGGGTTGACCTTGTGTACTTCGCTCGGGGTTGACCCGGGGTCCTCCCTGGGTCGATCTTGCGTACTTCGTCTGGGGTTGGCCCAGGGTCCTCTCTTGGTCGACCTTACGTACTTCGTCCGGAGTCCTCCTAGGATCGACCTTGCGTACTTCACTCGGGGTAGGCCTAGGGTCCTTTTAGGGTCGACCTTGCGTTCTTCAGTTGGGCTATGGCACGTCATTGCTTTAAATTGGATGCGGACCTGAGATTGCACGGGGACCATTCCCCAACAGCAACCATTGGGCAACTAGGGTCTAGTCACCTAATCGTTGGACGACATTACCCATAGTCGCCCAACTTTTAGGTGACTTTTGCCCAACGGTTGGGCGACATATGGTCAAAAGTGCAAAAAAAGTAGGTATAAAATTGTAATTCAGAATTACAAATTGTTTATTTAAAAAATTCATAAGCTTATTACACAACTGAGTAGTGTGGATGAGAAAATTGAGAAGAACGACAAGGTTGTCATACTGACATTATCTCTATCACCATTGTGGGAGCAATTGGTGATAAATATTTTCATCGAAAAAACCACTCTCAACTTCAATAAGGCAATTGTATATCTATTGAAGGCGGAGTCCTTGAAAAAGCTATTGGAATATTCATCTTAGGTGATCAAGCATTGGCTACAGTAAGTATTATAAACAAAAGTAAAAGGTCATAGGAAGAAGAAGGGCAAGACTAAGGGTACACGTGTATGCTATTTATGTGACGAAGAAAGTTATATGATAAAAGATTGTTCGAGTTTGAAGCAAATGAAGGATGCATGCTCAACGGTGGTAGCAAAGAATGATTCAAACGTACTAGTCGTCAGTCAATTAGGTACTTCTCATAGATGGATGTTAGATTTAGGTTATTGCTTCCGCATGCGTGGGAGATGTTTGATGAATGATCTCTACGGCTAGCGTACGGAATTATTCACTTAATGGATTGTAAGGAGTATGCAGTTATTGAGGTGAGAACGGTTACATTGGAGATATATGATGAGGCACATTGCACATTGATGGGATTTCGGTGTTGTTGTGGCTACAGACCAAACAGAGAGAGAGAGGTGTATGGTAGTGGAGAGTTAGGTGAGCAAATATCCTCTTAGGTATTTCCCAAGAGCTGGCGTGATATATATGCTTCCTCGTAAGGAACGTCTTTACCATCGTACCCTTACACCGATTACACCGAGAATCCCTTCGAGGGTAACTATGTTATTGTACATATTGACTTTGGGTTTACAACCTCCTAATAGGTTAGCTGGGTTTAGGTGGGGGCTACCCCTACAACAGGAGCCTCTCATGGTGAAGGGCTTCGCAGGCCGAAGCCATGTTGCCGAGCCCTTTGGCCCCCTCCGTCCCTGCGGCCTGTGACCTTGTGTGATGTTAGGCGGAGATGATATGGCGTATGTGGCCTGTCGTGGTTTCGCGAACTCGGAGCCAGGGGCCCATAGGCGGAGGCGATGTGAAAGCCGCAAGTCGATGCAGGGGCGAGAATGGTGCGGGGGGTTGTAGGCGAGGTCGAGTTGTCATGCGGAGGCGGAGACCTCATCAAAGCAGGCGAGGCACACAGGCGCAGGAAGTTAGGGCGTCGCCCGCGTGTGAGCGAACGTGTCAGTTTGACTCCCGGCAGTGGGGTACACGCGGTCGGCCGCGTAGGTTGGACTTCCGCCGGTTGCGCTTCTCCAAAACGACAGTTTGGGCGCTCTGTGCATGCTTGTGGACGGAAGAAGGTATGTTCTTGAGCTGGCGGAAAGATGTGCACCCCCTTGGGGGTGGACCACCGGACTCCGTTCGACGGAACAACACCCCGCGACGAGGAAGAGGCAGTGTGTCCTTCGAGTCTGGGGCCATCCTTGCGGGGCAAAGAGGGTGTCTTCGTTCGGAGCGGGATCGCCATGATCTTGCAGCTTCACGGTGTGGGGGCATACCGGGCTTCCGCGCCTGCATGGAGTTGGTGCGGAGGTGTCGTGTCCCAGGAGCTTCGCGGCTTCCGCTGAGTGACCTGCCCCGCGAGCGATCTCTGCGACCTGGTAGCCACGAAAAGATGTTTAGGCAAATTATGATGCGAAAACGGTTGCTTGTGCCAAGGGTGGTAAATGCGGAGTGCGGCAGGTGCCGGGGTTGTTCCGCGGAGGCGAAGGTCCCATCGAAGGCGGAGCCGAGGTTGTCCTGCACTGATTCCAGAGTAGCTGTGTGGCGGAGCACTATTGGCGTGTCGTGCGCTGTCAGGGCGACCACTGTTTGAGTGGGCCCAGCGCACGTGGGCAGTTGCGTCAGTTCGGCTTCGATCGTGGGGAGGCGAGCGGTTCACCTGTCGTCGGTTGCCCTTACTGATTGCGTGCGTCGGCGCGGGCGGGGGCGGGTCTTAAATACCCCACCGTAGGCGTCGTCGCGTCGTCGCCTCACGCCGAATTTCTAGCCGCACGCCCTCAATCTCTTGTCTTCCTTGTTTCGTCCGTCGCCGCATAACTCTTAGGAGGACGATGGCGCAGGACAACGAGCGCACGCAGGCAGTTGGCAACAGTGCCATCTTCCAGCGGTCGTCGCCGCTCGAGGTGAAATACACACTAGAGGGGCGCGACTCGACAGAGGTGGACAGTCAGTGGGCGGCGACGGAGGGGATAGAAGGTCCGTGCTCCCGTATCCTGGGCTGGTGACGGAAGAGACGAATCGCGACCTCCTGCGCGAAGGGAAGCTGGCGGACCGTCGGGAAGTGCGACTGCCCACGGACAACGAGACCGAACCGCATCCCGAAAAGTTGGAGGCGATCGTGTTCGTCGCCTATTTCGAAGCTGGGTTGCGCATTCCAGCCACCCGACTTGTCGGGGACATCCTGCGGGCTTTTAGGCTTGAGCTGGCACAGATAAGGTCGATTGTGATAACCCATCTTGCCGTGTACAGCTGGGCGTTGCGCACGGAGGCGTGCTGGCCGACCGTGTCACTGTTCGCGTTTCTCCATGAAGCCCGGTGTGAGCCGGAGGATCAGGGAGACGGGGCGTTGCGCAGTTTCGGCAGCGTCGACCTCATCTTGCGTTCGCCGTGCAAGAAGATTTTTCCTGCGGAGTCGGGTCGGGCGGAGTGGGAGCCGAACTGGACAAGGCGGTGGTTCTACCACCGCGTGGCGAGCGGTAGCGGGCTTGAGTGTTCGGTGCGGTCGGTGGCGCTTAACACCATGCCCGATGCGCCGCTAGATGCTGAGGATGAGCGAATAGTGCGGAGGCTTGTGGGGATCACCGCCCGCTTCAACATGCGCGACTTCGCTGAAGAGTTCGTCATGTATGGCGTGGCGCCACTTGCGGCGGAGTGGCGTGTTACGCCTGGGAAAATTCGGCGCGACCACGTCCGCCCGTCCGTGTGTTCGCTGCCGAGACTCTCCGGCCCGCGTAAGTTGTGCTGGGGCCTAGCCTTCGTGTGCTGCTCCTCGGGGCTGTTGTTTGATATCTTTCCTCTTGCCACTGACAGATGCTTCCCTTGAAGACGTGGAGCGTGCGGTGGATGCGTTCCTCGAGCCGTATACGGCCAGGGAACACATCCTGCGCACAGCTGCGAACGCGGAGGTAGGTGTAGGGCGGTCGAACTGTGTGTGCGTAGCCATGGGCTTGGAAGTATCGAAGCGCGCTGTTCCAGCCCCGAGCCCACCTCCGCCCTGTCCCCTTGCATCAACACGGCTCCCCGGACGCGGGCAGCCCTCGGAGCACGAGGACGTTCTCTTGGAAGGGACATCCGACGCCGCCGAAGCGATCGCCGCGGATGCCGCCCGACATCTAGCGTACTTCATCCCTCGAGCAGAGGTGCCGGCCGCGTGGCAGGGGGTCACGGATAGCGCGGCCGCGAGTCTCGACCGTGATGTGCTGCAGGCTTGCGGGTCGAGACTGCTTGGGAGAGTGCTAGAGGTCTCCGAAATGAGGGTAAGTATCTAACCCTAGGCGGCACGCGGCCCTTTGGATATGTGCTGACCGCGTTATCGTGCAGACCGTCACCCTTGGTCGGGCGCTGCAGGCAGCCCATGCCCGCGAACGGGATGCATTGGGGGACCGGCTGCGCGCCGCCGAAAGAGCTCTTCGTGCGTCGGAGGAGGCGCATGCCGCTAAGGATGACCGCGTTCGGCGTCTGGAAGCGGAGCGCACGGGGGCCGTCTCATATGTCGAGGAGCTTGTAGCGGCAGCTCAGCGGGCGACAGTAGAGGAGCGGGACGGCCTGCTTTGGCAGATTGCTATGCTGGAGGAAAAGAAGGGCCACCTTGTTGCGTCTCTGAGAGAGCGGGACCAAGCGTTGGGCGACGCCTCGGCGACGGCATGGGAGGCCATGCTGGCGCTGGAGGGCACCCTTGAAAACCTTGTTGCCGAGGTGCCCCCTCGCTCATTCGGACCCGAAGAGCTTTCAAGGACACTTTGACGGATTAGGGAAGCGGCCAATCTCGCTCAGGCCGCTGCAACGTCTTTTGGCAATCACTGCTCCTACGTGACCGCATGCCTGGCGTGTGCTCTTCTCCAGCACCGGGGCTACCATCATGTCGACGAATTGGGCGACCCGCAGCTGGAGATGCCTGCTGGGGCCGGAGTGATGTCCGGTGCCGTGCGCGCTGTTCGGCCCACCGTTCGATTTTTCCACGAACGGATCTGGGAGTACATTAGGGAGGCCGCGGCAAAGGTGGAGCTTCGGCGGAACATGTACGGCGAGGGGAGCCTTGGCGAATGGCTGGATGGAGTTGCCCGGCGTGACGAGGACAGCGCCGACTGCTCGAGGCAGGTGTGACCCGGGGGTTCTTGTGCGCCGGTGCGTGTTGTAACATATGTATTCCATGCTGCGAACGAAGTGAAGATTGCTTCCCTTCTTTGACCAACCGCGCCATTTTATTCCAGCGGTGCCGATAGGGACCGCCGCTAATTTCTCGATTTATCGTGACCGGCGCCGCCACGCGCTGGTGGCGGGCCGAAGACTCGCTGAACTTCTTGGCAAATTTACCGTCGACAGGTGAGGCTTCGGCGCGGAAGGCCGTCCAGGCGAAGCCGAACGAGTAGCGTTGGCCTGGTGGGCTTTGTAATCACTTTGTAGTAGCGCGGTAGATAAGCCGAAGCGTTCATCCCCGCCGTCGTTTCGTTCGTTGTTTTTGTTTTTATTTTTTTTAGCACATCCGCTTTGTGCTTTTCTTGTGTAGTTTGTTGGCTAGTCGGGGCAGGCTCTCGAGGTAGATAGGCGCGCGAGCGCTCTGTCCCCTACCCCTCGAAGTGGTGGCAGCGGAGTTGGCGTCTAGTCGGAGTAGACGCACAAGCGCTAGTCGGAGTAGACGCGTGAGCGATCCGTCCCCCATCCTTCGAAGTGGTGGCAGCGAAGCTGACGCCTAGTCGGAGTAGACGCGTGAGCGATCCGTCCCCACCCTCGGTGGTGGCGCTGGTCGACACCTAGTCGAGTAGACGACGAGCGCCCGCCCCTACCGGCGGTGGTGGCGAGCCGGGCGTCTAGTCGAGTAGACGCGCGAACGCTCGTCCTCTACCCTCGGTGGTGGCGCGAGCCGGCGTCTAGTCGAGTGGACGCGCGAGCGCCGTCCTCTACCCTTGAGTGGTGGCGGTGAGCCGCGCCAGTCGAGTAGATGCGTGAGCGCTCTGTCCCCTACCCTTCGAAGTGGTGGCAGCGGATCTGGCGCCTAGTCAGAGTAGACGCGCGAGCGCTCCGTCCCCTACCCTTCGAAGTGGTGGCAGCGGAGCTGACGCCTAGTCGGAGTAGACGCGCGAGCGCTCCGTCCTCTACCCCTCAAAGAGGTGGCAGCAGAGCTGGCGCCTAGTCGGAGTAGACGCGCGAGCGCTCCGTCCTCTACCCTTTGAAGTGGTGGCAGCGGAGCTGGAGCCTAGTCGGAGTAGACACGCGAGCGCTCCGTCCCCTACTGCTGGGCGGGATAAGGATGAAATAGGCCTGAGAAATGACAGAAACCTAGCTCCATAGGCCCTGTCCCCAGTGGTCGATAGGGGGCATCACGGGCTAAAACTGTTGCCCCACAGCTCCAGAGAATGACGAGACAGCTGAGGCGGGATCGACGGAGCTTTGCGCATATGGCTTTACAACTGTGAGGGATGTGTCCCTCACCCATCATCGATTGCTTCGGGCCTCCCCAGGATAGTGGGACATGTGAAGTGTAGCTGGCGGAATCTGCACTATTGCATCACGTGCCCCTAGGGCGGCCGATAGGGCTCTTGAGGCGTGATTTACTTGGTCTTGCGTCCGGAGCTCTTTAAAAGGGCGAGTGGCCAAGTGAAGCGGCACTCGCCTTCCCAGACATCGTGCCCCCGCAACTTCTCCTATCGAAATCGCCATCTTCAGCGTGCCTCGGCTTCGTCTAGTAGCACCGAGAGTTCCGGAGCGCGGCTAATGCCGCCTGGACGATCGCGGGGTCGGACGTCCCGCCCAGATGAGGTGGATGCGACGTCGCGATGTGTTTGCCCCTCACCATTTCGTCGAAGAGCCGCGGCTGGTGTGGGGTGGTGGGCAATTCACTTGTACTTCAGCAAGGAAACTCCTAACTTTGGGAGTAGACTTCTACGTCGCACCAGCGAGGCCGCCCGTGAGGTGGGCAGGCTTCCACGAGCGCGTTTGTGTCGTCATCACCGCGAGAGAAGCGCGGGCCATTGAGCTCGTGCGCCGCCCCACCTCCCCGGTGCCGCAGTCCAGCTCGTCTGGCGAGAAGCTGGTGGTGAGCTGTGGTGCGTTGGGGGGGTGAGGGGTCATGCCGCTTGCGGCGCTGCAAGGGGCCGTGCTGCTCCCAGGACGGGCTCCAACTCCTCGGCTCGGGCGCGACGCTTGGGGGCGCCACGAGCGCGCGCTCATTCCTTCGGCCTGGCTGGTAACGGAGGCCTGATATCGAGCTCGTGTCGCCTTATTGGGGCGATGCCGCGACACGAGCTCAAACGCCCGCGGTCCCGGGCGTCTGCTGGGGCATCTCTGTAACATCCTGTTTTTCTGCTATTTTTGAAGCCAGGAATTTAAAAATGAATTTTCTGAAATTTTCTGAATTTAACTCAAGCTTCAAATGAATTTTTAAAGTTTTAAATGATTTAATATGATTAAAATAAACATTAACATAAGTTGAAAATATTTTATTTGGATTCCTCAAATCTCAAGGAATTTTCTGGTATTTTTGGTGAATTTTTGGGATTTATTTGCTATTTTCTAGAGCTCCTGGAATTTTATTTGAATTCCTGGAAAAAAAAAGAAAATCCCCGCAGCCACCCGATCCCCTACCTTGCCACACGGCCATCCATCAGCGCGCGCGCGCCAGACGCTGCCGTTTCACGCGCCGCACGCGCGCACTCACCACCCGATCCGCCGCCTCCACGCGTCAAGATGGCGCCGGCCCACCCGCGCGCGCCGCCGCCCGCCGCCGCCTCGCGCGCTCGATTGACGCGCCGACACGCGTCGCCGCAAGATTCGCCTCGCCGCGCCGCGTCCACGCCGCAAACCCTAACCCTAACCGTCCCGCGTCCGCGTCGTCGGATGTGACACGTGGCAGCACCAGCAAACCCCGCGTTCGCTCGCTCGATGCCGTCGGATCACGCCTCGTGGCTGCATCCGAGCCGTCCAAACCAGTCCGTCCCGATCCTGCGACCGTCTCCAGATCAAACTCCCTCGGTTCGCGTGTTAAAACCCCGCTGCCCACCTCGGTTCACGTGCCCACTCATCGCCGCCGCCGAACCCTCGCCTCCGCTTCCTCGCGCCCGCGCTGGAACCGCTCCGCCGCCGTCCGTGTTGCCGTCGCCGCTGCCCCCGACGCCGCGGAGCTACCTCGCCGCCGAGCGCCCTCGCCGCCGTTCCGCCGCCGGTGAGCCGAAGTCGCCGCGTCGCCGCTCGCCTCGCCCGCCTCGCCTCGGTCCGCGAGCCCGGCCGCTGCCGCGTCGCCGCCGCGCCGCGCTACGCGCGCGCGCCGCCCACGCTGCGTCGGTCATCCCCACCGCCCCGCGCCAGCCGCCGATCCCGCGCCGATCCAGATTCGAGCCGAGGGCTCGACGCCCGCGCGTCGCACTCCCCGCCGTCGGATCCCCGCCGCCGCCGCCCGCACCCGAGCTGCGCCGCATCAGCCCTACTACGTGGCAGCCACGTCAGCCCTAGAGCCACGTGGCGTCCCATGTGGCATGCCACGTCAGCGCCACGCGGCCCGCACTTCGCGCCCGAGCCACATGGCGCCCACGTCGACCCTAGCCACGTGGCGAAGATCGGCCGCCGCCACGCCACCCTCACCCGCCACGCCGCCGCCGCCCACGCTCTGTTGGGTGGACCGGATCCACGGTGGACCCGGTATTTCGTGCGCCGGGTTCACAGCACAGTAACCTTTTTCAATTTCCCGATTTAATTTTAGGTTTAATTTTCCGAGAGCCCGTTCTCCTCCGTCCTAGCTCCGATTGAACCCGTTCTTTTTTCTAAATTCATCTAAAATCGAGCTCTATCTTTTGGTTCTGGTTTGATAATTTTTGGAGTTTATTTGATCCTTATTTTATGTGTTTCTTTGGTTTCGATCGTTTTCTCTCTCGCTAGATTCGGATTCCGGAGGAGCAGGTTTCGCGCCCGAAGACCAGGAGTACCTCGCTGAGTATAACCAAGGCAAGTCGTGTCCCTTGATCATGTTGAACCCAATTTGCAATCTATTATTTAATTATTTTGTTTTAACTACATTGCATCGCTACTTTTATTCAAACCTTCGTACTGGTAGCTATTGTTCCAATTGAGTTCATCCCTCCTTGATAATTTGTAATGCCATGATACCATTGTCACCATAGGTTGGGAAACTTACTAGTGATGTATGATTATTGTCACATGGGTTGTACGAGTAGATGCTCAGTTTTGCTTCTAATTGCGAATGGTCTTATCATCACATGTTAATCTTTAATTTGAATTAACGATATATGAAACTGTGGTTGGTGCCACGTTTAATAAAATTTGTGCCACGTCATTGGTGTGTCGTTGGCTTGGTTATACAAATTTAGGTTTTGCACTCGGGCGAGTGATCGTGCAGTAAAGGGGGAAGTGCAGGTGCACTTTGGGGGATGTGGTAGTCTCGCCCGGGTAATGTTAAGGACTTAACTTTGTGCGGCATTGATCTGAGCTTAATCGTGCAAACCATATGTCTATTATGGGATGGACCTGGTTGATTAATTTGTAATACCTAAATTCCAATTCTGCCATCGTGATGAACATGGTTGCTGATTTCCATGTGGCGCAAGGGGGGTGTGATGCGAAACCCTAGCGGGCAGGATTGAGTTGAGGTAGAGCATTGTAAAGACCTTGTTGTGATTATCTTAGGCCTAGGCTAATCACATCGTGTGGGTACAGTTGTGCAATCTCTGCAGAGTATAAAACTATTCGAATAGCCGCGTCCTCGGTCATGGACAATGCTCGGTGATTTCACACGAGGGTTAGTGTTTTAATTTATAACTTGGTGGTTTATGTTGGAGGTGGATAGGTAGTCCCCTGTTGGTTTAGCTTGTGAATTGGTGTTCACAAGTGGTTCATGTTTATTCCTTTGATTATATATTATTATTGTTTTCAGTTAAATGTCGCTTTCAATCTATTTATTCAAATTTACTATGAAATACCTTTTATGCAAATTAACCTTTCAGCCTTCCTTTGGTAAGCCCTGCATACTATATTGCATTCATTTGTTACAAACGACTTGCTGAGTACCAATGTACTCACGGCTTTACGCCTATGTTGCTCAGTTGAGGGAGAGGAGTACTATCAGCAGGAGGTTCCAGAAGGAGAGTACTACGACGACTTCACTGATTAGGCTTCGTTCTCCACTCGATAGTCTGTGGGCTTGTCGATTGGCTGCTACGCTTTATTTTAGATTTCCGCTGCTATTTTTTGTTAAGCCCTTCCGGCTAGAGATATTGTAAGTTTGGCTATAAGGTCGTACCTTGAGATTTATCGTTATTTGAGTTTTCCTTTATTATTACCATGTGTATGGTTGTGATTACATCTATGTTTGACTGTGTGCACTAGTGTGATCCTGGACTAGTGCAGTTTACACAGAGAGTCCGAATTTGCATATTCTGATCTCGACAATCTCCCCATGCCGGGAGCCCGCGCTCGTGTGGGCGCCTTCGACGAGCACGTTTGGTTCTCCACCCTTTTCGTCGGGGGGTGGGCCATTTAGCTCATGCGCCGCCCCCTTCGCCACGGGGCCCTAGCCCAGCTCGTCTTGCTATGGGCGAGCTATGGCACCAGGAGGAAGTTTTGACTGCACGGGAAGCCTCTGGTGCTCGTGCGCCGTTGTGTGTAGACTCCAAAGAGTGCGGGGGAATACCATCCACGTCTTATTTATACTCCAGAAAGTATGCGCGGTGATGACACCAGCGCGTGAGCGGGACATCCGTGTCTTATTTGGACTCAGTAGAGTGCGCAGGGAAAACATCCGCGTCTGTGTTTGTACTCTGGAGAATACGTGGGACTATCAACCACGGCTTATTTAAACTCCTGAGGGTACACCAACGCGCGCACGGGACATCCGCGTCTTGTTTATACTCAGTAGAGTGCGCAGGGAAAATATCCACGTCTAGTTTGCACTCCGGAGCATGCGTGGAACTATCAACCACGACTTAGTTAGGCTCCGGAGGGTACGTCAACGTGCGCGCGGGACATCCGCATCTTGTTTATATTCAGTAGAGTGCGCTGGAAAAACATCCGTGTCTTATTTATACTCCGTAGAGTGCGCGCGGAGGTGTCCCCCCGCTGCGTCTTATTTATACTCCGTAGAGTGCGTGCGGAGGTGGACCTCGACGTTACGTCTTATTTATACTCCGTAGAGTGCGTGCGGAGGCGGACCTCGACGCTACGTCTTATTTATACTCCGTAGAGTGCGTGCGAAGGTGGACCTCGACGCTACGTATTATTTATACTCCGTAGAGTGTGTGCGGAGGTGGGCCTCTGTGAAGTGCGTATGCGGAGGCGGACCTCCGTAGAGTGTGTGCGCTGGTGGACCTCCGTGGAGTGCGTGTGCGGAGGTGGGCCTCCGTGGAGTGCGTGTGCAAAGGCGGACCTCCGTGGAGTGCGTGTGCGGAGGCGGGCCTCCGTGGAGTGCGTGGGAACATCGATCACGTCTTTATACTCCGGAGGGTACGCGTGGTGGTAGCACCGACGCGTGCGCGGAACTCCGCGTCTTGTTTATACTCAGTAGAGTGTGCAAGGAAAACATCCGCGTCTTATTTATACTCCGGAGAGTGCGTGTGGAGGTAAGCCTCCGCACGTCTCTGTGGGGAACGCAAATAGCTTCGCAAACGGTGAACTTTATTAAATTCCCATTTGCGTGGGTGAGCGAGTACAAAAGGTCGGGGACTAACCATTGAACACGTTGTCGTGACGGCGAGGTAGGGAGCCTCTGGTGCTTGGGCTGCCGTAGCGCATGCACGGGCGCGCCTGACCTAGGAGCCTCCCTGGACTTCCGGGTGCGGGCTTCAGGTGCCATGCTCTAGGTGCCGAGCTATGTGCTGGTCGCCGAGGACGGTGATGATACCCCACGGGCCCGGAAGCTTTACGCATAGGAAGTCGTGGTGTGGTACCGCTCCAAAGGAATTGAGGGTCGGTCTCCCCAATATGGCGTTGTAGGGGTATTGGATATCAATGACATCGAAGGTGGCGTCCCCACTCGTTACGTTGTCACCCTGGCCGAAGGAGACTTGCAAGCATATTTGGCCCAGCGCCAGCAACGGTTGACCTCCGAAGCCCTACAGCGGAGTTTTTGAGGGGCCTAGGCGGCTTCGAGGGATCGCCATCTGGTCGAAGGCCCGTGCGAACAAAACGTTCGCGGAACTTCCTCCGTCGACCAGGACATGCCGGACGTCACAACCGGCGATGGCGACCTGAATGACCAGGAGATCTTGGTGCGGAAACTCCACGCCTTCGGCGTCAGTGGGCGTGAAGGTGACCTCATGTTGCGCCCAATCTAGCGGTGCATGTGCTGGGTACGCCGTCACGTGGTGGAGCCTCTGCATGTAGGCCTTGCGCTACCGCTCCAAGGGAAACTCCAGAGAGAAGCCTCCAGAAATGACGTTTATGACTCTACGCTGGGCGCCCTCAAGGGCGTGGATCCGTAGGGGGCTCTCCTGAGGCTGCTGCACCTGAGTTTGCATTCGCCGGAGGCCCTCCTGGGTCTGCAGCTCCTGATCTCGAATCCGTAGGGGGCCGTCCAGGAGTTGCTGGACGTGTGCCACGACGGGTGGATGCGCCTCGAGATCCCTATCCCTAGCGACGCTTTGTCGAAGTGCCGCAATGGTGGTGCAGGAGTGGGTGTCATGATTGCCTTGGCCGTGGACCTCGCACCACTGTGGGCGGTGTTGGTCGCCGTACTCCACACGGGCCCAACCCTCGCGGCCCCGGCCTCGGCCTCACCCCGACCCCGTCGAGCCCTAGCCCCGCGGCCGGCGGGGGCGTTGTCTTCTGAGTCGCCCTTAATGTCGAAGACGTAGCGGGCTCTCCGGGAGTTCTGACGGCCGCGTTGAGGCTTGTCGGCCGGCGCGTCCTTGAGCTGGGAGGCATCCTTCGGCGGCTCCTGCCTACGCTTGCTCCGCGAGGAGGTTTCTTTCAACGGGTCGGCGCTCTTCGCTGCACCTTCCGCTGGGTTGGCGTTGGCCTCGTTGTCCTGACGCCGCCTCGCGTCTTCTTCTGCCCGGGCGTACTCCTCCATCTTATCGAAGAGCTTCGCCACTGTCTTGATTGGCTTCCGCGCGTTGTACTCGGCTAGCGGCCCCGGGCGAAGACCCTGTACCGCTGCGTTGATGATTGTTGTCTTGTTGATATCTTTGACCTGGCAGCGGACCTTCACGAAGTGTTTGAAGTACTTGCGGAGCCTTTCCGACAGTTTTTGCTTGATTACGAAGAGTTGGTCCGCGTCGACACGCTCGACGTAGTTCCCCTGGAAGTTGTTGTAGAGGCGGTCGCGAATCTGCTCCCATGCGTAGATGGAGTTTGGCTCTATGGTGAAGAACCAAGCGAGCGCCACTCCCTGTAACGCAAGCGGGAGCCCCTTCGCCTTGGTGGTGTCGTCTCCGCCCGCCGCCTCGATGGTGGTCTCGTACACACGCACGAACTCCCGGGGGTCCGTGTCGCCCTTGTACGACGTGACCGAGCTGGGGAATTTAAAATCCTCTGGCCTTGCTGCCTGCTGCAGACCCGCCGATAGCGGGGACTCTGGGTCCACACTTCGTAGCGAAGTGCGACTGGATGTGGGGGCGTCACGGTTGTCCGCCCGCTCGGGCGTGGGCTTCGGCGCGACCACCGGCGGGGTCTGCTGACTCCGAGTCTCTTGCATTTTTCGCACAGCCCCTCGGAGATCTGCTAACTTCTGCTGGAGCGTGCCAAGGGCCGCCAGCAGGGCGTTCTCCACTGCGGGTGTAGATGAGGCAATGGGTGCCTCCGGTCGCGCTGCCGGGTGGCCGTAACTACGGCTTGTGTCCCTGGGTTGCTCATCACGTCAACACGGTGGACTCCGGCGTCGACGACGAGGCCCGTGGCGCCTGCGGGGCCGCCCGATGCTCCCACACCAGGAGTAGGGACGGTGGCCGCGCTTTGACGGGCGCCAGCGCTACCGCTCCCTAGCACCCGGTCAGTGCCGTCGGGGTTGACTGTCGCGCCAGCGGCTGGGTGGGGCGTCGCGCGTAGGGTGGGGTCAACCGTCGCATTGGTGGCGGTAGGGTCGGCCGTCACCTCTGCAGTGGCGGGGTCAATGGCCGTATCGGCAGTGGCGGAATCTATCGTCGTGCGGTGAGCGTTGTCGTTCTCACCGGCGACCGCCAATGCCGAAGTTCTGGTGTTGACGCGGGGCCTTGCCGCGACCCCCTCCTTCTTCTTCGCCGCCGACGATGAAGCTTTCTTTGGTGCCATCCTTCAGATCTTGAGGCTTGCTCCTGCCACTCCCCACGGACGGCGCCAACTGTTGTGGCTACAGACCAAATAGAGAGAGAGGTGTATGGTAGTGGAGAGTTAGGTGAACAAATATCCTCTTGGGTCTTTCCCAAGAGCTGGCGTGATATATATGCTTTCTCGTAAGGAACGTCTTTACCATCGTACCCTTACACCGATTACACCGAGAATCCCTTCGAGGGTAACTATGTCATTGTACATATCGACTTTGGGTTTACAACCTCCTAACAGGCTAACTGGGTTTAGGTGGGGGCCACCCCTACAACAGGTATGTTCCCATCTTAAAGAAGAATATAATATCTGTGAGGTTGTTTGAACTCAAAGATTGTGAGGTATGACTTTGAGGTGGAGTTATGTAAGTTACTTGCAAAGAGCAGATGATCATGAAAAGTATTTGAAGTAATGTAGGATATCGATTGATGTGTAAACCTAAAGGAAGAGCAACTAATAGGAGGTCTGATAAATCCTAGTTAGGAGAAGGAAATCGTGTCGACAACGGTAGGTACTCAGATTTTATCTGCAGTTATATGCAGAATTGAAAAAATAGTTGTAAAATCTAGCAGATGCAAAGGAGAAAATGCGAGTTGTTGGAAGAAGAAAGACGTGGTGGAACCAAACACGCGATACCGGGGAGTAGGTGGAGTTCAAAGGCGATACAAATATATAGCATGGAAGACTGTAGGAATCATGAGGTGTGGTTAACCAAAATACACAACGAAGGAGCTCTCAAATAGAGGTCCAGACAAGCTAGCTCAGATACTAACACACATATTGCGGTGATATGCATGAGCTTCTGTGGTGGGAGGAAAAAGGAAAAAAAGGTGAAGCTAACATGGAGCAAGTTCTTAGAGGAGCACAATAACTTTAATGGATAAAAGTTATGGTGGAGATTGTTGAATTAGGTTGATTCATATTTAGTCTTTTATAATTTAGAAAGGTGTGCTACGAAAAGTCATAAATGAATCTTACTAGGATTAGGACTCCTACCCCTATTTGTATTAATATTTCTTCTCTAAATTGGAGGAGTGGGAGAGACTATATAAACCATGGGGTGACCTTGGAGAAACCAAGAAGAAGCAATCAAGGTTACTCATCCAAGGCAGAGGACGTATAAGAGAATTAAAGGTTAGGATATTTTTTAGCAATAGATTCTTATATACAGTAGGACTCGAGGGTCCTCAAAGGTCTCACAAACTCTGATTCGATCCGAAGACTGTTGAGCATAACAAGAAGTATGAGAGTGTAACATGATAGCTACATTCTCCAATCTCCATGACAATAGCTGCAACTGTATGTATGAGCACATCTTACCAGAATTCTTGCGTTGTTACCATGATACAGATTATTTGAGTCCAAATTTGTCAGAAAAATTTTTTAAAATGTCATGTTTGTTCATAGGTGAGCGACTTTGCTATTGATCGTAACACGAGACCCTGGAATCATACCAAGAAATCTAACCTCATCAACCGAAGAAATTGGCACAAGCACTGTCAGAAGATATAGGAGTCAGCGCATCATTGCCCAGGTGTCAAAACCAAACTGAAGTATTGCAGAATCTGCAAGATCTTCCGTCGAGAAGTTCCCACAGCATTGTCTGCCACAACCGAGTCATGTTTGATCACCACTGCCCCTGCGTAGGCCAGTGCCATGGGATTGGTACGAAGCTTACTATCTGAGACTCCGTTGTTTTAAGTTTTTCAGCTGTTTTGATTTTTGGTTTATTTCAACGATCACTATTTATTATTAGTGTTTTAGGCTTTTCAGCTGCTTTAATATTTGTTTCTTTAATAATCACTATTTATTAGACTAATAAGCTACAGCTCTAAAAAAACATGTCCTGAATATGTATGTACAGTAACCTATCTGCTTAGACCTTTTCAGAATGATGCACAAGAAGAAAGTCATGCTTCAAGTTTCTCGCTTTTGCAAAGGAACTACAGAATCTATTTACTGTTAATAAATTTGGCAATGGCGTTCTATACATACACATTTACATTTTCAGTGAGAAGAATTAGAGTGAAGTTGGATACTACAAGTGCAGGAGTGGGGTTGGATACTACAAGTGCAGGCTTTTCAGTTTGCCTGAAACATTTGCACTTGCAGAATTTAGCTGCCTATTTGGTTCCTTGAATGCCTTCTCTCCTTCCTTGTGAGCAAGATCTTGGAAGATAACCCGAGGACTTTCGCCCGATTTCTCTTCAGAATTGCACTCTCAAGCTTGCTACCAAGTGCCACACAAATCGTCTCCAGGGAGTTATCCAACGGATCATTCACCCGGACCAAACGGGCTTCCTCAAAGGTCGCGGTATATCGGAAAACTTTGTGTGCGCGGCGGAGATCGTCCCGGCCTCCAACCATCCCTCTCAAGTTAGATTTCCGTAAGGCGTTCGACTCCATTAACTGGTCGGTGCCGTGCTCCTCCAATATGCAGACGACACCCTCATTATCCTGCGTGCTGACGCTCGGCAGCTCACCCGCCTTAAGCAGCTTCTCTGGGTAGCTTTTCGGCCGCCACTGGCTTGCACATCAATTTCAACAAAAGCACCTCCCTTCCCATGCACATCCCTCGTTCCTCCGCTCAAGCAATGGCCTCCATTCTTGCATGTCCAGTTGCGAGCCCTCCTCAAACCTACCTTGGTCTCCCCCTTTCTCCTTGTAAACTCAGAATTGCGCACTGCCAACCTCTCATTTCCAAATTCGACCAACAGCTTGCCGCCGGCTGGAGAGGACGAATGCTCACCTCAGGAGGGCGCTTGGTTTTACCCGACACTGTCCTTACGGCCTTCCCCACGCACGCTATGTGCGCGCTTCTTCTGCCGCAAGGTGTGATTGAGGCCATGGACAAGAGAAGGCAAGCCTTCTTCTAGACGGGGGAGCAAACCTGCCATGGGGGCAGTGTAAAGTAGCCTGAGAAGAGGTGTGTAAACCAAAAGACAAAGGGGGTCTTGGGATTAAAAACCTGGAAATTCAGAACCGCTGCCTTCTCTCCATGAAGCTAATGACGCCTCCCTGGATTTGCTGACTACGCAGTCAGTACGGCTGGGTAGTGGCCCAGGATCTGGGCGATGGTCGGTCCTACGCTACCACTACTGGGAAGGTTATCATACAGGGGCTCGGAGATTTTCGGCAGAGCACCAAGGTCATTGTGGGCAGTGGCGCCGCACGACCTTCTGGCTAAACCATTGGTTCGGAGAGGGTCCCTGGCCGAGCTCTACCCGGCCCTGTTCTCTCAGTCGACCTGGCCTAATGCCTCAGTAGCCGTGGTCTCATGTCCACCAGGGAAAAATCATTCCTTCTGCAAAAAAATTCAGAGGGAAGCAAAAGCGGCGAAATACCAAAATTTCATTCATTTCGTTCAAAATTCGGACAAAAATTTGAATTTTGTTAAAATTTAACCAAATTTAGATAAAATTTAAATAAATTTTAGATAAGGCCAAATTCAGCCGAGTTAATCTTGTTTCGGAGGGTGAGAAATTTCGCCTCATTTTGGACGAAATGATGAACCATGTGTCCACCCGAGCCTCGATCTGGCTCTCCAACCACGCCTCACCTCTGCTGCGGAAATGGATCTAGGAGGGCTCCGTGCCACCCTAGCAGCTGTCTTTCCCCAGTCCAGCGATGTGGATCCACGGTTTTGTCGGGATGGTCTCCCGTCCACAGCAAAAGTAGCTTACGATCTCAGCTTTCGACACGATGACAATAACCAGTTTTCTGACCGGAGATGCCTCATGCCTCTACACCAACGACCCGCTGCCGGATCGTCGTCTGGCTCGCACACCGGAGATGCCTCTACACCAACTACCGACGCCACCGTAGAGGCCTGGCGGACTCCGGTCAATGCCCTTTCTGTACTCGCACTGTAAGATACGGAACATATTGTCCTGTGTTGTCATCGCGCCTCCTCCTCCGTATGGGCAGCTCTCGGTCACCCCGGCCTCTGCAGCAGTGAGCCCGAGCCCGCGCGGGATTCTCTCCTCCCAAGCACCCTGCATCTTCCTGTGAAGGTTCGCCGCACGATTCTTCTCTCTGTCATGTGGAATGTTTGAAATGCAAGAGCGGGAAAGCTTTCCGTCACGAAGATGAACATGACTCCCTGCTGATCGAAAGATGTGCTGACGATCTCCTTCTCTGGGCCCAACAGATGCCACAACCAAGCACTTTGCTATAGGGTGCAAACGGAGCGGATAATTTCCGTCCGACCGATCGACAAAAAACTCACGGAGTGGATATGGAAGGGGTAAATAGGTATCTAACACTATCCGTGTTCAACTCCGACTCCGAGAAAAAAAATATAGAATAGTATATGGGATAAGTAATATCTGTCCGTATATATCTGTATGTCAAGTGATATGAGAAAGTCTGTTGTGACTTTACTTAGGAATAAAATAACATATAGGTAGATTGTCATATTTAAACATGCAGAGAATACTGAGTGTTCTTACTTCGATATCTCGGTGATTAATTCTTTGTGTTCACTTAGATCGCACCCTACTGTCTAATGTTCTGTGTAAAGAAGCGGCTAATTTCCATCCGACCGACTGACCGAAGGCTCGCGGAGCGGATATAGAAGAGGTAAATAGGTATCCGACACTATCCGTGTCCGACTCCGATTCCTAGAAAAAAATACAGAATAGGATACATGATGAGTGATATTTATCCGTATTCGCTCCGATTGTACCCCTACTTTGCTATTGTCTCACTGAGTGGGGAGAGAATTTAACTGTAGTCATCAACACATATAGTCTATTTTTTTGGGCTGTGCTTTATTAGTCTAATAAATAGTAATTACTGAGAGAACCCATAAACTAAAAACAGCTTAAAACCCAAAAGAAATAGGACTATAATCTGCAGCCTTCGCACTACAACAAAATGATGTTATAGAGACGTTTTTCTTTCGACACTTTTTTGAGTGTCTTTACATTGAAAATCATGTAGTATATAAAGACACTTCTTGAGACGTTTTGTAAATTGTCATAAAATTAGAATTTTAATTAACTCTAAAGACACCTAAAGAATAAAAATAATCTATTTAATATGATAAAAAAACCTCCGCATCTTCCATCTCCACCTTTTCCTAAAAACCCTCGATCTAACTTCTCCGCTGCGCCTCCCCAACTACCGTCGCTCCAGATCCCCCCAACCCCAGGCGATCTCGAGCAAGCATTGTCGGACTGCCCCTCTGCTCAACTTGGCTTCCATCTCCGTGCGCCTCCCTCCCTGATCAATCAAGTCGAGGCCAACCAGGCGAAGGCAGCCATGGGGCGGTGATTCACGACGGTATCCAGATGCCGCCGCATCCGGTTTCTCTCCACCGTACGAACAAATTCCCCTCGTCTCCTTTTCTTCTCCCTACGGCTTTTTAACTGTTAGTTAACCTTGTTGTGGTTGGGGTTTTGAATATGACTTGCTCGTGGGTGAATAATGGCCATGATAGCTAGATGTATTTTCACATGTTAAAGCAAACTAGAACACCTAAAAATTTAGAAAAAATAACTAGACTAAGAAATCACTCGGAGAGGCTAAATTAAGCAAAAATTGGGCAATTTCAAGAATTTGGGAAACATAATGCCTAGATGAATGAAGTTTAATTTACAAGGTATATCTCTATCACTTGCTTATCCTTGTCATCTACCAAGATCAAGAAAAGGGAGGCAATATCAAAACCAACCAAAATAAAAGCAAATCAATCAAAACAAGATGAATCCATGATAGATAAACAAAGTTGATATATTGCTACTTAAGAATGAAGGTTTTATAGCTACTCCACCTACAGGACAAGAGAGCACACTACAATACTTACACTTCTCAAACCCTAACCATAGATCACTTGGCTTCCATAAGTAAAATTAGGATGGTTGGATGGTTAACATTTAAGTCTCTATCTTAAATAGTTAAATAGATAAGACAACTAGCTCCATATAACTTTAATGAATACTATCTACTTAGCACAAATGAGGAAAATATGTTAACCCTATATAACATGGGTTTTACTCACACACTACACTTATGCATGTTTTTTTAAAGGTCATAAGTCTAAATCTGCTAAGTACTTAGCTTTTGATCCACTTGATCATCCTATCTCCTCCTTAACCTAAACCGTCTTTCCAAGCACTGTAGTTTTGATTCAACATAGCTTCTAGTATTTTGGTCAACTTACCAAAATACCATTTCTTGACCCGATCTTCATCTTTTCTTGCAAGCAAACATCATGCTTGCTATGTGTCAATGCATCACTAGCTTACCACGCATCGGCAAATCTCTCCCATGTCACCCGACCATGTCTTATTTGGACTGACTAAGACACATGATGCAACCCGTCACTCAAACTGTTCTTCAACATTTTTTGATTTCCTTGTGCCATGCTTGAGCTCAGCAATCTCACATGGTATCCATAATCATTCTAGGTCTTATATCCTTCATGTCCATAGACCCGATCCTCGTCATTGATCATGATTGACTCTAAGCACCCGAAAACATCCAAAGATCAAGAAATTTTTTCAGGTACAAGTTCTCCACAACTTGACTACGTTAGTTGAAATATGCATCCTGACACACATATGCATAGACCCAGGCCAAACCAAATCATCTCATGACTTCAATTTTCTAAAATCATCTATTTCGGAAGCAATACAAGCTGGCCAGTAAGACCGTCGCCTCTACAAGCTGTATAGAAAAGTTACAAATTCCAAATTTCTACTCCTCCAAAATGATAATGGTTTATCACAACATACAAAACCCTAGATCTTCTCACATAGTCATTCAATCTCCTCCTTGATGTATTGGTAATTTCTCAAAAATACAAATAGAAGGTAGTTTTAGAATTTAGAGAGAAAATTTTGCAAATAGATGCTCAAAATGGTCATAAAAACATTGCAAAGACTAAAATGGCCATATGAGTAAGAAATGGAATGCAGCTACTGAAAATGATAAGTTTTCAACAAACAGTTTCAAATCAACCAAACAAAATGAAAAATCTCACTTTAGGTCTATGTAAAAGAACAATTGTGTTATTTGACCTTGCTTATGGTGAGAAGAGATCAAAATATCAAGATAATAACAAAAAATATTAAAGCTCCAACTTAGCAAGAATTCGCATAAAAACTCCAAATCATATTCTACATGTACGTTTTTACCAATCTTTCTCGCATTTTGACAATAGAATCATCAAGATATATAGAACAAGGTAGAACATGAATAAAAAAGTAGCTACATTTTATTCAATCTTAGATTAATGAGCCATAAATATTATTCAAAATAACTCTACAAGTATTACGCTAAGTCATATTGTATGAAGTAGATATCTAGATCATGATAAAACATATATAGCAAAGTGTTGACACCAATTTTGGCCAAGAGTTAGAATATGGTTCAATGATTACGTCAGGAAATAATAAATAATTTTTACGGCTAAATACATCAAAACAAAAAATCTAAATACTACAAAATACTTTCTAATTAAGCAAGTGTTAAAATATATGTAGGTAAAAAAATATCCCATTTATTAGAAGCATTGATGCATTAAAATTTTCGATGCCATTGTTGACATCGATGTTGTCCTAAATTTAAAATACAAATAAATAAATATGAAATATTCAAATATCAAATAAATAACACAAATACAACTAAAATACCCCAATCACTCAATATTTGTGAGTGCCATGCAATGCTAGTAGTAATACAAGATGGAGTAAGATAAAAAAGAGTGTTGGTTAGTAGGGCCCAAGTTTTGGTCTAATTAAGCATGCATATGTGGTCTCTCCCCAAATGCATGCATGCAACGAATGTGGGAGGTGGCCTACTTGCTTGTACGTGCTATAGTATAGACCAAGGCAATGTGCCAATGAAAACTCTCTATCCTCCTAGAAGCAAATAATTTCGGATAACGAAGAGTATGATTCGAATTACTTAGGGTCTCATAGTCCCCTACGTAGTGATTCCTCCTCCTCTCTTGAAAATGATCTCGCACATGTTATAAATGCTTATGAACTGCGTTCCTGTAGTTTCGAACTAAGCTATGCAGAACAAGTTCTTTGTGGCAAATGAAACCCATTTAGTTGAAGAGCAGCTAACCCAACTTACAGTTGCACTTCAACAAAAAGAAGATGAGTTTACTGCTCTATGCAACCAAGTAGATAATAACTCATAAGCATATACCTCTTTTGTTTGCAGTCTGTCAAGACATAGCCCATAACGGAGTGCTTCTCTTGTGACAATTTGTGCAAATATTGTTCGGTCCAGCCTTCACTTTGTTCATCGACAGTTGATGGCTATGTTCATCCACCATCACAACCTCTCCTTTGTCGATTGGCTATGAACAGTGGAGTTGGTCCAGCACCACCTCCTTTCCTTTCGAGGTCAGAGAGTTTAGGACAAAATTAGTGCCAACACAAGGCTACACCATTTAAGCAAGAATCTAAAATTAAATGGATTTTTAGCATATTAAGTTTAGCCAAATGTATCCAAAAATGAGTCAAGTCATGTCAATAAACTAAATAAAACAAAAAAGCTACAATTGAGTCTATTTAGAGTGCTATAAGTTTACAATTGAATCATTTTGTTAAAACACTTGGAATTAAGCATAATTAGCATATTTATCTCTTGCTGAAATTCATTTTTATTTTATCTTAGCAAAGCTAAAACTAGGAGCCATCTACAACAGCCTCCTAAGTTTCAACCTTTTTTATATTTTTGCTTATTTAGCCAAGTGCTAGTTCTCAAGCCTCATTGTAATTATCCTAAGCAAGAAGCTTAAGAGAGTGGTCTCGATCATCCAAAACTTTGCCTGAGTTCATACCTAGTGCATTAGTAAGCTGTCTTATAAGAAAAAATTGGTGAGATTTGTTTATCATACAAAAAGAGGATCAATTTTTTATTTTCTTTATTTAGTTCAAGAACAAATGGCTACTCCTTAGTCCGTAAGCTATACCCGAACTGAGCGACAAAAGCCGAGGAGAAGTAAATTAATGCTTCAATAAAGAACTAGCATAGTTTGATCTAAAAATCAATTTAGATTCTATACTCAACTTAATCTATTTGATATGACATGAATCACAAGAAGATCACTAGAGCAAAACTAGTCATATGATCCAACAAGACATGTTTAGTTCAATTTTTTCACATTTAAAGAAACTAGCATGGCAAGAACAAAGCTGCACATGGAAAGACATGATTAATCTAGCAAACTAGCATAAGACATGATAAGATGTAAAGCAATATATCATGTCACACAAGGTTGATAGTCAAAGCTCCATATAATATTATACAATACAAGTTGCTGAATTTATACATGCATTGTATTATAATGGATGCAAAAGAAGTCAAACTCCCCCTCAAAACAGGCCAAAAGGAGTAATAACTTCCTATCCCTGCAAAGAAGTAAAACAAGAAGAATCAAGTGCCTTAATAAAAATATCTACAACCTAGTGCTTTGACTATACAAAGTGAAGTACAACATCACCCTTTTCTATATGGTATCTAAGAAAATGGTATCTAATATCAATGTGCTTGCTCTTAGAGTGTTGCACTAGGTTTTTAATAATATTTATGGCACTAGTGTTGTCACAGAAGAGGAGAACACTATCTAAGGCCGACCCATAATCTCATAGAGTAAATAAGATCCATAGAACATAAGAGCAACTACTAGTATCGGCTACATACCCTAACTTGGCAGTTGACTGTGTAACAAAGGACTGCTTCCTAGATGACTAAGAGTTAAGAGATGTGCCTAGCAAATGAGAAGTGCCAAGGGTACTCTTCCTATATATCCTATACCACGTGGAGTCAACATAAAAAAAATGAGAAGAGAAAGTGCAAAATTAGAAGGATGCCAGAGTTCAAAGTCAAGAATGTTCTAAAGATACCTAAAGATATGACACACTGCTTGACAATGTGAGGCATGAGGGAAAGCCTAAAACCAAGTGCACAAACACACATCAAGTTGTATATTTGGCATCAAAGCCATGATGTAGAGGAAAGAATTGATCATGCTACAGTACTCCTTGTACTCCACAGGCTCTCCATCCTTATTAGGATTCAACACGGTAGAAGTGGCAGTTGGAGTTGGCTTGGTATTTCCCATGTCGAAGTGTCGACGAAGGTCCTTTGTGTACTTACTTTGATGAATAAAGGCCACTTCTTTCAATTGCTTGACTTGAAGACTAAGGAAGAAAGTTAGCCTACTCATCATACTCGTCTTGAATTTCCTGTTCATAGAAGCTAAAAATCTGGACACGTAAGCATGAAAAGAATTACTAAATATAACATCATCCACATAAATCTGAACAAGAAATTATTACCATGCTTGAGTGTAAACAAGGTTTTATCTACCAATTCTATTTTGAAATTATTTTTAAGAAAGAAACTTTTAAACCTATCATACTAAGCTCTAAGGGTTTGCTTCAATTCATGCAAAGTTTTAGGGAGCTTACACACATGGTTTGTGAACTTGAAAATTTTAAAACCAAGGGGTTGCTTGACATTAATCTATAAAACCATTCAGAAAAGCACTCTTGATTTCCATTTAAAAAAGTTTAAAGCACTTAGACACTATGAATGCTAGCAAGATGTGAATGACTTGTAATCTAGCTACAGGTGTAGAGGTCTCTTCAAAGTCTAAGCCTTCTATTAGAAAAAAAAAACTTGAGCTACAAGCTTAGCTTTGTTGCGAACTACCAACTTATCCTCACTTTGCTTATTTTCAAAAACCCATTTTATACCATTTACATTATGATTAAAAGGAGGTTTAACTAAGATCCAGATTTAGTTTCTTTCAAAGTTCTTGAGCTCTTCATATATGATATTGACCCAAGAGAAATCAAATAAAGCATGAGTAACATCTGGGGATTTAAAAGATGCAACAAAGTAGAATGTGTATGAGAATCTGGATTGATAAACCTAGAGCGAGTAACTCGCTCATGAAGATCCCCAATCATTCGTTCCTGAGGGTGTCATAGCTGAATGTGAAGAGGAGTTCCTGGTGTAGACGTGGACTCTACCTCATGGCCTGTGGAGGTAGGCATAGAGCCCCTCGAAGCGTTAGGGAAGTCGAGAGGAGGCTACTCTATGAAGTTGTAGTAGTGGAAGCAGGCTCTCCAACTAACTCAGGAGTGATTAGAAGAGGGATTGGGTCTTCATCCTCTAAGTCAGGGTCATCATTGATGAAGATGCTCTCTTGATCATTGCGTACCTGTGTACTTGCACTGCTAAGTCTAGTACTAGGACTAGTTTCATCAAAAGTGACTTCATAAGTCTTAATAATTTGTTAGTATCCAAATTAAACACATGAAAGTTACAAGAATAAGCAGAATATCCAAGAAAATGTCATCATAATATCTAGATTCAAATTTATCTAAGTTGCTATATTTAAGAATGAAGTACTTACAACCAAATATCTTAATGAGAGACACTAGGCTTGTCATCAAATCTAAACTCAAAATAAGTCTTGCCTATGGACAATATCAAGAAAACTCTATTGGATACATAATAAATAGTAGAAATTATCTTGGCCCAAAAATTTTTAGGAGTGTTATACTCATCTAGCATAGTCTTAACCATATCTACAATGGTTCTGTTCTTTCTCTCTCAACCCCTTTCTGCTAGGGAACCCTAGGTGAAGAGAACTGGTGCTCTAAACCTCACTCAGCGCAGAAAGTAACAAAAGATGAGTTCTTAAATTATATGCCATTGTTACTCTTAATAGCTCTTAAGGCTCCTAGAAGGTCAATTGTTAGTCTAAGGGCCAACTCTCTAAAACAACCAAATGTCTCATTCTTAAAAACTAGAAAATATACTTAAGAATACCTAGAGAAGTCATCTACAATAGCTAGCACATACCACTTCTCTTCTATAACTGGACTCTAGAAGGACCAACTGTGTCTAAGTGCAAGAGTTCTCTAGGACCATCAATAATTACTAAGATAAGGGGAGGATGAGAAGTACAAACCATTTTATCATGTCTACATGGTGTG
The DNA here is from genome assembly GCA_036346265.1 of Melocanna baccifera. Taxonomy (NCBI): domain Eukaryota; kingdom Viridiplantae; phylum Streptophyta; class Magnoliopsida; order Poales; family Poaceae; genus Melocanna; species Melocanna baccifera. Next base: position 15,428,173 of record CM070695.1, read on the forward strand.
CAAAATATGTCCTCTAATAAGGTCCTTGCTACTGACTCTAGTTAAGTGATCGAAGCCTATATGTCCAAGCCTGTGATGCCATAATATTAGATCCAAAGAATCAGAAGCCTTAAGACACCTAGTGATGCAGAGAGAACAGATGTTGAAATTAGCATTAAAGATCATCTCAAACCTAGAGGTCTAAAGATAAACTCACCCGAGTAATCTAGAACTCTATATTCTCTACTCTTAAATCTCACTTCTAGACCCTCATCAAGAAGCTGAAAAACCAATGGCAGATTATATCTCAGCTTACTTCCCAAAGCGATGTGCATGAGCATGAATTTGTTATCGACACGCACTGTTCCCTTTGCTGTAACAGTCCTAGTAGAAGCATCTCTAAACATAATTAACTCGTTGCCAGATGCATGAGTGAGAGAGGAGAACCACTGAGAATTTCTAGTCATGTGTCATGAAAACCTGGAGTCAACAAGTCATATGTCCTCCTTCCTCGTTTGATGGACTTACAAGGCATAAGCAGGAAATATTTGTGCCTCGGTACTAGGGTTAGTAAGACTTGGGAATTAAATACTAAACCACATGATGTCTAGGAACAATAGTAGAAACAAGAATAAAATGATTAGTAAGGTAATCATGAGAATGCACATAAGAACCATCTAGACCTCTCCGAATAGGCCTACCAAAAGGCTGGTACTCCCCCTATATAGATGCTACCTGTAGTCTATCCTCGCGATATCCTAACCCAAAGCAATGCCTAGAACCACCAAAGATGTTATCTATAAATCTAGGCATATGTCTAGAACGAAAGACAAGCTGTCTAACTCTAAAGACAATTATAGGTGAAGGAGCTCCTCTAATGGACCTTAACGCATGCATCCTCTCTTTTTCTCTCAACCTTGACTCTACGAAAGCAGAACTCAACAACGGAAGCTGAAGTAGAAGCACCTGGCTTGCTAGAAAGGATTTGGGCAAAATTTGCTGACCTAAAGATAGTCTTAGATGACTCAAGGGGTTTTACCTCAAACTTGCTACTCTCAACAATTCTTACAATATTAAGTGGGTGGTTTTTGGAATACTTTAGGGAAATAAATTCTAAGCCTCTCTTCTTCACACTCATCTTCGATTGATCAAGGATCATAGTGATGTTCTTCTTCCCACTAGAAATCTCTTAAGGGTCTTTTTGAGGTAGTCATTCTCTTCGGCTAGGTTTTCACGCGTGGCACACTATTAGTTTTGGTTGCACTAACATATCTCTCTTTATGGATAGCTACCTTTAGTTTTAAAGCCTCACAAGACACACAAGAGAAATTTCTAACACTATCAAACTATTCCTTTTATTTTACTCTAAAAGCCTTATACATTCATCTAAATCAGTCCTAATTTTAGCACAAAATACACAAGAAATAGAATCAATAACTTTCTTAGATGTAGCCATGGGCTTGAAGTTTTTATTTTTATATTTCTTCTCATGTGTCTTGTTAAGAGCATCAATCTCAATTGTGAGCGTAAGACAATTTTTACATGGCCTTGCTCAATTGGGCTTTAGCTTTTAGCTTATTCTAGCTTCTTAATTTTGTCTTTTTCTTGTGTTTTGGCTTTTTGGGGGGCTTTTTTGACTTTTATTTTTTTCCATATTCCTTTGCATTATCCGTGATGAGAGAACCTATTTTTATATTTTTTAATTTTAATTACGTTGAAAAAGCTTACAACAACTACAGTGCCAAAAAAGTCTCAAACAGTTCCAAAAAAGCCCAAAAGATAAAAGCTTAAGCCAACTTGAGAACCACCTTATGAAAAAACATTTTAGTAATTTCTTTTATTTTAATTTTGCTATCCTCACAATGAGAGCAAGTATGATCATAAGTTTGTGCAATTTCTTAGTAGCACTATCCAATTTTAATTCAAGTAAAACATAATTTAAGCATGATGAAGGAATAACATCTAAAAAAATCACATCCAAAGCAATGGCATTCATGCAATCATAATCTTTACTAGACTTGAGAGATTCTAGTTCAACTAGAGCATCCTCAAGTTGACTAATAGTAGAGGAATGGGCAATTTTTATATTAGCCATTAGATCATGTAAGCACAAGCCAGATTCACAATTATCACCAGGATTCATAGATTTGATCCTAACAACTTCTAGGTTCAAGTTATCAATCATTATGTCCTCGTTCTTAATCATTTTAGCTTGTTCCTTTAACTTTTGTACAGCAGTAACAAGAGCACGTTTCATCTCTTTAAAGGACGGGCATACCTCATTAGAATTACTATAGGACTCATCATTGAAGGAATCGATGTCAGTGTTGCCCTTGGCCCTGAAGCACATGCTGGTGAAGTCTTGGGTCTTCTTCTTGCCCTGGGAGTCATTCTCGTCATCCTCTGTCTCCGAGTCTATATCACTCATATCAACATTCTCAAGAGCAGGAAGGACCCGGCTAATGAATTTGTGGTAGTTGGGCTTGTTGGACTTTGCGTGATGAGCTTGAGGACACCTTTAGAAGTCCTCCTCCTTCCCCTTCAATTTGGGGCACTTGACCCAAATGTAGTTCGGCTCACCACACTCAAAATAAGTGACATGACCATTCATTCTCTTATTCCTCATCTTGTTGTATACTCTCACAAGTTTAGTGGATAGGAGGGTTAAGTTATCCTTAGGAAGTCTCGCTAGCTACTCATCGCTCAAAGAGTGCAAGGCGAACAATGAAAAATCAAAAGAGCTAAAATCCAAAGAACTTGAAGAACTGTTCTGAGAAAGTCCATCAAAAGTACCATCAACATTGTCATGGGAGAGACACAAGATGAAGTTAATCTTATACATATTCAACCTCAAGTTGAGTTTATCCATGATAAGCTTACTCATGATAGTATTATTATTGATGGAAGTGATTTTTATTCTCCAAATCTTCACATCAAGTGCACCTAACACCCGACGTGCATTCTCAGAATGACAAAATGTCAACCCAACAACACGAAGATTATAAAGAATCTTGTTGAATCTTTTCCACAACTCATCTAATGATTCACTAGGTTTTTCCTCGATCTTTGAGTATTGTTTCTTCAATTGGTTCTGTCTCACTTCCTTGATCACGGTAGAACCCTCATGGTAGTTAGTGAGGGTCTTCCAGATATCATAAGCAGACCTTAAGTGAGCAACCTGCTTAAACTCATATCAACTAAGCTCTTGAATCAGAAAATTATGAGTCTTACTGTTTGCCTCTACATCCTATGTAACCTGATCATTAGCCATCACAACATAAGGGTTCTTGACTTTGATCCAAATTATGTGCCCTTGAGTCTCGATGTAGGATTACATATGAGTCTTCCAATAAAAGAAATCAACTCTATTAAATAGTGAGTTGCTTGATTGAATACTTGTCTGATGTTATGGCCCCTAAGGCCGGTTAATATCTACGAGAAGAGCTAACCGGGCTTTTATACCGCTTGCAGGACTAGTATGACAACAAAGGGGGTGAATTGCGCCATTAAATTTTTTCTAAGTATTCACCGATTCTTCACTCCGATAACTATGAGGAGTTATGAAAATCAAGAAACCAAAAATTTAAAAATTCACTATGCTACAGTAAAATCAACTCAATGAATAGTAAAAATAACACTATTTTAAATCCACAAATTCATGTAACTTCTGATCCGTAAATCCAAAAGACTTAAAATTTGAACTAAGTCTAGATCATGACCTTAGAAACTTATCCCAACTAGATATATTGAAATAAGTTAAAAGAATTGGGAATTTTAGATTCGTGAATCTCTATTGCACTAAAACCGAGTGAAAACCACAAATTCGTTAAGTCCTTAGCATTTGATCCAACTTGGTCTTCTTAGTTTCTTCTTGACCTAAATCATTTTTTCAAGTGCCGTAATTTTATTTTAAGGTAGCTTCCGGTATTTTGGTCAGCTTACCAAAATACCCTTTTGTGATCCGGTCTTCGTTTTCACTTACAAGCAATCACCATGCTTATCACGTGTAGGTACACTACTAACTTCCTATATATTAGCAAGTCTCTCTCCATTTCGGTTTCACTGAACCACGCCTCACTTAGACCGATTAAGCTACATGGTACAACTTGTCGCTTAAACCTCTGAGTTAGGTTAAACCAAATCATCTCATGACTCAAATTTTGTAAAATTATCTATTTCGGCTGAATCAACACAAACTTGCTGATCAGACCGTCGCCTCTGTAAGCTGTTATCCAAAATAATAATGGTTTATTATAACAAAACTTTAGACCTTTTCACATGGTCATTCAAATAAAAACAACATGAACACATGCATACTTTCACATATTTGTCTTAATTTTTCCTAAAGATTGCCTAAGCTTAAAATGGTACGAGGCATTGTTACTACGAAACCTCTGAAGTCCAAATATGCGAAGAATACACTAGTAAGCACGCCTTCGTGATTGCATCGAACAGTTTAGCCTTTTCTGTAATGCCAACTTTGCATTCTTCATCTCATGATGTGATATGACAAGTCAACATGGACCGACTTTTTTTAGTGCGAGTAGGGCTCTAGCTTAAGACTGGACAAGGCCTTGTCCGGATTAAAAAAATTGAAGTACATTTGTCACTTGGATTGTTCAAGTTGCTGCGGTCTCGATTTGCTAGGCACACACCCTCTCATGCTGTCCTGACGGAGGCCACTTATTTTTTTTTTCTGGAATGGATGTATTTCTCAACAATGGTAATCATGAGCGCTATGCATGAGAAATAATGTAATGGGTAGAACGAGAGAGAGAGAAAAAAGAACATCCACTAGACATATCACTTGCTAGTGTGTACGTTTCGTGTGCGTGCGTGATGATGTGCGCACGCGTGGCTTAAGTAATGGCAAAGGTACAACTGATACCCTACTTGTGTGGTTATTGCCACGAGCATCTTTGGGGTGAGGCACCCACTCTTGCCTATTTCTAACAATTACATTAGGAGATGTTCTACGGTGTTTGGAAGGTACTTTCAGTACCTCCACTCAAAAAAAAAAATCCTGGCATTTGGTTAATGGAAGGGCATTTTGGGTATGAATCATTTGTAATTATTAACCTTCTTATAAATTTATAATCTGGACACCATGTTTAGTTACTTTTCACCATCAACCGCGGTCTTCTTAGATCTTGAAATTGACAATACTTGGTAAATTAGCTAGAAACTAAGTAAATGTAATTTACACGCTTTTCATAATTCTTGGTGTTTCCATATACATTGATCTGGCATTGATGCGGCCATGCGAATGCTGTCATTGCCCAGCCCTTCAGCCATTGACGTCCTCAATGCTTGTCTGCTTGATCTTGGTTTGGCTTGTTTGCTCATCTAGCTCCTGAATCCTCTTTTATCACCCGGATCCGTGTAAATAGTTCATATACTATGTATCCTATGAGATTGCAATACGATATATGGTTGCAGTGTCATCATCGCAACCTTCTGCCATTGACATTGCCTGGATTACGGAACGATAACCATATCCGCTGATCTCTATTTTTTGAACACGATAAATTATATAGCTAGCCTTCCACTCTATTTTTATGTTAGTACATATCCCATAACTTAAGTATCTTTTCATACGTATTTCTAATTCTAGACCACCAGATTAAAGATTACGATGAGTTAACGGTACTCCTAACTTCCAAGCACCGTAGACATCTCTGCAGGCAGTACTATGAACTATCCATACTTGATGACCTGGTTCCTCGAACAGGGCCGTGTGTAGGTGCCGACAACAGAAGCAGGGTATCGGCAGTTGTCATCGCTGAATGCAAGATGGGCAAAGGGGTTTTGCTTCTTTCTTGGTATATCTTCGTGTAACATCAAGTTTTATATATCCGTTTGAGATGCCACTTTTTCCCCATTGATATTGTAATGTCTTGCTAGTTTGAGTACTGTTCCACCAAAATTTTGGCGGTCGGTATTTTCCATACTATGTACCGGCGTGCAAGCTTTGTTAGAAAAAATTTGCTGCTTCAACGGCTGACGATGTGGTTTCTCTCTAGAATTTTTCTATTGGTATGTAATTACGCGTCAAGTGTAATATGACATACACGCATTCACATTCTAGGGAGGAAGAGTTAAGGGGGTGATCGGAATAGCGATGGATTTTGGTTTTTGCTGAAAAAATACTGTACCTGACTGAAAAAACACTGTACCTGAGTTGGTTTATTGAGTATAATTAAATGTAAAAAAATATAAAAAAACCAAAAACAAAAAAACGAAAAAAAGTATAATTAATTTTTTTTAACAAAACGAAAAAGCAAAATTTTTATTACTGTAGCAGGTACTGTAGCTAATACCTGCAGCTACAGTACTTGCTACAGTAAAAAAATCGCCCACCGCCCACGACCAGAAGCCGTTCTGAGCGCGCCCTAAGAGTGTGGAGTTGTATTCTACAGGTTCAGGTGTACCCATTTTTTCCGAGAACTCTTGTGGGGACTGATATGACAATCCGAATCTCCAGTGTATTCCGAGCTAGCTCTGGATCAGTAGCTAAGTCACACAATAATAGCGGCAAATATCACATTCACACAATGAGTAAATAAAAGGAATACTTTATATTATATAGTCAATCATAAATAGGTCTTATGATCAAGTTTTATATAATGGACCGATCAACAAAATAGCATTGTTCAGAGTAAAGCAGCGAAATAGTATGTAAACCAAAAGGGACCTCTATATCTTGCCATTGACAATCAACTAGGCCTAAACCTAGTTCTGACCTTCGTTTTCCATGTCGGTAGCATGGATGAATCCATACACTAGATTACTACTTTTATCATCTAAAACTACATATTAAGCAATAATGAGTACAAAGGTACTTAATAAGTCCCTATAGCAGAATACAACTACATACATATGTACATACAAGGTTTATCTAAGTGAAGGTATTATGTCTCTTTTTAGCATAAAACTAATTTGTCAAATTTAGCATAAAACTAATTTGTCAAATATACTAGTTTAGTTAGATTCTAAATATATGACTTGGCCATGTGTACCTTAAAACCAATATCCATTTTTGAAACCATTTTATCCTGAGAGCGAAATCTCTCTACTTTCATGTCCATTATTGTGAGAGTGAAATCCCTCTGCTTTCACTTCCATTATTATGAGAGCAAAATCCCTCCGCTTCACTCCCATTTTGAGTTGGTCATCACAACCATTACCAATTTATTATTTATTTATAAAAACTAGCAAGTGTAATGTTACTACACTTGCCCATGTCGGATGGCACGGTTATTCGAATAGGTTTCTAACACTCTATAGAGATTGTGCAACTTTATCCATAAGATAAGATTAACTCATAATGTTAGCTACTACACGCTTCCGTAAGCATATGACTGAGAAAATTATAATAAGACTTTTACGATGCTTACTCCCACTCTAGGGTAAAGTCCTCAACACTGGCAACAGTGACCACTCCTTTCCTGGGTTACGTCTCAACCCCAAAATGTTCCCATCTGTAGGCTATGTTTTTAATGAGGGACTCTATTATTAGGAAGTCTACGGTCTTTCTTGATAAATCCACAAGGGCAATGACCATTACAGATCACTCCCACCATCACAGTAGAAATCCAAAAATCCACAGACCAATATTTATGCAGGATTCACACTACAGCAAAGAAAATTAGTAAACTAGGTCTGTAAAAAAGATGAGTACAAGAATTCGGTTCTTAAATGTCTTAGACGAGATCAACCACAAACCAAAGCTTATGTAATCCCTGCATAGTTAGTCAAGAAAGGACACATGCAATCTTTGCACGGCCCATACAAAAATAACACATGCAATTCCTGCACGGTCAATCCAAAAATAACACATGTAATCCCTACATGGCCAATCTAATATGTGCAATCATGTTTTCAAGTTCAGTTTATCATGTTTGTGTCATACTTCATTTTACAACTACGACATTTCTAAGCACAACTATAGTCTTCTAAAGTTCAATGAATGGTGGAGTTATCATTATGTATAAATATCTTAGGCGACATGGCAAGGAAATATCAATAATCAAGGAAGGGATTATTAGTATCAAGTGCATGGCATAACTAGGCATTCAACCTTTAACATATCATTTTAGCAATTACCTTAATAAGCATGCATGTAGATTTGAAAGCAACATATTGTATTTAAAAACTAGATTCAACATGATTAATTATAAAGACTTACTTTCATTAAATGTGGCTAAGGTAGGATATTGTTCATTAGTAATGGAGGTGTCCGAAGCATCAAAATCTATACCCGTGAAATCGTCCATATTCAATCAACCATTCAAAAAAATCAAATGAACTTCAAAAATTACAATTTTGGTACTGTTGGAAACATTTTGAATTTAGATGAATTTAGAAACAAGAATAACTGGATTTGGATTTGAAATGAAGAAGTTATGGTCTTTCAAAAATTTAAATCGAAATGAGAAATGAAGTTCCTAAAATTCATAAAATTCTGACTGGTGTGACCTTTTCTCACTTGAGCACGAGAGGCACCAAAATGGGGCAAAACTGTGAAACGGTGATTGAGAGGAGCTCATGGTAAGAATCAAGCCAATATGGCTAATTATGGTTTTCCACTCTTTCTAGCATCCTCAAACCACATCAAAAACCAATCCAAACACTCTCAATATCAAAACCCCTAAAATCAACCTTTTTTTTAGTCAAAACTGGGCAAATATAAGAACTATCAAAGGAAGGTGGCTAGGTTGATGGGATCTGGTCTTCAAGATATATCTTCATCATTTATACGACTTTGCCACAAACCAAGATTAAGAGGGGAGAAGAAAACACCAGAAACTAAGCCAAATCAAGATTTCAACACTTGAGCAAAGAGGAGAAAAACTTGAACGAATTTTGGATATCTATTAATACTTAGAAATGAATATTTATATCCACTCCCTAGCTATTTACAAAGCCTAAGTATGATAAGAAGCTCAAGCATATGGACCACACTCTATCTCTTAAAAGTTCTCTTCAAAAACCCAAACTCTCCTCTACTTAGCTTAAGCTTAAACCCTAAGTCACCTCTGCCTCTTCTTTTATAGTGGTGACCAAGCCAACCACTCTTAAGAAACCTAAAACCTAGATACAAAGTGGATTACATGCACCAACACATGGACAAACCCAATAACCCAACATAAAATGGGTTTTTTCACTCACATGCATGCTTCTTGAAGCGTTTACAAGATTCAACCTGCTACACTATTAGTGATTGATCCACTTAGCTATCTCGGCTCACCTTAATCTAAACCGCTTTTCCTTTGCACCTCTTTGCGTCGTGGTTTTGTCCAAGACTAAACTTAGTATTTTGGTAAACTCCTAAAATACTCCTGACGAAGCTTCTGGACACCTTTCCTTGACTTCATTTTTATCTTTACATCAAAGTATCTCCCTATACTTTGACACGTAGTCCATGGCGTCCTATGACTTGCCGTAAAGTCTTCACACATCCAGTCTCCCTTGGATCATCTGTACTTGCATTGGCCCAAGTCACTTAGTATACCATATACACCAACTCGTCTCTTTATGATACTTATCTTTTATGTGCTTCTCATTTGAGCCACATATCCTTACCCAGACTTATCCCCGCACAGACCTCAACTCTGCTGCCTAGTCCCAGTCACTTGCTATTGGCCGTTAAAGTTCTCCAAGCCACCTGTATATCAAAAGACCAAGCAACCATCTTGAGCACAAGTTCTATACACTTGACTCACATTAGTTAAAATAATGTATCACGCAATACAATACAACCAATGGCTCCCATGCTATTCACACACTCAAACCACTCAAGAACACCTCTTACTATTCTTTGGCTGTGGCCACTGGTTTGACTGCACTCCCTATGGCAATCAGACCGTCCATCAGTCAGACAACCAGCCATTGATCGGTCTGACCAGCCTAAACTGACTTAAACCTTCCCCGGTAATAGGGGAGCAGTATGACCGCTCACTCAATGCTGGTACTACCGCCCGGTAGTACCGCCATACAAAACCCGGTATGATCGCTTGAACTCAACTCTAACTCATCTCAAAACAACCCTCTTTGAATTATCGCTACCATCATCTATGGGCCAGTCATACCGCAATCACGAGTTTGATTGCTCCCCATGTGCCGATCAGACTACTCGTACCTGAGCCAACAACTCTTGTCCGACCGCCAACCAATGGATGGTTAAACCGCTCTCAGCCGATTAGACCATAACTCCCAAGCCAGTTTGACCACCACCTCCTAAAGTCCACAAAAAAGGCCTAAACTCAAAATTATAGCATTTGAACCGTATAAGCCCAGCGATCTGACCGGTCTAGCATATCAATCAGACCGGTTATACTGGCAGCAACCAGAAACTTGTAACTTTCGCTAACACCAAACTCAAACCTCGATAATAGCCACACCAAAGTCAAATCCTCGTTACACACTATAGTGTGACCTTTGTATGATCTGACACATAGAGTTGCTACAAAATAGATCACGGTAAATTTTACTTATTCCAAGATTCCGATACAAGTGTGTGTGCAAGAAGCACGCTGTAAAAAAGATTCAAGAACTATATTATACAGCTCGACCAGAGTGCCTTCCATGTGACAAAAAAAAAAAACGAAGTTATGCATGCATGCACTGATCGCTATTTACACCAAGTCTATTATTAATGTTGATTATGTAGATCTTCGCATATATATTTGGAATTTAATGATCAAACATTTTTACTCTTTGTGCGCATGAAGTCTAAATGTATAATCAAGATCATAACTGGCAACTCAAAAAATTAAAAGGATCATGACTGACGTTCTCTCAGAAGAAAAAATAAAGGATCATGACTGACGTTCTCTCAGAAGATACTTTGGGCACAGTTACTACAATGCATGAAGATATTGAAGTACATGTGGCAAGTTTCTGTTCTAGCAAATTGGAGTAGTATGATTAGGGTGTAACTGTTTTCGTTCCATATAAAATATCTAGCTAAGATGTGAAGTTGCTTTCAGATGGCTGAACAACACGGGCATGTTGTTCCAGGTGCCACATCCTCTTCCCCGCATCCACATGCATATATATGTGATGTTCTTTGTCGATATCTGGACGGCAATTAGACCATGTCCACGGACTATTGGGTATCCATCTGAATTCTGATTGATGTATATCAAGTGTATGGGTGCAATCATGCTAACTGGCACGTGGACGGTTGAATAATAGTTGCATGGACCACATTTTGGAAGGCAATTGCCCTATTCTTTCCAAATTATTGCTTATAATTTTTTCTAAACAAATAAATAAGAGTTTATTTGTATTAATTTTTATTGATAGATTTTGATTTTGATTGATGAATAGTTATAACTGATAGAAGTGACTTATATAAGCTTGGATGTTCTTATTGGTTTTATGGCTTTTAGCTGAGTGCATTATGTAAGAAAAACAGAAAATATCGGTGCAACACAAGATACTACAACATTTGAACCTTCATGTGACTTACAAAATTATGATATATAGAAACTATGGCGTTCGTGTTGACTCTGGCTTCTCTAAGTAAAAGCCAAAAACCAAAGTCAATACGAATGGGCCCTAGGATGGTTTCTCCATCGCTATTTCGAAGTAACTTATCGGGACAGCAATTTGGAAGTAGCTTATCGGCATTCGGGTTATTCGCACAAACGCTCATATTAGGGCGAAAAAGCTATCAACTGCAGCCATAAGCCATCATTCGTAGCCGAAAAGAACGCACCCAGTACTCCCAGTCAAAACAAGTGGTTTTGGGTTATGTGCAGTCAAACGTTACAAGTTTTGTCTATCAATATCTTTGTCAATATCTAGATTGGACGTATGAAAATAATATATGTAGATTTGTCTTGAAAAATAATTTTTATAATATTATAATTATATTAGGTTTTATAAATATATTATAATAAAAATTAATGATTAAAGTTGCAATTTATAAACCATGTCGATATCAAAAATAACTTGTTTTTGTGACTAGAGAGATTACTATGATAGAATTTGGTAGGTCACCCTACCGATGTCCAAAATAACTTATTTCTGCTACTAGAAGGAGTATTATGACAGAAATTTCGTAGGTTACTGCGCATCCAATGCAAATGGATATTGCCTTTCCTAGAGAACCAGTCCACATTTACTCGAATAAATAGCATATATTGCCACAATTATCCCAACACAACAGCAATACACAGCCTGCATGAGTCTCAGTTGGGCACAGGCCATACTATTACACATCACACACACACAATCACTCTTAACACCTGCTTAATACAATTAGCTTAGGTGCGGCAGACATAGCACATACACCTCCGGTGCATATATAGCAATACAGGAGATCACAGTGCCAGTTAGTACACAGGATAGATAGATAGGTAGATACATAGATATGCAGATGTAGCATGGCTGCATGACAGAAGAGAGGGAGCATGCTTAGATAGGTTTATCTGATCTGGAAGTGGTTCAGGGGCGGGTTCCCCGGGTGGCTCCGGCCGTCCGGGTCGGCATGGCGGCAGCCATCGCCGTGCGCCTCTGCCGAGCTCTTTCGGCGGCGCTCGTTGTGGCCGGCCAGGCGCCGGCGGCAGCTGCGCTTGCTGTCATCGAACTCCGAAAGCTCATGGAACCTGTACACATTGTCAAGAGCAGCAGCGGTTTTCAGAGACGACAACAAGCGAACACACCAACATGAGCTCTTCACTATTGACAAATAAGCAGCAACAGATGAAAACTATAGCATGTATTTAACACGGATGTACTCTTGTCAGATCAGAGAGATGGCAGTGAGGTGCTAGTACCACGCATTTAAAACTAATCACCAAAAGCTAGGACAGGCAAGAGTTTTACTGCTGGAATCTGGTGCTATGCGCCGTGCACATGCAAGTGCAAGCAAAAGCAGAGACAACAAAAGCAAGCATGAGGCCGTATTAGTCCTATTCCACGGCCCTGTCGACATCCATATAAAGGAATCTCCAAGTTTTAACATTGTAATTTGCGCCGTTGCATTGATTAAGATGAAACACCTGAAGAACACAGCAAGTGTTTCTCTTGTCTGGCTCCCAGTTCCCATTGTCAAAAAAACCTTAATCAGTTTGCGATATCATTTATTAGCCAGGAATGCGTGGTGTTGTTTAGTTTTCCATTTATCTCAAACTCATCCACACCTAAAGAGTTGGATGAAGTGTACATCTTGATATGATAAGATCTACAACTTAGTACTGTACTACTGCATGCCTTGGAGAGGCAGAACAAGTTGGATATGGCCATTGTTTCAGCAAAAGGCAGGGTAAGTCAAGTTCTGATCTCCACCGACAAAAGCTAAAGCTCATGGCCCATACATAAAGAACACGGTCACTGCCCTTCCCAAGCAAACACAAAAGGGCAATGATCCACTATGGTGTATGGTGCACTAACAAAGCAAAGAATCCTCTGAATGAGATGAAAACCTAGTTGCCTTATCCTACTTTTCACCACACTGCTGGAGAAAATGCATACAGAGTTACATGTACAGCACCAAAGAATAGTAACTTGCACTAATCCATTATTTGAGGGCAACAGTCTGCACGGCCAACTTGACCTGACCTCTTATCACAGGCTCACAGTATTAGACCATTGCAGTCACCAAGAGACTATGAACTATACAGCTACATGTCTATTAAAAGTCCAGAAACAACATCCAAGAACACTAATTGTACTGCCCTTTAAATCACCTTTCAGAAGTTACTACACAACTTCAGCAGTAAGCAAAGAATCAAACAGAGCATGGACTTAGAATTAATTTGCGCAAGATTATCTATTGCAAGAGCTTTTTCTGCAAAGCTAAGAGACAAATTAAAAAGTTCATGATCCAAGAACAGTTCTTTAAAGTTTAATCCTTTTGTCTAATTAATCATGCACTTGGCATAAACCATTAGAAGGAACCAATCATATAGTTAGTCGTAAAAACATGAACTTTTAAGTATGCCAATTAGGCCAAATCGCGCCCATGTGTGCTGCGCGCCGCCCAAAGATTTTGGCGAGCATGGCCTTACCGGCTGCATTGCTGGCAGAAGCGCTGGCGGAGGCCGGCGACGAGCACGACGGCGGCCTTGGAGTGCGCCTCGCACACCTTGTGCCTCCGGTGGTACCGCTTCGCCTCGCTGAGGTCGGCGCCGCACCTCTCCGCCTGGCAGTTCGGGCCACCACCCCCGCCCGCCGCGACGGCGCCACCAGCAGCACCGCCCCTCCTCACCGCCACCGCCGCGGCCGAGGAGCTAGAGGCGCCAACGGCTGCCACGGGCACGGTCACCAGCTTCGGCTTCTTGTCCTCCTCCCTGGAAGGAGGCACCATCCCGTCGGCGCATGCGACATCCACACCGTCGCCGGCCGCGGCTGCGGCGGCGAGCGCGGCCATGGACGCCGCCGAGGAGGACATGCGCGGCTTGTCCTTGCGGTCCATGCCGGCCGGTACCGCGGCGAGTGTTGGCGATGAGCAAGCTAATGCTCTTCTTTGGGAGTGGAGGGGGAGGTGGAGGCGCCGAAGCTAGCTCATGACTGCAAATGGAACAAGTCAAGGAGAAGAGAAGGAAGAGAAGAGGGGGGGGAGGTGGAAAGGGTTGAAAGGGATATAAAGGCGGGTGCCGTGTGTGTGGAGGCAGGGCGCGGTACTATAGAATACGGTCCAGTATAGGACAGAGTACGTACGTGTATACATGCGTTGTACACGCGTATATATACGTGTAATGAGTCCCCATCTGCTTAGAGACATGTAGGCTCGATCACATGTTAATAACCTTGTACTAACCTGACAACATGATGGTTTTGCTATATGACACACCGAGTGTCTTCCAACATTGTCAAAGCAGTTTGCTTCATCCGTTTGATCTGTGTCATAATATGTGGTTCAGTGGTGGCTTCGGCTGTTAACGTCGGTGAGATCTTAAACACAGACCAGAATATTTCGGGGTTCACCAAGCCCATCACTATAGATTTAAGGGGGTAACAGTGCCGACCACGAACTGGGAGGAGAGTGGTGGGCGGCGGGCGATGGGTGGGACGACAAGGAGCTAGCTACAAAATGCGATGGTTTTGGGGCGGTCGCACAGAGAGCACAAGGAGGCGGTGGTTTGTTGGGGAATATCAGAGGTGGAAGCCGACAGGCCTCGTCGGCACCGTCGACGATGCTAATTAGGGCAATGGAGGCGATTAGGGTTCAGGGAAGGGGAGACTTTGCATGAGGGATTGGAATGACGGGATTCGCTAGATCTTGATACGAGGGTTCAGAAAATCGGACGAAAATAGACCGAAAATTGAAAAAATCGGATTTACCGGCCATCATAAGTGTAAAATTATTTTTTCTACTTCAGATATCACCAACTCGCAGACGGTTGTTATACAGACCATGAAGCTAAAGTGGTAAAAAACATTAATAAGTGGTATTCTTATCTTGGTGATGAAGGCACCCTTGGGGGTGAGGAACATGGTAGAGATTTTGTTGAAAAAAAGATAGTTGTAGATGAAATTAGAGTTCTTGGTGAACTACAAATTAGAACCATCATAAGTGTGCTAACAACACTAATTTAACTCATGAATCATTTAGTATGGGATATGAAATCGTTAGTATTGTAAAATTGTGAACCTCGGAGGGTGGGTGATGGCATAACTCATTTTTACTCCATATTCCTCAGATGATAGCGATATCAAACTTAACATATTTTGCATAGCTAAATAAAATCAAGTGCAACTTTCTTTAATTATAATTGTGCGAGTTATTGACTTGATATCTATATATGACTTATCTTTTATTTAGAGATTCGATGCTTAAGAGCATTAGTAATTTATCTTCAAGATATTGACATCAAAAGGGCATAATTGAAACTTAAGCCTAGGCCTTTATCCTCAGGACGTGTAACCATGATGATACATTGTTCATTGCCATATCAAAAACAAGAAAAAAGAATGTTACATACGGCGCGCTCGGGGAGGAGGTGCGCCAGGGATGAGGTGGTGGCTCGTGCTCGGGGAGTAGGCATGTTCAGGGGGCAGGCGACCGGCTCGGGGAAGGAGGCGGCTGGCTCAAGGGAGAAGGCGCTCCAGGGAGGAGGCGGTGTACTCGGGGAGGAGGAGGCGCATCGAGGACGTGGCGCCGTGCTAGGGGAGGAGGAGGCCGGCTCGGGGGAGAAGGTGTGCTGGGGAGGAGGCGGGCCAAGGAGGAGGCAACGGCTCATGCTTAGGGAGGAGGCGACAACTCGTGTTGGGGGAAGAGTTAGAGATATATTAAGCCTTTGAGTGGGGGGCACAGGTAAACCCTAGATTGATCTGAATATATATAAATAGGTTGGACACAGCATAGATGGTTCTAAATTATAACCGTCTATGATAATATACATCACATACAGTTCTACTTTATAACCATCTGTGATAAATATACATCAAAATGGTTCTGAAGTAGAATTGTCTGTGATAATAAACATCCTAGACGGTTCTAAATTAGAACCATCTGTGATAATAAACATTACAGATGGTTCTAAATTTATTCTCATATACATAATTGTAAATTCACACACACACACATATATACATATGTACATATAGATACGTATATATATACATATATGCATATACATACATAATCAATGCTTTTTCGAATTAATGAATGCTAACTTGGTTTTGATATATATATATATATATATATATATATATATATATATATATATATATATATATATATGTACATATATATATATATATGTATATATATATATATGTACATATATGTATATATATATATATGTACATATATATATATATATATGTACATATATATATGTGTATATATATATATATGTACATATATATATGTATATGTGTATATATATATATGTATATGTATATGTATATGTATATGTGTATATATATATATATATGTATATGTATATATATATATATATATGTATGTATGTATGTATGTATAGGAAAATTTACATATATGCCACTACAAAGTGATCATTTTAGAGAAATACCACTACAAAGTTTCATCTCACAAAAATACCACTCTAGAGTCACCATGTTCACAAAAATACCACTCTTATGCATATTTCCCGACATAATACCATATTACCCTTGTCTTCTTCACAAAAATATCACTCCAGGACACCCGATTGTGCGCCACCGCTGTGACGGCGCGGAAGAGCTCCGGTCGCCGCCGCTCCAGCAGCGCCGCGCTGGCCACCTCAGTGACGGACTCGAGCAGCCACACCGCGTCCGACGGGGAGAAGCTGTCCTCCGACCAACACACGCTCCAGTGACGACGCGGCGCTTCAGTTCGGAGACGTCGAGGCAGCACAGGAAGCGGGTGGCGCCGGCGCCGGCGTCGGAGAGGTCACAGCCCGGGGAGAGCAGCTCGGCACGAGAGGCGGCGCCGAGGTCGTCCGAACCTCCTCGTCGTCTGGTTCCGGCGACCTCAGCGCCGCCTCTCGCGTCGAGCTGCGACCTCTCCGATGCCGGTGCCACCCACTTCCTGTGCTGCCTCGACGTCTCGGAACTGAAGCGTCGCGTCGTCGCCCGAGAGCGTGTCTTTGGTCGGAGGACGCTTCTCCCGTCGAGCGCGTGCGGCCGCCGAGTCCATCATTGAGGCGGCGGTAGCGGCTGGCTTTGGAGTGGTCTGCGGCGAGCTCTTCCACGCCGTCACGACGGTGGTGCGCGACTGGGTGTCCTGGAGTGGTATTTTTGTGAAGAAGACAAGGGTAATATAGTCTTATGTCGGGAAATATGCATAAGAGTGGTATTTTTGTGAACATGGTGACTCTAGAGTGGCATTTCTGTGAGATGAAACTTTGTAGTGGCATTTCTCTAAAATAATCACTTTGTAGTGGCATATATCTAAATTTTCCGTATGTATATGGGGCACCGGGCCTCTCTACCTTTGGATTACCTTTAGATATGTGCAAGTGCAATGGTATATAATATATCAGGTAAATCCATTTGCATTCATTAATTCAAAAAGGTATCGATTTGGAAAGAAAGTCATTGATTTAGCATGCCGAATCAATCATGGATGGAAAGTTCCAAACATGAATAAAAAGTCTTAATCATGGAGCCTGGACACCATAGTGCCCATGTTATTTATACTATTTATATGACACATTCTCATATACAAAATACAAATTCATATATACACGACACATTCGGTAATTATACCAAGACCGTTTACATATATAGAAAACATTAAATACAAAATCATCTGGTTTTTTATTTTTGTATTTACATATGGCCAAACAGCATGGTGGAGGAGGATTTCAAGATAGCGGAATGTGGCCATCACCTTCTTTGGCAAATCATCGGACATAGGAGGGAGGACACTATTCGCACAGTATCCTTCCGCAGCATCCGCCAGCGTACAGCTGACGAGGTGCTTATACAGGATCGCTAGATTGGTCATCAATACCGGCGACATGGAAGAGGCCGCTGGAGCCATTTGTTTGTGCTTGAGAGTAGATAAAATATGTATCAGCGATGTGGGGATTCATCTTAATTTAGTACATGGCGGCTGATCATCTTTATAAATTAAGCGTGTGAGACAAAGAGACGCATTGGGAAGACGAAACGATCAGAGACACATCACGGAGATGAAGCGTGTGCCATTCTCTTCAAAGTTATATTGCAGATGGTTCCTTTTAATAACCATCTGATACGGGGTCGTCCGATCTTCTCGACGTAGGATGGATACTCACGGGAGTCTTTATGAATCGTAATGATTCTCCAATGTTAGTGCAAGGGACGAACACTCTCTAATCCGCCAAAATACGCTCGTATTGATTTTGCTGACCACCAAGCGAAGATCTATCGTGCACCCAATTCCCAGCGGAAAGGCTGAACGATCTTAATTGAAGAAGTTTTCTAATTCACTATGGAATTTTGACAACAATGATGAACTCGAACAAACTTTAGTAGATTGATTTTTCTCAAAGGTAGTTTGCCCAACAATGGGAGAGTACAAGGATTTTTATAGTACCTTCCCTAACACACATAAAGAAAGGCTTGGTCGAATTAATCTATTATTCAGTCAAGGTTTCCTAATCCAACTCCTTAAATTTAGCTATTTGGACTCCTTTAATTTTGTACTAAGCCCCTATCTGAATACAACACCGAAACTTTAGATAGGATCGGATATGTTTTGGCACGCAGACCATATCTTTCTCACGCCATGGAATATGTGATCACATGGCTACTTGGTTTTGAACTTCCCTGGCCACATGGCAATCTCGTGAACTCCTTCCTTTATGTTTTTCGCCTAAACTTTGCTTCCCAAGTCTTCACATGAGTCATACCTAAGAATACATAACATACTAGCATGAGGTAGTATCTCAAGCTCATCATCAACTAAAGAAAACTTCTTAAGAAACAAAAGCATATGTTTGTTTAAAAGATTGGCTCTTGCTCTCGTTATTGGGCACACAGGTTCTTGCACATTCTCACGCATATTTGGAGTGGAAGATGTGTATGTAATGAGGATGTCCTCATCAGCCTCCCGCTCTTGAAAAGGAGTCGTCCTCGACTCTATGTCTTCTTACCTAAAGAATGGTGACAAATCAGCAACATTAAAAGTCATGCTCACTCCATAGTTGTCTCCCGAAAGCTTTATCTTGAATGCATTATCATTGATCTTGGCAAGCACTTTAAAATGACCATTACCACGAGACATTAATTTGGATTTTTGTTTCTCCGGAAAGCGGTCTTTGCGAAGATATATCCACACTAAGTCATCTGGTTCAAAAAGCATTTTCTTGCGAGATTTGTTAGCTTTGGAAGCATAAGCACGTATCTTCTTTTCAGTTACCTCTTTAGTCTTTTCATAGAGATTTTTCATAAAATCAGCACGCTTTGAAGCCTCCATACTAGCATGTTGTTGTATGGGAAGTGACATTAAGTCAAGTAGTGTGATTGGTTTGAAGCCATACACCACCTCAAATGGACATAATTGAGTTGTAGAATGCACCACAGTATTATATGCATATTCAACATGCGGTAGACAATCTTTCCACTCTTTCAAATTCTTTTTGATCATCATCCACAGCAGCATCAGGAGTGTACGGTTCACCACCTCCGTTTGTCCATCTATTTGTGGGTGACAGGTCGTTGAAAACAACAACTTTATCCCAAGCTTAGCCCCTAAAGCCTTCCAAAAGTAGCTCATGAATTTGACATCATGATCTGAAACAATGATCCTGGGCATACCATGCAATTTTCGAATCTCCCTGAAAAATAGGTCAGTTACATGCGACGCATTGTCACTCTTATGACAGAGAATAAAATATGCCATCTTAGAAAACCTATCCACAACAATAAAAATAGAATCTCTCCCCCTCTTAGTTCTAAGCAATCTCAACACAAAATTCATGCTAATGTCTTCCTAAGGAGCACTAGGAACTGAAAGTGGAGTATACAAATCATGTGGATTGAGTTTTGACTTCGCCTTATGGCACGTGATGCATCGTTGAACAAATCTCTCAACATCTCGCCTCATCTTAGGATAATAGAAGTGATCGCTCAACATCATTTACGTCTTCTATCTTCCAAAGTATCCCATCAGTCCTCCTGCAATAATAGCAAACGCACAGAAGAGTCTAGAACGCATAGCTTGTCCATGCGAAAGAGAAAGTCATGAACATGAAACTTATCCTACCCTTTGCTATCTTTGCAATTAAAATATGGTGTTGAAAAGTCATGATCGGAAGCATATAATTCTTTTAAGCTTTCTATTTCTGGAATCTGTACTTCCAGTTGAGTGAGAAGCACATGTTTTCTAGACAATGCATCAATTACCACATTTTTTTGCCCCTTTTGTACTTGACAATGTAAGAGAAAGTTTCAATGAATTCCACCCATTTAGCATGTCTACGATTCAATTTTGTTTGACCCTTCAAATATTTTAAAACTTTATGATCACAGTGTATGACAAATTTCTTAGGCCATAGATAATGTTGCCAAGTTTCTAGCACACGCACAAAAGCATATAATTCTTTATCATAAACTGGGTAATTCAATTGTATATCATGAAGTTTCTCACTAAAATATGCAACATGTTTTCTTTCTTACATCAAAACACCACCAATACCTATTCCACTAGCATCACATTCAATCTCAAAAGTTTTAGTGAAATCAAGTAAAACAAGCAATGGTGCTTCAGTCAAATATTTCTTCAACTTAGTAAATGCTTTGTCTTGTTTTTTCCCACTCAAAAGTGACTCTCTATTTTAGTTAATTCATTTAATGGGGCTATAATAATGTTAAAGTCTTTCATAAATCGTCGATAAAACCTAGCAAGCCTATGGAAGCTACGAATTTGACTAACATTCACCGGAGTAGGCCAATTTCGAATAGCTTTAATTTTATATTCATCTATTTCAATACCTTGAGTTGAAATAACATAGCCTAGGAACATAACCTTATTGCTGTAAAAGGTACACTTCTCAATATTAGCATACAATTGTTTCTGCCTAAG
This sequence comes from Melocanna baccifera, assembly GCA_036346265.1. NCBI lineage: Eukaryota > Viridiplantae > Streptophyta > Magnoliopsida > Poales > Poaceae > Melocanna > Melocanna baccifera. The sequence continues at coordinate 15,449,624 of CM070695.1, forward strand.
CACCTCTAACATTGGTTTGATGTGTTCAACATGATCATCCAAAGAGTGGCTATATATCAAGATATCATCAAAATAAACTGCCACAAATTTTCCAATGAAATACCTCAAGACATGATTTATTAAGTGCATGAAAGTACTAGTAGCATTTGACAACCCAAAAAGCATCACTAACCATTCATACAAACCAAACTTCATTTTAAAAGCAATTTTTCATTCATCACCATGTTTCATTTTTATTTGATGATATCCATTACGCAAGTTAATCTTTGAAAAAAATAGTAGAACCACTTAACTCATCAAGTATATCATCTAGCCTAGAAATAGAATGACGATAGCGAATGGTTATGTTGTTGATAGCTCTATAGTCTACGCACATTCGCCAAGTACCATCTTTCTTAGAAATAAGAATAACATGAACGACACAAGGGCTAAGACTCTCACGTACGTACCCTTTGTCCAAAAGTGCTTGCACTTGCCGCTGAATCTCTTTTGTCTCCTCGGGGTTGGTGCGATATGGCAACCGGTTTGGAAGAGGGGCTCTTGGAACTAAGTCAATCTGATACTTAATACCTCGAATGGATAGTAGTCCAGTGAGTACCTCCTCCGGAAACATGTCGTCATAAGTCTACAAAACTTGAGAGACAACGCTAGGAAGAGAGGTTAAGTCATTAGTAGTCATCAAAGCTTCTTTATATAACAATACAAAGTGAAACATAGTGGGGTCTTCTCTCATCTCTCTCAACTCAGATTTTGTGTCATCATAACTAACTTTTTCTCTCCCTTAATTTTAGCTTTCTCACTTAATTTTAATTTTTCTCTCTCGCTCACCCTACGTGGAATTTCATTCTTTTGTTCCTTCCCTCTCTCACCTCCTATTTGCACTTATTTCTTTTGAGCATTTTTAATGACAATTTGAGAATGGGTTATAGGCTGCAATATTATTTTTTGCTATTTCACATAAACTTATATTGATTTGTTCTACCATCATGAATCACCGACCTATCATATTGCCATGACCTCCCTAAAAGAAAATGACAAACATCCATAGAGACCACATCACTCTCCATAGTATCGTGGTAATTACTAATATAAAAACTAACATCAACAGTGTACCCAACATTAATAGAACCATCATTATTCAACCATCGAATTTGATATGGATGTGAATATTTCTTGTATTTCAATCCAAATTTGTTGCAAAGTTCTTTACTAGCTAGGTTATGACAACTACCTCCATCAATAATAACCTTGCAACACTTACCATTTTTGCTTACCTGAGCTCTTGTTTCAAAACAGTTGCAGCGCTGTTCATGGTTGAATTTGACTTGAACGCTCAATATTGAAGGAGTGCACATAAGGATAGGACCGGATTTGAGGTCACAATACCCATCCCCATGTGTTTCATGTTCTCTTTCTGCCCCTTGGCCATCCCATTCGTCCTAAAATCAGCAAGATACTCTCCATCTTCATCACTACCAGAATCATATTCTCCATTCTCAGTTATCAATATTATCTTGTTATTTGACCAATCCTTTTACATATGTCCGCGTCCACGACACTTGAAGCATTGGATGGGGCTATTCTTGGTCGTAGAATCAATTGAAGTTGATGAAGAAGGTGCTTGCCCTCTCTTTGAATTAGAAGGAGTGACATTCTTTGCACTTGAGGCAACACGTGTACTAGGAGAAAAACTTCCACTAGAGGGATTAGTTTTAAATGAATTGAAACGAGATGTGAATTTATCTCTTTTAGGTGCTGTTCGGGGCATGAAAGATGATGTTCTTATTGTCCTCATATTATGTTGCACTTGTCTTTCAGCCTTAATTGCTTGATGTACCAACTCCACCATATTGTTGTAAGACTAAAATTCAGTGATGCGCTTGATGGGAGGGTGTAAACCAGCAAAGAATCGCGCCATTGTTTGCTCTTCATGCTCATATACATTAGTTCGAATCATGACCATTTCCATCTCCTTATAGTACTCCTCCACCGTGAAGGTGTCTTGCTTCATTTGCTGCAATTTGTCAAATCAATCACGTTTATAATGTTTGGGAACAAACCTTGCTCTCATGTGGTACTTCATCTCTTTCCATGTAATGATGGAAGGCTCATCGTACTCTTTTCTTTGATTTTGAACTTGTTCCCACCATATAGTTCATAATCAGTGAATTCAAGTCCCGCCATGTGAATTTTCTTCTCCTTAGAATAATTATGCAAATGGAACACCTTGTCCACCTTGAACTCCCAAGTAAAGTACTCCTCGGGATCATGTGTACCTGAAAATATTAGCATGGTAAATTTAAGCTTACCAAACTTCTCCTCATTTGGTCGTTCATCGCCATCTCGGTTATGGCGGTGGTAGCCATTATCGTAGTGAAGAGAGTCATCATCATCGAAATGAGGTGCTCCCCTACCACGGCTCCATATCCATGGCCCCTCCCTGGACCATGGAAGCCGCCCCCTTCACCTCTCCCAGGTTGGGGTGGACAATTAGCATTGGCCATCACACGGTTTCGCCTGTGTTGAGCTTCTGGATTGCCTCGAGCTGCGCCTGCTCCCTCATCTCGTGGAGGTAGGTCATCCCCACGATGAACACTGCCTTCCTCTTTTTGTGGTTGAAGTGTGTGCACCACGTCATTCACAATGTTAGTACGTAGTATGTTTATTTGTTGATTCATCTCGATGTGCATGTCTTATGTGAAGTTGTGGATATCCGCCTCGAGTTGCTCCTCTAAGGCAGAAGTAGTGGCAGCAAACTCATTGCGCAATATTCACCTCAAAGCTTAGAATTGAAAACGAGTAACCGGGGAATTCAGATCATGGTCCTCTCCCATATTGTCCTCTCCTCTTGACATGGTTAGTGGAACAAGAAAACACAAGAACCACAAATATATGTATGATATGTGGAGTTCGCTCAATCTTAATATTTCCTCTCCCAAGTAAAATTCTTATCTTTCTGAAGTGAATTGAGGCTGGAAAGAAATTTACACTTGGTGGTGGCTACAATAGCAACTGATGATCAAGCGGATTTAAAAGTGACCCACAATTGCACGGCAAAGGATTTTTAGTGGAGCTTGGTTAGGAAGTGTTTGTTCTACACAATCTAAATTTCATAATACTGTTGAATTATGTATTAATCCAAGCTAGAAAACTCTTGTCTATGTGCTGATCCAAAAGATATAAGTGAAGTGTATGAACGCACACGCAATGATCAATGTGACTCAATGCAAACAAAGGAATGAGTTAAAAGAAACAATCAGAAAATATTAGCTCGTTTTGCATCAAGTACTATAAGAGACGCTAGCCAATTGCAATATTATAAAAATAAGGGCACAAGATTGCTCAGGAAAATTAAATATTCGAACTAAATTTATAGCACAAAACACTCATCCAAGTTAGCACTTTTTCTCACCTTTTTTTTTTTGCTTTTTTATACTTTTTTTGCCCTCTTTTTGTTTGCTACCCGGCAATTGACTCATGTAGACTCAAAATCTCGTTGAGTCTAATATGGTATATGAGTCACAAACTATTTTAAAAATGCAGGGGGTATATGAGTCACAAACTCTCTCTCTCTAAACTTTGAAATATTTTTTGATCAGCCGAGTGAGTGATGCACAAGTCTAACGTTCAGTTGAGAGTAAATTATTCAAGCGCAGCCCACGATGCAATACGAATGACTAGTCTCAACTGTTCAAAGGATTTGAGTGAAGATCGGTTTGTATGGTATTTGGCTGTTTCAATTGCACATGGCAAGGAATTCATGGAAACCAACCCAAACACAAACTTTTCTCTTAGATTTCGGATAGCACTTCCCTAGAGTTGGTTTCTAAAAGCAATATCTCAAAGAGTTCGGATGAGGACAGCTAGCCAAACCGACCTGGATTCTAGAGTTGTACTCGGATTGCTCTTGGAAGAGTTGTAAACACATGCTTAAAAGGCGGCTAGGATTTGGGGTACGGCTGCCCACCAAGAGCCGAAAGCAAGATTAAATCTATTATATATTCATTTTGAGCTAATTGAAGGATCGACTAGCAAATTTTCAAAGGTTTAAAATAACAACGATTATGCAACGAAAAAGGATACCAAGATCAGCATGTAAACAAAATTTCTAATGAATAAAAACTTAATAAAACTCATACAAAATAATAGATTAAACTAGGGTTCGGATTTTTTTGTGAGGCAATTTTCAGTTATATGGACTATAGGACAACAAGTAATAAACTGAAATTAAAAGGGATAAGATCCTACCGAGTAAACCGTGCTTTGATACCAACATGATACGGGATCGTCCGATCTTCTCAAGGTTTTCTAATCCAACTACTTAAATTTAGTTATTTGAAGTCCTTTAATTTCGGGCTAATCCCCTATCTGAATACAACACCGAAACTTTAGATGGGCTCAAACACGTTTTGGAACGCAGGACATATCTTTCTCATGCCATGGAATGTGTGATCATGTGGCTGCTTAGTTTTGAACTTAGCTGACCACATGTTAATCTCGTGAACTCCTTCCTTTAGGTTTCCCACCCAACCTTTGCTTCCCAAGTATTCACATGAGTCATACCTAAGAATACATAACATATTAGCATGAGGTAGTATCCCAAGCTCATCATCAACTAAAGGAAATTTCTTAAGAAATAAAAGTACATGTTTGTTTAAAATCTTGGCTCTTGCCCTTGTCATTGGGCCCGCAGGTTCTTGCACATTCTCATGCATGTTTGGAGTGGAAGATGTGTATGTAATGAGGATGTCATCATCACCATCTGTGGTAATATCACAGACGGTTCTAATTAAAAATTGTCTATGACGTCTGCAATTATCACAAATGGTTCTTTTTAATAACCGTTTGTGAACTATCATAGACAGTTATTAATAAGAACCGTCTGTGATAATTGCATATCACAGACTGTTCTAGCCATCGCTAGTAACATAGACGCTCACGCTTCTGTGATGAGGCATCCAGTATAGCCTGTTTTGTAGTAGTGTAATATGTGGTTTTGAATTATCATAATAGTATAGAATTGCTAACTAGTACATGATGATTTTATCTGTTCATAGCATTTTCTTTAGCCCGACCTGCTTGTGCTATTTTCCTCAAACGGATTTAGCTTCATCCCTATTATATCAGAATAGTTCTAGGCATGTTTGAGTTGATGCTGGGCTCATTTTCTAATGACTACACATGGCCCTAGAAAACAGAGTAACCTTGGAACAAATGACATTTTTTGGTCAAATCCAAATAAATGGTCAAGTCCAAACAAGTGATCAAATGCAACAAATGGTCAAATTAATCCCAATAAAGATCACAAGTAACTGATGGATTACAGAATCTATAGTGTTCGCGATGTAGAATAATTTCACAATTGTAACTTACCCAATGAAAGGAAATTTATTTTGTTTGATTTGAATTTTTTTTTGTATGCCATAGCTTCCATATATACAAACACTAGCTTACATCAAACTATAGAAATGATTTGCAGTCTTTTTCACTTGTCCATAGAAATGTGATATTTAAATAGTACATTCTTAACATATGTATTAATTAGGTGAGTTGATCTAAATTTGAGTTTTTGCGCTGAGATCATGCAGGATAGCAGGTGCAACCCTACGTCGGCCTCTATAATGACAAGTGCACTTCCAAGCTAGGAAGGCGGAGACCGTTCATTTATCTATCTTAAATGTACTATTCATAAGCGAGAACGAACCACTGTAGTATGTGCTTATCAAATTTCTTGAATGTTTTGACAAGATAAACTATTTTGTGTTTTCATTGATTTTGGATATACAGTTTAAGGGGTTTTTATGTTCCGATAAATATTTGTGATTGTATTCATCTCGATTTGTATTCTCTCCATATTTCTATTCGATATTATTCGTATTTGTATTCATTTGCAAGGTATCCATATTTTTATCCACATTTGAGAAAAAAATATGGTAGAAGTATTATCCGTCCGTATTTGATCCGTTTTTGCCCCTACTTAGGACCTTCGATAGCCTCAGTCTTACCACTAGCTGTAATAATCATCAAAGCACCTGCACAACAAAGAACAAAGCAATCGATTCGAGCATAAATGACATACACTTGACTCTTAATTAGTAAACCATTTGTATGGATCTACGCCATGACTAACCCTTGTATGAAAACCCCGTGACTGATACTTACATGGACACACAATTACTAACACTGCATGGACACTGCAATGACTCACAACCAAAACCACAGAACAACCTCAACTCAGTAGGGACCGGTCTGACCGCGGCTAGTGTCGGGACCCGGAACAACAATTCCGAGTCCCTCTGTGTAAATCGCACCATCCCAGGAAAAGCTAGTGCACACAGGTTTAACAGCAATGTATATCATGCAAAAATAACCACGAGATATTATTAAACGAAAATACAGCCTTAAGGCCAAGTCTTACAATAAGGGCACAAGGCCAACAAAATAAACAAAAACAGCGGAAAGATAGTAAAGGTGGCAAGCCTGACCCATCCAAACCTCCCACAGCGAATGACTGTAAGACGCGTCCTACTCGCTGAAGTAGTCCTCACCGTCGTAGTCGCCCTCGAAGTCTGGCAACAGATTTAGCAAGGTGAGTACAAAGAGTACTCCCAAGGTAAGCAAGTAAATGCTTACGTAAGTTACACCAGGAATTATAACAGAGTTGATGCATGCATAAGGGATTTCAAAGGAAAGCTTAATAGGGCAATGTGCGGAAAGCAATTCTTGAATTTAAATACAATAACGTAAATACGAAAAGCTGAATTTTAATACAGTATACGAACACTGTTTTTAACAAGTATTATCGTTAGTGTAGGCTCCAACCCACACTAACCTATCCACGGGAATCCACCCGGACCAGAACCAAGACTGCTATTTGATTTCTCAAAAACCAAGTTTATAAAATCCAAGTCTAATCTGTGACAACTTTACTCAGCATGTCCATGACCGTGGACACGGCTATCTAGATAGGTTTTTAACTCTGCAGAGGTGTATAACTTTACCTACAAGACATTCCCTCTCACTTGAGCCACGCGATAAACACACTACCTTAGGTGTGCGGCAGAGAGTTCATGACAAGGCTGTTCCGATGGTCCATCGCCAAAATAATCACGCCGCCACTAAGGTTTCACCACAACTCGAATCCACGAGTTAGGGCCCCCTCTGGTGCCATGTGAGACTTCCCACAGTCTACGCCGCGCTCACATTCAGCCTATAGCGAGACTATGTTTGGAACTTTACAAATTACTTAGCCAGGTCTGTCCCATATCGGACTTGTGGTAGTACGAAGTGACTTCGTAAAATGAATCACAGAAACGGTCCTTATGTTGGTTTAGGCTCAACCACATTTCCCCCGTGCACGATAATCAACCAGGTGTCACCAAACACGAGGCATACCGGCACCCACCACCTAACCATTAGCCTAAGTCCAAAACATAAGTTTCTATTTTTATTTTTAAATAATTTTCATAAACCATCCTTGACTCATCGGAGCCAAGTCTTTATTTTTATGTCGTCATTCCATGTGAAACATTTGATCTCACCTAAAGTTATACTAAGCCAGGCTAAGCATTTCTACAAAATTTCTAGTTAATACTATGGTACTAACTAGTTTTCAGCTAGGGTGACAAGGTATAGGAATTCGAAATTCAAATTGGCTATATACAAAGGATCATGGGCATATCTAAGTTTCAAATCCAATTTGAATTATACTTGAATAAAGATACGCATGCATATACAGTAAAACAATATAAATAATTTAAAATATTAGGTTCAACATGGTCAAAGGTGTAACTTGCCTTAATCGAAGTCTTGTGGGGAATCGTCGAACTCAACGTCTCCGGAATCGTCGAAATCTAACGTAAAGAGCCAATTCGAAGACGATTCAAAACAAATTCCAATGAAATTCAAACAACTTCCAAAAATTATAAACTAGACTGGGAGACAGAATTTTGAATTTTGGATGTGGTCTGACAATTCTTGGAAAGGGATTGAGGCTTTTAAAAGAAATTGGAAATTTTAATTTAAAATTTAAATCTTGGAATTACAAAATATATTCAAACAAAATTTAAATAAATTTCAAATTTCAAAATTATTCCAGAAATGGATAGAGCACGATTTTAGAAAAAGTTAGAAATTTGAATGGGTCAATTTGGAGTTAAAATGCAAAAGTTATAGCCTTCCAAAGTTTAAATTCAAAATAAAAGAAAAAGGGTATTTTCTGGATTTATTTTTAAACCGAAAAGGATTTATGACGTCAGCACGAATTATTTTTCTAAAGGAAATTACAGATTATGACGTCAGCCCTAGGGTTAATATATTCGGGCAGAGGCTGACAGGTGGGGCCCGGGTGTCGTGGACTGAGTCCATGGACCCGAGAGGTGGGTGAGGTGGCAGGCGGGCGCTCGGGGGCGAGGGTGGTGCTGACGTGGCACCACGTGGCTGCCACTTGGCACCACGTGGCTGCCTCGTGGCTGCCACGTTACGGCAACGTGCCGACGTGGCGGCACGCGCGCGAGGTGGCGCGGGGGCGCTCGGGTGGCGCTGGCGTGGCACCCAGCTGGCGGCCACGCCTGCTACCACCTCAGCCCGGCGGCTGACGGGGCGGGCGGCCGGCGGTGGCGCACGGCGGGGACCGATGGTCGCCGGCGCTCCGGTGAGCGGTGGCGCTGGCCGGTGGTACCAAAATGAAGAGGGGGACGCGGGGAGCACTCGGGTACCTTCTGCGACGCTCGGGGATGACCGGAACGGAAGATCGGCGGAGAGGGGCGGCGGTCGGAGGAGGGTTCACGGCTGCGGAGAGGTTCCGGCGACGCAGCAGCTCGGGGGAGAGGTCGCCGGTGTTCGCCTGGGCACCAGCACGGTCGGGGAGGCACCAGTAAGGAGCGGGGAAGCTCGAGGCGGCGGCGATTGCTCGCCGGAGTTGCTGATGGCCGGCGGGGAGAAACAAGCGCAGGGGGGCTCCGAAGCTCAATTTCGCGAATTGGAGGCACGAGGGGTGGCGCTGTGGGTAGAGGGACCTCAGGGCACCTCTTTTATAGGCTGGGGAGGAGGGTAACGGCCGCGCGAAGTCCGCCGGAGTGCAACGGGCGGGGAGGATGAATGCGCCGGTGAAGGGGGCGTAATTGGGGGGACTTTATGCCTGCAACGGATCGGGGGAGGGGTTAATTTGAATCTGCGGTGATGCGGGGGAATGAATTGGCAAGAAACCAAGCTTTCAAAGCTTGGTTTTCAATCAATGGCGGCGCGCGCGCGATCGCGCGAGGAAGAAAGGAAAGGGGCGGGGCGAAGGGCCCGACGGTGGGGCCCGCACGCGTGAGAGAAGAAAACGGAAAGGACGGGGCGATGGTCGGATGAGCGACAAGTGGCGAGAGGAAGGATGCGGCTGTTGATCCGAGCGGCGGCAGTGACCGGACGGCCGAGATGCAATCCGGCAACGGGGTTTGGATCTGGACCGATTAGGTGCTTTAAGTGACTGGGAACGGCTGCGATTGAAAGCGGCAACGAGGGGCGGTGCGGATCACGCCACGCGTCGGCAGGAGCGGAGGGGAAGGCGGGGTGAAACGGTACGCGGCCGCGAGCGGCTGGGATTGACTTGGGCTGGGGGGCGGACGGTGAGATACGCAACACGTGTCGCGCGCGGAGAAAGGGAAGGCGGGATGAGGGTTTAAGTTAGATCGGACGGCTGAGGGGGAATCCGGCGGGCGGAGGGGGCTCCAATGGCTGACACGCGGCAGCCCGAGGGAGTTTTAGGATTTTGGTTTTCTTTTTTGATTTCCAGAAATGCTATTAAGCTTTAGAAAACTCAGAAAAATACCAAATAAATTTTGAAAAATCCAGAAAAATTCAGAGAACTATCTGGAGCTATTCTAGATTTAATAAAAATATTTCCCACTCATTTTAACAAGTATAATTTGCAAAAGTACAATTTGATTTTCAAAGGGAAGGTTTTAATTCTTACTAAAATCTGGAAAAATTAATATAATCTCATATTTGACTTTAGGGAGCTGAAATCCATTTGTTTTAACTTTCAGTAATGCCATAAATTCATTTTTGACTTTTATAAATTAAGGTTTATAATTTTTCTCAAATCAGGACTTTGACATAACTCCAGAAAAATCCAATAAATTCCAGATTTGATTTTTAATAAGGGAACAAAATTTTGGGATGTTACAGCTAGCAAGTCGACCAGACTGCCGTAGTGCCACCGATCAGACCGCAAGCCGATGTCGGTATGGTCGGTGCTTCCACACGACAAATTCTCCCAAAATCAAACTTAATCAGTGAAAGCAAGGCTCAAGCAATGTCAAATACTCATCACCCTCATGAGGCTACCATCACATAGTCTTACAATCTTCCCCTTGACAAGTAATTTCACATATACCCAACAGGCAAGAATTGAAGTTTGAATTTTAGACATTTAAAGCAAACATGTTGCAAGAGCCACTAGTGGTCTAGATTTAAGAGAAAAAAAGGAACATGACCATAGTGGCAAGATGTGGAATGGTACTAAGACAGGTAGAGAGCAAGTTTTCAATAAAAGCTCCATCCACACCCAAAATCCTTCAAAAAGCATAATCTTTCTCAAGGTCCAAATAAAGAATAATTGTTCATCATGACCAATGTCTAGCAAGATAAAGCACAAAAGAGCAAATAAGAACAAATACAATACCACTTGACAACAAAAGATCATGGATGACTCAAAATACATTTTTCTCATATAAAAGCACATTTTGCTCTAACATCATACAGCTCATTTCCCCCCTTTTCACCTTTTTATGTATTCTCCCCTTTTTAAGTTCACCCTATTTAGACTAATACTAAAAGTTGCCTCAAACATTCCCCCCCCCCTTTTGGTAAAATAGACATCAAGGGACAAGAAAGCATTGCAAGCTCATAAATACTCATTCTCCCCCATAAAATGGTACATAATACAACTTGTAAACAATAAGTATGCAAGAAAGATCATGTATGTATGAATGAAAATGTATAACCTATAAGAGAGCTTTAAAATTATCCAAAGCGGGGTTAAAGATGAAAGGATACCATTTAAAGCCATAGAATGCATACAAAGCTATCTAGATAATAATATGACATATACAACCAATCTAGGCAAAATAGCATACTTTAGAGCATTAATTTGATTTCAAGTTAAGTAAGGCTTCAAAAACGACAAGTTCAACTAAAGGTATCCTAATATGTGGTAAGCCATTTTCCAAAGGCTAAATGGAACCAAGAAGCTCAAATTGAATCAATTAAAGTGTTAGAAGTTCAATTTTAGCAAATTATGCTCAATACTAGATAAAAGTCATTCTTGATATTTTAGAAATTATTTAGACTTTATCTTAACAAAGCAAGTCCTAAATTAGGAGCCATCCATAACTGCCTCCTGAGTTTCAGCCTTTTTTATATTTTTATTTTCTTAGTCAAGTGCTAGATTTCAAGCCTTACTATGACCATCTCAAGCAAGAAGTTTAAAAGAGTGGTTATGGTCATCCAAAACTCACTATGAATTCATGCCTAGTGCAATGGCTAGCCGTCTCATGAGAAAAATTAGTGATAATAAATTTTTGCACAAAAGATATCATTTTTATTAAGCAATGCACTAGTTCAATGAGCATGACATGTTTTTCTAAAGAACTAGCAAAACACTAAATAAAGCTCAATACAATATTCAAGATTCAATAAAGCTCAATACAAGATTTCAAGATTCAAGATCCTTACAAACTTAAAAGAAACCAATTATAGAAATTGATACCATTTGTGAAAAAATAAGTTCAAGTTTGCAAGTTATGCTAGCATGGTAAAAATTTAATCATACATATAAAGCATGACAAAACTAGCTAAGTAGACATAACATGGCAATGAGCAATATTGAGTTAAAATTACATCACAATTGAGTAATATTCAAAACACATATCTAAATGCATAATTTACAATGCAATGCCATATATGCATGATGCAAAAAGGAAGCAAGAACTAAAACTCCCCTTATCTACAAGATCTACTAGCAAATGAAAAACAAGAGCTAAAGGCAAGAAAAAGAAACAAAAAACTATTACAAAATGGGAAAACCTCTTCACCACATGGTCTCCAACCCAAGGAACACACACTACTAAGGAGCAAATTTACCACACTAGCCACCCCAGTACTAGAAGTTAGTAAAAGAAGAAGCAAGCTCAACCTAGATAGGGTAAGAGATCCTAGAGAACCTAGTAGGGAAAAGGAGTGCCTAAGAAAGATACAAAACAAAAAATGTAACTCTCAACACTTTGAACTAACCTAATAACCCTAACACTCTTAAATGCTATGCAATATTGAATATAGAGTAGGAAATTGACAAAGCTCAAGCAAGAACCTGCATCACACCACTTGGCAATGTGATGTAGTTGAAGTAGTCAAAGATGAGTAAGTTGTATCCTGAAAAGTGAAAGCCATCACCGGATGCCCAAAATGAGGTAAGAGACCCAAAGAATCTGACATGATCCACATGATCTTCTCCTTATCTATAAAACCTGCATCAAAGAGACAGAAGAAGCCTATACCTCGATACTAGGGTTAGTGATATAAGAACGAGGAATCTAGTATTGTGACACGTGACTCATAGGAAAAGTTTCAAAATATGGGTGAGCATGATATACAATAGGATGCAATCTAGAGCTACGAAAACCCCTCTTACATCCTTGTCGTGTACTAAAATGATGAAAATCATGTCTAGGAGTTGCTCTAGACCTAGACCCACTCTTCTAGAACCTAGAATCATGTTGCTCTCCAAAGCCACCAAAATAATCAAAGAGGCAATCTACAAAGCGAGGTCTAGAGGAAACTCTAAAGACACTAGCTAGATGAGACTGATCTTGAAAGCTCCTTAAGGCTCTAACACGGTCACAACACAGTTTCTTGACCCATGTAAAATAGAACTCTATGATGTGGTCATCATTCTCACAAAAGGTGCAATTGTATTTGACCTTTTGTGGGGTCATATCTGTTGAAGAAGAAGCACCTACATTGAAGAAGAAGCACCTACTTGAACACAATCTTGGTAGGCAAAGAAATGGTAATCCACTGGCACATGTAATCTTTTTATGTTACGACTGCTTGTCCAGTTCTTCATGTCTTTCTTTAACCATTATAGGTCTAAGAGCGGTGAAAAGTCCTTAGCTGACGCAGTCGACAATTAGAAGGTCGAGATGCATAAGCTAAAGAAGGAAAACGTCGATTTAACAATTAGGCTTCCAAAGGCCAATTCCATAACTAACAAGTTACGAGACAAAATAAGCAGTAAGAGATTGTTTATTTGGATGTCTTTCTCTAACTTTTTTCTTTTAATAGGTAAGAGGTCAAAATGAATAAGCTCCATACTATGGCTGAAGAAAAGGCCAAAGTGATTAGTGAGCTTACTTGTATCGGTAGAGAAAAAGACCAAGAGATCAAATCATTGGAAGAGCAGCATAAAGATAAAGTCGAGAAGCTTGAGTCTTGACTAGCAGGTTAAGAAATCTTTTCCTATGACCAATTCTGCTAACTAGTCTTTTGGGAAGTATTTTTCTGACTAGCTTTATTCTATTTGCAAAGGTTGTAATCAAAATGAAATGACTCATAGAAACTTTGACTTGAAGTAAAGAGGCGATGAAGTCGATGAAGATCATTCTTTAAGACAACATTTCACTTCTAAACAATTTACTCAGTGGGCTTGGTGCTGAGAAAATCACTCCTTCTGAGGACACCCTGACTACTCACACGAGTACAATTGGACAATAAGTCAGAGCTTTAGAGATGCTTATAACCACTCTAAAGACCAACTAGGCTGACTCACTACAAGAGGAGGTTAAAGGCACAGTAAGTTTTGCCTTGGCAAAACTCAAGGATGTGACCAAAGCCTCAATTTTCAACCAATCGAGCATGACTTCAACTACTCTAAAGCAGAGGCAGCCCACTTGATCAAAGAAATTGAGCCAGTTAGCTGGAAGGTCATGGAGGAGATGCATATCAGATCTCCTTCGTCAGAGTAGTTTGGAATAGAAAACTTGTAAGTACAAGTCCTTTATTAATGAAATATAAATACTCCTTTTCCTGCAAACTATCTTGTTGAGTAGTCAATATTCGTAAGACAATAAAGAAATGAAAGAAAGCAAAATTAAGATTAATAATTGAAGTTATATTAGTAACTCTATCCTAGCCCCTGACCATTTAGTGGGCAGGACCACATGCAGAAAGGAAAGGCTTCGACTAGGTGATGTTCCCTTTCTTTGACCAAGTTAATCAAATCGAAGGTATAAACGAGAATAGGACAAACACTTAGAGTTCTTTCTTTAAAATTCATTTGACTTTCCTTAGTTGAACTAATTTTTTTGTGCTGATAGCAAGAGTCGAAAATATTACGACGCTAAGAAGTTTCTTCTAGTGGGCAAGACCACGTGCAGAGAGGAAAGACTTCAACCAGGGATGTTTCCTTCTCTGATCAATTTGAACGAATCGAGTATACCGAAGGTGGTCGAACAAACATAAAGAAAGCCGCACTCAAGGTACGAGAAAAAAGATTGAAAAGTTTATTGAAAGAGTAGAAACATTATACATAGAATTTATGCAATTCGTCAATATTCTAAGAGTTTGAGAGAATCTGTCCGTCTTCCATGGCAAGTCGTACCGAACACTGTTATGTAACTTCAACCACTATGTAAGGACCTTCCCACTTGGAGGAATTTTATTCTAATTAGACTGGGATTGAATTTTCTTCAACACCAAGTCACCTACAGCATGGCTGTGAGGTTGGACCTTACGATTGTAGTATTTATGCATGGCTTGTTGGTAGACTGCTCAACAGATTGAGGCTTGATTCCACTTCTCTTCGAGTAGGTTAATGTCATCTACTTGAAGTTGTTCTTGATTAGATTCATTAGAATTTTTTACTCTTGTTGACCGAATCTTTAGTTCTAGAGGAAGCATGGCTTTAGCCCTAAAAATTAGAAAAAAATGGTGTTTCATCTGTTGCCCGACTAGGAGTCATACAAATTGCCATAACACTAAAGGTAATTCTTGCACCCAAGCCCCGAGCGCTTTACTAGATGGTCAAAGACCCGAGTCTTAATTCCTGGTATTATTTGGCCATTCACTCTTTCGACTGCTCCATTACTTTGAGGATGGGTCACAGATGTATAACATAACTTGGTACCCAATTCTTTGCAAAATTTCTAAAATTTCGCACTTGAGAATTGCTTACCATTGTTTATAATTATTCAACTTGACACCCCAAACTGAGTAATTACACTTCTCATCACAAACTTCTTTGTGAATTCCGTTGTTATCCCAGTTATAGGTTCAGCTTCAATCCATTTTTTGAATATATCAACAACTACAAAAAGGAATTTGAAGTCCTCCAGTGCTTTTGGGAACAGTCCTAGGATATCTGGACCCTATGTTATAAAAGGCCAATAGAGATATAGTTTGTAGAGCCTGAGCTAGTTGGTGTATTTGTCTGCTATGAAACTAGCATTGTACATATTTCTTAACCAACTTTACAGTCCTAGGATATCGGGACCCTATGTTATAAAAGGCCAATAGAGATATAGTTTGTAGAGCCTGAGCTAGTTGGTGTATTTGTCTACTATGAAACTAGCATTGTACATATTTCTTAACCAACTTTTTAGCATCATTTTGGGCTGTTGGCCAATAAAAACCTTATCAAAAAGCTTTTTCTAGCCAGTGTTCTACAAGACACTTGTACTCCATAGATGCCCCCATATATGCCGTGAAGGAGTTGTAATCCTTCTTTCTGCGATATGCATCATGTGAGAACCCTTTGAGTACTCCATTTATGGAGTACTCCTTAGACCCAAGTATATATTTTGGCCTTATAGGACAAATAATCGGCCTCAAAATCGTCTACGGGCATTGTACCTTCTGAAAATACTCATAGATGGGAACCATCCAGGTATCATCGTATTCTAGAGAGACTGTCTTAATATGAGTTGTCTCTGGTGTTTCGACTAGAGACAACTTTTAGAGCTATTCCAAGAAGACGCCTTTCGGTACTGGCAATCGGGAAGAAACCATTGAAGCTAACTGGTTAGCGAGAAAATTATCCTTTCGAGGGATATATTGTATCTCAAAACTAAAAAAAGTGCCTTTTCAAGCTTTCTAACTTCTGATAAGTACTGAGACATGCATGAATTAGAACACTGGAACTCTTTTATGACCTGATTCATGACTAGTTGAGAGTCTCCTTTCACAAATAGCCAACAAACCTTCGTATTTGACCATATTATTAGTTGCCAGAAAGTTTAACTAAACAACATACTTTAATTAAACGACATACTTTAAGGTATTCCAACAAAGTTTTTAATGAAAACTCTACCCTTCGTGTGAAATCACCGAGCATTATCCATAACTGGGGATACAGCTATTTGAATAGTTTTACACACTACAGAGATTGTACAACTGTACCCACATGATTGGATTGGATCATCCTCATATTAAAGAAAATCACAACAAGACCTTTACAATGCTCAACCTCAACTCAATCCCATCTGCTAAAGTTTCACATCACACCCCCTTGCGCCTCATGGAAATCAACAACCATATTCATCACAATGGTGAGATTGAAATTAAAATATCATAAATTAATCAGTTAGGTTTATCCCATACTAGATATGTAGTTTGCACAATAAGGCTCAAATCAATGGCGCACAAAGTTAAGTCCTTAGACATTACCTAGGCGAGATATCTACATCTCTCGAAGTGAATCCACACTTCTCCTTTTACAGCATGATCACTCGTCTAAGTGAAAATTAATTTTGTATCTCATTAAGTCATGGCACAAAAATTAACTTTGGCTACAACCATGATTCAATATCTCATTATGTCGATTTAATTAATTGATCCATGTGATAATAAACCCAACATAACTATAAGCATAGCTAAGCAAACTGATTGTACAACCCACGTAACAACTAGTATGGTATCTCTAAATAATTTTCTGTCCTATGGTCACAGTGGAAGCATGGTATTTAACTTATCAAGAGAGAGATTAATCAAATTGGACAACAACTATCAAGTACAAGGGTTTGTCTGAAAAGACAAGACTTGCCTTGGTCAAAAGATACGATCAAAAGACATAATTTGCCTTGATCTTACTCGATTATGAAATCTTGATCCTCTGATGGTGCTCCCGCTCCTTCGAAGACGTAATCAAACAAGAGAGAAAACAAATGAGGTACAAAATAAATTTAAATAAACTCTAAAAACTTCAAAACTAGAATTAAAAGATAGAGCTCGATTTTAGATAAATTTAGAAAAAAGAATGAGGTCAATTAGAGTTAGGATGAAGAAGAACGAACTCTTGGTAAATTAAATCTAAAGAAAATACAAGAAATTAAAAAGGTTACTGTGTTATGAACTCGGTGCATGAAAAAGCTGGTTTACGGTGGACACGGCTCATGGAGCAGTGCAAGGCAACTAGGCTTGCTGACATGACGGCTAGGGCTAATGTGGCAGTGACGTGGTGGACATGTGGCTGATAGGTGGCATGCCAATATGGCCAGACATGTGGCACTGACGTGTCATGCTGACGTGGCACCAGTTTTGCTGATGTGGCAATAACATGGCACGACACGTGGACACTACGGTTGAGCTGGCTACTTGCGTGGTTGCTAACTTGGCTAAGCTGGTTCATGGGGTCTATGGCATAGTAGATCTAATGTGCGGGCCCTAACAGTCAGCGGCATGGTGCACGGCGGACTGCGTCAACACAGAAGCTGAAGCGACATGAGGTGCTAGTGTGGGATGATGTCAGGACGATCCAACAGCTGTCAGTGGTCCACATAGATGGATCTCGACCGTTGGTTCTTTGCGATGGTGCAGATTCGATCGAATGATTTCCATGGCGATCAGACAGCCAAGGCATTGACGCGCAGTACGGTGCGAGGTTTGGGGCAGCGCTTCAGTGCATGAGGGGTCACAACAACGCGCGAGCGGCATGCAGACCGAGGGCTGCTCGACAGAGGTGCTGGTGAGATGGACGATGTGGCGGTCTTAGTTGGTGAGGACGGCAAGGCACGACGGCAGACGGTGCTCACCAGTAACGTTGATGGTGACATCGGACGATGCTGAAGAAGATGGTGAAGATAGCAACCTTGGCGGTGTCTCCCAATGAGAAGGACAGCAGCGCGATGTGACTACTGGCCAAAGACGAGGACGACGACAGTGGCGGAGGCTACGGCGAGCTTGGCACGAACGACGGTGGTGCACAGCGAACTCAGCAAAAGTAGTGGGGTGCAAAGCTCATAGGGTGGTGCGACCTTTAAAGTTCCGAACGTCAAGGAATCCTGAATGAAAACGGGTGATGGGGGCGTGGCGGACATGGACACCGAGAACGACCCAAAGATGGCAGCGACTTCAACCGGGATGAAGGTGAACAGTGACCGGGATGGCCGATGGATGACATGTGGTAGGGTACAGATCGGGTGGCAACAACAAAAGGCACAGATGCACAATGCTCGGTAGCTCAGATGGATGACACGTGGACTTTAGTGAGATCTGGCGGTTGGGGTGGACCTAGCTTGGATGGCCGACATGTGGCATTGAGGAATATGGATAGTTGAGTCTTAATGGGCTAGGATAAAGAGTAATGGGCTTGACCCATTACTGTTAAAAAGATTTTTGAGGATTTTCTATTTTTACCCGCTAAGATTTCATCGTCGAGTATGTTAACCACCTAGTTGATATTTGCTCCCTCTTGCGCCTTACAGAAATCAGTATCCAAGTCCATGTCACCGTCGTCAGATCTTGCTAACGCCAGGCTGCACCCGCGCATCACAAATGGTTCACCTTCTCCATGGATGCGGTCCACCGTGAGCCGAGAGTCTGATGGGCTAGTCCCACACGCCAGCGGCACTGTGCCGTGGACCCGAGAACCCAATCCGTCCGAATCAACAGCCCAGTCAGCAGACACGCCAACCCTAAATGACACATGGTGCCACATGTCAGTGCCACGTCAGCATCGATCGACCCCAGATTCCACGTCAGCATGCCACTTCATCATGCCATGTGGCAGTGCCATGTCAACTCTAAGTGCCACGTGTCAGTGCCACGTCAGCCCTAGCCGCCGCGTTAACAGCCACCCCGTGTGCACTATTCCATGTGAATAATTAATTTGACTTAATGACATATCGAATCGTGGTTGGTGGCATAGTTATAAAATTTGTGCCATAGCATTAGTGTGTCATTGGTGTATTTCCACTTGGGCAAATGATCGTGCAGTAAAGGGGAAGTATGGATTCACTTCGAGAGATGTGGAAGCCTTGCCCGAGTAACACTAAGGACTTAACTTTGTGCGTCATTGATCTGAGCTTTATCGTACAAACCACACGTCTAGTATGGGATAGATCTGGCTGATTAATTTGAGATATTTCAATTTCAATCTCGCTATTGTGATGAACATGGATGCTGATTCTCACGAGGCGTAAGGGGGGTGTGATGCGAAGCCCTAACGAACGGGATTGAGTTGAGGTTGAATATTGTAAAAGCCTTGTTGTAATTTCCTTTGTACGAGGCTAATCACATCGTGTGGGTACAGTTGTGCAACCTCTACAGAGTGTAAAACTATTCGAATAGCCGTGTCTCCGGTTATGGACAATGCTCGGTGGTTTCACACGAGGGGTAGCGTTTTCATAAAACTTGGATTAGTTATCATTGGAAAGTGAATGGTTAATTCACTAGTGGTTTTTGCTTGTGGATGGGAGGTTCACAAGTGGCTTATTCAATTCCGTTGATTATTTATGTTTTATTGTTCTCCTTAACATTTGCTTTCAATCTAATTATTGTATTTACTTTATATTGCTTAATGCAAATTAACCTTTCAGCCATCCATTGGTAAGCCTAGCATATTATATTGTATTCATTTGTTACAAACGACTTGCTGAGTACCAATGTACTCATGGGTTTATGCCCCTGTTGTTCAGTTGAGGAGGAGGAATTATACCAGCAGGAGGTACCAGAGGGAGGATACTTTAGCGACTTCGTGGATTAGGAATTTGCTCCCCAGTGGATTGCTTGTGAGCATGTCGATTGGCTACTACGCTTATTTCTTATTTCTTTCCACTGCTAGTTTTTTAGCCCTTCGGGCTTGTGAGATTGTAAACTTGGCCATAAGGTCGTACTTTGATAATTATTAATATTTGAGTTGTCTCTTTATTTTAGCATGTATATGGTTGATATTTCATCTATGTTAAATTGGGTGCGCTAGCGTGATCCTGGTCCAGTGCAGTATACACAGAGAGTCCGGATTTGCATATTCGGTTCTCGACAAACAATGACACACCAATGTTATAGCACATAAATTTTATTACTGTGGCAACAAACACAATTCAATATCTCATTAAGTCAAAATTAATTAATTGATCACATGTGATGATAAACCCAACATACCTTTAGAAGGCATGTGATAACTAGTATTGCATCATTAAATTATTTTCTACCATATGGTGACAATGATATCATGGCATTCAAATTATCAAGTGAGAGATTAATCAATTAGGACAATAACTATTAGGTATATCGTTTATAACAAAATAGCAATGCACGATAATTTAAAATAAAATAATAAATAAGTAGATTTAAAACTAGGTTTAACATAATCAAAGAACATAACTTGCCTTGACTTTGCTTAGTTAATGGCTCTTCATCTTCAAATCTTGCTTCAGCTCCATCAAAAACACGATCTAACACGAGAGAAAATAAAATAAAGTACAAAATAAACTTTAAATGAATTCTAAAAAATTTAAAACTAGAACTAAAATATAGATCTCAATTTTAGATAAATTTACGAAAAAGAATCGAGTCAATCGGAGCTAGGACAGAGACGAATAGGCTCTCGAAAGATTCCAGAAAATTAATGACAGAAAATTGAGAGAGAGAAAGAGAGGAGAATATTCTCTGAAATATTCCCTTTGGGATGAATTTAATAAAAACTAAAGACTGACAGATGTGTCCTTCAAATTTTAGATTTTAAAAAATAATACTAATTCTGAGGATAGGCCAATAGGTTGACATGTGGGCCATTGGTTCATAGACCATGTCCACGGTTTGCTACAACGGTGGGGTGAGTTGAGGTGGCATATGGCTTTTGCGTGGATGACATGTGAGCTAGCTTCACCGAAGTGGCTGCCTCCTAGGATGCTGACGTTAGACAAGATCGACGGCGGTGGGCTTCGTCTCCCACAATGGTGGTCGGCGGCTCACTGAACTTCGGTGAGTGGGGCCTCAACATGCGCACGCAATGGGAAACACACCCAATGGCTTCGATCTAGAAGGGAGAGCCCGGAAGATGGTTGGCAATGATATGGGCAGTGGTGAGGCATGGCAGCAGGCACTTTCGGCGAGACGCGGCTCAAGTTAGGTCAGCATGGAGTGCACAATGGTCCTAGAAGCAATACGGTGCTAGGGAGACCGACGTGGGGACCAATGGTCCTTGGCACTTACAGGTGACAAGCTCGATGCGATGGAGCAGATGGCCTTCCTATGAACTCAAGGCCTCGGTGTGTTCTAAAGGTCGGTGAGGTGCAGAAGACAGGGCACGGTCGGCGACGGAATTGCTCATCGGAGGTAAAGACCAAAGCGACGGCATGAACCAATCTCCAGAGCTCCACACGGCAACTCATGGCAGCGGCTAGAATGAAGAAATGGAGGCGGCTCGAGGTGTAGGTCCCATGGCTTGGTACGCCCTTTATATGTCGTGTCGAAATTGACCACATCAAAAGAGATTTTCTGTGCCCTGAAGTTGCCTGGAGAACCAAACGTTACAGGCAGAGAGACCTGGTACAATTCTATGGAATGAATATCATAAATGTTTTATTTTAGGGTGAGAAACATGCATCTCATCCAGGGCACTCATAAATAAAATGTTTAGCGAACTACCACCATCAATCAACACTTGATTTACTTGATAGTTATTGATGGTGGGCTCGACCACAATCGAAAACCAGCCTAGTTGAGTTGAGGGGACCGAACAGTCTTCTAAAAGGAGATGGTGACTTCTGACCACTTAGAAAAATTATTGACAAGAGGAGGGTCAATGGAGTTTACCTCATGTTCAACAGCTTTGTACTGTCATTTTGACTTGTATGCCATAGACCCTCTGTAGATTTGCTCGATGGTGTGCTTCAGATCCTAGAACAACATCTCCTCCTCATCGTCCAACTGCTTCCAACCACTTGTCTATCCTAACTCTTCTAGTGTAGGAAGTGGTCCTTTGCCGGAGTAGTAGTCCATAAGCTTTCGTTGGAAAACTCGGCAATTGCAAAGGTCATGTACTTCCTTTTTATAGAGAGGACACCACCTAAGCTTGTTGTCCATTTATGTGGGGAATTTGCCCTTGTCCCGATCAGAATACTACTTGGAACCTCATGGTTCCTTATCGCCTATGGCCAAGATTTCCTTGGAGCTGTCAGCTTCAGGCTTTTGACCTTTTTGTCTCACTCTTGGACTTCTTGGCCCTTTGATCCCTCTTTTTGCTACCTTCACCCACCTCCTTAGGACTTTTGTTGGCTCAAGTAGCGGTTTCACTCCACTTGACTACTTCTACAGCAGTCGCACATTGATCGCCATCTCGAAGTGTTCACTACTGGTAATTAGAGGATTCAAAGCAATATTTTCGGAGAACTTCTATTGTGGACTCCCTATTTAAATGCTCTGATGACAGAAGCATCAGAAACATCAAGTATAGAATTACAAACCTGACTAAAATATCTAATGAATTGATGTAAAGTCTCATTGCTATTTTGTCTCATCAT
This sequence comes from Melocanna baccifera, assembly GCA_036346265.1. Lineage (NCBI taxonomy): Eukaryota > Viridiplantae > Streptophyta > Magnoliopsida > Poales > Poaceae > Melocanna > Melocanna baccifera. The sequence goes on from CM070695.1 coordinate 15,472,408, forward strand.
GTGCAGGTCGTCCTTCTTCACAGGGTGATTGTATGTACCCTGAAAATTAGCTAGTAAAAGGTCACAAAGGTGTTGCCACCAGTGAATTAACTTTAGCGATTGATTTAACAACCACAATTGAGTAGATCCTTCAAACACAGTCAGAAGGTAACGTGCCTTGACATGCTCTCCTGCTGCTGCTGCTCGAATGGTGGTTGTGTAGATTTGAATGAATTCGATGGGATTTTGGGACCCATCATACTTCTCCATGTTCACCAGTCAAAGTGCAGTGGCCAACTAACCGCTCGGAGATCAGGCTTCAATGCCTGACATCCGGTAACAAGATCATGATGCTTCCTTTGTGAAAAAGGATGATTGGTGTCTCCAGGCGATGATACTCGACGATGTCCAGCAATCAATGGAGCTAACCTATAGTAGGTCTCGTCCATACAAGGGTTGTACTCCTCATATTCCATCTTGGTACTCATGCAAGCTCTTGAGTTGGTTTTCAAGCAAGTAATTTATGCGCTGAAGCTCTTAAGCCTCCTCGAATTGATACAAGGTGCGCCGAGGCAAACTTCTTTGGGCTGTCAACTTTCTCCTCCGGATGGACTCAGGATCTTCTATGTCTGAGGCTGGCTGAGTCTGCCTTAATAGAGAGTGGTTATTTTGAGGATTTCTCCCACGCTCATCAGAGTACTGACTTTGTTTGTCACCGGAGGTCTCCTCACCATCACCACGAGGGGTCACAATATGTGAATAGTGGAGAGCATTCTCAGCCCTTCCTCCATGAGAGTGATCAGTATCTGATGGGAGGGCAAAAACATCCTGTATATAACTTCCACTTGTATCAGATGCCACCTAGCTTGAGGTGTCATCAAATGATAGCACGATGGTATTGGCGGACTCGCAGGGAGCCCACCTACATTGTCTACATCTGCAAGAAGGGGAATTCTGAGTTATAACCATCTCCAGTTGGAGTTGATCCCTACGATGGTATGGGCAGACTCACAGGGAGCCCACCCATATTGTCTACGGGGACAACCAGAGAGTGACAACTACCAAATGTCGATGGAGCCCCAGAATGACAGATTCTACGATTCACCGAGCCTGATCGAATGGCTGCTGAGGGACACGAACATTTAGAGGCAAGTCTCTTATCATGTTGCGAGTCCTATTTATGGTCGGATTGACCCTTACCATCCGGGGAACCTGGTTCCTCCATTGAGCATAGCGCTGTGGGGAATAAGGATCCCTGCTCAACACTATTCAGATTGCAATCTCCGAGATCTCATGATGGATCTCTAGAGACAGCCTCAGCATCGGATGAAAGCATTGTCTGCTCGTAGTTGTAGCAGGCATCCATGTCGAGATCTACGTAGTAGGCCAAGTCGAACTAGTTATCCTCATTCCACTCTCCTTCCATGAGGACATCAGAAAGAAGAGAATTTGTCAACCAAGGATTACCAGAGTTTGGAGGATTTCCACAGACTACGCCAACTGTCGATGTTTTAGTATCAATCTTATGTATGATTATTTGGATTCGGGAGATCTCTCAACGACCTGACTACAATCACATAGAAAAAGACTCAGGGATTTTATACAGGTTCAAGCCTTCTCCTGAGAGAATAATAACCCTACTCCTGTGTGACTATATTGATTACACTAATTACAATCGGGAAAGCAAGTAATATCGGATGTGTTGTGTTGCTTCTGTTGCACATGTCCCTTGTTCGCCCTGACATTAGCCTTTATATAGCATGCGAAGTGATGGCGGTTGCTCCATTCTAAGAGGTGTCTTAACTTTTTGGATGATAACCATCTGACAAAAGTTATTATCAGAGACATGGTTCTTCCTCACCGCCAGGCAGTTATTGTCAGGAGTAATGAGAAGTTATGTGTTGTTACTCCAGAGTAAGTGCGCACGCTAACTGCCTTGCGAGACAAACCCATGATGTAATAGGTTGTCATAGACAAGCTAGTCGAAGTCGGACTAGTTGTAGAAGATTCCACGACCACAGGGTGGTTATAGGATAACTTATGATTATGTCATGGTCGTAGAAAGACTTACAATCATGAAGCGAATGTAGAAAAGCTTACAACTAAGAAGTGGTCATAGAAATGCTTACGACCACCTTGTTAAGTTTCTCTCTTACAGATAAGGGGTATATTTAAGGAGTATAATGACATAATAATATCATTTATAGATAAATAATAATTTTGAGGATTACTACATCCTCGTTAGATTAAAACCTAAACCTCCATTGGTTTTACTAATCTTGAATTGAACTAGAATCAGGTTTAAGTTCTTTTCCCACTAGAGAACTTCTCAACGTTTTTCTGTAAATAACCATTCGCCTTAATAAGGGTGACACAAGACTCACAAGCTTAGCTCTTAACAGCTCTAGCGTATCTCTCCTTATTAATAACCACCTCTAGTTTCAAAGCCTCATAAGAAACATAAGACACATTCTTGATTCTATGTTACTACTAATCAAACTTAACTCTAAATGCTTCATGCATATCACTTAAATCATTTCCAATTTTAGCACAAAATACACAAGCTATTGGACTAATAGAATCAACATTTGAAGCATGAATAGGAGCTATACATTCTTTATCCCTTTTGTCTTTCAACATCCTAGCGAGAACTTCAATTTTAGAATTAAGCTTAGGGCAAGTATCACAAGGTTCAGATCTAGCAACATTAAGTTTTGTTAGTTAATTCTTTCAATTTTTCCATCCTAAACTCACAATGAGCACAATAATATTCATGACTAAATTGGATCAATTTTTTAGTTTGCATGGTCAATTTCTTTTCCAATTCATTACAATTCAAGTATGGCAAATCACTAGCTCTAGAAATGTTCTCAACTCCTAAGCGACTAGAAAATTGACTAGCCTTGATATCATCAATTTCAGTTCTAGTATTTTCTAGTTGTCCTAGCAAAGATGATTCAGAAGATCTCAATCTTTCAATTGTAGTATGCAAAGTAAGACAAGTATCACAGTTATTAAGATCAGGAATAGTAGCACTAAGCCAAACCATTTACAAGACTAGGAGCTCATTTTCAGCTTTAAGCTTATCACTTCTTGTTGCTAATCGTTCCAAGTGCTTAATTTGCTTTACATGATCATCTACCAATTTATCAAAGAGAGCCAAAAGAATCTACCTCATCACCATCCTCGATGTAGGGATCATCCTTGTCATCCATGCTGTGGAAATCAACATCGCTAGCAACCATGAGGCTCAGCATGGTGAAGCCAACAAACTTCTTCTCCTTTCTTTGTTCCTCCTCATCACTTGAAGTTGCAGGATCAACATCACTCACGTCCCGACCATTGAGAGCTATGAGCAATGACATGGTTGCCTCCCTAACTATGTCGTGGTTCCTGAAAGATAGATGGGGCTTCTTGTTGTAAACTTTCTTGTAATTCTTCCTTCTACGACCATCTTCATCTCTATTCACAAAGTTATGACATCTAGCATGAATATGATTCATCGCACCAATAACAGCCCAAGTTTTTATTTCAAAATAATATTATTGTTAATTAATTTAATTAAAGTAAAATAAAAAATAAATGTTATTATGGTTTTCTTGAATTACAAATTTATTTGCCCTATTTTTATGCTTTTAAAAAAGGCTTTTCTATTTTTCCTGAAAGAAAAGGTAATTTATGGATAAAAATGATTATTATTTTATTTTCTTGTAAAAATTAATTTTAAATTAGTTATTTTAAAGTATTCGGTCTTTGTTTCAATTTTCTATGTATTCCTAGAATTTAAATTCCAATCTCAATTCTAAATTCCAAAATTCAATTTTAAATCTCTAAAAATTCAAAATCTCTAGAAAAATATCAACTTTTTTTTGGGTCGAACCCATTTTTCTTGGCCCATCCCTCCTTTTCCTTTTTCCTCTCCTTCATTTTCTTTTTCTTTCCTCCCTTCTTCCTTTCTTCCTGTGCGTTTGTTTCCTCTGGCTGAATGGCATGCTTGCCTCTCTCTTCATCCAAGCCAACAGAGCCATGCCTTGTTGACCAAAACTTGATTCTTCCCAACTAAACAAATTTCTTGCAAGGTAAATGTCCGCAAATCTAACATGCATTCAATGCCTTTTCATTTCCTACTCATTACAATTTAATTTCTTTCCCATTCATTACTTTCTAAAAACAAGAACGCCGATGATTTCATCGTCGATTTTCCATAATATCCGCGTCAGTCTCCTATACTCCGATGCTATAAATAGGAGCCATGCCATGCATTCAATCCTTGTACCATCCCCAAGCTTTCTCCACTGACATCATTCACAGCTCGACCAAGTTGTCCTCACGAGTTACCCATGCCCATGTGCCAGCCCTCCCCTACGACAGTCGATCTGTCCTCATGAGCCGATCATGCCCGTGCGTCAGCCTTCCCCTATGACCATTGAGCTTTTTTTATTTTTGTTCATGACACATAGTGTCCTAGCATCTAATCAACTCATCCACTAAGTTAATTTAATTTTAGTGTAGCCAATTAACGAAGATTGAGTTTTTCTCAAAATTGGTTGTTTTCGCCTCTTGCCATTGATTTGTCGTCTACGGAGAGCCATTCTTCAATTCCTTGTATGCACAAGATCACCACCAATCCTTTTACCTACGCCAAGCCTCATTTGGTCCAATGTGTCCCCATGGAGAGCTGCCACTAGTGACACATCTATTTTTGACGCCGTCACCATTGCCCTACTTCTTCGGCCACTCTTCGGCCAAGTCGACCACTTGGAAACATTCCACAGACCAAGGTCGTGCCAGTGCTCAAGCTACTTCCCCATGTTCTCTGTTGGAACATCGTCGCCCACGTAGCTTGTTGCCGACCGTTGCCCCCATGCACCATGCCATCGTCGTGCTGCCTCTCCGCCTGTGCCGCCACCTTCCACATGTTCCTCGAATTCATAGCAATCCATTTTGCCTATTCCCCACTCCTCCCCTCGCTGGCATCACCATAATCTCCGTGCGCCTCTCTGCTCTGGAATGAACTCCTCTGTTTTCTATTGAGGCTTGAACTTCATTCCCTCTCTCTCTCTTTCAATGATAAATGTGGTCCACAAGTCAGCATCTTAATCTTTTCTTTTATTTCAGTGACGGAATATTCCCTCCTTTCTCTTTTTTAGCCTTTTCTGCTCTAACAAAACTTTTGAGATCCGTTCTCTACTGTCCGAACTCTGAATCGAGTGATTCAAGTCTTTAAATCATCTAAAATCCTAATCTACCCATTTATACCTTTCTTTTGAATTTTGGAGTTTATCTCGATTTTATTTGCATTTAGTTCATTTTTGCTATTTTTACATGTAGATTGCGACGTTTCTAAGGAGTACTGTTTCAACAACAATTCTCACTAGTTCGCGGAGCAAGGTAAGTTACACACCTTGACCATGTTGATCCTAGTTTACAAATAAAATTATATTGTTTTAAATTATTCTACATGCATATGTTTACTCAATGTAATTTAATTATAGTTTTAAAGACATAGTTAATACCTAGTTGTTATGACCACCTTTGATATTGATCACCTAAATACCTTATCACCATAAAATAAAATTCTGGTTAATACACTAGTACTAACTACAAATCTTCTAGAAAAGGTTAGACATACATAGAGATGAATCTAGGCTTGTGATACCTTTTTACATAAAATGATGATTATTGACTTTGATGAGTCAAGAAGGTTTATGACATATTAGGCAAAATAAAATTAAAAATATGGTTTAGACTTAGGCAAATGGTTAGGCGATGAGTGCTTAGTGGCACAACATGGGTGCTTGGTAGCACAAGTGGTCTATCTAAGTTAATTAAGGACTAGTCCATAAGCTACTACTATAAAGCCACATCATACACCACAAGTCTTGTATGGGACAGACATGACAAACTAATTTGCAGGTTCCAACCTTGGTTTCGCTATAGGTTGAATGTGGGTGTGGCATAGGCCATAAGAAGTCTTACACAGCACAAGAGGGGTCCCAACTTAGTGGATTCTATGTTATGGTGAAACCTTAGTGGGGCTGTGACTAGATTGACAACTTTGCATTGTAAAGACTTTGTGATAATCACTTAGTCGCACACCTAAAGAATCATGTTATGGCGATATTATAAGTTGATTATTTCTTATGGGTAAAATTGTACTACCTCTACAAACTGTATAAACTATTTTGGATAGCTGTATCCATGTTTATGGGCATGATGAGTAAAGTTTTTCATGGATTAGACTTTATTTTTTAAAACTAGTAAAAATGAAAGTTGATGAAATCTTTTGGGAAAATACGGTCTAGGTGGAATGCTTAGGTAGTGTAGGAGATGGACCTACATTAATGATATTATTTGACTAAAATGTTATTTTTATTCATTTTATTAAATTTAGTAATTTACATATATTATTGTATTTACTCCTATTTGGCTTTACGGTCAAATAATCCTATTATGCCTTCACTTATTATCCTTGTATTAATATTGCATTTCCTATGTAACTTGTAGAGTACATTTTTTATGCTCACTCTTATTTAATTCTGTTGCTTAGAGGAGGACTACTTCGACTTCGGTGAGGACCAAAACGAGTAGGCTACGTCCCATAGTTGTTGGCATGCGGGTAGACTGGATAGGCTTCTTCTGTTTTGACTTTTTTTTTCTACTTCTTATATTTAATTTTGGCCTATGGACAGTTGACGCAAACTTCAGCCATCAGGCCCATATTCAGTTAATTAATAAATATCATGGCGATTGATATTTATCTTTGTTGTCCAATGTGTGCACTAGCTGATCCTGGACTAGTGCAATTTACGTAGAGGATCTGAAAGTGTTGCTCTTGGGTCCAACATCACCACACTCAAAGCACGCAATTGGACCTCCTCTCCTACACTCTCTTACTTTGCAGTAGACATAGGCAAATCAGCTAGTGATGAGGGCTAGATCATTTATAGCAAGGATCTAAAGTTGCTCGTCACACATGGCTTAAAAACAAGACAAAGAAAAGTCAGAAGAAGCATTCTCGTGAGAAGTGTCATTCTTGACAGGATCAGTCACAAAAGCCATCGTCTGTGGACTTTTGGACTTTTTGGCGATGACACATCTCATGGGTCATAAGATGTAAATATAGCTTATCCACAGTCATAGTTGATAACTCCGCTTTGTCGCTGATAGATGTAACCTCTCTCACACTCATGTCAAGAGCACTCAAAGCACGAGCCACATTGTTGACATCTAGATAGGCCACACCAATAGACCTCATATCACTTAGGATATTGTACAATCTATCAAAGAAGGAATTGATGGAACTCTCCATATTCCATCTTTAGCTTCTGGTAGTCCCTTTTGAATTGAGTCTCACACACTTTCTTGATTTCTGATGTTCCTTCATGTTTATCAGAGAGAGTCGTTCAGATCTCATGTGTGGATGCAAGATGAGCTATTCGATTGAACTCAAATCTTCCTAGGCCTTGGATCAGAAAGTTGTATGCCTTAGCATTTGCCTCAACCTCAGCTAACTGAACAACATTAAGAACCATATCATCGGCAGACACAATAAAAGGACTTCTCACTTTGTTCCAAATGGCTAAGCCTTAGTCCTCAATGTATGTTGCTATCCTTGTCTTCCAATGTGGATAGTCGGCCCATCAAAGGCAAGAGGTTTGTTGTGATATCTCTTCAATGCCAATGCTCAAGATCAGTTAAGATCAAACAAAAGAGCAGCCTTGCTTGGATACCACTTGTAGGATTGAATATGATGAGTCAGGGGTGAATAACTCTTTCACAATCTTCCTCCAAATATCAACAACAACATGTAGCGGAAACACAAATTCATAATCTCATCAAAGCACTCCACCAAGGAATGCAAAATCCCAAAAATTCAAACCCTCACAAGTCAGACCTCAAACATAAACCCGATCAGACCTCTATCCAAAATCGGTAAGACCTCTATAAGGGAGTGGTCAGACTAGAATGAACAATAATACCGGTCAGACCTCTAGGCCATTGGCGGTCAGAATAGAATGAACAGTAAAATCAGGAGAATGAATAGTAAATTCAACACCGTTTCAAATCCTAAAATCCATGTAACTTTTGATCCGATAATCCGAATGACTTAAAACTTGGTATGCGTCTTCTGTAATATGTCACGAATGTATTTCAATCAATGATTGAGAGAATCATGACTAAAATTGTGACCTTTTTCTATTTGAGTGATGGGTGCACCAAAACTAGCCAAAAGAGAAAAATCTCAATCTGCTCTTACTCACAAGTCCTAGATGATCTAGGTGATCTTAGATGAATTCTCACATGTTATAGCAAGTTAGAACATAGCACAAATTAATTTCAAATCACCCACAAGACCAAAACCTAAAAATTACCTCTCTCTTGAGAAAAACTAAGCAAACTTAAGAACTTCCTGTAGATAATGACTATATAGATGAGATCTTATCTCTAGGAGACATATTCACCTCTTACATGTCCTTGGCACCAGAAAATCTCAAGAGAAGAGAAATACAAACACGAAAACCAAGAAAATCAAAAGCACAACAGGGGATCTATGGCATAACTGATTTGAGCAAAGTTTGGATGTTTATTTTATTTGGAGAGGAATATTTTACAGCCAATCTTTCAAAATAGCAGAGCTCTAAGCCTACAACAGATACACAAAAGGTTCCAACGCAAGAAAACCCTAACCCTAATCTCTCAAATCTCTAAGTCATCATATGACTCAACACAAGGATTATATAGTAAAGGCTCCTCACCTCTCACTTAACCCTTGCAACCAGCCATTCCTTAGTGGATCATACGACTTACAAATGGAGAAACCCGATAACACATACAAACAGGTTTTACTCTTACACACACTTACATGCTTTTCGAAATGTGACTTCCAAATGCTCCAATATCTCGATAAGGCACTCCAACCACAAAGATGTGACCTAAATCACTTAGGCCAGCGCTACAATTTTGTAAACTGCCATTTCACCTGGTATCAAACAGTTTTCTGAATTGCCACCTTCCGATCTGCATGAGCAATACGATGCCCATGACTTATCACTAAGATTGTAACCTTGCACCAAGACCGTCAACCATTTAAAACACCCAAGTCACAAGCACACCAACATTATACCACAGTCCGTAATACCCAACATCTTGCCTCCAAGATCGTATATCAGATCTGATGCTTCTAGACAACACAAGACAGCAAATTCTCACAAAATTAAATCCAATCAAAAAAAACAAGACTCAAATAATCTTTACTACTTTAAAAGAAGGAGTTGGTGGCTGATGAGTCCTCTCCTATATCTCTTCTTAATCATTAGATCTGAACAATTAAATCTTGACCGTAAATCCCTCCAACCCTACAACCCGCGCTGACTCCTAACAGACTCCCTAACCGAACCGTGCACGGCCTGATTTCTTTCGGCTTTCCCCGTCTCAATCGCTCCTCCCGCACGCCTTTCTCCATCTCCATCTCGCTCCTCCCGCCGCCGCGCCGCCCTCGCCTCCTCCCCTCCCTCCGCTCTCACCACCTCCGCCCCTCCGCGCTGCTGCATCCTCCTCCCCGAACCGCCTCCTCCCTAGCCCGCGCCGCCGCCTCCTCCCCTACTCCCCCAACCCCCCGCGCCGCCACCTCCCCCTCTCCGTCCCCCGCACCGCCGCCTCCTACTCCCCCCACCCCTCTCCCTCCTCCGCCGTCGCATCCTCCCCTCCCTCCCACCCCGCGCGCCGCCTCCTCCCCTCCGTCCCACCCCTCCGCTCCGTCGCCGCCTCCTCCCCCCACCCCGCGTCGCCGCCGCCTCCCTCCCCCACCGCGTCGCCGCCGCCTCCTCCCCACCCCACCCCGCGCCCCTCCGCTCCGCCGCCGCCTCCTCCCCCCACCCCACGCCGCCTCCTCCTCCTCCACTCTGGCCCACGTCCCGCAGGAGGACCTCGTGGCGCACCACGTGGTCGACGTGCTCCGCTCGGTCTCCACGGACACGGGGGGCGGCCCGCTCGTCGTGCGAAAGGTGAACTGCGCCAAGGGCCGGAGTAACGTCATCGCCGAGTACCCCGGCACCATCCCCGGCCGCGTCGTCTCCTTCATCGGCATGCACATGGACGTCGTCCCGGCCAACCCTAACGAATGGGTGGGTCGCTACCAGATTTTTCTTTGATGATGTGAAAATCGCTTTTCATGTTGACGGTTCTTGGGTGAAGAAATTTGAGGGTTTGCTTGATTTGGTGGTGTTTCAGCCGGTAAAATTGGCACTTTATTTTGTCCGGTTATCATCCGTTCTACCTTTATTGATTGTGTGATATTTTCTTATTTCGTTGATGGTTGCCAAAATTGCATTCTTCTCCGATTTATTGGTGATTCCTAGTGTGTTTTACCGTGGAAAAGATCCATAATTGTGTGATCTGATGGTTCGTCCGTAGTAATGGTCACTTTGTAGTATCGTGGTTGTGCGTTAGGTGTCAATGGCAATGTTCGATCAAATCTTATTAATATATGCCGTGGTATGTTGATTGAAAAATTGCATATTGTCTCGGTTTCATAATGGGTTGTCAAGTGTTTTGGTAAGATATAGTGCTTATGTGTTGTATCTACTGTAAAATTTTCTCCTTTCCTCAATTTTGTGCTGTTTATTTTTGCTCGTGCTCTTTCTGTACTTGATTTCTAACCAATTGTACCTCAAATTTTACTCTTGGTTCTAATTGGTGAACTGAGCGCCTCTACTTTTGCAGGACTTCGATCCCTTCTCACTAACCTTTGACAGCAATGACAAGGACAAGCTTTGGGGGCGTGGGACGACCCACTGCCTCGGTCATGTCGCGCTGGTTGCTTAGCTGATGCGGCGTCTTGGTGAGGTGAAGCCGGCACTGAAACATTCCGTCATTGCTGTGTTTATTGTCAATGAGGAGAACTCATCGATCTCTGGCGTTGGTGTTGATGGCCTCGTTAAGGACGGTTTGCTTGACAAACTCAAGACTGGACTCTTGTGAGTATTGAATTGTTTGATGGAATGAATAACTAAGGTGTTGTTCGTGGGGAATATGTGCTGATTTGCTTGTTGTATTGTGAAGGTTTTGGATAAATACAACTGATAAACAGCCGTGCATTGGCACCGGTGGGATGATTCCATGGCATCTAAAGGCAACAGGGAAGTTGTTCCACAGTGGCCTCGCACATAAGGTAATTGTTTCGTTCTTTTTGGTGGAGATGAGCATTCTATAGCTTTAGTGATATGTAATGTTTTGTTTTTTGAACCGGGGAACCCATTTTGAATTAAGCAACGAAAACGAGAGTTTTACAGAGGGGGAATGATATGCAATGGTTAGTTGACAATATGTAAAGCATATGAATTTGATTATTTATTTGTAAATAATTCATAACCTATGATCTGTTAAAGTGTACAGTTGCTAAAATAAGCTTGCATTCATGTTACTATAAAGCAAGTGAATTGCTGGAAAGTAGTCATTACTTGCCTCTATATTTGTTGCAAGTACTTATATCAGTTATATGTATATTCATATGTGAATATATACACATGATGCAAGGTCATACAGTATAACATTTTTAACGATCCATCATGTACTGTGAAAATCTTGCATGGAATATGCTAGCCCCATATATGATCTCTTTATTGCAGTGCATGCCAATAAATATTCTCTGTTGGCATATTAGGTTGGCGTCACTGGAAATTTGGTTCATTCATCCCCAAATATTAAGAAAGAGGTTCTTAATGCCGGGGCCCTGCAACTTGTAATTGGGTTATTAAGGTATGATTGTCATATGCAGTTTACGAGTATAGTGTTAAAGTGTATTAGTAGAAAATCGAATGCATATAGCTTATTGTATGTATTTGTTGAATTATGCTCAAATACTACTGATAACTCAAATTCTATATATTTTTTAGTTCTGCATGAGAACTTTTGATATTTTGAATTACAGTAATAACAATTGCATGCTTTATTGAACATGTCTTACGCTTAATTATTGTTAAGGCACCATTGTACATGTGCTTCTGAACGCTTATTAACTTTGCTGCTTTAAACTGGGAAGAATATCTTTGAATTGCTGATTATGATCTTATGATTATTTCAAGTGTAAGCTTGGACATAGCAAATTATCTTCTAATCCAAATTCATACTCTTTGTATTCTATAACATCATCCCATTCAAATGAGAAGGCTTTTTATTATCATTTCAATCTCATAAAAGTGCACGAGTATTTGATATTGCCCTGAGTCTGCTCTCCAGCCCATTTCAAGAATCTCTGCTTGATCTGTGAAGTACTACTCTTCTTTTGCAGTTCTGTGCACGGTAAGCCAAAGGGAGGCTGCTTTGTTACTAGGGTAGTTTGCTTCCGCCGACTCTGATTGCAAGGTGCTTGACGATGCTTCATTCATTGCTAGCTCCTTGTTTTAACTCTTTTGTGATGAGTGATGGATGGGAGGACCAAGAAACAAAATCAAAGTACTTTTCCCCTAATATAATACTTTTGTGCGAGAAATATCATCGATCTACTATGTGTTACACTTAATAAAATATTTTATTGCACACAATAGAGAATTGAAAATGTAGAATTCAAGGAATAGTGAATCAAAAGAATGCAGAATAGTGTTTTTTTTCAGCCATTCTTTTCTAAACATTCTATGCATATATGTGTGTTTTCAGGTGCATATTGTACAAAGGGGTGCAGTCCAACCACTAATTGAAATGCTACATCGGTGATGTCCAACTCAGGAAATGTCCTTTTGCCCTTGGGAGGCTTGCCCAGGTTAAAATTTTCATTCTATTCTCTTGTGTACTCAACAATGCTAATCTGATTGTTGATGTTTCTCATCTGGTTTTACTGTATGTATTTTGTCAATTTGATGATTCCCTTGTTTTCTATGTCAATAGCAACTTTATGTTAGGGTTGCAAAGATGAACAGGTTTAGTGATGTAGATGAAAATAATTATTGTAGCTTATATCTTCTCTCTAGGATTTGGTCCAATATTTAGGACTTCTTGTACCACCTTCATCAGTGGTAAATGCGGCCAATGTTACAGCTTCAAAAATGGCAATGTTTAAGGCCAATCGTATGGCTGAGTTGGCAACCCCAGCTTGATTGGTCAAAGTGACTCTCCAACGAAAGCTGGTACACTACCTTTTCATATTCTACTTGGCGGTTGTTATAATTCAAAAAGATTTACTGAGATTATTACTTAGCGAGAAACTTCGCATAAGCAGTTAGTCTTGTCAATAATACATGCATGGTTACTCGGCACTTTGAGTTTTGACAAAAAAAAAGTTTTATTTATAAATACTTATAATTATCCTGTTAAGCATATATTTGTTCCACAGTAACCTTATTAACTATTTAATCTCCTTAATTTTACTGCCTTATTATTTGTTTTTGTGATAGTTATTAGAGGGTACTTTTGTTATACTTCTGTCTAAAATATTGTTACATTGGTTTGTTTAATTTGATGTTAATTGATTGAGAATATACACTAGATGTTTCGTAGTAACGCATGAGTATTTGACTAGTATTAAATATTCATTACTCTCATGAGCCGCCACACATGACCTTACCCTGTTAAACCGATCTCGCACGCACGGGCAGGAGGAACACGTACGTACCCGTCGCAGCGCCGGGCGATCAGAGCGAGGGAGAGCCATCGCAGCCGGAGGGGAGAGAGAAGCCAAAGCATTGTAGCTAGCTCGCTGTTGGGGTCGGACGTACGGCCGGTGCATTTATGGCCGAAACCGTATGGAAATTTTGTACGCCATGGACCCGTACCGCCACCACCAAAGTTGACGCGCCGGCGGGGCCCGCCATGTTGCTTGTGAGGCGAGGCCGCGGCCCGGCCCCGTACGAGAGGGACCCGGCTCGATCGATCGTCCCCGCCACCGGCCGGGTACCGGCATACCGCACGCCGTTTGGTACCACGGCGCCGACGGCAAGTTACCGAGGTAATTTCCGGGCCGGCCGGGGAGCGCTGTGGCAGCGAGCTGTTTGGATCGTCGGATCGCTTAAAATTGCGACGCTGTTACATGGTTCCGACGAACAGTATGTGTTGGGACGGTCTCGGTGTATTTTCTTCATTCCTAACGGAAAAGAATGCTACTCCGTTCTTGCGCGGCCGTGGGGCACGAGGGGTGGGACGTAAGAACTGTGGTGGTTCGGTTGAAAAGACTCATCCAATATATGCATGCCTTTCTAGAATGGAAGGTTTTGTGTATAGTTCTTTCAAAATTCCGGTAAAATTCCTATGCTCATGATAGTGAGTGTAGAGCGAGAGAGAAGGGCAAACCTCTCGTGTTTCCGAATGAGGGCATCCGTTTCAATTCTTCGGACTTTCTAAGTAGTAGTGTGGTACTACCGTATGGCATATGATAGTACTGAATTGAATTCTACTGAACTAATTTTCCCTATTCAAAATGGTTCACATCTAGTCTCTCTAAGGTCAGTACTAGGCTTTGGGCATCTCTTTCAACCCATCATGTCAGTTTTTTTTTCTTTTGGACAGAGCAACTAGTCGTGTGATAGTACTCGGCCATCATTCTCAAAGGCCTATACGTACTGTAGAATAAAATTATATGGCTATGGCTACAAAGAGTAGTGGAAAAGTGTTGGAATAAGTTTTTCTCAGATTGGACTTCACCTGTTCTAGCTAATACTAAGCCAGTTGTACACAAAATCCCTAGAGGCTATTCCATTAGTTGTAACTAGTACTCACCATTTCGCTCCAGACTAGCGTACTCGTGAATCAAGATGATCATGGGTAAATTAAACATCAGGAGTGACCATTGCGATTGTACCTCCTTTTAATCAGCTGGATATTTAAAAAATTGCTAAGGAGCATTCGAGTATTTCTTTACCTCAAATTTTCCATTCATCCCATTTATATCATAATTTGTGACTCCAGGATACATCATATGACCAAGAGTGAAACTCCAACGAGTTAGCTTTAGAGTTAGGATCATCGGTGCTCAGGGCAAAGAGGAAAGAGGGGGTAGGGGCAGACATGTGGTGGCATCAGGCTAGCAAAGTGATGATGGTGCCACTGGCCACGGGCACATAGGAGGGCGGTAGGCTATGGAGGTTGGTAGGGGCAACATGCTTGAGTAGTTAGGAGGCAACAGGAGGTGGTGACGGATCTTGCAGCGGTAGCCACTAGAGATGAGGACAGAGGATGGCATAGGGGGAGCTCGCTGGAGCATGGAAGGGAGGCGGCAGCGATGACTTGCCAGCAGGTATCGCCAGTGTTAGAGACATCAACGGTGTGGCAACGGGTGACAGCTAGGGTCTCGAGGAGGGGAGGGGAAGGTAAAGATCAAATTTATATAGAGACCTTTACAGACACCTTAAAATTTTTCAAATGTTTGAGAATATGCATGACCGAATTGTCTAAATGGTGACCGAATTGTCACCACGCCGTACTCGCCTTTCCCTTTTGTTTGTTTTCCTTTGGCCTTTCTCGCGTGCAGTGTGCGTACGACCTAGCGAGCGTTAGGAGCCGAGTGGTGAACGCGATAGAGAGAGAGCAGCAGCAGCAGCAGAAAATAGCAGTGACCAACCAAGGGGTTGGCTTTAGGCCTGCAGTTTACACGTGATCCGAGGCAGCTTTGTCAGTCGCTCACTGACTGACTCGCAATGGACGACGCCAAAATAAAGCTAGCCCTAAGGAAAAGGAACTGTGTTCACTTCTCAGCTGAGCAGTCCTCACCGCGCACACAGCCACACACCCCACAACACTGTTTCTTTCTCTAGATCTTTTCTCACACCCTCTCCCTGTTGTGAAGTTTGGGCTGCGTCCGCGTGTGGATAAGTGAAGAATGGTGGACCAATCTGCCTCTATGTAGCTAATTAATCTTAGTTATAGCTTCATCTATGCAGCAATTTCAGTTTTGGCCTCCTTGTACGCCCGGAGACCACGCCAATAACCTCGTGCGATCGATGAGTGTGTGAGGTGACCTGGTGCGTCTGGAGCCGTGCTAGGTAGACTTGCTACAATATTTACGTACTGTAGCAAATTTTCAGAAAAATCATTTAGATAGATATATTGTAAGAATTTTTAAATATAGTAAATGAGCTTGAAAAATATTAAAGTTTTTTGTGAATCTTTCCAACACAATGTACTTGCTTGTGTAATATTTCTATAATTTTTATCACTTTCATCTTTTTCTCGAAAATTGCATTTACTATAGTAGTAAGTGTGATTTTTGAGAAAAATTCAGAGCTGTAAAAATTATGAAAAAAATCACACAAGCAAGTAAATCTTCGCATTATTCCAATTGTTAATTATCTATAACCGGTTTTCTCTTGCTTTTTTCGATTTTGGTAGTGATTTTTCTGGTTTTTCTACCAGTTCTTCTGGTTTTTGCGCGGTAACTGTTCTGGTTACCAGTTTTAACATAGTCCAAATTCAAAAGTTACCGTTACCAGTTTCAACCGGGTTTTTTTCAGTTACTAATCGGTTACCATTACTGGCTATTGAGTAGATTTTTCTCCGGTTTTGAGATTTGTATAGGGAAAAATGTTTCACCAAAATTTCACCGGTTACCGGTGAAAATTAGTGTTATCAGCGAGGATCGATAAAAATCTGTATAGTCCAAAAAATTTTAGACGCGTTTGAATGAAAAATCTGGCCCAACAGCCCACTTGGCTCATGTTGTCATCCCATGTGGTCTAAATGACCTAACCACATTTGCAATCTCTCAGTGGTGGTGGCTATTGTTCTTCCTCTCCACCAGTCCTCCCTTTGTGGGGTCTTGTTCGTCTACCTCTGTAGTCTCTAATAGCTAGGGGTAATGGATGGCGTCCGTGGTAGGGCTGAGGGAACAAATGGCGGTGACGGCAATGGGATTGCGATGGCCGTGGGTGTCGGAGGCGAGAGAGGAAGTGGCACAGATGGTGGTGGTGCCCGGCAGAGTGCCATGGATGGGGATGCTACAATAATTGCTTCTATCGCAGCAGGTAAAGCACTTCAACATTTTATTTGCTCAAATTCATGAGGACTGATGACCGATTATTTGAGTATTGTTGCTCTTTCAAACTTGATTTTCACACCATGATTTGCTTGCATAAAATGGAAAAAAATCTTCTCTTCTTCTGTATGTCAGTAATCAAAGTCGAACAGACCCATGAGTGATAGCCTACACTAGTTTAAACCATATCTTGTCAATTTCATAATTCGCTTTACACTAACACTATTGGCACTTGATGTCTTGATACCAACCCTGACGGGAACTCTAAGTTGTACTGGAAGTCTGGAACTATCAAATATTTTTTTCTCAAATTCAATGTTGTTAGGTACTTGTTTCATGTAGCATTACTTGTGTTTTATGTTTGCTCTTCCTCATTAATCTGGACTTGCCACTGAAAATTCTCTAACAAATGTAATATTTATTATGCCTTAATGTTTGGGTGTGTCGATTTATTATAAGAGAGCGATTATTCAAATGGAAAATGTTGTCCAGATGATTTTCCAAAATATGGGTTGTTAATGTTGGAGTGAACATGAGTTCTTCTATTAGAGTAAGCACAAGATCTACATGAGACATCCCAAGGTACACCTTCAGTTGAAGGTAATGAAATATCTTACTTGAAAATTGGCTTTGAAGTAGAGGCATCACTTTATAAAAAAAGATGTATTTTGTATTGTTTTATGTCATTGACTGCTAAAAGCAAGGGATCCATCTTGTGGTGTGCCATGCATTGTTTTGCTTGATTAGTCTAATAATTTAACTTTCTTTTAGTATATCAAAATGAAAATGTGTAAGTAATATTTTGTTTCAGAGAATGTGGATATTGATCAAGGAATGTTAATCTGAAATTTGTAGTTATTGATTGTAGAAATTGTAGATGATGGAAACATTGAGAATGTCTGGAATCATGGGCAAAGAGTTGGTGTTGGATTCAAGTGTAAATACTACTTTTGGATGAAGAAAAGTGAAAGTGCAACCCGGCTAAGAGAGCACCTAGTAGGGATATCAGGGAATGTCATGTCATGCATTCTTGTGCCACCAGATGTTTGAGATGCAATGAGGAGAGCAGTGAGGAAAGGGAAGCAAAAGAGAAGAGATGCAAAGGAGCGTAAACTTAGAATCGATTGACGTTGATGATGATGAGGACAACACGCAAAGGGCATTGGCTGCTTCAATGAGGGATTTGCACTTTTGGCAAAGGGGAGTGGTAGTGGCAGTGGCAATGGTGCCACTAGTTGTGTTGGTAGAGTCTATGATGCAGATGTGTCACATAGTAGAACACCTGTGCAGTGGACACGATGTTGAACAAGAACACTAAAGAGGACATTGGTAGAGCTTGGTCAAAGTGATTTCATTCCAATGACATTCCTAGAAAGAAAGCCAACTATTCGTACTTTATGGGTGTAATGAAGTTAACTCAGTAGCTCGATGGAGTTTACATCCCTAAAGGATCCGAAATTGATGGATCGTACCTACAAGGCAACTATGATGAGCTAGAAAAGTATGTGGAGTAATTCAAAAAAGATTAGGAAAAATTTGGTGTTACTATTATGTGTGATTCTTGTACAGGACCTACCTCGATGAGCATCATCAACTTTATGGTTTACTGCAATGGGCGTATGTTCTTCCACAAGTCTATCGATGCAACTGGTCATATTCAAAATGCTGAATTTCTGTATGATGCAATCAAAGAGGTGATTGTAGAAGAGATTGGCCATGAGTCGATTGTCCAAATTATCATAGATAATGGTTCGAACTACAAGAAAGCATACTTGAAGATCACCAAGGAGTACCCCGACATTGTGTGGCAACCATGTGTTGATCACACTGTGAACCTTATGCTTAAGGAGATTGGTCATTTCCACGATGTTCAAATGGTGGTAGACAGCACCAAGATGATTTGTAGATTTTTCTACAATTATGGTAGGTTGCATGAGGAATGAAAATGAAGGTTGGTGGAGAGTTGATCCGACTAATGCCACGAGGTTTGGGACTGTATTTATCTTCTTACAGAGTTCTAGGATAGGAAAGATAAGTTCCAACAATGGATGATTTCGTAAGAGTGGAAGAATAGTGATTGGGTTAACATCCAGACTATGACTACGTGGATAAGTTCCTAACTAGCTAGAGTTGGTGGAATGATGTGAAGTGGGTGCCAGATGCAGTGAAGCCACTTTATGGTGTGTTGTGATATGCTGATCAGCAAAAGAAAGGAATAATCTCTAGATTTATACCAAGGATGCTAGCTACAATGCATGAATTGGAAGCTCATTATGGTGACAACCTAGAAGATTTGAAGAGGTTCATGAGTGTGATGAAGAGGAGGGTCCACTAATGTACTAGACTTGTAGACACCATTCTTTATAGTGTTATCCTAAATTGTAATTTTCTTTTCCATTTCTTCATGATGCAGCTTGTCTTCTCGATCCTAAGAGCAATTGCAAATATGGATTAGGTGACAACTCAACATATATGAAGGAACTCACATTGAAAATAGACAGGACTGCAGATTCCCCTAAGAATGCAGTTGAGGCACTTGCTAAATTTGAAATGTTCCACGCTCACAAAGGGATGTTTGACGAAGCTACAGTGCGGATTGTAGCAACACGCATGACTCCAAGTAAGCAAGCAATCAAACACTAATCCACATTAGTTGTACTATGCTTGAATGATCCTTGATGCTATTTGTTGCAGCTACCTCATGGAGGACTTATGGAGGGGATGTCAACGTTTTACAAAAATATGTAATGTGGATTGTGTTGCAATGCATGTCCTCAAGCGGGTGCGAGCATAATTGGAGCACATTTGCCTTGATTCATACCAAACGGCGAAACTGTCTCAGTTATGCCAAGCTCCACAAAGTAGTCTATGTCCACTACAATTTGAAGCTACGCATCCAACAAATGGAGGACAAGCAGGAGACAAAGTTAGATGCTTGTGGAATAGTGATGGAGACCACACTTTTTGATAGCCAAAACCCAATCATAGATCGGCTTAATAAATATATTTCTGAATATGAGAGTAATGTGAATGAAGGAGTTGATCCCCCAACACCTTCTAGGGTCATAATTGATGAAGTCTAACTTCAGAAATTAAGTGATGCAATTCTCGACAAGCCCATCAAGTTGTGGGCTTCAAAGAGGAAGCGTCCTAATGGTGGAAGGAAGCAAAAGAAGAAAAAAGGAGACAAGGCGGTGGTGGATGAAGAAGAGGATATTGTGGGAAGTGATGGCGACACAGATACTCATCCCAATATCCTTGAAGGTGGTGGTGGATGAAGAGGATGATATTATGGGAAGTGATGAGGATACGGATACTCCTACCAATAGCCTTGATTATGCTAAGTCTCAGGATAACAGCTCCCCCAAAGAGGAGGATGCTCATGATGACACCGACAATGATGGGCTAGATAGTAGCAAGGGATGAGTAGAAAGAGGATAGCAATATGTCAAAGCAATCGAGTCTCAAGGTACTTGTGTTACTTTTTGTGTGTTTTAGATTGAATACAACGGAATACTAATGTCCTCGTGTTTCATAATTGTAACTGTTAATTTGCAGTTGCCTCTTCGATTCAACGAAGAGAATCACTTCACACATGCTACACAGAATGCAGACCATGGTTCTCGTCGATTAAGGCGTGGTTCTCGTTGATTGAGGCTTGGTAAGAAGAATGATGTCTCTAGCCTTTACTGACCATCCGGTATGTGATGAAGTCTATCACCAACTAAAATTTACAATTTTGGTCCGTATGTAAATTTGTATTGCCTTATATATTTACATATCTCTATGACCTATAACATGTCTACAAATTGGATTACAACAAATATGATGTTCAGTGATAAGCAGAAATCATCACGGAAGGTCGGTTTTTTGTCGTAAATAATTTGTTGTGTCAAAAAGGTGGGGTCATGACCATCATCATAGAATGTGTGTCATAAATTGGATCTAGTGACATCGACCGGTTTTTTGTCATAAAGTTAACAACGAAAGCTGTAACTATCATAGATATTCAACCATTGATGATGTTTGTAATCGTCATACAAGAGGTGATAAATGTCTTGCAAATGTGCCATTTCATCATAGATAGGTAGGCCTACCCGATTGGGTAGCCACCGGGCATGTGTTTTCTATGACATTTTTATTTGTCACTGGTGGCCAAAACTTTTCGTCACGTATTGTAGACCTGTCCAGTTGGGTAGCCATCGGTCAGGTGTTTTGCGTGATGTTTTTGTTTGTCACAGGTGGGCAAAATTTTCCATCATGTATTGTAGGACTTCTCGGCCGGCAAGCCCAGGTAGTGCATTTTATGACTTTTTGTTTCGTTGTAGTTGGCACACGGTGTTCATCATGCATTGGAAGGGCTACGTGGTGGTGCTTGCAGTCTTTTGTGATGTGTTTTTCATCATAGATGGTTCGTAGTATTTGATCACGAAATGTAGGCTGCCCGCCTTGCATGTTGTTGGATGACGTTTATTTCGTCATAGATCATTTGTTGGTCTTCGTCAGAAACGGTTGCTCGCTTTATTAGGCCAATGGATGACTTTTTGTCATAATTAAATTTGTACAGTCATCACAAAATGGTATAGGCAGACCGGTGTTGAGCTGCATGACGTTGTTTTCGTCACCAATTGCACTTCCTTTTTTGCCACAAAACATGTAGTCTATGACAAGAATGTTGTCACAGGTAAAACATATTATTACATTACAAATTCATGCAACACAAATAGTACAAAGAAGTCCATACCAAAACCAAGCATCTAATATCATCAAAGATATACATAGATTTCATAAACAACGGTTTGTCATTGTACTTTTGAACCAAAAGAAGCATTACTTGAAGTGCACCTACAGTTATGCGATAGATGTAGTACTAACCATCCAGACTTGAAATTCACAACACAATGCATCCAGAAAATAGAAAGTTTAACAGTGGACATGTCATAGAAGAACCTCCAAAATGTTTACCAGTTTGTTGAACCTGTGATATTAAACTACTATAAATGTGAACTTCTCTGACCATCAGTTTAAGGGTTGTGCTGAACCTGTGTGATGGTCAATAGACGATGAAGAATCACTTCATTTTATTGTTGCTTCTTTTTCAACTCTTCCATCTGTTCTAGTTGCTTGTTCCTTGCTGCTTCCCCCTCTTGTATGTGCTACTTCAGCATCTGTAATTCTTGTTGTTGAGACTTTATTGTTTATCGAAGTGTAGCTGCTCCCTCTCGCTTGAAGTGAAGTGTTTCTTCGAGTTGTTGTACATGTGTAGCGGCCGTACTTGTTGAAGTTCTCTCTAAGTGTGACCAAATGCCCACATTGTGAAGGAACCTACTGGTTGCATTGAATTGAGAGAGAACTTCTGAGACAATAGCTTTAGAAGATTTCGGTTGTTAACCTTGTTGTAGAGATTGCTCCATAATAGCTTCCATATTGACTTAGAATAGAAAGGATTAAATTCATGGTAAAAATTTTTATAATCAAAGATAAGAAATGGGAACTAAAATGTAGATCAAAAGAGAAATGGAATTAAGGATTGGCAAATCATAGATATTCTAGTAAAATTGAACAGAAATCGCAAAGTTAAACTCTCAACTTGTTTTACATAAAAGTTGTAGTAATTGTCTATCACAAATTTTGCTCACAAGTTGGTGTAAGCAGCACTCAATGAAGTGATTCAAAATGGCACCTGAACAAGAGTTTACACATGAGATTTAGCTGGTGGTCACAATAGTAATAGGGTACCAAAAGGTTCATGAAGGGAACAAGAGCAAAGCTGAAATAACGGCACTGTACAAAGACACAGGCACAAGATCACAGCAAGCAAAACAAGGGTGGAATCAAATGTACAATACAAAAAATGGATTGCAAATGTGAACTTTAAGGAGGTGAAATAACAATGTGGACTCAGTTTAAAATTAATCATAATCACAATATTATGTGCATTAATTATTATATGATTTCATGGTGTAAAACTGATAGGAGAATAAATAACACTTTAACATGAATGAATTATAATGTCATGTCAATTAATGAGCCAGAAATCATATGTACAAGTATGACACCACATATGTTATCAAGTAGCATATTGATCTCATGTACCAATTGCCCAAATTGGCCATCATCTTAGCACGGTTTGTAGACCTTTCAATGGAACAATGTGGCAATGTACAAATATATTCTGGTAGATTCAATCTTGTAATTAGTCACCATGTCGAAAAAGAAAATTAACTGCTCTTTACAATTTAAATAGCTTCAAACCAGCTGCTATAAGGATAGTTGTATTATCACAGTTGAAGTTCGGATTAATTGAGTAATAGTGCCAGCAAAAGTGAGCATTGTCAATTGAAAAAGAGACAGCACAACTGGCCTAAAAGAAGTAGGTAATTAATGTAGACCAAGCCAAGGTGACAAGTACACAGCCAGAATGTCATATTTTTTGTCAAACTGAAGCTACTCAGAATGTGAACGTATATCTATGTGTGTGAACATAGACCATAGTTTGAAATGAACCAGTAAAGTTATATGACTTATTATTGCCTATTTTACGGGTTCACTGAAACCTTTCTTCTTGCTAAGATGTGTCTCCTTGAAAAGGTCAATTGTATTAGGTTGTTCATCTTTATATTTGTCCATCTACATTTGTGTTGTGAAAATTTAAAATTGTTATTTAACTGATACAGATCAGGTGACAGTGAAGTGACAGTGAAAACATAAATTATTGGTAGTAAATGTTCACAGTTATGGCAATTGATGCATGCATGTTATTGTTTCAGACTTGATTGTCATGTTTGAACAAATATAATTGATCATAATAACTAGATACTTATTTGATAATTACCTAGCTCTTAGAGTTTTGTCTATATTATGCCTGGTATAGTTGGATTCTAGCCTTTCGCAACCACATAATTAACTCTTGACTGGTTATATTATTTGCTTATTGAAATATGGTACCAGTTATCCTGCTCTTCGAAAAAAATGTACTTAGTAGAGAATAGCGAGTGCAATGTAGCTTTGAGAGCATGTTGTCTGATGAAGTTTAACTTGCTCCCTGTTCAGTTTGTTTTTTTAGAAGTTTCCTAAAAAGATAAGGTGATGTAAGAGACATTCAGATTCAGGAAATTGGAATGGTTTATTTCCATTGATCATAACTTATGTTGTCTAGTGGTGATGTTTGTGGGACTTGGTCTGGTGAAAAACCATCGAAGTAACACTTCTTGAGCCTATATCGCATCTGTCACACCCCTTTTCTAAGAATATCGGTGCATGCATCTTTCGTTGTGTTATCATTCATGTTAATGTCAAACTTTAGATACAATTGTAGTGAGGATTGTTATTGTGGTAGTCCATACAGCAAGTAAAGCAGAAATCTACATGGTAACAATACCAAAATGTGAAATTTTATGGAAGTTACTTACACCCACTTTGCCAATGAAGTCTACAAGAACATTTCCATTTTCATCTTTCTTGTACTCTTTCCAATAAGGGTAGGGACATTCTATCGAATAGCGATGCCACACTTTGATGCTAACTTGACAGCTTACACTGGTTCCTGAGGCCATCTCTTCCCTTCAATAAAGTGATCGACATTTTAGTTCCCAACTCTCTACTCAATTTGTCAAGCCCTTTACCCATAGTATTCCCCCTACGAAACACCCGCTTTGCAGTTGGTGGTGTGAGTGCTATATCTGAAAAAAAATTATGCATAGTGTTAGATTACATCATGTGTTGAAAGCATTAGCAATATATTACTTGCATCTTCCAATGTGAAGTCCTCCTAATACTATCCAAGAACATCAGTACATTGATGTACATCATCTGTGGTAGAAGATGGCACAAGAACTAGAGGTGACAATTTAGCAACAGGAGATGATGGCACAGCAACAGGAGATGATGGTTGAGAGGGTTATAGTACAATTGATAGTCACTTTTGAGGACTCCTTAAAGGACTTAGGGCATCCATGACATCTCTTCGTTAAGTAGAAGGTGGCACAAGAACATGAGATGATGGTCGAGAGGTTTGTCCTAGAACTGATGGTCTCTTTCGAGGACTCTTTGGAGGACTTAGTGCATCCACTACATATCTTCCTTGACTGGTCTCTCCTTCAGCCTGTGTCTCTCACCTCTACCAAAGTGTCAACAATCTGACCCCCTTGCACGTCTGGAGCAATGGTTGCAATGGCAAACTCCTCATTAGTTTGAGGAGGACTCCCAACAAACACAACGTCCACACGGCGAAGCTAATCATTACCCCCCCCCCCTCCTCGAGCTGGAGGCCATTTGGAACAAAGCAATGGGGATCGACAATTCCAAAATTGGCCATTGGAGGAGGAGAGCTCATGGAATCAGGGGTTTTCGAGCCCAAGTGGTAGAAGGCAATCGCAATGCCAAGAGCAATTGGGCTAGGCCAGAGACATGAATAGTTTTTCTAGATGGGTCTGGAAACACAGAATTTGGAATTAAGCCCACGTTGCTGGCCTCCTGCATTTTGCTTGAATTGAGCAGCATTATACAATGAATTGATTCATCATTTGATTCATACACAAGGTTCATCAGTTATCAACTCCAAGCAATTCAGTACAACAAAAGACTGGGTACACTTATCCAATACAAAAATGTCCAGCATAACAGTACATTACTGAGATTCAAATTCAAATTATAGATGAATTTGAATTTAAAGATTTGAAGTTTACAGCTTCAATAGAACCTAAATAGCCCTAAGAACTAGTCTGCACACAATTCAAGCACACTCCCATGACTAACATCACTGATCCACCTCCATAGCCTGTACCAATACTTTAATTTGCAATATCAATTTTATTCACATCATACAAATGCCTATGGCCAAATTTTTGCACAACTCTTCGATTATTACCTAACTTTGTGTCCTACAAATAAAATACTTCTGTTGCTTGAGTTGCCAAAATGAAAGGTTCGTTCTTGTACCATCAACCTGTAATATTGACGCTTGTGAAGTACCCATCATCTATAATTCCCATCTTCTTGCCTTCCAAACAGTACCAGTCACATCGAAATAAAACAACTGAATGATTGACTTTTTCATTAGAGTTATATTGCAGCTTAATAATTTCTATAAGGGAATTGTAGAAATCAATGTATTCTTCATTATGCGTGCCCTCAATCATGATCCCACTATTCTATGCCTTTCTATGTTTCTCACGATCAATAGTTTGATAACGAACACCATTCACATTACATGTTGAAAAAATCCTGGATCTCTTATCTGGACCATATGACAGTGCATAGAAGTCATCATTGACTTGTGTTCCATCTTCACAACTCAACCTTGCAATCTATTATAAAAAAATATGCAGCAAGGTCATATAATGCACAGAAAACATTACTCAAAATTTGTAAAGAAAACTCGCATGGCCCTTAAACCAATTCGTGAATCCCTCCTCAAGCCTTTTTTTCAATGTCACGTGTACCTTCTTGCTCCAGCTCTTGTCTGAACAGACTACATAGCATTGTTCAATTTCACCATTAAAGGTAAATAGTATGCATTTCCATATAAAACAAGTGTACAACTAAGTGCATACTTCATATATGGGTCAACCTTAGGACAATTATGCAGAACATACCAGACCATCTTGTCATATTTGCTAGGAAGATACGTAAGCATAGAGGATCCAAGTAAATTAACATTATACATGAAAACATAGATATCACAAGAAATAGTATTTCCAACTGAACAATCTCTATTTCTTCCCTTCTGATTGAATCTGGCTTCAATATCGTCCATATATCTTGAGTAAAATGTTAAGCACTCATCAGCTACATATGTTTCCACAATGCATCCTTCTGGTCTTGCCCTATTCTTCACAAAACGCTTCAAAGCAGAAAGTCGTCTTTCAGTTGGGTACATACATCCATACTGCACAGGACCTCTAAGGATCGCTTCCTAAGGTAAATGAATAGCCAAGTGAACCATAACATCAAAGAAAGACAAAGAAAATATATTCTCAAGCTTGCATAGGATGATTAGAATATCTGTTCTTAGTCGTTGAAAGACATCTAACTTCAGAATTGTATAACAAAATTTTCAGAAGTTTCCCAACTTAGCAATTGCTTCATATATATTCTTACACATGATTCCCCGCATCCCAATAGGTATAATTCATTGAAGAAGGATGTGACAATCATGAGTTTTCAGCCCTTGCAGCTTGCATCCATCAGTAGTAACACATTTTGCTATGTTAGAAACATAACCATCTAAAAATTTCACATCTCTTATAAATTCACAAAAAACAATTTTATACTCTTTACTCATGTGTAGCATGTTGGTGGTATGGCATATGTATCGCCATTCTACTTCAAGTGTAACTCCTTTCTTATGCTAATATCTTCCAAATCAATCCTAATATTAATCATATCATTTGTCTTCCCCTCAATGTTAAGAAATGTTCCAATAAGGTTGTCACATATATTTTTCTCTATGTGCATTACATCCAAATTATGTCACGGCTTCAAATTTGACCAAAACGGTAAGTCAAACAAACAAACCTTTTGGCTCCAAATTGGTACTGTATGCTTTCTTTTCTTGTTACGAGGATGCATTTCTGGCATAACATCTCTAACCTTTTCTAACTACTCTAGAAGCTTCTCCATAGAGAATTCTCCTAGCTTCTCTCAGTTTTCATCCCTACCATTAAAAGCTATGCTTTTCACCAAGGATGGTCCATTGGAAGGAAACGACAATGGCCAAGAAAACTAATTTTGTGCCTCAGTGCCTATGAACAAGGATTTTTTATCGCAATGAATACATGCAAAATAACCTGTTATGCTTCGACTTGATAAAGTGCTCAATGCTGGATAATCAAGGACACACCATATAATTGCAGCATACAGTTCAAACATTCCTCTGGTAAAAGTATCATAAGCACTAACACCCTCTCAAATTTCAACCAAGTCTTCTATGAGAGGTTGCAAGAATTCATCAAAATCCTTTCCTGGAGCTTTAGGACCTAGGATAAGTACGGACATCATGAAATTACATTGATCTATACATGCCTATAGTGGCAAGTTATAAGGCACAACAAATACTGGCACATGATATATGAGCTACTCATGTTGCCAAATGGATTAAAACCATCTGTAGTAAAGCCAAGTCTCAAGCTTCTTGCATCTCGTGCAAACCACAAATATTTTTGATCAAAGTCTTTCCATGCCTCACCATCAGTAGGATGCCTCAGTTTATTCTCAATACACTGTCGCTTTAACTTGTCCTCTGCTATTTTTTGAAATAAACATCCTTTTCAATCTTGGTATCAATGAAAAATGGCGTAGTACCTTATGTGCAACCCGCTTTTTTGCATCTCTGTCTTTTCATCTTAATTCACCACATACAAGGCAATTCTTGCTGTTGCTGTACTCCTTCTGAAACAGAATATAGTTATTAAGGCACACATAGATTGCTTCATATCCAAGTCCCAATTCACAAAGCAGATTCATTGTTTCATTATATGACCTCGGAAGTGTATTAGAACATGGGAATGCTAATGACAATAGATGTAGAAGTGCATTAAAAATTATATTCATGATCTGATAGTATGACTTGATATGAAGCAACTTAACAAGAAATGATATATATGATCCTCCACATGCACTTGAGGCCTAAGAATTTGGTTAAGACATTGAGGAGATGGGCAACATATTTCATCATGTCCATCAAATCATTCTCGAACAAAATTCATGAAGTTTTTAACACCATTGATATATGTGGTGATAAATGGTCTAACATTTATCCAAGATTTGTCCATCTATCACAAATATGCACATATCCTCATGCATGCTGAAACAGAGAGTACCATTTATTAATTATCGAATCAACAAGGTTTTAAGAAGGCTGCATTGATCGAGCTAAACGAATAGCTCGACCTACTCAACTGTATGATCAATCAATAGTACCTTCCAATTTGAATAGCAATTCAAGATAAATAACCGAACCAGGTGGCGGACTGGCATTGGCACCGAGGTAGACGGTGGAGCTGTGAAAGCTGGAGGGCATTCCGCTTGCACATAGGCCTGAGGTGGAGGGCGGAGCAGATGACGGTCAAAGCTGCTACTGGCCGACGAAGCCGTCGCCGATGGAGGAAGACCAACTACAAGACAGCGGAGATTTCTGCGGGGCGGCATGTCTAGACGCAAATGCGGGTAGGTACTAAGCAGTGTTTAGGATTAGGTTAAGTTACTTCTTAACTTGTAGTACTAATATAGCCCAACGCAACCCATAATTTTACAATGAACATTTGTTAACATCACCGAAGACCAACAACTGTAATTCTAATAGCTTGTACATTTGGTGATGAAAATGTTCCACGTCACTGCTTCAGTGCAATCCTATCAGGTCTCATTGTGACAGTAACAATTGGTCATACAAAATTAAAACGATACATGATAAAAAAAATCATGTGTCACGAAAAAACAAAATTTGTCACAAAACGTTGGTGCACAGCCAGGGTCCTGCCATCGCAATCTATGATGAAATTTCTCTAACCGTCACAAATTTCTAGGGCGAAACGCCCCTGCTTCGTACAATGACAAATTTCATACGTGTGTCACACAAAGTTGCTTATTAATGATAATTTTTCCAGCCATCAAGCAGTATTCATCACTGAACCTCATATTTGCCGTCAAGCAGGTTGCATGAGGAGATGAAAACGAAGGTTGGGGGAGAGTTGATCTGACTCAATGCCACGAGGTTCGGGGCTATATTTATCTTCTTGCAGAGTTCTATGATAGGAAAGACAAGTTCCGACAATGGATGGTTTCAAAGGAGTGGAAGAATAGTGATTGGTTAACATCTGGACTATGACTACATGGATGAGTGCCTAACAAGCAGGAGTTGGTGGTATGATATGAAGTGGGTGCCAGATGTAGTGAAGCCACTTTATGGTGTGCTGCGATATGTTGATCAGCAAAAGAAAGGAACAATCTCTAGATTTATACCAAGGATGCTAGCTGCAATGCATGAATTAGAAACTCATTATGGTGACAACCTAGAAGATTTGAAGAGGTTCATAAGTGTGATGAAGAGGAAGGTCCACTAATGTACTAGACTTGTAGACACCATTCTTTATAATGTTGTCCTAAATTGTAGTTTTCTTTTCCATTTCTTCGTGATGCAGCTTGTCTTCTCGATCGTGAGAGCAATTCCAAATATGGATTAAGTGACAACTCAGCATATATGAAGGAACTCATGTTGAGAATAGAGAGGATTGCAGATTCCCCTAAAATGCAGTTGAGGCACTTGTTGAATTTGAAATGTTCCACACTCACAGAGGAATGTTCGATGGTACTACGAAGCAAATTGCAGCAACATGCATGACTCCATGTAAGCAAGCAACCAAGCACTAATCCACATTATTTCTACTCTGCTTGAATGATTCTGGATGCTATTTGTTGCAGCTACTTGATGGAGGACTTATGGAAGGGATGTCGAAGTTTTGCAAAAATATGCAATGTGGATTGTGTCGCAATGCATGTCCACAAGTGGGTGCGAGCGTAATTGGAGCACCTTTGCGTTGATTCATACCAAATGGCGAAACCGTCTCAGTTATGCCAAGCTCCACAAATTAGTCTATGTCCACTACAATTTGAAGCTGCGCATCCAACAAATGGAGGACTAGCAGGAGACAGAGTTAGATGCTTGAAATAGCAATGGAGACCACACTTTTTGATAGCCAAAACCTAATCATGGATTGGCTCAATTAATCCATTACTGAATATGAGACTAATGTGGATGAAGGAGTTGATCCCCCAACACTTTCTTGAGTCGTGATTGATGAAGTGCAACTTGAGAAACTAAGTGATGCAATTCTCGACAAGCCCATCAAGTTGTGGGCTTCAAAGAGGAAGCATCCTAATGGTGGAAGGAAGCAAAAGAAGAAGAAAGGAAAAAAGGTGGTGGTGGATGAAGAGGAGGATATTGTGGGAATTGATGGTGACACGGATACTCTTCCCAATAGCCTTGATTATGTTGAGTCTCAGGACAGCAACTCCCCCAAAGAGGAGGATGCTCATGCTGACACCGATAATGATGTGCTAGATGGTAGCAAGGGACAAGCAGAAAGAGGAGAGCAATATGTCAAAGCAATTGAGTCTCAAGGTACTTTACTTTTTTGTGTGTTTTAGATTGAGTGCAACGGAATACTACTGTCCTCGTGTTTCATAATTGTAGCTGTTAATCTGCAGTTGCCACTTCGATTTAGCGAAGAGGATCACTTCACACATGCTACACAGGATGCAGACCATGGTTCTCGCTGATCAAGGTTTGGTTCTCGTTGATCGAGGCTTGGTAAGAAGAATGATATCTCTAGCCTTTGCTAGCCATCTAATATGTGATGAAGCCTATCACAAATTGAAATTCACAATTCCGGTCTGTATATAAATTTGTACTGCCATATATATTTACATCTCTTTATGACCTGTAACTGTGTTTACAAATTGGATACTTCATTTGATGTAAGAATCTAATGAGTCAACTCACCCTCATAATGTTGCAGGATCTTCACATGGATAAAGGAACGGGTGCAAAGGTAGTTGACAGGGTTGCTAGTGTCTTGTGTGCTGCTAAGTATGAGATTAGTGTTTATTGCAATACACGCTAATGACCGAATAGCTTGTACTGTATGTTTTTCTTCCTAATTGCACACTTAAAGCTTTTAGGCTTGTCCGACAACTCCCTTGTTACCATCAGTTTAGATTGGGTTCCTCCATTCAAACTGGCAGTGGCTGATCTCCGATTTCTTAGCTTGGCTTAGCTCACAAGCAACATTTCAACCACCTTGTGATTTTCATGTGTTTATGCGCTACTGGTTTCAAATGCAAGCATAACTAGCCCAATTGCCAATTGGTTCTGGAACCTATCTTCAGGGTCTTACTAGCAACAATGGAATGTTACCAACTAGCTTCAGGGTATTTGGATCAGTCAAGAAATGAACTTACTGGAATGTTACCAGCAACAATGGAACTAATTGCGACCTCAGTGCCAACAGATTTTCTTGTAGTTTTGTCTGTAAACTTGAGTGTCTTCATGACTATCTTTACAGATTGCCTGGTTTCTCCACTGCTGACTCTATTATTTATTAATCTATCGTGAAGCTGTGTCGCCGAAATTTCGCTGAAATTTCAAAAATCTTCAGCCATTTTTCGGTTGATTTCAGCCGAATTTTAATTTAAAATTTTCGACCAAAATTTTCTGAAAAAAAACAGTTATCGATGATTTTTAACGCTACCGCTACCCTCCAGTAAAATTTTGCCACTGATAGAAGTTTGCCTGCTTCTGACCCTGGCTAAAGGGGAGGCCTAAAGCACTGCAAAAGTCACGGGAAGGCAGGCCGTACTACGAATCTACACGAGTTGCACATGACCCCACGTACACCAGTTAGTGCCCCGTGCCCACTCGGCCGCTGTGTGCATTGCGCTGCGGTGTGGTCCACCCGCTCTCCTCTTACGGGTACGTACTACCCTACACAGTAGACAGACTGGACTGGAACCCCTTTCATCTTTCCTCCTCTCCTTTCTTTTCCTCCCTGACACAACGATGCAAATTGCGACCAATGGCCGTCGTTTCGGACTACGAGCTACTCACACAACAATGCTCACCGGCTGAAGAGCTTCGACTTTAAGACACTTCAGATGGCCGCGACGAGCCAAATTGGATGTCATTCAGTCGATCAAACAGCACCTCGCGCCAGAGCAGGTACAAAACAGCAGAGTTGCAAACCCTAGCATAGTCCGGCGGTATGGCCGTGATACCTTACCATCACCTTATCTCTTCAAGATGATGACCAAAGCTCGATTCCCACCGACTATGGTTAGATGGATTACTTATGTGTACTTCCTACTTTAATTGATCGAGATTTGAACCCGTCGCCTGAGGGGTAAGCCGACAGACTGAAAAAAAGTATCACCAAACAACCCACATAATATACGGTTCAAGGAGCTTCAACCCCGTCATTCACCAACACCAAACATTTGGGATATGGCTTGTTGGCAGACAGTACAAACCTACTTTCGCACCACACCAAACATTCAGTGCCGCCCCCCATCTGCAATACTAATAGCTTTACTGATAATGGATTGCCCCAAAGAGTGACTGCACTGTATAGTGTTATACACTAGATTGTCAATCCAAGATGGTCTCATCGACAAGTTCAACAAGACAAAACCACCATTTATTCAGGCATTACATAGGCTCACAGAGAGGTAACGGTTCATAACTGTTCCTGTTCCTCCCATTTTCTAGACTCACTCAACTTCGTGTCCGTAAAAAATACCGGTGTTCTATAACATCTTGAGTCCATATTCCAACACACACAAAAACATACAAGAGCTTCAGGATATTACTCGGTATGAAACGTGGATCAATCGTTCTTCTCAAATTTCGCCCTGTCAGCGCCGCTGTATGGAGCGACGTGATAAGCGTACTGCTGGATGACTGAGAAGACCACCATTTCAAGGATCACCAAGACGTTCTGGATCGCCTCCTGGATATGCTCCACGTCCAACCAGAAATGGTGGGATTGAATAATCCCTACAGCAGCTAAAACATCAAGTGCAACACCCTGCAGAAAAAGATAATAGCATACAGGAGTTCAATCACATACAGGATTTCATCAAAAGAACTGTAGGACAAAATGGGACAGTTGTTAAATTTAACTCTTTTGTTTCCTAGAGCGAAATAGGTTTGCATGTTACATGGTTGCCTGATGCACCAATTGTAGGGTGCACTCATAACAAAGTGTCCACTGTCCACCGGGAAAGTCTCCTTCAAGCAGGATTGTACTGCAACTGCCTTCAAAGGTGAAATATCTAAAACTAACTTTCTTTTCTTAAACTTTATTTACACCTTACTCCAGCTTTATTTTTCACTAGAAGAGTAACAATGTGTAGCTGTTTACTTGTGGCCCTTCTTTATAAAAGAATTTGCTGAATCTGAATATTTAAATGCCAATGCATGGAAACTTAAATTGCAGATGAAGCTCTAAATTGGTATCAAATGTAAGTAGAAAATAAGGTGGTTATATATCGTGCTTAATTAAATCCAAATAATCAATGAGATGAAGCTTCATATGAAGTCACGCCAATCCACTCAGAAGGAACAAAAAGTCTAAAACATCTACATCACACCAATCGTTCAGTCAAATGTTCAGATATAAACTGGTGCAAAATTATATAAGAGCATTCAAACACACAAAAGAACTAGCCCTATCGAAAATCATAGAAGAAAGATTCTAACACTACTTCCATTTAGGAGCATAGTATTTACCTGCCAGAAAGAGAAGAAGACAATCCCTTTGATACATAAGAACTTTGCGAGAGGCTTGTGAGGTGCCAGTTCTTTAGCAAACAAGTGATAGAATATAACCAAGGCATATAACGCCATGGAGACTGAAAAGTTCAGTATAATTGTGAATGTCCAGCTGACCCAGCTGGGGTACAACCCAAGAAGCTGAAGTGTAATCATCAGAATGGAGCATACTGGCCTAACAACAACAAATTGCCAGGTCCAGTACTTCAGAAGCTTCAGAGTCTTGTGCTCCAATCGAACAGTGCGGGGCTTCCATAGCACAAAGCCACAAACATATTAGTTACACAGAAGTAAAGCAAGTAAAACTAAAGAATAGGGTAAACTCTAAATAACAGAACTGCTGACAGCTTCCAGACTGCCTATGCAGGTTATAGGTGCAAGATATAACTGTGGGAGAATGATGCAAAGACAGGCTCTAGAGACAACATCATTTTAAGTAGATGCATATAGGGAAATTTGGTAACAGTTGCAGAAACTGAAGTCAAAATCATATTCAAACTTAAGCATGACTCATTATAAGTACATGATTTAATTAATCTAGATATTACTACATTAATAGTACTCTATTGATGGAGATGTATAAACCTTTTTTGTTAAGACCGTGAATCATTTTAGTGTTACTGAATAATGCTGCATCCTTCAAATATGTAAGTTTCCTTATGGATTTCTCCAGGTATGCACCTAGGACCCCTTGTCCATTTGTCATTAATAGTGCAGGTTGCATTACCAAAATTCAAGTGCGGATTATAGAAGCACTCGGTTATATCAAATTTTATATAAGAGTATACAAGGGTGTCCTCTAAAACATATATGCAAGGGTGTCCTATAAAAATGTATACCAGGGTATAAGAAAGATACCAGGAAAAGGGAAACAGGGAAAGAATGATGAAGCACCCTCCCTTTGATTTCATCAGGTACAATGTTTTTACTAATTGATATATTCAAGTAGCTGTACATCAATGCCATAAACTTAGCAATCACCTGCAAAATTGAAAGGGAAAAAAGTGAGCAAAAGTCAGTGAATCACCAACTTCAGGTGGAAAAATGTCGTTGACCCAACAGGACTCACCAGTGCTTCGTAGCATTCTTTAACAGCATCCAAGAACATAAAAAAGGTTTTGCTTCCCTGGACATCAAGGAGACCAACAAAGGAATCTATAGCATACAGTGGAGCCATTAGCACTATAATGAGTATAGCCTTCTGCTCCTTGGGATTTTTCCAATAGAAAAGATGTTGTGATACCAATTGTACAGTGAAATGCATAGACAACATTACACAACAAGCTGCTCCTAGGAGGGTAAGAGTTGGAGGATCCATTTTAGTAAGATCCATCCCTGGGAACAGTGACATGGTGCCTGCTGATATAGATATTCATTTTTATTCACCAGAGAATAGAAATTTAAAGCTAATGATCAGTCAAAAATAGGTGACAAAAGAACAACAAGAATACCAAGGGCATAAAGGTTTGTATGATCATTTTCAAGATTTCAGGTATTGTTTCATTTTGATATAATTTGGGTTTTGGTTTCATAATTAAAACTGCTTCAGAAAGCATTGTTTCTTGATTAAATTTGGTTAGTGAAGCATGGCAACACTCCATTTTCGTGAACATGGAAGCATATCTGAACCAGGAGACCAAAATGAACACATAACACAAACCATATGGAGCTGATATTCATATTTTCTTCTTCTACACTAATGAAAGCAGGGCAATATATGCCTCAAATCTTCTACAGTAATGAAAGCAGATCAAGATATGCCTCAAATAATTTTCTCCATAGACGGCAACTACGTTACGCAGATAAGTATCGGATACGGATACTCCACCAATTCGCTCCGATATGTATCCTACACTTATCCCTGATTTTTTATTTTTCAAAAAAAAAATAATAAATCCCGATACTTCGTCGACACTTCGCTAATACGATTTGACCTAATAAGCATCCTTCAGTTCATGACTCCATCCACACCTCCACAGATCCAGTCGACCATTCCCCATGCCCACCACCGCTCCCTCGTTAGCCGCTTCCCTTCCCTCCGGTCGCCACTCCCATTTCGCATCGTCTCCCCTTCCCTCCTTAGGCCCACACTGTCGCCTCAATGCCGCCAAGACCCCTCCGCTTCCACAAAACGAAGACCCCGTCGCCTCCACGCCCTATCCCCTCCCCTCCCCGCCAAGACGCCGACACATGGATCCTCGACGCCAGCCAGCCACCGCACCCCCGATTTGACACCTCCACGCTCAGGCCCCCCTCAGTGAGCCCGATCCCCTTCCCTCCCCATCTTGATGCCGCCAACGAGGTATGTTCCGCCTCCGCCACCCCTCCCTAGTCCCTCCAATGCCCCCCCCCCCCCTCTCGCTGATCTCCTCCCTCCGCCGTCTCCCCGATGCCCTCTCCTCCGGTCCTCCCCTATCTCCCCTCCGTCGTCTCCTCTCCTCCACTGGCCAGGCCTCACGCCCTCAATTCCCCTCGACTCCACAGATCTGTGGGAGAGGCCGGCGAAGGGAGGAATAGAGCCGTCGGGCTTGAGTCTTGGCTTGCGGGCGGCCGTGGAGACGATGTCTCGGGCAGTTGGGCAGTCAGGCTTGTGCTAGGCAGTAGGCAGCGGGGGGAGGAGTTGGAGGAGGCCGGATGGGGGGGAGGGGGACGAAGAAGGCCGGATGGCAAGGAGACGGATGACTGCTAGTCTGCTATTAATTATGTTTTGCCACAGTGCTATTGCTAAAGCTATGCTGAATTGACGATTGCTTCTGCTACTGCTACTATATGCCAAATTGATAATCATATGCAGTATCAGAGATGTGAAACAAAATCTTTATCTTATGCAGGCAACATTCAGCTTCAACTCTTGCATCATGGACAGACTGAGATTCAGCATAGCAAGAATTGCCATATGGTAAGGACCTTTCTCCTCTTCAAATAATCTCATCATCAATGCCTCACCCATGTTATCATGCATTTGCCAGGTGAATGCATATCTAACGTTTGCTTGTGTCTTTCTTAGTCAGTGTCATCGTCCAGGTCCTATGCAGCTACAGCACACTCTTTGCCATCGTGGGATTCGAACCCAAAGCCACACACAAAAGACTAGTCTATCGAATACTTGCACTACTTGCAATTTACTACATTAATATTAAGGTATTCTCGGTTTTTTAATTCTTTATAAGAATTTATTAATTTCTTATTTATTTTATATTTATTACATATATATAAATGTATCACCGTATCGGTGTTTTTGGGAAAATGGTGAATCGCCGTATCACGTATCCGTATCCATATCAGGGTATCCGGGCAACATAGGACGGCAGTTACATCACTATCCAACCTAGTGATTACAATTAGATGGATAAACTGCTTGTTGATCAGCATTCAAATAAAGCGTTCAAGAAGGCGGCCTAGGCAGCCGCCTAGGCCCCGTGTAGGTGCTGGGCGGCACCCCGCCGCCGCGCCTTGCCCCTAAATTAGGTGGCTAGGCGGGGAGCCGCCCAGTCGGTCCAAGGTGGGTCAAAGGCAGGCTCAACAGGCTCGGCGCGGCGCAATCCTAAGTGGATGCGACAGCGTAATCAAGGTCAGTGGGCGACTAGATGGGCAGAAGCGCTAGAATGGCATGGGAGATGGAGCACGGCCGTGTCGCACTGCACGCTACCACTGCCTCCGCCTCGCCGCAATCTGCCACGCAACCTCCGCCTCTCCGGAATCCACGCGTTACGACCGAGGTCGGTTCCGTCCCCCCCCCCCCCCTCATCGTCTCCTCCCGTCGTTTGCCTCCCCTCCCTTCGCACGTCTCCCCTGAATCTCCTTTGCCAACCTCACAGCCTCACCTCCCCTCCATGCCACGGATCTACGAGGTGGGCGAGCCGACGAGGGGAGGCGAGCGACGAAGGGCGGATCCGCGAGAGAGGCAGAGGGGAGAAGGTGAGGGGAGGAGAAGGCACACGGGGGAGAGAGCACGTGCGGGGGGAGAGCTAGGCATGCATGTGTGCGGTGAGAATGGGGGGAGAGAGTGTTGAAACTGTCTACTCCATGCATCTCACCATTACCACCATTACCATTTTCAGTTTCTAGTTTTCATTGCTATCAGTTTTTAGTCTTTAATCTGTCAGTTTTCAGTCTGTTAATTAGTGGGCATTAGTGCTGATAGTGGGATGGAACATAGTGCCAATTGCTATACTTGTATCTTTGTTTTACCCTATAAATAAGAGTCTAATACACAAGGAAAAAGCAGCCAGTTGAGGCAGCACCAAAACATTGAGTTCTTACCTGTTCTTGAGTGCGCCATTGCGGTGAATCCCCAACAATTGGTATCAGAGCCTCATCGACATCCAGGAGGTCGCCATGGCAACACCGCCACCAAGCTCAAGTGGCGGGAGGATCACCGGCGACAACACTGGCGGAACGGCCGCCGATCGCCACGCACGCCTCCTCGACGTCAAGGTCGCCGCCACGCTGCTCGCAACCAAACGCCAGCCGCGTGAAGTCGCGCCGAGAGCGCCATCGAGAAAACTTCTACCGCCATCTCCTACCCGATGCTCACCCAACCAACTACCGTGAGTGGTCGCGGTTATGACAGTGAACCTCCAGCGCAGGCTTGTGGGAGGCGATTGAACCAGCGGCGGTGATGCACGGACGACAGCGAGCTCTTGCCGCTCTCTCGCGCGCGTGCCACAGAAATGTGGACGGTCCGCCGTGAAGAGGACGGCGAAGGAAGCATGGGATGCGCGAAGACCATGCGACGGCGCCGGCGGTGCGCGGATGCGAACGCACAAAAGCTCCGCCAAGAGTTCAACTCCATCGTCTTTAAGGAAGATGAGTCCGCCGATGAGTTCTCGCCCGCATCACCGGCTCGCCGACAACCTCCGCACTCTCGCGACGAGATTTCCGGACACCGAGGTGGTTAAGAAGTTGCCGCAGTTGTCCCCAGAAGTCGAACCAGCGCCGTCGCATCGAGATGCTCCTCGACCTCAACACCGTCTCGGCCGAGGAGGTCATCGGCCGCCTCCGCGTCTCGAGCGCAGCGCCAAACCCAAGCCGCCGACCGATGCAATGGGGCGGCCGCCAGCCGAGGAAGACCGAGGCGCGGTGGAGAGCTCGCCGTGAGCAGCAGAGCTCCGACGGCAGATCGAGCGGAGGCGACAGCGACAAAAGGCGTGGGAAGACCCGGCGTGGTCGTGGCGGCGGCGGATCGAGTGGGGGCAGCTCAGGAAACAACTCGGCAACCCTAAAGGGACCGAGTGGGGCGGCTCTGGAGAACTCGGCATCTCACTGCCGTTATTGCGGAAAAATGGGCCATTGGGCCGAGAATGCCGTGAGCAGCCGGGCGAAGCCGGGCGCAGCCCATGTTGCGGGCGAGAGGACCAGCGACCTGCTGCCGGGCGCACGCCTCCACTCGCCATCCGGCAGGCCGCCACCAGACGCCATCTCCACCCGCCGGGTCCGTGCCAGGTGATGCGCCTCCACCCGCCGGATCTCCGCCTGCTGCTGCGCCTCCGCCTGCCGGATCCGCACCGCCGCTCGGTATTGCGCGCCACGGATTCGCTCGCGGTGCGCCGCCAACCGCGTTTACCGAGCCGGATGCGTCTTCGCGCCAGTTCGGCTGCTGCGACGTTGCTGCCACGGGCTGATCGCGCTGTCGCCTGCGCGTTTCGCGCGCGCGCCGCTGCTGCGCCTCCGCCTCCCCGATCCGCACCGCCTAGTCCAGATCTTTGCAGCAGCCGCCGGACGGAGCTCCGCCGCCAGATCCGCTCCAGTGGCTCCACCGCCGCCCGATCGCTCCGTCCGCTCCTGTGATCTGCCCACCCGTGCAAGTGCTACTATTCGTCCCTTTGTAGCACCTCCGAACAAATCATCAGCGCCACCCGAACCGACACGTCGCATCGAGATACACGAGGCCAAGGTGTATGTCCAGCTCGGTCCGAGGGAGGAGCGCGATGACTTTCGTTGGGTGCTTGACACGGGAGCCACAAACCATATGACCGGGGCGAGGGCAGCCTTCTCCGACATCGACGACAACATCTCCGGTACAGTTCGTTTCTGGGACGGCTCCATGGTTGAGATTAAGGGATGTGGAACCATCATCTTCAGTTGCAAGAACGGCGAGCATCGAGCATTGACCGGAGTATATTATATTCCCCGACTGACGGCGAATATCATCAGTCTCGGTCAACTGGAAGAGGCAGGCTGCCGCATCGAGCTCTACTCCGGGGCTCTGCGGATCTACGACCAGCAGAGCAAACTCCTAGCCCGAGTCCATCGCTCTGCTTCGCGCCTCCATATTCTGGAGCTCTGCATCAGCCGGCCGGTGTGCCTCTCAGCACGCAGCTCAGAGGAAGCCTGGCGCTGGCACGCGAGATACGGCCACATCAGCTTCAAGTCTCTTCGTGCGCTCGCCCAACGGGAGATGGTACGTGGGTTGCCGACGCTTGATCAGGCGGATCAAGTATGCGACAGTTGCCTCGCTGGCAAACAGAGACGCGCACCGTTCCCTGACAAGGCGCAGCGACGAGCGGAGCACATCCTTGACCTCGTCCACGGCGACTTGTGCGGACCCATCACGCCCACGACTCCAAGTGGTAACAAATATTTCTTGCTACTTATTGATGATGCAAGTCGGTACATTTGGCTCAAATTGCTGTCAAGTAAAGATCAAGCGTCGGTAGCAATCAAGAACTTCCAAGCGACAGTAGAGGTTGAGTCAGGAAGGCGCCTCAAGGCCCTCCGCACCGATCGTGGGGGGGGGAGTTCACATCCGTGGAGTTCAGCGAACACTGCGCCAAGCATGGTGTCCAGCGGCAGCTCACCGCCCCCTATTCACCACAGCAGAACGAGGTGGTGGAGCGCCGCAACCAGAGCATCGTCGGCATGGCGCGATCTATGCTCAAGGCGAAGCGACTGCCTGGCTACTTCTGGGGTGAAGCTGTGAACACTGCCGTTCACATTCTCAACCGCACCCTGACACGTGCGCTCGACGGCAAAACCCCCTTCGAGGCTTGGCACAGCGAACGCCCCGCCATCCACTACTTCAGGACTTTCGGCTGCGTCGCTCACGTCAAGACAACACGGCCAGGACTCAAAAAAATTGGATGATCGCAGCTCGCCAACCATATTCGTCGGCTACGAGCATGGCTCCAAGGCTTACCGCTGCTACGACCCCTCCAAGCGCATCGTAGTGTCCCACGACGTCGTCTTTGACGAGGCTGCTCAGTGGAACTGGGGCGATGATAGCGGCGGTGATCCAGGCAATGCCGAACCCTTCATCGTTGAGTACACCACAGAGTACGTCACTGGCATGCCTCGAGCCGATGCTGCATCACCAACTCATATGTCTTCATCAACCTCGCCAACACCGGCCTCTGCACTCATGACGCCGCCGGTACAATATGCACCCACGACGTCACCTGCAAGTGCGCCGATTGAGTTCGTCACGCCACCGGCTGATCCTGATGAGAATCTGGACGCGGACCATGCCGATGCTCCACTTCGGTTTCGCGCCATCGATGCCATCATCGGGCCTTCCTCGCCACCTGGGCTTGTGACCCGGGTGCTTGACGAGGAATTGCTGTTCACCACGGCAGACGAGCCTGTCTCCTTCAGCGAGGTAGAACGCGAGGCGAGCTGGCGCCAAGCGATGCTCGAAGAAATGAAGTCGATCGAGGACAACAATACCTGAGAGCTCGTCACTCTTCCCGCTGGGCACCGTGCAATCGGGCTCAAGTGGGTTTTCAAGGTGAAGCGCGATGAGCACGGCAATGTGATCCGGCACAAGGCACGTCTCGTTGCCAAAGGCTACGTGCAGCGCGCGGGCATCGACTTCGATGAAGTTTTTGCCCCGGTCGCGCGAATGGAGTCCGTGCTGGAATGCCAAGCTTGATGCTTCCATGGCATCATTTGGTTTCCAGAGGAGCAGCTCCGAGCATGGCGTGTACATGCGGAGCAGAGGAGCGTCACGGCTGATCGTCGGAGTGTATGTTGATGACTTGATCATCACCGGCACCAGCAGCAGTGAGATCGTGGCGTTCAAACTCGAGATGAAATGCGTCTTCCTGATGAGTGACCTCGGGCTTCTATCTTACTACCTCGGCATCGAGGTGAATCAGAGTCCTGATGGCATCACGCTCTGTCAGTCCGCTTATGCAACCAAGCTGCTAGAACGGAGCGGCATGAGCTCCTGCAACCCCAGCTCGGCGCCCATGGAGCCTCGGCTCAAATTGAGCAAGGACAGCACCGCGCCGCTAGTGGATGCCACCGAGTACAAAGCGCGTCATTGGCGATCAAGGCTACTTGTTGCACACCCGGCCAGATCTA
Organism: Melocanna baccifera; assembly: GCA_036346265.1. Lineage (NCBI taxonomy): Eukaryota > Viridiplantae > Streptophyta > Magnoliopsida > Poales > Poaceae > Melocanna > Melocanna baccifera. Next base: position 15,514,980 of record CM070695.1, read on the forward strand.
GCCTATTCGGTAGGCTATCTGAGTCGGTTCATGGAGAAACCACATGAGGACCATCTCACTGCGGTGAAGCGAGTACTGCGGTACGTGGCAGGAACCCGCGACTACGGTCTTCACTACGCCAGGTGGGAGAAGGGACAAGTCCATCCGGTCGCTCTGGCCGACGCCGACATGGCAGCGACATCGACACGCCGCAAGAGCACCAACGCATTGTCTTCTTCCTCGCCAGAACCCTATCACTTGGCGCCTTCCAAGCGTAAGGTGGTGACTTTGTCTTCATGTGAGGCGAGTACATTGCGCAGGCTACTGCCGCCTACCAAGGCATCCGTTAGCTCGACTCAGAATCGACATGTTCGAATCGAGTCCGAGCGCCGGCTTAGGTGGACAACCATCCGCCGCCTCAAAGAAAACCCCGTCTTTCACGCATCAAGTAAACATATAGACACTCGTTTTCATTTCATTCGGAGTGTATCGACGGAACAAGATCGTTCTCCAAGATACCTCGACAGAGACACAAGCGGCGACGTTTCACCAAAGCGCTTCGGCCGTGTGCGGTTCCTTGAGCTGCGCGGGATGATCGGCGTCAACAAGATCGATGAGATGAGCAAGGACTAGGGGAGAAATGTTGAAATCGTTTACCCATGCATCTCACCATTACCACCATTACCATTTTTTCTAGTTTTCATTGTCGCCGCTTTTAGTCTTTAATCCATGGTTATCAAGTCGTCGCCTAGTCGACGACTAGTCGTTGACTAGGCGACAAGTCGGTGGCGCTGGACCGATCGAGCCAACGACTCGACTTGCGCGCCGCCGCCGCCGGATCTGCTTCTCTCGCCGCCGCCGCCGGATCTGCCGTCTCCGCCGTCGGATCCAGTGCTCCGTCGGCGGCAGGAAGAGGGAGCGGCGACGGCGGAGATGAGGCGGAGGTTGGAGGAGAGGCGGAGGTCGGAGAGGGCGGAGGTCGGAAAGGAGGCGGAGGTCGGAGAGGAGTCGGAGTCGGAGAGGAGGCGGAGGTCGGAGAGGGAGAGGAGGCGGAGGTTGGAGGAGAGGCGGAGGTCGGAGAGGCGGAGGCCTGAGAGGAGGCGGAGTCGGAGAGGAGGCGGCGGTCGGGTCGGGGAGGTCGAAGAGGGAGAGGAGGCGGCGGTCGGGTCGGGGAGGTCGAAGAGGGAGAGGAGGCGGCGGTCGGGTCGAGGAGGTCGGGTCGGGAGAGGAGGAGGCGGTCGGGTCGGGGAGAGAGGCTGAGATCATGAGCGGGAGGTGGCGGTAGCTCTGGTAAGGTTTATAAGGGCTGAGATATTACAAATTAGCCCTTTAGTTTTTTAAAATTACAATAAAATCCTTCTCTATATATACATATTCATATAATCAGTATAAACAGTACCGGTCGACTAGTCAACGACTAGTCGGTCCTTAGAAGGGTAGTGTCGACTTGTCGACTTGATAACCTTGCTTTAATCTGTCGGTTTTCAGTCTGTTAATTAGTGGGCATTAGTGCTGATAGTGGGATGGCACATTAGTGCTAATTGCTATACTTGTATCTTTGTTTTACCCTATAAATAAGAGTCTAATACACAAGGAAAAAGCAGCCAGTTGAGGCAGCACCAAAACATTGAGTTCTTACCTGTTCTTGAGTGCGCCATTGCGGTGAATCCCCAACAGAGAGGAGATAAGGTGGACTCCGTGTGCGGTGAGAATAGAGATGGAGAGAGAGAAGAGATAGGGGGGAGAGGCAAACGGGCTGGTCACTGGTGGGCCGGCCACGTAGGCCATGATAACAATTGCTGGTCGCAAATACGATCTGGATGCTACAAATGTGCAGTAAATTGATACACCTTATTTTTAATTTGACCGCCTAGGCCCTGCGTAGGCTCCACCTAGGCCCCCTAGGCCACCTCGCCGCCCGCCTAGCGCATAGTACCTTCTTGAACATTGTTGAAATGACATAGCAAAAAAGAAGCAGCAGGAAAAAATGATGTTCAATGCAATTGTCTTATTTCCATTGTTCAAAGGGGTCCAGAAAATAGCAAATAAACAGAACGGTACTTCTTAATGAACTATGAAGGGGTTAATAGTTACATGCTTAAATAAAACAAATTGTGCATACATATCATAATGAGCATGCATAACAATCTTGGTTTGTGAACAAGGAGGCACCACCATATCACATGGAGTTCTTGATGTTCAAGTATATTCCACCTTTTCTCAACAACTTAAGCTTAAATTAGTTGGTGCATGAAACTCAATACTCTATAATGTATTACTGAGAATCCTTGTTAAAGTCAAAGTTTTAAAATGCATACAAACTTTTTTCTATTCAAATTTATTTATGGCTAGAAGTACCACTGTGTGGCCAATGTTCTAATGTGAAGAAAATTGCTAGCTAAAGACAATGTACAATCATGCAATATCTTTTCTTTGGCATAATTTCAGTTTAAAATATTTAAATAGCTCAGTGATCCAAGGAAGAGATTGCTTTTTTATCCATCAGAAACGAATTTCCAAGAACACTTACTTATCAACAAAACTGGGATAATGCAAGAAAAGTGCTTTCTTAACTGTTGAACTACTAACGTAAGAAACCTACCTAATTAAAGGAGCCATTACTACTTCAATGGTAAAAGCTTCAGTAGAAGTAACTCAATTGTTTCGAAAAAGGACCAACCTTTATCCATAGGCAACTAATGACTATGACAAGTACTTGCTTAACTAAAATAGGGGTAATTTAAGCAAACTGTTTTTTAGTCCAGAAGGACAAAAATTGGAGATTATGTGAGGACTGATGAGAACTAAAAATTACTGTGGAAAACAAGCATTACAGTCCCATCACAGATGATTTTAATCGATAAAAGGAGAAGGCTATGGTGTTCCCCAAAAGTGGATCTGCAAACTGGGTATCACCAGATATGAGAATGACGCAAATCTCAGCTTCATCTCCGGGGTTTTTTCTTTTTATAAAAAATGATCGCCCAAATACGTAGGACAAATCACACTGGACACAGCTAAATCCCAAGCTAATCAACCAAGCAAGGTTTTTGTAATAGTAAGTGGAGCAACCACAAAAAAGAAAGGAACAATTTTCTCAGAAGTCCACAAAGAATTATGTTGTGGACTTATCAAGAGGATTGCACTTATGTTGGAAACTAGGAATAAACAAGCAGGGCAGGACTTAATACATAGAATTGAAAAAAAAACGTAACAAGAACTATCCCAATCCTTCCTTCAACCCGTTTGTTGCTTTGTGCTCAATGAAAACAGTAAACAGAGCTAGCTATCTGCACAAAACAGAACCCAATAGCATTTCCATCCATGAAACTGTGACTTAGGACAAAGTAATGCTACAAATGGATCAGATTAGAAACGCGAATAGACAATTGCCACCCAGAGTATCTTCAACAGAACGTCGAACTTGCTTCCAGGTAATTTTCACGTGCCATAATGATCCTAAAGTGAGGTAGAGTAGCTTAGAAACGCGATCTTAGAGCATTATTGCAATTAGAAATTAGCGGATTTATTTTATTTCGTTTTGGAACCGTTGGATGTAATCTGTTAACTTGGTTTCAATAAATGAAACTGAAGAAGCTGCTGCTTCTTACATAAAAAAATTAATGTAATTAGCAGTATTTCCATAGTGAATCTTCGAATTAATCTACAAAAGTATCTGTTCTGCACCACTAGCATATGAGAAATTTATAGCAAATATAAGTAGACAACTCTTTATCCCCCAATTTATTCACTTCTCCCTCCCTGACTCCCTATCCCCCTCCCCAAATTTCTGCACGGACAAGATCGTACAAGGAACAAATAATGGCGTGCCTCCGAGCGAACGGAGCATACTCCCTTTTCTCCTCGCCTTCTCCCTGTTCTCCTCCTAGGCTCGTGCCCTTGGTGGATCAGAACCCAGCCAGAACCCCCCGGAACCAAGGCATCCCAACCAACAAAGCCATCCACCGGTCCGGAGATCGTACGTCGCCGGAAAGGAGCGGGAGCTCTCACCTGGTTGGAAGATTGGAGTCTCCGCGCGGGGTTGGAGCCTTCGCCGCCGGAGGTGCTCGGGACGCTGGGCAGGAGCGAGCTTCTCTCTCGGTTCCTCCGGTATAAAGAAAAGAAGACCTTGGCGATCTCATCGCGACCCGCGTGGGGACCGGGGAATTGATGGGTGAATTGATAGGAGATTTTGCAGGGAACCCCTCCATCGTGTTAAGAATCCACAGGGAAGTAAATAAACGGTAACACAATTTACAAAATCAATTAACGTAATCAATCATCAAGAATAATAGATCAATTATAATAAACATTAATTAAAAGAGAACATTAGAATAAAGTCTTTATTAATCTATGATCTTATATCACATTACATAATATAATTGTCTCTCTATTAATAGTCTAAACTCACTAGGAGTAATTCTGGTATTTGCCCACACCAGAATCTTTTAGGTTTCTAACACTCTCTTGGGCGAATGTTATGGTATGCACATGCCTCATTAAAAACTTCTTCTAAAAACCTAGTGAAAAAAAAAATAGAGAAAAGAATACATTGCATATGTTTCTTGTGACGCTCTTGTTACTTTATTAAAAACATTTACATGAGAAAAACTTCAGAGAAACTCACAAAAGAGAAAAGAGTGCAACATTTAAATCTTCAGAATAATGTAAATCTTCTGATCTTACATAACAGCTATGGTTCAGAGATTTACTCCCCTGAACCTTGTAACTCTCTAAACCGTCTCATCCCTGAACCTAGTTTTCAATATCTATATCTCTATGTTCTTCTAGAGCTCGTGAGGATAAAGAATTTAAGAGCAATATGCTTTGTGCTATTGCTTTTTAACATAGCTCATTTATATTTGTACAACATAAACTGTATTATCTTTATAGATAATAGTGGGGTCATCAATGGTGTTTATGTCACATGTCTTCTTGATGTGGCTAATTATTCGTTTGAGAAAAACACATTTTTATGAGGCTTCATACCATAATATGGATATGACTCGTTAAAAACTCCTTCCAAAAATCTAGTGAGAAAAAAGGAATAGAGAAAAGAGTACACAACACATGTTAAATTGTATTACAATCGTTGTCTCATTAAAAACCTTTAAGAAAACCCAACAGGAAACCCTAACTCTCAAAGGATGACAAGAAGCTCAAGATAAAGAGCTACAGTCATCTCTTAAAGGTTGTCTCCAAGAACCCAAACTCTCCTCAAAGGCTTGACTTAAATCTCTCAAGCTTAGCCCCTAAGGCACGTCTCTCCTTCCTTATATATGGAGACTCACAAGAAAAACCCTAACCGGCGCCTCTAGTTGGGTTTCATCTATTCTTATATGAGTTAACCCGTTAACCCAACACCATACTAAGTGTTACACTCACATACTTATGCATACTTCTCAAAGTGTATAAGTCCAAACCCGCTAAGTTGTAAGCTTCCATTCACTTGACCTCCTTAGCATCTCCTTGATATAAACTGTTCTCTCAACACCCTCCAAGTGCCACGATTTTGATCCCATAGCCGTTTCTGGTATTTTGGCTTCCCCGCCAAAACACTCTCACTTTGACTGTGGACATCACATCTTCCTCAAACCTTGTCTATAGTCATCTCTTCCTTTGTAAACAATCCCCATGTCTGCAATATGTAGGTTTACCAATGGCTCACGCATCAGCAAGTCTCTTTGTATCGGTTTTTCCAACCATACCTCACTTGTACCGACTGTATCATTTCATGAATCGTTCCTCGAACCTTCCTTTCAACATCCCTTGTCTTCCCTATACCTTGATTGGACCCAACTATCCCGTCTGACTTCCTTAACCGTACCTCAACTCATCTCCAAGCCTAGTTCCAGTCCACGCCAACTTTCCTGCATATTTTTGGGTATAAATTCTCTCACTCACCACAATGTGCACCTCTCTAAAATAAACATCCCACCAACCAGACATCAATCACACCGTGTTTTTGGTCGGACTGCTCTCACGGTCGGTCACTTCGAACACTAGTCAGACTGCCACCCACAGCTGGTTAGACTGCTCCACCATAGCGGTCAGATCGCTGCCTACCTATCAGCAAAAACCAGAGAGTAGATGACATAAAATCAAACTCACACTTTGACAACAAAGCACAAACAAAGTCAAACACTCATCACATAAAATAGGGTGATCTCCACATGGTCTCACGTACTCTGTCCAAGGAAGGATTGAGCCGACACAAAGAAGGAGATTTGGAGCACAATCCAAGATTTAGTCAGCTGTTTTAGGATATAAATACTTGTACTAGTTAATGAAAAACACACACACACTAATCTTTACTATCTTTTTGTATCTACTTTTTTTTGTACCTTAGGAGTAGATCGTAACTAGTAAAATCTTACCTTCGTATCCGACTTTGATCAATATTGTGTCACATCGATGTGTTAATTAATATGTGAGTTACACCTATCCATGTTTCGAAATTTTGTTCCTGTTCATTATTGCTTCACATCGACGTTTCATCCAAGGTCAACTTTTGTTCAGGTTTACCTATCGTCGACTTTGCTGATTTAATGAAAAATCGACTAGCTCATTGCATACGTTGCTACAGAGCACAAATCGATCGGCACATCACATATGCGGCTAGAGAGCACCCTTCATAATGATGTGGTGTTGTTGTCAAAAATTTTTCGACGATAATATTATTACACATGCCCTTAGAGAAGGGGAGGAGGACTGGAGGAGGCGCATGGTGACATGGGAGGAAAGAGGGACAGGAATGGAAACAAAGCAAACAGGGAAGAAGGAAAGGATATAGAAATAAAAATGGAATACCTATTTCTACCACATCATAGCGATCCTTGTCGTAGACACATCGTTTAGAACTATAGGCCATGAGGGTGACTGATATTTGATAGTTGAAAGGATGAAATTTAGACGGTTACGAAGTTTAGATGAAAATTAAGACTATCAATAAACTAAAATTTGACTATTACATGTGCAGAAAGAAAGAAGGGAAATGCCTGCTCATGGTGTTCTAGAAACGAGACATGCACGGTACCGAAAGCATGGTGACACTACTTTTGTTCTCTTTTGGTTGAAAAATCGACTTCCGAGTTCGGATCGCACTCTTGTCAACCTGCCGTCTGCCCTCCCCCATCCATCCTCCTCCGGCAGGGAGATGACGCGGCGACGTGCCGCGTGCGCCGAGCGGAGGTGGCGAAACTTGCGATCGGGCCGCCGTGTACGTGCACTGCACGCGCTGGTGCGGTACTGTACGGGTGGCAAAGCAATGGCCGGTAGAACAATTTGCGTTGTACGGGTCGTATCCGGGTGCGTCGTGTGTCTCGGCGACGGGCCAAACGCGCCGGGCAGGCCCGGTTGGCTGGTGGGTGGCGCTGTGTTATGTGTGCAGTGCAGCGCGCTGGCCGCCCGGGCCTCGCGAGCAACCCAACGTGGGCCGCATGCTACTGTGCTCAGCTCGGCTAGCTGCGCTAGGCTGTGCTGTGGCCTGTGCTGTGTGGCGCGATTGCAACCTTTTTCCGGGCCGCGGCCGACACCGCGGTAGCCGTGCCGCTGTCCAAATGATTTGCCGCCAGCCTCCGCGGAGGCACCCGCCGAAAGACAGGAAAAATTCGCCTCCCACCGACTCCGAGTAATCAATCGCTCCCTTGAGTCCCAGTCTCGCATAAGCAGTGCCGTCCGTCGTCGCCGGCCACGGCCAATTGCAGCTGCGTCAGTGCATGAAGTGTTATAGTTCGGTGCAGTCTTTACTTTAGGGGATCAAAGCATGCGGAGGCGAGAAATCCGATGGTCCAAAATGCACATATTATCGTAATATCAGTCTTTACTTTAGGGGATCAAAGCATCCTAAGCAATGATCACAGAAAAAGGAGCGACAATTCTTCTTAGCTACGGATACCTCGTTGATCTTTTCATTCCTCGCTCTTTCCCACTTCGTCTATGCCCACTCCGCATTGTCCCCATTTGGAACGCGGGAGTTTCCTGTGGGAATTGGACTGTATTTGGTCTGTATTCCACGGTCCAGCTGATGGTACAAGGTAAAATAGTTGCATGTAAAATACCCTGTCACTCTTTATTCTTTTTTAGTTTGTTATTTCGCTGGCGTCGCATGAGATGTCGCGGCCCTCGGAAGCAAATTGTATAGCCTCTCCCCTAGATGCTACCACATGGCCCAAGTAAGACCCACTTCGTATAATTTATTGGGATACAGGTATGCTATATTAGCGTATATTAAAATTTTTTACCGTGTAAACTAGAAAGTCATACGAGTAAAATATCATAGATCATTACCACTAGATACGCAGTGCAGTAGAAATAAAGTTGAAGTGGTTGGTTCAACGAAACGCGCATCGGTGCAGTGGAAGTAGTCCATTATCCTGTGGTCAACTGTCTCCTCACAATCATCCCGATCAGCATCACAGTCACAGCAGAGTCTCTACCGAGGCCCACACGTTAAGAAATGAAATGTTATGTGTTGGTGTGCTAGTATCAGCGTGCACGGCAGGGGTTATGAGAGGTGGTGGCTAAAGTTTCGAGAGGTATATCTCAGGATACCTCTCGAAACCCCCGCACCTCCCTTAATATAACCTCCAATTGGATCCTTATCCGACACGATTAGATATTAGGCTGTATCTTTATCTAATACGAGTAGAGATCATATCTTACTCGAAAAGCCTCCAACCGAATTCAATACAAGCAAATATCGTATCTCACTTGGAGTCTATCATGCAAACACTTATCATTTCGACCAGTTGAATGTGTGACCCTATAGGTTCATATATATTTGGTTATACACCAAAAACTCTTTTTCGATCAATAAGTCGGTAGCGACCACTAGCAGAACATAACGACTCTCAAAATACATAAAGATCATATCAGACGAATCTATATAGTGCTTATATACCGATTCATTTGCCTCATGATAACAGATCGAATTCAAGGTGAGAAACGTGATATCTTATAATAGCTCAATCCTTCACTTAAACCTGTAATAGATTACTTAGTTGTGATTAACTAATCAACTAAATTCGGCATGGCCATACACTTCCTTAATCCAACCACATCGAGGGGTTCAAAGATATCTCTCCTGTTATATAGGAGATGACATATTTTATCTTGATCGCTCATATTCCTCTGCATGTTTCATAGTAAATCTGAAAACTATCTTTATAACCACCCAGTTATAAAATAGTGTTTGGCAACCTGTAAGTAAACTATTACATATATAGAAAATTATAACGATCTCAGGTCTAAGAATTCTGCATACACTATGTATGAGACTAACTGATAACACTTAAAAATATAACAATTTTTGTAATATCTCATGGTACGTCAATCAAACACCATGTTCTCTAATACATATCCATATTATTGATTTGATATTCCTATATCCATAATCTGTGAAACATGATCATTAATTAACATATGTGCTGATCTATAAATCATAATTATCACATATAATGATATAAGATCAAAGATAATTTAGAATAATATCAAAACATAGGAGGATGACTTCGACTACGGTGAGGACCAGGACGAGTAAATCGCGTCTTGCTGCCGTCTGCCTGTGGGCAGGTATGGGCTTCGATTTTATCAGTTTGCTTATGTATTTATTTTCCGCTATCCTTGTATCTAATGAGCATTATTGTAAAGTTTCGTCATAAGACCGTACTTTTATAATTAATAAAGTTTATCATTTTTACTTGATATACATCATTGTTAACGCTGTGTGTATTAACTAATCCTGAACTAGTATGATTTACATAAATGATTTGACATATATATACATATATACACACAAATAGTAAAAATAACAGTGTACATTTCTGCAATCTTATCATCATTTTCTATATTTTTTTAATCTCACTAGAGCAATACATACATACATACATATATGCATACATACACACACATATACATATTTTCTAAATTACAAAGGCAACGAGAATACTAAAAATAACAATGCATATTTCTTCAACATGACTAATTACAAAAGATCATCATTATCGCTACTAATATGTTATTAACATGGCTAATTATTAAATAGCATTCGCATGAACTAAAATACATACGTCAATTAAACATGGTTAACAAGTGCATTCCATGCTTCCAAACCACTATTACACTAATAAAAAGCTAATGACATATTAAGTATATTGCTCGCATACAAATGAATCATACCTCTTCTTGAAGATCTCCATCGGATCTACACTTTTACTAACTAACAAAGCTCCTAAATCCCAACAAAACCACCTCAAAAATCTAATTAAAACTCTCTTCTCTTCTCTCTTTCTTTCTTCTCCCTCGGTTCTCTTTCGCGTGGTCTCGTTTGTTCGATAGGTAAGAAAATGAGCTCAATGGGCGTGAAAAGCGACGATAGCGCTGGCTTTATGTGCTCGGGTTCCCAATCGGCCACATTTGCCGAGCTTGCGCACCATCCCAGGCATGCTCCTGCCAAGCTCGTATAGTGCTGCATGCCTACTCCTCTTGTTGAGCTCATGCGGTGCGGCAAAACAGTGGGTCCACCTTCTGCTGCCTCTGTTCGTCCGCTACCGAGCTAGAGTGAGCTGCTACGGTCCTCGCCTCTTACTGCAGTGGTCACAAGGAAATCAGATTTGCAATGTTGAGTGCTCGGATGCTAGATCTGAAAAAAAAAAAACTAAAGGCCATGAAATGAACAGTGTTCCCATGGGCTGGCCTGCGGCTCGTGGGACCGTGCACTGTGGCTAGGGGTGCAAATGGGTTGGGTTAATCTCGATCGATTCGGTGTTGAATCCGATTGGTACCGGATTCAGGAATGGAATTTGGTATCCAGTTGGATTCAGATTCGGTACTAGATAGTTCATGTTGGATTCGGTAACGAAATCAGGAGAGCTGCTATCCGACCGGATAGTGTCGGTATTCGGATATTGGATAATTATCCGATCAGATATCCGGATCCGGATATCGGATAATTATCCGGTCAGATATTCAGATAACAATTATTTCGCATGGAGGCGCTCATATCAAATATTATTTAGTGTAACAATTATTTTACATAGGTTTTGTTTTCTACAATGTGCTTGCTAAAGGTTGATTGCATTGTAGTTTTTCATGTTCCATTTACTAATATTGGTAAATATTCTTTTTAATAATATTATCGCATTTACTACGAGTTCACAGTGAGGAAGTGTATACTAACTTCAATGTCTTATTGGAGGAAATCTGGGAACAGTGAGAAATTTATCATAAGAAAAAAATTCCTAATGCACTCTTTCAATCATCCTACTTTTTTTTCAACAATGTATCATCTAATAATTTGGTCCATTAATCGTTATGTTGAATTTGTGTCGTGTTAGACTGTTAGTTAATGAATTATATATCAATTTACCATTTATATTAAACTTGTATTGTGCCGAGAACTTATGTTGAAGGTATCATTTTGTATGAGCGTGCTATCCGTTTATATTATCCGTTGTCCGATTCGAATCCATCAAATATCCGCTCTGACGTTATCATTTTCGAAAATCCACATATTTCGAATTCGTATTTGTATCTGGACTGATCGTATTCGATATCAAATTCAAAAAAAATATAAATTAGAATATAATATAAATAATATTCGTTCAAATTTGCTCAGATTTGCATCCCTAACCGCGGCTAGCGCGCGCGCTCTCTCTCTCTCTGTACGTGCTTGCGTGGTAACTGACAAACCGAAACAGGCTATGGGTATTTGTGTGCCGTGTTTTGATTGCCCCCGCGGGAGGCGCACGAGGGTATCAAATCTCTCGCCCACGCGTAGGACAAGACACTCGTAAGCATTTTGGATTTACAGGAATTAATGGTTACGTCGTTTCTCCTTGTATTTGACCGTCCGATTGTAAATCAAGCCACTGTACCAGTCGCCGATTACTCCCACCGTGAAGAAATTCCGGAAGTTACCAAAGAAGCTTCGGACCCGTATTCATGGGTCGATGTGTCGTTTGTTCCTCTCTAGAGGCGCTCGTTTTAACGATAATTTCTGACTTTTGGTTAAAATTTTACTGTAGCTGTTTTTTACTGTAACTGATTTAGCTTTTTAGGTATAATTAATTTTTAAAAAATATAAAAATAAAAAAAACATATTAACCCATTAGGGACAATACAAAGGAACACGGGAAAAAAGAAAATACAAAAAAGCCTAAAATATTTAAAAAAAACTTAGAAAAAGATGAAATACTAAATAGTGAAAAAAAGCAGAAACTAAAGTTAAAGTCGAAAAAAAGCTGAAACGAGCCGGGAAATCTCTTGGGGTGAAGAGGGCGTGCCATTTGCCTCTTTTCTTTATTTTTTTTTCAAATAGTGAGTGAACAGCTAAGTACTATGAAATTTTAGTCCTCCCTTTCGTTTTAAGCATTATCGCATTAAAACGGCAAATGAAATGCTGAAAGGGATGTTTGTGTTCTAACAGTTCTGTTCGTAAGCTCCTTTTTTTATTGTACTTTAAGAAACCATTATGATGTACCCATGTTGGGAGGAAATGCTTGCCAGCTCTACAGAAACTGGTTGGCATCGACGTCTCAAACCTCTGGCCGAAAAATTTTGGTAGATTCATATCTACATCAACTATTTTATTTATCTTGATTAGTTTCGGCTATATAAGCTGTCTCTTTTACATGAAAATAGCTAGCATAATTAGAAGTTGGATAGAGTTTAGATGATAAAAGGGTAGAGAATCTAAGGGCGACAAAAGCCATGAGAATGGATGACAAAACTGCAATCTTTTTCGCTGAATTTTGTTTGTTTGTCGGGGGAACATTTGGAGAATCTACAGGTATACTATTTTCAGTTAACTATAGTATTTTTTCAAACCATTATATTTTTTTAAATTTAATTATACTCAATAAACCAACTTAGTTACAGTGTTTTTTCAGTCAGTTACAGTGTTTTTTCAGCAAAAACTAAAAGCCATCGCTATTCCGAACGCCCCCTATATACATTTTGTCCTAATGGAGAAGGAAGAAGTTGTTTGAGAGATGTAACGAATACCGTTCATTCCACAACTTTTGACCAACGGCTAAGAATCAATGTTGTGAAAATCGGAATACGGTCATTGGATGATCAGATTACCCACAAAAAGTTATGCTATGTGGCCAATTAGTCGGCTGGTCTATTCAACCGGTTTTCACAGCGCTGCTTAGGGAAAAAAATGCTTGCAAAGAAGCTACTACGACATAATATTTGTGCAATAGTGCACTAATCGCAGACAGAGAATATCTTTACGTATAGACAGAAGGAGAATAATACTGCTTCCTCACATCTTGATATCTAATTTGTATGCCCGAATTTTGACATACAAAGGAATCTTATACCAGCATAATCATCACAAGAACATCATCCGTGATTTCCGGAGAAATGTGCACTTCACGTCGATCGATTCGCTTTGCCGGGGTAGGATCGAGCTCGCGTAACTGCGAAGACGCTAGGAACACTCTGAACGTGCAACATACACGCGAGCATGCACGCACCGTGTATATAACCTGAATCATATCCATACACTCTAATCTAATATAATCATCATCTGATGCGTTAGTTTTTGGCTAGATTAATCTGCAAATATGTAATACCAGTAGAACACGAAAGAGATAAACGCGAGAAATGAAATAATCCAAGAAAGAATAAAGGAAATAAAGTAGAATTTGCCGTCAGACCCATCAACTTTAGAAATACTGAAGCGGTAGCACTCACAGAGGTTCCCAGACCGTCCGGGGTCGGTTGGCACCATCTCATGTTGTAGGTGTTCATCACCCAATGAGAAATTTTATCATTACATTTCTACCATTTCACCTTACCTTCAAGTTGAGCCAACATGCAGCCACACATGTATAAAGATATGGCTATATAAGTCAACAGTGCAGCCACCCATTGGATCAAAAGTCCAGAAAGCCCATAGTGACCTGAAAGTCACACAATCATGCCTCCATTTATAAGTAGCCAGCCACAGAGAGCCTGAGCCCTTTTGCTCATTCCATTTTCTCCCCAGTTGATAGCCATCTAGGCAAAGCAAAGAACCCTACCCCACAAGCCTCACTTTAGCCCCATTACACTCCACAACTGAGAGACACCCAATTAGCTGAGGGAGGGAAGAGGAAGAAGAAGCAAGGAGAGGAGGGGACCCCACGTAGCTGGGGAATACCATGGCGTGAGGACGGCGGCAACGACAACGGGGAACGTCAACGGCCGTCGAACCGACGCCAAGCCGACCATCAAGAGTGCCTACATTCCCTCCACCCTTTCTTCCCTCTTGCACCCCATGGCACGGCAACTAAGCACCGAGCCAGTAAAGCCGCTGTGCCAACATCAACAAGCTGTGGGCACCACTGTGCGCCTATGAGAAAGAGGACGTGCTTCCTGGCGCACGCCTCCCAATCATGTACCGTCGTGGTGGTAGCCTTAGGCTTTCCCCGAGTCAGGGTGTACATAAGAGTAAAAGCACGAAAAAATAGATGATAGAAGGCAGTGAATATAGTAAGTAGGAGGACCGAACGGCTGCAAAACGCGGCCAGCGAGTTGAGGGAGGTAGAGGACCGACATAAAGGACACGAGCCTCAAGTGTCTAGTGGCGAAGGGTGGCAACGGATCCGGTTCATGGGGTCCAAGCCGAGGCATTGGGTTTTTGGCCAACGGTAGCAACGGTGACTCACAGGGTACCGAAAGGGGTCGGAACCAGGGGAGCTCACAAGCTGGTGGCGAGGGACACCCGATGTCGGACCCTAGAGCAATGATTCCCAAATCCTCTGTGTAAATCGCACTAGTCTAAGATCAGCTAGGTATACAGTGGACAACAAAGATAAATATCAACTATAATAACATTTATTCATTAACTAAATATGAGCATGATTACCAAAGTTTACATCTACGGCCTATAGGACAAATTTAAATAATAGCAGTGGAAGATATATACCGAAGCGAAAGAAGCCCACTGAACCTGCCTACAGGCAAACGACAGTAAGATGTGGCCTACTCGTCTTGGTCTTCACCATAGTTGAAGTCATCCTCCTGTAGGATCAAGGATGGCCGACTAGAGGGGGGTGAATAGGAGGTTGTAAAAATTCTTGCCTAATTAAACAAATATAGATAATTGAAAACTAGGTAAGTACTCTAAATAAACCAAACTTATTTAATTCTAGTCACCCTAAGCAATTGATATAACAATTCAATTACAAGCACAAATAAATAATACAAATATCAAATTGCTCAAATATAAAAACTAAAGGAATGTAAAGAAACGATCACAATGAGACGCGCGATATTTTCCCGTGGTATCGAAAACTTGCTAGTCTTCACTAGTCTGCATTGAGGATAGCCCAAGCACACTTGGACCGGCTTCACAAATTAAGCCTTCACTCCTCGATCACTAGTGGTTGCTCTTCCTCCGCTCCAGAGATGGCGAGCACCGAACCACTCACAAATTGCTTGGGCCTCTTCACACGCTTCTTGAAGAGGTCACCTCGCGATCAACCTCCTCACCGTCTAGGTGCCGGCAAGCACCAAGAGAATAGACCAAAGTTTCACTTGACGGCGCTCAAGTGCAAATGGATCAAATTAGGAATGAATGCATTTGAAAATCTCAGAACACCTCAAAATAAATGCTCAAGTGAGAAAAGAGTGTGGAATGAATGCTCTAGGCTCAAGAGTGTTCAATGTGAGTTCAGCAGCCTGCCCTTGGGTAGGAGGAGGGGTATTAATACCCTCACCAACCAAAACTAGCCGTTGCAAAAATTTAATCTGTAAAATCAAGAAAATCGGAACTACCACCGTTGTAAGAGTGGTACTACCGCACTTTACTGTAGCACACAGTAACGGCTATGTCAGATGTCAGAACTAGCCGTTTTAAAATCAGAGCGAAACTACCGCCGTTGTATCAACGGTACTACCACACTGCGGTAGTTCTGCAAGTCTGTGCGGTACTATCGCACTGCGGTTGTTCCGTTGTGCTAAATTCGGTACTTTCGATTTCTGGACAGTTAAGTTTCTCGGGGGTTACCTTTTGGAAAAAACGTACCGCTTCAAAAGTCGGTACAACCAGAAATCAGTAGTTCTGCAGTACCGTGCGGTACCATCGCACTGCGATAGTTCTGCCGTTAAAATTCCGGTAATACCGATTTCTATGGGTCAAAGTCCCCTCTGAGGGTGCTCTCTGGAAAAAATGTACCGCTGAAAATCCAGTACTACCAAGGCTGGTAGTTCCGCTGTTAACATGCCAGAACTACCGCACTCTGTAGTTCCGCGGTTATACCGATGGTACTACCGATTTTACTGAGAGAGCACAAGTGCTTTTAAAATAATTTTTCATGTGCATACATGATCCTAAATTGATCCAAATGACACATAAACATGCTATCAAGCTACTTTCAATGATCCTTCTTAATAGTACGTCATCTAACATATAATCCGGTTTTCCACATTTTCACCTATGACCGGTTAAATTGAAAAATGATCCTATATTTCATGTACCTTATTTTTGATCCTTCTCGATGTCCATCTTCCATGCAACTTGATCTTGTCCACTGCTCACATATAAGACTTTGTCTATACAATTCTTAAACAAACATATTAGAACCATATTCATAAATCGTCATTAATTATGAAAACCCGATTTT
Source organism: Melocanna baccifera (assembly GCA_036346265.1). Taxonomy (NCBI): domain Eukaryota; kingdom Viridiplantae; phylum Streptophyta; class Magnoliopsida; order Poales; family Poaceae; genus Melocanna; species Melocanna baccifera. The sequence continues at coordinate 15,531,578 of CM070695.1, forward strand.
AGGGGCCTAGATGCTTTCAGCTCCTCTGAGATGTGAAAGCAAGGGTAAGTACCATTTTGTACTCCGTAAGTCACGTGGAAAAATGTAATATAATGTTAATGGCAACAAATGAAGGCATATAGGGCTAGATCTGGATCAACGGTGGTGATGGGGCACGGGTCCGGGCGTGACACGCGAACCGAGGCGGGCGACGTGGGCGCGGGGGCGACGGCGAGGGCGATGCAGGTGCGAGGTCCAGCGGCGAGGGTGGAAGGGACACGGGGGCGGCGGTGCTCACCGGCGGAGACGAGGAACGGCGGGCTCCAGCGGCGGCGAGGCGACGAGTGCGGTCGACGACGGTGAGGCGACGAGCGCAGTCGGCGACGGCGAGGCGATGGGCGCGTCCGGTGACGGGGAACAATGGCAAGGGTGGGACGGCGATGCGAGGTTAGAGAGGCGGCGACGGGGCGTGGCATTAAATAGGCACGCGAACCGAGGTTGCCTGATAGAACACACACAGAGGACGAGTCCCGGTCGAAGACGACGACGGGAGGGTGCGACACGTGGCACGGGGGAGGCATCGGATGGCTGCGAGCAATTCCAGGGCGGAGGCGCGGGCGCAAACGCGGGATACGCGACGCGTGGCGAGGTTGGATCGGGCGGCCGAGATGCGAGGGCGGTGTGAGGGGCATGGATGGGTGACGCGTGGACGGGAGGCAGATCGGGCGGCGGCGAGGCGGTGGGCTGGATGAACAGTAGCAGGCCAAGCCCAATACTATTCATTAGATAGTACGCTAAGGGCTTTGTAGTAGTACCTCATAGACCTGTTCTTAACTTGACTTAGACTCAAACCATATAACCCTTGTACCTCATAATCAACATCGTGTCACCGAACAACAATGCATGCCAATACCCACCACCTATCAATTAGCCTAAGTCTAAACCAAATTTTATATTTTATTTTAAAATATTTCACAGACTTTCTTGAATCATCGAAGTCCAAAATATTTTTAAAAGCTTATCGTCTTATGTGAAAAACTATCCCCAAAATAAAAATTATGTTTAAGCATGTCTAAACATTTGAAACAAAATTCTCTAGTTCATATAGTGTACTAATCAGAGTTTTATTATAAGGTGACAAAATATTTAGGAATCAAAATCAAAGGAGGTAATAACGAATATGCATTAACTAAATTTAAAACTAGAGTTGAAATACATTGAATAACAATATGCATGTTGAATAATTTAAAACAATATAATTTTATTTTATAATCTAAAATCAACATGATCAAGGAGTGTAGCTTGCCTTGCTCTATAGTTGCGTGTGAATCATCGATGTAAAATTCTCTGGAATCGTTGTAGTCTACGCATGAAATTAGACAAGCAAACTCAAATAAAATTCAATAAATTAAAATAAACACCAAATATTAAAAAGAAGGGAAGAAATAGATGGATGAAAATTTTTGATGAATTTAAAATTTTGAATGACCTCAATCGGAGCTAAGATGAAGGAAAATGGGCTCTCGAAAGTTTGAATTCTAAAGAAATTGAAAAACTAGAATTTTTAGAACTATTTTCTTCTGAAAAAGGATTTATGACATCAGCAATAAATTTAGGAAATTATTTTTCTGAATAAAATTCAAGATTATGACATCAGCAAGGAATTGAATTTTTGGTCGAAATAAATTCTAAAGGAAAAACTGATTTATGACGTCATGCTAACATCAGTCCTACATGTGGCATGTAACATGGCAGGATTTGCTAACATGGCTACCACGTGTTAGCACGTGTCTAACATGTGGTAGCCATGTGGCATGGGGTCGACTCTGTGCTGACATGACATTACACATGTCTACCACTTGGCTGACACGTCGACCCATGCCATTAGGTGGCGTGCGATCGAACTTATGTGGCGTGGTGCCCATGTGTTCGTCCGGACCATCCGATCGGTCAAGAGACATTTGGACTGTCTGATCGGTCAAGAAAATGTTCGAACTGTCTGAACGACAAGGGGTTTTCAGACCGTCTAATCGGCAATGGACTGTCCGATCGTCAATTGAATGTTTGGATTGTCCGATTGGCACGGGATCTTCCAGACCGTTTGATCGACCGGGATCTTTCGGACTAGTCCAAACAGTCAAAGGGGATTCAGACCGTTCGATCGGCAAGAGAGCCATTTGGATCATCTGATTAGTCATAAGGGACGTTTGAACCACTCGAACGGTGACAAGCAAGGACGGCGGTGTGACGCTCGAAGCCCGTGGGCTCGCCGGTGGTGCGGGGCATGGTGGCTGTCAGTGAAGTGCGAAAAAGGAAGATGAGTGTGCGAGGGTTCTTTTTCTCCTTTTTGGGGAGATGGGCAGTGGCCGGAGTCAGCTGTCGGCGGAGATCGGTGGCAGTGGAGCTTGGCTATCAGTGGAGCCGATGCTTCGGTGATGCTCACGTACGGGAAAGGGGGGATAATAATCGCTGTGATGTGGTGAAGTGTAACATCCTATTTTTCTGATATTTTTAAAACCATGATTTTAAAAATGAATTTTCTGGAATTTTCTGAATTTAATTCAAGCTTCAAATGAATTTTTGGAATTTTAAAAGATTTAATATGATTAAAATAAACATTAACATAAGTTGGAAATATTTTATTTGGATTCTTCAGGTCTCAAGGAATTTTCTGGTATTTTTGGTGAATGTTTGGGATTTATTTGCTATTTTCTAAAGCTTTTCGAAGTTTATTTGAATTTCTGGAAAAGAAAAAGAAAAGGGAAAATCCCCCGCCACCCGATTCTCCCCCGCGCCACGCGTCAGCCATCCAACGCGCCCCCGCCGCCGCCGTACTCCTTCCCGCCTTCCCGCTCTCGCGCGCCGATCAATCATGGCGGACGCTGCCGCGCATCGCACGCGCCACGCGAGGCACCAGCCGCGCCCGCGAACCCTAACCCTAACCGATCGCGCCCGCGTCCGATCCCTGCCGTCGGATGCGCCCACGCGTCTCAATCCTGTCCGTCCAAACCGTTTCCGCATTCGTTCCGAGCCGTCTCCGGATCGGTGACCTCGGTTCGCGTGATTTAAACGCCGCCGCTCCCACGGTTCGCGTGCTACCTCGCCTCTGCTCCCGTACCGCCGCCGCCGTCTCTGGAGCCGCGCCGCCGTCGCCCGTGCGTCCCCGAGTTCGCCCGACGCCGTCGGAGTCGTTGCCGTCCTCTTCCGTCGCCGGTGAGCCCTCCGCACCGTCCCCGTCGCCACGTCACCTGCCCATCGCGCGCGTCGCCCGCCTCGTTGTCCCCGTGCCGCTCCCTGCGCCTCGACGCGCCTCGCGCGCGCCGCTCGCGGCGCCTCGCGCCGCGCGCCACCACGCGTCGTCGATCCACTCCCGCGCTTCGCCACGCTGCGTCGTCATCGCCCGTGCTCCGCCGCGCTGCGCGACGCGCGACGCGCGCGCGCCACAGCGTCGGCGATCCGACCGCCGCCCGCGCTCGGTCGCTTCATCCCCGCCGTCGCCCCAGATCTGTATCGAGGATCCAGATCTCGCCGCGTGTCGCCGTCGCGACCGTCGGATCCCGCCACCGCCGCCCACGCCCGAGCCGCCCACGTCAGCCCTAGCCGACGTGGCGAGCCCCGTCAGCACCCCTGCCACGTGGCAGCCACGTGTCTCCGCCACATCAGCGCCACCTCAGCAAACCACCGCCAACCGTGCCACGTCAGCGCCACGTCAGCCGGGTGACACGTGGTAAAGACGAGCACCGCCACGTCGACCCTAGCCGCCGCGTCCAAAGACTTTGCCCCGCGTGCCTTTGTTTCATGCGCCGGGTCCACTGTGGACCAGTTCTACCGTGGACCGGGTTCACAGCACAGTACATTTTCTGATTTTTTTCGATTAAATTTAGGTTTAATTTTCCGAGAGCCTATTCTCCTTCGTCCTAGCTCCGATTGACCCCATTCTGTTTGCTAAATTCATCTAAAATCGAGCTCTAGCTATTGGTTCCAGTTTTGTGATTTTTGGAGTTCATTTGCTTATCATTTTATGTGTTTCTTTGGTTTAAGTTGTTTTCCCTCTCGCTAGATTCGGATTCCGGAGGAGCAGGTTCTACGCCCGAAGACCAGGAGTACCTCGCTGAGCATAAGCAAGGCAAGTCATGTCCTTTGATCATGTTGAACCCAGTTTGCAATCTACTATTTAATTATTTTGATTTAAATTACATTGCATCGCTATTTCTATTCAAATCTCGTACTGGTAGTTATTGTCCCAATTGAATCTATCCCTCCTTGATATTTTGGAACGTCATGATACCATTGTCACCATAGGTTGGGAAACATACTAGTGATACTAGATTATTTGTCACATGGGTTGGTACGATTAGACTGCTTAGTTAGCTTATACTTGTGTTTGGTCTCAACATCACATGTTAATTATTAATTTGACTTAATGATATATGGAACTGTGGTTGGTGCCACGTTTATTAAAATTTGTGCCACGTCATTGGTGTGACGTTGGCTTGGTTATACAAATTGGTTTTGCACTCAGACGAGTGATCGTGCAGTAAAGGGGGAAGTGCAGGTGCACTTTGGGGGATGTGGTAGTCTCGCCCGGGTAATGTTAAGGACTTAACTTTGTGCGCTATTGATATGAATTTAATTGTGCAAACCACATGTCTAGTATGGGATAGACCTGACTGACTAATTTGTAATATTTCAATTCAATTTTGCCATTGTGATGAACATGGTTGCTGATTTCTATGTGGCGTAAGGGGGGTGTGATGCGAAACCCTAGCGGGCAGGATTGGGTTGAGGTAGAGCATTGTAAAGGCCTTGTTGTGATTTCCTGAGATCGAGGCTAATCACATCGTGTGGGTACAGTTGTACAACCTCTGCAGAGTGTAAAACTATTCGAATAGCCGCGTCTTCGGTCATGGACAGTGCTCGGTGATTTCACACGAGGGTTAGTGTTTTCACTTATAACTTGGTGGTTCATGTTGGAGGTGGACAGGTAGTTCACTGTTGGTTTAGCTTGTGAATTGGTGTTCACAAGTGGTTCATGTTCATTCCTTTGATTATTTTTTATTATTGTTTTTAGTTAAATTTCGCTTTCAAGTTATTTACTATATTTTAATGTGAAATGCCTTTATGCAAATTAAGCTTTCAGTCTTCCTTTGGTAAGCCTTGCATATTATATTGCATTCATTTGTTACAAACGACTTACTGAGTACCAATGTACTCACGGCTTTACGCCTATGTTGCTCAGTTGAGGGAGAGAAGTACTATCAGCAGGAGGTTCCAGAAAGAGAGTTCTACGACCACTTCACGGATTAGACTTCGTTCTCCACTCGATAGCCTGTGGGCTTGTCGATTGGCTACTACACTTTATTTTGAATTTTCCGCTGCTTTTTTTTGTTAAGCCCTTCCGGCTAGAGATATTGTAAGTTTGGCCATAAGGTCGTACCTTTGAGATTTTATCGATATTCGAGTTTTTCTTTATTATTATCGTGTGTATGACTGTGATGACATCTATGTTTGACTGTGTGCACTAGCGTGATCCTGGACTAGTGCAGTTTACACAGAGAGACCGAATTTGCATATTCGGGTCTCGACATGAAGCTAGAGGTGGTGGAGACGAGCTTTGGGAATGGCTGGAGCTAGCCCAATTTTTTGTCGAAGTGGTGTTGAAGATCAAAGTGAGGTGATCGCGACGAGGGAGCTACTGGGCGCTCGGCTAAGCGAGAGGAAGGAGGGAAGTGGCGGTGCGGTCGTAGAGGGTGCTCAAGGACCCCTTTTATAGGGAGGAGAGGGGCTTGAGGGGAACTGAGGAAAGCAGGCACACGAAAAGGGGCGACGAGTGCGAGACGTCCGGGGGTGGCACGGGTCGCACGGGGAAGGATTGGAGCTGGGCTGGTGATGGCGGTGGTGAGAGCGACAAAAATGGCGACGGTGTCACACAGGAAAGAAGGGAGTCTAGGGAAGAAGTTGGTAGGTGGGCCCCAACAGTAGTGAGAGAGGAAGGAAGAGGAGGCGGGCGGGGTCGTTGGATGGTCGACACGTGGAGGGGAGTGTGGAACAAGCGGCCAGGAAAAGGGAGAAGGAGAAAAGAGGGGTGGATGGCCGAGGATAAGCCGGGCGGCAATGTGGAGACAATTGGGCCAGCGACGCGTCGCCCTGGGGAGAACACAGAAAAATTGAAATTGAAATTTTTGGTTTTAGATTTTCAGAAAATCCGAGAAAGTGGATAAAAGCTTAGAAAAATAGCAAATAAATTTAAAAAATTATAGAAAAATTCACAGAAGTTCCTGGAATCACTTTGGACATAGAAAAAAATATTTTCAACTTATTTTGGTACTAAATTTTTATACTAAAAAACTTTTTAATTTTAAAATTTATGTTAAATTTTAGAAAAACACAAAAAATCCAGAAAAAATCCAAATGAGTTCAAATAATTAATTTGAAGTAGAATTTTTATATGAATTTAAAATATCCTTTATTTAATATTATTTTGATGTTTTTACTCTAATTACTTTTTCAAAATAAAGCCTTTTATAAATAGAAAAGCTAACTTTAAAACTTTCAAAATTTTAAACAACCAAAAGTAATTATTTTATTTTAAATTAAACTAATTTTTTAATCTAATTTTGAAATAAACAGCTGGGTTGTTACACCCATGTCCTTGGCCTAGGGGGCAGCCACGGTAGCGCGGAAAGGGTGTAGTCGCAGGGGGGCCAAGCTAGGAGAGCGCCTTGGGGGTGGCATCTTGGAGCCAAAGGCCGGGAGAGCGACGGTGCAGGAGGCGGTCGGCGACTGATGGTCGGCGGTCCGGTGTAGCACACCCTTAGATTGGAGATTTGAAGCCCAATCTAAAGGGTGATATATATATATATATATATATATATATATATATATATATATATATATATATATATATAGAGAGAGAGAGAGAGAGAGAGAGAGAGAGAGAGGTGCGGAGGTGAGGGAGGATAAGGCCAGTCGGCCGAATAAAAAAAGAGAAGGGTTCGGCCAAATAAGAAATAAGAGAAGGAAAAAAGAAGAAGAGAGAGAGAGAGAAAGAGGAAGGAAGAGAAAAGAAAAAGAGAGAGAAGGGGAGATTTGCGACGTGCGTGTTGAATCCTTACTTGTTTGGGCTTACATGCGTGTTTGGGCTTTATACATAAAATCAAGTACGTTTATAAAAAAATATGTGTATTGTTGTAGTATTCTGAATCGAATAAATACTTGTATAGGTGGAGGTCCTAGTTTGTGGCCATCCACACGTCATCTCCGAGAATAATTAGGCAAGTGCATGATAGTGCGGTAGACGGTAAATATTGTGAAATATGTGATGTTTACGTTTTATAATATTACATGTTAAGTTCTAGTTTGCAGTCACGAATGACTCATTTCCGTTATCCCCTTCGGAATATTTCTCTTCATGTTCGTCCCATAGTAGCTTGGCGTTTGTAAAGTTGACGTAGACGTCGAACAGCCAGTTGGACAGGATGGCTAACAGACGGACTAAGACTGAGTTATTTGCATCCTCCCACCGCATCATTTCAAAGATTTCCAATGGTAACACCGGTGTATTGGAAATGACCTAAAATAGTTTGAGATCAGTCAGCCATAGTTTCGTCTTAGCCTGCCAACGTTTGAAGTTCGCACTGTCGAACACCTCCGGCTTAACGACATCGGATGATGAAGCCATTTCTTTGAAAATACGTTTTCTGGATTGTTGTAGTAATTGCGATATAAGCATAAATAGCAATATAATCCCAACATAATTATGTAAACAAAAGAATGATATCAATCCAAATACAAATGATGTAACATGTATGTAATCATATGATTTGATCATATCATTTGAAATATAACACATATTCAAGAATAGAAGGAATCTTCTAAATGTAAATATGTATTCTAGTATGTAAAATATGTACCAATTAAGACTAGCAAGAAGCTCAAGTTTTAATTGATATTTAGTGCTATTAGGAGTAGGGTTACACAAAATCAAATCTTGGCTGTTCCGCTACTAAGTCTAATACTCTTCATCAATTGGTTATGTTAAAATAATTCAATCTTTGAGCTCTCAACTTAAATTCTGCAATCTTAAAGTTCAAATATATATATATATATATATATATATATATATATATATATATATATATATCCAACATATATGCAATTCAGCCAGCACCTAAACAGCTCAAAGAATGTCTCAATTAGATCTACCCCTTTCAGATGCACACTGGTTTCCCTTGCATATGAATCAAGTCAAATTTCCAACAGTCTTGCAATATGTAAAAGATTGGTATGATCTAATGACTGCATAAACCGAATGCTATGTGACAATATATCTTTAATTGACCATCAACTTGCAGAATTAACAGCAATGACAGAAACAATGTAAACTAGAGCTCAAAGATCGAATTAACCAATCTTAGTACATGACTATTGTGGTTACAGACCAAACAGAGAGAGAGTGTGTAGTGGGGAGTTAGGTGAGATGTCCCCTCTCCCTATGGCTTGTATCACATATATATCTCCTTGCAAGGAGTATCTTTACAAGGATACTCTTCGAGGGCATTCACATCATTATACATGCCTCACTCGGTGCTTACGCCTTTCTAACAGGCTGGCTGGGTTTAGGTAGGGGTCACCCCTACAATAGGAGCCTCTCATGGTGAAGGGCTTCACAGGCCGGAGCCATGTTGCTGAGTCCTTTGGCCCACTCCGTCCCTACGCCCTGTGACCAACTGTAGATAAAAATGTAGGCGCTTAGTGCAGACGTGCTTCATGCCGAAGACTCAGAGTCAAGCAAGGTGTCGAAGTGGTCCCTGATCTTGGAGCCATCCCTCGCGGTGCCACAGTTATCGGCGGAGTCACCTTGCGGAGCCAAAGGTGTCAAACATGCGAAGCGTGGCGCCGAGACTCTGGCTTGTGCGGGCGGACTGTGCCTTCGCCGGCGCAACGCTGAGTTGACAGTCGATCCGCCGTCCGAGTAAATCACGCCCAAAGCTACGTGGTTTAGAGATGACGTCTTAATTCTTGGTGTGAGTCGCGCGGAGTGCTGAAAAGACAGGGGCGGGCTGCTGCGGCAGTACGCGCCGTCCCGAGGGAGAGTTACACGTGGTGCGGCGCGGCTGGCGCGTCGTGGGATGTCAGCGGTCGCACGACCGTGAGCCCGCGTCCCTTCCCGAGAGAGGCGGGACACGTGGCGGGATGTTACTGGCGTGTCGTGCATTGTCTGCCAGTCTCCGGCGCGCGCCTCGGTCTGTCCGCGGCTGCCCTCCCCGATCATGGGGAGCCGAATCGACGGCTCCCGCTGGTTGCGTTCCCAATCATGGGGATATGAAGGGTCTTTATAAAGCATCATTGCCAACATGCGGACGCATCTCGTGCCCGTGTGCCGTTGCCTGCTTGCTCTTTCCTGCTGTGCGAAACCTACGCGTGCTCCTGTTCCTTCAGCCCTCCGCTTGGGAAGTAGGATGGCATGCCGTGGAGATCCCGACCGACGGCTTAGCGGCAGCGCCTCGTCGAGCCAGCGCGGTCTGACGCCACCGCCAGCAGAATTCCCCCTCGTGGCTCGTAAGCCATCGTGGGCCGACAAGCGGTACGACGCCATGCGGAGCTCGCGAGGGCACTGCTCCCGGGTCCTAGGGTGGAGTCGCGCTACCGAGGAGACGATTGAGGCCCTCTTCCGGGAGAAGAAGATAGAGGAGCACACGAGAGCTCGCCTGCCCGCCCGCGACGAAGTGGAGCCTCACCCAAAGGAGTCAGAGGCGATTGTCTTCACCGCATTTTTTGAGGCTGGGCTCTGGATGCCCTCGACGCTTTTCATCGGCGAGGTCTTGCCGGCTTACGGGTTGGAGTTGGTGCAGCTGATCCTGAACGCGATAGTTCATTTGGCTGTGTTTGCCTGGGCAGTCCGAGTAGAAGGTGTTCATCCCAGCGTGAACCTGTTCGCCCTTCTTCATAATGCACGCTGTCAGCCGAAGAAGGTCGAGGGAAGGGTATTGTCCAATTTTGGTAGTGTCCACTTCGTGGTGAGGTCGGGCTGCGCAAAGCTTTTCCCCGCTCTGGCGACGCGAGAGAAGTGGGAGTCCGGCTAGATGCGGTGGTGGTTCTACTATCGCGTGACGAGTAGCAGCAATATTCGGTGCTGAGGTCAGCCAATAGCTTTCAATGGCTATCCTGGAGTGGAGCCGGAGGGCAACGATCGACAGCAGGTGCGGAGGCTCGCTGGCATCGCCCTCCGGTTCAACATGCACGATCTCGTCGAGGAGTTTACAATGTACGGGGTGTCTCCTCTCTCTGCCCGGTGGAAGTATGAGCGAGGTCACTGCCGGCGAGATGGCGTCCACCCCACAGTGTCTTCTCTGTAGCAACCCTCCGGTCGTGGTAAGTACTTCGGCCGTATGTTGGCTATACATATGTAGCTGCTTTGTGAAGGAAGCACCACTTCGCATGCAGTGCTCTCATTGGAAGACGTAGAGCGTGCAGTAGAGGCCTTCCTCGGGCCGCATTGCGCGAAGGAGCACGCACGCGCAAAGTCGCCACCGAGCTCGCGGCCGGGTGGATAAATCGGGTGTGCGAGGTCCTAGGCCTCCCCGTACCAGCACGCGTGGTGCCGATGCGCAGTTCGACTAGTCGCCGCAATGGCGCCAGCAAGGTAGGGGCGTCTCCTGGGCGGCGGAGGGTTCGGTCCAGAGCCGACATCTCCAACTTGCTAACCATATTTGCGGCAGGCACCATTGGATCGGAGGGCGTGTCGGGCGGTGGGTCCGAGCACACCAGCTCGGGGGGGCACACTGCCCCCAGCGTGGAGGGCTTAGGTGGCGGTGAAGCGGGTCTCGGTAGCGACGTCATCGAGGACGAGGCCATGTCGCCTGTACCGGCCGACGAGGACCTGCCTCCTGGGCGCTCGTCACCTGTGGCAACCACCGCGGGCCTTCTGCCTGCTCCAGCGGCCGGGGATGCGCCCTCGGCACCTGTGGCGGCCATCACGGACCTTCCGCTCGCTCCAGCCCTTACAGCTACTGGAGCGGCCGAGGACATGTCGCCCGAATCCCCGAGGGCAAAGCACCTCTGGGTACGATCGCCCTCACCCACGAGGCAATTCCATGTGGCGGGCGCGGTCATCGAGGACCTAGGTTTCGACAGGGAAGCCACTCCGACCGAGGAGGGAATCATCGCTTCCTGGGCTGGTGAGGCGTTGGTGACCCAGCCAAGGGCTGAGCAGACACCTCCCCGTGCCCTGGAGGAGGGTGCCGAAGGTAGGCATAATTCCTTTTCCCCCCGCGACTTTGCGAAGCTCTCTCCGATTTGCTCGCTCATGCCATCGTCAACATCAGGAGAGACGAGGTCTCCTGGACGTGGCCAAGGATAGAGCAGCAGAGGTGTCCGCGAAGTCACCGGCGTCGCTGTGCAAGACGCGACGTGGACGCCTGGTGCTGTCGCAGGGGCCTCGAGGCTCGCCTCGTTCGACTTCATCCTCGCCCGAGACGCCGCGCTTGACGGGCCGCGAGTGCACCGGCGAAGCACTGGATCGGCGGGCGTTGTCGTCGTGTGGGGGGATCTTCTGGCACTCACGCTGGGTGCCTCGGAGATGAGGGTAAGTACCTGAGCGCGCGATGTACACCGCTTGCTGAGCACATATTTAACACTCGTCTCCTCCCGTTGTTAGACGGTTGCCATCAGCCGGGCCCTGGAGGAGGCTCGCACCTGCGAGCGGAGGGCGCTCGAGGACCAGGTTCGCGTTGTCGACGAGGCTCACGCCGCCAAGGATGAGCGCATCTGTGTGTTGGAGGCAGAAATCACCATGGCTACTTCCGACGTGCGGAGTCTCTTGGAGAACGCGGAGAGCGCGATGGCGGCGGGGCAATGCGCCATGGAAGAGGCCCAGCGCACCGCAGCAGAGGAGCGCACCGGCTTGCTTGAGCAAATCAGTGTGCTAGAGAAAGAGAAGTCGCAGCTTACCATGGCCTTGGAAGAGAGGAATCGGACCCTGGGCGACGCGTCAGCAGCGACGTGGAGGGCCATGGAGTCACTGGAGGGGGCCCTCCGGGACCTTTCCATTAACGTGCAAGACCTTAAGCACAATCCCGCGGATGTGGCACAGTCTCTGGCATGGATTGAGGAGGGCTCAAGCCTGGCACTCCACGGTGCCAAAGCCTTCGGCGATCATTGCGGCTTCGCCAGCGCCTGTCTCACCTTTGCCATGCTCCATGCCCGAGGGTGTGAGCATGTGAATGAGCTGGTCGATCCCCAGCTGGGTCTGCCAACCGAAGCTGGGGTATTGTCCGGCGCCGCACGCACCACTCTGCTCGTTGTCTAGTGTTTCTACGATCGGATCTGGGGCTACCTCAGGGAAGACGTGGCCAAAGTCCTGTTGCGACGAACGTTACACCGGGAAGGTAATTTCCTCCATTGGCTGGAGGAGGTCCGTCGGCGCAACGAAGGCGGTGCGGCCCCCTAGGCGTGTTGTGCAATGTAATTTTTTGTGTTGCTTTTTTTTATTATGAAAGAAACAACCGATGCTCTGAGTATTCTGTCATTGCGTACTACTTGTGTAGTCGATTGCTGACACGACGGAGGCAAGCCACTTCCAACCATATCCGCTTCTCTTAACGGTCGTAGCGCTTTGTGTTAAGTAAACACGCCAGCTGCCCGCCGAGTGGTTGAGCGCTCCGCTATCCGCCTCCGGCGCCTCCTCAAGTGGTGGCAGCGGAGCTGGCGCCTAGTCATTGTAGACGCACGAGCGGAGTAGGCGCGATCGCGCTCCGTCCCCTACCCTTCGAAGTGGTGGCAGCGGAGCTGGCGCCTATTTAAAGTAGACGCGCAAGCGGAGTAGGCGCGATCGCGCTCCGTCCCCTACCCCTCGAAGTGGTGGCAGTGGAGTTGGCGCCTAGTCAAAGTAGACGCGCGAGCGGAGTAGGCGCGATCGCGCTCTGTCCTCTACCCTTCGAAGTGGTGGCAGCAGAGCTGGCGTCTAGTCAACATAGACACGCGAACGCTCCATCCCCTACCCCTCGAAGTGGTGGCAGCGGAGCTGGTGCCTTGTCTGCACCCTGTAGAAATGCGTGGGAGCAAGCCTCTGGTGCGCTGTATCTGCGTCCTGCCGAATGCGTACCAAGGCAAGCCTCTGCAGCGCTTTGCTTATACTCCGTAGAGTACGTGGGAATATCAACCACGTCTTGGTTATACACAGAAAGAGTACGCGTAGCGATGACGCCAACACGTGCGTGGGACATCCACGTCTTGTTTATACTCAGTAGAGTGCGCAGGGACAACATCCGCGTCTTGTTTGTACTCCGGAGAATGCGTGAGACTATCAACCATGACTAGCTAGGCTCCAGAGGGTATACCAACGCGCGCGCGGGACATCCGTGTCTTATTTATACTCAGTAGAGTGCGCAGGGACAACATCCGCGTCTTGTTTGTACTCCAGAGAATGCGTGGGACTATCAACCACGATTTAGCTAGGCTTCGGAGGGTACGCCAATGCGTGCGGGACATCCGCGTCTTATTTATACTCAGTAGAGTGTGCAGAGACAACATCCGCGTCTTGTTTGTACTCCAGAGAATGCATGGGACTATCAACCATGACTTAGCTAGGCTCCGGAGGGTACGTCAACGTGCGTGCGGGACATCCGCGTCTTGTTTATACTCAGTAGAGTGCGTAAGGACAACATCCGTGTCTTATACTCCGTAGAGTGCGTGCGGAGGCGAACCTCGACGCTACGTCTTATTTATACTCTGTAGAGTGCGCGCGGAGGCGTCCCCCCACTGCGTCTTATTTATACTCCGTAGAGTGCATGCGGAGGCGGACCTCGACACTACGTCTTATTTATACTCCGTAGAGTGCGTGCAGAGGCGGACCTCAACGCTTCGTTTTGTTTATACTCCGTAGAGTGCGTGCGGAGGCGGACATCAACGCTATGTCTTGTTTATACTCCGTAGAGTGCGTGGGAACGTCAACCACGTCTTATTTATACTCGAGAGAGTACGCGTGGTAGTAACACCGACGCGTGCGCGGGACGTCCGCGTCTTGTTTAGACTCGGTAGCGTGCGCAGGGAGAACATTCGTGTCTTATTTATACTCCGGAGAGTGTGCGTGAAGGCGTCTTACAATGGAGGGTGCTGATGTTTCTATGTGCTTCCCTGCGTTTGCTAGACATAATACCGCCGCAACCTGTCTGCATTCTATGTGTGGCGGAGTGTCTGACCTTCCAGTGTGGCGAGGCGATAGGCCCCCCGCTGCAGAGCTGCTGCGACGATGTACGGGCCTTCCCACTTGGACACCAGCTTGCCGACGGTTTCTGCGTGGAGTGCCATTTTAAGGACGAGGTCCCTCGGCTGGAATCATCGCAGGTACAGGGAGCGATTGCGCATATGCACCATCTGCCGCGCGTACTTTGCGACATGATGGGTTGCGCTGACTCGTTCGCCATCAAGGAGGTCCAGGGACAACTGACGTTCTTCTTCTAGCACCTGGGCGAGGACCCTTCGTAAGCCGGCCTTGATTTCCTTGGGCATCATTACCTCATCACTGAAGAGGAGTTTGAACGGCGTAAATCCTGTCGGGCGTGTCACCGTTGTGCGGAGAGACCAGAGGATGCTGTGAAGCTCGCCTGGCCACTTGCCCTTTGGCAACCCGACAAGACGCTTCTTGACCCCGACGGAGATGGCGCCATTCGCCCGCTCGACCACTCCGTTAGACTATGGGTGCCCGACTGAAGCTCTGCTAGAGAAAACGCTGCATGGCTGCCGAAGTTACCTTGGCTAGAGCCACAGCCTCTGGCCATCTGGAGAAATATTCCAAAGCGACCACGATGAACCGCAAGTCTCCTGGAGCCCGAGTGAGAGGTCCCACGACGTCGACGTCGACGCAAGTCTCCTGGAATGGGGTTGAGGCCGGTCGGGGGTTTGTGGATGACCTGCCCCATCCATTGGTAGCCTTGACATCGGCGCACGAGGTCTTGGGCATCAGCAACGGCGGTTGGCCAGTAGAAGCCTTGCCTGAATGCCTTGCCGACGAGCAACCTCGGCGCCAGATGCGAGCCGCAGAGTCCCACGTGGATTTCTACAAGGAGGTGCTTTCCTTCCTCGCGTGAGAGGCACCGTAGAAGCGGTGCGCAAACCCCTTTTTTGTAGAGCACTCTGTCGAGCACCTGGAAGGACCTAGCGCGACATTGTAGGCGGCGGAGCTCGACGGGGTTGTCAGGCTCGGCGATGCCCTGCAAGAAACCGTAAATGGGCTCCTCGCCAGTCACCCTGCTGGGTGATCTGGTGGACGAGGGCCGCGTCGTGGTTGTCCTACGCGATGGCCGCCCCGGGCAGGACCTCGTATAATGCTCCTTCGGGAGTGGGGAGCTGTTGGCTGACAGCTTTTGCGAGAATGTTGGCCTGCTCATTTTCTGCCTGGGGAATGGCCTTGACTATGACGCCCAGAAAATGCCGCTCCTTTGCTCACACGGCTGCTAGGTACTTGGCCAGTTCGGGATCCTTGGCCTAGTATGACTTGTCCACCTAGCCCGCCACCAGCTGTGAGTCCGTGCGGACGAGAACTCGTCACGCGCCCAGAGTTTTGAGCTTCGCGAGGCCGAAGAGTAGCGCCTCGTATTCGGTGGTGTTGTTGGTGGCGGGAAATGCAAGGCGCGCCGAGTATAACAGACGGTGTCATTCCGGCGTAGTGACCACTGCGCCCCCGCCTACGCCGGAAATGCTGTAGGCTCCATCAGTGTCAAGCATCCACACTGGGTCCTCTGGCTGCTGGGCGTGCTGGGTCGAGGGAGTCCACTCCGCGAGGAAGTCCGCAAGAATTTGGAACTTGATCGCTGTTCGCGAGGCATACATTAGAGAAAATGGTGTGAGCTCGGCTGCCCACTTACCAATGCGTCCTGTGGCCTCTTTACTGTGCAACATCTCCGCCAGGGGGAACGAGGACGGCATGGTGATTGGATGAGCCAGGAAGTAGTGTCGGAGCTTTCTCGAGACTATGATTAGCGCGTAAGCCAACTTCTCAAGCTCCATGTACCGTGTCTTGGTGCCTTGCAGGACTTCGAAGATGAAGTACACGGGGCGCTGAAGAGCGCCCTTCTCGAGGACGAGGACAGCGCTTACCGCTGTCGTTGAGGCAGTGAGGTAGGGTAAGAGGGGAGCCTCTGGCGCCAGGGCGACCAGAGTGGGGAGGCTTGCGAGATGCCTCTTGAGGTCGTCGAAGGCGCTGGCGTAATCACCGTCCCAACGAAACCCGTCGCAGCCATGAAGGGTCTTGAAAAATGGCAAACCCCACTCCACTGCCCTGGACAAAAAGCGGCTCAACGCGGCCATACGGCCAGCAAGTCTTTAGACTTCCCTTGTCGTCTTGGGCGGCTCCATAGCGAGGATCGCGTCGACCTTGTTGGGGTTGGCTTGGATGCCGCGTCCGGACACCAGAAATCCTAAGATCTTGCCCACCCGCACACCGAATACACACTTATTCGGGTTGAGATTGATGCCTGCCTTCCTGAGGTTGTCAAAGGTCTCTTGGAGATCATGGCTGTGGGAGGCCAGCTGCCTGGTTTTGACGACTACGTCGTCGACATAAGCCTCCACATTCCATCCAAGTTGGGAGGTCAGCGCTAGCGCGATGAGGCAGGTGAAGGTTGCGCCCGCATTCTTCAAACCGAAGGGCATCCTGACAAAGCAGTATGTCCCTATCGGAGTGATAAAGCTGGTCTTGTTTTCGTCATCCTTGGCCATGTAGATCTTGTTGAGGGCAGTGAAGTCGATGCACATACGCCAAGCGTCGTTAGCTTTTTTCACCAACACCGGGTTGGCCAACCAATCCGGATGTTGGACCTCACGGATGACTCCAGCCTGAAAAAGCTTCGCTACTTCCACCTTGGTCGCTTGTCACGGCCGATTTAACATACGCCAAGCCTCTGCTCGATCGGGTTTAGCATCCGGGCGGATCGCCAGGTTGTGCTCGATGAGGGAGCGGTCCACGCCTTTGATGTCCTCCGAGGACCATGCGAAGATATCTGCGTTGCTCCAGAGAACCCAGAGTAAACCTTGCTTCACCTCCGGGGGGAAGCTTTCTCCGATGGAGACGACTTGACTGTCGGCCTGGAGAGGTACCCTCTTGACTCCGCCCTCCGGTCGGGGCTTGGGGGTCCACCCCGGGGCGGACGGTGCGTCCGCCTTGGGCTTGTCTGTGACGGCGTGCACCCTGCGGTGCGGGCTCCTGGTATGAACCTCCACGCGTCGGGCGAGATCCTGGTCGCCGAAGATAGTGATAACACCTCACGGACCCAGGAGCTTCATACATAAGAAGCCATGATGCGGGACCGCCCTGAAGGAGTTGAGGACAGGACGGCCCAGTATGGCGTTGTACAGGCTTGGGGTGTCCACGACATCGAAGACGACGTCCTCGCTTCTGACTTCATCGCCCTGACAAAAGGAGACTCGGAGACATACCTGGCCCAATGTGCTCAGCGGCTGGCCCCCAAAACTCCATGCGGTCGAAGGCCTCCGCAAAAAGCACGTTCGTCGAACTACCCCCGTCGATAAGGGCACGCCTGACATCACAGCCTGCAATGTCAGTTCGGATGAGCAGAGGGTCTTGGTGGGGAAACTCCACGCCCCGGGCGTCGGCCAGCGCGAAGGTAACTTCACCAACGAGGAACCTCCAGAGATGACGCTGATAATCTGAGCTTGTGGGGGGTTACGCTGCGGCTGCTGCACGTGTGTCCCCGGCGCGACCACCGGCAAGGTCTGCGGGCTCCAAGCCTCTTGCATAGCCTGCACGGCCCTGCGAAGATCCGCTAGCTCCCGCTGGAGCGTGTCAAGGGCCGTCAGCAGGGCGTTCTCCACTACCGGCGTAGCCGAAGCGATCGGCGCACCTGGTCGCGCTG
Source organism: Melocanna baccifera (assembly GCA_036346265.1). Classification (NCBI taxonomy): domain Eukaryota; kingdom Viridiplantae; phylum Streptophyta; class Magnoliopsida; order Poales; family Poaceae; genus Melocanna; species Melocanna baccifera. Next base: position 15,549,430 of record CM070695.1, read on the forward strand.
ACAGGACAGCAGCTACCACGGCTTGTGCTCCTGAGTTACCCGCCACGTCGGTGTGGTAGACTCCAGCATCGCTGGCGAGGCCCACATTGCTGCCGGATCGCTCGGCGCTCCTGCACCGGGTGTAAGGATGGTGGTCGTGCCTCGACGGGCGCTGACGTTAGCACTCCCTGTCGCCCGGCCGGTGCCGTCGGAGTTGGCTGTTACGCCGGCAGCGGGGTGGGGCGTCACCCGGAGGACGGGGTCGACCGTTGCGTCGGTGTTGGCGGAGTCAGTCGCTACATCGGCGGTGGCGGGGTCGACCGTTGCGTCGGCGTTGGCGGAGTCGGTTGCTACGTCTACGGTGGCGAGGTCGACCGTTGCATCGGCGTTGGCGGAGTCGGTCGCTACGTAGGCGGTGGCGTGGTCGACCGCTGCGTCGGTGTTGGCAGAGTCGGTCGCTATGTCGGCGGTGGCGAGGTCGACCGTTGCGTCGGTGTTGGCGGAGTCGGTCGCTACATCGGCGGTGGCGGGGTCGACCGTTGCGTCGGCGTTGGCGGAGTCGATCGCTACGTCTGCTGTCGAGACCCGAATATGCAAATTCGGTCTCTCTGTGTAAACTGCACTAGTCCAGGATCACGCTAGTACACACAGTCAAACATAGATGTCATCACAGTCATACACACGACAATAATAAAGGAGAACTCGAATATTGATAAAATATCAAAGGTACGACCTTATGGCCAAGCTTACAATATCTCTAGCCGGAAGGGCTTAACAAAATAGCAGCGGAAATCCAAAATAAAGCGTAGCGACCAATCGACAAGCCACAGGCTATCGAGTGGAGAACGAAGCCTAATCCGTGAAGTCGTCGTAGTACTCTCCTTCTGGAACCTCCTACTGATAGTACTCCTCTCCCTCAACTGAGCAACATAGGCGTAAAGCCGTGAGTACATTGGTACTCAACAAGTCGTTTGTAACAATAAATGCAATATAATATGCAAGACTTACCAAAGGAGGGCTGAAAGGTTAATTTGCATAAAGGCATTTATCGATGAAATATATTAAATAACTTGAAAGCGAAAGTTAATCAAAACAAGAATAATAGATAATCAAAGGAATAAACATGAACCACTTGTGAACACCAATTCACAAGTTAAACCAACAGTGAACTACCTGTCCACTCCCAACATAAACCACCAAGTTATAAATGAAACACTAACCCTCGTGTGAAATCCCCGAGCACTGTCCATGACCGAGGACGCGGCTATTCGAATAGTTTTACACTCTGCAGAGGTTGCACAACTGCATCCACACGATGTGATTAGCCTAGGCCTAAGGAAATCACAACAAGGCCTTTACAATGCTCTACCTCAACACAATCACGCCCGCTAGGTTTCGTGATCACACCCCCTTGCGCCACATGGAAATCAAAGAACCATGTCCATCACAATGGCGTAATTGAATTGAAATATTACAAATTAATCAGCCAGTCCATCCCATAATAGACATGTGGTTTGCACGATTAAGCTCGATCAATGGCGCACAAAGTTAAGTCCTTAACATTACCGGCGAGGCTACCACATCCCGGTGCAACCGCACCTCCCCCTTTACTGCACGATCACTCGCCCGAGTGAAAACCAATTTGTATGACCAAGCCAACGTCACTCCAATGACGTGGCACAAATTTTAATACACGTGGCACCAACCACAGTTCCATATGTCATTAAGTCAAATTAATAATTAACAGGTGTGATGAGATCAATCGTAAATATAAACCGGCTAAGCAATCTAATCGTATCAACCCATGTGACAATTAAACTAGCATCACTAAATAATTACCCAACCTATGGTGACAATGGCATCATGGTATTCCAAAGTATCAAGGAGGTATAATTTCAATTGGGACGATAACCACCTGTGCAAAGGTTTGAATAAAAATAGCAATGCAATGTAATTTAAAACAAAATAATTAAATAATAGTTTGCAAAATTGGGTTCAACATGATCAAGGGACACGACTTGCCTTCGTTATGTTCAGCGGGGTACTCCTGGTCTTCTGGCGCGAAACCTGCTTCTCCGGAATCCGAATCTAACGAGAGAGAAAACGATTGAAAACAAAGAAATACATAAAATGATAAGCAAATGAACTCCAAAATTCACAAAACCAGAACCAACAGCTAGAGCTCGATTTTAGATGAATTTAGAAAAAAGAACGGGGTCAATCGGAGCTAGGACGGAGGAGAACGGGCTCCCGGAAAATTAATTCTAAAATTAATTCGGGAAAATCGAAAAGTTATCGTCTTTGTGGACCCGGTCCACGAAATTGAGTCCACCGTGGACTCGGTCCACGAAACAAATGCACGGGGCGGCGGGTCGACGCGCGGGACGCTACCGACATGGCAAAAGATATGCCGCCACGTGGCACGTGACGTGGCGCCGACGTGGGCGCCACGTGGCACGGGGCGGTCACGGCTGACGTGGCGCTGACGTGGCATGCCACGTGGGATGCCACGTCAGCTAGGGCTGACGTGGCCCGGCTGACGCGGCACGGCGCGGCGCGACGGCGGGATCCGATGGCGGAGGGCAAGTTACGCGCACGATCCGACCTTCGGTCCAGACCGAGCGACGGCGAGGATTGCGTGGCGCGCGCGCGCGCGGCGACGGCGGATCGGCGACGCGTGGTGGCTCGCCGCGCGCGGCGCGCGCGCACGCGCGCGGCGGATCGCGGCGGCGGGTGACGCGTGGCGGCGCGAGGAGCGGATCGGCGACGCGTGGCGCGGCGCGCGCGCGAGGTGACGCGGTCATGGGCGCGCGACGCAGACGCGCCGAGGCGAGGCGAGACGAGGGCGAGGGCGAGGCGACCGAGGCGACGCGGGCGAACGGCGCGGAGGGGCTCACCGGCGCGACTCGGCGACGGCGAGACGCAGGCACGGCGCGGCGGCGAGCGGCTCCAGGGGCGCGCGGCGCGAGGATCGCGAGGAGCGGCGGCGGGAGCTCGGGTGTCGGACACGAACCGAGGACGAACGGCGGGTTTTAACACGCGAACCGAGGAGTTCGACCGTTACGGCGGCGCGCGCGCGCGCGCTGGGTCGACGGCTCGGATTCGCCCACGAGGCGTGATCCGACGGTGACGAGCGCAGCCGAGGACGCTGCTTGGTGCCGCCGCGTGGCGATCCGACGGCGCGCGGCGACGCGCGGGTTAGGGTTAGGGTTTGCGCGTGGCGCGAACGACGGCGGAGATCGCGCGGCGGGCGATTGGGCGGCGAGGGCGCGGCGGGTGCGGCACGCTGGTGCCGCGTCGCAGCCGCGGATGCGCGACGCGTGGCGCGGGCGGGATCGGGCGCGGGGGCGAAGTGCGCGGGAAAGGGTACTGGCGCGGCGGCGGGCGCGGATGGGCGCGTGCGCGGAGAGAGAGGAGATCGGGCGGTGAGGTTTAATTCTTTTCTTTTCTTTTTTCAGAAATTCAAATAAACTTCTAAAAGCTCTAGAAAATAGCAAATAAATCCCAAAAATTCTCCAAAAATACCAGAAAATTCCTTGAGACCTGAGGAACACAAATAAAATATTTTCCACTTATGTTAATGTTTATTTTAATCATATTAAATCATTTAAAACTTTAAAATTCATTTGAAGCTTCAATTAAATTCAGAAAATTCCAGAAAATTCATTTTTTAAAATCCAGGCTTTAAAAATCTCAGAAAAACAGGATGTTACGAACGCTACGTCTGCGGTGGCGAGGTCGACCGTTGCATCGGCGTTGGCAGAGTCGGTCGCTACATCGGCGGTGGCGGGGTCGACCGCTACGTCAGCGTTGGTGGAGTCGGTCGCTACATCGGCGGTGGCGGGGTCGACCGCTGCGTCGGCGTTGGCGGAGTCGGTCGCTACGTCGACGGTGGCGGGGTCGACCGCTGCATCGGCGTTGGCGGAGTCGGTCGCTACGTCGGCGGTGGCGGGGTCGACCGTTGCGCCAATACCGATGCCCTGGTGTCGACGCGAGATTTTGCCACATCCCCTTCTTTCTTCTTCATCGCCGATGATGAAGCTTTTTTCGGTGCCATCCTTCTCGAAATCTTGAGGCTTGCTCTTGTCTTCCCCATGGACGGTGCCAACTATTGTGGTTACAGACCAAACAGAGAGAGAAAATGTGTAGTGGGGAGTTAGGTGAGATGTCCCCTCTGCCTATGGCTTGTATCATATATATATATCTCCTGGCAAGGAATATCTTTACAAGGATACCCTTCGAGGGCATTCACGTCATTATACATGCCTCACTCGGTGCTTACATCTTTCTAACAGGCCGGCTGGGTTTAGGTGGGGGCCACCCCTACAACAATGACTTATATCATCATCGAGCAACACAGCCCACAATTTTCTTTGCAATCTTCAATGTATGAATAAGCAGCAAATGCAAAGAACTGAAACCGTATACTTACTAGGCCGGTGATACTCGAAATCACCGTGAAGGTCATGGAGCTAGGCACACTGTATAGCGTTGTCCCAGAAAACCTATTGCCTCCCTACACCACAGTGCGAGAGGATAGCAGGCAACGGAGATACAAAGCCCTCTTCGCCGCAGTGCACACACACACACCGACGAAGCCGAGGTCTGGGGACGCCGCACAAGCCCACAGCAGGAGTTGGCCGACCACCTCGCCGTCAAGCACCAAAGGGAACAGAAGTTGTCGACCAAGAGCAAACAACCATAGAGGCAATCAAGAAAGAAAAGAGAGAGGAGAGCTCACGTCTTCAGCATGCACTCATGAGAGGAGGCGGCCTACTTAAATAGCCAGGAGGGAGAGGAGCTCAGGCGTGGTTGCCAACGGCCGGGGCCAGGCCTTCCGCGCCGCCCGTGCCCTTCGCCCCTCCACTAAAGCCGCCACTCCCCAGATCTAAGGTGAGACACTCGCGTACAGGAGCGCGTTGCACGAAGAAGACCGGGCCTCACGGGGGAGCGGGCGAGCGTGCGGACCGGGCTGCCGGGCGGGCCTACTGCCAAGCGCGCCGCCGCTGGGTGCGCCGCACGAGAGAGAGAGCACATAGGGGGACCGAGCCGCACGGGTGGGCGTAGCCGGGTGCGCTGCTGCCGTCGGGTGCGCAGCCGCCACCGGAAGTGGCGCCCACGCTGTCGCCTCCTTCACCGCTTTTCGGGAGAGTGAGGAGGAGCTCGGCTCCTCCCTCTTCCTTGTCCTCAATCTGGCCCAACGACAGGTGGGCCCAATCCTCTTTACCCTTTTTTCTTTAGCAATTGTGAAATTTCTCATTTGCCCTTGGCATATACAATAGATTTTGTAAGACCTATTTCGGTAGAACTCCATAGGAGTGGAGAGACCCCATGCCGACGAGGATGGGCCTACGGTAGGGTAAACATCAACAGGTGTTCACTCAAGCTATACTGATATATGCGATGAGATGAACAAATGAGCATGTAAAATAGTGCTGCATTGCACAAATGGCATGATAATATTGGGACATGAATATGATGATATGTACATGGTAATTTATGTGGAACATGACATGGCTAGTTAACTGCTTTTATGTTTGGCAACGTTTATCATTCTATTATGGACTTGTTGAGTCTCCGTACTCATATTTGCTTTATTGTTGTTTTTAAGTAATCATTGAGGACGTTATGCACGGGCGGGAGTAGCATATAAATAACTTCACATCCCAGCAGTACTTCATGCATCAACTTTTGTTAGTATATTTAGATTCTACTAGTATGCCAAGGTAACTAGAGTCAAAACGGTATGATATATGTTAAGTTGTTGCAATAAGAATAACTGTGTTTGCCTAAATTTATTAGTAGTTGTTAAAAATAATAATATTATACAATGATGGTAGGACTCTAGACCTAGGGATGGGCAGGGTGTTACAAAATAATTGCGAGTGATGTGGCGCTGGATTATTGATATAGGTTATATGTTTTACTAGTAACATTGACTTCTGGCACGAGGGATTATTGTTGTGGCGCCGGATTATTGATATATGTCATCAGCGTAGTTCGATTTGGCATCTACGTGCGTGTTAATTATGTACTATAAAGATTTCTATTTATACGAAGCAAGCAACTCTCCTACCGGACCTAAAAAAAAGTGCCCCCTATAATGCGACTCCCCATATCTGATCGTCATATTTCTATTTTGTGATGACATAATAAGAAAGCAATCTGTTTCACCGAGGACGGAGCTAGAAAATTTGTGTACATGAAGTTCTTGGCGAAGTTTTTATTAATGTATAGAAGGGGCTGAGTTTGTTGTTTCTGCACCAAACGATTGAATGAGCACCAAGATACCATCCAAAAAGTTTCCAAACTGAGTGAAATATAAGCAGTATGTCCCAAGGGTTGGTCAGTCCCAATTTGACAGGGGAGGTTCACCGTTTCATTGACCTTTGAAAGCCCTGCTCTTAACCTCTCCTTTCACTTCAATGGTAGTCTTTCTTGGCCAGCCCACTCACTTCACATTTTCACCAAAAGAGTACTCCATCAGAAGAGAGAACCCATTCAAGATTGTTTTTTTCCCTCTCTTATCACTTTCTTTCATCTCCGTGTTTTTATATCAGTTTTTTTTTCTGAAAATGAGAAATGGCTGAACTCACTAAGCAGGCGACTAAACAAGATTGACAGACTCATATGAGGGGGAGTCGTAGCTTAAACAGATTAGGTAGTAGCGAAATCCGTAGCAATGCCAATCAGACTACTAGTTTAGTGAGAGTACCTGTTTTTTTTTCTGAATTAAACATTTTTTTCGCCCATTAGTTTTTTTGTCTGAATTAAGCATCATCCTAAGTTCATTGCCGTTAGATGCTGCTCCTAGATCTGTGCTAGTATTCAATGGGGTAGGAAATAAATGCAACTCACATGGGAACCCAAAGGCTACACGAATCTCAAAGGAAGATCAAGGGGGAGGGAGTCCTCTAACGAGGAGATTTGCATTTCCCCCTCATTCTCACCTTCTTTCGACACTACCATCTCCAAGCAAATCTAACGCATGTAAGTGATATAAGGTTTGGAGTTTAGTGTCATTGTAGATTTCGAGTATGTGTTCTAATTGAGTCAAAGTAATACAATGACTTGGACTAGAATGCCTACTTCCTAAAGTATTCTAGGGACGAAGGAAACCTCAAATTGTTGAAGTAACTGGATGGTTGGCAGCCAATACATGTCAAATTATCGTCATCAATTGGGATGATTAGAAGGAAGATCAGAAAGGGAATCGATTAATTAGTAGTACATGTTTGATTGTCTCGTTACTTATTACAAAAGAAAAGAATGAAAAGGACAGCTCGATAGTTACCCTATACTGTCTGACACTATTTCTCCCCCAATTTTCGCTTGCAAGGTGTTTTCAAAATCCCACAAGATGCCAACCTGACAATTGTGTCGGCGTCCAACTCTCCATGGCAAAAAAAAAATCCTTGTAATTACGTATTTTTGTGCATATGTAGAATGATATAAATGACATCACACTAATAACTTGCCTGTAGAAGACAGTACAAGACAGTACAACAATTATGTGTAGGCTGCTTACATGGAGCAAATATTTGCATCACGTACTCCAGCACGGGACAGCGTGTCGCTCTCAAGACTCTCAGTGTACAGCACACCATACTTGTCCATCGTGAAACGATGGCCAATCTGCACCCCCCCGGTGCATAATTCCCGCTATAGCTCGTGGCGTAGTGAGTAGCCATTTCTGGTCCCCTGGCGCACCTGGGTAGCGCGGTCAGGTGCCGCGCCAGGTGGGCTGGCGCAACCAGACGCCGCGGAACGTGGTTGGTGCGCACGGGTGCTGCGCTAGGTGGGCCGGCGCGTCCATGGACCGCGCGAGGAGGCCGTGCTATTTTTTTTGGAAGAAAAGAAATTGTAGTAATTTTGCACGAAAAGAAAATCAATTTTTTTGAGAAATTGTGTGGCATAGAAAATGAGCTGCAAAAAATAAAATTGTTTTTGTAGAACACCATAACATGATTTATTTTGAAATAATTTTTTTGTGTAGAATTATAGTAATATATGTTCGTTCAATCTTGGACGACATGTCGACAAGTACCGGTTCACCGATTTAAAATAATAATAGTAATATTTTTGATTGATCCGATAGAAATAATTATTGTGGAATATAGAGTAAATTTGGTATATAATACATGTAGCGAATCTTGATTTAAAATAATAATGATGATGATGATGATGATAATAATAATAATAATATTCAGATTGATCCGGTATGAAATCTTGTTTATTTAATACAAACACAATTTCGTACATATATTACATACAAAAATTGCTCTTTATTCCTCTTTAATTATTTCCATCGGATCAATCCAAAAATATTACTATTGTTTTGTTAAATTGGTGAACCGGTGTGTGACTTGTCAACGTGTTGCCCACCGGTTGAACGAAGTTATATTGCTGTAATTTTGAACAAAAATACATTATTTAAAAACATGTTGCCGTGCTCTACGAAATCAATTTTTTGCAGCTCATTTTCTATACCTAACAATTTTTACATTTTTTTAAACAATTTCTATTCCTGCAAAATTAGTACAATCATTTTTCTTTCAAATTTGCTCTTTATTCTCTGATAATTATTTCCATCGGATCAATCATAAAATATTATTATTTTAAATCAGTGAACTGGTGCATGACTTGTCGATGTGTAGGGTTGGCAACGGGCATAAACCCGCTGGGTTTTGCCATCCCAAACCCGTGCCCGCGAAAGTTAGACGTGCCCGCTAAAAAATCCATACCCGTGACGGGTACAGATTTTTGCCCAAACCCATACCCACTGGGTTAACGGGTACCCCACGGGTCGCCCATGCCCAGACCCATGCCCACTGAGTTCATAGTTCATAGTTCACTGAGTTCATACCATACTAATAGAACAGACAACTCAAAATTAAAAAGTACTAAAATTACTTATAAAGGCAAACTACAATGGTAGCTAAGTTCTCAAAAGCCAACATACCCGAACCCGTATGGGGCTATGGGTCGCTTCTCGGGTTTATAACTCCTATGGGCGGGTTTATATTACCCATGGGTTTACGGGTTCGGTACTATAGAACGTGCGAACCCGTAGACCCGATGGGTTAGACTTTTTGCCCATTAAGAGACCCATGGGTTAGAAAATTGACCCAGATCCATGCCCTAATAGAGTAAAAACCCATCGGGTTTCGGGTTTCGGGTACCCATTGCCACCTCTATCGATGTGTCACACACGGTTGAACAAACATATATTATTGTAATTCTGAACAAAAAAATTATTTCAAAATAAATCGTTCTATGGTGCTCTACAGAAACAATTTCATTTTTTGCACCAAAACAAGAACTATTTACAAAAGCTATGAACCGGCAACGATCTACAATTTGCCCCCTCAACACGCGCGTCAGTAACAAATTTACGACCTTGCTACGGGTAACCACACTATCTCTATATCTAACTCGACCTTGCTCTTCGTTCTGCTTTTTGCACAACATTTTGCATCAAATATCTCTCCAAATCGTTTACTAGTGGAAAAGTCCACTTTTCAACCCTCAACTGTTGAGGTGATATGGAAATCAACCTCAAATTGTAAAACCATTCACTTTACAACATCGAACTCTCGAAACCGTCTAAAAGACAACCCTTACCCTAAACCACAGTGATTTTCGATAATGTGGCATTGACGTGGCACCAAAATGGATGGTATTAGGCTGACATGGATGCTATGTTGGCATAAACTTGCTGACATGTCAGTTTCTTAATTATCCTCCTAACTTTTAATAGCTATGGTGGGACCCAGTTGTCACAGAGACAATTCTAGAAATTATATTTAATTAGATTTTCTTAATGGGTATGGCCCTCCAGTCGTCCTAATATTAACATCTAATTAATCCCCTAGCTAATCATGCTTAGCACTAACGGCGGAGGATGGAGATAGGAGGAGTCTAGTTGCACACGGGAACCGAGGGCTCCGGTGAATGGCGCGACGGCAACAGGGTGGGCGATAAGGTGAGCAAGATGATGCTGTCGGCATAGCCAGCGATGACCCCCAAATGACTAGCAGCACAACGCAGGGCGGCGGTGGTGACATGGCGCATGGCGGTGACGACGTAAGGTGGCGCATTGGCGACAAGAAGGGGAGCATGAGGTAGAATGCGGAAAGGCAAACTCTACACGGGGATGGCTCCAGTGGAAACTCACTGGGAGTGGCATATCAAGGTGGCAAAGGGTGGCAACGAAAAAGATTTGAGGGCTTTGATCTATGCTCATGATGAACGAAAATCAAATAAAACAGAGGAATGCGTAGATTGGAAGGTGGAACACAAGGCAAAGTGAATGGATTTGTGAAAAGCTTACCACCGAAGCCGCCAAATCGGAGCTTCTCCCCCTATGGTCCGTCATGCCACCGCCAAGTGCTGCCACGCCCAAGATTCTTCATCGGTGAGTTTCCACCCGTCCCATTCACGTCATATCATGCTCCTAGACATGGTAAACCTGTTAGGCTAGCCATATTGCCCTAGAATGAATAGTAGTTGCACCGCCGTACTACCATTCTCGTATTGCCACTGGTCACCATAGCTAGAGCCACTTAGTGCACTTCCCTTGACATCGCTCACACGTTTGGAATGGTCTTACCGTGTAGATGCTCAAGCCCTCTCTAATTTTCGGTTTCCCTCGTCGCCAAGCCGCCGCCGCCATGCCCATGCACGGGGGTGCGTTGCGCTCACCATTTGTATGCTACAGCCCACCTTCGGCCGAGCCGCTGCTATATATGGCTTCATCATGATATCCTCCAAACATTTTTACCGTCTCTCAGCATCCTCCGGCCTTCCTCTGCCATCGTCTGAGCTTTACCTTGGCCTCCCATGACTACCTTTGCTTCTCTCTATCCTCTGTTTGAAACAAAGGGGAAGGCCCTTGCCTCACTGAGGCCCTGGCCCCACTACTCTATATAAAACAAGTCCCTGTATGCCATATCATCCATTCCAATTAGCCCATGCGCTCAGTCAGCTTGATTCCAACTATAGAGATTGACATGTCAGTAAACCCATGTCAACATAGCGTTCAAGTTAGCCTAATACCGTCCATTTCGGTGCCACATCATCGAAAATCATTGTGGTTTAGAGTAAGGATTGTGTTTTAGACGGTTTTGAGAGTTCGAGTATGTAAAATGAATAGTTTTAGAGTTTAAGGTTGATTTCAGATCACCCCAAAAATTAAAGATTGAAAAGTAGATCTAAATTAGTAGTGGTGTAAGACAGGTGGAAGCGCATAGAGCGAAAATAACATGTAAGCCTCTTGCAGCGCAAGAATTTCAGAAAAAAAAAATCTCATGTTTCAGAAGGCCTAAAATCGAATCGGAAATATTACTCGTACGTGAAGCATCCGAATCTCAGTGGTTAGTAGTTACGGTGTACTCGGCTGCACGACTACCAACACAATCAATCCATCACATTATCACAGCAAAGCTAGCGGGAAATACCACGACGAAGCCTCCATTTTCGGAACGGCCACACCTTCCTTTCTCTCTCCTAATTTATTCCCCATTTGTGTTCTCCGAGCTCGCAGTTTTAAATAGCCTAGGTAGCCTCAGGTGAAGAAGAATCTTGGAAGCAGTCAGAGTACAGACATGCTTCCATAGGGTCGTGTTTCGTGTATCGCGTCGAGGAGGAAGCCGCGGTTCTTCAGGCTCAGTTCCTGGGTCATGTTGGGTCCTCCTCTTGGGCTCAGCTCTTGCCCTCGATAGGTGTGCTTCTCTTCCCCCGTTTCTTGGCTCAACTCGGTTCTAGCCAGTTTCTTGGCCTAAAGTTCTCTTTCTGTTCTTGAATTCTTGTTCTGTTTTTGGTCCCTCTTTTTTTGCTTTTGCTTCTTTTCTTTCTTGGTGATTTGTGGTGGTGGAGAGCTGGTTCCGAATTGTGTTGTTTCTTGATGAACTCGTGCAACTTGCGGTTTCTTTTGGAGTCAAGTGATGTAATGTTTGTCTTTGGATTGACTGAAGTGCGTGATGGTCCGGTGTTGTTTTTTTCTCCATGGATAGATTTTTCTTCTTCTTTTTTCCTGCGGCTGTGGATTAATTGGATGAAATTTAGGCTCAAATAGGTGGGTTTGTTGTGTCTAGATGAGTAGATTGTTGGAACTTGTAAAATTCTTGGCAAGTTCTTCAAAGGGGGCGCACTAATGAACATCTGCGTTGACCTGAAATGCATGCCTTAATCTGAAGGTTTGGTCGTGCACTCCAAGTCCCTAAATTGATGAATTGTCAGAAACAAATGTTAATTTTTAAAGGCATTGGATTGCATGAAGTTCGTGTTCTTGAAGGCTTTGCTTGTACTCTTGTAACTCTTGATTAGATTGACTAAACTGCTATCTGTTTTTTTCTCCTTTTTTCCTTGTGGATTTTTGGTTTCTAGTGTGATCATGGATTATTCAATGGATTGCTGAACAGGGATAAAGGGAGAAACACACAGAGAGAGAGGCGCAGAAGCATCGGCATTGAATTGAATGGTGTAGAGAGCTCCAGGGATGGATCGCCGGAGCTGGCTGTGGCGGCGGAGGTCGACGGAGAAGGGCCCCGCCGAGACCGAGAGCTCGTCCTCCTCCCCATTTGAGAGGTTAACTGATGAACAGGTGAGAAAAAAAATGTTCTTCTCCTTCTTGTTGTATTGAACACTGATGGTGCAGACCGTTTCTGTTCTGCTTGTATCCATTGCATTCCAGTTTCCAAAGAATCCATGACATAGCTGATATCTGCAAATTAGTTTTGGGAATATGCAGAAGCGTTCATTGCTCGTGTTCTAAGTTCCATATTTCCGCAATGTTGCGCCAATTTCTCCGTCTCACATTCAGCCAAGTACTACTACTGGGTCCAAGAAAGAAAAGGAAATTGAATACAGTAAAAACGATTTGATATTGAAGAATAATGCCTGTCTAGTGTCTAGGAGTGTTCTACAAGGAAGCTCAAATATTGGAGGGGTGTTTATTGACTTTGTGAGTCCTACACTCCTTCCCCTTAACAGATCATCTAACACGTGCAGCTCAGAGAAAATAAGAAGGCTATGTCACATGCCAAACATGTGAGATCTCATCCAACGCCAGACCTGTAGGGCCTCTAAGCTTGGTAATCTATCACCAAGTTGCAAATATAAACTCTTAAAATCAAAGCTTTCTAGCTCAGTTAGTGTAGAAAAGTAGAGAGGAATTGGCACAGACATCACACAGCTAAAGGGCTAAGGTGATTTTGTATATATATGACCTAGTGTAGGCATACAAGGAAAGTATATACAAGAAAGGCGCATACAAGGTAAACACATACAAGGAAAGCATATACAAGGAGACGCATATAAGGTAAACGCATACAAGAAAAGCTATCTAATAATTCTAATACCCGCCCGTAGTCGTAGCGGGAGTCCGGACGCAAAGACTGGATCAAAACTCCTGAAACAGTTGGGTCGGGAGACCTTTATCATGATGTCTGCGAACTGATGAGAGGATGGCACGTGCAAAACATGAACCTCACCAAGCGAAACCTTCTCGCGGACGAAGTGAATGTCAATTTCGATGTACTTCGTGCGTCAGTACTGGACTGGATTAGTCGACATGTAGATAGCGCTGACATTGTCGCAGTAGACAACGGGTCGCCGAAGCAACTGGGGCGTGAAGCTCTTGGAGAAGTTGTCGCAGCCAGCAGCACTCTGCTACAGCATGAGCAACAACACGATATTCAGCTTCTGCACTTGATCGAGACACGGTTGTCTGACGCTTGGAGGACCAAGAGACAAGGTTCTTACCGAGATAAATGCAGTAGCCGGAGGTGGAGCGCCGTGAGTCTAGGTAGCCGGCCCAGTCGGCGTCGAAGTAGGCGGTGATAGAGGTCGCCGGGGAGAGGCTGATGTAGAGACTGGCATCGAGAGTACCCTTAACGTACCGCAATATGCGTTTGCTCAATGCAAGGTGGGGCTCCTATGGATCATGCATGAAAAGGCACACTTGCTAGACGGGGTACGCTAAGTCAGGGCGTGTGAGTGTCAGATACTGCAAAGCCCCCGCAAGGCTGCGGTACTCGGACGGATCGGCCACTGGAGCTCCATCGTGGCCGGATAGCTTGGCTTGAGTGTCCACTGGTGTGGCGGTAGGGTGACACTCAGTCATGCCAGCGCATCGCAGGAAATCAACGGCATATTGTCGTTGAGACAGGAAGAGGCTGTCGGAGGAGCGTGCGACGGAGATGCCGAGGAAGAAGTGCAGGTCGCCGAGGTCCGTCATGGCAAACTCCGAGTTGAACAAGCCTGTGAGGTGCCGTAGGAGACCTTGGGTGGAAGCCGTGAGGATGATGTCGTCGACGTAGAGCAGTAAATAGGCCATGTTAGTCCCCTGACGGAGAACAAACTGGGACATGTCGGAGGAGGAGGCGACGAAACCGATGCCGTGGATGTAGGAGGCGAACCGTTGGTACCATGCTTAGGGAGCCTGCTTCAAGCTATAGAGGGACTTCTGGAGAATGCACACATGGGTGAACGAGCAGGGTCCATGAAACCGGAAGGCTGCTGGCAGTAGACGGTCTCATTGAGAGTGCCATGGAGGAAGGTATTCTTAACATCAAGCTGATGAATCGGCCAGGAGCGGGATGCGGCGATGGAAATGACAGTCTGGATGATGGCTGGTTTGACCACCGGACTAAACGTCTAGTCGTAGTCGACACCGTGCTGTTGAGAGAAGTCGTGAACAACCCAGCGCGCTTTATAGCGGGCCAGACTGCCATCAGAGTGGAATTTGTGCTTGAAGATCCACTTCCCGGAGACGACGTTAGCACCTGGCGGGCGCGGTACAAGTCGCCAGGTGTTGTTGTTCATGAGAGCCTTGTACTCCTCGGCCATCGCGGTGCGCCAATTAGGATCGGCGAGGGCGCTACGATAGTTCACCGGAACGACCGAAGCTAGGGAGTGTTCGGCCGCTAGGGAGAAAAACTCCACAGAGGAATCAGCGGCAGACCGAGCCCGTGTCACCATTGGATGGTCCGAGGGAGCGGCCGATCGGAGAGGTGCGGGCGTTGAAGAAGTCGGGGTAGCTGGAGCCGACGCGGGCAACGGTGCTGGTGCAGCTGGGTCGGAAGGAGCCGCACGTGGTCGTCTAGAGTAAACCAGATGCACGGGCGGACATGGTGGCGAAGCGACGGATGACGTCATGGACGAAGGAGATGATCACTCGATACCATGCAGTGGTGGAGCAGTCATCTGGGGTACTTGCAGGGGTGCCATTGCAGCAGTGTGAGGCATCGGCATAGCAGTGTCGACGTCGAGGAAATCGAAGTTGGTGCGAGAGGGAGGGGGTGAAGATCAATCACTACTGGCAAATAGGAAAATGCTCTCATCAAAGACAACATGGCGAGAGATGATGACACGTTTGGTGGCGAGATTGAGACAGCGATACCCCTTATGGTGAGAAGGGTAACCGATGAAGACACAACCTGTGGAACATGGAGCAAGTTTATGAGCAGAAATGGCATAAAGGTTCAGAAAACAAAGACAACCGAAAACCCAGAGATGATTGTACTGCAGTGGAGAGCGATGAAGGAGGGCATAAGGAATGTCACCACTAACAGAAGAGGATGGGCAACGGTTGATGAGATAGGTGGCAGTTGCTAGCGCCTCGGCCCAATACTTGGGAGGCATAGTGGCGTGGAGCAGGAACGTGCGAACCGCATTGTTGAGGGTGCGAATGATGCGCTCAGCTTTGCCATTCTACGGGGAGGTGTATAGGCAAGAGAGGCGTAGGGTAATGCCGTGGGAAGTAAGCAAGGATGTGTTGGTGTGGTTCACAAATTCGGTGTCGTTGTCAGGCTGTATGGATTTCAGAGGGAGACCGAATTGTGTGCTACCATAGGTAGTAAAATCTGCTATGTGCTGGGAAACTTCTGATATCTTTCTAAGAGGAAAGATCCAACAATAATGAGAGAAATTATTAAGTAACACTAAATAGTAGAGAAAACCAGATATGCTACGAACTGGACATGTGCACATATCACAATGAACTCGCTCAAATGATCCAGAAGAGCGCGAAGAAGAAGTAACAAAAGAGAGACGTGTATGTTTGCCAAGTTGACAGGACTGTCTAAGAGAGCGGACTACTTTATTATATGAGATGAGCGAGTTTTTGTTGAGGGTGTCGAGACAGGCGATGCCGGGATGACCAAGACGCTGATGCCATAACTGGGAGGAGATGGCGAGGTGGGTGCTGGGTGGAGCTGAGGTGGCGACTAGAGGGATAGTGTAGAGGTCACCCTCACTATCGCAGCGGAGCATCACATGCTGCGTCCGGGAATCCTTAATAGAAAAACCAAAGGCGTCAAACTCGAAGGAAAAATAGTTGTCACGAGTGAACTGTCTAACAGAAAGAAAGTTGTAAACTAGGTTAGGAACAACTAGAGTGTTGTGAAGAAGAAAACAGGTGAATGGTGTGTGAAGGAGCGTGTGACCACGAGAAACGATAGGGAGGCGGAAACTGTTGCCAACAGTGACGACCGAATGAGGTAGAGGGTGGGAAGAGAGGAGTGTACAGTCGTCTGTCGTCATGTGGGAGGTGGCACCGTTGTCCATGACCTAGCCGCCGTGTCCTTGGACAGCCAGTTGGTTCAACGTGGTGATGAGGCCCTGCTGATCCCAGGTCTGCGGGGTGAAAGGCTGGGATGGCGTGAAGGCGGTATGAGCCTGAGGTGGAACGCCGAGGAGGCCGGGAGCGGACGAGGGATGCCACTGACGGCCAGTAGGGGTAGTCTACGGGTTGAAGCAAAACCAAGGATTGGTCGGTGGAGATGGTGGTATGCGGCCACCTTGGAAACCGGCACTGGCGCCATGGCAGGACCCGCCCTGCTTGCCGCGGCGGTTGCGGCCGCGGCGACGCCCGTCACGAGCATTGGCGGCCTGAGTGGTGGTCGATGATGTGTAGCCGGAGGAGCCACCGGAGGCGAGCAGGGCCGTGGCCGTGGCGATCTTTTCCTCGTTGTTGAGGCGAGTCTCCTTGAGAGCGAGCATGGAACGCGCCCTGACGAAGGAAGGGAACGGTACAGAGTTGGCGATGTCGTCGGCGGTGGTGGAGAAGCGCGGGTTGAGACCACGCAGCAGGTTGAGGACGAGCTACGTATTATTGACGGGGTAGCCGATGTCGCGTAGCTTGTCGGCGAGGACCTTCACCCGCTGGCTGTAGTCGGCGATGGATAGATCGCCTTGGACGAGCGAGTGAAACTAGTGCTAAGGAAGATCGTGCGGGACTCCTTGTTGTCGCGGAACAACGCCTCGATCGCGACCCAAAGGTCACGTGCGGTCTCTTGATCAGTCATCGCTGAGTCGAGGACATCGTCGGAGACGGATCCATACAACTAGCACAGTATGGCAGAGTCGACGAGGGTCCAGTTAGCCTCGTCGCAATGCGCCGTGTTGGTGCCGTCAATGTGGGAGAGGAGGCTGAACTTCGCGCATATGGTCCGAAAGAATTTGGACCATCGAGAGTAGTTCAGTGTCTTCAGATCGAGGGTGGTCGGCATATGAGACTTGACGACAACCATGCAGTAGGGGTTGAGGATGATCGAAGAGGCGATAGGCGCGATCTCACCGGCGATGGCAGTGACAGCAGCTGAATTGGCAAGAGGGGCCGCCATGGTCGGAGCGGTGGCGGCATGGGGGAGGCGCGGTGCAAGACGCCGGGCGTAGATCTGCGCAGAGGCACTTCGGTGTGACCTAGCGTAGGTGCGAGTGGCGGGCGCGGCGAAGGAGGAGCGCCGGCTGGTGGAGGCAGGCAGCGGCGGCTGGTGGAGGCGGCATCGACCGGGTGGAGGCAGGCAGCGGCGGCTGGTGGAGGCGGCATCGACCGGGTGGAGGCAGGTAGCGGGTTGGAGGCGGCGGCGGCCTGAGGTAGGAGGCGGCGGCGGCCTGAGGTAGGAGGTGACGGCGGCATGAAGACAGATCCGAGGCGACGGCGTGGATCCGATCTGGGGAGGAGGCCGGAGGCGACGACGGCCGGGTGGTGCAGAGACGGCGACGTCCGGGTTCGGGTGGCGGTGGCCTGGAAGGCAGGTGGCGACGGCCGGGAAGGGAGGTAGCAGCGGCAAAAAAAGCTCAGGAGAAGAGGTCTGATACCATGTAGAAAAGTAGAGAAAAATTAGCATAGACACCACACAGCTAAAAGGCTAGGGTGACTTTGTATATATATGATCCGGTGTAGGTATACAAGGAAAGCATATACAAGAAAGACGCATACAAGGTAAGCACATACAAAGAAAGCATATACAAGGAAGGCACATACAAAATAAACGCATACAAGGAAAGCATATACAAGGAAGGTGCATACAAGGTAAGCGTATACAAGGAAAGCTACTTAATAATTCTAATAGTTAGTGTTAGATAGAGATTTCCGAGGAAGGATCAGAGTTCATCTGCATGAAAGAGCTAAGTCGCTCCTGACCCTAGTAAATGCCATTCTGTGGGTTTTTTTCGAGAACACGCAAAAGATTTACATGTCACTTTATTAATAGAAGAAGAAAGAGTACAACTAATCATCTAACCAAATTGGTTAGGTGAGAAAGTACAACGGGGCTTGCTCAAGCCTCTTTCCAAATCAGGAACCGAAAAGAAAAACATAAGAAACTAAAACAACGCCAACAAAAAGCAACACAGTTACAGTATTTAACTGCAAAGGCAAGAAGCTCTTGCCGAACTCCATAGCAATCCTTCTTGCCGAATAACCTGCATAATATCTTACAAGAAGTGAAACTTATTATTGAATACTCTTGCATTTCTTTCTTTCTAAATTGTCCAAAAAACTAATATCACTATTTTGTCAAAACCTTTCCTGTGATCCTTCTAAACAACACCACGAGGAGATAGTCACCATTCTGAAAGTTTAGAGTTCACAACTGGAATGATAGCACTATGATTCGTTAGGGAAAAGATAGCAAACCACACCTGCCTGGCAACAATACAATTGATTAAGAGATGTTGAATTATCTCTGGTTATTGTTCACATAGCACGCTGGCCTTAGGATGCGGCAATCCTCTGTTCTATAACTAGTTAGCAGTTCAACAATGTTTCAGTACAACCAACCGTGCGAAAAACTTACATCGCAATGGAGCTCCAAATTTCCATATTGATTTATAACATGGTAACCTAACGGTACCATGGAAGAAAGCTTTGTACGTCGAACTTGCTGTGTACGAGGGCGAGGAAGACCACTTCCAGATTATTCTGTCTTGCTTTTCTTCTTGTAGCTGTACTTGAGCCACTCGATTCCAAATCTGAATATACTCTCTGATCACCACCATAGATACACTTCGCTGTATATCTGGATTTGAATATACTTTCTTCCAGATTGAATATACTCTCTGATCACCACCATGGAATATACTTTCTTCCAGATTGAATATACTCTCTGTGGGGTATTTGAATTTTGTTGATTGATGTTTCATCAATTCTATTTGGGGTTATCCTCTTGTCTGGTAATACTAGGATAAATGTGCATATACGACATCATCGTGGACGTCCAAACAGCAGCTCAATCATACCATTCATCCCAGCCATATGACAGTGAGTGACAAGAAGATTCAGTTTCACTCCCTACTTTGGTGGGTAACATTGACAATTTGTTCATGATTATGTGACAGTTTTAGTAGGACTCCAATTGAAGGGGAGAATGAGAGGGTCCTATTTTTTCTATACCGGGAAGACTTACAGGACAAGAAGCCCTACCTATCCATGGGGATGTGATGTTAGTTGGGACTAGCTTTTCTCTGCCAACATTATGGCTGCATGAGGGCAAGATGCATTTGTTTGGGTGGCCACTCCATGTGCTGTACCATCACCTTTGGCCCAACCCAAATGGCTAATAATGTTGCTGGCACAGAGCAATCAAGATGCCTCTCTCTTCCAACTTTGCTCATGTGCACCAGCACTTGGTGCCCTCACTTGTGATCTTTGACCAAAGTTGTCTTCCTCCACCTAGTCTGTACCCCTAGAAATGTCTGATACTCAGATGCAACAGTGAGATGAAGTGCTACCCTGTCCTAATATGTAGAAGTTACTCCATGAATAATTAGGAAGGAGCATCCTGCTTTGCCAAGCATTATGCTGGGAACATACGAGCATAACATGATCTCGGAAAGTACCATGCCGTGTTTCTCATGTTCCATTGTCTGACAGAACAGTGTTTAGTACTTTTGAGTCTTTGACAAGTGATTCTGCCAAATTTTCAGATGCTTCCCATAGAGGTTCCTTTTATTGTTGCTTCAACCACCGCTCTGTTGTACGACATTGCTCCAAGCATAACAGTATTTCAAGTCTACCAAAAATTGAATAGGAATCACCTAAGTTTGAGAGTAGTCACATTTTTTTCCCTAGAAGCTAAAAAATGAGCCAAGTTAGCATGGACAATGTTTGATTCTGTTGCCTCTTGATTAGGATACCTTGAAGAGTACCCCAAAATGCACTCCATCACCGGAGATCGCATCAAAGGAAGCGGAGGACAACAACAATGTAAAAGTTAAGGTGTTGAGCGAGAGGCTGTCATCTGCAGTACTGGATATACGCGCAAAAGATGATCTCGTGAAGCAGCATTCCAAAGTTGCGGAGGAAGCTGTTCTAGGTATGCTGTTAAATATAAGTGAATCAGAGAATTACATACGGTATGGTGGGCAAAAGTTCAGACAAATTATTACCACAACTAGGTTCTAAAAAAATTATTTCGATGCTTAGCACCAACGTTTTCAACCAGAAGCTTATCAGGAAACAGTAGTATTTCTGTGCTCTTGCATGAACAGAATTCACAAGTCGGTTCTGCATGACAAAACCCGTATTTCTGCTACTAGGATGGGAGAAGGCAGAAAAGGATATTGCATCAGTGAAATCCCATCTGAATGCTGCAACTGTCAAGAACTCCACACTGGAGGACAGGATTGTCCACCTCGATGGCGCCCTCAAGGAATGCGTCCGGCAACTCCGGCGTGCCAACGAAAATCAGGATCAGAAGGTCCAGGACGCGCTAGCACAGCAAGCTCGGCAATGGGAGTCCGAGAAGACCGACCTCGAGCTGCGAATCATCGAGCTCAAGACAAAGCTCGAAGCAAAGACCGAACTCTCAGTGACCACTGACAGTGATGCCAGCTCGAGGCTGGCCTCCCTGGAGAAGGAGAACTCGGCTCTGAAGGTCCAGCTGCTCGCCAAGACGGAGGAACTGGAGCTCAGGACCATAGAGAAGGAGCTGAACAGAAGAGCGGCGGAGACGGCGAGCAAGCAGCAGCTTGAGAGCATCAAGAAGATGGCCAAGCTCGAAGCCGAGTGCAGAAGGCTGCAGGTGATATCATTTTCCACGTGCCAAACAGTTTTAGATAGGAAGCAATGTGTGAAACAATCCTGTTTTTCTTTAACATTTCTTAAGTTTTCAGCAGGCCACTGCACGGAGATCCTCTTTCAGCATCGAGCTTAAGCGTGCTCCGAGCTCGGTCTGCGCCGAGTCGGTGACAGACTGCCAGTCGGACTGCTCGGACTCATGGGCCTCAGCTCTGATCACTGAGCTTGATCAGTTCAAGAACGAGAAGAGCAGCACAAGGAGTGCAAGCCTTGCAACTGCAGACATTGGCATGATGGATGACTTCCTTGAGATGGAGAAGCTGGCCTCGGCAAATGGTTCATCGAAAAGCGAGGTTGAGGATGCCAGTGGTCAGTTGGTGAAGCTAGAGGAGAAGGTCAAGAAGTTAACAGCCGAGAAGGCCGACAGGGAGAAGGCATTGCATGAAGCTCAGCGCGAACTAAGGGCTTCCCGCCATCGGACAATGGTGGCAGAGGAGAAATCAGTTGGGTTGCAGAGACAGTTGAATCTTGTCAATGGTGAAAAGCATGCCATGGAGACTGAAATGGAAGCCGTCGAGACGAAAAGGAATGAACTGGAGGCTAAACTTGAGCTGGCCCATGCCGAGATCGCGAGCTTACTGGACAAGGGACGCATTCTGGAGGAGCGGCTTGAATCCGAGAAGGTGTTGACGCTGGAGCTTGCAGCTAAGTATCAGCACATGGATGCACTGGAGTCGGAGAGGAAAGAGCTGCGCATTCAGTTGGAGGCATCACAGTCTGACGCCAGAAAGTTCAGTGATAAGATCACTTTGTTAGAGAGGAAACTGGAGGAGGAGAAGGCGTTTTCAGTACGGCTCGCAGCGAAATGCCATGGCATCGAAGCTCTGGAAGCAAAGAAGGAGAGTGTAGAGCTTGAATTGGAGTCGGCACGAGAGGAAATTGCTTCATTCCATAAGAAAGTGAGTAGCTTGGAACTGAAAGTTCAGGAAGAGAAGGCATTGTCTGCTGAATTTGCAAGGCGGTATCATGATGTAGAGGCACAGGATGTGCAGATAAATGAGCTCAAATCTCAACTCCAATCTGCAAATTCAGATATTGTTGACCTGAATGAGAAGATTAAAATGCTTGAAGAGAATGTAGAGAAACATAAGCCATTCACTGCAGAACTGGAATCTCAACTCAAATCGGCGCATGCTGAAATCAATAACTTAAAGGAGAATGTCAGCTTGTTAGAAAAGAAGCTGGAAAGCCAGAAGAACTTGACATCAGCTTACATAACTGCATTGGATGCTTCTGAAGCTCAGAAGAACAAATTGGCAAGTCGATTTGACCTCAAAGAGAAAGAGGCGGAGGAATTGCACAGAAAGATCAGTTTGCTCGAGGAACAAATTTGCAAAGAGAGAGCACAATCGTCGGAATTTGATGCACACGGTCAGAATCTGAAGGAGGAATTGTCCAGCAGAGCTCCTGGTCATCAAACAGTAAAGTATATGTCCAATAAAGATTTTCACATCAAAAAGGTAAATTTTAAAGTACTTACTGATTTCTCTTATCTATTGCAATCAAGTCTGGTGAAGAACAGTTTCAGAAGTCAGAACTCTCAGTCATGTTAATGGAATATATCTTTCTATAGGAGAAAGAGCTAGCACGTGCTGCAGGGAAGCTGGCAGACTGCCAGAAGACAATAGCTTCAATGAGCAGGCAATTGAAATCTTTAGCCGACTTCGACGAATTCATCCCCGGAGTCGAAGACGATGGCGCCTTAACTGAATGCTGGGATGGTGATCTGAAGCTGTTTGATTCAGCAAGTTATCCAGCACAATTCGGTTGTTTGGCTGTCACATGATTGTTGTGAACTTGTGATGAGAAGATTGCCAGAATCCTTATCAGATGCTATATATGCATAGATAAGTTAATAGTTTATAGGTAAGCAACTGTTCATATGGAAGCACTGCTCATAGAGTTGTTCAAGGGAACTATGTAAAGATTAATTTTGTTCCCCTTGTCTTATGGAGATGGCATCTTGATTATCTTGTAATACCAGTAGTAAAGAAAAGTGTTGAATGAAAACAACCCAAGGGAGAATAAAAAACGAAGAGTTTTGCTCTTAGACTATTCGGCTTTAAAAAATGCTGAGCAATAGCACTCACAGAGGTTCCCAGACCGTTCAGGGCCGGTCGGGACCTCTCGCATTTGAGGGATTCATCACTCGGCAGAAAACGTTTAGCCAATGCCTACGTTTATCGACTTACCTGCCGCAGTAGAAAACCCCCAAAGCACATACAACGCCTGTCGTGGCTACAGACCAAACAGAGAGAGAGGTGTATGGTAGTGGAGAGTTAGGTGAGTAAATGTCCTCCCTTGGGTCTTTCCAAGAGCTGATCGTAATATATATGCTTCCTCGTAAGGAGCGCCTTTACAATCGTAACCTTACACCGAAGCCTCCGACCGAGGGCAATTACGTCCTTAGTACATGGTTTATAGCTTTCTCAACAGGCTAGCCGGGTTTAGGTGGGGGCCACCTCTACGACAGGAGCCTCTCATGGTGAAGGGTTTCACAGGCCGAAGCCATGTTGCCGAGCCCTTTGGGCCCCTCTGTCCCTGCGGCCTGTGACGTTGTGTAGTTGTGGGCGAAGATGATTTTGCGCATGTAGGTCGACGTGGCTCCGCAGAGTCGAAGCGGGGGGTCCGCGGCGGAGCCAATGTCGAACTATCGCGTCCGCGCTGCGGAGTCGGAGACTTCGTCGATGCGGGAGGAGCAGGCAGGCGTGGGAGGTTTGGGCGTCGCATGCGCGTGAGCGGCCGCGCCGGTTCGACTCCCGCTGGTTGGGCACGTGTGGTCAGCCGCAACGGTTGGACCTGCGTCGGTTGCGCTTGTCGAGGTGATGGCGGCTGGGGCACTGTGTGCGTTCAGACGACCGCGTGTTCGCGCGCCTTTCTGGTGGCTGGCTTCGCGCCTGTCGGTGCGGGCTCCTTCCGACTGACCTGCTACGCCAGTGCATTCTGCAACCTAGCGTCCATGGAAAGGCATGGGACATTAGGGTGCGAAAATGGTTGTGCTAAGAGTGAAGATACATGATGTGCAGTGAGTGCCGGGGTTGTCCCGAGCCACCGGAGCGGAAGGCGAAGGTCTCGTCGAGGGCGGGGCCGGAGTCATTCCGCTGAGGCGAAGGCTTCGCGGAAGGCGAAGCTGGGGTTATTGTGCGTAGGTGCGATCAAGTTGAGACGTCGCACGCGTACGGGCGGCCGTGCTGCTTCGGGTTCCGCCGGTTGTGCCTCTCCGCGTGTGGGCGACCGCGTCGGTTGGACTTTCTTTTGCCGGCTGCGCCTCTCCGCGCATGGGCGACCGCGTCGCTTCGACTTCCAGCGGTTGCGCTTCTCCACGTGGGGGGGGCAGCTGTATATATATATCAGGAAGGCCGTAGCGGCTTCCGGGCGTAGTTAAGATGGTGTTGATTTCGAAAATATGCCTTCTTCAGTTCATGAACATGCAGAGGAATATTGCCATGTTGATGAATTGATGGAGGCCTATTTCCGAGTGCAATATCTGTTTTGATCGGCGCGGACTCCTCTAAACGGACAGCTCCGTGAATGCTCCCCGAGACGGGGGGCGTTCTCTGGCGCGCCACTCCGGCGGGCGGGTGCGTGTGGAAGCCGGAGGCAGACCCGGGACTGTCGTGCGGAGGCGAAGATGTCGTCGAAAGCGGAGCTAGGTTGCCTTGCATAGATTCCGAGCGGACACGTGGCGGGGCGCTATTGGCGCGCCGTGTGCTGTCAGGCCCCTTGGTGCGACTGCCACTTGACCGTGCGTGGCGCGCATGGGTTGGTGTGCCACTTTGGTGGCGATAGTGGGAAGGTGGGCGGTTCGCCTCCCAGCAGTTATGCTTCATCGATGGCATGGGAGACACAGGGGTTTTAAATACCCCTTGCGTTACGCTGCTTGCACGTTTGTCGCCTTGCCTTGTAGCTCCCAGTCACACGCCCCCAATCTCCTGTCTTCCTTGCTGCCTTGTGCGTCGCGGAGCTCTAAGAGGGCGATGGCGCACGACGGGGTGGGGTACACACTCGAGGGGCGCGACTCGCAGTGGGCGGATGGTGGGCGGCGCGAAAGAGTAGAAGTCCGCGCTCCCGTGTCCTGGGCTCGACGCTGGTGACGGAAGAGACGATTCGTGGCCTTCTGCGTGAAGGAAAGCTGTCGGACCGCGAGAGGTGTGCCTGCCCGCGGGCGACGAGACCGAACCGCACCCTAAAACGTCGGAGGCGGTCCTGTTCGTCGCCTACTTCGAGGCTGGGTTGCGCATTCCGGCCGCCAATCTTGTCGGGGACGTCCTGCGGACCTTTGGGCTTGAGCTGGCACAGACAACACCAAATGTGATAGCCCGTCTTGCCGTGTATAGTTGGGCGCTGCGCACAGAGGCATGTTGGACGACTGCGTCACTATTCAGATTTCTTCATGATGTCCGGTGTGCGTCGGAG
The DNA here is from genome assembly GCA_036346265.1 of Melocanna baccifera. Lineage (NCBI taxonomy): Eukaryota > Viridiplantae > Streptophyta > Magnoliopsida > Poales > Poaceae > Melocanna > Melocanna baccifera. The sequence continues at coordinate 15,575,192 of CM070695.1, forward strand.
GATCAGGGGGACGGGGCATTGGGCAACTTCGGCAGCGTCGACCTCGCCTTGCGCCCGCAGTGCGGGAAGATTTTTCCCGCGGAGTCGAGTCGGGCGGAGTGGGAGCCGAACAGGACAAGGCGGTGGTTCTACCACCGTGTTGCGAGTGGTAGCAGCCTTGAATGGTCGGGGCGGCCGGTGGCGGTTAACACCACGCCCGGCACGTCGATAGATGATGAGGATGAGCGAATAGTGTGGAGGCTTGTGGGGATCACCGCCCGCTTCAACATGCGCGACCTCGTTGACGAGTTCGTCATGTACGGCGTGGCGCCACTTGCCGCGGAGTGGCGTATTACCCCTGGGAAGCTTGGGCGCAACAACGTCCGCCTGTCCATGTGTTCGCTGCCGAAACCCTCCGGTCCGCGTAAGTTGCGCTGGAGCTTGCTTTCGTGTGCTATTCCTTGGGCTGTTTTGTTTACGACGTGCCCCCGTGCCACTCGCAGGTGCTTCCCGGGAGGACGTGGAGCGTGCGGTGGGTGCGTTCCTCGAACCGTATACAGCCAGGGAGCACGCGCTGCGCGTAGCTGTGACCGCGGAGGCAGGTCTGGGGCGGCTGAACCGCGTGTGCGAAGCCTTGGGTATTAGGGTGCCAAAGCGCGCTGTCCCGGCCCCGAGTCCATCTCTCCGTGGCTCGTGAGGAGGAGTACCGTGAGCGCGGGTTCGGCTTCGGCGGAGCATGTCGTCTTGGTGGCGGCCTTGGCGCTTTGCCGCCGCCAACCAGCGTTGAGGCGAAGCCGTCGCCCTCGGAGGGTGCTAGTGTGAAATCCGTTCCCGCCACGGTGGAACTTTCTCCTACGACGGTTTCGGAGGCGGGGCCGCCCTCATGCTTCCCAAAGGCGAAGCGGCCCCGCATAGGATCGCCTTCCGCTCGGCGGGGGTTCATTGTAGCGAGCAAGGTCGGAGCCGTATGGGACTCCGACTCAGACACCGAGTGTCTCGGCGTCCCTGCAGCCCCGATTAGGTCTGCAGCCGTCGGGGGCGAGGGCTTGGTGGAGCTAAGCTCTGACACAGAGGCCCCCCACCTGACGGGGGGCTGGGGATGCCGCGATCCTTGCGGGTTTGGGCGGGGCTGAATGTAAACTCACATTGGTTGGATATGACCCGTTGTGCCGTCATAGGGCTGACCGCCATATCTCCTTGTAGCAACATGGTTCCGCGAACGCGGGGAGCCCCCGGAGTCCGAGGACGGTCAGTTGGGAGGGACATCCGGTGCCGCTGAGGCTATCGCCGTGGATGCCGCCCAACGTCTAGCGGACTTCATCCCCCGAGCAGAGGCGCTGGCGGCGTGGCGGGGGGCCGCGGATAGCGCGGCCGTGAGCCTGGACTGTGATGCGCTACAGATTTGCAGGCCTGGACTGCTTGAGGGAGTGGTAGAGGTCTCCGAACTGAGGGTAAGTGCCTGACCCTGAGCAGCACACGACCCTTGGGAGGTGTACTGATTGATTTATCGTGTAGACCTTCGCCCTTAGCTGGGCGCTGCAGGCGGCCCATCTCCGGGAACGGGAGGCCTTGGAGAACCGGCTGCGTGTCGCCGAAGAGGCCCTTCGTGCGTCGGAGGAGGTGCATTCCGCTAATGATGAACGCGTGCGGCTCCTGGAAGTGGAACGCGCGGGGGCCGTCTCATATGCCACGGAGCATGTGGCATCGACTCGGCAGGCAGCGGTGGAGGAGCGGGACGGCCTGCTCCAGCAGGTTGCCGTACTGGAGGAGGAGAACGGCCGTCTTGCTGCGTCTCTAAGGGAGCGGGATCAGGCGCTGGGTGTCGCCTCGGCGACGGCCTGGGAGGCTATGCTGGCCCTAGAGGGTACCCTCGAAAACCTTGTTGCCGAGGTGCCTCCCCGCTCATTCGGACTCGAAGAGCTTTCGCGGACCCTTCGACGGATTGGGGAAGCGGCTGATCTTAGTCAGGCCGCCGCGATGTCCTTTGGCAATCACTGCTCCTACGTGACTGCATGCCTGGCGTGTGCGCTACTCCGACACCGGGGGTGCCGTCACGTCGACGAATTGGGTGACCCTCAGCTGGAGTTGCCTGCGAGGGCCGGCGTGATGTCCAGTGCCGTGCGCGGTGTTCGGCCCGCTGTTCGGTTTTTCCATGAACGGATCTGGGAGTACATCGGGGAGGCCGCGGCGAAGGTGGAGCTGCGGCGGAACATGTATGGCGAGGGGAACCTTGGCGAGTGGCTGGATGGAGTTGCCCGCGCGACGATGACGGGGCCGACGGCTCAAAGCAGGTGTGACCCCGAGGTTTTTGTGCGCCGGCGTGTGTTATAACCTGTGTACCCCATGCCACGAATGAAGTGGGAATTATTGTCCTTCTTTAACCAACCGCGCCGTTTTATTCGGCGGTGCCCGATGGGGACCGTTGCGATTTCTGCCGTGACCGGCGCCGTTCTGGCGGTGGCGAGCGAGACTCGCTGAACTAGGTGAATTGACCTTCAACGGATGAGGCTCCGGTGCAGGAGGTCGTCCAAGCGAAGCCGAACGAGTAGTGTTGGCCTGGAGGGCTTTGTAATCACTGTGTAGCAGCGTGATGATAAGCCGAAACGTTCGCCCTCGCCGTCGTTTTTGGGCGCACCCGCTTTGTGCTCTTGTTGTAAAGTGTGTTGGCGGTTGGGGTAGGCGCTTGAGGTAGGCGCGAGCGGCGCCACACGAAAGCAGAGCGCGGCGGCGGCGGCGCCTAGTCGGAAGACGCGCGAGCGCTCCGTCTCCTACCCTTGAAGTGGTGGCAGCGGGCGGCCCTAGTCGAAGTGGACGCGCGGCGCCCGTCCCCTACCCTTCGAAGTGGTGGCGGCGGGCGGCGTCTGGTCGAAGTGAACGCGGCGCTCCGCCCCTACCGCCGAAGTGGTGGCGGCGAGGTGGCGTCTGGTCGAAGTAGACGCGCGGCGCTCCGTCCCCTACCCTTGAAGTGGTGGCGCGAGCTGGCGTCTGGTCGGTGAGCGCGGCGCTCCGTCCCCTACCCTTGAGTGGTGGCGGCGGGTGGCGTCTGGTCAGTAGGCGCGCGGCGCTCCGTCCCCTACCGCCAAGTGGTGGCGGCGGGTGGCGCCTGGTCAATGAGACGCGCGGCGCTCCGTCCCCTACCGCCAAGTGGTGGCGCGAGTGGCGCCTGGTCGAATAGACGCGCATGGCGCCCGTCCCCTACCCGAAGTGGTGGCGGCGGGCTGGCGCCTGGTCAGTAGGCGCGCGGCGCTCCGTCCCCTACCCTTGAGTGGTGGCGGCGAGGTGGCGCCTAGTCAGCAGACGCGCGGCGCTCCGCCCCTACCCGAGTGGTGGGCGGCGTGGCGCCTGGTCAGTAGGCGCGCGAGCGCTCCGTCCCTACCCTTGAGTGGTGGCGGCATGGGTGGCGCCTGGTCAAATAGGCGCACGGCGCTCCGCCCCTACCCTTCAAGTGGTGGCAGCGAGCCGACGCCTGGTCGGCAGACGCGCGAGCGCCCAGTCCCTTACCCTTGAGTGGTGGCAGCGGAGCCGGCGCGCTACTGGCGAGGCGCGCGAGCGCTCCATCTTGTACTGCTGGGCAGGATAAGGATAAGATAGGTTTGGGGAGTGACAGGGACCTAGCTCCATAGGTCCTGTCCCCAACGGTCAATGGGGGACCTCACGGCGCGCCATTGTTTTCCTGCATCCCGGACAGGGGCAAACAAGCGAGATCAACGGAGGTCTGTACATGGCGCTGTACGGCTGCGAGGGAGGCGTCCCTTGCCCTTCGTCCATTGCTTCGGGCCCCCCGGGATAGGGGGACGCGTGGAGTGTAGTTAGCGGAGCCCTGTAACTGAAGTGGGGCAACACTATTGCACCACGTGCCCCTAGGGCAGGCGATGGGACTCTTGAGGTATAATGTCCGTGGTCTTGCTTCCGGGGCGCTTTAAAAGGGGCGAGCGGCCAAGGGGATCGGCACTCGCCTTCCCAGACATTGCACCCCCGCAACTTCTCCTGTCGAAAGTGCCGTCCCCAATGTGCCCCAGCTTCGCCTAGTAGCGTCGAGGGCTCCGGAACGCGGCTGATGCCGCTTGGGCGATCGCGGGGTCGGACATCCCGCCCATGTGGGGGGATGCGGCGCCGCGATGTGTTTTCCCCTCGCCCGTGCGTCGAAGAGCTGCGACTGGTGCGGGGTGGTGGGCACTTCACTTGTACTTCATCAAGGTCGCTCGTAGCTTTGGGAGTAGACTTCTATGTCGCGCCAACGAGGCCGCATTCGGCCACGTTGTCCCGTGCAAACGCCTGTCCTCTCCCCCAGTCTCCTTCCCTAGCTGCTGGATGCTTGGGATGAGGAGGGGTCTTGCACTTGCGGTGATACAGGGAGCCGTGCTGCTCTACGAACAGGCTCCGACTCCTCCAGCTTGGGGCGGCACGCTCTTGGGAGGCGCCCTTAGGCGCTCTCCGTCTCGATCCCGGGCGTCTGCTGGGGCTCCTCTCCGCGCTGAGGGCCCGCGCCCGCGAGGGCGCTTTCGCCGAGCACATTTGGTTTCTTGGTTCTTCTGCAGAGGCGCAGGCCGTTGAGCTCGTGCGCCGCCGCTCCCCATCGTCAGAGACCAGCTTGTCGGGCGAGAAAGCCGGTGGCGAGGTATGGTGCCAGGAGGAAGCTTTGACCGCGCGGGGAGCCTCTGGTGCCCGTGCGCCGTTGAATGTAGACTCCGGCGAGTGCGTGGGAATATCGTCCACGTCTTATTTATACTCCGGAGAGTACGCGTGGTGACAACACCAGTGCGTGCGCGGAACATCCGCGTCTTGTTTAGACTCAGTAGAGTGCGTAGGGAAAACATCCGCGTCTTTGTTTGTACTCCGGAGAATGCATGGGACTATCGACCACGGCTTACTTAACCTCCGGAGGGTACGCCAACGCGCGCGCGGGACATCCGCGTCTTATTTAGACTCAGTAGAGTGCGCAGGGAAAACATCCGCGTCTTTGTTTGTACTCCGGATAATGCATGGGACTATCGACCACGGCTTACTTAACCTCCGGAGGGTAAGCCAACGCGCGCGCGGGACATCCACGTCTTGTTTAGACTCAGTAGAGTGCGTGCGAAGGCGTCCTCCCGCTGCGTCTTATTTATACTCCGTAGAGTGCGTGCGGAGGCGGACCTCGAGGCTACGTCTTATTTATACTTCGTAGAGTGCGTGCGGAGGCGGACCTCGACACTACGTCTTATTTAAACTCCGTAGAGTGTGTGCGGAGGCAGACCTCGACACTACGTCTTATTTATACTTTGTAGAGTGCGTGCGGAGGCGGACCTCGACGCTACGTCTTATTTATACTCCGTAGTGTGTGTGCGGAGGCGGACCTCGACGCTACGTCTTATTTATACTCCGTAGAGTGTGTGCGGAGGCGGACCTCCGTGCGGTGCGTGTGCGGAGATGAGTCTCCGTGCGGTGCGTGGGAACATCGACCACGTCTTTATACTCCAGGGAGTACGTGTGGTAACAACACCGACGCGTGCGCGGAACTCTGCGTCTTGTTTATACTCAGTAGAGTGCGCAGGAAAAACATCCGCGTCTTATTTATACTCCGGGGAGTGCGTGCGGAGGGAAACCTCTGCACGTTTTTGGTGGGGGGGTACGAATAGCTTCGCAAACGGCGAACTTTATTAAATTCCCGTTTGCGCGGGTGAGTGAGTACAAAAGGTCAAGGACTAACCCTTGGACTCGTTGTCGTGACGGTGAGATGCGGAGCCTCTGGTGCTTGGGCTGCCGTAGGGCGTGTACGGGCGCGCATGACTAGGGGCCTCCCTAGGGGCCTCCCTAGACTCCCGTGTGCAGGTTTCGGGTGCCGTGCTCTATGTACTGGGCCAAGGACAGTGATAATACCCTGTGGGTCCGGAAGCTTCGCGCATAGAAAGCCATGGTGTGGGACTACCCCCAAGGAATTGAGGATCGGTCGCCCCAGAATGACGATGTAGGGGTACTGGATATCCATGACATCGAAGGTGGTGTCCCTGCTCGCCACGTTGTCATCCTGGCCGAAGAAGACCTGCAAACATATTTGGCCCAGCGCCAGTAGTGGCTGACCTCCGAAGCCCTGTAGCGGAATTCTTGAAGGGCATAGGCGGCTTCGGGGGATCGCCATTTGGTCGAAGGCATGTGCGAACAATACGTTCGCGGAACTGCCCCCATCGACCAGGACACGCCGGACGTCGCACCCGATAATAGCGACCTGGATGACTAGAAGATCTTGATAAAGGAACTCCACGCCTTCGGCGTCGGCAGCCGTGAAGGTGATCGCATGCTGCGCCCAATCTGGCGGTGCATGAGCCGGGCACGCCGCCACGTGGTGTAGCCTCCGTACGTAGGCCTTGCGCTGTCGCTCCGAGGCGAACTCCAAGGAGGAGCCTCCGGAGATTATGTTGATGACCCTACGCAGAACGCCCTCAAGGGCATGGATCCGCAGGGGGCTCTCCTGGGGCTGTTTCTCCTGATCCCGAATCCTTAGGGGACAGTCCAGTGGCTGCTGAACGTGCGCCACGACGGGTGGGTGGGTCTCGAGATCCCTGTCTCTGGCGACGCTTTGTCGAAGTGCCGCGATGGTGGTGCAGAGCGGGTGTCATGAGTGCCTTGGTCGTGCACTTCGCACCACTGTGGGCGGTGTTGGTCGCCATACTCCGCGCGGGCCCAACCATCGCGGCCCTGGCCTCGGCCTCGCCCCCGGCCTCGTCGAGCCCTGGCCTCGCGGTTGGCGAAGACATTGTCTTCCGAGCCGCTCTCGATGTCAAAGACGTAATGAGCTCGCCGAGACGTTTGGCGGCCGCGCTGAGGCTTGTCAGCCGCGCCTCCTTGTGCTGGGAGGCGTCCTTTGACGACTCCTGCCTACGCTTGCTCCGCGAGAAACTAGCTTTCAACGGGTCGACGCTCTTCACGACACCCTCCGCTGGATTAGCATCGGCCGCGTTGTCCTGGCGCCGCCTCGCATCTACTTCCACCCGGGCGTACTCCTCCATCTTGTCGAAGAGCTTCGCTACTGTCTTGATTGGCTTCCGCGCGTTGTACTCGGCTAGCGGGACCGGACGGAGACCCTGTACCGCCGCGTTGATGATTGTTGTCTCGTTGACATCTTTGACCTGGCAGCGGACCTTCGCGAAGCGCTTGAAGTACTCACGGAGCGTTTCCGATGGTTTTTGCTTGATTGCGAAGAGCTGATCCGCGTTGACACGCTCGACGTAGTTCCCCTGGAAGTTGTTGTAAAGGCGGTCGCGAACCTGCTCCCATGCGTATATGGAGTTCGGCTCTATGGTGAAGATTCGCCTTGGTGGTGTTGTCTCCGCCTACCGCCTCGATGGCGGTCTCGTACACGCGCACGAATTCTCAAGGATCCGTGTCGCCCTTGTACGACGTGACGGAGCTGGGGAATTTAAAGTCCTCTGGCCACGCTATCTCTGTAGGCCGCCAATAGCGGACTGGTCCACGCGCCGCAGCCGGCGCGATCGATGTGGGGCGTCCCGGCTGTCCGCGCGCTCGGGCGTGGGCTCCGGTGCGGCCACCGGCGGGGTCAGCTAACTCCTAGCCTCTTGCATTCTCCGCACGCCCCAAGATCTCAACAACTCGCCGGGCGTGCGAGGCTGCCAACAGGGTGTTCTCCACTGCGGGCGTAGATGGGGGAATGAGCGCGTCCGGTCGCACGGTCGAGGTAGTCGCAACCACCGCTTGTGTCCTTGGGTTGCTCATCACGTCAACACGGTGGACTCCGGCGTCGACGGCGGGGTCCCTGCCGCCAACGAGGCCGCTTGGTGCTCTTGCACTGGATGTAGGGACGGTGGTCGCGCCTCGGTGGGCGTCGGGGCTACCACTCCCTACCACCCGGCCGGTATCGTCGGGGCTGACTGTCACACCAGTGGCGGGGTGGGGTGTGACGCGTAGGGTGGGGTCAGCCGTCGCGTCGGTGGTGGCGGGGTCGATGGTCACGTCGGTGGTAGGGGTCGATGGTCGCGTCGGTGGTGGCGGGGTCGATGGTCGCGCGATGAACATCATCATTTTCAACCCCGACCGTCGATGCCGAAGCCCTGGTGTTGATGCGGGGCCTCGCCACGACCCCCTCCTTCTTCTTTGCCGCCGATAATGAAGCTTTCTTCGGTGCTATCCTTCTTGAGATCTTGAGGCTTGCTCTCGTCTCCCCACGAACGGCGCCAACTGTCGTCGGCTACAGACCAAACAAAGAGAGAGGTGTATGGTAGTTGAGAGTTAGGTGAGCAAATGTCCTCCCTTGGGTCTTTCGAAGGGCTGATCGTAATATATATGCTTCCTCGTAAGGAGCGTCTTTACAATCGTAACCTTACACCGAAGCCTCTGACCGAGGGCAACTACGTCCTTAGTACATGGTTTATAGCTTTCTCAACAGGCTAGCCGGGTTTAGGTGGGGGCCACCTCTACGACAACGCCATTTGAACTGAAAGGCCCTTAAGGCAAACAACAACCAGAGAGAGAAGATAAAGGAGGGCATAAATGGCAATGCATACTCCAAGGGGAAGGAGGACAGCTGTGACCTCCTCACTTAAGCCCAACCAACACATTGCCATCCTCATTTCCTCCCCCAATAGAGAGCTCATCCAAGGAGCTAGCTAAGACCGAGAGCAAAACCAGAGGAGGTAATCCACTCCCCATTGCCCAACCAACAGCTAAGCCAGGCCCCAAGTCCCATGACTGCCACCCCACCACCTAAGACCACCATAGAGAGCATGTAAGGGAGAGTCTGGTGGAGAGGAGCACGAGAAGGGGAAGATGAAGGAGGGGAAAAAGGACACGGTCGACCACAACAGTAAGAAGGGAGCCAACTGAACCTCAACGCGGCCATCATCGTCGTTGTCCACGAACCTTGCCATCCTCCACCCAACATTCTAGTAGGCCTTTCTCTTCATCTTACCTCTAATGCAACCTCTTAGCGCGGTCGTGAGCACCACAACCGGCTTGGCTCATGCCATTGGCGGTGAGCCCATAGAATCGTCGTGCACCCTTGGTCGGAGGAACATACTCCCAGCGCATGTTCCCTCGCCAAGTCCCTTCGCGGCAACATTGTAGGCCTTCCCAAACCATATGTGCATAAGAATAGGAACAAACCAAAAATAGAAACTAGAACAAAAATGCATGTAGTATAGGGAGGAAGAAAGAATTTTCTTGAGTAGTAGAAGGGCGTGATAAGCCGAGGTAGAGTGACCGGATGTGGAGGAGGCACCGGGCTCCCGACTGGTTGTGCGCCATGGTCGGCGAGTCTGAGGGAGGGCCGAAGGGGAGGCAAGGCACCCAGACTCTTGGTTGGTTGCAAGACATGGCCAGCGAGCTCGGACCCATAGGGGAGTGGTGTTGGAGCTGGGTAATGGCGTCTAGTGGCAAGGGGAGCCACCGAGAGGGGAGAACCACCCTTGGCACTGGTGCTTCCGAGGGCACCTGTAGGGCCAAACCCTAGCCCTGACCTGTGGAGGGCAAATGGGTGGAGCTGAGGTGAGACGGAGGGTGCTGCGGGAGATCCAGTGATGGAAAGCTGGAAGGCCATGACCACAGTAAGCCATGGCCGACGGCCTAAGGAAACTAAGGTGGCGGCGCGCCCAATCCTCGGTGGTAGCGTGGCTTGAGCCGGAGAGAGGAAGGGGAAAGGAGGGGATGCGCTCAGGGAGACAGTTAGAGCTACATCGACGGCCAGCGTTGAGTCACAGTCGGTGTGCTCGAGTACAGCCATGGGCATGGTTTTGCCTGGAGGAGCAGGGAGGAGTTGAGCCGAGTTAGGGCCAGGCTAGAGCAGGAGGAGGTAAGCTCGGGGGGGCAAGCACCTTGCTGACGGCGCAAACCGAGGCGTCGTGCTCCCTGTAGTGGTGCACACAAAGGCCGAGAGGGAGCTAGAGGGGAAGAAGAGGGCGGTGCTATGGGGGAGAAAGCAGAGGAGCTCGCCGATGGCGAAACGATAGTCGGCGGCGAGCCACAACCAACGAGCCCAAAGGCGGGCGGTGTCTCGAGTGGCGGCGCACCCCAAATTGGGGATTTAGGGGGAGCCCAACCTAAGAGAGAGAGAGAGAGAGGATTAGGATAAGGCATTTTGGCTAAATGAAAAAAGGGGCTCGGTCGGGTAAGAAAATAAAGGGAAGGAAAAAGAAGAAGAAGAAAGAGGAGAGAAAACAAATGAGGAGAAAAAAGAGAAAGAAGGGGAAAATGGGGGGTTTTATAACTATGCGTCAGATCCTTAACCTTGTGCGACTCGTTTGCTGGTGACAAGTGTTGCACATAGAATCAATGGGGTGTGTATAGGTGCATATGTCGCTATATTATTTTGAGTCGGGTTGGTGCTTGTAAAAGTGGAGGTCCAAGTGAGGAACCACCCACGCATCGTTCCCAAGAATAATCATGCAAGTACATGGTAGAGTGATAGGCAGTAATTGTTATGAAATATATGATGTTTACATTAATTACTGCTACATGATTAGCGATAATAATTGTGATTCCTAATAATTGTTGGAGCATAGCATTCAAGACATGACATATGCATTATAAGCCAGAACGGTGAGAAAGTCAATAGCTATGAGTAAGCTATTGACTAATCTGATGTGTTCTTGAGAAAGACCTACTTCGGTAGGCACCTCCATGGGATGGAGGGAAAGTCCTACTTCGCTAGGCATTTCCACGGGATGGAGATAAAAGGTGACATCGACGGGTGTGCTCTTCACTTTACTAGTAAAAGCTACAGAGTTGAAAGAGATTGATCATAGTATTGCATTGCATTAAGTGTGATTGAGGTGAGATATCAAGATTTGTGGAGATTGATTGTGTTATGATATATTTGTGTTAAAATTGAAACAGGTGAGAACGATAGGGTAAAAATTGTTGCCTATGCTTATGGTAGTGTTTATTAGTCTATTATGTACTTACTGAGTCTTCGGACTTATCCTTACTTTGTTTGTTTTTTTAGATAATCATTGAGGATGGCATGTACGGGCAGGAGTAGCACATGAATAATTTCATATACCAGCATCACTTCACATGTCAGCTTTTGTTAGTATGTGTTAGACTCTACTGGTATGCCAGAGTTAGGGTTAAAATGGTATGATGTTTATTTATTCTCTACAATATAAATAAAGTAATGTTTTCTTTAAAACTATTAGCAGTTATTAAAAAAGGTAAAATTACGCAATGGTGGTAGCATTCTAGGCCCAGAGAATAGGTGGGGTGTTACAGTTGGTATCAGAGCAGGTACTAGGTCAGTGATAAAGAAAATTTACAGCTTAGCTTAATTATTCAACTAAAAATTTGACTTAAGCCTAATAATTAAATTTTGACACACTCTGGTGCACAATAGGATGGGCTATGGGTCTTGCATTGCATCTATGTTTTTGCTAGTTAGTTATTGATTTGTACTACTGAGGTAGATGTTTGTGAGTTGATAACTTAAATGGCTATCTGTCATGAACAGAGATGCCAAGAGGAAGAGGACACGGTTGTGGCTGAAGCTGTGGCCAAGCAGAGTCTCTACTCGAGGTTCAGCAGGAAACACTTGGTGTCGAGATTGCTTCTGTTGAGCAGCCCGTAGCTAGAGACCTGGCAAGGTCGTTGGCCCTGCTATGAGAGTTTATAGAGGAGGTCTGTGAGTTTCATTGGCATACGCAGAGAGCCACTGCTACGGCCATACCCGTTGCTGCCCCTACTACCGTTCCAGTTGTACCGGAGGCAAGGATGGGCCTTTGTGAATGGCCAACATTACGATTAGCTACCTTCGACGGGTTGGGTACACCAGCCCAAGCTGCGAATTGGTTACGCCATATGGGAGCTACCGCGCCACAACACTTTAGGTCCATGAAAGACCAAGCCAAAGGGATGGAGATAGAGATGCAGCTCACTAAAGGGCTGCAACCCTCTGGTGGTCCAAGCGCTTCTGGTGGTGATCAGAAGAGGAGTTTTGCTGAGGAGGGTGGTCGACTCAGCGGCCCGCTCCTAAGGAGTCCAGGTGGGGCCAGCGTCCCCTACAATCATCTGGGTCCAAGTCTTTGAGGCCAACTTCTTTAGCGCCTTGTTCTTCATCAGTAATCCAACCTATTGTCCTGTCCCAAGACAGGGTGTGATCTGCTACAAGTGCGGTGGTGGGCACAGTGCTGTCAAATGTTCTTGGTTGGGGAACTATTGGCGTTGTGGCCAAGTTGGCCACAAGATGGTGGTTTGTCGATGGAATCCCTCTAACATCGTCAAGTGGGAGCCAGTACCTGTGTCTTCGTTAAACGCTTCATCCCAAGGGTCAGTCCAGATGTTGATGGCTACCTCTGTGTCGTAACCTCCTCTTTCCTGGGTGCCACTTGCTGGGTATTACTGGCATCTTGTACCAACTCCACCACTCTAGCACGCTGTAACGCCTCCATTTTTGATGCCGCCACAACAGAGCATCAGGCTCTTGCTGCTCGGCACTACCCGAAGTCTACCCATTGCCTGCCGCTGAGTCCATGAATCGACCTAATGTAGTGACAGGCACCCTATTGGTGGACTCGTGTGAAGCCCTTGTTCTTTTCAACTTTGATGCTACTTATTCTTTTGTGTCCAGCAAGTTTGCCAGGAAGGCAAATTTGAGTGTTCAATCAATTTTCCAATCGATTATAGTTAGTTCTTCGGGGTAGGTACCGTTGCTAGCTCCATAGTGTGCCCTGGCTGTGTGGTTGCAATAGATGGCAAGGATTTTGTTGCCAACCTCATGGTTATCCAGTTAGAATCTTTTGATGTTATCCTTGGCATGGACTAGTTTCCTCGCTACCAGGCCATGATTTCTGGCTTCTGGAGGACAGCCACTTCGCAAGCTCCTTCAGGGGAAGAGGTAATGTTTGAGGGGAATGCACCCCTTATGTTCTCTCTTTGCGTTGGCCAGCCTGTTCCCTAGCTGATGAACAATAAAGTCTGGGCTACTTCTAGCACTTGCAGAGAAGCCGAGTGCGCCTTTGCGCATTGAGGATATTTCGGTGGTGCATGAGTATCTGGATGTGTTCCTCGAAAGAGCTTCCGGGAATGTCACCCGTAAAAGATATGGAGTTTAGAATTGATCTTGTTTCTGGCACACGATCTATCTCTATGTCCCCGTATTATTTGCATGACCTTTCCAAGAGGAGTTGAAGAAGCAATTCGATGGGTAATTGACTAAGGGGTTGATTCATCATAGTGTGTCACCTTGGGAAGCCCCTGCCCTTTTCATTGAGAAGAAGGATGGGAGTTGGAGCATGTGCATAGATTATCGTGCTCTCAATCAGGTGACCATCAAGAATAAATACCCTTTGTTTTGCATCGAGGACTTGTTTGATCATTTGAAGGGAGCCAAGGTGTTCTTCAAAATTGATCTACGATCTTGGTATAATCAGATCTGAGTGCAGGAACAAGATATTGAAAAGATAGTTTTCTCCCCCAAAATATAGGCACTATGAGTTTAAAGTTATGTTCTTTGGACTGACGAATGCTCCTGCTGTCTTCATGGAGACGATGAACAGCATGCTACGCAAATATCTTGATAACTTGGTAGTTATATTCATCGATGATATCCTAATTTATTCCAAGACAGAGAAAGAGCATGTGCAGTATCTGAGGCTCGTGCTTGAGACTCTAAGGAAAAATTAATTCTTTGCCAAGTTGAAGAAATGCGAGTTCTAGATTTTTGAAGTGGGCTTCATGGGTCATGTAATTAACCAAGAAGGCATTTCAGTGGAACCAAGCAACATTCCACTATCGTGGATGGAAGAGGCCATCTAATATTAAAGAGGTGAGAAGTTTTCTTGGTCTAACTGGTTATTACCAATGCTTTGTGAAAGACTTCTTTATTATTGCCAAGTCAATGTCTTAACTTAGGTGGAATAGCAAGAAATTCTAGTAGACCGATGAATATGAGTGCAGTTTTAATACTCTGAAAGAGAAGTTGGTAACTGCTCATGTTCTCACCCTTCCTGAGCCAGGGAAGTATTTCATAGTCTACTCTAATGCTTCTCGAGTAGGTCTAGATTGCGTGCTCATGCAAGATAACAAAGTGATCACGTATGCATCATGAAAATTGAAGAAGCATGAGCAGAATTATCCTGCTCATGATTTAGAGCTAACTGTAATGGTTTTTGCTCTAAAGATTTAGAGGCAATATTTGTATGAAGGGTCCTATGATATTTTCACTGACTATAAAAGGCTCAAATACATTTTCACTCAGAAGGAGTTGAATTTGAGGCAAAGAAGGTGGTTGGAGCTAATCAAGGACTATGATCTCACTCAGTACCATCTGGACAAAGCAAATATAGTTGTTGATGCTCTTAGTTGCAAGATGACACCTTTTACTCTAGATTGTCTCATTGCTGAATTTGAATGGATCATATTTTCTATTGTTATGCTAGCACAGCACAAGTTGAGACAACTATTGCTGAAATTGCCAATTTCAAAGCGAGTAAAGGAGGCGCAACAACATGATCAGTTGCTTCAGCAAGTGAGGAAGTGGATTGATGAAGGAAAATGGGAGATTTTAGCCGTGATGAGTCAGGTGCATTGTAGTTTAAGGGTTGCCTTTGTGTGCCACAAAACGCTCAAGTCAAGCATGGTATTTTGAGAGAGACTCATCATACCCCGTACACGGTACATCCTGGCAAAACCAAGATGTATCAGGATCTCAAATAGAACTTCTGGTGGAAGAGAATAAAAATGGATGTCGCTCAGTATGTGGCATCTTACGGGATTTGCCAGCAAGTGAAGGCCTCGCTAGACTACTACAGCCTTTGGAGGTTCCTCAGTGGCCATGGGATGACATTACAATGGATTTCGTAGTCAGCATACCTCGTACCCAGTGAGATAAGGATGTGATTTGGGTAGTGGTGGACCGATTCAATAAATCTGCACACTTCACTCCCATTAGTACTACGAACTCGGTGAGTTAACACCCATCTATGTGCGAGAAATAGTAAGATTGCATGGTGTGCCCAAGATGATAGTTTTGGACAGAGATACCAAATTTGTCTCCATATTTTGGGAGAGCTTACAAGACACTCTAGGCACGAAACTCCAATTTAGTACTGCTTTCCACCTATAGGCAGATGGACAGTCCGAATGCACCATTCAGACACTAGAGGACGTGTTGAGATCATGTGTTATGTCCTGGAATATAGCTGGGAGGATCATTTGGCTCTCACAAAGTTTGCCTATAACAATAGTTACCACTCTAGTGTTCGGGTAGCATCATTTGAGGTTCTGTATGGGCAGAAGTATAGATCGCTACTCTGTTGGGATGCCGTGAGTGAGAAGGTCATTCTAGGTCCATATTTGGTTTTGCAAATGATGGAATGAGTGACGGAAAATATATAGAATTTGCTAGCTGCCTAGAGTAGGCAGAAGAGCTATGTAGATGTCAAGAGGTGAGAACTAGAATTCGAAGTGGGGGATCAGGTGCTTTTGAGAGTGTCTCCCACTGAAGGCATCATGTGATTTGGTATCACAGGGAAGTTTAGCCTGAGGTACATTAGGCCATTTTCGATTCTAGCACGAGTTAGAAAGTTGGCATACAATTTGTACCTCCCTGAGTTCATGCGAGTAGTGCACAACGTGCTCTATGTTTCTGTAACATCCCAAATTTTTTATTTTATTTGGAAAGAATAATTTTAAACCAGTTAATTCAAATTATTTAGATTTTTCAGAAATTAAAGTTTCTGTTTAAAACCAAAAATTAATACCAACATAGGTTGGAAATATTTTTCTTAAGTTTAAAACATCTCCAGGGATTTCTATGAATTTTTCTGGATTTTTTAAAATTTATTTGGTATTTTTTCGATTATTTTAAAGCCTCCTAGTCATTTCTGAAAATCAAAAAGTAATTAAAATTCTGAAACTCTCCTCGAGCCGACAAGTGTCGCCCATCGGGCCGCTTCACGCCGCCGGGTCTATTTCTAACCGTCCGATCTCACTTACCGTTTCAATCCCGCCTTCCCTCATCGTCAGGTTGACGCGTGGCAAGCATCGGGCCGTCCATTTTCCGCCCGATTCAATCCCCACCGCCCGCGCCAACTTACCGCTTCGCCCGCTTCATTCTTCCTTCCGCCCGGCACGTGGCGTGATCCGCACCGCTCCTCGTTGCCACTTTCAACCACAGCCGTTCCCAGTCACTTAAAGTACTCGATCGGTTCGGATCTAACTGTGTTGTCGGATTGAATCTCGATCGTTCCTTTCACTTACCCCTTCGCGTGATCCAATGCCCCGATCTTTTCCTTATGCCACATGTCACTAATCCAACCGTCGCCGATTTCCTTCTCTTTTTCTTCTCTCACCGACGCGCTGGCCCCGCCTGTCAGTCCTCAAATCTCGATTGTCTTCCTTCTTCCTCGCGCGATCACGCGCCGCCGCTTATTGATTAGAAAACCAAGCTTTGAAAGCTTCGGTTTCTTGCCGATTTATTTCCCACACCATCTGCGTATTCAAATTAACGCCCCCGCACCCTCCGAGGCATAATCACTCCTAATTGCGGCCGTTATCACCTTCGTTAACCTTCCCGTCCGTTGCACTCCGGCGGACTTCGCGCGACCGTTACACCCCTCCCGGCCTATAAAACCCACACCCGAGGTCCCTCTACCGCTGCGCTCCTCCTCACCTCTCAAGCGAATCACCCGAGCGCGAGCCCTCCCTACGCCCGATTTCTTCCCGCGGCTTCAAATACTCCGGCGAGCAATTCCGCCGCCTCGGGCTTCCTCATTCTCGCCGACGCCTTCCGACGTTCTTTGGTGCCAAGGCGATTTCGCGACCCCTTCCCGAAGCTGCTGCGCCATCGATCTCCTCCGCCGTGAGGTTCCTCTCCGACCGCCGCCCCTTCTCGCCGATTCTTCCTCCGGTCACCTCGGCCTCGCGCAAGGTACCGATGCATTCCCGCATCCTCCTCTTCATTCGGTACCCTCGGCGGCGCTGCCGATCACGAGCTCGGCGACCCTCGGTCCCCGTCGCGCCACCGCCGCGCCGCCCGTCACACCGTCGGCCGAGGTGGCAGCAGGCGTGGCGGCCAGATCGGCGCCACGTCAGCGCCACCCGAGCACCTCCCCGCCACCTCGCGCGTGCGCGGCCACGTCGGCAAAAAGCCGTGATGTGGCAGCCACGCGGCGACCACGCGTCAGCCACGTGGAGGCCACGTCAGCCCCTCCTGCCACGTCAGCCCTACCTGTTTAAATTAAAATCCGAAAATTCCTTGCTGACGTCATGCTGGCGCATTAAATCTGATTTTTTAGTATAAAAATAATTCGGCCGAAAATCTATTCTCTTGCTGACGTCATATTCCAGATTTTCCTTTAGGAAAATAATTATTGCTGACGTCATAAATGATTTTCGGTTTAAATTTTAATCCAGAAAATAGCCTTTTTCTTTTATTTTGTATTTAAAATTTGGAAGGCTATAACTTTTGCATTTTAACTCCAAATTGACCCATTCAAATTTCTAAATTCATCTAAAATTCCATACTTTCATTTGGCATATTTATTTTTAATTTTTGATTTTTTATTTTATTTTATTTATTTGATTCTTCTCGTTTCTCGTGTAGAATCCGATCTGTCCGACGATTTTCAAGAGCAACTTCGGGAAGATTCCAACATAATTCCAGAAGGCAAGTCCCCTTGACCATTTTGCTCCTATGTTTTATAAATAGATTTTGCAATTATTTTAATTTATTTGCATTGCTATGTTTTGTAAACTGATAATTTAAATTCTAAAATTTAGATAAGCACCCAATCTGTTATGCCCTCTTTTGGAAATTTTATACCATATACCCTTGTCAACTTAGGATGATCTTTAGCTCAATAATGAGTTAGTATTACTTTTGTTGAATTTAAAATATTAGTAAATGCTTAGTCTAGCTGATAAATGTAAAAATACTCATATGAGAAAAATGGTGAATGAATGATTTGTGATTCCATGTTTTGTTTGAAAGGTGGTAATAGATGTTACCACTGTAAATTTTAAAATAAAAATGAAGTTCAATGTAAATTTGACGAGGGTGGATGGAATGTTTGGCTGGTGCGGGTTAGCATGGATAATGGGTTTGTGAATGATCCACCCTAGTCATCTAAGGATCGATCCTTGTGTTTGTCCAATCTGAGTAAAACAGTACAACCACAAGTTAAAATGGGTACAACCTAGCTAATTAACCTATAATAGTTTAGTTTTTGTGTCACTATTGGAAAATGGGTATCGTGGATTTCTCGATTACTCAAAGTGAGGGGGGATTTCTTGCACTCACATGGCGCAAGAGGGGTTTCAATGTGGTGGATTTAACCCTTTGGTGAAACCTCAGCGGGTGATATAAAACTATACTAGAGTAGGTGAACAGCTTTGTGATATTTTATCTGGGTCTTATGCCAAAGGAAGCATGTTGACTGTTAGGATAATATATCTCTTGTGG
Organism: Melocanna baccifera; assembly: GCA_036346265.1. NCBI lineage: Eukaryota > Viridiplantae > Streptophyta > Magnoliopsida > Poales > Poaceae > Melocanna > Melocanna baccifera. The sequence goes on from CM070695.1 coordinate 15,593,556, forward strand.
GTAAAGTTGTACACACTCTGCAGAGTAATAAAACTATTCGAATAGCCGTGCCCACGGTCAAGGGCGGACAAGGAATGCATTCACATAGTAGAGATTTGACTTTGAATTTAAAAAGAAAAGGTTTTGAAAAAAAACTAGAGAGTGGATAGAACTCTCGTGATTTTGGTCTGATGGATGTAACCAGTTCAGGTGGTATTAAACTCTATTTTGAATCTTGGCGGAGATAGCCTAATTATCAGTGATGGTGGATGTAACCTTCACTAAGGTACTTATTAAAATTTAGATTATGAAAATTCAATGTTTAACAAAATGCTTTTAGTAATAGTAGATAAATTTGAAATAAAATGCTGGTTTGTGCAAAAGAGCCATATAGCCTTCCTTTGTTCAACCTTGCATCTAATGCATCTTTCCCAAGACTTGCGGAGTACTTTATGTACTCACATACTACACTTCAAATAATTCTCGAAGAGGTTGAAGCTCGTGAAGGGACTACGACTCTTTGCTCCGCTTGCGGCTGTGATGGATTCTTTCCGGAGGACTAGGTCTCGTTGCTCAAGTCAATTGCCTGTGGCAGATTGATGGGCCGTTTATCTGAATACTTTGCTTTCGCTGTTTCATTTTGTGTAAGAGGTTCAGTGAACCGCAGTTGTAAGGCCTTGGGCCAGAACTTATGTATTTCCGTTATTATTGTAATAAAGCGTTGTTGGCAATGTATCATTTTGTCTGATTATCTGTGTGTACTAGCATTGATCTGGGACTAGTACTGCAATACACAGGGGGGTCCGGGAGTTTCTACTCCAGGGTCTCACAGTTTCTATGTTGAGAAAGTATTTAAGGGATCCAAAGCATAAGATTGTGTGAGAACCAGTGTCCATTAAGTAAGACCTCACCTTCAGTCCCATCTAGTTTGGATTCTAGAGGAATCAGAGAAGGTGTTGAGGCATAAAATAATAAAGTATGTCAAAGTGCTTTGAACACATCAGTCTGAGCAAGAAGCAACTTGGGAGTTAGAGTCTCGCATCCGCGAGAAGTACCTAGAGTTATTCTCTATGGGTATGTGTTAATGTTACTTTATATGCAGTTCATTTTATCTTGTTCATCTGTGTGAATTGTTGAATACCAGAATTCGGGATCGAATTCTGTTAAGGGGGGTAAATATAATACCATTGTAAAGAAAAGTGTGGAATGAAAACAACCCAAGGGAAAATAAAAGAAAATGAAAAGAGTTTTACCGTCAGACCCTTTGGCTTTAAAAAAATGCTGAGCAATAGCACTCACAGAGGTTCCCAGACCATCCGGGGCCAATCGGCGTCTCTCACATTTGTGGGCTTCATCACTCGGTAGAAGAGTTTAACCAATGCCCACGTTTATCGACTTACTTGCTGTAGTAGAAAACCCCCAAAGCACATGCAGCACCATTTGGACCAAAAGGCCCTTAAGGCAAATAGCAACCAGAGAGAGGATAAAGGAGGGCATAAATGGCAATGCGCACTCTAGGGGAAAGGAGGCCAGCCGTGACCTCCTCACTTAAGCCCAACCAAAACATTGCCATCCTCATTTCCTCCCCCCCCCCCCCCAACAAAGAGCTCACCCAAGGAGCTAGCCAAGACTGAGAGCAAAGCCAGAGGAGCCAATCCACTCCCCATTGCCCAACCAACAACTAAGCCAAGCCCCAAAGTCCCATGACAGCCACCTGTAGGATCAAGGAGGTCGACTAGAGGGGGGTAAATGAACATTTTTAAAATTCTCTTGGCTAATTAATATCAATTTTTATTTCACTAAATCAAGTATATAATGCGGAAGCTTAACTCAAATTAGTTTAACACAAATAACGCCTAAATCAATAATATTCACCTAAGTGCACCAACAAGCTAAATCTAAGTTTGCAATCCTACGATGACAAATAATAAATTTAATTCTATAAATATAAATTTCTTGAATGTAATTTGAGCATAAGAAAATAAACCATAAATAACATGGTTGTTTTTTACCGTAGTGTTCAGAGACTTACCGGTCTCCCCTAGTCCACGTTAAGATAAGCCCAAACTAATTGGACCAGCTCCACAAATTAAGCCTTCCACGTCAAATCCACTAGTGGTAGCTCTTTTCTACTCCAGGTAGGTAAGTTCCAACATTCACACTTCGCCGATTCTTCTCATAAGCTTCTTTGAGAAGATCACTACGCACGACGCCTCCAACGCCGTCTAGGAGTTGGCAAACTCTAAGAGTAATAAGTCAAGCCTCTCGCTTGACTCTCACCACATGCAATGAATGCACAAACTCAAGTGAATACTCAATCCACCTCTAGATACAACATATGCAATCTAGAGCTTTCTCTTTACTCACAAAGTACAACACATGCACAAATAAGAGGAGGACCTCACACTAGCTCAAGAGAGTGAAATAGAGTGCCAAAAGTCTTACTCCAATCGGTCACAAGGGGATATACATATGCACACTATAAAAACTAGCCGTTAGAAGCAAACCCCTGAAAAATCAGGATTTTCGGTAGTTCCATCGTTATAAAACCGGAACTATCGCTCCCCTCGCAACGGTCAAAAACTAGTCTTTATCAGCGAAATCAGTAGTTTCGTCGTTTATTTTTTGGCACTTTCGATCATTGGAAGTATTGCGCCACACATGCGGAACTACCGCTCTCGAGGGAAGGAGAAGACCACTACACAGGTGTCTCTCTAGAAAAAAATGTACTGTATGATTTTTAAAAATTTCAAAGAATGGTAGTACCGCACATACAGAGCCGGTAGTACCGACTTCCGGTAGTACCGCTTACACAGAGCTAGTACTTCCGCACGCCGCTCAGACCATTCACATAGAGCTGGAAGGTCCGACAATCGGTAGTACCGTGCAACACATGCCGGTACTTTCGATCTTCGGAAGTACCACGCAACACATACCGGTATTTCTGATTTTCTTAATAAGCATCATACATTGAGAACTAGAGTAAGTGAGGTTGAGCTATCAATATATGATAAGACCCAAGCTACTAAACATGACTCTTCTTAATAGTACGGCAATATATACTGGCAATCCGGTCTTCTAGCCAAACTCCAAGGCTAGTAAAAAATTAGGAATACATTCTTAGCCCTATCTAGTCATACCTTTACCTTGTACATTTTCTTAAAACTTGATGACACACATCATCAGTTCAAGTCTGAGTACTTGTCTTAATATGCATCAACCCATGATGCATCCTTCACTTGACCTTCATCAATACATTATAGGTCTTCACTTGATTTGATGATCAATACATGATTATCTTCTCTTGGACATGCATCAACTCATGATGCATTTTCTTCTTGAGATGCATTAACACATGATGGGTCTTGTCTTCACTCGATGATTAACTTATGATTATCTTCTCTTCTTAATGGCCTTCAACACATGAAGTCATCTTCCATCATCTTAACTTGATGATTTTCAACACGTAAAGTCATTCTCCATCATCTTTGACTTGATGATCTTCAACATATAAAATCATCTCAAGTCATCCTCACTTATGAAACCTAACCTATTCATCCAACTTATAGAAAATGTCAGTCTACAAACCAATTGCCATCAATTAGCAAAACTTCATCATTAACACATAACGGAGGGACTAGATCTATAATCTTCTTTTTTGGTAATTCATGACAATCTCAACAAATAATGAGATATAAAATGATTTACGAGTATATACTATGTACACAATAATTGTATGCTTTATAATAAGCTTTCTTAAACAATTAACTCATTTGAATGTGTTTAAGCAATTAACTCATTTTAATATGTATGTTTATCTTTGAGACTAATTGCTAGCAAAGTTTACTCATCCGATTGTTATTAATCATCCAACCATTAACACATAATGGAGGAATTAGATTACAACATGATTATAAGTGTATATGAACTACACAAGTTATATATATACTTATGTTTCAAAGTAAAGATTCTTAATATGTGAAAAGAGAAATATGAATCAATACTAATAAAACTACAAAGCATAAAGTGAACTCTCTCTAAATATGTATATACAATAATATAGTGGAGAACATATGCATATATTCATCTTAGACTTTTTAGTGGAGTTTAATCTATATTTTGGATCGAAGGAATGTACTAAATTATAAGAATGAGATATCGAATGCATACCTCTGTGATTTCATCTTTTTATCCAAGTGAAACTTAAGAGATCATAATCACTCAAACAATTAGTCTCACAATAGCATTTATCATTCATTACATCCAAATAAAACTAGACAATATCATAACTAATAAACAAATTAGTCTTACAATTGTATTTGTCATTATCATTAAAACCAATTTAATGGAGCTTGAACTTACACCACTCCACCACCTAAGACCACCACAGAGAGAATGTAAGGGAGAGTTTGGAGGAGAGGAGCACGAGGAGAAAGGGAAGATGAAGCAGGGGGGATAAGGATGCGACCAGCCAACTGAATCGCAATGCGACTGTCGCCATCATCCACGAGCCTTGACATCCTCCACCCGATATTCTAGTAGGCCTTTCTCTTCATCTTACTTCTAATGCAACCTCTTAGCGTGGCCGTGAGCACCACAGCCGGTTTGGCTCATGCCATTGGAGGCGAGCCCGTAGAATTGTCGTGCACCCTTGTTCGGAGGAACATGCTCCCTGGTGCATATTCCCCCGCCAAGTCCCGTCGCGGTGACCCCGTAGGCCTTCTCAAACCATATGTGCATAAGAGTAGGAGTAAACCAAAAACAGAAACTCGAACAAATATGCATGTAGCATAGGGAGGAAGAGGGAACTGTCATGAGTAGTAAAGGGGGTGGTAAGCTGAGGTGAGATGGAGGGCACAACGAGTAGATCTAGCGATGGGAAGCCAGAAGGCCACGACGATGGTAAGCCATGGCCGGCAGCCTGAGGAAACCTAGGTGGCGACGCGCCCAAGCCTCTGCGATAGCGTGGCTTGAGTTGGAGAAAGGAAGGGAAAAGGAGGGGATGTGCTCGGGAAGCCAGCCGGAGCTGCGCCGACGGCTGGCGGTGAGTCATAGCCGATGTGCCCGAGTGGAGCCATGGGCATGGGTTTGCCTAGAGGAGCAAGGAGGAGGTGAGCCGAGTTGGGGCTGGGTTGGAGCGGGAGGAGGTATGCTCGGGGGCCGGCCAAACACCTCACCGACGGCGCAAACTGAGGCGTCGTGCTCCTTGTAGTGGTGCGCGCAAAGGCCGAGAGGGAGCTAGAGGGGAAGAAGAAGGGAGTGTTGTGGGGGGAGGCGGCGACGAAGCTCGCCGACTGTGAACCGACGGTTGGCGGTGCAACCCAGATTGGGGATTTAGGGGAAACCCAACCTGAGAGAGAGAGGGGGGAGGGAGGATTAGGATAAGGCCTTTTGGCTGAATGAAAAAAAGGGCTCGGCTAGGTAAGAAAATAACGGGAAGGAATAGGAAGAAAAAATAGGAGAGAAAAGGAATGAAGAGAAAAAAAAAGAGAAAGAAGGTAAAATGGGGAGTTTTATACCTGGGCATCGGATCCTTAACCTTGTGCAACTCATTTGCCGGTGACGAGTGTTACGCATAGAATCGATGATGTGCGTATAGGTGCATGTGTCACTATATTATTCTGAGTCGGGTTGGTGCTTGTACAGGTGGAGGTCCAAGTGAGGAGCTGTCCACGCATCGTCTCTGAGAATAATCAGACAAGTACATGATAGAGCGGTAGATGGTAATTATTGTGAAATATGTTATGTTTACATTAATTACTGCTACATGATTAGTGATAATAATTGTGATTCTTGATAAATTGTTGAAGCATAGCATTCAAACTATAACATATGCATTACAAGCCAGAACAGTGAGAAAGTCAATAGCTATGAGTAAAGCTATTGACTAATCCAGCGTGCTCTTGAAAAAGACCTACTTCGGTATGCACCTCCACAGGATGGAGGGAAAGTCCTACTTCAATAGACACCTCTACGGGATGGAAGTAAAAGGTGACATCGATGGGTATACTCTTCGCTTTAGCGGTAAAAGCTTCAGAGGAGAAAAAGATTGATCATATCATTGCATTGCATTAAGTGTAATTGAGGTGAGGTATCGAGATTTGTGGAGACTGATTATGTTATGATATATTTGTGTTGAAATTGAAACAGGTGAGAATGATAGGGTAAAAATTGTTGCATGTGATTATGGTGATGTTTATTGGTCTATTATATACTTACTGAGTCTCCGGACTCACTCTTACTTTGTTTTTTATGTGATTGTTAAGGACATTATGCACGAACGAAAGTAGCACATGAATAATTTAACGTACTAGCATCACTTCTCTATCAGTTTTTGTTAGTATATTTTAGACTCTACTAGTATGCTAGAGTTAGAGTTAAAAATGGTATGATGTTTATCTATTCGCTACAATATAAATAAAGTAGTGTTTGATTTAAAACTGTTAGTGGTTATTAAAAAAGGTAAAATTATGCAATAATGGTAGTATTTCAGACCCAAAGAATAGAATAATGGTATATATCTTTTGCAAGTAGTATTCATCAGATCAGAAATATCCTTACTTTTAGAAACTCCTGTGAAATTTTGAGAAATTCCTAAATTCCAAGCAGGGCCTAATTTCCGAAATATACATCCGCACTACTATGGCATGAATTTAGCAGGAAACTCCCAAGATCTGACCCAGGTTCAAATTTCAGATTTCCAGTAACAGCTTGCAAGTCATTATTGATTTCTAACAGGCAACAAAACTGACGTTGGTCAAACTGAACATGGTCCTTGTTAATCAGATAAAATGATACTGCAGTTTGACAGCATGAGGGGGTAAGCATGCAACAAGCAGGTAATAGTTTCGAGACATAAAACTATTTCAAGACATAAAACTATTTCAAGACATAAAAATGAAAATACCATAAAATGGCCAGGTGAGTATTTCAAGACATAAAAATGAGTGATATCATTCAAGTTTGAGTAAACTTTAATACAAAAGTTGTCATTTACAAAATCATTGAAGGCAAGCAGAGTGGTCAAAAGTAAAAACTGGACAACACTGATTCCAGGGTGATACATGCCCTATGCAACTTGCTGTTTCTTGCTCTTCTTTTTCATGAGCCAGATTTTTTTCTCTTCGGGGTGTACATTTCAGCATCACTGTCAACAGTGTCGACCATTCCAGTTCCTTCTTCATCCTCTTCAACCGTTCTATTCTTCTTTTTCTTTTTGTCCTTTCTGACTTCAGCCTCAGCCACCATTGAAGGATCTGGCTGCTTGGATTTAGTCTCAGATTCTGGACATCCAACAATAGTGTTAGCACATGACCTCAAGGTATCCTTCAAGAAGCAATTAGATATATGACACTGAATGCCATTTCAAGAGTATGGGTCTCGAGGGTCCAGTGCTAAAAGCAGCACTGCTCCCTTAACTATCATTACTATTCAAGATAACATGCATATTAGAGAGTTAAAACTCCCTCATGATTAACTTGCCAGAACAACATCGAAAAGCAGAGAACAAAATTGGAATAACATATGAGAATAGATAAGAACCTTCAGCTGGGAAATGTGAATCGATAACCACAGCTGTGAGGTGCTGCTTGAGGAAGACCTGCTCCCAAACAGGACAATGAAAGAAAATTAGATCAAGAAAATGCAGGGTAAAAGTTTCAAAGTGCACAAGAACCATGGTGTATAACTTCACCATGAAGTATGCAATTTCAAAAGGAATTAAATCTTAGTTTTTTAATAGAATGCAGAAAGCCAGCAACGCAATCACTGAAAAACAATGAACTAGGAGTAAAACTAGCCAGAACAGTAAAACCAATATCCATACCAAATAATCTCACATGTCAATGTTATAGTAGTTACTTTGTTTTATTGGGTAATATACATACCAAATAATCTCACACATGTTAATGCTTATAAGGTACTATGTTTTGTTGGGTAATATCCATACCAAATAATCTCACACATGTAAATGATTATAGTAGTTACTTTGTTTTCTTGGGTAATACAAATTAAAGCAAATTTGAAATTAACAGCATCAATTAATTGCATATAGCAACAACAAACTACCGAGTTTGATTTGAATGCTCTGAAATTAATTTTTAAACATACTGCAGAAAGAGGCTGCCTTGTATCTGTGTCCCAGATGCGCAAGTAGCTGTCCAATCCTACAAAGATAGAAATGGTGTCCTCAGTTCATGCAAGAGTCCTACTACTAACTAGTAAAGATGTACAATGAAAGTTAAGTAAACACTAACCTTATAAATTGCATTCAAAATAAATGAAACTGAAATAAAATTAAAAAGTATGCAGCCTCACCACAAGATGCTATCAAAGGTAGCTCTGGATGTCTAACTATCGATCTAATGCTTCCACTGCATTTACCAACATAGCATCCCAGTAAGTTTCCTGGAAAAGTGGACAAAGGTTAATCGTGCAAATTGGTGAATTAAAAAAAAAAGTAAACACTAATCACAAAGCTGGAAATTAGCAGTTCTCCATATATTAATTCTAGATAGTTGTAAGCACTAAGTACATATCATCTATTAATCTTATTATAATGTAATAATAAGCATGAACAGGATAGCCTTCTCAAAACTAATACCCATCTAAACTAGAGTATTAAACAATTAATAACTCATCCTAGAGTCTGTTAAAATGTATATGTATAAATATAACATGTGTAGGCTTATATAAATATGTCAGCATAGCAGGTTCTAACCGATCCTTTAGCTGCACATCATGGGCTAACTGTGGATCAGACAAAAAAAAAGAAATGGACAACTTATACCATTGTTACCTGTATAAGGCACCAGAGCATGAAGCACATGTGTAATTATAATGGAATAGACTAGTAACAGTGTAACACAAGGATTGAACTTTGAAGAAACGAAAAGGAATAAAAAAACAAGTTCATATAAGAACCTTCAACATGAGCCATCAAAAGCTAGTTACAAAACTTGAAAGTAAGCTAGTGTAACACTCTAAAGAGCATTCAATATGTTTTCAAATTCTCAGTGTCAGCAAAAAGCACTAACACCAGCTGCTTACCATACCTGTTCTCATGTCAAAGGAAGCGAGGTCCCCTGTTCCTGTCCCAATGTAGACAGTATGCCCATTTGGATCCTCAGCAACTGCCTTGATTGGTGACTCCCTAAAATCAACTGAAATGACAGGTCTTCTTTGGGAAGCAGTATCGTATAAGCGAACCTGGCAAATACAAAAAAACACCACTCAATTAATAACATTGAGAAATCATAATCAGTGCAGCACAATGTTTAAAGATGCAAATGGTTTTATGAGAACATGCCCAGTTAATGCACTGCCTAGCATAGTAGAAAGCAGAAACACATCAATTTATACAAATGAAACGGTTTCATAATTTATGGGATATGAGGGGACTACACAACTTAACAAATAACAGCCATCAAAATTAAACCCCATCAACTAGCAGCCTTGCGATCACAGAGCTGGATCTATTCAATTAATTAAATAGTAATGCAAAGACAGGGCCATTTTTATCCAAACTAGTTGCCATTGGGAATTTGTGATAGCATGTCAGCGGTGATGAGGGATAAGTACATGATACCTGATGATTATTTGTGCAGGCTACAATTTTACGATGATCATCCTTGCACAAAAAGGTTCCAGCAGTGAACCAAGGTGGGGTGAATATACCAAGGCTGTTAGCTCTAGGCTTCAGATCAAAAAAAAAAAGAATTCAAATAAATGAAGTTTTGCTATAACACCAGGTAATAAGTGAGCAAAACCAATGAGCGCTTACAGATTTAGCAGACCATATCTTATTACAAGATGCAATATCCCACAAGTTCACTTCTATACCTTTCCTAAAATGAAATGAAATTATTATTACTAGAGCATCAAATTTCCTGAAAGCTTCTCGCATCTCAAACAGAAAAGCTGGTAAACAAAAGCAATGCAGCCCAACTACGGTTTTTGAAGTATAGTATGTAATTCCATATCAAGATTATTGTGAGCTCACCCTCCGAACATTGCATAGCTTTCCCCAGCATCCACCGAAGAAAACTGCACTTTACCCCCATTGCACACATCCCATGTGCTTGATGGTCCGGCATCCGAGTCAGAAGCTGTGTTTTCCTTTGCGACAGATTTCACGTATGCTCTGCCCTTCTCCGTACAAGCAAGAAATGTACCTAACCTGATATAAGCAACTAGATAAATACAACTTTGCCAACATTACCAAAAATAAAAGAGCAATGTAAGTTACAAGAATGTGTGTACAATATAGGTGCTGTGTAACCTATCTATACGAGAAATTTAGAGCACATAAAATGAACTATCATGGATCATCGTATGAAATTACATGGACGAGTCTAGTGCCTGTTTTTTGAACAGATGTAGCACGACGAGGGGGTCCTCCGTAGCACCGTCAGTTGGCTCTGATCCGACGGCCTTGACAGAAGCTAAAGCATCCCCAATCAGAGGATTGAGCAGCTCAACCTACAGGACACCACCGGAATGAACAACCAACAGAAAGGGGCACAAGGTAAGCATCTCAACTCTCGAAAGCAGCGGCTACTCACCACGCCGTTCTTCCTTGCCACGGCCAAAACCTGCAGAAGAACAAAACAGAACGAAGTGAAGACCATGCCCTGACCATCGTTGCAGTAATAACGAGCAACTGCGATTCGACCAAGTGCTCAAGCTTGTAGAGAAGGGCGAGCTCACTCACGGGGTCGACGGCGCGGTCGGCGAGGGAGGCGGCGAGGACGGCCCTGGAGGCGTCGGGCGTGCCCCACGTCTCGACGACCGTGGCGACGCCCAGCGGTTTCGCGCGGGCCTCGACGACTGCACCGGGAGGAGACGAAGAGCAGCATAGGGAGGCGAAAAAGCACGCGGCGGAGGCGAGGAGAGGAGAGGAGAGGCGAGAAGGGTGCTTTACCTTTGACGAGGCCGAGGACGTCGGTGGTGAGGGCGCGGAGCGGCGGGCAGCCGGGGCTCTCCAACGTGGTCGTCCGCGGCATCCTCCTCCTCTCCTCGGCTGGAAGTGGCAACCGGTGGTGGAGGGAAGGCGGCAATTTGTGGGAGGAGGAAGGGCAGAAGGGCTGTGTTTTTTAGGGTTTTTGACGTGCGCCGAGGCGCGGGGGGTGGGTGGATGGAGCTTGGACCCGCGAGGCCTCTCGGCAGGTTTGTCCGGGGGCCGTGCGGCGGGCTCAAAAACGTGAGGATTTGCCGTGCCGAGCCGTGGAAAACGCTGGTTCGGTGGGCAAACTTGCGTTCGGCGCGTCGGCCTGGCCGGGCGGGGAGGGGATGCCGGGCCGGCGTGGCCTGGTGGGTGGGATGGGATGGGAACGAAAAGTTTGCGTGCCGGGGCCGAGAAAAACGGCCGAGACCGTGCTGGGCTGTATGTTGGGGAAGTTTTAGCCAGCGAGCTCTTGTGTAACGCAGGGTCTGTTCTTTTTTTCGACGGTATGATTTTTTTGTTATAATTTTTGAATTTTAGCTATTTGTGATAGAGATTACGAAGAGAGATACTTGTTTGTAATTTTAAATGGTACAGATGTTGAGCTTTTAACATATACTATAATTAACTTGTAGACTTCATCTTAAAAAAAATATTCTGTTTGAAAGTTAAATACTATAATAAAAATGAAAAATCATTTTAAAAAACTAAAAAGAACAGATCCGTAATCTTGATTTCAGTTTTCGGTGAAGTTTCGGTGTGGTACTGCTACGCTCTGTCTGGCATCACCTGGAGGCGTGGACTATTATAATCTTATTTGGTTGAACCTTTTTAATATATTTGGCTGTTGAGGTAGCTACTTTTTCTTAATCAAGTTACAAATGCTAGCATGCTTATCGGTACCATTTCGAAGGGCGTACCGGTTTAGCTCTTTGCTATAATACATCCTGGTACCAGCCCATATCAACCTACTGTTTTAAAATTTAATATAATAATATATATTTATAAGTGTATATATATATATAGGAAAAATATTTTCTACACCCGGGTAATTACACCTACCTCTAATATACCACCTAAACGAACTTGAAATACTCCTTTATCACTTTGGATATACTCATATACTAATTATAAGATACTTCAATATAAACCACATGAAAAAATTGCAAGGGAGTCCATAGTTTTTAGCATATTTTACAAATACCTTCATATACGCACATAAAAAAGAGTATTTCTAAAAAAATATACATACTATCTCTGAAAAATTGTTCATACCACCTAGATGATCTTAAATACTCGTATACTATACGTACATACTCTCTATTACGCGAGATACTCCCTACGTTATGAGATACAATATAGGGTGTAATTACACCCGGGTGTAGAAAAGAGGTTTCCTATATAGGAAATATATATATATATATATATATATATATATATATATGTGTGTGTTTAGTTATATGTATACCAAAATTCACATGTAATATTACTCCAAATACATAATAGTAGAATCCAATATAACATATAGTTCAATGTGTTCTATAGACGGTATTATCGATTTTACTGGTATGATCGGTATTAACTAATATTGAGGCTAGTACAGGACGTAGAATTGCCCTGTACCATTTTAGGTCACTTGCTCGTGAATCCTAAATGATCTAAATGACCTGGGACGGTTTCTTACATATCATGGTAAACTAGAACATATCACGAATTCAACCTAAAACACCCACAAGAGCGAAACCCGAAAATTACCTTTCTCTTGAGAAAACAAAGCAAACTCAAGAACTTCCTCTAGATCATGTTTAGATGGATGGTATCTTGTCTCCAGGAGACATCTCCACCACTTACACGTTCTTGGCACCAGAAAAGCCCAAGCGTAGAGAAAATCAAACAAGAAGGCCAAAAATCAAAAGTACAATAGGGGATCCATGGCACAACTTATTTAGGTAAATTTTGGATGTTCATTTCATTTGGAAAGGAATATTTTATAACCTATCCTTCATGATAGTAGAACTTCAAACCTAGAGCACACACAAAACTCCAACACAAAAAAACTCTAACGCTAATCACTCAAATCTCTTTCAAGGCTTAAGTCAATACAAGACTTATATAGTAGAGACTCCTTATCTCGCACTTATTCCTAACAACCAGTACTACTTAGTGAATCACACCACTTATATATGGAAAAACTCAGTAACCCACACACAAATTGGTTTTACTCTCACACACACTTGCACGTTTTTTAAAACGTGACTTCCTAAGGCTCCAACAGCCCGATAAAACATTCTATTCATAAAGATATGACCTAAACTACTTACGCCAGTGCTGCTATTTTGCAAACCGCTACTCCACTCGGTATTGGATAATTTCACCTGTCAGAACAACATATAATCACTTGTCAACCATGTTATGCTAATGACGAGCACAACACTAAGCAAAGAAAATAGATAGCTTGTTGAAAACATCCAGCACAATGAAGCTAATGTGGGACCCAGATTTACTAACCCGAATCCTCTGTGATTCCACCTCACCATTCTCTATATCAGTATATAGTACTCACAGATACATTGTTGAATCATTTCATACATTGTATGAACCATACAATTCATTAATAATACATATCAGAGTTCAAATATCTCATAGCAGGTAGAGTTTATATAAAAAGCTAATCAGATCAAATGATTATATTACAAAAGTGAAAGCGAAAAGCAAAAGGTGATGTCACACCTTACCATAAGCAAGCGACAGGGGGTAAAGGATGCCTTACTACTTTCCAAAAGACTGGATAATAGATGTGCACACAATCACAATCAAATTCTGCCTATCCGAGGAAATGACTAAGCTACTAGAATAGAGAACATCCTAATCTCTGCCATCTTTTTCTCTATCTGATCCTAGAGCGACGTAGTAGGTGTAGTGGTCTTGATCCTCATATTCTAAGTTGATTTAGTGAGCGAGAGTGGGCACAAACAACAATGTTCTATGAACCAACACACAGAATACAATAATATAGATGCAAGACTTATCAAAAGAAGGGTCGGGTTCTTTTGTTCGCTAAATTCTATAGTTGAAACTTACCATAAGTAAAAGTTCCTGAGACTTAATCTTTTCAACTAAATCATGTTTTCTAAAGAATGTGAAAGTATACAGTATTATTAGTAGTGCAGGTTCCATCCATCTTTTACATGATTTTATCCACCATATGTTAGTTTTGTTACTAGAGTTACATCCACTCATTATCATCACTAGGTTTATCCACATAAGAGAATTCAACTTAGGGTTACATCCACCCATCGTATTTTTCATCACACCTACAAAGTTTTAGAAATAGATATTAAGTCAAGTAAGTTCCCATATCAGGTCATGATTGTATGCATAGCTATTTGAACAGTTTTCACTTTGTAGATGTTGCATACTTTACCCACAAGAGATAACCAATTTGGTATATTTCACATATTTCCTTAGACATATAGATTAAGAAAATCATCACAAGACTTTTACAATGCATCTTCCCAACGGACCACACTCGCTAAGATTTCTAGCACTATGGGGTTACATCCACCCACCCTAGAGGCCCCTCTTACGCCGCACGGGGCTTACATCTAGTGACACGACCTGTGTTCATCTGTTGGCACAACTGCGCTAAGTTGATGCAAATTATTTAGCCAAGTTACACTCATTATAGACTTATGGTTACAATATTTTACACTAAAAAGGGGTTATTAGGTTAAGTTCTTAGAATTATCCGGGTGGTTTACCATAAACCACACACTCGTGCTACATCCGCACCAATACCTCTTACCATCCGTCCAGATATTTAAGCAAGTTTAGAGTTTTGGGGTTCCAAAATATCCTTTCTAGTTCAAATATCAGCAACTTCCCTCCCAGTGGCTGGCCAAAATAAGTTTCATGTTTCAAATGATGTCATGGCAAATTAATACCCCTGAGTATCTAAGTAAGACTAAGTATGGTGCTTTAGATATGGACTTATCACTAGTATGTTTATCATTATTTTTAGGGCAACAAGGTGTTATATCCAAAATCAAGGAGTGGGGTATAATAACCTAATTATTAATTGGGACTTAACTATGAGCTTAACACGAATATAATTTGCTTAATAAATTAAAGCATGTAATTTAGTAATTTAAATTAATATATTTTGCATTCAAAATATAGTTGTAAAATGGTCAAAGTATTTACTCACCAGGCTCATAAGCTCATTGGTCTTGAAGGTCCTGGTTGGGTCCGAACTACGGCTCTTCCATATCTTCATACTCTAATTGAACGATCGTGACGAAGAAGCAAATAAATATACGATCATACAAATAAATACAAATAAAATCCAAAATTCTAGATTTTACTTCCATTAGTAAGATCTTGATTTTGGATGAATTTACAAATAAGTTTCATTCAATTTGCATTTAAAATGAGTGAGAACGGGTCTTCCAAAGTTTAAATCAAAATTAAATCCTAAAATAAACAGAGAAGAGAAAGTGCACTCTCTCTCTCTGACAAGTGGGGCCTGGTGTTTTAATTTATTTTGCTATTGGAAAAACCAATAGAGGCTAATAGGTGGGACCCGGGGATTTTAATTTTCTTTTGAATTATGTCCTTAAAGGAAAATCATGTGTGACTAACAGGTGGGACAAGTCACTATGCTGGGCATAGTAAAAAGGGACCCACTCGTCAATGGCTCATACCTTTCAATCCAGTTTTAATAGCTTTTCTTAATGGACTAGGCCCACGTGTCATTGATTGATTAACCCTAATTAATGAGTGTCATTAGGGTAACCTAATTATGTCCTAATGACATCATTAAGTGCTATTAATTATGCGCATTACTCCCTCCAGTTGAACAGAGCAACGATGTTGTTGTGCTCGTCACCGGCAAAGCGGGCGATGGCAGTCACTGATGAACCCAAAAATGGGTTGCCGAGGTCAAGATGCACCTATGGGTAAGGATGCTCGGGCACAAGGCGATAGGGCTAACGGCGGCGAGGGAGCACAATTAATCATGCAGGGAGCATCTACAGGGTGTAGGGGACTCACCGGAGTGGGTGGCAAGGACGGAGGGGTGTGTGTGGTGGTCTGGTGATGACTGCCTACTGCGGCGGGAGGCGGGTCACCATGGACAGCTCACGACACTAGGGACAGCTTGGGGAGGTCACAGTAGTGCTTTGGCTAGAAGGAATCGGACAGTGGTGCACCGGGGTGATGGGCGATCAGAATTGGAGAAGAGGGTGGCAGTGGTAAGCTACAAGGGGAGAGAACAAAATTGCTTGAGGGGGCATGGAGAGGGGGGGCAAGGCGAACTCGTTTTCATGCTCGGGTAGAGGGGAAACTCACCAAAGTGGTGAGGCGACGGTGCGGCACGACGGCGATGAGGGCAAGCTCAGTCCAGGCTTGGTGCGGCCAAGGCAAAGGAAGGGGATGCGAGTGCGAGGTGTGAGGGAGCTCGGGATGGAGTTTGATCGGCTTTTATAGCCAAGGAGGGCGGTGTGGTGCTGTGTGCGCATAGGGGTGGCGCAGCGGTCGGGGGTGGCACGACATGACAGAGATAGCATGGAGAGGGTGAGGGCAAAGCGTAACGCGGTGGGCGTGCGCATTGGGCATGGGTTAGGGCGCACAGCCAAGAGAGAGTAGAGGGAAAGAGGAGAGACCAGGGAGCAGTGGGAGTCATGCGTGTGAAGGAACGCTATGGCGAGGATGGCACACAGGCATGTCGAGTGCAGCCAGAGCACTAGGAGAGAGGGAAAGAGAGGAGGAGGTAGGCCAGGCCAGTAGGCCAAAGGCCAATGGGCCAAAGAGAGGAGATGAAGGGATTTTTGATTGGCCCAATTAAATTTGGATTTCACTTTTAAATTTGAATTTGGATTCCAAATTTTGAATTTGAAATCTTATTTGATTTAAACTGGGGTTGTTGCTCAATTTGAAATTTAAGATCAAATTTTGAATTTTGTTTTTACCAAAACTTGAAATGGAGATCAATTAGTGTAACATCCTAATTTTCAGAGTTTATTCGAAGCATTTAAAAGAAAATACACCATTTGAATTTTTTTGGATTTAATACAACCTTAAAATAATATTTTTATTAAGTAAAAGGATTTAATATGAATAAAATGAATATTAACATTTAATGAAAAACTTTATTTGGGTTCTTTTTCTCTCAAGGAATTTCCTAAAATTGTCTATGAATTTTTGGGATTTATTTGTTATTTTTTAGAGCTCATTTGATTTTATTTGAATTTATGATAATATAAAAGCCCCAAAAAAATTCTAGGAACAGTACTAGCTGAGCCCATTACTATTCATTCCAGCCCACCAGATCGCAGCCATTTGATCTTTTTGGACACGTGTCGGCCATCCAAGCTGTGGCCGCTTCCAACCGCCTGATCTCACCCGAGCACACGTGTCATGCATCTAGCTGTCCACCAAAGCCGATTGTCGGATCTTACCAGTTGCCACATATTGTCCGTTTGAGCAGCTGAGCACTATTCATTGTTGCTTTCTGCATCATCGTTCGATCTCACCGCCCCACCACGTGTTGCTCATCGGCGCATGAAGGTATTGTTCATCGTCTCCTTTGCAAACTCTCTATCGTCTCTGCACCGGTCTCGGCTTCCATGTTTGAGCCGCCGCCGTCCTGCCTTGCCTGTGAACTCCTTAATGTTCATGCATAAATAGCACACCGGTCTCACCTTTCGCACCTACCACCATTTGTCCTCACTTGTGCACTGCCGCCTCGCAGCTTCATCGTCACCCTCTGTCCCAATCGTCGCCTACCTGGTCTTCACCTTCGGCCATTTCTATTGATCTCCGCTGGCTAGCCTTGTCATCGTCCAATGTCCCCATCAGCCGCTGCTGGTCGCCGGTTAGCCTCACCGCCGGTAAGTGTTGCCAGCCAGCTCTGCTAAGCCCATCCGTTTAGCCGCTGGCCAAACCCCACCGCCTCGCCACGCGTCTGCTTGTCGCCCAAAGGATCGCCATGGTCTGCACGCCACTGTCGTCAGTGTTGACACCAAGTCGCGTCCTTCCAAATTCCAGTGAACCCAGTCTACATGAGCCATGCCACTGTCAAGCCGGTCCCATCTGTCAGCATACACTGTTCCATGAACCCACGTACCAGTCAAGCTGAGTCAGCGTCCACGCAAGTAGCCAACTCAGCCCTAGTGTCCACGTGTCATGCCACATCAGTACCACGTCAGCACCCAAGCCGTCCTATGTTCCACTTTAGCATGACACGTGTTAGTGCCATATCAGCCCTAATAGCCACCTATCGCCACGTGTCGCCCACATGTCCGCCACGTCAACCCTAGTCTATCACGTTAGCACACCTAGCCGCATACACACTATTTCATGAGCTGAGTCTACCATAGACCAGCCTTTCTATGCACCAAATCCACAGCATAGTAGAATTTATAAATTTTCAATATTTTTTAGATTAGATTTTTCAAGAGCCCGTTCTTTTTCATCCTAGCTTCGATTGATCTCATTTTTTTTCTAAATTCATCTAAAATTAAGCTATATCTTTTGGTTCTTGTTTTGAAATTCTTGGAGTTCATTTGAATTTTATTTGATTTTATTTTATGACTTATTCATTTTTTCTCTCGTTAGATCGCATCTTCGAAGGAGCGGAAGCACAACCAGAAGATCAAGAATTCATAACTGAGTAAGTCTAAGACAATTCATATCCTTTGATCATATTGAACCTAGTTTTTAATCTATTATTTATTTAATTTATTTTAAATTATTGTGAATTGCTATTTTATTACAAACCCTTTTAGCTAGTAGTTATTATCCTAATAGTTTAAATTCTTCACTTGATAATTTTGAATACCATGTTACTCTCGTCATCATAGGATGGAAAATTATTTAGTAATACCATAATAGTTGTCACATGGGTTGTACGATTAATTTACTTAGTCATACTTATAGTTACGATGGGTTCATCATCACATATGATTAATTAATTAATTTGACTTAATAAGATATTGAATCGGGGTTGGTGTCACAATTATAAAATTTGTGTGCCGTGATATTGGTGTGTTATTGCTGTTGGTTGTGCAAAATTGGTTTTCACTTGGGTGAATGATCGTGCAGTAAAGGAGAAAGTGTGAATTTATTTAGAGGGATATGGATGTCTCACCTTGGTAATGTCTAAGGACTTAACTTTATATGTTATTGATCTAAGCCTTACTGTGCAAACTACAAGTCTAGTATATGATATACTTAGCTGATTAGTTTGTGATATTTTAATTTTAATTTTTTGCCATTGAATTGAACATGGTTGCTAATTTTCACAAAGTGCAAGAGGGGTAATTATCGACTAGGTGGTTAAACTACTCGACAGTGAAATCTTAGCGGACAAAATTGAGTTATGACTGAGTATTGAAAATGCCTTGTTGTGATTTCATTTTAGCGCGGGGATGATCACATCATGTGGGTACAGTTATGCAACCTATACAGAGTGTAAAACTATTCGAATAGTCGTGTCCCCGGTTGTGGACAATGCTCGATGATTTCACACAAAGGGTAGATATTTCTAACAAACTTGGTTAGGAGAGCTGTGGAAAGTGAATGATTAGTTCACTGGTAGTTTATTAAGTAAATGAATAGTTCACTTATGGTCTATTCAATTCCTTTGGTTATTTATTATTATTTTTCTTAAAGTTTGCTTTCAATCTATTTACCGTATTACTTTAAATTATTGATTTCTACAAAATAACCTTTTAGCCCTTTATTGGTAAGCCTTGCATATTATATTACTTCTTTGTTACATACGACTTGCAAAGTACCAATGTACTCACGGCTTATGCCTACTGTTGCTCAGTTGAAGAGAAGGAACCACAGCAGTAGGAGGTACCTGAAGGAGGATACTTCGATGACTTCACGAATTAGGACTTCGCTTTTCAGTTAATTGTCTGTGGGCATGTCGAATGACTACCATGCTTATTTCTGTTTTTTGTTACTAGTTTCTTAATCCCTTCAGGCTATTAGTTGTAAGCTTGGCCATAAGACCGTACTTTAAAAATTATTATTATTTAAGTCTTTTTCTTTGTTAATCATGTATATAGTCGATATTTCATTTATATTTATATTGTGTGCACTAGCATGATTCTGGACTAGTACAATATACACAGAGAGTCCGGATTTGCATATTCGAGTCTCGACAATTAGTAAATTATTCCAAATTTTTTGAATTCCCAAAAATAAGATGTTACAAATTCTACCCTCTTAAAAAGAATCTCGACTCCGAGATTTTGTCTAGCCGAAGAATAGGTAGAGGAAATCTATTCGCAACTAGTCTTCTCATTCTCAGGTAGCTTCTCTTTTAGTGTGTTTGCTCCATTGGACTTTGTAGAGTCGGATGTTCTGACGCCTTGTTTGCTTCTCCATGACATTGATGATCTTGTTTGGATGCTCTAGGTAGGTTAAATCCATTCCTAGCTTGATGGTCTCTAACAGGGCTTTTTCTTCTTGTACCTGAAGACATTTCTTAAGCTAGGACACATGGAATACAATGTGTACATCTACCAGGCTTGCGAGCAATTCAAGTTGGTAGGCCACTTCTTCCTATCTGGCAGTGATTGAGAATGGTCCTACATATCTTGGTGCTAGCTTGCCCTTGACCTTGAATCTCTTGGTTCCTCGCAAGGGAGATACTTTTAGGTAGACAAAGTCTCCAACTTCAAAACTCAACTCTCCCTTATGGTTATCGCTGTAGCTTCTCTACCTGGACTGAGCTGCTTGCAGTCGATCTCTAATTGGCAAACCTTTTCTTCAACCTAATTCAAGGTGTCCAATCTAAAGACATAACCTTTCCCTATTTCTATCAAATGTAGAGGGGTTCATTAGTTTCTACCATAGAGAGCTTCAATTAAGGACATCTTCAAGCTAGATTAGTAGCTATTATTGTACGATAGGCATTTCTCCCAATCCATGGTGAATTCTAGAGCACAGGCTCAAAGTATATATTTGAGGATTTTGTTCACCCTCTCTATTTGCCCATCTGCTGAGGGATAGGTGGGTCCCAAGGATGAAGGCTAGTCCAAAAATATGAGGTAAATTGAGAACCTCAATCCGAGACTATCCTTTTAGCTGCCACATGTAAGCACACTATTCTTTTGGGTACCCCATGTAAGCACTCTAGTCAAGTGATCGAAGCTTATTTGTCCAAACATGTGATGCCATAACACTAGATCCAAAGAATTAGAAGATACAAGACACCTAGGGCCATAAATAGAAGAAATGCCGAAATAAGCACTAAAGATTCTCTCAAATTTAGAGATTTCAAAGACAAACTCACCTGAAAGTCTAGAACCCTCCACTCTTAAATCTATTTCTATACCATCATCACGAAGCTAGAAAAATAGATAGCAGATTATACTCCAGCTTACTTACCAAAGCGACGTCCTTGAGCATGAAATTATTGTTGATATGCATTGTGCCCTTTGTTGTCATGGTTTCGGTCGAAGCATCTCCAAACGTGATCAACTCGTTGTCAGATGCACGAGTGAGGGAGAAGAACCATCAAGAAACTACAGTCATGTGTCGTGAATACCTGGAGTCAATAAGCCACACATCCTCTTTCCTCGCTCAATAGACCTATAGGGCATAAGCAAGAAATATTTGTGCCTCAGTACTGGAGTTAGTGATAAAAGACTTGAAAATCTAATACTAAGCCACATGATGTCTAAGAACAAAAATAGAAGCAAAAATAAAATAGTTGGCAAGATACTCATGAGGATGCACATGAGAACCACCAAGATCTCTTCGAATCGGCCTACCAAAAGGTCTGTACTCCCCATGTTTAGACGATACCCATGGTCTACTTCATGATATGCAAACCCAATGCCTAGAACCACCAAAATAGTCAAAGAAGTTATCTACAAATCTAGACCTACTCATAGAAGAAAAGATAGGAGGCCTGCCTCTAGAGGCACTCACAGGTGAATGAACTCCTCTAACGGATCCCAAAACATATATCCTCTCTTTTCTCTCAACCTTAACTCTACAAAAGCAAAACTCAACAATATGGCTATCCATCTTATAGAAGATGCAATGGCACTTAACATTTTGAGGGTTAAGTAGAAGCACCTGACTTGCTAGAGGGTTTTATTAAAACTTGCTGACCTAAAGACAGTCTTGGATGACTCAGGAGGTTTAACCTCAAACTTGCTACTCTCAATAACACTTGCAATCTTAGATGGGTGGTTCTTGTAATAATCTAGAGAATTAAATCATAGGCCTCTCTTCTTCACACTCACCTTTGATTGGTCAAGAATCATGTTGAGGTTGTTCTTCCCACTAGAAAATCTCTTAAGAGTCATTTTGAGATAGTCATTCTCTTGGACTAGGTTCTCACATATAGCACACTCATTGGTTTTGGTTGCCCTAGCATATCTTTCATTATGGATAGCTACCTCTAATTTCAAAGTTTCATAAAGACATACAAGGAGAATTTCTAACCCTATTGAAAGCATCTAGGCCCTTAAGAATAGTTTTAGTAATTAATGACAATATGTGAGTATGGGACTAACATGTTTATTGAGTGTTTGAGAGGTTTAGTCCTTGTCATAAATGTGACAACCTGGAAATGCATGCTAAAGGTTAACATGAGGATCAAGATAGTTCAAGAAAAAAATATAAGTAATCTAGGATCCCTTTTTATTTTTACCAGTCTTAGAAGAAAAGATGGAAGATTGGATTATAGATTAAATACCGTACTATTAAGAAGGATCATGGATAGTAACTTGACAGCATGTTCTTGTGCCATTTGGATCAATTTAGGATCATACATGTACTTAGAATTAAAATTAAAAGCTAACTATGCATTGTCAGAAAAATCGGTAGTACCGGAGTTTACTTAGCGGTACTACTATTGTGCGGTACGACCAGGATGGTGGTGCGGTACTACCACAACCCAGAAGTACCAACAGTTAGTTGGCGATACATTTTTTCCATAGAGTTCCTTTGAAACTCATTTGCTTCTTTGGAAAACAGTAGTACCGAAGTTTGAATAATGGAACTACCGCAGAGCGGTTGACCGCAACTCCTGTGCGGTACTACCGAACCTCAGAAGTATCAAAAATCTGGTCGGTACATTTTTCCAGAGAGAACCAGGTTTTGGTCATCAGATGAAATGGAAGTACCGCACTAGAAATCAAAACTACCATAGAGTAGGACTACCGCGATTATAATGGTGGTAGTACTGCTGAAGTTCAATGGCTAGTTCAAAAGCTCTGATATAGTTGTTACTATTTCATCAGAATAGGTGCGGTAGTACTGGCCGATGAACGGCGATACTACCGCTCGCCCTATTTTTTTCAAGGATTTTCTTGCAACGGCTATATTTGATTGGTGGGGGTATAATCCTCCTCCACCAGCTTAAGAACAAGGCTAGATACTTTATTTAACATTTTTAAGCATAGAGCACTCTCTCGACACCTCATTTACTCACTTTGCATTTATTTAAGATGGTTAAGCCAAAAATCAAGTGCATTCATTCTAAATTGATTCTTGGTTGATCGCCGTCAAACAAAACGGCTTGGTGGGAGATTGCGAGGTGAGCTCTTCAGGAAGATTGTGAAGAGGTCTAGCACCAACTTGTGAGTGGTTTGGTCTTTACCATATCTGGAGCGGGGAAAGAACAACTACTAGTGAATCGAGGAGCAAGGCTCAATTCGTGGAGCTGGTCCAAGTCACTTGGGCTTTCCTCAACGTGAACTAGTGAAGATCGGTAAGTCTTCGATACCACGGGAAAGCATATATTATCATTTGCTTATTTCTTTGCCTCTACTTTCCACACTTATATTCTAGCCTATTGTGATTGTTGAGATTATTATATTTAGTTGAGCTAGAAATATATTTATAGAGATATATCTTGTGGTGTCTTAGCTATACTAGAATTGTGTAGGTTTGAATTGCATTATAAATCTTGCTTAGCTATAAAATTGTGGTAATTAGTTTTAAAAAGAAAGAATTTTTAGAACCTCCTATTCACCCCCTCTAGTCTATTATCCTTGATACTACACCTATCCAACTGCTCCTTATACTTGATTCTAAAACTCTCATGCATCTCATCTAAATCAATCCCAATTTCAGCATAAAATATACAAGAAATAAAATTGATAACTTTCTTAGATGCAGTCATGGACAAGGAGTTTTCAATTTATATTTCTCCTCGAGTGTCTTATTAAGAGCATCAATCATAACTGTGAGTCTAGGATAATTTTCACAAGATTCAGTTCTAGAATAAAGAAATATTTTAGTCATTTCTTTCATTTTAATTTTTCTAACATCACAATAAGAGCAAGTATAATTAGAATTAAGTTTGCACAATTCCTCAATAGCACTATCCGATTTTAATTCAAGCAATGCACAGTTTAAGCATTATGAAAGAATAGCCTCTAAAGGAAGAACATCCAAAGCAATAGCAATCAAGAAATTATGATCATCACTAGACATAAGATATTCTAATTCATCCAGAGCATCTTTAAGTTGACTAACAACAATAGAATGAACAATTTTTAGATTAGCCATTTGATCATGCAAGCATATGCATGATTCATAATTATCATCAAGATTCATGTATTTTCGCCTAACGACTTCTAAGTTCCAAGTTGTCAATCATGATGTACTAATTCTTATTCATTTTAGCTTGTTTCTTCAGTTTTCATTCAGCAGCAACAAGAGCATATTTCATCTCTTTGGAGAAGCGGCATACCTCATTGGGATCACTATAGAGCTCGTCGGAGGAAAAGTCGATATCGATGTTGCCCTTGGACATGAAGCACATGTGGTGAAATCTTGGGTCTTCTTGTCATGGGAGTCATCCTCATCGTCCTCTGTCCCCGAGTCCACATTACTCATGTCAATGTTTTCAAGAGTGGCAAGAACCTAGTTGATGAACTTGCGGTAGCTAGGTTTCTTAGACTTCATTTCACAAGCTTGAGGATGCATTCGAAAGTCCTTCTCCTCCTTGCCCTTTAGCTTAGGCCACTTGGTCTGATTTGGCTCACCGCACTCTAAGTAAGTGACAGGGCCAGTCATTCACTTGTTTCTCACTTTGTTGTATACTCTATGAATTTTATGGATAGGAAGGTCAAGTCATCTACAGGAAACTTCTCCAGCTGCTCATTGCTCAAAAAATGCAAAGTTGACAATGAAATCTAGAAGAGCTAAAATACAAGGAACTTCAAGAGCTGCTCTAAGAAGGGTTGACCACAAAAGCCATCGACTCTATCTTGGAGAGAGTGAGGTGAAGTCAATCTCATGCATCTTGAAACTCGAGTAGAGTTTATCCATGTAAGTTCACTTATGACAGTGTTGTCATTGATGAAAATGATCTTCATTCCCCAAACCTTTGCATCAAGTGCACCTAACATATAGTGTGCATTCTCATAATTAGAAAATGTCAAACTAATAGCATGAAAATCATGAAGAATCTTGTGAATCTTCCCAACAATACATCCACGGATTCACCAGGCTTTTGCTTAATTTTTTTAGTATTCTTTTTTCAATTGGTTGTCTTACTTGATCACAGTAGAGCCCTTATGGTAGTCAGCGATAGTCTTCTAGATCTCATAAGCAGACCTCAAATGAGCAATTCAGTCAAACTCAAATTGACTAAGCCCATAAATAAAAAATTTTAGCCTTGTTGTTTGCCTTTACATCCGATGTAACATGATCATCGATCGGCATAACATGAGGATTCGCCGATCCTTTACTCCGATAACTACAGAACCATAAAGATTTAGGATAAAAAAAACTAACACAAAAGCCAGCAAATCAAGAAGCTAGAAATCTAATAAATAAATAGTGAAATCGAAATTGCCACTAAAGTAAATTGGTAGTACCACTATTGTTCATCGGTAGTGCCGCTATAGTAAAATCATCTTGGGAATAGGAAAAATAGTGCTATTTGAAAACCGAAAATCTATGTAAATTTTAATCCATAGATCCAAATGAGTTGAGACTTTGTATGCACCTTCTCTAGGATGTTAGGAATCTATTCCAATCAACGATTAAGAAAATCATTGTCAAAGTTCCAGTATTTTTCTATTTGAAAGAAGGTTGCACCAAAACCAGGAAAAAGCAGAAAAGGTGATATGACTTGTTTGTGGGTACATAAAGGCAAAGATAGATCTAGATATACTTTTGCATATCACAGTAAGTTAGAACACCTAAGGAATCAAAGCAAAAATAACTGGATCAAGAAATCACTCGAGATAGTCAAATCCAAGCAAAAATTGGCAACTTGAAGAATTTGCCAAACTTGATACCTATATTTCATAGAACATCTCCATTACTTATACGTCCTTGGCATCCAACAAAATCAAGAAAGGGGCAGAAGATCAAAATCAACTAAATTAAGAGCAAATCAATCAAAACAAGAAAAGATCCATAAGAGATAAACAAAGTTGATATATTACTATTTGAGGTTGAAGGTTTTATAGCTACTCCATCTGAAAGACAAGAGAGCACACCACAACACCCACACTTCTCAAACCCTCACCCTAGAACACTTGGCTTCAATGAGTAGAGCTAGGATGGCTGAATGGTTAACTAGTAAATCTTCATCCCAACCCATTAAATAAATAAGGCAACTAGATTCATCTAACCCTAATGGATATTACTCACTTAGCACAAATAAAGAAAAGCTATTAACTCTACACAACATAGGTTTTATTCACACACTACACTTATACATGCTTTTTGTAACATCCTGTTTTTCTGAGATTTTTAAAGCCTGGATTTCAAAAATGAATTTTCTGGAATTTTCTGAAATTAATTGAAGCTTCAAATGAATTTTCAAAGTTTTAAATGATTTAATGTGGTTAAAATAAACATTAACATAAGTGGAAAATATTTTATTTGAGTTCCTTGTGTCACAAGGAATTTTCTGGTATTTTTGGTGAATTTTCCGGATTTATTTGCTATTTTCTAGAGCTTTTAGAAGTTTATTTGAATTTCTGGAAAAAGAAAAGAAAAGGAAATAACCCCCGCCGCCCGATCTTCCTCTCTCCTCCACGCGTCACCCATCCCGCCGCCCGCGCCGTCGCCGTACCTTTTCCCGCGCGCCCGCGCGCCCCGCCGCCGATCCGCGCGCCCGCGCGTCGCGCATCCATGGCTGACGCTGCGGCGGCATCGGCCAACGCCCCGCCGCGCGTCGCCTCGGCCGCTCGATCGCGCGCGCGCGATCCCACCGCTTCGCCCGCGCCGCGTAAACCCTAACCCTAACCATCCCGGCCGTCCGATCCGCCGCGTGGCCCAATCCTAGCCGTCTAACCTAATCCGCGTTCGCCTGCGTCGTAACCGATCGGGATTGCCTCGGTTCGCGTGATAAAACTCGCGTTCATCCTCGGTTCGCGTGCGTCGCCGAGCTCGTCGCCGCTGCCCTCGCCTTCGCCCTCGCGCGCGCGCCGCCGCGAGCCGCTCCGCCGTCGCCGCTGCCGCCCGCCGTGCACCCTCCGTGCGCCGAGCTCGTCGCCGTTGCGAGGGCGTCGCCGGTGAGCCTCGCCGCCCCTCCTCGCCGTCGCCGCGTCGCCGCTCGTCGCCCTCGCCGCACCGCTCCGCCCCTCGGTCCCGAGCGCGCGCGCGCGCACCGCCAGCGCCGCGCGCGCGCGCGACGCGCGTCGCGCATCGTCACCGCCGCCGCGCCGCTCCATCCGCGCCGTCCGCGCGGCGACGCTTCGCGCGTCGAGCCGCCACGCGTCGGCAATCCGCGCACCCCACCGACACCGCCGCCCGATCCCGACCGCAGATCCAGATCTGGATCCACGGCCGCGACCGCGCCGCGTGGCCAACTCTCCGCCGTCGGATCCCCGCCGTCGCGTCGCGCCGCGCCGCGTCAGCCGGGCCACGTCAGCCCTAGCTGACGTGGCACCCTACGTGGCATGCCACGTCAGCGCCACGTCAGCCCTAGCCGCCTTCCCCGAGCCACGTGGCGGCCACCACGGTACCGCCACGTCGGACGCGCC
The DNA here is from genome assembly GCA_036346265.1 of Melocanna baccifera. NCBI lineage: Eukaryota > Viridiplantae > Streptophyta > Magnoliopsida > Poales > Poaceae > Melocanna > Melocanna baccifera. The sequence continues at coordinate 15,621,462 of CM070695.1, forward strand.
ACGTGGCGGCATATGCTGCGCCACGTCGGCGTGCCGCCGCGTCGACCCGCCGCCCCGTGCTTTATTCGTGGACCGGGTCCACGGTGAACTTCGAATTCGGTGAACGGGTTCACAAAGACACGATAACCTTTTTCAATTTTCCCGAATTAATTTTGAATTAATTTTCCGGGAGCCCGTTCTCCTCCGTCCTAGCTCCGATTGACCCCGTTCTTTTTTCTAAATTCATCTAAAATCGATCTCTAGCTGTTGGTTCTGTTTTGTGAATTTTTGAGTTCTTTGCTTGTCATTTTATGTGTTTCTTTGTTTCCGTCGCTTTCTCTCGTTAGATTCGGATTCAGGAGGAGCAGGTTTCGCGCCAGAAGACCAGGAGTACCCCGCTGAGCATAACGAAGGCAAGTCGTGTCCCTTGATCATGTTGAACCCAATTTTACAAACTATTATTTAATTATTTTGTTTCAAATTACGTTGCATTGCTATTTTTATTCAAACCGTTGCACAGGTAGTTATTGTCCCAATTGCAATTACACCTCTTTGACACTTTGAAATACCATGATACCTTTGTCACCATAGGTTGGGAAATTATTAGTGATACTAGTTTATTTATCACATGGGTTGGTACGATTAGATTGCTTAGCCAGTGTATAATTACGTTCGGTCTCATCGCACACATTAAAATATTAATTTGACTTAATGATATATGGAATTGTGGTTGGTGCCACGTGTATTAAAATTTGTGCCATGTCATTGGTGTGACGTTGGCTTGGTTATACAAATTGGTTTTGCACTCGGGCGAGTGATCGTGCGAGAAAGGGGAAATACGGTTGTACTTTGGGGATGTGGTAGTCTCGCCGGGTAATGCTAAGGACTTAACTTTGTGCGCCATTGATCTAAGCTTAATCGTGCAAACCACATGTCTATTATGGGATGGACTGGCTGATTAATTTGTAATATTTCAATTCAATTCGCCATTGTGATGAACATGGTTCTTGATTTCCATGTGGCGCAAGGGGGTGTGATCACGAAACCTAGCGGGCGAGGATTGGGTTGAGGTAGAGCATTGTAAAGGCCTTGTTGTGATTTCCTTAGGCCTAGGCTAATCACATCGTGTGGGTACAGTTGTGCAACCTCTGCAGAGTGTAAAACTATTCGAATAGCCGCGTCCTCGGTCATGGACAGTGCTCGGGGATTTCACACGAGGGTTAGTGTTTCATTTATAACTTGGTGGTTTATGTTGGGAGTGGACAGGTAGTTCACTGTTGGTTTAACTTGTGAATTGGTGTTCACAAGTGGTTCATGTTTATCCCTTTGATTATCTATTATTATTGTTTTCAGTTAACTTTCGCTTTCAAGTTATTTACTATATTTCATCAATAAATGCCTTTATGCAAATTAACCTTTCAGCCTTCCTTGGTAAGCCTTGCATATTAAATTGCATTTATTGTTACAAACGACTTGCTGAGTACCAATGTACTCACGGCTTTATGCCTATGTTGCTCAGTTGAGGGAGAGGAGTACTATCAGCAGGAGGTGCCAGAAGAAGAGTACTACGACGACTTCACGGATTAGGCTTCGTTCTCCACTCGATAGCCTGTGGCTTGTCGATTGGTCGCTACGCTTTATTTTGGATTTCCGCTGCTATTTTGTTAAGCCCTTCCGGCTAGAGATATTGTAAGCTTGGCCATAAGGTCGTACCCTTGATATTTTATCGATATTCTAGTTTTCCCTTGTTATTGTCGTGTGTATGACTATGATGACATCTATGTTTGACTGTGTGCACTAGCGTGATCCTGGACTAGTGCAGTTTACACAGAGAGACTGAATTTGCATATTCGGGTCTCGACACTTTTCAAAGCACATAAATCCAAATGCGCTAAGTTCTCAGTTTAAACCACTCTCCCATGTGCCGCGGATTTGATCCAAGATAGTTTTTGGTATTTTGGTCTACTTACTAACATATCCTTTCTTGATCCGATCTTAATCTTTTCTTACAAACAATCGCCATGTTTGCCACGTGGTGATGCACCACTGGTTTGCCATATATCAACAAGTCTCTCCCATTTTGATTCTACTAGATCATGCCTCACTTAGACCAACCGAACCACATGGTGCAACTTGACGCTTGAACTTTTCTTTAATATTTTCTGCCTTCCTCATGCCATGCTTGAGCTCAGTCACCTCACCTCGGTATCCTTGATTGTTCTGGACCTCGGCTCCTCCACGAGCGTAGTCCCGATCCTCGCCGTTGACTATGGTTGACTCCCCAATCCTCACCATTGACTATGGTTAACTCCAAACGTATCTACATATCCAAAGACAAAGAAATTATTTCTGAGCACAAGTTCTTCACAACTGACCCACGTTAGCTGAAACATGCATTATGCAACACATATGCAGCATTATGCAACACATATGCACTGAATTAGGTGAAACCAAATCATCCCAGACTCAATTCCCCAAAATTCAAGAAATTCCACCTAGGCAGGTACTACCGCCCACCATAGGCGCACATACCAAAAACATTTAGCACCACAAATCTATCCCCCTTTAGTAATGTAAACATCAAGGCACAAAATGAAGAAATAGCAAAGAGAGAACTCACATCCAAGTATTGTTAGTCCAAAAAAAATTAAACTAAAATCACATCATGAAAAATTAAAAGATTATTTAGACCAATTAAATTGATGTCTACAAAGTCATGCTCTTATAAAGCTTGCCTGATCATAAGTATGTATATGTAACAAAGTTGGCCAAAAGAAGCTTACAATGTGATTAAACAAATTAATGTACATGACAGACCTTCACAGAAATAACCAGTTAAGCTAAAGTTCTCACTAAAGAAGATAGCCATCTAAAAATACAAATTTAAATCTAGATGCTAGAATCAAGAACTAAGTGAACCACAAGTGCCAAAATGAAGCACAACGCTTAGCATAGATTTACATAACTCAACACATAGCACTTCATTGACACTTGATTATGTCTTATCTCAGTAAAGCACGTTCTTGACTGAGAGCCATCTAAAACGGCCTCCTGAGATTCAACCCAAATTAATTTCAGCACATTTAAAATGACCTTTTTTTGAACCAACTTGAATCACATTTCATTAATTGTAGTATCTCAAGCCTTATTTAATCGATCATGCCAAACCAAAAAGCTTAAGGTTTCATAATCTCGATCATACAAAACACTCCCAAGTTCATACCTAGTGCAATGACAAACTGTCTCATGGGAAAGAACTGTTGAGATGCATACATAATTAGCAATTTTACCATAATTTTTCACATGTATCTCTAGAAAAGCTAAAAGTGATTTAAGAAGGAACTAGAATGGTTCGAACTTAGACTTGACCTAGAATTAGGATTTAACTAGGTATTTAATGACACATCTCAAAAAACAATCACTCTAAGCAAAACTTAGCCAAAGAATTCAGCCTTGACATGTTGTTTGTTCAAGTTGATAAAATTTAATAAATAGCTAATTATAGCCTTTCTAAGATACACATGTAAAATCATGAAACAAAAAACTCAAAATATACATCATGACTTGTTTTGTGGTTATTGGCTAAAATAATAATTTAAGTTCTCAAAAATAAAAATAAATACAAGCCTTTTTACAATGATATACAAAAGAACTCCTCCTCAGAACAATCCTATTAGATGACATACACCCAACTCACTCTGCTAATGAATAAACCGAGAAGTATCAAGCGACTTAGTGAGAATATCAGCAATCTGAAGATCAGACTCAATAAAGTGCAAAACAACATCATCCTTTTCCACATGGTCACTTAGAAAGTGAAATCTGATATCAATATATTTAGTCCTAGAATATTGTACTGGATTTTTAGCAATATTAATAGCACTGGTGTTATCACAATAAAGAGGGACACTGCTCAATTTTAACACATAATCCCTAAGTGTCGTAGAAATCCATAGACTTTAAGAACAACTAACAGCAGCATCTACATACTCAGCTTCAACAGTGGATTATGCAACACATGATTGTTTTCTAGAAGACTAAAGAACTAATTATATGCCTAAAAAGTGACATATACCAAAAGTACTCTTTCTATCAATCCTACAATCTACAAAATCACTATCTGAATATGCACGTAGAGTAAAACAGAATGAAGAAGAATACAAGAGTTTGAATTCTAAAGTTGATTGGAGGTACCTAAAAATTCTTTTCACAACCTAACGATAGGATGCATGAGGTGAAGTTTAAAATCGAGTGCACAAACACACAACAAAATGTATATTCGGTCTCGAAGCAGTTGTTAGTGATATGCCCTAGAGGCAATCATGGAGATGATTGTATCACTTCTATATTTATGATCTTTTGAATAACGTATTATTTTATCTCTTGAATAAATATCTTTTGTATTGATCAACAAGTATGTGACTTGTTCGTGAAACTCTTTATTTATATTTTTGATATTATTCTAAATTATCCCTAACCTTATATCATTATGTGGGACAATTATGATTTACAAATCAGCATATGTATTGATTGATGATCATATTTCACAGATCATGGATATGTGATATCAAATCAATAATGTGGACACATATTACAGAACATGATGTTGGATTGACCCACCATGAGACATTGCGGGAATTATTATATTCTTAAGTGTCATCAGTTGGTCTCATATATAGTGTATGTAAGATCCTTAGACCTGAGATCGTCATTGTTTCCTACATGTGTAATGGTTTACTTACGGACTACCAAACACTACTCTGTGATTGAGTGGTCATAAATGTAGTTTTCAGGTTTACTATAAAACATGCAGAGGAATATGAACGATTAAGATGGAACTTTCCCCTCCTATATAACAGGAGAGATATCTCTGGACCCCGCGATGTAGTTGGATTAAGAAAATACATGGCCATGCCGAATGTGGTTGAAGAGTCAATCACAACTGAGTAATCCATCACAGGTTCGAGTGAAAGGATCGAGCTATCATAGGATGGCACGCTTCTCGCCTTGAGTTCGATCTAGTATCGTGAGGCAAAACGATTGGTACATAAGTATTATATAGGTTCGTCCGATATGATCTTTATGTATATTTAGGGGTCGTTATGTCCTGCTAGGGACTGTTACCGACCTATGGATCGGAAAGGAGCTTTCGACCTATGGCCAAATATACATAAATCTATAGAGTCACACACTTACTGGGCTGGAATTATAAGGGTCTGAATGATAGTATCCGAGTGGGATTCGATCTCCACTTGTATCGGATAAGGATCCAATTGGAAACTATATAATGAGAGGTGCGGGGGTTAAGGGCGACATCCCAAAAAAACCCTAGTCGCCACCTCTCATAACCTCTGTCATACGCGCTGGTGCTAGCACACTGACGCACGGTGTTCCCTCCCTTTACGTGTGGACTTCAGTAGAGGCGCTGTTACGACTGCGGTGCTGATCGAGACGATCGCAAGGAGGAGACGGTTAGCCGGAGGACGATCGACTACCTTCGCTTACACCGACGCGCTCTTCGTTGAATCGGCTACTTCAACTCTACTTCCGCTACATTGCGCGTCTAGTGGTAATCATCTATGATCTCTTACTCGTATGGTTTCCTGGTTTACGCGGTAGAATCTTTTTAATTCGCGCTAGTGTAGCCTACCTGTATCCCAACAATAGTAAGGTAAAGTAGAGACCCAATCATGCTCCTGTATTTTTTCTGGCCCACTACCTCACCTTCTTCATATGGATCAAGAACAGTTATAGATCCCATTGGTATAGAAATAGGTTTGCAAGTTCTCATGTTGAAATGCCTAAGCATATCCTTCTTGTCTTGGTTTGATGAATAAAAGTGCTTTGTTTAGTATGTTTTACTTGCAAACCCAAGAAGTAAGTTAACTCCCCATCATACTCATTTCGAACTCTCTGCTCATAGTATTTAAAAACTTGGAAACCAAGGCATGAGAGGAGCCATCAAAGATGATATCATATACATAAATCTGAACAAGTAATAGATCATTGCAATGCCTAAGCATGAAAAGAGAATCTACCTTGCACATTTGAAAATTATTTTTTAACAAGTATGACTTGAGCCTTTCATACCATGCTCTGGAAGCTTATTTCAAACTATACAAAGCTTTAGATAATTTGTAGACATAATTAGAAAATTTAGGATTTTCAAAAAACAGATGGCTACTTAACATGAACTTCCTCCTCAATAAAGCTATTAAGAAAAGCACTTTTAACATTCATTTGGAACAATTAAAAATCTTTAGATGCAGCAAATGCTAAGAGAATTATAATAGCTTCTAATATAACAATAGAAGAAAAAGTTTCACTAAAATCAAGATTCTCTACCTAAGTAAACCCCTAAGCAACAAGTATAGCCTTATTTCTAACCACAACACCATCTCACTTTGTTTATTTTTAAAAACCCATTTAGTTCCAATCACATTATGTCCATATTCATACATAGCATTGATCCAAGAATTGATCAATATTCAACTAAGGTCAACCCTCCAGATTTTATTATACTCAAAATTTTCTAATTTTTCATACATAGCATTGATCCAAGAATAAATTCTAACAGTTCATTGGAAAGAAAGAAAAAAAGGTTGGCTGATTGCTAGCCAGTTCTGTAATGATGAATTATAATAAATCTATTTAGACATTTCTACCTACACCAGTAGGGAGCTTTTTATAAGCCAAAAGAAGTGGTTGGAAAGATTTATCATTCATGGCAACTGGAACAGAGTTTATGTTTAGCATCTACAGCAAATAGTTCCTTAGTAGCTTATGTTTAGTGTAGGCCAGGTCTTTTGGTCGTCTGTACAGTTTTTTCGTAATTTCCTATTGTATTGTTTTCCTCTACTATCAATGAAATGAAGCTCCTGCTTTTCTTTCCAAAAAAAAAGCTACACTTATGAATCGATCGCATTCAAAGTGGAACGAAAAAAAAAGGATATAACCCATAGCTGTGTTAAATTCTCTGAAAAAAAAAGCTACGATAGCTACAGTAATAGTGCAAAGAATTGAACAAGTCTTCGTGCTTTTTTTCATGGGAAAGAAATTGACGGGGACCTTTAGAAATGGGAATGCACGTTCCAAAAGTAGGCAGAGGGAAGCATGTGACAATGTGACTTACTTACCAATCAAAAGGGTGCCATTAATCACAATTATATTCTGAGAGGAGATAGAATACAGACACGTGATTACTCCCCATACTACTTAATGGTCAGTAGGTTTATTGCACTAGCACCTTTCAAGTTCATTGCACCAGCATCCTTCATGTTTTTAGTGTCTGAATTTGACACGTTTTTCATGTTCTTAAGTCTTATCAAGTATTAACAAATGTATTCTTTATTACCATTTCTTCCAGATCTAAAAAAACTGTGATTTATTCCACAGGTCGGAAAGGCTCAACGCAGCTTGGCACATCCTCCTGACATTGGTGTGAAAAACTGAAAATCGAAGCCTTAATGGATTAGAAGTCATCCTTCCATCTGAACAACATATCAACGGATGCTGGCTGCCATCATGCAGAATACAATTCCAGTTCTCCAAAGAAGACACGAGCAACACAAGGCAGCAGCAATGGTTTAGCCGGTTGGTCCATCAAAACATCACACAACACACACAAAAAGGAAATATACACAATAACAGCAATCAGCAATCCTAAGTGGCCCCTTTTCCCTAAGAAAGCATACACTGTGTCAGCTGTGTTGACTGACTATATGACATGACTGGGGGCCTATATGCCGTCAGAAAGAATCACAAATAATTCGGTGATGAACGGCAAGATAGGGGATGATCTTGGCGTCAGGAAAAAGAAGAGAAAAAACTGGTACAACAGATGGAGCTGGAGAGTTTTGATCATCTGATGAAGGCGTGTCTTCTTGCCCCTCTTTGGTCCACGTGAAGCTGTGGCGACTTCGGCCTGGTCACATGCTTTGTCGATCTGCGAAAACAGCAATTGCAAGTTTGTGAGATCAACTTCACGAAGCTGCGCGCTGGAGATGGCAAATTTCGGTTGTTTCTGCTCACCTCTGTGGACGGAATGGTCTGTCGAACTTTGGGACAGGTCGTGCGTGTGGCACCATGGTCCTCCTCAGCTGCTTCAATGCCTTCTCTTCCTCGATCTTCAGACACAGATTACAGCGATTGGTCGCCAGAGCAGATAAAAAATGCATGCACTATGGGAAACACTTGAGGCAAGATACGGTACCTTCTGTGCGAATTCGTTCTCCTCTCTCAACCTCTTGTAACTAATATCTTTTTCTTTCACCTGTGTCGCAACAAAACGCTCTGTAAAACCTCTTAAATTTGGCAACCTCCAATCATTGGAAAAGCAGAGTCGAGTTTACTAACCATGTTATCGAATTCTGATCTTTGAACCGCCCTTTCATCAACATGCAACGCAAACTGTTGTACTTCAGTGAGAGGCTTCCGCTCCTTCTCTGGAAGAGGAATGGGATCCCTGCAACAAAATTAATAGGCTATTATCTATGTATCTTCCTCGTATAGAAATCAAAAATTCTAAGAACAGACTGTATGTGCTACTTACTTTCTGAGTATAGGCTGTGCCTTGACAATTCTCCTCTCAGCCTCTTCCCTCTCCATCCTCTCTCTTTGTTCCATCATCCTTTGCTGCTCCACTTCATGTCTCACCAAACTCTCCAGCTGAAAACCTTCCGGCCTCGTGCATGGCTTCGGTTCGGGCTTTGGTGGCACCTGAACAGAAAATGTTAGGCAAGAAGAATTAAGAGCTAGCCTGCAAACCAGGTGATGTTGAGAAAGGTGTAAGGCTTTTGCACGTACCACTGGATAGTCTGTGGTGTAAGGATATGGGTTAGCCTTGTGAATCCTGGCCTTGTCTTCCTCTAATTGCTTCTGTAAGAGTTGTGCAGCTAGTTGCCTCTCTTTTTCATGCCCTCTTTCCTGTAACATGGATATAGTATTACTTGCTTGCAACAAAGATCGTGAGAAATGACACGAACATTGTAAAGTAATTTGCATTTCACGCACATCTGTATGTAGATTGAAAGGGTTTGGTATCTTGAGTCTAGGCACATCCTTCTTGTTATGATATGAAGAAGATTCAGAGTGAAGAGAAAGCTGCAAAATAGACAACAAATTAAGAAAGGTGACAAGTTTATGACAATAAAACCGGGTTGGTTCATTAGTTATATGACGGGATCCTTTATATGACCTCCCACCTTATCAAATAGATCCGCAACTGCAGGAGGACCCAAGCGATCATCAGTAGAAAAGTGGAACTCCTTGGGCGCTGTTGTCTGAGGCTTTGGAAGGGCAAACACACCAATATCGCCCTTGCTCTCAAGAATCTGCATGAAATGAAGTTCAGACTGATGCTCTGAATTATAATGTCATCAAATGATTGGCTTTAAAGTGAGATAAGAAGACCTTTTTGTTCAGTGGCTTGGCCTTGAACTTGGGGGCCTTCTCCAATTCCTCCAGTTCCAATTCTTGAGAACTTTTCACCCTGTTGAAAAATGATGTTAGAATCGATGATAAAGAAAAATGGCTATTGGTTTCTCAATGAGTGAGTGTCAAAGGCAAACCTTGGTGGCCTAGCTCGCATTGCTGTCTCAAGTTGTGGAGGTTTTGGTTCTGCCAGTTTCAGTGGCTTACTACTCTGACTCTGCAAGATTGAAGCATTTAACTTTCAGTAATGATAAGGATTGACATCCTAACGTAGCAACCAGGTATAAGTATGCTCACCCGGATAATTCCCACAGAAGAAGCTTCCGAACAGGTGTCCGCATGTCGAGTCGCTCTTTCCATCGTTCTAAGATGAAACTCCTATAGTCATTGCAAACACATAACTGAGTTATAGTATATGAAAAGGGAGTGATCACTCGTGAATTTTTCATGATAATAGAATACATACATTGAATTCAGGAAGCTGTGGAGCTTTCCTTGGAAGAGGAGGAAATGAAGGAGCTTCAGCAATCTAAAAGCAGAAGCAAGCAATTAGTTAGGCTTCGGCTCCTGAAGTCTGCAATTAGTTAAACAAAAGTACAGTAAACGCATTCTCACCTTTTTGTTAAATGGCCGTGCTCTGAACTTTGGAATCTTGGCTAGCATCTCCTCCTCCAGCTCTGCAGAGCTCTTCACTCTTACTGCTCGGATCCTGTGGGCAGTCTGAAGCTCAGGCTCCTTTGTCCTTGTTAGCATAAGCTTAGGTCTTCTCTGTAATGCAGTTGCCGCATCCTCCTGCATTGTGCATACAAATTGAAAAATGATTAAAAAAAAACCTCTTCGTCAATCGCCAAAACCGTTTTCATCATCAAGTATGTATATGTAATAAATGTATGAATTTTTTTCAAACTTCGGACTAGCAGGTGGGGATATCATGCACCAAGGGGAAAAAACATGCACTGACAAGATACTGAAGATTAGGTCTTTTTTTTCTTTTGCATTGTTAAGTAACCATCCCAATGTTAAATTATACAAGTATGGGCAATATTTTGTTGATAATTAATGGATTTCCACATCATCCTCTTTACTTTAAGGCAATGAACTTCAATAAAGATTCGGCTGCCCAAATAAGAATGTGAAAGCAATCTACATTGCTTCATAGCTAACAACAGAAATGTGGAAAGGAATACTAACATGAGAAAGTGATCTGTTGTGGGGGATGCCCAACTCTCTAGTCCCTGACTCGAACTTTTTAACCATTTCTGCTGCCGAAATATATGGGGTCACTTCCTGAAAAATGGCACAAAATTGCTATAGGTACCAAATTAAAGGAAATCACATTGCACTTGCATTTCATCTCTTCCCGCAAAACATAAAATGAAATGTATCGTTAAGAGTCAGAACAGGATTTTGGCATCTACCTTCAGAGAGTGTGCAACGTCATGGTGCTTCCTCATGGAAGACAGGGTCATCTCAGTGCTTCCTGCTAAACCACCTCTTCCCTTGTGAGGCAGCACCCGGGTCTTCACATTCAGTATCTGACCACAACAGCAACACAGCATTCCTTTCGTCAATCTTACAACTTCACAATAACATGAATTATAGGTTCCATCATTAGTCTCATTCCAGTACCTGTCTTGTCCTTCCGTCGCCTAGCTTCTGCCTTTTTACAGCCTGATTTTCTTGCGCAATGCCATTGGCAGCAATAGCTGCCTTTCCGGCCACCACATCACGAGTCCCCCTATCAAACCAACAACTCAGACATCATAAAGAAAACCATCTCAAGATTGGACAACAATTTGTATGGGTGAGTGTATGTCTCTTACTTGATCATACTCCTCTTGACACTCATCGAGGGCTGCTTCAGAGCAGACGGTTGCACGATCTTTGATCCAGTCACAGCGGCAAGACCTCCCTTGGACGCGTTCACCTGCACCTTCGGAGTGCACGCTTCGGTCTTCACTATCGACTTGGCACAGGTAGGCACCGCAGTGATAGCTTTCACAGGAGGAGAAGGCCTCTGCATCTTGGGCGTGCTAGACCCACCATCTGCTGCTGAATCCACGGCAATGTCAGAATTCAGAAATCACAATTCCCCACCGGTATTTATCGAAGAAAATAGTTAGCAACCCACATTTTGCAACCGAGTCTTTCGACGGGGGGAACTCGAAAGACTTTGGTGATTCCTTCTCATCCTCTTCCGCCCGCGGCGACTCTGACATTGCATTAGGACACGCACCCGCACTGGCCAAAACAACCAAGGCAGTCATTCATATGCCAAGCACGGAGCAAGAAATAGAATGAAATGAAGCAGCATATTGGGGGTCCGAAGAGGCAACCTTTCTTCGTGTCGCTGGTTACCGTCATCGGCACAATTCCCACTGGGATTATTGGCTTCAGGGACCTGAAGGATGAAAATGTGAGCTCCAAGAAACAAAACCCAAGAATTGAGAAGAGAGCACAAGAGATCAGCGAACAATCACATACATATCCGAATGAACTGTCTTTCTTCTCCTGCGCATTCCTGAACAAGCAAAGGAAAAAAATTAACTTCCAATCACAACGAATTGTGGATAAAATTTTAGAAAGAGAAGTCTCCAATGCTTACCCGTCAACACCCTCCGCGTGATTAGCGACGCCCCCCGCTGCCTCCTCCTGTTCGTCACAAATTAACGGATCGCCAGAGAGTTAGAACGGGGGGAAAGGAACCAAAATCAGGGCAGATTCCGAGCAATTCCCTTGCTTTTCTTATTACCTTGGGGGCCGTCTCCGCGTCCGCGAAGTCGCAGAGGATGCCGATCTTGACCTCCGTCCTCGACTCCTTGATCCTCGGCGCAAACGCTGCAGGCAGGAACATAAAAAAAAATCATTTCAGGGCGAATTTCCGGAGAGAAGCCACGGGTTGGCGCGAGGAGGGGGGAAGACGATCGAGCGGGGGGCGGCGTGCGTACGAGAGGGGGCGTGGCTGACGGCGGCCTCGAACCAGCGCTCGGCGGCGCGGACCTCGTCCTCCGTCTCGTCGTTGACGAAGTCGAAGTACTTGGGCGCGCGGAACTCGTACGCCTCGTCCACCTGGAACTGCGCCGCCGCCGCCGCCGCCGCCGCCGGGCCTGAGGAGGGGTTCGTGTCCGGTGGCGCCATGGACGAGGGGAGTTCTAGGGCTTGCGCGCGAGTGATCTCACCTCTCTCTCTCACTCTGGATGTCGTGGCGACTAATGTATATCTCTCGATGGCAAGGGAAATGTGAAGAAGAAGAAGCAAGGTGTTGGTAATGGGGAGGGTGGATGGGAGGAGAAGAACGTTGGGAGAGGGGAGAGGAGTCTCTAACGGTCGGCAGATTCGAACTGTGTGGCAATGGGAGCAAGGCTTTAAGAGAGGCCTGGGTGGAGACGCGCGAGGGTGCGAGCGACGGAGTGAGCATGCGCGCAACGGCTATTTTTGCGGGGCCCGGCCGGATTAGACGGTGTGGGGAATAATAAGACTAGATTAATGTTCGTTGGTTGCTGCTGAAAAAATCATATAAGTTAGCACCTTAATCTGGTATTAATGGGTCTCGCTTGTGCTACTTTTTTGGCTTCGTTGTAGCGCCTTGTCAAACTTTGCTCTAGGGTTCGCTGCTGAGCTTAGTTTACATCACGTTCTCAGCTAAGCATCGGTATTGTTGTGTCATCTATGATCAAATTGGGTCATATTGAGACTAGCAAAGATGACCTTACTCAACAGTAATAAACAGCATGACCTAGAGATATAAATGTCTGTTGTAATTTTATTCGTTGGTGGTGACTGAAAAGTAAAGATATGAAAGGCTAACGGAGACCCATATAAAAGAAATTTGTAGAGGCAAATAATTCTAGTAGTTAATTTGTTTGTTATGAGGTGATTTTTTATTAGAAAATCTGTAGATCTTATCAAGATTTTGCCGAGAATTTTAGGCTCCTAAACACAGACCTTAAAATAGAAGAGGGACGTGAGAGGAGGGGCCGGAGAAGACACTCAGCACTGCCTACTCTTTTTTGATTAGCAGACATTTAACGGACTAGGAAGGCGAAGAGATCTTACCGCAGGTGAAGTCTAGCCGCGACACACGTGTAGTCCATGTCGTAGCAGCGTGGTCAGCTGTCTCAGAACACGTTGGCTGGCTGGCTGGCTGCGAGGCTTGTCAAACGATGTAAGTCGCTGGATGTGGGACACACTGGAAAAGAAATCGTTGACGGCGATGGCCTGGAGCTCATTTGCTACCATCATCGTTGCTAGCAGCGATGATGCATGGTACAAATTACTGATGCGAATTTACCATTTATCAACCGAAGAAACATTGTTTAGGATAACAGGTGATGCGAATTTACCTTGCTAGTCTGCTATCTGCGTGCGTACGGAGTTGGGGAGGAGTCTACAGCAGCTGGCGGATTATACACCTCCTGTTACACACAAACAAGTGATCACCGCTTGACAACCGACGAGAGCGCAATTACAGAGCCCGATCGATGCTCTCCCTCGTATTTTTCTCACTTTACGGGGAGGATTGCACCTCATACATTCCCAACTAAGGCCCCATTTAAAATGCAAAAAAAAAAAAACTCGATTCTTGCAGGAAATGAAATGATTCTGATTCTTGTGAAATCCTATAAAATTTCTGTAAAATTCCTAAATTCCGAACAGGACCTAAATATTCTCGTGAAAGAAAATTTTTTAATCATTTTGCGCCTCCAAAATCAACTGATCTCGGGCCAAATAATTAGCACATTTTCAAGTATATTAGTAACCGACAAGATTTGGACATGTTAGTATATTAGTAACCGACAAGATTTGGATGTTATTACTGTTCCTCAGATGTTATACAGGTACGGCGGTACCAGTTACATTAGAAAATGGGCAGGAAAGGTGTTATTCACGATGAACACAACAAATGAAACAAAGAGAGATGCTGATGAGAACATCTAGCAAAAAAAAAAAGAGTTCTAAAGATAGCGTTATGTACACTCAAAATTAATTATACGCTGAATCAAGATGAAATACTATGTTGTATTGGCTGGATCAAACGGAGTTAAGATCTTGGGAAACTTGGTTTTGCCACCTGCACCAATGACAGCAACTATTACCTCATTCTATGTTTTGGGTATATGGCAAGGTGCGAAAATAATGCCTGATGCCTCTAGACCAACCTTGTAAGAAGGAACCTCGCCAGAGGGCTTACGGTAGGAGCAGCCAAGGATGGCGCATTGGCTAGTTTCTTGTTGCTGGCAGGTTCTGAGGGAAGTTCAGGTTTCTTTGAGAAAATTGACATAGCCGTCTCCTGAAGACTTTGCAACGAGGAATCCTTTGAGCTGCAGGAGAGGTATCATGAACCACAATGAGCCGAGCACATCCACAAAAGCAAGCAACACGCGCACCCACGCACATGGAGAGCATAGTGAAGGCCGCACCTCGCTAGCCGATGTAGCAATCTACCAACCAGTACCTCACAGGATCCAGGTAGCTCATGTTCTAGATCCATCAAGGAATCGAGGACTGCATGAACAGAAGGTCCTTCAAACTTGCCGCCAGTAGCCTGCAACAGGATAGCAAGACACTCCAAAGTTGGGAAACATTTCTGGAGGGATGCAAAGATTGATATTGGCATATCATAGTGATGCCACAACTAAACCATTCTTGAGATTTGATTATCGTAATATTCAGTTCATTTTTTTATAAAAAAAGTGAATAGTTGAATGAAGTAGATAGATGCACACTGGTCTTCACAAGATTTTAATTAGTAGAATTCAATGTAACAAAAACACTTTGATTGAAAGAATGGACATGCCTAACATACTTTACCTCTTTCAGAGAAGGAATTATCAAAGATGAGAGTGCAGGCGAAGCAACAGAACCAGAAGTTCGCGGAGCAGATTGCGCATCAGCTAACTGCGGTGATTTGTGACCTTTTTGCATGTCAACATTCTCACTAGGGTAAAGAACATACTTTTGTTAAGGAATGATACAAACAGCGGACAGCTAAGTAAAAACAGTGCTAAAACTAAACTTGAAATACCTTGGAACCTCATGACTATTTACCCCAGAAAATCTAGGTTCATGTGATTCCTTTTCATGTTTCTTGATAACTGGTCTTTCTCGAGCATTGCCCTTTCTTAACCCAGCCTGTAGAGCAGCCTTAGCCTGCATGTATTGCTCAAGTACATAAATAACTATGCATCCACCATTAACCACAAGCAAGAAATTGGCAACAAAGAACTGTTCACGTGCATCACCTCTGCAAGGTTAGTAGCACTATCCTCAAGTGAAGCACTTGATGCTTTTTCTTGAATCCCCAGCCTTGACCTTGAAGATCGTGGAGTTTCTGGTTCTTCACTTTGATTACGAACAACTGTCCCAGTGGAAGGCATGTCTTCATACGAGGAGAATCTGCTGGGAGGCTAATAAGTAAGATGTATTAGATGCTGCTGCTTACCTCTATTCATGTCTTGTTCTAAGGGAAAAGTTGGACCGTCAATATTAAAAATAAAAAACGACCTTTATGTACCTTGGAACTGTGATTAGCAGCTGCTGAGTACACCTGAGATGCTCTTGGAGAGCGTAACACAACAGTTCCTGACCCACTTATAGATTGATCATTCTGGTAAAGAGCCCACAGTTAGAAACAGCATTAACCATTAACCGAGATGCATGCCATCTGATGAAGATCTTACATCTTCTGTGGAACATTCTAGTCTCCCATGTTCACTCTGTGCTTCTCTCTGAAACAAGTTTGCTGAGAGCAATTCTTCAGATCCAGTCCATGATGTTCTCCACTGATTTTCTCGATCAGCTGTATGTTTTGGTGTATTTGGACTATGAGGCATATCAAATCTACCATCCTTGGTTGAGGTGATTTGTGGTGGTCTTAAACCAACTCGAACAGTTCCTGTGCCCTCCGATCTATCAGGAAAATCCCAGCCAGCAGTTTTTCGAACCGTTCCTCGACTATAATAGAACAAAAATAATCAGGCGCACGAAGACAAAAGCAAAGTTTACTAACTATTTTATTAAACCTACCTGGAAGGAGAAGCTTCTTTTGCATCCCTCATCACCTTGATAGTACCTGTACCACCATCATCTTCTTCAATATATGTTTGGCCATTTTGTGTGGCATCAATGCTGTCTTTTACTGAAAATTTTGGGCGCTCTCTGCCAATATCAGCAATAGAGGCACAATAGGAGAATGAGATAGATATTGATACACTTCAATTATCAGTAAAAACAAGCGGTGTGTTTTACTCAAATTTTTTGTTGAGAAGAAAAGTGCATTGCATACCTTATTCTATCTAGAAGCTTTGGGGTTTTTCTGGCATTTTTTATGAACCGATGCTTAAGAAGCTCCTTAGCACTAGGCCTCTGTGAGAAAATTTTAACGGAAAAGGATTAAGCAAAATGTGTCAGATTATAAAATGCACTGTCTTTCCAGCCTATACATGACATTAACTTGTTAATAATTCTCAAACAAGATTGACCTAGAGATTCACACCAAGAAAATTTTGCCCAAAATTTAATATAGCAACTAAATTGGCAAAACATCTATGTAAAATTGTGTGCAAAACTGCAAAATTTACAATATAGCAACAAAATATCCACAAAACTGCTGTATTGCCCCTGCTTCTCTATAAAACATCCTCAGATGCCATTTCATTCCCCCTTCTCTAGTTACAAAACAATTATATCTGGCAGGATCAGAGCACTTCATGGCATATCATAATCTTGGTTACAACTGGTGGGACTCCCAAACCAATGAACAGTACAGAACTACTGATATTGCAAAGAATAACAGGAAATTATAAAGAGAAGATTGACACAGCATATGTTCAAAAGAACAAAGCAAAGTGAGAATAGTTCTCAGCATAGTTATTAAGGCGGTAAGGCGAGGCGAGGCAACCCACCCCCCTCACAACTTTTAAGCGGTAAGGCGCGAGGCGAGGCGACGCCTTACATGCATCTTAAGGTGAAGAAAACGGAACTCTGGAAGTCTAAATAAAAATCTAAATCAGAAGATTTCTAAAAAAGAAGGACCTAATTGTAATTTAATAGAACTCTGAGGACTAAATTTTAAAATATCAAATCCTTTATAACTCCACCACCCAGATCGACCGAGTGAGATCGATCGAGTCTCACTCGGGCGATCTCCCCCGAGCGCCGCCGGCCGCCTCCTCCCCTGAGCGTCGCCTCCTCTCCGAGCGCCGCCGCCTCTCCTCCGGATCGGCCGCTGCCTCCTCCACCCCGGCTCGGCCGCCGCCCCATCCCAGATCCGACCTCCCCGCGCCAGATCCGGTCTGCGCCGCCACCCTCCACTCGGACGCCGCCGCCTCCACCCAAACGACGCCAGATCCGGCCTCCCGGCGCCGGATCTGGTCCTGCACCACCGCCGCCGCCGCCTCCACCCGGACGACGCTGGATCCAGCCTCCCTACGCCGGATCCGGTCCTGCGCCGCCGCCGCCCCCCCAGACCGCCTTGGGCACGGACGGCAAGGCGGGGGCGACGCCTTGCCCCCCCCCCGGACTGCCTTACCGCTTAGGCGACGCCTTAATAACCATGGTTCTCAGCAACATTGTTTTTATAAATCTGAAACTTCTTTGTCGAACAAGTGCAGAGGAAGTGATTTCTAGAAGAATAAGAATTTTACCTCAGCTGGATTCTTCCTTAAACATAGTGACACAAACTCTTTCATTGGTTTAGAGAAATGCTCATCAAGCTGCATGTTAAAAATATATTGCTTATCTTCTCACCAAGAAATGCATAGCAGATGCTTGGATAAATTACAATGAAGCACTTGATAATAGTCGTTATAAATTAGTCAAGTGACCTGAGGAGGATTTTCACGAGGTATCATGAAAAGAACTCTCATGGGATGAATATCTGCCAAAGGGGGTTCACCTTTTGCCATTTCTATAGCAGTTATACCTAAAGACCAGATATCCGCCTGCATTGAGACATAAATTTATCTAAGAAAGCTCAATAAGAAGCAAAATGTTTAACAAGTGCACAAGTACCTTTTCATTGTACCCTTCAGAATTTTGAATAACCTCGGGTGCCATCCAAAAGGGAGTTCCAACGAATGTCTGAACAATTCAAAGCCATTAGCAACAGTACCCAGGTATATTCTGAGTAAATCTATGTGAATTTGCAAAACAACAACTATTTCCCAGTACAGAATTCCAACAGAGGGAAGTATGCTCGTTGTCAAGCTAAAATGCACCACATGTTCACATCAACATGACAGACAAGGGGACTTCCATCTAGTGCACATTCAGTTGATACAAACAAGCACGTGGTTGTACAAATAAAAAAAACCTCACTTGAGACACACTGGTTATCGAGTTCTTTCCACAAACCATCCACTCCGTACGTCCCTCCCCCACACACTCCCTACCTTACCTGCAAAACCTACCTCAATATGATGCCCAAGAATCATCAAGGTTGATTTTCCCTACCACCCAGATCAACAATGAATACCACATGGCCCACATCACCCGCTCTGGCACTCACCAGATGGTAGCAGTAGTATACGACAACATTCTCCCAATTGAGTTCCAAAATAACAAGCATGTTGGCAAGTAATCCTGTGCACGTCCTTCTTTCCATTTAGTTTGTGATTTCGTTTAGATAGTGTTGCTTTCTTTCCTAGTTTAAGGTCTGACCGAGCAACCTTATTTTGGTAGCAACGCCATGCGTGATTACAAGATTTGTGGGATGGCACGGATCCTTGAAATCACGTTTTGTAGTTTCCTTCTTTGCTCTTTCCAATTCAGTGTAATACTTGCAGCTTATAAGTAAAGGAAGAAAATGCCGTGAGTTCTTCAGGCCGGCACCAAATATCTGACTCTTACCTCCTAGCGTGAGTGTGCATCTGAGTTTGAAGATCCCGGGTGAAGGTTGACAATTGGTATCAGAGCAAATGTCAGCGCCGGCCGGGCAGGTCTCCAGAACTCCTCCAAGGATGCGGCGTGGACGATCACCGTCGCGACAATGGCGACCACACGATGGCGATGGCTTCGGACGTGAAGTTGTCGTGCAGCGCGTGGTGAAGGAGGTCGGAGGATCAGCATCATACCCAATGCTCACGAAGACGAACTACAACGACTGGGCACTCATGCGCGTCATGCTCCAGGCAAGGGGTCTCTGGGAGGTCGTCAACGTCGGTGACGTTGGGCTCCAAGAGGACCGAATGGCGCTTGAAGCAATACTTCGCGCCGTACCACCGAAGATGATATCAACGCTCGTTGTCAAGGAGACAGCGAAGGAGGCCTGGGACGCATCAAAACAATGCGCGTCGGAGTCGACCGCGTGCGCAAAGCCAACGCGCAGCGAGTTCGCAAGGAGTATGAAGTCATTGAGTTCCGCGAAGGCGAGTCCGTGGACGATTTCGCGCTCAGGCTGAACACTATCGTGAATCAGTTTGCTGTTCTCGGTGATCCTGAACCAGAAGCAAAGGTGGTTGAAAAGTTCCTTCGAGTTGCACCGGAAAGGTACTCCCAGTTAGTTCTTTCAATCGAAACTCTTCTCGATTTGTCCACTCTCTCAATTGAGATCACCGGGAGATTGAGGACGGTGGAAGCTCGGGCACTACCCAAGGGAGAAGAGTCCGGCGGCAAACTCTTACTAAAGAAGAGTGGGACGCGCGGATGAAGGAACGACATGAAGAGAACTCCGCCAACAGCACCAAGTTTGGGCACTGTCGGCGTCGTCCACCCCGACGACAGACGAGCACCCCGGGTGCCACCGAAGGCAAGGAAGCCAGTGCGCGGGATACCTCCAAAGACAAGTGCCGCAATTGTGGCAAAACTGGCCACTGGGCTAAGTACTGCCGAAGCAAGCCGAGACGGGGAGAAGCTCATCTGGCGCAAGGTGAAGACGACGAGCCTACGCTGCTGCTGACGGTCGGATCGACTAGCACAGGCGAGGAGGCATTCGCATCTACACCGGAGCCATTGAAGACAGCAGCGGTAGAGAAGGCGGAAGCTACGCCAGACAGCAGTACCCTTCACCTCGTGGAGGAGAAAGTGCTGGCACAGCTCGACAGCAACTCCGGGCGCGACAACCGCTTGTGGTATGTGGACACAGGCACCACTAACCACATCCCGCGGCGTCTTCTCCAAGCTCGACACCAGCATCCGGGGCACGGTGAGGTTCAGCGACGACTCACTAGTGGAGATTGAAGGCCAAGGATCGATCCTGTTCGCCTGCAAGAATGGCGAGCACCGCACTCTTACGGGGGTGTACTTCATTCCTCGGCTCACCTCCAACATCATCAGCGTCAGGCAACTCGATGAGAACGGCTGCAAGGTGTTGATCCAAGATGGCGTCATGAGAATTCGCGATCAACAGAAGCAGCTGCTTGCCAAGGTAAATCGTTCGCCGCGCCGCCTCTACACTTTGCTGCCTGAGGTCGCGCAGCCAGTATGTTTCTCGGCGCGCAGCTCGGAGGAGGCTTGGCGCTGGCATGCACGATTCGGCCACTTAAACTTCCAGGCACCGAGGAAGCTAGCCCAACAGTGCATGGTGCGCGGGCTCCCTCCGGTGGATCAAATTGAACAGGTGTGCGATGCATGCCTCGCTGGAAAGCAACGACGCGCTCCCTTCCCCGAGCACGCTAACCACCGTGCTAAAGAAGTGCTCGAGCTCGTCCATGGGGACATCTGTGGGCCGATTGCTCCCACCACGCCGAGCGGCAACCGATTCTTCATGCTGCTGGTCGACGACAAGAGTCGCTTCATGTGGCGGCATCTTCTCGCCAGCAAAGACCAAGCGCCGCAAGCCATCAAGAAGTTCCAGCGATAGCGGCGGTCGGTAGCGGCGCAGCAGCGCAACGCTGCGGCACGGATCGCGGCGGCAATTGCCGGTGGATTTCGGCGAATATTGCGCAGAAAGGGTGCGGCGCCGATTAATCGCCCTACTCCCGCAAAGCAAAGCGGCGTCATGGGCAGCGCAACCAAAGTTGCGGCGATGGCTCGAAGCATGATGAAGGCGAAGAATCTGCCCGGGAAGTTTTGGGGAGAAGCAGTGTCCACGGCAGTCTTCATCCTCAATCGTTCGCCGACAAGGAGTGTCGACGGCATGACTCCGTACGAAGCATGGTGTGGAAGGAAGCCGGCGGTGAGCTACCTCCGCACATTCGGTTGTGTGGCTCACGTGACGAACGTGAAGCCGCATCTCAAGAAGCTTGAAGATCGCAGCACTCCGATGGTGTTTGTCGGCTATGAAGCCGGCTCGAAGGCATACCGGGTATTCAATCCGGTCACCAACCGTGTGCACGTGACAAGAGATGTTGTCTTCGACGAGCTAGCTCAATGGGACTGGAGGTCGAAGCAGCCCACACCATCTGATGTTGATCCCTTCTCGATGGAATTCTCCACCGTGGTCAGAATACGAATCTGACGATCGGAAGATGATGAGTAACGCATGGAATAGCTCAATCTGCACCACCAGCCGTGCAGTCTACTACATTGCCAACCGAGCAAACCACTCCACCGCCCTCTGTTGAAGCTTCGCCCCATTCTCCAGCTCCTGCGACCCCGAGCGAAGTGTCTTCAGCGGCTGCAGCTGCTGACGTTGAGTTTGCTACACCACCAACGGACGGAGAGGAGACCTTCGACGCCTACCATGATGACGATGAGCCAATCCGCTTCCGCACACTTGACAATATCATCGGGCAAGCAGTAGTGCCTCCCCTGGCTCGACGGGAGACCTCCTCCTTCGGGGACTTGCTGCTCACCTCCAACGAAGAACCAGCATCCTTCAAAGAAGCCGAGCAAAACTGCTCCTGGAGGCGAGCCATGCTTGATGAAATGGAGTCCATGGAAGGGAATCAGACATGGGAATTGGTGGACCCTCCTGCCGGCTGCCGCCCAATTGGGCTCAAGTGGGTATATAAGGTGAAGCGGGATGATCAAGGAAACATTGTTCGGCGCAAGGCACGCCTCGTCGCAAAAGGATATGTGCAACGGCAAGGCATCGACTTTTGAGTAAGTATTCGCACCGGTGGCCCGCATGGACTCGGTGCGGCTGCTACTAGCAGTGGCAGCAGCGGAACACTGGGAAGTCCATCACATGGACGTGAAGACGGCGTTCCTCAACGGCGAGTTGTCCGAACTCATCTATGTAGCACAACCTCCAGGTTTCGTGCACAAGGATGAAGAGCACAAGGTGCTTCGGTTGAGGAAGGCCTTGTATGGATTGCGACAGGCGCCCCGTGCTTGGAACTTTAAGTTGGATGAAAGTCTCCATCAACTCGGGTTCCAACGAAGCTCCTCAGATCACGCAATGTATGCGCGTGACCATGGTGACTCCCGATTGCTTGTGGGAGTGTACGTGGATGATTTGATCATCACAGGTTCGGGCGCAAAAGAGATATAGAAGTTCAAGGAAAAGATGAAATCCTTGTTCAAGATGAGCGACCTCGGACTTCTGAGTTATTATCTCGGGATTGAAGTCAAGCAAAGTGCGGACGGCATCACTATCGGCCAAGCGGCATATGCAAGGAAGATTTTGGAGAACAGCGGCATGGCTGGCTGCAACCCAAGTCAAGTGCCGATGGAGACACGACTCAAACTAAGCAAGCAAAGTGATAGCCCACCGGTGGATGCGATGATGTACCGAAGCATTGTAGGAAGCTTGAGGTACTTGACTGACATGCGTCCCGAAATCACTTATGCGGTTGGTTATGTGAGTCGCTTCATGGAGGATCCGTGGGAGGAGCACTATGCGGCGGTAAAACATTTGTTGCGCTACATCGCCGGGTCACTCAATTTTGGGTGCAAACTCGGGAGGAAAACCAAGGGACAAGCACAGCTCCATGGTTACAGCGACAGTGACATGGCAGGCGACGTCGACGGCCGTAAAAGCACCTCAGGGGTATTGTTCTTCCTTGGTTCGAGCCCAATTACTTGGCAATCATAGAAACAGAGAGTGGTTGCTCTCTCTTCGTGCGAGGCTGAGTACATCGCCGCATCCACCGCGGCATGCTAGGGGATTTGGCTTGCACGCTTACTAAGCGACATCATCGGCAACAAGCCAAAGCCCGTGGGATTGAAGGTCGATAACAAATCCGCAATTTCTCTATGCAAGAATCCCATCTATCATGATCGAAGTAAGCACATCGATACACGCTATCATTATATACGGGAGTGCATTGAGAATGGGAAGATCGCTATTGAGTTCACAAGTTCAGCCGAGCAGCTAGCGGATCTTCTCACAAAACCACTTGCACGCATCAAATTCCTGGAACTCCGTGCAAGAATTGGCGTTATGCAGCTTTAGGAAGTGCAGCAGGATTAGGGGGTGATTTGTTGGCAAGTAATCCTGTGCACGTCCTTCTTTCCATTTAGTTTGTGATTTCGTTTAGATAGTGTTGCTTTCTTTCCTAGTTTAAGGTCTGACCGAGCAACCTTATTTTGGTAGCAACGCCATGCGTGATTACAAGATTTGTGGGATGGCACGGATCCTTGAAATCACGTTTTGTAGTTTCCTTCTTTGCTCTTTCCAATTCAGTGTAATACTTGCAGCTTATAAGTAAAGGAAGAAAATGCCGTGAGTTCTTCAGGCCGGCACCAAATATCTGACTCTTACGTCCTAGCGTGAGTGTGCATCTGAGTTTGAAGATCCCGGGTGAAGGCTGACAAAGCAATCAATCATGATTGTAAATGGAAAATGAAGAGCAACACAACATGCATTATAATGGAGTACCATATACAAGCTCAGGCCACATGCAAGTTTCCTTACTCCAGTGAAGTTGTACATGCCAATGTAAGGAGCAATCACAAATTTAGGGAAGTTTGGGAACCACATATTTGGGCATTTTGCTCCATGATAGACCATTTAATGAATTATCCACAATGATTCAACCAAGTCATATGTAGACACGATATTCAAACAGTGTTTAGAAAGGAAAAATGAATAGACACAGTATTCAAAGTTTCAAACAGTGTTTAGAAAGGGAAAAATATGTATATAACTCATTAATCTACCAAATTTCATTGCAAACCAGTCATTATTAGTTGGCTCCTCGTGAACTGCCAGTTACCAGCTTACTGAAAACAGTATTTTGCACAACTTGACAAGATACCACCTGGAAGGCTGGAACCACTACCAACAACCAAGGTATCCAATTTTAGAACCTTGCCTAAATGTCTTCTGCAATTAAAAGCCAGCCCACGTGCACCCAACAAAGGACAAACTACTAATGATGTCAACGGAGGTCCATTAACTAGATTGGAGAAGGTATATTTTACACTAAAAGACATAATATTAAAAAAATGCTGTGGCAATGGACACACTACATTCATTCAAGCTGAAAAGGATTGCTTCTGAATATTTAACAGCATAGGATGTATATGGCAAACACGGCAAGTTTTGCCAGAAATAGAAACTGGCAGTTTACCCATGTGAAAACAACAGCTATTTAGGTGAGTGTAACTACAATAAATAACAAGCAAGACTAATTCTACTTCTATTCCAAAGCTTCCATTTATGAGTAGAACCACTACATCACAGCTCAATCAATAAAAGTTGCAGATAAGAAGAGTTTGATAGATTCCTGATGCGTAGTATGCAGTAACATTGAATAATCTGAGTACATAACATTTACAGAATCATGGTTAAGATGGTACCTTTCTCCTAGACATTGTTTTAGTCAGCTGTGCAGAAACACCGAAGTCTGCAACCTATGAAAAGACATACTAACATTAGAAAGACATTATATGCTAAGAATTAATAACCTTATTGTCAACAAAACATAGAATCATCCACAGGTCCTAGAAAAGTTATACCTTCACATCTCCGCTTTCAGTCAGGAGGATATTTGCCGCTGCAAAACATCATATGATGTTGTCCATTTGTCCATTACAATGTGTGTTATACTTGGTAATAAATAAAGCAAGATACAAAAATATATGCACTGAAGACAACATCCACAGATTAATCAGCCCATAGTCCTTACCAAGGTTCGAAATACCGGCGGTAACCGGCCGGTTACCGCCGGTAACAGGTTTTACCGGCGCCGACCGGGAGGGAAAATACCGGCCGAGATGCAAATTTTAAAAAATTGAATTTGTAGATGTTTGGATGAGTTCCAGGGGGCATTGTAGCTATATTGGATGCTTAAGAATTAGTTTAGGGACATGTTGGGCCCATAGGCATGAGAAAGCAATGTTTTTTTTGTGTTGCATGAGAAACTATGTCATGCTAGTTATCTTCCATTCTACCTACTGCATCCATTTGACAAAGAACCATGACAAGGAAATGCACATATGCTCGATGATGCAAAATAGCTGAGAGCAAGATATGCATACTAGTTATTGTCAAATAGCTACGCAGCACCTTCTTGTTAAAAGAACATATAACAAAACTGATAAGAGCATGGTACTATGCAAAGATCTATAACAATAGCTCAGTGACGATAAAGAAAATTTGAGAGCAATCATAAACATACTAGTTTCCATAACAAAACACCCATCATGCACTCAAGAACACCTCTATCATATAAAGCATCGTTAATCATCTTTACTTTCTATAGTACTCTTTGATTTACAAGCATTCTTGGTACACACCTTGATGCAAAGAGATGATGCTTGATGCTATGATGCAATGCTATATTACTTCTCTCCTAAGGAATCACCACATGGTCAAGTTGAATTAATTCCAGCGGTTTTTCTAGTTTTTCACGGTTTTTTCTGCACGACGGCACGGTTTCCTCCCGCCCCGACTACAAAATTCATTTGCCAAAATTTATCCGGTTTTTATCCGGAATTTTCGGTTACCAGGCGGTAACCGGCCGGTTACCGGTACCGCCGGGCGGCCGGGATTTGCCCCGGTACCGGTTTTTTGATCCTTGGTCCTTACACAGTACGATCATTTGTATCATTGTATGTATGTAATTGATGCTACATTCAACTAGCATAAAATGTATAACCAATGGTCTGGATTGGCAACCCATACAACTGCATGCTAAGTTGCTAACTCTCCCTTATCTTTACACACACAACTATTTGACCTTAATTCTGCACAGCATTGTCCTGTGGCATGGCATTGCAAACTGTCCAGAGCTAAACATAGGCCTATTACTCTCCTTCCAAATCCACCAGCTGACCAGCACTTCTAAAATTTTCAATCCTCCAGCCTCATGCTACTCAACAGTGAATGGAAATAAATTTCACCCACCCTTCCGCATCTTAATGACTTAATCTACCCAATGTGAATTTAATAACAAATGAAATCCGACTTTTTGTGTATATCTGGTGACTCCAAGTTAATAAAAAAAGTAACTTTATTGTATCGACAAAACGAGTAAGTGTAAAGTAACGAAATATAAAATATAAGATGTAATTTATGTACACCAGAGTGGGGTGGAAGGGGGCAGGTTGCCTCTTACCCACACCCTACCTGCCCTGCCCAATTAGGGTGGTTCAGATGGAGTTGATAGGGATCCAGAACAATATAGTAATGAAAGAGAAATACCAAGAGAGTAGAGACCACTAACAAGATATCTTCGGATCTTCTCGTGGAAGCATGCTTTGACCTGAACGACAATGTGCAAGTGCTACTGGCCTACTAGTTCTTACAGGAGAGAGGAACACCGTCCCTATCAGGAGAGCCTCATTTAAGGGACGTGCTTAGTGGACAGGAGACAATAGACAGGTAAATCTAACCCACAATTAACAAACTTGACCAAGCTATTAACGGTACAATACCCCCACATCTCTGTATCTACACTTGTCGCTAAATTAATTGACCAAGTATTCTCCAACTAGTTAACTTACTTCCATAGCAGCAAAGGTTAACACACATACTAAGTAGCAGGGGATGGCCAACTAGAAAGAGATATCTAATACACTAAGCAACAAGGGATCGTATATCTTGTGGGTGACAAGATAAATTAATCCGGACAAATTATCCATGACTACCTGAAGCAAACACAGCCCAATGGTAGGATCAATTCCAGTTTACCTCCTCAGAATACTGATGCAGCTTGGGGAGACATATGGGTTATTAGGTTGGTCTTTTCTCCAATTAGTAGTTGATATTTTCAAGAACAATCCAGATAAAAAAAGGAAAGGACGAGAAGTAATCAAGACCTTTAATGTCACGGTGAATCTTTCCTTCAGAATGTAGATATTCAATTGCATGTAACAAGTCCCTTAGAATGCATGCAATAGACATTTCGTCCAGAGGAGGGCCAGCTTGGAGCTACATATGGAAACAGAAGTTGGAGCAACATCAAAATTTGAACCAAGTAGTTTACAACATGGTATTAAGCGTTATTCTGAGTAATCAAGATCTAAAATATATAGAACATACTAGGTCAGCAACAGAGCCACCAGCCATGTATTCCATTACTATCCACAATTTGGTTTGATGAAGATAAGAGCCGTAATAGTCAGTTATGTATGGACACCGGCATTGTGACAAAACGGATATCTCCTGCAAAATGAAACAAGTCCTTCTAGGAATAGAACTTTTCACATCAACTGCATGCTAAGTTGATCCCATGATAACCTAGCATGCAATACAGTGCATAAGGTGAAAGTACAACCTTTTGGATATCTTCAATGTCATCCTCGCTGCATAGAATAGGTTGAAAAGACATATTAATAACTTCGATGAAATTCTCGGAGGTGAAATGACACCAAAAGAACCAGATAGCATCAACTAGTTACTATTATTGTAATAAAACAATTGGTTACTAATATGACATAAGGTAACCCTGCCGTCTCTATATTTCTACATTATATACACAAATCTGCATTTTCATGATAATGAGTTACTTCACAAGAAATTGAATTGATCATATGGTTATACTAGATTTACAGCACTAATTGGAGGAAATGTAATGTATAATTGTATATGATCATCAGGCTAGAGTCAATAGACCAAGGGATGCAATTTCACAGCAAAAGTGCCCATTTAAACAAATTGTGTAGAGTTTGGGTTAACAGATATATTAGCATCAGTACACTACTACACTTTATCGTTTTCCCATACTTAAAACAAATGGATATCATGGTTGTAAATAGCAGGATACGATGCAATTAGCAATAGGTATGTTAATTTATAAAATAAGGTGTCAAACTGAAATACAGGCTAGGGACTCACGCTTCTTCTAGATCAATCACTTTTATTGCAACCTCCTTATTCAGTTCCTTGTCAAACCTATGAATAAATAACACAATAGAATATTCAGCAAGCATTAAAATTATCACCCCCCCCCCCCAAAAAAAAGGGGGGGAGGGAAAGAAAAGGATTAGAAGTACAACTCATGGGGGGAAAATGTACACATGTCTACAGATGTGTGAGAAAATACACAGTAGCTTACAAAGCGGATACAGAAATTAGGGTATATCTTATGCCATCCTCCATGGAAATAACATGTCGGCCTCTATGTGCATAATATGCAAAAAGGAATGACAGAAGTACACGGCAATATAATCATTTCACATACTGTACACTAGATTGCATAGCAACCTCTGATAAACCAGCCATATTATCACCTACACAAGTTTCTCGCAGTGACACTCTCTGACAAGTTACTGATAGCACAAGAAGAAGCATTTCCTACATCAAGGGTTTCTCTCATACCAAATGTATGTACTTCAATTCAGTGCAGATAAAGCCTAGGGTGTCTTAGCTCTAGCATAATACAAATAACTAATCGTTTCAGAACAATCCGTATGAGATTTGACACCTAAATGAGTAACAAACATCATGAAAGTTCGAAAACAACGCTTATGAACCTAGTTGGTTCATACTCGAGTGCAATTACCACTGGATTGGTTTATTGAACAGGGGATTGGTGAAAACAATGAAAGCGTCACTTATAGGCTATAGCCATTTCCAAAAACCTTTGGTTGGCGTTGTTGTTTCTACTTCAATAGTCCAATAACGGACAAATCAGTGTCCAATGTCCAGTGAGAGAGAGACAGGCACTGACTATAACAAATCTGTGTCTCAACCAATCACAAGAAATTTCATTCTACCATGTCACTACAAATGGTCAGCAACTCTGCATCAATGGTGGAGTCTTGAGTTTTTTAAGTCCAAAGGGCACAATCAAACTACACAAGTTGCCAGAGCTCCTCACTACTAACACATTATGAACAAGTTTCACCAACATAAAAGTACACATCTTCTCCATGAATAAAAGAGATTCAGCTTCAGTCAAGTATCTGGAACCAGCAAGCATATTCCTAATGCGGATAGCTTCTCACACCAGGTTGAAGCCAGACAATCAAGATATAGAACCTAAGTCGGGTACCCTGCCATCCCACACTAGTGCCACTCCACTAACACAGAGAAATTAGCACAAATTTTGCGTAAGCCTATCTCGGTTAGGCACTAAATTGACCCAACTAGCACTGCTTGTTTCCCTAAATCCCCCGCCCTGCACTCAAACCGCATCATTTCGACACTGATCCCGATCAAACCACCAATGCCACCTTACTAGCACGAACAAGTCGGTGAAAAACGTCACAAACTCCACTCGATTAGCTCAATCCCAATGCCCAACACCCAAATTCCCTCTGAGCTGTACATCATCTCGTGCCCCAACACACGAATCCCCAATGCCGCTCGACCGAAAACGAAACAAACGGCTCCACAGGGCCGCCAACGCCGCACATCAGCTCAAAAATCCGCGTGCGAAGAAAAGAGATTAAGAAAGAAATCCGGGCGCGAGAGGGGGAATCCGCAAACCAACCCTTTGAAGACGTCACCGAAGGAGCCGCGGCCGATGAGGTCGCGGTTGTTGAATCGCGCCTCGATGGCCGCCGCCATTGACGCCGAGTCCGGCATCCCCTCCTCCCCTCGCTCCCGCTGCCTAAGATCTGGCCGCCGCCGCACGGCTAGGGTTTAGCGGGGGAGGAGATCGCTGGATCCGTCGTCCTCCTCCTCCGGTGCTAGGGTTAGGACTTGGGGGTCGACTTCACGTCGCGCTACTCTCTCCTCGTCGCCTCGCCGCGGCTTCCGGCTTTGCCCGTTTCTACGTGTCGCGAGATTGGTACCGGTGTTCGGTTTGTTCATCTGCGAGTAGAGGTGGCCGGTCCGAGGTCGTTATTGTTGGTCCAGACATCTGTTTAGACGAAAGGTTGTACCGGTATGGCTCGGTAGACATACGGTGTCTGGATCAAAAGATCGACACGGTATAGTAAGACACCTTGTAACAGATGTAAATGGACTGTACTGGCATGGTATGGCATGGCACGGTCTGATCAAAAATAGATGTTTTTAATCGTTGTAGTGTAAAAACTTTTGAAATATAGCAAAATTTCTAAAAAATGTGAAACTTTTCCTATAAATAGGGAGCATTCTATCTCCATTCTTTACACCTTAAACCTCACTCTTATCTCTCTGTGTTAGCTATGAAAAATTTAGTAGTGTTTGTGCAAAATTGGCAAAATTAGTGAGAAATTTGTGCGAATTTCAGAAAGTTCAAAAAACTTCAAAGAATTTCAGAGAGTTGCATAAGAGGTAATAGTGCTGTCTTATTTCAATATTTTTATATTATTTGTTGATTCAATAGTAAGTTAATTGTACTTTACTATTTCAATTTATAGTTCATTCAATGGAGAACTATAATTTTCAACTCTCCGAATTCGGCCTTACGACGGAGAATATGCAATCCTTTCAACAAGTATTACCATCTACAGAAGGTCCACATCCACAATAAATTATAGAGCCAGAAGAAGCAACTGGAAACCTATAAGGCTATCAACAGTAATAGCGTCAGATTTGAGCAAGAGTTAAACATCTTCTCATGGTGGCAAACTCAGAAAGTAACATATCTAGTGCTATCCATATTAGTATGTGATGTGTTGATTGTTCCTGTCTCTATGGTTTTCTCAGAGTCAGCTTTCAGTCTATATAGAAGAATAATTAAGAAGCGACGACCAAGTCTCTCAAACGAGATAGTCGAAATCCTTCTGATCGTCGAAGACTGAGAACAAACTGAATTAAGACTTCAACATACTGTACAAAATACAGACTTAAAAAAATCTTTTGATAATTTGTATTTAGATAGGAATAAATAGGATTTTTAATATTTTTTCTTCAGATGTAGTCACTACTGAGCTTTATAGACTGTACTTTTTTTCTTTATCAAGATTTTATTAAGTTGAGTTTTTACTTGGTAAATTTTTAACGAGACAACCATGTAATATAATTTAACAAGTTAATAAAGCTCATTATATCAGTGATAATAATTATCTTGATGATTAACAATGTCTACATTTTTGTATAATTTTTCTGTAATTTTTTTACAATTTTCTGTAAATTTTTTTCTTAATTTTCTATTTTTTAATTTTTCACCTTTCCCAAGTAAAATGGGTCAACCGTGCTGGCTCAGCCCGTTTAGCCCTAATCATGCCTATGTCAACATGGCACGGTCGTGGGTTATGCCTGGGCTTGGCCTGTGGGCCGGCATGGCATGGCCCATTTATTAGCCATGCCTGGCCTGGGCTTGTGCCCTGTCGTGTGGCACGGCCCGTTGGCCACCACTGTCTGGGAGATTTGGGCCCGCTTATTTCGGTTTAAACTTCTATTTTTTATTTATTTTTTACTATTTTTTTTATTTTTGATTTTTTAGCTTTTTTGTCTGTTCTTTTTTTTGTATTTATTTGCATTACGTGATAGGCTAACCTATTTTCTATTTTTAAAATTAATTATGCTAAATAATTTATCATTAATTATAGTACAAAATAAATCAACTACGATGCATATTCAAACATAAACCGAACTTAATAAGTTGTAATAGGAGGAGTGGGCACCCAGGTGGTGGGGCCACATAGGAGAAGAGCTAGAAAGTGGGGCAGGAAAGAGACTGGGGCGTGGGGAGGCCTGATGTTACCCAATTAACTTCGCTTGCTTCCCATGTCAGAAGGAACACGTTGAATTTTTAACATGTTTTTTTCTTTTTATACTTTGTGTTATCTATTGAGAGGTAATAATGTTTTTATTTTTATTTATTTTATTTTAGTTAAATACATCAAAAAAGTTATCGAACGCTACTGTGTTATTTTAACTAAAAACTAGAGCAATTTTGAATAGGATCTTAACCTCTCCAAACTATGACGTGTGGCTATGCTAGTCTTTAGCATCATCTTTTCAACTTCTAAAAATTGTTTTTTGGTTTTTCTACAGTAACTAGATTTCAAGCGAGGTACTTTTTTAATGTAGGGTTTATAAATTAATTTTAGTATACACTATAGTGACTTCATTTATATCGGTCAAACCGCACGTGAGTTTTTGGGTATGCTTCAATTGGCTTACGGCTTAAACTTCTAACTGTGTCTTTTGGCTTATAATTGAAATTATACCGTAATGTCTGTTAGTTTTTTATGAGAAAAAAATGAGGAAAGAATAAAAAAATTGTTATATCATCACAGACGATGCAAAAGAATAAAGAGGAAAAAGAAAAGGTAAAAAAGCCAAAAAAATCATAAGCCAAAATTAAAAGTCGATGTATTCAAGTGGTTTCTGGCTTAAATAAGCCAAAAGCCAAAATAAACTAGAAGTTAAAACTGTTTGGAGCGAATTTGTATTCCTTCTCATGAATAATCTAAAAACTATAAATCATAGTCAAAAACTAGAAGCCGAAACAAAAAATAATAGATGATATAAAAATAAAAGGAAACAACTTTACAAATCACATAGATCTATGTGTAAAGAAATTGTTTCATTCGCCATGACTCCGGTATGAAATTTTAGTGTTGTCCAACGGGCCTAGTGCAGGCACGGCCCATTTAGGCACGTCTAATAAACGGGCCATGTCGTGCCGGCTCGCAGGTCAAGGACGGGGCCCAGGCACGACCCATGCCCGTGCTGTATCGGCACAGGCACGATTAGGGCTAAACGGGCCGTGCCGGCACGGTTGGCCCATTTAGCCCAAAAAAATTAAAAAAATTACAGAAAATTGTAGAAAAAGTAGAAAATTAAGAAAAAAATTGTGAAAAAATTACAGAAAATTGTAGAAAAAGTAGAAAATTAAGAAAAAATTACAAAAAATTACAAAAAATATAAAAAAATTTAACCGGGCCGGCACGGCCCATCATCCAAACGGGCCGTGTCGTGCTCGGACCGGGTCTATAGTAACAGGCCTTGAGTCGGCCCGCAACGGCACGACCCATTTGGACAGCTCTAGGAAACTTGATCGCTACTTGAGCAATGAAAATTAGGGGCACTAGGAATATTAAAAATCCTCGATGGACTACAATGACATCCATGGTCTGAGCTTTTAGGGGGTGTTCGGAATGGTGTTGGTTTATTATTATTTTTACTATAGCTGGATTATTTTTTACTGTAGCTGAGTTAGTTTATTTGACATGATTAAATTTAAAAAATTTAAAAATAGAAAAAATATGTTAACCCACCATGGACAATGCAAAGGAATATGGGAAAAAAGAAAAGGGAAATAAGCCCAAAAAACAAAAAATCAGAAAAAGACGAAATTATCAAATAGTGAAAAAAGCAGAAACCAAAAGTTGAAGCTGATTTTAAGCTGAAATGAGTGGTATCTTAGATGGCTTCCATGGCAAAGAAGCAATAGCTCTGTAGAGCTTCTATGCAGATTCAAGATCAACTAGAGCACGGCAACCTATCGAAAATACACTTTATTTTGTTTTGTAAACACGTGGTATGATTATTTTAGAATCAGCTAGCTACTTAGAAAAGAGTGTATGCTTATTCTTGCTATGCTTTTAAATACATATGTTTAGCTATTTGGAGCAAGAAGTCGTGAAAATATATATCGTTATACTCACATAATGCCCATACTTTTCTCTTGTTTCCCTTTTAGTTTCCAAATTCTATCTTCTTTTCATTGTGGAGGTTATATTTTCAAACTTTTTCAGAGGAGCTATATTTACGTTATCTATTGTTTAAAAACAAAAATTGGTAGTGATTGATCCAACTTTATAATCCATCAGCCATCATCCCCTGCCTTAAAATCACACGTCGATAGGTGGAATCAGCTCCCCCGACCTGATACCTCTCACAATCCCCTCGCCCTCAAACCCCAGGCCCCGATTAGAGCTATCCACCTGGGCCGTGCCCACGCGGGCCGGACCGCGGCCCGCTACTGTTGGCTCGACCCAGGCACGGCACGGCACGATGGCCAAACGGGTCGGGCTAGCACGGCACGACAGCCCGGGCCGTGCCTAGGCCGGGAGGCTAGCACGGCGGGCCGCACGGCACGGCCCATTTAGCTCGTGGACCGTGCCGGCACGACACGGTCCGGCACGGCACGACGTGGCAACGGGCATAAGTGGGCCGTGCCGTGCCAACACGGCCCCGGGAATATAGCCGTTTTGACTGTTTTTTCGACCGTTGGGGTGTAAAAAAATTCAAAAAATAACCAAACAATTCGAAAAAATATGAAAAATTTTCTATAAATAGAGGGTCATCCGGCCTCCATTTCCCACTCCTCAAACCTCACTCTCATCTCTCTATTTAGCTGTGAAAAATTCAAAAGTGCTTGTGAAAAGTTTGCAAAATTTGTGAGAAATTTGTGGAAAATTTGTGAAAAATTTTGAAAATTCAAAAAACTCGAAGGAATTTTCGGAGAGCTGCAGAAAAGGTAATTGTGTTGTCTTATTTCAATTTTTTATATTGTTTTTTGATTGAATAGTATGTTAATTATTTAATTTCTATTTCAATTTGTAGTTAATTCAGTGGAGAAGGATACCCATCTGCGGAAGGTCCACATCCAGAACAAAATGTAGAAGCAGAAGAAACGGTCGTTCTTACGACGTAAGTTCCAATCGATCCATCTTCTGCTGGCTCAACGAATGCATCGACAACCCATAGCACGGGTTCAAAAAGATCAAGAACTATTACGTCAGGAGTCTGGAATAATTTCGATAGGAAGTTTAGAACCGACAAAGAATGAAACTCGGTGAGG
The DNA here is from genome assembly GCA_036346265.1 of Melocanna baccifera. Taxonomy (NCBI): domain Eukaryota; kingdom Viridiplantae; phylum Streptophyta; class Magnoliopsida; order Poales; family Poaceae; genus Melocanna; species Melocanna baccifera. The sequence goes on from CM070695.1 coordinate 15,656,777, forward strand.
TATGTTGTTTGTAAAATTTGTGATAATAAATTATCTGCAAAATCTACAGGTGGGACGGGTCACCTGCAACGGCACGCTGCAAGCTGCAAAAGAAGACAGGGAATGCAAGTGCGCTAAACACAACTACAATATAACCCCGACGGCTCGGTACATAATTGAAAGTACAACTCGGATGTAGCCCGTGAATCCCTTTATAGATTAATTACTTCTCAAGATTTACCTTTAAATTTTGGTGAGTCTTCTGTTTTTCAAAAATATATTAGAACTGCTCATAACCCTCGATTTAGTGTTGTATCTAGGCAAACCACAACTAAACATTTAATTAAATATTATAACAACTGTCGTGAAAAAATGAAAGAAATGTTTAATACTTGTACATTTTTTATTGCTTTGACATCAGACATATGGAGTGGTAGAGCTAGGGAGGATTATATTAGTGTTGTTGCTCATTATGTTAATGATGATTGGATAATGGAAAAAAGAATTATAGGATTTAAATTAATTAATGTTTCACATACTGCTGAAAATATTACAGAATGCATTATTAAAGTTGTAGAAGATTTTGGCATCACAGATAAGATTTTTTCTATAACTTTAGATAATGCAACTGCAAACACTAAGGCTATGAAAATTCTTACTCCTTTATTTATTACTTATGCATAATTTTTCTTACTGCATCAGTGTTGTGCTTGTCATATTATTAATCTTATTGTTAAATATGGTTTAAAAAGATTAAATGCTTATATTGAATCTTTTAGAGATGCAATTTCATTTATTAATTATTCTAACCAAAGAATAGTTGCATATAAGAGTTTTTGCGTAGCAATGAATGTCCACCTTAGAAAACTTGGCTTAGACATGCCTGTTAGATGGAACTTCACTTATCTTATGCTTAAACATATATTGCCATATAAGAGTACATTATCTGTTTTCCTTCACACCCAACTTCATCAATCTCGTAGCTCCTTTAGTAGAACCCAAATTAGAGACCCCGAACTTACTGAGGATGATTGGATTGTTGGTGAAAAAATATTTTCTTTTTTAGAACTTTTTTATAAGACTACACTTTGCCTTTCTAGAGTATACTACCCAACATCTCATCTAATTGTTCATAATATTCTTGAAATTGCCACTCATCTAAAAGCTTTTGAAAATGATCTTGTACTTCGAGAAATTGTAGTTGCTATGAAAATTAAGTTTTTAAAATATTAGAGGGAAATTCCTATTTTATATTCATTTGCCTTTATTTTGGATCCTAGGGCTAAACTCCAAGGATTTTCAAACAACTTTTAAGTGAGGCTACTGGTTTAGATTACTGTACATACTATAGAATAGTTAACGATAAATTATAAGAGATATACAATAAATACGAAAATAAATTTGGGTCTGTGCGTTTGAAAAGACACCAAGTAATCCCTAGCACCTCTGCGGGAACTATAAAATGGGGCAAGATATTTGGTTCTTCTTCTCGTAGTTCTCATACAGGTACATATCAGTCTGGAAGAGCAAGGCGACAAAGCCCCAGAGATCTATCAAGCTATCTCAACAGTGACAGCGTCAGCTTTGAGCAAGTGTTGAACATCCTCTCCTAGTGGCAAAAAACAGAAAGTAACATTTCTAGTACTATCCATATTAGCACGGGATGTGTTGACTGTTCCAGTCTCTACGGTCTCCTCGGAGTCAGCCTTCAGTCTATCTGGAAGAATAATCGAGGAGCGATGAACAAGTCTCTCTAACGAGATGGTTGAAGTCCTTCTGACCGTCAAGGACTGGGAACAAGCTGAGGCAATAGTCCAACATACTGCCCAAAATACAGACTTAGAAGTATCTTTCGATAATTTGTATTTAGATACCAATGAATAGGATTTTTAATATTTTTCTTCAGATATACTCACAGTGAGCTTTATAGGCAGTACTCTTTTTTCTTTACCAAGATTTTCTCAAATTGAGTTTTTACTTAGTAAAGTTTTTAACGAGACAGCCATGTAATGTCATTTAACAAGTTAATAAAGTTTATTATATCATTGATAATAATTATTTTGATGATTAACAATATCTATATATTTTTAATATTTTTCTGTATTTTTTTACACTTTTATACAATTTTTTCTCTATTTTCTACATTTTTCTATATTTTTTGGATTTTTTGAAATTTCCTAGGCTAAACGGGACGTGTCCGTTTACCCTTAATCGTGCCTGGGCCGGTACGGCACGACCACAAGCCGTGCTTGGGCCCAACCCTCGGCACGTGTGCCGGCACGGCACGACGCATTTATTAGCCAGGCCTAAACAGACCGTGTCGCGTTCGGGCCCGTGCCGTGCGGGCCCGGCACAGCCTAGTGGAAAGCTCTGCCCCCGATCCTATTGCCAACCGTCTCCATTCTGTCCACCCCCATCAATTTTAGCGGCGACGCCTCGTGAGCTCCTCCTCCTCGGCTCCTCTCCGGTTGCCCCTGCCGGCGCCCAACTCGATCGACACACCACGCCAAGCAGCGCCCAAATCCCCCAAACCCTAGCTCGAGGAGGGATATTTGAGGTGGCTAGAGCGAGAAGGGGAAGGGAGAAGCAGACGAAGGGCGGCGATAAAACCATAGCCAGTGATAGTGCGGTTGAGGAAGTGACCCGCTGGCGCCAGCAGCTGCAGATCGGCGGTCGCGCCGCTAGAATCGGGGGAGATCCCATCTAGATGGGCGTGGCAAGGGGTATGCATAGGTTGTGAGCTCACTCTCGCCGTTGGTTTGGGCTCTTGATTTTTTTCCTCGCTGGAGTCTCCACTAGGGTTTTGAGCTGCTCGTGGGGTGTTTGGTGTGGCTTTCTGGGGGCGGTTTAGGGTGGTTTTTCTGGGGATTTGGGAGGGGATCTGCTGGAAAGGCAGGAGTTTCGTTGGGTTTTTGAGAGTTGGAGGCGCAGGATGGGATTGGCGGAGCCATTTAGGTTGGTAAAAGTGGGGGCTTTGATTTTTTTTCTTTCATTTCGGTCGAGCGGGGGTTGGAGAAGGAATCAGGGCTCTAGTTCAACATGAAGCACTTCGAGGACCTGGTATAGGGCGGTGAGTGGGACGAGGTGGAGAGGTACCTTAGCGGGTGCACCAAGGTGGAGGACAACCGCTACTCCATGAAGATATTCTTTGAGATCCGTAAGCAGAGGTACCTCAAAGCCCTCGACAGGTAGCTCATATTGAAGCTTCTCTTGGTCATTGGTCGGTACCAAGGTTGATTTGTGCTGAATTAGACTGCTTTTTGCAGGCATGATCGGGCCAAGGCAGCGGAGATACTCGTGAAGGATCTCAAGCAGTGGCGTATCTAGGAATTTCAGAATGGATATTCAAAATTATAAAAATATTATTTAATAGAAAATCTAAAGGTCTACAGTAGCAAAAATTAAAGCACAATTATTCATACTAGAGATAACATCTTAAATAATATAAAGAAATTACAAAATAATAAAAAATTAACACAATGGTGCTTTATGCCCTGAAAGCGAGATAAAATAGAGGGATTATCAGATTAAGGATATAGGGCAACACCATCATGATGTTGTCTAGTCGGGGAGGACGAACCTATGTGGCTGCATAGCGTCGACAAGCAACGACAGCGAGACAACGACTCGAGCTTTAAACGAGCTGAATTCGAGCTTGGTCTCGAGCTCACGAGCTTCACCGAGCCGAACTCGAATAGTTTGCGAGCCTCAATTTGAGCTTAAATAGTAATACATATTAACTTTTTCCGAACTTACCCGAGCTGAACTCGAGTTCGAGCTTTTTTTATTGTTGAAAATTAGTGTATATTTGAATTATTTTGACAGTTATCGAGCTCACTCAAGCCGAGCTCGAACTCAAATTTTTTTTATTATTGAAAATTAATGCACAATAAATTATTTTAATTATTATCGAGATTTAACGAGCCGAGCTCGAGCCTACTCGAGTTTCGACCGAGCCAAGTTCGAGCTTCTATCAAGTTCGAGTCTGGAGGGCTAGGCTCGCTCGAGCTCGAGCCTGGAAGGCCAGGCTCGCTTGAGCTCGGCTCGTTTACATGTCTAATCACAACAGTAGGCCAGTGTCCGACGTCAATTTGGGCTTGGAAGAGGGAAATAGGCCAAAAGGATCTGATACCAATTCAGACCGACTGGATATGAATAGGATAAATTTGACCTAACTACTAGTATACATATATATTATACCTTATATATAGTGGATTTTTTGTCAAAAATTTTGGGTATTCAGCTGAATACCCTTGAATTATTCTGGCACCGCCCATGATCTCAAGGTGTTTGCCTTCTTCAATGAAGAGCTGTTCAAGGAGATAACACAGCTGCTGACCTTGGAGAATTTTAGGTATGGAGGAAATGGTCCGTTTGGAGCATTATTTTGGTTTAGAAAAATGTATAGTGCATCGCAGCAATGTGAATGTGATTGCGTATAAATGATGCACAGGCAAAATGAGTAGCTATCCAAGTATGGGGATAAAAAGTCAGCCCGGAATATCATGCTCGTGGTGCTCAAGAAGCTTATTGAGGCAGACCCACTGTTCCAGGACAAGTTGAATGTTTCGCCATTTAAAGCTTTGAGGCTGCGCACATTGGTCATTGATGGAGACATGTTAGAGTCCATCAAGTGCCCTGACCACTTCAAGCTACTGCAACTCTCCACCGGTGGTAGAACTACTACCGCATCCAGCTTAACTCCCACTTCGTCCGCGTCGCATTCATCGGAAATATCTTCGTGCATGCAGATTGAAGCATGAAGTTGACACTTCCCAAGTTGGAGTATTCGCCCTCCGCAAGCTTCTTTGGTTGGCACCGAGTGTCATGAAGGAAGGCGAAGAGCGCCGGGCTTGGCCACATCGTGTCTGCTCGGGAAGTCCAGCAGTACTCTGCCAACCAGACGATCGCATTGATGGCCAGCTGCACTAGCTCCAACCCGTATAGCTAAGGACTTCACCAATGAACATCGCCGTAGAAAAGTAGAGCCCGGCATCACAGTATGCAATGAACACATCGGTTCAGGCTCTGTCTCACTAACGGGGGTAGATGGACTGCCTCATAGCCCAAGATCTTCCCATCATGAACCAGAGACCAAATTAGATCTACAGTTGCCAGACTCGGCCCTAGCACGTTCATGCACACGCCGTTCACCTTTTTCACCACATTCCATTGCTTGTTGGCCGTTGACGAATCACACTCCACCAGCTCGTACTCCACCTTCATTGCCAACGAACTCCCACGGCCGGACGTGCTATCGTAGCAAGATGACGGGCCAGGGGCGCTATGCCAGGAACGTTGGTCATTACCACGAGCCATCCTACACCAACCAAGATGATGGAGCGGCCACAGCGGATGCATGTAGAGGAGAGGTGTGACCAACGCGGGAGAAAGCACAGTGGTAGGGGAGGCGATAGCTATAGAGCAATGGCGTAGCCGACGGTGACAACCAGTGCACAAATGAAGAAGAAGAAGAATAGTTGTAGCGGTGCCTCACCGGGGGTGCCCGCTTTAAAGGCAAATACCTTTTTCGGGTATCCCTTGGGAATCAACACCACATGAGAAGATGGTGCATGATGCGCCAATCACAAGTGCACGTGTGCCCACACGACAGTAACTCCACGCGACCATGGTCAATGGGACCCAGCCCATGGGCCACCTGCTCAATAGGCCGAAGGGACGGAGGGGGCCCAAAGGGCCTGGCGATATGGTTTTGACCTGCTTCAGTGAAACCCTTTACCATGAGAGGCTACTGCTGTAGGGATGACCCTTGTGGCAGCGGTAACCGACCGCCGTATGTAGCAAGCGGTCAATGCCGACAGGGGGAACTGGCCAGGACAGCGATGCCGACAGGGCCGCCAACCATGACCCCGACACCCACACTGACACGACAGTAGACCTCAACGCCCGCGTGTCAGACCCGGATTTGAAATTGAGAATTTTCTGTGATTCCACCACACTATTCTCTATATCAGTATATAGTGCTCATAGTACATTGCCATATCAATTCATACATCACAAGGCACTCATCAAACCATAATATTATACATCAGAGTTGAACTACACCACGTCGGGTGACAGTTTTACATAAGGGCCACCATGGCCAAATACTTGCACATCAAAAGATAGCAGTGGAAAACGCATACAAAAGTAGGACAAATAGCCTAAACAAGCGACTGAGGGGTAAATGTGTGCAACATATATTGCTTAATTCTAGGTAATATAGGTGCGCACCCTTCCAACAAGTCTACTTGCCTAGGACTTGAAAATTTCAAATTCGCCCTAATTGCCGTCATCTGCTCCATTACTCGGGACTGGTGCGTCGTCATAGGCGTAGTGGTCGTGGCATCCTGCTTCTGGGTATGAAGATGCGAGGGTGAGCACAAATCCACCATGCTCCGCGAACCAATACATAGTATGCAATTAATTAACATGCATGGCTCGCCAAGGAAGGGCATATATTGTTTTATTTGCTGGAAAATCACTTTTTAAAAGTAATATGATACATAGAAATCCCCTGAGACCTAGCAGTTTGGACCAAAATTATAGTGTTTGAAAAAGAGATGTAATGATAGTAGTGGCACAGATTTCATCCACCTTTACATGTTACCTACACCGTATGCTAATTCCTTAGCGTTATAGCCGCTTACTTATCACTGAGGTGACACCCAGTGTAACATAAAATCAGTGCTGTCCATCGTCCTCTATTTTTTCTTTTTATCTAATTTTCTCCCACAAAAATTATTTTTGAAATAGAATTATATCCAAGTTAGGTTCCTATATCCACCCTTGACTGTGGGCACGGCTATTTGAATAGTTTTGACTCTGTAGAGTGTGTACACTTTCACCACAAGAGATAATTCGCTCGCTGCTCCACATGATTCCTTAGTCATATGGTTGAGTAGACCATCACAGTAACCTTTTAAGCTATCTGGCTCTTTGTTCTCATCTCACCCTATGGGCTACTCCCACTTGCGGTGGGTCTTATACGTTGCATGGGATGTTAACCACTAGTACTAGCGCATTCGAGTTCCACTCCCCACAACGCTAGTACGATAGGAAAATTTCAACCTCCACTCGGTGTCCCTTTAGCCACACCAGGCCCTTGCACTACCTCGCTTCCCTTCCCCTACCTATGAGATGAGTCTAAGGTTCGATAAATTTACTTAGCCAAGTTGCACTTTGCAGACTTGTGGTTGCACTGTTTTACAATGAGATGTCCTGACTAGATTCAATCCTGAGGGTTATCTGGGTGGTTCTACCACAATCTACACTGTCGTGCATTTACCGCACCATACCTCTGAACCATCGGCCCAGATGTGTAAGCAAGTTGAGGTGTTTGGGGGCATAAAATAATGATTCTTATAAAAATACATGACCATTTCCATCTACAAATTCCCAAATTAGCTCTTTGTAATTGAATGTGATGCTTGGGATATTTTAGCACCCCAGGTATTTAAGCAGTGCTAAGGCATAAGTATAATCGTAACTTATTTTTGAAAGATTACAATTATAATTTTTCTAAGGAGAAACAAGGCTCACTGTTCAATGTGCTATGGAGATATATAATATTAGCACTTAAATAATGATATATAACTAGAGTATTAAAACAGACTCAGAATTGCACATAGAATAATAGCATGCAATTTTGCTGAAATGGGAGGTTCAAAATGATTAAAGTATTGACTCACCTGAGTCACAGTTGCCCTGATCTTGGTAGTCTTGGTTTGCTTCCACCTCGAACTCCTCTTCTTGTGCTTCGTACTTTAATTTTTCGTTAAACAAAAATTTGAATAAAAATCAGCACAACCAAATAAATTTTCACAAAAATTCAAGCAAGCTCAAAAATTCATGATTTTGGTTCCATTGGATAGAGGGTGAATTTAGAAATTTTTCACTTTATTTGGAGTTAGGATGAATTAGTTATGATTATTTGAAGTTTTCAGCCTAAATTAATTTGAAATAAAATCTAAAACCAATAATTTAATCCGAGGAGAGAGAGTGTGCGTGTGACTGATAGGTGGGGCCCATAGTGGTTTTTATTATTTCTTTTCCTCTCTCTGATAGGTGGGACCCACGGGGTTTATTAATTTTTCTTTTCTCTTCGGCCACTGACACGTGGGACCCACAGTGAGTTATTGTTTCTTTTTGGTTTCACTAATAGGTGGGACCTACGGGGATTACTATTTTTCAGGCCACTGACACCTGGGACCTACTGACGGTTTAATTAAAAAGGGGCCCCACATGTCAGTGACTATTTAGGACTAATGACTATGATTACGCTAATTAACCTCAGGCTTAATTGAGCCGCACGGATGAATACTGCCTTCGTCTTCCCGCCGGCGGGAACGAAGCTCACCGTCGGTGGTAGGGACGGTGACCGGACGTGAACATTAGCAAAAAAGTTTGCTCGTGCCCGCGCCCACTTCTAGGGAAGGTTTCGCCAGCCAATTTGGCCGAAGCAGTGTCCGGCGGCGAGCTCGGGCGGCGACGGAACAGGGAAGAAGGGGCTATGGCTATCCACTGCACCGGAGCTTAATTAACCTCTAAGGGAGCATCTAGGAAGTGTCACAAAGCTACCTTAAGGGTCGAAGAGGTTCGGAGATGTCGGTGGTGGCTGGCCAGCGTGAGACGGCGGCGGTCTGAGGGAAGCTCACAGCGAGGGGGTCAGCTCGGGTAGCGGGAGCTTCGGCCAAGGGTTGGGATCGCATCACCGTGCTCCGAGGATTCTTCTGCTCAGCAGAATTGGCTTGAGGTGGCCCTAATCGGCGGTTAGCCCGTCAACCAAAGTTGGGGAAGATGGAGCCACCGGCGAGCTATGGTGCACAGGGAAGCAATTACTGGCAATGGGAGGAAGAGGGAGATGTGAGGGAGCGATCAGCAGCCTCGGTAGCTTTTATAGGCGGCGGAGCGAGCGGCCCGCACGGGAGTGGTTGGGGCAGCCATGGCGGCGACGCAAACAGTGGCGTGGCTACAGGGCAGCTGACCCAGATTCAGCGCCATAATGGGACAGGCGACAAGAGAGCGTGCATTTGCTGGTGGGCGCGAGCCATCACAGCGACGTGGGGTGCTGCTGTGGCCGATGCGGCGGCGTGCCACGATGGTTCGGCAGCGCACGGAGTGGGACGAGGGAGACATGGGGAGTACCACGGAGAGGTAGATGACGATATGGAGGAGGAGTCGTGCCCGCGACCGGCGGTCCAAAGGAAGGAGCGGAGGTGGTAAAAGCATCTAGGCCCCAAAAATTTGGTTTTGGTAATTAATGATGATTTATGAATATAGGACTAATGTGTGTGTTGAGGATTGCAAAGGCTAAGTCTCACAAGTGCGCAAAGGACAAAAGCAAGTTACATACAAAATGGACATCAAGGTGGATCAAAAATAAGGTACATAAAATATAGAATCTCTTTCAATTTTTATCGGTATTAGAAGAAAGGTTGGAAGACCGAATTATAGGATAGTCATCGTACTATTAAGATGGATCATAGAAAGTAGCTTGATAGCATGTTCTTGTGCTATTTTGATCAATTTAAGATCATACATGCACACAAAATTAAGTTTAAAAATAAACTGTACTCTCGTAGGAAATTGAAAGTACCGCCGTATTAACAGCGGAACTACCGGAGTCCGGTAGTACCATCATGCAAACTGCGGAACTACCAGATCACGGTAGTACCGGATTTTCAGCGGTACATTTTCTCCAGAGAGCACCCTTACTGGGACTTGGGTGTGCCGAAATAGGTGGTACCAAAAATAACACGGTGGAACTACCGCAGTACGGTAGTACCGCAACAAATAGCGGAACTGACGATGTTCGGAAGTACCGGCCTATTGCAGCGGTACATTTTTCCAGAGAGCACTCCTGAGAAAACTTAGATTGGCAGAAATTGGAAGTACCATTAATTGCACAGCGGAACAACCGCGGTGTGGTAGTACCGCACCGACATACGAAACTACCGCAGTGCGGTAGTATCTCACTTATAACGGCGGTAGTTCCGCACTATTTTTTCAACTACCAGTTCTGACATTTTGACAGAGTTGTTACTGTGTGCTACAGTGCACTGCGGTAGTACTGCACTTTGAACGCTGATAGTTTCGATTTTCCTTAATTTTCAAATTAAAATTTTGTAACGGCTAGTTTTGGTTGGTGAGGGTATAAATACCCCTCCACCAGCTCAAGGATAGGTTGCTGAGCTAGTGTTGAACATCTTTGAGCCTTGAGCATTTATTCCACATCTCTTTCTCTCTTGAGCATTCATTTGAGGTGTTGTGAGCCATTTTTCAAGTGCATACATCTTTTAGATTGATCTTTGGCACTTGAGCGCCATCAAGCAAAGCGTGATCTTTTACTCTTGGTGTTTACCGTCACCTAGACGGCCCGGTGGTTGATCCCGAGGTGATCTCTTTAAGAAGCTTGTGAAGAGGCCCGAGCAAGATTGTGAGTGGTTTGATGCTCACCATCTCCGGAGAGGATTAAGAGCAACCAATAGTGATCGAGTAGTTGAGGCTTAATTCGTGGAGCCGGTCCAAGAGCACTTGGGCTTTCCTCAACATGGATTAGTGAAGACCGACAAGTCTTTGATACCACAGGAAAAATATCGTGTGTGCACTTGTGGTTATTTCTTATCTCTTTTAGTGATTATATTTGTAGGTTTATAATTGGCATATATTATTGTGCTCATAGTTTATAGCAACCTCTATTTGGAGTGGTGCCTTAAGATTACTAGAATTGAATAGATTAAGTTCATCTAGTATTTTTGCCTAGTGATTAATTGTGATAATTTATTTTAAAAGGTAAGAATTTTATAACCTCCTATTCACCCCCTCTACTCAGTTATCCTTGATCCTACAGGTGGGGGCCGTGGTTGCAGGATTAGGGGGAGAGGGAGAAGGAGCTGCAGGCGTGCGCACACGAGAGGAAGAAGGAGAAGGGGGGATGTGGCCGTGGGCTGGGCCAGCTAGATTCCTCCCCCTTCTTCTTTCTTTTTTTCATTTTCATCTTGATTTTTTTTATTTTTTGGTGCATAGGTGTATATATATTTATTTATATATACTTGTACAGAAAATTTCAGAGATGTTCCTTTCAAGTATTATTATTTTTCTTTTGAATTTGTTATAATTTGCATGCCTCCAATTTTCAATTTATGGCTAATTATCTTTTGGGAATTTTGGCAACTTTTGGATCATCTTTTTTGATTCGTATTTTGATTTGAAATTATCTTCTATTAGATATATCCTCTCTTTTTGAAGTTCCCCTTTTATTTTATACTTTACTGTTATATTATTTCTTATTTTTTTGGAACCTCAATTAAAAACCAAGGAAATTCTTGACATTAAAATACCAGGAAAATACAAAAAATCTAAAATGTCTACAAATAATACACTTTTCCAATAACCCTAATTTTTAGGATGTCACACCGCGCCTACACGACCGCCTTTCTCGACGATCAAGTCGGCACATCCGTTAGCCACGATGTCCGCGTAGGCGAGACCATCGGCAATGATGCTCGCACCGGTACAACCGCCTTCCTCGACGATCGGGCCGGCATATCCATTGGCCGCGTTGTCCGCGTAGGCCAGACCATCGGTAATGACGCCTGCACTGACACGACTGCCTTCCTTGACGATCGGGCCTGCATATCTGTGGTGATGCTTGGCCATAGCAGGACTATGGCACATCAACACAACAGCAAGGTTCTGGCCTAACTAAGGATGGCTTGAGCATCTATGGTGTGAATGGAGTCTGGCGGCGGTGAGGGTTCAGCTCGGGGTGGCTCATGTTGTGTTGGTGACGGCGACTGTGAATGGGCAGGCGGTGGTGCATGGCATCGGCAAGCTAGGGATGACAAGATGGGCTAGGAAGCTGGGATAGCTTCGCGAGATGGAGGTGGTGCTATGGGTGTGGTTAATTTGATCAGAGATGAAGCTACAATGAGATTTTTGTTTTTGAGCTCACCGGCGGGGTTTTGGCGACGACGGCGAGGCTTGGCCAGAGAAAAGGAGGAACGAGGTGATGGTGCGTTAGGCGCATGGACGACAACGTGGACAACCGAGGTGCTTCGGCGGTGTAGCGGTGGAGCTGGCGGTTGTGTTGGTAGAGAGAAAGGATGGGGTTCAGTAACATCATTATTTTTAGTGTTTTTTTGAAGCTTTTAATAGAAAATTCACCATTTGAATTTTTTTGGATTTAATACAAGCTTAAAATAAATTTTTAGTTATTAAAAGGATTTAATATAAATAAATTAAATATTAATATTTGCTAAAAATATTTTATTTTGGTTCCTTATGTCTCAAGGATTTTTCTAGAATTTTCTGTGAATTTTTTAGATTTATTTGCTATTTTCTAGACCTCATTTGATTTTAATTGAATTTCTAAAAATAGAAAATTCTAAAAATCCTAAAAACAGTAGTGGGCCGAGCCCATTATTGTTCATCCGATATGTTGGATCTCAGCTGTTCGATCCTCTTGTGGACGCGTGTCAGCCATTTGGCCAAGCCCAGCAGCGCTCGTTCGATTCTATCCGAGGCCACGTGTCTTGCATCCGGCATCCATGGCACTATTCACCGGTGCCATCACCCATCGTCGTTCGTTGTCCATCTATGACATGTGTCGGGAATCCAGGGGCCTGGTTACTGTTCATCTTCCACATGGCACCGCCATCGTGTCCTCCTTGGAGTCTGCCGTCGCTGCCCATGTTCAATATGGCCTCGTCGTCCGCGCCATAAAACCACATCGCTACCGTTGTTTGCGCACCCCGCAGCACCGTCATCCTTGCCAGCCATGTCGACGCTTCACCGTTGACTCGTCGTGCGTCACCACCATCGTCTTCGTCTCCAACCCCTCGTTTCCGCCGCCCCGCAGCCTCCGTCCTTCGTCGTCGATGAGTCGCCTCCTGGGCCGCCGTCCTCTCTCCTCCTCAGCTAGTCACCGCCGGTAGACCCCTTCACCCCTCGGTCGTCATGCCACTGCTTCGTTCAGTGTGCGCACCGCTCGACAGAGTCACCAACGCCTCGTCATCACCCGCCAATCATTGTGCGACACATGTCACACGATGGGCCATCCGATTGCCTTAGCAGCCATCTGGTTAGATCTATGCTATTACAAAAATCCAACGATTGATATTTCTCCATGTGGACCACTATTTACAATTGGATATTCGCGATGTCAGTCGCACCAAGCCGGCTGACCCTTCAACTTCTTGGTGAACCCAGCCCACCATGAGTTGGGCCTCGGACCCATGGGCCCTAGACAAGTTATCGCCACGTCAGCATGCTACCTCATCCCTAATGGCCATGTGTCAGCTATGTCAGCACCCGAGCCGTCCCTTGTGCCACGTCTGCTGCCACAAGTCATGACATGTCACCCTACCATGTCAACTGCCACGTCAACCCTACCAGCCACTTGTCGGCCACGTGTCTGCCATGTTAGGCCTAGCCACCGCGTCAGCCAGCCCACCACAGTTCACTGTTCCGTGAGCAGAGTCTACCGTAGACTCACTATTTCATGCATAATAGAATTTCTGATTTTTCAGTATTTTTCTTTAGGATAAATTTTTCAAAAGCCCTTTCTTCTCCGTCCTAACTTTGATTGACCCTGTTCTTTTTTTCTAAATTCATCTAAAATTAAGACCTACCTTTTGGTTTTGGTTTTAAAGTTTTTATAGTTTATTTGAATTTTATTTAAATTTATTTTGTACCTTGTTCGCTTTCTTTCTCGCTGGATCGCGTCTTCGAAGGAGCAGGAGTATCACCAGAAGATCAAGAATTTAGAACTGATCAAAGCTAAGGTAAGTCATGTTCTTTGATTATGTTGAAGCTAGTTTTTGATCTATTTATTTATTATTTTATTTTAAATTATCTTGCATTACTATTTTATTAAAAACCCTTGTACTCGGTAGTTGTTGTCCTAATTGATCAATCCCTGTTTTGATAATTTTGAATACCATGTTACCATTGTCATTGTAGGATGAAAAATTATTTAGTGGTGCTATACTAGTTGTCACATGGGTTGTACGTTTATTTGTTTATCTATGCTTATAATGTTATTGGGTTCATCATTGCATGTGATTAATTATTTAATTTAATTTAATGAGATATTGAATCGTAGTTGTAGCCAAAATTATAAAATTTATGTGTCGTGACATTGGTGTGTCATTGGTATTAGTTATACAAAATTGATTTTCACTTAGGTGAGCGATCGTACAGTAAAGGGGGTAGTATAAACAATTTTGTGCACTATTGATCTAAGGTTTATTGTGCAAACCATATATCTAATATGTGATAGATCTGTTTGATTAATTTATGATGTTTTAATTTCAATCTCACCATTGTAATGAATATGATTGCTGATTTTCATGAGATACAAGGAGTGTGTGATGCGAAACCCTAACGAGCGGGATTGAGTTGAGATTGAGTATTGTAAAAGTCTTGTTGTGATTTTCGTTAACATGAGGATGATCTCATCGTGTGGGAACAATCTCTACAGAGTGTAAAACTATTCGAATTGCCATGTCTCCGGTTATGGACAATACTCAGTGATTTTACACGAAGGGTAGATTTCATAAAGACTTGGTTTGATTAAATTTAAAAAGTGAATGGTTAGCTTATTGGTGGAGCAATTTATGAATGGTTGGTTAACGAGTGGTTCAAGTGGTTTATTCAATTCTTTTTAATTAGTTATTTATTATTATTTTCTTTAAAATTTGTTTTCAATCCATTTACTGTATTTACTTTCAATTATTGTTTTCTATAAAATAACCTTTCAACCCTCATTTGGTTATCGTTGCATACTATATTGCATCTTTGTTACAAACGATTTACTGAGTACCAATGTACTCACAATTTTATGTCTACTGTTGCTTAGTTGAAGAAGAAGAACTATATCAGTAGGAGATACCAGAAGGAGGATACTTCGACGACTTTAAAGATTATGACTTCACTTCCTAGTCGATTGCCTGTGGGCATGTCGAATGACTACTATGCTTAATTTTATTTTTCGCTGCTAGTTTTTTAAGAACTTCAGGCTATTATTTGTAAGTTTAACCCTAAGGTCGTACTCTGATAATTAATAATATTTGAGTTTTTCTCTTTATTAATCGTGCATATAGTCGATATTTTATCTATGTTTACACTATGTGCGCTAGCGTGATCCTGGACTAATGCAGTATACACAGAGAGTTCGGATTTGCATATTCAGGTCTCGATAGGTCCTCATCGGCGGTACATGTGAGCTAGAGCGGTGTGGCGAGCGTGTCGAGCAGCTAGCAACGGGAGGTGGCAGTGGCAAGCTTTGGCGATGGAGTGGCTGACACATGATCAGCGGCGACGTAATGCTGTAGTACAGCAAGTTCGTATGGTGGTGTGACTGATGTGCCTCCGTTGATGCGGTTGCAGCGGCAAGCGACCAAGAATGCTCTAGCGTGCGCGAACGATGGCTTGGCGTGCGGACGTGGGAGTAGGCAGGCGGCGCTACGGCTTGGAGGCACAAATGGAGAGGTAAAGGCGGGTTTCCCATATGGGAAGCAGAAAGTTGAAGTTAGTTTCTGGATTTGGCAAAAAATTCAGTTTCAAGCAGATTTCAAATAAATTTAAAATTTAAAAAAAAACTTGGGTTGTTTAAAATTCTCCTGCAATGCGATAGCTTGTTCAATTCTTGTTTCGTGTTGGTCGTAGCTAGGGTCGTCAGTCTTATGCTCTCATTGATCTTCCTTGTCCCTACATAAATCTTGGAGACACGTTCTTCAAGAATAGATTCAAGACCTTTCTGCTGGAACATCTCCTTTGTCTACCGAGTATCAAGGCATACCAATCAACATTAGAAAAGTTTGAGAATCCTTACCAATGCAACAAACAACACCCAAATTCACTTAACCTAATGTCCTTCAGGCATTTGTAGTAGGCTCTTCCGTAGTTCTTCTTGCTACCACACACGAACACCACGAACTCCACATGACATCTTGGGCAGTGTATGTGGAGTCCGAACGCGTCGCCATGCCAGCGATCATCGTCGTGGGTGGAGCAAGAGGGCACAGGGGGAGAGCGCGCAAGGACCGTCTGGGAGGACGTGGGGAAGGGTGGTGCGGGCGGCTCTGGGGAGACTAGTATCGTTGGCTCAGGGATTGGAGCTAGGGAACAGGATGATATTGGGGAATTGAGCTTGGGTTAAAGGTATGTACAATAGTTTGTCTTTTAATGTTGTCTCTAAGGTTTTTATCTTACCTAAAGACAACACTAGTGAAGAACCATATGAGAAGGTCCTGTTTAATATTGTGATGAATTATTGCAATATTTTTAGAGTGATTATTTAATTTTGCAAAGATCCTACGTTGTTAGGATTGGTCTTAGGCAGAAATTGAGAATTTGGAATTTGTACCATGAATTGAGTTGAAGTGGTCTGGGTCATTGCATTAAGATTGCATGATGAATGTTTTGGCTAACGTAGGTTAGTTTGTGAAGAGCTTGTGCCTGAAAATGATTTCTTTGTCTTTGAATATGCAGAGTCGTTTGGAGTCAATCATGGTCGACAGCGATGATTAGGGCTAGGCTCATGGAGGAGTTGAGACCCAGAACGATCGAGAATGTTGGGTGAGACGGTGAGCTCAAGCATGACATGAGAAAGGCAAAAAATGTTAAATGCGAGTTTGAACGGCGGGATTGCACTCTGAGGCTTTTGGTGTAACCTTCTAACAAACTAAAAAAGGTCTTAATTTTAGCCATGATTTTCATGATCAATTATTGGAATAGGTTCACAATAACCTAGAGAATATCCATGTAAATTTCACATCATTTAGATCTATGGATCAAAAGTTTTCTTATTTTTGATTTTTGAAGTCGAGCTGAAAACACTATTTATTACCTTGATTTTACTGTAGCAACTGATCAGACTGTCATTTAGAGGCTGGTCAGACCGTCATTTGGAGGTCGGTTAGACCGCTGAGAAGAGTTAGGTTCCAAGTTATGTTGACTTGAGCTACTTAGTTTGATTTTTAGCTGAGAATTCTATGTTATATATCTCTGTAGGTGTTTGAGAATAGAATCTTAAATACTTGGAGAAAAATTCTGAGTTGGCACTATTCACCCTCGCTATGTTACCATCTTCTGTCCTACAACTAGAGATAACATCTCCATGAGTAAAGCATTACTCTAATTATTTTATACTATTTTACTATAACTTTTTTGCCTTGTATTCTCTCACTATTTGCATTGGTTTGTGGACTTGAGTCGTCTTTTGCATAAGAGACATCATATTATCTCTCCTCATATTCTCTCCTCCAGATAGGATTTTACTGATTTGACATAGCTAAGAGACAGCTGAAATAACACTATTAGAGATGCCCAAAGAGTCATTTTTGAGATAATACACTGCTGACTATCTTTAGCATGCTATAAAGTTATCCTTCTTAAAATACGGTGTAAATGATTATAAAAAATAAAAAATAGTAGCATTCATACAAAATCAATATGTCATACCACCAAATTTCAAATTTAAATTTGACCTACACGTAAGAGAAATAAAAAAGACAAATTCAGCTCAAAAGGAAATCAGAAAAGAAAAATAGAAAAGAAAAGAAAAATGTTGCTGTTAACTGAAATTTGTCTTTTTGTTTCTCCTAATGTAAGTCATGTTTTCGGTTGAATTTTTGTAGAACACTTCCTCATATTATGACTTATCTAACTAATTTTTCTGAGATTTTTTTATAACTATTTTGTGTCATATTTTGAGGAGCGTAGCATTATAACACTGTAAAGGTAGGTAGCGCATGATATCTTCTCTTTCGGAGAAACACGAGGGCAAAACAGTCACACATAACAGCAGCAAGGCCAAAAGTTTACGGGAGTGGTAAAAATGGAGAATGGTATTAAAGCGTACCACAAGATTTAGGTGATATAAAACTAATCAGCTGAAATTTGGTATGAAGCCAAAATTTCCTAAATCGAACGATGATGCACTGCTAGTGCTCTTCTGGTTTAAATGTACTCGCCATTCAGTTCAGCTTAATAAACTAGTATATAGATTATTTTTCATTGTAACTAACTTATTTTATACTGTAACTGATACTGATTTATTTAGTATAATTAAATTTTTTTAAAAAATAAAAAAAATAAGCCTAATACGAACAATACAAATAAATATGAAAAAAAGATAAAAAACTAAAAAAACTGAAATTACAGAAAAAATAAAATTTAAGAATACTAAAAAGCCAGTAGTTCAAGCGGAAACTAGCGGGGAGTCACATCAGTAGATAAACTCATCCGTGCGCACAGGACGGAAGCACAGGATACCGCAAGAGGCGTTCTGCACTTCTTTTTTAAGTACAGCGACGCGTGTCCCGCGGGCTGCAACACAGGCTAGGACTATCCAACACCTTGCGCGGGCAGGCGAAGAGGCGTTCTACTTCTGATACAACGTCCACAGGCACAAGATTCTGCAGGAGCACCTGTGCATGGATGCAGAACGCGTGCGCAGTAAAGCTTAGCATCATCACGCGTCCAAGTTGGAAAGCCTGCAGATTAACCGGAGAGGATATCATCCACATCCAGTGCAGATGCCACACAGTTGCGGCATCTACCTTGGGTCCTTGGCCCTACAGGGTGAGATATACACATGGAAATAAGCTTGCAGGTTATGCAAACTGCGAAAGCTCCGCTCCGTGGCAAGAGCAGCTAAGCTTAACTCACTACCAGCAAGGCCTACAACCCTTACATAAAGGAGTTAACCGTCAGCGAGCGAGAACCGGTCCAAGTTTTCCGCAATGCGAGGACCGAGAGATGGCGGTCTCCATCAGAGGAAAATCGGATTGGTGGCCTCAGCTCCCACTCCATCCCTGTGCTTGAATATCTTGAGCTGCACACAAGGCCTTCCACTCCTTCGGAGGTTATCTGTTTCCCTTGGAATTCGGGTTTCATCCCGTTCTTGCCGCCTCCGCTTCTGAGATTCTGGTGAGCTAGAGTCTAGAGAGGAAGAGGACTGTGTCGTTAGGTGCGACATTTGCCAGGGATCCATGACCTCATGTTCCTTGAGCTCTTCCCCTCCAGTTAGCAGAGGTACAGTGCCATCCAACACCATGTCACACTTGCTAGCCTGATATGGTACCAGCACACCTGGATACCGATTTACCCTTGAATTCTGAGGGCTTGAAGGATCTTGAAAGAGTGAAGGTTTCCCCCTCTTTCTTGGGTTATTTGACCTGGCAGTGCCATTCTGACCCTGAGCTGCTTGAGCTTTCCTTCTACTGCTCTGTGGTGGGGAGTAAGTCTTGATCATCGTACTCACCCTCTCTAGGAAGTTTGCAACCTCCACAGGCAGTAACTGTCCCTCCAGGTAACGATCAATTACTGGAAGGTCATTCTTCAAATCTTCAACCTGCAACTCACAACCAATGATCACATCAAGGACCACCCGGTAAGCAAAATTTATGAAGTAGTAGTTTCCCATTGGGGGGCTTACCATCATAGAAAAGTTTTGAGAGGTATTCCGACTATATCCTGTAGCATTCTGTCCAGCTATAGACTCATTTGGGAGGGAGTTGATGTTGGTTTCTGCAGAAGGGGTGAAACGACAGCCAACCAATTGATGGAATTCCTCAATCTCACGAGCATACTCAACCCTCCAGTCCTTCCACTTACTCCAAGTTCTTCTTGCCCACATTGGCACCCCATGAAGGCGACCTTGTTCCCTCCCAAACTGCCTAGCAAACCGGTCAGGTACATACACCTCTTTTATGTTAAAGCTGATTAGCCATGTCCGGGAGTAGCAGATGTTATCTGCTGCAATGCAATATTCTGGAACAATTGCTGGATTCATGTCCTTGTAAGGATTCCAGTTGACCTGAAAACATAATTATTAAGATAAAATAAAGCAACAGCAGTTCAAAAGTAGGTATAAATTTATAAAATAAGTAATTTGGACTTGCATCAGACAACTGAAGCTGCTCGAAAACTTTTCTCCATTCCATAACTTTCTTTCTCTGTCCACGTGTTGCTCCTCCAAAGTTCCACCGGCAGGCTCGGGGCAGCAAGGTGTTCTGATTCTTTTGTTGGGGTTGAGTTAAAGGAAGATACTCATAAATCCAAGCCTTGTGGGAACAAGGGAAAGCTCTAATTAATGAAAAAGATGGCACAACACTACAGATAACAATTGAAATTTATTCAGACAAGAGCGGTACCATGAGCAAAGTTGCACTGCCGAGGAACTGGGTAGTAGCATTTGGTGTTACTGCAACAGACAATCCTCTGTACAAATGAGCAAGGGCGGCAGCCCCCCAAGCATACTCATGTACCTTCCTAAAATCAGCCAAAAGTGGTAAATATCTTGGGGATACAAATCCCCTCATTGTGTCAGGAAATAAGGTGGAGCCAACCAGGTATAAAAGGTACGCTCGGGTGCTATATGCAATCTCATTGATGGTGGGGTTTTCTGGCAATTGATGGAACTTCCTGTACAACCAAGTCAGTCTGATTAAGCCACATAGCTGCTCTCCATTTCCAGGGCTCTCTCCTAAGTAATGAAGGCACATCCGCTTCACAGCTTCATCACCAATTGGTTCTGCGGTCACCACATGACCAGTCACTGGAATTCCAAGAATGTATGAGACATCACGGAGTGACGGTGCCATTTCAAATCCCATGAAATGTGCAGTATTTGTTTCATTGTTCCATCTCTCACAAAAGGATGTAAGCAAAGAACGATCAATGGTAAATCCTGTGGTGAGAGCGAGATGTCCAAGACCACTAGCATTAACTAGTTGTTGCTGTTCATCAGTTAGAACCCATTCTTTTAGCTTCCGTGTCTGCTGGCTTGGAAGCAGAACACCATACCGCTGTAGAAAATTAAGTTTGTCAGTATGTAATTTTGCTCAAGATGACCAAGTGAAAAGGAAGGAGGAGGAAGCTACATACTGTCCAGATTTGCGAGCTACCAACTGGTCTTCGGCCATTTGGTTTTTGTTGCTGTGTTACCAGACCCTGAGATGCGAGATCCATTTTGTCCTGGAAAACATGATAGGAGAATGAAGGCAATTGTTCTAACTTCTAAGCCCAGTCGTTGGGAAAAAAGGTAACCAGAACAGGGATGCTGTAATTTGTGTGAATAAAATTAATAAAAACAATGTATAAAAAAGAGAAAAACTATTGAAAAACAGTACAGTGCATGTCCAAAAAATAATGACAAGAGGAACATTTTTTTCTTATAGTTGTATGAAATGACGACCATCGACCGATGATCAGTAAATTCACATACACCATTTATGATGGAATATTTTGACCAGTTCAAATTATTCAGAGTTTGCTAAGCTAACAGATCCTCGTGCAGCATAAGGACAGTCAATCGCACAATAATTCAGAATTTCAGATATAGTGTGTTGATGTATTTTCGCTTTTCGGTGGTACAAGAGTTGGATATAAGAACCAACCTGTGATGATCCTTAGATCATTATGGGGATAAACATCGTCAAGAGGACAGCCGGGCAGCGTCGGTTTGATTGAGATGAGGAGCAGACTATAGATGAGTGAGAAGAACCTAATGAGAGAGACAAGATTAATTCATCTTCATTGCTTAATAAAATGAAATACACTCCCATCTTTATATAGATTGGATGGCTTGACCCTAAAGGAACTTATCTCTAATATGATAGAAATAGATTATTCTAATCAATCTAATCTTATCTGTAAGAAAACTAATCCAATCAAATCGGTAACTACCACATGAATAGTAATCATGCACTGTTCATATGAACAGTTCCGCTGCACATGACAACTTCTCCTTCCCTTCGCGGCCATGGCTAAAAGCCTTGGTAGCCCTACTTCGGCGAGTAATTGCAATGTCTTGCATGGGAACTTGGGATGGTGTTGATGGCGGTTGACGGCAAAGGCGTGACGACCTTAATGTTACCCGATATCGAGGAAGTTGCCGATGGCGAGGACCATCGGTATGGGACAGCAGTGGCACACTTCCCGCCAAAAGAAGTGACAAGGATGGGAGAGATACGACAATGTCACGATCCCCCACATGACACCCGCCATGCACCGCATCTCCAATCGCATGGCGTTGACCAATGACATGGAGCAAGCCACTTGACCAATGGGGGCACGAGCACCGGAGGTGATGGCAATGGCGCGACCATCCCCAATGTTACAATTTGCCTCTTTCATCTTGTCACTTGCCGCGATATCATCTTCTCTAAAATGGCCTTCATCTTCTTGACGGTGGCCATCATCTTGTTAGTGGTGGCCATCATGTTCTCATTGTCAGCATTCATCAAGGCCCAGCAACTCAGCAGCAAAAGCTAGCGAGTGGCTCTGATACCACATATAATGATCCTTAGATGATAACAGGGTAAACACCGTCTGAAGGATAGCTGGGTGACGTCAGCTTGATTGGGATGAGAGGCAGACTATAGATGAGGAAGAAGAATCTTGGGAGAAAGACTAGATTAATTCATCTTCATTACTTGATTTCAATGGATGATAAATGCTTAGCCTTATATAGCCGGCATAAGCAGATTGGAAACAAATAACTAATTCCATTTATAAGAGATTGGAATCTAACAAAATCATATCTTCTTGTCCTTAAGGGATTGATAGCTAATCAAATCATAACTAACAATATCTCTTAACTAATCTGACTGCTGCCCTTTCCTTGTGCGCTAGTGCAACTGGTTCACATGACATGGACAGTTGCTACAGTACCGCATGTACTATTCACACACACGAACAGTAACTCCAGCACGTGACACAACCACAAACTAAACACAAAAAGGCATACATTACATCCTGTAATACATGTAGAATGCCAGTGGCGGATAAGGATGTGGCAATGCTTGACAAGTGGCATGTTAATGGCTAGACAATACATACTTAGGTGATCACATTGCAGTAAGCCAGTAACATTTAGTCAAGTATATGCACAGGGAACTATACAGGAGGCAGTTGCCGATTGGTAGCTATATATGCACCACCTGTTGACAAATGAGGATCCTATAGTTTAAGAGGAAGGCCATGCATTGATTAATATTGTGAAGGCACTAGAAGTAGTTAAAAGGAAATTTGACACAGGTAAGAGCAAGGACTTCAGTAGTAAGGTGGGTAGTAGCATCACTTAACACATGGAAAGCAGTCAAAAATGGAATCCAGGAGGAAAGACAAATATCACTGATTCATAATTTCCGTCTTTCATTCTTCAATCTTTTTTATTGTTACTATATTCTAAATTCAAAACAGTGGCAGGTGCAGAAAAATTTTCACTGGGGTCCATAGTTAATGCAAATATCGCAGTGAGGCCACTCTAGTGTTACAATAGATAAGTTTACTCTTAAGTAGGCAATGCTTGAAATGTGCGTGGTACATCTTCGGATGCTAAGGGGTACCAGCACACCTGGTAGTACCTCCTCCAAGGACCATAAAAAACTTTTTTGTCAATAATTACTCTTGCCTGAACTAATATTGCTCTGGCTGTCTAGCAAAACAAAAGGTGAGGACAATTATATGAAATACTCAGAATACCTTTCACCCTTTTTTAATAAATTTTCCAGGTGTTCTTCAAGATTTGAACACCCAGATCTTGCCACGTTTAGATGTGTATGAATTTCGGTTTCATTTCTCCAAGCAAGTTGGTTCTACAGCCTCTCATGATAAGTACTAATAGAATTATAATATTATGAAAGTATTTTTAACAACAAATCTAATGATATAATTTTCATATAGCCAATCTAGATAGTTTTAAACCTATCAGCAATCAAACTTTAAGTTTGACAACACAAATTTTAGGACGTCAAGTAAAAAAGAACGGAGGGAGTAAATCCTGTTGCATGCTTGAGGCTATGCACTCTTCTGCTTATCATATTGAATTGGGAGACTAAGGCTCCGTTTGGCATTGCGGTGTCTTTTGAAAATCACTTCTATCTTTCTATTTTGGATATAATAAATTAATAACAAAATCTTGCTAGAATTTGTAAAAAAATTCCACCAACTAATTAGATTCCACAGGACCACAGTACAGCACTGCATTGCAACAGCTGACTGACCCTAAATAAAGTGCTGGAAATTCATAATAGAAATCTAGGTATCAACCAACAACTGAACTTGGTTGACTTTTAGTTAGGTCCCATGTATCCAAATCTCTGCCATAATGTAGAATATGATTCAATCCACCACGATGAACCTCAGATCTCTTGCCCATTAAGTTTTATCCTGTCATGCCATTGTTTGTCAATGAATTGAAATCTCAGAACAAATTTCAACTCATTCCATCACATTTGATCCTTTAGGCCATAAGATTGATAAGCATGTCAACTGAGCCTAACTATTTGCTTCTGTTCGTGCCTTTCTCGGTCAAATATAATCACAATTAGAAAAAGATGTATTGCTGAATCATCCAAATGTAATCCCATTGCGATGTGCCAGCACAATGAAAAACTATTATTCTTGCCACAAATTTCACAATACGGCAAACAAAACCATCCAAGCAGACGTGACACTCTTATCATCACTGCCACACATGCAATGCACCGAATCAACCACAAACCAGGACCTATGGCAAATCCATCAAGTATCACTATTTGGTAAATGCTAACTCCGCTGGCGCAATCACCCACCACCTCGGAACGTATAACATGCCAAAAGTACTTAGCACTTAATGCACTAAGCGTACGCTATTTTTCCGAAACATTTCGCAGCATTCCACTCACGAAGCCGCCTACCACGGACTCGTCATACGAATGGCTAGTCTCTCATAAACTAGGTTTGATCAAAGCGACATGGATGCTCGATGGATGGATGAATCAAGAACCACCAACCAAGAAGCGAAATGTTATCCCCGGATCTGAGATTGAGGCCTCCCTCTAGTCCAATAGGAATGGGGCGAAGCGCGAGGAGGAGAAGGAGGAGGAGACTACCTGCTCACCGGCGAGGAGTCGGGGGACGTGCCGCTTGCCTCCGGCTACGGTGGTTAGGGCGCCTCCTTTCCCTTCCCTTCGGTGGTGGTGGTGGAAAAAAGGAAGCAACCGAGGGAGGAGAAAGCTTATCAATCGAGAGCGTGCTCTTTCACTGACAATGGGGCCCCAGACTTGTGTCCCTCGGCGGGGCCCACCCGTCAGTGGAACATCTCGTGGAACTTACTAACCCATTCGAGTCCGACCGAGTCAAGTGCGCCGCTCGTATACCTGGTTCGTCTCGTGCGCCGTCGCTTTCTCCGAGGCGAGCCCGAGTTAAAACCTTAGCCTCCGCGACACCGCTTTTCCCTTGCCCTTCTGTCAGGAAGTGAAGTTCAGCCAGTTCAAAGGAGTAAAGGAGGAGACAAATTCTTGGACGGTCGAGATGCTGAGATAAAGCGTTATGTTGATCGAATGGGAGCAGAAGCAATGAAAGTCGTTGCCAACTTCACTTAAGCAGTGAAGGGGTATCCTACGCGAGCGTTTGATCTGTATCCGAAAGCCTCTGTGTGTTCGAGTTGTATTACTTTTGCTAAACTGTATTTTATCAAACACTATTCACCATCATTTGTCTTAACTCCAATTTAAGTTCTGCAGCCTGTATAAAAGACTTGTAAACCCTCTTGTTGAAATGATCAAGAAGCAATACTAAAACCCTAGTCGCCATATTTTATAGTAATTCTTAGTCTGCTTTACCTTGCTGCTGTCTGAATTATCGCGATTTGTCTTCGATTTCGAATTATCTATCGAGGTTCTTGACATCTTTGGTACCAGAGCATTGATTCTTGGCCCTGAGGACTGCATTGTGTCGCGTTATCGGTGAGGGTTTGGGAGCACTTGTGTCTCCCTGTAAAATTCCGGATCCAAGCGCATCGATGAAGTCCCGAGGGAAAACCTGTGAAGAATTTGCTAGATCTGATAGGTTGGGTGGGCAAATCACTAGCCTGGTAAAACCCCTACTGATTTGTGCAAATCAAGAATATGGTGAGGCCTGTGCTACCAGCGACAGTGGAGGAAGGAAAAGCCTCATTTGTGACTGGGGTAGAAATGGAGGAAGTTAAGAAGAGTATTGCGGATTTGAAGAAGAGCCAGGAGGAAAATCAAAAGATGATGCAAGTGCAAATGGATAAATTAATGAGTATGATGTTGAATTTTATGGTGACCGCACAACCTTACAAAGAGATTTCTGATCGACAATCGAGTTTCCAAGGTAATTTTGGCCAACGCTCTATCTCTCCTATAGCAATAAGGGTGAAGTTGCTGTTACACAAACTAATGTTCATGGTAGTAGTCCTCAACCTATTCCAATAGACAGCAATTTCTTTGTACCTCCGGTGATATTAGGAGAGACTAGAGGTAAGAGAGTGGAGAATCCACCAGAATTGCAACACTACACTCTGAATACTGATCTCCAGTATAGTAACTTGCATGGCCATAACCTGAATCCGGTAGCAGCAACACAAGGCAACATGCATTGGC
Organism: Melocanna baccifera; assembly: GCA_036346265.1. Classification (NCBI taxonomy): domain Eukaryota; kingdom Viridiplantae; phylum Streptophyta; class Magnoliopsida; order Poales; family Poaceae; genus Melocanna; species Melocanna baccifera. The sequence continues at coordinate 15,683,161 of CM070695.1, forward strand.
CACCACTGTATCCACAAGAACATCCAACTCCCCCTCTTTTGGAGAGTTTCTCGAGTTGGGGCAGAACTGTGGGCACCATTATTATCAAGATAACAATCCAGTTACTTACTTGGAGAACAATAGGAGTCAAGTTATTATGAGGTCACCAAAACTAAATTTCCCTGAGTTCGATGGAGATGATCCTAATGGATGGATAGCCAAGACCGAGAAATACTTTGATGCGGCTAGGACTCCCTTGGGGCAAAGAACAGACTACGTTGTCACTTATTTGAAGGGAAAATTAAGCTATTGGTGGAGAGGAACGGGATGCAATCCCTCCACATTACCATGGCATCAGTTTTGTCGAATGGTTGGGAACATATTCGTCGAGACATCCATTTATGACAATGTTAGGATGTTTCATTGGCTGAAGCAAAATGGATCTATCAAGGCTTATGTGGAGCAATTTGAAGAACTTATGAGCTTAGTAAGAAGGGATAATCCACTGCTGCCAGATGAATACTATGTATGTAGCTTTGTAGTTGGTTTGCAAGACTATATTCAGAACCACTTACAATGCCATAGACCTAGAAATTTGATTGAAGTCATGTGGATGGCTAGGAGGATTGAGCAATCAAACCCTTTCAGAAATAGAAGCTATGGAAATGCTCCTAAGGCAGATTATGGTGGCTATAGAGACAAGGGGAGTATCAAAACAAATTACAACCCCAAGTTCCAAAAGCAAGACAAAGACGCTAAGATGAAGAATGGAAACTTGCAGCCAAAAGTGAGTAAGGATTATGGAAAATGTAGAAAATGTCCAGATGTAAGATTTTTGAGAAGCAGATTTTCACTGTATTTAATGGGGAACAAGAAGAAGGAATGAGCAGTTGAGATGAAGGAGAGGTAGAAGACGGTCAACATTATGAAACTCCGCTTTCCAGCCCTGAAACCACAAACTAGAAGGAGGCTATTCTGCAAATATCCATGCATGCAGTTCAAGGTAATATCTTTGTTTGCAACACTTTCACCTTGATGCTCAATGTGAAGGAAGTAAGAGGGACTGCACTAGTAGATAGTGGCAGTATTGCAACCTTTATAAGCCCGCAATTCACCATAAAAGCCCAATGTCAGATTACAAACCATCCGGTGATCAAGGTGATGATTGCTGATGGTGGAGAATTGAAGAGTGAAGCTAAGTGTCAAGATTGTCAATATGACATACAAGGGGAGAAGTTCACATCTGACATGAGAATATTGCCATTGAAGGGATATGATATCATATTGGGAGCTAATTGGATTTATATTCATAGTCCAATCAGTCTTGATCTGAAGTCTAGAGAGTTTACTATTAACAAATATGGTGCCCAGCTGGTTACCTTTAGGGATGAAACCCAACCTAAAGGGAACATTTTGATTGAAACATAGAAATTATGTAAGTTGATGGCTAAAGGAGTGATGGGGGCTATGTTATAGACAAAAAGCATTACTGTTAGGCAGGAGGAACCGAGAGAGGTACCAGCAGCACTGAAAAATCTACTGTCTCAATTCCAGGAGGTATTCCAAGAACCGGTCGGATTGCCACCTCAGAGGCATAGTGACCATTCTATACTTATTGGATCGAGGAGGCCGACTAGAGGGGGAGTGAATAGGCGGTCTTAAAATTCTCTTTCAATTAAAAATAATATCTATTTGTCTAAACCAAGTATATAATGCAGAAGCTTCACTAAAATTGGTTTAGCACAAATATTGCCTAAATCAACTAGGTTCGCCTAAGTGCACCAACAATCTTTGCCTATGTCAAAGGTTTGCAATACTATGGTGACAAGCAATCAAATTAATTCTATGAATGTAAATTGCTTGAAGGTAAATTGAGTATAAGTAAACAAACCACAATTGACACGATTACTTTTTATCGTGGTGTTTGGAGACTTGCCAGTTTCCCCTAATCCACGTTGAGGTAAGCCTAAACGAATTGGACCGGTTCCACGAATTAAGCCTTCCACCTCAAATTCACTAGTGGTAGCTCTTTCCCGCTCCGGATAGGTGAGCTCCAACCTTCACAACACGCCGAGTCTTCTCACAACATTCTTTGAGAAGATCACCACGCACGACACTTCCAACGCCGTCTAGGAGTCGGCAAATTCCAAGAGTAACAAGCTAAGGCTCTTGCTTGACTCTCACCATGTGCAACGAATGCACAAGCTCAAGTGGATGTAAAATCCACCACTAGATGCAATACATGCAACTAGAGACTTCTCTCTTTGCTCACAAGGTGCAACACATGCACAATAGAGTAGAGAGGCTCACACTAGCTCAAGAGAGTGAAATGAGGTGCCAAGGAAGACTCTCCAATCGGCCACAAGTGGGTATTTATACCCTACACACAAAAACTAGCCGTTGGAGCCAAATCCCTGAAAAAATCGGTACTACCGCCGTTATAAGTACGGTATTACCGCACTCCACTTTAACGACTAGAAAAATAGCCGTTATTCAGCATTTACGATACTACCGCTGTGTAACTTGCGGTATTACCGCAGGTAGGTGTGGTATTACCATAGTTATGTGTGGTACTACCGCACTTCTGTTTCAGCTCAGATTGTACTCGGGAAAACGGTCATAACTTTTGACTCCGATGTCGAAATTGAGTGATCTTGGACTATATAGAAAGCTTATTCATAGGGCTACACAACCCATCTATTTGCATAATCTCAAACACATTGGATCAATGAAGAAAATACAAGAGATTCAAGGAGTCACTATCACGGTCTAAGTTCGAGAAAAACAATATTAGACCATGCCAAGGGACATTGTATGACCTCCAACAATTTGTAAAACATATTTGCAAACTTAGATCATATCATAAGAAAAAGGTACATGGATTTCAACTATTTGCAAAACATATTTGCAAAGTATAGTCACATGTTGCAAGGATTAGATGCATGAGCCTCAACTATTCGCAAAACACATTCGTAAATAATAGCATCATGCCATGGAGAGCTAGCGTAAGCAAGATTGAGCTATCAATACATGATGAGACTCAAGCTACTAGACAAGACCCCTCTTAATAGTACGGTAAACCTATACTAGCAATCCGGTCTTTTACTCAAACACCAAGACTGGTAAAAGACTAGGAACACATTCTTAGCCCTAGCTAGTCATACATTTGCATTGAGCATTCTCTTGAAGCTTGATGATGCTCATCAACACATGGTGCATCTCCTCTTCTTGATGGCCTTCAACACATAAAGACATCTTCCATCCTGAACCCTTACTCAATAATCTTCAATACATGAAACCATCCAAAGTCTTCATCATCATGGAACATAACCTATTCATCCAACTCATGAAAAATATTAGTGCCATAATGTGATTATCATTAATTACCAAAATATACCATTAACTCATAATGGTGTGTCTAAATTCTTCAATCTTCCCTTTGGTAATTGATGATAACCACCATAATTACAAATAATTAAAAATAAAACTTTAAACTCAAAGTGTGGTACTATCGCCGTTATAAGGCCGGTAGTTCCACTCTCTGGTAGTACCACTCAGGATGCCGGTACTACCGAGCATCGATAGTTCCACTGATCGGTGCGGTACTACCACACTACGGTAGTTCCGCTGTGAAAAATCTGGTACTACCGATTTTGGTGACTCCAAGTCCCACCAAGGGTGCTCTCTAGAAAAAACATACCGCACAAAAATCGGTATTGCCACACTGCGATAATACTGCTGTTTACACGCCGGTACTACCGCACTGCAGTAATACCTCAGGTGGGTGCGGTGCTACCGATTTTTCTGAGAGAGTACAGTTGACTTTAGACTTTAAATTCAAATGTATGTTGACCTTTGTCTCGAGCCATATTGATCTTATTATCAATCTTTGCATGCATCTCTAAATATTCAAACGAATTCCGGAACTAAATCTTTCAAACACTTGATAATCACATTAGTCCCATTCACAAATAATTGAGTGTAAAGCAATATGATTCAATGTGAGTATATATGAATTACACAAGTTTTATGTACTCAAATAATATATTTCAAAGTAGAGATCCCAATGTATGTGGAAAAGGAAACATGGATCAATACTAATGAAATCACAAAATATAGAGTGAACTCCCCCTAAATATGTGCATACAAGAATATATAATAAAAGCATATGCACATATTCATCTTAGACTTTTGGTGAAGTTTAATCTATATTTTGGATATAAGGAATGCACTAAGATGTAAATGAATGTAAGTGTTGAATGCATACCTCTTTGATTTCACCTTTTTATCCAAATGAGACTAAGCCATATCAAACACATTAGTCTCATACAAGTATTTATCATTATCACCAAAACCAATATAATGAAGCTTGAACTTACAATCTCCCCCTTTTTGGTGATGAATGACAAACCCATTAACAATAATAGCATTTGGATAAAGATGAATTCCTAGTTATGCCTTGTGGCCTCACAAATGCTCCTGCCACATTTTGTCAGACCCCGGAGCAACGACTCCAGCATCCTCTATGTAAATTGCACTATCCCAAAAAAAGCTAATGCACACAGGGTTAACAGGGATACATATTATGCATAACAACCACACTTTATTTTAAAACAAATGTATGGGCCTTATGGCCAGGTTTACAATAATAAGGCTCATGGCCAAATATAAAGGTAAATCAGCAGAAGATAAAATAAAGCAGCAGTCCATCCCGCCTATCCATAGGCGAATGACTATAAGACGTGGTCTATTCATCGCAATCCCCAACGTAGTCGATGAAGTCATCCTCTAGCAATAGTAATTAAGCAAGGTGAGCATATAAAGTACTCCATAAGTTATACTAGGAGGTTTAACAGGGTTAATGCATGCATAATGATTGACAATGGAAGACATATTATGGTTATTTGTGCGACAAGAAATATTGAAGTAAATGCAGTAAAGTAAGTGCAAAAGCTGAATTTAATACATTAAAACAATATTTTAATAAAAATAATATCATTAGTATAGGCACCGACCTAACACTAACAAAGCTACGGGTATCCCACAAACCAGATTTTATTAAACCAATGTATAATTTATGAAAAATTATACTCAGCATATTCTTGACTGTGGACATGGCTATTCAGGATAGTTTGATACTCTGAAGAGATGTACAACTTTACCCACAAGACATGTCCCCCCGTTGTGCCACTCGATTAACACACTACCTTAGGTATGTGGCTGAGAGTTCATAACAAGACTGTTACAATGTTCCATTGCCAAAATAGTTACACCATCACTAAGATTTTATCATAAGTTGAATCCACAAGTTGGAATTATCTCTTGTGCCATGTGAGACTTCTCGCGGCCTACGCCACGCTCACATTCAGCCTATAGCGAAACTAAGTTTAGAACTTCATAAATTACTTAGCCAGGTCTGTCCATACCAGACTTATGGTAGGACGACATGACTTTATAATAGTAGCTCACAGATCAGTTCTTAATTTGACTTAAGCTCAACCTACATACCCCTTGTGCCTAACAATCAACATTGCGTCACCGAACAACAATGCATGCTAGTACCCACCACCTGATTTTAAAATATTTTATATCAATTTAAACCAAATTTAAGTGATAAATATTTTATATCAATTTAAGCTTAGGTCTAAACCAAATTTTATATTTTATTTTAAAATATTTCATATACTTACTTAACTCAACAAAAGTCAAGAATAGATTTCAAAAGTTTATCAATTTAAGTGAAAAAGGTATCCTACCCTATGATTATTTTAAGCATGGCTAAGCTTTGCTAAAAATGTCCAGTTAATACTAATGTATCAACTAGATTTTTTTGTATGGTGGCAAGGCATAGGAAATTCAATATCAAATTTAGCCATAAACAAAAGATTTTGGTATAACTAGAATTTAAATCGAATTTAAATTAGGTTTGAATAAAAGTACGCATACATAATAATTTTTAAAAAATAATATAAATAATTTAAATTACTGGGAGCAACATGATGAAAGGTGCAACTTGTCTTGCTTCAAAGTTTGCCGAGGTTTGCCAAAGTTAAACTCTCCAGAATAGTCGTAGTCTACACGCGAAAAACTAGAACAAAGTAAATTCAAATAAAATCCAAAAACTAAAAAATATATATTGAGAGATAGATTATGAATTTAGGAACTTGAATCACTTGATTCGGAATTCGGATGGAGGAGAACTAGCGATCGAAAAATCACCGATGAGAAAATGCTGAAAAAGTCAGGAAAATTCGTGAATATTCTAAAGGAATATTCCTTCGTGTGGCAAACAAAGCAGCAAATCTTCTGTTTTGGCCATTGCACCGATGAGAGAAGACGTGGGAGATGATGCCAACTAGCAAAATGGGTTGCTAGGGACTTGAGGAACATGTAGAAAGCGATGACACATCAAACGGACCACAATGACGACATGAGCAGCGACAACGACATGGGTAGGAGAGAGAAATAATACCTGAGCCTAGAATATGGAGAAGTAAGGTGAGCACAGGCTAGAACGTGATATGGTGAAGCTAGAAAAATTATCGGGTAAGCCAAAAAAATCACTGGAGACGACGCAATCAACGTTTCAACACGAAGGTAAAGAAAAACAAAAAAAACCTCAATATCTTGGTGCTCATTGAAGCAAATCCGAAACCATTTGTAATATAGCTACCTAAGATGTTTTGGCATATTTTTACGTGAAAGGATTAGAGAAAACATCACCGAATATATGGGAACGTGATGTTCCATAGGCGGCTATGGCTAGACGTTAGAGGCGAAAATTTGTGGAAGGTTTTCAGAGAAATGGAGGGGAGCACGACGTAGAACGCGATGAGGCAAGTCTTACAGAGTTAATGGCATAGGCTAAAATTCGTCGGAGGTGACGAATCGATGTCAGGAAGTCAAAAACAGCTGTTTCTGTGAAAAGCTCAATTTTTGTCAATTGCTTCTATGAAAAATTAAATAAAAATAGTGGATAAATTGCTTAGAGGCTAGCACATGATGTGACGTGGACAAAAATCAGGAAATTCACGGAATAAGCCAGGTACGTGAAGAAATAGTTTTAGTGTCTTGGCTTGACAAGGGCGGTGGTGACTTGGGAATTATCATGTGATGGTGACGGAAGCACGATATAGAACACATCAAGGCGAACTCAACGGTGCATATGGTTCGGCCAAAGAACTGGCGGAACGTGATGGAAAAGATCTTTGACAGCCAGCAGGTTGACGTCGGCATTCCGGGCAAATGGAGAGGAGATAGTAGGTGGGGTTTGCGGCAAAATGAAGAGGAGAATATGGGAAACACAATGCTCATCTTCGTGGTGGTGGGACACGCACGGTCGACTGGTGGCGAGGAGAGAAACGACGATGCAATTTGTCCTACGATTGCGATGATGCTCCGGTGAAGCTCCGACAAAAGCGAGGGGAGCACTACGTAGAACAAACAAATGCGAAGCTGATGATGTGGTCAATGGTAGCGGGACTCCACTGTAGACGGCACAAATGGCCGAGGAACAATGTTTGGACGGTGTAACAAAAATGTTGATTGTGGCCAAGAGAAAGGGAGAGAGGACTTGAGATTTTCAAGGATGGATGAGGGAGAGAAAGGGCACATGGTGCTCTCTTTTATAGGGGCTGAGGAGGATGAAGGAGGGAGATCAAGCAACGATGTCAATTCGAGGTGATGGTTCATTCTCGCGTAAATGCACATGAAGGAAGGGGAAATAGACAGGAATGCAGGAGTCTTGATGAGAGGGATTGAATACACTTGATTGTGCGAAGAATCATGAAGAAAATCATTGGTTTTTGGAAAGCTTCACGGCGCTCTCATGGCGGCTGCTCAGGACGGATGTGCCTAGAAGAAGAAGAAACAGAGGGGAGAGAAAAGAAAAGAAGAAAAAAATTCAAAAGTTTCAAGAAAAATTCATAAAAAACCTTATAACCTAAAAAGATCAAATAAAATAATTTTAGATTTAATTAAAGTTTATTTTAATTATTTAAAATGTTTTCTTTTTATAAGTTTTAAATTAATCTAATAAATTACAAATAAAGTCTAAAAATTTTAGAAAAAATCATAGAAGTTTCTGAAGCTATTTTGGACTTAGAAAAATAATTCCAACAAAAAGTTAGATATTTTTCTTTATAAAATATTTTTTTAACGAAAAGCCTTTTTAAAAGAAGATAATCAGGTCAGCTAAAAGTTTAAAATTTCATCAACCTAAGAACGCTGATTTTTATTTTTAAACTAAATTAATCATTATTTTATTTTATTATTTTTAGAAAAACTAGGATTGTGACACATTTCAAGCCCTAATGAATGAAATTTTAGCCAAATTTTGTGCTGGTATTTTTTTGATGACATCTTAGTGTTTAGTAAAACCAAGGGTAAGCACATAAACCATGTGCAACAGGTTTTGCAGGCATTGAAAGATAACAAGTTGGTGGCCAAGAAAAGCAAGTGTGTATTTGGGCAACCCCAAGTTGAGTACCTGGGTCACATTATTAATGAAGATGGAGTAGCTACTGACCCACTCAATATCAAAGCCATCAAGGACTGGCCAGAACCTAAATATGTGACACAGTGAAGGAGTTTCTTGGGACTCACGCTGTACTACCGACGTTTCAATCAGAACTATGGGATTATATGTAAGCCTTTGTTCGAAGCCTTGAAGAAAAACTCCTTCCAGTCGGGTGGGAAGCAAAGGAAGGTTTTTGTTGAGCTTAAAGAAATTATGACAACTGCCCCTATCCCTACATTACTGGATCCCCTATCCCTACATTGCCGGATTATTCATAGCCTTTTGTACTGGAGGCAGATGCTAGTGGCAAGGGGATTGGAGCTGTACTGATGCAAAATGGAAGACCTCTTTCCTATGTGAGCAAAGCAATAGGCCCCAGGGCAACTGGATTGCCCACTTATGATACAGAATCAATTGCCATATTGGAGGCAATTAAAAGGTGGAAACATTATTTTGTTGGATCCACTCTGATCATTAGAAATGATAGCAGAGCCTAAGTGTCGAGACCCGAATATGCAAATTTGGACTCTCTGTGTATACCACACCAGTCCAGGATCACGCTGGTGCACACAGTTAAACATAGATGAATTATCAACCATATACACGCTAAAATAAGGGAAAACTCAAATATTAATACTTATTAAATGTACGACCTTATGGCTAAGCTTACAATCTTACTAGCCGGAAGGGTTTAAAATCTAGCAGCGAAAAAAACAGAAATAAGCGCGGAAGCCATTCTACATGCCCACAGGCAATCGACTAGGGAGCGAAGCCCTCATCCGCGAAGTCACTGAAGTATCCTCCCTCTGGTACCTCCTGCTAGTATAACTCCTCCACCTCAACTGAGCAACAGTAGGCATAAAGTCGTGAGTACATTGGTACTCAACAAGTCATTTGTAACAAATGAATGCAATATAATATGTAAGGCTTACCAACGAAGGGCTGAAAGGTTAATTTGCATAAAGAGACAATTTAAAATAAATACGATGAATAAATTGAAAGCGAATTTTAAGGAAAGACCATAATAAATAAATAAACAGGGGAATTGAATAAACCACTTGTGAACCACCCATCCACAAGCTAAGACAACAGTGAACTGACCATTCACTTCCAACCATAACCAACTAGTTTTGTGAAAACTCTACCCCTCGTGTGAAATCTCCGAGTATTGTCCATAACCGGGGACACGGCTATTCGAATAGTTTTATACTCTACAGAGGTTGTACAACTGTATCCACACGATGTGATTAGCCTCGTATTAAGGAAATCACAACAATGTCTTGACAATGTTTAATCTCAACTCAATCCCGCCCGTTAGGGTTTTGCATCACACCCCCTTTGCGCCTCATGGAAATCAGCAACCATGTTCATCACAATGGCGAGATTGAAATTGAAATATCCCAAATTAATCAGTCAGGTCTATCCCATACTAGACATGTGGTTTGCACGATTAAACTCAAATCAATGGCGCACAAAGTTAAGCCCTCATTGTTACTCAGGCGAGACTTTCATATCTCTCGAAGTAAATTCACACTTCTTCCTTTACTGCACGATCACTTGCCAAAGTGAAACCAATTTTGTATAACCTCACCGATGACACACCAATGCCACGGTACAAATTTTATAATAGTGGTACCAACCACGATTTCATATCACATTAAGTCAAATTAATTAGCCACATGCGATGATGAACCCATCGTAACATAAGTAAGCCAATGCATACTAATCGTACCTCCCATGTAATATCTATCTTGTATCACTAATTAATTTCCCAACCTAGGCTGACAAGGATATCATGGAATTCAAATTATCAAGAGGGATGATTCAATTTGGGACAGTAACTACCAAGTACAAATGTTTGTAATTAAATAGCGATGCAATATAATTTAAAATAACACAATTAAATAATAGATTAAAAATTAGGTTCAACATGATCAAGGACATGGCTTGTCATGGTTTGGCTCAGCGAGGAACTTGGGATCTTCTGACGGCGCTCCTACTCCTTCGAAGACGGGATCCAACGAGAGATAAAACGACCGAAATAACAAAAATAAAATCAAATAAAATTTAAATGAACTCCAAAAACCTTGAAACTATAACCAAAAGATAGAGCTTGATTTTAGATGAATTTAGAAAAAAGAATGGGGTCAATCGGAGTTAGGACGGAAAAGAACAGGATCTCGAAAAATTAAATCTAAAGAAAATACTAGAAATCCGAAAAAAATTACTATGCTATGGACTCGGTGCACAGGAAAGCGAGTTCATGGTAGACTCGGCTCACAGAATAGTGCACGGGGGTAGTGAAGACGCGGCAGGCGCGGCTGATGTGGCGTTGACATGTGGGGGTCTAGGGCTGACGTGGCACTGACACGTGGCAATCTAGGGCTGACGTGGCACTAAGACGTGGCAATTTAGGGCTGACGTGGCACAGACCTGTGGCGCTGATGTAGCACTTGGGGTCAGTCGGTGCTAACGTGGCGCTGACGTGGCACTGACACGTGGTGCTGACGTGGCTTGCTGACTCGGATAGGGGATTAGCTCACGGGTCTTCAGAACAGTGCTCCGACAGGTGGGACCAGCTGTCAGTCTCACAGTGCACGGTGGACCAGGTGCACCCAGGAGACGAACCGTCGGCGGGGCGCAGGTGCAGGCTGACGTCAGCAAGATCTGACAGCTGCGGCTCTGACACGTGGCATGATCTGGGCCGTCCATCCAAATTTGGATCGACGGTGGGGATGGGGACGAGGACCGGCGGGCGGCAGCGCCGCGGCGTGGGAGTGCAGCGGCGGAGCGGCGTGGCGCGGCCGAGGGCTCCGGACGGCGGCGTCCGGCGGCGGGGCGAGCGGCGGAGGAGTCCGACGAGGGTGGCGACGAGGACGACGGCGGGGCTTACCGGCGACGACGGCGTCGAGGATGGTGCACGACGGTGATGGGGACGGCGACGGCGTGGGTGAGAGGAGGCAACGGGGCACCTGGCTTTTTATGCACGCGAACCGAGGGAGAGTCTCGGTCGAGCACGGACGCCGAGAGTCCACGAGGGAGACGATGAGCGCGATGTCGACACTCAGACGTCCGTGATGGAGACACGTGGCATGGCGGAGATTGGACGGGTACGGCGAAGTGCACAGATGAACAGTGCTTGGGGCCTCGGATGCCTAACACGTGGCCAGGGAGGCGATCAGGTGGCGGTGGCGCAAGGACGGAGGCACGACGACGAGATGCGTGACGCGTGGCCAAGAGGGGATCGGACGACAGTGGCCATTTGTGCCGGATGAACAGTGTTGGGCCGGCCCGACACTGTTCATCGGGATTTTTGGGACTTTTCTTTTTCAGAAAACTAAATAAATACAAAAGAGCTCTAGCAAATAGCAAATAATTCCAAAAAATTCACCAAAAATTTCAGAAAATTCCTTCAGACACAGGAAATCAAACTAAAATATTCTCAACTTATGTTAATATTTATTTTAATCATATTAATCCTTTTTAATCTCTAAAAATTCGATTTAAGCTTGATTAAATCCAAGAAAATTCTAGAAATTCATTTTTAATTCAGGACTTTTGAAATGTTGAAAAACAGGATGTTACATTGAGATACATTCAGATCAGAAGTTAACCAAAGGGATACAACACAAATTATTTGTAATGCTACTATGATATAATTATAGAGTGGATTACAAAAAGGGAAGGGAAATAAGGTTGCAGATGCTTTGTCCCAGGCACCTAACTTGAATCAAACTCTGGCTATTTCAGCAGTGCTACTAGTTTGGATAACTGAAGTTCAAGCGAGTTATGAGTAGGATGAGAAATGTAAAGAATTGATGGAACAACTGACTTTTGATCCTAATGCATGGGAGAATTTTTCGTTGAAAAATGGAGTTATATGGTATAAAAATAGGTTATATTTAGGAACCAGCAGCGCACTGAAACAACAAATCCTAGCCTCTATGCATAGCCCAAAGGCCCCGATCAGATGGGCTTCTCCCATCGCTGGCGATAGCGATTTTTGCATCAGAAAGGTGCATGTAGCTACGATGACTGCTCTGATAAAATTATTTTTTCGATTTTTTTTAAAAAAATTTACTTATACTTTTTTTTCGTTTTTTTTTCGGTTTTTTTACATTTTTCTACATTTATTTATACTCAATAAACCAACTCTGCTACAGTGTTTTTTTAGCAAAAGCCAAAAGCTATCGCTATTCCGATCACCCCCTTTGCGGAAAGGGCTACATATCAGAGGGTTAAGCTATTGTTCTACTGGCCTAGACTGAAACAGTAGGTGGTGACTTTTGTTAAGCAATGTGCCATTTGTCAAGTAAACAAATCTGAACATGTATCATATCCCGGCCTCTTACAACTGATTCCAACACCATACATGGACTGGACCCATATTTCTATGGATTTTATTGAAGGACTTCCAAAGTCAGGTGGTAAGGATGTGATTTTAGTGGTGGTAGATCGATTTACAAAATACTCACATTTCATTCCCATGAATCACCCATTTACTATCCAAGATGTAGTAAAGGAGTTTGTTGACCATATCTTCAAACTACATGGTATGCCAGCCATCATTATATCTAACAGAGATTGGGTTTTCACCAGCCACTTGTGGCGAGAGTTGTTCACGACCCTAGGGGTAAAATTGAAGATGAGCACTGTGTATCACCTAGAGACTGACGGACAGACCGAGAGAGTTAATCAGTGCATTGAATGTTACTTGAGGTGCATGGTGTTTGCTAGCCCTAGGAAGTGGTTGAGTTGGTTGAACACTGCTGAGTGGTGGTATAACACAAGTTTTCACATTGCTCCAAAAATGACACCCTTTCAGGCTTTATACAGATTTCCTCCCCCTCAAGTAGCAGAAGTAGTGATTCCAGAATCCACCAGTATAGAGGTGCAAGGAATATTACAAAGAAGGCAGCTAGCTTTTGAACTTATTAAAGATAATCTGCTGAAAGCCTAGGCGAAGATGAAGCATTATGCAGACAAGAATAGAAAAAAAGAGAACTCAAAGTAGGAGAGATGGTATACCTCAAGATGCAGCCTTACAGACACACTTCATTGAGTTTGGATGGATCCTTAAAGTTGCATTCTAAGTTTTATGGACCTTTTAGAATATTGGAGAAAATTGGCAAAGTGTCTTACAAATTACTGCTACCGGAGAATTGCCAGCTTCATCTTGTCTTCCATGTAAGCCAATTGAACAAGCATGTGGGGGATAAACTAGTACCAAATGCTGAACTTCCCTTGGTTGATGCAGAAGGAAACATAAAAGTTGCTCCTGTGGCTGTGCTTAAAAGGCGTGTGAATCCTCAGAACAACGAACCTATGGTGCAGTGGCTCAATCTTCCTATAAGTGCAGCATTGTGGGAAGATGCGGATTTCATACAAAGAATTTTCCCCAGCTTTGTTCCTTGAGGACAGGGAACTAAAAGAGGGGGTACACGTTAGGAAGTGAAGTTCAGCCAGTTCAAAGGAGTAAAGGAAGAGATAAATTCTTGGACAGTCAAGATGCTGCGATGAAGCATTATGTTGATCGAACAGGAGCAGAAGTAATGGAAGACCAGATTATAGGATAGTTACTGTACTATTAAGAGAGATCATAGAAAATAATTTGATAGCATATTCTTGTGCCATTTGGATTAATCTAGGATCATGCATGCACTTAAAATTAAGTTTAAAAATCAACTGTGCTCTGTCAGGAAAATAGAAAGTAATGGAGTATATTTTGCGGAAGTATCGACATGTTAACTGCGGAACTACTGGAACTCGGTAGCACCGGCATCCTAAGCGGTACGTTTTTTCTAGAGAGCACCCTCTTTAAACTTAGGCTTGTCGATATCGACAGTACCGAAAATTGAATGGCGGAACTACTGCAGAGCGGTAGGACCGTACTCCAAATTGGAACTACCGGAATTCCGAAGCACCGAAAAAATCCAACGGTATATTTTTTCTAGAGAGGGCCGATTTTTTGGCCCCAAGGCAAACGGTAGTACCGCGTCAAAAATCAGAACTACTGATGATCGGAACTACTACGATTTCAACGGCGGTAGTACCGCGTTAACTTTCAAATGGCTAGTTCTGACATAGTCTTTACTGTGTGCTATAGTGCACTGTGGTAGTACCACAGTTTACACAGCGGAATTACAGTTTTCCTTTTTTTAGAATTATTTTATGCAACGGCTAGTTTTGGTTGGTGAGGGTATAAATACCCACACCTGCTCAAGGATAGGTAGAAGAGCTTGTATTGAACATCCTTGAACCTTGAGCATTCACTCCACACCTAAATTCTCATTATGCATTCATTTTGAGGTGATTAAGCCACATCAAGTGCATTTTCTTTTAGATTGATTCTTGGTACTTGATTGCTATCAACCAAAGCTGTGATTCATTACTCTTGGTGCTTACCAGCATCTAGACAGCTGGGCAGAAGATTACGAGGTGATCTCTTCAAGAAGCTTTTGAAGAGACCCAACGCCTATTTGTGAGTGGTTTGGTGTCCACCATCTCCGGAGTAGATAAAGGACAACTACTAGTGGATTTGAGGTGGAAGGCTTAATTCGTGGAGCCGATCCAATTTATTTGGGCTTACCTCAATGTGGATTAGGAGAAATCAGCAAGTTTTCTATCACCACGGTAAAGCATCATGTGTCACATTGATATTATTTTTATCTCTATTTAACTCTTATATATTTATTTTATTGTGCAAATTAATTGTGTTAGAGTCATTTGTAGTTATTGTTCTTAAGGTGCCTTAGCTTGCAAAAATTGTGTGGGTTTAAATTGTGATTCAAAATTGTTAAATTATCTCTACCTTGCAAAACATTTATTACCTCCTATTCACCCCTTCTAGTCGGTCATCCTTGATCTTACAAGGGCTCGCCTAACTCTTCCATCGAGTTGTTATAAAACACCCACAAGTTGCGAACTTGTAGCGACTGCTCTTCGGCCACGGCTAGAATGAAGTGCTGATGATACTCCTAGCGGTTGCTTGCTATACGTCACCTCTCCTCCAGACTTGGTGGCGTAGGCAAAGGTAGAGGTACTAACAGCTGTGGTCGAGGTTGCTCCATGGCTCCCTCCTCCTTTGCTACACTAGGGATAGCTCTATATTGCTCCTTGAATTTCCAAATGAGCTTAGATATATTGATCTTGTACAGCTTGCAGAGACGTTGAACGACCTTGTATGCGGCTCGTTGCGCGGACCACTCTCCACAAGCATTGCTGCACTTGAAACCATGGTGTAGAACTTGGCTGTCAATCCTTGTGGTAATGGACAATATAGTGATGCATCTAATACATTGGCCCTTTGACTCTCATCCTTGGTTAGGTAAATTGTAACCTGTTTAAGCGACTTTGCAACAAAACTCGAAGTAGTCCTCGTCATCCTTTAGTCTGGCTGTAGGAAGCTTGAGACGTCTAAGGCATTGTAAGGGAAAAGAGTCAGTTTAAGGATTTTGGAAAATAAATTTTTGAAAAAGGCAGAGAGCAAGAACCTTATGAAAGGAGAAAGAAAGCAAAAAGTTCACTAAATATCCAATTTAGTTGGTTTGATTTAGAAAAAATATTTTGAAATTTTGCTAAGGTGACCACTGTAACAAGGGCTTCATCCTACAGTTGATATGGCTTTAATACCACCTCTGTCGAGACCCAAATTTATAAATCCGAACTCTCTGGGTGTACTGCACAGTGTAAACATAGATGGAATATTGATCATATGCACGATTAATAAAGGAAAAACTCAAATATTATTAATTATCAGAGTACGACGTTATGACCAAGCTTACAAATATTAGCCTGAAGGGTTTAAAAAACTAGCAGCGAAAAACATAAATAAACATGGTAGTTATTCGACATGCCCATAGGCAATCGACTTAGAAGCGAAGTTCTAATCTACGAAGTCGTCGAAGAATCTTCCTTTAGGTACCTCTTACACATATGGTTCCTCTTCTTCAACTGAACAATAGTATATATAAAGTCGTACGTACATTGGTACTCAGCAAGTCGTTTGTAACAAAGATACCATATAATATACAAGGCTTACCAATGAATGGCTAAAAGGTTATTTTGCAGAATGCAATTATTTAAAGTAAATACAATAAATAGATTGAAAGTGATCTTTAAAGAAAATGATAATAAATAATTATCCAAAGGAATTAAATGAACCATAAGTGAACTAATCGTCCACCCAATGAACCACTTGTAAACAAACCATTCACGAATTAAACTATCAGTGAACTAACCATTCACTTTCTAAAGTTAACGAAACCAAGCCTTATGAAATAACTACCCTTCGTGTGAAATCACCAAGCATTGTCTATAACCGAGGAAATTGCTATTCGAATAATTTTACACTCTGCAGAGGTTGGACAACTGTACCCACACGTTGTGATCATTCTCATATTAAAGAAAATCACAACAAAGCCTTTACAATGCTCAACCTCAACTCAATTCCACCCGCTACGGTTTTGCATCACACCCTCGTAGCGCCTCATGAAAATCAGCAACTATGTTCATCACAATGGCAAGATTGAAATTGAAATATCACAAATTAATCAACCAGATATATCCTATACTAGATATGTGATTTGCACGATAAGACTCAGATCAATGGTGCACAAAGTTAAGTCAACATTACTCCGACGAGACATTCATATCCATCGAAGTGAATCTACACTTCCCCTTTACTGCACGATCACTCGCTTGAGTGGAAATCAATTTTATATAATCAACACCAATGACACACCAATATCACAGTACACAAATTTTATAATTGTGGCTATAATCATGATTCAATATTTCATTAAGTTATGTTAATTAATTAATCATATTTAATGATGAGCCTAACATAACTATAAGCATGGGTAAGCAAAATTGATCGTTCAACCTATATGATAACCATTATGGTATCAGAAATAATTTCACATCCTATGATGACAATGGTAATACTATAGTCAAAATTATCAAATGAGAGATTAATCCAATTTAGACAGTAACTACCGCATACAAATGTTTATAATAAAATAGCAATATATGATAATTTAAAATAAAATAAATAAATAATAGATTAAAAACTAGGTTCAATATGATCAAAAAACATGACTTACCTTGGTTTTGCTCAATTATGAAATCTTGAACCTCTGATGGTGCTCCCGCTCCTTCGAAGATGTGATCTAATGAGAGAGAAAATAAATGAGGTACAAAATAAAATCAAATAAAATTTAAATAAACTCTAAAAACTTCAAAACTAGAACTAAAAGATAAAACTTGATTTTAGATTAATTCAAAAAAAAGAATAGGATCAATCGGAGCTTAGATGAAGGAGAATGTGCTCTTCGAAAAATAAATTTAAATAAATTACTGGAAATTAGAAAACACTACTATGTTATAGACTCGGTGCATGGAATAGCTAGTCTCTGGTGGACTCGGCTCATGGAACAGTGAATGGGCAACTAGGCTTACTGATATTGTGGCTAGGGCTGATGTCGCAGCTGACATGGCATCCACGTGGTTGCTGACTCCGCAAGATTGTCATGGTTGAAGCGGCTGCCATGGTTTTTGATGTAATGACTGCTAATCAGATTTTTAAGGTTTTCTATTTTTAGAAAATTCAAATAAAATTAAAAGAGCTCTAAAAAATAGCAAGTAAATCTGAAAAATTTACAGAAAATTTCTTGAGACACAATGAACCTAAATAAAATAGTTTTAACATATGTCAATATTTATTTTAGTTATATTAAATCCTTTTAATTATTAAAATTTTAATTTAATCTTGTATTAAATCCAGAAAAATTCTTTTGGTGAATTTTATTTTGAAAGGTTGAAATAAACTCTGAATATCAGGATATTATAGTCACCCTAATGTGACTCTGTTGGAGACTCTTGTAGCTGTTCGTACTGAGGAGATTCACCTTCGTGGTGCGAGACTGCTGTACACCTACTGCACCTCTAATTGCTCCTTCACCAGTTCCCTATTGCAATAAGGATGGACATGTTGAGCAGTTTTGCTCTAGGTAGAAGAAGGATTTTTGTCATGGTGCTCATCCTTCGAGGGGCATTGAAAGTTCCTTTTCTCAACAGAATCCTGGTGCCTCTGGCACTCAGTAGTTCCTTATACTGTTGGGTCACATGGTTGCTTCTGTATCGTCTGGCTCTGCTCTCAGTTTTCTGGTGAGAGACCACCTTCTACTTCTCCTTCCTTAGGTATATTATTTTGAATTATTGATTCTGGTGCTTCCTTTCATATGACATCTGATTCCACTAGTCTCACTTTTATTAGTTCTTTAGCTGCTCTTATCACTATTCAAACAGCAGATGGTACCTTGCCTTTTGTCACAGGATGAGTCACTCTTTGAAATTCATCCTTTCATGTTCCTACTGTTTCTCATGTTCCAAAACTAACCATGCAGCTCATATCTGTCAGCCACCTCACTGATCATGGTTGTTATGTTATTCTCGATTCTGATTCTTGTTGTGCTCAGGATTGTTGCATGGGGACTCTGCTTATTATTGGCCCTCACTACCATGACTCACGACGGATCTGAGAGCTTGACTGGCTTATCTTCCTTCCGCTACCCCTGTCAGTCTTGTCTCCGCATCTGCTGCAGCTTGCACCACATCTTTTTCTCAGTGGCATTATTGTTTATGACATCTTTGTGAGTCACGTATGTCTTTATTACTTCATCGTGATCTTTTAGGATTTGTGTCTAGTGATGTTTCTCTAAATGTAAGGATTGTAAGCTTAGCAAACAAATTCAATTCCCTTATCCTCCCAGTGAGTCAGTGTCTCAGCGTCTTATTCATTCTGATATTTGGAGACCAGCTCCTCTCATTTCGAAAGGTCATCGATATTACATAATTTTTATTGATGACTTTTCTTGACATGCATGGATATATTTTATGTTATCTCTTAATGAGGTTCTATCCATCTACAAGACTTTTGCCACTATGGTCTGTACTTAGTTTGACTCTTTCATTCGTGTTTTTTATGGTGATTCCGCTGGGGAGTACTTGTCAGGAGTTCTTTGTGGTTTTCTTACTGAGTAGGGCACTCTCTCTCAGTTTTCTTGTCCTCTTGTCCCGAAGCTTATGCTCAGAATGGTATGGCTGAACATAAGCATCATCATCTTCTTGTGACAGCTCATGTTCTCATGCTTGCTTTTGTTGTTTCACCACACTTCTGGACTGAGGCTATTTCAACTGTCACTTTCTAATCAATATTCAGTCCTCTTCTGCTCTTCAGAGTGGGATCCCAGTTGAGCATCTTTGTGGCATGACTCCTAATTATTCTAGTATTCGTCTCTTTAGGTGTGTGCACTATATTCTCTATCACAGCCTTTGGTCTCTCCGATGCCTCCCTCCCAGTTAGCACCATCTTCACCACTGGCACCATCTCCCGAGGTTACTCCTGACCATGTTCTTTCTTATCCTCTCTACTATAATTGTTTTCTGCAAGTTGAGGATTCTTCTGATGTGCCTTCTCCTTCTGCTGGGTCATCTTCTTCGGCCTCTCCTCCTCGGTATACTCATCACGATCGCCAGTCTATTTGGCCTCTTGAGCATTTTAGTTTTGCTGCCGTTGCTCTTTCCAAACCGACTTCTTACAGTGATGTTGTTGTTCATCAAAAGTGGCAGCATGCGATGGCAGAGGAAATTGCTGCCCTTAAGCGTACTGGCATGTGGGATATTGTTCCTCTTCCTACGCATGTTACTCGTATCACATGCCAGTGGATCTATAATGTTAAGACACGCTCTGATGGATCTCTTGAGTGCTGCAAGGCTCATCTTGTAGCACGTGATTTTTAGGAGGAGCTTGGTCATGACTACGATGAGACATTTGCTTATGTCATTCATATGACCACCGTTTGCACTCATCTTGTTGTGGCCTCTGTTTGACAGTGGTCTATCTCTCAGTTGGACGTCAAAAATACCTTTCTCAATAGCGAGTTACGTGAGAAAGTCTACAAGCAACCACCCCCTAGGTACTCTGTTACTAAGAGTATGGTTTATCGTCTTCGCCGATCTCTCTATGGTCTCAAGCAAACTCCTCATGCCTGGTTTGATCGTTTCTCTTTCGTTACCACTACAGCTGGTTGGTCTGTCAGTGCTCATGATTCTACTCTTTTTATTCACACTTCGCCTCATTATGGACGTTTCTCATTTTATATGTTGATGATATGATCATTACTGGAGATGATTCTCAATACATCACTTTTGTTAAGGACCGTCTTCATGAGCAGTTTCTCATGTCTGATCTAGATTCTCTTCGCTACTCTTTTGGGATTGATGTTATTTCTACTCCTAAGGGTTTCTATCTGTCCTAAGAAAGGTATATCTAGGATCTTTTTAATTGTGCCCCTCTTACTAATCAGCGCACAGCTAAGACTCTCGTGGAGCTTAATGTTCATCTTCATTCCAGTGATGGTGAGCCTCTTACTGATCATACTCACTATCGTCATGTTGCTAGGAGTTTTGTTTATCTTCGTGTCACTTGTTCTGATATTTCGTACCCTATGCATATCTTAAGTCAGTTTGTTTGTACTCCCCCCTCAGCTTCATCATAGTCATAGTCTTTGAGTTCTGCGATACATTCGTGAAACTCTCTCTCGTCATCTCCTTTCCCTCGCTTCAGCTCTTTACAGCTCTAGACATATTCTTATACCACCTGGGCTAGTGATTCCTCTGATCGTCATTCTCTCTCTATTTTTTGTGTTTTTCTTAGTGGTTCTCTCATTGCTTGGAAGACTAAGAAGTAAACGACAATTTTTCGTTCGAGTGTTGAGGCTGAATTGCGAGCTATGGCTTTGTTGACTGCGGGTGTTACTTGGCTACGGTGGTTACTTAAGGATTTTGGTGTTTCTGTTTCTTCACCGACTCCTCTTTTATCTGACAGTACATGTGCTATTAGCATTGCTAAACATTAGGTGAAGCATGAGCTTACAAAGTATATTGGTATTGATGCTTCTTACATACAGACATAGGTGCAGGACCAGGTTGTTGCTATTCAGTATGTGCCTTCAGAGTTTCAGTTAGCAGACTTTTTCACAAAGATATAGACCAAAACCCAGCATAACTTTTACGTTTTCAAACTTCATATTATTGATCTACCATAAGTTTGAGGGGGTGTTAGATATGTATTATATAGATATATATTTACCCTGTTGTGTAAGGGGTTTTCTTCATATATATCATATCTATACATATATGTATATTAGCCTATTGGCTTCGTGGTGAATACAAGCTCTATTCATAACATGAATGTTCTGTTTTCCAGCCCTGAATTGAGAAGAAGCTGTAATGTGTGCCTATCGGAGAGGGTATCACCAAGTCTGAAGTTACTTGCCCTCTCTCAAAACCAAAAAGCAAGCATTCTAACCAAACACAATGACCACGCAAGCCTGTAAGAAGAGGAGGGTAGTTTATGTAAGCAGTGAATTGGAGGATTCTGGTACAGATTCTGAGGTTGACGGAAGTAAACTCTCCCAAAAATCTAGGGTGACATCAATTTCTACATGTGAACACCGACCATCCTCTAAGAACAAGGTTGAAAGCATGAATTCTAGCAAGACAAGGCTGTGTGGATCACAAAGGTGATTGGCTTTTTCATAAACCAGTTGATCCAGTGCTATATGGGATTCCTGATTACTTTGATGTTATCCGCAGCCCAATGGACTTGGGTAGTGTTAAGAAGAAACTCACAAACAAACAATATTTTAGCACTAATGAGTTTGCAGCAGATGTGAGGCTAACATTCTCAAATGCAATGAAGTATAATCCTCCAGGAAATGATGCCCACACAATTGAATAGAATATTTGATTTAGAATGGAAATCATTGGAAAGAAAATGGAGAGAGAAATCCGGTACAAGAGCGGCTGTCTATGAAGGTAATAAAGGTACGACCTGCTGTGAATTCAAAATCTACATTTACTGGAGGGCTGGTTGCATGCTCAAATTCACTTGCAGGGAAGCCACTGATAAATGCAATATCCTCAAAAGTAAAATTACTAATTCACTTGATTGTGTTTCTAATGGCAATATGATTTTAAAGTATTGCAATCTCTATCTGCACAGGTAAAAATAAAATTTTCCATGCAAGACTTTGAGTAGACCTCTTGAAAAGGTGTGAATGTCATAACATCTTTGCATTATGTGCCACAAGCTTGTCTGTGGGCCATAGTCGATTATGTCTCCTCTCCCTTCTCTTCTTCAGTCCCGCACCGCCACCTTCCCCTCTCCCCTTTCTTCTCCCGCACCGCTGCCTTCCATTATTGGTGCTCCCTTGTCTTCTGCCACACCGCCGCCTTCCCATCTCCCCTCTCTTCTACCACGCCGCCTCCCGCTTGGTCGCCGCCTATTCCGCCTAGGCGCTAGGCATTGGGGCACCACCCGCCTAGCGCCTAGTGCTTTCTTGCACTTTGGTCAATACTCTTCAAGAAGTAGATTCTCCTCCTCTTATCGCTACTAGTTGAGTGTCTTTGCATTGCATCAGAATATGATATGATATGATATGGATTTTCTTTTACTTTAGCATAACATTTAATAAAAAAATAGTAAGGATACAACAACAAAGTCTTTTGTCCCAAGCAAGTTAGGGTAGGTTAGGAATAAAACCTCCTCAATATCAAAAAAAATGAGAGTCTTGTAATAAAACCTACAAGGCTAAAGCTCTAAGCCGTATATCCTGCCATCTAAACTGGGCAATCGAGAGCTTAAAATATTGCCCCTAAATCTTCTTCTTATATCATGGTTCTGGTACGTAGATCACTAACTTCCATACGCTTCTATCCAAAGTTAACTTTTTGGATATATTTCAACCCCTCAAGTCTTTTAACTGCTTGCTTTCACATAAGTCTTAGTTGATCTTTACCTCTTCTTACGTTTTTGGTACATGTTAAAATTTTACTATATACCAGTGCCTTAGAAGGCCTCCGTTGGAGATGTCCAAATCATCTTAAGCAATGTTGGACAAGCTTATCTTTAATTGGTGCTACCCCCACCCTATCATGTATATTATTATTGTGGATTTGATCACACCTTGTGTGACTACAGATCCACCGCCGTATCCTTATCTCTTCTATACTCATCTTCTGCATATGTTATCTTTTAGTCGCATAACACTCTGCTCTATATAGTATCACAGGTTTGATCGTTGTCCTATAGAACTCACCCTTTAAATTTTGAGGGACTTTTTTTATCACACATGACATCCGATGCTTGGTGTCATTTCACTCACTCCGCTCTTATCCTATGGCTCACGTCTTCATCAATCTTGCCGTCCCACTGTAGCATCGATCCTAAATATCGAAAAGTGTCCTTCCTAAGCACTACTTGTCTGTCCAGATTAACATCTCTATCATTTGCCCTGGCACCGCTGAAATCACACCTCATATACTCAATTTTAGACTTTTAGTCCTAGTAAGTCTAAAACTCTTCGATTTAATGGTCCTCCTCCACAACTCTAGATTCCTATCAACACCTATCCAACTCTCATCAACTAGCACTACATCATCAGTGAAAAGCATACACAAAGGATATCTCCTTATATATGCCGTGTTGTGGTACGGGTCCGAGGATTGAGGGAAGGGCACTTGCCCTTGATCGGCCGGCCATACCGCCACCAAGGCTCTGAGTCCTGTTGAAAAAGAGAGGGACACTAAAGGACTTTGTTTATTTCTTTGCTTTCCGATAATAAGTAAATGTTGTCCCTTTTATAGGGATGGCTAAATTTGGTCTCTAAGAAACATATCTTTATATTAAGGAATCTAATATCTAATAATAAAAAATTTATCTCTAATACATGAAAATAATCTAAAAGAAATAAGCTCAAATAATAAGAAAACTAATTATTATATTCCTAATCCGCGATATACCGTGAACCACCCAAATTTATGTGCGCTACAGTACCGATGGGTACTGTTCATGAGCTACTGCAACACCCACGTGGCACTGTTCGTGGTTGCTGCAGTCCTCGTGGTACTATTCGCTTGCCTGCTACGTGTACACCGAGATCGTAGGCCATAACATTACACTCTTTACAGTGAGATAGCTCGTCTTTGAGCTGTCAGGTGGCGACCATGGTTGAAGTCCTTCGTAACCTCATATCGACGAGAGGGCACAATGATGATCTTGTGTCGCATGGGAAAAAAAATCTGTGAAGCTCCAATGCACAACAACCCCTGGGCGTGGTTTGATGACACAGGAGACGTTGAGGGCATAGGCACCCAGCGCGGGGCAGCAACATCATCCTTCTTGCCTTTAGAATGCAGCGGTTGTGGAAGAGATACGATGACGTCGCTGACCTCACATGGCAACCATTGTGCTCCACACTTGCGGAGGTACAGTGTTGATCAGTCGCGTGGAAATGACCACCGTTAGATAGTGATAACCTTTGTCCTTAGCAAAGGCACCAAAGGTGAAGCCTAAAGAGAAGTCATCGTTGGTGACATGGCTAGTGCTAACACCGGTGCCGGGGAAGGTGGTGGTAGTGCAACCATTGCAATGGGACGTGACACCTCTTCCTGCTCCTTTAACTTGTCCACAAACTCCATAGCCTTCTCCAAGGTGTCATCATATTATCAAGTAAAGACTCTATTTTCTTGTTGCTAGCCATCAATATGTCCAAGGAAGATAATTTAGCATCGGAAGCCATGGTGAGTGGCTCTGATACTAAATGTTGTGGTATGAGTCCGAAGACCGAGAGTAGAGCACTCGCCCTTGATCAGCTGGCCATGCCGCCGCCAAGGAGAGGGGGCCTATTGAAGAAGAGAGGGATACTAAAGAACTTTGTTTATTTTTTTGCTTCCCGATAATAGGTATAATGTTGTCCTTTTTATAGGAATAGCTAAACTTAGCCCCTAAGAAACAATTTTTATATTAAGGAAACTAATCTCTAATAATAGAAAACATATCTCTGATACATGGAAATAATCTAAAATAAAATAATCCAAAATAATAAGAAAACTAATTATTATATTCCTAATCCGCAATATACCAGCGAACCATCCAAATTCGCATGCGCTACAGTACCCACCGATACTGTTCATGAGCTACTACAGTACCCACACAGTACTGTTCGCAGTTGCTGCAATGCTCGTGGTACTGTTTGCTCGCCTGCTACGGTACGTCGAGATCCTAGGCCATAACACCCGCGTAATCTCATTCATCACTAGGTGAAAAATGTATGGACTCAAGGCGCCTATGATTCTTGCAAATATACAACTGTACATAAAGTATCCTTATTTTTAAAAATAATAAGGATACTTTAAATTAAATTAAATTATGTATAGACTTTAAATTAAATTATGTACAGTTGTATATTTGGAATCATAGGCGCCTTGAGATCGAGGAATAGGTATTAGAAGAGATTATGTTGTTAGGGACTAGAATGGATAAGGAGGTGAATTTGTCTGAAGTTATAAGGAGGTAAATTGGTTTGGGGAAATTTTTTTCACTGTTTTTTTTTCTAAACAGTTGTTGAGGATTTAACTCTATTATATATTTTTGTTAGGAGTTGGTTGTAGGTGGTGAAGATGTTATGGCTGGTTTGCTTACGATTTTACCAGTTTGAGATGGCATGCTTATGGAAGAGTTCACTCAAAAAGTTACTTCCATGTGGTTGCGAGTACTAGGTAGCTATATTTGGATTATGGGTAACATTAATTCCTTTCTTTGAAACTGAGAACTAAAACTCAGAAGTATGTACTGTTTGGCTTAGTCTTAAGTTGTACCTTTTGTATCTATTGGCATGAATTATGTCATTCCTGTGGATACTTACCTTACATGGCTTCCTTTTCGAATTTATTCCACATTGCAGAGAGAGCAAGGATTGAGGCCCAGGTGAAGGCTGCTGAAGCTGCTTGCAATTAAAGCTAGAGGAAGAAGTGAGGATGAAGAGGGAGCAGGAAAGACGTGCAGCACGCCTGGCATTACACATGGCACTACCTGCTTGCATTTTCTGACCAGTAAGTTTCTATGCTTGATGTACACAATGAGTATTCAATCTCTTCTCCTTTTGTGTAGATGAAGAAGACTGTTGATGTTGACAACAATGACTTTCTAAAGGATCTGGAGAACTTGAGCAGAAAGAGGGAACTGAACCCCCCCTGGCAAATTAATTGTCCATTTTGTCGATGGGATTAAGCTGCCACCCGGCCTAGGGAGCCCTCTAGAGAGGCTTGGCCTTTTCATGAAGAAAGATCTTGAGGAAGAGGTCGAACATGAAATGGAGGACAGCATATCACCTTCCATGGATGCCGAGGAAGGAGAGATCAGTTGCTGTCGGTAGCATTAGCATACCTCTAAAATATAAATTTTTCTTCTTCTTTCATGTCCTGAATCAACACGCTCGTTGGGGTTGTAAGATTATGCGAGAGCTATCTTTTCTATTCTGCCACTAGGCAACCTTGTTTTTTTTCGATAAGGGAAACTTTATTAATTTTTAAGGTTTAAACATCGAGAAGATACAAGACCCTGAAAACAATTCCCGGCCTCTGCATAACCAAGATGCATACAACCCAAAAGAAAAAAAAAGTACAAGCACTTCTAATAACAATCAATCCGCAGACTAGACCGCCACCCATGAGCCTGGGTAAAAAACTCCATGGCCACCCGCGCCAATTGTTGAGATGTCGTTGTAACCAAATCCTGCGAAGATGGCTGTTGCAGAATAGCCCAGGTATGAAGCCAATAAATGACTGAGTAAATAACCTGAAAAGAGGAAACATGATGTTTTTTTTTCAAATATCATATCATTCCTGCATAACCATAGTGATGGGAACGGGGGTCCCGATCTTCCAACAGGTTCTGGATATGTTCGATTTGGTGGAGGCGTGACACAAATCGATCCAGCTTCCGAACAACACGTTCCGAACCCCGCAATCGCAGCACCACGTCTCCTCAGGTTATCAACCATGCGCTGCCCGGTTAACCTCGCCAAGAAGGCTAATCCTCGCCTGCGAATCGAAGAACACAAGCAAGAACAAGGAAGAACACAACGGAATTGCAGATGTATTGGTTTAGCACTCGAAAGTTGGGGTCTCACAAACCGATGAACGGCGAAACTGTTCAATACAGAATTAATCTAAGTAAAATCCAAACCCTAATGGTGGGGGTGGCGGCTGTATACAAAGGAGTAAGGGGCGTGCAAAACCCCTGTATGCGCCCTAATGGGCTCCAACACGATACAAAGCCGAACGGCCCAAAAGACGGTGGCGCAGCACCCTAACAGATTCTGAATGCCCACTTGTTTCAATGATTCCCGTTGACTCAGAAGGAATTTTGATATGGGACCAGAGCCATTGGAAAGGTATCCTTCTCATCTTTCCATACATATGTGGAACGTCCAAAACAGAGTTCGTATGCGTCTTGGGCGTCCATTTTACTATAGGCTAGTCCTGAAGGCCGAGGCGGACTCGAACTCGAGTTGGACTGGGCCTCCGGCTTGATTTGGACGTCCTTGCTGGTCTTCTCCGCCTCCACACCTCTCTCCATGTACTTCATGACCCTCTCCAATGTTCCTAAGCAAGATAACATCATTACGTAGCAATCTATTATCAAAACTATAAAAAGGATCGCTTAAGAACGAGCTTACCTCTAGATTTAATTGTCGCATGCGAGCTCGGGTCATTGGACCTTGCATAACGGTTGGAGGATCAGCGGTTGCATCCGAAGGAGTGATGTCCTCCTCATCCTCCCCCTCTTGAAGTGGAGTCGTCCTCGACTCAAGCTCGTCTTCTTCTCCCAAGTATGGCTTCAAATCTGCAATGTTAAAGGTGGGACTAACCCCGAACTCAGGTGGCAACTCAAATTTATATGCATTATCATTTATTTTCTCAATTATCTTAAAAGGACCAGCCACTCTAGTCATCAATTTTGACTTTCTTAACTCAGGAAATCTATTATTTCGCAAGTGCAACCAAACAAAATCACCCGGTTCAAGTTTAACTTCCTTTCTACCTTTACTACCAACAATCCTATATTTTTCATTCATCTTTTCAATGTTTACCTTAGTAGTCTCATGCATTTTGACAATAAAATCAGCACGCTCCTTAGCATCATTATGAACTCTCTCACTAGTAGGCAAAGGTAAAATATCAATAGGGGCACGGGGATTGAATCCATACACTACCTGAAAAGGACTTACCTTGGTGGTGGAGTGTTCCGCTCGATTATATGCGCACTCAACATGCGGCAAATACTCTTCCCACAGCTTCAAATTGTTCTTCAAAACAGCTCTCAACATGGTAGACAATGTGCGGTTCATCACCTCAGTTTGGCCATCAGTTTGTGGATGACATGTTGTAGAGAACAACAACTTTGTACCCAACTTGTTCCATAGAGTACGCCAAAAATGACTCAAGAACTTGGCGTCACGATCTGAAACAATAGTAGAAGGCATACCATGCAAACGAACTATCTCTTTGAAAAAGAGGTCAGCAATATGAACGGCATCATTGGTTTTATGACATGGTATAAAGTGAGCCATCTTAGAAAAACGATCAACAACAATAAAAATGCTATCCCTCCCCCTCTTAGTCCTGGGCAATCCTAAAACAAAGTCCATAAAAATATCTTCACACGGAATAGAAGGAACAGAAAGAGGCATATATAAACCATGTGGATTCAAGCGAGACTTAGCTTTTTGACATGTAGTGCAGCGAGCCACAAACCACTCGACATCTCGCCTCATTTTTGGCCAAAAGAAGTGTGTGGCTAGAACGTCCTCCGTCTTCTTAGAACCAAAATGTCCCATCAAACTGCCTCCATGCGCCTCCTACAACAACAAAAGACGAACGGAACCAACTGGAATGCATAGGCGGTTAGCTTTAAACAAGAACCCATCAGTGATCACGAATTTATTCCATGTTTGTCCCTCTTTACAATGCAACAACACATCCTTAAAATTAGCATCAAAAGCATATTGTCCTTTAATGGTTTCAAGACCAAAAATACGAAAATCAAGCTGAGACAACATGGTATAGCGTCGAGACAAAGCATCAGCAATCACATTATCCTTCCCTTTCTTGTGTTTAATGACATAAGGAAAAGATTCAATAAATTCAACCCACTTAACATGTCTACGATTCAAATTGGTTTGACTACGAATATGCTTAAGTGATTCATGATCGGAATGAATGATAAATTCCTTAGGCCATAAATAGTGTTGCCATGTCTCTAAAGAACAAACAAGGGCATACAATTCTTTATCATACGTGAAATAATTAAGAGCAGGACCATTTAATTTTTCACTAAAGTAGGCAACAGATTTGCCTTCTTGCATCAAAACACCACCAATACCAATTCCGCTAGCATCACATTCCAGCTCAAAAGTCTTACCAAAATCCGAAAGTTGGAGCAATGGTGCGTGTGTAAGCTTGTCCTTCAAAAGATTAAAGGACTCCTCTTGTGATGGCCCCCAATGGAACACGACTCCCTTCTTTGTCAACTCATTCAACGGTGTCGTAATGGTGCTGAATTCCTTGACAAAGTGGCGATAAAATCCTACAAGGCCAAGAAAACTCCGCACTTGGGAGACCGTCGTGGGCGTGGGCCAACTCCATATCGCCTCCACCTTGGCTCTATCAACCTCAATTCCCTGTGGAGTCACAACATAGCCAAGAAAAGAGACTCGATCCGTGCAAAAGGTGCACTTCTCAAGGTTACCAAACAAACGTGCATCTCTCAAAGCATTAAAAACAACACGTAAGTGATTCAAATGTTCATCCATTGACTTGCTATAAATCAAGATATCATCAAAGTAAACGACCACAAATTTACCAATGAAAGGACGTAAAACCTCGTTCATTAATCTTTTGAAAGTGCTAGGTGCATTAGTTAACCCAAAAGGCATGACTAACCACTCATACAAGCCTAACTTAGTTTTAAAAGCAGTTTTTCATTCATCGCCAAGTTTCATTCTTATTTGGTGGTATCCACTACACAAGTCAATCTTTGTGAAAATTATAGCACCGCACAACTCATCAAGCATGTCGTCTAGCCTAGGAATAGGATGACGATACCTTATAGTAATGTTGTTAATGGCTCTACAATCTACACACATACGCCAAGAACCGTCTTTTTTGGGAACCAAAAGAACAGGAACAGCACAAGGACTAAGGCTCTCACGTACGTACCCACGGTCCAAAAGGTCTTGGACTTGTCGCTGAATCTCCTTAATATCTTCGGGATTGGTCCTGTATGCCGCACGGTTTGGCAAACTCGCTCCAGGGATCAAGTCAATCTGGTGCTCAATCCCTCGAATGGGTGGAAGTCCTGGAGGTATCTTATCAGGAAAAACATCTCTAAACTCCTGCAAAAGGTTAGTGACAGGAGCAGGCAAAGTGCATGGCATATTATCAAGAGAAAATAAAACATCTTTGCACACGAAAGCATAGCATGTGTCATTAACATCATCAATTTCAGCAAGGTCTGATTTTGTGGCAAGCATAACAGAATTTTTCAAATTGATTACTTGCTGTTTTTCAGATTTAACATGTTCCTTTGGATCATTAGCAGCAGCAGCTCTCTCCCTATCGGCCTCTATAATCTCAGCTGAGGACAAAGGCAGAAAAGTAATTTTCTTTCCCTTATGCATAAAAGTGTATTTGTTACTACTACCATGGTGTAAAGCATCATTATCAAATTCCCAAGGTCGACCCAATAAAAGAGATCATGCTTGCATGGGAACCACATCACAATCAACATGATCAGAATAACCACCAATAGAAAAATGGACTCGGCATGTTTGTGTTACCTTAGCTTTTCCAGAGTCATTTAACCACTAAATATGGTATGGATGTGGATGCGATCGCGTGGTCAAGCCAAGCTTCTTGACCAAATCAGAACTCACCAAGTTGTTGTAGCTTCCTCCATCAATGATGACACGTGCGCGCCGGTTCTTGATTGCGAAGAAAGTCTAAAACAAATTATGGCGTTGAAGCTTATCGGATTGTTGTACCTGTGTGCTGAGGACTCGCTGCACAATAATGCTCCGTAGCGTCGCTGTGGACGCCCCACCAAGGACCAAGTCGTTATCACCACCGTCATTGTCGTCTGAGGCAGCAGCAACATCATCATCCTCCTCGACATCCGAAGTGCTGATGTAGCCTCCATCTTCTGTGGCGATGTATGCCCGTTGGCTAGGGCAATTCTTCTCGACATGACCAAGCCCATGGCAGCGATGGCACTGAATGTCGGAGGAGCGGCCCGTTGAAGCCACGGAAGAAGAGCTCTTGGCTGGACCACGCAGCGATTTTTGTAGAATCGCAAGGCGTGTCGTGGAAGGTGGCTTCGGTGGCGCTGCTGCAAACTTGTTCACAGGTGGTGGAGGAGAACGAAAACTCGAAGAAGACTTGGGCAGTCCCGTCGATGTAGTTGTTCGTGGCGTGTAGGGAGGGTCGTCCGGTGTTTGCCTTCACTGATTCCTTGCGTCCCTGCAATTCTTTTTCTGCAAGCATAGCAAGTGGAACAAGCGGTTGTGATGAGTAAATTCTTTATAATCAACAATGTCCTGAATTTCACGCCGTAACCCCCCGTAGAAATGACAAATCTTATCCTTTGTTTTCTCAACAACCCCACAACGCACCATACCCTTTTGAAGCTCAGCATAATAGTCCTGAACAGAACTATCACCTTGTTCTAAGCGCTGTAATTTTTTTTCTCAAATCACGTTTATATGAGGGAGGAACAAAACGATTACGCATAGCTTCTTTTAATCGCTCCCATGTATCAGGTTGTAAACGCATGGTACCCAGTTTATTCCACCAGATAATAGCAAAGTCCTTAAACTCACTAGTAGCTTGTCTAACTCTATGTTGTTCAGGAACCAAGTAAGAATTAAACTTCTACTCTACCGTCATCTCCCAATCAAGATATTTTTCAGCATCATAAAGACCAGAAAAAGATGGAATGGTAAATTTGACTTTAGCAAAAGGATCGTCGTTACCATGACGGTTCTGGTTATTACCTCCCATACCATATCGGTTTTGCTGAAGACGCCGACGTAGTCGTGCATCTTGTGTCGCCCGCTGATCAATGTTGCCAATCGCATCAGACACTGTGTCATCATCACGACGAGGGCCGTCATTGACAGGTGGTAGGCGTGTCTCCAATGTGTCCATCCAACCAGTGAGGTCAGCCATCCGCCGCTCCACCTGCTCAATGCCTTCTGTGGTGTTCAACTGGGCAATGGCGGCGACGATGGTGTCCATTCGCGCGCCGAGATCAGTGAATGAAGCATTTTGTTTGTCGAGCACAGCTTGTAGCTGGCCGCGACTAACACACTCGTTGAAATCGACCGGTTTCCCGTCCCCTTCGTATCCTGCCATGGTTAGTGGAAACACAGGGAAAACAAAAGGATTATCCCTATCAACTACAAAGGAGGACAGTGGAAACCCGCAAAGTAAGTGGCTTACCAAGCTCTTACAAGTGTTCTTACCATGCATAAGCGAGGTGGTACAACCGGTGGCTGGTTCGTGATACCTCGAGAGTGTGACCTGGTGATTGCAAGGGTCAAAAACTGTGCTGTCTGGAAGTATGTATATGGAGTTTGGAAGGTCAAATATGTGAGTGGAACACAAATCAATAACAGCTAGTAATGCTGAATAAATGTCCAAAGTACTGGTCTTAGTTGCTGGCCTAAATGTGTCATATAGCAGGTATGATATGATGAACAAGGAATCGACCAGAATAGTAAAGCAAAGACAGCAACAAAGATGGCCAGGCAAAGACAGCACAAAACAAATGAAACTCTGTCACCTAAAACTGTGCTCGCTTTTTTTTCTTCTTTTTTTTCGCCACGGAGAGCAATTCTCTCTCCTCTCTACTATAAGCAAATTTTTTTATTTTTGTGTCTTTTTTCTTGTATTTTTTCACAAAGAAGAGCACAGAAATAGGAACCACACAAAGTTTCACCTCAATCTGATGTAAGGTGTGGCCTACAGAAAATGATGAATGTGCTGTAAATTCGGTGACGAAAGTTCAGAGCTCGAGTACTGCACTTTGCAGGCCGAATTTGGGCAAAATAAATTCGCCGAACCCGACAAAGTTGGGGAGTATCGGATGTAAAATTTAATTTCACCCAATTTCAAAAAAAATCGCCTGATTTCGAGTCCGTATGCGAAAGTTATGGCCGTTTGAAGATGGGCCTCCGAGTTATGGTTTCTGTGGAGGCCAAAACGAGATCGGGTGGAGGAAATTGATGGAAATTGGGGGGCGGAAGCTCGGGAAAAGGGTGGGGGATGGTGTTGGGTGATCACGAGACAAAAACAGAGGGTGGGATACGGGTGGGAAGCTGGGTGATCACGAGACAAAAACAGAGGGTGGGATATGGGTGGGAAAACAAAAGTTGACGGCTAGGGTTTGTATGAGAGGTAGTGGAAGCAAGACAACCCGAAACAAAACACGATCTAAACCAGCAACACAACTCGACTAAGGACACAAACTCAACACTACGGACTCTGAAATCAAATTGTGCAAAAGGCTAACGAGATCTGGGACAGGGAACAACCTATGACTACAATTTTTTGTAGGACTTTTTCTTGGACTCTAGGATGAAACCGAAAACAACAAGGGTAGGGTAAACTCGAACCTGAAGGAACACCTGAAGCTCTGATTACCACTTGATGGGAACGGGGGTCCCGATCTTCCAACAGGTTCTGGATATGTTCGATTTAGTGGAGGCGCGACACAAATCGATCCGGCTTCCGAACAACATGTTCCGAACCCCGCAATCGCAGCACCACGTCTCCTCAGGTTATCAACCATGCGCTGCCCGGTTGACCTCGCTAAGAAGGCTAATCCTCGCCTGCGAATCGAAGAACACAAGCAAGAACAAGGAAAAACACAACAGAATTGCAGATGTATTGGTTTAGCACTAGAAAGTTGGGGTCTTACAAACCGATAAACGGTGAAACTGTTCAAGACAGAATTAATCTAAGTAAAACCCAAACCCTAATGGTGGGGGTGGCGGCTGTATATAAAGGAGTGAGGGGCGTGCAAAACCCCTAGACGCGCCCTAATGGGCTCCAACACGATACAAAGCCGAACGGCCCAAAAGACGGTGGTGCAGCACCCTGATAGATTCTGAACGCCCATTTGTTTCAATGATTCCCGTTGACTCAAAAGAAATTTTGATATGGGACCAGAGCCATTGGAAAGGTCTCCTTCTCAGCTTTCCATATATATGTGGAACATCCAAAACGGAGTTCGTATGCGTCCTGGGCGTCTGTTTTACTACAGGCTGGTCCTGAAGGCCGAGGCAGACTCGAACTCGAGTTGGACTAGGCCTCCGCTTTGACTTGGACATCCTTGCTGGTCTTCTCCGCCTCCACACCTCTCTCCATGTACTTCATGACCCTCTCCAATGTTTCTAAGCAAGATAATATCATTAGGTTGCAATCTATTCTCAAAACTATAAAAAGGATCGCTTAAGAACGAGCTCACCTCTAGATTTAATTGTCGCATGCGAGCTCGGGTCATTGGACCTTGCATAACGGTTGGAGGATCAGCGGTTGCATCTGAAGGAGTGATGTCCTCATCATCCTCCCCCTCTTGAAGTGGAGTCGTTCTCGACTCAAGCTCATCTTCTTCTCCCAAGTATGGCTTCAAATCTGCAATGTTAAAGGTGGGACTAACCCCGAACTCAGGTGGCAACTCAAATTTATGTGCATTATCATTTATTTTCTCAATTATCTTAAAAGGACCAGCCACTCTAGGCATCAATTTTGACTTTCTTAATTCAGGACGCTCCTTAGCATCATTATGAACTCTCTCACTAGTAGGCAAAGGTAAAATATCAATAGGGGCACGGGGATTGAATCCATACACTACCTGAAAAGGACTTACCTTGGTAGTGGAGTGTTCTGCTCGATTATATGCGCACTCAACATGCGGCAAATACTCTTCCCACAGCTTCAAATTGTTCTTCAAAACAGCTCTCAACATGGTAGACAATGTGCGGTTCATCACCTCAGTTTGGCCATCAGTTTGTGGATGACATGTTGTAGAGAACAACAACTTTGTACCCAACTTGTTCCATAGAGTACGCCAAAAATAACTCAAGAACTTGGCGTCACGATCTGAAACAATAGTAGAAGGCATACCATGCAAACGAACTATCTCTTTGAAAAAGAGGTCAGCAATATGAACGGCATCATTGGTTTTATGACATGGTATAAAGTGAGCCATCTTAGAAAAACGATCAACAACAACAAAAATGCTATCCCTCCCCCTCTTAGTCCTGGGTAATCCTAAAACAAAGTCCATAAAAATATCTTCCCACGGAATAGAAGGAACAGAAAGAGGCATATATAAACCATGTGGATTCAAGCGAGACTTAGCTTTTTGACATGTAGTGCAGCGAGCCACAAACCACTCGACATATCGCCTCATTTTTGGCCAAAAGAAGTGTGTGGCCAGAACGTCCTCCGTCTTCTTAGCACCAAAATATCCCATCAAACTGCCTCCATGCGCCTCCTACAACAACAAAAGACGAACGGAACCAACTGGAATGCATAGGCGGTTAGCTCTAAACAAGAACCCATCAGTGATCACGAATTTATTCCATGTTTGTCCCTCTTTACAATGCAACAACACATCCTTAAAATTAGCATCAAAAGCATATTGTCCTTTAATGGTTTCAAGACCAAAAATGCGAAAATCAAGCTGAGACAACATGGTATAGCGTCGAGACAAAGCATCAGCAATCACATTATCCTTCCCTTTCTTGTGTTTAATGACATAAGGAAAAGATTCAATAAATTCAACCCACTTAGCATGTCTACGATTCAAATTGGTTTGACTACGAATATGCTTAAGTGATTCATGATCGGAATGAATGACAAATTCCTTAGGCCATAAATAGTGTTGCCACGTCTCTAAAGAACAAACAAGAGCATACAATTCTTTATCATACGTGGAATAATTAAGAGCAGGACCATTTAATTTTTCACTAAAGTAGGCAACAGGTTTGCCTTCTTGCATCAAAACACCACCAATACCAATTCCGCTAGCGTCACATTCCAGCTCAAAAGTCTTACCAAAATCCGAAAGTTGGAGCAATGGTGCGTGTGTAAGCTTATCCTTCAAAAGATTAAAGGACTCCTCTTGTGATGGCCCCCAATGGAACACGACTCCCTTCTTTGTCAACTCATTCAACGGTGTCGCAATGGTGCTGAATTCCTTGACAAAGTGGCGATAAAATCCTACAAGGCCAAGAAAACTCCGCACTTGGGAGACTGTCGTGGGCGTGGGCCAACTCCATATCGCCTCCACCTTGGCTCTATATATGACAAAAGCAACACGTCTAGCTACCTTGCCAATTGCGTTTGGCGAGATTATCTTTTGTCAGCATGACCCCTCTCCGTAAGTACCAAAGAAAAATTTTGATTTTCAAAGAAACTTTTAACTTCCAAATCTGCTTATTCAAGTTAGGGACATCAATATGAATCATGGCCAGGTAATGTGATTTCACCAAGAACTGTCCGTTTTGGTGGAGGTTCCAGCGAAATTCATCAGGTTCCTGGCTCAAAACAATGTTAGCAATGCGAGAAAGTAAATCATTCCACGCTACTAACTTAGGTCCAATGAGATCTCTCCTCCAAGAGAGAGTGGGAGGCGAGGTGCTGAGGGCCTCTGATACAGTAACCTGCTTGTGTCGGGCTATATGATATAGTATAGGGTACTGTTCTCGTAGGGTTGTCTGACCTAGCCACTTGTCCTCCTAGAACTGAACTTGTGAACCATCATTAACTATAAAGGAACTGAAGCGGAGAAACTCTCCCTTCACCTTCATAAGGCTTGCCCAAAAATGTGAGTCCCCAATTCTCCACTGTGCTTGGGAAAGCGGTTTGGAATGAAGATATTTATTCCGTAGAATTTGTTGCCAAGTACCATCAGTTGTCAACAGTTTAAAGAGCCATTTACTGAGAAGGGCCTTGTTCTTAATATCCAGATCATGAATTCCTAAACCCCCTTGGTCCTTAGGTTGGCAGAGTATACTCCATTTAGCAAGGCGATACTTTCGTTTCTGATCATCGCTCTGCCAAAAAAACCGAGAACGGAAATAATCCAGTTTATGGAGTACCCCTTTTGGAATCGCGAAGAAAGACATCATGTACATGGGTAAACTGCTCAGTACTGAGTTAATTAGCGTTAATCGCCCACCTGTCGAAAGATGTTTGCCCTTCCAACTACTGAGTCTTTTCTCGAACTGTTCCTCAACTCGTTTCTAATCAGCATTTGATAGTTTCCTATAATGTATAGGAATCCCTAAATACTTTAAAGGAAAAACTCCTTGATTGCAACCAAACAAATTTGTATATTGATCGACCGCTTCCTGTGCCTGACCGAAGCAGAATAATTCACTCTTATGGAAATTGATTTTTAGACCTGATAGTTGTTCGAATACACAAAGCAACAACTTCATGTTACGAGCCTTCTCCAAGTCATGTTCCATAAAAAGGATTGTATCATCAACATATTGTAGAATGGATAAGCCGTCCTCTACCAGATGAGGCACCACTCCACTGACCTGACCATCTATTTTGGCTCTTTTGATCAAAATTGAAAGCATATCCGCAACAATATTGAAAAGTAATGGAGATAGCGGGTCACCCTGGTGAAGGCCTTTTTTTGTTTGGAAGTAAGGCCCTACATCATTATTTACGTTAACCGCAACAGGACCACCCGAGATGAATGACTGCACCCAAGATATCCACTTTGGTGAGAACCCCTTCATCCGCAAAGTCTGCATTAAAAAGGTCCATCGTACTTTATCATAAACCTTTTCAAAGTCGATCTTAAAAATGACTCCACTTTGTGTTTTCCGATGCAACTCATGGATAGTCTCATGCAAGATGACAACACCCTCTAGGATGTTACGTTCTCGCATAAAAGCAGTTTGAGTTGGGCTAATAATGTGATCCGCTACTGAATTTAATCTTATGGTAGCTACTTTGGTGAAAATTTTGAAGCTGACATTTAAAAGACAAATAGGTCTGTATTGTTGGATTTTATTGGCATCTTGGACCTTCGGGATTAATGTAATGACTCCAAAGTTCAGGCTAAACAAAGGTATGTGACCAGTATAGAGAACATAGAACATTTGCAACAAATTACCTTTAATGACATCCCAGAATTTTTGGTAGAACTCTGCAGGAAACCCATCCGGACCAGGTGCTTTGTTATGTTCCATATCAAAAATTGCGTCACGAATCTCCTTTTCAATAAAGGGAGCCGTTAGGAAGTCATTTTCTGCCTGTGTGACCTGGGGAATATCATCTTTTCTAGACTGATCCAGTGTAAAGAAATTTTCCTCAGGTTCCCCAAACAGATCTTTGTAAAATCTAGTAATGTAAGATTTGAGATTAGCCTATCCTTCGATCTTTCCATTTTCATGTTCCAGGGAAAATATTCTTTTTTCCTGTGTTTGCCATTGGCAATCAATTGGAAATAACGAGTGTTATTATCCCCTAGTAAAAGGTCGGTAGCTTTTGCACGCTGGTAATACTTAATTTCCTCCTTCCTAAGGAGCTTAGTCAAATGATCCCTTACCTGAGCAAGTTGCTCTCGCTCAACTCCCGTTAGTTCTCTAGTTTCGGCTTCAACATCAATATCATGAATGGTGGACTGTAGGTTATCTTTCTGTTGTTTATAATCCCCATTGGTATGTGACGCCCAGCCTCGGAGATGCTTACGTAAAGCACTCAACTTGTGATTCCATCGCTGGACCGGATTCCTCCCCTGCACTGGCTTGTTCCAAACATCTACGACCCTGTCATAAAAATCGTCTCGGGAGAACCAACTAAGTTCGAATTTGAATTGTCGAGTTATACCCGTGTAAGCCGGTAATCCTGTATCCAAAACTAATGGGGTATGATCCG
Organism: Melocanna baccifera; assembly: GCA_036346265.1. Lineage (NCBI taxonomy): Eukaryota > Viridiplantae > Streptophyta > Magnoliopsida > Poales > Poaceae > Melocanna > Melocanna baccifera. The sequence continues at coordinate 15,722,534 of CM070695.1, forward strand.
ATAGACCTCTATCCAGAGCTTGGACGGTCACTAGAGGATACTTGAACTCCCATTCCGTCGACATTAAAAGTCGATCAAGTTTCTCGTAGGTAGGGTCAACGCGTGAATTCGCCCAGGTAAATTGTCTACCCGCTAAGTCAATTTCCCTAAGATCAAAGCTATCAATGACAGCATTGAACAGAAATGGCCATCGGATATTAAAATTATGCTTGTTCTTTTCTGAACTATGTCTTATGATATTAAAATCACCACCAATAAGAGTAGGTAAAGGATTATGCTGACATGCCCGAACCAGCTCAGCTAAAAAACTTGATTTGAATTCATCTTGAGCTGGACCATAGACTGCCATTAGAATCCATTTGAAATTATCCAATTTATTGCAGAGATGGAATTTAATATAAAATTCCCCTTCTACAATCAGCGATAAGTCAAACACGGATGCATTTATGCGTAAGAGAACACCACCCGATCTTCCCCGCGGGGGAAGGTAGTGCCAAGTGAAATCTAACCCGCCAGAGAGTCGAGCCAGATTCGTCTTTGACATTTGATGTTTCCCCGTCTCCATGATAGCAACAAAGTCTAAATTGTGAACCTTGATTGCTTCCGATATATATCTATATTTAGCCAAGTCTGAAAGACCTCTGCTATTCCAAAAGAATCCTTTCATGAATAACTCTGATTTTTAAGTGTAACTCCTTTCTTGCGCAATCTATTCTTTTTAATGCTAGATTTGGATTTTCGATCGATAACCGTCAAGTCATAAATTCATGCTGCTAGGTCCGCATTGTCATATCCAATATCCGAGATATCCTTTAATAAATGATTGATAAGGGTACTATCTGTTGCATTATCCTCCATATCACTATCCTCAATAGGATCACAGGTGCTAATGTTATGAGTGTTACATTTACCTGTCGACCTAGGTGACAAAGTTCTACGATCAATTTCAACCCTTTTGAGAGCACTAATAGAAAGATTAACATTTTACTACAACTACCCAGTACGAACCCCAAATTAGTTAAATTGGAGGCACATTTATCACTAGGTATAGTAGAAATTGAAATGTATGAGACATACCAGGCATCATGTTATGTGGAGGGAAAGGCGAAAATGGTGACGATCTATGGTCTACCACCGTCTTGTGCTCCCCTGGCCCATCTAAGTTACGGGATGCCGTACGGGTCATTGCTCTCTTTAAAATATCCTCATCTGCAGGCACAATTTCTTGGCCAGAAAGAGAAGAATTAGCTCGTAAGCTTCGTCTCTTACCCTCAAGATAAAAAGACCCACCCATAGTCTCCCTAGTATCAATACCTGGAGATGAAGCGAGCACCAGGCTGGGACCTCCTGCAACCGGTTGCAGCATATTATCTTTCCGGACGGGTAGGTTGTGCGCAAACTGCGGCGCAAGGTCTACTGCAGTCTGCCGCTCTTCCGTCAATGCGCCACAACTTGGAGTAGCGACTTGACGGCGCCTATACACTTTAGGCGCAGCCATCGACTCCATACCGGCCAACCCATGTCCGCCTTCTATACTGTACCGCATGTCACAAGCAACAGATACACCACACTTTTGCGCAGCATGCTGTGATACCTCTAATGATGCTAGATGCTTCCCAGAACCAGCGGTAACGGTAATTGGACTGGATGATGATGGTTTTGGGGGGGTAACAGCAATGAGCGTTTGATCCGGAGATCCAGTAAAAACAAGTGGCCGTGGTGAAGGAGCTGGTCTGTTCTTTCCGAGCGGGGTCACACATATCGTCGCCTACCTATGATTTGGTCCCGAAACAGTTGGAGTATGTGATGTACTGCTGGACGAACCATCACCTTTGGACTTCTTTGCCGCATTTCCAAGATCATTAGAACCCATAGGGTCTTCCTGTCCGGCCCCCTCACCATCATGGTCCATACGGTCAGTATCCGGAGATGGTGGCATCGCCGGAATAAAGTCACTGCTCTCCATAATGAAGGTAATATTGTATCCCTCTAAACTGAACACCAGGTGTGTGGTATACGGCAGTAGATCTTTATTTAACATGCCAACCAAAACTCTAATGATACCTTTTTGCCTATATGTCAACATATCCACCTCTGAAGTAGCCCTGACTACAGATCCCATGGCCCAGAATGCAAGAAAATGTCTCCAAGCGTGTGGTACTCTAGCTGATAAGCCGGTTGGATGTCTGCTGTAGTCTGCCATTCTGAAATTGTCAATGTGACACCATGGTTCCTTAATCGAAATTCAATATCTGCCATCCGCTGGAGTTCCTCCACCGAAGGGAAGGCGACCAGAAACGAATCCTTCCCATGAGATAAGGCCTCCCAATTCCAGTCCACCCTGGTCAGCTTCGCTAGCTCTGTTTGCACTGCCTCGGCTGTGAGGACGCCACCCGTCACCATAACCAAAGCTGTAGGCGCAGGGTTTGGAATCTCCGACTTGAAATCAAAGTTAGGCATCCTCAAGAAACACATGTCATTTGTGCCATATCCAAGAAGGCTTGCATGTGGCTTCGGCATCTTGAGAATAGGACATTTACTTGCTAGATGAGCATTCTTCTTGTTGCATACGTAGCAATCCAAATCTGTCGTGCAGCCGTCGACAGCATGGCCTCCGGTCTTGCACCTCCAGCAGAAGGGGGGCCTTGGTTTCTTGGCCTTTGCCCCTCCCTGATCACCCGGAGGATGCTGAGTTTGCACTGGTCCGGACGGCGTGTCCCGTGAGGAGCTACTACCTCAGCCGGAACAGGTTCCCTGCCCTATTCCCTGCCCTGCTGGGACTCACGGGGTTGATATCGCTGCTGCTGCCATCCACGACCACGGACTCCATATCCTCCTCGGCCACCAGCGGAACCTCGCCCGACACCAGGCCCATTGCCGGCGTTCCCCTGCCCTCCCCAACCTGGCCCAAGTCCACAGCCAGCAGGTGGACAAGTTTGCCATTGATCTTGTCTGAACGAGTGGCGATGCGGGGATGACGGCGAGCAGTGCTGCATTGGTGTCGACGGGCGGCGATTCGATGGTGGCGGCTGCCGGGTGGCCATCTCCGCATAAGAGGGTCGAGCGGCTGCACGGTCTGTCAAAACAGGACTCGCCCCTTGAGGTAGGGTATTGGGAACCCCTGTGAACCAGTTTGTTTGCAAGGTGGGGCCAGGTAATCTACGAGACAGATCCAATCGTGATCGCCCGTGATTCCGAGCTTGCGCAATCAAGGCAGTCTGATCCGTGTCAACGACAGAGTTCAAATTTTGAACTACCCGGTGATCACGGACGGAGTGCGGCAGGGGAAATCGCTTCGGTGGCATGAACGCAGCCAAATTCCTGATCATCGGTTGATGTTGAGGAAGAGGGCCCTTCCAAGGACGAATGATGCATCCACGTCGTGGAATTTCCCTTCCTATCCCCCTTGATCGAGGCGGTTCAGCAAGATCCGAATGGACTACCCGGCTTGCCGAATGCTGCTCGTCGGCCAAGGTGCAACGAGTTGAAGTCTCCGCTGAACCAAATTGTTCCCACCAACGGGTCCCTGCAGGAAATCCTATTGATGTCCAAAATTGCTCTGACAATTCCTGTGCCGATCGATGTTGTCGCTGACCTCTGCTCGCCGGAGTCTGATGTCCCTCCTTGTAAGCGGAGTAAAATGAAGCATTAGTTCATGTTGTTTCTGTCGTCTGACAAAGTCACACCAGAACATGCCTCTGCCGAACTCTGGACTGGAGTAATTTGGGCTTTGTTGCCGATTTTGTGGTTCTGTCACGGAGTAGTACAATGCCACTCTATGTTGTAGGTGTTCCATGTCTATTTAGAGTTGAGTTCCTCGTATTGATATTCTGCAAAAAAATGAAAAAAAGGAGTAATTAAATTCTAGTATATATTATAGTTACTGATGGTGAAGACGGATGTTTGGTGTTCCAAGTGATAACCTCTTGTTCTCAGCTCTTGTTCCAGCTTCGTCGTGCGGTATTGAGCTTTTATCTTCTATATAGGCATGGTCACAATATTATTAGATCCTAATTCTTCAAAACATTCAGCGACAAAATTCAGTCACATGCAAAATTAATAACTACTCTTGTGAGTTATCATTTGTGCCGGATCAATAGGTGGTTTTTGACAGCGAGAAGCCACGATTGCATATTAATTACGGGCAACTCTTTGGAAAAATTTTTGTGGAAACTTCTATGCTTGGTTTTCAGAGTTCATATGCAACGAGGCTTTCCACCTGATACTTGCCTATAGAGGGACTAAAATTCGACAAGCACATGGAACCAAACAATTAAAATTCGACAAGCACATGGAACCAAACAATTATCACGTTCAATACATCCATGCACTTTCGAAAGTAACAAAAAAAAAAGGCATAGGAGTGCTAGTTCATGATATAAAGGGCGCATACATATCATAACAATATATACCATACTACTCCATCCAGTCGGAAAAACACGTTGTTTTGGATATTAACATGGTCCTCAAAACACAATTTTGACTATTAGTTTCTATTGTAATATATTTATGACATAATAGAATTATAATATTATGAAAGTATTTTTTTCAGACAAATATACACATACAATCTTCAGGTATCTAATCCAAATATTTAAACGGATATGAATAGCACAAGTTTTGAAAGTTTGACTATATGTATGCTAAAACGCTATATTCTTGTGACCAGAAGTAGTAGTAAAAAATGGGTGTCATCGAGTAGGTAGAGTATGGTGAGAGTAGACTTGTTCTGTTCATGGGCAGCCCGACCCAATTTTTTGGGCTCAGGCTTAGATTATTGGCCCATATGACATGCACGAAACCCAAAGATAGCAATAAATAATGATATTTTATCCCAAAAAGAATTAAATAATACTATTTTATTGTAAAATATAATTAAATAAATCTGTTTTGTCCCAAAAATGGGAAAACAGGCTTTATGGGGCTTCGGGCTAGCCTATGTTGGCCAAGCTGGGCTCAGGCCTGCCCGTTCAGTACCAAGCTTTTCCAGGCCTGGCCCAAGCTCGGCCCGGCCCGAGACTTATCAGGTCTAGGTGATGGGACTACGGAGTAGTAAATAGTAAAGATGTCACATAAGCACATCTGTGTACGCAAACGTTTGCCCCAGAGGTATATTAAGTGTAGCTGGTTGTCTTTTTTCTTAAAAAAAAATAAAAAGAAGAGAGTAGCAAATTGTCTCGGGTAAAAATGTACTCAAAATCGTGAACTATAACTCCTACAATTTCAGAACAAGCAAGCGTTTCAAAGGATTATTCATTTTACAATCTAATGAGTAAGTTCAACTATGGTCGAGGACCGCACTTTCTGTTCAATCATTTAGCGGTAGAAGCTAAAATTGAGATAAAATATGGTCCAGTACGCTAACTAAAATGAATTAAAAGTACATCTAAACAAACATGAAGTTGTTTTGCCTCATGACAGGCGTTGGATACCATTTTTCTTCTCAAGTGCTGATATTGACTTACTGTTACATTCATTCATGTGTGTTGTGCATACTGCATAGTGCAGACTACATTAGCTCATGAATCAGCATAGCTATCTGTACAAGTTCCCTCGGCCTACAAAATCACAATACACCGTAGATCTCAAGCTAAGAAGACATCTACAAACCCATCCTTTTGGGCCTCAGATACGTCGAGCCCTTCTTCAGGCCCGGCATAGCAACCTGCTGCTGCTGCTTAGCTCTCTTCTCTCGCTCCCTTTCCTTCTCGATCCGTGCCGCCTCGGCTTGCTCCCGCCGCAGCTTCTCCATCTCCTCCTCCATGGCCGTCTTCTCGTCCTTCTGCCTCTTCTTGTGGTCGAGGAGGGAGGTGTCGGTCTCCTTCACAGAGAAGAACATGGGGCCCAACTCCGCCAGCCATTGCGGGTCAACTGCGGTGACGCACTGCATGTACTCCTTGGTTGTCAGGACTAGCTCGTGGTAGACAACGTAGTCAGGGGTGTAGCCGAGGCCGTAGAGCGCGCTGCTGGGATGCAGGTGGCATGGCATCCCATTCCGGCAATTGACATACTCCCCAACGCCCTTCAACCTCGCGGCATTATGGAAGTATGCTGAGCAGATAGCTTTCCTCACCACGTCCCATTCCATATGGCATGATGTCAGAGGGATCTTGAGGGTTTTCAGTATGTCCAGCAGTTGAGATCTCACTTCCCGAGCCTTACGGAGACCCTTGACATGGAGGAAGTGGTCATTGCACCAGTCTCCTCGGTATTGGTTTGACTTCCATTGCAGGTAGACATTCAGTAGTGTTAGGTGGTCAGACTCTGGGACGAAAAACTTCTCCCTAGCGGCATCACTCTCCTCTTCTCGATCTTTTGGCCGGAAGAAGACTGAGGGCACTGAGAGCATGGATACAATAGTTAGTACTTCATCAAGGCACTCCAGCTGCTCCCCCATGAGAAGCATCTTTGCTAGAGTCGGGTCCAATGGGAACTCCACCATCTTCCAACCTATTTCTGTAAGGGCACCGACATTGTTCAAGGCACCCAACACCCAGAGCTGATACATGGAGTTGAGGATATTCTCCTGTGGAGGTGGGTCCATGAAGTCGAAATCAAGCAAGTTTTCGACTTTGAGGGATTTCAATAAGAGGACCACGTTCCCCAGGTTGGTCCTTTGGATCTCCGGCACAGGGTTAGGGAGCATCTCATTCTGGTAAGCTGATTCTGTGAACAGTCTGTAGCATGTGCCAGGGCCAGTTCTTCCTGCGCGTCCTGCACGCTGGTCTGCAGCTGCTCGACTAACTGGAAAAACCTGAAGAGCATCCATACCCATCCTTGGATTGTATACTTTCATCTTTCCATAACCGGTATCGATGACATAGAAGATACCATCCACCGTGAGTGAAGTCTCAGCAATGTTGGTAGCAACTATGCATTTACGAGTGCCCTCTTCTGCCTTCTGAAAGATCTTGGCCTGCAAGTCAGCAGGCAACTGCGAGTAGATGGGCAGGATGGAGAGATTGGGTACAGTCTTGGTGGATGATGAAATTAGCTGCTCCATGCGCTCAGCGAGGGCATAGCAGGTAGCCTCAATTTCTTCCTGCCCTGTCATAAAGATAAGTACATCGCCAGGGCCACTTGTTATGTGAATTGTCATAGCCTGCTTCACTGCTGCTTCCACATAGTCTTCACATGGTGTTTTGCTGAACAAGGTATTTACAGGAAATGTCCTGCCAGGAATGTGGAAGATAGGGACACTGCGAACAAAGAAAATGATTATATGTTTTGCAGAGATAAGACATCGGATTCAAATCTTACTACAAAAAACAAATATACCATATCTTACCCTCCAAAGAATTTCGAGAATTTGTCTGAATTTAGGGTTGCAGATGTGACAATTAGCTTAAAATCCCGTCGACGTGCAACAACCTTCTTCAATATACCAAACAGAACATCAGTATTGAGCGATCTCTCATGTGCTTCATCCATGACGATAACACTACAAAAAAGGGAAAGAGATTTTAGTACAAAAAGCAATATTTTGAAACTATCTGAGGCAAGGTTCCAAAAACCGGAACCAGGGGAAATATTGCCAGACGGCTGGTAACTGGAAAAAAACTGGTCAAATTTCATGAACCAAAATTTGAATTTGAAACCGGTAACCAGAAAAACATGCCAGTTACCACCAAAAAAACCGGAGAAAAACCACTAAAAAGGAAAAACAGCTAAAAACCGGTTTTCAAATTTCAAATTGAAAATTCTTATACATTCACGGCAAAAAGTATGAAGTCAAGCATAGAAAGTGCATGCATCTTCCTAATACATTCTATTAATATTAAACAATATAAACATCATTAGGGAAACTAACTTTTACATTCAAAAATTGAAAATTCCTAATACATTCGTGGCAAAAAGCATGAAGTCAAGCACAAGAGGTGCATGCATCTTCCTAATACATTCCATTAGTGTTAAACAATATAAACATCATTAGGGAAACTAACTTTTATATTTAAAAAATAGAAATTCCTAATACATTCATGGCAAAAAGCATGAAGTCAAGCATAGGAGGTGCATGCATCTTTCTAATACATTTCATTAGTGTTAAACAATGTAAACATCATTAGGGAAACTAATTTTTACATTCAAAATTTTAAATCTGAATTAAATAAAAAACAATGTTATTTTTCTCTCGGTCGACACCGGTAAAACCGGTTACCGGCGGTAACCGGCCAGTTAAAGCTGGGATTTGGAACTCTGATCTGAGGTATGGTAATACGAATGTCTCCAAGCTCTATCAGCACTAAGAAAGAAAGGGGGCAAGTAAACAGCATACCGATATTTGTCAAGGTCAGCATCCTCAAGCATAGGAGGTGCATGCATCTTTCTAATATATTTTATTAGTGTTAAACAATGTAAACATCATTAGGGAAACTAATTTTTACATTCAAAATTTTAAATCTGAATTAAATAAAAAACAATGTTATTTTTCTCTTGGTCGGCACCGGTAAAACCGGTTACCGGCGGTAACCGGCCAGTTAAAGCTGGGATTTGGAACTCTAATCTGAGGTATGGTAATACGAATGTCTCCAAGCTCTATCAGCACTAAGAAAGAAAGGGGGCAAGTAAACAGCATACCGATATTTGTCAAGGTCAGCATCCTTTAAGGTTTCACGGAGCAGTACTCCATCTGTCATATACTGCAAAAAAAATTCCCAAAGAGAAGTATAATCTGTGTTAGGAATCCCATGCTAAACAACCGAAAGTCCACCAAAACTAATTTTCTGGCTTTCACAACGTTAATCTGGCCTAAGTGTTGTGGCGAACTGGTCATATGCTGTCACAAATCATAATACTAACACTACAAGAACTAGGTTACTAGTCTATGCAGATTCTAGTTTTAGGAACCTTCCTATAACCAAGTGAAAAACACAAGCAATAGATACCTAAAACACATTGACACAAACAAAGAGTAGTACAACACAAGCAGCAGTGTACCTTTATTATAGTGTTAGGGCCAGTGACATCCTCGAATCGAATAGCATATCCAACTTTATCTCCCAGCTCAGTCTCCATCTCTTCACTAACCCGCTTGGCAACACTCATGGCAGCCACACGTCTTGGTTGAGTACAGCCAACAACACCAGTGGTGGTATATCCATCCTCATGCAGATACTGAGTCAGTTGCGTAGTCTTCCCAGAACCAGTTTCACCAACAACCACAACTACTTGATTTTCACGCACAACCTGCTCAGTAACATCATAACACTAGGTTTTTAGGAACCTGTGACACTGCTGACTGCAATAATTTGAAAGAAACTAAATACAACAAGATAAGGAAGTAAAGATGATTGGACGAAGGATGATGCCTAAATATACAAGGAATTCCAAAGGAAATTCGATTTCAAAACTATTCCATTTGTCTGAATGGAAGGGCAAGAATTTGTATCTTGTCCTTTCTCCTTAAGCATAGGTGTTCTTCCAACAAACCTATATTCCGAATTTCCAACCCATTTTGGATGCTAAAAAATTTACAGAACAGAGAAGTAACCATACAGCCTTCAGAAGTACTAAATCTAAAATGTCATGAAGTCAAGGAATGTCGGACAAAAATCATGATATAATAAAACACTTATAATAAGTTTACAAAACCAAGTACAAACCTGTAGCAGCTCATCCCGGACAGTATATATGGGAAGATATTGCCTTTGTTGAGCAAGCGATTTCGATTTTGCAAAGTCACTCACAGCTTCTGCTTTTTCCTTCAAGTGCTGTGAAAACTTCGCTTCTTCTTTGAAATCAATCTCGCCTTGGTCACCAACAACTGCAGTATCTGCATCAACCTGATTTTTCAAAAGTGAGTAAAACATATTGACAAAGCACTGTACTTTTAGGAAGACATTGTAAATGTGGCAATAGTCTACCTGTTCAACAGTTTTCTCAACACCCAATATATTTCCAAGCTTAGATCCGGCAAGCTCCCAAAAGCGTTGCCGTGACTTATTCATACTCTGCTTCTCACGAATTTCCCTAACCAAAACAGAACCTTTGCGTGCAATAATAGCCATATCAGATGTTGGATCCTTCAATGGCATTACAGGCTCTGCTTGTTTTGTAAATACAACTCGTCCATCTAGGAACGGAGGTTTCGTGTCTGCAAAATATTAAGACACCAACTTGTTAAGTTCGACTGCATCAATGTAAAGTAAAAAGGTAGAGAACTTTGTGAACAAGTAGAAACAATATGGGCATGGGCACGCTAGCACATGTTCTATCCTCTTCAAAACTGGATACTATGTAGTAAGTAAAACAAGAAAATAAAATGCAGATAGAGAAGTTTCAGGTTGACATAGACAATAGAAACATGTGTGCTGAAAATTGCATGGCAGATATATCCCACACGTTCACAATGAGCAATGTCAAGCTGCTCTCAAGTTATTCGATGTTTGCAGTGATATAGAAGCTTTGAGAGTGAACGACACAAAGGATCAAAACGAGCAGCCACATGCACTAGCCAGCACATATACCAGAGAATATAGAATACAACAAACAGCTGCAAAGACCTGATTAGTTTATTGCCATTGTGCTAGTGAGTTTATGTTACCAACATATTTAGTGCTTTCATTACTTCACAAGAAGTAATGTTGAATATTCCTTCAAACCCCATTACATGAGAAACAGGGATGATTCCAAAAGGTTTGCTGTGAAGATTATTTTAATCACAACTATAAAACTGCAAACTGTTTATCGACTTGGAAAAAACCTAGGACAAAGTGACAAGAAAAGTCATATGATGGGTGCTCCAATGGAAAAAAAAGTCCCAACAAAGCATGTTACCATAATCAAGGATATATACGAAAATGTTGTGACTAACGCCAGAATATATGGTGGTGACACTAATGACTTCACTATTAAAATAGGACTACACCAAGAGTCAGCGTTGAGCCCATACATTTTTGCCCTGGTGATGGACGAGGTCACACGGGACATACAAGAAGATATCCCTTGATGTATGCTTTTTGCTGATGTAGTGCTAGTTGATGAGAGTAAAATAGGTGTCGATAGGAATATAGAGTTATAGAGGAAGACTTTAGAATCGAAGGGCTTTAGATTTAATAGAACTAAAACTGAGAATATGAAGTATGATTTCAGCAGTACCAAGGTAGATGATGATGTTATTCTGGATGGACGAGTAGTACCTAAGAACACTTTTCGATATTTGGGATCGATGCTACAGTGGGATGGTGACATTAATGAAGACATGAGCCACAAGATAAGAGTGGGGTGGGTGAAATGGCGCCAAGCATCAGGTGTCCTGTGTGATAAAAAAGTTCCTCAAAAGTTAAAGGGTAAATTCTATAGGACGACGATCAGATCTACGATGCTATATGGAGTGGAATGTTGGGTGACTAAAAGACAACATATACAGAAGATGAGTGTAGCACAGATGAGAATGTTGCGGTGGATTTGTGGTTACACAAGACGGGATTGAATCCGTAATGATGATTTACGTGATAGAGTGAGGGTAGCACCAATTGAAGATAAGCTTGACTAACATCGCTTAAGATGGTTTGAACATGTCAGTAGGGGCTAACATATACACGCGCAAACAACAACAGCCAGCTGTAGCGACGCCAGCAGATGCAACTGCGGCAGCGACGACAACAGCTTGACGTGCTACAGCGTGAAGAGTTCGGCGACAACTCTGCGGAAATGCGTAACAGGGGAGGTACCGAGTTAGACAAGTCTTGGAATATGTAGACATTAGTCCAGTTAGATATGGGAAGTCAAGTCGGATTGTAATGCCTTTAAATAGAAGGCTTGAGGGTGTAATTGAACAACAAGGAATCAATCTATTATCGCTTCCCCAATTTCTGTCTCTCTCCTGAACTCTGGCGTCTGTCTCTTGCGTCCTCTGCTACCTTCAGTTGACGGTCATGAATCTACCTTGGAGCCGAAAGGGTCCGGGTAACTAGCCGCCGGTACTACATAACTATCATCTGCGCTCTTTGGGTGGTGCACGTGACAACTTGGTATCAGAGACAATGGCAAGCAGCTCGGAGCTGACCGGATTGACAGATAAATTTGCGGAGCTCAAGGTTATTAAGGCGTCGCCTAATCGTCGCCTAGTCGCCGCTAGGCGCCGGCGGCTCGAGCCGCCGCCGCCGCCTCGAGAAGTATGGCGCCCGCCGACGGAAGTCGTCGCCTAGTCGTCGCCATGGCTACTAATCCGCATCACAGGAGCAAGGCGGTCGCCATACCTCTTTGCAAGGCGCGTGTTGCAGGAGCAACGGCGGGAAAATGAAGAGAGAGGGAGGGAGCGCGGGAAATAAGTGAGGGGGGAATAAGGGGATACGGCATACGGGCGTTACATGCGAGGTAGCAAGGAGTTCGCGCGGCGGCGACCTCGGCGATGATCTCCAAGCCTCCACGCCGCCGCCTCCGGCCTCCACGCGCTCCATCCGGCCTCCACGCGCGCCTCGTCCGGCCTCCACGCCGAGGCGCCGCCTCCTCCGGCCTCCACGCCGCCGCCTCCTCCGGCCCCACGCCGCCCATCCGGCCCCCACGCGCCGCCTCCGTCCTCGGCCTCCACGCCGAGGCGCGCGCCTCCGGCCTCCACGCGCCGCCTCCTCCGGTCCCACGCCACCGCCGCCTCCAGTCTCCACGCCGCCGCCACTCGTGTTCTTCCTCTTCCTCGCTTCTCCGTGTTCTTCCTCATTTAATAGGTGCCGATCGACCGACTCCACCGAGCTCAGTTCTTCTGGATGCCACGCCACCTTTTTATTGCTTCGAGCCTTCGACTGATTTTGTGAGTTTGTCCATATGTAGTGTTCCGCCGGCTATTGACCATATGCAGTAGGCATATGTTTAGATGTTTCTAGATATTGCTAGATGTTGATTGTTATATTGTTGCTAAATTGTTAGATATTGCTAGATGTTTTTATTGCATAGACATGTTTATATTGCTACTATGGTTTCATTTGTCATGTAATCATGTTTAATTTCCATTGATACTGTTGTCTTGTTTTCATATTTTGTACATATAGTTTTTCACTTCAATTTATTGAAAGGTGTTAATAGTTTACTAACGTACTAAGTTGCTCTATGGCAGCAATGCTATTAGAAGGGACTCATGGGAGCTGCATCATGCTACTTGGGAGAAGAGCAAAGTCAACAAACAATAGACAATGTCGTCAAGGTATGCCATTCAACATTCATGTTTTTTAGCTGCACCATTATTCATGTTTATTTGCTTTGTTACATAGTTAAAATAATCACACTCTATGTGCAACACATTTCCTGCTATAAAAGGTTAGGATGTGAGTATGGCGTCGCCTCGCCGCACGCCATACTCGCCTAAAAGATGTGAAGGTAGTCTGGCGCCTCGCCTCGCCTTATCGCCGTGATAACCTTGGCGGAGCTCACGGTGTCCCTTATGAAGAAGCTCGACGAGATCAAAGCCGGTCTTTCCTGGGAGCTTGGGCTCATAAAGGATCGTATAACGGCATTGGAAAGGCAGTCTGCCGACAGGCTGCTATAACTGCCACCAAGGCTGGCACCCACCGTGACTCCGGCCACAAGTGCAGCCCAAGGGAGCGAAGCTCACGAAGGACATCACGCGCCGAGGTTTCACAAGTTGACGTTCCTGACATTTGATGGCAAGGATGACCCTCTCAGCTGGCTTAACTGTGAACAATTCTTCTGGGGACAACCAACACGCAACACCAAAGAACGAAAATGTCTAGCTAGCCTCTTATCATCTAGTGGGGGCGGCGTAACAATGGTACTACCAATTGGAAAGGGACGAAGGTCAAGTATCATGGCACGAATTCAAGGAATACTGCAATCTCCGTTTTAGGCCGCCAATCCAAAACAATTTTTTGAGGGAGTTGGCCAAACTGCACGCCACCGAATCGGTGGAGGAATACCAGGAGAAGTTCCTCACCCTCCTCTGCCATGCAGACCCAATGCCGGCATGGCAACAGGTGCAATTGTTCACATCATGCCTTGTACAGCCGATTCAAACTGACGTCGAATTACAATGGCCGGTCAACCTTCAGCTAGCAATGTCGCTTGCCCGTGCTTATGAAAAGCGGCACGCCCTGGCCAACACAACGATCAGAATCGTTGGGTGGCCTAGCCCATTGCCTTGGCCCGGCGGACTCCCTCCAATAGCTAGAAGTCCCCTCCATGCAACGTCCAATGCCGATGCTCCCAAGTCTTTGCCACTTCCAGATGGGTTGTTTTCAGCTGGCTCAACGCCACTGGCCAAACGACATCTCACGGCAACAGAGATGGCCGAGCGCCGTCACAGAGGTTTCTGCTTCAACTGCGATGAAAAGTTTGTCCTGGGACATCGTTGCAAGAAATTGTTCATGTTGGAATGTGTGTCGGATGACGACGACGAGTAGGATCCAGACGGCATTGGTGTGGATGAACCGTCCATCTCTCTATGCCCTGACAGGTTCCAGCCACGCGCCATCCAGGCAATGCACATGCATGTCCGAGTGGGTACAAGTCAACTGATTGCCCTTCTTGACACGGGTTCCACTCACAATTTTACCTCTCAGGAGATGGCGTCCAGGGTAGGGCTAGCGGTATGTCCATAGCAAGGGCTGAAGGTGACAGTGGCCAATGGTGAGCAGGTGTGCAATCCAAGTGTCTGTCCAAATCTGGAACTGCGCATCGCTCAAGAGACTTTCTTAGTCGATTGTTATGCTATTCCACTAGAAGGCTTTGACATCGTCTTGGAAGTTCAATGGTTGCAGCTGCTAGGACCTATTGTGTGGGATTTCAGTGCTCTAGCCATGACGTTTCAATATGGCGGTAGTCAGGTGGCCTGGACAGGATTGTCGTCCACCTCCACACAGGCCTATGCACTATCGGGTGCCCCTCCGGATTTGTTGGTTGAATTATTGGAGGATTTTGCTAAGCTATTCACTGAACCAAGCGGGCCGCCACTAGAGCTAGTCCAAGACAATCGCATTCGCCTGACTGCGGGGACAGAACCCATTGTCGTGTGACCATACCGTTACCCCCAACAACAAAAAGATGAACTAGAATGGCAATGTGCGGCTATGCTGCAGCAGGGCACTATCCGCCACAGCTCTTCAGCTTTTTCTGCTCCAGTGTTACTCGTCAAGAAGAGCGATGGCTCTTGGCGCTTTTGTGTCGACTATCGAGCTCTCAACAACAAGACAATTAAAGACAAATTTCTAATTCCGATGGCAGAGGAATTGTTGGATGAACTCAAACATGCTTGCTATTTTACCAAACTGGATCTTCGATCAGGATACCATCAAGTACGCATGCATCCGAAGGATGTGGAGAAGACGGCTTTTTGCACACATCAAGGGCTCTTCGAATTCTTGGTAATGCCGTTCAAATTGACAAACACGCCAACTACCTTCAAGCATTAATGAACTCAGTGCTTTGACCATACCTCCGCCGGTTTGTGTTAGTTTTTTTCGATGACACCTTGGTTTATAGCCCCTTGTGGTCAGCACATCTCTGCCATCTAAGAACAATTATACGCGTCTTGACAGACCATCAATTTTTTCTTAAACGATAAAAATGCCTGTTTCGTGTTTCCTCGTTTCCTATTTGGTATGATCAGCGGTAGCAGGGTAGCAATGAACACCCAGAAAATCCAAGCGGTGGCGGACTGGCCCTACCCGCGATCTGTGCGTGCGCTACAGGGATTTCTTGGCCTCATCGGATATTACTAGCATTTTATCAAAAATTACAGAGTGAAAACCGCACCTCACAAAATTGCTGAAGCGGGATAGTTTCTCTTGGTCGGAGGAGGCAACCACAACTTTTCAGGCCCTGAAATCTGCTTTGTCGTCGGAACCGAACTTGTAGTTGCTAGATTTCACTAAGGACTTCATTGTGGAATGCGATGAGTCAGGATCGAGCTTTGGAGCAGTCATTTTGCAAGCGGAGGGACCCCCTGGCTTTCTTTAGTCGACCCATTGCAACTCGGCATAAGCATTTGGTGGCATGCGAACGTGAGTCAATCGGACTGGTTCAGGCTATTCATCATTGGCGGCCATAACACAGTCGCAAACGCCTTATCCCAAAGGGATGGTGAGCTCCTAGCCATTTGTGCCCTATCGGGTCGTCCTCACCTAGCTATGTTTGATGTGCTGAGCCAGGAGGTGAACACTCTTCCGAACCTTTCATCACTTCCTGATCAGATTCTGGGTGGATCGGCTTCATCGGACTGGAATTTGTGGATGGAATGATCACATTCAGAGGCCACGTGTTGGTCTCGACAACATCCTCTTCTTTCCAGCTATACTGGCAGCAGCCCACACAGCGGGCCACAAGGGCATCCCTGCACCATCTCCGAGCTAATTTCCATGTTCCTCGTGCTCGCCAGATCATTCAAGAGTTTGTGCAGACTTGCCTGACATGTCAACATAACAAAACTGAATACTTGCATCCGGGGCTTCTTCAGCCCTTGGAGGTCCCAACTCAAATATAGGAAGACATTGCAATGGATTTTATTGAGAGGATGCATAAAGTCCATGTCAAGTCCGTCAGAATCTGACGGGGGTTGATTGGTTCTCCAAGTATGCCCACTTTATACCTCATGCCCATCCGTATTCGGCCAGTTTAGTGGCTCGCGTGTTCTTTGATGAGATCATCCGTCTCCATGGCATGCCCGCGTCCATGGTGAGTGACAGAGACCCGGTCTTTACAAACAAATTCTGGGAAGAATTGTTTCCTTTGTCTGGGGTCCAGCTGAAGCGGAGTACCGCTTTCCATCCTCAGTCAGATGGGCAATCCGAGATTGTTAATAAGGTGATTGCCATGTACTTGCGCTGTTGTACGGGCGACAAACCTCGTCAGTGGTTACAATGGCTTCCTTGGGCGGAATATTGCTATAACACATCGTACCATTCATCTCTTACGGAGACACCGTTCAAAGTCATCGATGGCTGGGAACCCCGTCTTTGCGCTCTTATGATTCGGGATGTGCTAGGGTGGTTGTAGTTGATCGCCTCTTGCTTGACAGGAATGAGTTACTAGATACCATTCGTGGTCGCTTCTTGAAAAACAGCACTACAAGTTGGCTTATGACGCCACTCAGCGCGAGCTCCACTTCGATATCGGCCAGTGGGTCTAGTTGCGACTTCACCGCAGGCGGCAACATCCTTAACCACAAATTCTTATCATAAGTTAGCACCTTCGCTATTATGGGCCATATCAAATTCGGGAGAAAATTGGCTCGGTTGCTTATCGCCTCCAATTATCGGGCAAGGCCAAAATCCATGATGTCTTCCATGTTACTCTTCTGAAGAAATTACATGGTGACCCTCCGGTGGCATCACCGCCTCTGCCGCCACTCCATCATGGCCACGTTTACCTCACGCCAGAGAAGGCCTTGTCTGTTTGGCGAGCTCGCGGACAGCGGCAGATCCTAATCCAGTGGCCGGGTCTGCCGACGTTTGAGAATTCTTGGAAAGACTTGGAGAAGTTCCAGACTACGTATCCAACGTTCCAGCTCGAGGATGAGCTGTATGCGAAGGAGGGGAGAGATGTCATGTGGGGGCTAGCATATACACGGCGCAAACAACAGCCGGCTGCAGCAACGCCAGCAGATGCAAGTACGGCAACGACGACAATGGCTTGACGCGCTACAGCATGGTGTTCAGCGACAACTTTGCGGAAATGTGTAATACGGGAGGTACCAAGTTAGGCAGGTCTTGGAATACGTAGACATTAGGCTTTGTAAATCAGAGTCCGGATTGGATTAGTCCGGTTATATATGGGAAGTCGAGTAGGATTGTAATGCCTTTAAATAGCAGGCTTGCGGCTGTAATTGAACAAGGAATCAATCTATTATCCCTTCCCCAATTTCCGTCTCTCTATCTTGAACTCCGGCGCCTGTCTCCTGCGCCCTCTCCTACCTTCAGTCGACGGTCACAGATCTACTTGGGAGCCGCAAGGGTTTGGAACCGACCGCTGGTACTACATAACTATCATCTACGCTCTTTGGGTGGTGCATGTGACATGACATCTCCAATGAATGCCTCCTGAGGCACCGATACGTAGTTGAATTTTAAGACGTACCGAAAACGCAAGAAGAGGCAAAGGTCGACCAAGATTGGCATGGAAGAAAGCAGTTAAAAGAAACTTGAAGGATTGAAATGTATCCAAAAAATTAGCTTTAGATAGGAGCGCATAAAAGTTAGCGATTTACATACTGGAACAATGACATAAGAAGATTTAGGGGCAGTGTTTTACGCCCTCTGCTCATATGGCAGGATAGGTTTAGAGTTTTTGCCTTGTAGGTTTATTACAAGGCTCTCGTTTCTTTTAAGATTTAGAGGTGGTGTTTTAGACTCTCTGCTCAGATGGCAGGATGTAACATTAGAGTTTTTGCTTTGTAGGTTTTATTATAAGGCTCTCGTTTCTTTGACCTTGAGGAGATTTTATACCTAGCCTATCCAACTTATTTTGGACAAAAGACTTTATTATTGTTGTTTATAAACCTACAAACAGAACATCAATAAAAAGATGTGGTAGGCAAAGCACGCACCATGAACAAGAAGTATTACTTTCCGCTCCTCCTCATCATCAAATTCTGTCTGTACCTCTGTTCCTCTAACAGCTCCAGATCTCAACAATTGTCTGTCCTCCCACTGAGCATTATCAGCAGTCATCTGTGATAACTTTTTGCTCTGGGCAAGGGTCATCAGACTACCATCTTTACGAGTCTGCAGCCAATAAAAATAGTTTAAAAAACAGTTTGAACATCAAGTTACATGAATCATATAATCAGATGAATACAATTTCCGCATGATGATGCACTTTTCATGATGTACAGCCCATCGAATCAGGAACAGGGGAAATCCATCGATTGTCAGCTGATAGACAATATATGACCAAGGGCAATAAAGCATACATCTAATGTGGTTGTATTTCACATGCCTATTTGACTTATTACGGTGCACCTTGACACATCTGAGTATAAACGATCAGGTGGTTACAGCTGATTACAGGAAATCTGAAGCCAAAATACATGACACATTGGAACTTTACTAGACCATAATCTTGCTACACCACAACCCTGACTATTGATTTATCATCTACTATTACAGTTTTATAGACTATAGTTCTTTGTAGTTGCAATAGCAAGTCCTACTCTTAACAAATAAGTAGTGAGGGTTAGGATGAACTACATGGAAGCATGATATAGGTAAACTAGCAAGGAACATACCAGCTTCTTTGGCAATTCTGCTTCTTTCTTTTTGTAGGAACTATCGTCTCCAAGATACATAGAATTGTCGCCATCGAACGTGGTGTTGTGTTCTTCACAGTCATACCTGAGAAATTTATAAAGGTTAGAAGAATGGCCAATTAAATTTGGTGTTGTTGATGATAAGAGAATGCTGAGTGACTAAGTCGCCATATTCATTTCTCTACCCTAGAAACCAACTGAACAGAATGTACCAAGAAATGGTAACTCTTAGGTAAAACATAACTGGAGTAATTGTGTGCTAAATACAAGTGGTACATATTCACACTCAGGATTTCAGTATAAATATATGAAAAGTGACACTATCAATTTAGCTCAGCATTTCATACTATAAAGGAAGCTAACATATGCTTCCAGCCTTCCAATATGCAACAGCACAACAGTTTTGCTTAATTCTTATATCACCTGGTTTGAAATACCAATATTTGTATCAGACAGCAACTCTACCATTTTCCTTTCGTCATACAGAAACTAAGCAAGTTTTACAAGGAGCGACAGGTACCATGCACGGTCAGCATTATAATCCATATCTTGCATCATTTCCTCAGTAATCTCATAATTCCTATCAGCAGTTGAGGGGCTTCTATCAGCTTCAATGTCCTGCGGTAACAAGGTAGTGGTTAACTGGTTATAGTTCATGATGACCACACATCAAAGAAACAAAATGAGGGCTCACAAGAACCTATAAAGAGATCCAAAATAACATGAAATCCGGTTTTCACACCTTACCAGGTAGCTCAGTAAATACTGAACTCAGACTCAACCAAAATCTACAGTTCTGATTAACTATACATAAATATAAAGATTGATTCCTAAAAAGAGAACAAGTAGTGATTCCTAAAATGAGAACAAGTAGTGTCTAACTGTATATCATTAAGAAACTCTTTAGGTAGTAAGTCTAATTAACATCTAAGTAGTATAATTAAAGCAATTATTGAATGAGATAGCCACAACAGTGACAAATCTAACCCATTACTTCGCAATCTGATCACAGTAACAACATTTCCGCATAAATCAACCTATTTGCCAAAAAGAAGACAAGGATCAACAAAAAAGAGGATCATTATAAAGCAAGTAATGGTGTGCACATGTTCAGTCAATAAATAAACCTATCGACTATACCCTCCCATTGCAAACATTTACCAATAATCATAAAAAAAATACACAACAGACAAAACTTTAAATCTGAACAAAAGCATATGCATGATTATATTTCTCATTGTGTAATGTACATTGGCCGAAACAGTTGAATTAGATTACTAACAGTGTCACCGCTTCTAGCTTGGCATTCCAGAAGATTCAACATTAAACAGCTCACAACATAAGTGAAATGAATGATTTTTTCAAAGCATAAAAGCATGCTGTGAAAAAAAACTGACTTACATTGGAAACAGAAGTCGATGAAAAGGTAAGCTGGTGGGATCTTCCACTAGAACGTGAATACGAAGACCCTTTTGAGGAACCAGAAGCGCGAATAGGAGCAGGTGAAGGAGATGCATTATCCCACACAGATGCTAGACATTAAACAACATAAAGTACATGATTAAAGTCAGGTCACTGAGATGTAAAGAAAATATATTTAATTCATAGAAACAAAGCATGAATATCACAGAAAATCTGGATGCATTTTCTTCACCTGCAGAACGTGGCGTATTCCCACCTAGCCAAGGAGACACCAAGCGTGCATCTGGGGATGCAGCACCAAGCATAGGGGATCGTGTTGGATGTTGCCTATGGGAGCCAGGGCGATCAGCACGGTACTCACGGCGAGGTGTATCTTCCCACTCCCATCGTCCACTGTGCCAATCGGATCTTGCTACAATTTGCAATCACAAACATACTCTTATCAGCTTAAGTGTCAAGCCAGTCAGTCTAAAACGTCAAAAAGAATAATAAACAACAAAAATACCAGGTGATCTTGAGCTTCTTGAGCTATGCTCATGCCGATTTCTCTTGTTCGTATAGTCAATGGATGTAGACCTCTCTTGTTCATCACGCCTACTATGAGATTCCCTATCATCATTGTATCTTCGCTTTTCACTGCTACTATAGCCAATGGATGAAGATCTCTCTCGTTCACCACGTTTGCTGTAGGGTCCTCTATCATTATAGTTATCATACCTATGAGTGCTTTGAGAATGGGAGCCTTGCGAACTTCTAGAGATGTAGGTCTGTAAAACAACAGACATAGAAAGTTTGTTTATTTGGTTAGTAAAGTGGACAAAAAATAATGAAATTCTTGATATAGCCTCCAAAGCAAGAAGGTGAGATGCAGGTTCTATGTAATTACTAACCTCTTGCCTATGGTATTCATCTTGATGGCTGGGTAAAGGACCCCTTTCATCATCATCAGTGACTGTAGATTCTGAAAATGAAGAGAAAGCTTTAGTTATGACTGACAAATACGGAACAGATCAGTGCTAATGATGAAATGAATCGTCCACGTAGCAGCTGTATATACAGTCTACAGAATAAAAAGGGTACCTTTCAAAGATGTTTTATCATCGGAATTGGTTCCTCGATAGCGGCGAGACACACTACCACGATCGCTACTGGACAGGCTCTTAGCATCATTTTCCGCAGATCCTGGCTTCTCATCTTCATCCATAGCACTAGCAGCTGAAACAACCTTCTGAGGAGGGGGCTTAAATGCATTGCCCCCTTGGGCTTCTCGTTTCCTGTGTGCGAGGAGGTCCAGCCCTGCCAAAGCAGACTCAGAATTAGTTCACTCCAAACTCTAGATTTCCAACCATCGGTGCACAGGGCTAAATTCAAATTGGGATCAGTTCATCAAGTCTACGCCTCACTAATTATCCACAAGTTAACAAGCAAGCACCTCTATATATTCACTTAAAATTCAGGAAATGTATATACTGCACAAGCATTGCATACCTAGAGCGGACTTCCCCTGCGGAGGCCGATACATGACCCTATCCCTGTTCGGCACGATCAGCCCCTGCGCCGTGTCATCCTCCGGCCCCAGAGTAGTCATCGTCGCGTCCAGGTCAACCTTCCCGTCCCCCTGGAAGACAAGCGGCAGCGAGAGCCGTCTCAGCGTTAGCACAAGCACACAGACTCAAAACAAAGACAAACGCATGCAGCTCAAAAACGGATACATCTAATTTTCTCAGAAAATAGCTCAAATCCGCATCCCTATTACCTCCATAGTCGCGGGGAAGGCGGAGGTCGCCCCTCGGAGCTCGGAGATAAGGAGCAGCGCCGATTCGACTCGGATCCCGAGCTCGGGGTACGCAGGAGGCGGCCGCCGCGGCAGCGGGGAAGCGCGGGTGCTTAGTGTTCGGGTTAGGAGCGGCGGAGAGCGAGCGGCCGCGCCAGCGGGAGGAGCCGGCGCGCGAGGGGTGGGAGCGCGCGGTCGGAGGGGATGAGGCGGCGGCGGCGAGAAGAAGAGGGGGAGGAGAAGAAGTCGGTGGGATTTGGGCCCGAATGTGGAGGGGATGGGGATCGGGATTGTTCGTAGCGGGAGGGGTCGATGTGTAAAACTGAAACCCGCACCGGAGTTTTCGATTCAACCCCGTGATTTTTGTTTTATAAGCTGACATTGAATGTCCGTTGATTTTGGGGGAGTTTGGGGGTAGGATTCGAATTTGAATTCTGCTAGTATTTGCGAAAATATGTAAAAATAGACGGTAACGTAAAGCAACAGTTTTCTATTTCAACTTTTATATGGTTTTATTATGGGCTGCCTGGTAAAGATTCGGATTCAAATTTTTTTTTTCAATTTCTACTCTAATTCTTTAAGAATCGACTCCTCTATGAATCTTGAGCTGACTGAGTGAAGCATTTGGTAAGAGCTTCCCAAACCCTAAAAGAGATAGTTGATGGCAAAAGACCATACTACCCCTAGTTTTACACTTAAATCTATTTGTTCCTTACTCATTCCTATTTATACATAAATTTCTATACATTTTTTTCAATACCGACCGATGGTATATTTGAATGTTGATATCATACGAACACAATGAGACAAATGCATTTCATATCAATAATACAACCTATCATGCCATATTGCCATCTGATTTTTTTGCTGAACTCTCATCAAATCATGTACAAGCAATCACAAGTCATCATTCATTCATTGAATCGTCCATTCATACATTGATCAACATTCAGACATGCAGATATGCCTACTGTTGCAGAACCACATAGGTGCAGCAAAACCAATTTAGACAGTGATAGATGAGCAGACATGCAGATATGCCTACTGTTGCAGAACCACATAGGTGCAGCAAAACCAATTTAGACAGTGATAGATGAGCATGTCAAGAAGGAAATAAACCAAAGAGTAACTACAGAGGAACATAAGGTACATGTCTATGGCTGTGTTCATTTTGGATTAAAGCCAGCTTCTACTCCTGACTTCTGTTTTTTTTCATTATTCAGTAATTTCGTCTTTTTCTGATTTTTTGGGCTTTTTTGCCTTTTCTTTTTTCTGTATTCCTTTGCATTGTCCGTGATGGGCTAACATGTTTTTTCTATTTTTATATTTTTTAAATTATATCAAATAAGTCAACTTAGCTACAGTAAAAAAATAAGCCGGTTATAGTAAAAAGCTATAAACGAACGCCAAACTGAGCGCTACATATAGCTCCTTTCTGCTGAAGCCAGTTGGGAACATGGCTTGAAAAGAGCTATACCTGCACATATTTAGGTTTCATTCAATGTATACATCAATGTGTTATATTTATGATGCTCATAAAGCTAGTCAATTGCAAGCACCTAGCAATAAGTTCATTGTTCATTTTTATTGTTCTGTTGTTCATGTAGGAAATCAGTGAAAATCTCATCAATCATGTAGGCAATCGATTCATTGTTCATGTAGACACACAAAGAGAGCTATGCATTCATTGTTCATGTAGTCACACAAACAGAGCTAGGCACAGGTTCATTATTCTTGCAAGCAATTTGTGATAATCTCATCAGTCAAATTCGTGGACAAGTAATGAAAAATTTTGTTTATGAACCATCTGTCATGAATCATAATAGCACTGATTCCTATACATATTCATGGCACAAATATAAAAAAATTCCAAATTAAAGCAACTCCAAAATAGGACTAAATCCTACAAATCACAACCAAAATACTTCACAATATCCAAAATAGGATCCAATCCTACAGAGTATTTTTCATTGGTTCATGGGGAAAAAGGGGGCTTGAGCAATTGAGGAGGGCGGCCATAGGGAAAGGCCACCAGATGGCTCTAACCTTCATAGTCGTGGAGGAGGTCGCTAGTGGTCAGGCATCCAAGTCGCCGGGTGATACAGGACAGGCAACGACAATGACGAGATCTAAGGTCGGCGACATGGACTAGATTTAGGGCGACAGCTAGGGGTTCCATGCCGGTGACGGGGATGGGTTCTAGGGATAGCAAGGATGGTCTCTTGGCCGACAGGGAGGGAATCCAGGCGCAGGTGAAGAATATAGATCCACCATTATAAGTTAATGGTATACTTTGGTAATTAATGATAATTATATTATGTAATTAATATTTTATATAAATTGGATGAATAGGTAATGTTTTATGATGATGAAGACTTTGGATGACATCATGAGTTGATCGTCATCAAAATTAAGGTCCAGGATGAGGTATCACATCATGTGTTGATGAGTATCAAATCAAATTTCTAAAGAGGAGATGGTTATATGTTGTTCTTTGAATAAGAGAAGACCTATCATATATTGATAGAGGGTAAGTAGAGGATGCATTATGGGTTGTAGCATATCAAGACAAGGACTAGGACTTGAAGTGAGGATGTTCGTTATTAAGCTTCAGGAGGATACTCAAGGCAAATATATAACTAGTTAGATAAACTACACTACCGATATACACATTTATCTTAGATAAATGACACTACCATTAACATTTATCTTAGATAAACGACACTACTGATATACACATGTTTAAAGCAAAAAATGTTAAAGTGTAGATTTTGGTGAATATAAATAATAATCAAGGATGCTTAAGGTGAATAATGACCAATCAGGGTGCATGAATTAATTAAAGTACTAAAAATAATTAAATTGGAGTGGCTACCTTAATGAAGGATTTTCTAAAAAATAGTTGGATAAAAATCAAAGATATATATAAAGCCAACCAATATCTATTTTGAGAGACTCAGACGATGGTCAAAGGCCCTATTAAAATATAATCCTTGTCATTAGCATGCCACCGATAATTAAATCTTAATGGTAGATTTAACTAAATAATGATACTAAAATATAATTGTATATAACAAGCTAGGCCCATATAAATAGATTTTTTAAATTAAAATTTTATTTATGGCAGATAATAATTGAGGTTACATCAATGAACATCTTTTATTAAAGATCATGCTAAAGTATTACTTAGCACGTCTATTAAAATATAGATAACCTCTGGGTCATCTGTCATTAAAAATGATCTCACTAATCTACAATTTAATGAACTGTATGGTGATAGGACCAACTAATTAGACCCAAATTAAGATAAATCGCTAACACCCCTAAAGGCACTAACTGAAAGTCTAAAAATACCTTAACCTAGTTGACAGTTGCATTTCGTTTGAAATGCATTTAAACCCTATGGTGGTTCGACAACCGTGGATCGTTGGTAAATAGTAGTCTAGCAAACATGAAACGTTAAATGTCAGTGATTACATAAATAATCCCATGCATTAATAAGTTATCATGCTAATCATCGTTCAATTAAAATGGCAGCTAGAACCCCATAAAATATAGCATCTTGAATTTCCAAAATTACAAACTCTAAGAATAGCGCAATAAACTAAAATCATACTCATCACGTGTGGAACTCATGCCTTAAATTTTAAATATTAACATTCAACAAATAATACTTAGTACCCCCAGCTGAGCTCTTACATCTGTCCATAAATCTAGCCTGACTCATAGAACTTTCTTAATAAATATAAAATATTAAAATAAGTTAATAAATATAAAATATTAAAATAAGTTATAAAATTAAAAATCGAGCCATGGCATTCTACAATATACTATATGTAGCCATCTTCGAACCTGAAGCAAAATATTTCTGTAAATATTCTTTTATCATTGGACATTCCTTAACATCCATCTCGACAGATTTTCCCTCTATCATTCTCCACTTCGCTCAAACCCCATTTGACTCCATTATGTTTCGTGCCTAATAGACCTTGCCTCAGATCATGTACTTAACCATAATAAAAGCTTAATTGAGTTTATTCATATTCATTTGGACTTCTGAGTTGTTTGGATTTATTTAGATTCAGTTGTTTAGCGCGTAATTAGAATTTAGAGTCTCGAGGAATCACCAGGTCGAGCGAGATTAAGATATAGATAAAGATGAAGACCAGGAGCCCAAGACCATAGAATGAGAAAGCTTTGAGTAAGGTCAAGGCTGTGGTAAAATGAGAAAGGCTAGTCGTTACTTTTATCATATTGTGCCTTCCTTTTGAATGCAAGTATTTTATTTGAAAATATCGAATTGCATGCTTTACTTTATTATGCAAAGTCTATTTGCATTAGTTCGTAGCTAATTCCTGATGGATAATTGATTAGTTATATCTCACTTCTTGGCATAGACATGAAACCTTGTCGCCCCAGAATTAATGGTTAATATACTAGTAATATGTCTACGTTTAAATGACATGCTTAGTCTTACTTAGATACTCATGAGCGTTAATTTGCCCTAGCATCATTTCAAATATGAAAATCGGGTTTGGGCAGTTGCGAGTGGAAAGTGTCTAGTATGTTGTAACATGATTATTTTATACTCTCAAAAACCCCAACATGCTTATTTATTTGGGTGGATGGTAAGAGGGGATGATGCAGTGGATGCACGAGAATGTATGGATTGTGATAGAACCGTCTAGATAGCTCTAAGGACCGAATCTGGTCATGATCTCCCATTGTAAAACAAGTACAACCAAAAGCTAGCAAAGTGTAGACTAGGCTACATAATTTACCAAACCCTTGATGTCATCTCGTAGGTAGGGGAAAGGAGGGGACATGCACGAGGATAAAAAAAGATCCGGCCTGAATGGGGCATCAAGTGAAGGGTGATGTAAAAACAAATGTTAGGTCTCAGGAATTTCCTATATCTGTAACACAAAATGGTAGCATGTTTGCAAATAAAAGAACCGTAAGCCTTCCTTTGTTTAGCCTTTTATCTATTATTATTGCATTCTATGTAGTGGCTTGTTGAGTACATTTGTACTCACTGTTGCTCAATTACTATTATTTAGTAAGTTAGAAGAAGAAATACAAGCCCTATGGTCACCTAAAGGAGTCGACAGAAATGAAAGACGATGAGGCCAGAAACTAGGTTGTGAACCCTAGTTGCTTGCCTGTGGACATGTTCTGAGGGTCTCACATGTGTAAAATTTTGTTTTCGCTATTGCTCTGTAAAAGTTTCGGCCTAATTGTCCCATGTGTAGTTTTACTAATGTATTAGTTACACTTCCACAAGATATGCATTTGATGTTTAGTAATGCATATGTGAGCACTATCTACTGATCCAGATAATGGTGCAGTAGAATCACAGAGAATTTTGGATTGTAAAATTCGGGTCTGACACACTACCCTCTAAGGCGATGACGGTCGACGCGGTGACGCTGACTCCTAGTAACAGTCCTTGGTAGTCTTTGTTTTCCCCATTCCCCATTCTCTTTCCAATGTTTCCCCAATTCCCCTTCTATCTTTGCTATCTTAAAGTTGTGTCATTTGCTTTGGTTTGAGGAGGAGGACAAGGAGGAGGATCTGTAGATCTGTCATCTACTCATCTATGAAGCTGCTGAGCTACAGATCCACCCGCAAGGAGCTTCTGAGCTGCAGATCCACATCCACCTAGAAGCAATCAAGTTCATTTATTCTTCAGAGTTGTAGATATGTCATTTACTCATCTGGCTAGCAGGTAACACTAGGGCAGGTACACTCTTGTGCGGTCGTGCCTATTGAATCACTCATTTGTTAGTGACATTTACATGGTAGTCACTGAAAATCCTTATGTTTACTAATTTGCATGCACACACTTTTACTAGAGGCTGTTAGTGATTCATATTAGGTTCCATCTTTGTAGTAAAAAGATTAGATAGAGATGTCAACTCATGCAAATAGCTCGGTCTTATACAGACATGTTAGGTAAATAGATTACATGCATTATTGCAATCTTTTTTATTTTCTTTCGATATATGACAACACTAATTGTTGATTACTTTGCATTAATAGGGGGTGGCGATACCAATCTCTTGACTTGTGTTGAGGATGCAAAAGAAATAAAAGTATTATCATCCTTGTTTGTGCCTACAACTTACATCATGCAATCAAAAGTTTAATTCTTGTCCTTTTCATTTTTAGGAGGATGACGACTCTATTATCACTGGCGTTTAAGAATTAAGAACTATTTTGGGTATGGATGAACCTTGAGTGCCCTGTTGTGTCCATTTTCATTATGTTGTATCCATAACTGGTTGTACAACTGTCTTGTAATGTATCCAATTTCATATTACCGGTTTTTTCTTTATGCTAATATGCATAGAAAATCATAGGCCTATATATGTGAGGTGCTAATTTGCATATAACATCATATGGGTTCATATTGGTTGTCATATCTATTCATCATTTGTTGTCTGCCTATTGGAAAGATGGTTCAACAAATTTTCACTTATTCCTATGGGTGGATAGTATAAACAGCAAACTAGCACTAATGATTGTGTATGTACTTAAAACAAAATAGTTGTTAGTAGCATGCTGTCCTCTACAATCTTAACCAAAATAAACCAAACCAAATTCAACTCAGAAACTTGGAAATTTAGAGCCAACAGTTGAATCAGATTTTAATGAACTCTAAATTTCTAACCATTATGTCCCTCTGCCTCTGCTGTTCTTTGTGACTTTGTTAATTGTTAGAAGCAACATAGGCCAAACCGAGTTAGCATATGGCTAGGCAAAAGAAAAAAAATTAGATTTTGAGCATTTCTCAATGGATCTTGGATACTTTCAACTTACCACATATGCAGAATCTTGATTACTTTGTCAGCTGTTCTTGGCCTGCTAGCTATTTTTTGTTGGCTTGTCACAAAATGAAACAGAATTAGGCATTGGAGTAGTAGCTTAGAGTTGGATTATGACAAGGACTTTTGCATTATTCTCTTCACTTTCAGTATCTAAAGCATTAAAACCCACTCCCTTCTCCTCGCGCAAGGGCGTCCCATGTCGACGCGAGAGAGAGCTGGCGGCGACGCGTGGCCTCCCGTTGGCGTACGCCCGCTCCCCGCCTTCCTCTTCCTCGCGCACGCGCAGGTGCCCATGCCGCCCGTGCCCCCTTGCCCTGGATTCGCGGCGCCCCCCGCTCGCGCCTGTCTCCCGCGTCCCCTCACCCGCTCTCGCCTCACCCCTCCTCCCCCACCGCTCCCTCCTCCCCCGCTCCCCCGCCGCCTCCCCCCTCCTCCCCCTTCCCCGCTGCCCCCTTCTCCCCCGGTCCCCCTCCTCCCCCGTTGCCCCCCTCCCCCGCCACCTCCCCGCTGCCTTCCCCTCCCCCTCCTCCCCCGCTCCCCCGCCGCCTCCCCGCTTCCCCGCCGTCCCCTCCTCCCCCGGTCCCCCCTCCTCCCCCGCTCTGCGCGCCGCCCCGCCTCCCGCGCCCCTCCTCCCGGTCCCCCTCCTCCCGCCGCCTCCCCCGCCACCTCCCCCCTCGAAGGCTGGAGGGGGAGGCCGGATCTGGTCGGCGCTTGCGCCATCTCTTCGCCAAGACTGCGCAGGAGTTTGCCGCCAACCGGCATGGCCACCACGCCCCTCAGTGAAGTCTTCTCGTCCTATAAACACCTCGCCTCTTCCAGAGTGCTCCTCCCCCATCTCGCCTACACAAAGCAGAAGCGGAAACAGCAGCAGCGTCAGAAGCCGCCGCACGCAGAGACCAACCGCCACTGGCCATGTCGGTGGAGACAGAGCAGAGCTCCATCGAGGCCTCCGCAGGCTCCG
Organism: Melocanna baccifera; assembly: GCA_036346265.1. Taxonomy (NCBI): domain Eukaryota; kingdom Viridiplantae; phylum Streptophyta; class Magnoliopsida; order Poales; family Poaceae; genus Melocanna; species Melocanna baccifera. The sequence continues at coordinate 15,752,713 of CM070695.1, forward strand.
GCCTCGACTTCGAGGACACCGCCCTCACCCTCCGCCTCCCTGGCTCCTCCTTCTCCTCCCTGGACCCCGACCGCAAGCGCGCCTCCTCCGACGCGCACGCGGACGGCGGCCCCGACCCCGACCACTCCCCCCTCGCCGCCGCCGCCTCCTCCTATGCTCCCCCGACCCCCAAGTACTACCTCTGTCACTACTGTGTATTTTTACCTGAATGTTTGGGGTTTGTTCGAGCATTTTTTTCTTAATTTGGGGTTGTTTTTGCTGTTAGCTTTTGCCCTTCGCCGGTTGTTTTGAGCTTTTATTTTTCTTGCAGCTGATGATATTCTTTTTGGAACGTTAGTGTGAAATGCGAGCAATTGCTGTAGTTGAGGAATTTTGGTTTTGCACATATTTTTGTTCACTTGACTGCAAAGATTTGCCTTTCTTTTGAATATTTATCTGTGAACAATTCTCCACAGATTTCATGTGAACTTTTTGTTTGACATTTGTCCATCAACCTTCAATTGTCATTATGCCAACAAGTTTTGTTGATACGAAATTTGTATTACGTGCAAATGGTATCAGATGAAAATTAGTGCAATGTGGGAGGAAGGTGGTGACAAGACGCCGCCGCGCTAGGGTCGTGCAATCTGAGGTGCGTGCATCTCTTCGACTGAATAGAAATCTTTTCTATTCGTCACATGATTTCAAGATGCTTGTGTTTGAATTGCTTGTTTAAATTAGTACCTTTACAATATATGCGATTGCTGAGTTAGTGATGAGCTACTGGCACATTGCTAAAAGAATGAACAAATTGTTTGATCGTTTCAATAGTTGATAAGATCCATAATGATGTTAGCAAATAAAATGAAACCTACCCATCTATTTTCCAATCATACCTTGTTGCTATCTATTTCTCTCAGATGATATCAAGAAGTATGTTGTGTAATTGATTATGGAAAATAACTGTACAAGCATGTCATACATCACTGCTCATTGTTCCTATACTTACCACACATCACACAGAATATATCTGTTAATCTATGTGGAGATGCTTAGAAAATGCATCTTCCTTTGGTGCTAAAACAATAATAGACAACTGATTACAATAACTGAAGGATGACCATGAGCCCATGCCCGTGTGAAACTTTGTGCTGTATCTCTTATGGAGAATGCCAACTGTGCTGGGCCATCTATTTAACGTGGGTGGTAATGTTGTACCAAATATGTCCATTCTCACCAAAGTTGTGTATTTTTATGTTCATCTTTGGTTGTTGTAAACTAAAGAACTGTTCCAAGGGTTTTTTGGTAGCTATTGCTTGTATGATTCTTCAACTAGAGTCCTTTGTAATTGCGAATCTTTAGCTAATAGATAATGACATGCTAGGTGGATTGTGCAGCTCCTGATGTTGGTGCAGATGATGCATTAGGCATTTGGAAAATAGATGATGTCGATAATAGCTTCTACACACAGCCATTTCGGATCAAGTATTCTAGACAAGGCATTTATCATCACGTTATGGTGTCTTTCAACATACTCAACGGTGAAGAGGAGGTTGGGCATTATAATATCCCCTTTTTCTTTTGAATCAACTTTATCAGTGCTTTGATTAGAGCACCTACTTTATTTATTGAAGGGCCCAGCAGCTTCCTCTGTGATGTTGAAGTTTGAGCTAATGTACGCCCCAACACTGGAGAATGGGTTAGTATACTTTTTAATCCTATACTGCAAAACCTTACTACGTTGATCTCCTTGATTTATTCAATGAGGTAATTATATATTCTAATGTACATATAAGTTCGGTCTGAACTTACAGATTACTACAGGTACTAATTATCTTGTCTTGTTTCTCTAGGTCGAATTCAAGACAACTTCAGGTCAATTGCTGGACCTTATCACAACTCATGAGGGAGAAAAAGATCTAACAAAATATAACATCACAGTGTAAGTTAATATTGTAAAAACTTTGGGGGGAAACTAATTTTGCATGTTCAATTGTGTCTATTCTTAGGATCGTAAGTCTTCTTCTCATGTTTTTGTAGCACATAACTATAGAACGAATTGATTTTATCTAATATATCTTTGGTATTTATGATTTGGGATATACCCTTTATGTATTGTTGATTTCAAGCAACTGATATTTTTGTAGTCACCACCGCATTGTTCAATACAAGACAGCCTACTATTCATTTTATCTGCCGGTAAAAATAAAATTAACATTATATTTTCATATCTTATTTTTATATAGTCCCCTTTTTGGTAATTGATACTAGCTGCAAGTGGTACTAATATGTTGTTGCTTTATCAAAGGTTGCATGTGCACTGCTGCTATCTGGTGAGAATTTGAACAACTATAGTGCTGTAGAGAACATTCTTGTTGAGATGGGAACATACTTTCAAGTCCAGGTAATTCCTATTTTTGCTTCACATAACAATATGAACCATTTTTCTTCCACAAGCATCATTCTACTTAGCATTAATATGATTGTTTTCTTACAGGATGATTATCTAGATTATTTTGGTGATCCTAAATTTATTGGCAAGGTTAGTGCACTTACCTGTTGTAGTAGCTTGAATGAACGTCAATTATTTTATAGGTAATTTTTCTTTAACTCTGATATAATCAATGTTGAATTTTATTATAGATTGGAACTGATATTGAAGATTACAAGTGCCCACTACGTACTTCTCAGGCACCTATACGCTTTTCATTCATAAAACTTTGGCATTTGTTGTTGGTTCTGCACTTTCTAAGAATCGGAAAATGTACAAAGAACGTCACTTCTTTTCAAGTAGCTAATTATCAATTGACAAGTGGACATCTGTCTGCTTTTGTGATATGATATGACACTTTGTGTGGTTGATTGCTATCTTGAGTTCTATAGATTATAGAATGAAACTAAGCTTGCGACTTTCCCTCCACTATATTTATAAGTAGTGTTCTCTGATTTTTATGTACGTAATGGCACGGACAGTGCATGATTTGTTATGCCTTCTACATAATTTGTTATGCCTTCTTTTAAATCCTAATACTTAAATAGGATGGCCTCTATCTGTCATCTCCTTCAAGTGTCTATATTGAAGTGGGAATTCTATATTGAAGTAGAGATTAATTTCTGCGATGGCCTCTATCTGTCATCTACTTGAAGTGTTTATATTAAAATGTGAATTAATTTCTACGATTGAAGTCATGGCAAGACACGCGAAGCGCGCCGTTATTCTAGTGCACTTAAAACTGACTACTAACAACTTTTCAGTATGGCAAGGAGGGCAGGGGCGCAGACCGTAGGTCATTGCTTTTCACTTTTCTACCTACGGGATGTATGCCTTAATACCTGTGAGCTTAGTATTCAATGTATGCTTTAAGTGTTGAACTGTGAGAACTGTATGCCCGAGACCTTATTATTTCAGTGTGTGCTTTGGGTTCAAGTATTGAACCTTGAGAGCTGTATGCCTAGGAGCTTGTAATTTCATATTTGTGTGTTTAGTTATATTTGTATGCCTACAAGGCTGGAACCTTGTTGTTTTGCTGTTGTGGTACGCCATCGTCTCCCTCCTCAGAGTCACTGCTAATCGCACTCCTCCTTTATTTTTGAATGCTCGTCTTTGTCGTGCTAATTCACCAACCATGGCTAGAGAAATTGTTGAGATATTTAAGTGTTAAAAGGTTTCTGATTTTGACAATTTGTGATAGGAAGCTTGACCTTGAGCCCTTGAGCTCACAAAGACCTATGTGCAAGAAAATGCTGCCGCCTAGCTTCCCCGAGCCCGTCGTCGGCCGCCTAGCTTCCCCGAGCCCGTCGCCTCCTCTGGTCCTCGAGCCCAGGCTTTCCATACTCAGGCATGCTTTTGAATCCAAATGGGGATGATGAGATGGCTAACACATTGATTGCTTGTGGGCTCAGAGTGTTGCTCGATGATGAACATGGTTCTATACTGAAATTGGATGAAATAACATTGAGCTCTAAATCCTCATTCAATTGCTAACAATCTTGCTACATGCTGAAAAATTGAACCTGCTGTTCTTGGTCAGTAAAGCATGTATTTCAGTCTCATTTTCGGTATATGCATGTATGTGGATCACTTAAATTCAAATTTTGATCACATGTCAGTGTGTTAGTTCGGTTATGCATAATCTGATAACTTGATAAGCTGAAATATAGCAATCTGTTGTTAGATCAAATTGAATTTGCATATATCTTTATTAGTTTCAAGTGGTCAGTTTGAATACATGCTCTATAGGTCGAAAATCTATTAACTGAATGTTTTGCAATTGAGATTGGTCAATTGTGATTTAGAGCTCAAAGTTCACAATTCTATTTGACATATCCAATTGATGAAGAGTATAAAACCATAAGTAGCGGGTCGACCAAGAATTAATCTTATGTAACCCTACATTCTGAGAGCACTATTTATAAAATTATCTTTTGTTGGGCATTATGCTAGATATGATGATTTTCATGATATATTTGTTGGGCATATGCTTTTATGTAAATGGCTTAATGTGTATTCATACTTATGTGATAGTTAAGTTTAGTATATGTCTTGTTCATATTCGTACTAATTACATTGAAATTAAATTAGAGTATATGCGTATATCTTCATATATGAGAAGGCCAACATGTCATCCGCGCATTCTTCGACATCATCGCCGGATGTGCCTGCTCTAAAATCAAAACGCCAAGTAACAGGACTATCAAAAAAGCTTGAAGGCCGATTTACCATTACAGATGTCGATGGATCTAGGACCCCTCTCCTTCCTCGCCGAGCAGCGTGCACATTTCGAAGAATGGTCAGAATAGTTGCACAAGAACGAATTGAGATCACATTCGATTCGTGGAAGACCGTGATTGAAACTCGGAAATGTGAGCTGCTGACAGAAATTTTTGCATCGTTCGAGATTCCAGAAGAACACCACGACTCCGTGCAACGACATGCCTTGCTAGCGGCGTGCAAAGCATGAAAGAACTTCAAGAGCGTGCTTGTCAAGCAGTACGTGGAGAAGGATCTATTGCCCTTTCGTAAGTACCTATTTCTGGAACCACAATAGAAAGATTTTAAGGCAATGAAGACGACCGACAATTTTAGAAGTGCAAGTGCGGTGCACAAGGCCCTCCAGACAAAAAACATACACCCCCATAGACTCGGCACAGCTGGATATGCGGGTAAAATCCTGCAGTGGAGGATTGACGACGAACAGGCAATCCTGCGGGACACCACCCCGCCATTTGCCAAGATCCCGGATGAGCGCGCTTGAAATTGGATTAGAGCGAGGTCATCAACCATGTCGTTGGGGGACATCTCCTTCCAAAACCCTGTAGACCAGGAAGTGTCACACCGCCTGGTAAGGTATCTAACTACGTAGCTTGTAATTACTCCATAATTTCGTAAGAAGTTAAATGACATGTCGGGCTCTTGCAAGAAGTGCTAAGTGCAGAATCTTTCCAAGGATCATTCCAGGCAACTAGGGAGAAAGATATACTCTCCACGGTCTTGGGAAACAAGGAGCACCTGGGTCGTACGAGAGGCCTTGGGCTTTATGTTCCTTGGAAACATGGTTTCTCAGATGAATCTGAATTGTATCGGAGTAGGAAAAGAGCCAAAGCCGAGCGTGACGCACGACTACAAGAGAAGATCAAGGCATATCTTAGAGAGGAGCTGGCTGATTACGACAGAGATGAGATGCGAAAATTTACAGAAAATCAGCAGGCCGCCGCCGCCGCTCCTGTGCTAGCTAGCCCCCCAACCGTCGGAGTAGCTGCGCGTCTAATCCTACGACGGAAAGTGAGGCCAGATTTCCTGTGGACGACATCCTGGTAATAATTATTATCTTTAGAATGCTCGATCCATTGATAGGTTTATTGGAGTAGCTAATTTTGTATCGTTATGTATGAGCCTACGAAGTGCAAACTCCAAGTGAGATATACTTCCGTTCCCTTGTGCGCTGCTTGGGGCCAGACATATCTGTCTGCTAATGGGGTCATGGTGAACCGTACTCCTTTAGCACCAGGCTTCGAAAAAGTTTATGTGGATGATGTGCATGCTAATTTCGGGATCGTCCCGCTACCGAAACCCCCCAACGGCGAGCTCGTGACTCTAGGGCAAGCCATTGGAACATTCATTCAGTGGCCCAAAGGCGACATCTGCCTGGAGGCTTGTTCACCGGTGGCAGGTCCACAAGGGCAATCCGAACCCGAGCTACATGCACTGGTGCTATCTCTACAAGGTCTATTTGCACCACCGCTACCTACACCAGTGCTATGTCCACGGGTGCTATTCCCGGTGAAGCAACATGCGCCGGTGCTACCTGTACAGTCGACTACCATGAAGTGGAAAACTGATGATGATATCCCGTATCTGCCATTGGCCTGCAAATTTATGTTTGGCGAGTCGCTGATCGTCCTGGCAGAGCACCTCCGAACCCTAGGACTTAGTTGCTAGAAATTACACTCTTGGTATATGGAACAGACCAATAAGCCACAGGAAGAACGACGCTCAGGTATCACTGTCAAATTCAAGCCAAATCATTTACATCACGAAGTTCACGATTGTGTCTTCGTAGTGATCTTTGAGGATTTATTTGATATTTTCATGCTCGATGCTCTCGACACCTCACTTGTTCGATGCTGGACGCTGTAAGTGTATACAATCATAGTATCCGTTCATGTAATACCGATAAATATCATATATAATTTGTTGCTTTTGTGTGTATGTATATAGACACATGGTGGTTGAAGCTAGATCATCCAAATCACTAATTAGTTTCCTGGACCCACGCTTGGTCGCCATGGATACCATCAACGAGGATGCATCCTTTGTGATGAGGACATCACTTTGACTGATATGAACACTCCTCTTGCTACTACTTTGAATGATGTCCTAGGTCTAATTACTCGGGCACGTGCTCGTCAACTAAATTATCTGGTAAATTCGTTTCTAGGGCTGAGTGTATTACTTAAGAACTCTATGATGCTGCCAAATAGAGATGATTTGCTTGTGCTTAGGAATGTAGGACTGGACAATAAGGAGTTGATGATATGCATCAAGGAAGGAGAAGGCAATAACAATGGCTAAAGGAGATGAAGAATTTGTGTTTTTTCAACTCAAAGAGCTTCAAAAATCTTTTTACTTGGTGTTGCGTCACCATTTGGGTCGAGAGCCTTGTATCACAACTTGGTGTTGCGTCACCTTTTGGGCCGAGGGCCTTGTATCACCACTTAGACTATTTGGATCAGCACTGTTCGTGGGTCGGTACTATTCACGTGAACAGTACAGCATCCATACTGTTCATGTGAATAGTATCGTACCCTTTTCATTAGATAAGTGCGGCTTCCCCCTTCTCTATTTAAGGAGGACACACCCATTTAGTTTTCTTCGGGTTTTTCTTAAGAGATTATTCTGCTTAGCAGTTTCACTGCACGTCCGGTTGAGGAACCCCAACTTGTGAAATTAATCTTTATTTGCAATACAATTTCATATTGTCTCTTTTACTCTCTTGTTTGTGTTTTCGATTCGCTTGCAGGAGATAGTCTTCTTGGCAAGGTCAACCGCGTTCGGCATGGTTGATAACCATCGGAACAGTGGTGTAGTGATTGTAAGAAATTTGATGGATTTTGGTCGGAGCCTTTGGATCATCAACGTCGTGATCTTCATAATTGACTTATCAATACCTTTCAGAAGATCGGGCCATCGTCACATTAAGCGGTATCAGAGCAACGATTGCCCGTGAAGTAATTCATCCCTTTTAGATTAGTTTATTTTCATCGTTCTAAAAACTCCAGAAAATTAGCCCACAAAAATAATTGTTCGTAGTGTTCTTCCGTTGTCCCATCACCCCTTGTGCCATTGCAATTTTTCTTTTCAGTACTGCTCATTGAAATTTTGGTTACATTGTTGTGTTCAAGTTGCTGATTGCTAGTTTAGTCAGAGTTCAGTTCATCATTGTCTAGTTTCATCTCGTGTTCCTTTGCGTAGCATCGTCGTTGTGTGTTCTTGTTCGTTGCCCACCTTTCCTTGCCGCGCCTCTTTCCTTGCCGTGGCCTCCCATCCGCTGCCACTCCATCCGCCGCCACCCTAGGTATTGCCATTTTCCACGACAAAAAAATTAGGGTTTCGGACTCAGAGGAAAAAAAGAAAAAAAAGAAAAGAGAGAGAGAGAGAGAGAGTTTGATTTCGGGGTTTGAAAAAAAAATCAAAGAGTGTTCCCTAGGTAAAACGGGCATAACTTTTGCATACGGAGTCAGAATTCGATGTTCTTGTACTCATTGGAAAGCTAACGACGGCGCGCATCAAAAAAAATGACCCACTTGTTCTAGTCGCCCTACAAGACCCCCAAAATCGGCCATCTTTAGTCCCAAAATTGCATCATAAGATTTCGGTTTTCCATTTTTGGTGATTTATTCATCTTCCCTTCGGAATTTGGGGTTCATCCGGTGGAGAAAGTTGTAGATCTCATCAAAAACTTTCAAACAAGTATATATAAGCCATATAAAACTCTGTTTTTTCATCATAGAAACTAGCTGTTGTATCTGCTTAATCTAGTAGGCTGTTCGTGTTTTACCGATATCGTTGTTTTGTGCTCTATATCGCGCGAATAATCTTGTGCCCTTAGAAATAAGTTTGAGCAGTGGGCTAGTGTCTCTCCTAGTACTTATTGTGAGGTACTCCTTTGCTTACATCAAGTCACATTGATCGTTGTGTGTGCGTATATACACTTTCTTGCATAGGGCTTTGGTTGGCTAGCTGTGATTAGGCTAGGATTAGCCACATTTGACAAGTACTTTCAACAATCTTTCAACTTGCATTTACTGAACTGATTATTGCTGATCCTTTTTGCTACCATATTGTGCCTTTCGAGCTCCACCTACACTTGATCAGAACAGATCCCCTCTTGCGATCGTACCCACGCTTGACATGGTATCACGAACCAACCACCGGCTGTACCATTTACTGTTTACTTTGGTAAGAACACTTGTAAGAGTGTGATACGACGCTTGAGAGTGTGTGATTCCACCTTTCCATCACCTAGTAGTTGATAGGGATAATACCTTTATGTTGTCTTTTGTTTTCTACTAACCATGGCAGGTGAGTCGTCTGATGCACAAAAGTGTGTTGTAAAGGGAGAGCTCATGACGCTCTTGGATGAATAACGTACTACCATTAATGAGGACATTGATAGAAAGATTCAAGCTGCGACAGATATATTGCAGCGCTCCATCAATGAGAGTATTGCAGCACTCACTACACACCTTGAAAAAATGGTGAATCGGCTACCAAACAACGGACGCGAGTATGAACATGATGCAGTCCAAGATCTTGAAGTGAGAGATGATAATGAGAGGCGAAATCTTGACGCTCAAGATGCACGTCTACGACACCACATACAATGCAACCGTCACGGTATGTGAGGTAATAATTTTCCGGACCACAATGCTCGTGCTAATGATGACCTATTTGGTAAAATTAAATTTACCATACCATCTTTTGTGGGTGTTTATGATGCTAAAACTTATCTATATTGGGAGATGACAGTTGAACAAAAATTTAATGCCCGTCTAGTTTCTGAAGTGTATAGAGTCAGACAAGCTACTAGTAAATTTAAAGATTTTGCTATCATTTGATGGAATCAAGTAGTTAATTCTGGCTTAACACATGATACATGGGATAGATTGAAGGTAGCTACGCGTGCTAGATTTGTTTCGACTTCTTTCAAATGTGATGTACTTAAGAAATTGCAGTGCTTCGACCAAGGTAATAGATCTGTCGAAGAATATTACCAAGCATTACAAATAGGCATGCTGTGTTGTAATATTATTGAGGATGAGGAGGATAAGATGGCTCATTTTTATGGGGCTTAAGGCGTGACATTCAGGACATAGTTGATTACAAAGAGTATAACGATATCTATAGATTGTTTTAGCTTGCTTGTTTGGTAGAAAAAGAATTGCAGGGAAGACAAGAATGGAATAGTAGCAACTTTGAAAATACGTCTACATCGAGATCAACGCCGGGGCAATCCAAGACAACTCCATCTCCTACTTTCTGGTCTGCTGCCCCCTCCGTGAGTAGGGCGCGATCAGTAACACTGCCACCACCATCACGCGCACCTGAGACGAGCAAATCTACTAGTGTGCAGGCACCAGTGCAGAGTTCTTCATCGATTGCTTCCACGGGTCTACGACGGGGATTATATGTCACCGTTGTAAAGGGATGGGACATGGCGACAGAAGACGGTGGATTTGTAAGTGCTAGTGATGTTGAGGATGAATATACTTTTGCAGCAAACCTTGCAGATAATGATGATGATCTAGAGGAACATAGTGAAGGAGATGAAATTTTTGGTACCGCTGCTACGGAGAATTATAGGACTATAATTGTGCAGCGAGTGTTGAGCACTCAAAGGGAGCAAGCGGAGAAGCTACAATGCCATAATTTATTTCAGATGTTCCTCATCGTCAAGGAATGTCGTGTTCGTATCATAATTGATGGCGGGAGTTGTAATAACTTGGTGAGTTTAGATTTGGTCAAGAAGCTTGGTTTGACCACACGTGCACATCCTCATCCATACCACATTCATTGGTTCAACAACTGCGGTAAGTGAAGAAAACACAATCTGCAAGAGTGCATTTTTTTATTGGTTCCTATCATGATGTAGCTGATTTCGACGTAGTACCTATGCAAGCTTGCTCACTTTTATTAGGTCGTCTATGGAAATTTGATACCGACGCAACTCATTATGGTAGAAGTAATAAGTACTCTCTTATGTACAAAGAAAAGAAAATAATTTTACTACCTTTGACACCTAGTGAAATTGTACAATGTGAAAAAGAGATAACTGCAAATGAGAGGAAAGAACATGAACATGAATATGAAAATTAGCAAGTAGTGAAGAACATTTTTCCACCTAAGAAAGAGAACTTGGCACCTAGGTCAAGGATTGAGGGAATTAAATTAAAGGGCTGTGTCATGCTTGTAACCAAATTGATCTTGCTGAAATTGTTGACAATGATATGCCATGCTATGCTTTGATATGCAAAGACGCTTTATTTTCTCTTGATGACGTATCTAGCTCTTTGTCATCTGCTGTCACTAACCTTTGCAGGAAAATGAGGATGTGTTTCCAGCTGAACTACCCCCCGAACTGCCACCTATTAGAGGAATTGAACATCAAATTGACTTAGGGCCTGTTTGGTAGAGCTCCAGATTCTCATTTTTCAGTTTCTGCTCCAGATTCTGTAAGAATCCACTTCTCTGAGAATCTAGAGCTACCTCTGAAAAGCGTTTGGCTAGTGGATTGGCTCCAGATTCACAAAAGAGGAGATTTGAGGGGAAAAGACCATGTTACCCTTAGTTTTAGCACTTGAAGTTTATTTGTTTCTAACTCCTTTCTACGTGTACACAAATTTATGAAATTTATCTACAAATTTCTCAGAGCCGAGTCGATTTAAATGTGATATGAAATGATATTGTCGCTGCAATGACAACAAAACAAAACACTCCATTATTCCAACGTGCATCAACAAGCAATTCAACAACTGTAATTACTTGATACTCGCGCATTCATCCTTTCATAAAAAGCAATCCATTCGTCCATACTATTACAAGTAATATAGCAAATTTCACCAACTTTCATCAATTGCCTTTGCAAGGTCATTAATTGTTTTCTTCTCAGGATCCCAACCTAAGCCTGTCTCCTTTGTCGTCAATTTCTTCCAAGTGTTGTAGTCATTCTTCAGTTTGTCCCATTTGTTTTTAAATTATCTTTTTGTGTATTTTATCCCAGTCTTCTCCTCAAATTTAGCAATTACTAACGCATAACCAGGAATATTCAGATGTGTACTTGAATGATTACCAGCAGCTACTTGTTCAGCAAATAGTTCATATACTATCCTAGTGTGTTCGTCAGTCCACTCGGCATTGTCACCGATCTACTACGTTACAAGCATATTCACCATTAATTAATGACAAACATACACAATAACAATACAAGCCTGCATTACCTGCCTCAATATACACAAACATACACAATAGCAATACAGGCCTGCATTACCTGCCTCAATATACACAAACATACACAATAGCAATACAGGCCTGCATTACTTGCCTCAATATACACAAACATACACAATAGCAAAGATAAGTATCTGTGTATCTGTACCTTGATGGTGGCGGTGGCAAAATCGCAAAGTTGAAGCTACAATCTCCCAACCTGATAACAATGAATCAATGAAGCATCACAACAATATTTGCTACAAAAATGGAGACATTGCAGACATTAGCCATGCAGCATCACAATATTTGCTACAAAAATTCAGCATACCAAAAATTCACCAGACAGTGCGGGCTGACCGGGATCCGGCGCGGCGGGAGAAGGAAGAGGCCGAGGCAACGCTGGAGCTCGGGAGGAAGGGGTGGGGCGGGAGGCCGGGCGCGCTGGGCTGGGAGGCGTGGGGTGGCGGCGGGGAGGGAGGCGTCGGGGCGGCACCGGGCCGGGAGGCGTCGGGGCCGGCAGCGCGGTAGGGAGGGGAGGGGGCCGCCGGCACGGGAGGAGGGGAGAGGGGAGGGCGGCGCGCGAGGGGAGGCGGCGCGGGAAGGAGGGGAGAGGGGAGGCGCGGGGGAGGGGAGGCGGAGGCGGGAGGGGGGGGAGGGCGCTCGGGTGGGAGGACGAAGGGACGAGCGCTCGGGTGGGGGAGGGACGAGCGCTCGGGTGGGGGAGGGACGAGCGCTCGGGTGGGATTTCATTTTTTTATACCAGTGGCATTTTGCGGGTAAATATTAGCAACTTCAATGGGTAAGTTGGTTTTAGGGGCTATAGCTCCCCACGAGAATCCACCAAAAGGTTGCTTCTCCTCTCTAGTTCATTTTAGAGAGTGCTTCTCGCGAGAAGCAGAATCTCTTCATTTTGAGAATCGGGGTGTTTGGTACAGCTCCCTAAGAATCTATTGAGAAGCTGGGAGCATGAGGTGTACCAAACAGGGCCTTAATTCTGGGAGCGACTTTGCCAAACCGTGTGGCGTATAGAATCAATCCGGAGGAGACTAAGGAAATTCAACAAGTTCAAGATCTTTTGGACCGAGGGTATGTACGAGAAAGCCTGAGTTCTTGTACTGTTCCTGTTCTTTTGGTTCCTAAGAAAGACGATAGTTGGCGTATGTGTGTTGATTGTAGAGCCATAAATAATATCACAATACGGTATCGTCATCCTATTTCTAGGTTGGATGACATGCTAGATGACCCCGGAGCAACGACTCTTGGATCCTCTGTGTAAATCGCACTAGTCCAGGATCAAGCTTGTGCACACAATCGATAACAAAGATTTATATCATGCACAATGATATTTATTCATTAACTAAATATGGCCCTGATGGCCAAAGTTTACATCAATGGTTCATAAACCAAAATAAATATAAGTAGCAGAAAAAGAACCATAAAGCAGCAGCCCATCTTGCCGACCCACAGGCGAATGACTGTAAGACGTGGCCTACTCATCGTTATTCTCACTGAAGTTAATGAAGTCCTTCTCCGAAAATAGTGAATGAAGCAACATGAGTACATAAAGTACTCCACAAGTCACACCAGGATATTTAACAAAGTTCATGCATGCATAAGGGTTGACAATGGAAGACATAATAGGTTATTTGTGCGTAAAAGCAGAATTGAGGTAAATACAATAAATAGATTCAAAGGCTGAATTTGATACAATAGATAGAAAGAGTAATTTAACCAAATAATATCGTTAGTACAGGCACCGACCAAATACTAACCTATTCACAGGTGTCCCACCTGGTCCATCTTTTCCAAAAGATCTCATACGGATTCCATCCGTCCAATTGCTTTTTAATATCACATGGATTCCATCCATCCATAAGCCTGTTTAGAAACCATTTTAAAAACTAAACTCTAATCCATGAAAAACCTTACTCAGCTTGCCCACAACCGTGGGCACGGCTATCCAAGATAGTTTATACACTCTGCAGAGATTGTATGGCCATTACACGCTTCCGTAGGCGTGCGACTGAGAAAATCATAACAAGGCATTTACAATGTTAAGCCTTCAACCTGGCCACGCCGTCACTAAGGTTTCACCACAACTTGAATCCACAAGTTGGAGCCCCCTCTTGTGCCATGTGAGACTTCTCATGGCCTACGCCACGCTCACATTCAACCTATAGCGAGACCAAAGTTGGAACCTCACAAATTAGTCAGCCAGGATTGTCCCATACTAGTCTTGTGGTAGTACAATGTGGTTTTGCAACAGTAGCTCGCAGACCGGTCCTTAACTTGACTTAGGCTCGAACCACATACCCCTTGTGCCTGACAATCAATATTGTGTCACCGAATACCAATGCATGTCAGCACCCACTACCTAACCATTAGCCTAGGTCCAAACCAAGTTTTATACTTTATTTTAAAATACTTAATGTATCTTCTTGACTCACCGAAGTCAAGAATACATTTTAGAAAATCATTGTTCTGAAGTAAACAAATATTCGCACTTAAATCATTCTAAGCATGGCTAAGCATTTCTATAAAAATGTCCAGTTAATACTAATGTATCAACTAGGTTTTTCTCTATGGTGACAAGGTATAAGGGAGTACAATATCAAATTTGGCCATACAAAGGATTTGGGTATAACTAGAATTTAAATCGAATTTAAACTAAGTTTGAATAAAAGTACGCATGCATAATAATTCAAAAATAACATAAATAATTTAAACTACTGGGAGCAACATGATCAAAGGTGTAACTTGGCTTTCTTAGAAGTTTGCTGATGTTCGCCTCAAGTTATACTCTCCGGATTAGTCGTAGTCTACACGCGAAAAGCCAGAACAAACTAAACTCAAATAAAATCCAAATGAAATTCAAAAATTATAAAATATATGTTGAGAGATAGAATATGACTTTAGATGAATTTAGGAATTTGAATGGGTCCAATCGGAGTTAAGGCGAAGGAGAACAACTTCTGATAGTTTGAATTTCCAAATGAATGAATAAAAGGAATTACTGGAATTCTTTTCTTTGTGAAGAAAAAGTGGTCGGAAACTACAATATTTGTGTATAGCTGAAAGCATGATTGAATGCGTAGTCGAAGACATGGTTAAAACCATAGTCGAATCAACGGTTGAAGATGCGGAGGTCTAAGTCGAAGACAAAGACTCTATGTGTGGGTGAATGCGAAGTCGAAGACTGAGTTGAAACTGCATAGTGGTCGAAGAACATTATAGTAGTCGAGAACAAAGGGTAGTTGGAGTCGAGTGGTTGGGACGACAATGAATGACAGTGGTCGAAAACAACTATAGTGGAAAGTGCAAGTACTCAGAGTTGGCTACGACTTCGACTACCGAGTACTCTTACAACTACTCCTCGCTGAAAAAGCGAAGGTACTCAGAGGCTAAGAGCGAAGAGTGACAGTGGTCGGAAGCGACTATTGTCGGAGGTAGATGGAGACGGCAGTGGTTGGGACCAACTGTGGTCATGAGTGACTGTAGTCGGAAAAACAATAGTGGTCGAATGGATTGGAGGTTACACCGTGGTCGGAGAGATCGGAGGGTTTAGAGAGGTCGGAGGGTGCGGAGGTTAAAACGGTCAATCAGTCATGGTCGGTTCGAAGACGGAGGTTGAAGTCGAAGGCTCCGAGATCGAAGGCCGAAGTCAAAGTCTTCGTGGTCGAAGGTCGAAGGCTGGAGTAGAAGGTCGAAGGTCGGAGTCGAAGTCTCCGAAGGTCAAAGTTAAAATCCGAGTCTTCGAAGGTCGAAGTCAGAGTTGAAGGTTCCGAGTAGTCGGAGTCTAAGAAGCCTCCTAACAGCGGAGTCTAAAGAGCCTCCGGATGGCGGAGTCCTAAAGAGCCTCCGAATGTCGGAGTCTTAGAATCAGATGGCTGGGAGACGTCGGACGGCTTCACGTGACGAGATTCGAGTGATCCAACAGGGCGAAGACCAGTGAGATATACAAAAGAAGGAGAAGAGTATAAGTCCGGTTTTACCTTGGCGCAAGGTTCAGGCTGCACAGAGTTGGCTGGCGGCAAGGGTGTAACAGAGGCTGGTACGATTATCAACGGCAAAGACTCTCCGACGACGGCTTACTTGGAGAAGGGGCGTCGAAGGTTTGCGTGGGTCGGAGGAAAGCGTGGACAGTGTCAACGAAACTCGAGGCTGGCCGAGGCTATGGTGATTGCTTGCCGAGGCTCCGCCGGGGCTTAGAGAAGGACACTGTCAGCGTGAAGGACTTCGGGCGTGGGAGAGTGGAGTTGAGCGAGGAGCGAGGTGTGGAAAGGAGAGAGGGAACTGCGAGGAGTGCATTGGTGCTCTTGTGCATAACCACAAGTGGCTAGAAGGTGGTTAGCGGCGAGGTGAAGTGGTGACGGCATTTCGGCAGTGAGGAGGCTCAGCCAAGGGGCGGTCCAGAAAATTCAAAAATTATAAAATATATACTGAAAAATAGATTATGAATTTAGATGAATTCAGAAACTTGAATCACTTGATTCGGAGTTTGGACGGAGAAGAACGAGTGATTGAAAAATTGGCGGATCAGAAAATTCTGAAAAAAGAAAATTCACGGAAAAATTGGCGCAAAACTAACATAGAGTTGTTTTTTTGCCGTGGTGCCAGCGAGAAAAGGCACGGAAGGTGAATCAAACTAGCAAAATGGGTTGCTAAGGACCCGAGGCACATGTAGGACGTGACACCACGTCAAACGGAGCACGGTGACGGCGCGGACAACGACAACGGCATAGGGTGTGGAGAGAAGAATAATTTTTGGGTATAGAAAATAGAGAAGTAAGTTGAGCATGGCCTAGAACGCGGTGAGGCAAGGCTAGAAAAAAATATCGACTAAGCCGAAAACTCACCGGAGGTGACGCAATCGCTGTTTGAACGACGACGGTACTGAAAAACTCAATATCTTCGTTCTCGGTCAGGCGAATCCAAAAACGTCTGAAACGTAGCCACCTGGGATGGTTTGGCACGTTTTGACACGAACGGATCGTTAAAAACATTCCCGGACAGACGGGGACGCGCAGTGCCATTTGCGTCATGGCGAGGTGTCCGCCGCAAAAATTTAGGGAAGGCTTTTGGACAAACGGAGGGGAGCACGGCGTAGAACGCGTCGAGACGAACTCAACGGCGTAGACGACTCGGCCAACGGACTAGCGAAACGCGGTGGACAAGACTTTATGTAGCCAACAGGCTGACATCGACATTCCGGGCAAACGGAGAGAAGTTAACATGCGAGAGTTGCGGCGAATCGAAGAGAGGAGTGTGGGGAACGTGATGCTCACCTTGGTTTTGGTCGGGCATGCACGGTCGGTCGGTGGCGACGCGAGGAACGGGGACCCGATTTGGCCCACGGTGGCGACGATGCTCCGGCGAATGCGAGGTGAGCACTGCGTAGAACGCGGCGAGGCGAAGCCAACGGTGTGGTCAAACGCGGCGGGGCTCCATTGGACGATGTGTAAATGGCCGAAGAACGACGCTTGTACAACAAAAGTAAAACTTCGATTGCGGCCAAACAAATTAGAGTGAGGATTTGGGATTTTCGGGGTTGAGTGAGAATGAGGAGGGGCTCACGGTGCTCCCTTTTATAAGGGTTGAGGAGGTCCGATGAGGGAGATCAAAGGACCATATCTTTGAATGGCATGGGTTAAATTCTCGTGAAACGGCTCATGAATGAGGGGAAAAATAGTGGGGAATAAAGGAGCTTGATGAGAGGAAGAGAATGCACTTGATTTCACAGAAAATGGTTGAGTAAATCACGAGTTATGAAAGGTTGAAGAAAAGCTTCAAAACGTGTTTAATGTCGGCTCGGCTCTATGCATGAACGAACAGCCACGGAAGGAAGAAAGAAAAAAGGAGGAGAGAGAAAAAGAGGAAAGAAAAAAAATAAAAAGCAAAAAAAATTCAGAAAAATTTCAAAATTTTTTTCTAAAGATCCTTGGAACCTGAAAAGATTAAATAAAAATATTTTCGGAATTAATTGATGTCTATTTTAATTTTAAAAAATGTTTTTCTTTTCTAGCTTTAAAATAATACAATAAATAACAAATAAAACTTAAAAATCTTAGAAAACTTCATAGAAGTTTCTGAAGCTATTTTGAACGTAAAAAATTGAACTAAAATTTGCATATTTTTCTTTATAAAATATTTTTTTGTTTAACAGAAAGGTTCTTTTCTTTAAAGCAGAAAATCAGGTCAACTAAAATTTTAAAAATTCAAGCGACCAAATAACTTTGATTTTTTATTTTAATCTAAATTAATTATTGCTTTACTTTATATATTTTTATTTTTATTTTTTTTAAATAAATAGCTGGACTGTTACAGTGGAAACGGTCATACAAGTGCGGAGTTTCCTCAGACTCGCTAGATTCTATCGGTGTTTTGTTCGAGA
Organism: Melocanna baccifera; assembly: GCA_036346265.1. NCBI lineage: Eukaryota > Viridiplantae > Streptophyta > Magnoliopsida > Poales > Poaceae > Melocanna > Melocanna baccifera. Next base: position 15,771,072 of record CM070695.1, read on the forward strand.
TTTCAGCATCATCGCTGTACCGTTGAATGAGCTTATAAAGAAGGGTGTTCTTTTTATGTGGGGCACCATACAACAACATGCTTTCGACGCTCTCAAAGATAAGTTGACATACACCCCTTTGCTTCAACTTCCTGATTTTTGCAAGACTTTTGAATTAGAATGTGACGCTAGTGGCAAAGATCTTGGTGGTGTGTTAATTCAAGAAGGAAAACTTGTTGCTTACTTTAGTGAAAAATTAAGTGGGCTTAGTTTGAACTATTTTATCTATGATAAAGAATTATATACTCTAGTTCGAACCTTGGAAATATGGCAACATTATTTATGGCCCAAAGAGTTCGTAATACATTCTGATCATGAATCTTTGAAACATATTCGAAGTCAAACCAATCTAAACCGTAGACATGCTAAGTGGATTGAGTTTATTTAGTCCTTCCCTTATGTCATTAAACCTAAAAAGGGTAAAGAAAATGTAATAGCTGATGCATTGTCTAGGATATATACCATGCTTTCACAACTTGATTTCGAAATCTTTGGATTAGAGACAATAAAGGAGCAATATGTGCATGATGCTGAATTTAAATATGTATTGCTCAATTGTAAGGAGGGAATGGGTTGGAATAAATTTGTGGTGCATAATGGTTTCTTGTACCGCGCTAACAAGTTATGCATTTCAGCTAGCTCTGTTCGTCTTTTGTTGTTACAGGAGGCTCATGGAGGAGGATTAATGGGTCACTTCGACGTGAAGAAGATCGAGGACATTCTGACCCATCACTTTTATTGGCCAAAGATGAGGCGCGACATCGAGCGGTTCATTGCCTGCTGCACCACGTGCCAAAAAGCTTTGTTACGACTTAATCCTTATGGTTTATACATGTCTCTTCCTGTGCCAAGCACACCTTGGTAAGATATTTCTATGAAATTTATTTTAGGTCTGCCTAGAACAAAGAAGGGGAGGGATAGTATTTTTGTTGTCGTGGATAGATTTTCTAAGATGGCTCATTCTATACCACGTCATAAAAGTGATGACGCTACAAATATTACTGATTTATTCTTTAAGGAAATTGTTCGCTTGCATGGTATTTCGAATACCATAGTTTCCGACCATGATGCTAAATTTTTTAGTCATTTTTGGAGAACTTTGTGGGCTAAATTGGAGAGTAAGTAGCTATTTTTCACTACTTGTCATCCCAAACCGATGCACAAACTGAGATAATCAATATAATCTTGTCTACTATGCTTAGGGTTGTACTTAAAAAGAACTTAAAATATGGGAAGAATGTTTATGGCATGCCCTTTTGAGATTATTTATGGCATCATCCCTCGTACACCTATCGACTTGTTGCATCTTCCCGCTTCGAAGAAGGTAAATCTTGATACTCAACAACGTGCTGATTTGATACTTAAGATGCATGATACAATTCAAGAGAACATTGAGCTTATGAATGCTAAATATAAAGTTGTCGGTAGTCAGGGACGCAAGCATGTTACTTTTGAGCCTGGTGATCTTGTGTGGTTATACTTGCGTAAAGAGCGATTCCCTGAATTGAGAAAGTCTAAACTCATGCCTCGTGCAGATGGTCCTTTTAAAGTGTTTGAACGTATTAATGATAATGCATATAAGTTAGACTTGCCTGCAAATTTTGGGGTTAGCCCCACCTTTAACATTGCAGATCTACGACCATTCTTCGGCGCGGAGGATGAGCTTGAGTCGAGGACGACTCCAATTCAAGAAGGGGAGAATGATGAAGATATCACTTCGACTGATATAAATACTCCTTTTGCTACTACCTTGAATGATGTCCAAGGTCCAATTATTCGGGCACGTGCTCATCAACTAAATTATCAGGTAAATTCATTTCTAGGGCTGAATGTATTACTTAACAACTCTATGATTGTCGAGACCCGAATATGCAAATTCGGTCTCTCTGTGTAAACTGCACTAGTCCAGGATCACGCTAGTGCACACAGTCAAACATAGATGTCATCACAGTCATACACACGACAATAATAAAGGAAAACTAGAATATCGATAAAATATCAAAGGTACGACCTTATGGCCAAGCTTACAATATCTCTAGCGGAAGGGCTTAACAAAATAGCGGAAATCCAAAATAAAGCGTAGCGACCAATCGACAAACCACGAGGCTATCGAGTGGAGAAGCGAAGCCTAATCCGTGAAGTCGTCGTAGTACTCTCCTTCGGCACCTCCTGGCGATAGTACTCCTCTCACTCAAGCCCGAGCAACATAGGCGTAAAGCCGTGAGTACATTGGTACTCGACAAGTCGTTTGTAACAATAAATGCAATATAATATGCAAGGCTTACCAAAGGAAGGCTGAAAGGTTAATTTGCATAAAGGCATTTATTGATGAAATATATTAAATAACTTGAAAGCGAAAGTTAGCAAAAGCAGTAACAATAGATAATCAAAGGAATAAACATGAACCACTTGTGAACACCAATTCACAAGTTAAACCAACGATGAACTACCTGTCCACCCCCAACATAAACCACCAAGTTTTAAGTGAAACACTAACCCTCGTGTGAAATCCCGAGCACCGCCCATGACCGAGGACGCGGCTATTCGAATAGTTTTACACTCTGCAGAGGTTGCACAATCTGTACCCACACGATGTGATTAGCCTAGGCCTAAGGAAATCACAACAAAGCCTTTACAATGCTCTACCTCAACCCAATCACGCCCGCTAGGGTTTCGTGATCACACCCCCTTGCGCCACATGGAAATCGGCAACCATGTCCATCACCATGGCGTAATTGGATTGAAATATTACAAATTAATCACCGAGTCCATCCCATAATAGACATGTGGTTTGCGATTAAGCTCGGATCAATGGCGCACAAAGTTAAGTCCTTAACATTACCCGGCGAGACTACCACATCCCCAAAGTACAACTGCATTTCCCCTTTCTTGCACGATCACTCGCTTGAGTGCAAAACCAATTGTATAACCAAGCCAACGTCACACCAATGACGTGGCACAAATTTTAATACACGTGGCACCAACCACGGTTCCATATGTCATTAAGTCAAATTAATAATTTAACCTGTATGATGAGATCAATCGTAAATATAAACTGGCTAAGCAATCTAATCGTACCAACCCACGTGATAAATAAACTAGCATCACTAATAAATTTCCCAACCTATGGTGACAAAGGCATCATGGTATTTCAAAGTGTCAAGGAGGTATATTTGCAATTGGGTCAATAACTACCTGTGCAACGGTTTGAATAAAAATAGCAATGCAATGTAGTTTAAAGCAAAATAATTAAATAATAGTTTGTAAAATTGGGTTCAACATGATCAAGGGACACGACTTGCCTTCGTTATGCTCAGCGGGGTACTCCTGGTCTTCTGGCGCGAAACCTGCTCCTCCGGAATCCGAATCTAACGAGAGAGAAAACGACCGGAAACAAAGAAACACATAAAATAACAAGAAAAAGAACTCAAAAATTCACAAAACCAGAACCAACAGCTAGAGCTCGATTTTAGATGAATTTAGAAAAAAGAACGGGGTCAATCGGAGCTAGGACGGAGGAGAACGGGCTCCCGGAAAATTAATTCAAAATTAATTCGGGAAAAACGAAAAAGTTACTGTGCTGTGAACCCGGTCCACGAAATTCGAGTCACCGTGGACGCGGTCCACGAATGCTGCACGGGGCGGCGGGTCGCGCGGCGGGGCGGCGGCGTGGCGGCGGCATATGCCGCCACGTGGCGCATCGGCGTGGCGGTGGCGACGCGGCCGCCACGTGGCTCGGAGGCGGCTAGGGCCGGCGTGGCGCCGGCGTGGCATGCCACGTGTCATGCCACGTGGCTTAGGCTGGCCGACGTGGCACGCGCCGTGCTGCCACGCGGCTAGGCTGAGCCGGGCGGCGGCGGCGGCGCGGATCCGGCGGCGAGACGCGCACGCGCGGCGATTCGAGCCCTCGGCCGAATCTGGCGGCGCGCGAGGATTGCGCGGCGCGGCGCGGCGGCGGCGATCGGCGGCGCGTGGCGGCTCGCGCGCGCGGCGTCGTGCGACGCGCGCGAAGCGCGGAGCGGGGAGATGGCGGCGCGTGGCGGCGCGGAGCGGATCGGCGGCAGCGTGGCGGCGCGCGCGCTGGCGTCGCGCGCGCGCGAAGTGGCTTGGCGCGCGTCCGCTCGGGACCGAGGGCGGCGAGCGGGTGCGGCGAGCGGCGGCGGGCGGCGACGCGGCGACGGCGAGAGAGAAGCGGTGAGGCTCACCGGCGAGTCTTCGCGAGCGGCGACGGACGGCGCACGAGGGGCGCCGCGGGCGGCGCAGCAGCGACGGCGAGCGGCCCGGCGGCGGCGCGCGCGAGGGCGAAGGCGGCGGCGGCGGCGAGTTCGTCGCGGCGGGCACACGAACCGAGGCGGCGGCGGGTTTTATCACGCGACCGAGGCAATCCAATCCGATTCTGGCGGCGGCGCAACGCGAACAAGTTTGGACGATCGGGATTCAACGCGAGAGGTCGGACGGTGGGATTGGTTAGGGTTAGGGTTGCGCGGCGCTGGGACGGACTGGTGTGATCGCGCGCGCGTCAGGCGGCCGGCGGCGACGCGGGCGGGCGTTGGCTGTGCCGCCGCTGCGTCAGATGCGAATCTTGTGCGCGCGCGGGCGGCATGGAGAGCGAGCGCGCGGGCGTGGTACGGCGGAAATGGCGGCGCGGCGGCGCGGATGGGCGGCGCGTGGCGGAGAGAGAGGAGATCGGGCGGGTGAGGTTTATTCTTTTCTTTTTCTTTTTCGAAATTCAAATAAACTTCTAAAAGCTCTAGAAAATAGCAAATAAATCCGGAAAATTCACCAAAAATACGAGAAAATTCCTTGTGACACAAGGAACTCAAATAAAATATTTTCCACTTATGTTAATGTTTATTTTAATCACATTAAATTATTTAAAACTTTAAAAATTCATTTGAAGCTTCAATTAATTTCAGAAAATTCCAGAAAATTCATTTTGAAATCCGGCTTTAAAAATCTCGAGAAAAAGCAGGATGCTACAAACCTTACCCCTTAAGCGAGATCTCGACCCCGAGATCTGGGCCAACTAAGAGAATAGGTTCGGAAACTCCGCTCTGAGATCCTCCTCGCGCTCCCAGGTGGCTTCCTCCTCGGAATGGTTGCTCCACTGAACTTTGCAAAAACGGACCGCTTTATTCAGGGTGACTCGCTCGACACTTCCAAGATTTTGGTAGGTGCTCTTGTGCGACAAATCCTCCTCTGATCAACGGTCTCAACGGCACAACCTCCTGCCTGTGCGCGAGCACTTCTTGGTGGGACACATGAAAGACGTCATGTACCCCACTGAAAGACGCAGGTAGCTCTAACTGATAGGCAACCTCTCCCCTGCGTTTCAGAATCCTGAATGGACCAACATATCTCGGTGCAAGCTTCCCTTTTAGCTGAAATCTCTTCACACCTTTGAATGGTGTGATCCTCAGATACACAAAATCATCTGGCTCAAAACTCAGCTCTCGGCGTCTGGTATCTGCATAGCTTTTACATGCGGCACTGGCGGCTTTCAACCTTTCTGTATCAAGCGGACCTTATCCTCGGCTTCTTTCAAGCGATGCGGGCCAAACACGACCTTCCCGTCTCTTTCCAATTGAGAGGGTCTGCATTTCTGCCATACAATGCCTCAAGCGGTGACATCGCAAAGCGGCACGATAAGCGTTGTTGTATGAGAACTCGCAAAAGGTAAACAATCTGTCCCACTTAGACCCATGATCAAGCACACGGGCTCTCAACATGTCCTCCGTAACTGATTAACTCGCTCTGTCGACCATCATGCTGGGGTGATATCTTCAGTCTTGAAATTCGGTGAGTTCCCATAGCCTTATGGAAACTCCCCAAAACCGAGAGGTGAATCTGCGATCCACGATCGACACAATCTTCTTGGGCACACCATGCAAACCGACAATCCACGGACATATATAGCTCGCCAATTTGTCACCACTATAAGTCGTCTTAAGCTGGAATGAAATGAGCAACCTTGGTCAAGCGGTCCACAATGACCCAAATCGAATCATGACCCTCTTTGGTTTTAGGCAAGCCCGACTATAAAGTCCATACCAATTTCTTCCCACTTCCACTCGGGGACTTTTAATGGTGTAGCAAACTGCGAGTCTCTCGTGCTCTGCCTTTACTCTCGACAAATATCACAAAGGGCTACATACTCAGCGATCTCACGCTTCATGCTTGGCCACCAATACTTATCCTTAATGTCTGGTACATCTTGGTACTTGCTGGATGAATCGAATCTGATGACTCATGAGCCTCTTTTAATAACACATCCTTTAGTTCTTGCTTGTTGGGCACACACAAACGTTGCTTGAACCACAAGGTTCCCGATCATCCTTGAAAATCGACTCTTTACCTTCACTTAAATTCTTTACGATCCATTGAAATGCTTCATCATCCGACCGAGCACCGCGAATCGACCATCAAAGTAATTTGCATCTCCATAGTCGCCAAAAATCACGCTCAACCAACTCAAGGCTAAGCTTCAAATTCCTCGTGCAAAGTGGTGACTCTCTCGAACCATCAACGAATTGCAGTATACCTTTCGCTCAAGGCATCTGCAACAACATTAGCTTTTCCGGGATGATAATGTATGCCCACATTATAATCCTTTATCAGCTCTAACCACCTCCTCTGCACGAGGTTAAGCTCGGGTGGGTAAAGATATATTTAGACTCTTATGATCCGTGTAAACCTCACATCATTACCCATCGTAATGACGCCAAATCTTTAAAGCATGCACTACGGTGCCAACTCTAAGTCATGGGTAGGGTAGTTCTCCTCATGCGGTCTCAAGCGGCGTGAGGCATAGGCTACCACTCTCTTGTCTTGCATCAAGACACAACCCAAACCTTTGCGCGAGGCATATAAAATATCTCAAAATCCTTATTAATATCGGGCAACACAAGCTTTGGGTGTGGTCAAACTCTCCTTAAGTTTAGAAAACTCTTCTCGCACTCTGGCGTCCAAGTGAATTTCTTTTCCTTTTTGAGCAAGCTGCGTGAGGGGTGCAGCCACACTAGAAAATCCCTCAATAAAGCGGCGGTAGTATCTGCCATACCAGAAAACTCGACACTGGTAGCGAAGTGGGTATTGCCAATCCAACACATCACTTACTTTCACTGGGTCAACTCGACTCCTTCTGCTGTCAACACATGCCCTAGAAAGCGACTTTCTTCATCCAAAACTCACATTTGCTGAACTTTGCATACAACCGATTATCTCTCAACTTACGCAATGCTAACCTCAAGTGCTCTGATGTTCCTCCTCATTCTTGGAGTATATCAAAATGTAAATCAATGAATACAACGACAAACTTGTCCAAATATTCCATAAACACCTTATTCATCAAATACATGAAATATCTTTGGAGCATTTGTCAAACCAAATGACATCACTGTGAACTCGTATAGACCATAACGAGTCGAGAAGGTTTGTCTTGGGTATGTCCTCCTTACGTATCCTCATCGATGATATCGACCTCAAATCAATCTTGGAGAATACTCCTGCTCCTTAAGCTGGTCAAACGGTCATCGATCACGGGCGGAGGGTACTTATTTTTGACGGTGACCTCATTAAGTGCTCAGTAGTCCACACACATGCGCCGACTACCATCCTTTTCTTGACAAACAACCTTTGGCGCTCCCCACGGGATGAACTCGATGCGATGTAACCCTTATCCAAAAGCTCCTGAATTTGCTTCTTCAACTCTGCTAAATCATTGGCTGGCATCCGGTAGGGTCTCTTGGAAATCGGAGCGGTACCTGGCACAAGCTCAATCAGAAACTCAACCTCCCTCTCTGGTGGCATACGGAAGATCATCTCGAAACACGTCGGGTACTCTCGACAAGTGGTACACCCTCCAACTGGATTACCTTACTCTGGCAAATCATGACTGGCTCTGGCTGACACTCACTGGCTGCGAATCGCACCTTAACTCCATCTGAATTGGTTAAGGTCACTGCTCTGCTCCCACAGTCTAACACTGCCTACTGCTTCTGAAGCCAATCCATTCCCAAGATTACATCTAGGGACTGCATATCTAACAAAATCAGGTCGGCCCTAAACTCAACTCCCTGAATGGTTATCCTAACTCCTGGACAACCCAGGTTGGATCTCAACTCGGATCGGGATTGGATTAAAAGAACAGATCCAAGAGCAACGATTTTCAATTGTTGCTTTAAAGCAAAACTCAGAAACAAGCGAATGCGAAGCTCGAATCAAATAAAGCGGTGGCGAGGCCAGATATGCGAAAGCGCATCGATCACAACGTCCGTGCTGCTGGGCATCCTCTGCGGTGGCGTGGTTCACGACCTCTCACCACCGGCGTCTGCCGGCTCGCCCCGAGGCGGGGTGCTCCTAAATCTGCTCGGGGTAGAGTGCGACCGGTGTGGCTCCCAAGTCCAAGCGCGGCGTCGGGGCACGCCTCGAGGGCACTTGCTAGCATAGTGTCCCACCTCATGACACTTGAAGCAAGTGATGGATGCTTTGAATTATTGCACCTGCTGCTGCTGTCCACTGGAACCACTAGGACGCCGCTCCGGCCAAAGCGGCGCGTGTGCAGTGGGGTCCGAAATCACAAGGCTGCTGCTGCTGCCGCTTCTTCTTGTGGCGCTCGTGCGGTGGTAGGTACCAAAGCGAGGCCTCACGAGATCGGTGCGATTGTGATCCTCGCTGGATCAACCTCCTCTTGCGAGACTCCTCGAGCTCGCGCGACTCTCCTCGATGAGAATGGCCTTATCCACCAGCTGCTGGCGGCATAGTCGTTGCCTCGACTTGCACCTTCAAAGCCGGGTTCAAGCCTTTCTTGAACCTCTTACGCGAGCCGCATGCATGCCGCTACATCCTCTCGCGCAGAAGCGAGCCAACTGAGTGAATTTATTGAGATATTCACTCACCGGCGAGTTCCTCTCTTTGGAACTCCGAAACTCATCCTTCTTCATCTCAACCACTCCCTCCATGACATGAGCGGTGTGGAAAGCCTTTGCGAATTCCTTCCGGGTGATGTTGTCTTTGGTTCTCATGGGCGCACAAGTGGTTCTCCCACCATTCTGCTGCTGGTCCCTCAAGGCGATGTCTTTGCATACAACACCTTCTCCCGTCGGTGCAGAGCCAAGTTCCGTTTCTTCTCAATCGAACGGACCCGATCGTCGGCCTCCAAAGGCTCGATGAGCGGAGAAAGCAGCGGTCTCGTCCTCATAAACTCTGCATAGTTTGGTCTGGCGACGAGGTATGGCGGTGGTATGCGCTCTGGTCTTTGTCATTGCATCATAGTCTGCATACCTCGCATCATAGTCTGCATCATCGTGGTGCAGGCCATCAAGAAGCGATCGAGTCACGAGGATCAAGGCAGTGGCACCGCTGCGCAAAGATCTGTTCTCAGGTCTGGTTCCCCGATTGCGGTGGAGGAGTTCTGGTATCAACCATCTTACTCAAAAGAAAACAATGTTGGTGACCAAAGGTGAAAGACGAGGGGAAAAGCATAGATAAGAGGTAAATCGTCTAAGGGGTTTTGCTTAATGGAGACCTAACTAAACAAACACTTAGCCAAAAGGCTAACTAAGAAATCGAAGAAATAAACTCCAATAAAAGATTTGACATGATCGCAATATAATGCTTTTAAGGCAATATTTGCGCTCACATCACACTCAGCGCAAATAAAATCCAACGTGTCTACTCGCACTATCTACTCTGAAGGCTCCCACTCGGGTCCTGACAAATAGGGTACCCTGCTATCGTCCTCGAGAATCGCAGAGACAACCCACGAGTTGCGGATCGGCGGCTCTCGGCCGATCGGGCTGGGGTGAACCGGCGAGGTAGGCACGGCGATCTCGGTGATCTGACGTCTCTCCTCTGGGCTCGGCGGTGTAGGCGGCGGTAGAAATCTTGGCGGCTGCGGTCGGAGCTCCTCCCAGACTGGCTCTGGTAGTCTCGGGGTGGCTCCGTACTGCTCCTTGAACTTCCGAACGAGTCCGCCATGTTGATCTTGTATAGCTTGCAAAGTCGACGGATGGCTTTGTGCGCAACTCCTTGTCTTGACATCTCCCACCGCACCGGTGTTCTTGAAAGCGTGATGTAGCACACCTTGCCGACTCGGGTGGTGAAGTATAGCTGGAGATGCTCCGATCGTTGACCTTTTGCTTCTCATCCTTGGTGAGGTAGGCGGCGATCTCTTAAATCCAAGGCACCGCAACAAAACGCGTAGAAGTGACCTCCATCCTCTGTCGGGCTGTAGGAAGTTTGGGACATCTAATGCATTTATAAAGGAAAGATCAGTTTATATCTTTAGGAAAAACAAATTTTGCAAGAGTTGGGGCGAGAGACAGGAATCCTTAAGAATGAGGTAAGAAGATAGAGATATTACTAAATATCAAGTTTAGTTGGTTTGATTTAGAAAATAAATTTTTGGGCTATCGACCAATTTAACTTAGGGCTTCATCCTCGATCGATATGGCTCGATACCATCTCTGTCGAGACCGAATATGCAAATTCGGTCTCTCTCGTAAACTGCACTAGTCGAGATCACGCTAGTGCACACGATCAAACATAGATGTCATCACGAGTCATACACACGACAATAATAAAGGAAAACTAGAATATCGATAAAATATCAAAGTGCGACCTTATGGCCAAGCTTACAATATCTCTAGCGGAAGGGCTTAACAAAATAGCGGCGGAAATCCAAAATAAAGCGTAGCGACCAATCGACAAACCACAAAGCTATCGAGTGGAGAACGAAGCCTAATCCGTGAAGTCGTCGTAGTACTCTCCTTCGGCACCTCCTGGCGATAGTACTCCTCTCCTCAATCGAGCAACATAGGCGTAAAGCCGTGAGTACATTGGTACTCACAGAAGTCGTTTGTAACAATAAATGCAATATAATATGCAAGGCTTACCAAAGGAAGGCTGAAAGGTTAATTTGCATAAAGGCATTTATTGATGAAATATATTAAATAACTTGAAAGCGAAAGTTAACTGAAAACAGTAACAATAGATAATCAAAGGAATAAACATGAACCACTTGTGAACACCAATTCACAAGTTAAACCAACGGTGAACTACCTATCCACCCCCAACATAAACCACCAAGTTTTAAGTGAAACACTAACCCTCGTGTGAAATCCCCGAGCACTGTCCATGACCGAGGACGCGGCTATTCGAATAGTTTTACACTCTGCAGAGGTTGCACAACTGTACCCACACGATGTGATTAGCCTAGGCCTAAGGAAATCACAACAAAGCCTTTACAATGCTCTACCTCAACCCAATCACGCCCGCTAGGTTTCATCACACCCCTTGCGCCACATGGAAATCAAGCAACCATGTCCATCACCATGGCGAATTGGATTGAAATATTACAAATTAATCAGCCAGTCCATCCCATAATAGACATGTGGTTTGCGATTAAGCTCGGATCAATGGCGCACAAAGTTAAGTCCTTAACATTACCGGCGAGACTACCACATCCCCAAAGTACAACTGTACTTCCCCCTTTCTTGCACGATCACTGCCGAGTGCAAAACCAATTTGTATAACCAAGCCAACGTCACACCAATGACGTGGCACAAATTTTAATACACGTGGCACCAACCACGGTTCCATATGTCATTAAGTCAAATTAATAATTTAACCTGTATGATGAGATCAATCGTAAATATAAACTGGCTAAGCAATCTAATCGTACCAACCCACGTGATAAATAAACTAGCATCACTAATAAATTTCCCAACCTATGGTGACAAAGGCATCATGGTATTTCAAAGTGTCAAGGAGGTATATTTGCAATTGGGTCAATAACTACAATACAACGGTTTGAATAAAAATAGCAATACAATGTAGTTTAAAGCAAAATAATTAAATAATAGTTTGTAAAATTGGGTTCAACATGATCAAGGGACACGACTTGCCTTCGTTATGCTCGTGAGGTACTCACGGTCTTACAGCGCGAAACCTGCTCCTCCGGAATCCGAATCTAACGAGAGAGAAAACGACCGGAAACAAAGAAACACATAAAATAACAAGAAAAAGAACTCAAAAATTCACAAAACCAGAACCAACAGCTAGAGCTCGATTTTAGATGAATTTAGAAAAAAGAACGGGGTCAATCGGAGCTAGGACGGAGGAGAACGGGCTCCCGGAAAATTAATTCAAAATTAATTCGGGAAAAACGAAAAAGTTACTGTGCTGTGAACCCGGTCCACGAAATTCCGAGTCTACCGTGGACGCGGTCCACGTAATGATGCACGGGGGCGGGGCGACGCTGGCGGGGCGCTACGGCGGCGGCATATATTCGCCACGTGGCGCATCTTGGCGACGCGGCACCGGCGTGGCTGCCACGTGGCTCGGGGGAGGCGGCTAGGGCTGACGTGGCGCTGACGTGGCATGCCACGTGTCATGCCACGTGGCTTAGGGCTGACGTGGCACGCGCTGGTGCTGCCACGTGGCTAGGCTGAGCTGGCGGCGCGGGCGGCGTCGGCGGGATCCGACGGCGGGACGCGGGCGCGCGGCGGATCGAGCCTCGGCCGAGATCGAGCGGCGGCGAGGATTGCGCGAGCGCGGCGCGGCGACGGGCGTCGGCGGCGCGTGGCGGCTCGCCGCGCTGGCGTCATGAGCCGCGCAGCGCGCGCTGCGAGCGGGAGATGGCGGCGCGTGGCGGCGCGGGAGCGGATCGGCGGCGCGTGGGCGCGCGCGCGCTTGGCGTCGCGGCGCGCGTGAGTGCGCGGCGCGGGCGCTGGCAGGCTCGAGACCGAGGCGGAGCGGGGCGAGCGAGGGCGGCGGCGGGCGGGCGGCGGCGGCAGGAGAGAGGCGGTGAGGCTCACCGGCGAGGTCTTCGGCGGCGGCGGCGAGGACGGCGCACGGAGGCGCGACGGCGGCAGCAGCGGCGACGGCGAGCGGCTCGGCCCGCGGCGGCGCGAGGGCGAAGGCGAGGGCGGCGGCGGCGAGTTCGTCGGCGACGCACACGAACCGAGGCGAGACGGCGGGTTTTATCACGCGAACCGAGGCAATCCAATCCGATTCTGGCGGCGGTCGCAACGCGACAAGTTTGGACGGTCGGGATTCAACGCGAGAGAGTCGGACGGTGGGATTGGTTAGGGTTAGGGTTCGCGCGGCGCGGGCGGACGGCTGTGATCGCGCGGCGCGCGACGGGCGGCCGAGGCGACGCGGGGGCAGGCGTTGTGCCAGCCGCCGGGCAGCGGATCGCGACGCGTGGCTTGAGCGGATCGGCGGCGCGAGCGAAGCGCGAGGAACTGGCACGGCGGCGCGGCGCGGGATGGGCGGCGCGTGGCGGAGAGAGGGAGATCGGGCGGGTGAGGTTTATTCTTTTCTTTTTCTTTTTCCAGAAATTCAAATAAACTTCTAAAAGCTCTAGAAAATAGCAAATAAATCCGGAAAATTCACCAAAAATACCAGAAAATTCCTTGTGACACAAGGAACTCAAATAAAATATTTTTCACTTATGTTAATGTTTATTTTAAATCATTAAATCATTTAAAACTTTAAAAATTCATTTGAAGCTTCAATTAATTTCAGAAAATTCCAGAAAATTCATTTTTGAAATCCAGGCTTTAAAAATCTCAGAAAAACTGGATGCTACAATGATGCTGCCTAATGAAGATGATTTGCTTGTGTTTAGGAATCTAGGACGAGACAGTAAGGAGTTGATGATATGCATCAAGGAAGGAGAAGGCAATAACAATGCCCAAAGGGGATGAAGAATTTGTGTTCTTTCAACTCAAAGAGCTTTGGCCACCCCTTTACTTGGTGTTGCGTCACCTTTTGGACGGAGGGCCTTGTATCCCCACTTAGACTATTTGGGCCGGCACTGTTCACATGAATAGTACCCATGAATAGTACCACATCCTTTTAATTAGATAAGTGCGACTTCCCTCTTCCCTATTTAAGGAGGTCGCACCCCTTTAGTTTTTTTCGGGTTTTTCTTAAGAGATTATTCTGTTTAGCAGTTTCACTGCACATCCGGTTGAGAAACCCCAACTTGTGAAATTAATCTTTATTTGTAATACAATTTTAGATTGCCTCTTTTACTCTCTTGTGTTCTCGTTTCGCTTACAGGAGATAGCCTTCTTGGCGAGGTCAACTGTGTTCGGCACGGTTGATAACCATTAGAGCAGTGGTGTGGTGATTGCGAGGGGTTTGATCGGTTTTGGTCGGAGCCTTTAGATCATCAACGTCGTGATCTCCACAATCGACTTATCAGTACCTTCCGGAAGATCGGGCCATCATCACATTACTTCGTCGAGACGTATATTACAACAACACTGCTGGCTCACCGTGATAAGGAATTTGTTCTTATGCCCTGCAATCAAGGGTTCCATTAGATTTTAATTATAATTATACCAAAATAGAAGAATGTAATATACCTTGATTCTCTAAGTAAGAACAAAACCGATTACACAGTATTGGTCAATTAATTGATAGGTAAGTACATTTTCTCCATACATAACTATATTTTAATCTTTCTTTGCTTCCGAATGACTAAGCTAACTTTTTTGGATCACGTCGGTCGTTCGCCACATACGTTGCAGAGGCACGTGGCTCGACGGAAGAGGCCAATGCCTTGGAACATGTTCAAAGCCAACGCCTCTTATACAACATTTTCGGTGTATTCGTTAGTACACATTAATTAATTAATCCTATACAACACTTGGTAGTAATACCTCTTGAATTAATACATTCTATTTTTTGCAGTGCCACCAACAGCTGCCGGGCAACATGTGTGGATTCTACGTTTGCCACCATATGAGACTACTACTCGATTCCTCCAAGATTACCAATCTTAAGATTTATCAATCTTTTCATAATTATTTCATACTTATCAAGTTATACATGTACGGACATTCATATTCATATCGATAGGCTGCGCCCATCCGTACAACTGCGTTGCAACAGCCCGACTTTGCACACATTCGAGGAGAGTGCGTATACTTTTTGGCATCTAGAGTCATAAAATCAGATGGAGAGTTCCACAACGTAGAATGATTTTTTATTGCTCTATCACTCCAGAATCAAGGTCTCACGAAAGAAACAGATCCATAATCAACGAATTTGTCACGCTGCACAAGCAATATTTGGATGGTGATTGTCTGTTTATGATGGAAGAAAAGGCATGTTACCTTCTAAGTGTAAATACAATGTAGATCTTTTTATTGGTCTATCACTCCAGAATCGAGGTCTCGCAAAAGAAACAGATCCATAATCGATGAACTTATCAGGCTGCACAAGTTACCAATGCTTGGATGAGCAATTGTCTGTTTATGATGGAAGAAAAGGCATGTTTGGGATAAGATTGACATTAATTATAATTGTGTATTTATTAATAGATATTTTATTTTATTTCAATTAATTGATTTACGAAATAGATGTTTTATGTTTGTGAAATGAATTGAGATGTGAATTGGATGTTTTATGTTTGTGAAATGATTTGAAATGTGAATTGGATGTATATATGTACATGTTGATCTACTTGTTCCAGAGGACATGGCTAGTATTTCCTGAGGCTAGTCAAAAAAACAGTAATAGATTTAGGGGTAGAAAAGAATTTCACAGACGGTTTTTAGTTAAAAACCGTTTGTGATATTTACACCACAGACGGTTCGAAAGCCGTCTGTTATGACCTCGTATTACTACTGACCCATCAATTCAGACGGCTCATGAAACTGTTTGTGATAATATTTTTCAACCGTTTGTAATACGGTTTTCTGTAGTAGTGCCTTCCATTACTTCTGTTCCGTCCTTTCCTACTTGGATAGAAAGGTGATGGAGATAAAAGTAATATTTTTAGCGCTCTTGTGGTCGTGGTCTTCTTCTGTATTCTTCCATTCTCTCTCTTTCTTTCAATTTCAGATGCATGTATGGCCTTTGGGCTCGTGATAGGGTCGTCACTTCCCCTTGCTGGAATTTTGTAACACCAATAGACAGATATCTACTGATCTCGACATATGGTGAAATTTAGGAGATCCATCATTTGATATATGCCAAAAAAAAGTTCATACAAAAATTCTTGACTGGAAAAAAGGTACACTTCGGATGTAGTCAATGGTGAAATAACATTGGTGAAGTGGTGAGGCTTTTGTGATATCATGAGTGCACGGAAATGAGGTTTTTTTTAATAAAATCATAAATTCTTGACTTACTAATTAGGAACGAGAGTGATGTAAGAAACGAATGATAAAAATAAGAGCACGAACACATGCATGCATTCTTGTGGTATCGCGTGCTGTGATGTCTCCAAAAGACTGGCCAAACACAATCTCTTTGAATTCTTTCCGAATATTAAAAGTTCACAACTCAATAGACTTTCTCATGCAAGTTGAGAATAGAAATGAGGTGAACATTGGATGAAGCATGTCATTTTAGTTCTAGGCAAGTAAGGACACGAAGTCATTGAGATTATTAACTAAAATGAAAATATGGTTAACAAGTGATATATTGTTATGGTGGAACACACACCAAGGGACGTTTCCTGTTCTCTCACGACTAGCTCGTGATTTGCTAGCTATTCAAGTGTCAACTGTTGCTTCAGAATCGACTTTTAGTGCTGGTGGCCGTGTTGTTGATCCATTTCGTAGTCGATTAGAGCCCGAGGTGGTTGAGACTTTAATTTGTATAAAAGATTGGATATCTTCATCTAGGAAAAGTAAATAATAAGTCATTTAATTCACCAATTGCACCGCTTATAACTTTTGTTTATTAACCTCATGTTATTTTTGAATTTTAGATTCTAGTGAGAAGATAGCTTCACTTGTTGATGAGTTACTACAAACATAAATGAGGACGTTTGATAATTCTACAAATAAAAATACAAAAACAAATTCTAGTTATTTTATCTAATTTATTGTCCGATCTTATATGGTTAGTGATGATTGAGATGTTGTGCTTGAGCTCAATTTCTTCATATGAATGTTTGGTTGCAAGCCTTTGCGACTTTGCCATGCCAGTCTGGCAGAAACAGAGCATAGTTCTTTTTCTTGTTGTCATCTACTCATCCAGGAGAACAGTTGTCACTAGAAAAGTGTCCATTTCCTTAATGGTCAACCTGAACAAATGTTGAAATGTTTAAATTGCTTTCCTTTTCATTCTGAGGCAAAAAGATGTTGGCATTCCATGGGAAGTATCAGTATATCCTTTGCTGTCAACTGACTAAATTGGCTATCCTCTGACATGTATACTGCATCATGTTAATGGCCTTGATGCTATGTCTCCAAAACTTGTCATATATATATATATATATATATATATATATATATATATATATATATATATATATATATATATATATATATATATATATATATATATATATATATATATATATATATATATATATTATTATTGCTTCTCTAGTTTGATAGTTATTTACTTCCAATGACGAACTGACAGTGAGTGGAACCGAACCATAAACTTCTCTACTTGTACTGTCTGTAGAAGTATTAATTTTGGGTTTCTATTCTTCATTCAATAATTTTGGTTCCAATTGATATTTTATTGTAGGACGAGATAATGACCGAGGTTAAGCTCCACTGAAACATGGTTAGTGATGACTCGTTACTGTCTTTTGCTAGACAAGATCTGCGTTGTGAACTTATCATGTGATGTAATTGTAATGAAGTTAAATGAACTAGTGATGTACTTGACTACTTGGCTATAGACAATTCTTACTTTTGAACATGTGGTATGTAGTTAGTTAGCTACTACTTGTTTAACTAGCCTCTATCATTTATTTGCTACTTTGCTAACTAGAATTTACTAGTTGCTTAACTTGTCTACGTCATCGTGTGAATTTTTTTTGTCAAGCTACTAATGTAGTTCTGTTGTAGGGGTGGCCCCCACCTAAGCCCAGCAGGCCTGTTAGAAGGTTATAAGGCCCAAAATGAGACATGTATAATGACATAAGTACCCTTGAGAGAGATACTCGTATGTAATGGTAAAAGCACTCATGCGGATATATATATATATATATGCAATACAGGCCATGGGGGGCACATTGCTCACCTAACTCTCCACTACGACACACTCTCTCTGTTTGGTCTGTAGCCACAACAGCTGGCGCCGTCCGTGGGGATGACAAGAGCAAGCCTCAGGATCTCAAGAAGGATGGCACCGAAGAAAGCTTCATCATCGGCGGCGAAGAAGAAGAAAGGGGACGCGGCGAAGTCCCGCGTCAACACCAGGGCTTTCACATCTTCGGTCGCGGGCGCGACAACCACGAGCGTCGATGCTCACCACGTGATGATCGACCCCACCACCGCCGATGTAACGATTGACCCCACCGCCGATGCAACGGTCGACCCTGCCCTGCGAGTTGAAGGAGAACAGGTAGGCTACGCTAGCTACAACATTTGATTTTCTACCATGTTCAACCAAAAACATGCGTGTAACGGAGTCATGGATAGTTACCACTAGATGCGCTGCGCAGCGGAAGAAGAGTTGGAGCAGCCCGGTCCAACGTAGATGCGCGTCGATGAAGTAGAAGCAGTCGATCGTTTCACGAATTGAACGTCTCCTCCACGCGTCCTAGCAATAGCCTTGCGTTTCTCGCCGATCAGCACAGCAGCAATAGCAGCAGCGCCTCCATAGAGTCCACACGTTCGGGATGGAACGCCGTGCGCTGGTGTGCTAGCACCGCGCGCCCGGCTAGGGTTTCGGGATACGGCCGAGGGGAGGTGGCGGCCAGGGTTTTCAGGATAGTAGCGTCACACGCCTACAGCCCGGCTCCACATATTTATAGAGCACGCTAATGGACTTGCACGTTATAGGCCCATTAGAATCCTAATCCTATATGAATCAATATCCCTTTTAGCCTATAAAACCGAATTGTTTATGATTGCCTCTTGGGTACATCACTAACAATGAGTGACACCCAACTCCGCCGCTAGCATGACGGTCAACTCCGGCAATACCGGGCGGGTGGCAGGGAGTGGTAATGTCGGCGCCCGTGGAGGCGCGACCGCCGTCCCTACACCCGGTGCGGGAGCGCCGAGCGGTTTTGACGGTAACACGGTCCTCGTCATCGACGCCGGAGTCCACCACGCTGACACGGCAGGCAACCCAGGAGCGCAAGCCGTGGTCACTGCCATCCCAGCAGCGCGACCAGGTGCGCCGATCGCCTCGGCTACGCCGGCAGTGGAGAACGCCATGTTGGCGACCCTCGGCACGCTCCAACGAGAGTTAGCGGATCTCCGCGGAGCCGTGTAGAGTATGCAAGAGGCTCGGGGTCAGCAGACCCCGCCGGTGATCGCGCCGGAGCCCACGCCAGAACTGGCGGATAGCCGCGACGCCCCCACATCCAGCCATGCTTCGCTGCGACATGTGGACTCGGAGTCCCCACTATTTGCGGGCCTGCAGCAGGAGATATGGTCGGAGGACTTCAAATTTCTCAGCACCATCGCGTCGTACAAGGGCGACACAGACCCCTAGGAGTTCATGTGCGTATATGAGATCACCATCGAAGCTGCAGGCGGAGACGACACCACGAAGGCGAAGGGACTCCCCCTCGCGTTGCAGGGAGTGACGCTCTCTTGGTTCTTCACCATAGAGCCAAACTCCATCTACGCATGGGAGTAGCTTTTCGCGATCAAGCAAAAGCAATCAGAAAAGCTTCAGGAGTACTTCAAGCGCTTCGTGAGGGTCCGCTGCCAGGTCCAGGATATCAACGAGACAACCATCATCAACGCAGCAATACAGGGTCTCCGCCCAGGACCGCTGGCCGAATACAATGCGCGGAAGCCAATCAAGACGGTGGCGAAGCTCTTCAACGAGATGGAAGAGTACGCCAGAGTAGAAGAAGACGCACGGCGACGTCAAGGCAATGACACCGACGCCAATCCGGCGGAAGGCACGGCAAGGAGCGAGGACTCGCCGAAGGAAGGCTCCTCGAAGGGCAGGCGCAGGTAGGAGCCATCGAAGGACGCGTCCCAGCACCAGGACCCGTCGGGCGACAAGCCTAAGCGCGGCCTACAGAAGTCTGGAGAGCCTGTTATGTCTTTGACATTGAGGGTGGCTCCGAAGACAACGCCCCTGCTGGCCGCGGTGCTAGGGCTCACCGGGGTCGGGCGCGGGGCCGAGGCTAGGGCCGCGATGATAGGGCCCGCGCGAAATATGACGACCAACACCACGGCCAGTGGTGCAAGATACATGGCCGAGGCAGCCATAACACGCACGCATGCACCACCATTATGGCACTTCGGCAAAGCGTCGCCAGGGATAGAAACCTCGAGGTGCGGTCGCCATCGTGGCACATGTCCAGCGACCCCTGGACGGCCCCATGAGAATCCAGGATCAGGGGATGCAGCCTCAGGAGGGCCTCCAGCGGATGCAAGCCCATGTGCAGCAGCCTCATGAGAGCACCCTGCGGATCCACGCCCTAGAGGGAGCCCAGCGCAGGGTCATAAACGTCATCTCCGGGGGCTTCTCACTGGAGGCCTACGCGCAGAGGCTACATCATGTGGCGGTATACCATGCACAGGCACAGCCGGACTGGGTGCAGCACGAAATTACCTTCACGACCGCTGACGCCGAAGGCGTGGAGTTCCCCCACCAAGATCCCCTGGTCATCCAGGTCGCCATTGCAGGATGCGATGTCAGGTGTGTCCTTGTCAATGGAGGAAGTTCTGCGAACATTTTGTTCGCAGTGGCCTTCGACCAGATGGGGATCCCCCGAAGTCGCCTGGGCCCCTCGGAAATTCCGCTGCAGGGCTTCGAAGATCAGCCGTTGAGGGTGTTGCGCCAGATATTGTAACAGCCTAGCTGTTTATTTCAAAAAAATAATAATAATGATTTAATTTAAAATAAAGCCATTGCTTTTGGCTGCTTAAGTCTGTAAAAATTTAATTGCCTAAATTTCTGTTTTAAAAGAGGGTTTTATTGTGAAAAATAATTTACAAAAAAACATTTTTAGGGGTATTTTGAACGCCGGTGACCCTGGGGTCCCGTGCGCCTCCTCCGGCCGGCGGTGCCACGTCAGCGGGTCGGGCCAACGTGGCAGACCACGTGTGCGCCACAAGGCCGCCACGTCCGCCCGACCGCACCACGGCAGCCCCCCCTCAGCGCTCCGACCGCCGCGTGGCCACGTCAGCAGGCCGGTCCGAGGACCAAGTCCACTAGTGGCCGGGCCCACCTGTCAGTGTCAGACTCGATTTTAAAAATCCCAGGGCTGACGTCATGCTGACGCAATAAATCTAATTTTTCGAATAAACTTATTCCGGCCAAAAATCAATTATGGTGCTGACGTCATTATCTTATTTTCCTTCAGAAAAATAAATGCTCGCTGACGTCATAATTCCTTTTTGGTTTAAAAATAAATCCAGAAAATAGCCTTTTTCTTTTTCTTTGTATTTAAACTTTAGAAGGCCATAACTTCTTCGTTTTAACTCCAAATTGACCCATTCAAATTTCTAAATTTTTCTAAAATCATGAACTATCCAATTATGGACCCCTTTTTAATTTTTGAATTTTATTTATATTTTGTTTTGAATATTATTTGGTAACCCTAAAATTTCAATATTAAGTTATAATTCCCATTTCTTTTTAAAGCCTCAATTCCTTTCGAAAATTTTAGTTCACATCCAAAAATTCAAATCCTAGCTTCCAGTATTTATATTATAATTTTTGGAGTTTCTTTTGTTGTGGTTCTTCGCGAGTAGATTTCAACGATTCGGGAGAGTGCGACTTCGGTAATTCGCAGCAGGACTTCGAGCAAGGTAAGTTACACCTTTGACCATGTTGTCCCCAGTATTTCAAATTTATTTATGTTATTTTGCTGTATATGCATGCTTCTATTTATTCAAATCTAGTTTAAATTCAATTTAAATATTAGTTATGCCTACGATCCTTTGATTATGGCCAATTTTGACATCTTTATCACGTACCTTGTTACCTTAGATGAAAACCTAGCTAGTACAATAGTATTGGCTGAAAATTTTATAGAATTGCTTAGCCTGACTTAGAATAATTTAGGTGGGATCATCTGTTTTACATAAAATGACGATTTGAAAATGAATTCTTGACTTCAGTGAGTCAAGGATGGTTTATGAAAATGGTTTAAAAATAAAAATAGAAACTTATGATTTGGACTTAGGCTGTTGGTTAGGTGGTGGGGTGCCGGCATGCCTCGTGTTTGGTGACACTGGTTGATTGTCGTGCATGTGGGTTTGTGGTTGAGCCTAAGTCGGATTAAGGACCGTTTCTGTGATTAATTTTACGAAGTCTTCTCGTACTACCACAAGTCCGGTATGGGACGGACCTGGCTAAGTAATTTATGAAGTTCCAAATATAGTTTCGTTATAGGCTAAATGTGAGCGTGGTGTAGGCCGCGAGAAGTCTCACATGGCACCAGAGGGAGCTCCAACTCGTGGATTCGAGTTGTAGTGAAATTTTAGTGGTAGCGTGACTGTTTTGGCTATGGATCATTGTAACTGCCTTGTCAGGATCTCCTCGCCGCACACCAAAGGAAGTGTGTTAATCTAGTGATAATATGGGATGATCGTGTCTTACGGGTAAAGTTGTACACCTCTGCAGAGTAACAAACTATCTGGATAGCCGTGTCCACGGTCATGGACATGCTGAGTAGAGTTTTCACAGATTAGACTTTGGTTTTTTTTATATAAAACTTGGTTTGTGAACAAACAAGTACCTTTTTGAGAATGGTCCGGGTGGGATGCCCGTGAATAGGTTAGTGTAGGTCAGAGCATACACTAACGATAATACCTTGGTTGAAATATTATTTCATATGATGTATTAAAAACTCAGCTTTTGCACTTATGTTATTGTATTTAAATTCAGTACTGTTTTCACACAAATAAACGTATTAAGCCCTCCCTTGTTATCCCTATGCATGCATTCACGCTGTTAAAACCCCTGGTGCAACTTGCGTAAGTACTTTATGTGCTTACCTTGGGAGTATTTTATGTGCTCACCTTGCTAAAATCTGTTGCGAGATGTTGATGCCAACAACTTCGGTGAGAATGGTGACGACTAGGCCGCGTCTTACAGTCATTCGCCTGTGGGCAGGCAGGATGGGCTGTACCTCTACGCTTTATTCTTTCACTGCTTTATTTTTGTTGGCCATGAGCCCTTTTATTTGTAAAACTTAGCCATAAGACCGTACCTTTGCCTTATTAATAAAGTGGGATTGTTTTGCATGATATGTATCCCTGTTGACCCTGTGTGCACTAGCTTTTCCTGGGATAGTACGATTTACATAGAGGGACTTGGAGTTGGTGCTCCGGGTCCCGACAGATATGCCTGTAGGTCTCCTTCGGCCGGGGTGACAACATGAGGAGCAAGGATGTCACCTTCGACGTCGTTGATATCCGGTACCCTTACAACGCCATATTGGGGCGACCAAACCTCAATTCCTTTGGAGCAGTCCCACACCATGGCTTCCTATGCCTGAAGCTCCCTGGCCCGCAGGGTATCATCATCGCCCAGAGCGACCAGGACATGGCTCGACGCATAGAGCTCAACACCCAAGGCCCGCACTATGAAGTTCAGTGAGATTCCTAGGCCAGGCGTGCCAATACAAGAGCGCCTGCAGCCCCAAGAGGCACCCCGTCGGGCTCCCCCGTGGATCGCTCCAGTAGCACAAGCAGCAGAGGCTCCCTACCTGCCGCCACGACAACGACAGTAGAGTGGTTAGTCCCCGGCCATTTGTACTCGCTCACCCGCACAAACGGGAATTTAATAAAGTTCACCGTTTACGAGACTAGTCATATTTCCCGCAAAAACGTGCAGAGATCCGCCTCCGCACGCATTCTACGGAGTACAAATAAGACGTAGCGTCGAGGTCCGCTTCCGCACGCACTCTACGGAGTATAAATAAGATGTAGCGTCGAGGTATGCCTCCGCACGCACTCTACGGAGTATAAATAAGACGTATCATCGAGGTCCGCCTCCGCACGCACTCTACGGAGTATAAATAAGACGTAGCGTCAAGGTCCGCCTCCGTACGTACTCTATGGAGTATAAATAAGACATAGCGTCGAGGTCCGCCTCCGCACGCACTCTACGGAGTATAAATAAGACGTAGCGTCGAGGTCCACTTCCGCACGCACTTCACGGAGTATAAATAAGACGCAGATGTTGTCCCTGCGCACTTTACTGAGTATAAATAAGACGCGGATGTCCAGCGCACGCGTCGGTGTTGTCACTACGCGTATTCTCCGGAGTATAACTAAGATATAGTCGATGTTCCCACGCACTCTAAAAAGTATAAATAAGCCATAGATGTTGTCCCTACGCACACTACTGTGTATAAACAAGACGCAGATGTCCCGCGCACGCGTTGGTGGCATCACTACGCGTACTCTCCGGAGTATAAATAAGACGTGGTTGATATTCCCACACACTCTGTGGAGTATAAATAAAGCACCGCAGAGGCTTGCCTCTACGCATTCTGCAGGGCGCAGATAAGGCACAACAAAGGCTTGCCTCCGTGTGCATCCTGTAAGGCGCAGATGAGGCGCAGCAGAGGCCAACCTGCCCCTGTGCGCACCCTAGGGAGCGCGTACAAGACGCGTGGGCGTTGTCCGCGCGCGTGCATGGCCCGACGATAGAAGCGATGGACGTCGCCCGAGTTAGAGTGCCACTTCAACTAGACGCCAGCTCCGCTGCCACCCCTTCAAAGGGTAGGGGATGGAGCGCTCGCGCGTCCACTTCGACTAGGCACCAACCTCGCTGCCACCGCTTCGAAGTGTAGGGGACGGAGTGCTCGCGTGTCCACTTCGACTAGGCGCCAGCCCCGCTGCTACTGCTTTGAAGGGTAGGGGACGGAGCGCTCGTGCGTTCACTTCGACTAGGCGCCAGCCCCATCACCACCACTTCGAAGGGTAGGGGACAGGGTGCTCATGCGCCCACTTCGACTAGGTGCCAGCCCCACCGCCACCACTTCGAAGGGTAGGGGACAGAGCGCTTGTGCGTCCACTTCAACTAGGCGCCAGCCCCGCTGCCACCGCTTCGAAGGGTAGGGGACGGAGCGCTCGCGCGTCCACTTCGATTAGGCGCTAGCCCCGCTGCCACCGCTTTGAAGGGTATGGGACGGAGCGCTCGCACGTCTTAGACAAGTGTGCCCAAAGAAGTGACGGGGACAAGCATTTCGGCTGGTCTATTGCGTTCGTATACGAGTGCTTACAAAGATATCCCCTAAGGTCTATTACACAAGCGCCTTCGACCACCTACGAACACTATTCATTCGGTTCCGTCTGGACGACCGCCCGTGTCGGAGTCTCACCCAGAAGTCCAATGAGTCCTCAGCTCGCCACCAGCGCCGCAGACGGCGCCGGGTTATGGCGTCGAAGATTAGCAACTGGTCCCCATCGGGCAGCTGCTTGTAACATAAGGGCATGCCGGTCAGAGTATGGGGAGCAATTTTCGCTTTATTCATGGAACGGGGTGCGCAGGTTACAACACACACCGACACACAAGAACCCTGGTGTCACACCTGCCTCGAGTCGTCGGCGCCACCTTCGTCGCGCCGGGGAACTTCATCCAGCCATCGGCCGAGGTTTCCCTCGCCTTACATGGTCCGTCGTAGCTCTACCTTCACCGCGGCCTCCCCGATGTACTCCCAAATCCACTCATGAAAAACCTGAACAGCGGGGCGAACAGCGTGCACGGCGCCGGACATCACTCCGGCCCCAGTCGGCATATTCAGTTGCAGGTCAGCCAGTTCGTCGACATGCCGGTAACCCCGGTGCCGGAGAAGCGCACATGCCAGGCACGAGGTCACGTAGGAGCAATGGTTGCCAAAGGACGTCGTGGCGTTGCGAGCAAGGTTGGAAGCATCCCCGATTCGGCGAAGTGTCTGTAACAGCTCTTCGGGCCCGAATGAACAAGGTGGCACTACGGCGATAAGGTCTTCGAGGGCGCCCTCCAGGGCCAGCATAGCATCCCATGCCGCCACCGAGGCGTCACCCAGAGCCTGGTCCCGCTCCCTAAGAGACGCAGTAAGGCGGCTCTTCTCCTCTTCTAGCGTAGCAATTTGCCAGAGCAGGCTGTCCTGCTCCTCCACTACCGCTTGCCGTGCCGCCGCCACGAGCTCCTCGGCGTATACAATGGCCCCCGCGCTCTCTGCCTCCAGGCGTCGAATGCGGTCGTCTTTAGAGGAATGCGCCTCCTCGGCCGTGCGAAGAGCCCCTTCGGTGTCGCATAGTCGGTCCTCTAACCCTCCTGCTCACAGGCGTGATCCGCTTGCAACGCCCGACCAAGGGCGAGGGTCTGCACGACAAAACGGTTAGTAGACCTCTAAAGGACCACGCACCGCTAAGGGTCAAATACTTGCCCTCATTTTCGAGACCTCCAGCGCTCTCCCAAGGAGTTCCTACCCACAGGTCCGCAGCGCCTGACGGTCTAGGTTCATAGCCGCACTATCCGTGACCCCCTGCCACGCTACCAGCACCTTCGGTCGAGGGACGAAATCTGCTAGGCTCGGGCGTGCGGCATCCACAACGATAGTTTCAGCGGCGTCGGACGTCCCTCCCGAAGGAATGCCCCCGCGCTCCGAAGGTTGCCCATGCCCAGGGAGGCATGCTGCTGTGAGGGGACGCAGCCATTAGAGCCCTACGAACGCAGCACAGGATCATATCAAACAAGGTGGGTTTACCTTCGACAGCAGCCGGTAGACTCCGCCGGGGCGCCCCTTCAGCCTCACAAGAAACCGCAAGGATATCTGCGTTCCCGAACGAGACTGGCCCTCTGAGCCGGAGGGTCTCTGTGTCGGAGCCTAGTTCTAGCAAGCTCCCGTCCCCAGCAGCCGCAGATTCGGAGGGAGCTGCGGGGATGGCGGGGCAGGGGTACTCGGTGTCGGAATCGGAGTCCCATAGGGCCCCGACCCTGCTCGCCACAGCGAACACCCTCTCCGGGCGAAGGGGCGATAGCGTGCGTGGCCACTTCGCCTTCGGGGAGCAAGACGACGACCCCGCCTTGGTAACTACCATATGTGGGGGCTCCGCCCAAGAGGCGAGATTTAAAACAAGAGGTCCGATGGACAGTAGGGGAAAACTAAGGCTCTACCAAAACTTGCATGGGTCGGAGGGTCTCGGCAGCGAAGACACGGACGGGCGGACGTTGTCGCGATGAAGCCCCCCAGGCACGACACGCCACCCAGCAGGAAGCGGTGCTACACCATACATGACGAACTCCTCGGCGAGGTCGAGTATGTTAAAGCGGGCGGCGATCTCCTTAAGCCTCCGCGCCCTTCACCGGTCCTCAGCATCTATCAGCGTGCTGGGCGTGGTGTTGAACGCCACCGGCCGCCCTGAACACTTGAGGCCGCTATCGCTCGCCACATGGTGGTAAAACCATCGTCTCATCCAGTTCGGCTCCCACTTCGCTCGAGTCGAGTTTGCAGGGAAGATCTTCCCGCACTGTGAATGCAGGACGAAGTTGACGCTGTCGAAGTTGGAAAACGTCCCATCTCTTCGCTCCTTTGGCTGACACCGTGCGTCGTGGAGAAATGCGAACAACGACGCGCAGGGCCAGTAGGCTTTTGTACGCAACGCCTAGCTGTACACGGCAAGACGGGCTATCGCGTTCGGAGTCATCTGTGCCAGCTTAAGCCCAAAGGTCTGTAAGACGTCCCCGACAATCATGGCGGCTGGGATGCGCAGCCCGGCTTCGAAATAGGCGACGAAGACGATCGCCTTCGACTTCTCGGGGTGCGGTTTGGTCTCGTCGCTCGTAGGCAGTCGCACCTCCCGGTAGTCCAACAATTTCCCTTCACGCAGTAGGCCGCAGATCGTCTCCTCCGTCGCGAGCGTTGAGCCCAAGACACAGGAGCACGGACCTTCTATTTTCTCCATCGCCACCCACCATTTGTCCACCATCATGGAGTCGCGCCCCTCAAGTGTGTATTCCACCTCGAGCGGCGACGACCACCGGAAGAGGGAGCTACTGTTGGCCTGCTGAGCACATTCTTCACTGTGTGTCATTGTCCTCCGCGAGCTAGATGACGACGGGGGCAGCAAGACGGCAAAGAAGGCAGGAGAGCAGGCCGTAGGAAAAGAGACCGGAAGGCGCAAGGAGGAGAGCGTAGACATGGTGCCACAGGGGGTATTTAAAGCCCCTGCATCTCCCACACCACTAGTAAAGTTAACCGGCGGGAGACGAACCGCTCGCCTCCCCACGATTGAAGCCGAAGCAGTACAACTGCCCACATGCGTCGTGCCTGTCACAAGGTGATTGTGCAAATGGCCTGACAGTGCACGACGCGCCAATCGTGCTCCACCACGCGTCCACTCCCTCAGGAGTAAATGTAGTTTGCACGGCGTACCGTATTCTCTTGCCGCGCGACAGTATGATTCCCGGGGCCATCGACGCAATAACGGCAGACCACAGACCGGTCAATCTCAACAGCAACCTCGGCGGGGTTTCCGTCTCCGCAGGGCAACTCCGGCTTCGACTTCAGCTCCGTCCTCAAGAAGAGACTGCCACAAACCCACACGCCTGTGCAGCAAGCCCGAACATGCCTGCCAAGGTGACCCTCCCATCTCAGGCTCACACGAAGACTCCAGAGTCTGACAAGGGGGAGATGAGGCGTCGCGGTCAAAGTAGACACGCGACGCGTCTGCCAGGCTGCCGGGCAGCGCACGACGCGCTGGTAACATCCCGCCATGCGTCCCGCCTCTTTCGGGAAGGGACGCGCGATCGCAGTCGTGCGACCGCTGACAGCCCACGACGCGCCAATCGCATCGCGCCACGTGTACCTTCCTACGCAGCAGCCTGCCCCCTGGCTTTTCAGCACTCGGTGCGATTCGCGTCACCATTAAAACGCCACCTCTGAACCACAGAGCCGTCGGGACATGACGACTCCAGACCAGGGGAGTCCCGGCGTCGCGCCCAAAGTGTGGAACACCTTCGGCTAAGTAAGGCGACTCCGCCAGTAACGGTGGCGCCGCGAAGGATGGCCAAGACCGAGGATGACTTCGGCAGCTCGCCTAACTCCGCGTCTTCGGCACAAAGCGGGGATGCACTACCAACTACATTTCCATCTAAATAACTCACAGGCCGCAGGGACGGAGGGGGCCAAAGGGCTCGGCAACATGGTTTCGACCCGTGAAGCCCTTCACTATGAGAGGCTCCTGTTGTATGGTGGCCCCCACCTAACCCCAGCAGGTGTGTTAGAAGGTTATAAGGTCCAAAATGGGACATGTATAATGACATAAATACCCTTGAGAAGGATACTCGTATGTAATGGTAAAAGCACTCATGCGGATATATATATATATATATATATATATATATATATATATAGGGAGCATATCTAGTGCAAAAGGGTATTTCAGTGCAAAAGTGCAAAAACTTCTCTACAACCATCGGATCTGCATTGTACGGATCGGATCAAAGAGGGTGGAACCCCCACCTCATTTAATTCATTTAATCAATTTTTCACAGAACCCCTGCATAGATTAAGTTTTATGGGGTGAGGATTCCACTTTCCTTGATCTGAGCCGTACAGGTCAGATCCGATGACTCTTAGAAGTTTTTGCACTTTTGCACTGAAATACCCTTTTGTACTAGATATGCTCCCATATATATATATATATGTGTGTGTGTGTGTGTGCGCGCGCGCAATACAGGCCATGGGGGGTACATTGCTCACCTAACTCTCCACTACAACACTCTCCCTCTCTATTTGGTCTATAACCACAACAAGTTCCATTATGGATATATAGTATAGTGATTGATCCTTACACATGCGATATATATAGTTTTTGTTTTCACGCATTATCCGACTAAATATTCATGACTGAGACTAACTGTATTCGGAGTAGCATGTATTCACTCCATATTCGTGACTGAGAATATCCGTATTCATATTCGTATCTAGCACTATCTGTGTCCGATTCCAACTTCGATAAAAAAAATATGAAAAAGGATACAAACTAAGCAATATCCGTTCGTATCCGCTTCGTTTGCACCCCTAGTGACGAGCCATCTATCGTCGCAAAACTAACGTGAGAGGAGAAAGGTGAAGAGACAAATGAACTACTATCAAGATATAACGCAAAAGCCTTTTCCAATCGCTGATTGGGTCAGTTCATTTTAGCTGTGACTGATGGTTTTTTACTATAGTACGAGTGTTTTTATGAACGAACTGAATATTAATAAACCGATAAGTTATTTTGAAAAGACTGTCATGATAAACCGCTTTAAAAAAACAGTGAAAAAATCATCCCATTTACTTATTCAAAAAAAGTCAGAAGTCATAAGCCAAAAAAAACCTGACCTATTTTTAATCGACGAGATGTTTACTATCTAGGACACATGTGTTCATGTCTATGTCATGCTCCAAACGACTTCTGTTTTTAGCTTCTGCAACACGTTAGCTTTTTAATTTCGTTTTTTCACTTTTTTATTTTTTCTGTTATTCTTTTGTATTATCTGTAATAATATATTTTTTTATTTTTTAAATTTAATTACTTAAAAGTACTAACAGGCACTATAATATATTTAGCACTGCCATAAACGAAAGAACCGCCATTATGATTTTGAGTCCTCCCCGGACTCCAGCCCACAAAAGCAGTTGAAGGGAAACCTGCTCGTGCTCCCATTCCTAAGCGACGCATCCAATTATACAAACCTCCGAGGTTATTCGTGCAAAATATCTGCTAGCCGGCGTTCCCATACCAGCCATCGGGCGTCTTGCGGCCGGCGCAAGACGCGGGCCGTGCTCGGCACGCGCCCGTTTAAGGCACGGCCGTAAGGGCCGTGTAATAAGCGCCGCGTCGCCGTGCGCCATGCCGTGAGCAAGCGTGCACGGCCGGCCGTCGCGCGTGCGCCCGAACGCAGTTAAGGCTAAGCGGGCGTCTTGCCGCCAGCTAGCGTTAGCCCAAAAAAGTAAAAATAAGAAAAATTGTAGAAAAATAAGAAAAATTGTAAAAAAATTGTAAAAAATTTAGAAAAAATTCAAAAAAAATATAGAAATTTATAGACATTGCTAATCATAAAAATAAATATTTGCAATGACATAATGAGCTTTATTAACTTATTAAATTACATGGGATGGCTGCCTCATTAAAAACTTTACCAAGTAAAAACTCAATTTGAGAAAACCTTGGTAAAGAAAAAGAGTACAACCTATAAAGCTCATTAGTGACTATATGTGAATAAAAATATTGAAAATCCTATTCATTGCTATCTAAATACAAATTCTCAAAAGATTCTTCTAAATCTTTATTTTCTGCAGTATGTTGGAGTCTTGATTCAGCTTGTTCCCAGTCTTTGACGGTCATAAGTACTTCGACCATCTCGTTGGAGCAGACTTGTTCGTCGCTCCTCGATTATTCTTAGGAAAGGCGAATGTCGACTCAGAAGAGACTGTAGAGACAGGAACAGTCAACACATCCCGCGCTAATATGGATAGCACTGGATATGACACCTTTTGGGCTTGCCACCATGAGAGGATGTTCAACTCCTGCTCGAAACTGACGCTATCACTGTTGAGATAGCTTGATAGGTCTCGGTGCTTTGTCGCCTTCCTCCTCCTAACTGATGTGTACCTGCGCGAGAACTAGACGAAGAACCAAAAATCTTGCCCTATTGCATAGCCCCCCTAGAGGTGCTAGGGACTACCGGGGGTCTTTCCAAACGCACAGATCCAAACTTATTTTCATATTTATCATATACCTCATATAATTTATTCTTAACTAATGTAAAGTATGAAGAATAGTCTAAATCGGTAGCCTCACTTAAAATTTGTAAAACATTCGTAAATCCTTGGAGTTTGGCCCTAGGATCCAAAATAAAAGCGAATGCATATAAAATAGGAATTTCTCTCCAATATTTTAAAAACTTAATTTTCATGGCACCTACAGCATCCCGTAGTATATGATCATGTTCAAAAGCCTTTAGGTGAGTTGCAATTTCAACAATATTATGAACAATTATAGGAGAAGTAGGGTAATATATTCCGAAAGGCAAAGTGTAGCTTTATGGAAAATTTCTAAAAGGAAAATATTTTTTCAAAGAACAACCCAATCGTTTTGATGAAGTTCGGGGTCTCTAACTTGGGTTCTCTTTGGAGGAGCTACGAGATTGATGGCTTTGGGTGTGAAGGAAAACAGATAAGGTGCTCCTATATGGCAATATATGTTTAAGCATAAGATAAGTAGAGTTCCATCTAACGAGTGCATGTCTAAAGCAAATTTTCTAGGACGAACATTCATTGCTACGCAAAAACTCTTATATGCGGCTATTCGTTGGTTTGAACAATTAATAAATGAAATAGCATCTCTAAAAGAATCAATACAAGTATTTAATCTTTTAAACCGGATTTAACAATAAGATTAATAATATGACAAGCACAACGTTGATGCAATAAGAAAGAGTGTGCATAAGAATTAAACACAGTGTAAGAATTTTCATAGCTTTAGTGTTTGCAATTTGCATTATCTAAAGTTATAGAAAAATTTTATCTGTGAGACCAAAATCTTCTACAACTCTAATAATACTTTCTGCAATATTTTCAGACTATGTGAAACATTAATTAATTTAAATCCTATAATTCTTTTTCCATTACCAGTCATCATTAATATAATGAGCAACAACACTAATATAATCCTCTCTAGCTCTACCACTCCATATATCGAAGTTAAAGCAATAGAGAATGTACAGGTATGAAACATTTCTTTCATTTTATCACGACAATTGTTATAATATTTAATTAAATCTCTAGTTGTTGTTTGCCTAGATACGATACTAAATCGAGGTTATGAGCAAATTCTAATATATTTTTGAAAAGCGTCGGACTCACCAAAATTTAAAGGTAAATCTTGAGAAGCAATTAATCTACAAAGAGATTCCCGAGCTACCTGCAGGTTGTACTCCCACGCACGTCTGAGCCGTCGTGGTTATATTGCGATTGTGTCGGCGCATTTGTATTCCTTGCTTTTTCTTGCAACTTGCGGCATGTCGTTGTAGATGACCCGTCCCACTTTGAAGATTTTGCGTCAATTCATTACCACAAATTTTACAAACAACATACCTCACCAAGTCCCATCATCCTCGGTCTTGAACTTCTTGTCGAAATCATTCCAAGCTGTTGATGTACTAGCTCTTGATCTTTTGCACCGTGCTTTGAGTCGTGGATGCACTTGTTGAGCCAAGCCAGAAGATGGATCGATTGGACCTGCGCTCGGGGCCATCGTTTCTTGGCATTTTCAGATGGATATGCTTGTGGAAACGGTTGCATATCCTCCGCCGAGAGGCCGAATTCGGAGAGTTCAAAATCGTAGTTCTCCATTAAATCAATCGTAAATTAAAATAGTAAAGAATGATTAACTTCCTATTAAACCAACAAATAATAGCAATAAATTAAACTAATAAATAATACTCAAAAATTAAAATAAGACAGAATTATTACTTCCTTTGCAGCTCTCACAAAAATCTAAAGATTTTGAATTTTGAATTTTTCCGAATTTTCACCAAATTCGTGCAAGCACTTTCGAATTTTCACAGCTAAACCGAGAGAGGAGAGTGAGATTTGAGGTGTGGAGAATGGAGGTCGGATGCCCACTATTTATAGAAAAATTTCAGATTTTTCCGAATGTTTTGCTATTTTCTCGAATTTTTACCCCAGCGGTTAGAAAAACGGCTATTTTTCAAAAATCCGGGCGGGCGTGCGTGCGGGCGGGCACGCCCGCTTAGAGCCGTTGGCGGGCCGTGCGCGTGCGGCGCGTCTTGCGTCTGCGTCTTGGGCCGTCTGCGTGTCGGCGATGCTAAAACGGCCGCGCCGCGTGCGCGCCGCCGTCGCCGCGCCCTCGGCGAGCACGCCCGGTCCGGCGGGCGTGCCGCCGGCCCGTTTACAACCGTGCCGTGCCGTTTTCGGGCCGGGTCTACAGTACTGGGCCGCGGTGCGGCCCGTGTAGGCCCGGCCCATTTGGCCAGGTATAGGCGTTCCTTTCACCACCCCACCGATAGGGTTCCGGCGACACCGCGACATCCCATGGCCGGCCGCCACCGTAATCCGCTGCCCCATTCCTTCCCCCGCGGCGGCGGAAACCACCCGCCCCTCCACCGCTACATCACCCCCACCTCCCGCCTCACCACCTCGACGACTTCCGCGAGCCGCCGCGCCTCCCACCACACCACCTCGATGACTTCCGAGACCCACCCCGCCTGTTGCCCGTCCACCCCGACAACTTCCGCGAGCCGCCACCGCCGCACCACCACTTCGCGGCCCACGGTGGCGGGCCCCTGCCGCCCGCGCCGCACATGGTGGCGGTGCTGGAGGAGCGGCTCGGCGCGGAGATCGAGGAGGCTCACGCGCTGCTCGGCCAGAACCAGAGGCTGGCCGCGACGCACGTGGCACTAGTGCAGGAAGTCTCTGCTGTGCGGCACGAGCTTGGCCGCACCGCTCGCGGTCTTGCCGCCTCCCAGGAGGAGGGCGACCTCCGTCTTCGCGAGGTGCGGTTTCTTTCCCATGAGCTTCTGTGTGTTAAACATATCTTTCTTTGCGTGCATTGCAAATTTTGGTGCAAGTGTAGGATTATTTATCCCGACTTGAAGCAACCTACAAAATTTGACCCAGGTCAAGAAGCTCCGCAGAGCCTTGATGCTGTCCCATGCATGTTTGCTGTCTATGTAGAGAATTAAATTTCTACTTGTCTTGCAAATTTAGGGCTAAATTTTACTTCTTATCGTATAGTTTGCATTGCAGTGGACCTATTTGAAACGCTCATGCAAACTTACCTAATGTCATCTATTTTCTGCTATATTTCGAAATCATATCTGAATTCTACAAAAGGGAAAATTAGGTGTATCACACTCCTTACTCAGCAAATTTGGAAACTGACACCCGTTGACACTCGTCCACCAAACTTGTGGCAAAATGACCCAAACATGCATGGGAGCCTGTATTATATCGTCGTTCCTTATTGTACCGGTATTTGCAAAAGATGAGATCATAAGGGAGAAGAGAAAAATAAATTGAAAACGATGAGAAGACATTAGTGTACCTCATTTCCAATAGGGTTGGTCTGAAACAAGGGGAGCCACTGCCACCCATCTTTTCTTGTTTTGCCAGTCTAGGGTTAGTCTTCTCCTTCATCCAGCTCAGTTCTGTTGATGATGCTTGGAGCTTGACGATGGAAGTGTTATGACGGTATGAGGTGTGAGAAGCCACAAATCTAGAATCCCCAGGTTTGAATTTCTCTTTGTGCCCGACTTGCATTTGTCCACATCAATGTTGCAGATGGGGCGAATGATTTGTCGTCTCGCAGCGGATTGGTTAATTTTGATCTCTTCTACTTTGAGCCCATCTTCCTCTAATTGCTCTTTCAAGTACGCAAACAACAGAGATAAGGCAGAGAGGGTGTGAATAATGGGTGACAATGGGGAGAAGATAACAACGGGGAAGCTAACCACCAAAATTTCCCCCTTTAGCTGCCAAGTTCGCACAAAAATTTGTCAACAAGGGCAAAAGGGTCGTTTCACCCATGCAAATGTATTATACAAACCAAAGACGGTGGAATACATGCTGCTATATGTATTTTGGTCATTTTCCCACAATTTTTTGGCCTATAGTGGCATACACAAATTTGTCATGCTATGGGTGTCAATTTCCTATTTTGCTGAGTGTCACACAGGCCCAATTTTTCATATCCTAGGTAATCTGTGTTATTTAGATTTTAGGTACACAATACAGAGCAACCTCTGCCTCTTCCTCCCTAGAGATACGGAAGCTTATCCTATGTGAACTATTTGTTCATAGGAGCTTTGCGAGCGCTCAACTTCTGGGGACATCTCTCTCTCTCTCTCTCTCTCTCTCTCTCTCTCTCATAAAGCATGATCTTACAATTACGTATGAAGGGGGTTTCAAAGTTTTTGTCCCATGTATGCTTATTTGTTCTATTTTCTCCCATTTTATTGCACAATATTATTTAAAGCCACTCCTCGTGGGGTTAAAGCCACACAATTCATTGCCTATAATTCGCTTGCAAAACTAACCCAAGTTTGTTTATGCTATGTTTCTTTACTTATTTACACATATATGTGCATTTTGCATGATGTTGTATAATCTTGCATTGGTTATAGGTTTGAAATTGCGTAGCTTGAATAACTGGCTTTTTATTTTTTAGCTCAAGGTACCCCATCTTCTGGTAATATTTCAAATGTATTGTCATTTTATATTTAATTATGTAAATTCATGTCTCTTTGATCAAAAGCTGATTGGCTTAGTTGTCCAATAGGTTAGAGCCATGCATGTCAAGTAAAATTGACTTGTAGTTCTTTGGATTGAAGGTCTATGAGAGGTTAATGAAGATGGAAGCAGAGCTCCGAGAAGTAGAGGAAATGAGGGAGGAGCTTGCACATGTTCGCCTGGACATTCAAAAGTTGGGTACAGCAAGGCAGGAACTCATGGGCCAGGTCCAGGGGTTCAAACAGGATTTGGCTCGATCGGCGGTGGACTTGCAGCAGGTGGCTGCACTAAAAGCTGAGATCCAGCAGATCAGGCATGAAACACAACATTTGAGGTAGATCCCTGTTAATCTTGCATAGACTCTCTCTGTTTCGAACTTTAAGGCCTATAGTTTTTCAGTTATTTTGAAAATATAAGGCATGCATGCAAATTTATTGATGTTTTCTCTATTTCCCCCTGATTTATCATTGCCCTCTACTCAGCACTAATGAGGAACCATTTTCTTGGTCATTTCTTTTTGTCATTCTCTTGGTCCTATACCATCCTTTTTTCGTTTTCTTGAGGAGAACTATAAACTCCTTAATTGGTGTGCCTGGTCAAAGTACACCTTACAATTTGAAACGGAGTGATTATTCTTTTTTCTCAGTCAAACTGGTTATATATTTATTATGGGATTCCATTGAATTTCAATTGTCCATGGAGTAATAGAGAAAGGTGAAGTTGCATGAACAACTTTTTTCTTCTGCAAACTTATATGGTACATATTTATGAGTTGACTTGCAGATCTGGTATTGAGCTTGAGAAGAAAGGATATATAGAGAGTTATGAGCAGGGACAAGAGATGCAGAAGAAATTGATTTCGGTGGCTTCTGAAGTGGAGAAACTTCGAGCTGAGGTTGCCAATGCTGAGAAGAGGTCACGAGCTACTGTGTCTGTAGGCAATCAAGGTACTTACCAAACTTGAATGTTTATTTTTCTCTTATGTTGTTTTTGTTCCAAATAGTGGTTCTGGTACTTATCTGAACCGTAAAGGGGCATGGTATTGACAATAAAACTAGCTAGTGTTGGGGTAATGTTCCACTAGATGCTACCAGAGTAATCATGACATGGAAAATTCATATGCTAAAAATGTTATCTGCAGCCCAAATGCTCGAAAACTACTACATCCTGTGTTATCCAGAGAGAGTCTTAGGCCTGTTCTTTTCGACTTCTGAAATCTGTTTTTGACTTTTGCTACAGTACCTAACTTTCAAACGGAGTATTTTTTTAAGACAGAGTCTACAAGTTAATTATAGTACACGTTAAAAGGCAAACATCTGTACCATCCAAAATCTCAAGCGAGTATCTTTCTCTTCGTAATCTCTGTCACAAACAGCTAAAATTCAAAAATTTCAGCCAAAAGCCATAAGCTAATAGTCATATCAAACATGCCCTTAATATTGTGAAGTTTTAGACTGTTCAGTAAGGGACATAATGAGTGAGGCTGCTTATGTAGTTTAATTTCTGTGTATGTGACATGTGGATTATACTTCATGGTGCACCCATCCTGCAGGTTACATTGGAAACTATGGAAATCCTAATGCCAATTATGTTGCAAATCCTTATAACGCGGGATACAGCATGAATCAAGTATGTCTTCTGCATTGTTTCTGAATAACCTATCTTCACATTCTTCTATCCTCATTTCAAGCTGCCTCTCAAATCACTTCTTTTATCTCAGGCAAATGCTGCTGATTCTAGTTCCCAGTATGGACCTGGTTCAACGCATAGTTCCTGGGGTGTCTACGACATGCAAAGAGCTTCAGGACGGAGATGAATACCGACATCAGTTTTTTCTGGTCCAGTCAGTGAAGTATAAACATCGGTTTCTGGCACAACTTAATGACTTCCATGCAACATTGAATTACGGTCAGTCGGTTATGAATGATGTATCGTTGGCCCTAGTTTAAGTTATAGTAGTGTTTGCACATGTTACAATAAACTAATAATGTTGATGGGATATTGCAAAATTGCATTTTGTGCACGTGTGCCTTCTTCACTTAATCCATGCAGTCGTCGTTACTTTGTTAGCAGCATGCATCTCCAGTGTCGTAATTACTTTCGAATCTGGATCTGTAAAGTGCGGTGACCTGGCATAATGGCTCTACCAAAGCAAGATTCTGGGTTAAATGGGCTATCAGTAGTTTGTGCGCAAAATTTTTATTCTGATGCGTATGTTTGCAGTATGAAACCGTAAGTATTGATGGCCTTTTGCCTGCAGTTAATATATACATCCATATTTGCATGTATTGCAAAGTATCTCGCATGATGTATGCTTTGACCTCTTAGCTCTGTAGCTACGCCGAGAACTGACTGATGACAGCAGTAAGGCTTTATCAGAAATTGCACTTCTAGTCTTCTATCCGGACACGTATCCATTGGGTTGTAGTGTATGATTTAAAATTTTGAATTCTGACTATTCGGTAGTATACAGAGGAAAATTATTGTATATGATTTTAGTTGGTATAATTAAATTTAGTATATTTTCTACTATAATTTTTTTATTGAATCCATCTTTAAAAATTAATTACGGTAGCATAAGATATAAACCAAGGGCTATAAGCTCAACTGAAGGCACCCTTTATAAAGGCAACGCAGGGAACATGCATTGAGGACCACTAGATTGAAATCGGATGGTCCAGATCATAGCTGGTGAGAAATTGAAGGCTCCCATATATCATGATAAATTAACAGTTTATCGTCCACCTCGAACCGGACCGTCCAAATTTTCATCGGATGGTCCGGATGTAAGGAATGGCACCTCTGCCATTATATGGCATGCATTGAGAACCACTAGATTGAAATCGGATGGTCCAGATCATAGAAGACGAGAAAGTAAAATCTCCCAATATATCACGATAAATTTGCAGTTTATCATCCACCTCGATTCAGACCATCCAGATTTTCATCCGACGGTCTGGATGTAAGGGATGGCACTTCTGCCATTACGGTCACGGATGCGCGTCCCTTGTGTCCTGTGGCGGCCTACTGGAAGATTCGGTTTTTGTCACCATTAATTTTGCATTTTTGGTTTTTCCACTGCTTTTCGTATAATTAGTACTATTTCATTGGATTCAAAAATTCTTTAACAAAATGCTATTTTGATAAGAGATCTATGCCTCTTGACTGAGTGGAAATGACTCTTTTGTCCTTCCAAATATGT
Source organism: Melocanna baccifera (assembly GCA_036346265.1). Taxonomy (NCBI): domain Eukaryota; kingdom Viridiplantae; phylum Streptophyta; class Magnoliopsida; order Poales; family Poaceae; genus Melocanna; species Melocanna baccifera. The sequence goes on from CM070695.1 coordinate 15,810,464, forward strand.
CGAATTTTCAATCAAAATGCCATCAAGGGGGACATCAGATCGTTCCAACTTTTCCCATCGAAGTTCATCTCAACCTCGTCCCCAGTTCTCTTTCTCATTCTTCAAATTCCTTCTTGATCGGTGCGATTCAGGCCATTGCTTCCTTCCAAGAAAAACGAAGGAACCCGAGCATCTCGTACATCTCCGCCACTTGCCCCACCGAGGCTGAGCACCGGCGTCGGCGCTCCCGGACTGCGCGACGACACAGCGCCGCCGGTGCGCGCACCTTGGCGAGCACGGCGACCTCCGCCACCACACACGGACCCCGCCGCCAACCACCTCGCCCTACCCGTGCTGCCTGGTCCCTCGCCTCAGTGCCGCCCCAGCCGCCGGCTCCCCCTGCTGCTGTTGCGCCCGCGGGATCGATCTAGTGTTAGTCCTTGTATCTCCTGTGAAGAAAAAGGCCACGTTTGCGCTGCGGCTGATTGCTTTTGATTTCGGCTAATGATGTTTGGTGAGAAGATGCAAACAACATACACGCTGGTTACCTTAGGAAGTTATTTAGAGAAAGTGCTTTGAGAAGTCATTTAAAAAAGTTAACCAGTTTATTTTGATTTTTTGAAGAAGTTAAAAGTAAAAGCTAAAAAAAAGGACTACTGAATGATGGAGAGCATCAGCAACTCAACGCAAGGGAAAGAGCACCCAAGGAACAGCCTGCCGCATCTCCGTGGAATTTGGCGAACAAACTGCTCATCAATTGGGCCAAAATCCAAAGCCAATCGCAAAATTCCCAAAATCAAGAACTCCAGCGAAACCAGTTATAGAGTTTTGATAAAAAGTAAGAGAATAGTGGCAGAATCCAAAGAAGCTTATAATTATATCCACATAGAACCAATTAGGCAAAAAGAATCAGAAAAAACCAAAACTGCAAAACAACCAGTGGTAAAAACTGAATTTTTCCACGCCAACATATTTCACAAGAACTTTATTGGTTTTGCATGTATGTGACTAAATTCTGTGTCGCTGAATGTCTTGGAGGACTAGGATATAATGTGATCAGATCTCCATTTAGACGGAAGGTTGTGAGTCGCGCAGGAGAAATAAGCGTTTTGCAGTTCGAATGGATGGTCACATACTCCAGGTGCACAAACGGTATACAAAATTTCAGATACAGCAAGGGAAAACAACCAATCAATAAGTAGCATGTTAGCGAACGAGCTGACTGCAGAAGTCACTTTACATTTTAAAGGAATCATAGCAAATGGCCAAGCTCAATCTATCGTCTCCTCTGCTGCTGCGCATACATGACCATTACATGTAACTGACATGTTCGACGCGCGCAGGCCGGCCCAAGTGGGCCTTTTTCCCCCCTAAAAAACACCATGGGATGTACAAGATACAACAAATACCACACTGGTCAATGGTCATAGGTTAGAGGCTTACAGCTCCTCCAAAACCATGTTCGAGTCACACTCTGAACTGCCAACCTCAGGCAGAGCAAATTTGAGACTTGCAACGAGCAGGCATTGGTAACCAAATAGCCCACTTGTTGGCTCATGCTTGTGGGAAGACTTTATTTGGCGGTATATTTTCGCGCCTCTCCACATAGGCAGCCGGAAACCACCCGGCCTTCCCTCTGCATTCTCCTTCGGCCCAACCGTTGGGAGCAATCTGGTGCAGGCCCAAAAAAAAAAAAAAAGCAATGGAGCAATAAAATTTGATTTGAGTGTTACTGCACTAGACTGATCCATCCCTACATTGCATTCTCCCTCACTGATCGACAGAAAATTCATCCCGACAAGCCTTGACCTAGGGGCAGTCACAACTAACTGCCACATGAGGGCAAGTGTCTATATACTATTACTAACTGGCCATCTTTGGTGGGACGTTTTCGAATAATTTGTGAACGATATTTCTGCAAGGCAGTTATTATCACATTACTTCACAGCTGAAAGGGTTATCAGCACACTGACCTGACGAACAACAACATAATCACCAACAATTAAGTTCAGTTCCTTCTCTGTGGTACCATTGAAGTTATGCACAACCTGCAGCAACAAAAAGAACCGGCAAGCATAATATGGAAATATGATGTAGTTGCTCTGTACTGTCAGTTACTCATTTTCACCTCAGCAAGGAAGTACTGGGCCTTGTCGGCACGCTTATGAGAAGGAATAGTAGGCGGCGCAGGTTCTCTCTTTTGCTTCTCCGAGGACATCTACGAAGAAGAATAAAAAAAATAGAAATGCAAGCGATTCTGACAAACTTAACATGACAAACAAAGTGAAAACTCTACCTCAGCTTCAACATCATCAAATATAGCAGGTAACCTCAAATGGAATAACTTTTCTGCTTCTACCTTCAACACGATGAGTGACCATGGATAAGAAAGAACTGAACGGAACAAAATAACACAAACAGAAGACCCGTATGTTATGTTCAGCAATATTACCATGCCAACCAGCCGCTGAAGTGTTACCCGTTGCTGCTGAGATTCAATGGCAGCAAGCGCAACAGCTGCTTCCTTTCCTGACACAGCCATGCTTGCTTTGTGCTCTATCATTTTAGCTTCAGACTGTTGAAGTTTTGTAGTGTGCTCAGGGAGTGGAACTTCTCTTACCCGCGCCTTCCTTCTAGCAATTTCAGCTGACTGTTGAGCAAACAAGCAGGATCAGGGTACATAGAAGTAGCAATAGCTGGAAATTTCCTGTTTGAAGCAAGGATCAAGCCGCTAGTACATACAAGGATCTCAGCTTCATGTCTCATTCGGCTATAACGTTGTGCAAGACCACGGGCATCTTCCAGGGGAGCACCATGGCCATTGCCCTCAATGGGTCTATGGTCTGAAATGCCAAACAAATGGAAGAATACTTGTAAATTAAATTGATCTTATATTTCTATCATAATGGCATATATTTCAGAAGGCTGAGCTCACTTTTACACTGAAAAAGACTGTTGTACACTCATTACATTTTCAAAAATATTGTATATTAGTGATCAATTCCATACTGAAGCTAAACCACATGTACCAAAAGTAAAGGACAAAATAGATACTGAGTCAGAGATTTTATTTCAATGCTCAGATCTAAGCATCAGACAGTTACCTCTAAGAGAGAACCTAGATCAATGCTCAGATCAATACCATTTCGGTTCTAAATTTTTAATACAAGTAGACATTTCCATTTATGGGCTAAGCTGAACCAACATGAATCTACAACAATTTTAGATAACTCAAACCAAAAAGACTTTCAACATTTTGGATATGCTCAGCTATTATTGCAAATTCGAGAACTCTGGTGGTCAGTGAACACTTCCAGTACAAAATTATATCAATGGATGGAATCTTTTAGAAATATTAGGAAGTAAAGATGTGAGCAATGGAGATTGATGATCATTCGGTGTATCTAAGTCTAGGCTTGAGGATACACTTTTCACGGCATACTAAAGTATCATGAAATGGCCTAGTACATTGACAACTCAAGTCTAGAGGATTGCTGTATGGTTGCTTTGACAATAAATGTAACGCCCCCGTTTTTGGGAACGGGAGCGCCATACGTCCCGCAACGGCCCAGGAGTTCCGCTGCGGACAGAATGAATATCGAACCTGTTTACGGACATTTAAAAAGGATTAGCTTGACAGAAATAAGACCTAGCGGTCAGTTTTAATATTTTTATGGGCGTCCAAGCCCAAATTATACCTTACAATCAGAAGATCCGAAGAAAACACCCACAGGAACGCCTGGGTGCGGTCGTAACCCTAACACGAACACTTGAATGCGCTTGCTTTTTACGGTATACGAGGGGCGGTAATATAGCAAGTTTGAGTACAATCAACCGTACTCAGCAAGTCACAATGGTAGATCTTAATTTACTGCATGCATGGAATTCCAAAGGAAGGGAGTATACTGGTTTATTAATTTATGTGGATGCAGTTTTATTTGTAAACAGTTTTTTAAAAATTCAAGCAACGACAACTACTCCTTAAGATTAGGAGGGTTTTCACGAAAAGTTAATTTACCAATTAGTCCGGTTAAAACACTAGTAAAAACTACTTAAGCTTCGCAACTGGAATCACCCAAGTGACACAACTCCATTAACCGGGAGCACGGCGTATTCGAATACCATTTAATTGACTCTGCAGAGTTGCCCAACTTTACCCACACGCAACCTTAACCCTCATGACTGAGTTAAGAACCGGGTCGTTTATTGCTCAACTCTTGGCCCGGGTCCGCAACCCGCGACCGACTCTCAAGTCACACTCTGGCTGAGTTGAGCAGGTACTAAACCAGGGTTGACAAATCAACACCTGTGGTCGAGCGGTCACTATGTCATTTGCTCGGCATAAGGGTCTAGTCCTTGCATTTTCTCGAGGTCCGCAACCTCCAACTTCAGGTAAAGCGGTGGGCGAAGACCGTCTCGCGGTGTCCCACAACATCCTTACCCTACACTGCACAAACTCATGGTAAAGCGGTGGGCGCAGACCGTCTCGGGGTTTCCCACACACCCTTACCCTAAACTGCATATGCCAGTACAACCATTCTAGGGTACAGTGTCCCATACCACCCTACCATAGCTTGGGTTTTCCAAATCTACCGGCCCACGGCCACAACCTTGGTAGTGTAAAGAATTTGCACAAAAAGTATATAGTCTACAATTATTTCTATAATTATACAATTATCTCTAGGGCTATCAAGGTATGGCATCAATTTAACAAGGCATTTGTCAGTGGTAGGAAATATCTAAATACCATGTCATTCTAAACATTTTATTTTATGCAAACTAACATTTCACAACTAACAATAATGCAAATATCATAAACACATAGTTTAAATGGGATTTCAACATGGTCAAGGAATTGTAACTTGCCTTGCGGATTTGAAACATCGACAAACTTGAAAACCTCGGAAGTTTGATCGGGGTCGCGGACGGTCGCTTCGGACTCCTCGGGAACTAGCGAAAACACACGAAAAACAAAATAAATCCGCGCTTGCCTCTAATCAAGCTAGGGAAACAAAATAATAATCTACTAAAAATAAATAAATGCAATAAATATTCAAATGGGCTGAACGGGAATTTTTGGAAGGGGAGTTTGGAGTAACAGATATCGGAGATGGATTCCAGGCATCGAAACGAGTTGAATGGATATATTTTCGGATTGCAAACAGCATTTGCTACAGCACTGGGCTGGTCCACAGATTGCTACCACGTGGCCCTGGGCGCACGTTCGCGATCAAGTAACAGATAGATCGCACCTCGATCTCTAAGTTAACTTACTAATCTTGAATGCGGCACCAAAGTTGAAGTTAATCTTAAACTGCACAAACCTATTTATTTAATTCTATAGTTACGTCCTTATATTCAATATTAATTACAAAGTACATCTTAATGATTTGGACCATTTACCATGCAACTAATCAAGAATAGCTCTCCCAAAAAAAATTGTCATTTTATTATAAACATCCTTGATTTTCAAACAAAATCTACTCCTATTAATGACCACATCTATTTATATCCATAATTTAGATTATAAGCCATACTACTCCTACTTGAGTTTATGCTAATTATATGCAGTTTACAAAAATGCAATACATGGCATACCCTACACTTAACTGGATGAACCAACCTGGCACTTAGCAAAATACTGAATACAAAAAGGGGGACCTGTTCGGCTGAACACAGGGGAGGCGCAGTGGACGGCCGGGTTTGCCGATGGGAGGTGGCCAGGGAGAGGTGCCGGCGGAGGAAGAGGGGAAGGAGGAGCCCTAGGAGAGAGGTACCAGGAACCTTACCATGCAGCCGGCGGGGGTGGGGAGAAGCCGAGGTGGCCCGGCGACGCGAGCCTGAGGCGGCGGCGATGGTCTCACGCGGAGGGGAAAGGTCAGGCGTCGAGGGGACCGGGCAACAGTTGGAGAGGGTCGGGGAGGCCGTGGTGATGCTTCCACCGCGACGAATTGGATGGAGGTCGTTTGAGGAGGAGTCGGCGGTGGAGATGGCAGTGGCCGGCCGGAAAGGGGGAAGACGGCTGTGCGGCGAGCTCGCTTTAGGAAAACCCGATTGGTCGGTGGGGGAGGCGCCTAGGAAGGGGAGGCACACGGTGGCACGGTTGCTTTTGGGGGGGCTTCGCCGGAGCGGCCAGGGCGGCGGCGGCGGCGCGCACAAGGGAAGACCGAGCGGGGGATGGAAATGGGGAAGGCGTAGGGGCTCAAAGGCGGCTCGGGCTCTTATAGCCGGGAAAAAGGGAAGGAAGAGGGGACCTGCGCGCGCTGGGGGAGGAAGAATCCGGGGGCGACGCGACCGGGGAAAGAAGAAGCTCGGGCAGGTGCGCTCGGGGGAGGAAGAAGAGATGGAGCGCGCCCGCGTGGAGAGAAAAGGGGATTAGAAGGGGGAAGGAAGAGAGGCTGCTGGGTGGGCCAAGGCGCGTGTGCAAGGAAAAAGGAGTGGGGATGGGGGAAACTGGAAGGAATGGAGGGAGGTGAGGATTAGGAGAGGGATTAGGCTAAACAAAGAAATCAACAAATCAAACTTTTGGTTTAAAATTTTCAGTTGTTTCAATAAAATCCAAGCGTCATTTCAGAAAACAGAAAGCCAGGCTAGAGCATGATATGGTATTGGCTACCTCAACATTTCTTGTCACACTTAGCATTCTGTTGCAATGAAAACATCAGACTTCTGTGAAAAAAGTGTGGGGCTTAAATATGCTTATTTCAACATTTTAGAAAAGTGCAAGGGCTTTATATATCTGCATTATTTTTTGGGTAAGAATAATATAACAAAAAAGACAGTTCATCTACTATAGTTACAAGATATTTATAGTAATCTTCTTACAGCTAGTAATTAGATAGACACACCTATCTATTAAAGGCATTAACTAAGAACTGAAGAAGAATGGTAAAATACCAGATATTAGTACCATACCAAGGGAAACTACCAACCGATAACATGCTAAGCAGGGTACAGAGAAATGAATATTTATGCTATAACAAAATAAAACACGGGTGGGTTCTTTTGTGCTGTGGCTTTGGCTTTTGACTTATGGTTTTTAAATTTTAGCTGTTCGTGAGAGATAATATGCAGAAAAAATAGTCGCATGCAATTCTAGCAGGTATAGCTGAACTCGGTACAGTGTCTACTACAATCTTTCTATAGACACCACCTTGAAAAAACGTACTATTTAAAAGCTAATTACTATAGCAACCTAAACCAAAGCATAAGTGGAAAAGAACCCACCCTACTTCATCTATGTACTCAAAGAGCAGTCCATAGAGTTAGTTACCAGAGAAGATAACATTCTATTAAAATCTTCGTACTCTTTCTCAACATTTCTCACAGCACATCCATTCAATGATGCTGCTTATGCAAGGGATTCATCACTAACATTATTTTCACCTCCATATCTAAAGCAGTCCTCAGAAAATTTTGTTCTTGTGACCAAAAGAAAGAACAGGTGCGCTACGTTACTCACCACATCACCAGATGTTGAATTTGGGGGGTTTGGAAACAACAGTAATAGCTCAGTTATGGTATATTCAGAAAGGATTACTTTCTCAGAACCAAACTTGCCAAGCAAATTGTTGAAGAGAACGATGTTGTCGTGAAGGGCTCTCTTCGTCAACTTTATTTCCTCTTCACTACGAGTCGAGTCTTCATGGAGACGTTTCATTTTAGCTATTGATCCTGCAAACAGGGAATTAACGGTCAGATTATGACACCACATAGTCGTACGTTTTGCTATAACAACCTAGTCGTAAGTTCTGCTACGACTACTTAGTCGTAAGGTATAATACAACCACCTAGTCAAGATGAGGTAACTCTTACCTAAAAGTTGTGCACTAAGACTTTCAAGGTCTTTTTTCATCTCCGCCCCCTGCTCCTTACTTATTCGAGTAATAGCTCCGATCACCTTAGCCTTTTCTTCGACTTCGGTGTGGAGACATTTTATTTCAATTTCTCTTTCTGTCAAAGGAAGGAAATCAGGAAAGATAAGGAGAAAGTTAGAAGGGTAAGCAGTTGTAAGTTCAGAACTTACTATTTAGATTTTCTTCTAAAGCTTTGCCTTGAGAATTGGCTTGTGTTAAGCCAATCCCAAGGTTAGTGACTTCCTTCTTAAGCCTTTGCGTCTCGAGTTTCTCATTCTCGAGCGTAACAGCCAGGAATTTCGCGTCGTTGCTCGGCCAAGAAATGTCGATAGCCAATATAAGAAGGTTAGTCAAACAACCAAAGCAAACTTTGATTTCAAGAAAAACTTACCATGCTTCCACATCTTTGGAGAGCTTAGCATTCTCTTCTTGCAAGAGAGTAAGCTGCCTGTGGTACTCGGTCACAGTAGCCATGTTCTCCAAAGATCTCTGTATTCGAGAAATCAATAAGACACTAGTAAAAGTTCTTGGATAAATGTCTAAGTACTTGATATTTATATTCATCTCTCTGTGAGCAAAGGTTCCGAGAACGTGCGAGGAGTCTCGTAGCTGGTTGAGCTCGTCGACCCTCCACCACACCTCCTCGAGACGATTATCATAAAAAATCTACCCTTTGTGGGGCATGTCTTTTGGATGTGGGGCCTGAGGATGATCGAACGAGTTCCTTGCTACAAAAGAAGGATTAAATATGGTAGAGAAGAAGTTGGAAAGTTCACCCTCTTCCCATATGTTACCTTCCTGAATCTGAGGAGGAGTGTCTTTGGTGACCTCCTCAGCACGCTGTTCAGGAAGTTCTCCTCTCTCCTCGGTTCCCACGACCTCCCCTGCGGTCGTGAGTGCAGCAGTTGCCACGACCTCCTCCGCGGTCGTCGGCGCTACAGTTTCCACGACTACCTCTGTAGTCGTGAGGACCTCAGCATAGGCCTCCGTCTCCATCGGTTGGCTGGTCAATTCTTCGACCACTGTCATTATCTCCTTGTTGACTGCGGGTAAAGTCGTGAGAGACTCTTCTGCAGTGTCATCCTTCTTTGATGGAGATGCCAAGCTACACGACCAAGAAGGTAAGAGAGTTTTTCAATACAAAATGAAAGGAAAGAGCTACGTGCATGCTTATACATACATTATTTTTGTTCCTTTGATCTTGAACGTTGAAGAAACTTTTCTGAAGATTAGTTTCTTCGATTTCTACTCCTCGACCACTTCTGGTCGCATGGAGCCACTCTCGACCACTTCTGGTTGCATGGAGCCACTCTTGACCACTTCTGATCGTGTGGAGACACTCTCGACCACTTTTGGTCGCGAGGAGACACTCTCGACCACATCTGGCCGAGAGCCTTGAGCAAGGCTTTCAATGTCTTGCTCCTCCTGACTCTTCTGGTATTCGAGAGCAATCTCGACTACCACAGGAGCGGACCTCTCTTCAATTATAGGTGTTGCCATTGAAGTAATTTCCTTCACAGAAGACATGAAATCTCTCCAGTATTCTTTGTTGAGTTTCTTAATAAAATCTGGAGAAGCACACACTGAATGGGTTTCAGTACTATAGTAGAAGGGTACCTTGAGCTTAGGGGTCCGTTGCTCGAGTAATGCTGCTCTAATTTCATATGTGGTACTAAGGTCCACGACGAACTGCTTCATTGGGTCAACCTTATCAGTGGGAGCAATGGAGGCAATGACACTCGAACCAGCCTTTTTCTTGTCAGCAGACCTAGTCAGCCAACGCCTTTTTACAGTAGGATCCTGTTTCTCCTCTGCCACTTTTCTGAGAACCATTAGTTCAACTCCTTAGTCGTCCTGATGGTCATTCACACCTACACTCTGGAAAAAGAAAAAAGAGGGAGAATGACATTTAGTCGTAAGTCTTTCTGCGATTACCTAGTCGTAAGTCCTTCTACGACTATCTAGTCGTAAGTTCTATTATGACTACCTAGTCGTAAGCACTTGTACAACAATATATTACTAAAAGGTAGCGTCAATGTCTTGATTACCTTTAGGCATTCTTCTCTCTCTTTGGTGGACATGTCCACCAAAATACAAGGAGCCTACACGTCCATAGACGGGGGCCTTCTCGCAAATGTTCTTGACCCAGACATTGATCTCGCCCAGGTCAAGGTTTGTTTCATTCAAACCATAATTAGTATACAAAATCCAGAGTCAATCTCAGAAATGGAAGAATTTAATTTTGCAAATACAACTACACTTACCATCTCGTAGTCTCTTGTAGTGTCAGAAGCACCAGAGTACATCCACATGGGATGTTCTCACCTCTTCAAGGGACTAATGCGGCGGGTGATGTAGTCCTTAACTACATGCCAACCCTTGAGCTCCTTGTCCCTCAGCTCCTTGATCGCTAAGATATAAGGAACTATCCTGGTGATGTCCTTCGGGACAGAGTTCCAGGAGGTGTTCTTCTTGGCTCTCTTCCCCACGAAGGTGAGGCTGTCTTTGCTTGTGGTCTCCCAGTAGAACCATTTCTTCTTCCACAATGCCCACGACGATCTCGTGAACATTAGGATGTAAGCTTTGGACTTGCCGATGTGGAGCATGAATCTGCAGCTTCCGATGATGCCGATTTGACGACTCAACTCATGGTAGTAACGGAAAAGCTTTAAGTCCACGGGAATTCCTAGGTACGCCTCGCAGAAGTAGACAAAGACGCTCAACATTGTAAACGAGTTGGAAACCAAGTTTACCAACTCGATCCCAAAGTACTCAAGCACTGCGGTGAGGAAAGGATGAGCAGGGAGTCGAAGGCCGCACTCACAAAATGCTTGGAACACTAGGATTTGTCCGATCTCTCCCGATAGCCAATGCTGCCCGACAGCCCCGACCTATTTCATGAACTTTTGTGGCGGGATGATCTCGGTTTTCTCCAGCTCCCTTAGCTTGGAGTTGTCCATCTCCGACACCACCCAGTTGGAAGTTTGTTTCGCCATTTCTTCCTGACTAAGAGGTTTGAATTCGGGAGGAGAGTCAAGGGTGGAAAGAGACTTGTTCGGTGGAAAGCACAAATGGGAATGATGAAGAAGGTAAAAGCCGAAGGGTCATCCAAACACTGTCTTTTTATCAAAAGCTTCGGCTATCCACCTCGAAAGTTGAGCGGCTTTCTCAAAAAATGAACCGATGGACAGATTTATGAAAGGCATTTAAGAATCCGTCTAGAGTCCAATTTCTCAACTCAAGCGAAATTACCTTTTTGTCCAAGCGCACTTCTAGTCAAGGATCAGAAAGACCCTACTTTCGGTCATCTACGACTACTGCTTGCACAGGGAAGTCATTTTCCCTTGAAGTTCAGGGGGCTAGATGACAAGGATATAATAATCCTGTTAGTTATTACGTCATCATATTCCTCGAATAAATCCCTTAGCGACAAGGGAGAAATTTCATAAGGTAGTCGTAAGTCTTACTACGATTACTCCGCAAGCCCTTCCACGACTATTTAGTCGTAAGTTTTTCTATGACTGCCTAATTGTAACTCCTTTTATAGCTATCTAGTTGAAAGCTCTTCCACGACTACCTAGTCGTATGTTCGGCTATGACTTTCTAGTCATGGCTCCTACGACAAACCCAGTCGTGAGTCTCGCTATCACAGTCTACTCATAGCCTTTGCTACGAGTCCTTGGTCGTAAGTCTTGCTGCGACCACTTCGTTGAGTCCTGTTGTGATTGTCCGAGTTAGCGACTAACCTACTCCTATAATAGGATGGTTTGACAAGGTAGTTAAGCGTACGCTTATATACCACAACCACACACGATCTTACCCACGTCTCTCTGACAGCAACCGTCCTACGGCAAACTGCTCCCACGTCTCTCTGACATTAACCGTCGTCTAGTGGTTAACTTCTGAAGCATCAAGACGCCTCCTGGCAAGGAGCAACTGCCACCATTTGTCAGCTATATAAAGGATAGATTTTGTGGAGAGAGGGGGTGGCCAGTACGAGTGATAGATTTCGGTAGGGAGTAATCCATTTTGTAATCAGAGTGATTCCTTACATTGTACATGCTTGTAACCCCATTCATAGCAACAATAGTATAGGATATAGGGTTATTATTCTCTCAGGTAAAGGCCCAAACCTAGATAAAATTTACGCGCCTTTACTTTGCGTGTTCACATTACAGCCTTGAGTGCTTTCCCCCGAATCCAATAAATCATACGTAAGATCGATATTAGAACATCGACACCTAGCATACGAATAATGGAAGCTTTCCCAAGGTTAGAAGAACTTTACTACAGGCCAACAGATTCCAACCGTCATCGTCAACCGGAGAACAAGTCCTAGTCAACATTGCTCCCAAGATCGAGGACAACAAAGCCTTGACAGTTGGCTTTCCACAGAAGGACCTGAACCCAACAGTAGAAGTTACATGTTTCAACAGCCATGAGACAGGGCACTATGTAAATAACTGCCCCAAGAAGCAACAGGTAAGAAGGGCAGACATACCTAGAGCAGCAATGGCTCACAACCTCCATATAGCAAATAAAAGGCCACAGAAGTTCATGAAGGGAGATCTGAATCAGATCTCAGATCAAGTCACACAAAGTAAGATCCAAACCTATTTCCTTGCTAGCCTATCCGAATCTCGGGGATGAGATTCAATATAATTGACTGAAATAAAAGCATGATACCAGTGGCATTTAAATGACTTAATCAACACATACACATGTAAATTCTTTAAGTCATTCAAGCAAAAAGATATGCCCAACATATATATCATGTGAATATCTAAAATCAGCATATAGCTAAGATCTCTGTAGCACCGACACGTGCGTAAACTGCCGTATCCGTGTCCGACACGGACAAGGCGCGAACATGTGTCGGCGACGTGTTGGCCAAATTTTCAATTAATTTTAATTGCTAAAATTTCTGACACGTGTCGGACACGGTAAATACATGCGTTGGACACAGCCGGGACACAGTCGGCCCAGCTGGCCTAGGAGACGTAGTCGCCTAACCCCACGCCTGCCCCCGAGCAACCCCTATTCCCCACCCGGCACTCGCACTCCTCCCCAATCCCCATCGCCCTGCTGGGAACGCTGCCGCTCCTCCCCATCGCCGGCGCTCCCCCCATCGCCGGCCCGCTCCTCCAAGATCTTCGCCGACGTTCTCCCGCATCGCTGGCCCGCTCCCCCAAGATCTTCGCCGCCGCTCCCCCGCATCTCGCCAGCGCCTACATCCTCCGGTCCTCCCCATCCAGCCGCCGTCTCCCGCGTCTCCTCCCGTGCCGGCCGTCTCCAGCTGCAAGCCTGCAAGATCTTCACCGTGCCCGTGACCTGGAAGATGCCCTCCTCGCCGTGCTTCACCGGCTTCAAGATCTCTGCCGTGTGCCACTGCTTCACCGCCAGCTTTCTCCCCGTTGCTGTCTCCTACCGAGTGCTGCGCTACTGGCAGTTTGGCACCGAGGTATCTGCAGTGCCGAGTGCTTGATTGCTTCTGTGATTTACCGGGAAGTAACTCTGTGATTTACTTCTGTGATGCATTAGATGATCAAAGATTGCATTAGATGATATTAGTTTGTCTCTGGAATTTTGATTATTCAAGAATCAAATATACATGTTATGTTTGTAGTTTTGCTCATCTGATCATGTTACTTTTTTCCAGGTTAATGGAACATTGGAATTCTTATTTCTGCAAATGGTATTCACATCAACAATTATCGTCATGATTAACAAAACAATTGATGACTGATGAGGTACATATTCTTTTAGTATACACTTTACAAGTTACATGTTTACATAATTTCATTTTGAAACATAGAAAATAATACATATATATATGTAATTTATTTATTATTTTAATATATATAGCCGTGTCGGTATTTTTGGGAAAATGGCGAATTCCCGTGTCGGTGTCGTGTCGTGTCGACGTATCCGTGTCCGTGCATCATAGGCTAAGATTTATAATGATGTTTATTGCTCTCAGAAGGCTAGTTGCACAAAAAATAATCTTGGCCATGACAACACTGACAATCATATAGTCCAAATTATATATAACAACTTATAGATTAGATCATGAGCTTAAAACAAATTATGCTATTATAAGAAATGAACTGCAATAGATCATCAAGTCTATCTTGTTGAACACTAAGAATTGTTCATATTAATCAATTTACCATTCAACAGACAAAAATAACATCGATTCAACAGAATAGCAGATTCGGGTATGAACTATAGTGATCAAAAAGTAATCATAAAGCATAGAAATGAAACAACACAATGAGCAGCAAGTATCACAGGATGAACTAATACTCAGAATATGACAAATAGCAAGATAATTGATAGCTCAAGATCAATCTATACTCAATGTCATATCTAATTTCAATTTTAATGTCAGTTCATCATCGAGCAATTAACATGAGCCCGCAACATCACTTTGCAATTCCAGTGCTAGTGTTAATCAAATCAATTCAATCTAAACCATCAACTAGTACAACTCGTATGCACTCAAAGCCACCAAGATGAATCCAGACAAGGCATGTCAAATGACGAGAAAATTGATGATTTGCCATCTTCAAGAATGGGCTTCGCACTTTTGCCACTCTCAACGTTGGCTTCGCAAAAATGCCATGTAGTACATTAATCCCTTGATTAGTATGCTATTTCATCCCTTTAATTCATTTTCTTTTTCTTTTTCTAATTTCAGGGACTGGAAAAGACCCTTCTACCCCTGGCTAATTTCACAAATAATAAATAAATGCATATCACAGCCATAGTATCATCTCACAAATATAAAGTCGAGAATAAAAGGAGTTCATCTCACATCCATAGTATGAGAATAAAAATTAGTTCATCTCACAAATAGGATACATCTCAAAGCAAATAATTTGTGAGTTCACATCTAAGGGTGTGAGAAATTAGCCAGGGGTAGAAGGGTCTTTTCCAGTCCCTAAAATTAGAAAAAGAAAAAGAAAATAAATTAAAGGGATGAAATGGCATACTAATCAAGGGATTAATGTACTACATGGCATTTTTGCGAAGCCAACGTTGAGAGTGGCAAAAGTGCGAAGCCTATTCTTGAAGATGGCAAATCGCTGTCCCAGAAAACCAAACGCCTCACTATGCTGTGTAAGGAGATGAGGTTGACAGAGATACTATGCCAATCTTCGCACTTCGACACACCAACAAAAAAGTTGAGGTACAGGGAAGATGCCGTATAAGACCAACCAAGGTGCTTCGGCCAAGAACACCAAGCAACAAGCTACAAATTCCTTTTCCTCCACACGATTCAGAGCCGACTAGATTCAGCCTTCTAGGGCAAAATCCCCAAATCCCTCACTGCCAAATCTCAAAGAGATAGAGCACAACGGAACTGCACGGGAAATGCCAAAGGAGCCAAATCTGGACCACACTACCATCGTCACCAATGAAGAATACAACGGAACGGCAGCACCAAGGCTCAAACCGGGATCTAACTAAGAGGAGGAGATCAAGTATTAGGGGAACTCACTGTTTTGGTGTCGAAAAGAGGAGGGAGGCCAGCTTAAGTAGGGAAGCGAGGAGACGACTGGCGGGCTGCAGCCAACGGCCGACACCGAGGCGCATGGGCTGTTGGTGCCTCCAGCGCCACCGCCGTCATCGCGAGTCCCAGTCACCCCAAGAATAGATCAAGCTAAAGGCATCCACACGCGCACGTGAGATGGGGCAAGAGACTTAGTCTCTAGCCTTATCTCCTCATGTGTCCCACCGACAGGTGGGACCATCTCCTTTTTTTCCTTTTCTCAAATTGGGAAATTACCCCAATGCCCTCAACAGTCCAACATCTAGTTGATTAGCCTGATTATTATGTTATGAGTCGAAATATATATATGAATTTGGATTAGTCATAGTTGGGAATGAATTTTATGAAGCACTTTCCTTTGATTCTTGTTGTTCATGCTTTCTATAATATCTTGGGGAAAGTTTTCTTATATGGTAGGAGAGAGCATTTGCATAGGTTTTAGATGGAATCATCAACGCTGACCATCAGAATGGCTGAAACACATGCCTCATCAGCTCAACAGCGTTTAAAAGCATCAATGGCATACTGAAAGGCCTCATCATCAACAGTAACAGCAACCTCTACCTCCTTGGTGGCCTCATCATCAACAGTAACAGCAACCTCTACCTCCTTGGTGACCTCATCTTCTGTAGGAGGTGCAGAAGTAGGTTGCCTAGGAGGAGGCTTGTTGTTGAGGTGAAGCTCATGAGTGGCTTCTCGTTTGGGGAGGCGAGAATATCGTCGTCTCCCATTAAAAAAACCTAGCACTCTGGACAATGCTCATGAGTAGCTACTTTGCTTGGGGTGGCAGTCATTGTCTCCCATTGGGAAAAACCTGGTGCTCAAGACGAAGCTCACAAGAGGCTACTTCGCATGGTGAGATGAGAACGTCGCCATCTCCCATTAGAAAAACTTGGTGCTCAAGACGAATCTCACAAGCAGCTACTTACTTGGGGAGGCAAGAACATCGTCGTCACCCATTGAGAAAAACTTCGTACTCGAGGTAAAGCTCATGAGCAGTTGCTCACTTAGGGAGGCGAGAACATTGCATTCTCTCATCGAAAAAACCTAGCACTTAGAACAAAGCTCATGAGTGGCTACTTTTCCTAGGGAGGCGAGAACATCGCAGTCTCCCATCGAAAAAAACTAACGCTTGAGGCAAAGCTCCTAAGTGGCTGCTCACTTGGGGAGGTGAGAACATCGCCGTCTCCTATCACGAAAAACCTAGCACTCGAGACGAAGCTCACAAGCGACTACTTCATTTGGGGAGGCAAGAACATCATAGTCTTCCATTGAAAAAACCTGGCGCTCAGGACAAAGCTCACGAGTGGCTACTTCACTTAGGGAGATGAGAACGTTGTCATCTCTCATCAAAAAGACTTAGCGCTTGATTTGAAGCTCACGAGCAGCTGCTCGCTTGGGGAACCGAGAATGTTGTCGTCTCTCATCGGGAGAAACATGCTGCTTAGGGCAAAGCTCATGAGCGACTACTTCACATAGGGAGACGAGAACGTAGTCATCTACTATCAAACAAAACTTGGCACTCAATACGAAACTCACGAGCAACTGTTGTACTGTTGACTTACCCTAAGGGGCGATTGTAGGGCGACATGATCCCAAAGAGTGAGTTATCATAGGCTCAACCCCAGGAGGAAGTGTTAGGCGATTGAATCTCAGGGGGCAAGTTGTAGTAGGCTCAACCCTAAGGGGAGAGTGTTAGGCGACTCGACTACGGAGGGTGAGTTGTCGCAAGCTTGACCCCAGAGGGGGAGTGTTAGGTGACTCGACCCTGGAGGGTGAGTTGTCATAGGCTTGACCCCAGATGAATAGAGTTAGGTGACTTGATCCCGAAAGGTGAGTTGTCACGGGTTTGACCCTAGAGGGGATCATTAGGCGACTTGACCCCAAAGGGTGAGTTATCGTAGGCTCAACCTAGGGGGAGTGTTAGGCAACTGAAACTCAGAGGGCGAGTTGTCGTAGCTCGACCCTAGAATGGGAGTATTAGGCAACTCAACCCTAGAGGGCGAGTTATCATAGGCTCGACCCAAGAGAGTTGGTGTTAGACGACTCTGCCCCAGAGGGTGAGTTGTCATAGGCTTGACCTCAGGAGGGAGTGTGTCCACACTGAGGGTGAGCCATGGAGACATGTTAGAGCTCACTGAGGTGAATCCATTGAGCTAGGGGGAGCCCCAGTCAAGGCGACGCCATCAAGGCCACAAGAAGTCCGACCAAGGCAAAGCCATCGAGGCTAAGATAAACCACTCCAAGGCCAAACTATCGAGGTGTGCTGGAGTTTGCCAAGGTGAACCTATCGAGCTAGGGGAGAACTTAGTCAAGGAGAAGCCATCAAGGTGACACAAGTCTAGCCGAGGCAAAGCCATCGAGGCCGAGTTAAACCACGCCAAGAGCAAGCTATCAAGGTGTGTTGGAGTTCATCGAGGTGAACCTATCGAGCTAGGGGAGCCCCTAGTCAAGAAGACACCATCGAGGTGACGCGAAGTCCAGCCAAGGCAAAGCTGTCGAGGCTGAGCTGAACCACACTGAGGCCAAGCCATCGAGGCGTATTGGAGTTCGCTGAGGTGAACCCATAGAGCTAGAGGGAGCCCCTAATCAAGGAGACACCATAGAGGAGACACAAAGTCTAGCCGAGGCGAAGCTGTCGAGGCTGAGTTGAAGTACACTGAGGCCAAGCCATTGAGACGTATTAGAGTTCACCGAGGTGAACCCATCGAGCTATAGGGAGCCCCTAGTTAAGGTGACATCATCGAGTCCGAGCTGAACCACGCCGAGGCTAAGTCAACGAGGCATGTTGGGGGTTCGTAGGAGGTCTAGACATGCGACCTAGAGGGTGTCTGGGGCACGGATCGAGTGCGCCCAAACAGGGCCTGTGGCACGGAGCAATGCTGGACCCAGAAGGGGTTTGGGCTGCCTTGTAGTGGAATCTTGGAGGGGGTCTGAGCCTCCGAGTGAGAAAATCCAAGAGAGGGTCTGGGGTTCTGAGCCCCTATGCCACCTCAGGCGAAGTCCATGAGCCCACTTCAGTGAAATCTACGAGCCAATCTCGATGAAGTCCAAGAACCCACTTCAACGAAGTCTGTGAGCCAACCTCAGCGAAGTCCACAAGCAAACATCGGCCAAGTTCACAAGCCAACATCAGCCACAATGCTAATAGTGGTCCAGAGTGAGTGAGGCCAGGCGTGGTACAAAGCCAGAGGCAGCCCTGGGCGTGATGCTGATGGTAGTTGAGAACTGGTGAAGTTGGGTGATCCAAGCGAGTGTCACTGGTCTAGACACACGATGACCCAAAGCAGTGTTCGACAGTCCGGAACAGGCCTCAGCAGTACATGATGCAAGGCAAGAATCCCCCGGGCTGGTCTGGGCCACAAAGGCAAGAAACCCCCGAGGGGGTCCAGGCCACCAAAGCAACAATCCCCAATGGGTGTTTGGGCCTCCAAGGCAAGAATCCCTGGAGGGGGTTTGGACCACCAAGGCGAATAGCCCTGGAGCATCCCAGACACGGTTTGAAGGGAGTCGCGGACGGGGTCCAAAGGAGCTTCGGACGTGGTCGGGACGACGTTGGCCCAGCATGGAGTGGCGGTGTTGACCTAGCTCAAGGGACGAGCAAATGCATATGAGGTCCTGAGGAGCCCCAAGATGGCGACCCTTCAGCATGGAGCGGTGGAGACATACGGGGTCTGGAGGAGCCCCGGGCGAGGCTAGGACAACGCCGACCCGGCGTGGAGTGACGAAGGTGGACAAACCCAGGTGAGGTCAGGGTGACACAGGCGAACAACCCAGAGCGAGGTTGGGGCGATAGACCTGGACGAGGTTAGTGTGATGGAGGTGGACAACCCTGGGCAAAGATGAGGCAATAGATCCAAACAAGGTCGGTGTGATTGAGGCGGATGACCCCAGGCGAGGACAGGGCGGTGGACCTGGACAAGGTCAGTGAAACAGAGGCGGATGACCCTGGACGAGGTCAAGACGATAGACCCGGATGAGGTGACGCCATGGAGGCAGGCGACCCAGGCAAAGTCAGGGCGATGGACCCAAACGAGGTCGGTGTGACGAAGGTGGATGACCCCGAGCGAACTCAGCGCGATGGAGGCAGACAACCTCGGGCAAGGTCAAGGCAACAGACCCCGATGAGGCCCGGCGCAATGGTGGCAGATGACCACGGGCGAGATTGGGGCGACGGACCCGAATGAGATCGGCGCGATGGAGGCGAACAACCTTAGGCGAAGATAGGGCGATAGACCCAGACGAGGTCAGCACGACAAAGGTGAACAACCCTTGACAAGTGAGACGAGCAAACCGAGTTGTAACGTCCTGATTTTTACAGTTTTTTAAGTTTTTAAAAATAAAAATAACTATTTAGATATTTTTGGATTTAATTAAAACTTAAAATAAATTTTTATTAATTAAAAAGGTTTTAATATGACTAAAATAAATATTAATATTTGCTAAAAATATTTTATTTGGGTTTCTTGTGTCTCAAGAAATTTTCTAAGATTTTTCTAGATTTATATGCTATTTTCTAGAGCTCATTTGACTTTATTCGAATTTCTAAAATTGAAAAACCCTCAAAATCCTAAAAACAGTAATGGGCCAAGCCCATTTCTATTCATCTAGGCCCACCAAACCTAAGCCATCCGATCCACTCTTTTGCCGCGTGTCAAGCATCCAAGGTACATGTTATTGTTCATCTGCGCCATATCGCACCAGCCGTCCGATCTTCCGAGCTACCATGTGTTGCCCATCGGCTCTACGCGCTACTGTTCATCGTCTCCCTCGTGATCTTTCCACTGCCGTGCTCCGCTTCGACAACATCGATGCTGTAGCTGCCTCGGACTCGACGTCTGTGCCCCCACCACCTTGGACTCTTGGCATCCATGCTATAAATAGCCACACCGCCCCTCGTGTTCTGCACCTCGTCGTCGAGCTACCTTCATGCACCACCACCAAGTTCATTGCCATTCTCACCATCATCGCCACCATCTTCAACTCCGACTGCCATTTTCCATCCCTATAGGTGCGCCGTCTGCCGCAACTCGTCGAACCACCCTTGCCACTAGTGAGTCTACCATCGAGCCCCATCCTACCTCGCCCATTACGCACTGCCGTCTAGCCTTGCCCGCCAAGCTGTTGTCCTGCACCGCACCTCGGTTTGCATGTGAGAGCACCGCAACCATTCGCCCATTGAATAGTCGCCGACACTTCGCCACCATCCAGCAACCACAGAGCGCCACACGTCATCCCCTTCAGCCGGTCCGAACAACTTTGGTCAGTCTGATCGTCCTCGGCTATTCGATCATCATTGGACCATCTGATTGTCGTCATCGTTCAAACAGTCTGATCATCGTCACTCTTCAGCCATCCGATCATCGTTCCGTTTGACCGTCCGAACACTCTTATCCCCCTAGTCCGTTCGATCATCTTCGGACCATCCGATCATCGTCAGTCCTAGCAAGTTAGCAGCCACCTCATCAAGCCACGCAAGCCATAGATGCCATGTGCCGCCATGTGTCCATCCACGTGTGTCCCATGTCAACTGCCACATGTTGGCCATGTGCTCCCATTTCTGATTTTCTTATATTTTTCTTTCAGTTAAATTTTTCAAGAGTACGTTCTCCTCCCTCCTAACTCCGATTGGTCCCGTTATTTTTTATAAATTCATCTAAAATTGAGGTCTATCTTTTGGTTCTAGTTTTAAAGTTTTTAGAGTTCATTTGAATTTTATTTGATTTTATTTTATACCTCATTCATTTTCTTTCTCGTTAGACCACGTCTTCGGAGGAGCGGAAGCACAACTAAAGGATCAAGAATTCATAACTAAGTAAGGCTAAGGTAAGCCATGTCTTTTGATCGTGTTGAACCTAGTTTTTAATCTATTTATTTATTTTATTTTACATTATCATGTTTTGCTATTTTATTAAAACCCTTGTACCTCACTTGATAATTCGAATACTATGATACCATTGTCACTATAGGATGAAAAATTATTTAATGATACAATACTAGTTGTCGCATAGCTTGTACGTTTAATATGCTTAGCTATGCTTATAGTCTCGTTGAGTTCATTATCGTATGTGATTAATTAATTAATTTGACTTAATGAGATATTGAACCGTGGTTGGTGCTACAGCTATAAAATTTGTATACCATGATATTGGTGTGTCATTGGTGTTAGTTATACAAAACTTTGTTTTCACTTAGACGAGTGATCGTGCAGTAAAAGGGGAAGTGTGGATTCATTTTGAGGGATGTGGAAGTCTCACCTGGGTAATGTTTAAAAACTTAACTTTATGTGCCAATGATCTAAGTCTTTCCGTACAAACCACATGTCTAGTATGGGATAGACCTGGTTAATTAATATGTGATATTTTAATTTTAATTTCACCATTGAGTTAAATATAGTTGCTGATTTCCATGATGTGCAATAGGGGGCAACTCGACGGCAAAATTTTAGTGAACAAAATTGAGTTATGATTGAGCATTGTAAATGCCTTATTGTGATTTCTTTTAGCGCGAGGGTGATCTCATCGTGTGGATATAGTTGTGCAATATCTGCAGAATATGAACCTATTCGAATAACCATGTCCCCTGTTATGGGCAATGCTTACTGATTTCCCACGAATGGTAGATGTTTCATAAAACCTGGTTGGGATAACTTTGGAAAGTGAATAGTTAGTTCACTAGTGGTTTATTACGTGAATGGTTACTTCACGTGTGGTTTATTGAGTGGACGATTAGTTCACTTGTGGTTCTTGCAATTTCTTTGATTAGTTACTTATTATCATTTTATTTAAAGTTTACTTTCAATCTATTTATTGTATTTTCATGAAACTATTGTTTTCTATAAAATAACCTTTCAGTCGTCCATTGGTAAGCCATACATATTATATTACATTTTTGTTACAAACGACTTGCTGAATATCAATTACTGTAACATCTCAAAATTTTTACACCTTTATGAAAACCATTTCTGGAATTTATTAAAATTTTCCTGGAGTTTATTACAAAGTCCTGATTTGAGAAAAATTAAAAACATTAATTTATAAAATCCAAAAATGAATTTATTGCATTACTGAAAGTAAAAACAAAGGTAATTCAGCTTCCTAAAGTCAAATATGAAATTACATTAATTTTCAGGATTTTATAAAGATTTAAAACTACCCTTTTAAAACCAAATTATGCTTTTTGCAAAATATAAATGTCAATTTGAGGTGAAAATATTTTTATTGAGTCCCAATTAGTCCCAGAAGGTTCTCTAAATTTTTCTGGAATTTTCAAAATTTAATTGGTATTTTTCTGATCATTTTAAAGCCTCCTAGTCATTTCTGGAAAATCAAAAAGAAAATAAAACATAAATCCCTCCTCGGCCGACGCGTGTCAGCCATCGGAGCCACCCCCACCCCGCCGGATCTAATCTCGGCCACACATCTTCACTTACCGGTTCGACCCCGCCTTCCCCTATCCTCGGGTCGACACGTGGCAAGCATCGGACCATTCCCTCCTTCGCCCAACTTGATCGCAGCCGCTCGCACCAACTTACCGTTTCGGCCACCTCCCCCTCCGCTCCTGCCGCCACGTGGAGCGATCGGGACCATTCGCCATTTTCGGATCTCATCCCGCTGTCGTAGCAACAACCTCCGCCCGAAACCCCAACGGCTCAGATCAAGTCTCCCTTGCCGGATGGGATCTCAGTCGCACCTCCTCACTTACCCCTTCGCGCAGCACCCGACGGCCCCGATCTCCTCCTCCTGCCACGCGTCACCAATCCATCCACCGCCCGATTTCTTTCCGTTTTCTCTCACGACGCGTGCGGGCCCCACTGTTGGGTGTCATCCCGCCACCCCCTTCTTCCTCGCGCCATCCCGCCGCCATTAGCGCTCAAACCAAAGCTTTGAAAGCTTCGGTTTCCATCCTCTCTCCACGCCCGATTCAAATTACTCCCCCGCATGCACCGCGTCCGTTTCTGGCATGAAGTCACGCATTACGCCCCTCCTCGCCGTCGCGTTAACTCTTCCCGCCCGTTGCACTCCGGCGAGCTTCACGCGCCCGTTACCACCCTCCTCCGGCCTATATAAGCCCTCCCCGAGCACCCACTAACCACACCGCCTCCTCACCTCTCAATGGCCCCGAGCCTCGGAGCTTCCTGCGCCCGATTTCCCTCCGCCCGCTCAGCAGCTCCGGCGAGCAATCGCCGCCTCGAGCTCCCCCGCACCCCGCCAGCACCTCTCCGACACTGCTTGTGCCCCGGCGGTCCTCGACGACCACCTCCCCGGGCACGTGCACCACCGGAGCTCCTCCGCCGCCGTGAGGCCTTCTCCGACCGTCGCCCCTCTCCGCCGATTCTTCTCTCCGGTCACCCTCGGCCTCCGCGCAGGTACCATTGCACTCCCCGCGTTCCCCTCTTCATTTTGATACCCTCGGCCGGCGCCGCCACCGAGCTCGGCGACCATCGGCCAGCGCCGCGCCGCGCCGGTCGGGCCACGTCGGCCGTCGGCCGACTGGCAGATGCGTGGCAGCCGGTGGCGGCGGTCGGCGCCACGCCAGCGCCACCCGCGCCGCCGCCACCTCACGCGCGCGCGCCACGTCGGCATAAAGCCGTGGCGTGGCGACCACGTCGCAACCACGTGGTGCCACCGGCGACCACGTGGAAGCCACGCCGCACCACACCGCGCCGCTCACCGCGTGCCACCTCCCTCTCTCGGGTCCATGGACTCAGTCCACGACACCCGGGCCCCACCTGTCAGCCTCTCCTCGAATAAATTAATCCTAGGGCTGACGTCATAATATGTATTTTCCTTTAGAAAAATAATTCGTGCTGACGTCATAAATCCTTTTCGGTTTAAAATAAATCCAGAAAACACCCTTTTTCTTTTATTTTTGAATTCAAACTTTGGAAGGCTATAACTTTTGCATTTTAACTCCAAATTGACCCATTCAAATTTCTAAATTTTTCTAAAATCATAATCTATCCATTTCTGGAATAATTTTGAAAATTTAAAATTTATTTAAATTTTGTTTGAATATATTTTGTAATCCCAAGATTTAAATTTTAAATTAAAATTTCTAATTTCTTTCAAAAGCCTCAATCCCTTTCCAAGAATTGTTAGTCCACATCCAAAATTCAAAATTCTGTCTCCCAGTTTATTTTATAATTTTTGGAAGTTGTTTGGATTTCATTTGAATTTTGTTTTGAATTTTCTTTGAATTGGCTCTTTACGTTAGATTTCGACGATTCCGGAGACGTTGAGTCCGACGATTCCCCGCAGGGCTTCGATCAAGGCAAGTTACACTTTTGACCATGTTGAACCTAATATTTCAAATGTATTTATATTGTTTTACTGTATATGCATGCGTATCTTTACTCAAATATAATTCAAATTTGTTTTAAAGCTAGTTATACCCATAATCCTTTGATTATAGCCCAATTTGAATCTCGAATTCCTATACCTTGTCACCCTAGCTAAAAACTAGTTAGTACCATAGTATTGACTAGAAAATTTTATAGAAATGCTTAGCCTGACTTAGTATAATTTTAGGTGGGATCAATCTTTCACATGAAATGACAGACTTTGAAAGTTGATATCTTGACCTCGGTGAGTCAAGGATGGTTTATGAAAATTGTTTAAAAATAAAAATACAAACTTATGTTTTGGACTTAGGCTAATGGTTAGGTGGTGGGTACCGGCATGCCTCGTGTTTGGTGACACCTGGTTGATTGTCGTGTACGGGGGAATGTGGATGGGCCTAAACCAACATAAGGACCGTTTCTGTGATTCATTTTACGAAGTCACTTCGTACTACCACAAGTCCGGTATGGGACGGATCTGGCTAAGTAATTTGTGAAGTTCCAAACATAGTCTCGCTATAGGCTGAATGTGAGCGCGGCGTAGGCTGTGGGAAGTCTCACATGGCACCAGAGGGGGCTCCAACTCGTGGATTCGAGTTGTAGTGAAACCTTAGTGGCGGCGTGATTATTTTGGCTATGAATCATCGGAACAGCCTTGTCATGAACTCTCCGCCGCACACCTAAGGCAGTGTGTTTATCGCGTGGCTCAAGTGAGAGGGAATGTCTTGTGGGTAAAGTTGTACACCTCTGTAGAGTTAAGAACCTATCTAGATAGCCGTGTCCACGGTCATGGACATACTGAGTAAAGTTGTCACAGATTAGACTTGGATTTTATAAACTTGGTTTTTGAGCAAACAAATGGCGGTCTTGGTTCTGGTCCGAGTGGATTCCCGTGGATAGGTTAGTGTGGGTGAGCCTCACGCTAACGATATTACTTGTTAAAAACAATGTTTCATATACTGTATTAAAAGTTCAGCTTTTCATACTTACATTATTGTATTTAAATTCAAGTATTGCTTTCGCATTTACCTATTGAGCCTTCCTTTGAAATCCGTTATGCATGCATGAACTCGTTATAATTCTGGTGTGACTTGCGTAAGCATTTGCTTGCTTACCTTGGGAGTACTCTCGTACTCACCTTGCTTAATCTGTTGCCGGACTTGAGGCGACTACGACGGTGAGGACTACTTGGTGAGTAGGGCGCGTCTTACGATCATTCACCCGTGGGAGAATTTGGATGGGCTGTTCGCTACCTTTATTTGCTTTCCGCTGTTTCATTTTCTTTCGTTGGCCTTGTGCCCTCTTATTGTAAGACTTGGCCTTAAGGCCGTATTTTGTCATTTAAATAATATTCAGAGGTGATTTTTGCATGATATACATTACTGTTGTTACTGTGTGCACTAGCTTTTCCTGGGATAGTGCGATTTACACAGAGGGACTTGGAGTTGTTGTTCCGGGTCCCGACAATTACTCACGGCTTTATTCCTACTATTGCTCAGTTAAAAAAGAACCATATCAGTAGAAGGTACCTGAAGGAGGATACTTCAATGACCTCGCGGATTAGGACTTCGCTTTCCAGTCGATTGCTAGTGGGCATGTCAAATGGCTACCATATTTATTACTGTTTTTTGCTGCTAGTTTCTTAAGCCCTTCAGGTTATTTCTTATAAGCTTGGCCATAAGGTCGTACCCTGATAATTATTGATATTTAAGTATTCTCCTTTATTAATCGTGGTCGATATTTTATCTATGTTTACACTATGTGCACTAGCGTGATCTTGAACTAGTGCGGTACACAGAGAGAGAGTCCGGATTTGCAAATTCAGGTCTCAACATGAGTAGAGTGGGAGATGCACCGGACAGGAAGGGAACAAAGGAAAAGGGGAATTGAGGATAGACCTAGAGAGACGTGGCCCATGGTGGACCAAGTCTACCTCCCCCTGGAGGATTCAAGCGCACCTGGACCATGGTAGACCAAGTCCATTGACTCCCCAAGGAACAAGGTCCGGATGAGGTCTGAGAGCGTGGCACGGATGGGAGGCTCTAACAGAGTCCAAAGTGGTCCAGAGGACCTCTGCACAGATGGTCGAAATGGGCCTTCCCCATGTTGGGCAACATGGCTTTTCACTCGAGTTCCACAAACGGTGCCAACTGACATCAATATGAGACCGGATAGTAAACTTGTATGCACCCCCGGTCGGATTTGAAGATCACCAAAGATGCGAAGGGACTCAAATGAGATGCACACACCAATGATCAAGTGTATTCAATATGAGTATCTAGAGTTGTAAAAGAGCCTTCTTCTCTCACTCTATAAAATAGCCTTGTGGCCTTGCTTACTCCTAAGGGTATTTTCATCCTTCCTGCCAAGTGGTTCTCACTGCATCTATAAGGGTATTTTCATCCTTCTTGCCCAGTGGTTCTCACCGCATCTGAGGAACTCCAAGTCCGTGGACCTCGCTCGAGGTTGCCCTGCCAGAGGTTGGCCTCCAGACCTCGCTTAATGTTGGCCTTCGGGGTCAGATTCCAGACTCCACCCAAGGTTGGCCACCTCATCTGGGGTGGCATAGACCTCGTCCGGGGTGGACTCCAAATGTCGTCCGAGGTGAATTGTGGATCTTAGCTAAGGTCTGACTTTGAGCTCCTCTTGGCTTCCCGGACCTTGTTTGGGGTAATGTGAACTCTGTTCGACGTGGACTCTGGACTCCATCTGGGGTTAGTTTGTGGACCTCATCCAGGGTAGGTTCTCCGATGTGTGTCATCACATCGAAGTTTTCGTGGGCCCAAGGTCATGGGGACCCTCCCCCAGCAAGGCTGAACTGACAATGACGGACAACGTCATGTACCAGTGACATGTCCCCAGAGGCGAAGTCCATCAAGTGTGATGTCCATGAGCGAGGACTGTAGTTCATCCCATGGAGCTTTGTTCCTGAGAATGGGATCACAGCTAATGGAACGTGTGGTTACTAAGGCAACCAGTGGGCATAATCTATCCCTAACCTGGCAAGGATGTAGGATATGATTTCCCCATCTTCCAGGCCCTTTCCAATGGAAGCCATTGTATTCGAGAGTGTCTTCATCTTCTAGAAGTTGTCAGAGATGGAGCTCTCTTTCTTGTGAGTGTTTGCCTGTTGCATTCGATTTGCATGATCTGAGCCTTGGACTGAGAGGCAAGCATGCTCTCTAAGACCTTCCACACCTCTGCAGAAGTGCCCTAAAACAACATATGCGATAGGATTTTCTTGTTGAGGGAGGAAAGCAATGCGCTAAGGACAAGCTGATCTTGTTGGAACCAAGTAGCAAATGTAGGTTTAGGGACTTCCTACTCTCCATCTGTGGTGGTTGTCTTGATCATGGCCGATGGGCATGGAGTAGATCCATCAAGGTACTCGAGCAACTGCTGGCTTCACAGGTGCAGGATCAACTAGGCTTACCATAGGAGGAAGTTTTCCCTGTTCAGCTTAACATTGACAAAGTGGTTGCAGGAGGAAGTTGGCAAAATGCCGGTAGAGAAACTTTACAGTGTGCCAAAGGTGGTGGTGGTGAGTTGGTTGGAAGTCATGGCTATGTGTAGATTAGTTTATGCTCTGATACCATAAAAGGTTTTGTGTATTGCTGCAAGAATCCCACAATGGGGATGGATTGTATTTATAGATTACAACATGTTGAACAAGGAATAGTGTCGGTAATATTTATAGCACAGGCAATAAAATGAAAAAACATGTCTACTCCTAACCAAACTCGATACAATATTAGAGATGGAATTATATCTAAGTTATAGTTTGTTTAAGTTTAACACAACAACATGCATCCTTGTGCTATCTATCTAGAAATACAGACACCAGCAATGTGTTACTTAGTGTTGTGCAGCAAACAAGCATGCATGAGTATATGTTGAAGAATCTAAATCCGTCATTATGAGTTAATAACATGTTTTTGCAATTAATGATAATCATATTATGGGACTAATATTTTTCATGAGTTGGATGAATAGGCTATATCCTATGTCATGAAGACTTTGGATGGCATCATGAGTTGATCATCATCAAGTTAAGGTTTGAGATGAAGGATGGCATCATGTGTTGATGGTCATCAAATCAATATCCTAAAATGATGAATGGCTTCATGTGTTGAAGGCCATCAAGTTAAGAGGATGCATCATGTATTGATGCATATAAAGTAAATGACTCAGACTCAAAGTAAAGATTTTCATCATCAAGTTTAAAGAGGATGTGCAAGGCAAATGTATAACTAGCATAGTCTAAAGATATATTCATAGTCTTTTGCCAATCTTGGTGCTTGAAGAAAGGTTTGGTTACTAGTGTAGATTATCGTACTATTAAGAGGAGTCATAACTAGTAGCTTAAGTGTGTCATGTGTTGATAGCTTATTTGGTTTGCTTTAGCTCTTTGTGGCATGATGCATCATTTGTGAATATATTTTACAAATAGTTGAGTCTCATGCATGATCCTTGTAGCATATGATTTAAGTTTGCGAATGTATTTTGCAAACGGTTTAAATCCATGTACCTAATCCTTGTGGTATGATTTGTGTGCAAATGTGTTTTGTAACTTGTTGTGAATTAGGCTTTGACTTTTGTTTGCATGGTACTATGATTTGTGAATGTGTATTGAAGTGCATGCACTCTGTCTCTGCTGAAAATGCAAGGTAGTAATACCAGCTCTATGAAAGTAATTGAACTAGCCTTGTGGTATGACCACCCTATGTGTAGTGGTATGACCAGATGGTCTGACCAGCCTTGTGTTAGTGGTCTGATCAACTTCGGTTTGATCAGCTCATGTCGAGCGGTCAGATCGATGGGCGATCTGATCGGCTCCAGAGAGCAGTCCAACCGGCCCTTTGCAGTACTATCGGGAATTAGTTGCCGATAGTAAGTTTTTAGATATACATGTTTCTAGTTTTTGGCTGAGCGGTCTAACTGGCCTGTGTTGGTTGTCTGACTGGACCTAGCGGTAGTACCAGACCCTGTGTGGGCATAAGTATTGACAGCGCCTGTAACGATTAGTTTTCTAGCCGTTGCAAAGGTGTGGTAGTACTAACCATTAGTTGGCGTTAGTACTGGCCTTATGCTAACTTCTTACTCCAGTAGCTAATTTCTTGGTGTAGGGTATAAATATCCCTAGAGTGGGAAAGAAGCGACCACTTGTAGAAATTGAGGTATTTGGCTTAATTCATAGAGTCAGTCCAATTTATTTGAGCTTACCTCAGCGTGGACTAGGGAAAATCGGCAAATCTCCGAATACTACAGTAAAATGATATCGTGTCATTATGGTTTGCTTTTTGTACTCAACTTACATGTTTGCATTTATATTCATAGAAATTGAATGAATTCTTATCACTCTAAAATTATAAACCTTGATATAGACTTAGGATGTTGATGCAGTTAGATGAATCTAGATGATTTAGGCTTTCATTACACAAAACTGATTTGATTTATGCATTCGCATATAAACTCGGTTTTATACAAAGAAAGAATTTAAAAAGCCTATTTACCTCCCTCTAATCGGCCTCCTGGATGTTACACATGTGCAACTGGCAAAGCAGAGAAGACCTAGCTCCTTGTGCTCACCTGATACTAAGTTGGTGCATTCCCACTACAAATCCCTTTATTTAGTGTTATGCTAGTTTTTTTGGTGAATCATGTCATTGCTCAATAAACTAATGCCTAACTTGAATGAGTAATCTCTTTTGTGCTTAATCATGAATCTCAACAATTCTTCTTCATGAGATAGCTTGTCATTACACATGCCATGAACTCAGGGGAGTTTTGTATGATCAAGACCACTCTTTTAAATGTAATGCTTGAGATGGTCAACAATGGCTTGAGATCAATCAAATTAACTGAAGAAAATTAATTTAAATTGGTTGAAGCTCAGGAGGCAATTATAAATAGCTCCTAGTCTAGGACTTGCCTTACTGAGAAAGACCATACAATTATGAACAATATTTGAAGTTTAGGAGGCAGTTGTGGATGGCTTCTAGTCTAGGACTTTTTTTTTTTGCTAAGATAATACCTCAAAATGATCTTCAAAATCTCAAGTTGACTTTAATAAAGTGTTTGAGCATAATTGGTTAAAATTGAGCCTCTAGCATTTTGATTGACTCAATTATAGCTTCTTAACTTTATTTAGTTTTTTTTTTTGCATGGTTTAGCTCATATTTGGATACCTTTAGATAAACTTGTTAATTTTGAAGCCTTGCATATCTTGAAATTAATTTTAATGCTTCAAATTGTGCTATCTTACCTGGATTGGTTATATATGCCTCATCATGATCTAGATTATTTTATATGTATTCTATGGTTTCAAGTGGTACCTTTTTAATTTTAACATCACTTTAAATAATTTTCAATGCTCTTTTAGGTTATGCATTCTCATTCATGCATACAGTCTCTTTCTATTGCTCATTTGTGCTTTACTTGTTAGCATGCACCATTTAAGGGGGGATAATTATAAAGAATGATTTTTATTGTGCTTGCGTAGCCCTTTGACCCGTGATGACTATTTTGCCAAAAGGGGAAGAATGATTAAGGCAAAAAATTTTCAAAAGGGGGATAATGATTAAGGCAAAAATTGGTTTTAGTAAAAATGGAGAAAATAGTGAGAATGATCTTAAAAGAGGAAAAAATGCTCATTCAAATGGTAAATGAATTAATAATGTGAAAATGAGCATTGTGAGGTTGAAAAAGAGCAAAATGAGGTATTGAGTGAGAAAAATATATATTAAGGCATAAATGATAACTTGAGTTGAAGAGAAACTTATTTGCATTGTATTTGTTCTTTTTTGCTCTATTAGTGTTTTGTCTTGCTAGAAAAATGGTCATGTTGAGTAATTTCTATTTTCTCGGGCCATGAGCAAGATGTTAGCTTTTGAGAAGTTTTTGATGTGGATTGGAGCACCATTCCACATCATGCCACTGTGGTCATGTTTATTTCTTTCTCTTGAAAATAGACCACTTGTAGTTTTTGCAAATCGTTTCCTTTCCTTGGAAAATTCAAACTCAAATTCTTACCTTTTGGGGTGTTTGTCGAATTACTTATCAAGGGCAAGATTGTGAAACCCTGTAGAGGTCATCCCATGTCGTGTGATGAGTATTTAACTTTGTTGTACTTCATTGTCAAAGTTTGAGTTTGATTTTGTGTCCGTTGCAATATATAGTTTTGCTGTCAAGTGATAAGCGGTCTGATTGGCCATGTTGGTTGTCTAATCGAGGCATGGTCTGACCAGGCCATGCTTGGCTGTCAGACCAGTCATAGGCGGTGGTCTGACCAACAAGCAGTTGTACCAGCCTATAGTTGGCAATACGTTTGTACCATATGTGCTTGTCATGTGCGCAAGAGAAATTTTGAACGGTCCAACCAGTCCTTTGTGAGAGTGGTCCGACCATTGGCTTTAGGGTGATCAGACCGAGTCCCTTGTTATTGGGGTTTGAATGGGGTTGTCTGGCGCTATTTAACCAGCAATGGTTGGTATTTGAGTTGGTGATTGGCTCAAATACTTTGGAATTGTGGCATGCATGTTGTATGATGCATTATTTTGGCTAATGTGAGTCAATTGCATAGAATTTGTGCTCGACATGATTGCTTAGTCTTTAATGTGCAGGTGGTTTGGAGGATGCTAGTGGTCAATGGCAATGGACTGGGACTATGCGGGGGTACTGAAGTCCGAGTGATCATGTAAGTCCAGGTAAGGCTATGTGCCTCAAGCAGAAAGCATAGAAAAGACAAGGATCATAAATATACGAGTTGGTGCATGTGGTATGCCGAGTGACGAGGTTGTTACACATGGAGACAATTCGGATGAGTCTGAATGCGTGTGGAGATGCTTTGAGGTGAAGGCAAGGATTCTTGGCTCATCATTTGTGTCAACTGATGATTTGTATTGTGCGGTGCTACATGACCTTTTGTTTGTTGTTGTTGGTTGTAGAACTTCGGAGCTAGATTATGGTAAGGTGGAAGAGATCGGGACTAAACTAGGGGACCTAAGGTCCAGAGCAATCAAGATGTCGTTGGAAGATGACTGAGGCTAACAGAGTGGTTATGAGCTGGGCAGATAATAAACCAGAGCAAGGGTAACTGGTGGTGAACATGATGGGCAACAACAAGGTGGATCAGGGCTAATCTCATGGAGGAGCTGAGGCCTAGAACGATCAGGGAAGCCTAGTGCTGTCATGGAGCACAAAGAGGTTTGTGGCTCATAATGTGATTTGGACCTGTTTGCAAGTCAGGATAGATTGGTGGGATCTAGATGTGTGAGAGACTCGACAGGAAGTCTTTAGGGACACATGGAGTTGAAGATGAAGCACAGGGCTGCTTCAAGGCGAAAGAAGCTAGAAGTTTCATGGAAGGTGATTTGAGGACAAAACGGTCTTTTTACCCCAAATAGAAAAGTTGTGACTTGATAAAACCACGGTGCGAGGAGGCACAAGAGAGGTAGTTTAGGTCAAGGATGTGCTAAAAATGTTAAGTAGATCAAGTGTTGATTCACTAACAGTTATTGATTGTGTGCGCTTTGAAAAGCATATATGTGTGGGTGTAAAATTTGATATAGTATTGGGTTCATGGGTTAACCTATGTAAGTAGATAAACCTAAATAGAGGGATGGCTAGGGTTTCTTATAGCCTCCATATATAAGGAGGGAGGTGTTGGTTTAGGGCTAAGTTTTGGGTGAAGCTTGTGCCCAACCAACTTGAGGAGTTAACGTTCTTGGAGAGAACCTTTGGAAGATGAGTTGTTGCTCTTGATCTTGAGCTTGTTATCATTTTTAGGCTTTTAAAGTGGCTACAGAGTGGCCATAAATATTCATCTTCAAGTATCAATATATATCCAAAATTCATCCAAGTCTTGCTCCTCTTTGCTCAAGTGTTGAAATCTTGATTTGGTTTGATTTTTAGAGTTTTCTTTTCTCCTCTTGATCTTGATTTATGCAAGGACATCTAAGTGATGGAGATATCTTTCGAAGACCAGATCCTATTCATCTAGGCACTTTTCTTTGTAAGTTCTTGCTCTTGCCTGGTTTTTGGCTCAAGAAAGGATGATTTTGGAGGTTCATTGGATTAAGGGTTTTTGGCTTGTGTTCTTGCTATTTTTAGGCTTTCTAGGATATGTGGGAGTATAAACAATGTCATCTTGAGCATCAATTACCCACGAGCAAGTCTTTATTCAGGTTCTTTGATTGGAATAAGTTATTGACTTCCTAGGGAAAGTGTGTACAATATTTCAGGTCATTCAAAGTTGTGGATCAAACGTTTGATCAATTCTCATATTTGAAATCGCGCTGATTTTCAGCTATGGCCTAAGGGAGAGGTCAATCCACCCCTAGAGAGGTCAGATCACCCTTTGGGAGCGAACAAACTTCCAAGAGAGTTCATACTAGTCTTAGTTAGAGGTCTAACCATCCGTACGTGAAAAGGCTCATTTGGCTTAGTTTTTCTTAGATCTTTCCTTATGGATGCTTAGTCTTTGATCTTTATAGTTTCACGTAGCTATTAGAGTAAAGAGTCTTGATTTCTCTTTTGAAGAAGAGACTTGCAAAAGGCATGATGTGTTCGCTCCTACTCACTCCCTCTAGTCGTCGCTATTGGTCCTAGTATAAGAGTAAGGTTTGCTCTTCTTATGGCTCTTTGGCCAATGACTTTAATGAGGATAGTGATATTGTGTTCCTTAATCGAACCATGAGACAATGCAAAAGGGCAAGTCATGACACTTGTGATTTTATGCGATGTCTTTGGCCACTATTCTTTGTGTTGTCCTAGTTTTAGGGATAAGACGCTTTTGGAGTCCAAGGAGGATAAGGAGAATGATAGCTTGTGTGGAGTGGCGATCGAGGTTTTTCATCATGGAAAGCTCTTGGATGTTGATCATGATGAGTCATCCAAGGATGATCCTCTACACAAGCTAAGCATGGTGAGCAAGTAGAAACTCATAGATAGCTTAGTGTCGTATGAATCTAAATTGCATGCTCATAGGATGAAAGTTAAGAAATTAGAGAAGGATAAAATAGGCATGTCCTTTGAGCTTGTTAAGTTGAAATATTCCTTTCATTCTCATGAATCCTTGCTTAGAGATATTGAAAACTTGAATGATTTTCTTGCATGTCTAAAATCTGAAAATGAAGTGTTAAGATCTAATACTTCTATGACATGTAATTTTTGTATTGCCTTGCATTATGAGATTGATAATGCTAAGGAAGAAATAGGCAATCTTAAGTCTATGGCTAGGAATGAACATGATTCTT
Organism: Melocanna baccifera; assembly: GCA_036346265.1. NCBI lineage: Eukaryota > Viridiplantae > Streptophyta > Magnoliopsida > Poales > Poaceae > Melocanna > Melocanna baccifera. The sequence continues at coordinate 15,845,450 of CM070695.1, forward strand.
ATGTGGACATGCTTGCTTGAAAAATTAAAATTAGCCTATTCCACATGTGTAAAACAACTTGAACTTATTAAAAATGATAACTGGAATTTAAACTTTTCCAATTGTCTTGAGCAATTAGAGATGGGTTGGGCTGAAATAGTGAGCTCAATTCTACCCATTTTATTATCTTGTATAGTCATTAATAAATTGCTTGAAGATAGCCTAGCCTCTTGTGATAATTGTGCCAAGTTGACAGTTGAGCTAGATGTTTTGAATAGAATCATACTAGATAAATGTGAGAACGAGAGCCTAGCTACCTTGAATGCAACTAAATTGGTGGAATCCTCTTGTGCAAATAGTGCTAAATTATAAGTTGAAACTGAAGCATTAAATTGTCAGCTTGTTAAGAAAGCATCGTTCATATCATGCACATCCTGCGTTTTATTAAGATATGAGGTTGAGTCTTTGAAGAAAGTGTGCGGTGATATGAGCGCAAGTCTTGTGACTCTTGTGTTGCTTTCTAATTTGAGATTGATATTTTAAGAATTGATCTTACTTCTTTGCAATCGGATTTTGATTCTTCTCGTACTTCTCTTGAGTCTCTTGATGTTGGCACTTCTGCTATTGTTTTAAATCACTCTCTTTTGGCTAGTGAGACTTCTTGAGGTTCTTCCAGAGTTGTCTAAAGGACTTCCAAAGGCAAAGGTACTTTTTTCTCATATGGTACAACATCTCTTAAAGAAAAGTATCATTGCATCTTTTGTAAGAAAGATAGACACATTGTTGAGTTTTGCTTCTACCGTATCAAACATAAGCATAGAGTGTGTCATCGAACTTTTAGGAATACACATCACACATATCATGGCATGTGTGCACCTAGTGCCAACACAAGCATTAGAAGTGATGGTGGCTCGCCTAGCAAATTTGAGGAGTTAAGGTTTTTATAAAGAACTTTTGGGAGATGAGTTGTGGCTCTTGGTCTTAAGCTTGTTTTCATCCTTAGGCTTATGAAGTGGATACAGGGTAACTGTAAACATTCATCTCCAAGAAACAATATATATCCAAAATTCATCCAAGTCTTTCTCATCTTTATTCAAGTGTTGAAATGTTGATTTTAGCTTGGTTTTTGGTATTTACTCTTCTCCTTTTTATCTTGATTTGGGCCAAGTACATGTAAGTGATGGAGATACCTCTTGAAGACTAGATCACATCCATCTAGGCACTCTTCTTTGCAAGTTCTTGCTCTTGCTTGGTTTTTTGCTCAAGAAAGGGTGATTTTGGAAATTATTTGGATTAAGGGCTTTTAACTTGTGTTCTTGCTATGATTAGGCTTGTTAGGATATGTGGAAATAAATCTAAGGTCATATTAGCCATCAATTACCCACAAGAAAGTCTTCAAGTTTTGTGTTTTGCCCAGTTTTGGTACAACTTTCCTTAAAATGGAAATAGATCTGAACTTTGGCAATGATCTTCTTGATCTTTAATTGGAATAAGTTTCTGACATTCTAAGTAAGGTATGTACAAAATTTTAGGTCATTTAGAGTTGTAGATAAAAAAGTTTGATCAATTCTCAAATTTGAAATCGTGCTAATTTTCAGCTCTAGTTTGAGGGAGAGGTTAGACCAACCTTTGGGAGCGATCAGACCGCCCAAGGGTGGTCAGACCGGTCTGAGTTGGAGGTTTGATCGTTCGTAGGTGAAAAGGCCCATTTAGCTTGGTTTTTCTTCGATATTTTCTTGTGTGTGCTTAGTCTCTGATCCCTGTAGTTTCACATAGTTATTAGAGTGAAGAGCCTTGATTTCTCTTTTTGTGGAAAAGATTTGTAGAAGGCTTGAATTGTGTTAGCTCCTATTCAACCCACCCCTCTCTAGTTGTCTTGGTCCTACAAAATTTAAACTAAAATTTAAATTTCACTGATTCTTGGCCAAGTGCTAGTCAAATCAGATGATAATTCCCTTGCAAAAAGAAAAAGAAAAAAGGTCAATTGGTAATTATTTTCATTGCTTCGAGCATTATCGCCAAAAATTAGTATCAACTCGAATTCAAAATTTGCCCCCGTCGCTGCAGTCTCAAATGACTGGATAGATACAAGCTGCCAGTTTTTTAAGAGAAAATTGCACTATAGCTCCGTGGACTTGTAGGGTTGTACCACTTTACCCTCTAAACTTGTATTTTACTTTCTTAACCCCTGAATATGTAGGATTGTACCACTTTACACCCTGAACTTGCATTTTACCTTTTTAGCTCCCTGAACTTATAGGGTTGTACCATTTTACCCCATAAACTTGCATTTCACATTCTCAGCCCCCTGAAGTTGCACCCGTTTGCACCGCAGGTCCATTGGGCCATTTGCTAATAGAAAACGCTGAGCTAGCATAGCACATGGCTGATGCCGTAGGGTCAGACTCAATCGTATGGGCATAGTGTCGAGCCTGCACAGTGCCCTCTTCTCCTTGGCAGCGTGGCAGAGTAGAGGATGGAGGGCGTGGGATGACAATAGGTTGTCACAGTGGGGGCTCCGGTGATGTTGTGCGCGTGGCGTGTACTTTGGGCCTACGAAGCCATGCGCGGAAGGAGGAACGACTCAAGGAGGCTCCATGGGGACAACGAGGATGACATCGGTGAGGTCGACAGTGAAGACGAAGATGATAAATTAACATCCAAGCACACCATCCTAACCCGTTAGCCTCTCATTCCACCTTTTCTATCCCACCACAAAGTCGCTATACCTCCTTCCTCGTCCCCAATCTAACGAATAGCCGCCACTTCTCCAAATCATGACCGTAAATCTCCTAAATTCACTGTTAATTCAGTTCATCTCCCAAAATTGACTATACTACTAACTTTCTTACTTCATTGCAGTTCTATTAGTGCCACTCCCATTGCCGAAGCTCGTTGGATGGGCCACCAGCGTTGAGCTATGCCGCCTCTCCCCTCTCAGCTCCCAAGAAATGTCGTCCCTGTCATCCTCATGCTAGGTTATCCACGTCACAAGGTGCGCTACATCGCACTAAGGCAGAAACTCATTTCCTTTAGTTGCCCCTCTCACCATAGAGTGCCACCACCGTGCTCCTCCCTACCACCATACCCGCTATTGTCATGTGCCCTCCATCCCCTGCTCTACCGTGCTTCAAGAGAGAAGAGGACACTGTACTGACTCGACATTGCGCCCATGCGATCGAGCACGACCCTACGATATCAGCCATGTACTATGCTAGCTTAACGTTTTCTGTTAGCAAACAGTCTAACAGACCTGCGGTACAAACAAATGCAAGTTCAGGGGCTAAGAAAGTTAAATACAAGTTAAGAGGGTAAAGTGGCAAGTTTAAGAAGTAAAGTAGCATAACAATACAAATTCAGTGAGTTAATTTTATCTTTTTTTCAACCCTGATCTGTGATCCCAACTGGTTTCTACTTCCTACAACAGGAAAAAGTTGACCACGGATTGTAGCAAATACAACACGCTAAACACACTACACCATATGCATTTTTTTCCTCCGGAGAGTGAAACACTGTTGGAAATTCTATTGGTCGACAGCTCTTGGTTAGTCGCTAAATAGATGTATTGCTGACGGTTTTAGGAACTATTGTCGGTAAATACAATAGACGGTACTTAATTTCTACACCGTCGGTTCGGTGAGGACGAAAATGGTCAGCATATTTAGTTAAATCTCTCGGAAAAATGGAAAACTCGTTGGTCATTTAGTAATCCCCAAGAGTTTTTTAGAACCATCGGCCAATTATTTCTACCGTCGGGAAAAGTTGCATATCTTGTACATAGTGACATATGGTGAATCAACTCAACGTCGTACAACCGCAATGGGTCGAGCCACGCAGATTACCCTGGACCAGTGCAGCGAAGGTGCTTCTCCCGGCCCCTCCTGCGCAGCGCTGTCCCTGTTCTGAAAACCGGCCAGCAGGGCCAGCCTCTTCTGGAGATGAGAGATTCCTGGGCGATCGTGAAGGTCTCGCCGCTGGTGCTCACCGTCGTCACATGGCTGGACCCCGGCCACAACCGCCAGATCGATCGACCCATGGATATATGGCCCTGACTGACGCTATCTACCAATCTACATATCTATCAATCTCTATCTATCTGACTAGCACGCCCACATCGACATGTCGTTGACATTGCGATCCATCCATCGGCATGCATGGCTGCATGCGTACGTAGGCCCGGCGCTCTGCCTGCTCGTTGGCCGGCCGGCCAGTCAGAGTCAGTGCGACCACTGTGCCATAGGGCCGATTAGATCAGCTAGCTAGCAGCCACCGTTGGTTGGTTGGTTGGTTGGTCCGTCTAGCTCGTGCAGTTGCACGGGTTGATGCATTGGCACTTACTGGAGTTGCCATTGGTGGTCCTCATGATCGCGGATGCTTGGATGTTTGCATGCTAGAAATCTTATTCCTCGCTCCCCTCTCAAATGTTACAAGATCAAATCCAAAATCCTAACCAAGGTATATGACATAGTGTAACGACCCGCACAATTACCAGGGGTAATTATGCTAGTCAACGGATTATTATTCGTTTTAGCCGATAGAACATCGCGTTAACGAATAATAAACCCATCAGAGTGTTGCAACGGAACAATAATTAGAGACAAAACGATACTACAAAAATATCGCCACGCAGGGCTAAAATTCATTACAGAGCCGCAAGGACTTGAATACTACCATACTGAAGAACCTAGGAGCAATTCTGGTCGTCGCCTCCGCCTCTTATTCTCCGTATTATGAGTCTGTAGTATTTCACCTGGCTAATACTTAAATCCATTCATGTGGTCTTCACCAGATTCTAGTAATCCTCTGCGTTAGCATGCATCTAGAGAAAGGAATAATAGCAAGGGTGAGTACAAAAGTACTCAGCAAGCGTTATTATTAGAAACATGCATTGAATGTTCTTCCACATTTCCAGGAATATACATTTATATTCCCAATCTCTTGTTCATTCTCAATCTCAATCCTCTTCTCCAATTATAGAAAATAGGTTTTGTTGTTAAGTTTGGAAAGAAATCCATATTATTAATTTAGAAAGCTACTGAACATTCATATGAGCGCAAAAACCCCATAAGTTTTCGTGATCTCCTTTCCCGAGACAGGCATGAATTCATGATTTGTATAGCATTGCGCAATCTTGTATCACTTTACCCATCATCATTTCGATCCCATGGCCCATGGGTTTCCACATTTCCTAAGATGTGGCGCCCGATCGAATCTGTAACTTTGTATCTATCTCGGTATATTATATCTCCACCCGATTATTCACAATCGGTGAGTGCATGCGAATTATTACTATCACGGACTCCCCAAAGTGACATAACCGTTGGTTGGGAAGGTTTCCGCCTTCACCCAACACTCCACTGCGTAATATATCGCCCCCGCGCACCCCCGCTGATACCGATCAGACTCGGGCGATGGCGGTATGGATCCCAGTCCTGAGAACAGCCGACCACTGGGTTCACCTCCTAATTTATTACTTACCCACGTGGAGAATATAATAACCTTGATACTACTAATTACGTCCATCCATTCATGGACGAAACGTTGGCTGACACGATGTAATACGGTCCGTTCATATAGATGAAGTTTGTAGTTACTTATATTATATCTTATGCAGAGGTCCCACAACCTGCCCTTCTGTCCCTACCAAGGCAACCTCTGCCCACCCTTTTATTAATCTATACGGCCGACTGCTCTGTCAGTCGCCGATTCTCCTTTCTTTTCCTTCTCAATTTCCTTTCGATTTAAATATTTGTCATTTGCATGCAAGGTGATATTAATTTAATAGGGAAATACTTTATTTTACTGCAAATACTCTAATCATATGCTCAAAAGAAAAGCTTGCCTGGACTTTAACCACATATTTGGATTCAAGTAGGATCAGGTGGAATCCTTCCCATGACTCGGATAATTGCCTGCAATTAAATACATCGGCTACGATTTAATTTACGAAAATATAATAAAGTTCGAGATGTTGAGGTGTTTGTGCGCCTAGGATGAGGCTTCGTTCAACTCGACTCCGATCGTGATAATTAAGTTAGTTGCTATACGATACTCGCTACTTGACTTTATCATGCTAGCGTCAGGATATACGATCTATCTAGGATGTATGTTTGACGTTTTATTGATTTCCGGCAATTTATCGATTAAACCTGATTAAATAGATGCACTTACAAATATGACGACAAATGTTATTCCTAGTCGATTTCACGTATGCAACTATGTTTATTTCATTCTCCAAAGCGAGTATGTAGTTATCTACCTTTAATGGGTTTTAGGTCTCAGGGTTGTTCCGGTATAATCTTTCTTTTGGATGACAGTGCTTTGTTCGTATTTAAAATGCGCATGGCGAGTTAAATTATCCATAAAAGAATTCACATTTTAATTAAGTAAGCAACTAACTGATACTAAGGTGGCCCGGTACGATCTTCAATTTTATTTTAGCTGAACGTGAAATTTTACCACTAAAATGATTTCTAAATTGCCGCGCACAAGTTCAATAGATGCACACGATTTTAATCGCCGCCTACTATTTTAGATCGACACGTGTTATTTTAATCTTCGCTAATAGTTTAATATCTTCTAGTGGCTAACCATTTATGCTAATTACTAAGAATACTTATTAATGACCTCCTACAGTTTATGAGTAACTAACAAGAATTAATGGGGCAATTAGATCTCTAATAGATCGATTTACTGCTATTCTAGTAATTCAACTCGCATGCATACTAGCTTTAGCCTATGGCTATCACTTAATTTATTTTAGCTATCAAGAATGTTTATCAAGAAGTGAGGTCATACCCTACGACTAGCCAGGTTAATTAGGAGTTTAATTACGACATGAAGTGGTTAAATTGGTAAAACACTAATTTAATCAGTATGTGCTATACTTTAATCTACTGATGGTATTGAATTTATTCTAGTTCGGACAAATAAATACTATTGGTCTTTTATCAATTAATTGGTCTTAATTAGAATACTTGGGGTTTAAGTCCGCGTCAAATGGTTTAGACGATGGCATAATAATTGATTTCGTAGGCGTATCAGTTTTATCGGCGCGCACTATTTTAATTCAGCGGACAACTAATTAGTTCTAATAGTCCTAATTAATTATGGGTGGGTTTCTACACCTTAAATACAGCTAGCAAGATTGTTTACGTAATTAAATACACCCTGAAGTAGTTCACATGTCGGTATTGATTTTTAATAAACACGCGTATAGGTTCGGATTTCCTAGCGGCACTAAATTTATCCCAATAATCTGGAACGATTATTTATGGGTTTCTACGAATTAAATACTCTTATCTAACTTAACAGGATAGTTAATTATACGACAGAATGACCTATACCATGTAGGTGAATTTAATCGTTTGAGCTTAATTTCTCTCTTCATTTTCCATTTTCCTTCTTTTTTCTTAATTCTTTTATTACCCTTTTTCCTTTATTTTTCTCTCTTTTCTCTTTTTCCCCTCCAGCTACTGGGCTTCGGCCCACTCCCTTGCCTCGGCCCCTTTTTCTTTTTTTTTCCCTTTTCTTGCTCCACCGCCTGACCTCCCTTCCTCCTCCCTTTTGCGCCGCCGCCCCCTTCCTTTCCCTTGCCTGCGGTGCCGCGCCTCTCTCCCTCCTCCTCTCTCTCCGCACGCCTCTCCCCCTCCTCCTCCTCTCTCGCCGCACGCCTCTCCCTCCATCCCTCTTGCTCAAGCGCCGCCGTCCCTTTCCTCTTCTCACGCCGCCGCCGCTCCACGGCCCTCTAGGCGCCGCCGTCCCCACGAGCCTTCGGCCCCCACGCCGCCGCTCTCTCCCTCTCATCTCTCTCTCCCTTTCTCCCCTCTACACCACCGCCCCTCTCCCCCTTGCTCTAGCGCCGCCGCCTTCCCCTGCCCTTCGCCTGCTCCTCTCCTCTCGGCCTCGCCCCGGTCGCCGGATCCGTGGCCCACGGCCCGGATCTGGCCCCACCCGTGGCCGGCCCTACCCCGAGCCATCTACGCTGTTGCCCCATGGCCTGGCTCCGGCCTTCGGCTCCCATGGTGCCCTGCGCCGTCACCTCTCCAGTCCGCGCGGCCTCACCATGGCCGAACCTCAGTGACCCTTCCCTTTTACTCCTCTCTAAACTCCTACCCTTCTTGGTTATTTCCCTTTTATCTTTGATTTGATTAACTTGCTATTTAAGTTGCTTTTGATGCATGGGTGCGAGGGTGGTGTTACTGTGGCTTGCTGTGACGGGGCTCGAAATCGTTCCGTTCGCCGGGGAGTTCGGAACGGTTGTCGGGTGCGCATGGCTTGCCCATCACTACGGCGACCTTGCCCCTCGGTAAACTCTCTCCTCTCTACTGTTATCTTGCTCTATATGGTGCTTAGTGATGCTCTTGGCTGTGGCTTGGAATGCCTAGCGTGGTTTGGGGGAAATGCTATGTGAGGGTTGCATGGTTTCGATCCGGTGAAGAATGATGGAAAGTGGTTGTAGGGTTTACCTTTGTCCGATGAGAGCCGATTGAGTTTATGATGGGGCTGGAGGATTGTGATGGCCGCTTACTTGGGGAAGACAGTGGCTCCTTCCTCTTGGCGCCCTCTCCCTCCCTGTGGTTGCCGTGCGTCTCCTCCCTCCTCCTCCTGGCTGGTTTGGTGCTGATGGTTTTGGGTGAGGAAGGGGATTTGATCTTGGCTTTGTTGGAGTGTGGTGCGATGGTGTTGGTGTGGTTTTCTTTGGTCTTGTGACCAAGTTGGGTTTTGCTTCTAGTACTGGTGGCTTGGTCTTAAGCTTGCCGTGCTCTCTGGTGCCTTAGAGTGTATGCCGTGGCTTTCTTTGTCTTTGTGGAAATGGAATGAGATATTTGTTGGGCTGGTTTGCAGAATAGTCCTTGGAAAAATTTTATTGAGTTTGTTTTATTGCCGGATGATGATATAATGGTGTGAGAGATGCCGAGGCCGGTCCGGACGGTGCAGGAACCTCGGTGAGCGAAGCGCCTGCACGAATCTAAATACTAGGGCTCGACGGCAATCCTTTCTTTTAATTATTTTCTTTTGTTCGGTCTTTTCCGGTATTTTTAATTGATTTGTCTCGTAATTAGAACTATGGTTGTTTTAGAAATCAGATTATTGAAGTGTTGTATGCAATGATATGAATGTCGTTTATATTTTCTATAGCTCTTGGGTAATTGCAATTGTATGGAATGCATACGGTGTAATCTTATGTTTATCTTTGCTGTAGTATTATAACAGACACAATTACTGGTTTCAGGGAGTTGTAATATTTGTAATGAACTCAATGTAACTTGTGATTATCATTTAATGGATGCAATTGGGAGTTGTAATTAAATAACTATTGTACTACAGACTGATAAGTGTGTATCTTTTTATTAAGTTGAATGCTTCTATTTGTCGTGCAGTTGAATGCTCTCTCTCTAATCTATATTAATTGCTTCGATTCTTATCGATGAGATCGTAGAAGTAACACATTCGTGTAATGTTCGCCGATTGCAATCTAGTTTACACAAAAAGTTTAAATTCCCCCCCGAATTTTAGATCATTAACTACATAATTAATCTCACTTAACCTAATAACATGTCAATTAAGGTTAATTAAAAACGTGGGGTGTTTCACATAGCAAGTAAGTATATATGGTGTAAGTAACCATGGATCCGTATCCTTAATTTTCCGGCAGTCCAAGTGGTATTGATATGTTCTTTCAAAAGAAGTGGTATTGATGTGCCGCTGGGAGCTTGTAGACCGTGTCTGACTGATCACTGATCTTACAAAGAAGAAGATGATGGTGACCGGCCTCTCCTGCCCTGGGCTAGCCAGCCTAGCCTGCTGCCTGCCTGTTGGTCCGTACGCAACTGACCCGCGTGATTGCACCAAACGTCAACACATCAATGATCGCCGTCGTCCTGGTCGGGCGGCTACCGATCACTACACCATTGACGCCGAAACAGAAGATCCACCCGTCCTGTCGCCACGAGCAGGGTTTTGTAAACCGGTTTTAAAATTTTATCGTGGGGGGGGACCGGTAACACCAATATAATCGATGATCAAAAAATTTGAAGGATTTCGAGCTGAAATTTTTAAATAAAAATTTGAATTAAAAAAGGACTAAAATCGGTTGAAAATATCAGTCAAAATTTTTGAAAACAAATTCCGGCAAAACTTCTTCTATATGTAACAAAATTTATGCGAAATAATTTTTTTAAAACCGGTTTAAAATTTTACCAAAAGGGACCGATATTAAAACGATAATGGGCCAATTATCATAACCATGGCCACAAAACCCCACTGTGGATAGATCCATCGATCGTCCAATCTGTTGGGTTACGGGAAGATTGCGCTAACGCAAATAAAAATTTTCTACCGTGTAAATCAAGAAGCCATACAAGAAAAAAGATCATAAATCGTTACCACTAAACGCGCAGCGCAGCAGAAGTAAAGTTGAAGCAGCCGATTCAACGAAGAGTGTGTCGATGTAGTAGAAGTAATCGATCGTCCTCTGGCCGACCGTCTTCTCCTCGCGATCATCCTGATCAGTACCGCAGTCGTAGCAACGCCTCTACCGAGATCCACACATCCAGGGATGAAACACCGTGTGTCAGCGTGCTAGCACCATCACGCACGGTAGGGATTATGAGATGTGGCGGCTAGAGTTTCGATTGGTGTGTTTTGGGATACCTCCCTTAGCTCCAGCATCTCTCCTAATATAGCCTCCAATTGAATTCTTATTCGATACGAGTAGAGATTGAATCTCACTTGAAAACTATTATCTGGACTCTTATTGTTTCAGCCTATTAAGTATATGACCCTGTACATTCATATATATTTGGCCATAGGTCGAAAACTTCTTTCCAGTCCATAAGTTAGTAGCGATCTATAGCAGGACATAACGACTCCCAAATATACATACAGATCATTTCGGATGAACCTATATAGTGTTTATGTACCGATCCCTTTGCCTCATGGTGCCAGATTGAACTCAAAATGATAAACGTACCATCTTATGATAGCTCGATTCTTCATTCGAACCTATAGTGGATTGCTTAATTGTGATTGACTGCTCAACCACAATCGGTATGGCTATACACTTCCTTAATCTAGTCACATCAAGGGGCTTAAAAATATTTCTCCAGTTATATAGGATGAGCAAATTCCATCTTGATCGTTCATATTCCTCCGTATGTTTCATAGTAAACCCAAAAACTACCTTTATGACTACCCAGTTACGGAGTAGTGTTTGATAAACTCTAAGTAAACTATTACATATATAAAAAATAATAGTGATCTCAACCTTAAAGATCCTACATACACTATGTATGAGATCAACTGATGACACTTAAGAATATAATAATTCTCGCATTATCTCATAGTGGGTTAATCCAACATCATGTTCTTTAACATATATCTACATTATTGATTTGATATTCTATATCCATGATCCGTGAAATATGATCATCAATTAATACATATACTGATATGTAAATCATAATTATCCCATATAATGATATAAGATCAGGGATAATTTAGAATAACATCAGAACATGAATAAAGAGTTCCACAAACAAGTCACATACTTGTTAATCAATATAAAAGATATTTATTTAAGAGACAAAATAATATATTATTTAAAAAATTATAAATATAAAAATGATATAATAATATCTATAATTATCTTTAAGTCATATCACTGACACAATCCTACGCGTCTGCGACGACGTCGTCCTCTCTCGATCGACCGTACTCGAGATCGTATATCCATGACATGGCTAGCTCGCAGTTCTTTGTTGGTTGCTGTAATTAATGTTTCAGAGCTTGGACTTTGGAGGCATTGGAGTACTACAGCACACATGTTATATATGATACGTCGCCATTTCAATCGCCAGTGTAGCGTGCGTGAGGTCGAAGCTTCATGCATGCTTGCCAACTGATCAACCTTAGAGTGCATACTATACTATCTTAGCAACATTTTCAGCCTTTTTTCTTGTAATGGATGCGTGATTTCTAATATCACACCTGCAGCCAGCCAGCCAGCCCAACCGCCCTCGAGAAGTAGCTTTCAGCAAGTAGTATCTTCAGAGAACCATGGACAAGACAGTACTGTGGTACAATGATTTTTTAAGTTTGTTAGCAAGTCTATATAGATGAGAAAAGTATGAATTACTGTTTTGCGACAACCAAATAATCGTCGATCGAAACGGTTAACCGATCTCTCGGTTGGATCATCGAGCTAGCTAGCGGCAGACGCTGATCGTTGGTCGCGGTTGGAGGAACGCGGCTTCCCTTTCTCTTTTCCTGTCTTCTTCGTGTTTTTGTTGATATGGTATCTATTTAGAGTCATTTGTTTATTTGTATGTGGATTCAGAGTGATTCTAAATAGATACTACGTCGACAGAAACACGAAGAGAACAAAAAAAAAAAGGAGGGGGGACGCCGTGTTCCGGTTGGAGGGTCGCCTGTCAGGTTTGGTGTCCATGTCGCCTGCAGCTTTGTTGTTGGAGCATCAGCGTTGCATCCGTCGGTCTATCTCAGGACATAGGCGTTGATGCGCTGCGTCCTAGTGTGAGGACGTAACATCATGTTGTCGCTCTAAATGATCAGAGAATCACCCTTCGCTTATTGTATAAGTATAGTTATCTGAGGTTAATAAAGAGGGATTTTCGTTCGGTTTAATGAGGATGCACTCAAGTACTTTTTCTCCTTGCTTAACCAGAACTTGGAAGTTACAGCTAGCACTCCATCAGGTTTCAATCGGGAGAAAATGCCTTTGGTCAACTGATCGAGCATTGGGCTATGGAATAATTAATATGGATACGTATATATCCACAATTCCACACTTATAAATTAATGCTAGATAGCTCAGCAGTGCAGCATCACCATCAGTTAGACCAAGACAACCAGACCCTGAACAGATGAAACTGGGTCTTCGCACGTATTTACTGCTGTACTAGAGGTAGCTGTAACCCATGTAAAGAAGAAACCGATGGTACAGATGTCGAGATTGTGGTGTATGTCACTTTGACGAGAGAGAGCAAAGTAACGAAATGGATGATGTAGAATGGCATCACCTTCGGTTTCTCTTGCGTACAATGCTAGATTATATTTTTCGCGCGGGGAGCTCGAGTTGCTCATGTCTTGGTAAATTAAGACTGCACACATAGAGGAGTTTTCAAAGATATACTTAACCTTTGGTGATTAATTACTCCCTATATTAGGCCTATTTGATTCGGAGCCAACGTTGCCAAAATTTAGCAGCACTGACCGTATTTGGCATACATACACTTGTTCGCCACCGAAACTATTGTATAGCAAAATTCAAGGACCCATGTACCTACGCCGAAAACATGGCTTAGGCCGCGCTCAGCTTCTGCCATCGTCGGGTTCGGCGATAGCTTCTTATTTTTTTTACTGTTTTATTTTTTTTTGTTTTTTCTGTTTTCTTTTTTCCCGTATTCCTTTATATTATCTGTGATGGATTAACATATTTTTCTATTTTTAAATTTTTTAAAATTTAATTATACCAAATAAACTAACTCAGCTACAGTAAAAACAATTAGTCAACTACAGTAAAAAAGCTATATGCTATCGTCATTTTGAACACTACCTTAAACTTCCCTGTCCAACTCTGCTTGATAAGAAGAAATCGTGCTTCAAATTAAGGAAGAGCAAGCGCACACTTGTCTTTTTTGTGGGTTAACAATAGGAGCACCCCGGGGCGAAGCTAGAGCACAAAGGACCTGAGTGCACACTTCAACATATACATGTAATTATGATCTAACACATACAATGGCAAAGTAGTACAGTAATAATAGAGTTGTAGGAATGCTTACCAAAATGAAGAATCTCATGGTATTAATAATTAATATAAATAAACAACAACAAAATATCATATGTCATGGCAAAATACATAATGAAACCCAGGCCCTTGATGAGATGATGACCTATAAAAAAGTGCTAATTAGATGATTAAACATTATTAGGAAAAGATGGATTCAAGACTTGGAAAATGGTAAAAAAAAATGAAAGAAATACGTAACCTCCTAGTATTTGCGATGTCCCATTTTCTTGAAGCGATCCACTACAACATCATTGGTAACTTTCAACATTTTTTGTTTCTCCACATAGGAAATGAGACTATTACTCATGTACTGATCGCCCATACGATTGCGCAAAGATGTTTTCACAATTTTTATGGCTGAAAAGCACCTCTCAACTGTAGCTGTGGCGACAGGCAATACAAGTACTAGCTTCAAAAGTCGATAAACCAAATGATAGGTGAGATGTTTCCTTGTCTCTACCATTTGTTTGGGAAAGCTCAGCAATGGTTTGTATGTTGACAAATCTATCATCTTGTCGCACATCAGCAATATAAAGGCAAAGTTCGGTGTTAAGTTCTCTCACTTGGATATAATTTAGCTAGGCTTCAAACTATCCACATTGAAATCATGAACTGAATATCTTGGATTGAATGCAGCTGAACATAGAAGCAATTGAGAGGTAGTCTCATTGAAGCGACTATCAAGCTCTTGTAGCAACCAACGAAAAACTTCATTAAAACAATCAACATGAAAATGATGCTTGTTGGTAATTCCTTTTTTTTTCCTAGGCCTAGTTGGATCAATATAAGCTTCATCCATTTCCAATTTGGAAATATCATGTTCATCACAAAATGTATACACTTCTCCAAGTACTTTGTCCTACTCATCTCTTCTAACCTGTTCCAAATGGCTTCTAGTAGATCTCATACAATTAACAGCATTCACAATATCTTGATCTTTCTGTTGCAATGCCGTTGACAAGATATTTATGATAGTTAAAATGGTCAACATGAGATGCAAATAGAAGACAAATTCAAAAGATTGGAAGTACACAAGAACACCCCTTGCCTTTCCATCCTTGTCTTCATTTTCCACAAATTCTAGCACTTTGATAATTGTTTGGAACAAGTTAACTAAATTTCTAAGAGATTTATAGTGAAAACTCCAACGAGTATCTCCGGGTCTTTGAAGACATTGTTCTTGATTCAATCATGTCCCAGTTTTAAATAACCCACAACCTAAGGCCTTACTAACTTCTTTGAGATTAATGTATCTAATCATGTCCCTTCTCTTTGAAGATCCACCCACCACATTCAACAAAGTAGAAATCTTGCTAAAAAATTCTGCAATGCCTGTATGCTTTCTAGCAACAGCTACAACCACTAGTTGAAGTTGATGAGCAAAGCAATGAACATAATATGCACTACTATTTTCCCTCATAATCAATGATTGTAAGCTATTGAACTCACCTCGCATATTGCTAGCACCATCATATCCTTGGCCTCTCAATTGCTTCAAGCTCAGCTTAAATCTAGCAAATAGAGAATCAATACACAAGCCCACAACTATCCACATATCTGAACACCACGGCCATTTGCTCCTTGCAAGAGACATCTCTAGACTCATCAACTAGCAAACAAAATACATCTTGCCCAATATCTTCAAGGATAGAATGTAAAATCTCATCTGCAAAACACTTAATGATGTCCTTTTGTATGTCAGAAGACACCAAAAGACTATTGTCTGCAGCATCAACCGTCAATGCCTTAGCTAAAGCTGGATTATGCTCAGCTAAGCAACTACAAACTTCCCTATAGTTCCCTTTGTTGTAGGATGTCTTTGACTCATCATGACCTCGAAAAGGCAATCCTTGCTTTAGTAGCAATCTGGCAGTATCAATGGCACCATTGAGTCGAACAAAATATGCATTCTTAGAAGTCTCGAGCTGTTGTTGTAAAGCAACATCAATGTGTTGTTTTCTTTGCAACAAAACATCATATTTTTTCAATGCTACATTGTGAGGGCTGCCAACACCACCGACATTCTCCTTTAATCTATCTTTATTGTTCCAACAATTCCAACCATCTACAACAAATGACTTATATCCAGCCTCCTTAGTGGGATCTCTAAACAAGAAACAAGTAATACAATAAGCTCTATCGGTGGACTCACTATACTCAAGCCAATTTTCAAATTCATCAAACCATTCAGGATTAAACCTTCTATTTCTCTCCCCAATCCGAGTCAATGGAAAACTAAGAGTGCAAGGTTGACAAGGCCCATTAACTAAATACTTTCTTCTTACCAATTCTCTAAGATTAGGATGATAAGCACGTATTTCTTTTCTTTTGCCTGGATCAAATTGGATCTCCTCCTCCCAATTGATTTCTTCTGGCACTAAAAGACTAACATTGGTGTCTTGTTTATCGGATTCATGAGAATTACCAATATTGGTACCATCATCTCCATCTGTCGCTTTTCTTTTCAACCATTTTTCCATAAACTTACCTACCAGTACACATCATTCAAAACCTCAATTACATACTAAATCTAAGAGAAGAAAATAAACATTATTTGATTATTGTTTTACTTGCATGGTTTGATGACTATACTAAAAAGAGTGAGTCCTGGATATAAAAGTGTCAAATAACATTTATCAACTTGTTTATAGAGGAAACCACTATACTCAATTACATATCTATTGGTGGACTCATTATTTTCAAAACCTCAATATCACAATTATCAGTGAACATTTATCAATGAACTTGATGGCTTGAATTTGTTTGAGGTTTTCTCTCTAAACCGATAGATTTATTGTAAATCGATTTTCAAAACCGAGCTCAATTATCAAGTGGTTTGTTCAGTTTTCTTGTTTGTTTTCTTGTTTAGAGAGAAAATAAAATATATAAAAGTGAGTTACTTATTGGTGAAGAGAGGAAAATAAACAAGAAAATAAAAGTGTGTAAAACAATAAACATTCAGAAGCTTACTTGACATGATTCGATTCTGACGAGAAGTAGCTGAGCTGCCGAGGCGCGGAGGAGCGATGACGACACGACGGTCGGAGATGGTGGTGAGCGGCGTTGTTCCCGCCTGGCGCCTGGGCTATCGCAATTTTGGGTGAGACGAAGAGTCATGGTCAAAGCTTCTACGTGAAGGAAACGATGCGGTGCAGAGAGTGCGAGTGTCTTGGCCTTGAGGACTTCCCAACGGCAGACCGGTTGCAATGGCATGGTCATTAGCTTGGGAAACCTGACTGGTCCAAGACAAGCCGTCTACGCGAAGGAAACGATACTGGGCCAGGGTGCACGCAGCACATATTTGGGCCAAGGTGGTGCACGTATTTGGGCTAGGGTGGTGCACAAGAGGTGAAAATGAGTTGCTAATAACTTGACTTTTGATTTTACCCTGTTGCCGGTGCACTCGGATCAACCAACGTGGCTTCGCCCCTGATCCCAGTACACTGTGTTGTGTGGCAGCTAGGACGACTGACGAGATCATGAGATGGGTGAGGTGGTAGGATGCGATCGATTGCCGACCGCAGCCGACATTCCTTTCTCGAGTTCCCAACCGACGGACCAGGCAGGATCGATCGGAAACGGATACCTTCTCTTCTTTTCATTCCTCGCCTCCCTCCAGTCGCCAAGAATAATCCCATAGGAGTACGTATTGTTTAGTGTATTAACGAGACATTGTTTTCGAGTGACCATAAGCTAGATGGAAGATAAATTTGCGATAAATAATTAACATTTTAGTTGAGTTGGATTTGAATTTTATATTAAATTTAGAAAATTCAAATTTCAATGTGTTGTTAGAGTTCAGCCAGTCTAACCACCATGAGGTCAACAGTCTGACCGACATGAGGCGTGCGGTCTGACTGGCTATGGACCTTGGAGAAATTGGACACCAAACTATTGCGTAGGCTTGTTTGAGGATGAATTTGCACTTGGTGCCACTAAAATTAAAAACTGGACCTGAAACTATATAGAACTTATCTAAAATTACAAAGAAGGCATTTTCTGGTGAAGTTAAGTGGTCAGACCGGCTAGTGGCAGATAGTCTGACTGACATGTTATCAGCGGTCAGTCTAGCCCCAACAGTCTAGCCGGCCTAGTAATGGTGGTTGGTCCGGTTGTTGACAAATTGGGTTGGTCAGGTGGTGATTGAGTGTGAACATTGCGTGGGTGCCATGTGATGGTTTGGTTGAGTTGCAGGATGCATGATTTTGACAAACGTGAGTCAAGTGTATAGAAGTTGTGCTAGATATGTTTACTTGATCTTTGGATGTGCGGTGGTTTAGAGAATGTAGCGGTCGACGGCAATGGATCGGGACTAGGTGGGGTAGCTGAGGTCCAAGCAGTCATGAAAGTTTGGATAAGGCTATGTGGCTCTAGCGGGAGCACATAGAAGGCAAGGATCGTAGAGAGACAATTTGGTGCATATGGTACATCAAGTGACAAGACCGATGCACGTAGAGACAGTTCGGAAGAGTCTGAATGCGTGAAGACATGATGGCTAGTCAATGGGCACTACGAGCTTCGCATCAAAGAATGTGGAGATGCTTTGAGGTGAAGTTAAAGACAGAGTCAAGGAAGGTGTCTAGAAGCTTCATCAAATATATTTTGGTGGTTGGCCAAATACTATGTTGGTGCTTTAATCAAAACTGCTGCATGAAGAGGCACAAAGGAGGAATGGTTTAGGTCAAAGAGAGTTAGATTCAACAAGTGGATCAATCGCTAAAGAGTTAGCAGGTTGAGTCTTATAAACACTTTGAAAAGCAGCGTGTGTGTAAACCATGTGTTAGTGGGGTTGTTAGATCTCCCTAGTAAGCTTAATGGATTGGACCCATTAAGGTGTATGCTGGTCATTTAGACGTAATGAGAGGAGGTGGTTGGATCAAGGATTCTACAGTTAGGTTTTGCACTACTATCTTGCTTTCTTCCATGGTTGTGTGAGAAAGATCTTGAGAGCGGAAAAGGTGGTGTTTTAGTTGTACCTTGTAACCATCCATGAGCATGTAAACTTCATCCTCCTCTGAAATAGGTCAAAGTTTTGTCTAAATCATATTCATGCTTGTGTTCTTGCTTGGCATCTTTTGTTGTTAAGCTAGATTTTTGTTTTGAGTTTGTAGGAGTTCTAGACCAATATCTTGCTTGGATTATCTTGTTAGGACATGAGAATAGATCTAGACGACATCATGTGTTAGATCCTCATGAATAAGAAGTAATTTAAGAATTATGATTTTTGATGTTCTTGTGAGCTAGACTCGATTTTCTTCAATTTGGTGAACTTGAGTCCAAGAACCTTGTGATTCTTAATTGGTTTAGATTCTTGTTGTCTTGTACAAGTCTCGTAAAACTTAAAAGCATTTGAATAATTTTTGAACAGGCTCTTGAGATTTGATCTTTTACCCCAAGAGACTTTTAGGTTTGGGAATAGGGGACCGGTCAGACCAGCCCCAGACCTATGATCAGACTAGCCAGCCGATGTGACCAGACTTAGGCCAGTGGTCAAACTAGCCCATCAACGATGGTTTGACCGGCCTATGTAGAAGACTGTTGATTTTGTTTGCTTGTGCTGGTAGCTTTGTGTCGTCTTTTTGTGTTGGTGTGACTTGAACTTGGTGACAATCATATTCACTCGAGTGAACATTTTAAATACCTTATAAAGAAAATTTTCAAGAATCATTCACCCCTCTAATTGCCAACATCAGTTCTACAGTTTTCTTCTTTTAAGGCCATTTCCTTCTCTAATCTAGAAGAAAATGGTAGTACTAATTTAAACAAGTAGTACATATCAATCTTCATGCTCCATCTCACCTACTCGATTTTCTCATGGAATTAATGTACTATGGTATGTATCACCACTAGGTGGTGAATTACATGTGTGTGTATGTACACACACACATGCATACATACATCTACACATACATACATAATTTGCATGCATGCTAGACTCTCAACAAAAGAAAACCTTAGCTAAGGCAAAATTTTAATCAAATACCTTACAAGTAGCTAAGTGAGAATTTTGGCCACTCATTTGCATTTCAAAACATCTGTGAAACTACGATCATATTGTAGGACCATTATGGAAACATAGGGGGCGAATGGTGTGAAGGACCATGTAAGAAGGTCTAAGATAGTGTTACGATGAACCATTACAAGTTTTGTAGGGGGGATGTTTGATTTTACAAAAATTGCATTTAACTAGATCAATTTTAGAATTTTTCAAGCAAATTGATATTATCACAGTGGTCATATCATAGAGCGGTAGTACCGTAGTTTACTTGTCTGTGGCTTTTTTTCAGAGAAGTCCAGTTACGGGGTGCGGTAGTATTAGCCTATGGTGGGCGGTATTATCGGGCCAATGAAAATTCTTGGATTTTGTGAAATTGGGTCATGGATTGATTTAGGTTGACCTAGATCTGTGTATTAATATTGCATAAGCATATTTTGACTAATATGAGTTAAGTTGTGAAGAGATTATGATCACAAATGATTTCTTGGTTTTCGAATATGCAGAATCACTTAGAGTCAATCATGGTTAACGGCGAGGATTAGAACTATACTTATAGAGGAGCCGAGGTCCAAAATAATCAAGTATGCCGTGTGAGATGGCTGAGCTCAAGCATGGCATAAGAAAGACGAAAAATATTAAAGAGAAATTTGAGCGACAAGTTACATCATGTGGCTTGGTCGGTCCAAGTGAGATATGGTCTAGTAAAACCAGAACGGGAGAGACTTGCCGATATGTGACAAACTAGTGGTGCACCTAAATGTGGCGAGCATGGCAATAACTTGCAGGAAAGATGAAGATCAGGTCAAGAAATGATATTTTGGTAAGTTTACCAAGATATTACAAACTAGTTTTGATCAAAACCATGACGCTTGAGCAATGCTTTAGAAAATGGTTTAGATCAAGAAAAAACTAAAAAAATCAAGTTGGATCAAAAGCTAAGGACTTCCCGAATTTAGGCTAATGTGCTTTAAAAAGTATGTATAAATATAATATGTGAGTAAAACTCTATATCGTGTAGGGTTAACGAGTTTTTCTCATTTGTGCTAAGTGGATAATATCTAATAAGGTTAGATGGAGTTGGTTGCCTTGTCTATTTAATAGGTTGAAATGGACACTTGCTAGTAAATCATCCAACTATCATAACTTTACTCATTGAAACCAAATGTTTTAGGGTTAGAATTTGAGAAGTGTAGGTGATGTGGTGTGCTCTCTTGTCCTCTAGTGGAGTGACTGTAAAATTTTCATTCTCAAGTAGCAATATATCAATTTGTCCATCTCGTGGATCTCTTTTATTTTGGATGCTTTGTTCTTGATTTGGACGGTTTTGATCTTTTTTTCTCTCGTTCTTGATCTTGCTGGATGCCAAAGACATGTAAGTGATGGTGATATCCCATAGAAATCAATCCCCATCTATCTAGACATCAGGTTTGGTAAGTTCTTGAAGTTGCCAAGTTTTACTTGTTTTTTACCCTCTCAAGTGATTTCTTGATTCAGATATTTTTGTCTTGATTACTTAGGTATTCTAACTTGTTGTGATATGTGAGATTATATCTAGAGCTATTTTGGTCATCATTCACCCATGGCCAAGTCATATTTATAGTTTTTTGTTTTTACCCAATTTTGATGCAACCTTTCTTCAAATGAAAAATGATTAGAATTTTGACAATGATTTTCTTGATCATTTATTAGAATACACTTTCGCATTCTAGAAAAGTTGCATACTAAGTTTTAAGTAATTTGGATCTACAGATCAAAAGTTACATGGATTCTTGATTTTTAAAATAGTGTTGTTTTTCCTGTTCCCAAGCTAAGTTTACTGTAGTGGTACTACCAATTTATTGTAGCGGTACTACCATTTTTACTATTCATTTCTCAGATTTTTAGCTTCTTGATTTACTGGTTTTTGTGCTGGCTTTCCATCCTAAATACTTGGGGAAACATTTGCAGGCACCATTCACCTCCCCTCTATTGTCATACTGGTCATACATGGTGTCTTCAAAATTTTTTTGAAGTATTCACTGATTATTCACTCCAGTAGCTACTGAACTATAAAGATCAGGATTAGAAGTTAAGACCAAAGCAAGCAACTCAAAAATCCGAGAGCTGAATAACTCATAGCCCTAGCGGTCTGACCAGTGCCTATAGGCCAGTCTGATTAGGCTCCTGGTTGTAACATCCTGTTTTTCTGAGATTTTTAAAGCCTGGATTTCAAAAATGAATTTTCTGGAATTTTCTGAAATTAATTGAAACTTCAAATGAATTTTCAAAGTTTTAAATGATTTAATGTGGTTAAAATAAACATTAACATAAGTGGAAAATATTTTATTTGAGTTCCTTGTGTCACAAGGAATTTTCTGGTATTTTTGGTGAATTTTCCGGATTTATTTGCTATTTTCTAGAGCTTTTAGAAGTTTATTTGAATTTCTGGAAAAAGAAAAGAAAAGAATTATTTCCCCGCCGCCCGATCTCCCTCTCTCCGCCACGCGTCACCCATCCCCGCCGCGCACGCCGCATTTTACCTTTCCGCGCGCAATGCCCGCGCCGATCCGCGCGCGCCACGCGTCGCGCAAGATTCGGCGCTGGCGCGGCCAGCAACGCCCGCCCTCGCCTCGCCTCGGCGCCGATCGCGCGCCGCCGACGATCGCAGCCGTTCGCCGCGCCCGCGCGAACCCTAACCTAATCTTTCCCACCGTCCGATCCGCGCGTTGAATCCTAGCCGTCCAAACCTAATCGCGTTCGCCCGTGCGTAACCGATCGGGATTGCCTCGGTTCACGTGTTATAACCCGCCGCCTCGCCTCGGTTCGTGTGCCGTCGCCGAACTCGCCGCCGCCGCCGCGCCGCCGCGCGCGCTGCCGTCGCGCGCCGCTCCGCTCGCGTCGCTGCCGCCGCGCCGCGCGCGCCGTCCCGTCGCCGTCGCCGAATACCTCGCGGTGAGCCTCGCGCCGATCTCCTCGCCGTCGCCGCGTCGCCGCTCGGTCGCCCTCGCCGCACCCGCTCGCCCCTCGGTCCCGAGCCGCGCCGCGCGCGCGCTCACAGCGCCAGCGCGCCGCTGCGTGCGCCGCGCGAGCGCCGACTGCGTCGCCGATCCGCTCCGCGCTGCCACGCGTCGCCATCTCCCCGCTCCCGCGCGCGCGCGCGCGCGTCGCGACGCCGCGGCGGGAGCCGCCACGCGTCGCCGATCCGCCGCCGCCGCGCCGCGCCGCGACGATCCTCGCCGTCGCTCGGTCTGGACCGAAGGTCCAGATCGTGCCGCGTGGATCGCTCTCCGCCGTCGGATCCCGCCGTCGCGCGCGCGCGCGCCGCGTCGGCCTGCCACGTCGGCCCTAGCCGGCGTGGCATCCACGTGGCAACCACGTCACCGCCCGTCGCCCGCGCTGCGTGGCGGCATATCTGCTTTGCGCCACGTCGCCACGCCCCGCCGCGTCGCCCCTCTCCCCGTGTCATTATTACGTGGACCGGGTCCACGGTGAACTTCGAATTTGGTGCACCGGTTCACAAAGACAATAGCCTTTTTCAATTTTCCCGAATTAATTTTGAATTAATTTTCCGGGAGCCCGTTCTCCTCCGTCCTAGCTCCGATTGACCCCGTTCTTTTTTTCTAAATTCATCTAAAATCAAGCTCTAGCTGTTGGTTCTGTTTTTGTGGATTTTTGAGTTCTTTTGCTTGTCATTTTATGTGTTTCTTTTGAGAGACCATGTGGAGTATCCCCATGTTTGTGATGAGATATTGACAGTTTGTTTAGTGAGTTAGAGTTTGTTTTGGGTATTCTAGGGTTGAGTACCTTTATCTGTGCTAATGTGGAATATACGGTTTCGTGCGGTGCTATGTGATGGTTTGCTTGTCTGTGTGATTGCAGGACTTCGGAGCTAGGTCATGGTGAGGCGAGGTGGACCGGGACTAGGCACAGGAAGTGTCGAGGTCCAGACGGTCAAAGATGCCGAAGATGATCGAGATCACGAGGTGGTTGCGAGTCGGGAGACGAGGAACCGAAGCTACCCGTGACGAAAACGACGGGCGATACGAGTGGACCGGGACTAGACTCAGGGAGGAGTCGAGGTTCAGACAGTCAAGGTATCGGATGCGGAAACTTCCAGGAAAATGCTTGAGGGCAATTTGGTAATTTGACTCAAGCAAATGAGAGGAGTAGGTGATTTCCCTCCAAAAATTCTGGTGGCTTGACCTTTGCCAAAAATGGATGAGAGGGTTGGAAGTGGAGAGTATGCCACTTCTTGAATTTCCAAGAAAAGGTGTGGCTTCTCCCCTTGGTCTTATGTGCAGGAGAGGAGCTAGCTTATCTCGCGTGTGTGTGTCTGTACGTAGTGGGTGTGTGCTAGAACTTCTGGAGAGTTTCTGCTTGAGCTAGTGCTCCTGTGTGTGTGGAGCTCAAATCTTCCCCCCTTGTGGGTGTGCTCTGGCTGTGTCCCCTGCGTGTATGCCTCCAGAAACGTATTCTTGTGTTTGGGAGAGGGAGAGGATGATTTGAAGTTCCATGTAATCTTTTCTCTTGCTTCAATGTCCATGTGTATCGGGACTCCTCGGTAATCATTCCACTTCATGTAAGCACTCATGGTATTGAATCATTATGAGAAGGAAAGTTTTTGAGCTGCATTTATTTCCTGATGTATTTATGCTCTGTGTTCTCCATGATTTCTTGGGTATGTGCTGTTGAGTGGGAGTTCTCCTGTATGAGCTGAGGGAGAATGGAGTGAGCTGCTCACTCTTGTTGGTTTGGGCAGTGCGTGTGTGTACTAGAAAGTGTGGTCTGGAGGATGCTGTAGCTTTTCTGGAGTGTGTGTGTTCATCTCACTTACAGAGAAGCATGTTGTAATGTGTGTCTTCCTCCTGGAATCATGTAGTGAGATGGGATTGTAAAAACATTGAGTGTAATCATCCATCTCTGTGATTCAATATGAGAAGCTTTGGATCAGAGTTAATTGGATTTCCTGCTCTTGATTTCTTGGTTGTCTATTCAGCTTTCTGGCCAGATCTCGAGTCAGTGCTTGTTGGTCTGCAATCCCTTGTTTCTTGAGACCGAGTTGTTGTTTAATTCGTAGTCCCAAACATTTGACCAAAGAAAAACAGCCCTCATTCATCCACTGCTTCTTCTTTTGGAGTTCATCAGCACTTACTGTACCCGCTACAATCGTATCTGCTGTTTTCTTTATATAATCAGATGTAGACTCTGCTTTCGGTTGGGTCTAATGCTCCAGAAAGGTATTTGGTTTTCCGGTGATCCTTGATCTGAGCAGAGGACCCAAAATCAGCAGTCACACTCTGAAGTTTTCAGTCTGCCGACACCCTGAAATTCTTTTGGCAAGCTGATTTAAGTTTCAGTTTTATGGCACGTTTTGTTTCCTGATTTTTGGGCTGCAAACTCGCTTCTACCAGCCGTTCTGCATTTCAAATCTGCTCACACTTTTGCTGTTTTCGGCTGGTTGCTACATTCAGTGCAGTCCCAACGGCAACTGCCTTTTGCTTGCCGAACTGCAGTAAAGTTTCAGGTTTCGGGTGTGTGCTGTGTGTGTGTTGTAGTGTTGTTACTCTCGGTTACTGCTGCTTGTCTGAAATTGTGTTGGTTCAGTTAAGTGGCTCGGCTGCAGCTTGAAGAAGAGAAGGCATTCAGATGCAGCAGCCGTGAGAGTACAAATTTTAAAGAAAAGGGAGACTACTCGGCCAGCAGGTGCTGTTCTCTTTCAGTCCATTTTAGGTTTGCAGCAGTTAGTTTTGAAGTCTCTCTCTGCAGTCTTGTGCACCTCCCATTAGACTTAAAGTCAGTAGCAATCGTAAAAGTTCAGTTTTAAGCTACAGTAAACTGCAGATTTCATTTGTCAGTCTCAGTTAACTTCTGTTTTCAGTTTAAAGGTTTAGTTCCTGCAGAGTTATTTCAGATTTTGGCAGGCTGTTAAGTGCTCGGTTTGACCCCCTTTGCAATGCAGGAGTTGCAAGATCTTTGCAACTTATATGTGTGAGTTGTCTTAGGGAGCAGTCCTGTGATCTTTTTGTTAACTCATGTGTGTGTTTGCTAGAAGTAGAGGATGACCATTTAGTTTGTGTACACTTCGTGGGGCAGCAGTTCATGCTTCTTGCAGTGCTCTTTAGTATGATATCTCTGAGAGGCTCCTGTTAAAATTTCCGTGTATTATGCGTGTCTCTCGTAGAAATATATGATGAGCTTGTTTTGCCTCGTCGGTGAGTTTTCTTGATGAACTGGCAAAATTGTTTCCGGCATTCTCTGAGCGATTCATCTCTGACTTCATAGTTTTTATAGCTATTGGAGAAGGGGATCTGTGTGAGGATATTTTGAGGGCTATTTCTAAAAAGAGCACCATTCACCCCCCCCTCTGTTGCCATTCCGATCCTACAATTGGTATCAGAGCCGGTTAGCTCTTCTCGATAGATCTTTAACCGGTCTGTGAGCCATGGCAACGGACAAGTATTCCACCAAGCCGCCCATTTTCGATGGCATCGATTACCCCTTCTGGAAGAGCCGAATGGAGACATACATCCAGGCCCAGGGGTACGCCATCTGGCGCAAGGTCAAGGTCCGGTTTGTTGTTCCTGCCGATGAGAACATCAATGCCGGAATATGGCTGATGTTGAGGCGAATGCAAAGGCAAGGAACATCATCATCCGGGGCCCGAGTCGTAGTGAGTTTGATCGTATATCTCATCTTTCATCCGCCTCGATATTTGGGAGACCTCGATGCTTACCATGAGGGCACCACCCAAATAAAGACGATGCACGACAGACAGTTCAAGCGAGATTACAACAAGTTTGAAATGCTCGCTGGAGAGTCCCTGGATGAGTACTTTGCGCGTTTTCACAAGATTACGAGCAACCTCCGAGCGGTCGGTCTCACATACCCGACTCGGATAACGCCGTCGGATGCTTGCTTTGCACTTGATCTTCGTGTTTGGGAAATGAAGGTGACTACCATCAAGGACACCACGGACCTCTCGACTTTGACTCTTGATGCGCAGACGCGTCTCAAGACTCACGAGATTGACATTGTCTCTCGAAAGTCGAAGTCACGATCGATGGCCCTAGTCACCGATCCCGTTTGGCTTCCGGTTCTTCTGCTGATTTGTTGTGTGGTTTCTCCTTGTCGCTCTCGTGATGTAATCGATGATCGTTAGAGCAGCTCGAGGATGAGCGGTGGCCCTCCTAGCTCGGAAGTTTTCCCATGCTTACAAGAGGAGGAGGGACGAGAAGAGAGGAGGACACGTGATTTGCTTCGAGTGTGGTGGCCCCAACCACATTCGGCAACCGCCCCAAGCGGAGAAGGGCAAGAACGACTCACGGTGGTTCGGGCAAGAACGACTACACCGACAAGAACGCAACAAGAAGCCTCCGGCTCCTACACAAGGCAAGAAGAAGTTCCGCAACTTTGGCAAAGCCAAGAAGCTCTTCCACCGCGTCCTCACCGCCTTCGGCGACCTCGACCTCGGCGAGGTGGAAGGATGGAGCGGCGACGACGGACGGGTGACCAAGAGCTCAAGGATGGCGGTGGCGACTTCTCGGCATGTGCTTCATGGCCCTCGAGGGCGAACTGAGCGACAGCGAGCTGTACTCCGACTCCGACGAGGTATACCCCACCTACGACCAGCTCAATCATGCTTTTCTTAAGCTAGGTGGTTTTCATGCTAGAGCTAGGGCTAGGTGTACTGAGTTAGAGAAGGAAGTAGATAGATTGTCACTAGAGATTATTGCTCTTACATCTGGTCCCTCCTGTGATGAGTGTGATACATGCTGTGCTCTATTGGGTGATATGGAGAAATTAAGGACCTCGCATGATAGTTTGTCCTCTGAGCTTGATATTGTTAAGGTGGAGAATGCTAGTCTACTTGCAGAATTAGAATTGAGTAGGATGGCTGTTACCCTACTTACTACTGATGAGACTACTTCTCCCACCTCATGTGATGTTAAGGACATTGCTATTAGAGGACCTTATGCCATGCTTCTGGATTTGCCCGAGTCATGTGAAACCTGCAATAATTTAAAGATGAACCTAAAACGGGCAGATCATAAAATTGCTGAACTGCAAGCTTCACTACTTGAGCCAATTACTTTTTGTTTGAACTGTCCTAAATTAACTGCTGAACTTGAATCTGTCTCAAAACAGTTTCAAGAAATGATTGACCATAACAACAAGTTGGCTAAGTATGCAACTAAGGCCCCAGTTAGCTCACCATGCAATAGTTGTGAAAAACTAAAACTTGAGCTTGTTGCTTTGGATGAAAAATGTGTGAAGCTAACTAAGGACCTTCTAGAGAAGCAACCATCTGCTTGTGATGTGTGTGCTGGGGTTGAAGAGAAGCTCAAGGGTAAGGTAGAGACGACTAGCAACGTGAACCAAATTGCTAGCAGTAGGACTGTCCCTTCTGAGTCGGCTGTGCGTGCACATGCCATTCATTCCTCTGCTATTGGTTCTTCTTCTACTCCCTTACCTTCTGCTGTCTTTTCTTCCCCCTGTTCTTCTTGCATCTCTCTCTTTCGGGAGTGTCAGTATCTTATGAACACTCTTGAGAGGTTTGTTGGAGGCAAGAAGAAGCTCAATCTTATTCTAGACCAATCTAAGATCTGCAGATTTAATCAAGGTCTAGGATATGATTTCTATGAGGACATGAGGAAGCATCCACCTGCCGTGCTCAGACCCATAGCACTGGGTGTGATCGAGGCGAGCCGGGACCGAGAAAGTCCAATTTAAGTCGGCGGGCTATGTCGGGGATCTTTGACAGCAAGGTGGTTCCACCTGTCACTTCTACCTCTCAGAAGGTGAAGTATCACTGCACCTACTGTCAGAAGGATGGACACACAGTCGATCGATGCTTCAGGCGCGCCAAGATTGCGCGTAGAGACCGTGCAAGAGCACTTAGGCGTATTCGTGGTCGGCCCGGACCACGAGTGCACCTAGGACCAAAGACGAGGTCTAGGATTACCGCCGTTGATGGGTTTGGACAGCATCGAGGACTTGTTTTTCCGAAGTTTTCGTTTTTCGTCCTCATGCTGCTCCCGGTTATGACTTTCGCCGTTCGAGGGTAGTTCTCGTTTCCCCATCGAGATGGCTATCCGCGGCGTGATCGCGTGTTGTTGGTGCTCGACTCGCTCCTCGTAGCGATCGGACCCAATAACGGCCAGTCTGCTAGTAGACCTTACGGCTCTTCGGCGGCGAGAGCGTAGGGTAGCTAGAGGTCGATCGTGTGTGGCTACTTCCTGCGCTCGGCGTGTGACTCGGTATTGGGTGCCAAAATCTCTTTTGATTTATCCCGATCGAGCCTTTACACTGTTTGACTCAGTTCACGGCCGGGAAGAGAGGTTTGGCTTGTGGACTCGGTTGTTCTCGTCATATGACCGGAGACTCTCGTTGGTTCTCTTCCCTAGCCCGTGCTCCAGGTGATGAGACGATCACCTTTGGAGACGCTTCGTCTGGGCGCATCATCGCAAAAGGTACAGTGCATGTTAATGATTCATTCATTTTAAGGGATGTTGCCTTAGTGAGTAAGCTGCAGTACAATTTGCTTTCAGTTTCTCAGCTTACCGATGACGGTTTCGAGGTGAGCTTCAAGAAAAACAATTGCAAAATTCTTGATTCTTCGGGGAGTCTGGTTTGCGGGATTTCTCGTTATGGGAGGATCTTTCGTGCTGATTTTGCTGAGTCTTCTGGTGATCCTCTCAGGTGTTTAGTTGCTTCTGAGTCCCGTGACCTTACCTTCTGGCATAGGAGACTTGGTCATATTGGATTTGACCATTTGACTCGAGTTAGCGGCCACGATCTCATTCGTGGTCTGCCGAAACTCAAGATGGTCAAAGATCTTGTTTGCGCTCCTTGCCGCACGACGGCAAGATGGTTGCCGCTTCTCATCCTCCGGTCACAGTGACTATGACCGATGCACCAGGACAGTTGCTCCACATGGACACAGTTGGACCAGCTCGAGTGCAGTCAGCAGGAGGGAAGTGGTATGCTCTTGTCGTGGTCGATGACTTCTCGAGGTACTCTTGGGTGTTTTTCTTAGCCTCGAAGGATGAGACATTTACACATTTTCGAGGTCTCTTTCGTAGGATTTCTGTTGAACTTCCGGGTGCCTTACGAGCGATCCGCAGTGACAATGGCACGGAGTTCAAGAATTCCTACTTTAAGAGTTTCTGTGATGAGACAGGTGTAGAGCACCAGTTCTCTTCTCCATACGTCCCTCAGCAAAATGGCGTTGTGGAGAGGAAGAACCGTACCTTGGTCGAGATGGCCAGGACGATGCTTGATGAATACTCTACACCGAGGAAGTTTTGGGCTGAGGCAATAGCCACCGCGTGCCATGTTTCAAATCGAGTTTTTCTCAGGGCACACTTGCATCGCACCTCTTATGAGTTGAGATATGGGCGAAAGCCCAGTATATCTCATTTTCGCGTGTTTGGTTGCAAGTGTTTTATTCTGAAGTCTGGAAACCTAGATAAGTTCGAGTCACGATCTTGTGATGGGATCTTTCTAGGTTACTCGACTTCTTCGCGGGCTTATAGGGTCCAGAATCATGAGTCTAGTAAATTGATAGAAACTCGTGAGGTGACCTTCGATGAGGCGGTCCGGGACTAGGCCCGATATCTCGTGTTCAGAGAGCGATCCGAGACCATATTTGTGAATGATCAGGAGGATGGAGATGAGGGTTGTCTACCTGATCCAGTTCCTCCTCCCCCTGAGGGGCCTGCCTCTACCACCGCACCTCAAGGAGATCAGCCCATGCCTTCCGCTTCTTCTGGAGCTAGTGGCTCTGTTCCTACCTCGTCAGCTCATGAGGTAGAGGCCATTTCTCCTTCTTCTCATCAAGGACCTCCTCGTAGAGTCCGAGAACATCATCCTTCAGAGCAGATAATTGGAGATCTTTTTGAGCGTGTCACACGCTCAAAATCTGGCTCTTCTCTTTTCTGTCTCCATTCTGCTTTCGTTGCCTCTTTCGAGCCCAAGGATGTTGATCATGCCCTTTCTGACGAGTCTTGGGTCAATGCTATGCATGAGGAGTTGGAGAACTTTGAGAGAAACAAGGTCTGGTCGCTTGTTGAGCCCCCTCGAGGTCACAATGTTATTGGGACTAAGTGGGTGTTCAAAAACAAGCAGAGTGAGGATGGGGTAGTCATTCGAAACAAGGCTAGACTGGTAGCTCAGGGGTTCTCCCAGGTTGAAGGTCTAGATTTTGAGGAGACCTTTGCCCCTGTTGCTAGACTTGAGGCCATTAGAATCCTGCTTGCTTTCGCGGCTTCTAAAAGTTTCAAGCTTTACCAGATGGATGTCAAGAGTGCCTTCCTCAATGGGTTTATTGAGGAAGAAGTCTATGTTAGATGACCTCCGTGTTTGAGAACCCCAAATATCCAAACCATGTCTACAAGCTTTCCAAAGCCTTGTATGGACTTAAGCAGGCCCCTAGAGCTTGGTATGAGAGACTTAAGTCTTATCTGTTGAGTCATGGATTTGAGATGGGTAAGGTGGACAAGACCTTGTTCATTCGCAGGCATGGCAATGATCTTCTACTCGTCCAGATTTATGTGGATGATATCATCTTTGGTGGCTCTTCTCATACTCTTGTTTCTCAGTTCTCCGATGTCATGAGCTCAGAGTTTGAGATGAGTATGATGGGCGAGTTGAGTTTCTTCCTTGGCTTTCAGATCAAGCGCACTCGGAGGGTACTTTCTTGCATCAGGGCAAGTACACTCGTGACCTCCTGAAACGCTTTGATATGAGTGATGGCAAGCCAGTGTCCACTCCGATGGCTTCTTCAGCTTCACTCGACCCAGATGAGGACGGCGAGCCAGTTGATCAGAAGGAGTATCGCAGCATGATTGGCTCCTCTTGTACCTCATCGCTCGAGACCGGACATACACTTCTCCGTGTGTACGTGTGCTCGATTTGAGCTTCTCTCGCGTATCTCACCGCCAAAGCGGTGAAGCGCATTCTTCGGTACCTTCGAGCTACCATTGACTATGGTATATGGTACTCTTCCTCATCCTGTCTTTTCCTCAGAGCCTATTCGGACGCAGACTTTGCTGGCTGTAGGATAGATAGGAAGAGCACTTCTGGCACCTGCCAATTCATTGGTACTTCTCTTGTTTCTGGTCTTCTAGGAAGCGATCCGGTGTTCTGTGATCCACCGCAGAGGCGAGTATGTTGTCTGCGCGATTCTTTGCAACTGATACTTTGATGGCTTCGACCTGCGGGACTTTGGGTTAGTTATAGAGAGTGTTCCACTCTTTTGTGATAACACTTCTGCTATTAACATTGCTAAGAACCCGAGGCAAAGCACTCTCGGACCAAGCATATTGATATCCGATATCACTTCCTTAGAGACCATGTGGAGAAGGGTGATATAGTGCTTCAGTTTGTGGAGAGTGACCGCCAGTTGGCTGATATCTTTACCAAGCCTTTGGATAGCTCTAGGTTTTCACCCATGGGAGAGCTTGGGGTGGTTTGTCCTTATGGACTGTTGTGAGGGGAGCTTTGTGCTTTCTTTGCTTTATCTTGTATATTATCTTTGTTGCTCCTTACTGTTGCATTGCATTTGGGTGCATTCGGGTTAGTCTTTCTAGCATAGATTAGAGTGTTTCTCGTATCTAGATGGTCAGACTTCTTCCTCTCATCTTGTGATTCTAGGATGCTGCTTGTTAGCTGTTTTTCTTCTCACTAGGTTGAGCTTACTCACTTCTTATAGGTTCTAGCAAGGGTTGGGCCACCCTTGGGTAGACAGGGAACGTGTTTGCTCCTTAGTGTGTTAGTTGGGCAGTTGATAGTCCTAGTGTCATATGGGGTAGATGAGAGTCAGTCAGAGCCATAGTATTCTCTATATCTTGTCTATGCTTTAAGGACTGCCTGTTTCTGATTTCTTCGCCAGCTTCTCGTTTTATAGCTTTGATTCAGGGAGAGTTCATTTGGGAACCTCTGGAGCTTAATATTGATATAACTCAACTTGAACTAAAAAGTGCTTTACATGTTGAGGGGGAGCTGGATTTTCTGCATTTCATTGTAATATACCTACATGGAGCCTTGACTATTATCCATAGTTGACATGATTACAATGGATTACATCTTGCCATGATTATGCTTAATCGCTAGACTTATCATTGCTTCATATGTGTCGTCAAGCCTTTGCCATTGTTGAGTTAATTAAAATTGCACAACTTGAACTAAGACATGTCAGGTTAGCTCTTGAGACTAGTCTGTCTTTAGTTATCCTCTTATGATTCATGCCATGTCAAATAGGCTAAGTTGAGTCTTGAATCTTTAATTGAGCTTTAGTTTGAGCTATGCTAGTTTCTTGTTGAAGCATGAGTAAGTACAATTATTTAAGAAAGCAAAAGATCTCTTTTATGTGCGAAAGAACTGATCTCACCAATTCTTTCTCATGAGACTGCTTGCCATTGCACTAGGCATGAACTCAGGGGGAGTTTTGGATGACCAAGATCATCTCCTTAAGCTTCTCGCTTGGAATGGTCGCATAAGGCTTGAGATCTAGCACATCACCAAAATTATGAGTTTCAAATGAAAACATGTGATTTGTGCTAAATTTGCTTAATTGCCAAGAGAACTAAGTACTTGTGCAAATGATTCATTCTTGAACTTGTAGCACTCTAAATTGACTCAATTCTAGCTTCTTGGTTCCACTTAGATTATTGACATGGCTTGCATCATCTTTGGATACCTCTAGTTAGACTATACTCTTGAGTGGCTTGACATGCTAAGAAATTCATCTAATCTTCATATTGCTACTTACTTGGCTTGGCTTGATTATGCATATTTTGTCATGATCTTGATAGCATTCATATCTATTATGGCTTGGTGTAATACTTAAATAGTCATTTTGGATAATCTTCATGGCTCTAATTGCTTAGCATTGCATAACTTTCAACCACACCATGCTATATTCTCTCTTTTGTATCTTGATGATTCTATTGCCAAAAGGGGGAGAATATTGGAGAAAAAGTCCTTTTGGGAGTTTTGGGAGCGTTTGAGGAAAACTTGCTCTTTCTTTTGCTCCTTGTATCTACATGGTCATTAGCATCAATTTCTTCTTTCAGACCATGTATGACTTGCAAACAAACTCAACTTATACTTTTTCTGTGTTTGTCAATATCTCATCAAGGGGGAGATTGAGAGACCATGTGGAGTATCCCCATGTTTGTGATGAGATATTGACAGTTTGTTTAGTGAGTTAGAGTTTGTTTTGGGTATTCTAGGGTTGAGTACCTTTATCTGTGCTAATGTGGAAATATACGTTTCGGTGCGGTGCTATGTGATGGTTTGCTTGTCTGTGTGATTGCAGGACTTCGGAGCTAGGTCATGGTGAGGCGAGGTGGACCGGGACTAGGCACAGGAAGTGTCGAGGTCCAGACGGTCAAAGATGCCGAAGATGATCGAGACTGCTGAGGTGGTTGCGAGTCGGGAGATCTTTGTTTCCGGTCGCTTTCTCTCTCGTTAGATTCGGATTCCGGAGGAGCAGGTTTCGCGCCAGAAGACCAGGAGTACCCCGCTGAGCATAACGAAGGCAAGTCGTGTCCCTTGATCATGTTGAACCCAATTTTGCAAACTATTATTTAATTATTTTGCTTTAAATTACATTGCATTGCTATTTTTATTCAAACCTTTGCACAGGTAGCTATTGTCCCAATTGCTATTATACCTCCTTGACACTTCGAAATACCATGATGCCTTTGTCACCATAGGTTGGGAAATTTATTAGTGATGCTAGTTTATTTATCACATGGGTTGGTACGATTAGATTGCTTAGCCAGTTTATATTTACGATTGGTCTCATCACACATATTAAATTATTAATTTGACTTAATGATATATGGAACTGTGGTTGGTGTCACGTGTATTAAAATTTGTGCCACGGCATTGGTGTGACGTTGGCTTGGTTATACAAATTGGTTTTTGCACTCAAGCAGTGATCGTGCGAGAAAGGGGAAGATTGTACTTTGGGGATGTGGTAGTCTCGCCGGGTAATGCTAAGGACTTAACTTTGTGCGCCATTGATCCGAGCTTAATCGTGCAAACCACATGTCTATTATGGGATGGACTGGTGATTAATTTGTAATATTTCAATTCAATTTCGCCATTGAGATGGACATGGTTCTTGATTTCCATGTGGCGCAAGGGGGTGTGATGCGAAACCCTAGCGGGCAGGATTGTGTTGAGGTAGAGCATTGTAAAGGCCTTGTTGTGATTTCCTTAGGCCTAGGCTAATCACATCGTGTGGGTACAGATGTGCAACCTCTGCAGAGTGTAAAACTATTCGAATAGCGCGCCTCGGTCATGGGCGGTGCTCGGGGATTTCACACGAGGGTTAGTGTTTCATTTACAACTTGGTGGATTATGTTGGGAGTGGACAGGTAGTTCACTGTTGGTTTAACTTGTGAATTGGTGTTCACAAGTGGTTCTTGTTTATCCCTTTGATTATCTATTATTTCTGCTTTCGATTAACTTTCGCTTTCAAGTTATTTAATATATTTCATCAATAAATGCCTTTATGCAAATTAACCTTTCACCTTCCTTTGGTAAGCCTTGCATATTATATTGCATTTATTGTTACAAACGACTTGCCGAGTACCAATGTACTCACGCTTTACGCCTATGTTGCTCGATTGAGGAGAGGAGTACTATCGGCAGGAGGTGCCGTAAGGAGTACTACGACGACTTCACGGATTAGGCTTCGTTCTCCACTCGATAGCCCGTGGTTTGTCGATTGGTCGCCACGCTTTATTTTGGATTTCATTGCTATTTTGTTAAGCCCTTCCGCTAGAGATATTGTAAGCTTGGCCATAAGGTCGTACCTTGATATTTTATCGATATTCTAGTTTTCCCCTATTATTGTCGTGTGTATGACTGTGATGACATCTATGTTTGACTGTGTGCACTAGCGTGATCCTGGACTAGTGCAGTTTACACAGAGAGACCGAATTTGCATATTCGGGTCTCGACACTGGTGGTCTGACCGCTACCTATAGACTGGTCTGACGGATGCCTATAGGTCAATCTGAATGGGCTCCTGGCAGTCTAACTGCTAGGGGTGGCGGTATGACCGCTCTCCAATTTCAGAGTAGAAAAATCAACCCGAGGCGATGCAACTCCAAAAATCAAACTCCAAATAAAATGAACTTTTGCACATACACCTTACTTGGGGTCTCATAAACCTATTTCATCCAAGAATCGCATGAATCCTTGTTAAAGTTCAAGCCTTTCTAAAGAACAAGCAAGATTGTACCAATACCGGGCAAAAACCAAAAACTCATAATATGACTTGTTTGTGGACGGAGGATAGCTAATGTAACTCTAGATGTATTCCCACATATCACAGTAATTAATAACTCCCAAAATTTGAGGCAAAAACACTTGAATCAAGAAATCTTCAAAGAAGGTCAAATTCAAGAAAAATCGTGCAACTTCAAGAACTTGCAAGATATGATATCTAGATAGATGGGGATTGACTTCTATGTCCATCACTTACATGTCCTTGGCACACAGCAATATCAAGAAGAGGAGAGAGAAAATCAAAATCAACAAGGTCAAGAGGAAATCTACCAAGATAAGAAGACTGCATGAGAGATAAATAAATTTGATATATTGCTACTTGAGGGTAAATGTTTTATAGCCACACTACCTGAAGGACAAGAGATCACACTACAACACTTACCCTTCTCAAACCATAACCCAATAACACACGGCAAGAATGAGAAATAGTTGGATGGTTAACTAACAAATGTACATCCCAACCCGTTAAATAGATGAGGCAACCAGCCCACATCTAACCTTAATGGATACTATCTATTAGCACATATGGGGAAAAAACTCGTTAACCCTACACAATACAGATTTTACTCACACACTTTTTCAAAGTACATGAGCCTAAATTCTCTAAGTCTTTGTATTTTGATCCAACTTGATCATCTCAGTTTGTCCTTAATCTAAACCGCTTTTCTAAGTACCGCTGTTTTGATACAATGTAATTTATAGTATTTTGACCAACTTACCAAAATACTATTTCTTGACCTAATCTTCATCTTCCATTGCAAGCAATCACCATGTGTAGGTGCGTCACTGGCTTACCATGTGTCAGCAGGTCTCTCTTATTCTGGTTTCATCAGACCACGTCTCACTTAGACTGAACAAATCACATGGTGCAACCCAACACTCAAACTTTCTTTCAGCATTTCCCGCCTTCCATATGCCATGCTTGAGTTTAGTTATCTCACGCGACATACTTGATCGTTCTGGACCTCGGCTTCTCCATGAGCGTAGCCTTGATCTTCGCTATTAACCATGGTTGACTTCAAGCCTCCTTGCACATCCAAAGACCAAACAATCATTTTCAGGCATAAATTCTTTACAACTTAATCCACATTAGTCAAAACATATTTTATGCAATATATATGCACTGAGTTAGGTCAAACCAAAATACATCATAACCAAAAATCCCAAAATTTCACTTTTCAGTTGAAGCAACATGCTTGACCGGTCAGACCACTGGCTCCAGCTGATCTAACTGCTGGTGGTTGTCGATCAGACCGTTGGTGCCGACCAGTCTGACTGGTAGCTGATCTGATCGCCACATCTGGCTGGTCAGACCGTTGGGTCTAAACTAAAAGTTGAAAAATTGAATTTTTGTAACATTTAAATTCTAATTCCTCTAAATTAATAATAGTTTATCACAATAAAAACTTAGATCTTCTTGCTCCACATGGGGTCAAGGCAACCAAGTTGTTCGTGACATGCTGGTAACCTATGACGACAGCTAAAGGACAAGAACAAGCTTTCTTAATTTAATCAGGAGGCTGCAAATAAATTAGCACTGAACTAATATATATGTGCATGTGTCGGTGCCATTATTAGATGTGGGTGATAAAACACCTGGTAAACGAGCGCTGAGTTTGGATGGAAAATGAAACTCAAACTTCAACTAAAGGTGATTATTCCATATATTTATTTGGAATTTGTTTAATATAGTAATGAATTAAAGATATTTCAACCCGTAGCCCTGCTTATTGGGGCTTTTTCTGGTAGTTTATGACTTATTTTTTATTGTTTGGTATTGTAATTAGCTTATTTTCACTGTAGCTGCTAATAGCTTTTTTGATATAATTAAATTTAAAAAATTAAAAAAGTTAGTCTATCACAGATAATGCAAATGAATACAGAAAAGAAAAGAAAAGATAAAAAAACCAGGAAACCAGGAAAAAACAAAAATAAGAAATTAGAAGTTAAATGCTGAAGCGCAAACGGACGGTACCTAAGTAAGCTCAACATGGCAATTGCCTCAGTTACATAGGCAACCTAGACTTTTTCCCATATTCGTGAGTAATGGCCAACAATAACACAACAATGATAGAAAGTTCAGAGAGACAAGAACAGAATGCTTGCTTAACCAAGCACACAACCTAATGCTGAAAGACCATGTAACCCCACCCATAATTGGCAGACAGGGCATCCTTCTCCAGGAAGCAAAGCTACAGACAGCAGTCAAGATCAAAATCCCAGAGGAGGGCCTTTAAGAAAAGACATGGTTAAGTAGCTAGCTAGCTATCCCCTCTCTCTATCTCTCTCTAGAGACTCCTAGAAGACTATGATCTTATACTTACCACACACTAACCACCGCTGCTACAACAATAACAAGACCCATGCAAATGCTCCCCCTTCTCTCTCCAATTTCATAACTGAATTGCCCATCCTGTTTATAGATCTGGGTTGTCCAGTACTGGGTGACCCATTCTTCATTTTATTTTTTGCCCTGTTATTTCTAGCTAGGGCATCTTTGTTTCATCATTAGGCCATGGAGTTGGCATTCCATGTGATGCATGCAAGCATCCAATTATATATGTATGGCATGCATGAGGGAAGTAGCTTAGGGATGCGTGTGAGATTCTTGGTAGAAGG
Source organism: Melocanna baccifera (assembly GCA_036346265.1). NCBI lineage: Eukaryota > Viridiplantae > Streptophyta > Magnoliopsida > Poales > Poaceae > Melocanna > Melocanna baccifera. Next base: position 15,884,146 of record CM070695.1, read on the forward strand.
AACTAATACATCCTTGGTTTGGGCTGGCAAGTTTTTTAGATTGCGATCTATTATTTTTAGCTATGAGTGATGATTTTTATTTATTTTTTAGATGATAGCAGATAGCGGATATTTTAATATAAATAGCATATATAATTTTAGACTCAAGAAGCAGTTTGAAGGAACCGATCTGTTTGTTTATTTTTTTTTCTTGCAAGATGAGGTTGACGCACCTCTCCGACCTTTAAAGCTCTTTGTCAAGTAGATTTGTTTCTCCTCTGATTAGTGTACTTTTATAATATAAAAAAGCATTATGAGTGTATGTGTGATTCGCTTTCCACACTATTCTAAACCCGTCTGATAGTGAAAACTAAATTATTGTTGACGCGGTACACCTAATGTTGTCCTTGCACCGATGTTTCCACAGTAAGAGATATTCAAATCTTTGCTGTTCTACCGACCGAATTGACAACAATCATATTTTTTTACAGTTCGATGACTTATTCATGGTGAGTTAAAACTCTTTTACATCCATTTTCTACACATTTATTTCTAAGTCACTAGAAAGTTAGAAACCACACGGCACACCAAACTGTAAAGATTTCATTGTTTAAACAACTATATGTACAACCAAGTCATGGTAAATTAACAATCTTTTACGACCATTTTTATATCTGTGGTTCTAAGTAAATTTAACCTAGCGGCACATAGAAATATACACATATTTTTTTATGGTTTACCAGGTTTAAAACCCACCACGCATCGAGCACGCACGCTTGTAGGAGGATCAATTAAGCTGCATATATACATACATAGTGTACCCCCAGCATTTCCAAAGGAACGACAATAATCTAAACCCTTTGCCCCTGCATTTCAAAATCACCCAATCTAAGGCGATGGCCCCAAACTTGATTGTGATTTGCAATAAAACATGCCAGCAAAAAAAACAAAGGGAACAGACAAACATTCCCCTCCCGAGCAAACAAAGAACAAGTGACCGACATTCCCCTCGGGCTCCGTGCCGGTTTTCTCGCAATAGGAAAACCCTATCCGCGCATATGCCATTTGCACACAGGAGCAAGCCCCAAGCAACACTTCCGTGTAAACTAATGTCACGCGTAGGCGCCTCTCATGCTGTGTGTTCTCTTCCTTCTCGACCCCTACCTAATCTTTTGCTAATATTTTTGCCGCCATTAGTACCCAATGATTTGTATATTGCTTCTCACAGCGCATGCACACTGCCCCAGTACTGATCTAATCTCTGCCGGTGCCAGGAGAGAGAGAGAGAGAGAGATTATTTATTTTGGTCGATTTGGATTGGAACGTTGGAAGAATAAAAATATGGTAATTGTGTGAGTAAAGAAAGGGGTTTAGTTTGATGATAGTAGAATGCTTTGTAGGATTTGTGTGTATGGTGGTTGCGAGGAAGATCCCCCTGTTCTTCACATACACGCCGTTCTTTTAAATTAGTCTGCTCCGGCTGGCCGCCATGGACTCGTCACTCATCAGTCCTATTGTATACTCCTACGTGCTCTGACATTCCGTAGGGCCCACACAGTGACAGCTCTCTCTCTCTCATCGCTGCTTTGTTGGGCTTTTTTTTATGTGTTGCTGGCTCACCATGCGTTGGTCCGAGGTCGGGCACGCATGGTGTAGTTCATTTGATGAGGAAGTTAGGGACTCGAGTAACTGCACAATGTGCTTCACGAGACATGACATTGCCTTTGACATTTTGTAGCTTAGCTGCTGTTAACCTTCCCTTTTACCTAAACTTTTAGAATTTACTGTGTTGTAGTTTGTATCATCTATTATAAATATTGTGTGTACATTCATTTGATCCAAAGTATAATATATAGGGAATACAAAAGATATTATAAAAGAATATGTCATATACAAATAAGAAAAAAAAAGAACTTCTATCATAGTCTAACACCCCCTCAAACTCATGGTGGATCACACACATTGAGCTTAGAGAGAAAATACAAATATTGTACCTTAGTCTGTGGCTTTATGAAAAAGTCAGCAATCTTAATTCTAAGGACACAAACTGTAGAGTGAGTATTCGCTCCGCAGCTGTGAGCAAGTATATGAAGCATTGACACAAATGTGCTTGGTAATCTTATGTTTCACTAGATCACGGGCAATGCTAATAACACATATACTGTCAGACACATCAACTAAGTAACATCTGTTATCACTGCTGTCATAGCTATCAACTTAGTCTCTGCACTCGAATGAAAAACCACAGTCTGCTTCTTTGTATTTCAAACAATCAGGGAGGAGCCAAGAAAAACACAATAAGTAGAAAGAGAACGACGATCAGAATGATCACTAGCTCAGGTTGCATTGGAGTACACCTAAAGCTATAGTGAGTTGGAGCTAGGGAAAAACAAGCAATGAGAGATTGTCTCACGCAAGTAGCAAACAATACGAAAAAAGTGACTGTAGTGAAGATGAGTAGGACGAGCTATAAACTGACTCAAGATATTAATAGTATGAGCAAGATCAGGACAAGTGCTCACAAGATATACCAAATTTCCAATAGGATAGCGATATCGAGTGGGATCCTCAAGAAGATCACCATCAGTAGCACGAAACTGAAGGAGAACTTCATGAGAGTCTCAGCAGTATGAGTATTAGTCGGACCAGACCGATCAAGAAGATCCTAGACATACTTCTATTAGGAGAGGTGGTGACTCTTAGGCCTGTAAGAAACCTCAATCCTAAGGAAGTACGTAAGCGAACCAAGATCAGTCATCAGAAATTGCTCACTAAGATGTTTCTTCACATACGTGATGAATGAGGAATCATCACCAGTGATGAGCATATCATTCATATATAGAAATAGCAGTGTCCTACTCCAAGGTGAGACATGGACAAAAAGCAGGATCGTGGTAACTGACAGTGAAACTGACAGCGGTAATTACTAAGGTAAAACACAAAAATAAGACACAAGGAGTCTGTTTAAGGCCATAAAGAGCGTGACGACAATGACAGGCATGTCCATCTGGAGCAAAATACCTAGATGGTGGCTGTATGTAAACCTTCTTATGCAAAACACTATTAAGAAACATATTTTTAATATTCAGCTGAGAGATAGACCACCGACGAACAGAAGCAACCGTAACAAGAGTGTGAACAGCAGTCATACGGGCAACAGGGACAAAAGTCTCATCGTAATCACGATTGTACTCCTGCTGGAAGCCATGAGCCACAAGATGAGCCTTGTAGTATTTGATACTACCATCAGATGTAGTCTTAATCTTGTAAACCCACTTACACATGATTGGATGAGCATGCATAGGTGTCGGTATAATATCCCAAGTCTTCATACGTCGAAGTGCATCAAGCTACTCTGCCATAGCGAGCTACCACTCAGAATGAGAAGCAGCCTCACGATAAGAACTAGGCCCAGTGATAGAGAGAGCATAATTTGTCGAATAAAAACCAAGATGATCAAGAGGCCGAAGGGATGTCTGGTCATAAAAGGCATGACAAGGAGCATCATTAGAGGAATCAGACGTCGTTGTCGGTAAGATACCAAGAGAGGAGTTTGGTGAAGGACAAGGACACCTGGAATAGTACACTCTAGAGAAATGAGACAGTGGTGCTAGAGGAACAAGAGGTGTTGCTATAGGAGACAACATATGAGGTAGGGGTACAAAAAGAACCACTGGAGACATACTAGGAGAAGGCTATGACAGAGGAGAAATGGGTAAAGAATCAGCTAGAGACAACCATGATATCGTCTTAACGTTGGAAACATAACAATGAGTCGAATCTCGATAGAAGAAAGATCGAGATTCGTCAAAGACAACCTCTAATGAGATTTTGATCCATCAAGCAGAAGGATCATAACAGTGATAACACTTATGCTCGAAATTATAACCAAGAAACATACACTCAACTAACTAGGCTGACAGTTTGTTGCGCTCACAAGGCTACAACAAGACAAAACAGGTGCAGTCAAAAATACAAAAGTGAGTGCACTGGAGGCTCTAGAGTAGATACATTCTATAGGACTGACATCTTTAAGAGTAGTGGAATGCCGTAGATTGATGAGATATGTAGCCGTAGAATAGCCTTAGACCAGAACTGAGGTAAAACATGAGAGGCAAAGAGAAGAGTGCGGACAATCTAAATCAAATGAAGATGCTTGCGCTCAGTCATCCCATTCTAAGTATGGGCATCAGGACAAGAAGACTGGTAAAGAGTACCCTGCTTACAAAGAAATAGTCTGAAAGTGCTAGAACAGTACTCGCCAGCAAAATCACAGTGAAAAGTATAAATAGAGGACTTAAACTGAGTACAAAATATTGTTGCAATGTTACGAAAGATCGCAAAAAACTGACCGTGATTGGACATAGAAAGATGCCATGTAAAGTGAGAATACTTAACCATGAAAATTATATAGATTTTATGCCCACCTTTAGAGATAATAGGCACAGGTTCCTATATATCTGAATGATCTAAATTAAAAGGACGAAAAGACAAGAGCCCACTAGAATAATAAAAAGGTTATAGTTGCTTACTCAGTTTACAACCCTGACAAAATATGGCAATGTCAACAGTAATATGTCTAAGAACACCCTGTCGAGCTAGTGAAGAAAGAAGGGACCCAAACAAGTGACCTAAATAGTGATGCCACTATGTAAAATCTCCAGAGCTGGTGGCAACAGTGGCGGTAGAGGTAGATGTAGATGTGATATGAGCAATTGAAGTGGACAAAAGGTGGAAGGCAACCAAGAATGTAGAGACCGTGACGATCCCTACAGCATCGGCCAGTCCTAGCTATTGTCCATGTCTGTCGATCCTAGATGAAACAAGTGTGAGAATCAAAACCAACCCTACAACCGAGATTGGTGAGCTAACCCACTGAGAGAAGCTATATGGTAAGTTGGGGAACATGAAAAATAGTTAGAACATAAAAATCAATGGATAAAAGAGTGCCCTAATAGATAGGGGAGTACCGTTAGCTATTTGAACAGAGATTGAAAAAACAGGAGGTCCTACAGAAGTGAGAGATGTAGAGTTCGGTGAAAGGCATGGGAATCTATAACCAAGAGGTACCTAGAAGATATATCTGAACTAGATTGGCAGAACCTTCTAAACTGTTAAAGAGTTGCTAAATTAGAGTTTAGTGAGCTAGTCTACCCTCCTGTGGAGGAAGGGCCTCCCTGCCCTCTTGGATTGTCCACCCCCATGCACCTTGTTCTACTTTTTTCACACAGTACAACTCTAGTAGTCGTGTCCAAAATTCTTGCAATAGTTGCACCGAACTCCAGTTGGTGCGAAAACAGGCACCTAGGGAGAGACTGTAGTAGGAGCAAAAACCGTCGGTGTAGTTGAAGAAGAAAGGGCAACAAGCATAGTCAGAACAAACTGTCCTACTAACCTAAGACGAAGCTGCTCAGCCTGAAGCATTGAAAGGGCCTCGGTGATGGTCGATCGCGGTGAGCGGCTCAATAGCTGAGCCCTAACTGGATCAAACTTTGGGTGAAAACGACAGACAAAATTATAAAGACAGAGGCGATCATGATCCACCTTCTCACTTTATAATACGCCTGGCAAAGTGGAGAGGCCAACTCGTCCAGCCGGCGCTAGAGATTGGCCAAGGCTTGAAAGAAGTCATCGACAAAAGAGTCCTCTTGATGAAGCGTCTACAACTCATACTAAAGTGAAAAGAACTTAGCATCACTGCTCTGCTGGTATCACTCACGCAAGTACTCCCAAATCCAACGAATAGACTGGAAACCAACGATGTTTGGCTAGATGAAGTCATTGACATCAACCATCAGGATGGCTCGAACACAGCCCTCATTAGCACAGCAACGTTCGAAAGTGTCGATGGCGTACTGAAAGGCATCATCAATAATGTCAACAACAGCAATAGCCGTTGCCTTAGCCAAGGAAAGATGTTGAACATGGGGTTTTGATTATTTGCTTCACCTGCAGGATATGAGTAGACAAGCATCAAAAGCCACTGTTTGACTCGTGCTCCTATTTGTGGCTATATTAGTGTATTGAACTACATATTTCATTGAATTATCTAATAGTTCAAAGAATTAGGATTATTTAGCATCATGTAATATTTTAGTTGGGGCTAGGATAGTCTCCAAATGGTGGGAGCGCGGGGGTGTTAGCTCGCTAGCTCTTGACCTGGGTTTGATCTTCGGTAAGAGAGCATATGTGGAAATTGTTAGTGATATGCCCTGGAGGCGATTATGGAGATAATTGTATCACGTCTATATTTATTATCTTTTGAATAATATGTTATTTTGTCACTCGAATAAATATCTTTCATATTGATCAATAAGTATGTGACTTATTTGTAGAACTCTTTATCCATATTTTGATCTTATTGTAAATTATCTCTGATCTTATATCATTATATGGGATAATTATAATTTATAAATCAACACATGTATTGATTAATGATCATATTTCATGGATCACAGACATAGATATATCAAATCAATAATGTGAATACATGTTAGAGAATATGGTGTTGCATTGACCTACTATGAGACACCATGTGAATTATTATGTTTGTAAGTGTCATAAGTTGGTCTCATATATAGATTCTTAGACTTGAGATCGTCATAGTTTCTACATGTGTAATAGTTCATTTAAGGGTTGCCAAACACTACTTCGTAACTGGTTGGTTATAAAGGTAGCTTTTTGGTTTACAATGAAACATACAGAGAAATATGAATAATAAAGATGGAATTTGCCCCTCCTAAATAATAGGAGTAATATCTCTAAACCCCTCGATATGGTTGGATTAAGAAAGTGTATAGCCATATCGAATGTTGTTTAGGAGTCAATCACAACTGAGCAATCCACTACAGGTTCGAGTGAAGGATTGAGTTATCATAGGATGGCACGCTTCTCGTCTTGAGTTCGATCTGGTATCGTAAAGTAAAGGGATCAGTACATAAGTACTATATAAGTTCGTCTGATATGATCTTTATGTATATTTGGGAGTCATTGTGTCGTGCTAGAGACCGCTAGGACTTATGGACCGGAAAGGGGTTTTTGGTCCATGGACGAATATACATGAAGCTACAGGGTCACACACTTAATAGGTTGAAATGATAACGATATCTACCCATATTGGATAAAGATTTAGTTAGAGGCTTTCTGAGTTGGATACGATATCTAATCGTATTGAATAAGTATCTAATTAGAGACTATATATTAAGAAAGACACGGGGCTGAGGTAGGCATCCCGACACACACCCGTCTGAACCCTAGCTACACCTCTTAAAACCCCTGTCGTGCATGCTGTTGCTAGAACATCGATACACGGCGTTCCATCCTTGGATGTGTGAACCTCAGTACAGGTCCTGCTGCGACTGCAGTGCTGATCAAGCAATCACGAGTAGAAGACGGTTCGCCAAAGGACAATCGATTACTTATACTATACCAACGCGCACTACATTGAACCGACCGCTTCAGCTCTACTTCTACTACACTGCACGTCTAGTGGTAATGATCCATAATCTCTTACTCACATGTAGGAGCAAAGCTAGGCCTCGGACCGACATGGCAATAGCCCGAGGCCCAGAGCAAAATTTGTCACTACATAGCACTGTAGCAAACTACAGGATGGGCCGCCCTTGCTTATTTCTAGTGAATTGGGCCCAAGGCCTAGCCTACGGCTGGCTATGTCCCTGCTCACATGGCTTCCTGATTTACACAGTAGAAAATTTTAATATGCGCTAATGTATGCTACCCATATCCAAGCCGAAAATATATCTGAAAACTTGACAAACTATTTCTATAAAAATATTGAGAAGAATTACCATCAACATCATCTATCGCAGTCGTCTGCAGCTGTGTATCAACAGTTGTAGCTCCTCGTACAACATAGGACCTGTTTTTTTTTTTTTTCTGCGGCTTATGGTTTTTGGCTGAAATTTTTGAATTTTAGCTGTTTGCGACAGATATTACGGAGAGATACTCGCTTGCGATTTTGGATGGTATAGATGTTGGGCTTTTAATGTGTACTATAATTAATTTGTAGACTTTATCTTAAAAAAATACTTTGTTTAAAAGTTAGATACTGTAGCAAAAGGTAAAAGCTATTTTAAGAAGCTGAAAAGAATATACCTATAGGCTTGTGCAAGACCTGCTAAAAGCACTAAACCAACATTTCTGCGACAAGAGCTAGCAAATCTTCCAGGATTTTCCGCATCAGAAACATTACCATCAGGAAAAACTTCCATCCAAATGTATGGGGGTGATCGGAATAGCGATGGCTTTTGGCTGAAAAAACACTGTAGCTGACTGAAAAAACACTGTAGCTGAGTTAGTGGATAGTGTAGTGAATAGTAAAAAAAAACTGAAACTAGAAGATAAACCCGAAAAAAATCGAAACGATCATCCCTATATCACCTACTTATTACGTACATATCCGTGTTAGAACAACATAACCTCTACAAATATAGCCTTTGGCCATGCATGCCTGGTCTAGCTTTGCTAGAGGTGGACCAAGCAATATGTGTCCAACTGGTAGATAGAGAGAGAATTACAAGGAAAGAAGCATGGCAGGGCCGGGGAAAAGGTTCCTGTGAAGAGAGAGAATAGAGCAACTAGGGCATGCATGCATATGCATATATGCGTATGTGGTCCCACTGGTCCATTCAGGCAGCAGCACTGGGGGCGTTGATTTTCAGTGGGTGTCCAGTGGGGGATCGAGGGGCCAATGTTGAAAATCATATACACAGTTGATTCCGCACAGTACCACTGATTTTCTAAATGCTGGCCATGGATGGATGAGAGAGAGGAGGAGGAGGAGGAGGCCTTCAAATTAGTAATCTAGTTAAATCAAGTGCCATCATGTCTAATGAGAGAATTATTAGCACCTTGACCATGATGGCTTTGGAGGAACTAATCCACATGCAGCGCATCATGGCAAAGGCAGTGCCCTGCGTTGTAGTCCATGGATTGGACTGTTGCAGCATGATTAACTTGCTTTGATTAGCTAGCTCTGACATGCAATTTGACACCTCAACCTAATCAATTATTAATTAATGGTGTGAGCCCGGTGTATGTGCAGTGTGATGTAACACGGGAATAGAATATTGTTCCTGTTCGAATGCATGCTTGTCTCTCTCTCTCTCTCTCTCGCATAGAGGAATTGCAAAACAAATTAAGTTGAGATGTAGTTAGCGTGCATCATATACACTAAGGTCACATCAAAAACAGGCAGGCCATATACTAAGCTGAAAATAATCGAACTCGACACCACCCTTTGCATGTCCGCTTTGGTGATATTCCGTTTATAATCGGTTGTCTCCGAAAGAATCTCTCTCTCTCTCTCTCGGTCAATCTCCCATACACATGTAACTGATCTATTTGAGCTAAGCTGATTCTTTTTTGAAAGGAACGGGCTAGCTAATCCTATCCATCGGCAGCCAGTGCGAGTGTGTGTGTGTGTGTGAAACGGACGCGAGCTAGTGGAGGTGGGTGGCGCCGTGGAGACCACTAGCCCGCGCGGTCGCGCCAGCGCACGCGGTTTTGACCAGCTCCATCCATCGCGCGCGCGCCAAGAGGCCGGTTTCGTGCGTCTCCGGCAGGTCGATCCCTCAGCGGCTGCGTACGTACGCGCCCACCTTCGCCTGTTGCCATCGCGACGGAATTTCCTCGTCTCCAACCTTCCCTTTCAGACTAGATTATAGCGTGCTCTAAGTGACTTATAATCTCGAGTTTATAGTTTATTTTATACTATAACTGCTGTTAATTTATTCTACATAATTAAATATATAAAAATATTATATCTACACAAACGATGTAAAAGAATGAAAAAACAGAAAAATTAGAAACAAAATAAAAACCTATAAATCAGAAGCTTCAAATAGAAAGTGTTTGAAGCGGTGCGACGTAGAGTCGCCGTCGTCGTTCCGCTGATCCTTTCCTTCCGAGTAAAGACACGGCAGAGATATGCGTGCTCCATTTCCAATGCATGGCCCCATCCGTGGTCAGACCGATGTCACTGTTGCCTAGTCACCGCCGTGTAGCTTTGTGTGCAGCGCGTTCAAGACTGTATTTTGGTCGGAGCAACAATGGCTCAGATCGTCCTGGCCAATGGAGACAGAGGGCAATTTCTATCCTTAGGGCATCTTCAATGGTCCTAACTAGCAACTAACTAGGAGACTTCCACATCATCAACCAAATAGCTAGCATACAAAGGACTGTCTATAAGGATAGCTATTTGATACTTACATGCACACACAGTCATTTATAGAGATTGTCTCGTTTTCTGTTATAGCCTAGTGTTTAAGGAAGAAGTAGAACTCGATTTTTTGCATACTCTCTTTCCTCCACATAGGATTTATGCTGATGTGTACATGCAAATAGCCAGCTGACTCAGACCATTGAAGATGCCCTTAGAGGTATGCACACAAAAGCCCCGTTTAAAAGTATTCGTGTCTTTTATTTATTTTTTTTGTTGTGATTTATGTTTTTATTTGATTACAAGAGAGATTGAGTAAATAAAAGATATTCGTATTAAGAAGTCACTCTATTTAAAACGACTCCTACAAATAATTTATAGAAATTACTTTATTTAAAAACCGATTTCTAAAAATCAAAAATATGTTTGAAACAGGATAAAAACTGTGAAATCACACGGAAACACGTGTACTACTACTAGCTGGTGTTGCCGTATAAAATCACGGCTTACAGCACTGTAGCGCGTCCAAGATCAGATCTAACCGGAACGACGGATGGCTCAGATGAACAATCCCGATCAATAGGGCGGTCTGCGTCCGCTGAAGTAAAGCCCTGAACCTAAATGACACGGTGACATGTTAATGACCCCGTGATATTTCGGCACAGGTGTCACCATCCGTCTTCTTCGAGGCCATTCGACGGTTCAGACCAGCACCTAGTTAACGGACGGCTCAGATTGGCCAGCCTGCAGAATGAGATGGAGGGCAATTTCTGTCCATGGAAGTATGTATATAGAGACAACTAAATTACGTACATGGCAACAGACTAGTGACGGAAACAATGGAGAACTGTTTGTGTAAATGGTATTATAGCTTTTTTTTCAATTTAATTTTTATACATCTATTTTTACAAATCTAACCCCTCTAAACCTACCGAGCTCAGCAGAAAAGCCCCCAAATGTGGTTGAAATTAATGCGGAGTAATTAGCACTTAATTAAGCACTAATTAAATGTATACGGTGTTGTACAGTACTACACAGCATATATGCAGTGCTAAACAGTGGGCGCAGCGCGCACATTGCCAGACCGGCGGCGCCCTGCTGAGTTAGTGAAGCTTAGCAGGTGCCTGCCTCCCCTAACTTGGTAGATCGAATACCAAATTTGAAAAAAACAATTGGCCACGGTGAAAATAAATGGCTTCAACAATGGATGGTGTCTCAGGTTGACTAGCCCTCTCGAGAGATGGCAATCTGTATATCCATGGAGGCATACGTAGCATCCCAAAACCGTGACTTTGGCGTTGCAGCGCGTTCAAGATCACCTGATCAGAACAACGGACGGCTCAGATTCGCAGAGCCCCGATCAATATACAGATATCTACATCCACAGAGGTAAAGCCGTGACACTAGCTAAATGACACGGCACACGTCAATATCAGCGGCATTTCGGCCTAGTTACCACCACCCGTCTTCTTTGGAACCATTCGATCAAACGATCATTACAATCGATCGACGGCTTAGACCAGCCTAGCTGACCTGGCGACGCATACGGACACAATCACCCCGTGCAAAGTACGATCCTTTCGAAACGTTGGGCATCGACGGCCGTCGACGAGTGGCCCAGCAGCGGGAGGTGGGGAGGCGGGACCAGACCAGAGCCGTACGGCAGGTAGGCGCACTATCGGTGGAAGGCCGGCCGTGTGCAGTACGCGGCAAGCACCGCGGTCGCTGGCTGGCCAGCGAGCGAGTGGCCAGTGACGAGCGGCGTACAAATCATGCGTGCCACGCACGTACCAGCGCGGGCGGTCGGGCACGGTTATAAAACGCTTGGCCTAAATAGACGATGAAAGAGCAGGAAACGATGGTTTAACGTAAAAAATCATTGCAAAAAAAATTATAGACATATGTAGACAGTTACTGGGAGATTATAAACATAAAAAACTTCAACGGATCTTAACTATGTGACTACAACGATACATGTATAAGGTAAGGATTAGAGTCTCGAATGAAAAAGAACATCGAATTAGAGTTATCTCTCTATAAATATTATATATATATACCCTGTAGATTATAGAGAAGTTAAGGACTTTATTGTAAATATTTTCTTTTATATTGAATTTTATTTTTATATGTCTATGATTTTTTTTTGATCGCCTACTTTTGTGATGTGTTTTACAACCGGCACTTTGCTCTTGTGTCCCCGTATGCGTGCATTTGACAGCCCTTGATGTGGACGGGAGAGCGTTCCTAGTGCGTGCCTGGCTACGTACCGGTCGATGTATCGTTCCAACAAAAGCCAGGTCTTTTGCGTGTGAATTTCATGCATGTGTCAGGGATTGGCTGCTCCTGGCTATCGACGCGCGGGCTAGCCACCTATGTAGCTAGGATCTCCGATGGAAAAAAAAGAGAGCATATAAATGGTGGCTTAGGGCACTTTTAAAACGGTTTAAAATTAATTTCTATTTTTTGTTTCTATTTTTTTCACTATTCAGTAATTTCGTTTTTTTAGTTTTTTAGATTTTTTAGGCTTTTTTATCTTTTTTTCGTATTCCTTTATATTATCTGTGATGGGCTAATATTTTTTTTCTATTTTTTTAAATTTAATTATACTAAATAAGACAACTCAGTTATAGTAAAAAATAAACTAATTACAGTAAAAAAAGTTATAAACCAACGTCAAACTGAATGCTACCTAGATCTTACGACCTGTATAATCGCGTTTTGCAAGGTGCCATCCTAGGATCGATTCACCGATCGCGATAACATCCTGAAATCACAATAGGAGGACGTACGTTCCTGCGCCTAGGATGTCCACACTCGCAACCTTGGTTCTGAGCAGATGGAGCGACTCCAAATTAAACGTGAGCTCGCAGGTTTGGCGCCCTAGCTGACGGCCCCGGGCTGGTTAATGGCCCGGTGGTACCTACCAATGGATGATCATCAGATCAGCGTGGTGGTGCGTATACCTGCTCTCTCGCACGCAGCTCGCTGGCCGTACGGGTGTGTGCCCGTGCTGCCCGGCATGGTAGCTGTAGCCCCCTGTGCGCAGCGTGTGTTTGTGCTAGCGTGCTCGCTCGTGTTTGTTGGGTTAGTGGTGGTGCAGCGCGCGTTTGCTTCCTCCTTGTCCGCGCATTAGCTGGATTTATTCCGGCTCCTAGGAGCGCGCTTAATGGCCTTGTCGGCTGCCTCTCCGGGCATATGCATAAAACTCTCGCGCTCGCTCGCTCGTAGTGGAGCAAATGATTGTGGGTTGGTAAGTGTGTGCTAATTTGTTCCTCTCGGTCCGGCTGCGCCAAGCTAAATCCAAGTCTCTTTCCTACTTGGATCCCTTTCTCTCTCTACATCACGGAGCAATATGTTCTGGTGTTTTACCTAGGGGCATTTGGAATAACGATAACTTTTTGTTTTTATCAAAATTTTACTGTAGTTGGCTGAATTTTTACTGTAGCTAAGTTGACTTTTTGGGCATAATTAAATTTAAAAAATAAAAACAACATACTAATCTAGAGCGAACGATACAAAGGAATACAGGAAAAAAACAAAACGCAAAAATCCAAAAAAAAAAAACAAAAGAACAAAATTACTACAGTACGCTACAGTGAAAAAATCGCTACAGCCATCGCCAAATGCTCAAAAAAAAACTATACTAAGCGAGGCCTTAACTTGCTCTCTGCTGTGTTTAACCTGCGGCTTTAGCTTTTTTTGTTATTTCAGAGCTAGGAAGGTATTGCGGCTTTAGCTGTACCTTTTGAAACTTTGGTTTGTGCCACAAATATTAAGCAAGTAAGCAACCATTGATGATTAGTTTTGGTTGCTCTTAGCTAGCCCTCAGATTAGCGTTAGTTTATAGTTTTTTATTATAGCTAATTTTTTTATTATAACTGAGTTAGCTTATTTAACATAATTAAATTTAAAAAATAAAAAAAATATGTTAGCCTATCACGAATAATGTAAAGGAATATAGAAAAAAATAAAAACAAAAAAAATCTAAAGAAACCAGAAAAAAAATGAAATTACTGAATATTGAAAAAAAAGCAAAAACCAGAAGTAGAATCTAGCTTTAAACTGTTTTAAACGGCAAAAGCAGAGAGTCAGACAGAGCGAGTATCAACTGGAGAGTGGTGAAAGTAACTGCTACTATGTAAGTCTTATATATCATGCATGTCTCTTTCGAACGGATTGGCTGGATTTAAAGTGAGATAAGCTTGGATTTGGACATGGGTCATGTGATTACTGTGTATGTCTTTGCACTAATTAGTACTCCATTTAATATGGAGTCAGTGCTCGAGGTTCCTAGTCTCACTGTCTTACATGGAATTGATTTGCATGTATCCTTATCTTACGATGTCTTAGGGCATTTCCAATCACTACATTGCTTTATAATGTCCATACCTCTCTACATTATCAGAAAGTAGCTATAGATATAACCTCTTTAATAGATAGTATCTATCTCTGAGCTCAAACAATAATTTCAACCAACTCTCTCCCTCTCCCCCTCACCCTCTTCCTCACTGGCACCGGCTGGATCCAAGCTCCCTCTCTCTCACCGGTGGCGAGGGTGTGTGGGCGCAGCGTCGGCATTGTGAGCATGTGGGCAGCATGGCACAACGGCGGGTGTGCGGGCGGCACAGTGGCATCGGCAACGAGACTACCAAAGAACTTTCTTTGCTTTTCTTGTGTTTATTTGCCCATGATCTGGATTCAATTTTTTGCATTTTGATTTTGTGCTTGAGCAATATCTTACATGAGACACTACGTGCTTCTCTATTTTTTTCTTTAATTCTTCCTCTACCTCAGCTGCAATCCTAGGTGTTATACTATATATGGACATTGATTACATTGGAGCATTAGGAGTGCCTTAGTGTAACACCTCGGCCCATGATAGCTTATGTGTGTGTATACATGAGGATGTGGATTAGTCCCATATTGCTAGCTTAACATGAGAAACACTAACATATAAACCCATAGACACCATTGGTAATAACATCTGGTTAACCGTTTTATGTGAAGCGAGGACGAAAGTGAAAATAGGTTGTTACATGTGCGTCGCTTATCCATAATGGGGTTAGATCTAACTTAGTTTGGACCTTAGGGCGTTACAAATGGTATCAGAGTCGACCCTCGCGGTTGCACGGGCACGTACGGGTCAGGAGTGTGGGCATATGACGCATGGCGCGTGTGGGCCCGGAGTGGACACACGGTATGATTTATGTACCATCACTGGACGCATGGATGTGTGCCAAGATAGGGAGGTTTTGGTCATTTGCCATAGTGTGGGTATGTTGGACCGACAAGGACGTCGTGTTCTTTAAGGGGGTATATGTAACACCTCGGCCCATGATGGTCTATGTGTGTGTGCACATAAGGATATTGATTAGTCTCATATTGCTAGCCTAACATGAGAAATACTAACATATAAACCCATAGACACCATTAGTAATAACCTCCAGTTAACTGTTTTGCGCGAAGTGACGACGAAAGCGCAAGCAGGTTGTTACGTGTGCGTAGCTTATCTATAATGGGGTTAGACCTAAACCAGTTTGGACCCTAGAACGTTACACTTAGTATATTCATGTCATTCGTCACTCGGGTACTTGCTAGGTTTTGATCACATTACATGTAGTAAATATATACCCAAGGTTAAGGATGCAAGAAAAATTATGGAAAAAAGAAGAACAAACCGATAACGTACATGGTAAGGAGCCCGACCAGCAGTTACCAACTTACCACTGGAGATCGGAATTTGGACGAAAAGATGAGAATACATATGCAGGTGGAGCTGCATATCTTTCTGTCTACGGAGAACAGAGCTTCTTTTCTCTGAAAAAAGTACAACATAGAACGCACACATGACTCACGCAAACACCTCACACGCACGTCCTAAATCATGCACAAGTAGGTGCACCCATTTGTATATATATCTAACTAGAGTGGAGATCTAAATCTTACAAAGCACTTGCATATGCGTTGACCATTGATCACGTCCATGTGTGTATGTACTCTTTCTGTTTTGGACCTAGCCTGAGGATGGGGTACGAAATCCTTGGTTCAATCCATGGTATTTGTCGATGTACTGTATGTCCAAGAAAACGGTTTCAAGAACACGGTGTGCATTATTCCCCCGTTTCTCCAAGAAACACACGGGGGAAGTTCCAAGCACTAGGGGAACTCGCAGACCCTGGTATTTGTCGATGTACTGTATGTCAAGCATTTCTGATCATATATATGTATATATTAATTATGAATACACAAGGACTACACAGTAGTTTCGAGTGTCGTGCGTGCGCACATTGGATGGCATGCATGGTGTAAACGAGCTAAGCTACGCACTAGCTTCCGAATTGAACCGAAGGGCCAGCTATAGTACGTACGTACATCGCCGAATGGCGCAGCAAGAAAACAAACTATCAATCGAGGCCGGCGGAGACGCATGAAAGAGACGAATCTTACTATTTTGTCAGCGCAACGATATATCGAAATGTGGTCATACACCAACCAACCGCGCGCACAGTAGTTCGTCACAGTACCAGTACTAAGCTCGCTAGCGCGCACAGCCTCTCTCTCTCTCTCTGGGTCAGTTTCTCTCTCTAGGGTTCACACACAACAAGACTTCCACGCACCATAGCTTCTCACAACCTGCCAGCGACGGCACTTGTAGATACCAAGCTCGCTGCCCCCTTTTGCTTTCTCTCTCTAGGTTGGCAGCAGCGAGATAGAGCTGCGTGTGCTAGAGGAGAGAAGGTTAATTGGTTAGAGGAGAGAGAGAGAGAGCGCGCCATGTGGCATAGTGCGGTAGAAGTGGGTGAGCTGTCCACATGCGCTGTCGTGCCGAAGCACAGACCCACGCCTGTTGCATGCACCACTACCCCTCGCACCAGCTGCACTGCACCACCCCATTGGCCTGACGGCTTCTCCTGGAATCATCTCTCGCGAGGACTCCCGTGCCTGCTCGGTGATTCCTAGCCGTTCAATCGGCAGCGGGGATCATGCATGTGGGCTCGTCTAGTAGTTGCAGGAATGTGTGCTCTTGCAAGCGTGGAGTTGTCCGCGCGCGTATTAGGTTTTTGGGTGATCTGCGGTGCGGCTACGTAGACTGTCAAAAAGTGCGAAGGAATAATGGGTCTGTTCTTTTTGGTTGCGGTTGATGGTTTTTGGTTGTGGCTGATGGCTTTTTGGTTGTTTGCGATAGAGATTGCGGAAAGAGAGATACTCACTTGCGATTTTTGATGCTACAGATATTAATTTTTTAATGTGTACTACAATTAACTTGTAGACCCCATTTTAAAAAAATACTCCGTTTAAAAGTTAGTTACTGTAGCAAAAGCCAAAAACGGTTTTTAGAAACCGCAAAGAACAGGCCCATTAATGTTGATGATGTTAGCGCATTAGTTAGTTTTTCAGGGTCAAAAAAAAAACAGGAGCGATTCCTCTCTCGCACTCGGAGTTAGACTTGCATGATTCGATGATGTTGATCTACCTACGGTTGCCACTCGATAGGATATGAATAATTTAAATCTATATTTAATTTTATTTATATCTATTTGAAGTGATATTACCTATATCTAAATGAAAAATAGTATACTCAATGGGTTTGGATAACCTAGTGGGTAAAGGAGAAAGAAAAAGAGGGTTAAGGCCCCGATCACTTTGGAAATTAAAACACTGTTCAGCGATCGAAACACTGTAGCAGCGATCAGAATACTGTAGCATTTTTGTCACGTAGTGAATTTTTTTGTTTTTTGGTTTTTTTGTGTTCCGTTTTTTTCTCATATTCCTTTGCATTGTCCGCACTAGACTAGCGAGCCTTTTTTATTTTTACATTTTTTAAAATTTAATTATGCCTAACATGCCACTCAGCTACAGTGTTTTTTCAGCAAAAATCAAAAGCCATCGCTATTCCTATCACCCCCTAAGTCAAAGAGGGTTGTGAAGAAAGTTTTCGTAAAAACTTTGATATTTTAAAATTTTAGCCTCGCATTCATATCACAAAAGTTTCTCGAAATCAATTGAGATTTATTGGAGATGACTCTGTATGTACAAAGGAGCTACTCTATATAAATTAGCAGCACTAGGTGCACACATGGGTCCCATATGCTTTTATAGGAAGCTTTCATGAAACTTCGGTATTTGAAATTTTTAACCTCGCGTTCACATGACAAAAGTTTTACGAAATCGACTAAAATGTTTTTGAAATGATTCTGTGTGCATGGAGCTACTCTATGCAAATTAGTACATACAAGTGCATAGGTGACTCCTATGTATTTTTATAGGAAGTTATAACTTAGCATGTATAGTCTAAACTCATAGATAATCCAAGTATACCCTCAACTTTAGGTTGAATAGATATAATTAAAGATGGATAAACGGATATTACTCTCTTCGTACCTAAATTTAAATAAATATTTTATTTTTTATCAATAGTCTATGCAATAGTATAGATATAGGTTTAAATAAAGGTAATAGGTACTCAATGCAGCCTAGATCCATCGGACGGCCCCAATCAATCCGCTACAGCAAGCGCTTTGCGGTGGGTCCTGCCGACACGTGGGCCCGCGTGTCAATCTGCCGACCGGTGAACAGTGGATGGCGATGTGTTGTCGTTTTCCCTCCAGGGAATTCTCATTTCCACTGCTTCCATGCATTTTTTTTGGATCATCTCAACGGGCCCCTCGATCATCAAGGAAGAGAAAACAATATAAAATACTAGTATAAAATAAGAACAAGGACACATAGAAAAGAAGTGACTGCAGCAGTGGAGAATTGTTCTTCTTGGGAGGTGCGAAAAACTTCTGGGCCTCGGGATTCTCACCGTCCACTAACATTTGTTTTTCTTTTTTGCTTATCTTGTTGCTAGCTAGGTCGATCGATCGGGTGTACCACTGTACGAGTTGATGCTTTTACTATTTAGTGACTTGTGGTGTATCAGGAGTGCCGTGGTCCTACTTAAATTGTAGATCTCGTAGGACAATTATGTGCATGTAAGATCGAATTGACAACTTTTAAACTGGTTAAACAATATATCACACAGGAGTCCAGTCTGAAACAGCAAATGTGTACAGATGATGAGGTCTGTTGGTTTAGCCCCTGCTTCTGGCGACCGCTTAAAAAAGATAAAGACAAATAAATATTTAATTTTTAAAAATAGTTTCTACACTTCTCTTATTACTATTTTATTTTGGGGATACGATAGAGGCTATGGATATATCACGCACTCTACTCATTTCGTTCCCATCACGTGCACGTATCTCTCCTTTATTTTTTTTCACCGTTGGTCCGTTCTTTCTAAAAACTACTTTTTCAGCTATTACTGTTTATTTTTAGTAAAAAATCATCAGTAAAAATTAATACGAATGTCCCTTAATGTTATAATATATTTCCTCGTATTTGCAGCGTTTTATCGAGAATGACTATGGTACATGTTTATATAATTTTATGTATTTAATGCAATCTATTTTCATCACCCACTAATCATTCTACAAGTGTAAATTGAGTGGGGTGGAAAATATTGAGGAAGAGAATTGTTTAAGAACTCCCTGCAACTAAACCTTGTATGTATAATATCAATCCTCTATTATTTTATTTCATGAAAATGATCAATTTTACTCGCTTTAAATCCAGCTTTCATCCTAGGAAATTTTAATCTATAACCATTTTGTATATATCAGAACGCTTGCTAGCTCTGTGTTAGAAGCTATGGTAAATGCGTGCAAAAAGACTTCAAAATAAGATGTATTTCCTGGGATGCGTGCACAACGCGCGTCCAACATCTTTTTTCCCCCTGAGATTACGTCCAATTCTATTGAGTCCCTCATAGGGATGTGCACGTAGTGCGCTAGTCAATCGAAAGTACGCACGTAACCAACAACACCCAGACAACCACGTGTTATGCACACCCAGACAGCAACACTAACCTTGGCGAGTATACACCAATACGTACACACGCACGCACGTAGGGCATAGGCAGCCGCGGCGCGTCGCCAGTAGTGGTATATTGTAGCTACTAGCTAGCTAAAGTGCTTAACCCGGACTAAAATGGAGGAGGTGCTCATAGAGAGTTTCTTCATCTTTAAACCAAATAACGCACTCCACCTACAATAGATATTCATGTTGTAGGAAGATATCCATGTTCCTATCAACATAGGATGAGCTCTAGTTCTGGCTCTGGTCCTGATCGTTTCGGTTTTTTTCGACTTCAGCTTCTAGCTTTAGCTTTTTTTTCACTATTTATTACACTATTCACTAACTCAGTTACAGTAAAATTTCAGCCAATTACAGTGAAATTTCAGCTAAAAGCCAGAAGCCATCGCTAAAACGATCACCACCTCTATTGGGTCTGCCTCTGACTAGCTAGACTGCATGTAACTCTATTTTGGACTCCTCTCTATTTAATTGTATAGTTTTTTTAAAATAATTTATCGATATTTGTTTTGTTTATATTAAGATTAAAAATTAATAGCTATAAGTTATAGTAAAAAAATCTATTTACCGCGGTGTGTTGCCACTGGTAGTAGACTAGTGTGGCGCGTCGCCTATAGCTAGGCTGTGTGCAAACCCTTGGACCCCTGTCTATTTATCTTGGTGGAGTTGGGGCTGGGTACGGTGAGCTAGGCGTAGAGCGGACGAGGCGGAGGCGATCGAGTAGTATCGCCATCAGCGCGCAATAATACTGCACGCCCGTTTTGTTTTGTAGCACTTGTCAGCGAACCTCCCCTCCTGAAAACCCCACCCGCCGCTCTTCGTCTCCATTCTTTGATTCTCCCCCCTCCGCCGCTCCATCCATCCCGCCTGCCTCCCGTAATTCTCTCGCTAGCTCGCTCGCGCGGTTTCAGCTGCTGCCGCCGTCTGATCTGTCCACGAGGAGGAAAGAGATCGATGGCTGGCGCGGGCGGTGTGGCTGCGGCGGTGCAACCTGCCGCGGCGGCGGGGAGGACTAGCGCTTCCTCGGCGGGAGGGGGCGTCGTGGCGGACCCGCGGGCGGAGGCGCTGCGGTGCCCGAGGTGCGACTCGGCCAACACCAAGTTCTGCTACTACAACAACTACTCGCTGTCGCAGCCGCGGCACTTCTGCAAGGCGTGCAAGCGCTACTGGACGCGCGGCGGCACGCTGCGCAACGTCCCCGTCGGCGGCGGCTGCCGCAAGAACAAGCGCTCCAGGAGCAGCGGCGGCGGGAACGCGGGAGGGAACAGGGCCTCTTCCTCTACCGCGGCCGGCGCGGGGGCCGCGTCCTCCGCGGCTGGCGGTGGTGTGACGTCGTCGGCGTCGTCGCTGTCGCTGCCGCCGCCGGGCTCCCTGCCGTCGCTGACGTCGGCGCTGGGCCTGTCCGGGGGCACCTCGCTGGCGTCGCTGCTGCTTGGGAGCGGCTCGGCCGGGGACCACCTCGGCCTCTTCCAGGCCATGCAGTCGGTGGTCTCGGACGCCACCATCTACGAGATGCAGCAGCAGCACCAGACACAGGTGGATCAGCTGCTGGGGCTCGGCTACGGCACCGGCGCCGGTGCGCCGTCGCAGATCCAGGTGAAGCCGTGGCAGCAACACCTGCATGAGGGGGCAGGTGGGATCTTGGACGGCTTCTACGCGCCGCTGCTGTCGGGCTCCATCGTGCAGGGGCTGGAGGAGCTGCAGGTCAAGACAGAGGCTGCCGCCGCCGGGGAGCAGCAGCAGCAGCAGCACAAGGCAGCGGGGGCCGGGGAGCAGAGCTGGGAGCTTACGACGTCGTCGTCTAACGTCGACGCCAACATCATCGCGTCGGACGCGCTCATGGCCGCGGCAGCGTCCATGAACCCGGCGGTCAGCAACGCCGCCACGGCGCCGGCGGCGTCCTCCATCATGCACTGGGGTAACGGCGGCATTGGCGGAGCCCCCGCGGTTTGGCCGGACATCGCCAACTGCGGATCCTCCATTGCCACCTTCTTCTAGCCGTCTGGATGGGTGGCTAGCTCGTTGGTCGTTAACTTTATTTATTTTCTCCTTAATTTTTCTGGTTAATTTTTCCTTGACTAAAATAACATGTAATTTGTGGGGGGAAAAGCTGAGATGAGAGAGTACTATGGAATCTATGGATGCATGGAGAGATAATCTCGGAGGGCAGAAAGTTTGAGGCAGTGATCCAAAATTCATAGGGTATCTTCCACCTAGACGCGACGAACATCGGATCCATGTTCGTCGCCGCCGATCAACGGCCAAGACGGCGATGGCATTCATGAATCCAGAAGAAGAAGGTGGCCATGAGAGGGGAAGCAAGCAAAGGAAGTATAAGTGGAGCACTGCTACTACTTGATTTGCTACTTCTCTTGGCTTCTCCTTCAACTCCTTGGGTGTGTTTTGTATATAGGGCATATGGTGTGTGGGGATATATGATTGAGAGCATGCAGCTAGCAGCATGGTGGTGCAAGTCATGGGCCTCTTTCTCTCTCTCATCTTGACATTTTAATTAGTGTGTTTAATTGGTTACTCCACCTCGGATTTGGGAACTCCTTAGATGTATAAGTTAATACTAGTACTCCTACCCTTGAAGATTAATTAGAAAGTTCTCATGCATTGGTCTCTTTAAGGGTGTTTACTTTTTTTTTTCTTCCTTCTAGAGTGGATTTTTCTTTCATTTTCTTGGGGGTTTTGTTCAAACTCTGCTTGTACCGATGATGACAGTGTGAGTTATGAGAAATTAAAACTGATGTTGTCCTGATGATGATTCAGAATTTCAGAGTCCCATAGATAAGCTTCTTATCTGTACATTTAAGAGTACCACATGCATGCTAGTTGCTTCACTCTTAGTGCATGGATGGATGTCGCACTTTTGGTCATGTGCAACAGCTTTAGCTTTGCTCTCTTTTTGATGCGCGAGCGCATGATCGGATCTTTGAATTCCGTGCATTTTTATTAGGGCTTTCTTTTTTTTGTCAAGGATCATAGGATTCCAGTAGTAGTACTCGAGTTAGGGGGTGATCGTTTCAGCTTTTTTCAGCTTCAGCTTCTAGCTTCAGCTTTTTTTTCACTATTCACTACACTATCCACTAACTCAGCTACAGTGTTTTTTCAGCCAGCTACAGTGTTTTTTCAGTCAAAAGCCAAAAGCCATCGCTATTCCGATCACCCCCTAAGTGCCATCATGCTTCTGTGATCAAAAATCTTTTATGCCCTCGTTTTCTGGTGAGATAAAAATACGGCCGCTTCGCTTGTTCTTTGCTGCATGTCCATGTTAACACTACTACTGTGAGTATCATGAAAAAGGAAAGGGAAACAAAGGGGGAAAAAATAGAAGCAATATGTGTGGTAGAACTTGAAATGGGGAAAGGAGAAGCAATTTGTGGTGGTTTCATGTATATGTGTGCATTTACAAGGAATTTTAGTTTGATTTTTATTCGATTCAACATTTATTTGCATGTTAGTTTCATAGTAACATTTGGTTTTTTTTCTTTTTGCTTTACTTAGTAATTGAATTCTACAATGAATTTGCTATTCTTAAACTATGTCAAAGTAGCAATATGATGTTGACATATTCTTTTATTTTCTTTTGAACAAAATATGTATCATGTGAAAAAAATAGCACTGAGCCGGAAGCAACTTTTTTTTTCTAAATGATCCAAAAAAATCATCTTCTTTTTGTTGATTCACTAATTAGTTTTATAAGGATCGATCAGTTTGAGACTTTCAAAAGACATGATTTTAATTTTGAACTCTTATATAAAAGGATTGAAGCTTTTGGAAACTTTCTATAACCACAAAAGGTTGGATAATAAATCTCATAGCAAGTTATTTATATATTTGGGGAGCTATGTGAACTATGATCTACTTTCTTTTCTTCCTTTTGTGCTGATCACAGGAAATTTATTTTCATTTAAACTTGTGCTAGCTCCAGCAAGCAGCTAGTTCCTCATGGCTCTTTCTCCGACTTTCTTTTCCTCCTGTCTTCTTTCTTAAGCAGATATAGCAATTTCTGTTATACATGAACATGTGTTGTGAACATATATGCATTTGTTTGGTTGGTTTACAGATAACTCGCACACTGTTCCTAGATTATGTTCTCATTAATTGTTGAACAGAGTGTTATGATGTTGCCACAGCATAAAATCCAGCAGTGCCATGAATTGTTCGTTTGAATATGCATATGGTACTAGCCAGAGCTAGTCTACAATTATACGTATGTCGGTTATTTCCTGGAATTAGCAACCGATATCGATAGTACAACACGTACATCTTTATACACATCATGTTTTCTTCAACAAATTACTTTGTGTCAATATCAGATTATCAGCTTTCTTAGTTTCTGGCACTAACCTTAGTTTGGCCTTGATATATTTGGACGCACACACGTACGTACGTACATGCATGCTGCAGCACGCTGAATTTATACATGCATTTCGGCTTTTTTTTTTGGCTGCAGGGTCATATTTAACGAAAACTGCAATAAATTAATCAGCATAAATTTATGAATATATATATATAAGCCTCTTTTCTACACCCGGGTGTAATTACACCATATATCGTATCTCATACCGTCGGAGGTATCTCACGTAACGGAGAGTATGTACATGTAGTATACGAGTATTTAAGATCATCTAGATAGTATGAACAATTTTTTAGAGGTAGTATGTAGATTTTTTTTGACATACTCCCTTTTATGTGCGTATTTGAAGGTATTTACAAAATACGTTAAAAACTATAGACTCTCTTGCAATGTTTTCATGTGGTTCACATTGAAGTATCTTATAATTATAATTAGTATATGAGTATATCCAAAGTGATAAAGGAGTATTTCAAGTTCATTTAGGTGGTATATTAGAGGTGGGTGTAATTACACCCGAATGTAAAAAATATTTTTCATATATATATATATATATATATATATATATATATATATATATATATATATGAAGGCTCTTTTCTACACCCGGGTGTAATTACACCCTATATCGTATCTCACAACGTAGAGAGTATCTCGCGTAACGGAGAGTATGTACGTATAGTATACGAGTATTTAAGATCATCTAGGTGGTATGAACAATTTTTCAGAAGTAGTATGTACATTTTTTTAGACATACTCCTTTTTATGTACGTATATAAAGGTATTTACAAAATACGTTAAAAACTATAGACTTTCTTGCAATTTTTTCATGTGGTTCACATTGAAATATCTTATAATTAGTATATGAGTATATCCAAAGTACTAAAGGAGTATTTCAAGTTCGTTTAGGTGGTATATTAAAGGTGGGTGTAATTACACCCTGGTGTAGAAAGTATTTTTCCTATATATATATATATATATATATATATATATATATATATATATATATATATATATATATATATATATATCGAATAATGAGGTGCATTTTATGCACCAGTGACATCTCCATGGTTCTGCAAAGATACAGTGGTACTGTCTGGGTGCTTTAAAACCCACCATTACATGTACTGCAAAGACATAAGTAATCAATAAATCCCTTTATAATTGCCTTTCTGCTACCGACTGTAAGGCCAATTATTTTTGTGCTCAAATGAAGCAACATTAGTGTAGTAGACTCGGGTCAATTTATCTTGCTTATGTATATGTTTCTCCATACCATGCTCCATGCATGCCTAGTTAACTTCGTATGTGTCGACGTTTGTCTCAACTCTCAGGTACGTAGAGAAGGTACACGAGCGCTCTATATTCCATATAATTCTGTTTACATTTTGTTGTTTCTATGTCAGAAGTTAGGACTGTTTTTTAAGTAGGAATATAAGTTGATTGGCACACTTTTCTAAGACAGAATGTTCTTGAAAGGCACACCATCAGGTTTAATTAGAACGAGTTGTTTTTTTATATGTTCACACTCTTCCAGCTTCCCTTACTGTAATCTTCTCATTAATCTATCTCTTTAGGCAATATAAGAAATATGATCCATATATACTCGTGTGAAAACTTATTTTTTCCTACGATATCATCACATTTGTTAGTTGTGCAGAAATATATCATCTACCTATATATCCCTAGAATAGGCAGACAATAAGCAATATCATCACAACTGTAAACCAAACTTTGTTGTGCATTTACCCTGGCCTATCGCATCTATCAGTGTCACATTGACAACAAGTGTGCAAAACCCCCCTCCATTCGGTGATTGTTGGCCACAGCCCATAGGCTTTGTCCTATGGGGGCATTCGGAATAGTGATGGCTTTTGGTTTTTACTGAAATTTTACTATAGCTGGCAGATTTTTTTACTGTAACTGAGTTGGCTTATTGGGCATAATTAAATCTAAAAATATGTAAAAATAAAAACGGCACACTAATCTAGAGCGGACGATGCAAAGGAATACGGGAAAAAAACAAAACACAAAAATACCAAAAAAACAAAAAAAATTGAATAAGGACAAAACATGCACAGTAGCTGCAATCGCTGGCACAGTGTTACAGACGCTGAACGCGGCGACGAGAAGCTAACTTGAGCGGACCCATATAATCATCGTTGGCGCACATAGATCATCATGTATATTTACATGCGTGCTTTCTAAAAGCATTTTATTAGCGCAAAATGTTGGTTTTTCATATGATATATTGGGCCTGTTTTTTTCTAACTTTTGATTTTTATTATAGTACCTAACTTTCAAAAGAAGTATTTTTTTTCAAAATGAGGTTTAAAAGTTAATTGTATTACATGTTAAAAACCCAACATCTGTACCAGTCAAAATCGTAAACGAGTATCTCTCTCTCCGTAATCTCTATCGCGAACATCCAAAAATTTTAAAAATTCAATCAAAAGCTATAAACCACAACTATAAGCCAAAAAAAGAATAGACCCACTGATACTACAACTTTAGCAAGTTCACAACAACAGAAAAAGGTTTTTTTAAACTAATAATGCACACTCTTTCAATAGTTCACGTAAAAAATATACGGGATTTTCGTCGCAAAACTTGTATTTCATACATTTTCAAAATTAGGATATTTCTTATCCATGTGCAAGACAATAATACATGTACATCACGAGAAGTTTCAAACAAAAATCTGTTGTATGTGACATATTTCTCCCTCTTTGTAGGAATTTCATAAGAAATAATTTAATTCCCGCAAGAATCGGAAGAAATTCCCACGTTCCAATAACGTGGCTTCAATTCACCCAAAGATTTTTCTCATGTAACGCGTAGTGTACTAGTGTGAAATGCAAGAACCACTTGTATAGGTACAAATACTATCTAGCTTAATTAGCCCTCCAAAATGCCTCATGATTCATGCAAATATGGCAATGATTAGAATACAGGATGGCGGATTGAAATTTGAAAGTTTGCAATAAACTCGAGGCACATTTTATGGTGGTGATAAACATGTACCCACAAGTACATGTGGAAAAGCCATATCCTTGTACTAATATGTCTAGTTTCACCTTAGAGAGAAATATGTCTTTCTTTTTAGTAGATCAACTTAAATAGTACTCTACAATATAAGTATATTATTGAGATTAAAAATATAGTTATTGCAATGTTTTCACTATATACTATTATTAGTAGTTGTAGTATACTATTTAATAGGGTATGAATGGTTAAATAACATTATTTTTTTAATTTAGTGTGCGTATGATGAGCTTTAGATGGAGTACTAATCACATAGTTACCCGGTCACCTTTTGGACGACTTCAATTCGGTGTATTTGTCAGCTGATACATACGTATCTCTTTTTTTTGTGGGGGGGGGGGGGGGTGGGGGGGTGCACAGGGCCAGAAAAGCTACTACAAAGGATGCAGCCACAGAAAATTAAGGCTGAGGAGACCAGCAAGGCAGCAACAAGGCCTATTAGTCCTTGCTATTAGCTTTATCCTTTTTCAGTTATGTTTTGGATATTGATATGGTACTTAATACATACATTTAATCATTGTTTTTCTAATTATATGTTAGTAAAAAATATTAAAAATATAGCAGTGTAAATGTATTTTTATACTAATATAATTTTTACGTAATAAATCTAAATATTTTTTTGTATATTAAAGGTCGAAGTTATAGAAAAGTGGCTGCAAGCGTTCTGAAACGACATTAAAAAAATAGAGGGAGTACTACGCTGTCACTCGGACTCGGGGAGAGGCGGTGAAAAGCTAAGGCTCCATTTGTTTCGACTTTTTTTCAACTTCTGCTTCTAGTTTTTACTTTTTTTTTCACTATTCAGTATTTTATCTTTTTTTGAATATTTTTAGATATTTTAGGCTTTTTTATATTTTTTCCCCGTGTTCCTTTGTATTGTCATTAATGGGTTAACAAGTTTTTTCTATTTTTACATTTTTAAAAAATTAATTATACCCAAAAAGCCAAATCAGCTACAGTAAAAAAAAGCCAGCTACAGTGAAATTTCAGCCAAAAGTTAGAAGTCATCGCTAAAACGAGCGCCCCCTTAAAACTGGGGTGCAAGAACGCGAAAGCGAGCGCAATCCGAATAATTGGAGCCCTGAGTTGAATGGATGACTTGACATGGTAGCTCTCGTGAGACCGTCAGCCCCGTCCTGGGCAGCGCATGGTGGTGCCACCGCGCACGACGCCACTGTCGCGAGTCCACCGGTAAAGCTGGAAAAAAAGTTTAAGACTCGTGAGTTACTTAAGCTCAACTCATTCTAAATTTAATTTAAGCTCGGTTTGAGCTTTAAACGAGTTGAACTCAAAGCTTAATTTCGAGCTCGCGAGCTTTACAGCAGCCGAGCTCGAATAATTCATGAGTTTCGATTCGAGCTTAAATAGTGATACATATTAACTCTTACCGAGGTTATCCGAACCGAACTCGAGCTCGAGCTTTTCTTATTGTTGAAAATTAGTATATATTTAAATTATTTTGATTGTTATCGAGCTTACTCGAACCGAGCTCGAACTCGAATATTTCTTATTTTTGAAAATTAGTGTATAATAAATTATTTTAATTGTTATCGAGTTTCAACAAGCCAAGCTCGAGCTACTCAAGCTTATACTGAACCGAGCTCGAGTCCAAGTTCAGGCTCCGACCCTAACTCAAGCTTAGCTCGAGTTTCTACTAAGCTCGAGTCTAAAAGGCCAAGTTCGCTCGAGCTCGACTCGTTTACAGCTCTACCGGCTGGCTTCCTCTTTCTCACCACCCATACATATGTGATCCTCTGTGCACATGCTGGCCAATGGCCACTCGCTGTGTGGTATTGTACATGCTATAATGGTATTGTAAATCAGTAATATTTTTGGAAAATCCTATAGTTTTTATTATTTATTATTTTATATGTTGATGAATTAATATAGATATTATTTTGAACAAGACCTATCTGCAATAGCCTCCATAATAACTCTGTATCTGCAATAGCTTTTTATGCCATGTCGCCACAACACCGTGGTAATTGCGATTAAAAACACATTGTCTATATCATATAAAAGAAGCGCCGAGAGTATTAGAGGTTTTTTTGCAAGTGAAATGGGTTTATGCATATAGCTCTCTTTGTGTACACATGCACTCAGTGAATCTTGTCCACATGATCATCATCCAACCATCCAGATCCATGACCCATCTTTTTGCAAAAAAAAAAAAAAAAACTCGCAACCGGCTGCTCTTTTACCCAAAAACCCCTCAACTCCCCTACCCCCTTTTTCTTCCCCAATCTCTAAGATGCCTCCCTCCCCATCCATGACACTATTGTAGAAAAGGTTATAACAAACAGTTCAAAAATCTCATCACAGATGGTTTCGTGAGCCGTTTGAGTTTATGGGTTAGTAATAATATGAAGTCATCACAGACGGCTCACAGATAGTTTCTGAATCGTTCGTGATTAAGGGTTGGCACTTTTTTTACCAAACCCAAAAACCGCATCGAAACCAAATAAACAGAATGTTGTGGTTTTTTCGGTTTTCAGTTTATTGTTTGGGTTTTATATTGCCTCTGTTCGGTTTTCGGTGTTAGGCACTTAGGTGCGGTTTTTGACTCTAGAAAATAAAAAAAACCGTATACCGCAATTCCAATCACTGGACTCAGTCACCACCACTCACCAGGCTAGCAAGGCCCACTCACCAGACCCAACCAGCGCCAAGCCCAGTCGGCTCCTCAAGTCATTTCCTCGCACCCGCTGCCGTGAGAGCCGAGAGAGTAAGAGACCCCGCACACTCCACTACTCCAGTACTCCACCCTAAATCCCTAACCCTAGGAAGCAAGGGCACCGCCACATTGCATGCCATCGGCGCCGCCCCTGACCCTCCACCCGCGTCTTGTCGGCGCTACTCGTTGCCCTACGCACCCGCTCTTTGACGCCACCCCCAGACGACGGCGCCGCCCGCCGTCGGTCCTTCGCAAGTCCCCAGAGGCCAAATCCACGCACAACAGTGAAGGGCACAGACAGATCATGTGTTGCAGGTAAAATACATATTGCCTAGATCTTAATATTTTGATCCTATGTGTGTGGAATGTATCCATATATACACATATGTTTGTATTTTGTAGAATGATATATATATATATATATATATATATATATATATATATATATATATATATATATATATATATATATATATATATATATATGAAACCTCTTTTCTACACCCGGTTGTAATTACACCCTACGTTGTATCTCACAATGTAGAGAGTATCTCACGTAACAGAGGGTATATACGTGTAGTATACGAGTATTTAAGACCATTTAGGTGGTATGAATAATTTTTGAGAGGTGGTATGTATTTTTTTTTGACATACTCTTTTTTATGTACGTACATAAAGGTATTTACAAAATACGCTAAAAACTATAGACTCCTATGCAATTTTTTCATGTGGTTCACATTGGAGTGTCTTATAATTAGTACACGAGTATATCCAAGATGATAAAGGAGTATATATATAATATAATATATAGGAAAAATATCTTTTACAGCTGGGTGTAATTACACCCACCTCTAATATACCACCTAAACAAACTTGAAATACTTCTTTATCACTTTGGATATATTCGTATACTAATTATAAGATATTTCAATGTGAACCACATGAAAAAATTGCAAAGGAGTCTATAGTTTTTAGTATATTTTGTAAATACCTTTATATACGCACATAAAAAGGAGTATGTCAAAAAAATCTACATACTACATCTGAAAAATTATTCATACCACCTAGATGATCTTAAATACTCGTATACTGCACGTACATACCATCCGTTACGCGAGATACTCCCTACGGTATGAGATACGACATAGGGTGTAATTACACCCGGGTGTAGAAACCCGGGTGTAATTACACCCACCTCTAATATACCATCTAAACGAATTTGAAATACTCCTTTATCACTTTGGATATACTTATATACTAATTATAAGATATTTCAATGTGAACCACATGAAAAAATTATAAGGGAATTCATAGTTTTTAGCGTATTTTGTAAATACCTTTATATACGCATATAAAAAGGAGTATGTTAAAAATAATCTACATACTACCTCTGAAAAATTGTTCATACCACCTAGATCATCTTAAATACTCGTTTACTACACGTACATACCTTCCGTTACGTGAGATACTTCCTACGGTATAAGATACGACATAGAGTGTAATTACACCTGGGTGTAGAAAAGAGGCTTCATATATACATACATACATATATATATATATATATATATATATATATATATATATATATATATATATATATATATATATATATATATATATATATATATATATATATGGTGTGTTTGCAGTCCATGGCCAGACCAGAGACATGGTCTTTCTGTCAGCTTGTGCCGATGGAAATGTAGTTTTTGGCCCTATGGTTGCAGAACAAAGAGAATGTGAGGTTTTGATGATGGTTAGTCTCCCAGCTTCAGGGAAGTCGACATGGGTAGAGCATTTACATCATTGTCTTATTTTAGAGTACTCCTACATGTAGATGCATGCCTTGTGTGATATAGGGATATGTGCTGAAATTAAATTGTGATGGCTGAATCTAGAGGAATTTGACTGCATTATTTTAGTTGATGTGGTCAGTTTGAACTATATGTGATCCAGATTCCAACTGTATCCTTTAGTCTAAGATTTTGGGTTTTAAACTTTTAATAATGCATATTTGAATAGTTAATTCTAAGTCAAGGAAAGGGTATGCATCATGATTTGCAAAATCTTGATAGTGTCTATGTGAATATAGTGAATATTGTAGCATTTTGGAGTTTCTGACTTCTTTGAAGTTGGGGAGTTTTAGTTCAAGAAACATGCAGATCTAGTTTTAGAGATTTGGTAGCTCTTTAATTTTAAATTTCTTGACTAGAAAGTTTTTTACTAGGAAATTTAGGAATTGAAATTTTAGTTTATAATTGTATATGAGTTAACTGCATGACAGCACGAGTCTTGTGTAACTTCTACATGTCTGCTTGCTCCTGAATCTTGATTTCAAACTCCCATGCAATGTATGCAAAAAAAACTTATTACAGTAGAAACCGAATACTGAATTAACCGAACCAAATTAGTTCGATTAATTCGGTGTGGTTTTTTCTTTCCCCACTGCTCATTTCGATTTCCAGTTTTCAGAAACCGAATTTTTTAATACCGAATAAACCGCACTGATATAACCAAATAAAATGTATGGTCACCGCTATCCATGATACAAACTATTACAAACGGTTTTAACTCATAACGGTCTATGATAGTTAATTATCACGGACGGTTTTTAGTCGTAACCGTCGGTGATATATCATGAATCACAGACGGTTTCAACTAAAATTGTCCGTGATAGTTAACTATCATAGACGGTTATGAGTTAAAACCGTCTGTGATATTGTTTTCTATTCCTAAATCTATTTTGGTTTGTTGGCTAGTATCAGGAAATGCTAGCCATGCCCTTTGAAACAAGCAGGAACACAATATGTATACATCCAATTCACATTCATTTCAGAAATAAGAACATCTATTTCATAAATCAATTAACTCAAATAAAATAAATTAACCATCCACGAACAATACATGTACACTTAAGCTCAATGTTTTTCCAATAAATCTATTCATTCTATATTGTAGAACTCCATATATTTGTTTATGACCTGAGACAACAAGAAGCACGCACACTATCCTCTAATTTTTTTGGAGCTCGGCCTGTTCCAATGAAGTTTTAGCGATGGAGGAAACTAGATATAGATGTGATGTGCATATTTTCACAAAGCTATATAGTGATAACAAGTATAAGTTAACTTCAATGATTGAGCACCATAATCATGGACTTGTGTCACCTGATAAGCTTCATTTGATTAGATCAAATCATGGATTTACTGAGAAAGCAAAGATTACATTGTACACATGCCACAAAGCAAGCATAGGCACCTCCCGGCCATAGGCTACTTCATGTCAGTGAGGGTGATTTTGAGAATGTTGGATGCACAAAGAGAGAATTGCATAATTACTACCGTGACCTTAGAAAAAAATTAAGAATGCAAATGCTCAAATATTTGTGGCCCAGTTTGAGAGAAAGAAGGAAGTTAATTCAATATTTTTCCTTGATTTTTTGTGGATGAACAGGGTAGGTTAGTGCATGTGTTCTGGGCCAATGCCACTAGTAGAAAAAGCTTCAGTCATTTTGATAATGTGATATCCTTTGATTCCATGTACACCACCAACCAATATGATATGATTTTTGCATCATTCACTAGAGCCAATCGTCATTTACAAAGTGTGTTTTTTGGTACTGCATTCTTAGCAAATGAGAAGGTCAACTCGTACATTTGGTTGTTTTAGACCTTCCTAAGAGTAATGAGAAGGGAAGCGCCTAGACTTATCATAACTGATGAAGATACTAGCTTGAAAGCTACTATTAATAAAGTACTACAAAACATGGTACACAGGTTGTGCATATGGCATATCATGGAAAAGGTACCTAAGATTGGACCTTTGTTAGATAAGACTCTAATTTTTGGGCAAGATTGAACTCATGTGTTTGTGGTTTAGAAACCACAGAGGAATTTGAGTCACAATGGAACTTGTCATTTCTAACTATAACTTAGAGGGAAACGAGTGGTTGGCTAAAAGATATCGTATTCGTGAATCATGGACATCTCGCTACTTCATGGATATATCTCTGGCAGGCATTCCCAGAACCACTTCAAGGTCGGAGAGTGCAAATTCATTTTTTAACAATTTCATTCAATGCAAGCTCGCTTTGGTTGAGTTTTGGCTTAGGTTTGACACAGGTTTGGAATGCCAATGCAGGAGGAGTTGAAAGCAGACAACACCAGCATCCATATGGCGCCTCAATTGATGACACCATGGGCCACGGAGAAACAAGGCAGCATAGTATTCACGTATGAGATGTTTGAGAAATTTCAAGAAGAGATGATTGCTGCTAGAGACAGTTGTTGTGTTTGTGGCATTGTGCAGGCCGAGGGGATAAAAATTGTGACCATCAATGATGAGTCCAATAAGGTAAAGATAGGGAGGTTTATTGCAACACAACAACCATGATAGCCAATTGTGCATGCAAATTATTTGAGTCAAAAGGAATCCCATGCCACCATATTATTCAAGTGTAAAGAGGTGAAAAACAAAATGAGTTATCGAATGGCTAAATTATGAAAATATGGGAGAAAATGTACAAAAAGTAAATATCTGCTTAATATTTGATTTTTCTTACTCTTTTGGAAATCATTTGACCAACTACAGCTTTTTCAGGGAAAGTGTGTATGATGGACAAGGGAACCTACTGGAAGAGAAGCCCATTGACGCATCAGAGGCGACAATGAGAAAGAAGATTTCAATTATACGTAATAAGTTGGAAGATCTCATTCAGAAGGCCAAGCTCTCAGATGAAGACATAGGCTACTTAATATTGAGTGTTTTCAACCTAGAGGCACCTCTTGACCAAATGGTTCTTGCTATCAAGCACATAAGGCTGGAGGAATATGAGGCCTTTATTGGTTGCAACGTTCCTGCAAAAAGACAGCTCACAGATATAGATGGTTGGATGATGATCGACTGGACAAGATTCATTGAGTGCATGTGTACACAAAGAGAGCTGTGTGCATAGGATATGTTGCATTGGATAGCAACTAGCTTAGCATTGTAGTATTTATTAACAAGACATGCTGAATCACAACCCCATCACTTTCTGAGCTAAGCAAATTAGCCAACATTCTGTCATCCAAGGAATGGTATCTCTCTTTTTCTTTTAAAAGGAAAAGAAAAATTTTAGATATGTGGTGATTGTTGGTCTTTTGTGAGTGACTGGTCATCAACAAATTTGAGGAACATTTACTATGTTCGTATGACTGTATAGTCCACTCTTCCTAATTGGCTAGCATGTACAATATCAAGTCTTACACACAAGGCCGGTGCATGATAGTTACACTATGCGGCTAGATATTGTGACAACCCAAAACTTCCAAAACAAATTGAATTTGAGTGAATTTCATTTGAATTTGGAGGTTTTTATCAAATTTAAAAATTCCAGCAAAAAATCTGCTTTCCTTTTTTGGAATTACGCTTTCTACCTTGAGGAAGTGCATTCTTACAGCCGTTTTCTCCTACGCCCACGCCGCCTCAATCCGTCATCTTCTTCACCGTGCCAAATTGCACCAGCAGCCACGCACCTTACCCACCACCTCACACCAGAATTAAACACTACCCATTCCAGCACCACGCCATCCTTGCCATTGGTTTGCACTACCGCCAAACCACGCTGCCAACTTCTCAACAAGCGTGCTCACCGCTGTTCTTCACTGCTACCTAGCACGCCCACTCCAGAGAGGAATGATACCTCCTATGTAGCTAGCACTGCCTACTCACTCGGAAAACTGCGTGACCATCATCTTTCCCACATGTCGAGTTCATTTTTGCATCGAGCTCGCCTCCGCCACCCCTCCCTATGCAAACCGCCTCGCGCTAGCTATAAAGCCAAGGCTAGTGACTACCTTAGCATCTTCTTCGCACACCCTCACACCCGAGCCAACCATCTTCTTCCTTGGCCGTATGAAGCTGCATCGTCGCCATCATCCCCAAACCAACTAAGCCTTGGCCATCTTCAAAATCCCCGTCTCCGTCCACACCCTCTTCAAATCAGCCACATCCTTAGCATCTTCTCACCACCATGAAGTTGTCTCCTAGCTTCCCGCCTAGTCTTGCCGCCCCTAGTTCGCCGCCACCGTGAACCTCCACCATGCCATCTATAGTCATTGATACTAGCTTTCTATAGACCTCCTCGAGCTAAGCCACTACCACCACTGAGATCCCCTCATCCCATTGATGCTCAAACTGCCGCCAATTTGGTCGAAGTACCGCTATAGCTCCACCATGACCCTCCCCTTTTTCAGCCATTTCCATGCCACCGCCGCCCGCGTGTTTGTCCAAAATGGGTTGCTCACATCCTATTAGTTCTTGCCACACCACCGCTCGTTGCCATCCACCATCGCCATTGCCAAATTTGGCACTATCGCCATGTCCTGTCTTGGCCATCATGAAAGCGAGCTCCAACTCGTTCTAGAGTGAGTTGGGCCACCAAGGTGGGCTGCCAAAGCCAACTCAAGCCAACTCTTAGCCCAATCAACCAAACTGGCCCAGCCCGTACTGTGCAACCTAATACTATTCATCGACAGACCAACACTGCGTAGCCTGTTATTCTTAGACCAAACTCATACTGTTAACCAAACCTGGCCTGCTAGGAATGGTACCAAACTCGATACTATTTACTCGGCCTGTTACTATTCACCAAAGCCCGTTAAGCTCGTTTATACTATTTTTGACCGTTTTGATCTCGTCTAACCCATTTTCAACCCTGTTCAACCTAAGCAAGTTTAGTTTTAATCCTATGCACCCAAACCCACCTTATTTTATATATTTTTCTAGATTTTTACTTTACTTTGTTCCCAGCTTGCATTATGCAAAATAGGGACTTATTTGTATTCGTTCTTTTGTGCTAGCATCCGGATTTGACTAGTTGGCCAAGGAGAAGCTGCTAGAGCAACTGAAATAGATAGAGTCAAACCTGAAACCTACGAAGAAGTGACCAAAGACCCTACATAAGAAAGTAAGTCACACATTTTTGATCATGTTAATCCCATAATATTTAATTATGATTACTTCATTTATGTTATTTGAGTACTATTATTTATATAAAATAATAATTTAGAATGATATAATAAATAGTTAGATCCAACCACTGAAAGTGTAGTCATACTCTTGTAAGTCATATTCACCTTTATAACCATAAGTGTTATTATAATATGAAATCACCCCGTTGGCAATTAGTAGGTAGGTTAGAAAAATATAAATGCTTTACAAATATTGTTAAGGACTATCTGGTCCAGTGCCGGTAGACTTTCGAACAAAACTGAATGTTGAGGCTTCTTGGTAGCTAGGCAATCACTAGATGATTAGAGCCCATGACATCACCCAAAAATTGCTGCTTTGGTTTGAATATGGTGGTATATTGTTGGTATGCACGTGGCATGTGAATGGTAACCTCATCTATGGTAAATAAGGATCAGACCTTTGTGCTAAGTAAATAACACAGAACTTGTTGAACCACAGACTTGTCTTGTCCACCTGGTCTAGTACATTTCTCCATTCGATCAAACAATTGCAGTGTGATGGTTATTCTAGGATAATCTAGATAGCCTGCGAGGAAAAAGGGGTGAGATGAAAGTTGGGCTTGTTGTGTCACTTGCTAATCTTCACAATGATAGGTCCACACAACGCTAGGCCACAAATTCCGCGTTGCCTAGTGGACACCCGATGATGGTTGAATAGTTCCTAGCTTATCAGGCAGAACCTAGAACGAAAAAAGCAGCGAAATGACCTTGTTATCTCAGTTGAGTCGCACGCTATCACGTTACATATCTACAACTTGACATTATGGGTTTGAGGTATATTGTAGATAAAGCTAGGTAACTCTATAGAGTATAATAAATGGTATTCAAATTCACTATGTTCCCGGCCAATGAAGTTGTGTTTCATGAGTGACTCTCATAATAAGGCATAAGTAGAATTTGGATGATGTTAAATGTGGAAATTGTGGATGACAAAACCCCCCTCGATAATTAAATAATATTTTACTGTTTTAAGTGCAAAATTCGTTACCAGCAAACTTGCATATATTCTTATTATATTACAATCTATGACTATCCAATTGAACACCTTGCATAGTAGTTAAATAGTCTTCCTATGTGGTTTGCTGAGTACTTAGTGTACTCAAACTTGCTTATTTTTATCATAACAAACACCTAAAGAAGTAATGATGTATCAGCTAACGTATTATAGTTACGACCTCATTTAAGCATTCCTGTGGGATTTTATCAGTTCTTCTAAATGTAAGCTAAGTTTTGAGCTTCGACGCCCGTAGAGCTGTTGTAATTTAGCTGTTAGGTCATATTTTTAAATAAGTAAGTTAAGTTTTGAGCTTCGACGCCCGTAGAGCTATTGTAATTAGCTGTTAGGTTATATTTTTTAAATAAGCTAATTCTTTTAAAATACTTATAAGTAGATATGATGATTTTTTATTTACAACTGAATTCCTAGATTATTATAGAAAAATACGACAGTTCTATCCTTAAAATGGGTTATCACATATATGATTGAATTCTTATGTCAACGCATAACTCAGCAGGGCATCTCAAGCTAGCAGCACATAGCGCACGCTCACACAGTTGCCCGCTCGGGTAAGACCCCTGAGGTTTCACTGCTACACGCGGCCGCACGTACGTACGTGGAGGCCGGCCGTATTTTTTTCTTGTCGCGAATGATAGAGCCGGAGACGGATGAGGCCGGGCGCAAACGTACGTAGGAGTAGGGTCAACGAGCCCCATTTAGGATCTATTTTTTTAGCTATAACTTATAATTATGGACTAAAATTTTTAAATTTTAGTTGTTTGTGACAGATATTACGGAGAGAGATACTCACTTGTGATTTTGGATGGTACAGATATTAGGCTTTTAACATGTACTATAATTAACTTGTAGACTCTATCTTAAAAAAATATTCCGTTTGAAAGTTAGGTACTGTAGCAAAAGCTAAAAGCCGTTTTGACAAATTGAAAAGAACAGACCCTTAACCTCGCTGGTTTCGATTTTAAATTCTGATGTCTAATTTTTAGTTCATTATTTTTTAATTATGTTTTTTCTTTTTTTAAAGTATTTTTTACCTTTGCTTTTTTCATATTTCTTTACATAGTCTGTGGTGGATTAACCTATTTTTTCTATTATTATTTTTAATTTAATTACGTTAAAAACTTACCAATATGTATAATATAAAATAAACCAGCTACAATGAAAAAATCATAAGCAACAAAGAAGCCAAGTTGAGCACCCCAAAGAGCTTGGTGGGTTTTTAAAAGTTGTGTCCTATGATTTTTAGTTTAAAATTTTGAATTTTATATGTTTGTGATAGAGTACAAACAGAGATACTTACGTGTGATTTTGTTCTATATGAATAAAGTTAGGTTAACATTTACTATAATTAATTTATAGAATTTATTTTAAAAAAATATTTTATTTAAACACTAGGTAACGAGGAAAGCCAAAACACAAAATCGAAAGAACCTATTTTCGCCCCTACTTACTAGCCAGCCAGCCGTACAGGCAGGCGCGTAGGCGTGTAGGCCACTGCACGCACCACACCAGCTGATGATGGATATCTCCGACGCTGGAAGCTTAGAAAAATGTTGATGGGTAGCGCTGGCGTTTCTGAGCGCGTACGGCCGCCGCGGCAGCTTCTCCGGGCCAGGGCGCAGGCCGCGCACCCAACACGCGCAGCGGCTGTCGGCCTCTCGAGTCTCGATCGCTAGCGCTCCCGCACGTTGGGACCCGCGACCGACCGCCCAAATGCGCGCGCTCGCTCGCTCGCTGAAATGTTTGGCAAGGCCACCGCCGTGTAGATGCACCACACCACCAGAGATGCGGTGAGGTGAGGTGAGGTCCGTTCCAAGCAGCAATAGTTTTTATTTTTTAAAAGTTGAAAATCATTTAGAAGTTATTTTATATAGGTTTTTTGTATTACCTGTTTATGAAGATATAAAGGTGTTTGTTATTTTTTTATTTTTAATTGAATACCTAAAAAGTTAATAGAACTACATTACCATTTTAGTCAAAACTAAAAGTCATACCACTTTGAAACATGTCATTAACGGTGCCCACTCGGTGCCTCCGCATTTGATCTTTCCGTGGTTAGTTTGGGACATGCTGTAGCCTTGTGTCGTCTTCTTTTTTCTTGCCGTAGAGAGTTGGAAGCACTGAATGTGTGTCGCTTTTCTTACTACTCGGCATTTCGATTGTTTCACGGTTAATTATGTGAGAGGTGTGGGTTAGCTAGCTAGGAAGGCTTGAGCCTTGTTGAGGAGTTAGGATGATATGGTTCCGCTCGTTTGGGTTTTAATTTCTGGTTTCTAATTTACTATTTCTTAATTTTGTCCTTTTCTAGCTTTTAGCTTTTTTGAGCTTTTTGGCCATTTTGTGTTCCTTTGCATTGTTCGTAATGGGATAATCTTTTTTTCTATTTTTCTTAAGTTTTTTAAATTTAATTACGCCAAAAAAAGATACCAGCTTCTACAGTGCAAAATAAGTTAGCTAAAGTGAAAAAAACCAAAAGCCACAAAAAAACCCAATTGAGCACACCTATATATAGCTCAAGTTTGGCACAAGGTGTGGCGCGAGCTTGGCTCGGCTGGTGGGTGTGTGAGGTGTGCACCCCATCCGCCCGGGATCATCCCGTGGCGTCGTATTTTCGAGGGTACTCTTCATATGCACAGTACTCTCCGGTACTGTTTATGTAAATAGTGTCTCTCCGAGTATATGCATACGTGGGGTGTGTTCAGTGATTAAAACATGTGCCCACGCTCCATGAGGCGTAAGCCTCATGCTTTGTCTCTAGGTACGTAAGGACACATCCACGTGAAAGTTCCATTTGAAAAGAAACCCCCACTAAAAGTGTGGTTTTCCATGAATCATTTGCGAGAATTCTCTTAAAAGAACTTCCGCGAGAATCATGTGTTCAAAAGGGAGGGGTCTATTATTGACAAGCTGGATAGGATAGACGAAGTATCAAAACTAGGCGTGTTTGTATGGTGCTCCTATGGTTACCGTTAACTAGTTGAGAACATAAGTAAGGTACGTCAAGCCATGGACATCATCCAAAAGGAAGGATGATTTAGGAAAAATGTGGGAATTAAGGGGGTTTTTCTAGTCCTCTATCCTTTCATTTGCTTGAAATGTTTCATTGTTGTTTATGTTGCAATATTTTGTATTTATTTTCAAGGACGTGTCTAATCATCACCAGCTTTTTTTTTCAAAAGCAAAAGAACATGCAAAGTTTGGACCACTGGATATAATCATATCCTACACCGATGTTTGCCACATGTCCCTCTCCATTGCCCCAATTTCCCCTCCCACTCCTCCATTTGCCCTTGCAATTCCTTGTTTTCATTGCGCTTGCTGCCTCACTGACACGCCTGGAGCGAAGCTCACTAGCATGCCTCCACCTCCACAACTACAATCCCCCTCCCACACAAAAACCTAACTCAACAAGTGCCTCCTCCTCTACCACCAACCCCACCCCCACCTTCTTCCCCGGCTCCAACGATTGATCACCCTTTATTGTATCCCGTCCCAAAAACAGGATTATAGGAATCAAAAACCACTAATTCGCATAAAGCCATCGAGCCAGCCCAACAAGAAACTAGAGTTGTGTGCATTATATGCACCAAAAGCAATCAATCCGGATCATTGAATACAACAGTATGAGCATGATACCAAGGCACTGTTAACCGCCACTTTGTGACACCCAACTCACCATTCATGGTCTCTTTCTTTAAGTACAGTGAAACTTCCAAAGAAGATGACATTGACATACTGGACGAATCTCGTGGTGCATCCAATGTCTACAAAATTGAATTTGGTTGATTTGAGGGATGAAATCAGCTTCGATGATGATTATAAAAAACCCATACTCAATTACTATAATTTGATTTTTGGATAAGCTAATTCTCGAATATTATAGGCACACCAAATTGTACAAATTCTTCTTCCATAGGAAAACAAAAGAGAACATCGATTTCTTGGACTCCATGCACCCCCACTTGCTTGGTTGCTCCTCGCTAGAGGTGGGAGTTCGGCTAG
Source organism: Melocanna baccifera (assembly GCA_036346265.1). Lineage (NCBI taxonomy): Eukaryota > Viridiplantae > Streptophyta > Magnoliopsida > Poales > Poaceae > Melocanna > Melocanna baccifera. Next base: position 15,926,335 of record CM070695.1, read on the forward strand.
GCCTTTTGTGTGCTAGCCTGAGGCCCAGCCTACCCGGCATGGCCTAAGCATAGCACGGGCACGCCATGTGGTGGGTCGAGCTGGCACGACATAGATAGGGGCTAGGAAAACTAGCCTATCGGGTAGCACGGCCCAGCTCGGCATAGGTACCATGCTTAGGCTAGCCTAGCATGGAGGGCATAGTCAACATGGCCACAGTTGCCTAGCCTCCCACACGGCCGCCTCAACTCCCGCATGTCCACCTTACCCCTTGCGCACCTCCCGCACATGCCTACTATGCCACCTCTTGTGTCATGCCTCGTCGCCTCGGTTCCCACCTACAGCGCCGTGCCTTGCCGCTCCCACTTGGCCACCTCCTGCACCGTGCCTCACTGCCTTACCTCCTCCCACGCCACACCTCAGCCGTGTCGTGTGGAGAGAGAAGAAAGAGGGGAGGAAGAGAGAAGAAGGGGGAAGAAGTGGAGGACAGGAGGATAGAGAATAAAAAGGAAGAGACAAGATGAAATGGAGATGTTGGTGGAAAAAGAAACGAAAGGGAAGAGTGAGGGAAAAGAAAAGAAAAGATAGTGTTGATGTGATATTGAAGTGATGAGTGAGACTAAAGAGAGTAGAGTTAGGCAACAAGTGAGAGGAGGAGCGAAAAACGATCGGGAGGAGGAGGAGCAGACAATGGTCGAGAGGAGGAGCAGGTAATAGTCGGGATGAAGAGAAGCAATGGGTGGGGAGGGAATCAAACAATAGTCTTCTCCTCGATGGCTATAAAATCCACATCCTCTCCTTAGTTCTTCGCCGCCAAAATACTAAGTCCAAGCTTCTCTCCTCTCTTTGCTCTACTCTTTAGGCTTAGTAGTCTGTACAACAAAAAGTTCATTATACTACCAAGGAGTCGGTGCACCAAAAAGCTCCCAATCGATATGAAATCAAGGAGTCACAACATAAAAAGACAGTAGGGTGACTTAGTGTAAGCTCCTGCCACTGCTCTCCTAGTCCTCCTATGGATGACTCCTATTAATGCTCATTATCTCTCAGCAAGCATACGAGACTATGACATAGATGACCATCATATGGATGGTACATAGGGCTACGAGGAGTACCAGGGAGGTCCGAAGCTAATGGGGACACTAGACTTCTCTCCCCTGTCCACGGAAAGAATGATCCAATATGGCTTTTGCCCATAGTACCGATATGTTAATAGGAGAACTACAACATCTGATATCTTATGGATCTATCATAAGAAGCTAGCAGAACTAAAAGAACTATTCCTACATGTTTAGCTCTCTTTTGTTAGAACCTTAGACATTTAGACATCATCGACTAGAGAAGTGCCTACCTTAGTGTTGTAGCGTATTATTTAGACAATAATTACAAACTAAACAAGAGAGTCATAGGTTTGAGGTAATTAACAAATCACACACAGAAGATGCCATTGTCGAGTATGTACTAGATGTACTTGATGATTATAAGATAGATAATAAGATTTAACGCATCGGCGAATACGACGGTTATGAATATCCTCACTCAAAGGTTATGTTCTTCATAAGAGATGTGTATGCCATATCTTGAACCTTGTTGTTCAAGATGGTATGCGAGTGATTGGCAGATATTTGAACAATATCCATGATGTTATTCGTTACCTCACAAATTCCTTGCAAGTAGTAGGCAGGTTTGCGGAGTCTCTGAGTCGGTCTCTTCCGCCGTCGTCTCTGAGTCGATCATGTTGCCGTAACCGATCCCGCATCCTCGCTATCAGCGTCATAAATAGCAGCCGCGCCCTCGCTGTTCGTACCCAACCACCGAGCTCGCCACGCTCCTTCGACGTCTCACTGACCGCTGTCACCCTCGTTCTCTCTACCGCCACAACCGTAGCCACCATAGTTGTCATTCATCGAGAATTGCCATCGTCCGCCGCAGCTGGTGAGATCCCCGTCATCGCCGTGCCCACTGTCCCCGCTGCTTAGCTCGTCGATCCACAGTCACCCCTCGGTCCCCAGCTGTCGTCGCTCGTTCCACGTGCATGTCGCACCGTTTGCTAGGACGAAGAGCCACTGTCTCTTCACCTTCAGTAGCCAATCGTCGAGCACCACACGTTATCATCGTTCAGACCGTACGAATGTCCCTAGCCCTCCGGACCATTCGATTATCTTCAGACCGTTAGATCATCATCACTCCTTTGACCGGTTCGAACATCTTCGGTCAGTCCGATCATCCTTGGTCGTCCGATCGTCGTTAGACCATCCGATCGTCGGCGTCATTCGGACAGTCTCATCATCCTTATTCCTGAGCTGTCCGATCATTCCCTTCGGCCTAATCCAATCGTCCTCAGCTGAGTCAGTCGCCATCTCAGCAGCCACATAAGCCCTAAGTCTATGTCGAATGCCACGTCAGCCCTAGCCACCACGTCAGCAGCTCAGTCGCACTGTTCATTGTTTCATGAGCCAAGTTCTCCATAGACCAGCCTTTTCGTGCAACGAGTCCACAGCATAGTAGAATTTTTTAATTTTCAGTATTTTCTTTAGATTTATTTTTCCAATAACCTGTTCTCCTTCATCCTAGCTCTGATTGAGCCCGTTATTTTTTTCTAAATTCATCTAAAATTGAGCTTTATCTTTTAGTTCTTTGTTTGAAGTTTTTAGAGTTCATTTGAAGTTTATTTGAATTTTATTTTATGCCTCATTTGTTTTCTTTCTCGTTAGATCACGTTTTCGAAAGAGCGAGAGCATCACCAGAAGATCAAGAACTCATAATTGAGCAAGACCAAGACATGTCATGTCTTTTAATCATGTTAAACTTAGATTTTAAATCTATTTCATTATTTATTTTATTTTAAATTATCATTCATTGTTATTTGAATACAAACCTTTGTACCTATTATTTATTGTCTAACTTGATTAATTCCACCTTGATAATTTGAATGCTTTGATTCCATTATCACCATAGGATAAAAAATTATTTAGTGATACCATACTAGTTATCACATGGGTTATACGATTAATTTGCTTAGCCATGCTTATAGTTACGTTGGGCTCAACAACACACGAGAGTAATTAATTAATTTGACTTTGGTGTTATAAAATTATTGTATCTTGGTTGTAGCCACAGTTATAAAATTGGTGTACCATGATATTAGTGTGTCATTGGTTTTAGTTATACAAAATTGGTTTTCACGTGGGCGTATGATCATGCAGTAAAGGGGGAAGTGTGGATTCACTTCGAGATATGTGAATATTTGGCCTGGATAATGTCTAATGACTTAATTTTGTGTGCCATTGATCTGAGTCTTGCTGTGAAAACCACATGTCTAGTACAGAATAGACCTGACTGACTAATTTGTGAGATTTCAATTTCAATCTCGCCATTGTGATGAACATGGTTGCTGATTTCCATAAGGCGCAAGGGGAGTGTGATGCGAAACCCTAGCGGGCGGGATCAAATTGAGGTTGATCATTGTAAATGCCTTATTGTGATTTTCTTTAACATAAAGATGATCACATCGTGTGAGTACAGTTGTGCAACTTCTGCGGAGTGTAAAACTATTCGAATAGTCGTGTCCCCAGCTATAGACAATGCTCGGTGATTTCACACGAATTTTAGAGTTTTCATTAAAAACTTGGTTGGGATAAATTGAGAAATGAATTGTTAGTTCACTAGTGGTTCACTGAGTGGACGGTTAGTTCACTTGTGATTCATTTAACTTCTTTGGTTATTTACTTATGATCGTTTTATTTAAAAGTTCGTTAAAACTTCGCTTTCAATATATTTATTGTATTTACTTTAAATTATTGTTTTCTGTAAAATAACCTTTCAGCCATTCATCAGTAAGCCTTGCATCCTATATTGTATTTTTGTTACAAATGACTTATTGAGTACTAATATACTTAAACTTTATGTCTACTGTTGCTCAGTTAAGAAAGAATAATCATATCAGCAGGAGGTACCAGGAAGAGAATACTTCGATGACATCATGGATTAGGATTTCGCTTCCCAGTCGATTGCCTGTGGACATGTCGAATAGCTATTACGCTTATTTTTATTTTCTGCTGCTAGTTTCTTAAGCCTTTAGGCTAGTAAGTTGTAAATTCGTCCATAAGGTCGTACTCTGATAATTATTAATATTTAGATTATTTCTTTATTAATCATGCATATGGTCGATATTTCATTTATGTTTACACTATGTGCACTAGCATGATCCTGAATTAGTGTAGTGTACACAGAAAGTCTAGATTTATATATTCATCTCGACAATAGAGCCTAATTCATCTCCTGTTAACCCTCTTCTCTTTCTAGGGTCAAAAGACCTTGACCAAATGCTCATCCTGCTTCTCCTGAATCATTTGCTCTTACAAAAGAAGGTAAGCCGTCTCTTTTTTCATTGTGAATCTAAGTATAAATAATATATAAGTCATATGCAAATAAGTTTCTAAGAAACCATAAAATATATTTGGAGGGGTTTTTTTTTTACAAAACTACCATACTAATGTTGCATAGATGATATGCATCACTCCCTTCTAGTACTCCGTTGCAACGAACCGACACTTTAGTATTACTTCAAAAACATTGTGTTCCATGTGTGCGCTTTGGTTTGAGGGCGTGCACCCCTCTTAGAGCCGTCGGATTGGAATAATCTCATTGTGGGACGTTTGTGTGCGGCGAGCTAGGGAGCAACGCACTTTCTCATTTTTTTGTGTAGCAGTTTTTTTTGTCTCACTGATGCATAGCTATGTCCCCTTCAACGAGGGAGCATGGTCCCATGCGGTAGTGTGTGGGTGTATCTCGGGCATGCGATATATCCTTTTTATATGAGGGACTGCGGAGACATGTTAATCGGTTCAAACTTGACTGTACACCGATGATAGATGGAGCCTGATTTTTTGTAATTGGGCTTGGTCCATTTAATTTAGCAATTAATCAAATAAAATTCCTAGGCCCACATTGAAAAACTGTTTAGTCCCATATGGAGAGTTGAATGGGAGTTACACCACTTTAAAAGGTGGAACGTGGTAACCCCCTTGTGGAATTGGAAAGAGCCAACACGCGCGCGCGCGCTCGCTCGCTCGCCTCGCCTCGCCACGCCACGCCACGCCACGCCGAGCCGAGCCGTGCCGTGCCGTGCGGGGCGGTGCGGTGCGGTGCGTGTGCGTGTGCGTGTGCGTGCGCGTGCGTGTGCGCGTGCGCGTCTTGCGCGGCGTGTCAGTGCGCGCGCGTTTTCTTTATCTATTCGAAAATCGTAACGCGATAGCGACTACATTTGGCGATAACGGTTCGATTACTAGTGAATTATGGCTGCGATTATTTTGAGTAATGACTACGATTACTAGTGACTAATGGCTGCGATTACTCGGCTCTTTGTTTTTGCTGTTACAAAACTCTCTCCACTCCATACGGGATGATAAAAGAGTATTCAGTTACGTCTTGTGCTGCGCTAAGAAATCTCGGTCCGAACTTTACGTGCAAAGAGTTCGGCGAGTAGGCCTCGAAACTCCGTCCGTTCGCGCACCTTGCGGGTAGGCGGGCAATCAAGTTTTTGGGAGCGCATTGGCGCGATCGCTCAATCTGTGAAGAACGCCATCTACTTCACGGTGGTGAAGCGTTCGCGATCGCACGGCGAACATCTTCACGCATCACGCCTGCGTCTGCATCACGCCTCGATCGACTACATCGAATAGACCATCATGTCGATCGATGGTAACGGCGCCTCGGTGTCACCGACATCGCCCCGCCGAGGTATAACATGAACACTTCTCGGTGAATTTGTTTACGTATGTTATGAATTTGATAATAGGTGTTCTTTGTTAGCTTGTTCATAAACAAATATGAATACATCATTGTTAAATCACTCATGCTTTTGTATGTCATGTTTTATATGCTGAATTTCGGATTAAAATATGCCGAAAATTGACTAAATATTCAACAATCCAAAAACTTGATAGGTCTTTTCGGTAGTTGGCTTTCTTTGCGTCGCTTAAACCGCACCCTCCGTTTGATGGTTCAAATTTTAAGAGATGGCGTGCGTGCGATCCGTGGTTTCTTGCCATGGAATGTTTTCATGTTGCACAAGGCAAGCCCACGAGCCTCTATCTGTTGAGGATGAACGCAAGTTCAATGTAGCGGATAACTTGTTTGAGGTGCACTTATTAACATCTTGTGAGATAACATTGTGGATGTGTACATGCATTTGCCTACGGGCAAAGAGATGTGGAATGCACTTGAGGCCAAATTCGGAGTTTCGATCTTTGGCGGTGAGTGTATGTCATGGAGCGGTTCTATGACTACAAGATGGTCGATGACCATTCAGTAGTAGAACAAGCTCATGAGATTGAGCGGCAAAAGAGCTTGAGAATAATAAGTGCGAGTTCTGGACAAGTTTGTGGTGGCGGTATTATCGCCAAGTTACCACCTTCTTGGTCGGATTTTGCTACCTCTCTAAAACACAAGAGGCGGGAGTTGATGTTCACGATCTCATTGGCTCTCTTGGTGTTGAAGAGAAGCGAGGCAAAAGATACTCGTGGCAAGAAAGTTCTTCTTGAGGAGGTTCTAGTGCCAATTTGGTGCAGAAAAAGAACCCTCAGGCTTTCCACAATAAGAAGAAAAATAAGCCTATTAGCAAGCCCAAGGCTACTACTGAATTTAAGAAGAAAAGCAAAGGAAAGGGCGGCTGCTTTGTGTGCGGTGATTCTGGCCATTGGGCTAAGGATTGTCCAGACCGCAAGGATAAGCAAAAGAAGTCTGCCAACATGGTTATTAGTGATGCTGGAGGAACATCGGGGTCTGTCGAGGTTCCTCCTTGTTGATGGGAAACGGATCGCATGCAGCTGTTCATGGTGTTGGTATGGTCGATCTGAAGTTTACTTCGGGAAAGACCGTGCAGCTGAAGAATGTGCAGCATGTCCCCTCCATAAAGAAGAATCTCGTCAGCGGATCTCTATTGTGTAGAGATGGTTTTAGGCTTGCATTTGAGTCCAATAAATGTGTCGTGTCTAAGTATGGAACATTTGTTGGTAAAGGCTATGAGAGCGGAGGCTTGTTCCGTTTTTCTTTGATGGATTTCTATAATAAATTTGTGAACCATGTGTGCAACGATGATGATGAATCTAATGTTTGGCATTCACGACTTTGTCATGTTAATTTTGGGTGTATGGCGCTTAGCTAATATGAGTTTAATCCCGAAATTCACTTTGGTCAAAAGTTCTAAGTGCCATGCGTGTGTTCAATCGAAACAACCTCGCAAGCCTCACAAGGCAGCGAAAGAGGCGAGGAATTTGGCACCGTTAGAACTCATTCATTCTGATTTGTGTGAGATGAATGGCGTGTTGACTAAAGGTGGGAAGAAATATTTCATGACGCTTATAGATGATTGCACTAGATTTTGTTATGTGTACTTATTGAAAACAAAAGATGAAGCGTTAAATTACTTTAAGATCTATAAAGTGAGGTAGAAAACCAACTTGAGAGAAAAATCAAGCGGGTAAGGTCGATCGTGGGGAGAGTATTTTTGAATGAGTTTATTTCATTTGCGAGGAACATGGAATTATTCATGAGAGGGCGCCTCCTATTCTCCCGAATCAAGCGGGGTTGCCAAAAGAAAGAACCGCACTCTAAGCGATTTAGTTAACGCTATGTTAGACAACTGCGGGACTTTCTAAGGAATGGTGGGGTGAGGCTATATTGACCGCGTGTCATGTCCCGAATAGAGTTCCTACAAAGAATAAAGTAACACCATTCGAGGAATGGGAAAAGAAGAAATTATCTCTCTCATATTTGCACTGGGATGTTTGGCCAAAGTTAACGTGCCAATTGTCAAGAAGCGCAAACTTGGACCAAAAGCGTAGATTGTGTATTTCTTGGTTATGCTATGCCTGGCGTAGGTTATAGGTTCTTAATTATAAAAGCTGAGTACGACATGCGTGTTGGTACAATTATAGAGTCCAGAGACGCCACATTTTTGAGAATGAATTTCCTATGAAATGTGATGTACCTAGCTCATCTAGTCAAGAACCTATAATTTCCCTTGATTCTTTTGTGCCGATAGAACATCTTTGAAGAAACACTTATGGAAAATCACGAGGAGGATAACAATGAGATTACTCAAAGAGTAAGAGACAGAGGATTGTAAAGTCCTTTGGTGATGATTTCATTGTATACCTCGTGGATGACACTCAAGAACCATGGAAGAGGCATATTCTTCTCTGACACGACTATTGGAAGGAAGCGATGGAGTGAGATGGACTCTATTATGTCTAATGGAACTTGGGAGGTCGTTGACCGTCCTTATGGATGTAAACTGTAGGATGTAAATGGATTTTCAAGAAAAAGCTTAGGCCTGATGGTACAATTGAAAAGTATAAGGTAAGGCTTGTGGCCAAGGGTTATACCAGAAAGAAGGCGAGGACTTCTTTGATACTTATTCACTGTTGCCCGATTGACCACAATTCGAGTACTACTTGCCTGGCTGCCTCTCATGGTCTACTCGTTCATCAAATGGGCGTTAAGACAGCTTTCTAAATGGAGAGTTGGAGGAGGAGATTTATATGGATCGGCCAGACGGGTTTGTGGTAAAAGGTCAAGAAGGAAAGGTGTGCAAGTTGTTAAAGTCTTTGTATGGCCTAAAGCAAGCACCTAAGCGGTGGCATGAGAAGTTCGATGGAACTTTGACATCTCTGGCTTTGTTGTGAATGAAGCCGATAGATGTGTGTACTATCGCTATGGTGGGGAGAAGGAGTGATCTTGTGCTTGTATGTTGATGACATATCGATTTTTGGGACCAACCTCAATGTGGTTGAGGAGGTCAAGGACTTTCTGTCCAAGAGTTTTGAGATGAAAGATTTGGGAGTGGTGATGTGATTCTTAACATTAAGCTCGAGAGGAGGTGATGGTGGGGTTACACTTGTGCAATCTCACTATGTACAGAAGGTCTTGAGTCGCTTTGGTTATAGTGATTGCAAGCTGCTTCTACTCCTTATGATCCTAGTGTGTTATTGAGGAAAAACAGAAGAATAACAAGAGATCAATTAAGATACTCCGGATCATTGGCTCATTGATGTATTTAGCTAGTGCTACGAGACACGACATCTCGTTTCTTTGTGAGCAAGCTAAGCCGATTTGTTTCAAATCAGGAGATGATCATTGGCGTGCTCTTGAGAGAGTAATGCGCTATCTAAAAGCAACCGTGAGTTATGGTATTCACTATCTTTGGGTACCCAAAGGTACCGGAGGGCTCTGATGATTCAAGCTGGATCTCGATCGATGAGATAAAAGCCACGAGTGGATATGTGTTCACACTTGGAGGTGGTCTTTGTTTCTGGAAGTCTTGCAAGCGAGACCATCTTAACGAGGTCAACCATGGAAGCAGAACTCACGGCATTAGACACCGCAATCGTTGAGGTGAGTGGCTTCGCGAACTCCTTATGGATTTGCGGTGGTTGAAAAACCGATACCGGCTATCACGATAAGCTGTGATAATCGATTGTAATTATCAAGGTGAACAGTTCTAAGGACAACATGAAGTCATCTAGGCATGTTAAAAGGCGGTTAAAGTCCATGAGAAAGTGAAAAACTCGGAGTGATAGCATGGACTATGTCGACGGCTAAAAATCTGGCCGACCAATTTACAAAGGTCTATCACGTAATGTGATAGATAGTGCATCAGTGAGATGGACACGAGACCCACATGAGTCATACCACGGTGGTAACTTTGTTCTACGTGATCGGAGATCCGTGAAGTAGAATGGTGAAACAAGTTGTTAGTTGGTGGGAGGAGAGACCTTTACAGGCCCATTTCTTCAATGATGCGCTTCTCTCCTATTCTGTATGGCAGGTTGGTTTTTACCTCAATGTGATCCGAGTGGCTTATTTAGAGCAGAGATGTCGGCCTACTGAGGACATCTTAGAAGGAACACACCTATATGAGTTCATTGCTGGTCACGATCTATGAGATTTGGGTGATCTCTAGGTACTCATGAATAGGCTTGGAGTATGACTTATACGCTCCAACTAGAGGATGCTTTTGGCGACCTAGTACTAGTAAAGGCTGGTAAAACTTGTTACGCACAAATTGTCAATTCAAGGCATAGTCCATTGTTCGATTGTGGATGAGTGTAACTCCTTTCCTAGGTGGATGTTCAACTTAACGGTCTCCATCGAAACACGGTATATCAAACAACGAGAAGCGAGAACATTTCTCGTGTGCCTTGAAATTTGGTGGGGATTGTTGGATTAATTGGACTTGGTCCATTTAATTTAGCAATTAATCAAATGAAATTCCTAGGCCCACATTGAAAAAGCTGTTTAGTCCCATATGGAGAGTTGAATGGGAGTTACACCACTTTAAAAGGTGGGCGTGGTAACCCCTGTGGAATTGGAAAGAGCCAACACGCGCGCGCGCGCTCGCTCGCTTCGCCTCGCCTCGCCACGCCACGCCACGCCCGAGCGAGCCGAGCCGAGCCGTGCCGTCTTGATGCGGTGCGATGCGATGCGTGCGTGTGCGTGTGCGTGTGCGTGTGCGTGTGCGCGCAGCGCGCGGCGTGTCGAGTGCGTCGCGCGTTTTCTTTATCTATTCGAAAATCGTAACATAGCGACTCATTGGCGATAACGGTTCGATTACTAGTGAATTATGGCTGCGATTATTTTGAGTAATGACTACGATTACTAGTGACTAATGGCTGCGATTACTCGGCTCTTTGTTTTTGCTGTTACAAAACTCTCTCCACTCCATACGGGATGATAAAAAGTATTCAGTTACGTCTTGTCTTTGCGCTAAGAAATCTCGGTCGAACTTTACGTGCAAAGAGTTACGGCGAGTAGGCCTCGAAACTCCGTCCGTTCGCGTACGCTGCGGGTAGGCGGGCAATCAAGTTTTGGGAGCGCATTGGCGCGATTGCTCAATCTGTGAAGAACGCCATCTACTTCACGGTGGTGAAGCGTTCGCGAGGCGCACGGCGAACATCTTCACGCATCACGCCCGTCCCGCATCACGCCTCGATCGACTACATCGAATAGACCATCATGTCGATCGATGGTATGGCGCCTCGGTGTCACCGACACGCCCCGCCGAGGGTATAACATGAACACTTCTCTGGTGAATTTGTTTCTGTATGTTATGAATTTGATAATAGGTGTTGCTGTTAGCTTGTTCATAAACAAATATGAATACATCATTGTTAAATCACTCATGCTTTTGTATGTCATGTTTTATATGCTGAATTTCTGGATTAAAATATGCCGAAAATTGACTAAATATTCAACAGGCCCACATGATAAATATTGAGGTTTTGTGTGAATATGAAAAGACATCGAGAAGGTAAATTTCAGGAGACACATGTCTCACAGTTCACGATCTAGCTAGGGTTTTATCGTGGGGATCAGCACGATTTCCTGTAGTTCGGGTTAGGACTTGGGGGTGGAGAGGGGATAGTGGCAGAGGTGTAGATGGGCTTGGGCTTGCTGCAACAAGAGTGGCTTTGAGCGGATTTGGGCGGCAGTGGAGCTGCGTTGATTTTATGCGGCGACGGGCGGTCTTTTGGTGACCCAGTGAGTTGTGACAACGAGGAACTCTCTGGTAAGCTTTTTGGTTGTGCAACGAACATGTCATGTGTTTTTGGATACAAGTTTTGCCTTTCCACGTAGATTTTTTTTTATGGCTTACTAGCTACTAGTAAGGTGTTCATACGTTGCAATAAAAAATCAAATAAAAGTAATGTATACTATTAAATATGATCTCAAACTGAATAATAAATATCAAGACATTCTGGCATATGAACACTGACAGCACAAAGATGTAGAAATCTGTACATATTTATACTCTAGTGTCTAGAGGCAAAAGGTCAAGATGCATTCATATAATCTGAGCTCGAACTATGAGATAGGCTGTTAACTTCTGCAAAATATCGGGTGCAAAATGAGACAAAAATAACATAGTGGTTTGCCAACCTGAATAGCAATGTTACGATAGTAATCTCAAGTAAGCAACCCATAGCCAAACATAATACGATATGTGTGCAGAACATACCTATATAAGCAAGAGTTGTAGAAGAGCAGAAATTGCCAAACTGGATAGCGACCAAAGGACAGACACAACCTGTGAAGAATTTCTCTTATCAGCAACCATAGTAATCTCATGTAATCAACAAAGAAAATACCGGCGTGGTAGCTAACCTGGAAAAAGAGCCGGAAGTCCTTGCCGAGAGTAATGTTATGCGCAATCATCAGCATGTTGTTGACTTCAACACGAAACGAAGCTGCCGCGTTGCTAACCATCTCCTCTGATAAAACTAACTCAGGTAGTGGCCTAGGTTGCCTACGAATAATTAACAGATCAGAAAAACAAAAATACACTTCAAGAATGAACTTCTAGGGCATTGCGGTATGTCACTCAAATAATTATGAAGAGCTAATTCATAAATCAGCATTAATCTGTTATGAAAATTATTCAGATTTTTATTTCCACCATATATTTATAAAAGTTCTCATTAACAACAATCAACAGACCTTCTGATCTGGTCTAAAACATCATGTGAAGAGCACATCATTTAGTGCATACTACATACTACGTTATGTAGATACACTCCTAATTCTACCTCTGATCTAGAGTTGCCCACTAAAAGCACCTGTATGAAGAAACAATCAATAGCAGAAAAAAGAAGGTATAAGGACCAGTGAATCAACTATTGCAATTGGGACCCAACAAATAAAAGCATCAGGTTTGTAATGTATGAATATGATACACACAGGTACAAGTCTCCACTTGTCTAACCTCCTCCTGAGCTTTAACTTCTATAAATCTCCTCCGAAAGCTCCTAGCTGAGCTTTGACCCCCCCATATCAAAGGACCTCTCAGTACAAGAGATGAGATGATTCAAAGCATGCTTTGGATGGCATGGAACTATTTCATACCCAAGGATTGGTGTCTGGATCAAGGGTCAGCCTTGCAACGAACACTGCTGAAGCTGCAACAACTGATGGCAAGAACCGAACACAGCTGTACTCCAACAGGCTCAACTCGGCAAGGTAGCTCCCAATGAACTCCAACGACAGGCTAGGATACTGCAATATGCATCACAACATAATTAATGGGATCTAACAACAATGTACACAAGCAGCAAGCAATCTAAACAGAAAACTGTAACAAATCAGAATTGCGTGTTATTACCTTCTTATCTTCTCGGCTAGATCTGACGAACATCATGACGCAAAGAGGGCAAAAGATTTAGCAATGATCCATCTTTGAGAAACAAGGATGGGAATAACAATTCGGACTAATTTGGTTTGTGATTTACCTTAAGAACGTATTGGTGGTAGGATTGCCCATCTCAAACTTGAGAAGGTTTAGTACATCACTCTCCATCTTAACAACCTACACACCCCCACGCGCAACAAGAATACAACTCAAGTTAGCATTTTAGCATCGACCGGTTGCAAGATCTAGCACAAAATGAGCCAGGCACGAAAGAGATTAACACCCATCTCCTGCTTCATGTAGGTGTTGTCGGTGATATAGCAGAAGTCCTCCACATTTGGCGGGCTGATCTCCTCATACTTCCTGGATCCACCCAACGAATCCAAACTCAAACTCAATTCTCGAACTAATCGAACATTTTGCACTACAATGGGGGATGAAATGGGTGCTTACGAGGCAATGAGCATGGTGGAGACACCGAGGAGCTGCATGCTTCTGGCGGTTGATGGCGTTGGCGGAGAGGAATGAGTCGATGTAGGAGACGGTGAGGTAGAGCGTGTCGTAGATGAGCTTGTACTCCTCGGCGACCTCGACGAGCCAGTCGACGAGGATGGCCCGCATGTTGGCTGTGACGTCTACCTGCACCGTCTTGATGTGTGCTGGCGGCGGCTGCTCCCCCTCCGACTCCGAGCGAGGCAGAGCGGGGGAGGAGGCGACGGCGGAGCGGAGAAGTGGAGGGAGGAGGAGGCGCGGGGTGGGGAGGAGGATGGGGAGGAGGCGGCGGCGCGGGGTGGGGAGGGGGGAGGAGGAGGCGGCGGGGCGAGGGCGGGGAGAGGGAGGAGGGCGGCGGGGCGGTGGGTGAGGAGGAGGAGGCGGGGCGGAGGGGAGGAGGCGGCGGCGGTGGGGGGGAGGGGGAGGGGAGGGGAGGGAGGGAGGCGGCGGGGAGGTTTTAGGGTTGGCCGGGAGGGGGAGGGAATATCCGACGGTCCAGATTGGATAGAGACTTCGGCAACCACCAACTCCTTCTTTTTAAATAGTAAAGAATTGCGGGGGGAATTGGTTTTATATCTCACACACGGACACATCGGAAAACAACTTGTGGTTGGGGTTCCTGATATTTGTACGGATTTATTCTTAAATTTATACTAATCTGTTTCTCAAATCAATATAATTTTTATTCCGAATCGCTCCCTAATTTTGATAGTGAATTTATATATATCTGTGCGGATTTGCTTTCAAATATGCATCATCTTATTCTCTAAATTTATACTAACTTGCTCTTGAATTGTTCTTAAGTTTGTTTTAGAAATTATAAAGATTTACCTCTCAAGTACCATTAAAACCTTAAACAAAGTGCAACTGCAGAAGTACCGTGATACTAGATGTTAGTCACAAAATTTCAATCGATAAGCTCCTAGGTCCAAACTTATCATTACCATTTCGGTACCGGCCGTTACGGCTGGTATGTACCATTTGCCATCTAAAACGGTGTAGAGTGGTCCTGCGTTCTGTGTTGGTTTCAGTATCGATTAATACCAACTCTATACTGGTTAATATCGGTCATACTGATCGATATCGGATAATATCGACCATACCGAAGTAATGAATAACACCGTTTATTGAATTTATTAAACTATATGTTATATTTGATCCTACTAATATGTATTTAGAGTAATAATACAAATAAAATTTGGTATACATATAATTAAACATATATATACTTATAAATATATAGAAATACTATCTTCAGCTGTGTAGTAAACTCTAACAACTCGTCTAGTAAATTTGTGAATACAATAGTTAAAATAGTTTTTATCTTGGACAAAAATTAGAATATATTTAGATAGAAATATGATATCTATTTTTACTACCACAATACAGTAAAAGTAGTCTCATCTAGTAGTAAATTCGAATATATCTGAATGTAATACAGTGGCATGTAGAATAAATTATTCTACACTTAGATACGGAATAGCGTCACCGAATAAATATATATTATTACATTAACTCCGAATACATTGATATGAATAATGTATCATTTCAAGAGATAAACCGTTATAACATCTAGAATGGTATTGATAAGAATGCTGAACTCACGTCTTAGCGGATCTAAATCCATCTGACGGTCTATAATCAGCGAGTTTGAACGATAGAATGCAACACGAGTTCGCGTCATATACTCCATCTTATCAAATTAGTCGTGTAAAAGGCATTGGCGTAACTACTCCATGTAATAGAGTTGTAATGCAGCAGGAATCCTAGGGGCTTGAAGTAAAACTCCCCATAAAGAAATGCGTCATAAATAGCGGCGACACGCCACCAACCAAACCCTACCACGCGACTTCCCGGTTGCTTACGCCGAGCGACTTCCAATCTCACCTCGATTCCTTCAACCCCCTCCTCGGCACGATTGGCACCGACCGCGCCCTTGGATCGGTGAGCCCCTCGACCCCTTTTCCCCCCAAAAGAGCCGCCCAGATTCGGGAGAACTTCCGAATTTGGCGGAGCTTTTCCTTCTCGCGTTATTCCGCTCGGTTTCTTGGTGTTTCTTGGTGGATCGATTTGATCGATGTTGTACTGTTTTTGATCGATCGCAGGTTGTAGATGGCCAAGACTTCCTTCAAGCTCGAGCACCCCCTGGGTTTGCCTCTCCTCTCTTGCCTCGTAGCCCTGTTAATTTCTTTCGATTAGGAGGATTCTTGTTTTTGTGGTTTGCTAGATGGTGTAGTAGATTGGTTTGGGGGCGGTTAGAGTTTCCCCTGTCAAGGGATTGCGAGTATGTAGATGGGTTGTTATATTGATATGATATGATGATCTGGTTATACAGTATAACTGGAGATTACTTTGTTGTTTTGAAAAAATAGCTTCTTTGTGGATTGAGATTGTTTTCATGAAGATTTTGTGTCACTGCTGCAGTGTTGTCGTATTGACATACCTGTAGGATAGATAGTTCTTGCCTTGATTGTTTGTGTCTGTACTTGCAGATTGGTTTGGATGTGTAGTTGCAAAAGAGGACTCTGTAGATTATTTTAGTTTGTTCACTTGATTTTCTTAAGATCATTGGTGCAAAAGATTAATGCGATAGGGTTATATTGAGGGCTGGCACACTGCTTTGATAAATTCTGATGTATTATTATTCGCAGCAGGTATCATGCATCCAATTTTGATAAGGAATTGTGTTTTTGTTGATATGTGGGGAAAAGAGTAAACCCATGGTCTTGTAGATTTGGTCTGGTAGTTAGTTGATCATACTTGAGTTTGAATTGTATTCTTGTTATGAAAATCGGCTGTTTCACAGATTGTAATGTTGTTATGAAAATCCAAGTCAGAAGTTACAAAAACATCTCGCTTCACATGTCCATGCTTGCATGTTTTTGTGTTACAATGATTTATTTGATCAGAGTTTCAATAAAATTTTGGTGGATTGAGAATATGTTTCATGAATTATGATTGTGATCCATGCTCGTGTGTGTCTGATTTTAATGTGAATGGTGTTCTGATAGTTGCGGATTAGCCATGGCGTCTACACTTGATAGGATCACCTGCATATAATCCTACAATCTGTTGGGCATCACAACTGTGTGCTGTAAAATTGTCCTGTTTGGTGTCTGAACATGCTGCATTTTGTGTTTGTGTGATTGAACCTAGAACATATTTGGCGTTTTAAGTTGTGGAGGAGGCTGAACATGTTTGAGCTTGAAGATAGAATTGTTTCTGTCTCTGCACTGTTTGGTGTGTTTGTTCTATAGACAAACAATATGATACTAGATTTCCCCCCTTGTAGATAGCATAGGCAACTCCTGATTCGATTTAGAGTGAAACCACTTGTGTGAAGATTTATTCAGGCTTTGCGTATGTCAACCTTAAGTTGTTTGCATCTTGATTTATCCAATTTCTGTGAGTTCTTTGTGTTGGGGGGTCATATATGTCATTTGATAGATGTCAGGGTATTTTATGCACATTGGTTGCCCATTTGTTCTTGGTTCTTCTCATCTTATGTTTTTTGAACCTTGAATAATTTTACAGAAAGGAGGCAAGCTGAATCTGCTAGGATCCGTGAGAAGTACCCTGACAGAATTCCTGTAATGTTCTGTAACTTTTCTTTTTCCTGTGTGTATGTCTTCCTCATGCATATGTCTTAACTATTAATTAAGCTCTATGATTAATTATTTCAGGTGATCGTTGAGAAGGCTGATAAGACTGATGTCCCAGAAATTGATAAGAAGAAGTACTGCCTTTTTCAATCTTCACCATTCCTATTTTCTGATGGCAGATGTGATATTCCTTTTTATTGTAGTTCTTCGTAGTGTGAGCTGTCCTTTCAGCTTCAACTATGAGTTGCAATCTCTTTGACTTCAATGAGAAGGGATGCCTTCTTTTTCCCCTTCCATTTGTGTACTTTTAGTTCTGAAGTTAGGGGAAAAGAAATAGGGGGCCCTTCTTTTCTTCACATTGGATGTCAACTCGAACATGCCCTTATTTTGATTTTAGGCATCTTGTTGTCCCCTCTTGACACTTTGTTATGTTTGGGTGCCTGACATGTTAGTGCTCTATTTGTTTAACTATTATGTATATGATTATTGGCAAATAATATGTAGATATATTCTAGTATTCTGCTGTTAATTTAATTAATCCTGAAAGTATGTTTTTGACTATGTCTTCTATTTCTTGATGCTCGGAATCTGCACTATTGTCTTGTTAATATGCTTATTGTTCTTTTCTTATATGCAGGTACCTTGTCCCTGCTGACCTCACGGTTGGCCAATTTGTCTACGTGGTGCGGAAGAGGATTAAGCTGAGCCCAGAAAAAGCCATCTTTGTCTTTGTGAAGAACACCTTGCCACCAACTGGTAATAGTTTTTACATTGTTCATGACTTGTCATTGATGTTGCCCATCGTATTTTCTTATATCAATCCTCTCCTTTGGCAGCTTCTTTGATGTCTACAATCTACGAAGAAAACAAGGATGAGGACGGCTTCCTTTACATGACTTACAGTGGCGAGAACACGTTCGGCTCTGCCTAATGCAACTACCCTGCCACTGTAAATAAATAAGGATGATCAGATTGTCGTTGTCGACCCTGTGTACATAGCTCATCTCTGGTATGCTGCTGGATTGCCGCCATGGTTTAATTCGCCCTTAGCTTTCAAGTGTTCGGTATTCTATCATCTGAATCAAAAAGACCTATGAAACTGATACTATTTCCTTCTGGGTTGATGACATTTACCTATTCCACTATTATGCATTTGCCTCTCGTATGACGTGTGATATGGCATTATTTGTGTTCCCTGTGATCATTGTTAATTGCAATTGCTGCAGCCAAAGAGCTTTAAGTAATGCCTTTGGTTTAAGCGATAGATTCGCAGTATCTTGCGCATGGTGAATGACAAAATTAGCTGTCGTTTTGTTGTTGTCTTGTTGAATAGTTGGACGGATTCTGTGAATTAGCAGTATGTTGCAACCTGATCATATTCGCATGTGTCATGGTGTTTTCATTCCTTATGGCATGTCCTGGTACTGGTACCAACACACAATTACCGTTAGGCCTTGTCGTATGATACGCACAAAACAATCAGTGGTCCTGAAAATAAGCTACGGGTTTTTGTTTTTCTTTCTAAGATTTTTTGTTGTTGTTTTCTAAACCTGAATGTAGCATGAAAACAGTGGAAGGAATGTGTTTCACTTTGACTAGATGGTGAGTGTTTTTCCCCCGTCATAATTTAACTTCTGCTCGTAGCACGCTGCAGCTCAGCAGCTGGGTGGTGGTATGATTCCTTTGTCATGTAATGATGCGACTATGCGTAATGATGTGTTGTGTGCCCACCCTAACATATCTCCCAGTCCGATTACTCATGGGCAAAAACCCTAATAGAGGTGAGTATGTTTGGGTATGTCTGTCCAAAGAGCAAATGTTGCTCACCTATGCCCGCGCCCCCCTAGGTATGAAGGGAGAAGCATGCCCACCTTCATTAGGATTTTCTATCCGCGGGTAATCGGACTATCGAGCAAGATATATTGACATCTCTATCTGAAGTGTAGGAACACCATCAGTTGATGCGGCGGTCTCACCGTGAACGCCACACGGACAAAAGGTGCCAATGCACGCAAATATGCAATGGATGGATTCATGAATCACTAGTGCTTATAATTCCTCCTTGTCCAGCCCTCTGGTGCTAAGATTCAAGAGCTCGGCTGGAATGGAAGGACTTCCCCAAAATAAAGAAAAAGATGAAAGATGCACGTCCTGCTCTGCTGGGAGCTCAGAGAAAGCACTCGGATCAAAATCATCATGGACGAACCACGTACTAGTGGCATGACAGCTAAGTGTTCAACTCATGGATCAATTCAATCTGCCAAACCAGCCGGTAGTTCTTTCCAGTTTACAAATTCCTCTTAATAAATAAATGAGATGATTTGTTTGCTGTCGTTCTGAAGCAACTTATCAGGATAATATTTTCAAAATAGTTTATCAGTTTATGAGCATTTGATTCATTCGCACAGACACTTACACTAGGATCAAGGCCCCATTCAATCCAGTCTGTGATTCTAGCTTCCGACTTCCAGGAGCTATAAGCTGAAATGAATATATGGGCTTCTTAATTTCGGCTTTTTTAATCTTTTTTTGGTTTTCTGCTTTTGTTTTTTTCGCTCCTTTTCTTTTTCCATTGGGTGTTTTTTTTCTTATTTTCTTTATTTTTTTAATTGAATGGTATAGAAAAAGCCGCCAATCGAAGTCAGTACCCCAAAAACCATCTGTCGCACCGAAAAGAATGCACGACACATGGATAATTACAAGGCAAATGCTAGCACCTGGACACCTGATCCGGGCACTAGCTCCGGATGCTTGGCTACAATATTTTCTGGTGATGTTTATAATATTTTTCGCTCATATTTGCAATATTTTTTTGTCTATATTTTGTGTCAATATTTTTTTATTGCATGTATGCAATATCGATTTTTGTATCACATATTTTTGTTGTATACGGTGATTAAAACTATTGCATATATTATCTAAGAATATTACATCGGAGCGTACAATGTGAATACTCATATTGTTCTCTTTTTTTTTTGCATATATGGCTGACAAATGTTGCAGATATGGACGAGAAATATTGCAAATGAAAATACTTGTATCATTCTTTGTTTTTTACAAACATAAATAAAAAAATATTATATATATAGATAAAAAATATTACAAACAAACATTCGGAACTAACATCAAATCGAACGACTGGATACCAACATTACTCTAATTGCAGGGGACCTCATCTCCTCAGTCCTGACCTTGGCATGGCCATGGATGGACACGCCAGGCCATGCCAAATACAGTACTCGTTGTACAATCCATGCTTCAAACCAGGATCTTCTGTGCCCAACACACCACTGCGCGGCTGTGTCCTACTCACTTTCCATGTAGGGGTGGCAAGCCTCCCATGGGGCCCACCATGTAGGGGTGGCAATTCCCAGTGGGAGTGGGGCCCCGTGGGGAATATCCTTATGGAGGGCGGGGGCGGAGGATGATCTCCCCTCACGGGGGGAATGGGGTGGAGCCCCGCTATGCTAGCGGGGTGGGGATAGCGTCATCCTCCCCCCACGGAGCTCCACAGGGACCTGTCAAAATAAAAATAATTTTTTTGCTAATACATTATAATTTTTTTAATATGAGAGATTGTATTCTTTTATTGTATATTTAGACTAAAACTTAAATTTATATGTTAGAATATATATTTTGAAAATATATTTTTAAAAATATCTTTAAGTAATTATGAATGTAATAAATTAAATTAAATTATTATTTGTAAAAAAATAAAATTAGCCTTTTTTATCTCCGCGGGGACCCTATGGAGGTTAGGTCCTCGGGGATAGGGGGCCATCTCCCCCCGGAGGCTTAGCGGGTGTAACATCCTGATTTTTAGAGATTTTTAAAACCTTAAATTTTAAAATAAATTTTTGGAATTTTTTGAAATTAATAAAGCTTAATTGGAATTTTTAGAAATTAAAAAGGATTTAATGTGACAAAAATAAACTTTAACATAAGCTGAAAATATTTTATTTGAGTTCCTCAGGTCTCAAGGATTTTTTTCAGGTATTTTTGGTGAATTTTTGGAATTTATTTGTTATTTTCTAGAGCTTTTTGAAGTTTATTTGAATTTTTTGGAGAGAAAAGAAATTGGGAAATCCCTCGGCCGCCCGATCCTCCGCCGCCCATGTGTCACCCAACCCCGGCCTCTCTCTCCGCCGCCTCCCTCGGCCCGGCCCGTCCCCGCCCTCGCCCGCGCGCATCCACCCGAGCCGCCCGATCTCTCCCGCGCGCCACGCGTCCCCAATCCCGCTGCCCGCTCCGCATGACTGCGCTCGGCCACCCGCGTTGCCCTAGCCGCCTCCGCGCCCGCCCGTGGTCGTTCGATCTCCTCGCGATGCATCCCGACCGTCTGCGTGTCTCCAGATGTAACCAAGTCCGCCGCTCGCGCTGCGCCGTGACCGATCTGGATGCCTCGGTTCGCGTGCCATTTATCCCACAGTTGCCTCGGTTCGTGTGCTTGCCCCTCGGTTCGTGCAACGTCGACGCCGCCGTCCCTCCCGCCGCCGCCGTCGCCAGTGAGAAACCCCGGAGCGCCGCCACCTCTCTCTGAGCCCGCCGTCGCCGACTACGCCGACGCCGTTCCCCGCCTCCCCCAAAGCGCCGCCGCCTCTCTTAAAGCCCGCCGTCGTCGTTTGCGCCGCCGCCGGAATCCCGCCGCCGGTAAGTCGCCGCCGATGAACCCCGCCTCCACGCTCACCGCCGCACCACCCGCCGTTGCCGGACCCCTCCCGCTCGCTGGAGCTCTCCCACGCCCTCGCCGCCGGAACCCCGCGTCTCGCCAGAGAAACCGAACCCTGCCTCCCCTCCGCCCAGCCGCTCCCCGCTCCGCCCTCGATCCCTGAGCCGCGCCTCGCGCGCACCGTGCCCGCCTCGGTCGGTGTGCGGGACCAGCGCCGCGTCCGCCCGCGTCCCCGCCTCGCGCCCGCCGCACGATGCTTCAGAAAGCGTGCGTGCCACGCGTCGGAGATCCGTGCCCCGGCCGCCCAATCCTAGCCATTCATCTAAATCCAAACCTCCGCACCAGATTCCACCACGTGGCACCATCCCGAGCGTCCGATCTCCCGCCGCCGCCGCGTCCTCACCGGTGCCACGTTAGCCCTACCCACGTGGCAAGTCACGTCAGCCCTAGGATCCACGTGGCATGCCACGCGTGCGCCACATCAGCTGAAAATGACCCCCGGGTGCCACGTCAGCATGCCACGTCACCTACCACGTGTCAGCACCAGCGCACGCCACATCAGCACTAACCGCCGGCCGTGCGCACTGTTTCATGCACCAGGTCCACCGTGGACTGGTTCTCCCGTGGACCGGGTTCACAGCACAGTAACGTTTCTGATTTTCTGTAATTTCCTTTAGGGTTAATTTTTTGAGAGCCCGTTCTCCTCCGTCCTAGCTCCGATTGACCCCGTTCTTTTTTCTAAATTCATCTAAAATTGAGCTCTAGCTTTTGGTTCTGGTTTCATAATTTTTAGAGTTTATTTGCTTATCATTTTATGTATTTTTCTTGTTTCGGTCGTTTTTTCTCTCGTTAGATTCCGATTCCGGAGGAGCAGGAGCTACGCCCGAAGACCAAGAGTACCTCGTTGAGCATAACTAAGGCAAGTCGTGTCCATTGATCATGTTGAACCCAGTTTGCAATCTATTATGTAATTATTTTGTTTTAAATTATATTGCATCGCTATTTATTTACAAACCTTTGATTACGGTAGTTATTATCCTAATTGACTCCTCCCTCCTTGATAACTTTGAACACCATGATGCCATTGTCACCATAGGATTGGGTAATTCAATAGTGATGCCATATTATTTGTCACATGGGTTGGTCGATAGAATGCTTAGCTTTGCTTATAATTACGAACGGATTCATCATCAAATATGAAATACTAATTTGACTTAATGAGATATATAACTGTGGTTGGTGCCACGTTTATTAAAATTTGGGCCATGGCATTGGTGTGTCATTGGCGTGGTTATACAAAATTGGTTTTCACGCGGGCGAGTGATCGTGCAGTAAAGGGGGAAGTGTTGGTGCACTTCGAGGGATGTGGAAGTCTCGCCTGGGTAATGTTAAGGACTTAACTTTGTACGCCATTGATCTGAGCTTTACCATGCAAACCACAAGTCTAGTATGGGATAGACCTGGCTGATTAATTTGGGATGTTTTAATTTCAATCTCGCCACTGTGATGAATATGGTTGCTGATTTCCATGAGGCGCAAGGGGGGTGTGATGCGAAACCCTAGCGGGCGGGATTGGGTTGGAACTGAACTTTGTAAAGTCCTTGTTGTGATTACCTTAAGCTGAGCCTAATCACATCGTGTGGGTACAGTTGTGCAACCTCTGCAGAGTGTAAAACTATTCGAATAGCCACGTCCTCGGTCATGGACAATGCTCGGTGATTTCACACGAGGTATAACTATTTCTGAAAACTTGTGGATTATGGTTAGACAGTGAATGGTTAATTCACTGTTGGTTTAGCTTATGGATGAGAGGTCCATGAGCTGTTGGTTTAACTTGTGGATGGGAGGTTCACAAGTGGTTATATCAATTCCTTTGATTATTTATTTATTATTATTTTATTTAAAGTTCGCCTTCAATCTATTTATTGTATTTACATTCAAATATTGTTTATGCAAATTAACCTTTCAGCCTTCCATTGGTAAGCCTTGCATATTATATTGCATTCATTTGTTACAAACGATTTGCTGAGTATCAATGTACTTACGGCTTTATACCCAATATTGCTCAGTTGAGGAAGAGGAGTATCACCAGCAAGAGGTTCCCGAAGGAGCCTACTTCGACGACCACGCGGATTAGGCTTCGTTCTCCACTCGATAGTCTGTGGGCTTTGTCGATTGGCCACTACGTTTTATTTTGGATTTCCGCTGCTAGTTTTTGTTAAGCCCTTCGGGTTAGTCTGTTGTAAGCTTGGCCATAAGGTCGTACCTTTTGAGATTTATTGATATTTGAGCTTTTTCTTTATTTTAACGTGTATATGGTTGTAATGATATCTATGTTTGACTGTGTGCACTAGCGTGATCCTGGGACTAGTGCACTATACACAGAGAGTCTGGATTTGCATATTCGAGTCTCGACAGCGGGGCAGGGCAAGGAGTGACTAGCGGGGGATGGGGCAGGGCCGCGAAGGCTTTCCCCGTGATCCCCGCCTCATTTCCATCCCTATTTCCATGAGAGAGAAAGGGCCATAGCAAGTGGCAGCAATCAGCCCCTAGACGCACCCTGTGACAGAAATAGCCTCCTTCCACTCCCTCATACTGCAGCAAAGCCCAACGTGTGACGTCTATCAGGGTGTGCATGTTGCATCGCCACTCTTCTTGACATGCTCTAGCCTAGGTTATTGTGACTCCAGTAGCCTAGATGTCTCACGTGTCATTTTATGGGACCCACGACGGCAAGAGAGGATGTTGTTTTTGTTGATTCTGAAAGGAAAGGGTCTGCTAAAAACAATTGAAGACAGGTCCAATTTACAAAGGCCTCCCACTAGTCAGCAAGACGATATTAAACATGGAAGCATTGTTAGAATCACAATACGGATCTAGTATCATACGATCCCACGATTTTACAGAGAGCTACCAATACCATCATAGATTGAAAACTGTTGGTATCATGATAGGATCATGACCTAGCTCACTGGTAGGATCGCTAGAATTACAATACTTTTGCGATTTTGTACGATCCTAGGCACAAACTTGAGGAGCTCTGCGCCGTCAATACAAGAGGCTCCCCGCCAGCCTCCTCTCATCCCTCCCCGATCGTGATGAGGAAGAAAGGACACAATACAAGAGAGGAGATGGCACCGGTGTGGAACTGGCTGGTCACCGATGAGGGAGGCGGCGGAGGCCTCTCGCCATGGCTACTCTTCCTTGTACGACGGTGACTCCGTCTAGTACAAACCAAAGGAAGTAGAAAGGAAACACATGAAAGGAAGTCTTCGAGGGCATTCGGATAGGGTTTTGCTTATGGTTACTGCTTAGAGAAGTTAAAGATAATATAAACATCTGATTTTTTAAGTGACTTCTCTATTTCTCTCGCTCTCGTCTCGCGTACATATCTCTTCCTAATTTTTTTCAACACTTACTGTTATTTTTTTCAGTCACTAATATTTATTTTTAGCTAAAAACCAATACGAACATCTTCTAACAGTATTACACATAAAAGGCTAAAAGGTAAGTAGGCCCACAAGACAAAACATTCAAATGAACGGTAAAGGTCCCACGGGCTATAGTTCTTCGTCACATTGGGGCCTGTCCGAGGGTTTACTGCACAATCACTCACCCGAGTGAAAATCAATTTTGTATAAATAACACCAATGACACACCAATATCATGGTATTCAAATTTTATAACTGTGGCCACAACCATGATTTAATATCTCATGAAGTCAAATTAACTAATTGATCTCATATGGTGATGAGTCAAATGTAACTATAAGCATGACTAAGCATATTAAATGTATAACCCATATGACAACTAGTATGGTATCACTAGATAATTTTTCATCCTATGGTGATAATGGAATCATGACAATTAAATTATTTAGTGAGGTATCAATCAATTTAGGACAGTAATTACCAAGTATAAGAGTTTATAATAAAATAGCATTGTAGGATAATTTAAAATAAAATAATAAATAAATAGATTGAAAATTAGGTTCAACATAATCAAAGAGCATAACTTGCCTTGGTATTGTTCAACTATGAATTCTTAATCTTCTGATGGTGCTCTCGCTCCTTTGAAGACGCAATCTAACGAGAGAGAAAGCGAATAAGGTACAAAATAAATCAAATAAAATTCAAATGAACTCAAAAAAACTTCAAAACTAGAACCAAAAGATAGAGCTCGATTTTAGATGAATTTAGAAAAATAATTGACTCAATCGGAGCTAAGACAAAGGAGAACGAGATCTTGAAAATTTTAATCGAAAGAAAATACTAAAAAATTAAAAATTCTTCTGTGCTATAGACTCGGCCCACGGAATGGCTAGTCTACGGTGGACTCGGTGTATGGAGCAGTGCACAGGCGACTCGGCTTGCTGATGTAGCGGCTAGGGTTAACGTGGCAGTGATGTGGCACGACACGTGGCTGACAGGTGGTAGGTAGGGCTGATGTGGTGGCTGACGTGGCACTGACACGTGTTATACTGACGTGTCATGCAAACGTGGCACTCGGGTCAGCTTGGGAGCTGATGTGGCACCCACATAGTAAGACACATGGCATCTAGGGTTTATGTGGATGCTTGCGTGGCTGCTGACTTGGCTAGACTGGCTCACAGGTCTACAGAATAGTGGTAGCTGGTAGTGGGGCCCACATTTCAGTGACTTGGTGCACGTGGACTTGGTTCATGGAGAATCTGAAACATCGCCCGGCGTGGGTGTGGGGTGGCATCACGGCCGACGTCAACATGGCGTGGCGACCAGGGTGGCGTTTTGGTGCGTGAAGTGTCGTGGGCGGTGGCGGCGAACACACGAAGCGGCGTAGCGGGGTTCAGCTGGCAAGGTAGGATGGCGGACGTGGCGGACGGTCTCGACGAGGCTGGCAGCTGTACATACCGGCGGCAAGGACGGCTTGGTGATGACAACCGTGGTGCACGGCGGGGAAGACGACAACGATGTCTTCGTCGATGAAGATGGTGAATGCCGGCTTGGAGGACAAAGACAATGTCGGCGAAAAGACTGGACCACGATGGCGATATCCACGAGCTTGATTACGGTGCAATGGCGAGAAACGAGGACGAGTGGTGACAGGTGCAGAACATGTGGGTGATAGCTGCTTTTATGGCATGGACGTCGAGTCCGGTTCAGAGACGACGACGGCAAAGTCCATGTCGGGCACAGACTCCGAGATGGTGGTAGAGACGTAGTCCCAATCGGGAACGAGGATCAATAGTAGACAGTTCGCCCGATTAGTGACACGTGGTGGCTAGAGGGAACGGACAACCGACGATAGAACGAAGATGAACAGTAGTCAGCTTCGATGCTTGACACATGGTTCGGGAGGAGATCCAGCGGCCAAAGCGAACTCCGGCCAGATGACCGACATGTGGCTAATGGAAGATCTGATGGCTGAGATTGGATGGGCTAGGTGAATAGTAATGGGCTCGACCCGTTACTGTTTAAGGATTTTCTATTTTAGAAATTTAAATAAAATAAAATGGGCTCTAGAAAATAACAAATAAATTCAAAAAATTCATAGAAAATTCCTTGAGACACATGGAATCCAAATAAAATATTTCCAGTAAATGTTAATATTTATTTTAGTAATATTAAATCCTTTTAATTATTAGAAATTCTATTTAAGCTTATATTAAATCTAGAAAAATTCTAATTGATGAATTTTCTTTTAAAAGTTTCAAATAAACTCCGAAAATCAAGATGTTATATCAACCTTCTTACTTAAACGTTAGTGCTAAATAAGAATGACATCTGTAGATGGCCCCAAAGTGAGCCGTTCAAGGGCATAGCAACACCAATCACCAAGAAGCGACCCGCATGCCAAGGTAGAGGCTGTAGACATGGGCCTAAACTCCCTCCACCACAGGTCAATCCCACCATGGCACACCAAGAGCCATCTACATAGATTATCCAAAGGGGGTCGGCCAGCGGGTAGTTAGGGGCAATTCCACAGGAGTCCATTCTGTGACAAAGTTCACTGGCACCTAGGACTTAATGGCAGTCTGAGGGACGAAGGTGATTAAGAATGGTACCAGCTCAGCCGCCCACTTGCCCACTCACTGGGATGCCTCCTTATTACGAAGCATCTCCCTGATTTAAAAGGATGATGGTATCTAAATATCGTGCGCCAGGAAGTAGTGTCGAAGTTTCTATGAAGTCATGAGGATGGCGTAGGTGAGCTTCTACAGCTTGGTGTATCTCACCTTAGCCTCGTGCATAGCTTCAAACACATAGTACATGTGGTGCTACTTCTTTTCTTCTTCGCAGACTAGCACGACGCTCACGGTGACAGGGTTGCTACGATGTAAGTGAGAAGGCCCTCTCTTGGTTTGGAGCTAGCCCCCGAACCCCTCTAGGGTCGGTCTTTAGCACTTCGCCTAGGGTTGGCCCCAAACCCCTACAGGGTCGGTCTTGAGTATTTCGTCCAGGGTTGGCCCTAGACCCCTCTGACGGGTGCTGTCCCTCCAAGGTAGTTGTGGATCTGAGGTAGCGCAGGAACCCTCCCCCAACAGTCTTGAATTTCTTGAAAGTGCTAAATGCATCACTCTTCTCTTTGAGAATATACACCCACATCCACCAGCTAAAGTCACAACAAGGAGGAAAAGTACTTGTTACCAGCAATTATCATGGGTGCGATAGGGCTACATAGGTTGCCTTTGCTCTGACGAGCCTATCATAGGCGGTTGGAACCATTATCACGAGCGGTTTCGAGCAAATGCATTTTTATATGTCGATGATAATATGTGGTTATCACGAGGCGGCTCCCGAGCCGTCTGTGATAACTTACATCTGAGCGGTTTTGCAAACAACCGTGCGTGATGATTGACTTTCGCAGACGGTTAAAAACAACAACCGTCTATGATAGACACAATATCACAGACGGTTCCTGTTCCGAACCGTCTGTGATACACACAATATCACAGACGGTCTGTGATAGACACAAACCATTCCTAATAGATAAATAATCTTCTTGGCTTGGTAGGTGGTTCTCGGCAACACATTTCCCTTTGGAAGCATGTCCGCTAGGAGACCTAACAATGCCGTGAAACTCTTATCAGACCAACCATTGCTTGCCTTCAATTTCAGTAGTTCTAGAACTGATGACAACCTCGTGTATTGCGGCTTGCATCCCGAGAACAAAGGTTTCTCTGAGTCCTCCATCAAGCCCTCGAATTTACCAAACTCTCTCTCACTGTAGTTCTCTTCTGCATCACGGAACATCTGATCCAGATTGTCATCTTGCAATCCATCCGCGGCCTCATGATCAAAAGCACAGTCCACAACTAGCATATCGCTGTCCCCATCGACTATGTCATAACTACCAGCTTCTTGTGTACACTTCTCTTCACCGTGACTGGTCCAACATTTGTATCCTTTTCTGAAACCCCTTCGAATCAAGTGAGCTTCAATCTGCGCTGAGTTGCTAAACATCTTGAGATTATCACAATCAATACATGGACAGTACATACATTTTATCCCCTTCTTTAACATATCCAGCTCGACCGCTCTTCTAAAAACAGACACGCCAATAATGTACTCTTCACTCACACGGTTTTCAATATACATCCAGCTTCGATCCATTTCCGCTAGCTACGCAAGTAACAAATGATTGCCAAAAATGATTATTACCGCAACTACACAGTATATAAATTATCATCTCTAAGTCTTCCATTACAAAAACATGTATATAAGCATAATTAAAAGTAATTGAGTACTAACCTCTGATCAGATTACTAAGAAGACGGCGATATATTTTCACCCCCGAACTCCCAAAAGCCGGCCGCCTTGCTCCACCGATGCAGCGCAATAAAAAAACAGATCTGTGTCGACATCGTCCAAGTATTAATAGTGCAATTTATCACAGACGGTTATTAACACGAACCGTCTGTGACAATTCATATCAAAGACGGTTTGTTATACGAACCGTCTGTGATAATAGAGCCATCACAGTTCACAGACAGTTATTAACACGAACCGTCTTTGATGTCTCTATTATCACAGACGGGTCGTGTTAATAACCGTCTGTGATAGTATCACAGCCGGGTGGCAGTATGAACCGTCTGTAATAGTTAAGCACAGACGGTTCTGTATGAACCGTCTGTGATTTACCCGTCCAGTATAGCCTGTTTTGTAGTAGTGTCGGTGTGCACCAGCTACAGTGGCACCTTGGCTCTGAAGTTGGCTTGGATAAGGAAGGGAAGCCTCTTGCTTGGCGACTAAACACCCCTCACACAACTAGTTCGAGTGAACGATTCTAGACAATCCAGTAGCCGTCTCCTTTTTAGCCATCATCTTGAGCGCATGAAAATTCATGTGCCCAAGTCTTGCATGCCAAAACTACATGGGTCTTCAAGCCTCACCATCAGACAAACAGGCCTAGTCGTCTCAATGTGTCTTGTACAGACTATTGGGGAGCACTACACTTTTATCGTAAGTACATCATTCCTGTCGAACACCCTCAGGAACGCACCGGCCAGCACCAAACTACTCTCATCGTCTGTCATCTGACCAAGGCTTATAATATTACTATTCAAGCTAGGGATGTAATATACCTCTGAGAACAGTCGTTGGTCACCGTTCCTGCACTAGAACAAGACTGAGCCTTTTCCCTTAATCTGCACGGTAGAATCGTCGCCAAACTTCATGTGCCCAGTGATGCTTTAGTCCAATTCCTTGAACTTTCCTCATGGCCAGTCATGTGATTGTTGGCACCATTGTCTAGGTACCATACATCTGTGTCCACCTGTGCCCCTCCAGTAGCACGTAGGATTGGCACGATTTTTCCTTCATTCAGTATCACCATGTTGGGTGCCTCCTCTTGAGACACGGCAAGCAACAGTGCATGTTCCTCGTTCTGCACGCGTGTGAGGTTCACCTCCTCATCATGGCGCAGCTTGTGACACTCTCATGCATAATGCCTGAAGATGTTGCAGTTGAAGCATTTTATCTTGGACTTGTCCTACGCACTTGTGGTCACCCGAGTGCCATTGCCCTCCTGGCGTGGCGAGCCGTCGTTGCGATGGTAACCCTTGCCGTGGCCATGACCTCTGCACCTTCACATTCTTCACACAATCAGCCCCTAGATGCATTGTCTTTGATGTATCCCATGCCTCTTTCGCCGTGTTCTTCTCGGCGATCAATAACAACGCATCTTCATGAATTCCTTGATGATGGCTGTCAGGGCCATCTTACCCTTCCTCTCTTTTACGGCCATGTCCACAGGCTCGATGGCGTCCAAACACCTTGAGCTTGCATGAAGACCTTCGTCTTGATGGCCCATGTGGCGTAGTTGTTCTTCGAAAGCATCGAGTACTAAAGAGAAACGAAGCCCTCCTTGCTAGCTGATCTCTCCACAAGCGCCATGGTGTCTTGTGGCATATACTTTGGTATTAACCGGCTCTGCTACTAAGCGTTGGAATCGAGCTCATGATCAACGCCGATGGGACACGCTGTTTGAATGCACGCGAGGGGTGGAAGACAGAACACTTCAGTTGGGGCAAAATTTTCTCCTGTTATTCTTACTCTGAAGACAACGTACAAGGGGTAGACATTGCTTAGCTTCTAGAGATAGCAAACTCAATCCTAAAAGGACTCCAGGATCCGTACTACTTGCGTGATCCGATTTTTAGGTGCTGAACAGATGCACGACTAACACAACGCACGCGCCCAGCGCACGTGAACAACACCACACAGCAGGCATGCACGTACACATTGCAGCCTAAACCGACTGAGGGGTGATCGTTTTAGTGATAGCTTCTAGTTTTTAGCTGAAATTTCACTGTAGTTGGCTTTTTTTACTGTAGCTGAGTTAGCTTTTTGAGCATAATTAAATTTAAAAAATGTAAAAATAGAAAAAATATGTTAGCCCATCACGGACAATGCAAAGGAACACGGGAAAAAAAGAAAAATGCAAAAAAACTCAAAAAATCTAAAAAAATTCAGAAAAAGACAAATTACTGAATAGTGAAAAAAAAGCTGAAGCTAGAAGTTAAAACTGAAAAAAAGCTGAAACGAGCGGGGCCTGAAACAAATGACCAAGCCTTGATTAACTCTAATAATGTTTGGCTTCATCTCATTCAGAAATCTAATACAAACTATGGAACAACGTTGCAGGATGCTTCACCCAATCTATACTTGGTATTGGCCAAAACTGCTAACACTCCCAAAGAATATGGCCAATATAAGGTACTTGATTGTTTTCAAGATACTTCCAATTAATACATTTTCCTATCAAGTGAATGGTGCAAATATGTTGTCTTAATATATCAGACAAGCATCGTTTTTTGTCTTGAAGAAGGCCCTTGGATACTTTACAAAGCATTAGGGGCATTTTGGAAAAGGGCGATAAATTTGACAAAGGTATTACTTGGGATCTTAACTTCTTTTGAGTTGTTAGTATAGGTTCTTTCAGTATTTCTTGTTTGCAAGCAGAGTTGTGTTTCTGAAATTTTGACTATTCTCTTGTTGAACTGGAGATTGAGAGCAGTCCAGACTAGGGAAAACCAATGTGGACTCAGGGAACTGAAAAGTATGCTGCTTGCTTTCAGCACATAATTGTATTTATATGTTAAATACTTCTGTCAATCAAAACTTTTGGGACAAAGCCTCTTTGGATGTGTCATATTTTCTTTTCCTGTTTCCATAATTTCAGGGGTGCTGCTGACTGGTTCACCTATGATTTGATACTAACCGCACTCATATTTATCTGCTGCAGTATGTAAATTTACATGAATCCATTTGGAATTAGCAATACAGTTCACAGAAACGTAACTAATTGAACTATATCCGTATTGACCATTCTATTGCTGTAGGAAAAGAAAATGTTGCAAGAACTTTAGACAGGCCTCTGTTATGCTTTTCTTAAATAAAGCAAGAGTTAGGGCAACCTGAAACAGTATCACTCTTCCACTTTTACACAATATATCAACACCTGGTAGTACCTGATTAGTTTATTCCTCTTGTTTCAACAAAGAATTCACGCTGTTATGAAAACTGTATCCTCTCCTGAATAAGTGCCTGCATTTGATACTTCAGTGCCATCTTTCAGTTTCGTATAACTGAATTGATTGCAGGCAGTTCAATTACGTATTCTACGTCGACTTCGAAGCATCGATGACTTGAGGCCCGCGCGCAAAATGCCTTGAAGGACCTAGAGGTCAAAGTTCTCTCATCTGTACGCTATAGTGGAATCATGATATGGTTTATAAATCTTCCAAGAACATAAGCAGCATCTGTCCTTTTGTCCATGGCATCAAAAAGGAGGCATAATCACTCGTATTTCTCGAGATGAACTATGTTATGCTAATCTTTGAATGAAATGCTTAGCATACTAGTGTTCGCCTTGCTCTAAAATCTCGAGTAGTTAACCCTAGGATGTTCA
The DNA here is from genome assembly GCA_036346265.1 of Melocanna baccifera. Taxonomy (NCBI): domain Eukaryota; kingdom Viridiplantae; phylum Streptophyta; class Magnoliopsida; order Poales; family Poaceae; genus Melocanna; species Melocanna baccifera. The sequence continues at coordinate 15,959,657 of CM070695.1, forward strand.
ATATGTGCAGAAAATTGCGACGGTCCTGCGTGTCCTCGGCTGCCATCCAATGAGCACAACTCCATGAGCTGCACCAAGTTGTCTCAGTTTTTTTCACCCTGAAGAGCCCTAGCCCGGAGCAATACTACTGATACCAAGGTTAACTTTAATAATACCATGTCCGTAGTTCAGAGGAAAACAGGAGGGTTAGTATCTGGTGCAGAAAAGCTCAAGGCTTTTTACAGGAAACAAAAGTTTAATTCCAGTTGTCAGATTGTGGCATATGGTTTGGAATTCATAATTCATGTCCTAACGGTGCAGCATTTGGAAATGTACAGATTATTACCAGTGCACAACAGCATTTAGTGCATCATTTGTAAATGTACACATTCCTACCACGGCACAACAGCACTGAGGTCCTCCCAACTTGTGGAGTGCATCAGGTAAGGATCACAATTCACAAACATTCCTCCAAGATCCGTACCAAAACCGTCCGTTCCAAACAGGGCCTACATTGCGAAATATAATGCAAGCTCACCCTGCTCGTTAGTATAATAATGTTTGCACCAAAAGCTAGAATTTGGAGTACAGTGAAGCTTTACAAAGGGGACAACTATTAACATTTTGCATTGAGCATGCCATATGAACTGAATGGATCATGGAGCTCAATTCCTGGCACAGAAAACATTGAAAGAGAAGAAATTTCCTTCAGAAAAAGAAAGGCTCCTGCTCTAGTCTACAATCTATTCAATGCTGAACCATTTACAACATACAATGTGACATGGGCATTACATAGGGGTGACCACGTTGTCTACACTACTGAAAGATGACCTAAATTCTGGTGCCAAAATTTCCACCGTGGAAAAATATAGTGTGGTCAGAAGAGGACGCAAAGTATTTGGATCATGGGCAGATACCAAAAAGTATGCCACTAATGCTGGTGTCTGAACTCCGATACTAAACAAAATGGCCCAGCAGATATGATTCGATTCCAAGCAGTGCTCATCCATCCATATTTTGATGTCTTTGCACAGGGACGACCAGTCACAAACAATGATACGATGTGGCCTGTGAATTACCATCCCCAACATTGTCGCCAATCCATGTAATGGATGTCCCAATTATGCTTTTGCCCTATTTTGTGCCCGGGTTCCACATGTCCTTACATGCTTAATGTTTCTGTGTCTTGACATCCAATCTAGTAACATGTATTCATCATCCATATCCAGCTTATAACTGCAAGGCAAGGTCTGGCTGTTGTGCTTCCAAATTGATGCCCGAAGATTGTCGAGCTGGTGGTGATCCTGGCGAGGGGAACCCGATGTTCAAGTCTGGGCGGAGCACATCCTTGTTCGGCTTCTGTTGCATGTGGGGAACCAACCCTTGCCATTGTGGTTGGCCCTGTGATCTCGAGAAATCTGTCTGGACCAACTGGGGGAATATTACCAAACCCTTGTTTTGAACTGGATTTTCTCTAACAACCTGAACAGGTTGTCTACATAACTGAGGAGCGGCACTTATTTTTGGTTCATCATCAGGACGGACATTTGCAAATGGCATCTTCCAACCAGAACTATTGTCATGAAAAGTCGGATTGACAATGGTTGGTTTGCTCTCTGAAGCACCAAATGAGATCCAAGATTGAGCCACTGGAGCAGATGGAATGCTCTGATTCTCCCTAACCGCTGCTGGAAATGCAGAGAAAATGTTCCGGGGAACATCAAGCCCTCCGTTTGGTACATTTACTTGGCTATGTATTGCAGTTGATCCCATTAATTTTGCATGGTCATTGATGTTCTTTAGTCCACTCGCATTCATTGCAAAGCTGGTGGCATTCACTGGTTGATTTTTAGTGATGAATCCAATGCTGCTCATTGGTCTGGCTTTGTCGGTATTTCCAAACTTTCCATCACCAGGTCGTCCATGGTACACCCATGTAGCTTCATTTCTGGGCTGTGGTACAGCTGCTTCTTGTGACTGGAAGAAGGGTTTAGGCTGATTGTTTGGGGAGGTCATATCATGCACACCAGAAGCACCTTTTGCACCCTCAAGCCTCTGAGGTGCCATTTCAAGTGGGTGGGTGCTTATAGATGAGTCACCTTTTCTCATTTGCTGAGTTCTGACTGCTTCTGGTGGTTGGAAAAAGGGTCTAGGCTGGCCAGCTATTTTGGTCAAGGCAGGCATATCAAGCACACTAGAAGAAGCTCCTTTTGAACATTCAGACTTCTGTGGTTGCATTTCAAGAGGATGGGCACTGGAGGATGAGCTGCCCTTCCTCATTTGTTCATTAGTTGTTCTTTTGGTCTTTGCAACACTTCCAGAAATATTCTCGTGCCATGATAATGGATCAGTGTTCCTGTGTTGGGGCTCAGCAGTAACACCAAATAATCTTGGTTTAAATTCTGGACTATCGAGTGGACCAGACACTCCAACTACATTATTGCCAGTGTTTATCCGATTAAGTAGACCCAAACTAATATCCTTTGGGTTAATAGTTTCTGTTGGTCTGAGACTTTCATTGTCTCTAGGCAGAGGGGCATTCCTTTGTACATTCGGCCCCGAGCCAATCAGACTTTTTGATTGATCTTGCACAACAAGAATAGGTGGTAATAGTGGCTCATATTCTCCAACCCAACCACGTCCAAACTTTACTTCAGCAGGTAATGCCTGCTGAATGCGCTCATAAGCAATTCTCCAGCCTTGAGCACCAAGTGAACCAGCGAAACGAGCCAGACTTCTTGCATATGAGTGCTCAGCATGAAGTCCAACCTGTGAGAGCACATTTAAACATATGAGCTAGGCCAGCAAAACGAATTAGTTCAAGAAGTACAGATGGGTTAGGCTTAGATTTAATCAGATGCCTTAACATACACTAATGAGCTCTTTTGGCTCCGCAGAGAAGACATCAAAAATTGGGTCAGATTCCGATGACGGCTGTTCTTCAGATGTATTGGAAGTTTTCCGTCTAGTCTCATCTACCACAATTGACTTGTAGCTAGGCTTTGCTGAATAATCCCCGGCTGAAAAATGAGGAAAGAATAAGAATGTCATTAAAATTGGACTAAGTTGGGCTGATATTAGCATTTAGTTATACAGCAGTAATCAGCTGAAGTGTTGAAGAGCTAAAAAAATGTTTAGCTATGTATTCCTCCATATGAAACTGCAGGATTGCAACTCAATAAGGCTTAATCAGTTATCTTGGTAATCATTATGCATTTTCAGTACCAAACCACCAATTCTAATAACACTGTTTTGGAATGAACTCATGTCTATTCCATGGGGCAAATGGGACATAATAAGTCATGTACAAGGCAAGGCCAAATAGCAGAAAACACCCTACTAATACAAATATATACATATACTTCTAACACCACCTTCCCTCTCAAACTCGGTAGATCAACACTGAGTTTGAACAGATAGAAGCTATGTTGAGCCCTAGTCTGTGCCTTTGTAAAGAAGTCAGCTAGTTGAAACTTTGAAAGCACATACTGAAGAGTAACAACATGTTGATGCACTTGCCATCGTACATAGAAAACATTAACCCCCATGTGTTTGGTGAGCTCATACTTCACCGGATCTCGAGCAATGTTGATCGCACCAATGGTGCCTGAAAGTAACGTAGTAAGTGCAGAAACCGAAACGCCAAAATCTTCAAGGAGCTACCGTAGCCAGGTAATCTCAGCTGTCGCAGACACCAAAGTCCTTAGCTTAGCGTCAACACTATAACGGAAAACTGCAATATGCTTCTTAGTCTTCAGGCAATTAAGGGAAAACCAAGGAATACACAAAAAGTAGAGAGAAACTGACGATGAGAAGAATCACTAGCTCAGATCGCATCAAAGTACACTTGAAGTTATAAGGAGCTAGAGGGAAGAAAGGTGCTGAGTGATGGTCCCACAAAGATATCACAGAACTCGAAGGACGTAACTGTAGTGGAGTTAGGTAGGAGCAGATACGAACTAACTCAGAATGTGAATATCATAAGATATCAGGACAAGTGACACCAAGGTAAACCAAGCTCCCAATAAGGTGTCGATAGCGAGTGGGATCCTCAAGAAGTACCGTCAGTAGGACGAAGCTAAAGGTAAAGCTCCATCGGAGTCCACCGTGCGTTGATCAGTGAAACAAGCATGATTAAGATCTTGGATGTACTTTTGCTGGGAGAAGTAATATCCACCAAGTGTAGAGGTGACCTTAATCCCAAGAAAGTAGCGAAGAGACCCAAATCAAACATCTAGAATTACTCACTGAGACATGTCTTCACAAAGACAATATACTAAGGGTCATCTCTAATGATAAGCATGTCATCCACATAGAGAAGAAGCATCTAGCATCCGACCACGAGTGGTGTGAACTAAGAGAGCAGGGTTGTGATCACTGCTGGAGAAGCCAGCAGCAGTGACAACAGAGGTAAAACGCTCAAACAAAGCATGAGGGGCTTGTTTGAGCCCGTAGAGAACGATGCAGGTAACAAACTGTCAGGGATAGAATATCCAAGAGGCAAGTGCATGAAAACCTCTCGCAGCTCACCATTGAGAAAGCCATTCTTAACATCAAGATGTAAGATAGCCCACTTCCGAATAGAGGCAATGGCAAAAAGAATGTGAACAGCGGTCATATAAGCAATAGACACAAAAGTCTCATCACAGTCACGTCCATACTCCTGCTGAAAACCACGTGCAATAAGACACCTTGTAGTGCTTAATGGTATCATCAGAACAAGTCTTGATCTTATAGACCTACTTGCATGTGATAGAAGTAACACAAGCATAAAAGGGAACAACTTTCCAAGTGCTAGTACGCTCCAAAGCAGCAATCTCCTCATCCATAGCGAGTTACCACTAAGGTTAAGATGCAGCATCATGATAAAAGGTAGGCTTAGTAAGAGAAGTAGAACCTGCAGAGCCATAGCGATCATGATGCAGAATCACACTTCGATCACGAAGAGCGTACCTTGGAGATGCTAGAGCAGGACCCACCAAGGTAGATGTAGAGGGTGACATAGACGATTGAGAAGGATCATAACTGGGACGTTGAGTGTAGTGGAATGGAAAGGGGGAGACCTCAACAAAAGAGATGGTGGGATCCTCCTATGGAGAAGGGGAGCCGAAGGGAAAGAAGCCAAAGGTGAAACGGCGGAGGCAGTGGAGACGGAAACAAAACCAAGGAGTAGAGAGCTGATGATCAGGAAAAATCAGAAAGGAGATTGCCTCAGCAGGAGAGTCCGAACTGGAAGTGGTGTCACGAGGATAGTAAGGCCAGGACTCAACTAACTGAGCAGTCAACTTCATGCGCTCATGGGGTGGAAGAACAAAGCAGCCAAAAGCACAAAGGTGATTGTACTGAGGAGATCTATAGTGGAGACGCTCAATAGGAGTAGAATCTTGAAGAGCAGTAGAGGGCTATAAGTTGACAAGGTAAGCAGCAATAGAAATGGCCTCAACCCAGAAGTAAGGTGGATAGAAGAGGCTAACATCAAAGCGCAGGCAGTCTCAAGAAGGTGACAATGCTTGCGCTTAGAGACATCATTCTGAGCGTGATCACCAGGACAGGAGTACTGAGGAAGAGTGCACTATGCGGAAAGAAACTAACAAAAAGCAGTAGATAGGTACTCACCAGCAGAATCAACACGAAAGACGAATGGTTGAATTAAACTAAGTATGAACCATAGTAACAAAAAAATGATAAATAGAAATGAAGTGGCTACGAGAAGACATGAAATAAATCCAAATATGGTGAGAGTAGCCATTAGTGAAGATTGCATAGTATTAATGACCTTTCGAAATGAAGGGAGCTAGACCTCATACATCAGAGTGAATCAAATCAAAAGGACGAGTGAGTCACTAGAACCATAAAGGAGCAGCTGCTTGCCAAACTTATAACCCATACAATAGAAAGTAATACCGGAATCATACCCAAGAACACTAACAACTAAAGAAGCGACCCATATGTGACCTAAGCGATGATGCCACTAAGTAAAACTGATGGAAGTGGTGGCAGAGGCGGTGGCAGTAGTGGTCGATTGGCTGATGGAGGCAGCGAAAGTGGAAGGCGAAGCTAGTCAAGCTCCCAGAGATGCTGAGAATCAAGGCGGTCCAGGCCAATACCAACCGAAGTCCCTATGCGGTGGTACTAAACACAGCACGAGTCAGGCTCAAAAATGATACGACAATCATGATCAGTAATCTAAACCGCAGACATAAGCTGCATAGTAAACCTAGGAACATGGGAAACTGCAAGAACATGAAAACTAGGAGTGGTAAGAGTGCCTCGACTAGTAACATGAAGAGAAGTACCATCTACAATTTGAATAGAAACAGGTAGAACGAAAGGACTCAACGAGGTGAGATGAGTGGAATCTGGTGTCATGTGGAAGAAAGCATCAAAGTCTAATATCCAAAGGCATGATATATCTAAAGTGTGATATTGCGGCTTGAGGCTAAGTAGCAAGACTAGCAGCACCCAAAGAGCCTGAGGTAGGGCTAACGACTAGACGCTGAAGGAGGGAGACCAGCTATTGAGCGGTGTTTGGCTCGCAAGGAGCACCAACACTTCTCGACTGAGCAGAGCAACGCTGAGGGCGACCACCTCTGTAGCCCTGGCTCAGCCTCCAGGAGTAGCAGGTTTGGTAGGTGTGGCCATCATGCTAACACCAGATGCAGTGAAGGCACACTAGTAGAGGCACTCGCAACAACCACCGATGCTGGAGGAGCAGTTTTAAAAGCTGCCACAACAAGAGCTGTAATAGCAATGGGCATATCGGCAACCTAGACGATAGAAGACGGCTACTGAGTCATGCCACGAAGACAAATCTCTTCAGAACGAACAAAAAGTGTGCCTCCACCTGAGACAGGCATGATGAGTGGGCCAGAAGGTTAGCACGAACCAGCTCAAACTCTAGTTGAAAATGCGTTAAGAAGTCGTAGAGACAATGAGTCTCCTAGTGAGCCCAATTTGCACACAGCAGGGACAAATCCGAGAGATATGGTCCTAAAGAGTCTGTTGGAGAGAGTGCGTCTAATGTACCACAAAGAAGTAGAGGACATCATTGCTCAACTGATACTGTGCCCGGACACGCTCCCACATCAGCTGTGATGACGGGAGCTCCGCGAAGTCCATAGAGATGTCGACGGTGATGCTCCCAATTAGGATGGCGATGGCACAAGCTTCATCACCTTGACACCTCTCATAGGCATGAAGGTCAAACTGGTATGCCTACATAGCATCCTCAAATGTAGTGACATCGAGGATCGGCTAGGCGGCACCCCGCGCGGCAGTGGCCCACCAAAGTAGGGAGAGCGGACAAAGCCACTCGCCAGTTAGGTGATCCCAGAGGTGCTGGCTGTTGAGTTAGATCCGCAGGTGCACATACCACTCTTGGAAGTTGTCCCATTGAACATGACCTTAGGAGTGGGATGGAGACAAAGGAGCTAGCAGCAGCCATGGGCGAAGCTCGAGGCGGCGCGGCCGGAGTTTGGGTAGGTTGGAGCGGAGTGGCCAAAGCTGAGGAAGATCGGGGCGACGCGAGTAGGTCCGGAGGCAAAGGCGCTCAGGCAGTTGATGTCGGGGTAGAGCTCGAGGACAGGATGAGCAGATCCAGCGAGGGCTAGCAACTCAAAGAAGAGGCGCGGATCAGCGCAGGAAGCGGCGGAATCCAGCGCGAGGCAACGGGATCCGATGCGGATCAGGCGGCGGAGAAAAGGAAAGAGAAAAGGAAGGCAGCGACGGTGCTCAAGCGGCGGCGGCGTTGCTCAGAAAGCAGCATCTAGGGTTTAGGGTTGGGGAGAGAAAGAGCCATATGCTTTGATACCATGTTTTGGAATGAATTCACGTCTATTCCATGGGCCATAATAAGTCATGTACAAGGCAAGAGCAAATAGCAGAAAAAGCCCTACTAATACAAATATATACATATACTTCTAACAAATACCACCTAATAGTTGACAGGAACCCCACATACAGCATTGAAGAAATGAACATCAGATGTATGCATATACAAAAATGACCATAACCTTCCTGAACGACTAGTTTCCTTTTGATGGGCATTTTTTGTTTATCCATATCATAGTGTTACTAATCATCCATTCTAGTGACTTATTCTACCAAGTTCTAATTGAAAATTGCGAGGCACAACCACCGAATTAATTCATAGTATGGCAGTTTGGTCTTTAACTTGTGTGTGCATGCATGCATGTACGTACATATGTATGATACCTGAAATATCATCGGTCTTTTCAGATCTGATCTCATCCAGTGGAGAACTGATATCTTTATCTACAAACCCATTGGCTACAGTGCAACCTGGGGGCTCAGCAGCATTAGCCTGTGACATGCTTAAACCATTAGAGCCATTGCCTGCAGAAACAAAAGTTGCAGCAGAGACATCTGAACCCAGGACATCTTGATTATTCATGCAAACTGGCTTCTTAACAGTCTCTTCATTGCAGGAGTAACCTAGATCATCTTGCCCATCTCTGCAAATAGGCTGCTTAGCCGATTCTTTTTGGAGGGAGTGGCCCAGGTCATCTCTATTTCTGCAAATGGGCTTCTCAACCAGCTTTTTTGGGGTTAAGGAGCCTGCATCTTCTCCATTTGTACAAATGGGACTATCAACTGGTTCTTTGTGGGATGAGAAATCGGGACCTTCTCCATTTCTGCAAATTGGACTCCTAATGTGTTTTTTCTGGGATGACAGGTTATCTTTTGAACTCAGGGAAGTTGGTTTCTTGACTAGCTGTTTGTGGAAAGAGGAGACTCGATCATTTTCTGAATTTTTGGAAATGGCTTTCCTGGCTTGCTCTTTGTGCAATGAGGAGCTTAGATCCTCCTCTGAATTTCTGGAAATGGCTTTCCTCACTTGCTCTTTGTGGAATGAGGAGCTTAGATCATCCTCTGAATTTCTGGAAATAGGTTTCTTAGCTTGATCTCTGTTGAACGAGGAACTTAAATCATCCTCTGAATTTCTGAAAAAGGGTTTCTTAATTTGCTCTTTGTGGAGCGAGGAACTTAAACCGTCCTCTGAATTCCTAGAAATGGGTTTCTTAACTTGATCTTTGAAGAATATATCATCTTCCAAATTTTTGGAATTGGATCTCTTAACTTGCTCTTTGCGGGACAAGAAACGTCGATCATCATCCGAATATCTCAAAACAGGCTTCTTAACTGATTCTCTATAGCAAGAGTTTGGTCTAACTTTATGTTCACTCTTTATTTGGTTTTCTGTAGGTATGCCCTCACCTCTCAGCTCCTGAAACTTTTTTCTTGCCAGCTCTTGTATGGAATGGGCCTGCATGAATAATCATAGCAAGAAACATTCAATGCCAATTGCCAAATGCAGTGTTCTAAAAATCCGGTCTGGGCGGCGCCTAGGCGCTAGTCGCCACCCTCCCACCTTGCCTGCTTAGGTGGCAATTAGGCGCTAGACGCCGGCCTGCCACCCTCCCGCCTTGCCTGCCTAGGCGGCGATTAGGCGCTAGGCACCGATCTGCCACCCGACTAGCGCCTTGGTGAACACTGGCCAAATGATGGTATCATAGCTGCATTATTCTTTAGAAAGGCTGTTTTGCATACCTGTCTAAAGTAGATTGTATCAGGGGCATTGTACTGCATTGCATTGCTGCAAATTAAGAAGACATCATCCTGCAATTTGAAGAAGCATATCACATAAACTGCTCAATTTTCTGAGTGCAATGGTACTCAGCATTTGATGTATATATCATATATCAAGCACTTGACCTTACCAAAAGAGAGCAACTAAGAAATTAACCCAGAATGGAAGTATTTTGCCTTTTCTAGAAAAATTTGTAACCAAAAGCACAGGCGCCATTTCTTCAATTAACCAATGCAAACAACAGAGTAGATTTCTGACATTAGACTTGTTAACTACGTATTTGAAGAAAATTGAGCTTAGAAACATTATAGACTATTAGGTTCATATGCTATTAGACTGGTTGACGGCAGGAACAGGCCAATCTGTCAGATATCATATTGTTACAACTTACATATAATCTTGACTCTGAGTTCAAGACAAAGTTGAGTCCGTCTCCATGTGCAACTCAAGTAGAAGTCGAGTCCTACTTAAAGTCCGAATAGGTATGCTAGTTAGGCTATATATTGAGATGCTTGTAATCAGTTTAATCGGAGGAGCAAGTAAGATAATAGATAAATTCAGAAATTCTCTTGTGTTCCCTCTGTTTATTCGCAATGTGTGCATTTTTCTCTTGGGGCAAAAAGTAACAATTGGTATCAAAGCTTAAGCGAGAACAAGTCGCTGAAAAAATCATCACGGCAATTTCCGTTTCAGCGCATCTTGCATGGGCGGCACTCCTGACAGCCATCAATTCCGAGCGGTGCCAGTGCTCGTGTAAGATCTCAATAAGGCGCGTCATTCCGAGCAAAAAGGCAGCAGAACCTGACCCCTGTCCCTTGCATGCATGAGAGAGGAAAGTGGACAAAGCCACCAGTTTGTTGCACGCAAGTGCTGAACCCGAGTCAATTTTCTATACATTGAATCCGAGCCGTATTCTTTCGGTTTCGTCTCCGAAGCAAAGTCAAGTACGTCCGAGATCAGCAGCAGAAGGCACCAATAAAAGGGCCAGTCGTCTAACCGAAGAAGTGTAGCACAAAGAAATCGTCAAGCACGAGAGCAGCAGGCGAAGCAGCACAAGGAAAGAAAAAAAGGGGAAAGTCCAAGCGATTTCAGTTTTTTTTCCATCCGTGCAAAGAAATCTTCAAGATCAGAAGCAGCATGTCAAAGCGCAAGCGACAATTACGTCAATAGAAAATTTTTGACGTGATCAGAATTGCGAAGTGTATTTTCTTAAAGTTCCCAAGATTCACCTCAAGGTAGCCTGATTTTTGATCCGTGCCCAAAATCATGTCACGTTCTTCGGGAAGTGGTGTCACCGGGGACGAGGCATCATCCAGTATGACGGCGAAGGAGAGTTCCGCTGTCACGCTGCATTACTCGATGCTCACGACGAGCAATTATGCAGCAAGAAAAATCAAGATGAAGGTGTACATGATGACTCAAGGAATATGGGACGCGATCGAGAACGACAACGTTGACGTGCGCAAGGATCAGATGGCATTGGCGGCCATCTATCAGGGTATCCCAGAGGAGACACTTCCTACTGGCCGAAAAGGAGACGGTCAAAGCTGCATGGGAGGCATTGAAAACGATGCATCTTGGAGTTGATCGTGTGAAGGAAGCAAAGGTACAAACTCTCATAACCGAGTTCGAGTTGCTGCATATGAAGAAAACGGAGTCGATCAACGACTTCGCCGTTCGGTTGGTGGTCATCGCCAACAAGATACGAGCCCTTGGCGAGAAGGTGGAAAAGTTATACGTGGTGAAAAAATTCCTTCGTGCTGTTCTCTCACAGTTTCTCTCAATTGCTTTAATCATAGAGCAATTTAGAAATCTAAAGACAATAACCATAGAGGAGGTCATCGGTCGTCTTAAGGCGTATGAGGAAGGCATCTCCAATAATCGTAACAACAACGAAAGGCAGATTTTATTAACCCGCGCCGAATAGGAGATCCGATCATCAAAGCGTGAAGGCAAGAACACTTTCCATGGCCGAGGCCATCAGAATCGGAGGTTTGATAAGACAAAAGTGAGATGTTATAATGGTAATGGTTATGGACACTTTACTTCAGAATGCCACAAGCCAATGAAAGGGAAAGCATCTCTTGTCGAAGCGTTCAGCGATGATGAATCAACAGTGCTCTAAATGATGAGATAAGTCTGGGGTGTTGAGAAGATGCGTCGCCACCCAAACTCAGGTAAACTCAAGTAAATTAGAGAGTCAAGATTATGGGGGAAATTGTTACAAATAATCCTGACTCTGAGTCCAAAACAAAGTTAAGTCCGTCTCCGTGTGCAATTCAAGTAGAAATTCTACTTAGAATCCGAATAGGTGTGCTAGTTAGGCTATATATTGATATGTGTGTAATCAGTTTACTCGAGGAAGCAAGTAAGATAATAGATAAATTCAAAAATTCTCCTGTGTTCTCTCTATTTATTCGTGCATTTTCTCCTGGGGCAAAAAGTAACACATATGCTATTAGGCCCCTAGATTTATGATTTAACATTGTTGTTACTTTAGATCCATCACTAAATAAGGAAGGCATGAGTTCAATGTGATGAAAGGCATAGGCACCATGTCAAGCTCATTAGACTGTCGAGTGGAATAATCTAATTAACTACAAACAGCACTCTGATTTCCATAAAAGGCTATCATCATGCTCGGATAATACGTTTTAGTGTCTCAACTCTCAAGAAACTAACAAAGTACCTTCCAGAATTTCAAGCTAACAGGCCAGCACAGCTTGGCTCAGTCTACAGTCATCATATGGCTTGCTGTCTGAATGCGATTGTCAAGCTACCCTTCCTTAAGGTTAATGACTGCACTAAGCTGGGCTCACAATGTTTTAGCTTGATAAATCCTTCACTATCTATGACAAGAGGATCGCATCCTGGTACCATACAGTCAGTACCAAACAAGACATGGCTAGGACCTTAGGTCCTATACAACTAGTATATCCTGTAGTCTGGACTCTTTCACAGTAGCAGGCAACGGTGGCCATAAACTTACTGGTATGACTAGTGATCACTAACTGTTCCAATAATATTGGTACAGTGCACAGATATTGGGACAGACATCAAAAACCTTGCAACCAAACCAATGAATGTTAATTACAAATTATAAAAAAAAACTGCAATCTTTTTCTCAAGGGAGAAAGGTATAATCACTATTTTAACCATTTTGCATGAGGCAGCATTTACAAACAAACAATGGTGTGCACAAACTTTAGCACGAATACATAATGGAACAGTTAGACAGAGTAATGGCCTAATCCTGAAGTTATCCACTTTCCACGTGTGCAGAAATTGCCGGTGGAAAGTTGAAATCTAGGAATGTAATTGTAAACATGTGATGAAGTGGATAACTCGTGCAATGTTGCTGCATCTGTCGAGCTACGCTACAAATTCGATGCTCTAAGGTAAAGGAAACATATCAAAGGTTGCTTCTTGTGTTGGACAGAACCTTATAGGTGAAATTCACTCCCAGACAAATATAGTATGAACTGAAATGCCCCACTCTACCCAACTACAACATCCATTTAAGCAACCAACCAACAAATGGCAACGCTCCATTTGCAACTCGCGTTCTACTTCGCTAGGTAAATATACGACAAAAGCTCAAAGTCTAACCTCGAATTGCTCGAATGAGCGATATGCATTCCTGGCAAGCTTCCTCCTGACGGTACCAAAGTCCATTGGGTGCTCAATCACATCATGGTAGTCAGGCAACTGCATCAATCAAAACAGCCATGGCATCATCAACACTCAATAGCTCCCCCTAATAAATTAGCAACTCCAACAAGCATGACAAACGAACTAACACCCTCACCTCCTCCTGATCCACTGGCTCCGCAAATACTCCGTACGTATCCTTCCTGCAGAATCAAACAGTAGCATAAGAAATCGAGCTCATTAAGTCCTGAACCAAATCCCATTTCGCGCAAACGTAAGAGATGCCAAGCACGCACTTCTGCAGCTTGTCGAGAATCATCTCCAGCTGCTTCCGGTCCGGCAGCGGCGTCGTCCTCGCCTTCCCTAAATCCACCCAGCAAAAAAAAAGAGTCAATTTCTTCTTCTCTAAAAAACACAAATAATCACATCATCGAACAGGACGAGCTCAGCAAACAGCAAACAAATCGAACCTGGCACCGGCAGCCGCTTCGTCCGCGGCGCGCTCGCGGCGTCGCCCCTCCCACCACCAACCTGAGAGAGGAGCAGATCTCGCGTTAGAGAACCAGCTGGACAGTGAAGCAAAGACAAAGCCGACGACTCATCCGCCGGCATGTCTCACCTCGCTATGGCGAGATCTGTCGCCGCGCGACTCGATCCGGCGCTTCTTGGGCGGCTTGACCCGCTCCTCGCCGCCGCTGCCATCGTCGCCCGCCTCCTCGTCCCCGTCGGAGGAGTCCGAGTACGAGGGCGGAGGTGGGCCCCGGCGGTGGTCCTGGTCCGAGGGGAGCTGGGAGAGCTTGACGACAAGCTTGAGCTTGCGCCGGCGGCGGTCGGAGGCGTTGGAGCCGGCCCCGCCGCCGGCGCCGCCGTCGGAGTCGGAGCTGGACGGCTCCGGCGACGGCCTCCGGTGGTGGGGGCGGGACGGTGACGAGGAAGGCGACGAGGGGAAGGGGAAGAAGTCGTCGACGAGCGGGCGGGAGGACAGGGCGGCAGCGCGGCGCGGGCGGAGCGAGCGGCGCGGCGGCGGTGACGGCGAGCGGCGACGGGGGAGGAGGTGGGGCACGGCGCCCCCCTTCCGGCCGACGGGGTGGTGCCTCTCCGGCTCCGGCGACGGCGACCGCGGCATGGCTGCCGTCCGCTTCTTGGCCTGCTTGGGGTTTGGTTCTGCTTTGGCCCCTCTCGCTCGCTCGCCTTTTTTCCCCCTACGGCTGCTTCCCTTCTATCGCTTGCGTCTCTGTGCGTCCATCTCTCTTCTCCTCTCCTCACTCTCTCTCTTAGCTACTTGCACCAACCACTACGGCTATTTTTGCTGCAGCCGCTCTCTCTCTCTCTCCTCCGACGAGAAGACGACGGGTGCGTGGGCTCGGTCCATGGAACGGAAGAATTATTGCCTAATTGAATTACCAGCGTGATCCTCTCCTTTTTAAGATGGCTGTTGTTTGTATATATATATACACATTATATATAAATAATAAAAAAGATAACTTGTACAATAGATTATCTATTTAGTTGTTTATAACCTCAACAAAAAAGACAGCTTATAAAAAAGACAGCTTGTAAAAAAGACGGCTTGTACAATACTTGCAATGCCGTCTCTTCACCTAGGAGCACGAGCGCGGGTCGTCTCTTCGCGAGAGAACGGCTTGTGTCTCTTCCTTCCTTAATTACAGTCTACATCGGATGATTTTGCTGTGTTGGTATGATAAAGACAGCTGCTATCTCTCCGTTGTACCTGCCCTAAGACGCCGATTCTGGATAGAGCAGCAACTACTGATACAAGAGAATTGTATTACGGCTAATTATTGCCGATCGAAAAATAACTTTTCTTAATTTATGCATTAGATCTGATAATAACTTCATAAATTGAAGTAGTTTAAAATATGTAATAGTATAAATTTTTTCTACCGCAAATGGTTTTTTTTGGGGTTGTTTTCTATAGCGATATAGACACCATTTGTCAACTCATATGAAAAGTTACAATCAAACTATCATAAAAAAATATACTAGATTTTAAAGTTTTGAATGAATTTAAATCACATGTTTTGCTGATTTATATATATAATCAGCACATACTTACAATCAAACTATCATTAAAAAAGACAATTAAAATTCAAATTTTAGTTCAAAATTGTTTGAACTAGTTAGTAAACTAGTTAAACTCGATATCAAAAAATTCTAAAATTTTTTGCACACAATACTACATAGAGGAATATCTATTTTAGATCATGGTACCCAGGCATCATAGTGCTCCAGTTAATTATACTATATATATATATAATTATTATTCGACACACAGGTGTAAAATGTAAGCCGAAAAGTTACTATTATGTGTGAGTAAAATTACTTTTAAACATATGTAGTATAATTAACTGTCGCATCACTTGCATAATAAGTGTACAATATACCACCTAGAAATAAAACCACATAATAAAGTAATGTACACATACCAAACTTACTGTTTAATCAACGGAAGTCCATCATTTTCCCATGACCAAATAATTGCAAGAGAAAAAAAACCTACTCCAACTATATGATCTTAATATTTTTACCATAAAAAACAACATACAAGTAAAAAAATCAAAGTTCCAAAATCAAAATCTACTTAGGTCCTATTTGAAACCCAAAACTTTTTAATTTCTATAAAAAATTAAACTATTTTCTTTAAAATACTTACAAATTTCCGCGTTCAAAAAAGGCACCTCTACCGCCAGCGCCAGTGTGAGATGAGATCTGGAGGGGGTTTCTTGGGTTTTGGTCATGAGCATGGTCTACGCAGTTGCGTGACCGCGTCGCTTTCACATTCTCTCTCTTATTTTTTTTTCCCCTCTTCTTTCGATCTTTTCTGACAGCACGACAAATTCTGACCCTTTTTTGTATGCCGATATAAATCCATTCCCGTCTTTGCCGGGGTCCATTTTTCCTTTCCCACATGCCCTGCTTAGCCTGCTACGTGTTCACATTAGGAATTTTGCACTGGCACAAGCCCTGCTACGGCACGGGCACAATTTGCACTACAATCAGGCAGGTCATGTTTAGAATACACGAATATCATAAAGATTTTTTTTGTAAAAAACAGTTCAACTTTATAGTAAAATGCAAAAAAAATTCGATTGAAAAAATTCTATTGCAAATGAGGTCTTGTTTGCAAAGTTGCACATACTAAGACCTAGGGGCGTTCGGAATGGCTTTTTTTTACTGTAGTTGGCTTATTTTTTACCGTAACTGAGTTAGCTTATTTGATATAATTAAATTTTAAAAATTTAAAAATAGAAAAAACATGTTAACCCATCACAGATAATGCAAAGAAATACGAGAAAAAAAGAAAAAGGCAAAAAAGCCCAAAACATCTAAAAAAAATCAGAAAAAGATGAAATTAATAAATAGTGAAAAAAAGCAGAAGCTGGCTTTAAGCCAAAATGAGCGGGACCGGGAATTTCGATATGTTCTTAAAGGGTTAAACTGTTTTCAGTAAATTTTAGTGCTTCATAGGCTATAATAGTTTGAATAAACCAAAATTTATGCTAAAATGTGTATATGGCTAAAGGAATTACCTACTTACCTCAGTAAGGTTTCTTAACCAGCTTTTTCTTTGTCTGGTAGAGTTTATTCAAGTAGGTAGAACACATTTGATCATAATCGGATTACACTAGCTTTTGCCTGATTAAGCTATATAAGAGTCGAACCTCATAATTTTCAATCCTCTCCCTAAAAACTTAGGCTAAGCCAGATTTGTTCGGAGTTTTTTTTTAACGGGGGATTTGCTCGGAGTTGAAATGGACACAATAGCATTGTATTCTCGAGGGCTTCGATTAAAGAAAACCTGATAGGTTAAGTTACCTAAAATGGAAAAGGATATGGTGATGGTTGTCTTACAAGGATATTAGAATTTCATTATGTTATTTGAGACACTTCATCAGCAGAGTTAGAGGAAAAATGTTAAAGTATAAGAACCAAAAATGTTTTTTGTAAGAAATCCATGAGTGTAGTATTAGTCCTGTTTGCAAAGCAAAAATTTCATAGGAAGCAGTTCAATTTCCCGTAAGAATGGGGAACCCTGCGGACCTTAGTATTTGCAAATTTTTCAAAATTTAAAGTAGCAAGTGTAAATTATCAACTTATTGTTATGCAAAGTCTAAAGGTCGGTAAGATTTCCTGAACTTCATTTTGCGAAATGCAAAGCCAAGAATAAATCTTATATTGTTACAAAAATCATTTCCATATTTTTCAAATATTATTGCTCCATTTGTATGTTTAGATTAAGTACACATGTACAATTGAGAACCTATCATGAAATCTGAAGAACCATCGCAATATGGTCATTGGTTCATTGCAGATGGTGAGAAGGTGGTTGATAAAGGTAGGAGTACTATTCTCGAGTCACGCATTCTTTTTTAGCTGACCTTCTCATTCTTGGATATGGCAGGTGAACTGCGGCTGTCTCACGATGACATCAAATGCTTTTGTTGCTGTGTGAAAAAATGGCAAATTTTTTCAGCCTATCACGAACTCAGGATAGTAGTAGTTGCTATATATCGACCGTCCAGTGTGGTTGTATAGTTTGCAAGTTTGTGGCTTCAATTGGCAGAAAAAAGAAGTGAGCACTGTGACAGAAAATAAATTTTGGATTTTTTTCTTCAATAAGCACACAGTAGTAGGCATAGAATGAGCAGTGAAGTTAATTGAAACATTCACTTTGAAAAGACTAATCTATATTTCTTATACAAGTAATATATTGCAATTAGGGGCGTTCGGAATAGCGATGGCTTCTGACTTCTAGCTGAAATTTCACTGTAGCTAGGTTTTTTTTACTATACCTGAGTTATCTTTTTGGATATAATTAAATTTAAAAAAATTTAAAAATAAAAATATGTTAACCCATCACGAACAATGCAAAGGAATACGGGAAAAAAAGAAAATACAAAAAAGCTCAAAATATATAAAAATATCAGAAAAAGACGAATTACTGAATAGTGAAAAAAAAGTTAAAGCGGAGAAAAAGCTAAGTTGAGCGGGGTCATACAAGTAATCTCCACCTTTTCCAATAAATGCTAATTTCCAGCTTTGGGAGTGAGCCACGTCATCACATATTCTTATGAACATTGGATTAAGATTTGGCGGGCCCTATTTTCCTCACATTTGCCCAGCCCACCTCCCGTGCTACGATTTACAAAATTGTATTCATGAGATCTATTTTCAATTGAGTGGCAATTAATGGACAGGTTTGGAACGGTTGTGGCTTCAGCTTATCACTCTTGTGCTATAATAACTAGATTTTAAATGGTGTGTCTTTTTAAACTGAAGTTTAAAGGTAGATTGTAATAGACAATATACCATATTCAGCTATATCGGTCAAAATCACATGCAATTGTTTACCTCTACGTATTATCTCTCGCGAATAGTCAGAATTCAAAAACCATAAATCAAAGGTAGTGCTCATTCTAACTTAAAGCTTAAGCTTTTAACTTTCTTCACTATTTGATGCTTTTTGGCATTGTAACTACTATTAGGTTTCTCAACATAATTAAATTAAAAAATTAAATAAAAATATGTTATCTCATACATACAAATACAAAGAAATACAAGAAAAAATAAAAGACAAAAAACCTAAAAAAAGTCAAAAAACAAAATTAAAAAATTAAAAGGTAAAATCCAATTAAACAGAATTAAAAGCAACAACCATAGTTTAAAAATACCCATCCAATATTTTACTTTCCTACTTGGTTCCCTATTGCGCCCGCAGCAACCCGGCGTATGACCTAGTTCTCAAACAAGTTGTCACATCAAACTATACCTCAGCAATAAATACATCTCTAGATTTGTCACAATGGTGATTTTCTGAGAATGAGACAGTCGAGCGACATGGAACTTGCCTCTCATTGAATGCCAATTATTAACTTGACCTTGCCCCTCATTGAATGCCAATTATTAACTTGCAATGACTGGGCTCGGAAGTCATTGTAACTGATTGTTCATTTCACTTCGGTTTATAACTAAAAAATTTAAATTATACTATTTATAAAAGAGAATATAAAAAGATATTTATATATAATTTTAATTGACATAGCTAAAATTGGTATAGTACCTATTATAATTAACATATAAACTTTATTTTAAAAAATATTTTATTTAAAAATTAATTATTATAAAATAAACTATAAGTTATAAGTAAAAAAAACTACCCACTGCAGTGCAGGCTAGGGTACAGCAGCAAGGATTGCTAGCAGTAGCAGTACGATCGACGGAGTAACAACTCGACAAGACAAATTTTAACTCCACTGGTACAGTACAAGTCTACGAGATCCTGATCACCACTGGCTCCAAAACTCAGATATCGATTCTGAATACGGATAGTTAAAGTTATAAAATTTGAAGTTAGCACTATATAACCCGTCTTGTTTTTTACCGTTATTTTACATTATTACATGATAAATTTATGACGCTTTATCAGCAACATGTAATTCCATCTGGCTTTTACCGTTGCTTTTACACTACAAGTCGTTCTACCTCTCTGAGCAATTTACAACGCTCTTTCTCGTATGCTACACTTGACCAAGACATCCTAAGCAGGGTTAAGAGGAAATACTTTGTGCGACCTTCTCATACCGTGCTATCTGAAAATTATTATTACTGTTAAAAATTTCTGACAGCAGGATCACGTTTCTTTGGAGCGTGTTTTCTGGTAATATTTTGTAAATCAAAATCTAGCGGCAACAATTACCTATGTATAAAAGTTTTCAAAAATTCCAAATACAATCCAATTTATGTAGAGTTTTCACAGACCAGCGAAATTTTATACGGTTGTAGTATATTGCAGGATATGTCCTTAGGGTTAACATTCTACCACACATGCGGAGTACTTCCAGCATACGCCGGGAGCTAGAGTGACCTCTCTGATATGAAACGGATGTTGTAGCTATGGTTTCATGCAAATTATGCCCAGTGAAAAAACTATTCCTAGGCCCCCAATACATTGTCGTCTGGTGGGGAGGTCCTTGTCATGACATGTCAGCGGTGGGGCCGGTGCCATGCCCTTGCGCGCGGAGGCCACAGCACACACGGCGCCAAGTTCTCAGTACATATTCCATATTTTCCCCGCGACGTACGGAGTATTCGCCGGTAAAATAATTTGCACGCTGTGTAGCAAAATATCAAAAACAATTGTTACTACTGCAGTGGATTTCTGAGATACCACATGCTGGGTCTAAGAAATATTTGTGATAAATAATTTGCATTTTGATTGACTTGAATTTAAATTTTTTGAAAGTTCTGAAAATTTAGATTTCGGATTGTACTTTCAGTGCTCAAGCGGTTTGACTGCCATAGGTCGGCGGTCTGATCGACAGGTCGCCAACGGTTGGACCGCCATGGGGATTGCGATCTGACCGAAAAGTGGTCATTAGTCTGGCATCCATAGGGCAAGCAGTTGGACTGGCTAAAGATTTTTTGGGTAAATAAACACTAAACACTTGTGTAGACTTATTTGAGAATGTGTTTGCACTAGGTGCCATTGGGATTGAAAGTTGGAGCTGAAATCAAATAGAGTTTAACCGAAAATCTAGAGAGTGTGTTCTGGTGCAGTTAAGTGATCTGGTCGGGGTGGTCGGACCAACATGGTATTGGCGATTAGACTAGCATGGTTTGATCGGGCTAGTAATGGTGGTCAGACCACTGTGACGATTTGGGATGATCAGGGTGGGTTGAGCTAAGTTGGTTGTAGTTGGGTTCATGGTTTGGAAGCCATAAGGGTTTGTGTTGTATTACATGATGTATGTATTTGACTAACGTGTGTTAGGTGTATGGAATTTGTATTCGATATGGTTGCCTGGTCTTTGAATGTGCAGGTAGCTTAGAGGATATGGTGATTGACAGTAATGGACCGGGACTAGGCGGGATGCTGAGGTCCAAAGCGGTCATATAAGTCCAGGTGAGGCTACGTGACTCAAGTAGGAGCACATACAAGATAAGGACCATAGCAGGGGCGAAGCCACCGAGTGGGCTTCATTAGGCTTGAGCCCACCCTCCGGCCCGCCTCAAACCCCCACCCCCAACATCTGGCGGTTGGCGCAAGCAAGGAGTTACAAAGACACTGGGTGACGGTGTGAAGGTTGGCTACCTACGCGGCGGCCGAGCTGCGGAAGCACCCGGGCTGGTGAGGAGCGGGCGCGGCCAGAAGCGATTGAGGCAAGGAGGAGGCGAGCAAGAGGGGAGTTGGGCAGGGGGCTGGGGTGGCCGTTTGGTCGACGTCTTTGCCATGCCACAGAGTGACACCGGGTCTTCAGGTCTGGTGGCGATGTTGAGGTCCCGTCCTGCCTCCCCCGGGCGAGATGGTACACAAGGAGGGCTTCCTGCTGTGCGAGTGGCGCTGATGAGTGGCTCTTCCTCCATGTTTGCCCCACTCTTTCATTTTTACTAATTCAGATCTACTTGCGCTGGTTGATCCATGTGTGATGTGTCAAGTGCTTAGTAACCGCTCTTGCTCACGAGTGTTGGATCATTGGTTCTCTTCGTGCTAGGTAACTACCGATCAATGCTCAGGGCTTCGATTAGATACTGCGCATTCTAGATTTCTAAATTACTAGCTAAAATGGTGTTGCCGCACTTAGGTGGAGATGTTGAGCACTTAGGTGGAGACATGGAGTACTTGTGTCAGTGTGTGAGATCCATGGCTATGTGTCTGTTCAACTCAATTCATCGATAGAACTATACATTGTGCTTAAAATGCAAGGAGGAAGATGTCAATAGCTATATAGTGGCTCATAATCCCGTCCCCTTGGCCTTGCTGGATAAGTTGATCAAGCTACTCCAAGTTCAAGGAATGCCAGAAATCAAAAATGATTGTGATGTTTTGATGAGGTTGCAATATGGACAGTTTTAAAGTATCATTACAAAATGACTGTTGAGATCTTTAGGTTAGTTTCTAATATGGATCAGATAGAATTCAATTTCTTGCTTAATATGGCTTGTGCTTTAGTTGGTAATGCTAGTCATGAGTTGCAACTGGATCCAACAAAATATGGAAACGTTAAGCTCCATGGGTGAACTATACCCTTGAACACCAAAATTTTTAGAGCACAAAACTTCTGTTCTTCACCAACATGGCAAGGTTGCAATTGGATCCTAACCTACCTAAAGCACCCATGAGCAAAACATAGGATGTACAGACTCCAACTTGATGTGCTACATAATGCCATACCACCATCTTTTTCTGTGAAGAAATAAATATGATGCAACCTTGCTTGTTCTTATATATGAGCTTGGTACTTGGGTCAATTGCAAAAACTAGGTAACGATCCAGACAAACATTGGTTAGTTGTTCTTTAGGATATCCTAGTTAATTTTGTTTCAATCTAAATGTGACTATTCCCACTAGACCACTTAAAAACTAACACTGTCTAATGCTAGTGGCGGACCCAGGATTTTACTAAAGGGTATGCCGTACCAAAATTTTCATATGCAATTCAGTAAAACCAACTGGTAGTACCGCTGTACTGCACCAAAATTTTCATCTTGCTCCCTTGTTTGCAAACACTCGGATAATTCATATGCCGCACCGAATTGCATATGGTAGTACCAAATTGCATATGAAAATTTTACCGAAAATTTTCATATACAGGATGTTACCAACTGGTAGTATAATTACATTCAGTGCTTGTTAGTCATTCACTGCATCTAAAACACGATGTTACACTCAAAAGAGTATTCTGAGCCAGCAGCCCAGCACAAGGCAAACTGGATGCCAAACAAATAAATCATCTGAAATCCAAGATTTCCATATTTCACCAATGGGCATAATGAACTTGGATCTATCTTAGACTCTTAGCACAAAGTGTGTAATAGAACTTGAAGTCGACACTCATGGTATCTTGATTTAGTAAGAACTAGGACTACTTGCCAATACCACCAAGCAAGGTTAGCTGTGGGGAAATGGCAAAGAAAAGGTGCAAACGATGAGCAATAGTTGCAACAGCTTATGCAGTTATGCTAGCACCATCAGCTAATGTCATGTAAAGCTAATTTTGTGGATTTGAAGTAGTTCATACGTTTTTCATACGCAAAACTTCCATGACTTGCAATCATTATATGTTTACATTCATTTAGGTCCTAGTAAACATGAAGATGACAAAAATAATTGAAGATTACTAAATATGAAGATGCCAAAATTGAAGAGTAGCTGCCTAATTGATACCCAGGAATCTATGGATGTTCCATTCCATCTAGCCCCGCGGCCCCCGCCTCCGCCGCTCGCCGAGGCGTGCTCTTCCGCTGGCTTCCGTTCTGCCGGAAACCATTGGACCTGGTAGACTCATCGTTGCTAGATCGAGTGCTTGAACTATTCTCTTCCAGGTCCAGAATTGAACTCTCTTCTTTGGGCACCCTGTTCCTCTTGCTATCATTTCCTGCAGAGTTCTTTTCTGTTCTTGATGCCTTTAGCTTTGCATCATCTTCTACTTCTTGATAGTTTGCATCGCCATCATCACCCTCTCCCAAATTCTTGATTTCTGCTCGATCGATTTTATCGACAATGCGCTTTTGGGGCCTTCCCCTCCTCTTCCTTGCAGGCACAACTTCCTCACCACTGCTCCCCTTATCCTCATGGCCCCTGCCATTGGTGAGCTTCCTTCCCCTGCCTCTTCCCCTACCCATTGATTTGATTCAGCAGTATCTTATCTGGAGTTGTATTAGGCAATAAGTGGAACAAGAAGCTCTATAGATAGATGCCGATGCTTCTATTGGTCTGATTCCTTCCCCTGCCTCTTCCCCTACCCATTGATTCGATTCAGCAGTATCCTCATGGCTGGTGGCCCCAGGGTATGCCGTGGCCCACCCGGCATACCCTGTGGATCCGCCCCTGTCTAATGCTGATGCAAGACTAACTTAGGTCCTGATATCCATCATTAGTTCTTAAATCAAATCAGGCACATGCGACTACTTTGCTATCTTGTTATGTTCAATAATAGAATTACTTCCCTCCTTGCACTTGGAACCAATTCTTGTAGTTGCATATTAATGATTTGTATGTTTTATGCTTTTAGTTTATCTATAAACTCTACTTTAAGTGTCCATAAACTCTACACAAAGTGTTGCTTTGTTTGGTTTGTGTTTTACCATCATGGAAACATACATATTGTATCCAATTGTTGGCAGTCAAAATGATAAGGAGCTACAAAACCAAATCATCCCTAAAGCTGAAGAGTTCAATAAAGCTTTCTTTGAGAAGCGAATTCTGAACATTGAGATAACGAAGGACCAAAATCGTGAAACAGAGAAGGTCAGTATTATCATATATATTGTCATACAACTGTTGCCTCTTTGTTATAGCTAGTGTGAATTGCATAAGAGTAAAATATTATGTTTGTGTCAATTTAGCTTAGTCCTTTGAGACTAACCTCTATTTTCATCCTGGCTTCGCCACTGGACCATAGATATGCGAGTTGGTGCATATGGTGCATCAAAGTGACAAGGCCAATGCATGTAGAGACGGTTCGGGGCAGTCCTAGTGCGTAAAGATGTGACAGCTAGTCATTGGACACTACGAGTTGCATGTCAAGGCATGTGGAGATGATTTGAGATAAAAATGAAGACGGAATCAAGAGAAGGTGCTTGAAAGCTTTATTAGGGGCATTTTGGAAAATGTCCAAATCTGGACTTGAGACCTACACCAAAACAGTATCACAGGAAGATGCAAAAGAGGTGGTTTAGGATTAGGATAGAGTCGGTTGTGTGGAGTGGATCAAACACTAGTGTGTTAGTGGGTTAATCCTTATAAGCGCTTTGAGAAGTGTACGTGAGTATGTAAAACCTATGTTAGTGGGGTTGACGGATTTTCCCCAGTAAGCTTAATAGGTTGACCCATTAAGACGTATGCTGAATATTTAGAGGAGAGGAGAGGAGAGGAGATGGTAGTCTGATGGATTCTAGGGTTAGGTTTTGCACTACTAACTTGTCTCCATCTATGATTATGTGAGAAAGATCTTGAGAGAGAGGAAATGATGGTATTTTAGCTACACTTTGTAATCATTGTTGAGCATATAAACTTCATTCTCCTCTAAAATAGATCAAAGTTTTGTCTCAATCATATTCTTGCTTGCTTATTTTGTTCTTGAACTTCATTTGTGATTACGAGTTCGTTGGAGTTCTAGCCCAATCTCTTACTTGGATTATCTTACTAGAACATGTGAAAATAGATCTGAAAGGCATCATATCTTAGATCCTCATGAGTAAGAAGTAATTTAAAATTATGATATTTGATGTTCTTATGACTTAAATTCAATTCTCTTCAAATTGATGAACTTGAGCCCAAAAACCTTGTAATTCTTGATTGGTTTAGGTTTCTATTACCTTGAATAAATTTCATGCAAAACTCGAATGTGTTTATATGAGATTTGTGCAAGTTCTTGAGATCTGAGCTTTTGTCTTGAGAGGTTTTCTGATATGGGAATAGGGGACCAGTCAGACTAGCCCTAGACTTATGGTCAGACTGGTCTGTCGGTCAGACTGGTTGATGGCCGGTGATCAGACCAACTAGCGATTAGACTGGCCTCCTAATGGTTGTCTGACCGAGCCTGTGTAGAAGGTTGTCGATTTCATTGCCTTTTGTTGCTAGCTTTGTTCTGCTTCATCGTGTTGGTGTGATCTAAACTTGATGACTATCATAGTTAGTCAAGCGAAAATTTTGCATACCTTAGGAAAAAATTTTAGAAATCACTCATCCCTCTCTAACTGGCGGCATTGGTCCTACAAGTGGTATCAGAGCCTAATTAAGCTCTTCGTCATTGTCGATGATCGAATCGTTGATCTTACAAATAGTAGAGAAAAATCAAGCCTCAAAGAAGGATGACAAAGGATAAATTGGTCTTTATTGCTATGTGGAGATTACAACTTGTTCTAAATGAGCAATTACAGGGAAAAATACTATGTGCCCTAATGCAGAATAGTCTTGTTGTTGTTCTCTGTCTCCGTCTTCTCTCCTGGGTAAGGCATAAATAGCACCGAAGGGACGTTAGTTGTTGGTATAAACAGGCGCCTTGTTAATTCTTTCCTTCCTTATGTGTAAGTGGTTAACGGCAATGGGAGAGGCCTGACAATAACCGTTGATCGGTTGTTATCAGTGAGGGAGAGCCTCAGGAAATAATCGTAGGGCATTTGTTGTTAGAGACAATGGGCTGATTGTGGAACAGCTGTGGGAGTGGGAGTGCATGTGATCCGTCCCTTAACCGCACAAGACATCACCTCAGGGGAGGCCCAAATATCAGATTATAGAGCTTCCGAGTAGCTGGTCAGGTAAATGAATAGTTATTCTCTGCCTAGGGATACTTGAGACTCATAATAACATAAGCTATTATGATATTAGTCTAAGTGCTTTGATTACATATTAAAGTGCCTCTTTGATAGATTATTTAATCCTCGTTGGAGGCAGCAGTAGTCATCGATCTTGCTCTCCGGTCGGTGCTGACTTCAATTAGAGAAGCAGAGGCTGCTATCATTGAAAACCCCTAGATGGCTTCAACACCATCGAGGGAAGAGATTACTATGACAGAGGCGAGGACCCAACATGTCCAAGTGCCCACTGGAAGGGTTGTAACTGAGGCAGAAATTCAAATTCCCCCATTCTTGGCCTAGTAGTCTAGAGCTCTTCAACTATCAGGCAATCTCCTCATCCTAAGAAAATCCCTTATTAGGGTTACATCTTCAACAACTAGAAGCTCGAAGAGCTCTGGTGGAGGAAGGTATTGGACCTTGAGTTATAGATCGGGCTCGAAGAGCTCACTCCACCTTTACTAACAAGACAATGTCGGTAAGTACTTGAGACTACTCTTATTTTTTCGATATGATCAAGACTTTGCTAAAATTTTTCTTCTCTTTTGGCACATGGTGGAGGCGGTCGCTTTGGTTAGAGAAGCAACTAGACGATCTCTTGCTCTCGAAAAGGAAAGAGCTCACCTTTGGTAAGTTACTCACTTTTTATATTTCTTTTAGGGTTCCTTTTTCATAATTCCCTAAGTTTCTTTGCAAATCAGGGATCAAAGTTAAAGTGCTTGAAGATACCCTTAAGAAATAAAGGGAGTTGTTCGGGTCTTTGGTGACCGAGAATGAAAAGCTACTTAAAGATGTTCAGGAGAAAAGCCTTATGCTGGGAAGTAAGTATCCTTTTGGCTTTTACTTTCCTTGTACCCAGTATTGTTTACTTCTCATTTTTCTTTCTTTTGGGGATTTAACAGAATTGGAGAAATTCAAAGCTGAAGGATAGGCTAAAGGTGTTGTCATCCAAAAGTTGGAGATTACATGTAAAGCACTAGACTAGTTGACTGAGAACTGGATAAAGCAACTTGGAGATAGCGCTCTAATGCACAAAGAGGAGATTGAAGTGAATGAGAAGGTCCCTTGAGGCAACTGATTGTGATCTCGACCAGTGTCTTGATTAGTTCTCCTAGGTAAGTTCATTTACTCATGCAGAGCAAGCAGTAAAACTCCGAAAACTTGAGAAAGCTCTTGGGGACGAGAAGAAGAGGATGGCCGTGTAGGAAAGCTTACAAAGAAAAATTCTTTTCCTCAACAACATGTTGTCCGACCGCGCTGAAGCCTTGACCCCCTCCTCAGAGGATCCAGTTGAGGAGGCTCGTTGCATTGGACAAGTAGAGCACATGTAGGCCCCCTCCGACAAGGTCTGCTAACTACTTCAAGGAGCAACCACAAGTAGACTATGTGGAACGCCGTCGTAGATGGAGTAACCTTTGCCTTGGCGAAACTCAAGGCAGTAACTCCTTCCCTCAACCTTACCCCGGTGGAAGCAGAGTTCAACTGTTTGGGGGAAGTGACAACAAAGTTCTTTGAAGAGATGAAACCCTTCGGGAACAAAGTCGCTGATGAGATGAAGGCCGGTTCTCCATTAGATAGTAGTCAGCTAGGAAGCTCTAGAGAGTAATTAGATTTTTTGGAATAAATGTGAAACTTTGTAAATACTTTGAATGTAAATGATTACCTTTATTGTTGATGAAGTACCTTTTGTCTATCAGTGTTATTTGATAGATAGGATTATTGTTCTTATCTCCTTTAGCCCTCGACTGCTTTCTTAGTATGCAAATTATAATAAGTAATAAGTAGAAGCAGC
Organism: Melocanna baccifera; assembly: GCA_036346265.1. Lineage (NCBI taxonomy): Eukaryota > Viridiplantae > Streptophyta > Magnoliopsida > Poales > Poaceae > Melocanna > Melocanna baccifera. Next base: position 15,988,006 of record CM070695.1, read on the forward strand.
TGACTTAGATATGTCAGTACTATAGTAATAAGGCTATAAAGGATTGAGTAGAACTAGGAAGCTCTCATGGTGGGCATAGCCAGAGTGAGAGATTTCGATTAATTGTAGATGCATTAGACTTAACCATAATAAGTTATAGTCATGGAATAGTCGGAATACAAATGGTACAAAAAAAAGCTTTTTTGCATTTGTTAAAATAAAATAAGATAACAAGATAAGCAAAAAAAGAAGATAAGTGAGATAAGTGTTTCTATTAGTACTCTTACCTAACCTGGACATAAATTAGTGAGGGGCAAAAGTATTAAGGAAAACTTCTCAAAAATGTATTCTATCATTTGGTTTCAATTAGTAGTAAAGATCGTAGGAAAAAGGCCGTTGCTAGGAAATTCCTTCCAGTGGACATGACCATATATAGAAAAGAGAGATTTTGACTATGAGGTTTTTCGTGTCTCGAGTGGAACAAACAAGAGTAATAAAAAAAGAAGTAAGAAATAAATCCTTTTAGCCCCGAGCTTGAAATGGTTCATATCAGTTGTCTATTTTGCACCTTATTTCCTTTTGAGGAAACATGCATATCTTCATGAAGTCCTTGGCTAGCAAGGTCATGATAAGGATCTGCATAGCCTTTTAATGACAATGTCAAAGCCAAGATGTGATAAGGTGAAAAGTCCCTATGAAGGGTTTGGGGAGAGAAGCATGGTCACTCTCCGAGAACTTAGACAACCCAAATAATGTAAAACTAGAATTTGGACAAGAAACTACCAATATAAATACTTATCAGAGAAAGAAAATAAAATAATTTAAATAAACTTTAAAAGAAAGGTTTAGATATAGAACTTACATAGTTGATCGATATTCCAAGAGTAGGGAAGAATACGCCCATCTTGCATGGCTAGTCATATTGACCCTACTTGGGTGACTTTGAGCACAATGTAAGGACATTCCCATTTAGGAAAAAGCTTGTTGTGATTAGCCTGGCTTTGAATTTTTTTGAGAACCAGATCACTCACAGCTAGGCTATGAGGTTGTATTTTACGACTATGGTATCGTCGCATGGCTTGTTTGTAGATTATCAATCAAATGAGTGCTTCATTTCTTCGCTCTTCTAGGAAGTTAATGTTCGAGGAAACCCAATCTTTAGTTCTGAAGAAAGCATGGCTTCTGCCCTATTAACTAGGAAGAAGGGTGTATCTCTAGTAGAATGACTAGTCTTGGTCCGAACGGCCCAAATATAGAGAAAAGTTCTTGTAGCCAAACCCCCAACCATTTTATTAACTAGTCAAAAACTTATTTTTTTAATCCCCTGTATTAACATACCATTGGCTCTTTCTACTGCCTCATTGCTCTGCAGGTGAGCTACTGAGGCATAGTATACTTTTACACCTAGACCCTCACAAAATTCATGAAAATTTCTGCTCAAGAACTGGGTACCATTATATGTGTATATACGATTTGGTACCCCAAGTCATGTAGCCATATTTTTGGTTATAAATTTCTTGGTTGTATCAGTTGTTATTTTAACAATTGGTTTAACTTCGATTCATTTTGTGAACATATGGATCATCACAAAATAGGAACTTAAAACCCCCGAGCACTTTTGAGAAAGATCCCAAGATATCTAAACCCTAGGTTGCAAATGTCCAAGAGAGTGGGATTGTTTGAAGAGCTTGTGCAAGCTGATGTATTTGTCGACTATGAAATTGACATTGTATACACTTGGTCACAAGTTCTTTAATGTCATTAAGGGTAGTTGACCAATAATATCCTTGTCAGAAGGCTTTTACTGACCAGTGTTCTATAGAAAAAAAGGTGCTCCATAGACTCCCCCATAAATTCTGGATAGTAAATATAAACCATCTTTTTGAGATATACATCTCATCAACACTTTGTGAGTTTCTCATTTGTGGAGGGTACATTCGATCAGAGTGTATAATTTGGCATTTCGAGTTATAAGATCGCCCTCTATGTCATCTCCAGGAAGTTTGCCATGCTGAAGATATTCGTAGATTGATATCATCTAATTATTTTTAGGTCAATATGAGCAACTTCAATAGGAGCTTCTTTGGAATTTGTGACCACCAAAAGTTTGTCGAGTTGCTCTAAGAATACTCCGAGTGGGATGGATGGTCTTTAGGAAGCCATCCAAGCATGAACTGCTATAAAGTTATCTTTTCTAGGAATATGTTGGACTTCAAAACCAAACAAATGCTTCTCAAATTTTCTAACTTCCGAATGATAAGATAACATCATAGTACTTGAGCATTGATATTATTTCCTTATTTGATTCGCTACTAGTTGATAACCACCTTTCACTAGTAGCATACCAATCTCGAGTGCTTTAACTGCTCGGAGATTTGCCAGTAAGCCCTTGTACTTTGCCACATTATTTGTGGCAGGAACATTTAATTGGATGGCATGTTTTATACTTTTTCCAGTAGGGGAGACCAGGATTACCCTAGCCCCTGAGCCTTTTAACGTTAAAAACCCATCAAGGTATATAGTGCACTGCTCGTTGTTCTCGTACTCGAGCCCTTAGATAGGCTCAAGATTTGCCCATTTAGCAATGAATTTTGCTAAAGCCTAGGACTTAATGGTTGTCCGTGAGATGGAATGGAGATTGAACTCCCCAAAGTTCAATTGCCCATTTTGCTATACATCCTTATGATTCCCTATTTTAGAGAACTTGATAGAGAAGGTATCCAAACGACACCATAATGTTATAGGCCTGCAAGTAACACCTTAGTTTCCTAGAAGTCATAAGGAGGGTATATATGAGTTTTTGGATTTATGGATATCTCTTTTTTGGTTCATGTAATATTTTGCTTATGTAATATTCTAGTCATTGAATATGTTCACGTTCAGTGACTAGTACTACACTAACTGCTTGGGGCGTAGCAGCTAGGTATAAAAGTAAGGATTCTGCAAGTCTCAAAGAAACTAAGACAAGAGCACTTGTCAAATATTTCTTGACTTCTTCAAAGGCATCGTTGGCTTCTTTGGTCCATTCGAAACTTTTATGTTTCTAAAGAAGTTTAAAGGCAGGGAGTCATTTTTCTCCTAATTGTGCTATGAAGCGATTTAATGCTGCCATATAGCCAATTAGTTTTTTGACCTCTTTCCTTGTGGTCGGAGGGCTCATTTGTTCGATGACCACTATCTTCTCTGGATTAACCTTAATTCCTCTGAGACTTGAAAGCTGAGAAGCTTTTTAGAGGAGACTCTGAACACACAGTTCTCTAGATTTAACTTAAGGTTATGTCCTCTTAAGTTATCAAAGGTTTCCTATAGGTTAGAGACATGGTCTCTGGAATTGATGCTTTTCATTACTAAGTCATCAATGTAGGACACTAGATTTTGGTCAATTTGTGGATTAAAGGGTTTTTTTTGCATTAGCCTTTAAAAAGTAGCATCAACATTTTTTTAGTCCGAACAACATTTTCACATAGCAGAAAGTTCTGAATGGTGCGATGAAGGAAGTTTTCTCTTCATCTTTTTGACTCATACTGATATGGTGATACCCATAATATGTATCTAAAAAGCTGATCAATGCGAGGAAGGGGAAGTCATCCTTTAGACAACTTGATTCAGATCTGTAAAGTCTACACATATTTGCCACTTTTCATTACTTTTTTTAACTACTATAGGACTGGCGAGCCACTCGTGGTGGTCGACTTTATGCATAAATTCAGCCTTAAGAAGCTTGTCGATCTCTAACCAAATTGCCTTCTTCTGATCAGGTGCAAAACATTTAAGCTTCTGCTTGACCAATTTTTTGTCTGGCTAGAGTACTAGCCTATGCTCGGTCATCTCCCTAGGGACAACAGGCATGTCGTATACTTACCACGTGAATACATCTAAGTTGGCTTGGAGGAAAGAGACGAGCAACTCTTCCTATTTAGGATCGAGTCCTGCCTCAATTTTGACGATTCCCAAGTGTCTGTCCTTGTCTAGGGGTACTTCTTTCACTTGATCATTGGGTGTTGGGGCCACCTTGGGCCTTGAATGATTTGCTTACGTTAAAGGTGCATTAGCATTTCTAGTCGATAATTCATCAGCCAGTTCGAGGGACTTGTAGTCGTAGGCATATGCCATCTTCCTTTCTCCTCAAACTATCACGATCCCATTTGGCCCTAGCATTTTGAGACTTTGGTAATCATAGTGGGTGGCTGCTAGAAACATAGCTGGAGCTGGTTGACCAAGGATTCCATTGTATGCCATTTTAAAATCCACTATATCAAATGAAATCCTTTCTATTTGGAAGTTATTAGGACTTCCGAACATAATCGGTAAGGACACTTGTCCGACTGACTTGGCTTAAGACCCATGAACTATGCCATGGAAGGCATACTTTAAGAGTTTATTTTAGACTTGGGAACTTGAATTACCTCAATAGCTCCCATATACAAAATACTAAGGGAAGTGCCCCCATCAACCAAAATTCGATTAACCTTGTAATTTTTAATTGTAGGTTCTATTACGATAGGGAGCCTACCTAGTCGAGTTGAAGGGATGGGGCAATCTCTCTCCTAAAGGAGATAGTTGCTTTCGACCACTTGGAAGGCTTGATAGCTATCGGAGCATCAACAAGGTTAACTTTTCATTTATAGTTTTCATTTATCTTCTAGACTCGTAGGAGGTTGATCCACCAAAGATAACATTGGTGGTGTGTTCTAGCTCTTGATACTCCATTTCCTCATCTCCATCTTTATCCTTCTTGGTGCTTGGCTCTCTGACTTCTTGGATAGAAGAAAAGGTCCCTTACCCATGTAATAGTCCTCAAGCTTCTTCTGCCAGACACGACAATTGCGAACGTCATGCCCTACTGTCTGGGGGAGTAGATGCAATCTCTTGTTTTTCTTGGACTCATCAGTTGAAGTCTTTCCCTTGCTCCGACCGAAATAAACTTTCTTGCCTTTCGACTACTTTTTCGAGATTGCGAGAACTTCCTTTGTGTTAACCTTGCGATTCTTCTTTTTTTTGTGGCTTCTTGTCTTTTTTTCCTTTTTTTCAAGGTCTAGTTGAGGGATCTTTTCTATCCGATCAATGGCCTTGTTCCACTCGACTGCCTCACTAGCAGTGGCGTACTTATCGGCTATGTTGAATAGTTTGACAACTGTTCATGGAGGATTCATACAGATATCCTCCATAAATTGCCTATTCTTCAACCCAGTCTTAAATGCCTAGATGATAGAGGAGTCAGCAACTTCAGGGACAGAATTACGAACCTGACTAAATATTTTGATATATTGTTGCAGAGTTTCATTAGGTTCTTGTCATATCCAGTGAAGTTAATCTTTCTTTCTAGGGCGGTCATATATTCCCTGAAAGTTGGCTATCATCAAGTTATTGAGCTACTCTCATATGTAGATCGTTCCAGCCAGTTGATTGAGCAACCATGACTAGGCAAAATCCTTGAGAATAGTCAACAAATAATTTGCCATCATGTTGTCACCATCTCCTGTGGCTCTGATAGTAGTTGTGTAAATCTGCAAGAATTTCAATGGGTTCTACGTCCCATCAAATTTCTCGAGATTAGCTTATTGGAATTTATCTAACCAGCACACTTCTTGGAGGTTTGCCGAGAAGGCTCAACAACCAGTGATCAAGTCATGGCGCCTTCTCTGGAAAGGAACCAAATTGTAATCCATCAGAAATGTATTCCTCTGGTACTCGAAAAGGTGAATTAGTGCCCCAATCAGGTCGTGGACACTCATATAGTGTCTTCGACAAGATGTTTGGTTAAGATGATGTCATAAATCACCTGGACATGACCCCGATTTCGTCCCTCATGCTAAGACGGAGTGGTTACTTTATCATTGCTTCTTCCCTCACGGTTGCCTTATCAGAATCTTTGATTGGGTCATTCTCCTATTGATTACGGATTGTTAGTCTGACATCATTGACCTCTGCCATGTTAAGAGTGCACAAAGGAGGTCAGAGTTTGGCTCTATGACTACCTCTGCTCTTGGTACATCTAGGTACGCTGCATAGTTTGTTGGAGGATATTCGATATCTGTCCTACAACCTGGGCATACCCTGGAGTTCCTCCCAATGCTAGATCCAGATTGTTAAGGATGTCATGAACAAGTTGCAAGTTTTGACAGTTATCGATGGTCTTGGAGCATTCCTGTTGGCAGAGGGAGTACAAAGACTTGAACTCCGCCCCGAATTCTCCATGCCTTCCACACGATTTAGTATGAGTGGAGGGGGAGGAACATGTGACTTAGCCTATTGATGTCCAGTAGTTCCATTATCTCTTTCTCTTCTGGATGACACTAGAGAGTTTACACCATCATGACCAGCAGAACGAGGGGTTACCTGCCATGGAGGATCATGCATGACATCTTGAGTGGTATCACCGATTGTGTTAATTTCATGCTTTCAGCAGGAATCTCCTGAGAAACTCCGATCGAATCTAAGGGAGAGCCTTCCATTGCTTTGAATATGATCTCCCACAAAGGAGAATGATTGGAGATCATCATCTCTAGAGGACTGTACGGTGGACTCAACCTGATGAAATGAATTACTAATCGAATGGTGAGTGTTATCAGCTTCTCCTAGCTCTATGTCGAGGGTAACTTCATCGACACCGTGACTAACTGTTAGTTTGCTCCCGAAATACATAGGAGTTATGGTGAATATCAGTCACCCATGACCGAATTGAGTGTACTTTGACCCTTGGATTGAGGTAGTGTGTTTTCAGGGCCACGCTTGTTGATCGTGTGCATCAGACTTGTTGTGGTGCGGGGGCACTCCGACAAGGTTGGTCGCCTGGTTCTCTGATAGGTGTTAATGACAGGGGTGGTGTGTTTTCTTCCATCTGGTCAACCTCACTGGGTGCAAGGACTGGTGACCCTGGGATGGAGGAGGAAGACAATAACTGTCATGCTACATAGCGTGGAGACATGCTTCCATATCGAGGTCAGCGTAGTCTGCCAAGTTGAACCAATTTTTCTCGTCCCAAGTCACTGCCATGATCGGATAGGCGATGCTGATGGGATCGAGGAAGGGTGGTGAAGCCAATTAGAAATATCATCTTACTTTGGCGCACGATATCTGGCACACTCTCGCTGATTACCATAGGGCTCTATAGCTATCAAAGAGGTGCGTCAAAAGCAATTTAAGAAAGCGTAACAGAAGTTTGAGATCAGACTTGGAGAATCTTTAGATGAGTTTTGACTCGCTTTCACAAAATCCTCAATCACTTGCGTGCGGTCAGTGTGGTCTATCCTAACTTTGAAAATGAATGTTATGTCCTTGGAGCCTTAGACAATTCAGTTTAGGAGATAAAAGTCACTCCCACCAATGACACAACTATCATGAGTAAGCTTACATTGAATAAGCTTTACTTAAGGTTGAAGACTCATGAGATCAACTTGCTTTCTCACAAGAACAGGCCTGAGTCAATAGCACTTGTGACTAATCCCATGAAGAGTTCTTCTTTTGGCCTAGTTGAATCTGCCTCTTCTGGATTTTCTTTATCTGCCCTACATGCTATGAGTGATGTTCATCTTGAGTAGATTCCTGAGGATGACCTAGCCCTCCTATCAACTAAATTTACAAGAGCCTTAAATAATGTGAGGATGAAAAAGTGATGAGGGTGGTCCTATTCGGTGCTTCGAGTGTGGTGATCTTGACTGCATCAGATCCTACTACCCTAAGCCTAAGGGCAAGGAGGAGAAAGAGTACCACAATCATTCACCACCTTGGAATGCCAAGCTGAAGAAGCACAACTGCCATAAGGAAGTTCGCCAAGTCCTATCCGGCCTCGAACAACTCGACCTGAGCGATGTGGACTCGAGGACCGAGGAGGAGGAGGAGGACGAGCCGCGAGGCAAGAAGATGGTGAATGACTTCACTAGCATGTGCTTCATGGGGAGAACTGATGACTTCTCTGGCGAGAATGATCTCTACAATGACCTTGATGAGGTGAAACCGACATATGATGAGATATCTTATGTTGCAGTTCATCTTGATCATGAAGAAAGAAAATGAAGAATCATGGTTTCTCAGTTGAGGGCTCGAATGTTGAAATTGCTAGGCTTAGATCTTTAGTTCTTAATGGTGATAATTGTAAATCTTGCCTAGTGATGCACTCTAAGTTAGACAAGTTAAGGACCATTCATTTTGATATTGCTAGTCAGCTTAGAGTAGCATTGGATAAAATTGAGAATATGGAAGCATATTTTACTTTTGGCACTACTGTATATGCTTATGTTGTTGATGAGTTGCCAACTGCTAAGGATAATATTACAAAATGGAAAGATATTCTTATTGTTGTTTCCTTAGTGTATGCTTCACATGCTAATAATCAAATTGCTCAACTCAAGTCTAGCAACTGTTCTATGTGCTTAGTAGCTGGGGATATGAATGGTATTACTTTATCTTGCTCTAAATGTGCTTTTCTAGATTTGAAGATTAATAGTGCCATGTGAAAATTGCTGAGTTAACTAGAACCTTAAATAACTTCATTGTTAAAGAAAACTTACTACATCTTTTGCATATAAAAAGTATAATCCTATTGCATCTATTCCATGTGTATTTTGTGCTGAGATAGGTCAGGATTTAGATGAGATACATGAGTCATTTGGAGTCAAGTTTGATCGGTAGCTTAGGAGAGTTAGAGAATCACTTATGTGTCTTATGAGTCTCTCATTGTTGAGGTACTGTGCATAAGGAAAGATTTGCTAGAGTGGTGAAGAAGAATGAGTGCAGCTCATGTTTCACTCTAGCTAAGGAAAACCTTAAAGTGATTCTTAGGTGACAAGAAAAACCTCAACATGATCGTAGACTAGTCTAAAGTAAGTGTCAAAAATAGAGGTTTAGGTTTCAATACCTTAGAGTATGCTAAGAAAAATCCTACTAAGGTAGTGAGTGTTTTGGAGAATGGCTTGTTTAAATCAGAGACTGAACCTAACAAGACTGTCTTCGAGTATGCTAGCATTGCACAATCTCCCTCATGTGCAGTGGCACTTCCTTTTCGTTGGGACAGACTCCTCATAGAGTCAAGTACCACTGCACCTACCGTGAGAAGGATGGTCACTTGGTTCAGTTCTGCTTTAGGTGGGCCACGAAAGAGAAGAAGGATAGATAGAGCCCTTAGAGCTAGGTATACTCCTATTGCTCAAAGTGTCTCTAGATCTAATGCCAGAACTAGGTTTGTTGAGGATTTATTTGATGGCTTTAGGTCGGCCTCTTATCTAGGCATAGGTTACCATGAAGGCAAGATATGTCCACAAGTAACTACTAGATAGGGTGAGCATCAGGCTTTTGTTAGACTTAGGTGAGAGTTCAAAGGGAGTTTGGTGGAGCTCGTGTGGGGGTGCGCTCTAATGGTATCCATGCTATGTCTCATTTGCATCATCTTCAGTTTGTGCTTCTTCTCTTTGTGTGTCTAAGTATTGGATTCTTAAGTCTTTTATTACTAACCCTAGTATTAAGACACCGAGGTTTTCTATTTCTATGATGTAGGTCCAGTTGGGAAGGAAGGAGAACCTATGACTAGTGGACTCCCGATATCTTGACACATGACTAGAAACTCAAGTTGGTTTTTCTCCCTCACCCGAGCATCCAACAATGAGTTGATCATGTTCGAGAGGTTTATATTAGGACCATGATGGCCAAAGGCACAGTCCATGTCAATGATAACTTCATACTCAAGGATGTCGCCCTAGTAAGTAAACTCAAGTACACTTTGCTCTCTATCTATCAATTAATTGATAATGGTCTTGATGTGAGATTTAAGAGAAGTATTTGTAGAGTTCTAGATCAGTCTGGGGATCATTTCTTTGGGATTTCTCATCTTGGGAGAGTGTTTAGTTCTGATTTTGCTAAGTCTTTCTCCTCTATGCTTAGGTGTCTTGCTGCTTCAAAGTCTAGAGATCTGGTTTTTTTGGCATCGTAGGCTTGGACACATTGGTTTTGATCGCCTAACACGGGTCAATAGCATGGATCTTATTAGGGGATCACCTAAGCTCATGGGTGGAAACGGATTTAGTATGCTCTATCTGTAGGCATGGTAAGTTGGTTGTTGCTTCATATCCACCTCTTACCATGATCATGACAAATGGCCTAGGACAACTCTTACACATGGACACCGTAGGTCCTTCTAGAGTTCAGTCAGCAGACAGGAAGTAGTATGTTCCAGTCATTGTTGATGATTACTCTAGATACTCTTGGGTTTCCTTCCTGGTATCTAAGGATAAGAAATTTAGTTATTTTAGAGAGTTATCCATTAGATTGTTAGTTTATATTTCAGTAGCCCTTAGAGTCATTAGGAGTGACAATGGGACTAAATTCAAGAATTTATCCTTCTCTTCCTTTCGTTCTGAGCATGGTCTAGAGCATCAGTTCTCCTCTCTTAGAGTTCCTCAACAGAATGGTGTAGTTGAGAGAAAGAACATGACTTTGGTTGAGATAGTTAGGACTATGTTGGATGAGCATGCCACTCCTAGGAGGTATCTAATAGGGTATTCTCGAGAACCTTATTGTACAAGACTTAGTTTGCCTAGTGTATCTCAATTTAGAGTCTTTGGTTGCAAGTGCTTCATTCTTAAATATGGCAATTTTGATAAGTTTGAGTCTACATCTTCTGATGGGATATTTCTAGACTATCCTAATCATTCTCGATGTTATTGTGTGCTTAATCTTGAGACTAACAAAATTATGGAGACATATGAGGTTACTTTTGATGAGGCTAGTCCAAAGATAATACCAAACATTACCGGTATACAGATTTAGGGAGATTTCGAGAGCATTTTCCTTGAGGAATGTGATAAAAATATGAGGTTGTAGGATTAAGAATAATCGACTAGAAGGGTCAATAGGAGGTTTCGAAAATCATTTGGCTAAAACCCAATTTTTGAGCAAATATGAACTAAAATTTGTTTTGCACAATTCAAGGCCTAAAAACTTCTAAGTCTCACTATGGCACCAATAAACCAAGTACAGGCAAGATACAATTCTATATAAACAAATTAAACAATTTATCACTAGAAATGTAAACAAGAGAATAAACCACACGATGAACACAAGAGACTTTTTCCTATGGTTTTCAAGACTTGCCGATTTTCTCTAATCCATGTTGAGGGAGCGTGAATGAATCAAGTCAGCTCATTACACAAATTGAGCATTTCCCCAATCCACTAGAGGTAGCTCTTTCTCGCTCTAAGAGGTGAGCTTTAACTTTTACAACCACACTGGGTCTCTTTACAAGCTTCTTGAAGAGATCACCGAGCCCAACTTCTCCAATTCGTCTACATGGTGGCAACCATTAAGAGCAACAAGTTGAGGATGTTTGCTTGAAGGTATTCAAGTGTCACAAAGAAAAAGCTAATGATGCAATGTACTTAAATGCTCTCAACAACCTCAAAATGTGAAACAAATGCACTAGAGTTGAAGACTGGGATGCAAGAGCTTGAGTGTATTCAATTGGGGTCCAAGAATATTCCCCTGCAGCTGGTGGAGAGATATTTATAGCCTTCACCAATAAGAGTGACTGTTGGAGACAAAATCCCCAAAAATCTGGTTGGCCAATAGTACCGCCATGGAGTGCCTCGGGCACCTGTCATTTCCTAGGTACTTCCCTCATCTCATAGTCCTCTAGGAAGTAATCCTCTGTTACATAGTTCACCGGTGAGGTTAAGTACGTAGCTGCTGCTAGCAATTGGTCTCAGTTTCTTTGGATCTCATCTACTCTCATGGACTTTAGGTTAGATTTAGATATACTCCACTCTTTTGTGATAATACTAGTGCCATTAATATAACTAAGAACTTAATGCTACATTCTAGGACCAAGCACATAGACATCAAGTGTCACTTCCTTAAAGGCCATGTGAAAAAAGGGGATGTTGTCATGCACTTTATTGAGTTGGAACTTCAGGTTGCTGATATCTTCACAAAACCTTTGGATTCTTCTCGTTTTACTTTCTTGCAGGGAGAGTTGGGGGTTATCCATCTTATGGGACTGATTTGAGGGGGGGTTCGCTTCATTTGCATGCATGTATAATATATTACATATTTACCTTGTAGTCTTGCATTGTAATATAATCTGGAGCTTTGTCTATTATCCATGCTCCTTTTCTATATCCAATCATACCTGTGTTAATGAGACTTCTTTATTATATGCTTATATGTGTAGCTTATCAGGTGTCATAATTAGCTTTATAAAAGTGCTACACTTGAACTAAAACAAGTTAAGGCTGAATCATTTGAAGAGTTTAGCTTTAGTGACCATTTTTTGGTTCCTGCCATAGCAAAGTGCTTAGTTAAGTTTTGAGTCTGAGTCTAGCCTGGGTCAAGCTTTTTAGTTCCATTTTGAAGTATTAATTAGATCCTGCCTTTTATTGCTTTAAATGATCAATGATGTGATTATAATTGCATCTCAGCATTTCTTTCTCGTGAGACTGCTTACCATTGCATTTGGTATGAACTCAAGGAGTTATGTATGACCACGAGCATTTTCTTAAGCTCTTTGCTTGATGTGGTTGACAATGACTTGAGTCAATCAAATTGAGTAAGTGAAGTTATTTCAAATTGGTTGAAGCTCACGAGGCAGTTGTAGATGACTTCTAGTATAGAACTTGCTTTACTAAGATAGACCATATGAGTGTTAGTTACAATTTAGTTGAAGCTCAGGAGGCAGTTATAGATGGCTCATAGTCTAGGACTTTTTTTTACTGAGATAGATCATTCAAATGTGAATTACAATATGCACTAAAGCTTGGAGATAGTTGTAGATGGCTCCTAGTCTACGATTTGCTATACCAAGATAAGTCATGAATCTTGTCAACTGCAATGTTCAAATAGACTTTTAGCTCAAGTGAGTCATTTTAGAGCTCCTTAGCATATTTCTTTTCTAACTTGGAATCTTAGCTCATTTGGCACTTTGCCATATCAAGGCTCATATTAGGATCCCTCTAGCTATATTTATGATTTTGAGATAGCTTGACACATTTTTTAATCCATGTAATCACTTTTAGCTAGTCTTGGCTAGCTTTTCTATGTATTGTTATTTGATTATGCAAACTAATTAGCATGGCTTGGTGAAATACCTTCTAGTTGATTTGGATAATCTTCAAAGCTCCCAATCCAACTAAAAATTTAAAAATTACCAACAATAGTCATATTTCCTCTTAGCCTTTATTATATTCCTCCTTTCTTTACTTGATGAATTCATTATCAAAGGGGGAAAAAGTGAGGCAAAAATTCATGAATTGGGCTAAGGGGGAGTTAATGAGGGAGTTGTTGGAGTTTTGAGCCTTATTGCAAATGCTGAATTTCTTTAGCTTCTTCTCACCATGACCAAGGTTAAAATAAACAATTATTTTTCATATGGATATAGAGTGAGAATTTTCCAAGTTTCAATGAGTTTGGAGTGCTTATATTGAAAACTTACTCTTTCGAGTTTCTTCACTCCTTCTTCTAGCTCACTTGTCTATGTTCAACTTCTATTCACTTCTTGAGCCAAGTTGAGTTTTTCTTTTTGCAAAATTCTCTTCTTAATTGTAAAACTAACTCAACTTTGTATTTTTGGAAGAATTGTCAATGTGTCCATCAAGCAGGAGATTAAGAGACCATGTGTTAGGTCTAAGATATGTTTGTGATGAACAATTATCACTTTAGTTGAAGTTGAATTTAAATTTTATGAAAGTTTAAAAAATTAGATTTCAGATTGTGCTTTCCGGGCTTAGGTGGTTTGGCCACCATGGGTCGATGGTCTGACTGGTAGGTGGCTGGTGGTCTGATCGCTATTGGGATTGTGGTCTAACCGCCATAGGGTGAGTGGTCAGACTGACCAAGGACTTTTTGGGCAAGTGAATACCAAACACTTGTATAGGCTTGTTTGGGGATGAGTTTATACTGGTGCTATTGGGATTGGAAAATAGTGCTCAAATTAGATAGAGTTTAACTAAAATTCTAAAAAGGCTCTTCTAGTGCAGTTAGGTGATCTGGTCAGGGCGATCTGATCGACATGGTGTCGGTGGTTAGATAGGCTCCAATGATCTGACTGGCTTGGTAATGGTGGTTAGGCTGACTTTGGTGATTTGGGATGATTAGGGTGAGTTGCGATAAGTTTGTTTAAGTTGGGTACATGGCTTGAGAGTCATGAGTGTTTGTGTTGCATTGCATGATGCATGCGTTTGACTAACATGAGTCAAGTGCATGGAACTTATGCTTGATGTGGTTGATTAGTCTTTAAATGTGCAAGTGGCTTGGAGGACATGGTGGTCAGCGGCAATGAATTGGGGCTAGGTGGGGGTGCAGAGGTCCAAAGCAATCATATAAATCCGGGTGAGGATATGTGGCTCAAGCGGGAGCATATAGAAGACAAGGATGTGGAGAGGTGAGTTGGTGCATGTGGTGCGCCAAGTGATGAGACTGATGCATGTAGAGATTGCTCAAGAGAGTTCACGCATCTCTATATGCTTTGAGATGAATATGAAGACGGAATCGAGGAAAGGTGCCTAGAGGATTCGTCAAGGGTGTTTTGGGAAATGCCCAAAACTGAACTTGAGACGTATACCGAAACCGCAACACGAAAAGATGCAAAGTAGGTGTTTAGGGTAAGGACAGAGTCAGTTGTGTGGAGGATGAAACACTAGTGTGTTGTGGGTTGATCCTTGTAAGTGCTTTGAGAAGTCTGCACGTGTAAAACTCGTGTTAGTATGGTTGATGGGTTTCCCCGATAAGCTTAATGGTTGGACACATTAAGGGTATGCTGAATATTTAGAGGGGGAAGAGTAGGTGGTAGTCTCAAGGATTCTAAGGTTAGGTTTTACACTACTACCATGTCTCTTTCCATGGTTGTGTGAGAGAGATATTGAGAGAGAAAAGAGTGGTGCTTTGGCTACATCTTGTAATTATTCATGAGCATATAAACTTCACCCTCCTCTGAGATAGATCAAAGCTTTGTCTCAATCATGTACTTGCTTTGCTTCTTTTGTTCATGAACTTGATTTGTGATTTCGAGTTCATGGAAGTTATAGCCCAATCCCTTGCTTGGATTATCTTGTTATGACATGTAAGAATAGATTTGGAAGACATCATGTATTAGATCCTCACGAGTAAGAAGCATTTTGAAAATTAAGGTTTTCAATGTTCTTATGACCTAGATTCGATTCTCTTCAAATTAGTGAACTTGGGCCCAAAAACCTTGGGATTCTTAATTGGTTTAGGTTCATATTGCCTTGAACAAATCTCATGCAAACTTGAAAATGTTTGTATAAGATTTGAGCAAGCTCTTGATTTTTGAGCTTTTGTCCCGAGTGGTTTTCACATATAGGAACAAGGGACCAGTCATACAGGCCCCAGACTTGTGGTTAGACCAGTTGTAGACCGATGGTCAGATCGTCCAGCGGTAAGACAGGCCTCCTAGGTGGTCTGATCGAGCTAGTGTAGAAGGCTATCGATTTCGTGGCCTCTTGTTGCTAGCTTGGTTTTGCTTCATCGTATTGGTGTGATTTAAAGTTGGTGACTATTGTAGTCACTCGAGTGAAGATTTTGAATACCTTGGAGGAAAGTTTCAAGAATCATTCAGTCCTCTGATTGCCTGTATCGGTCCTACAAGTGGTATCAGAGCCTAGTTAAACTCTTTCAAATAGATCTTAACCGATCTTAAGATCCATAGCATTACCAAGGTATTTCACCAAGCCACCCATTTTCGATGGGGTTGACTTCCCATACTAGAATGTGAGGATGGTGACATATAATCAAACTCAAGGCTATCCCTACCGACAATTAGATCACTCCGGCAAATCTACTAGATGTGGAGGCAAATAGCAAGGTTTGGAACCTCTGGATTCAGGGACGGTAGAAACAAGTTTGACCATGTGTCTCATCTCGCTTTGGTGCACGATATCTGGCAGATTCTCACTGATTACCATAAGGGCTCTACGGCTATTAAGGAGGTACGTGAGAACCAATTCAAGAAAGAGTACCAGAAATTTGAGATGAGATCTAGATAGCCTTTGGATGAGTTTTCTACTCGCTTTCACAAGATTCTCAGTAACTTGTGTGCTTTGGTGTGGTCTATCCCGACTCTGAAATGCATGTCAAGTCCTTGGAGCCTTGAAAATGTCAGTTTGAGAGATGAAAGTCACTTCCATCAATGATACGGCTATCATGAGTGAGCTCATATTGGATAAGATTTACTCAAAGTTAAATACTCATGAGATCAACTAGCTTTCTCACAAGAACAAACTTGAGTCAATGGCACTTGTGACTAATCCTGTGAAAAGTTCTTCTTCTGGCCCAATTGAATCCACCTTTTCTATATTTTCTTTGTCTGCCCTACATTCTATGAGTGATGATCAGCTTGAGCAGATTCTTGAGGATGACCTAGCCCTCCTACCCACCAAATTCACAAGTGCCTTAAAAAAATATGAGGATGAGAAAGATAGGAGTTCCTATTCAGTGCTTCGGGTATGGTGATCTTAGCCATATTAGAGCCTATTGCTTTAAGCTCAATGGCATGGAGGAGGAGTACCACAAGCATTAACCACCTCGGGATGCCAAGCCGAAGAAGTGCAACTACCGTAAGGTAGTTCACTGAGTCTTGTCTACTCTTGAGCAATTTGACTTGAGCGACGTGGACTCGGGGACCGAGGAGGAGGATGACCCGCAAGGAAAAAAGAAGGTAATTGACTTCATGGGTATGTGCTTCATAGCAACTTCATGGGCATGTGCTTCATAGCGAGCACTGATAACATCTCTAGTGAGGATGATCTCTACAATGACCCTGACGAGGTAAAGCTCACATATGATGAGATATCTCGTTCTGTAGTTCGTCTTGATCATGAACTTAAAAAATACAAAAAGAAAATGAATAATCATGATTTCTTGGTTGAGGGCTTGAATGCTAAAATTGCAAGGCTTTGATATTTAATTTCAGATGATGATAATTGTGAATGTTGCCTAGTAATGTACTCTGAGTTAGACAAGCTAAGGACCATTCATTCTGATATTACTTATCAACTTAGAGTAGCATTGGATAAAATTGAGAAGATGGAAGAATGCTTTACTCTTGACACTAATATATATGTTTATGTTGTTGATGAGTTCGTAGTCAGTAGAGATAATCTTGCAAAAAGGAAAGTAGTTCTTATTGCTAGTTCCTTAGTGTATGCTTCTCACATAAATGATTTAAACATGCTAATAATCCAATTTTTCAACTCAAGTCTATCAACTCTTCTATGTTCTTAGTAGCTAGGGACATGAATACTATTGCTTTATCTTACTCCAAGTGTGCTTTTCTATATTTAAAATTTAGTAATGACATGGGCAAATTACTGAGTTAACTAGAACCCTAAATGACTTCACTATTAAAGAAAAACTTTCTACATCTTCTATATCTAAGAAGTATGATCCTATTGTATCTATTGCATTTGCATTCTGTGCTGAGATGGGTCAGGATTTATATGAGATGTATGAGTCATTTAGAGTCAAGTTTGATCAACAGCTTAGGAAGGTTAGAGAAGCCATTTGTGTGTCTTGTGATCTCTCAAGATTGAGGTAGCTATGCATAAGGAAGGATATGCTAGAACGGTGAAAAGGAGTAAGTGCAGCTCATGTTTCACTTTAGCTAAGGAAAATGATTACCTAAAGAAGACTTGAAAGTGTTTGGATAAGATTTGAGAAAATATTTGAGATTTAAGGTTGTCTCAAGAGGTTTTTGGGTCTGGGAAGAGGGAACCGGTCAAACCACCCCTGACCTGTGGTCAAACCGGCCTGCCAGTCAGACCGATTGTAGGCCAACGATTAGATCGGCCGACGGTCAAACTGATCTCTCAATGGCGGTCTAATCAAGCTTGTGTAAAAGGCTATCGATTTTGTTGCCTCTTGTTGCTAGCTTGGTTTTGCTTCATCGTGTTGGTGTAATTTGAACTTGATGACTATTGTAGTCACTCAAGCGAAGATTTTGAATACTTTAGAGAAAAGTTTTGGCAATCAATCACCCCTCTGATTGCCAGCTTTGGTCCTACAATTTCAATAGCCAAGGTTGTAAATCTTGTAGATGGAGCACTTTGTTTCACAAAAGATGTCTTAAATTTTGTTGATGGAAATTATGAGATTTGAACATAAGGACTAGCTTGGACGAGCAAAATGAAGAAATATCCCTAGGAACTGGCATAAACCCGCTGTTGATTGATTTTGGGATTCTCCTTCTCTTGAATTGGTTGTGCCTGTTCCCTAGTAAACATATAAGCATAGATGTCTAGGTTTGTTCATCAAACACAATATTTATCTGCACGATTGCTAGTACATAACGTAAATCCACCCATTGGATCAGTTTGCTCTTGGCAGTTTGTTTCCAATAGTTCGGAGCAAGACAAATAACCACCGTGCTAGTTGGGTGGCTGGCCAACCTCGGCGTCAAAGAATAGTGAGCCAGAGAAGAGATTAGTGTCGTAGGCATTCTCCATTCGTCCTGCCTCCTACAAATCTTTGGATTCAACATGCTTAGGAGTTCTTCAAGGACCTTGAAATAATAATAAAACAGTGTGCACACAGTTAAATTGCAATTGTTAGATCAAGAATAAACGGCGGAGATCATACAAACACTACAAAACATTCAAAAAATGAACTCGATCGAGGGATCACTGCTAATAGTATTTGCTCGGGGCACTCATCGATGTTACCGATTTTTGCCAGATTAAGGTTGTGCTTATTTTAATTTAAAGTCCGTTTCTACTTCTGATTTTTGCTTTTTTCGATATTTAGTAATTTCTTCTTTTTCTAGTTTTTTTTGTCTTTTCTTTTTTTCTTGTATTCCTTTGTATTATTCGTGATAGGCTAACATATTTTTTTATATTTTTTAAACTTAATTATGTCAAATAAACTAACTCAGCTACAGTAAATAAATAAATAAACTACAGTAAAACAATCATAAACCAATGTTAAACTGAGCGCTACCTAATTCAGTTTAACTATGCTCATAGGCTTCCCCTTTCTGGCCCTTTTTTCCCCTGAATCCGGAAGAGAGCAATGGAAGAGAATCCCGAAGAGAACTCGATCGGTTCCTTCTTTTGGAAAGGATGGGGTGAGATGGAGCCCCTGCAGAATGGAACAATCATGTACGGGATTCTCTCATGCTTAGTTACCCGTCGAGATGAGATTGATAGGGCTCAATGGAAAACCACTTAGCATTGCCCGGCTGATCGCTACATATCATCGCTCCATTGGGTGGGTTCCAAGTGGCTCCCATCTCGGCTTATCACTTCTTGGTACAATATTTAGTTTTAAAAGGTGGTTTTTTTAAGTTAAGATCTACAGATAAATTATAGTGGATACCTATCGAATTCAGTTATACCAGACAAAATTATATACAACTATTTTTCTTTGTATACTACTTCTCATAAATAGTCAAAATTTAAAAATAAAAACCAAAGTTAAAGCCAAAAAACTACCCATTATTTCAACTACCTGCACCGCTAGCTTACCGCCTAGGCCCACGAGAGCCCAAAAAATGCTATGGGTAGGTGTAGTTGCTAAAGGTTTTTGTGTTATGTTCAGTTACTAAATAGTTAACGTGTACGTTTTTCCTGGTACATATTATTTCAAAATAATATTATCGATTATCAATCCATATCACTAAGAAAATAAAATTGAAAAAAGAAATAACATGAATCCAAAAGAAAAATTGCCAGTAATAATTACCACGTCGCTACAAAATATAAAAATGAAGCATACAGGTATATTCCGGACAGTTTCGAATTGACGAATCGTGTCCATGGACATTGAAAATATTAGAGTTATATACTAAGGATCATGCGGATTACGCATCGCTGCCATGTCACAACCCATGAACCCAACCACAATAACTTCAACAATCAAGCTAACAAGCTTTCAAAAATCCGATTGCGCAACAACTACTATAATGTCGTGCACAAGCGAAACCCAATATATATGCTAAAGTATTGCATCATGAAACCATATATTTCTCACCTTCAGAAAAAGTAGAAAGCATATATAAGTATTGAATTGAAAACTTAATATTATCCTTAAAAGAACTGCTATAATGTAGTTGCACATAATGCAAGTAACACTTCTGTAACAACTACTTTCAACTGTGAACAAAATGCAAGCAGATCCCGAGTAATCCAACTTTATTTGCTCTCTCAATAGAAAGATGCTCACACGCTAACCACTTCCAATGTAATACAAACAGATCACTGCCTGCAACTGTATAAATAGCTTCGTTAGAAGCAAGAACTAAAACATCCAAATTCATAAAAGAATTGCATTAAGAAGAGCATAACTGACAAACTTTAACAATGTACTAATGCATTGGTTGATTGTATGCTTCCACAAAAAAAAGATTCAAAATTTACATTGGTTGTTGAAAATCTAGTCAATTTTCGGTATATTTTAATCCAGAAATTCAGCATATAAAATATGACATACAAAAGCATGAGTGATTCAACAATGATGTATTCATATTCGCTTACGAACAAGCTAACAGCAACACCTATTAACATATTCATAACACACAGAAACAAATACACCAGAGAAGTTTTCAGATTATACCCTCGGGCGGGGCCAGTGTCGGTGACACCGGAGACGCCGTTACCATCAGTCGACATGATGGTCTATTCGATGTAGTCGATCGAGGCGTGATGCAGGACGAGGCGTGATGCAGGAAGATGTTCGCCGTGCAGTCTCGCGAACAGTTCACCACCAGGAAGTAAATGACGTACTTCGCAGATTGAGCAGTCGCGCCAATGTGCTCCCCAAAAACTTGATTACCCGTCTACCCGTGCAGGTACGCAAACGGACGGAGTTTCGGAGGCCTACTCGCCCAGAACCCTTTGCGCGCAAGGTTCTGGACCGGAGATTACTCAGCGCAGCCACAAAAACAGAACCAGAATACTATATATCATCCCGTATGGAGTGGAGAGCTTTTTTTTATGCTCTGTACTTTTGTAACAGCAAAAACGAAGAGCCAGAGTAACTGCAGCCATTAGTCACTAGTAACTGTAGCCATTACTCGAAAGTAACCGCAGCCATAATTCACTAGTAACTGTATCGTTACTGCCAGCCATTCGTTAATACTATTTACTGCGAGTCAGTGCGTTACGATTTTCGAATAGATAAAGAAAAACGCGCACGCACCCAACACGCCTGCGCGCACGCACACGCACGGCACAGCTCAGCTCGGCGTGGCGAGGCGAGCGAGCGAGTGAGCGCGCGCGCGTGTATTGGCTCTTTCCAATTCCAGAAGGGAGTTACCACGTTCCACCTTTTAAAGTGGTGTAACTCTCATTCAACTCTCCATATGGGACTAAACAGTTTTTTCCATGTGGGCCTAGGAATTTCATTTGATTAATTGCTAAATTAAAATGGATCAAGTCCAATTAATCCAACAATCCCCACCAAATTTCAAGGCACACGAGAAATGCTCTCAGTTCTGCTGTTGTTTGATATACCAGTGTTTCAATGGAGACTGTTAAGTTAAACATCCACCTAGGAAAAGAGTTACACTCATCCACAACTGAACAATGGACTATGCCTCGAATTGACAGTTTTGTGCGAACAAGCTTTACCCAGTTCCTTTACTAGTACTAGGCTGCCTAAAGCATCCCCTCTGGTTGGAGCGTATAAGTCATACTCCATGTCTATTCATGAGTATCTAGATATCACTCAAATCTCATAGACTGTGACCAGCAGTCAAACTCATATAAGTGTGTTCCTTCTAAGATGTCTTGTAGGCCGACATCTCTGCTCTAAATAAGCCACTCGGATCACATTGAGGTAAAAACCAACCTGCCATACAGAATAGGAGAGAAGCACATCATTGAAGAAATGAGCCCTGTAAAGGTCTCTCCTCGATCAACTAATGACTTGTTTCACCATCCTACTTCATGGGATCTCCGATCACGTAGAACAGGTTATCACTGTGGTATGACTCATGTGGGTCTCAGGCCCATCTCACTCGATGCACTATCTATCACATTACGTGATAAACCCTTTGTAAATTGGTCGGCCAGATTATTAGCTGTCTGGACATAGTTCAGCGCTATCACTCCGGAGTTTTTCAGCTTTCTGACAGACTTCAACCGCCTCTTAACAGTCTCGCAAACAGTTCACCACCAGGAAGTAGATGACGTACTTCGCAGATTGAGTAGTCGCGCCAATGCGCTCCCCAAAAACTTGATTGCCTGTCTACCCGTCCAGGTACGCAAACGGACGGAGTTTCGGAGGCCTACTCGCCCAGAACCCTTTGCGCGCAAGGTTCTGGACCGGAGATTACTCAACGCAGCCACAAAAACAGAACCAGAATACTATATATCATCCCGTGTGGAGTGGAGAGCCTTTTTTTATACTCTGTACTTTTGTAACAGCAAAAACGAAGAGCCAGAGTAACTGCAGCCATTAGTCACTAGTAACCGCAGCCATAATTCACTAGTAACTGTACCGTTACTGCCAGCCATTCTCAGATATTATATTGAATACTGATACCGCACCGATATGTATCCCACATATTCTCAGAATTTTGATTTAAAAAAACAATTTCCAATACTTTTATGATACTTCTCTAGATACTTCTCCGATACTTCTCAAATAATCTGAACCTAAGAGCAACTCCAGCAGGGCCCCTACTTGTGCCCCTAAACTCAGATTTGAGAGCCAGAGCAAAAAACTGAACTCCAGCAGGGCCCCTACTTGAGCCCTCAAAAATAGGGGCCTCTCAAATGAGGCCTCCAAGCTCTCATTCCTAGGGGCCCCTACTTGAGCCCTCAAACTCAGATTTATTCGTATTTGAATAAATACGTCCCTCATTCGGAACAAATTTGAATTTAAATTTGAATATTCGTATTTGAATTCATAAATTAAATTTGAATATTCGTATTTGAATTCATAAATTTAAATTCGGAATAAATTTAAATTTGAATATTCGTATTTGAATTCATAAATTTACATATTGTCCCTCATTGTGAAATCATAAGTATTATATTGTGTATTGTGCTTTTGTCCCATACATATGCATATAGTGTGTGAGGAAATAGAGAGAATTGAGAAGTAGGGGCTCTGTTTTGAGGGCTCCTGCTGGAGTGCAGCCCAGAAAACAGGGCTCTCAAAAGTAGGAGGAGCCCTTAAATGAAAAGTAGAAGTCCTGTTTTGAGGGCTACTGCTGAAGTTACTCTAATAAGCACTCATTTCATCTAATGATAATAAGCACGCTAGTGCTGCCCCTGCGCTGCAGCCTCAACGCCGCCGCCGCCGCTCCCTTCCCTCCACTCGTGGTTTGTCCGCCACTCGCCCAACTGCTGAGGCAAGCTCCCCCGTCTCCAATCCCCAATGCTTCCTCCTCTGGTTTGCTGGTTCCCTTCCCCTACATGTCCAGTGCTTTCTAGGTTTTTTAGGTAGCGTTTGGTGTCTTGGGGCCTCACCTGGTGCCGGTGGATCTCTTCGAGGCTTGGTTGGATGGCTTCGTTTTGATCTGAATTGTGTGGCTTCATCTCTTAGCTTCCTTGACAGGGACTTGGATTGGTGGATCTTGGTAAGATCTGGGGTGTTCGCGCATGGGAAGGCTCCATGTATATGAATATTGTAGTTAGACGATTTGTAGATAGCAGTTTCTTCCGCTGCCTGTGTGGATTTGTTCTTAATCACTTTCTAGGGTTTGCTACTTTTGATGCACAGTTCTCTGTAGCCCGGTGCATGAACTGATCGGCTGATCTCATATTGTGTTTCAGTGGGAATTGGGTTAACATGTAGCTGCTTTGTGGCGACTTTGTAGTTGGTACTCGCTGGTGCGTCTGGTGCCATGGTGTGGTGCTTAGTATTAATATTTCTCTAATGTGCTGTTGGTTTTATGCCATGTAGACTGCGCAAGTTTCATAAATGTGCAGTATGCGCGAACACAATATGAGATTTTTATGGTGATGTGTTGTTTTCTTGTCTCTCTATGGTTATTACTTAGTAGCCAATCACATTGCACCATAAGGTTTCTTGGCTATTGGTTTAGGTTTCCGCCGTATAGTGTTATGTACTTACTACTTAATTTTGAAAATTGTATAGTTCTATAAAGTATACTCATCAAGCTTTCCAACGATATATAACGGCATGCATAACTACCTAAAGAATTCATGTGAACATAGAGTTAGTTGAAAGAAACCAGAGGCAGGGAAATATATTGGTGGTGATTTGTGGACGAGAAAAATGGCAATTGCTGCGTGTACGTCCAAAATACAGAATTTTCGACCATTTTGTCCCCCCGCAGCATGGAAATACTGCATTTGACCCCTCGTGCGTGTGTATTGCCAGTTTTGGCCCCCTCCCGCAGCCGGGGTGCGCGTGAGGAGAGGTGGCACCATTGGGGACCGCACGAGGGGAGATGGCACAGTCGGAATGCGCGCGAGGGGAGGTGGCGTGGCTGGGCTACACGAGAGGGGAGGTGGTGCAGTCGGGAAGCGCGTGAGGAGGCCGAGCCCACCACGAGGGAAGATGGCGTAGTTCGGAAGCGCATGAGGAGGCCCAGCCGCCGCGTGCCCGCCCCGCATGGCCTGGCCCCCTCCCCGTTCGCGTGTGTGTGCCAGGCGTCGGCTTTCCCGGCTCCCGCTCCCCCCCCCCCCCCCGGCATTCGCTGCCTGCACTTGGCGTCTCCCTCTCACGCAGCTATTGGCCCCCAACGCCGCTCGACCATAAAATGGCCCGAGGCCCCTCTAAGTTGGTAGCCCCATTTAGAAGGCCAACATTTTTCGTAAGGCATGAACGAGAAAGTCAGAGAAGGGAGAAACAAGGACAGTGAAACCACAGGGAATTTGAGTAATTCCTGATTTGGAATTTCAAGTTTACGCTGTTGCAAAAGTTGTGGATCGCCTTGCAAGCATCAAGAGCAGGTATTTTTCATTGACATGCGACTATAGTTTTAGCACCACTATTAGCATTTAATTAGGAAAATGGTGGCTTCTTAGTACAAAAAGGTGATAGTTAGCCTTATTTAGTTGGCTAGTGCCCTTAGTTAATGTCGACAACAGCGTTGTTAGTGTCGCTAGATCCTTATCAATATTTGTAGAATCTATTTATTTTGGTTAAACTGTTGTTATATGTGCATATTTTAGTTAATGCCCAACTATCGCATAACCCTTATGTTCAAAATTGAATATTGTTGTTATTTTCTCCTTGTAAATATTATGCAGTATCTTGAACAATAATTTTTGAATTATAGGGTGGTACATGTATCATATGTTTAGTTGTGCATAAATTAGGAATGGTAAAAATAATGAGAAATGTTGTAACTCAATAATGGACACTCAGTTAAAATTTTTAGGTTACTTTGGATGGAGGAATAAACTATGATAATTGCATTGAAAATGTGAAAAAATGGTTTAGTCTCCGGAAAATGTAAGTAATATTGAAATCACTATTTCTGTGTTTCTGTGATTTTTCACAAATTAACAACTTTCTGTGATTTTTCACAAATTAATAGCATTTAATAAATAGAAAATTGATTCTATGCCACTGAATAACATCCAGTTGTATAAATTAGCACTGAAAAATACTCATTCTATTATATGCCATCAAATTGCGGCAAAATTCAATTATATGGCACTGCCAGTACACTATTAGTGGAGGCTGTTATCTTCTCAAAAAAAGACCAAAATGCTCGTACAAAAAGGCAAAAGACTCAATTTATTTAAAATAGCAAACAACCTTCCAAAATAATGAAAACCATAGATGTTTTCTTCAATATGTCAGTGAGCTAGGAAAAATATTTGAAGGCACTGTTCAAGGAAGAAATGTAAGAATTTTAATTTAAATGGTAACAAAGGCTCCTAAATGAGGTCTAAAAATTTTAATTTACAAACAGAGACTAAATGAGGTCTAAAAATACTAAAAAATTTCTCACATGCTTCTAAGATGTCACATAGTGCCATAAAATTATGATTTAGCATTTTTGTATGTGAATTTATCACAGTTTACAAAATAGCTAAAATAGGCTGGTTTTTGGAGTTGAATTTAAAACATTTATCAAATGGAGGGGTCAGTTCATGAAATTTTATATTTGAGTTATATTGTACCAATATTAGCATATATTTAATTTTTGTAATAGGGAAATATTTTGAACAGAGGGCAAAAATGTCTTTTTCGTAGGCTATGGGGAATTTAATTAATATTTGAGTTAAAAATGTGAAAGTAAAAATGGTTTAGACTCTGGGGAATATAATTAATATTGAAATCACCATTTTTGCAATTGTGCGATTTTGATGAATGTACAATATTTAATAAATGTTTTCATATTTGATGAAATATACGAAAATCGTAAACCTAACAGGCAGGATGTTTCCTTAATATGTGAAAACTTTATGTGTAGTGTTGGCTGGTAGCATATGATCCAGTAGTGGTACCATATGAATATGTATGTAGCTAGTTGTGCGCTAAGATGATGAAGTACAACAGAACAAATCTCGCTTTACATATCGTAGCAGGTGTTACATGGTACGATTAATGTGTATCGTGTACTAACTGGGCCTGTTGTGCACCTGTTTTAGGTACGCCATGTCAAACATTCAAAATCTATCCATGTTCTACGAGAATTGTCTTATACATGACGGACCTTATGAGGCGGATCTATCAAATTGTGATCGGACCGTGATCCAGATGCCCGGTCTGAAGGACATGAGCCTCTTAGAGCTAAGGAGATGCGTCCATTCCATGTTCGATCGTGCCATTGCAAGGAACAAGCTACGCATTGAGGCGTTGCATGCCTCAGTGGTGGGTGGTGCAAGGTAGACCTTTTGACAACTTCTGAAGGTGACACGTGACATGTCATGGGCCAATTTCATGGAGGTTGTGTACAACCCTGTTGCTGTAATATTTGCCAGACCAATGGTTTATGTTCAGTTCATGGAGTGAATATAATCATCTGGTATGCCTAATTTCGGTGCTGGTATTGATGATGTAGTGTCTGGGTTAGTCTCCGATGGTGATGTAGATGGTGCTGCTGGTGCCCCCTCCCAGGCGACCAGACTGGAAGGTACGAATGGCAGAATGGTTCGATCACCCAATCCCCAAAAGAACATGGGGTGTCACATTCGTGGCTATGGTGGTACATGACCTGCTCTGTGGAAGCGATTCAACAGGTGGTGCGCACGCACTACCTCGCGTATCAGTTGTTCCTATTTGGATGGGTGCTATTTCCTACTGCTTGGGGAGACTGCGTGTACTCTAGCAACATCCATCTGGCTGAGTCATTGGCGGATGCGTGGCTCGACAAGGTGCCATAGTACAATTGGGGCTATGCGGTGTTTTGTGATCTTGGCCGTCCCGCTACTATGGTCTTAAACTCTTCATCAACTATGCCAAAAGAAGATCCAGTTGATTACGATCACTAGTGTTCGAATACGACTTCGACCACAAGTGCCCCAATCCGACTTCGAGTACCTAGTACTCGATCCAACTACGAGTACGAGTGCTCGGATCCGACTTCGAGTACCTAGTACTCGGATCCGACTTCAAATACTCGGATTCGACTTCGAGTGCTCGTATTCGACTACGAGTACCTAGTACTCGTTGAAGACCATGGCACACTCGATAAATCTCACGACCACAGTGGTTTTACGACTGCTACAGTAATTTTACGACTGCTACAATATCGTTGCTATAGTGATTTTACCACTGCTACAGTACCACTGCTGCAGTAATTTTACGACTGCTTAGACAATTGTAATTCAATTTCAATTCAAGACCATTTTCATCACAGAGATAGTTAATCCACAAAGCCTCTTTGCAATATTCAATCAATTAAATCTCTGATATATGAAGCAAATCATGAACTGCAAAGGGTCGACAATCAAAATACTCACGAAGTCGGTGATACTCGAAATCACCGAGAAGAACTCGGAGCCAGGCACGCCTCAAGGCGCTGTCCCAGAAAACCTAGCACTCTGTGCCACCACAAGAGAGGAGCGTGGTTGTCGGAGATACAAAGTCCACTTTTGCCAATGGAACTCTCCAAGCCAGCAAAGTCGAGATGAAGGGAACGCTGCACAACCACACGAGAAGCACCGGCCCAGTATGCCTCACCGAACATCAGATGTCACAGCTCACCACCAAGACCAGCGATCACCAGTGAAGAACCGACCTCAAAGATCAAATCCAAGGGCAAAACCCAAACCTAAATCGAAAGAGGGGAGTGAAGTGTTGAGCTTACGATTTTCTCTGTGTCCTTGCTCGAAGGAGGAGACCTCCTTATATAGATGAGAGGAGGAGGTGCAATCGAGGACCTGAGCGATCGCCGCCAATGGCCAGATCCGAATGCGTCGCCAGCGCCCATCTACTCCCCTCATTTCAGATCAACCGAGAGAAGTGTAGCTCGGGTAGGAGATGAAGTCTCCTCCTCATCCCTTCACTTGACTCACCGACAAGTGGACCCCTCATTCCTCTAATTTAGGAAATTACCGAAATACCCTCAGATTTACAACACACCGAACCCACCACCTCCGCTAATACCGCCGCCATGGCAGCGACCGAAGCGACAGCCATGGCCGAATGGGCCATGCCCAAAACGGCGAAGCTGGCGAGAGCCATGGAGCTCAGCTGAGCAGCAATTCAGAGCAAGAGGAGGAGCAGGATGGTGTGTCTGGTAGCCATGGTCTCCCGTCTTTTAGGTTTATGAATTAACTTTCTACAGTAACTAATTTTTAAACAAAGTGTCTTTTTAAGGCGAAGTCTACAAGTTGATTGTAGTAGACATTATCTTGACTTTATCTTTATCGGTCAAAACTGCACATGAGTACTTCTCTTCATACTTTTTCTAGTAAACAACTAAAATTTTAAATTTTAAACAAAAAACAGTAAACAATAACCCAGAAGAACACACGTATGGTCGACTAGCTATAGCTAAGTAGACAGCTACTGCTGATCTTGGGATGGTTCTTGCAGTGGCGCTGACCAGAGCGAGTGCATCGCTTTGTACGTGAAAACGTGATGCGTACAGAATTACACATGCGGGGGAAGGAAGGTCGTGGTTTCTTGTGGCCGTTGGTTGGCGGATGGCGCGACATTCAAGTTCAAGAGCTGCCGCGTTTACGAGTAGTTGTGGAGACAGACGCAAGACGGCAACTTGGGGCTGGGTTGGTTTTTTTACTTATAGTTTAAATATTTAAATTTTAATTTTTTGTGAAACGTAGTATGTATAAAAAAATAGTTATATATAATTATTTTATCTAGTATAGCTGAATTTAGTATATTTTTTATTATAATATTTCTATTAATCTTGTTTTAAAAAATACATCATTTAAAATTAGTTACTGTAGATAGTATAAATATAAGTCAATAGAAGATGAAAAAGAATCCAGCAAGAGAGACTACAGACGTACGGGGGCTGGTTGACCAATGGGGAGTCCGAAAAACGGGAGTGGAGTGTGAACGAGAGGAAGTCAAACTGTCAAAGGATAAGAGTGTACAGCTACAGCGAGAGTGTAGTGTATCCCATTATTCTCGCATGCATGGATAGACAGGGAGTGGGTTGGCACGGCACGTACGTTAAAGGCTAGCAAACCGAGCGTCAGTCGTCTTTATGCAAACGGTTGTCTGGCCGTACGTGCTTCCAACGGGTTGGACTGGCACTCGCATCGCACGGGAGCCTCCTCCTTGTCTGTAATGACGAGATAACCACGGAGATCATTATATTACTTTTATATTTATAATTTTTTAAATAATAAATTATTTTATTTTTTAAATAAATATCTTTTGTATTAATTAAAAGTATATGATTTATTCGTCGAACATGATCTTAATTCATGTTTTGATGTTATTTTAAGTTATCTTTGATCCTATATTATTATGTGAGATAATTATGATTTATAGATCAACACATATATTGAGTGATGATCATATTACATGGATTATGGATATAGGGATATCAAATCAGTAATGTGAACACGTTAGATAATACAGTATTGGATTGACCCACCTTCAGACATTGTTGAGGTTATTATGTTTTTATGTGTCATCAATTGACCTTAAGTAATGATGATGTATAATCCTTGTATCTGATATCAGTATAGTTTTTACATGTGTAATAGTGTACTTAGAGATTACCAGATGCTACTATGTAACTGGTTAGTTATAAAGATATCTTTTGAATATACTATGAAAATATACGGAGAAATATGACTGGTCGGATACAAGATTTGTCCCTTCTATACAACAAGAGAGATATATCTGAGCCCCTCAATGTGGTAGGATAAAGGAAGTGTATAGCCATATCACGAGTGGTTGAGTCGACTATATAAAGATATCTATCACTAGATTGAAAAAAGATGGAACAGCCTATGGATGACATGTTTCTCATTTAGAGTTCGATCAGATATCGTGAGGCAAAAGAAAAATACACAAATATGTCGTTTTAGTCCAACCAGATACAAACTGCTTGTATGGGTATACTAACTGATCGTAAGCTGGTTGGACATATTACAAACTGGTTGTATAGGAATACAGAATGATTGTAACCAAATATGAACTGGTCGTAAGTAGTTATGAATTGATCGTGAATGATTAAGACCTGGTTGCATATTATATTGCATAAGATTCGTGCAATTTGATCTTTGTGTGTATTTGTTGTTGATGCATCCTGTTAGGGACCGCTGCCAACTAGTGATCAAAAATGTGTTTTTGGATTACTACCAAGTATGCATGAATCTACAGGATCACACACTTAACATATTAGAATAATAAGGCTCCGGATGATAGTGTTCGAGTAGGATACGATTTTTACTCACAATGGATAAGGATCCGATCGGGGGCTCTATATAAAGTTGTAACACCCATTGAAACCCTAACCACCTCCTTTGAAGGCTCTACTGTGCGCACTGATGATAGCACACCGGCGCACAATGTTTTATCTTTAGACGTGTGGGTTTCGGTAAAGGCGTTGCCGCAATTACGGCGTTGATTGAGACGATCCGAGCAGAAGACAAATGGCTTGTAGAGATCGACTACTACTAGAGGATGATCGGATTCCGAGGATTACTTTCTAGAGACGTTGGATGATCGATTACTTCTCCAATATTGACCCGCGCTATGTTGAATCGGGCTGCTTCAGCTCTTCTTTTACTGCACTGTGCGTTTAGTGATAACGATTTATAATCTTTTACTCATATAATTTTCTATTTTACACGTTAAAAATTTTAATTTATGTTAGTGTAGCATATCTATGATCCCAGCACGAGTAACGACTGCCTGCATGAAGCATGAACAAACACATGCGTCGAGTATCCACTGCCACCGGCATACAAAGTTGCCTCGATCGTGATTTGCTTTCGACGAAAAAAGCTCATTCCATCACAAGATCGATCGTGGTTTGCCTTTTTCCTCAGTTCTTTTTTTCTCAATTCTCATATTAACTAATCTTTTTTTTTAAAAAGGATAGCATATTTGATTTCTAGAATCGTCCTTGTCTGGCAGAGACGTGCAATTGCTCTTTGCCCCCCACCCAAAATTTCATAGATTTAGAGTTAATCCTTATAATTTAAATGTCTGGGTAAGTGCAGTTGCCTTTTGTTTTACTTCTTCATTTCACACATTTAGAGTTAATCCATATAATTTGCTACTAAATGTCTGTTCTGAATCCCATGTGCGATGCCCATTTTTCAAAACCTTGCCAATATGCCGGTCTGAACCGTTGTTCTCATAGAAACAGTGTGCCCATCTGGATTATTTTTACTTTTTTTTTATGATAAAAGAAGTATCTGGTGATCGGTGAAAGAGAGATAAAAGAAGTATCTGGTGATCGGTGAAAGAGAGCGCTTTTTACAAAGGCAGCATCCGGTGGTCTGCAGAAAAGGAGGGGCAGGCAAAACGGAGTGCTACCTAGTTGGCAAAGTCTTGTCACCTTTGTGGATCTAATTGGAATTTACGAACTGCTCAAAAGACGCTGAGATTTGTGAAGCTGTTTCAGCAGAAATGTGTCAATGACTAGGAAAAAAAACGAAAACAACGGTCGTTGGTCAAAGTTACAGCATGAAGCTCGCTATGGGAACAGTACAAAAGACTAACATTATAAAGACAAAGCTGAATGGAGTCCGGACGCTTATACTACACCGAAATCTTCATTTTTTTTTTTAGTTTATTTCAAAATGTTCAATGAATTGGATGAGTATTTACATCTTAAGATCATTCCCGACAGCTTGGGGCATTTCTCTACAAGTTGTACAAAAGGAAACATCCAGGAATTTCGGCTACAAAATGGCCCATTCACTCTCATCGAAAGACCCCAACGCAGATAAAGGGGGTGGCGGCGGCACCTCTGATGCCTTCGCATTCTTCTTTGAAAATATGGAAACCTTCTTGTCAAGAAGGTTTGAGAATATTTTCGTGTTCTTTTCCTCTGATGATCTTTTCTCATCCTTTGGCGACGTTTTTTTCTCATCCTTTGGTGGCGACGCTTTTTTCTCATCCTTTGGTGGAGACGCTTTTTTCTCATCCTTTGGTGCACGCTTCCACAGTGGTTGGCGATCTTTGCCGATAAAGTTGAGCTTGAGCTTGAAGCGGTTTTTATTGTCGACAGACTTTTCATCAGGTTGCTCCATGATCTGAAGACCTTCTTCAGGGTGGGTTACTATGGCTTCCATCGTCTCGTAAACCTGGCATGGCATCAGTATGTTCATACTACGCAATAAGATGATTTATAGGATGGATAAACAAAAGAAGAGTACCTTGCAGATCTCATCGAGCTTCTCTTTTGACATGTCATCTTGGTAAATGCCAATAATGTAGTCCTTACAATCGTAGAATAATTTTGACAGGTTGCTATCTGCTGGTAGCATCGATTCTGCTGCTATGAAGCATACAGAAAGCTGACATTCACAAACAGCAAGCAGTAAGTCATTAGTATTCGTCTTCAGATAAATAAGATGGTACTTACAAGACAACTAAAAAATCACCTGACACACACAAAAGCGAAAGTTGAACTTACAAGGGCAGCAAGTAACTGCTCAAACAGCCTTGGTGGTTCAATAACTTCCCAGGCATCAAAGATGCTCTCCCTGCAAGATTAGATTGCTCTATTATAATTAAAGAGTGATGTAAGATACAACACAAATTCATCACCTATGTTTTGTACTTACACAGCTAAATCTTCATCATATATAGGAGTCTGTTCAACAGCAGGTGTAGGTTTTGCAGCTTCCCATAATTCCTTCCACAAGTTTCCTTCTGGTTAACCACAACACATCAAATGGAAAGGATATTGAGTGGTACTTCTACACTCTCGTAAAAAATCAATTTAACAAATCTCAAAGCAACATGGCCATACGGATAGTAGTGGTGCGTGTGTGTGTGAGAGAGAGAGACAGAGAGAGGGATTCATCACCTTTTGTTTGCATTCTATCACTTAGCCGACCACGCCTAGATGAGCCCTCCCCTACTGTTGTGCTGCTTGCTGCACAATCTTCAGACCAATCAGGTGGAGAGTGCCATCTTACAAAGTCTTCCAAGACACATCCTGGATTTGCAGCCTGTTATGAAAAAGAAATTTCTTGTTTAGGAAGTTTAATCCAACAGCCTTGCAGACTCTGAGAAGAACAGCTTTAAACTTGCCTTGAAGGCCTGCATATCTGATAACAGTTGAGAGCATCCAGCACCAACACTGAGAATATAAATATAAACAGCATCACAAACATTGCTCTATTACTTAAAAAAATAACAAAAATCGTAGCAACAGAAGCGGAGATACAGGATGGTATTGCACCTTTTTAAGAAGGATCGTATTAGCAAGAGGCAATCATCAATGCTCAATTAGAAATGAACGAAGTACTTAGATCAGCATTGAATTATTGCCTTAGATATAACTAGTGACATGCTAGCAGTATGGTAGTACATAGTAAAGGTTGTGTACCTTCCTGTCCGTAAGACAAGCTCCTCTGTTTCTTTTATAAGCTCTGCTGTCATAATGGGGCCTTCCTGAATATAGATTTGTGCCAAGAGTTCAGAATAATGAAAGGAAGCATCATAATTCATAAATGATGAACTGAAAAACAAAGCAACACCTTACCTGTAGATTCGGGGAATATATAGGCTCACCAGTTTCCAACAATGTTAAGTTCTCGGATGGACGATCAGCACCATGCCGAAGAACATAATCACCAGTGCTATTTCTTGCGTACATCCCGCTGTCAAGAGACACTCCATTTAAATAACTGGGTTTTGAGTTATCAATACTTGCCCATTTTAGCAAGGAATCCAGTGACTCCTTAGCTGCTTTTCTTCGCTTTTTCCTGGCAATGCAGCAATTTATGACTTGTATCTCCTGATGTAGTAAACAACAATTCAAGTCCGGAGCAGCATCCAGTGGCATTCGAGGCACTGGTTGCCCATGGGACCATAGTTTCTTCAACTGCATGTATAACAGAAAATTAAATGTCGTGCTTACATTTAGTTTGATTATTCATATTTAATAACTTAAGGTCTTGTATCACATGTAATGACCCTATGCCTCTTAAGTCTTAACAGTTTGGTACTGCCAAGATACATGAATTTCAAGGTAGCATTTCCTAACCATAAGGGAATGTAATAGCAACACACTTACCTCAAGAACTACATATTGCCAAAAGAACACCATCTTGTGCACAGAACTAATGCTGCCAACAATCTCTGCTATTCGATGAATAAAACTTCCAGGTGGAGCACCATGGAGATCCTTGGACAAAGATGTTGAATGAAGCAATTCTGAGCTGCATTGATTCTCATCATCGGGAAACTGTTCCTCTGAAAAGATAAGTATCATAGTGCAAAACGAGATGAAAAGAATAGCCAAAATAGCAATGCAAAAAAAAAAAAGCACATCACGTGAAAACATGGGCAGACCCAATATGATTCAAGGGTATTCAGCTGAATACCCAAATTTTTCTGTGTAATACCTAATATTTAGTAGATATATTACACATATATATTGATAATTAGACAAATATTTCATATGTGTACCCCCCATTAATTTCAACCCGCTCTCACACCTCCCCTCTCCAAGTTGATTTCAACCCACTCCCACACCTCCGCTCTCCAATTCACGACCTAATAACTTACTCACCCCTCATTAGATTGGCCCATTGGCCTATCCGTAGGCCCCTTAAACCCTAACCTATCCCCTCCTTTCCCCTCTCTTTGTGTCCCTCTCAAGCAATGGCAGATCCAGGACTAGATTTTAGTTAGGGCTGAATCGCCAGCTTCCAATTAGCCAATAAGCAATGTGTTATCTCTTGCATATCCACTAAGCAAATAGTGCACATCATGCGTTATGATAGTCAATGTAACCCGACACAATATTGCCAACATCCCTAAAAATGCTCACCGCAATACCCAAAAGAGATATAAGCATCTAATATCAATATGTAGCATAAGTTACACGGCTTTACTACTTTACCATCAAGTATCAGCAATGCATCATAAGGGTGGTGCGAGAAAGATGCTGCCTCCCGTTGGGTGTTTGCTCTGCGTTGGATAGTAGGGTGGGTGACCTTCTCTTGCCTTGCCGTCTGGTTGCTGCTTTGTCGGGGCCACGGACAACACATACAATCCCAAATAAACAAGCCTCCCATGGATTGGGCCACTAGTGGCTTCATAGCCCACTTAACCTTTTCTTCAATGTCCAGCCGTGCACCATTGCTTCAACGCTTGCAACAGGTGCTCACCTCCAGGCACCACTCCCAACTCTGCGCTACTCCTATGGGCGTTTCCGCCGGTGGGGTACCTCGGGCAGCCGCCCCAACTCACCCTATTGTTGGATCTGCCCCTTCTCTCAGGCTCCACTAATCCAGACCAATATTGCCAAACCCGGTAGCACTAGCGCACAAGATTGATGGGTAATTGGCCACCAAGCGACTTGGTGAGGGGTTAAGAGCAATTATGGCCTCTGGCTTGGCCTCGGTGGCAATGAGTATAGCCACGACAAGCAGTGATACGCTTGCAAGAAGCAAACGAGCGACAACTGTCACCTAAGAGCCGGGGAGGGAGCGTGCAACGGTGGCAGCTAAGTCGACAAGGCAGTAGGCACTAGGCAACAACTACACATCGTCGTGCACTGGTGCACGCAGGTCATGCACATCAGACTGCATCAACATAGTTTTATCTTAAGTTATTTCATAATTTCTCTAAATTATTTTTTATTTTTTCTAAATTATTTACAGATGTATCTAGCACGAAACATTTTGTACTTTTTTTTGCTACTATGGACTTTTACATTTTATTTGTCAACTTTGAATGCTCATTATAGAAATCCTGGGTCCGCCACTGAGTGAAAATATACCTAATTTGAACAGTGAGTACATCAAAGATCGTGTTTCTTCATCACCAACAAATTCAGAACTCGATCGGTCCTCCTTTTCACGGCGAACAAGTGATTTAACAACAGATAAACTCAAACCCCCCTTGTCCTTCATAAACTGGTCTCCATTAGACTTCATATCATTCATTGACTTGAAATTTCTGCCATTTCTACAAGAGCAAACAAAACATTGTTAGTGCAATTCTCGCACACATAGTCTAAGAGTAATCTAAAAAAATGCAATTCACATACATAAGAATTTTTCCAAGTGTAAAATGCAATATGATGCACTTTTTGTTGCAGCATTAATTACAGCTTTTGCAATCTAGAAGTAAGGCAGACAGATGGAATTCTCAGAATGGTTGAATATGAAATGATTTTTGCCATTTTGGGCATATCTGTCTTTTGCTTTAGAATAGTATATATTGCTAAAATCTGATCTAATTGAAGTCCTCGATAACAATAACTATGCTTGGAACACAAACTTACTCAATGGCAGCAACCAACTGTTTCACCACTGAAGATGGAGGGAAGGTCAGCTTTGTTGAAGAAGTTAACTCAGGTTCTATGTTCGAGACATCCTCATCCCCTGAGGATATCATTTCTGAGAACTGGAAGCAAGAAGAAGTTGTTTCAGCTTATGTGATGATGCAGCTGTTTCAACATCTAATTGCCTTTATAATGAGACACGTCACAAAATGGACGTTTAAGGATCCAACAAAGAGGCCTTTAACTTGGATTATTAAAAAAAGGTATGGTTACTCAATTGCTAATTAAAGAACCACACATATTAGATGCTCACAGCTCTCACAAAGTCAAGCTTCTGTTCAATTCACCATGATCAGTTACTGAAATCCTAAGATTTGATAAGAGCTGAAAGATTCAAACAAGTCACTGCTCATACCAAACTGAGCTTAACTTAGTAGTCCAATCAAACATGTCACTGGTACTAACTGACAATTCTGAACTTCTCTAACCCCCATTCATGATCTTGTCCAACTCAGAAACCTCACCGCCGATGCTAATTGCTACGTGCAACCACGCGAACAGAGTCACGCACACTGGCCTGAATTTATTAAACAGTGGCGACATAACAACACTTCCATCACAAACTAACCAATTCACCACCATAACATGATGAATCAACCATCTCATCAGTCACCGCGTACCATTCATCGCACCACGCTCCTCTCGCTCTCACCTCACTGCCACGAGCGGAACGATTCTACACACGAAGCAACAGACAATTCGATGGGAATGCCAAAAAAAAACGCGTACCTCATCGCGCGGCGACTTCACGTCCGTCGTCTGCCCCGCGGCGGCCTGCCGATCCAGCGACGTCCTGGGGGACGGCGCCCTGTGCCCGCCGGATCCGTCCGCATCTGCGCGGGCCGAGGCCGATTCGAACCGCCGCTCATCAGATTCGAACCCCGAACCGGAACAGAGTGGACGCGTGAGGGCGTGCGTACCTCGGAGGTCGGCCTTGATGTCGGTGAGAACGCGCTCGGCGCGGGCGGCGGCGGAGTGGATGGCCGTGCGCGCGCGCGACACGAGCGACGTCGACGCCGACGACGAGGACGAGGCGGGGGCGGGGTGGGGAGGAGGCAGCTGCTGCATTGTGGGGCCTACCTGGCAGTGGCGCGGGGGAGGGAAGACAGCGGAGAGGGAAGAGGAGGTGGTGGAGAAGCCAACTGTAGGGAGCCATCGATTTCGATTTTTTAAAACGGGATTTGGTAGCGGAGGTGTCTGGTTATTTCGGCGAAAAATAGGGGGGCCGTTCGATTGTGTTAGTTTCGGCCGTTGGATGGTTGGGACTTGCTGTGCGGCGTGGCTGCGTTTTATGAGCTGTTTTGGTGCTAGATTGAGTGCTTTTTATTTTGTTTCTTGAATAAATTAATGAGATAATTTTTTTGTTATTTTTAACTGGTTTATCGATATTTAATTTTTTCACTTAAGCACTTATGTTAAGATAAAACCTATTAATTACATAAGCCACAGCTAAAAATGACACGTATGAAGTTGCCCCTCAAATCCTCTGAGTGGATTTCAGCCATTCTTAACCATGGTTTCTCTGTAATGGATTGGATTAAACCACATCATTCTTTCTCCTCTTCCCCCAATCCACGTCCCTCCAACTTAGATTTCATCGAGACAAATGCCTTGCATGATAGAAGGCACAAGGCAGTGATGGCGGTGGGGTGAATGGCAAGATGGCATTGCCAAGAGGCAGTGGCCACGGAAAGACGAGCAGTGAGACAACGTCCCGAGGAAAGCGACGATGGGCAATCTTCACGGGCATCGGTGGCAAGAAACCGAGTCAAATTGTAGGTGAAGATAGGTGTCTTTAGGAAAGAGGCTAGAAGCCAGGAGCTATGTGACACTACAAAAGAGCAAATCGAAGGAGTGATTCTTGCAAGAATGAAATGCAAAATGTTTTCCCAAGATCTTTCTTCTTCTTCGTTTTACTGGTATAAATCTCACTATTTCCTATTCTCCTCCCACTCTCTCAAAAGTTGGTATAGGCACTACAATTTCTCCTCAATGCAAGTTTTAGTGGTTTCTTACTATTTGGATTCTGTGCTATGAAATATCTTGCATGAGACATTGCTTCTATCTCTTTCTTCATTAATTTCTCCTCTACCTCACTCTAAATCCTATGTGACACACTATGAACACTGCCGAGATCAGCCATTAAGAGTGCCTTTAGTATGAAACAACATTTTTCAAGAAAATAAGTTAATATTGCACAACATTTTTTAAGAAAATGAGTTAATATTGCAAACATATAGGGCGAGGGTGGAGGCTTGGCTCCCCCAATAGGTGAACTCCACATGAGCACACAACGTTTACTCATGAGTTCTATATCTATTATATATATAATATAAAAGCACATTATAGGTGGTTTATAGCTAATAAGTAGAAATAGTCACAGTAAGAAAAAGCATCTACCCTTATTTTTTTGGTCTCTAATTTTGGTTTATAGCTGTTAAGTAGAAATAGTCATAGGAAGAATAAAACATCTACCCTTATTTTTTTGGTCTCTAATTTTAAAGTCTTAATTTTAATAGTTGGTTTTTAGAGATATATTAACAGTTACCCTTAACTTTACATTAAGATGTACTAATAAAATTATAATATTATAAAAAATATTTTTAACGACAAATGTGTAATGATGTAGTTTTATATAGCAAATCTAGATAGTTTAAACTTATTAGCAGTCAATCTTTAGAAAGTTTAACGTCACGGATTCTAGGAAAAGTAAAAAAAAGAAAAGAATGGATGGAGTACCTTTAAGTAATATTTTCAATGCATGCATATGGGGAATAATACAAAGTAAAGTTGAATATTTATTAAGGATATAAAGAAAACAAACAAACCCATTCAGATCCAACATTTTTTTACGGAGGAAATAACTTAAGTAGAAATAATCCGCCCGGCTTGCCCACGGGTCTCCCGAGCAAACGATGACTCTTTTTTTGAAACATCAAACAGTGGCTCTTCAACTAATCAAACCATATTCCAAGTTTCCACTTTCCAGTGGAGTACTCTTCGACTGCGGCGCTCGCGCTTTCCCAAGCACACATGCAAAACGTATTCCAACTTTCCAAGAATCCCTCCAAGGACTCTTCGGTTACCCAGGTATCATAGTTATAAGTAGCCGCAATTAATGCATGCCCTTTCGTCTCCATCTGGTTGAGAGA
Organism: Melocanna baccifera; assembly: GCA_036346265.1. Lineage (NCBI taxonomy): Eukaryota > Viridiplantae > Streptophyta > Magnoliopsida > Poales > Poaceae > Melocanna > Melocanna baccifera. Next base: position 16,027,972 of record CM070695.1, read on the forward strand.
GCGAATTAATCCAACAGCAGCAAGCGATCTATAAATATTCAGACGTTGCTAATAAGCAAAATATCATCTCATCCGGATTTCCAATCCAGAAAACATACATTGGTAAGATTCCCCGATGTTCTAATAGTACTTACCCTACATCTATTTTGTCTAAATTATTTACTTGCCGCTCACTGTGGACATCGTTTTCCCGATTGTATATTGAAATGTGTGCATATTTTCGCGAGTGTTTTGAGTACTGTCTCTGACTGAAGTCTAAATTACTGGCTCTGTTGTTGGGTTTCAGATAGCTCGAGTGCCGGATCGAAGCTTCAACGCACGATCGATGGAGTCAGCAAGGAAGATCAAATTCATGACGTACAACGTCTGGGCTCGCGAGGACGTCGTGGTATACCGAAGGATGCAGGCCATCGGCGGCCTCGTGCGGCAGCATAAGCCGGACGTTATATTCTTCCAGGTGAAACGACTCTAAGATCTTGAATGTTGTGTTATAATCATCTCATTCTTGTTACTGAAGACCTTGGGTGATTGATCGATATCGCTTCGTCGCTTGTTTTGTTCTGAAATTGAGCAGGAAGTGACACCACACATTCTCAATATCTTTGAGAGGCTTGAATGGTGGAAGGACTACGAATATGGGCGGTCACATAGTTTAGATGCTGCTGCAGCCGATGTGGACTTCTGCCTGCTGGTAGTTTTCCTTCGACTCTCACTTAATCACTCTTTCTTTGCTCAAACTATTTTGAACCTACCGATTTGTAGTACTCGACATCTTTATTATATATTGTCAAATACAAATTAGACTCGTAAGTTTTTAAGATCTAATAGTTTTCTTACTAGGATTTGACCAGGGAATGTTTCTTAAAATCTTAGACATTGGTTTTGCAGCTGAGCAAGCTTCCGGTAGAGCGGTTTGCCTGGCATCCGCTCTTTCTGGGGTCGGCGCGCCGGTATCTGGAGGCCCGGATCAACCCGGGAAATGGCATGAATCCTATCCACGTCGCCACTGCACGGCTCGACAGCCCCGCCCTGCCGTTGGAGATGCGCTGCTACCAACGCTCCTCTCAGGCCGAGCAGGTTATCTCTTCTCTGAACAAAAGCGGAGATCAGAACGTCGTGCTCGGCGGCGACATGAGCTGGGACGACGACGTCGACCTACCGTTCCGTCTGACCGACGGCTGGGTGGACGCCTGGACGCAGCTTAGGCCCCAGTCCCAGCTTGACTGCAGCTGGACTTACGACGGTATCTGGAACAACGAAAATGCCGCGTCGTTTAATGGCTACATGCGCTCGCCGCTGAACAAACGGTCGGACCGGTTCGTCTGTAAGCTGCAAGATTACAGCCTGAACGGCATCGAGTTGATCGGGAGCCGAGGAGTGGGGCTTCGGTATCGGAAACGCAAACCGTACGACCATAACTTCATCGACGTAATGCCGAGCTGCCACCGTGGCTTGGTTCTGACCATCGTCCCGAATGAACCTGCGCGACCGGAAGATCCTCCTGCACCCGCCGGAACATCGCCGCCGGTCGGAAACTGCAGGGGTGCAATGGGACTTTTTGGTCGTCCGAATAAATAGGACAGTACTTCGAGGACTCGAGCTAGCCAGGCCACCGGTACTACTTCTCGTCGACGCATAACCTCTTGTTTAATTCCTCTGCTTGATGCACGATGCCATCAAGTGTCTGCCCTCTTCTTCTATATATCTGATGGCGATGCATTTTGTCCTAGGATGTGGCTATCCTGACCTTATGTGAACTGTGACCATCTTTGCGCTAAAATATATTCGCTGACGTCTCTCGCCTCCTTTTTACGCCTGCTGTGGCCGGCGCTTATGCTAAGAAATTTTGTCTGCACATCTCCGAAGTGCGAGAAAAGAAATTGACTGAGTTCGTGGGTGCTTAGATGTAACCGCGGCAGAATCCCCGTGGATCCAAAGACGTATGTACTACTAGGAAGAAAACTCATACGTGACCCTGCCCCTTGCAGTCTTTGCTGCATCCAGTGAGACACCTTCCCTGAACACTGCATTTTTGTGCAAGATCGATATCCAAACAGTCAAAGCGACACATTTATTTATCGTGTACGTCGTTTTAGTGGACGTGATCTTCCTTGCGCCGGTGAGGCGCAAGCAGAAGATAGTTCCCCCTTGCCGCTAGCCGGCGATGGCACCCACACCTAGCGTGCAATCATAGCGGATACAAGTAGATATCGTCTATCCTATATTTTATTCTATTTTTTTCAGAGTTGGAATTGAATACGAATAATACCAAATACTTATTTCTCTATTCTCTATCCGTTCCATAATCGTTCGGACGTTCGGTCAAACAAAAATTACCCTCTTCTTTGCACAGAATATTAGACAGTACAGTACAATCAGAGCGAATACGGAAAGACTAATCACTAAGACGTCGAAGGAAGAACACTCAATATTCTCCGATTATTTAGATGCGACAATCCGTCTATATGTTATCTTGTTACTAAATGAAATCATAACAGACTTTTTCATATCACTTCGCATACAGATATATACGGACATATATCACTTATTCCATATTATATTCTATATTTTTTTCTCAGAGTCAGAGTCAAATATAAATAGTGCCGGATACCCATACCGATCAATCATGACGCTATTGCTATCCTTTCTCTTTTTTTCCTTTTGTGGAGAACGTAAGTGCTAGCTATCCGTTCTGGATGCCCTGATCAGCTTGCATCGAAACCTGACCGGCCGGCGAGCGTCTCCACCCCGACCGCCTTGTATGCACCCCTACTGCATCGGGTTTGGCACCATACGCGTCGTACGTACGTGCGTCAACCCGTCAACATCCTTCGTCCTCCAAATTAGACATACAATTTCGATCATCTCAACGAGGTTGTTGCTGTGGTAAACTCTAATTTGTCATTTGATGTTTTTCATTATTTTCACATCCTCAATGAAACTTTTTTGCATGCTCTTTTAGCCAAATTCAACCTGTATATAATGATTTATTTGCACGATCTCTAAAATTGGTTAGGGTTAGTAAAAAAATGGTATTAATGATTAATGATTACATGATATAAAACCGGAGTCAACTTGTTAAATTTCATTATGTGGTGAGATATTGAAATCCAGTCAAATTGAGAAGGTATTGGATTCATATTCGTAATTGTTATAATATTCAATTTATATTTGTTTTCAAGCATATTTAAATCTTTTTTCGCATTTATTTAAAAATATAAAAAAAATCACTATTCAATTTGTATTTGATCCGATGACACCCTACTCACACCTCCATCCACACCCAGCCAAGGGGATGGACGGCCCCCAGAAACACGTCATTTGAGTAAAACCGAGCCAAATAGTACCTGGCCGGGTCCGAGTCCAAACCAAGCCAAATAGGCAGAAGAGTTAACAGATTCATCCAATCATCCTCCAAGTGTGCCAACTCTAACTCTTTAACCACCGACGTTCTGCAGTGTAACTGTGTAAGGTGTTGACTTTTTTTTTATCCGTTCACAAATTGCTTGTCGATCTGCCCAATTCGCCGAGCAAACACCCAACACAGATCGACGAAACGCCCACCTCTCGATCGCCTCGCCTAGGCGCCGTCGCCGGTCGAGCCGTCGCTATCAGAGTGTATGTATGTAACAGTTTCGATGATTTGTCAAAACAGTGAAAATTGGACGATTAGATAATAGTTCTATTTCATTGCAGCACAACCGTCTTCTTTGTTGTTGCTGTCTAACTGTTTTATTTGTCCTCCATTCTTTTCTACACGGCGTTTCAGAACCCATGCAGTCAAATTTTCAAAAACTGGCCATCGACGTTTAAAGTTATATCTACATTGATCATCAAAACTGCTGTTAAAAATAATTTCATAGTAATATTGTCCTATTAAGTTATAGTAATTCGAAGTCATAAAAAGTCATTGCTGAAGGCACAGCATCAAATACCTTGAAAAACCGGTAACACCATTTGGAAAACAAATGTAGGAGTACTTAGCTTATTTCTCAGTTTTAACCTTACATGTGCAAACCACTGATGTCTGCAGATAGCTAGCTTCATAATGGGGAATATTCAAGGATCATATACAACTGGAAAGTTGCTAGAAAAGAAGCCCAACGAAAATTAAGCCTAGGTGGAAAAAAAAACGGAAGAGGTACGTTTAATTCCTAAATGTCTGGTGATATTTATTTTTATATAGAGCCTTAGAATAGAGTAAGAACTCAAATATTGGAGTCTCAAAAGAAACGACTCAAATATCGAACTTTAGATTAAATTTTTAAATGGGGCAGATCAAGGTAAATTACTGGTTTTATTAGATGTACTGACTTCGATTGCGGATACAAGTCATCAGCCAAATGATTGCTTTTTAAATATAAGTCGTTCTGTAACTTTGAGGCACATTTTACTCCTTTCTTTCTAATATACCTTAAATGCCATTGGTAAGTGTTGTAATTTATATTTATAAGATTAAGAGCAGCATGGTCATTTCATACACTCCTATTTCTTAGCTCTCGTACACAAAGATAAAAATAATTATATTTGCAATCAGAGTTAGTACAAGGAAAGGAATATAAAGTGGAACAATATATTATTGTCTGTCTAAAAACAAGGTTAAAAAAAACTAACAGGTTCGCCCTGAGAGTCTAGAAACCCCACGTTAATTGGAAAAATAAAAAATATATAAATTGCTTATTTCGGAGGGTAGGATTAATTGTATTTATATGTGAGAACTGTTACAATTGTGTGAGAAATACAATTACATCTGCAACGTAAGCATTGTGATTGTATAGCAAACACAACTATATTTACATACATGAGTTAAAAATTACCTTATTTACAAATATAAACATAGGTATTTTAGTGTCTAACCATGTAATTGCATTGGCAATTTATCTAGTTCGTTATGGAAACTCCAACCATGTGGCCCATTGCCAACCTCCTCGCTGTTAGGCTATCTTCAAGCCCACAACACCCCCAGGCCCTAGCCCGGCGTCCCAATTGCCATCCATCCTCACGACCCGGAGCACCACCACCACACTGATTCGTTCTCTTCTCTTTCCCTTTTCTTCCTCCACACTAACCGTTGGTGATCGCCGCAGGCATCCTAGGGGCCTCCCTTACTGTAGGATTGAGAAGGCAACTAGAAGTGGGGTTGAATAAGAGCCTGATAAATACCGGTTTCTCTAAATCTTTTTTCTTCAAGATTCTCATAGTCTTTCACTCTAATAACTATAATTAGCTAAGAAGTTCAGAGTCTAAGCAACTATAATGAAATCTCTATGAAAAACTAAGCAAATCATGCATTGATAGGGTTTTGATGGTCTCACCATCTTGGACCGGTCTAACCACTACTTATTGATGGTTTGACTACTGGATGGTTTGATTGCTTTGGTTGGCGGTCTAACCTCTCTCCAAAAACAGAAGTGACAACAACAACCTGATCCAAACCAAAATTGACACAACTTTTACACGGCTGCTCCAAATGACTTCAAACGTGGACCAAAGCTAGATCACAACCTTATATATTCCAATAAGAGATTTATAAAAACCTTGCTGATGACACCGATAATTCTTAGAGTATTCATGTATACATTATATTTTTTATGATTTTTTACCTGTAATGCTAATCTATAGGCTGTATTATTTTTTCTTTGTTAAGTTTTTCTCAAATTGAGTTTTTTTATTTATGAAAGATTTTAACGAGCCAACCATTTTAACATTAATAAAGCTTAGTATTATATTTCTATAATTATTGTGCTTTTTTCTATAATTTATTGAGTCTTTTCTATAATTTCTATAATTCATTATGTCTTTTTCGAATTCTACATATTTTTTGAACCATTACATTTTTTTTCAAAATTTTTGAGCCAAACGGGCCAGCCGGGCTAAACAGGCTAGCTGTGCCTGCTGGCTAGGGGTGCAAACGGAGCAGATAATTTCTGTCCGACTGACATTATTTGTGTCCAACTCTGACTCCAAGAAAAAAAATAGAATATGATACGGGATGAATGATATCCGTCCGTATATATCCGAATGTCAAGTGATACAAGGAAGTTGTTATGACTTCAATTAGGAACAAGATAACATATATGTAGATTGTTATATCTAAATATACAGAGAATACTAAGTGCTCTTATTTCGATATCTCGGTGATTAATCTTTCCGTGTTCACTCAGATCACACCCTACTGTCCAATGTCCTATGTAAAGAAGCGGATAATTTCCATCCGACCGGCCGTCCGAAGCCTTACGGAACGAATACGGAATAGAAAAATGGGTATCCGGTATTATTCGTGTCCGACTCCGATTCTAAGAAAAAATACAGAATATGATACAGGATGAACGATATCCATCTATATTCACTCCGTTTGCACCCCTACTGCTAGCGTGTTGGACTAAACGAGTGCATGCTAATCTGGCACGATATATGGTCTATTCTTTTTTGTTGTGGTTTGTGGTTTTTAGCTAAATTTTTTGAATTTTAGCTGTTTGCGACAAATATTACGGACAGAGAGATAATCGTTTGTGATTTTGGATTGTACAAATGTTGGGTTTTTAATGTGTACTATAATTAACTTGTAGACGTTATTTTAAAAAAATACTCCGTTTAAAAGTTAGATATTGTAATAAAAACTAAAAGTTATTTTTAAAAATCGAAAAAAATAAACCCATAAACTCCTCGGACTTGTGTCTCGGGCTCTACCATCGGCATGACACAGCCCGTTCAGACTGATTAATGGGTCTGTGCCGATTTAGATCCGTGTTAAGCCGTGCCGTAGTGTACCGCCTATTTGGGCAGAACTGCCTCCCTTGATTATGAGCCCTTTCTCTGCCTTATGGGCCCTGCCATCCTCTTCCCCTAGCAAGAACACAAAAAACCAAACCCAATCCAACCTCCCGAAGGAAAAATCCTCGAGTTTTTCCCATGGCCCTCCTCTCCCAAAACCCCTGAGAAATTTCACCACCCCCAAATCCACACATTCCCCTCGCCTCGCCACAGCGGGGGAAAAGATCCCAATGGCTCTCCTCCCCCAAATCCACCCCCCATCGCCGCGCCCCCACTTCGCCGCCTCCCGCCGCCCCTTCCCCCCCGCCCACGCATTCCGTCGAATGCCTCGCCTCCATGCCCCCGGCGGTCGCCTCGCCACGGCGGCGAACGCGTCCGATTCCGGGTCCGGATCGTCGTCGCCGCCGGAGCCGGAGCAGTACCCGTCCGAGCCGGACGATGGGCTCGTGGAGCTCCCGCTGTTCCCGCTCCCGCTCGTGCTCTTCCCGGACGCCACCCACGCGCTGCACATCTTCGAGTTCCGCTACCGCATGATGATGCACACCGTGCTCCAGACCGACCTCCGCTTCGGCGTCGTCTTCGCCGGCTCGGGCGGCGGTGCGGCCGACGTCGGGTGCGTCGGGGAGGTCGTCAAGCACGAGCGCCTCGCCGACGACCGCTTCTTCCTCATCTGCAAGGGCCAGGAGCGGTTCCGCGTCGCCCGGGTCGTCCGCACCAAACCCTACCTCGTCGCCGCCGTGCAGTGGCTCGAGGACCGCCCGCCCGCGGAGCCGCCGGTCCCCGGGGAGGACGCCGAGGCGCTCGCCTCCGAGGTCGACGCGCTCATGCGCGACGTCATACGCATCGCCAACCGCCTAAACGGCAAGCCCGAGAAGGAGGTCGGGGACCTGCGCCGGGGGCTCTTCCCCACCCCCTTCTCCTTCTACGTCGGCAACACCTTCGAGGGCGCGCCCCGGGAGCAGCAGGCGCTGCTCGAGCTCGAGGACACCGCCGCGCGGCTGCGCCGGGAGCGGGACACGCTCCGCAACACGCTCAACTACCTCACCGCCGCGTCCGCCGTCAAGGACGCCTTCCCCTCGTCGCCGTCGTCGGGATGAAGCATTCCTTCCTCTATCGCCGGGATGATAAGGAGTTTGTGGAGGGTATAGGACTAAACTTTCTTATCACTCTTTTTCGCCTTTTCTTTTCCTTTTTTCCCCACATAATTCCACGGCTAGGCTTTTACTTCGATGTGGTTAGCCTTTTAGCGTGTAAAATTGTATTATTTGGTTGTGTATTAACTCAAGAACAGGTGGAGCTGTGATGACGATCCATGATAACGATAAGAATTTTGCTCTCCGAAAGCGACACTTCCGGTGTGAAATAGGATTGTTTTACTCATCGGTCAACTATTGAGTCTTGACTTGCAATTCCAGGTGGAATATTCACTAGAAATTTTATTTTCTGGCAAGATGAGGTTAGAGTGCATTCTAGTTTCAGTTATCCTGGTAGCATGCTACTGACCTAATGCTAAGTACTTGGGGATGTCTATTGCACAGGTTAGTGAAATTTCTTGAACTTTGAGTCAATCCAACCATCCCTATCTTATCCCCTGTTTCATATATATAAGTCTCTTTTCTACATCCAGGTATAATTACACCTTATATCGTATCTCATACCGTAGAAAGTATCTCACGTAACGGAGGGTATATACATGTAATATACAAGTGTGTGTGTGTGTGTGTGTATATATATATATATATATATATATATATATATATATATATATATATATATATATATATATATATATATATATAGGAAAAATACTTTCTACATCCGGTGTAATTACACCCACCTCTAATATACCACCTAAACGAACTTGAAATACTCCTTTATCACTTTAGGTATACTCATATACTAAATATAAGATACTTCAATATGAACCACATGAAAAAACTGCAAGGGAGTTCATAGTTTTTAGCGTATTTTGTAAATACCTTAATATACACACATAAAAAGAAGTATGTCCAAAAAAATGTACATACCACCTCTGAAAAATTCTTCATACCGCCTAGATGATCTTAAATACTCGTATACTACACATACATACTCTCCGTTACGCGAGATACTTGCTACGTTGTGAGATACGACATAGGGTGTAATTACACCCGGGTGTAGAAAAGAGGCTTATATATATATATAAGCCTCTTTTCTACACCCGGGTGTAATTACACCCTATGTCGTATCTCATACCGTAGGAAGTATCTCACGTAACGGAGAGTATATACGTGCAATATACGAGTATTTAAGATCATTTAGGTGGTATGAATAATTTTTCAGAGGTAGTATGTAGATTTTTTTGACATACTCCTTTTTATGTTCGTATATAAAGGTGTTTACAAAATACACTAAAACTATAGATTTCCTTACAATTTTTTCATATGATTCACATTGAAGTATCTTATAATTAGTACACGAGTATATCTAAAGTAATAAAGGAGTATTTTAAATTTGTTTAGGTGGTATATTAGAGGTAGGTATAATTACACCCGGGTGTAGAAAGTATTTTTCCTATATATATATATATATATATATACACACACACACACACACACACACACACACACACACACACACACACACACACCCACCACCACCCTCTAACTCTAATCTCCACCCCACCCAACCCTCACCACCGCTGTCCCTCCCCATCCCACGTGCTGCCTCCCACCGCCTCACTGGAGGCGACATCGGCATTGGCGAGGCCCGCTGACCACCTCCATCCTCCACCGTTTCCATCATCCGACGCTGTTGTTGGCACCGTTCACCGCCTCCACCTCCCCCTGCCGCCTCCTTTGTCTCATGCGGCAGCGTCGCCAGATCTATTGCCTCTCCTCCCTCTTTAGACTTGTCTTCGACCGCCCGTCGGCGTCACCCACCATCCTCCATCCCACGGCCGAGGTGGCCCACTGCCGTGCTTTCGCTGCCCCTTCCTCCCTCTAAGCTTGGGGATCCGGTGAACTCAAACTCTAACTGGTGAACCTGAACCCTAAACCGGTGGCGGCAGGTGATGGTGGCGCCAGAGATGAGGAAAACAAGCTCGTCAGAGTGCAAATCTCTATGCAAGATCCGAAGGTTAGAAAATCGACTGAAGCTTAAGCAATTTTTAGGTGACTGTGCACTAGCAATTCCACAGGTAATTAAGCTAACCATATTTAGTGGGTAGCGATTACGCATCATCAATGGTGTGGTGATGATGGTACACACACAATGCGATGAAAGCATGCAGCCGATTTGAAAACATTGCAGAGTTTTAAAAATCTATTGGTTTAACATATTTCTCCCATATTCAACTTTTGCAGAAGTGTATGACGATCTCATTATAGGTGGAACCAACTAGTACTGACACTCGCCAACCATTAGAAGACATGATAGCAGCATAGCATCACTCTTTCCATCCATCTAGTTAAAATGTATCTACTTTCGTGACATGATAGCAGCAGAAAATGCCCATCTTTTCAAATATGTTTTCTACACCTTCAACACTCATGTAGGTTAGCGATGGTTCCCTTGAACTTGCAAGGGAGGAAAGCGCTCAAAAATTGCTTCACTTTTCGTCGGTTTGTTCTAATGAGCATCCTGATACAAAGGTTTTGTTTCAACTTTTCGGTTACTTATCAATCATGGTGTAATCACTGTCCTGCACCTTTGTTTATCTGCGTGCCCCAGGACACAAAAACAGTTCTGGTCTTATCAAGCATATAAGGCATCGAAATTAGGTTCTCCGTTGAACAAGTGACAAACAAATTTGTGCTGGACTTGCTTACTGCTATGTCATGTGCACCTTTAGTAATACTGAGTTACTGACCTGTGACTTGTGTTCTATGTGCCCTTACTACAAATACTGAGTTGAGTTGATAAACATTTTTGGGAACAGTGCATATGATCTGCTCAAGTGACCATTAGCATAAGCTGGTGATTTGCTAACAGGTGTGAAGGGTGGTGACTCGGCAACTTCAAGTGCTAGATCACAAAAAATGCATTCGATCAATTTGCCAACCGATCACGCATTCACGCAGAATATGAACTTTCTCAGTAGCACTACGTTTACAGCAACAAGCATGTAAAGATTAGTATTAGGTTTGAAGATTCTCTCCACATCTCTGCACACGTTCTGTGGCTGGTTCATGACGTGCACGAGGTACTGAAGTTGCTGCTTCAGCCAAGCAGCGACCACTCCCTTTTTGTCCCCGAGAACGCGACCATGGCATGTTCGACGAGCTGCAATTGACGGCCGACATGCCGCGACGCATCACCAGCCACCATAGGGATGGCTAGACGTCAGCGATACAAAGCTCTGCAACTCTGCAAGACTTGCTCACCATTTACCTCAACCAATGAGCAATCAGCGATCCAATGTACCGTGACACGGAAGTGCTACTGAAACCGTATCCCTCGCTCGTTGAACAGCCTGAGCAAACGCAGAAGCTCGTCGTTCGACAGCTTCGACGGTCTCTTGCTGGAGAGTTCCGCGGACTCCAATGCATCGACGATCTTCTCCTTGAACGTGCTGACCTCTTCCTTGCTGACGATGACTGATCCGTCGTAGCTGCCATTGTCGTCGTTGCCGCTAATGTCTTCGTCGTCACCGTCGCCAAGTGCGACAAGGCTGCTGCCACCGGCATTGTGGTCGCGGTGTCCCTCGTCTCTGCGCGACAGCCTGAACAGCTCCAAGACCTTCCTCTTCTGCTTGAAGATGGCGCCGAGGGTCTTGTTCTTCTGGCCGAAGCACGCCCGCGTGAAGGCCAGCCACTCGGCGAGGTCGACCTCGGGCGAGGCCGCCCTCGGCCGGATCTCGACGAGGGAGGAGTCCACTCTGGGCATGGGCACGAAGTCCCTCTTGCTCACGTCCATGAGCAGCCTCACGTCGGCGACAATGCGCACGTTGGCCGCCAGGCGGTTGTACTCGGAGTCGCCCGGCGCGGCCACGAGCCGCCGCGCGAACTCCTTCTGCAGCAGCAGCGTCGCCGCCCGGAACCGGTAGGGGCCGAACAACAGCTTTGCGATAAGCGGCGAGGAGATCCCGTAGGGGATGTTGGCCACGCAGACGTCGAACTCCGGGAAGTCCGTATCCACGGCGTCCCCCGTGATCACCTGGCAACGGAGAGAAAGAAAGGCTCGTTCGTCATTTGAAGCGTTTGTTTGAAGGCATTTGATCGAGCATGTGGTGGGCGCGGGAAGGTACGGACCGTGAGCTTGTGCGCGAGGCCGAGGGCGGCGGCGCGGGCCGTGACGGCGTCGACCATGCGCGGGTCGATCTCGACGGCGGCGACACGGGCGGCGGGGGAGGCGAGGAGGCGGGCGGTGAGGTTGCCGGTGCCGGGGCCGACCTCGAGGACGGCGTCGCCCGGGCGGAGCGCGGCGCGGCGGGCGATGGCGTCGAGGACGCGCGGGTTGGTGAGCAGGTGCTGCCCCCGCGGCTTGTGCAGCCGGAACCGCCCGTCCCACGCCTCCGACGCTGCTGCCGCCGCAGGCGACGAGGACGAGGAGGAGGTGCAGAAGGAGCCGAGGCGGGCGCGGAGGTTGGAGACGGCTCGGTTCATGTCCGGTTTGGCTCAGTCAGCTCTAGCAATGCAACCACCGCGAGGATCGATTGCCTGCCGCTTTACAAGGTTTTCAGAGAGTTTCAAACGTACTTCATAAAATTTAGTAAATTTAGATATAAAATTTTTTAAAATTTTATAAAACCTTATAAAATACTATAAAACTTTATAAAATTTAATCAATTTAGATATAAACCCCTGAAACACTATAAAACTTAATAGTAAAATCTTATAAAACTTAGTTATGAAACTTACTAAAATTCCATAAAATCTTATGAAACTTGAAGTTCAACATCATGAATCAGCAAGGCCTGGTCTCCTACTCCACTGACTTACTGCCGGTGCCGACTTGCCGCCTTTCCAACCTTGCTCTACCCATCCGCCTCGCCCCTCTACGTCGACCTTGACCCCTACACCGGGAGCCTTGTGGAGAATGTCTACGCCAAGAACGATGGCCACTAGCCGAATTGGCCCAGCCGGATGCTCCTCCCAACGCAGTTGCTGCCTTTATCGCCAGTTATGAGGCCACGGCGCGTGTTGCCTTGGCAGCCGGCACAGAACACGACGAGGCTCGTCATCTACTGTAGCTTTCATGCCACAACCATCCTCTTCCTTCACAACCTATACAAGTGCCTCCAGGGGCTCTTCACGCTACTGTGCATGGCGCGAGCACTGCTTCAGCCCTTGAGCGAGCTCGCTGGCCCTCTCCTTGATGTGTGCAGCGACCTCTGTGAGGTCTTTGCCTCGGGCTTCCTGTTTGGCACGGGCTCTGCTGGTCGACTTGGAGGAGATGCTTTGGGCGCCATTCGACCTCATCATTGACTATGGCGTCGTCGCGGTGAGATCCCTTGCCCGTTGCTCCAGGTGCTGCTGCTTCTGGTGTGCTGCGCTGTGGCAATGGAGTGGATAGGGATTAAAGAGAGAGAGAGTGGAATGGGGAAAGTTGGGATTGTGTGGTGACTGGTGTTGGTATTTTTTAGATAAGGATAGAATGGTGATTAAATAGTCTGTACAAAGTTAATTTGACGGTAGATGTTGAAACGCCCCACGTTTTTAATTAACCTTAATTGACATGTTATTAGGTTAAATGAGATTAATTGCGTAGCTAATGATCTAAAATTCGGGGGAATTTAAACTTTTTGTGTAAATTAATTTGCAATCGACGAACGTTACACGAAGGCGTTACTTTCACGATCTCATCGACGAGGGTAGAAATGTTTGGTATAGATTGGAGAGAGCATTCAACTGCACGATAAGTAAAAGCTTTCCACTTAAATAAAAGATATATTTATCAGTTTGGTACATCAGTTAAGTAATTACAACTCTCATGCAATAAAGCAATTGCATCCATTTCTTGACAATTAAAAGTTACATTAGGTTAAATACAAGTTTTACAACTCACTGAAACCTGTAATTGTACTCGTTGTAGTATTACATCAAACATAAACGTAGGATTACATGGTATGTATTTCATACATTTGCAATTAACCAAGAACTGTGGAAAGTATAGACGACATTCATACCATTGCATACAACAATTATACTCGCTTGATTTCCAAAGCAACCGTAGTTTCAATTGTGAGAAAAGTTAAGTTAGAAACACCGAAAAAGACCGAACAAAAGAAATTAATTAAAAGAAGGTTTGCCGTCAGAGCTCTAGGATTAAATTTCAGGCACGGCAGTTCGTTCATCAAGGTTCCCAAACCGTCCGGGGCCAGTCGGCACCTCTCACAGCCATTAGATCATCATTCGGCAATAAAAACAAACCTATTTTTGCATTGCCAGCACTGTAGCGAAAGAAAATCAAGACCAACACATGTCCAAAAGCCAACAGACCATCACAGCCCAGATAGAACCTCCCCAGCTTAGCCAGCGGCCACCACCAGCGGCCACCACGGCTTTTTCCCAAGATATTTCTGCCTAGCACAGCAGCATGGGCAGTAAAACCAAGGCAAATACAAACCCCCAGATAGAGCAGCTCCAGAGCATACGCTAGAAACCATAGTCACGGACCAACAGAAGAGAGCACACACAACTCACTGGAGAGGGACAAAGGAGAAGCTTCCCTTTTCTTCCTCTCCTCCACAATCCACAAACCCAAACCACAGCTCAACCCCCACCAGCCAACCCCAGGCTAGCTCAAGCAGCAGCCAATCGAAGCCAAGCTAGGAGCAAGAAGCGGGACCAGGAGGGGACCACAAGACCGCAGGACCACCAGGCATCGGCAAGGGAGGCCACCGAGGGGACCACTGGGACGCTAGCAACTGGGATGGCGACCACAAGCACCAACATCACCACCACCTCAGCCGGGACCCTCCAAGCATTCAACCAGAAATAAGTAGCACACAAACCCTCATCCATACTTAGCATGTCCAGTAAAACTTTGTACCCAACATCTATCAACCGTGCAAGCACATAGCCTCAACACCACACGTTAAGAACCAACACAACTTCACAACCATCAGTAGAGGGTGTAGAGAAGAGGGAGGTTACCGTAGTGGGAGGTCGGCGGTGGCATGCTACCAGCGGCCAGGCACACGCCCCCGAGAGCCACCATGCAGTCCCCCGACATGCACACGGCTTCGGGCTCCGCCGTGCCGAGCCGCGGCAACGCACACCTAAGCCAAGCCTCACCCTAGTGCCAAAACCAAAAGAAACCGAGTAAAAGTAAATAGTAACCGAAGGAAAACTAGGGGAAGAAGAGCAACCGGGCCTAGAAGGGCCAGATCCGGGCCGTAGGTCACGGATTCGGCGCCTAGAGGCGGCGCAAGTCACTGGACCAAGGGGGGAAGTGGCGCGGTCGCCAGATCGGTCGGCGTGTACGAGGGTGAGCTGGGTCCGAGCTTTGGCCCTCAATCTGGTAGTAGGAGAGGCTGCGGCCCCGCGGCACAAGGGCGGTGGCGCGCGGCGCCATGGGCCGGCGAAGGAGAGAGGTGAGAAGAGAGGCGGTGGCGCAAGAGAAGAGAGAGATGCGGAGGAGCGGCGGCGTAAGCAAGAGGGGGAGAGCTGAGCCAGAGCCGAGGTGAGGAGCAGCGCCAGAAGGTCGACGAGTGGCAGGAAGGCGCAGAGAGGACCAGCGCATAGGGGATTTGGGGGAAGAGGATAGAGCAAAGGAAGAAGGGGATAAAAGAGGGGGGAGATTGAGTGGAGGCGCAGGAGGCCGTTTGGCCGAACGACTGTAGAGAGAGAGATTAGAAGGAAAGAAAAATGGAAAGAGAAAAGAGGAAATGGAAAATCTTGGAAAAGATGAAAATAGTTAGCGCGTAGTAGAAAATTTATTCTCGCAAATCGTTAATCCGAGCATTTCAAATTGCATATCAAATTAATTTGCGAAACCTTCGCTAACCGTATTAAGCGGTGAGACGTATTATAAGATGTGCGTGAACTAAGAGAGAACGACGTATAGTCTATACATGATTAATTTCTCTTGTACCGATTAAATTGGTATTTCACCATTTAAAATCACCCTGTTCCCTATTTAAATATCTAGCTAATAATTGTTAGCCGTATTAACTCATGAAATTCATTAGTAAATATATATGTTATTAAAACGAAATAGTACTGATAGGAGACCCAATCTTTTACGCATGTTTACTAAAATTGGTACCGACATATAGACTGCTCCAGGGCATATTTAAATACGCAGACAATCGTATTAGTCGTATTTAATTTGTAGAAACCCACTCATAATTATTTTAGACCTTTAGAACTAATTTATTGTAGTCAGATGAATTAGAATCTTGTGCGCTAATAAAACTTGTACGCGTGCGAAATAAATTAAGATACCGTAGTCTAAACCTTTCGGCGTGGACCTAAATATCTAAATACTTTAGTTAAGCCCAATTAAATGATAAAAGATCAATAATATTGGTAATGACTAAAATAAATTAAATACCATCAGTAGATTAGAAGTTAGCGAGTACCAATTAAATAAGGTATTGTCATCTAAACCAGGGTTGTAGTTAAATACCAAATTAACCTAGTTAATTATATTAAATCACCTGTAGATACTCTTGAATACCAAAAATAAAGTAAGCGTATCCATAGACTAAAACTAGTGTGCGTACGAATTGATTTATCAGAATATCAATTAAGTCGACCTATTGCGCAGTTAAAGGCCAATTAATTCTTAGTAGTCGCCCATAAACTGTAGAAGGCTACAAATTAATATTCTTAATAATTAGCATGAATTAATGGCCAGTAGAAGAGTTGAACTTTTAGCGACAATTGGACTAACACATGTCAATCTAAAATAGAGCGCGACGACTAGAAGTGCGTGCATCAATTAAACTTGTACATGACGATTTAAATAGCATTTAAGTTGTAAAAATCCGCATCTAACTAAAATAAAGTGGAGATCATACAGGGACACCTTAGTATCATTTAGTTGCCTATTTAACTAAAATATGATTTCTTTCACATCTGCAACCTAACTCATCACGCGATTAACCCTAAGACTAAAATCCGTTGGAGAGGTAGATAATTGCATACTCACCTACGAGGAATGAAATAGACATAGTTGCATCCGTAAAATCAACTAGGAGTAACATTCGTTGTTAAATTTGTACATGCGTTTATTAATCACATTTAATCAATAACTTGCCGGAAATCAATAAAACGCCAGACACACATTCTAGATAGATCGCATCTCTGGACGCTAGTACAATAATTCCAGCTAACGAGTATCGTATAGAAACTAATCTTAATTACCGCGATCAGAGTTGAGTTGAGCGAAGCCTCACCCTAGGCACACAAACACATCAGCACCTCGCGCTTTATTATGTTTCCGTAAATTAAGTCGTAGCCGACGTATTTAATTGCAGGCAACCATCCAAGTCAAGGGAAGGACTTTACCTGACTCTACTTAAATCTGAATATGTGGTTAATCCAGGCAAGCATTCTTTTTGAGCATATAAGCAGAGTATCTTCGGTAAAATAAAGTATTTTTCTATTAAGTTATTATCACCATGCATGAAAATACCAGTCATATTTTAAATCGAATGATTGTGGTAAGAAAGAAGAGAAAGAGATTAGGCAGACAGTTGGAGAAGCCGCTGTCAAGCCAATAAATAGGTGGGTGGAAGATCCCCAGGGTAGGAGAAAAAGGGCAGGTATGAGATCTTCTACATATGGATAAGATATAAGGTTAATCAGTCTTCATCCGTGTGAACGGACCGTATCAATCGTATCAACCATTTGTTTGTGCGAGGGCGAGCAGAATCAGTAATTCTATCAAGGTTATTATATTCTCCACATGGGTAAGTATTTATTTAGGGGAGATGAACCCAGGGTCAGCAGTTCCAGAGTTCTCCTGGCATGGGGGATCCACAGCCGCAGGATCCCAGAACTGGTGAGTAGGCCAGAAGTGGGGGACACGGATCGCAAGAACCCGAGCGTGGGGTACGCGAAGGCGATATATTACGCAGTGGGGTGTTGGGCGCTGGTCAGAAACCACCCCAACCAACAGCTATGTCACTTTTGGTGAGCCTGGGTGCGAGTGGTACACCGACCCAAGCTATCGATTGGGAATAGCTGGGTGGAGATATAATATACTAAGATAGATATAAAAGTTCTGTATTCTGATCTGGGCACCGCATCTTAGGCAATGCGGAAGAACCATGAGCCACCAGGATCAGAATGATGATGGGTGAAGTGATACAAGCTTGCGCAATGCTATCTAAATCATGAATTCATGCCTATCTCCGGGAAAGGAGATCACGGAAACTTATGGAGGTTGTTGCCGTTTATACGAATGTTCGATAGTTTTCTAAATAAATAAAATGGATTTATTTCCAAACCTACAACAAAACTTATTTTCTATAATCTTGAGAGAGAAATTGAGAATGAGCAAGAGATTGAGAATATAAATGTATATTAGATATATTTCTCAGAAAGGAAGAAGAGCATCCAATACATTTTTGCTAATAACGCTTGCTGAGTACTTTTGTACTCACCCTTGCTATTATCTCCCTTGTTAGGTGTATGTTAGATGGAAGGATTGTTAAGACCTGGTGAGGACTACATAGATGGATTTAAGTATTGGTCAGGTGGAATATCAGGGAATCAGAGTGCAATGATTTTGGAGCCCTCACGGCTTTGTAATAAATTTTAGCCCTGCGTGGCGATATTTTTGTAATATTGTATTTTGTCTCTAATTATTGCTCTACTACAACACTCTGATGGGCTTATTATTCGTTAATGCGATGTTCTATCTGCAAAAATGAATAATAGACTGTTGACTAGTATCATTACCCTACGATAATTATGCGGGTCGTTTCAGATATATACCTTGTTAATTTGATGATAGAATGATACACCGTTGTATAGTTTTTCTCGTGAGCAAAACGCGTCATCTCGTACTGTCCACCGTGCAATTAAATCAAGCGGGAAGCGGCCCATGTTTCGCATCCTAACAAGCTCGTCTTCTGCTCCTCGACCATCACCAAGATCAGACGTCAAGAGGTCTTTTCGACTGGCTATAATCGTACCTCTGCATGATTTGACACGACTTGCCCGATGATGATTGGCTACAGAGCATGACTTGGATGGGCGAACTGTGATGTTCTGAAAGGTCTGATGTGATTTTCTGAATCCAACAAAATAGACCAAAACTGCAAGCTGGAGTATATCAGTTTCTTAAGCATAGCGTGACAGGAAAATAACAGCAAATGCAATGTTCCTGCGTGTACAGAGGCATCTGAAAAAATTGAACAATAGTCAGGCAAAAATAGACAATATATTAGACCACAGTCTAAAAAAGAATGAAGACTGACAGACAATCTCACTAATAAAAAGAAGAAAATAACAATGGAAAAAAACAAGAATGATAAGGTGGATAGTATCATCTGTGGACACAGGCCACATTCTACTTTCTGGGCCGTTTTGGATATTCCACATGGATACCAAGCGAATCATGCCACAGCTAGCACAAACAGCTTTTGCACGCATTGTGTTAACCCAAACATGTAAGTAGCATCTCTAGTTGTACTTGTACATGCTTTTTCCGATCTAAAATATCTTTCTTTTGGTGTGAAATTATTCACACATACGTTTAGATACAACCAAACATTATATTTGGACAATTTGTTTTACTGGATCACAACTCTACCCTGGCAGGCAGCTTCATTTTCACATGTCCTACGGACATTTCTCTTCTATGGATCTGACAAGTTTAAGAACCTAAATATTAAGTTTTTTAGAAGATCGAAATATTTTCTTGATTTCATATCTCTAATCAATAATATGTTTGGAACGGACAGATTTACATAAATTTTATAAGAAAGAGAGTATTCATATGCGGATCATTAGGCCAAATATGGCACCACCTAAGCGGAAACTAGTGTAAATGTAAATAAGTAGATTGGCTAATAGTAGTCCAAATTAATGTCCTAGTCAAATTAGGTGGGTTTTTTGGGTTGAAACTTATAATTGTAGTTTTTGAATTCTGATCAGTTCATAAGAGGCAGTAAGTAGAGGGAAATAGTCGCATGTGATTTTGGTCGGTACAGCTGAACTCGGTACAGTTTGTACTACAATTTATCTATAGACATCGTTTTGAAAAAATATACTGTTTAACGATGAGTTACTGTAGAAATAGAAATCAAAGTCTAAGCATAAACCCAAAAGAATTGAACCTTATTCATCCTCTATATTTTCCACCATGCTTAGTCCAGATTATTGTTGATCCATAACCAGATGATCTGCACATGTGGTGGAGCTATAATACATCCGCATATTGACCAATTTCCTTGTAAACTCAAGGTTCTACTACGCGATTTATTCATTGTTGCGTTAGATGAGTGTAGATGAAAGACCATGTGAGAAGATTCATGATTTTATTGTGATGAACCATTGCA
The DNA here is from genome assembly GCA_036346265.1 of Melocanna baccifera. Classification (NCBI taxonomy): domain Eukaryota; kingdom Viridiplantae; phylum Streptophyta; class Magnoliopsida; order Poales; family Poaceae; genus Melocanna; species Melocanna baccifera. The sequence goes on from CM070695.1 coordinate 16,048,187, forward strand.
ACTTTAGAGGAGCGGAGATTTGAATTTAGCAGTTTTGCAGTTTTTCTGGACTATTTGCAGACTCGGTGGTTTGACCGACTAGAGGTGGCGGTTAGACCGGCCACCACCAGTGGTTAGCCCAGCTGGAGGCAGCGGTTTGACTGGCTGAGTTGTGGTGATTCCACCATTTTGTGGATTTTTGGGAAATTGAGTCACGGTGTGATTTGGTTTGACCTAGCTCAGTATATATATATTGCATGATGCATGTTTTAGCTAATGTTGGTAAAGTTGTGAAGTACTTGTGCCAAAAAAGATTTCTTAGTTTTTGGATGTATAGGGATATTTAGAGTCAACCATGGTTAATGGTGAGGATCAAGGCTACACTCATAGAACAGTGAAGGCATAGAATGATGAAGGATACCGGGTGAGATGGCTGAGTTCAAGCATGGCACGAGAAAGACGAAAAATATTGAAGAAAAGTTGAAGCGATGGGTTGCACTATGTGGCTTAATTGGTCCAAATGAGCCATGATCCAGTGGAACCAGAATGAGAGAGACTTACCAATGCGTGGTAAGCCAGTGGTACACCTACATGTAACAAGTATAACAATTGCTTACAAGGGAAGATGAAGACCAGGTCAACAAAGGGTATTTTGGTAAGTTGACCGAAATGCTGAAAACTAACTTGGATCAAAATCACGGTGCTTCAGATAGCGGTCTTGGTTAAGAAAAAATCGAGAAGATCAATTTGGATCACATGTTAAGGACTTGGTGGATTCAAGCTCATGTGCTTTGAAAAGCGTGTATGAGTGTAGTGTGTGAGTAAAACCCGTGCTACGTGAAGTTAACTGCTTTCTTCTAAATACGCTAAATAGATAGTATCCATTAGAGTTGGATATGTATTTATTGCTCTATCTATTTAATGGATTGGGATGGAGACCTGCTTATTAACCATCCAACTATACTAGCTTTACTTATTGAAATCAAGTGTTCTAGGGTTAGGGTTAGAGAACTATGAGTGCTGTAATATGCTGTCTTGTCCTCCAGGTGGAGTGGCTATGAAATCTTTATTCTCAAGTAGCAATATATCAACTTTATTCATTTCTTATGAATTTCTCTTGTCTTGATTGATTTACTTTTGATTTAGTTAGTTTTGATTTTCTCTCTTCTCTCCTTGATTTTGTTCGATACCAAGAATGAGTAAGTGGTGGAGGCGCATCACGAAAATCAATTTCTATCCATTTGGGCATTAAGTTTGGTAAGTTCATAAAGTTTCTCGGTTTTGTTTAGATTAACCTCTTCAAAAGTTTTCTTATTCCAGTTGTTTTTGCATCGATTCCCTTGGTGTTCTTATTTGATGCAATATATTGGAATACATTTAGAGCCATCTTCTATCAATGAGCAAGTCATATTCATCATTTTGGTTTTTGCACAGTTTTGATGTAATCTTGCTTGTTCTTGATAAAGGTCTGCACTTTCACATTGATTCTTGGAATCATTCGTTGGAATAGATTTTTGAAACCTTAAGCAAATTGTGTGCATAATTTTATATTATTTGGACTTGTATTTTTGGAGTTGCACCAAAAATTGCATCGTCTCAGGTTCTATTTCATATTCTAGAATAGGGGAGGCTGGTTAGATCGGACCCCCTCCGGGCATTCCACCAAGGCCGGTTAGGCTGGCATCTAGCCGACGATTTAACTGCCAGGGACCGATCAGACCGCTCTTGGCCATCGGTCTGACCGCCTGAAGCCAAGAATTCCTATAATTTTGGTTTCTTGATTGATTAGCTTTTATGTTGGCTTTCTATTGTGATCTTCATAACTTTATATTTATTGGAGTGAAGAATCAATGAATACTTGGAGGGAAATTAGAAGACACCATTCCCCCCATGTTGCCATACTGATCTTACAAGTGGTATCAGAGCCCAGCTAGCTTTTTTGATATATCTTAATTGGTCTTAGGAACCATGGCATCGCAAGTATTCAACCAAGTCATCCATTTTCAATGGAGCTGATTTCTTTTATTGGAATGCTCATATGCAATCCTACATTGATGCTCAAGGGCAAGCAATTTGGATCAAAATCAATAATCCTTATACTGTGCCGGCCGATGATCAAGTTACACCGGATGTAGAGGCAAACATAAAGGTTCATAATTTTTTGATTCAAGAGCTTAGTTGATCTTAGTTGAATAAGTTGCCCACTTAAGGTTTACTCATGAGATCTAAAAGACCCTCACTGACTAGTATGAAGGCTCCACCACGATTAAGGAAATAATATATAACTAATTGAAGAAAGAATATTCAAAGATCGAACAAAAGTCTAGTGAATTTTTGGATGAGTTTTGGGGAAGGTTCAACAAGATTATTCATGATCTTCGTGCCGTTGGTTTGACCTTTTTTATTCTAAGAATGTACACCAAATGTTGGGTGCACTTGATGTGAAGGTTTGGAGAATAAAAATCACTTCCATTAATGATAATATTGTCATAAGTGAGTTTACTATGGATAAGTTTTACTCGAGGTTGAAGATGTATGAAATTAACTTCATCTTGAATCTCAGAGCAATTTTTCAAGTCTTTCGGATTTTGGTTTTTCTTAATTTTCATTGTCAATTTTTCATTCTTTGAGCTATGAACAATTAGAAAAGCTACTTAAGATGACTTAGCCCTTCTATCTATAAAATTCAGAAGAGCATACAATAAGGTGAGGAACGAGAGAAGATGTGGCCATGTCACTCGCTTTGAATGTGGTGGGCTGAACCACATTTGGGCCAAGTACCCTAAATTGAAGAACAAGGAGGAAAAGGACTTCTGAAGGTGTTCTCAAGCTCGTGATGTGAAGTCCAAGAAGCTCAACTACCGTAAGTTCACCGAGTCTTTGCCACTCTTGAGAATGTTGATATGAGCGATGTGGACATGGAGACAGAGGATAATGAGGATGACTGTTGTGGCAAGAAGAAGACCCAAGACTTCACTGGTATATGCTTCATGGCCAAGGAAGTACTGACATCGACTTCGATAATGAGCAATGCAGTGATCCTGACAAGGTTTGTCCCACCTCCAAAGAGATAAACATGCTCTTGTTGCTGCTGAATAAAAATTGAAGAAACAAACTAAGTTATCAAGAACTAAGATATTATGATTGACAACTTGAACCTAAAAGTTGTTAGGCTAAAATCCATGAATTATGATGATAATTGTGAATCTTACTTATGCTTGCATAATCAATAGGCTAATCTAAAAATTGCCCATTTCTCTCTTGTTAGCCAACTTATAGATGCTCTAGAGGAACTAGAATTTCTCATGTCTAATGATGATCCTGATTACTTGAATGCTATTGCCTTAGATGTGATTTGTTTATATGCTATTCTTTCATCATGCTCAAACTGTGCTTTGCTTGAAGTGAGACTGAATAATTCCATTAAGGAATTGCTCAAATTTAATCCTGATCATACTTGCTCTTATTATAATGATAGAAAACTTAAAAATGCAAGAAATAACTGAAATACTTATTCAAAAAACTTAAAAATGCAAGAAATAACTGAAATACTTATTCATAATAGGACTGAATCTCGTGAAAATTATCCTAGACTCACAATTGATCTTGATGCTTTTAACAAAACACTTGAGGAGAAATGTAAAATAAAAAACTCTTGTCCATGACTACATCTAAGAAAGTAATTGATTCCATTCCTTGTACATTTTGTGTTAAAATTGGGGGAGATTTGGATGAGATGCATAAGGCATTTAGAGTCAAGTTACAAGAGCAGTTGGGTAGGATTAGAAAAACCTCTTATGTGACTTGTGAGGTTTTGAAATCAGAGATAGTTGTCCATAAAGATAGATATATTAGGGCAACAATAACCATTCAATATGCCCCTTGTGAGAACCTAACCTAAGAGAATGATTACATCAAAAAGACCTTTGAGAGATTTTTTAGTGAAAAGAGGAATCTCAACATGATTCTTGACCAATCTAAGGTGAGTATAAAAATGAGAGTTCTAAGATTTAATTCTCTAAAGTATTCTAAGAACCATCCACCTAAGGTTGTAAGAGTAGTTGAGAGTGGCAAGTATGAGGTTAAAGCCCCTGAGCCATCCAAGACTATCTTTAGGTCAGCATGTTTTGCCCAAACTATTTCTATCTAGTTAGGTGCTTCTACTTCACTAGGCTAGACCCCTCAAAAAGTTAAGTACCATTGCACCTTCTACAAAAAGGATGGCATATAGTTGAGTTCTGCTTCTATAGTGTCAAGGGTGAGAGAAAAGAGCGGATGCATGCTTTGGAGTCTATTAGAGGAGTTCCTTCACCTGTGAGTGTCTCTAGAGCCAGGCTTCCTGTCTTTCCTTTTAGGAATAGATTTAGGTTTGTAGATGACTTCTTTGACTCCTTTGGTGGCTCTAGGCAGTGCTTTAGGTTAGGATATCATGAGGGTAGACCATGGGTAACGTCTAGATAGGAGGAGTGTCGACCTTTTGGTAGGTTGATTCGAATGGTCTACATGGTTCACATTTGTATCCTCATGATAATTTTGCTAACCATTTTATTTCTGCTTCTACTGTTGTTCTAGACATCGTGTGGCTTAGTACTAGATTTCCAAGTCTTTCATCACTAACCCAGTACTAGAGCACAAATGTTCTAGCTAATGCCCTGTAGGTCCATTGAGTGAGGAAGGAGGACGCGTGTCTTGTTAATTCTGAGTGTTCATGACATATGGCCAGAGATTCTCAATGGTTGTTCTCCCTCACTCGTTCATCTGACAATGAATTGATTACGTTTGTGGATGCTTCTACTAGGATCATGATAGCAAAGGGCACAATGCATGTCAACAACAAATTCATGCTCAAGAATGTAGCTTTGGTATGTAAACTAAGGTATAATTTGCTATCTATTTATCAACTTTTTGATGAGGGTCTAGAAGTAAGATTTAAGAGTGGAGAGTGTAGAGTTTTAGATTCCTTAGATGAGTTAGTCTTTAGGATTTGGGAGGATCTTTAGTACTGATTTTAGTCTCTCCTATCTCCGGCCATAGCTGTCTTGTGGCTTCTGATTCTCATGACCTAGTATTGTGACATTGTAGACTTGGATATATAGGTTTCAATCACTTGACTAGAATTAGAAGCAAGGACCTTATTAGAGGATTACCTAGACTTAAGAGCAGTAGAGACTTGGTTTGCACACCTTATAGACATAATAAGATGGTTTCTGCTTCTCATCATCCTCTTACCTTGGTGACGACTGATGGCCCTGAACAACTTTTGCACTTACGCATAGTTGGCCCTTCTAGAGTCCAGTCTGTAGAAGAAAGGTGGTATATGCTTGTTATTTTCTTGAGTGTATTTTCTGGTTTCTAAGAATGAGGCATTTGACTGCTTTAGAGAGTTGGCCCTTAGATTAGCAGTTGACCTCCCAAGAGCCTTAAGAGCCATTAGGAGCAACAATGGCACATAATTTAAAAACTCACATTTTGCCACTGTTTGCACTAAGGGAGGTTTAAAGCACTAGTTCTCCTTACCTAGAGTCTCCTAGTAGAATATGGTTTTAGAGAGAAAGAATAGAACCTTTGTAGAGATGGTTAGGATCATGCTTGATGAGTATAGCACCCTTAGAAGGTTTTGAATTGAAGTGATTTCTACTGCTTGCTATGTGTCTAATAGAGTTTTTTAGATCATCCATAGGCAAGATATGTTTTGAGCTTAGATTCGATCATAGGCCTATTGTCTCATATTTCAAGATATTTGATTGTAAAATGCTTCATTCTTAAACATGACATCTTGAATAAATTTGAATCTAAATGTTATGATAGCATTTTTCTTAGATATTCTGCTCATTCTCATGATTTTTGTATATTTAATTTGGATACTAATAAAATAATTGAGACTTGTGAAGTCATTTTTGATGAGATTAGTCTTGGTACTAGACCAGACAATGTAGGTACATAGGTATATGATAATCAGAAGAGCATCTTTATCGACGGCAATTCCGACTTAGAGGACAAGGACCTAATTTTTGCTCAAGTCATTCCTGAGTTTGTTGGAAAGCCTGCTTCCACTACTCTAGCTTCAGTAAAGTAGCCTCCTCCCACCTTCACCGGCACTTTGAGTGGCTGCTCGAACATCCACAGCTCATAAGGTAAAGGCCACGTCTGCACATGACCTCCTCTTCATATTCATCGATGACACCCTCAGGAGTAGATGATTAGGGGTCACTATGAGCGCGTTACTTGTTATAGATTTATCTCTCCAGATTCTCATGCATATTTTACTTGTGTTGCATCTTTTGAGCCCCGAGATACCACCCATTCTTTGTATGATTTCTCTTAGGTCAATGCTATGTATAAAGAGCTTGAAAACTTTGAAAGAAACTAAGTATGGACCTTACTTGAACTTCTTCCTAATCATAATGTAATTGATACGAAATGGGGTTTTAAAATATAAGCAAAGTGCGAATGAGTTAGTAGTTCACAATAAGACTAAACTTGTAGCTCAAGGTTTTCCTTTGTAGAAGGCTTAGACTTTAAAAAGACCTTTACACCTGTAGCTAGATTAGAAGTCATCACATGTTGCTAGCATTCATAGCGTCTAAGGGTTTTAAGTTTTCTTAAATAGATGTTAAAAGTACTTTTCTAAATGGTTTCATAGATAAGATGTTTATATCAAACAACCCCCTAGTTTTAAAAATCCTATATTCCTAAACCATATGTGTAAGCTCTTCAAAACCTTATATGGATTGAAATATACTCCTAGAGAGTTTTTTTTGCTTAAAACTAATTTCAAATTGAAATGGTAGATGAAATCTTGTTCACTCTCAGGCATGGTAGTAACTTCTTATTTGTTTATATTTATATGGATGATATTATTTTCGGTGGTTCTTCTCATGCTTTAGTGTCCAGATTTTTATATTCTATGAGCTGGGAACTCAAAATGAATATGATGGGTGAGCTGACTTTCTTTCTTGGTCTTCAAGTTAAACAACTAAAAGAAGAGGCCTTCATTCATCAAAGCAAGTACATAAAAGACCTTCTTCAGTGCTTTGACAAGAGATGCAATAAACCAATGTCTACTCCATTTGCCACCTCTACTATGCTTGATCCTGATGAGGATGGAGAGCCCATAAACTAGAAGGAGTACCGAAGCAGGATCGGCTCCCTTCTCTACCTCACGATGTGTAGGCCAGATATACAGTTTGTTATGTATATGTACGCTCAACTTTAGGCTTCTTTCGTGCCTCACATCGTCAAGCATTGGGTCACATCTTCAGGTATCTTCAGGACACTCTAGTATTCTTCAGATTCTGTACTCTCTTGGGCCTTTTTTGATGCTGATTTTTCAGGGTGTAGAATAGATTAAAAGAGTACCTCTGGCACTTATCATTTTCTAGGCATATCTCTTATCTCTTATTATCTAGAAAGCAGTTATATATTGCACAGTCCACTGCTAAGGTAGTGTATGTAGCTGCTTCTACTAGTTGCTCTCAGGTTCTCTAGATCTTATCTACTCTGTGGAACTATGGGTTGGCTTTAGATAATATTCATGTCTACCTTATTAGATGAGGTAGAATTTCGTGCTAACCTCATTATCTTGGCTACCCACACCTTAGATGTCATACTTGGCATGGATTGGTTGTCAAAGTATAGAGCCATCCTAGACTGTGGCCAAAGAGCCATGACCATAGAAAGCCCTGGAGGAGAAAAGACTTAATTCCAAGCCACCACTTGCACGATGGGCAGATAGTGGTCAATAGCCTGAAAATAGTAGCATTGTAAGATGTGCTAGTAGTCAAGGAAGGCTAAATGTGTTTTTCCAAGGATTTACCTAGAATGCCACTAGACCAAGACATTGAGTTTATCATTGACCTAGTACCTGGTACAGCCCCAATTGCTAAGAGGCTATATCTTCTATTCTTTTAGGCCCACATTGCCTTGGTGAAGAACTTTATTGTTTATTCTTGATGAGTATTTATCTAGCATGTTAGCATGATTTATTATTATCTTGAAACTTTGCCATGCTGTACAAGTTAAATAAAACCAAAGGAATTATTGTTCAATGCCCAAGTAATGGTAATTAAGATTAATCATATTGAAGAGGCACCACTTCGCTGGTCACTAAGAGGTTGCACCAGCAATGAGTTTGCTAGGCGAACCCACAATTCGGTCATGAGTGAAAAATAGGTTGTAGTGATGACACAACCCTTATCAAAATATAAATTGCTAATCCATAAGTTTTGCCTCAAAGTAACTAAAATAAACTTGACATTGCTTTCCTTGCCAATAGACTGATGCTCCATCAGGAATTACATTATGACTATTGAGCACAACAACTAACACTTTTGGAATATTCATGAGTTCCGGTGATAGGCATTTGTAGTACCTTGAAATTACAAAATGCAGCAATGGCAATGTTCCTTCCTAAATTCCTTTCCTAATTCTACTCTACTCCAAATATCACCCAAATTTGGATAAAAAATTAAGAAATAGGAAAGTAAAGGAGGAGCACTTCTGTTGGGCTGGCTTGGCCTAGCCCAATGTGACCTTGTTAGCCTATTATTGTAATATGAAAGGAGAGTCACATAAGGCTTCCACTGGTAGGAGCTACCATCGCTGCCTTGCACTTGTGGCTGCCATGTCACCATGCCTAGTGGGCTGCCTTGCTGCTTGCCATCACCGTCGAGTCCCTCTACCTTAATTGGGCTTGGGTGTTGCGTTCCCAATTTTCTCTGCTGTTGCTTGAGTCACCTAGCCAGCGTGCACTGCCATTGTCTAGGTTGTGGTCACCGCTATTTGGGCTAGTGCTCGCAACACCATTGCTCTCAGCCATCTGGTGTGGGTGCGGCCATGCGCCACTGCAGATCGTCACCCTCCATGGAATGCTCCTGCTAGCCTGCTCTCCTTGTGGTAACTCGTTCTGGCTGTTGACCTCATCTCCCTACACAAGTATTGCATCATGCTTGTGCTCTCATGGGTGTGGATGCATGCATTCATTTAAGCCTCGAATAGAACCTGTATGGCTATAAGCACATGTGTCTCTCTTGTGTGCACTGATGCCCTACCTTTGCATCTACATGATGCTCTTGCAAAGCATGTGCAGTACCGGCTAGCCTTGCCGACACTTTGTGTAGCGGTTCACGGGATCATTTAATAGGCAATCTCTCCCATAGTATCACTTCACACCCTTTGATCTCATTTTCATTACTTTCAACTTCTATTCCCTGTTTCTATTGATTAGCTGTTCCTTGACATTTGCTCATGTTACATCATTTCTGTCGGACCCGGATTCAAAATCCAGAATCCTCTATGATTCCACTGTACTATTCCCTGAATCAGTAGATAGTGCTCACAGTACATTGCTAAATCGACTCATACATCGCATGATGATCATACGTTCAAAATATAATTTACATCAGAGTTTAAAATACGCCACGTCGGGTGGCTGTTTTACATAGCAGGCCTCCCAGGCCAAATACTTACAATCAAAAGTATAGTAGTGGAAAAGCAAGAACAACATTGGGGCCAATAGCCACAAGCAGGCGACTGGGGGTAAATGTGTGCATCTATATTGCCTAACCTTAGGTAATATAGGCGCACACCCTTATGGCAAATCTACATGCTTAGGACTAGGCGATTAGAAATCCGCCCTAGTTGCAGTCGTCGGCTCCTTGGCTTGGTGTATCCTCGTAAGCATAATGGTCTTGTTCTCCTACTTTTGGATATGATGATGCGAGTGTGAGCACACTAACCACCGTGCTCCACGAGCTAATACACAGAATGCAATTATATAATATGTATGGCTTGACAAAAGATAGGCTCGGGTTATTTTATTTACTAAAAATCTGCTTTTAAAAGACGTAAGATACATATATAAAACTTCCTAAGACGTAGCTATTTGGACTAAAATCATAGTGTTTGAAAAGGACATGTGATGGTAATATTGGTACATATTACATCAACCTTTACAGGTCACCTGCACCATATATTCACTTTTTAGTGTTATAGCCGCTTACCTAATCACTGGGACGACACCTAGGGAAACACATAGCCAGGACAGTCTATCGTCCTTCATTTCTCTTCCAAGTCCCTTCCCTTTTAAAAGTAATTTTTGAAACAAAACTATATGCAGGTTAAGTTCCTATGTTCACCCTTGACCGTGGGCACGGCTATTCGAATAGTTTTGACTCTGCAGAGTTTGTACACTTTCACCACAAGAGACAATCCACTCATTGCCCCGCATGATTCCTTAGTCATGCAGTTGAGTAGACCATCACAGTGACATTTCAAAACTACTTGGCCCATTGTTCTCATCTCACCCTATGAGCTGCTCTCACTTGCGGTGGGTCCCACATGTTGCATGGGATGTTTCTCACTATTACTAGTGCCTCCAGGCTCTACTCCCCATAGCACTAGTAAAACAGAGAAACAAGTCACTCTCCCCTCGGTGTCCCTTTAGCCACAATAGACCCTTGCATTACCACACTTCTCCCCTCCCTACCTGTGAGATGATTCCGAGGTTCAATAGGTTTGCTCAGTCAAGTTGTACTTTGCAGACTTATGGTTGTACGATTTTACAATGGGAGGTCATGATCCGATTTGGTCCTTGGGCTATTTGGACGGTTCTACCACAAACCACACACTCGTGCACATTGATGCACCATACCCCCGAACCAGCCGCCCAGACATGTAAGCATTTGAGGATTCTGGGCATAAATAATAATCATTTCAAAACTACACGACCATTTGCATTTACAACTCTCCCAAAATCACTCTTGTAATTGTAGGTAATGTTTGGGGTATTTAAGTACTCCTGATAACTAGCAGGGCTAAGCCATAAGCATACTCATAATTTATTTTCCTTTGAAAAATTATCTTTATAACTTTTCCTAGGGATATAGGAGGGTTCACTGTTTAATGGGCTAGGAAGGTATATGTCGTAGGGGTAGCCCCCACCTAAGCCCAGCCGACCTGTTAGAAAGTTGTAAGCCCCAAGTGGGACGTGTATAATGACGTCAATGCCCTTGAAAGGGATATTTGGATGAAAGGGTATGATTGTAAAAACACTCCCCGCGAGGGCATATATATATGCAATACAAGCCATGGGGAAGAGGGGGAGGGAGCATTGCTCACCTAACTCTCCACTACGACATACTCTCTCTCTGTTTGGTTTGTAACCACAACAGATGGCGTTGTCCGTAGGGACGACAAGAGCAAGTCTCAGGATCTCGAGAAGGATGGCACCAAAGAAAGCTTCATCATCGGCAGTGAAGAAGGAAGGGGACGCGGCGAAGTCTCACATCAACACAAGGGCTTCGGCATCGGCGGTCGCGGGCGCAAACGACGACGCGGGTGCGACAACCACGAGCGTTGATGCTCACCGTGTGATGATCGATCCCACCACCGCCGACGCAACGAGCGACCCTACCGCCGATGCAACGACCGACCCTGCCCTGCGAGTGACGCCCAACTCCGTCGCTGGCATGACGGTCAGCTCTGGAAGTACCAGCCGGGTGGCAGGGAGCAGTAACATCGGCGCCCGTGGAGACGCGACCATCGTCCCTACACCCGGTGCGGGAGCACCGAGCGGTTCCAACGGTAACACGGGCCTCGTCATTGATGCCGGAGTCTACCACACCGACGTGGCGGGCAACCCAGGAGCGCAAACCGTGGTCACTGCTGTCCCGGCAGTGCGACTAAGTGCGCCAATCGCCTAGGCTACGCCGGCAGTGCAGAACGCTATGCGGGCGGCCCTCAGCATGCTCCAGCGGGAGTTAGCGAATCTCCGCGGAGCCGTGCAGAGTATGCAAGAGGCACGGAGTCAGCAGACCCTGCCGGTGGTTGCGCCGGAGCCCACGCCAGAACGGGCGAATAGCTGCGACACCCCCACATTCAGCCGCGCCTCGCTGCCGCTGGCCGAATACGGCGCGCGAAAGTCGATCAAGACAGTGGCGAACCTCTTTGACAAGAGGGAAGAGTACGCCAGAGTGGAGGAAGGCGCGCGGCGGCGCCAAGGTAATGACTCTGATAGCAGTTAGGTGGAGGGCACGACGCGGAATGAAGGCTTGCCGAAGGGAGGCTCCTCGAAAGGCGAGCGCAAGCCAGAGTCTGCGAGGGACGCCCTTGGGAACAGCGACGCTGAGCACCACAAGAGTTGTCAAGCGGTAGGTACAAGCCCCAACACAACCAGCGCAGGCCCCAAGAGGCCCACCACATCCTCGGTATAGAGGACGCCCCTCGGGAACCTGTCCCCGCTTTACGAGGGAGGGGCGAGAAAGACCAGGGATGGGGGTGCGGAAGGGGCCGTGACGAGAGACCATGCGCATGGTAGGAAATCGCGGACTACGGTAGATGGTGCGAGGTGCACAGTCATGGTGACCACGCCACGCGGGCATGTACCGCCGTCATGGCGCTGCGGCAGGCAACCATTAGAGCTTGGGCCTCGAAAGTGCTGCCCCCCGCAGTGGCCCACGCGCAACAGCCGTAGGGGAGCCCTTCGCGAGCTGGGGTCCCGGAGGGGGCCCAACACCACATCATCAGTGTCATCTCCGGAGGCTCCTCGCTGAGAACCTCGGCGCAACCACTTCCGGGAGTGGCGCACAGTGAAGTTACCTTCACGCCAGCCGACGCCCGGGGCGTGGAGTTTCCCTACCAGGACCCTCTGGTCATCCAAGCTAACATCGCAAGTTGTGACATCAAGCATGTCCTCGTCGACGAGGGCAGTTTCACAAATGTCCTATTTGCGAAGGTCTCCGACTGCATGGGGATCCCTCAAAGTCGCTTGGAGCCATTGGGGACCCCGCTCCAAGGTTTTGGGGGCCAACCGCTGAGGGCATCGGGCCAGGTATGTCTTCGAGTCTCCTTTCGTCAGGGTGATAACGCCAGGAGCGAGGACATGATCTTCGATGTTGCGGACATTCCGATCCCGTACAACGCCATACTGGGCCGCCCTATCCTCAACTCCTTCAGAGCGGTCCCGCATCATGGCTTCTTGTGTATGAAACTCCTGGGCCCGCGGGGTGTCATCACCATCTTCGACGACCAGGATTTCACCCAGCGCGTGGAGGCTCGTGCCAGAAGCCTGCACCGCATGGTGCACGCTCTCACCGACAAACTCAAGATGGATGCATCGTCCGCTCCGAGGTGGACGCCCAAGCTCAGACCGGAGGGTGGGGTCAAGAGGATACCTCTCCAGGCCAAAGGTCAATTCGTGTCCATCGGTGAAGGCTTTCCCCCGGAGGTGGAGCAAGACTTGCTCCGGGTCCTCCGAAGTAACGCGGATGTCTTCGCATGGTCCTCAGAGGACATCAAGGGCGTGGACCGCTCCATCATCGAGCATAACCTAGCGGTCCGCCCTGATGTTAAGCCGGTCAGGCAAAGGCTTCGGCGTATGTCCATTGACCGACAGCAAGCGGCCAAGGTGGAAGTAGCGAAGTTTCTCCAGGCCGGAGTCATCCGCGAGGTCCAACATCTGGATTGGTTAGCCAACCCGGTGTTGGTGAAAAAAGCCAACGATGCCTGACGTATGTGCATCGACTTCACTGCCCTCAACAAGGCATGCCTGAAAGATGACTACCCCTTACCCCGCATAGATCAATTGGTTGATGCCACCGCGGGCTGTGAACTCATGAGCTTCTTGGACGCCTACTCTGGCTACCACCAGATCTATATGGCCAAGGATGACGAGGACAAGACCAGCTTCATCACACCGATAGGGACATACTGCTTTGTCAGGATGCCCTCCGGTTTGAAGAATGCCGGGGCAACCTTCACTTGACTCATTGCGCTAGCACTGGCTTCTCAACTCGGGAGGAATGTGGAAGCTTATGTCGATGACTAGTCGTCAAAACCAGGTAGCTTGCCTCCCATGGCCAAGATCTCCAAGAAACCTTTGACAACCTTAGGAAGGCAGGCATCAAGCTCATAAGCATCAAGCTCATCCCGAACAAGTGTGATTCGGTGTGCAGGCAGGTAAGCTCCTGGGCTTTCTGGTGTCTGGACGCGGCATCCAGGCCAACCCCGACAAAGTCGATGCTATCCTCGCCATAGAACCGCCCAAGATGATAAGGGAAGTCCAAAGACTTGCTGGCCGCATGGCCGCATTGAGCCATTTTCTGTCTAGGGCAGCGGAGCGGGGCTCAACGTCAGCGGTCAGCGCCGTCCTTGTCCTCGAGGAGGGCGCTCTTCAGCGCCCTGTGTACTTTGTCTCCGAAGCTCTTCAGAGCGCCAAGACGCGGTATACGGAGCTCGAGAAGTTGGCTTACACGCTGGTCATGGCCTCGAGGAAGCTTCGATATTATTTTTTGGCTCACCCAATCACCGTGCTGTCCTCGTTCCCCCTGGCGAAGATTCTGCACAATAAGGAATCCACAGGGCGCATTGGCAAGTGGGCAGCCGAGCTCGCGTCGTTCTCCTTAACATATGCCTCACGAGTAGCGATCAAGTCCTAAGTTCTTGCGGACTTCCTTGTGGAGTGGACCCCCTCGGCCTAGCCCGCCTAGCAGCCAGGGGACCCGGGTGGATGCTTGACACTGATGGAGCCTACGGCATTTCTGGCGCAGGCGTGGGCGTAGTGGTTACTACGCTAGAGGGACACCGCCTGTCGTACTCGGTGCGTCTTGCATCTCCCGCCACCAACAACACGGCCGAGTACGAGACGCTACTCTTCGGCCTCGTGAATCTCAAAGCTCTTGGCGCGCGGTGAGTTCTCGTCCGCACCGACTCACGGCTGGTGGCGGGCCATGTGGACAAGTCATACCAAGCCAAGAACCCCGAACTGGCCAAGTTCCTGGCAGCCGAAAGAGCAAAGGAGTGACACTTCCTGGGTGTCACAGTCAAGGCCATCCCTTGGGTAGAAAACGAGCAAGTCGACGTCCTTGCAAAAGCCACCAGCCAACAGCTCCCCACTCTCGAGGGAGCATTCTATGAGGTTCTGCCCGCGGCAACCATCGCTCAGGACAACCGTGATGCGGCCCTCGTCCACCAGATTACCCAGCAGGGCGATTGGCGCGAGCCCATCTACGGTTTCTTGCAAGGCATCGCAGAGCCTGATGACCCTGTCGAGCTCTGGCGCTTACAATGTCGTGCCAGGTCCTTCCAGGTGCTCAACGGAGTACTCTACAAAAAGGAGTTTGCGCACCACTTTTACGGTGCCTCTCACGTAAGGAAGGAAAGTACCTCCTCGCGAAAATTCATGCAGGACTCTGCGGCTCGCATCTGGCGCCGAGGTCGCTCGTTGGCAAGGCATTCAGGTAAGGCTTCTACTGGCCAACCGCCATCGCTGATGCCCAAGACCTCTTGCGTCGGTGTCAAGGCTGCCAATGGATGGGGCGGGTCATTCAAAGACCTCGACCAGTCTCAACGCCATTCCCCCAGTATGGCCACTGGCACGGTGGGGCATCAACGTCGTGGGACCACTCCCTCGGGCCCCAGGAGACCTGTGGTTCATAGTGGTCACTTTGAAGTATTTCTCTAAGTGGCCAGAGGCTGTGGCTCTAGCTAGGGTAACCTCGGCAGCCATGCAGCGCTTTCTCTGGCAGAACATCATATACCGTTTTGGGGTGCCCAAGGAGATCACCGCCGACAATGGTCTACAGTTCGACTTCGCCCCGTTCAAGGAGTTCTGTAGCAAATGGGCATCACGCTCCGATTCGCTTCGGTCAGGCACCCACAGTCTAACAGAGCAGTCGAGCGAGCGAACGGCACCATCTCCGCCGGAGTCAAGAAGCATCTTGTTGGGCTGCCAAATGGCAAGTGGCCAAGAAAGCTCCACAGTGTCCTCTGTTCCCTCCGCACGCACTTCACAGAGTATAAATAAGATGTAGCGTCGAGGTCTACCTCCGTACGCACTCTACGGAGTATAAATAAGACGTAGAGTTGAGGTTCGCCTCCGTACACACTCTACGGAGTATAAATAAGACGTAGCATCGAGGTCTGCCTCCGCACGCACTCTACGGAGTATAAATAAGATGTAGCGTCGAGGTTCGCCTCCGCACGCACTCTACGAAGTATAAATAAGAAGTAGCGTCGAGGTCCGCCTCCGCACGCAATCTACGGAGTATAAATAAGAAGTAGCGTCGAGGTCTGCCTCCGCACGCACTCTACGGAGTATAAATAAGACACATCGGGGGAATACCTTCACGCGCACTCTACGGAGTATAAATAAGATGTAGTATCAAGGTCCGCCTTCGCACGCACTCTATGGAGTATAAATAAGAAGTACCGTCGAGGTCCGCCTCCGTACGCACTCTACGGAGTATAAATAAGACGCAGCGGGGGGACGCCTTCGCGTGCACTCTACGAAGTATAAATAAGACGTAGCATCAAGGTCCGCCTCCGCACGCACTCTACAGAGTATAAATAAGACGTAGCGTCGAGATCCGCCTCCGCACGCACTCTACGGAGTATAAATAAGACGCAGATGTTGTCTCTGCGTACTCTACTGAGTATAAGCAAAACACGGATGTCCCTGCGCACGTGTGGGCCCCGCCCCTATGCGTACTTTTTGGAGTATAAATAAGACGTGGTTGATGTTCCCACGCACTCTACGGAGTATAAATAAGACACGGATGTTGTCCCTGCACACTCTACTGAGTATAAACAAGATGCGAATGTCCCTGCGCATGTGTGGGCACCGTCCCAATGCGTACTCTCCGGAGTATAAATAAGATGTAGTTGATATTCCCACATACTCTGCGGAGTATAAATAAGATGCAGCGGAGGCTTACCTCCGCAACGCATGTTAACGAGTGGAAAAGAGACGCCGTAGGAGGCTCCCGCTCGCGCGTCTACTTCGACTAGGTGCCAGCTCCACTGCCACCACTTCGAAGGGTAGGGGACGGAGCGCTCACGCGTCTATTTCGACTAGGCGTCAGCTCCGCTGCCACCACTTCGAAGGGTAGGGGACAGAGCGCTCGCGCGCCTACTTCAACAAGGCGCCAGCTCCATTACCACCACTTCGAAGGGTAGGGGACGGAGCGCACATGCGTCTACTTCGACTAGGCGCTAGCTTCGCTGCCACCACTTCGAAGGGTAGGGGATTGAGCGCTCACACGTCTACCTCGACAGTGGAGCGCTCGTGCGTCTACTTCGACTAGGCGCCAGCTCCGTTGCCACCACTTTGAAGGGTAGGGGACAGAGCGCTCGCGTATCTACCTCGACTGTGGAGCGCTCGCGCGTCGCCGACCAGGCGCGGCTCGCGCCACCACTCGAAGGTAGGGACGGAGTGCTCGCGCGCCTACTTCGACAAGGCGTCAGTTCCGCTGCCACCACTTCGAAGGGTAGGAGACGGAGCGCTCGCGCGTCTACTTCGACTAGGCGTTAGCTCCGCTGCCACCACTTCGAAGGGTAGGGACGGAGCGCTCGCGCGTCTACCTCGACTGTGGAGCGCTCGCGCGTCTACTTCGAGTAGGCGCTAGCTCCGCTGCCACCACTTCATAGGGTAGAGGATGGAGCGCTCGCGCGTTTACTTCGACTAGGCGTCAGCTCCGCTGCCCTCACTTTGAAGGGTAGGGGACGGAGCGCTCGCGCGTCTACATCGACTGTGGAGCGTTCGTGCGTCTACTTCGACTAGGCGCCAGCTCCACTGCCACCACTTCAAAGGGTAGGGGACGGAGCGCTCGCGCATCTACCTCGACTGTGGAGCGCTTGCGTGTCTATTTCAACTAGGCGCCAGCTCCGCTGCCACCACTTCGAACAGTAGGGCACGGAGCGCTTGCGCGTCTACTTCGACTAGGCGCCAGCTCCGCTGCCACCACTTCAAGGGGTAAGGGACGGAGCGCTCGCGCGTCTACTTTGAATAGGCGCCAGCTCCGCTGCCACCACTTCGACGGGTAGGGGACGGCCACTGCCACCACTTCGAAGGGTAGGGGATGGAGCGTTCGCGCATCTACTTCGACTAGGCGCCAGCTTCGCTGCCACCACTTTGAAGGGTAGGGGACGGAGCGCTCGTGCGTCTACTTCGACTAGGCGCCAGCTCCGCTGCCACCACTTCGAAGGGTAGGGGAAGGAGCACTCGCGCGCCTACTACGACAAGGCGCCAGCTCCGTTGCCACCACTTAGAACGGTAGGGGACCAAGCGCTCGTGCATCTACTTCGACTAGGCCAGCTTCGCTGCCACTACTTCGAAGGGTACGGGACAGAGCGCTCGCTCACCTACTTTGACAGAGCGCTCATGTGCCTACCTCGCTTACAAAACGCTACGACTGTCCAAGAGGCCAGCCTTCATTGCGTCAGGGAGCGATCACATGAGAAATAGTACGCAACGACAGAGCACCCTGGGCAATTGTTGTTTCATTGATGCAAAACGGCAGCCACAGGGCACTACTACAGCAAGGCACACATAGCACAGCACACCGGGTCCCAGCATCACACCTAGGGGTCCGCGCCGTCTCCGTTGCGCCGAGGGACCTCCTCGAGCCACTGGAGGAAATTCCCTTCCCGATGTAGCGTTCGTCGCAGTATGACCTTGGCCGCATCCTCCCCGATGTAGCCCTAGATCCGGTCGTAGAAGGTTTTGAGGGCGGACAGAATGATACAGGCGGCACCGGACAACGCCCCGGCTTCGGTTGGCAGATCTAGCTGGGGATCGACCAGCTCATTGACATGCTCACACCCTCGGGTGTGGAACATGGAAAAGGCGAGGCAGACGCCGGCGAAGCCGCAACGATCGCCGAAGGCCCTGGCACCGCGGAGTACGAGGCTCAAGCCCTCTTCAATTTGTTCCAGGGTCTGCGCCACATCCGTGGGGCTGTGTGTAAGGTTCGGTATGTCAACAGAAAGGCCCTGGAGGGCCCCTTCCAATGACTTCATTGCCCTCCACGCCGCCACCGATGTGTCGCCCAAGGTTCGGTTCCTCTCCTCCAAGGCCGTGGCAAGCCGGGCCTTCTCTTCCTCCAGCGCGGTGATTTGCTCAAGCAAGCCGGTGCACTCCTCCGCGACGGTGCGCTGGGTCTCCTCCGTGGTGCGTTGCGCTGCTGCCACCGCGCTCTCCGCATTCACAACAAGTCTCCACGCGTCGAACGTCGCCCTGGTGATTTCTGCCTCCAACACACAAATATGCTCGTCCTTGGCGGCGTGAGCCTCGTCAGCAGCACAAAGTTGGCCCTCCAGCGCCCTCCGCTCGCGGGTGCGTGCCTCCTCCAGGACCCCGTTAAGGACGCGAAGCATCTCTAGTCGAGGGATAAAATCAGACACGACAAGCCTCTA
This sequence comes from Melocanna baccifera, assembly GCA_036346265.1. Taxonomy (NCBI): domain Eukaryota; kingdom Viridiplantae; phylum Streptophyta; class Magnoliopsida; order Poales; family Poaceae; genus Melocanna; species Melocanna baccifera. The sequence continues at coordinate 16,067,357 of CM070695.1, forward strand.
GGCCTCCGAGCCAGCACCGGGCGCCCACTCCACGTCCTGCGAAATGAGGCCGGCAACTTCGCGGACACCTCCGCTGCTCGATCCTTAGCCGCGTCCGGGAGACCTCGTCTCTCCTGATGTCGACGACGGAATGAGCGAGCAAATCAGAGAGAGCTTCGCAAAGTCGGGGGGGAAGGAATTTCGCCTACCTTCAACACCCTCCACTGGTGCACGGGGGGTGTCCGCTCGATCTCGTGCAGGTTGCGGGGCTTCATCACTGGGAGCGGCGACTCCTCGATCGGGCGTCTTCCTATCGGACCCTAGGTCCCGACAACTGCGCTCTCTACATTGAACCGCCTCCTCGCGGGCGAGGGCGATCGTATCCGGGGGCGCTTCGCCCTCGGGGACTTGGGCGACACGTCCTCGGCTACTCCAGTGGCCGTAAGGACTGGTGCAAGCGGCAGGTCTTTGATGGCCATTACAGGTGGCGAGGGCGCAGGCGGTAGGTCCTCGCTGGCCGGTACAGGCGACAAGGCCTCACCCTCGAGGATGTCGCTACCAAGGCCCGCCTCACCACCGCCTAAGCCCTCCTCGCTGGGGCAGTGTGCTCCCCCGAACTAGCGTGCTTGGACCCAGCGCCCGACATGCCCTCCGACCCGACGATGTCTGTCAGACATGCGACCGATGGGATGGATATAGCGGCGCTATACTGAGCTCTCCGTCGACTGGGGGATGCCCCCACCTCGTTATTGCCATCGCGGCGATGAGTTGGAGTCCGCACCGGCACTGCGTGTGCTGGTACGGGGAGACCTAGGACCTTGCACACCCGATTTATCTGCCCCAGCTTCGTAGGGCCGGTCGCGCCTTCGCGTGCTCCTTCGCCGTGTACGGCCCAAGGAACGCGACTACCGCATGCTCCGTGTCCTCCAATGACAGCACTGCATGCGAAATGGTGCTTCGTTCACAAAACAGTTACATATATATAGGCAGCATACGGCCGAAGTACTTACGAGGACTGGAGGGTTTCCGCAGGGAAGACACTATAGGGCAGACGTCATCTCGCCGGGAGCGATCTCGCTCGTACTTCCACCGGGCAGAGAGAGGAGACACACCGCACATTGTAAACTCCTCGGTGAGATCACGCATGTTGAACCGGAGGGCAACACCGGCAAGCCTCCGCGCTTTTTGTTCGTCGCTGCCCTGCGGCCTCACTCCCGGATAGCTGTTGAAAGATATTGGCTAACCTCGGCACCGAAGGCCGCCGCTGCTTGTCACATGCTAGTAGAACCACCGTTGCATCCAGCCGACCCCACTTCCTCGCGTCGCGGTAGCGAGAAAAGCAGCGCACTGGACCTCAAGACGGTTGAAACTACCGAAATTGGACAGCGCCCCCCCTTCGACCTTCTTCGGCTGGCAGCGTGCGTCATGAAGAAGGGCGAATAGGTTCGCGCTGGGACGGACACCCTCTGTTCAAATAGCCCAGGCAAAAACAGCCAAGCGAACTATCGTATTTGGGGTTAGCTGCGCCAGCTCCAGCCCATAAGCCTGCAAGACCTCGCTGATGAAAAACGTTAAAGGCATCCGGAGCCCAGCCTCGAAAAATGTGACAAAGATAATCGCATCCGACTCTTGGGGTGAGGCTCCACCTCGTCTTCTTCTCCTGGAGGAGAGTCTGGATCGTCTTCTCTGAAGCGCGACTCCACCCTAGGACGCGGGAGCAGTAGCCTCCCGAGTTCTCCATGGCTTTCCACCGCTTGTCGACCTGCAGCGGCTTGCGAGCCACCAAGGGGAATTCCGCCGGTGGCGGCGTCAAGCCGCGTTGGCTCGACGAGGCGCTGCCGCTAAGCCAGCGAGCAGGATCTTCATGGCACGCTATCCTACTCTGCAGTCGAAGGCTGAAGGAGTAGGAGCAAGGGCGGATTGGGCGCAGCAGGAAAAAGATAGCAAAGCAACGGCACACGAGCAGGAGACGCGTTTGCATGCCGGCGATGACACTTCATGAAGACCCCTCACATCCCCCACAATCCGAAATGCAACCGGCGGGAGCCCACCAGTTCGGCTCCCCACAGTCGGGAAGAGTAGCCGCTGACAGTAGGAGGCGCGCGGCGGTAGGCTGCCGGGCAACGCACGACGCGCCAGTAACATCCCGCAATGCGTCTCGCCTCTCTCGGGAAGGGTCGTGGGATCACAGTCGTGCGACCGCTGACAGGCCACGACGCACCAACCGCGCCGCGCCACCTGTACCTCTCCCTTGAGACAGCGCGTACGGCCGCACCAGCCCACCCCTGGCTTTTCAGCACTCGGCTCGATTCCCACCATCATTAAGACCCCACCTCCGAACCACGGAGACATGACGACTCCGGACCGGGCGAAGACCCATTTGCCCAACTCCCTAGCGCCACGCACGAAATCCTGGCCTGCCAAACATGTCGGACACCTTCGGCTCAGTAAGGTGACTCCGCTGGTAACTGTGCCACCGCGAGGGATGGCTCCAAGACCGGGGACGACTTCGGCAGCTTGCCTGACTCCACGTCTTCGGCATGAAGCGGGGTCGCACTACCAACTACATTTTCTTCTAAATTGGTCACAGACCGTAGGGACGGAGGGGGCCAAAGAGCTCGGCAACATGGCTTCGGCCTATGAAGCCTTTCACTATGAGAGGCTCCTGTCATAGGGGTGGCCCCCACCTAAGCCCAGCCGGCTTGTTAGAAAGTTGTAAGCCCCAAGTGGGACGTGTGTAATGACGTGAATGCCCTTGAAAGGGATATTTGGATGAAAGAGTATGATTGTAAAAACACTCCCCGTGAGGGCATATATATATATGCAATACAAGCCATGGGGAAGAGCGGGAGGGAGCATTGCTTACCTAACTCTCCACTACGACACACACTCTCTCTGTTTGGTCTGTAACCACACGGTATAATAGTATCTAATATAAGGACAGCTAGCTAAGCATTAAAAATGATCATAATTTATCACATAAAATAACAGCATACATTTGATAATTTAAATGTAAATAATTTTGCTAAAGTGGGAAATCAAAATGATCAAAGTACTGACTCGCCTGGATCACAAGTTCCTTGGTCTTGCTGGTCTTGACTTGTGTCAACCTCGGATTCCTCCTCTTAAGCATCGTATGCTAATTTTACGTTGAATGAAAAATTAAAAACAAATAAAAAGAATTAACATAACCAAATAAATTCTCATCAAAAATTCAAAAAAGCTCAAATATTCATAATTTTGGTTCCATTAGAAAGAGGGTTAATTTAGATGAATTTAGCAATTTTCTCACTTAATTTGGAGTTAAAATGAATTAGTTATGAATTTTTGAAGTTTCAGCCGAATTAAATCAAAATTAAAAATCAGAGATCATTTAATAATATGAAGAGAGAGAGAATGTGTAACTGACTGCTGGGGTCCACTGGTTATTTTATTTTTCTTTTTCTTACACTGACAGGTGGGACCCACTAGCTTTTATTAATTCTTTAAATTTTCAGAGACTGTCACGTGTGGCCCACTGGGGTTTTAAACTTCTTAACGCGCTAGTGACTAACAAGTGGGGCCCACTACGGGTTATTAATTCTTTCCTCGGTGTCACTGACAGAGGGGGCCCACTTGGATTAATAACTTTTCTGACGATGACAGGTGGACCAGATAACGTTTAAATTAAAGCTAGGCCCACATGTCATTGAATAACTAACTTAACCACTGTCATTAACATTAATTAACCGTGTGCTAATTAAATCCCGCAGGTGAACAGTAGCTTCTTCCTCCCGTCGCTTTCGGCGAGGCTCGCTGTCGGCGGCAGAGGTGGTGCCGGCCATGAGCAGTCGCGAAATGGATTGCTTGTGGCCGCACCCACCTTTGGCCGAGCTCTCGCCAACTGATTTGGCCGGAGCACTGGCCGGCAACGAGCTCAGGCGGCGGTGGCTACGGCGATCTTTTGCATTAACATTCAATTAATTTCTCGGGGAGTACCTCTGGATGGTTACGGTGTGGAATTCGGGGTCGGTGGAGCTCGGGGAAGGCTGAGGTGGCTTGTCGGCGTGCGGTAGCGGTGCTTCGAGGAGTGTGCACGGCAAGGGTGCTTCTCAGGCATGGGGAGCTTCGGGGGATGGCCGAGGTGGCTTCGCCATGCACTGGAGATGCTCTTGGCCGAGGGAATTGGACGGAGGCGGGCTTAATCGTCGGCGATCCCGACAGCCGGAGTTAAAGAAGAAATGAGCTCTAGCGAGTTATAGCGCACGGGAGTTTGATTGGGCTTGATGGGAGAACGAGAGAGGTGTGAGGAGTCGAATGCTGGCTTCAATCAGCTTTTATAGCCAGCAGAACGGCCTGCCCGTGCAGAGTGGGTGTGGCGGCCATGGCAATGACGGGGGAGGCGGCGTGGCTACAGCGTGGTTACAACGTGGCGGAGCCCGACCTGGCAAGGTGAGTGGACTGGCGACAAGAGCGCGGATAGTGTGTGGCAACAGCATGGGCGTCAGTGGCATGGGGTAAGGGGATTGTGGTTGACGCGGGGAAGCGGCGTGGCCGTGGGCGCGCTGGCTAGCCGTGGGCGCGCTGGCCAGCCATGCGCTCGGAGGGGATGGGGGGTAGGTGACTTCCTACGGGCAGGCAGGCGGTGGCATGGGGCGGCGAGGCATGTCGGCGACTGCGGGTCCGAAGAGGGAGCTCGAGAGTGGGGCCGACGAGTGTGGGTTTTCGGGGGAAGAGGACAGGGCAGTTGAACGCGCGCGCGAGCGAGAGAGTGAGACAGAGAGGGAGCGAAGGGGAGAAGGGGGAGGGCAAAGGGAGAGGAGGAGGGGAGCTGGCCGTGCTAGTTGGGCTGGCTGGTTTTCCTTTTTCTCCTTTTTATTTTTTTGTTTTGATTTCTATTTGCAGTTTAGATGCTATTTGTATTTTTGAGACTTGTGTGCATATATACATTTTTACATACATTTTGTGCCTATTATTCCAGGGCATCCTTTTAGTATTTTCCACATTTTATAAAGCCTCTAAATTTAAGTTTGGGTGACTTTTGGAAGTTTGACGATTTAAATGATTTTCACATATACTTGATAACTTGCATTTGTGAATTTTTGGGGCAAAGAGGTGGATCATCTTTTCAGATTCATATTTCAATTTAAAATTTTCTTTTATAAATACATTCTTTCCTTTTTTTGAGGCTCCCTTTTTATTTCATGTGCTTTAACATTATATGTATACATATATATTTTCCTTTGATTTAGTGGAACCTCAACCAAAACCATTGAAATCCAAAAATTTGAAATGTCAAGAAAATGCCAAAAATTCAAAATGCCCCAAATTACACAATATTTATAGTTCCAAATTTTTGGGAATGTCACAATTTCACAGTAATAACTGCTTCGTTATCAACTCAATATTATCGGTGTTCACACCCTACCTAGTGTCTTCCAGTTGGTTTGTTATGTCAATAATTATTGATGATGGTCACATTACTAATTACTTGGATAAATTGTCACTTGGATCACCTTAGTGTTGGATATTATCATGGTAACATGAATGGATAACTAGAGGAGGATAATCAATAAGGGTGTTACTAGAACACCACCTAATCATTGGTTTGATAATTAACTCTATGGTTTTAGGAATCAGTATGTTTGATTACTGGATAACTTAGTGGAAGAAATATGCTTGGAGTACTCAGTTGTATAGTGTTCTAATGATTGTCTACCTTGATTAGTGCTAATTGCCCAGTTTATCACTTGCTAATATCATGGTATTTTTACCGTATCTTCTTACGTTCTATGTCATTCAATTATCAAACCCTTAATACCAAATTTTTTGTTTACCACTTTATCATTCCTTCATCAATTTTCAAATATCATATTATTGCATTATGATTTCAACACTACCATTATTGAGCTACTAGTGTCAAATAATCATGTTATCATTATACTCTTGTTGAATTGTCATTGCCAAATCCATGTTCCATATTATACATGTTATTCCACTGCTTCCTGTTTCATCACATACCTAGGAAATAACACCTTCCAAGGTTCCATCCAACAACGTATAGGTGTCATACATTTTTGTTGTTGGGATATTAACAACCTGTTGCAGGGGATACTCGCAAGCAGGTGCTAGCTTATTTCATATCACCTATTTTGCGAAACCTTCTGCACACGACTGGTTAGTCCACCATGGATGAGTCGATCTGACAGCCAAATCCGATCAGATCGTAGGGACAAGGGTTGTCTGACCGCAAAGCCGGTCCGACTGCAAGTCCAGGTCTGGTCTAACGGGTTCCCTATTCTAGACCTAAAAATCTCCTAAGTCAAAACACAAATCTCAAGAGGTTGCTCAAATCTAATCCAAACACTTTCAAATTTTGAATGAGACTTATTCAAAGTATTAGGAATGTAAACCAATCAAGAATCACTATGTTCTTGGGCTCGGGTTCATTAAATTGAAGAAAATAAAATCTAGTTCACAAGAACACCCAAAACTTTAAAATCCAAATTAGTTATTGCTTATAAGGTTCTAAGACATGAGGCCTTCTAGATCTACTCCCACATATCCTAACAAGATAAACTAGGCAAAGATTCATGACAAAATCACGCAGAACACAATTTCAAATTTCTTGCTCAAGAACATGAAAATCCAAACAAAGATCAAGTGAAGCACCAAGAATGGATCAAAGATTTAATTTATTACAAATAGAGTGAGTGATTCATGAGCACATGGATGGTTATAAGATACTCCCAAAGCACCACCCTTACACACACAAGATTTCTCACATAAGAAGGGAGAGAAGAAACTATTCAAGACTTAGACAATATCTCAATGTCTCTCTCAAAGCCTCAACACTAGCTCTCCCCCTCCTCCCTCATATAGCTAGCACCACTTAGTGGGTCTCAACCCACTAAGCACTTAGAGAAACCTGTCAACTCTACTAACACAGGTTTTATGAACTCATGCATGCTTCTCCAATGTTTACAAGATTTAACCTGCTAACATCTTAGTGATTGATCCACTTAGTCAAACCAGCTCACCCTTCTTAACGGATAAACCTAAACTGCTTCTCCGTTGCATCTCTCTGCGCCATGATTTTGTCTAAGGCTTAAACTTGATATTTTGGTAAACTCCCAAAATACCACCAACGAAGCTTTTGGGCATATTCCTTTGACTCCATCACCTCCCATGTGACCCCAATGACTTCCCGCTAAGCCTCTCACTAAATGGGTCTAAGTCACTTAGCACACCACATGCCTCACCTTGCACCATGACTGCACTTGGTTTCTCTAACCGTTCTGGACCTCAGCTCCTCATAACCTTAGTCCTGGTCCACCTTGCCATTGCCTACCATATCTTCATATCAAAGCATCTCCATGTGCTTTAACATGTATCCCATAGTGCCCAATGCAAGCCATCACGTCTTCACACATTCAGACTCCCCCGAATTATCTGTATGTGCATCAGCCTCATCACTTGGCATATCATATACACCAACTCACCTCTTCATAATTCTTTTCCTTTATGTGCTCCTCACTTGAACCATATATCCCCACCCAGACTTATATGATTGTTTAGACCTCATCTCTACCGCCTAATCCCGATCACTTTTCGTCGACCGCTAATATTCTCTAAGCCACCTACACATCCAAAGAACAAACAACCATACTGTAATAGCCCAGCTGTTTAATTCAAAAAAATAATAATTTAATTTAAATAGAAATAATTTCTTTTGTTGCCTGAAATTTTAAAAATTTTATTTGCTTAATTTTCTGCTTTTGAAATGGCTTAGTTTCAAAAGTAATTTACCTAAAAATATAAAAATAATAATAATAGATATTTTAAGTTTATATAAAAATTCTAATTCTAATTAATTATTTTAAGTCATCTGGCTTTAAAATAAATTTTTTCTGATTTTCTGGGATTTAAAAATCAATTTTAAGATTATAAAGTATTTTAGTGTAAAAACTAAATACCAAATTAAGTTGTAAATAATTTTCCAAACTCCAAAATAGTGTCAAAAACTTCTATGAATTTTTCTGAAATGTTTGGATTTTATTTGGTATTTTCTCCGAGCCTTTTTAAGTTTTCTCATATTTTCAGAAAATCAAAATCAAAATTTTAAAACTTTCCACTCCTTCCCGAGCTGCCATGTGGACGGCTGATCTCCGTCCCTACCACCACACGGCAACATCTGGCCACACCAACGCCATTTTACTTGCGCGACAGCCGAGATCACCTGGTTGCCACGCGTCGGCCATTCGGCCAACTACCTCCCCTCCGCCTCGCTCTCTCTGCCGGTGGACGCCGCCTGTGCCTCCCCTCTCCCCTCTCTTTCACTCCTAGCCACCGGATGCTCCTCCCCACCATGCGGCAGTCATCCGAGTATTCTTCTTCCTCCGGCTCTTCCCCCTCTCTTCCCAGTGAAACGCCGCCACCATCTTCGCTAAAATCACCGCCATTACCACCATCCTCGCCGCCCTTAGTCTCCCCCCTTCTTTCCTTCCTCCCATGCCATGCCAACTTCCCCAATTTCTAGCCAAAACTCGTATTGCTCCTTTCTCCCCATCTCCCCGCAATCACCACTGGCCGCTAAGATTTTTAGCTAGCAATTGACGCTGGCTCTTCCTTCCAGCAGCCTATAAAAGGAGCCCCTCAGTAGCTCTCCCCCTCACACCACCCCCCTCCCCGTCTCTCCTCGCCCTTTCCATGCGCCCCTAGCAACCACGCTAAGCTGTCCCTTCCTGTGCACTAGTTGGACCTCCAGCGAGCAATCGCAGGCAAAGGGGGTCACCCCGAGCTTCGACACCAGTGCCCTCGCCTTCCTCGTACTGATGCCGTCCTTCCCTGCCCCTTCACGGCCCCCAAGCATCGCCAGAGCTGCCCTTCGTTGGATCTCTGAGTTCTACGGCCGCCATTCCTCATTGCTGGCCGCCTTCGAGCTTCCCTAGGTGCCGCGCTATGGTGAATTGGGTAGCCCTCACTCCCCTCTTGCCTCTAGTCCACACGCTGTCTACCGCAGACCGTTCCACCGCCGGTGAGCCCTAGGGCCCCGTGTGCCACCACCGCTCCGACGAGCCACGTCAGCGCGCCACCTGACATGGCAGCCCATGAGGTGCCACATGCCCGCACACGTCGGTGCCACAGAAGCCCAAATCAGCACAATCAGCAGACACGTCAAGCTTCTCTGCCACATCAGCTCTCCTAGTACACGTGTGCGCCACTTGGCTGCCACATCATCGAGTTTGCTGATTCAGCGTCCACGTCATTGCCATGTGGCATGCCACGTCAGAACCCAACCCCTCAGGTGCCATGTCACTGCCACATGTCCGCCACCTGGCTGACAAGTTAGCAAAATGGCCCCGTCAGTTGCCATATAGTCTCCACGTCACCCATCGTGCCACCTCGGCCTCCCTCTGGTCCGTGGACCTGGTCCATGGTGGACCGAGCCCACATGTCGACCACAGACCCAGCCAAGGCTAACGTCATCATGACGTCATATATCCTTTTTTAGTAGAAAAATAATTTCAAAAATCCTGATTTATTCATTTTCTCTGATTTCAAACTTCCGGGAGCCCGTTCTCCTTCATCCTAACTTCGATTAAGCCCTTTAAATTTATAAATTTATCTAAAATCAAGATCTATCCAAATATGCAATGTTTTTAAATTTTGGAGTTTATTTAAATTTTATTTGAATTTAGAGAGTTATTTTCACGTGTAGACTACGACTATTCCGGAGAATTTTAGGACGACAATTTGCATCAAACTGCGGAGCAAGGTAAGTCACACTCCTTGATCATGTTGATACAAGATTGTGAAATACAATTATTCTATTTTTAATTATTCTGCATGCATATTTTCATTCAATGTATTTTAATTTCACTTTTAAATTTAATTAATGCCTATTTCTTATTAATTCCTTTGATAAGCTTTCAAGAAAGGCTATGAATTATTTTAAAATAAAATATAAAACCTAGTTTAGACTTAGACTAATGGGTAGGTAGTGGGTACTGACATGCATTATTGTTCGGTGACACAATATTGATTGTCAGGCATAAAGGGTATGTGGTTTGAGCCTAAGTCAATTAAGGACCGGTCAGTGAGCTACTGCTACAAAGCCCTTATCGTACTACCACAAGGCTAGTATGTGACAGTCCTGACTGACTAATTTGCAGATCCCAACCCGAGTCTCGCTATAAGTTGAAAGCGAGCATGGCATAGGCCATGTGAAGTCTCACTTAGCTCAAGAGGGGTCCCATGAGACATATGGATGCCCGTAGTGAGGTTAGTGTGGGGGATGGGTCTGCACTAACGATATTAATTTCAGTTACAAATTTTGTCTTTACTTATGGTGTTAAATTCAGCAATTTCAATCAATTTACTGTATTTCATTAAATACTATTTTACGCTCAAACTAACCTTATAAGTCTTCCTTTATTGCCTTTAACATTGTGTTGTATTTTTCTGTGCGACTTACGGAGTACAAGTTTGCACTCACCCTTACTTTCACATCTCAGAGGAAGACAACTTCGACTATGGTGAAGACCAAGACGAGTAGGCCACGTCTTATTGTCGTTTGCCTGTGGGTAGGTTCAGTGGGGTTCTTCCGCTTTGGTGTTTTTCTTCCGCTACTATTATTTAATTTTGGTCTATGGGCTGTGGATGTAAACTTTGGCAATCATATCTATATTTAGTTAATGAATAAATATCATTATAGTTGATAATTATATTTATTGTCTACTATGTGCACTAGCTGATTCTGAACCAGTGCAATTTACACAAAGGATCCGGGAGTTGTTGCTCTGAGATCTGACATATATCGAGTACAAGTTCCATGTATTTGACTCATATTAGTTAAAATAATGCATCATGCAAATTAACACAACCAAACACCGGTGGTCCGACTGCCAACAAAAGTTTGGTCACACTGGACCTGTCAATCAGACCGCAACTCCAAACCAGTTTGACCTGTTACACTGACAGCAAGAAACTAAATTTTGCCAGCTTTTGCAAAATCAAAATCTAACTCAACAAATATGCCAACTGTTCATCAGCAATTAATCATAGACGTTTTCACATAGTCATTCAACATCAAAACATATTATGGTACTTCATAGTGGGTAGGTTTTCGAAATACCTGAGGTGAAAGTCTATCAACAAATTGCAATAAGTCTGAAGTTGAGGAAGTCCTAAAATATATGGTACTTTAGTGTGAAATCTATCAGTCCATCTCAACTTGTGCGCAGGATTCGCACCATGACCTCTATTGACAAAAAAAAATCTTCTGCGGCAAGAATAAAATTGACAAATTTGTATCATAAATTGCCAACGAAGATCAGAAATGGATCATGAAACTGTGATCATAAGCAGCAGCGGCTACACATACACAGCTTTGCCCCTCTGGTTCCTCCTTGATCAAACCCCAACTGATCGGTGGTAAAAACACATGAACATCAAATCATTTTAGCTTCAGATTTTCCCCCTTTTGATTACTCATTGATCAAGTCGCAACCTAATTGATGGTGCAAAAATGTTCATAACTCCATACTGAATTCTGAGTATATATATTGTAATATAATCTCAACCAGATTTGGAATTCTTTCCTTAGGAAACAAAAATTATTAATCGGGCATGCGCAATCCCAAATTGCATCCAAACGGGCATGCACAATCCCAAAATGCAACATACATCACATGGACGTAGCTGTATAGCATCTAGAGATCACAGGGTATGACATGACCATCTATTCGAGAGAGATCATCATGAAAATCAACAAATTTGTATGGTATTAATAAAGCATGAATGTAAAGACCTTAACTGGTACTAAACTTCATCATTTGTTAAACTTGAACTAACAAGTTTGTTCTCTGACATGCTTACTCAACAACCTGTTTCTTTTCTTTCTTTCTTCAGTCAGTCAAGCATTCTAGATCTTCCAGTCAGTCCAACAGGTCTCCTTGTGAAGATGCTTGTCAAATGAATGGTATTTCATTATCTAAAATAAAACAAATAAAACCGAAAAGATAATTCATGTGTAGACAATAACATTTGACCTGCAACATGATTGATTGAACCAAAAAATATAGAATAGCATGATATCTGCAAGACAAAGACTACAAGGACAGAAGAAGTTCAGTAATGGCACCTTGATTTTGAAGGACTTCAAGTACAATATGATCAATTGAGATAGCAAAAAGTCACGCTATGCACACCAAAAAAGTCCAGGATCAATGGATCATTGATATTTTTCTTGTAATTTGCACATAAGCACACATCTAAATCGAATCTGATCATGTTTCCCATCAACGAAATTAACACAACAATTTATACGTGATAGGAGAAGCATGATTATGAATTTTAGCTTTTTCCTGGGAATTTAAACATTTGATAGGAAAGTGGAAGCACAAACTTGATTAACAGGACCTTCTTATAATTTGATGGATTTTTTTTCTTTGAAGACAACGTCATGGCATTGGTACCAAAAGGTAAACCTTCTTTGGGGATTACTGAAACTTGAAAGCAATTGGATAGTCCGCAAACACCATAGTAATAACATCCTTATTATTTCATCAAAATAAATAAACATATCCAACCCAAACTTATTATTCATTTTTTTCTCTAATCTGCCTGTATCTGTTTACAGAACATCGCTTACTCAAAAGAAACATGATATATATTTACACGCTATTTGTCCCCAGAATCAAGGTTTTAAAACTCGGTAACATGTACTCACTAGGTTATCTCACCTTGTAGCGAGTATATCATATTCAGCCTTGTACTCAGCGTTGTAATCGTATTTTCTATTTAAGTTGTGGATTTATATATATATTTATATAGCATCAAAACACAATTCTCATTCATCTCTTTTGATGTAGTAGCAGCAGGATGCCATCAAATAGACATAACATGTTTGAACATAGAAGGATCTGAAAGCTACAGATGGGTTAGTTTACAATCTTAAGATGATGACCATGAAAGTAGTGAAACACCACTCGTTTGGATTTGGTGGGCTAATTAAACCATAAGATTAGAAATAAGCAGAATACTGAATGAACAGTCTTAGCACATTTTCAAAGCTATATGCTCCTCTCACTCAGTACTGAAATGAATAGAAGTACAGTGGGTGTTCCAGGAGCATAATAGCACAAATAAATACCAAAGAGGGTCACAAAGAGCAGAGAGCTGCTGCCTGCCTGCCTCCCTCCTTGTGCACAGAGCCACTGCATCGGCTTGAACTTTGAACTTCCCAAATAACCTAGGAGCTTAACAAAATAGAAAAACATCTGAAATGCAATAAAATACTAAGATAGTAATTAATTGGTAGATAGAAGAACTGAAGTATGTAATCAGTAATGCATTCCTTTGGAGCAAAAAAAAAAAAATCAGATATCACATGATGTAATTATTGTGAAGAGTGGTGTCTAGTGCCTACCATTCCGTGCTGGTAGCATTGGTTAGCATTGTAACATTAATGTGGCCTGCAGCTGCTAAATGAATTGACATAAATCAGAAATTAATAAAAAAATAGAATTCACAATAAGTGGCACAACTGACCAAGTTACATTTTCAAGCTTTCTTACATCTTGCTATTGTCTTCGTAGTCATATGGAGGTCACCTGAAATATCAAAACAGAAGGAAAGTGGTGGAACTCTCGGAGGCCGGCAACTTCAAACTGGAGCTAGGTCATCTCAATGTGGATGCAGGGAAAATTGTATCACCGAAATTTCGCCAGTAACTAACGGTTATCGACCTTATTGGCGGGGACCGGTAAAATTTTATACTGGGCAAAAAATTTCGGATTCGTCAAAATTCATCTAAAAATTCAAATTTCAATTCAAAGTTTTTGGCCGAAAAAATCTGAAATTTTTGGTAACCGGTGGTTACCAGTTGTATTGCTGATCTCTGATAAAATGTTTGACGACCTAATACAACTTTCCCTTAGTGGATGTACCATTGGCAACGTTTCGAATATTGTCAGCACACTGAGTTCTTAAAACAAAAAAAATGATAACATAAATCATCATGTAATGCGTCCTCTTAGCTTATGCAAATAAACATACAAACCTATGGTTCATAGAAACCACAAGCTGCTAGAGTAAAAAAAAAACACCTGTATCGCAGAGCCGGTATGACATAATAGTGCTAGCAATAGAAAGTATGAAACACCCTCCCAGGACCTGCAGAACTCTAAATATGCAGAATAGCATCATTGCGATGTAACTTCTAGAAAACAAGTTGCAAAAGAAGTAGAGATCACTGCAGCTGCTTTATATTTGGCCTCAATCCATGCTCATGAAAAAATAAATAGTAGTTCTTGTTGACGCAGGATACAATTTGATATCCGCAAGAGCATGGGTTGTCTATAGCTTTTCATCAAGGAGTATTCTAAGGTATCAAAATCTACAAGGAAGTGTCGAATAGATTCACTACTTAGAATATATTACTACTAACTAAATGAACAATTATAGATGTTGAAAGTAACTAAAGCAAACCTACCAAAGCTTGAACGAGAGAAACTAGGTTTAACTAAGATGAGAAAATTCTTCTTCTACACTACGCTCACCTACTTCAACAAAAGACTAAATAGATCTAATAGCAAATGGTACCTAATAATATTACAGATCAATACTGGCCCCTTCACTGTTCTCCCTTGTCATGGATCCATCAAGCTAATAAACACCAGTATGACATACACAACTTGATATAGATTGGCACGCTAGATCTAAACACCATGTCTACATCTAGGGCTAAGTAATCGACAATCATGTATACCTAATTATCAATTGAGGAAGATACATAATATCAAGAAGACACATCCATAGTATAAAAGTACTAAAATAATAGATCAATTCATACACCTTAAGTTATCGCAAGATCCCCACACTTGGGGAAAAAAAGATGAATACTCCATACGAGGATCGGAGTTACACATGGTTACCAACGAAGAAGAGTCAAGGAGGAAGACAAGAGACAAGATGAGGGTGCAGCATAGGGCAGTGCAGAGGAGGCGTTGGCTGGTGCCAGGGTAGCGCCAGGTGGTGCTAGGGCTGGCACTGCACCACGCTCTCGGTGAATCAATGACTTCATGCGTGGCTAAGCCTAATCTTGTAGATCCAACGAGTTTAGGCGGATTTCTTCAATGGTCTCAGCATGGTAGGGTCTCCTCCTTATATAGGGACCCATGGGGAAGAGCCCCCCTTGAAAACGAGGAGGAGAGCAGGGGTAAGAGTCGGCCGATGCAAAGGATGTGCAGGGCAGCGCTGCACTCCACCGACTCAAAGGCGGCTTCCGAACCTTACAGAATGTGCGCCAATAGGCATTGGGCTAGCACCAGGCCACACTTTGTCTTTGGGCTTCAATTTGGTCTGAAAAGAAGGCCTCGGGACTTGAAGCACCAACCCACACAGGGGCATGGCAGGCCATGCTCCGACAGCTTCCGGGTTTCATAACTTTCATGTCCGATTTCTGATTTGGACAAATAATATATACATTTCAATTGTTTCAATGAGGCGGACATCATGGTGACCTCCAATTTGTCATTTGATGAAGTTCATTTTTGGCATGTTTTTCGTGGAAGCTCTTTGTTGGCTCTTTGTAGCCAAATATGACGTGTTTCAGCATATTCCCTACACATTACTGAAATATCGAACATATTTGCGAATCGTTAGGGTTAGTTGCCAAATGGCACAATTAAGCATAGAATATCACACAAGCACCAACAACTCCCCACACTTAGATTTTTGTTCATCCTCGAGCAAATCTTAACTCAAAGATAGGGATCAGCGATGATATTTAAGATGATCAATGACTAATTTTTTTATATCAAACTATACACAAATCAAAGTCTTCAAGTTGAGTCAGTTAAATCACAATAAAATATAGTCAACAATACTATAGTTATAAATGGGGAATAGATGGCCCAGAGAATTTCAACCCATCCACCACAAGTCAATTGTCGAACTAACCATGCAAGCCGTCTCTTTTCAAAATATTCACTAGAGTTTTTCATATAAAATTACTGCCCCCAAATCAAGATTTACAACAGCCCTTCTTCAACAAAGAATCTCTCCCATTCACCCTCGCTAAAGCCAAAGACTCTCCCTACTTCTACAAATCAACATGAGGTACTTTGGTCTATCAAGTTCCAAGTATACCTTGAGTCAGTAGCCATTGACTGTGATGACAATTGCACCAAATTGGAGAACTTTTTGCACTATGTATGGACCATCCCACTTACTTTTTAGCTTCCCTCTGCCAAACAACTTGAATGGTGAATTAAAGAGAAGAACTTTGTCTCCAACAAAAAATTCCTTCTTGATCAGCCTCTTATCATGCCACTGCTTCGTTCTTTCCTGTAAATGTAATGCTTGCATTGTGTTAGGCTTGGAGTCAAAGTTCAGAGAGTACACTAATCTGAACTTTTCTCTTTATTCTAGTAGTGTGGAGGCTGAAATTCGTCTCCTTGATTGCCCAATAAGCTCTGTGTTCCAATTCAACAGGAAGATGATAGGATTTACCATAGACCATCTAATAGGGCGTCATTCCAATGGGTTTCTTGTGACCTGTTTGATATGCCCAGAGTGCATCATTTAACTTTAAAGACCAACTCTTTCCTGAATGATTGATAGTCTTCTTGAGAATATCCTTGACCTGCGTGTTTGATTTTTCTGCTTGTCCATTCGTTTGTGGATGATATGCAATAGCAATCCGATAATCCACTCCATATTTCTACAAAGAATTTCTGAACTGCTTTTGTATGAAGTGAGAACCACCATCACTTATCACCACTTGTGGAACACCAAATCTTGGAATTATTATGTCAGAAAACATCCTCTTAGCGTTAACTACATTCATTGCTTTGCATGGAATAACTTCAACCCATTTAGAGACATAGTCAATAGCCACAAGGATATATCCATAGCCATTTGATGATGGGAAAGGGCCCATATAGTCTATTGCCCAAACATAAAAAATATCTACCTGAAGGCTATAGTTCAAGGGCATAGCTACTCTGGTCTCCAAGTTTCCTATTCTCTCACATTCAAGACCTCTCCTCCCGAAATCATGGGCATCTATTTGCATTGTTGGCCAATAGAATCCACAACTCCAAACTTTTGCTGTAGTTCAGTCTTTACCATAGTGTCTTACATATGGTGATGAGTGGCACTTCTGAAGAATCATTGTTTGCTCTTCCTTTGCACACATCGGTGAAGCAGTCCATCTTCACTACATCGATAAAGGTACCATGGATCCCAAAGTAATTGTGTTTCTCCTTGAGCAGCTTGTATTGCTCGTACTTTGCCAAATGTGTAAGTGGAACTCCCTTCATTGCCAAACTTATACCTATGTACCACTGAACTTTGGAAGACACTCTGTACAAGTGATCATCCTGTAGGCAATCATCAACGGGTTCTTCCTCTGTACTAGCTTTTTCGATGTACAACCTCAAGAGATGATCTATCATCAAATTTTCTTCTCTTTTCTTATCTCTAATGTCAAGATCAAATTCTTGTAGCAATCCACCTGATCAATCTTGGCTTGGTATGTTTCTTGGTTAGCAAATATCTGATAGCAGCATGATCCGTGTAGACAATCACTTTTTAATTGATGATGTAGGATCAAAACTTTTCAAAAGCGAAGACAATTGCAAGTAGAACCTTCTCTGTGGTGGCATAGTTGATCTGTACATCATTAAAAGTCTTGCTGGCATAGTAAATGGTGTGCACCTTCCCATCCTTCCTCTGCCATAGAACTGCTCTATTGATGATCAAATAGTTGATCTTACGAAGAGTAGGGAAATACAAGCCTCACAGAAGGATGAACATAGAAAATAGGATGATCTTTATTGCTATAATGAGATTACAACTTGCTCTTAATGAGCATTATAGGGGAAATGCTACTTGCCCTAATACGGAATGATCTTGCTTTTGTTGTTCTCCCCTTTCCATTCGTTGTATGATTCTTCCTCATTATCTCTCCCAGATAAGGCATAAATAGTGTCGAAGAGGCATCAGTTGTTTGCATGAACAGGTGCCTTATTGATTCTTTCAGTCTGCATGTGTAAGCAATTGTTGGCGGTGAAAAAAGCCTAACAATAACCAGATTCGTTATTGTTAGTGAGGGAGAGCATTAGGAAACAACTGCAGGGTGGTTGTTATCAGAGACACAAGACTGAACACAGAGTGATTAAGGGAGTGGGAGTGCACACGTTCTGCTCTGTAACATCCCAAAAATTTTAATTGCATTTTATTTGATTTATTACAATTTATTTGGATTTTTCTAAATTTTATTTCAAATCTTGGAGCAAGAAAAATTAATTTATCTATTTTCTAAAACCCAAAAATAGTTTGTTTTATTTTTTCCTGAGTTCTCCTAGATTTATAGTATTTTTTAGAATTTTTCAGAGTTATTTACTATTTTCTAGAGCTTTCAGAAGTTTCCTAGTATTTTTGAAATTTAAAAGTGAATTTTACATCTCTCTCTCCTCTTGGGCTGACACGTGTTCGACTTTGGTTTAATCTATTGTCGTCCAATCTAATCCCAGCCGCCCACCCTCACTTACCCCTTCGTTTATCAACCGACAACCCCGATCTTTTCCTTATGCCACGTGGTGGTCATCCGCACACCCACATCTCCCCTTCTCTCTCTCCTCTCTTGTCGACATGCGGGCCCCGCATGTCAGTTCCTTCTTCCTCTCCTTCTTCCCCCACCACCAACCGCCATTAACGCCCACGCCAAGTTTTAAAAAGCTTTCGTTTCTACTTGATTTACTTCCGAGCAAAGGCGCATTAAACCCCCTGGCCACACCGCATACCCGCTGCCCATTATCCCCCTTCTTAACCCCGCCTAATTGCCCGTTCATGCACCGACACCATTAAGCTCTGACAAGAAATTACTTCAGCCATTACCCCTCCTTCGCCCTATATAAGGCCCTCTCCTCCATCCCCATTCTTCACTCCACCTCTCTTTGCCCCTACTCTCTCCTTCCCACTGCCTGAGTCCCTAGCGTCGTCTTCCCCTCTTCTTCGCGCCAGCAAACTCCTCCGGTGAGAAATTGCCAGTGCCCTGAGCCTCCTTGCACCCCGCTGCCTTCCTCCTTGGCTTCCCATGCCCGTGTGAGCTTCGTCTGCCCCTCGACTGTGCCCCAGCCCCACAGGAGAGCCTCCGTCATCGATGCTCAAACCGCCACCACCGCCTTCCTCGTCATCGATCCACCTCCAGCTATCTCTGAAGCTTGAGACCAGGTAGAAATGATTCCCCGTGCCCTTCTCTGTCTTTTGGTGCCCTCGTCGTGCGCTGCTACACGCCGGAGCTCTGATGACCATTGGTCCCAGAGCGCGGCCACCGCCGGCCATGCACGTCAGCGCCCGGGCTAACATGGCAGAAGACGTGGACCCCCTATGGCTGCCACGCTAGACCCAGCCACCCACGCCAGCCCGTGTGTCGTCTCAAGTGCATCCCCGGTCCATGGACCCAGTCCACCAAAAGCTGGCCCACTTGTCAGTATCGGGCCGAATATTAAAACCCTAGGGCTGATATCAGCATGACATCATAAAGCCATTTTCCCATAAAAAAATTAAATCGACCGAAAAAACAAATCCTCTTGTTGATGTCATAAATCCAATTCTTAGTACAAAATAATTCAAAAAATTAGCTTTTTTTCTTTTTTTTGTTTTAAACTTCCGGGAGCCCTTATTCCCTCATTTTAACTCCGATTGACCCGTTCAAATTTTTAAATTTTTCTAAAATCATAAACTACTAATTTCTGGACTCTTTTTGAATTTTTGATTTTTTTGACTTTATCTGCTTTGGTTCTTCACGTACAGATTACGATGCCTCCGGAGAATACAATTTCGATGATTCGCAACACCAAGACTTCGAGCAAGGTAAGTTACACCTTTGATCATGTTGCTCTCAATAATTTAAGTTATTTATGTTGTTTTTAAATTATTATGCATACATACCTTTATTCAAACCTAGTTTAAATCTGATTTAAATTCTAGTTATGCTAATTTCCTTGCATATAGCCAAATTTGACATTGATCACAAACATACCTTGTCACCCTAGATAAAACCTAATTAGTATATTAGTGTTAATTAAAAATTTTATGGAATTGCTTAGCCATGCTTAGAATGATTTAGATAGAGATATTTGTTTTACATGAAATGATGATTTCTAAAATCTACTCTTGGCTTTGGTGAGTCAAGAAGGTCTATGAAACTTCGATAAAATAAAATTATAAAATCTGGTAGACTTAGGCATTGGTGTGGTGGTGGGTGCTTGCTGGTGCTCATTGTGGTTCAGTAACTCAATGACGATGCCAAGCACAAGGGGTATATGGTTTGAGCCTAAGTCAAATTAAGAATCGGTCTATGAGCTACTTTTACAAAGTCACATCATACTACCACAAGTTTGGTATGAGACAGACCTGGCTAAGTAATTTGTAAAGTTTCACATTTGTAAGCGTGGTGTAGACCGCGAGAAGTCTTACATGACACAAGAAGGAGCTCCAACTTGTGGATTCATGTTGCGGTGAAACCTTTATGGTGGTGTAACTAATTTGGCTACGGAACATTGTAGCAATCTTGTCATAAACTCTTAGCCGCACACCTAAGGCAGTGTGCTAGTCGCATGGTAAAACGAGAGGACATGTTTTGTGGGTAAAGTTATACACCTCTGCAGAGTAACAAACTATCCTAGATAGCCGTGTCCACGGTCATGGATATGCTGAATAGGGTTTTTCATAGATTAACCTTTGGTTTTATAAAATCTAGTTTATGGAAACTTGTGAAATCTTTTGGAAAGATGGTCCAGATAGGATACTCGAGGATATGTTAGAGTTAGGTTGGTGCCTACACTAATGTTAATATTCCAGCTACAATGTTATTTTTACATATATTAAATTCAACTTTTGCATATATTTTTACGATATTTACTTGATTATTGCTTTTCGCATAAATAACCATATTATGTCTTCCATTGTCAATCCATATGCATGCATTAACTCTGTTAAACCTCCTAGTGTAATTTGTGGAGTATTTTATGTGCTCATGTTGCTTAAACCTGTTGCTAGAGGATGACTTCATTGACTACAGTGAGGATTGTGACGAATTGGCCACGTCTTACTGTCATTCTCCTGTGGGCAGGTATGATGGACTGCTCCTTTATAATTTATTTTCTACTAATTTACCTTTAGGTTTGGCTATGAGCCATTGTATTGTAAACTTGGCCATAAGGCCCATATAATTGCTTTATAATAAAGTATGGTTGTTATGCATGATATGTATTCCTGTTAACCTTGTGTGTACTAGCTTTTTCTAAAATAGTGCGATTTACACAGAGAATTCTGGAGTTGTTATTTTAGGGTCCGACATGCTCCTTAACTGCACAAGGCATCGCCACATGGGAGGCCCATATGTCAGGTCATAGAGCTTTCGAGTAGTAGCTGGTCGGGTAGATGGATAATGATTCTCCGATCGAGGGTACTCGGGATATGTTATAGCATAAGCTATTATAACACTAGTCTTAGGGCTTTAATTACATATTAAAGTGGCTCTTTAATAGATTATTTAATCCTCATCATTCTCCAACAGCATAGTTGCTAACATCACACACTACTACAGAAAACCGTATCACAGACGGTTCAAAAATGTCATCACAGATGGTTTTCTAAACCGTCTGAATTTATGGGTCAGTAATAATCGAAGGTTATCACAGACGGTTTTCAACCCGTGTGGAGTAAATATCACATACGGTTTGTAACTAAAAACTGTCTGTGATAGCTATCATCGCAGACGGTTTGTAACAAAAAAATGTCTGTGATATATCAATATCACAGACGGTTTACAACTAAAAACTGTCTGTGATATTTCAGATTATCACAGACGGATTTTACTAAAAAACCGTCTATGAAGGTCACTATCACAGACGGTTCATTTGTAAGAATCATCTGTGATAATCCTTCAGCAGCACAGACGGTTTTCAAATTAAAACCGTCTGTGATAGTGTACACACTACTACAGAAAGCCTAACACTAGACGGCAAATCACAGACGGTTTCACAAAACCGTCTATGATGTACATTATCACAGACGGTTTTTATTTGAAAACCGTCTGTGCTATTGAAGGCTTATCGCAGATGGTTCTTATAAATGAACCGTCTGTGATAGTGGACTATCAAGACGGTTTTTTAGTAAAATCCGTCTGTGATAATCTAGACTATCACAGACGGTTTTTACTGAAAAACCATCTGTGATAGTCTACTATTACAGACGGGGTTTAGTCAACAACTATCTATGATAATCTGGACTATAACAGACGGTTGTTTACTAAAACTCGTCTGTGATACTGGACTATCACAGACGGTTTTTCAGTAAAAACCGTCTGTGATAATCCTGCTATGCATTTATTGCGCCGCTCAGACCGCATATGCATCTGTCTTCATTTCGATCCAGATCTAGCCGGTGCTGCAGCTGGAGGTGGCAAAGCTGTCAGGCCATTTTATTTGCATGGTGGAAGGAGGCTTATTTGGCAGGAGTGCTTTGAAGGTTTATTGAGTTCTTGGTTGCCCTAGATATGGTTAGTAATGAAATTTATTTTTGGTTGCAATATCAAAATTGATCTAGCTAATTAATTTTCAGTGACTATTATATATACTTTGAAGATCTAGCTAATTTAGATTTAGCTAGCCTCAATGCATGTGGTATATATGTAGTAATAATTAATTAAATTAATTTTAATACTAAGTTGTTATATATGTGCATAATATAGGACCGAAGCTGGATGTATACCGCAAACCATGTGAGTGAAGAGTACATTAATGGCGTGTCTGCTTTTACAAGAGCTGCCGAGGCGAATATGTTGAATAAGGGGGTGGAATATATGTATTGTCTATGCACTGACTGCGAGAATTTAAAGATGTTTAAGAATCGATAGCAGATTGAAGCGCACTTGATTCGGAGGGGTTTCAAAAAGGGGTATACGTGTTGGACCAGTCATAACGAATTTAATGATATACTGCCAGATGACATCACCGGTGAAGTCAATGATATGCCGCCGGAGGACATTGCTGGTGAAGTCAATGATATGCCGCCGGACGACATCGCCGATGAAGTCAATGATATACCGTCGGATGATGATTGTGGTTCGGATTCGAATAGGCTGCACGATGACAATCTGGATCAGATGCTTCGTGATGTAGAAGAGAACTATGATAAGAGAGAGTATATTAAATTCCGAGGCTTGATGAAGGACTCGGAGAAACCTTTATTCACATGCTGTAGGTCAAAGTACACGAAGTTGTCAGCTGTGCTTGAACTGTTAAAATTGAAGGTAAGCAACGATTTATCCGATAAGAGTTTCACAACGCTGTTAGGTCTTTTAACGGACATGCTTCCGGAGGGAAATGAGTTGCCTAAAACCACGTATAAAGCCAAGAAGGTTCTCTGTCCATTGAGAATGGAAGTAGAAAGAATACATGCATGTCCGAATGACTGTATCCTCTACCGTAAAAAGTATGCAAACATGCACATCTGTCCGGTGTGCAACGCATCCTGATACAAACGTAACAATCAATCAGATGATGATGGCGAGGGAACAGAGGCGAAGAAAGGACCTCCTGCAAAGGTGTCATGGTATCTTCCTATAATTCCTCGTTTGAAATAGTTATTTGCGAATCCAAAGGAGGCAAAACTGCTGCGATGGCACTCGGAGGAGCGCAAGAAGGATGGAATGCTGAGACACCTTGGTGATTCCACCCAATGGAGAAATATCGATAGGTGTTTTACAGATTTCGGTGTAGAACCGAGGAATATAAGGTTCGGATTGAGTACAGATGGAATAAATCCTTTCAGTAGCATGAGCAGCCGACATAGCACTTGGCCCATGACTTTGTGCATCTATAACCTTCCTCCTTGGTTGTGTATGAAGTGAAAATATATTTTACTGTCGATACTTATCCAAGGGCCAAAGCAACCTGGGAATGATATTGATGTGTACCTAGCGCCGTTGGTGGAAGATCTAAAAGTACTGTGGGACGAATGGGTACATGTATGGGATGCATACAAACGAGAGAACTTTACTTTGCGCTCTTTATTGTTCTGCACCATAAATGATTATCCAGCCCTTGCTAACCTGTCGGGCCAGAGTACAAAAGGTGCCCAAGCTTGTACTCACTGCGTAGATGGTACCGAGAGTGTGTGGCTGAAACACTCACGCAAAACCGTGTACATGCGTCACCGCCGATTCCTTCGGAGGGCTCACCCATACCGCAAGATGAAGAAACAATTTGACGGAGAGAAGGAAGACGGTTCAGCTCCAAAGCATTTAAGCGGAAAAGAGGCTTATAATATGGTTAAAGATTTAGATGTTATCCTCGGAAAGAGATGTAAAGTGAGAGCTCGTGAGAAGAACATATGGAAGAAGAGATCAATATTTTGGGACTTACCTTATTGGGAGTATCTAGATGTTTGACATTGCATCGACATCATGCACGTAGAAAACAATGTATGTGATAGCTTGATTGGTCTCTTACTGAACATTCGTGATAAAACAAATGACGACGTCAACGCACGGCTTGATTTGGCTGATATGGACATCAAGCCTGATTTAGCACCGAGAAAAACAAATAATAGACGAACGTACCTTCCCCCTGCGTGTTACACTCTGTCCAAGACCGAGAAAACAGAACTGTGCTAGTGCTTGCATGGTGTCAAAGTTCCATCTGGTTACTCCGGCAACGTGAAGAAACTTGTTTCGATGCAAGATTTGAAGTTAAATGGCATGAAGTCTCATGATTGTCATGTGCTGATGACACAGATGCTCCCTATTGCAATTAGAAATATTTTGACAATCAAAGTTCGAGAGACAATCATGAGACTATGTTATTTCTTTAACACAATTACTCAGAAGGTCATCAATCCCGAAGGACTAGATACTCTGCAGGACAAGGTGGTGTTGACTCTATGTCATCTTGAGATGTATTTTTCTCCTTCGTTTTTTGATATCATAGTCCATCTCATTGTTCACGTTGTGTGGGAGATAAAAATATGCAAACCCGTATTCCTATGTAGCATGTACCCGTTTGAGAGGTTTATGGGAATTCTCAAGTCATATGTACAGAATCGATCTCGGCCGGAAGGCAACATCGTCGAAGATTATGCAAGCGAAGAGGTCATTGAGTTCTGTGTTGATTATATGGCTCAGATTCAACCGATATGTGTGCCTCAATCTCGTCATGAGGGGAGGCTCAAAGTTATTGGAACTATCAGAAGGAAAGCAATCATTCCAAATATGGACGCGTATGCTCAAGCCCATTTCACGGTCTTGCAATACATGACTGAAGTGACCCCTTATGTTGACCGGCACAAGGATGTGCTTCAGCAACAGAACCTAGAGCGGCTGGATGTTTGGATCATAAGACAACACAACAGCCGATTCAACCAATGGTTGAAGGAGCAAATCGCTAGGAGCTCATCAAGTGAGATGCTGACATGGTTGGCAAAAGAGCCAACATGTATAATTGTGACATGGCAAGGATACGATATAAATGGGTACACATTCTATACACAGGCTCAGAATGTAAAGAGCACTAACCAGAACAGCGGTGTCCGCATAGATGTGTTCAGTACCGATGGGGTGAGAAACTCGTACTATGGGTTAGAAGAGATTTGGGAGCTCGACTACGTGGTTTTTAATATCCTCTTATTTCGCTGCCGTTGGGTGCATCTCCCATAGGTAAAGGTTGACGAGTACGGTGTTACTACCATGGACCTCTAACGTGTTGGGTACAAAGACGAACCATTTGTACTCGTCAACCAAGTTGTTCAAGTTTTCTATGTAACTGACCAGGAAGTGTCCCACCACCTGGTAAGATATCGAACTACGTAGCTTGTAATTACTCCACAACTTCCCTGAAAACTAAATGACATGTCGGGCTCTTGCAGGATGCACTGAGTGTCGAATCTTCCCAGGGATCATTCCAGTCAATTAAGGAGAAAGATATACTCTCCGTAGCACTGAAAAACAAGGAGCACCCGGGTCGTACGAGAGGCCTTGGGTTTTATGTTCCTTGGAAACAAGGTTTCTCATATAACTCCGAATTGTATCAGAGTAGGAAGAGAAACAAAACCGTACGTGACGCACGACTACGAGAGGAGATCAAGGCATCTCTTAGAGAGGAGCTTTCTGATTATATCAAAGATGAGGTACGAAGACAAACAGAAGAAAATCAGCAGGCCGCCGTCGCCGTCGCTCCTGTGCTAGCCAGCCCCCCCAACCATCAGAGTAGCTGCGTGTTCAATCCTACGACGGAAAGCGAGGGCAGATTTCCTGTGGACGGCATCCTGGAAGCTACGAAATGCAAGATCCAAGTGAGATATGTTTCCATTGTCTTGTACGCTGCTTGGGGCCTGGCATATCTGTCCGGTGAAAGGGCCATGGTGCACCGTGCACCTTTAGCGCCAGGCTTCGGAGAAGTGAGTGTGGATGGTGTGCATGCCAATTTCGAGGTCGTCCCACTACGGAAGCCCTCCAACGACGAGATCGTGACTCTAGGGTAAACCATTGGAATCTTCATCCAGTGGCCCAAAAGAGACATCTGCCTAGAGACTTCTTTACTGGTGGCAGGTCCACAAGGGCAATACGAACCAGAGCTACTTGTACTGCTGCCACCTCCACAAGATCAATCTCCACCACCGCTACCTACACCGGTGATGAGTCCACGGGAGCTATTCCCAGTGCAACAACTTCCACCGGTGCTACCTTTACAGTCGACCTACAGCTAAGGTAGCAAGGACAGCCGAGGCAGCAAAGGCAAAGCAAAGAAGACCGATGATGATATCCCGTACCTGCCATTGGCCCGCAAATTCGTGCTTGGCAAGCCGATGATCGACCTAGTGAAGCGCCTCCCATTCCTACCAGTTAGTTGCAACCAATTACATATTTGGTATATGGAACAATCTAATAAGCCAGAGGGAGAACGACGCTCAAGTATCACTATCAAATTCAGGCTACATCATTTCTAGCACGAATTTCAATATGGTGTCTTCGTGGTGACCTTCGGGGATTTATTTGATCTTTTCACGCTCAACGCTTTCGACGCCTCACTCATTCGATGCTGGACGCTGTAAGTGTGTATAATCATAGTCTTCGTTTATGTCATATCGATAAATGTTATATATAATATTTTGCTTTCGTGTGTGTATATATAGATACATGGTGACTGAAGCTAGATTATCTAGATCATCGGTTGGTTTCTTAGACCCACACTTGGTCGCCAGTCATACCATCAACAATGATGCTGGCTTCGTCGAGAGGTACATTGCAGCAGCACTACTGGCTTACCACGATAAGGAATATATACTTATGTCCTACAATCAGGAGTTTCATTGGATTTTAATAGTAATTGTACCAAAATGGAACAAGGCAATATACATTGATTCCCTAAGTAAGAATAAAACCGACTACACAGTTGTCAGTAAAGTAATCGATAGGTAAGTACATTTTCTGCATACATACCTATATTGTACTCTTTCTTTCCTTCCGAATGACTAAGGTCAACTTTTTCGAATCACGTAGGGCGTTCGCGACATACGTTCAAATGGCAAAGTTCTCGACGCAAGGGGCCAAAGCCCTGACACATGATCGAAATTTTAAAGTATTCGCTAGTGCATATTAAGTAATCCTATGCAACAGTTGGTAGTAATGCCTCTTGAATTAACACATTTTATTTTTTGCAGTGCCACCAGCAGTAGTCGGGCAACACGTGTGGATTCTATGTTTGCCACCATATGAGACTACTCCTCGATTCCTCGAGGATCACCAATTCCAATTCTAAGGTTTGTCAATATTCCCATAATTACTTCATACTTATCAAGTTATATATATATACGCATATTGATATTCCTATCGACAGGCTACGTCCATCCCGAAAACTGCATTGAAACAGGCTAACCTTGAAGGAATTCTAGAAGAGTGTGCGTAGTTTTTGGTGGCTCAAGTCCTAAATTCAAAGGGAGAGTTCCACAACGTACAATGAGTTTTTTTATTGCTCTTATCACTCCAAAATCGAGATCTCGCGAAAAAAATAGATCTATAATCAACGACTTGTCAGGCTGCACAAGTAATACTTGGATTGCAATCATGCACCATCCAAGTATTGCTTGTGCAACCTGACAAGTTCATTGATTATGGATCTGTTCCTTTCGTGAGATCTCGATTCCGGAGTGATAGAGCAATAAAAAAATACAATGTTACCATTTAAGTGTAAATGCAATGTAGATCTTTTGTAATTGTGTATTTGTTAATGGATATTTTACTTTATTTCAATTAATTGATTTGCGAAATGGATGTTTTATATTTATGAAATGAATTGAGATGTGAATTAGATGTTATATGTTTCTGAAATGAACTGAGATGTGAATTGTCTGTATGTACATGTTGATCTGCTTGTTTCAGAGGGCATAGCTAGCATTTCCTGAGGCTAGCCAATAAACATAAATAGATTTAGGGGTAGGAAAGAATATCACAGACGGTTTGTAACTAAAAACCGTCTGTGATAGCTTCCATCGCAGACAGTTTGTAAGAAAAAATCATCTGTGATATAGGTTTATCACAGATGATTTTAACAAAAAAAATCGTCTGTGATATATCAATATCACAGACAGATTGTAACCAAAAACTTTCTGTGATATATCCATATTGGTTACAAACCGTTTATGATATTGATATATCACAGACGGTTTTTTCTTACAAACCGTCTACGATGGTAACTATCACAGACAGTTTTTAGTTACAAACTGTTTGTGATATTTACTCCACAGACGATTTAAAAACCGTCTGTGATAACCTTCGATTATCACTAACTCATAAATTCATACTGTTCAGAAAACCGTTTGTGATAACGTTTTTGAACCATCTGTGATACGGTTTTTTGTAGTAGTGATATCATAGACGATTTCACAAAACCATCTGTGATTTGCTGTCTAGTATTAGACTTTCTGTAGTAGTGACACATAATCTCAAAGGGCAAGTTCCAGTTAGGTGGTTGGATGATCGGTGTTGAAATCAATGATTATTTAATTAGTGTAGTGAAGGCCGACCTGCATGCAAGCATCATCACATATGAATGGTGTATTCTTCTACAATAGGTTCATCAGAGGCTTCGTGATCTTTAAGAAGTCCTTGATGAATCTTCTATAAAATGCAGTAAGTCCAAGAAAGCTTCTCATCATCTTGATGTTAGTTGGAGGTGGAAGATTCTGATCAGTCTCAAATTTCACTTTGTCCACCTTAATTCCTCTCTTAGATACAACACCTTGATTCCTCTCTTAGATATAACATGGCCCAGAGCAATTCACACCATGAAGTGGCATTTTCCCAATTAAGCACCAAATCAACTTCGTTGCAACACTACGAAACTTTTTCAAAGTTTCCCAAACAAGAATAAAAGCATTTTCTATAAACAAAAAAATCATCCATGAATACTTCCATAATTTTCTCAATAAAAACATAAAAAATAGCCACATACAACATTGGAAAGAAGCACGAGCATTGCATAAACCAAAAGACATTCTCCTGTAGACAAAGGTACCATAGGGACATGTAAAAGTGATCCTATGT
Organism: Melocanna baccifera; assembly: GCA_036346265.1. NCBI lineage: Eukaryota > Viridiplantae > Streptophyta > Magnoliopsida > Poales > Poaceae > Melocanna > Melocanna baccifera. Next base: position 16,096,935 of record CM070695.1, read on the forward strand.
TGATCATCAGGATGAATTGGAATTTGGAAAAATCCAAAAAACCAATCCAAGAAGCAAAAGTATTAATGTTTGGATAATCTTTCTAACATCTCATCAATGAATGGAAGGGGGTAAATGATCTTTCCTAGTGGCCTTATTCAATTTTTTATAGTCAATACACACCCAGTGACTTGTGAGATAGACGTATCGGATTGATACAAAAATAGAAGACTCGCACAAAATAAAGCCAAAGATGCATTCGGTTTGATACAGAAATACAAGACTGCACAAAATTACGCCAAAGATGCATTCACACACTAGAAAATGTCATTTAGGCCAGTATTTTTTAGACGCCAGATGAATCATGTTCTTCGAGGAAGTATGGAAGGCTGATCATAAGGTGTGCCTAGACCCCAAGGTGCACGTAATCTCTAGCTCTCTCTTTCTATATATATAATTAATATGCATATGTATATACGAAATCCTTTTTTTTTTTGAGATTAAGAGTCTATTAGGGATGTGAATCATGCACGGCAATTGCAAGATCTCATGGGGCGGTCAGCAAAAGCGAGCCGCGAAGCCTGGTGCTAGCTAGCTAGGTCGAATAAGGTGACACATTTCGGCTGGCCCAACTATTGGAAATATGCCCTAGAGACAATAATATAGATGATTATATTTTTTTATGTTCATAATTTATTAGATAACATGTTATCTTGTTCCTTGAATTATAATGTCAACATTTATTAGCAAGTAGATGACTTGATTGTAAAACTCTATATTTATGCGATGATTATTCTTAAATGATCCCTAGTCAAAAGCATATGATGACACATATGAATAGACTAGTATATGTATTGACTGATGACCATGTTTTACGGGTCATAGATATAGAGATACCAAACCAATAATATAGACACATGTTAGCGAACATGGGGTTGGATGGACCCACTATAAGACACCGCGAGAATGTTGTATTCTTACATATCATCAGTTGGTCTCATTTACAATGCATATGCTATGTTCATAGACTTGAGGTCATCGCACGTACTTGAGATGCATAATAATTGACTTAGGGGTTGGCAAACACTACTTTGTAACTAGTACGTAGTTATAAAGGTAGCTTTCGGTTTTGTCATGATGCATGCATCGAGGCATGGTCAATCAATATAGGATTTGCCCCTCTATGCAACGGAAGAGATATCTCTAGACCTCTCGAGTGATTGGATTCTAGAAATACATGGCCATGCTACTCGCAGCTAAAGAGTTAACCGTAGTCAGGGAATTCGAGTTACGTGATCGAGAAAGAGCAGTCAAACTAAGCAAAAAGGATGGCATGTACTCACCTTGAGCTTAATCGATATCGTAAGGCAAAGGAAAATGCATATAAGTTTTGTTGAGATTCGTCCAATGTGATCTTTACGTATACTTGGGAGTCGGCATGTCTTGCTAGGCGCCACTACCAATTAGTGGACAAGTAGAAGTACTCAGGCTATGTCCAAGTGTACGCGAACCTATAGGGTCACGCTTAAAAGGCTAGGATATAATTTGGATAGTGATCTTAATTCATGTGGGCCACGAGTTCCTAATGGGTCTCAAGTTTGAGGCTCATCATAGATGCCTATATATAGAGGAGCGGTGGCATAGGGTTTGCAGTAAATTGGGAATTCTCAAAACCCTAGTCGCACACCTTCCTCATCTAATACCACACAGCAGGTGTTTGCACTCTAACACGTGGTATTCCTGCCCCATATGTGCGCTTCAGTACTAGGATGATCTGCAACTTGTGACGATCACAAGGTGTTGGAGGAGAAGACGTGTGGCTAGTATGACTACCACTGTCGCTACATCGACTCTATTTCCGCTATGAGTCTGCGCGTGTAGTGGTAATCTCATGATCTATTACTAGCAAAGATTTTTTGTTTATGTAAGAGATTTTTAAAATTGTGCTAGTATATCCTACCATGAGCAACACTAACTCCTTGAGGGAAGGGTTTCGGGTGTTGTCTGTATTCCCCCGCCCCTTTAGCCGTGAAGCTTTCGTACATTCGCGTGAACATTAAGTACATATATTCTTATCGCCTATTCTTGTTCGGTCACGATGGAAAGAAAACGTCTGATATGATATGATAATATATATTTCTATAACTTGCAGGGGATATGTTGAGCTATGATGGGAACAAATACGAAACCTCCCAGGAAATAAAAAGGGTACTCAATCTGAATAAGCTCTCAAACTTTTTTTTTGACTCGTAATTAAGCTCAACCAAGTTTGTTAACCAAAGATCTGAACAGAAAGTGCTTTTGTCGTGGCATGCTTTCACTCAGTATATATATTCTCACACGTTGTGAGGAAGCTACAAAACCATGCATTTGTTCTCTCACCAAGAGCAACCAGGAAAAAGAATAAGATCGAGCATGCAGAAGAGAGAGGACAAGATTGTAAGAACGACTCACATGATAAGATGCACGGCATGCAGCTACAGGTTCATAAGACCATAACACAACGCAGTGCATTTAATTACTTCACATATGCTTGCTACTAACCTGCGCTTACATGCATCACATGAGATCAAGTGAAACTCTCTCTAGCTACTAGCTATATATAGCTAGCTAGGTACGTAGCATGCCACAAAAAGTTACAACAAATAATGCATGGTCATAACAGTAGAACTTAACATACATGCATTAGTTAGTAGCTAGATAATGGCTAGATTAACTACTCAAGGTTACATCACGTGCATGCATTCTTATATATGCCAAGTTACCACTTAAAACTAGTTAGATACTGAGCATGCATGCCATGCCATGCATTATATTGCATGCATGCTTGATGTTGGTCTCCTACTGATCTGAGAAGGCGGTCTTGGGGAGCACGGCGTCCCTGACCTTCCTCATCTCCCTCTCCTTGCTCCTCCCCCTGCAGATCTCCAGCGATGAGGCCGCCGCCAACGCCCCGCTCATCATCTCCATCTTCCTCGCCAGCCACTCGTGCGGCGGCAGCATCTCCCCTCCCTCCTCCTCCTCCTCCTCCTCCTCCTCCTCGTCGACGACTCCCCCTTCGCCGCCGCCGCCGCCCCGCCTCGACGAGCACCCGGACGGGATGGTCACCGGAGCCGACGACCTCCCCTTGTTCCTCGTCGCAGCAGCGCCTCCTTCCTCCTTGGGCGCGGCGGCCTTGTTCTTGGCCCTTGATGATCTGTTCCTCGGAGGAGTACGAGCAGGAGTAGGATCTGTGAGCGCCGCCGCTTCCTTGCTCTGATCTTCTTGCAGCACGTCCCACACTTCTCCCTCATCGAACTCTTCTTCTCTATGTCGGCCTGCCATGGCTAAGCTAAGCTCTAGCTTTTCTCGGTGTGTAGCTAGCTGTTGCGTCTCTCTAAAGCTGGCACCTGGCACTGGCCGGCGCGTATATTTGTCACAGGCCGCACCGGGACAAGATTGCACTGGCTACGCACCGACCAACAGACCCACAGGTGGTTTCACCTTCACCATCACTTAAAATGTTTTGTTGCACTCAAGTACTACTCGAGCACCCTTGTTAAGTTACTACTTGCTTGTGCATCGAAATTTCATGTCAAAGATCGATGTAGAATTAGTGGTAGTTATTAGTCATTGATAAGATGCACGGGTTATATATATGCATGATAAAAACTTGCATGTATGTGGTTAGAAAATTCTAGGGAGTTTCTACTTTCTAGACATTAGACGCCTGTTCTCGTCTATTAATTAGATCAAACATCCAACAACAATTGAAGCACACTCTCTCCAAACACATGTAATTAAGGACCAGAAAAATCAACTTACTTTTAGAATCTTTAGCAGTCATTTTTTCTATAAACTCAGGAAACTTAAGTTGCCTTTGCCGGTGAGTCGTATTGCAAATTTTATTTCTGCCATCGTTTTTTTTGTTTGCCAGGTACGGCCTGGCCAGGTAAGTGGAAACCAAATAGGAAAAAGTCAAAATTACGTCCATTCGTTTTTGGGACGAGATATTCCAAACAGTATGTTTCTTGATTAATCGCCTCGCTAATAGAATGATACAAAATTCAACTCCACTAGACCATCTTTTTGGAATATCTGCAAACTATTCCTTTCTTAGAACTTTTGGGTGTGTATGTTGGTCCTATCTCCATCCATATAATGATCGAAAACTCCAATTTCAGTCTAAATAGTGTGTTTTTCTTGGTTATAGCTCTTTTCATAAAGGCTAAAAGTGTTTGCATTCTTTTCAGGTAAGATTTATATTTCATGTGATGTAGTCTTTGATGAGAAACAATTTTCTGTTGCTGATAAAAAATCATCACCATCAGCACAACCATTACTTGACCAAATTTTGATCTTTCCTGCCTTGGCCTCCGCAAATTTCCCTTCGGTTGTAGGACATATGGATGGTAAGGAGACTAATATAGGTACTATTATACTTGATTATTCCAATGTTGTTGTGCAATCTGACACAACGATCTAGCCAGATTTGTCGTTCCCCTTTGTGCAGGCTATAGGTGACTCACTCATAATAAATCCAAGAGATTACTCCAGGCGGGAGAAAACAGGGACAGACCCTAGGGAGATTCGATGGGCGCTATTGGTGTATATCCCAGGGATGTTGATCTCTCAAATCCCGTGAAAGATGTCCTATCACCGACCAGCGTGAGTCCCATGGAGGATCTTACTGGCCCCACACATGTATCTGATGTTTCACCTACTCCATGTGTCCCTGGCATGACCATGAAACTCGGCACGGCTTTGTCTCCACTGCCTAATGCTCCTGTACCACTGCCTCATCCCATGCAAACAAGGCTACAAAACAACATTCGCCAATCAAGAATTCGCACAGATAGCACGCTGCAAAATGATGCTCGCCACCTCGCATTTCTTACTATAACTGAACCGACAACTCTTGAGGATGCTCTTTGTGATAGAAATTTGAAGGAGACAATGGACGCTGAATATCAGACACTCTTAAAGAACAAGACATAGCACTTGGTATCATCCCAGCCTGGTTGCAATATCATTGACTGCAAGTGGGTATTTAAATTAAAGAAGAAGCCTAGCGGTTCTATTGAACACTATAAGGCCAGATTGGTTGTAAAAGGATTCGTCAGATTGGTTGCAAAAGGATTCAAACAATGGTATGGGATTGATTATTAAAATACATTCAGGCCAGTTGTGAAACCAGCTACAATTCATCTTATTCTATCATTAGCTATGTCATGCGGACGTTTGCTTCATCAAGTGGATGTATAGAATGCATTTTTGCATGGCGCTCTGGAAGAGGATGTGTTCATGTGACAGCCACCGGGTTATGAGGATCCACAATTTTTGTATCATGTTTGCAAATTGGATAGAGCTTTTTTTGTTAAAGTAATCACCTCGTATCTGGTATTCTCAACTCAGTTCTTATTTACAAGAACTTGGTTTTGTTCCTTTTCCGAGCTGAAACATTGCTATTCATCTATAATCATAGTGGCGTGATCACATATATTCTGGTTTATGTTGATGATATTATCGTCACTAGCTCATGTCCTCAGGTTATTCATACCTTGATTTAGAAATTATGGTCAGAGTTTGCTCTCAAGAATTTTGGTGATCTTCATTACTTCTTAGGCATCGAAGTATGTCGATTAGAGGAGGATCTCGTTCTTGTTCAGTCTAAATATTCCACTGATCTTTTGCAATGGACCGGTATGACAACATGCAAACCAGTAACTTCTCCAATGTTGACAACTGAAAAATTGTCAAAGTCTGATGGGAGAGAGTTATCTAGTGCAGAAGCAACACGGTACAGGAGTATAGTAGGTGCTTTACATTACCTAACATTGACACAGCTAGATATATCATATGCAGTCAACAAAGTGTGTCAATTTCTACATATGCCAACCGAACATCAGCAGATGATGGTGAAAAGAATTTTTACTATATTTATGACACATAATGAGTGTTAGACTACATATTTGCAAGTCTAATTCTAGTTTAGTTAGTGCATTCTCTAATGTAGATTGGGTAGGATCAGTAGATGTCAGAAGGTCAACCACTGGTTTTCTTTGGCTCCAATATCATATCATGGAGTTCGAGGAAGCAAGCCACAGTAGCGAGATTTAGCACTGAGACAGAGTACAAGATGCTTACAATTGCCATAGTAGAAATCATCTAGATATAGTCTTTATTAAGAGTTCTTAGAATTTATCAATTGCAAGCGTCTGTCCTATTGTGTGACAATATTAGAGCCACATATCTTTCTGTTAATCCTATGTTCCATACTAGAACTAAACATATTAAGGTGGACTTTCATTTTGTCTTAGAACGAGTGGCAAAAAAGGCATTGGAGATTTGGTTCATATTATCACAAGATCAATTAGCTGATGGTTTTACCAAACCAATTGGAATATGACAACTGAAGATCATACAACACAATCTCAACCTCATTGGTTGTGATTGAGGGGAGTGTTAAACAATTATGATAGTTGTGTTTTTGCTATTGTTTAGTATTTTCATTAATGCTGATGTTCCCTCTAGAGATAGTGTTTAGTATTCATACGTAAGAGTGCTCCCACTCATGTACTTGTATAGTGTTCATACTCATGTACTTATATATAAATAGATAATCAATAGAAGCAAATGTGTGCTGGTTGCAAACCATTATCTTGATATCTTCTGATAGCGTGGGGTTGAGAGAGGTATCTCAAGACACACCCATCAAAACTCTAAACGCCACCTCTCAAAACCCCTACCGTGCACGCTAGCGATAGCACATTGACGCACAATATTTTATCTTTGTACGTGTGGACTTCGATAGAGACACTGTTGTGACTGCAGGGCTGATTGGGATGATCGTGAGGAGGAGATGATTGGTCAGAGGACGATCAACTACTTCCACTACACCGATGCGCGTTACATTGAACCAATCTCTTCAACTCTATTTCTGTTGCACTATGCGTCTAGTGGTAACGATCTATGATCTCTTACTCATATAGCTTCTGACTTACGTGGTAGAAAATTTTAATTGACGTTAGTGTAGCCTTCCCATATTCTAATATTATCAACATGAGCATATTGCCCTCCTATATCCATTGTTGTTTGCACTAAGAAATGCAAAATTTTAGGCCTCACTCATTGGAGTTTCAGCTTCTAACTTCTTAATTTCGTCTTTTTTAGCTTTTTTTTTTGTTTTTTGGGGCTGTTTTGTATTTTTTTTCCTTATTTCTTTGCATTGTCTATAATAATATAACTTATTTTTTATTTTTTTTGAAAAAATAATTATGCTAAAAAGATTAACAGCGGTTATAGTATAAAAAAATGGCTACAGTAAAAAAACTAAAAATTCATGTTTAAAAGTTAAAATGAGCAACGACCTTTGAAGCAATCCCGCACTGATTGCAATAAATCTTTTGAAATTCCGTCAATCCAGACAGGCTCGTAGCTAAAAGTAACACTCCATTTGAAACACATCAAATCACAGACTGACTAGTACTCCTACAGTACGCCCTACTCGGCTACTCCATGCATGTTTCATGTCGAGTGTCTTTCTTGCGGTGAAGTTGCATGGTGTGCGAGTGAGAGTGTACAATGTACAAACGTACCAGTAGCAAGCAAAGTGAAATGCAATGCAGACATGGACAGTACGTAGATGGATGGATAAGGTGACGTGGAGGGGGGGCCGTGATTGGCTGGGAGGCTGCTCGGGGTGAAGTACAGATTCGACTGCCACCCCTTGTCTGTAGGAAGCCAGCATGGAGGCAGGGTGGATTGTGAAAGCCCGGCCGGCCGGCCGGGAAGCCGGAATTTATTCTTTTGAGAGCGGGGAGACGCGCTACGAGCCACGATCGACGTGATCGATGTGAGAGGCTGGCAGGTGAAGAGAGCAGTATGTTTTTGATGTGAGGGCCGTGTTTCTTTTCAGACTACTGTGGGCTGTCGAGTAGTAGACTGGCAGTGCTTCCCTCTGTACAAATTTAGCTCAGTTTTTGAAATGTTTTGTTCCTGCATACAGTAGTGTCAAATGATCATACCCCCCAGCCGTGTCAAATTCAGTGGTTTTAATGGGATAGCTATGGTAGATGTAGGGCATGTTTTTTTGGCTTTTAAAACTGATTTTTGATTTTTGTTATATATCTAATTTTTAAATAAAGTATTTTTTAAGATAGAATCTACAAATTAATTGTAGTACATGTTAAAAGTCCAACATCTGTACCAGCCAAAATCGCAAGTGAGTATTTCTCTCCGTAATCTCTGTCACAAAAAGGCTAAAATTCAAAAATTTTAACCAAAAACTATAAGCTACAACTATAAGCCAAAAAAATAGATCCGAAATATGAATCTAGTGTTCTAGACAAAACCTAATCTGTGACATGACCAGGCCAGCTTACAAGGTCATCTCCAAAATGTGTCGTGTTGTTGGTTTTTGTTTAGATATTTTGTTATCACTGCGATGATGTCCACTTTACCCCTTAAATTTATAGTTCGAGTAAAGAAAAACACCCTCAACTACGTACAAAATTGTTAACTTTTCACTCCTAACTAGTAAAAACAATACAAATTACCCCAGGCTAGTTTAGTCGTTGGTTTTTGCCACAAGGTCTAGTTTTGTGTTGATGTGGTATCATAGTCAGCATCAAATAATTAGTTAGTAAATAAAAAAGGTAAAAAAAGTATCCACGTAAGCATCCACGTCACCTATCCCCCCTATTCTTCCTCCCTCTCAATGGTTCATCTCTCTCCTCCCCCCACTCCATTTTCTTTACAGCTGCTTCTTGCCCCTTCTTTCTGCTGCCATGCGACTCACCAAAAGCCAAGATCGCCACCAACTGCCACCTCCGCTTGTACCAAGCCACCACTACAGAGAAAGAAGCAATGGTGCAATGGTCGCTGACTAGGAGGAAGAAGAACCGGCATAGTTGGAGAAGCAATGGTGCAATGGTTGCTAGCTAGGAGGAAGAAGCAGTGGCAAAGTTGGAGAAGCAGCAGAAATGACAAAGCTCAATCTGGACCTTGGCTTGCAAGCACCACCACTAAGTCTTGGGCTGCTACCACCTCCACCTACGCTAGCCCTACTGATTATGTGATATGAATTCTTGGTTGATGGTGAAGAAAGGGATGTTTATGGTAGCCAAGGGCCAGTAGCCTGGATTTGTTTCCGTTTACGACTCCACGTTATTTTGTACCCCTTACATATATACTTTTGTAGCCGCACGAGATTGACTTGACAGCTAATTGCAAAATCCTCCACTTTGTAACTCTCCTCATATAGTGATCATCGTTGTTTGTGCACCCATGGTTTTTTTTCCTACAACGCTTTTCAACGTTAAAGTCATGTATTGCCTGCTCTTTAGATTATGTTCGTTATTTGCCTTATCATTTCTAACAAGCCCCATTGTCCCCTCCCCTTCGCCCAATTGCCTACTTTGCCCATCGGATCTAGATCTAGGCATGTCGATTGCCAAGGCGCCTCCTCTGCTCACCCTGATCATCGACAAAAAGGCTAAGGTCACTGGGTCGTCTTCTCTACTTGCCAAATCCATATCGGGGCATGTTGGTCGTCGAGCCGCCTCATATGCTTGCCAGACGGAGGAGAACAAAAGAGGGAGAGGGAGAGATCAGTCGACAATCATGGGTTAGGGGTAGTCATGTGGCAATTGTCGCTGGCAATGAGCTCGGGCTCACAGGACTTTGGTAGGGAGAAGAAAAGCATGGGGGGGAGAGTAATATGGGAAGAAGCCCCTTTAAGGGATGAACTTTAGATGCCATGTCATCAAAACTTGAACATGTAGATGCCACCTCAATCAAAATCAGTGTGGTTTTGGGTGGAGGTGGTGATTTGCAATGGTTTTGCTATTAGGGGGTAAATGTTTTTGTAGTTGGCTATGTTTTTCGGACTTTGACAATAAGTTTCAGGTAAAATGGACTTCTTCCTATTAATATCCCACAAGAACTACAAAATGTATGTGGAAAATCTACATGGCATGCGTACAGTACCCATAATCTCCCACTCGGATTAAAAAACCATGATCCTAACTAGATTTAAAGCGACAAGGCAATGTTCTATGCCCACCAATAAGCTAGTGACACAAGGCAAGTATTAAGAAGCCGTCTGAATCAGACACCAGTTCCATATCCTTATTTTACAAGCTACTTTGCACATCATTAGCTCCTAGCACCGTGCAACCCTCCACTATGAGTTGTAGCATGTTCAGAATGCATGGTGAGATAAAAAAATAATGAAGAATAATCGGGATCACGAGACAAAGATTTTATATGAAAAATCCTTACAGAAAAAAATAATATATGCATAATCGGTGAAATCACTATACGGAGAAGTTATAGAATGCTCTTGGCATATTACATATATAGATAACTTAAACTGTGTGCATTATCTATCATGAGGCTTACAAGGGGTACAAATAGCTTTAGAAACAAAAGGCGCAGATGGGGAAAGAACAGAGTCCTAGTCGGCAATGGGAACAGAAACCTACTGACAGAGTTTTAGTAGGTAATGGAAATAGAAACCTACTTGGAAAGTAGAATGGCAACCTACTCAAAGACAGGAACAATACCCGCTTGGAGATGACACAGAGTCTCAGAAGATGACGGTGAAGAGTTGTAGTTAGAAGCGCCTTAAGTAGCCACGATGACTCCAGTCGACGCAAACACTTTTGGACACCATGATGATGCATGTCAGTGCAGTGTCTATCATAAACATGAAGATGATCCCAATCATAACCTTCGACCAGTCATACTGGTCATAATATATCCTTTTGAGCGAAATCTGATCGAATTCTTCAAGTTGTCACACCCGACCAGATCCTGATAAAAAATACAACAATATTCATGTTGAGCTGAATTCCTCTTGTAACAAAAAGAACCAAAAAACTTCTTAAATAGTTTGTAAATGTAACAGCCCAGCTGTTTCATTTAAAATATTTGATTTAATTCAAAATAAAACAATTAATTTTGGTTTCTTAAGTTTTTTTTCAAAAAAAAAACAAAAATTAATTGCCTGATTTTCGGCTTAAAAAAAGGTTATGAAAAGGTGATTTAAGAAAAAAAACAAAAATAAATAAATAAATAAGGTATTAAATAACTTAGTTTAAAATAAAAATTAAAGTTATTTGGTCGCTTGAATTTTTTTAAAATTCTAGTTGACCTGATTTTCAGCTTTAAATAAAAGAGCCTTTCTGTTAAATAAAAAAACTATTTTATAAAGAAAAATATAAAAATTTTAGTTGAAATTTTTTTTTATAAATTCCAAATAGCTTTAGAAATCTCCATGAATTTTTCTAAGATTTTTAAGTTTTATTTGTTATTTATTGTATTATTTAAATCTAGAAAAAGGAAAACATTTTTAAAAATTAAAATAAACGTCAAAAAATTCCGAAAATATTTTTTTTATTCTTTTCAGGTTCCAAGGATTCTAAAAATATTTTTTCTGGAATTTTTTCGAATTTTCTATTTTTTTTTCTTTTTCTTCTTTTTCTCTTTTTCTTTTCTCTTTCTCTCTCCTACCTTTCTTCTCCAGTCACGTACGCGCAGAAGCAGGGAGACGCCATGGCTGCGCGTTTTGAGCTTTTCTTTAATCCTTCATATCTTTTGATTCTCTCAACGGTTTTTCACGAAATCAATTGCATTTACTTCCCCTCATCAAGCTCTTTCATTCCCCTACCGTTTCCTCTCAAATTGATGAGCCGTTTCACGAGAATTTAACACATGCCATTCATGGACATGGTCCTTTGATCTCCCTCCTCGGACCTTCTCAACCCCTATAAAAGGGAGCCCCGTGAGCCTCTCCTTATCCTCACTCAACCCCGAAAATCTCAAGTCCCCACTCCCTCTCGTTTGATCGCAATCGGAGTTTTATTTTTGTGTACCAAGCGTCGTTCTCTGGCCTTTTGTGCCTCATCCGGTGGAGCGCCGCCGCGTTTGACCACACCGTTGGCTTCGCCTCGCCGCGTTCTACGCGGTGCTCACCTCGCCTTCGCCGGAACTTCGCCGGAGCACCGTCGCCACTGTGGGCCAAATCGGGTCCGTGTTCGTCGCGTCGCCATCGGCCGACCTTGCATGTCCAACCAAAACCAAGGTGAGCATCACGATCCCCACGCTCTACTCTTCGATTCGCCGCAAGTCTTGCATGTTAATTCCTCTCTGTTTGCCCGGAACGCCGATGTCAGCCTGTAGGCTGCATAAAGTCTTGTCCACCGCGTTTCGCTAGTCCGTTGGCCGAGCCGTCTGCGGCGTTGAGTTCGTCTCGACGCGTTCTACGCCGTGCTCCTCTCCGTTCGTCCAAAAACCTTTCCTAAATATTTACGCCCGACACCTTGCCATAGCCGTAAATGGCACTTCGTGTCCCCGCCTGTCCGGGAATGCTCTCGACAATCCGTTCGCGTCAAAACGTGCCAAACCATCCCAGGAGGCTACGTTTTAGACAGTTTTGGATTTGCTTGACCGAGCGCGAAGATATTGAGTTTTTCGTGTTTTGGTACCGTCATCGTTCAAACGACAATTGCATCGCCTCCGGTGAGTTTCGGCTTGGCCGATATTTTTTTCTAGACTCGCCTTACCGCGTTCTACGCCGTGGTTACCTTACTTCATCATATTCTTTATCCGAAAATTATTCTTCTCTACACACCCTATGTCATTTTCGCCGTAGACGTCGTTATCGTGCTCCGTTTGACGTGCCGCCAATTCCTACATGTGCCTCGGGTCATTAGCAACCCATTAGCTTCACCTTCCGTGCCTTTCCTCACCAACGACACGGCCAAAAACAGTGAACAGGCTGCTGCCTGTTACTGTTCACGTGGGAATATTCCGAAGGAATATTCCTGATTTTTCTTTTTCCAGAATTTTCTGATCCGCCAATCTTCCAATCGCTCGTTCTCCTCCGTCCAAACTCCGAATCAGGTGATTCAAGTTTCTAAATTCATCTAAATTCATAATATATTTTTCAGTATATATTTTATAATTTTTGGATTTTCTCGACCGCCCTTGGTTGAGTCTCCTCACCGCCGGAACACTACCGCCACCGCCGCCCGAGTTACGCCATCGCTCCAACTCACCACCGACCACCTTCCAACCACTTCCGGTATTGCACGAGAGCACCAATGCACTCCTCGCAATCCCCCCCTCTCTTTTCTTCACCTCGCCACCCCTCCGCCGAGCAATCCCCCCCGCCGGAGTGTCTCTTTCGCTGACGCCGACGCCGCTACCGCCAACATCTTCAACAGGACCGCGCGCACCTCCTTCATCCTCTTCCTGAGCCAGAGCATGACCAGAGTACCCTGCCACCGGTAATCTTTCTCAGGCCCATGCGAACCTTTGACACCCCTTCTCCGAGCAAGCCGAAAAGTCTCCACCGTCGATAATCGTGCCCCACCTCCGCTACACCCTCACCGCCAGCCAACTCTCTGGGCCCGAACCTTGTGCCAAGGTAAAATAGGACCAATACTCTTCTCCCTCTTTTGTACATCTCCCCGGTCTTCACCGCCGTTGGATCACCCGGATCTCATCACGCGAAGCCATCCGACTTCTCCCAGCCCTCCGATTCTTAGACTCCGACATTCAGAGACTCATAAGACTCCGATGTCCAGAGGCTCTTTAAACTCCGCCATCCGGAGGATCTTTAGACTCCGCTGTTCGGAGGTTTCTTGACTCGCCGCTCGAGCCTTCGACTCTGACTTCAATCTTCATCCCCAGAGACTTTGACCTTCGGAGACTCCGATTTTGACTTTGACCTTCGGCGACTTCGACTGCAGCTTTTGGCCTTCGACCTCGAAGACTTCGACTTCGGCCTTCAATCTCGGAGCCTTCGACTTCGACCTCCGTCTTTGAACCGACTATGGTTGTTTAACAGTTTTAACCTCCACACCCTTCGACCTCTCTGAACCTTCCGATCTCTCTGACCGCCCAACTCCAACTACCCTTGGTTCTCAACTGTTATAGTGTTCTTCGACCCCTGTACAGTTTCGAGCAAGTCTTCAACTGAATCTTAATCTTCGAATTCGACTGCACCCGTACTTGGAGTCTTTGTCTTTGACTTAGACCTCCGCATTTTCAACAGTTGATTCGACTATGGTTGGATTATGTCTTTGACTATGCCTTCGATCATGCTTTCAACTATACACAAATATTGTAGCTTCCGACCACTTTTTCTTCATAAAGAAAAGAATTCCAATAATTCCTTTTATTCATTTCTTTGGAACTCAAACTACCATAAGTCGTTCTCCTTTGTCCTAACTCCGTTTGGACCAATTCAAATTTCTAAATTCAAATTCTATCTCCCAGCATTTATTTTATAATTTTTGGATTTTATTTGGATTTTATTTGAGTTTAGTCTGTTATGGCTTTTCACGTGTAGACTACGACTATTCCGGAGAGTATAAATTCAACGAACCCCAGCAAACTTCGAAGCAAGGCAAGTTACACCTTTGACCATGTTGAACCTAATATTTCAAATTTATTTATATTGTTTTACTGTATATGCATGCATACTTCTATCCAAAATTAATTTAAATTCAGTTTAAATGTTAGATATACCCATGATCCTTTGATTATAGCCCATTTGAAATCCCGAATTCATATACCTTGTCACCCTAGCTGAAAACTAGTTAGTACCATAGTATTAACTAGAAATTTTGTAGAAATGCTTAGCCCCGCTTAATATAACTTTAGGTGGGATCAAATCTTTCTCATGAAATGACGATTTGAAAATGAGTTCTTGACTTCGGTGTGTCAAGGATGGTTTGTGAAAATAGTTTAAAAACAAAAATAGAAACTTATGATTTGGAGTTAGGCTAATGGATAGGTGGTGGGTGCCGGCATGCCTCGTGTTTGGTGACACCTGGTTGATTGTCGTGCATGTGGGTATGTGGATTGAGCCTAAGTCAAATTAAGGACCGGTCTGTGAGCTACTGTTGCAAAGCCACATCGTACTACCACAAGACTGGTATGGGACAGTCCTGGCTGACTAATTTGTGAGGTCCCAACTTTGGTCTCGCTATAGGTTGAATGTGAGCATGGCATAGGCCATGGGAAGTCTCACACGGCACAAGAGGGGGCTCCAACTTGTGGATTCAAGTTGTGGTGAAACCTTAGCGACGGCGTGACCAAGTTGAAGGCTTAGCATTGTAAAGGCCTTGTTATGATTTTCTCAGTCGCACGCCTACGGAAGCGTGTAATGGCCAACAATATGAGATAATCATATCTTGTGGGTAAAGCTGTACAACGTCTGCAGAGTGTATAATCTATTCTAGATAGCCGTGCCCACGGTTATGGGCAAGCTGAGTGAAGTTTTTCATGGATTAGACTTTGATTTTTAAAATGGTTTATGAAAAAGCTTATGGATGGATGGATGGAATCCATGACCAGGTGGGATACCTGTGAATAAGTTGGTGTTTGGTCGGAGCCTGCACCAATAAAATGAATCCATAAGAGATTTTGAAAAGCATATGGATAGATAGAATCCATGTGAAACCTTTTGAAAAGATGGACCAGGTGGGATACCTGTGACTAGGTTAGTGTTTGGTCGGAGCCTGCACTAACGATATTATTTTATTAAATTATTATTTCTATCTACTGTATAAAATTCAGCTTTTGCACTTATGTTACTGTATTTAAATTCAGTACTGCTTTTCGCACAAATAAACTTAATAAGCCTTCCTTTGTTATCTCTATGCATGCATTCACTCTGTTAAAACTTGTAACAGCCTAGCTGTTTATGCCAAAAAAAACTTATTTGATTTAATTTTTTTTAAAAAAATAAAACATTTACTTTTGCTTTCCTAAGTCTGTAAAAGTTTAATTGCATAAAATTTCTGTTTTAAAAGAGGCTATTGTTATGAAAAATAATTTAAAAGAAAAGTATATGCTTTATCAAATAAAGGGGTATTCTGTATAGAACTAATTCTGATTAATTATTGATATCTTACGAAATTTAATTGGATTTCTAGGTTTTATTTCAAGCCTTAAAGAGAGAAAATTTAAAATTTTCATTTCATAAGGTCAAAAATAAAAGTATGTTATTTACAAAGGTCAAAATAAATGCATTTCATTTTTCCTAAGTCAAAACTATAATTATAATAATTTTGAGGAATTTATAAAGGTTTAAAACTCCTTTTTAAAGTTAAATTGTGTTTTTGCAAAATCTAATTACCAAAATGAGTTGAAAATATTTTTATTAAGTCAAAAATCATTCCAGATGATTCCCTAAATTTTTCTGGAATTTTTAAAATTTATTCGGTATTTTTCTGAGTATTTTAAAGCCTCCTAGGTATTTCTGAAAATCAAAAAGAAATTAAAACCCTAAAAATCCCTCCGGCCGACAAGTGTCGCTCCCGAATCCGATCCCCCACCGCCGATCTAATCTCCACCGTCCGTTATCACTTAACCCCTCCGCGCCTTCCCTCTTTCCTTGGCCGACGCGTGTCGCGCATCAGAGCCGCTACCGCCCCGCTGGTTCTAATCCCCGCCCCTCCTTCTCACTTACCCCTTCGCCTACTCTCCTTCTTCCACAGCTTGACACGTGGAGAGCCCCGATCCCATCCCCATCCACCTAATCTAATCGCAGCCCTCCACCATCACTTAACCCTTCGCCCGAGATCTAGCGGCCCCGATCTAATCTTGCTTTGCCAGATTGAATCTCGGTCGTTCATCGCCACTTACCTCTTCACCAATCCGTCCAATGGCCCGGATTAACTCCCTCTCCACCCGATCTAATCCTAGCCATTCCCTGTTGCCGTACCAAATCTCAGCCACCCATCGTAACTTACCCCTTCGCTTATCGTTCAACGGCCAGATCTTTCCCCTTGCGCCACCTGTCAAGAATCCGAGCCACCGCCTCCCCCTTCCCCTCTTTTCTCTCTCACCGACACGGGGGCCCCGCCTGCCAGTCATCCCTTCCCCGCCCTTCTTCTTCCTCGGCCGCTGACACCGCCGCCATTATCGCCTCCACCTGAGCTCCGCAATTACACCTCCCGGCCGTTACTCCCTACCTTGAATGACCGTGAGTACTCCTTTATTCGTGCGCCCCCACCTTCCGCCGTTACCCCTTGGGTTAATGCCCCTCCTCGCCGTTTGCGCCTTTCACAGCCGTTTCACCACGGCGAGCAATTACCCCTCCTGCGCCCCTCCCCTGCCTATAAAACCCCGGTCCGAGGACCCCCTCTCCACACCGCCCCTTTTCCCCCTTCCAATTTGCCTCATCGGTGCTCGGCGCCGCCACACCGTGCCACCCCTCTCTCCAACACCGCAAAGACTCGCGAGCAATTGGTGGTGCCTCAGGTCTCCTCGTGCCACTCCGCCACCTCCTGCAGCATCACCGAGACCAGGCGCATCCTCTACACCCTCTCGCCCGGCGAAGCGCCACCGAGCTCCCGCGCCAATCTCACCCCTCCGACCGCCACCCCTCGCCGTCGGCAGCACCCCTCCGACCACCCCCAGGCCTCCGCACCGGTACCCCCAAATCCCCCTCCTCCTCTCGCTTTGACACCGCCCGGCCGCCGCCGCCACGGAGCGCCGGCGACCTCGGTCCCACGCCTCCGGCGGCCGTGCCACGCCGACGGCGGCGGCGCGGTGGCAGCGCCGTGGCAGCCAGTGGCGGCCATACCGCGCCACGCCTTGGCCACGCGGCACCGACCGCCACGTCGCGGCAGACGGCCACGTCGGCGGCGGCCGTTATGTGGCGACCACGTGGCACCTACGTGGTGGCCACATCGCCCCAAAACCGCGCCACGAGCGCCACCTCACCTCCCGTGCACCGCCCTGCCACTTCGCCAGATCACGGTCCGTGGACTCGGTCCACCATAAACCGGGCCACAGCCGACCACTCACCCGATTAAATTAACCCCAGGGCTGACGTCATGCTGACGTCATAAGCCGTTTTCCGTTTAAAAATATTCCGACCGAAAATCAATTATGGTGCTGACGTCATTATCTTATTTTCCTTTAGGAAAATAAATGCTTGCTGACGTCATAAATCTCTTTTCGGTTTAAAATTAATTCCAGAAATCCCTCTTTTTCTTTTTAATTGTATTTAAACTTTAGAAGACTATAACTTCTTCATTTTAACTCCAAATTGACCCATTCAAATTTCTAAATTTTTTTTAAATCATTAACTATCCATTTATGGATCCCTTTTTAATTTTTGAATTTTATTTAAATTTTGTTTTGAATATTATTTAGTAATCCCAACATTTAAAATTCAAATTATAAATCCTAGTTCATTTTTAACCTCAATTTCTTTCCAAATTTTCAAATTCAAATCTTGAAAAAATTCAAAACCTCAATATAAATATTTATTCTATTTTATTTCTGAGTCCAAATATTATTCCGGCATTTCTCTCTTTCAAAACAAAATAAAAGGAGACTTTCCCTAGGCCAAAAATCTGCTTTTGTTTAAGCACTCTCAGCTAATAATTCTCTTCCAGTGCCATAGATCATTTTTATTTTCAGGTGTTGGACTGTTTATTTTATCCTAATATTTATTTTTTTCCCACCTTTGCTGTCCAACTCCACACATCTGACAACAAACAGCCCGTTTTTCAGCTAAATCCACCATGAGCAATGCATGCATGCAAGAAAAATCAATTCTCTTTTACCAAATTAATTAGCATGCAGCAATAACACCTTTAGTCATTGCCAAGCATAAATTCCATTCAGTTTTTACCCATTAAAATTTCAGTTTCTTGCATGCAAAGTTGAAACCGATATTTCATTTAATTCGGCCATTATTTCGGCATTCAATTCCGACCATTCCCTTGCTCCTCTCCACCTATAAATTGAACCCCAGCCCCCTCACCTCATTCCCCACTTGTTATGTATTCTAGGAAACCAGAAACCCAGCCAAGAAGAAGCTTTGGAAGACTATTTCTTCGGTTGGCTTGTTCCAACAATTTTCTTCCCAACCGATCTTCCGACGACTTGTTCTCCGTCGTCCGGACTCCGAATCTGGTGATTCAAATTCCTAAATTCATCTAAATTCATATTCTATTTTCCAGTATATATTTTATAATTTTTAGATTTTATTTGAATTTTATTTAAGTTTAGTTGTTCTGCCTTTTTCGCGTATAGACTACGACTAATTCGGAGAGTATAACTTCAACGAACCTCAGCAAACTTCGAAGCAAGGCAAGTTACACCTTTGACCATGTTGAACCTATTATTTCAAATTTATTTATGTTGTTTTACTGTATATGCATGCGTATCTTTATTCAAATTTAGTTCAAATTCGATTTAAACATAGTTACACCCATGATCCTTTGATTATAGCCTATTTTGAATCTCGAATTCATATACCTTGTCACCCTAGTTGAAAACTAGTTAGTACCATAGTATTGACTAGAACTTTTATAGAAAGGCTTAACCTGGCTTAGTGTGATTTTAGGTGGGATCAACTATTTCACATGTAATGACAGTTCCTTTTGAAATCATGACTTCGGTGAGTCAAGGATGGTTTATGAAAATGGTTTAAAAATAAAAATGGAAACTTATGATTTGGACTTAGGCTATTGATTAGGTGGTGGGTGCCGGCATGCCTCGTGTTTGGTGACACCTGGTTGATTGTCGTGCACGGGGGTATGTGGTTGAGCCTAAGTCGGATTAAGGACCGTTTCTGTGATTCATTTTACGAAGTCACTTCGTACTACCACAAGTCCGGTATGGGACGGACCTGGCTAAGTAATTTGTGAAGTTCCAATTATAGTCTCGCTATAGGCTGAATGTGAGCGCGGCGTAGGCTGTGGGAAGTCTCACATGGCACCAGAGGGGGCTCCAACTCGTGGATTCGAGTTGTGGTGAAACCTTAGTGGCGGTGTGACTATTTTGGCTATGGATCATTGTAACAGCCTTGTCATGATCTCCTCGCCGCACACCAAAGGAAGTGTGTTTATCCGGTGGCAATATGGGATGATCGTGTCTTGTGGGTAAAGCTGTACACCTCTGCAGAGTTTAAATCTATCCTGGATAGCCGTGTCCACGGTCATGGACATGCTGAGTAGAGTTGTCACAGATTAGACTTTGGTTTTTAAAATGGTTTATGAAAAAGCTTATGGATGGATGGATGGAATCCATGACCAGGTGGGATACATGTGAATAAGTTGGTGTTTGGTCGGAGCCTACACTAACAAAATGAATCCATAAGAGATTTTAAAAAGCATATGGATAGATGGAATCCATGTGAAACCTTTTGAAAAGATGGACCGGTGGGATACACGTGACTAGGTTAGTGTTTGGTCTGAGCTGCACTAACGATATTATTTTGTTAAATTATTATTTCATATCTTGTATTAAATTCAGCTTTTCATACTTACGAGATTGTATTTCAAATTCAAGTACCGCTTTTGCACAATTAACCTTATTAAACATTCCTTTGTTATCCCTATGCATGCATTCACTCTGTTAAAACTCCTGGTGTAACTTGCGTAAGTGCTTTATGTGCTTACCTTGGGAGTACTTTATGTGCTCACCTTGCTAAAATCTGTTGCAGAGGATGGCGTCAACAACCGGTGAGGATGGTGGCGACTAGGCGCGTCTTCTGATCATTCGCTTTGTGGGCGGCGGGATGGGTTGCTACTTCATTGGTTTTCTTCCGCTGTTTATATTTATTTTTGGTTTATGAACCATTGATGTAACCTTTGGCCATCAGGCCCATATTTAGTTAATGAATGAAGGTCATTGTGCATGATATGAATCTTTGTTATCCACTGTGTGCACTAGCTTGATCCTGGACTAGTGCGATTTACACAGAGGATCCAGGAGTCGTTGCTCCGGGGTCCGACAAAACTCCTAGTGTAACTTGCGTAAGTACTTTATGTGCTTACCTTGGGAGTACTTTATGTGCTCACCTTGCTAAAATCTGTTGCCAGAGGATGACATCAACAACTTCGGTGAGGATGGTGGCGACTAGGCGCGTCTTCTGATCATTCGCTGTGGGCGGCGGGATGGGCTGCTACTTCATTGGTTTTCTTCCGTTGTTTACATGTATTTTTGGTTTATGAACCATTGATGTAAAATTTGGCCATCAGGCCCATATTTAGTTAATGAATAAATGTCATTGTGCATGATATGAATCTTTGTTATCCACTGTGTGCACTAGCTTGATCCTGGACTAGTGCGATTTACACAGAGGATCCAGGAGTCGTTGCTCCGGGGTCCGACAGTAAAACACCTCTTGTGTGTCAAATGTTCGAAATGACTAATGAGTAATATCAACCAAATATGAGCAGACCTCAAAATTAGAGATAGGAATTGGATTTATTATCATATCAACTAGATTATCATGAATATTGATGTTTTAAACTTTAACATTACCTTGAGAAATAACTCTTTTGATGAAGTGATATCTGATATCAATGTGCTTTACTCTGTCATGGAACATTTGGTCTTTTGGAAGACAAATACCTCTCTGACTATCACAGTGAATATTGGTGCAAGATGTACTTCTATAAAGTTTAGTGTATAAACCTCTTAGACAAACAGCTTCTTACAGGCTTCCAAAATAGCCATGTACTCGGCTTCAGTGGTCGAAAGAGCAATAGTGCTTTGTAGACAAGCTTTCCAGCTTACGGCACAACCTTCAATAGTAAATATATAACCAGTAAGAGATCTTCTCTTATTTAAATCTCTAACAAAATCAGAATCCACATATCTGGCCAATCCAACAATAGTCTTTCAAAACTGTGAATAGGCATTAGAAGTACCCCTCAAATATATGAAGATCCACTAAACTGCTCTCCAGTGGTCTTTCCCTAGATTGGCAATATATCTGCTGACAACACTCAAAACATAAGATAGGTCCGGACTAGAGTAGACCATGGCGTACATAAGTGATCCGACTGCACTTGTATACGGAACACTTGACATGTATTCAACTTCTTCAACTGTTTGCGAACTTGATGTTGAAGAGAGTTTGAAGTGTGTAGCTAACAGAGTGCTGGAAGGTTTGGCCTTATGCTTGTTGAAACAACGAAACACTTTTTCAATATACCCTTTCTAACTCAGGTATAACTTTTCAAACTGACGATTTTTGAACATTTTCATACCAAGAATTTTTTTGCTATACCGAGATCCTTCATCTTGAATTCACTACTAATTGCGCCTTTAACTTTGATATTTCACTCATGTCTTGTGCCACGAT
Organism: Melocanna baccifera; assembly: GCA_036346265.1. NCBI lineage: Eukaryota > Viridiplantae > Streptophyta > Magnoliopsida > Poales > Poaceae > Melocanna > Melocanna baccifera. Next base: position 16,119,028 of record CM070695.1, read on the forward strand.
TATCATATCATCAACATATAGGAGCAAGTAGATAACTGAACTATTGATAGTCTTTAAATAAACACAATTATCAAAGTCAAATCTCTTAAAAGCCTTGAGAGTCTTAGTGATATGCCCAAGAGGTTTTGTCATTCCGGGAATTGAAATTTTTGCTTGCAAATTAAATAAGTCTCTTTATGGATTGAAGCAATTAACCAGACAATGATACAAGAGATTTGACTACTTTATGATCTCTCAAGTGTTTGAAAGATCTGACTATGATAGTTGTGTTTATTTGAAGACAATAAAATGATTTTGCTATCCATTTACTCCTATATGTCGATGGTATGTTGATCGTGGCAAAAGGCAAGTATGAAATTTCAAGGCTAAAGATACAATTTTGCAGTGAATTTGAGATGAAAAATCTCAGTGTAATAAAGAAAATTCTTGGTATGGAAACCATTAGAGACTGATAGTTTGAGAAAGTATACCTAAGTCAGAAAAGGTATATTGAAAAGTTCTTCATCGCTTCAATATACACAAAGCCAAATTGACCAGTACACCATTAGCTGCACATTTTAAGTTATCTTCAGCATTAAGTTCATAAACAATTAAAGAAGTTGAATACATATCAAGTGCTCCGTATGCAAGTGTTGTCGGATCACTCATGTACACCGTCTCTCATTCCGACCTATCTTATGCTTTGAGTGTTGTCAACAAATATATGGTCAATCCTGGCAAATACCACTGGAGAGCTGTTTAGTAGATCTTCAAGTATTTAAGGGGCACTTTTGATGCTTGTTTGTTTGGATAGACCAATGAAGGGCTCGTCGGATATATTGATTTAGACTTTGTAGGAGATCTGGATAAGCAAAGATATTTTACTGGTTATGTTTTCATAGTCGGAGGCTATACCGTGAGTTGGAAAGCTAATTTACAATCTACTATTGCTCTCTTGACCATTGAAGCCAAATACATGGCTATTTCAGAAGCCTGTAAAAAGTTGTTTGGCTAAAGGGCCTTTATACTGAGTTTTGTTGAAGTATATCTGTACTAACATTTTATGTGATAGTTAGAGTATTATTTGTTTTTACAAAAGACCAAATATTTCATGAGAGAACAAAGTATATTGAAGTTAGATATCACTTTATATGAGGAGTTATTAAACAAGGTAATATCAAAGTTTTGCAAGATTAATACTCACAAGAGTTCAACTAATATGATGATAAATTCAGTTCCTATAGCTACATTTGGTCTCTGCTCGGACTTGGTCGGTATTACTCATAAGTTCTTTCGGACGTTTAACATACAAGAGTCATTATTTGATTTCATTGAGAAGTTCTTCAGTTCTTTTTTTGCTATAGGAGGAATTTGATTCAATGTGGAGATTGTTGTATTTTATGATCCGAATTTGGTTGGGTTGGACCACTACTGTTATTTCTGACTACTTGAAGAATCCTATCAGGTTTGGCTCATCAATGCGAATTGGTCAGAGATTATAATTGAGATTATCTTTATGTTCGTAACGAACTTTGCATCAACTTGCATAAGATGTTGTGCTCTAAGGTGTGTGCGCCAACTAGAGTCAGACATGGCTACTTAAGGCACATTCGACTACCACTCTTCATTGATATCTTCTGAGACTTCAAGCGGGGTGTTGTTCCTATCTTTGAGACTAAGACTCTGTTTTTATTGCCGACTAGGACTCTGTTCCTAGCCCTGTCTGAGACTCTTATTCTAAGCCTATATATATCCCCTGTAAGCTATCTAGTAAAGGCAAGTAGGATTATATATACGTCAAGAGCGTTTTGTAACTTCTCCTCGTATAGTGATTCCGTCGATTCCGTGGTTTTTCACCTATTTGAAATTTTCACGTTAAATCTCTATCTCGTGATCTTGATTGTCTTTCATTGTTTTGTACTCTGTCTTATTAATTGTATATCATGATTGTCCTTCATTATTTTGTACTCTGTCTTATTAATTGTATATCAAGTGGTTTATCCTATTCTAACAGCATTGTTGTACTTGTATCAAGAAATATATACTTTGTTTTGATAGTAGTCAATAGATACTTCGTCACATCATTAGCTGCGATCTGTGCATTAGCACCACTGCTTCCCTTCTACTCTGGTGCGCGCCCGCGAGTGTTGCGCGGTCTGTACAGGAACATCTGTCGCTGTAACCTGTATGTGATAATGCTGTCATAACTTGTGACATGAGGTGTTGGTAATGTCACCTGACCTGTGCAACATGTTATCCTCCCGGGGCTTGTGGAGCTTTTGGGTTTAATTGTGTGTTTGAAAGCTAATTTACTCGTACATTCTGCGTCATTTTTTTCGAAAATAATTCATTATGTGTAATTTGGTTCTCTGTTCTTGGTTTCCCGTGAGTTGCAAGCAAGCAGTGCGGCAATACATACGGAAGAGTGCGTCAGCGGAAGATTTTCCCCTGTTCTCCACTTAAGCACCTCAAGAACGGGGTTGTTATCTTACCAAGACTGAGGACACATGAGAGTGACTGTGATCTCGACACTTGATACAACAAAAATTAACTTGTCAAGACTGGACACAGGAGTATATGACTGCCTGAACACTTGTACAACAAAATTAAGAACAGCAATGTGCATTCTCATGAGGAAACAAAAACAGAGTATGAAATGCATATATGAGAAGATATTATAATTCAACTATACTCAATGATAAATACATTTTGTTATAAAATGCATGGCAAAGATAGCTGATCGAAAGAACAGAAGAATGTATTTAACATGGAAAACTCTTGCCGGAAAAAAAACTACGAACACACGAAGACAAAAATGACTATATGAGGAGAGATTATAAACATGGAGAATTTCGATGTATCTAAACCGTGCTACTATAAAAGTGCATATATAGGGTAAGAAACAAGAGTATCTGACCAAAAAAGAAACCGAATCAAAGTCAAATATGCTTGTCATTGTCACGTCTAATATAGCTCGACACATACATGAATTTTGATCACACTTTAACACATTTCATAGATTAGGCATTAACTTATGCCAAGAATTCGGTACACTGGGTACAAGAATAAAGAGCAACATCTTTAATCTACAAGAAATCAAGGATTTATCCTAGCGACATCACAGTGAGCCTTCCATGACCCAAAAAAACACAGCAGGAAGATGTAATCTGATGGTCTGATTAATCCCTCAACTACCAAGCGGCCAGCATGACCTCGGACTGGTTCCTCATCTCCTTCTCCAGCCTCTTCAGCACCAGCAGCAACTTCCCGCCCACGGTCGGCCACGAGGCCGCCTTATCACTAGAGGGACGAGGCATGACGGCGGTAGCGGCGGGCGCGGCGACGGTGCGATCTTGACCTGGTCCCTTGCGATGCACATGGTCCGGAATGGTTCATCGCGCGGGAAGTTGCCCTTGTAGACGACCTCCAGGTAGCTAGCCTCTGCAGCGGAGACGACCACTGCGCTTAGCCAGAGCACGAGGCGCTGCACCGTGGGCAGAATCCCCGCCGGCGTGCGTACGCGCACCTGCGCACCCTTCCTGATGGACCCACAGGCGGCTGACGATGGGAGCGGCAGTGTCAGCAGGGCAAGAATGCGCCCACAGCGCGGTGATCGCGAGATCGAAGCACAGCGCGGTGGCGGCGGCGACGGCGCGAACGACTTCTCGATGGCCGCTCCGGCTGGCATGCGTGGGGTCGCCTTGGATATTCGGGGTGGCGTCGGCAGAGCAAGAACACGCTCACAGTAGGGCGATCGCAAGATCGGAGCAGAGAGCTGCGGCGGCAACGGTGCGTTAGACTTCTTGATGGCCGCTCCGGCTGGCACGAGCTGGATTGGAGCGATCTCCGGGGTGGTGGCAGAGCGGAGGACTTCTTGGCGACTCCCCCCTTCGCCACGACGGGGAGCTTCCTATGGTGCTTGAAGCCACGGTACAGCTTGTGCATGGCGGCTGAGCAGAATGTGGAGGAGCGGTGCACCATGAACGCGAGCATGGTGATGGGTGAGGAGGAAGGAGAGGAGGAGGAGGCGAGAAGAGTGGGTTCATTGGCTGCGCGGCGCCTAGGATTATGGGCAGCCGACGCGGTAGGTAGAGGTGGAGTTGGGTCGTGCCATGCCGGCACGGCTCAGGCCCACCGTACTTCGTGCCGATTCGTGTCGTGCTGACTCAGCCCAGTCATCCCACCGTGCCGTACCGTATCCGCCTGTCTCACCTCCTGCCAGGCCCAAGTATGGCCCAAAGCCCACTGTGCTAGCGTTCGTGTTGTGTCAGCCCAAACTCAGCCCGAAATAACTATGCACGACGAAGACGGCGGCGACAATTGTGGCGATGTCAACCATCTTCTTTTCTCTTATACCCACCTCATTGAAAATTAATTGAAATTGAATTAGTTGTATAAAAACATAGGCACGCAATGATGTAAATATTTTAGAAAAAATGAAATTTCATTGATATTTTAAAATACAATGTTACTGCCTCGTTAAAAACCTTACCCCCTAGAGTGGAGTTCCCTAAGTAAGAAAAAGAGTACTGTAACAATATATGTACATACTAACTATAACAACATAGCAAATAGTATCTACTCATCAATATCTAGGTCGTTCATGCGTTCGAGATCAACGTACACCTACATGATTTCAGGATCCACTAGTTGATGTTGTTACCGCTCTTTAGCTAATTTTCTATCTTTGGGAATGTAATTACCTCCACCATCCTAGGTGTGAGGGATGATCTTCTTTCTTCGATTATGCTTCCTACCATACTGAATATCACTTCTGAAGAGATAGTAGACACTGGCACCAGAAGAACATCCCGTGTAAAATATGACAGCATAGGAAATATCCGCTTATTGTTCTTCTACCACTCGAGTAAGTCTATCTTGCATTCAACAGTAAGATCATGATCAACATTTGTAAAATCGTGCTCCAAGTAGTGATTCAGCTCTGAGACAGGATTCCACTTGGAGGCCCCCTGAGGCTGAGAGGACGAAGAAGTAGACTTGCCCTTTAGCTTCTTTTATAAGTGTGATGTCAAGCTTGTCTTCCCTTAATGGATCTATGGTGAGGCCTTCAATCTTACGTTGTTGCCTAATTTATCATGATACATAAGGGAAACACGAAAAAGCTCTTCTTTAACATATACGAAAGCTTTCGAATAATCAAGACCAAGATATTTACCTATTCCCTCCATGCCAACCTGTAAACCTGCCAACATTTTTGCAGGATAAAAAATGATAGAAAAGTAATACAAATGTGAAATAGAACCAAAATATTTAATAAATTTTTCCTTCATTACTACGACGACATGACCTAAAAGGAGATCCTCCCTAGATATGGCAATTTTATCTGTAATTAACCAAATACATTCTATAACTAAATAAGACGTAGGATAATAAACACCAGATAAAACTTTTGTTGCTTTATAAAAAGGTCTTGGAAACTCTCGAAAATGACTAGCAAGCTGTCAATCAAAATTAGTAACTATCAATTCATTATTTTGAGAGTTAGCATTAACAAAAACAAATATAACATATTCGTACCCTTGTAACTTCTTTAATATGATATATGTCAAGTTCCACCTTACTTTCATGTCAAGACCGAATTTTCTTAGCTCTTTCCCATTGGCTGTGCAATTTCTTCACGGGCAGAAAGCGGGTTGTATACCCAAGTATTTACAGTGCCATCAGCCGCGAAGTTCAGTTGCATTTGTACTCCTCCTCCTCCCCCTCGGTCCTGTGACACCATCTTGTGTAAGTATGCTTTGTATTGTCGGTTTAGGTGTCTTGTACCTACAGCAATACGAGCAATTAATTTAGCATTGCAATAATTACAAGTTGTAATTTCTACCGTTTCACGATCGCGGATTTCTTGGCTCTAGGTTATGTATTTCCAACAATTTGCCCTTCGTCCAGACCCGCCAATGTTGTCGTCCACGGGCTGGCGAGGGAACTCAGGAGTCTCCATTGGCCTCGGACCGCCTTGATACTCTTTGAAACCCTCTGTACCATCCATATAACGGTCATCCATGCCGTAGCTTCTCATGCTTGGCGAGAGCCGATAAGCATCAACGGGAGCTGGAGCTAGAGGAGGACTAGGAGAGCAACGACGGGAGCTTACACTAAGTCATCCTACTGCTCTTTTCGTGCTTCGACTCCTCTACATATCACTTGGGAGCTCCTTAACACTCCAACTTCTTGGTAGCATTGTGAAGAAATGGAGAGTGTAAAGGGATGTGGAAGAAATGGGGAGTGTAGAGAGATGTTGAAAAAAATGGGAAGTGTAGAAGAAATGAGCTGAGTTTGGAAATTTATATGCATCAGGAAGGAGTCGTTGCTAAGTTCTAAACATTTCAGCTTCCAAACGTTATTCTCTCGAACGTTTTTTCGGGGACCATTGTCTTTCAATCAATTCTCAGCTCACATCGCTCTCAGTCAGATTCCTTCCCTCACCTATCCTGGATTCTTGGTCTCTTGAAAATTCGATCGTTACCCTTCACTTTTGGCTTTTGGGGTCAGGCAGGCAAGAAAACGGCTCTACAAGTGGGCCAACCGGCCAAGTCACATCCCCCCGCGCCCCCGGCCCCCCCTCTAGAAGATTCCTTTCCATGAGCACGAGGCCACGAATCCCACCTCTCTCTGACTCTCTCTACCAGCACCACCCCCTCCTCCCTCTGCCCCCCCTCCGTCGACTCCTGATGCCACATCACAGCTTCAGTGAACGATGCACCCTATGACCTATCTCTACAGTAGTGATGGATTAATGGTGTCATTCATGGTGTGGTGGGAGTGTGCTAGGTTGTGGACTGTGCTCGTGGTGGGTTACTGGGTTGTCGCTAGGAGGGGGGAGGCAAGGTGGAGGCCGAGGTGGCCTGGCCGCTAGCGTCGGTGTGCTCGCCGTGCTGCCCATGCTCTCTGGATCGTGCTGGCATGTGCACGACACGATTCGCCGTGTCGTGCCATGCCGCCCAACGGGCCGGCTTTCCAGGCCAGCCCGGCCCATTGTTCGTGCCGTGCTGGCACGGCCTGCCACGTGTCGTGCCCGTGCCGTGTTTAGGCTGTACTGGGCCGGCCGGGCCTCAGGCTGGCCTACAATAGCCTGGCCCAACTCCCACCTCTAGCGGTAGGGGAGGACGCCGATTTGGAGTCAGATTCGGAAGTGTGACTGCCAAGCAGGGGACACGAGTGGAGAGCGAGGCAAGCACTTTCCTAATTTGTGACAGGGAGATTGGACGGTGCAGATCGCTCGTTTGAAGCGATTAACTCGTGTGATTAACTTATTCAGGGCATCGGCATCGACCAGCTGATCAAGTGTAATAAACACCTCCCTAAACGAAGGCCAGAAAAGGCCTATCTGGTTTGTTTGGATGAATGTTGCAACGATACGAAAAGAATCCAATTAATGTGACATGGAAATTTTTTTAAGGAAAAGGGGTTTGCTGGCGTCCGAACGTCCGATCCAGACACTAACTCCGTATGCTCTTGGTCGTAACATTTGTCAGCTATATATGCAATATTTCTCGGCCATATATACAATATTTTTTGGCTATATATGCAATATTTTTCATCATGTATGCAACATTTCTTGACAATGTATGCAACAATTCTCAGCCATATATACAACAAAAAAACAAACAATGAAGGGAGTATTTAGAAGCTGCAACATTCGCAAATTATGGCTGCAACATTGTGCAACCAAGTACACAATAACTGAAAGCAGATCTACTCATCTACAAGAGCCACAACACCCAAGAAGATCTTGATCAAATGGAGAAAGGAGTTGCAACAAAATCAAGAAATACATGCAATAATCTTACTGAAGCTAAGCTTAGGAGATGAGTAAGAGGATAAATGCCCACATCATCGCCTTGTCGTCAGCCAACCCAGATTTGATAGGGGTGAGGTTGGCCTAGCACTACCGTTTTGTCGCCCTCTAACCATACTGTCAGCAACACTGGCTCTTTCAAGCTCCACATGAACCCAACACCATCAATGCCTAGCTAGACAGGGGAGGAGGGGGAGAGAGAGGCAAGAAGTGTTATGGCATGGTAGCCTAAGAGAGAGAGACTTGCTATTGAGTGAAGGGGAATAGTTGAGTGAGAAAGGATTGGGTGTCTGTCTCTGAGAGAGAGAGAGTGAGCGGAAGAGTCCAGTTGAGAGAGAGGGAGTGGGTGGAAGAGTCTAGATATGTATGGATAAGACAAGTAACATGATGAAGTATTGAAGTGAAGCGTCTGATTTTTTCAGATCGAACGTCCTCATAGTATCATTTCCCTAAGTAAAATATGACATGGAATTGTTTGAAGCTACACACAAACAAGCCTGCTTTGATGCTATCAGGCGTACTTTAAATTGTTTGATAAATAATATTACCTACAACAAAGTGTAATTACCTGATTAATTCTTGTTTACAAGGTAGGCCAGAAGGTTAGCTACAAAGGAAGCCAAACGCTGTAAGGTGAGCCACTACTAGAAAAAGGTTTATATTAGACGTCTCATCACAGACGGTTCATAAAAACCGCCTATATTAAATGCAATTACAGATGGTTCTTACTTAAGAACCGTCTGTGATATTCCTTACTTAAGAACCGTCTGTGATATTCCAGAATATCACAGACGGTTCTTAAGTAAGGAATATCACAGACGGTTCTTAAGTAAGAACCGTCTGTGATATGGCAATATTATAGACGGTTCTTATTAAAAAATCGTCTATGATATGTTTTCTGCCCCACACACCTCTACAATTTCATAATTTTTCACTTGAGTTCGAGTAGAATTCCGTTTTGACACATCTTCAGTAAAACGAGCATAACTTTTGCATACGGTGTACGTTTTCGACGTTCTTGTACTCATTGGAAAGCTAACGATGAGCCCGATTCAAAAAAATAACCAACTTATGCCAGTCGCCCTCGAAGACCCCCAAAATCGGCTATTTGTAGCCTCAAATTCGAATTGAAAGTTTTTGAATTCTTTTTTGCCAAATTTTTGATCTTCCCTTCAAAATTTGGAGTTTGTCACAACTGCAAAGTTGTAGATCTCGTTGAAACCTTTCAAATGAGTATATATAAGTCATACAGAATTTTGCTATTTTATACTTTGAGACTAGTTGTTTATATTGTATCGGTATATATATAGCCAATATCACAGACGGTTCTTATTAAGAACCGTCTGTGATGCTTTTACAGATGGTTCTTAATAAGAACCGTCTGTGATATTGGATATCACAGACGAGTCTTAATTAAGAACCATCTGTGATATGTTTTTCGCTTCGCGCATCTCTAAAATTTCATAATTTCCCGCCTGAGTTCGAGTAGGACTCCTCTATAAATACTCACTCAAACCCATCCACCCCCTCCCTTCAAATGCGTCTGTGGGGTTTAGGTCTCTATTGTTTCCCGTTTCCTCTCTCCATTGTTTCTTCTAGTATTTGATTCTGTGGGATTTAGGTGTCTATCGTAGCCTCCATTGTTGCTACTTTGTTGGGTTTAGGGTTGCCTGGGAGCTTACAGTGAGACAGCTGCTAAGAAGGCCTACCCGAGCTTATGATGGTGGATTGTTATCTGCTATGTTGCTTTCATTGTTCTCTTTATCGTAGCCTCCATTGTTACTTTCATTGTTTTCTGCTATTGTAATGGTGGACTGTAATCTTATGATGTTGTAATGGTGGATTGTAATGAAAATAAAATGTTCTATACTATGTTTGATATTATATTTGCTTATTTTCGCTTGTTTTCAAAAAGCATAGCTAACATTTCCTGAGGCTAACTGAAAAATAAAAAAATAAGTATAGAATGAACTATCATATACGGTTTTATAGTATAAACTATCTATGATAACACATCACAGACGGTTCTAAACTTAGAACCGTCTGTGATGTGCGGTATCATAGACGGTTCTATATATAGAACCGTATGTGATAGTGTTTTTCACAGACGGTTCTAGTTACAAACCGTCTGTGATAACTTTCGATTATCACTAACCCATAAATTCAGACGGTTCAAAAAACCGTCTATGATCATGTCTTTGAACCGTCTGTGATGATAATTTCTGTTGATGCCACCTCCTGCCGACCCTGCCCACTGTCCTCCTCCTCGCTCACATTCGGCGGCAACACCGCCGCCCTAGGTTCTCTATAAGTCTAGTGGGCATAGGTAAACCCTAACCATGAACCTTGACCCTAACTCACCGCCTCTGTTGAAGAGGCCATCGGCGGCGGCGGCGATCGGAGTAAAAGATGATGGATAACCTCGCTGGAGACTGATGGAGATGGGCCGGAGCATGAATTTTGATGCAAAATTGGACGGTGAGAAATTCGACTGATTTTCTACCGAAAAAATAGTCAAATGATGTCTAGCACTTCCGAAAAGTAAAATAGCTATCTGTTTGTTAGTTGTTGATCAAGACTGCACATCCACCTTTCGGGCCCGTTTTGGAACACATATTACAGAGAAAATGGTTCAATTCGCACATGAATTGGAAAATTTTGTGGCATTCCAAACGGGTGGGGCCTGGATGGTGTGCCCTTTGTGGGTGCAAACTTTCTTCGTGGGAATTCAAGGACTTGTAATATAAAGCACGGACACTAATGGAGATCCTGCAACATTGGATTCTGCATGTCATTGTAGTCAAGAAGTTTACTCGCTCCCAGTGGCCCACATCCATAGCCATGTGTACCAGAAGAAGAAGAAGAAAATGAAATTGTTTCGCTTTGCTACTCCGTTGAGGGTAGAAATACTAGTTTGTTGCACGATCTGTGTTGACTTGTCCAAATGCACTAATGCAATACGGTTAGTTAACTCGGTCACAATTTTATAATTTTATATATATATATATATATATATATATATATATATATATATATATATATATATATATATATATATATATATATATATATATATATATTATACTATTATAAAAGGAGTTGGTGGTTGCCGAAGCCTCCATCCAATCTGGACCGTCGGATCTTCCCTCCCCCTCCCGCCACCCGGCCAACCTAAAACCTCCAACCGCCCCCCCTCCTCCCCCCCCACCGCCCCGCCGTCCTCCTCCCTCTCCTCCCGCTTCCCTTCGCTCTGTCCCTCCCACCTCGCTCGCCCTCTCGCTCCCCCGCCTCCTCGCTCTCCCCGCCGCCTCTCCCGCCTCCCCTCGCTCTCCCCGCCTCCTCCTCCCCACCCGCGCCGCCCACCTCCCCTCGCTCTCCCCGCCTCCCCTCGCCTCCCCGCGAGCTCGCCGAGAACCTCTTCCCCGACGCCGCCGATGACGCCGTCTCGCCTCCGCTCACCATCTAGGAGACCCTCGTCGCCGTCCCGGGTGTGCAGCTCCACCTCATCGACCCCGACCGCAGCCTCGACCTCGGCGCCGGCACGCTCTCCGTCGTCCGCCTCCGCCAAGGCGACCATTCTGTAGCCGTCCTCGTGCGCTTCACTCCGGAGAAGCGCCAGCAGCGCCGCGACCTCTTCAGTTTCTTGAGCATCGGGCGGTCGGCGACGGGCAGCGCAGAGCCCGCGCGATGGCCGCCACACGCGGCGGTGCTGGACCAATGCGCGCGCGGTTAATGCCGATGGCTTGGATGGATCGTGGTCGGCCCCAACGCCTTGGAACGAACGATTTGAGGTCGAGCGGGTCATCGTCCATCCATTTCTCAAGCCTTTTACTCCTGTGCATTCATGCTACCCATGCCATAATTAAGCTGGATTTCTGTGCAGAAGGCTCTTCAAGTCAACAAGCCAAGTCAGGGTTTAACCTGTTTATTTGTCTTGTCCAGCCTCCTGTGGTTTGAAACAACTCCTTGTTTTTGTTTTCACCTGCAACCGCAAGATATCAGATTTGCTTTTTATATAGGTTAAAAATGACATGTCATGGGAAGTTGCTATATTGTAGATTTAGGCTTATGTGTTTATAAAGTTGTGGTACTCAGTTAGTTATTAACATCTTACTCATCTTTGTTATGGATCTATGGTTTTTCAGGTACAACAAGCAGGATTCTCTGCACCAACTCCTATCCAAGCTCAATCATGGGCAATTGCTTTGAAGGGTCGTGATGTTGTAGCTGTGGCGAAGACTGGTTCTGGAAAAACACTGGGTTATCTAATTCCAGGGTTTATTCTTCTTAAGCGCCTACAACATAATTCTAGGGAAGGTCCGACAGTATTAGTTCTCTCTCCAACCAGGGAATCGGCAACACAGATTCAAGATGAAGCAATCAAGTTTGGCAGATCATCAAGAATATCATCTGCTGTATGTCGCTTCTATTTATTTTACTCATATCGATATATACAAAGACACATCGGTTTGATCTATAACTCTAGATCTACTCTTAGATGACACAGAGCACCTCTATCCACATTACTAAATTTTAATTTTGTGTATGCTGCGTATAATTGTTAACGTAGGATATTATCTAATCGCAAATTTTCTTTTGAAGTGTTTATACGGAGGTGCTCCAAAAGGCCATCAGCTAAAAGATTTGGACCGTGGTGCTGATGTCGTTGTTGCAACTCCTGGAAGATTGAATGACATTTTAGAAATGCGAAGAGTGAGCCTGCATCAAGTATCATATCTTGTTCTTGATGAAGCTGACCGTATGCTTGATATGGGATTTGAGCCACAAATAAGAAAAATTGTGAACTAAGTACGACCTAGACGACAAACTCTTATGTTCACTGCCACTTGGCCAAAAGAGGTGAGGAAAATAGCCTCAGATTTGTTGGCTAACCCTGTCCAAGTTAACATTGGGAATACTGATCAGCTGGTTGCAAATAAGTCAATCACTCAGGTAACGATAATATTTTTTTTGTTTATGTTGACCGAGATATTCTTTGCTTCGGTGTTTTGAAGTGGTCTGTTGCATGTTGCATTGCAGTATGTGGAAGTTATCACACCTATGGAGAAATCAAGACGACTTGATCAAATCTTGCGTTCACAAGAACCTGGATCCAAAATCATAATATTTTGCTCCACAAAGAGGATGTGTGACCAGCTGGCTCAAAACCTCTGACGGTAGTACAGTGCTTCTGCTATTCATGGTGATAAATCACAGGCTGAGAGGGATTCTGTGTTGAGTGAATTTCGAAGTGGCAAGTGCCCAATTCTTGTAGCCACTGATGTGGCTGCTCGAGGTTTAGACATAAAAGATATCAGGTTGGAACTTCATCTTTGCCACTTTTAAAATTTTGAGAGTTCGACTCTTTTTACTAATCTGTGAATTTCTCAAATGTGGTTTGCTGAATCCTTTCCAAATCTTGTCACAGAGTTGTGGTTAACTACGATTTCCCAACGGGTGTTGACGACTATGTCCATAGAATTGGGAGAACAGGCAGGGCTGGTGCGAATGGAGTTGCCTATACATTCTTACGTGAGCGAATTGAAATATGCTTGAGATCTTGTGAAGATTTTGGAGGGTGCAAACCAACTCATTTCCCAAACAATTAAGAGAGATGGTTGGCCGTGGAGGGTATGGTGGCAGATCACGGCGATGGGCATCTTTTGATGTCTCTTATGGTGGTCAGGGATATGATTCCGGCTATGCTAAAAGATCGACCGACAACTTCCATACCAGCAATTTTGGCAGTCAGTCTGGGGATGGTTCAAGCTTTCACTCGAGGTGTGCCTCAAGTTTCTATTTGAACCCTGCCTTTTAACTTAGCAAATGAAGTCCATTTGTTTTACTTGCATAGTGGTAAGATCGTGCACCTAAGATTGCAAATGGAGAAGTTAAATACTTTCTTCGTGTTTTTTCACTTGACGTTTTTTATAATCTTCAATATATAATTTTAACCGTTACTTTTTTATAACTTTATATTAAGATATACTAATAAAACTATACTTGATTTATTTACGAGTATGAACATGTATGTTTTGTTTGACTAGTAAGGTGCCCGTGCGTTGCAACGGAAAATCAAATAAAAGTGATGCATACTATGCAACAGTAGACCCTTGTGCGCAGACAGAACTATGGATTCTGGCATACAATGAGCGCATTCAGACGCAACACAATCTCAACAGGATTAGGGTTAAAAAAAATTGATCAACGAAAAAAGTTTTGGAGTTAAACAGGAAGAACGGTAAAATCATCATGTTAAAACCTAAAATAAGGATGCTTATAAACCAAAACTTGTGTACAAGAATCCACTTGCAAGTCCAAAAACATTAGTAATTTTATGCAACTCAAACTGCAAAAACACATTAAAATTCTCTGTAACGTGAGTTGTCTAATAACAGTTAGGCACTACTATATCTTATATCCTGTACTATGTTGCAAGCAACAGATACACAAGGCCTTTCAAATATTCAACTATTTCAGATCCACCAAGTTTTGAAGTTCCAAAGACCATGTGAACAAAAGAACCTGGATAGGATAATAAAAAATTCATTAGTCAAATAAAAAATTCATTAGTCAAAAATCCATTGTATATTACATATAAAATATACGAAAAGATTTAGTGAATTGCTTACGTTATTTAATGTCGAAACATTCTGTCAAGTGTATCGTTCCTTACGTCAACGGTATTCATGATAAATTTCCTTAAATTCAGATCATGCAACACTTCTTGGCGCAGTTCTGTTTGAAGGGAGCAATATTTAAATTATGAAAGACATACATACTTGCATAAATTATTTACTTGTTTTGTACCTTCAAGCTCTTGTAGCCTATCATCTTGTGGCCCAAATATAAAATTTGTACAATCCATTGTCATTAAGCAACCTTATCAATAATGTATCAATTAGATGAGGAACAGGAATAAGATATAAGATGATGATGTATTTATATTAGTTGCACATATACCATATCGACTATTCTTCTTCAGCATTGTCACAGCTAAAACATGGTTCTGTTCCCCCGCAAGTCTCCATTGTGTTAAATATCGCATAATAAGTCCGTCCCAAACGTGCACAAATAATAAATTCTTACTGATGTACATAAAAAATAGACTCAATCAACAATATGCAATATAAATTATTTGTTTTCAAGAAAATAGAAGCATTCTATGCAACTTGCCTGTCATCCATGAGGCATAATTCCCTCATTGGTATACGACGTGGGAAGCTGTTGATGTACCGTATTGGGTCGACATGTATCACCAAACCGACCACATCTTACAAAGTTGCATTAATTGTAAGTATTGTTTAAAGCAACAACACAAAAGTATATCAAATATAAGAGGCAGCATATGTGAAAAAGTGGAGATCTTACCAACAATTGACTTATTTGGTTTTAAATAAACATCTTCAAAATGTATATATTGGATAGGGAGATCAGAAAATTGAATGATATTGCTCAATTGCCTAACCGTAGTTCGGTATGTGAACCTTAATTCAAGTTCCTTTCCAAGGAACCGAAATTCGTCGGGATTTGAGTCAACGTTTACTGAGTGGATCTCATACGAACTCCCTTCGGCAAGTAATCGGTCAAATCTATGAGATTGTGTACCGAAACAAAATACTTCCATTTTCATGCCCTAATAATAGAAATGCGAAAATCATATAAGTCATTGCATGAAATAATATTGGGTTGACAATTAAAAAAACATATGGTGCAATGAATATTAAAGCAAATATCGATACATAGATTCTCATCAGCAACTATTAGCTGAAGCATAGATCCAGTCATAATCTCTTGAATGGAAAACTTATGCACTATGACCAATCTATACAGGCAAGCTTAGCATACAGTGACACCAAATGGCTCATGCTCAAAATTTCAAAGGTAAAAGTAACCTAAAATGTGATGGCGTGAGGGGAGCACGCAAACAATATACACAGTTGACATATCGTAATAGTAATAAACAACACATTCTACTCTATACACACGGTATTAATAAAGAGTAATGACCAATCTATAAATAAGAAACCCAATCAACAATTGGCAAGCTACTTACAGATCACACTCAAATCTCGATCCGCTTCAAGTAATATTTGATTGGATCCTTGTCAAGAAGAAACTTGAAAAATCACCACAAGTTCGCTACAAAAGATGATGCCACAGTAATTAATAACAAAGTGCTGATTCACAACTTGAGCATCAAGAGAACAATAAGAAGAAAAAGATGAACTGTTTCTTTGGTGGAATTATACGTAAAACGTATACTATTCGTAAATAGAGGATTGCTATTTAGCATAAATGGATGCGAGGAATTTCCAAATTACCTTATGGTATAGTTGAATCACAATGAATTAACAAGTGGCGAAAACCAAAGGTTAGTGGTATTATGTGGTTGCACACTTTTCAGCAATTCTTGGATATTTTAGAAAGTGAAGCACTGAAGCTAGCCAATGAAAAACAAATTGCCAAGAGTATTCGAACTAATAAAGTTGAGAATATGCATGGGTTTCGTGTTGCCTTAAGCACCTGATGTAATAAATGCTTGTAAAACCAAATAAAAGTGATGCATAATATGATCTCAAACTGAATAAGAAATATCAGCTTTACTCTGATACCATGTTTGAATGAGACTTGGATTCCAAAAGGCTCAACAGAACAATATATAACTATGTACAATAAGCAAAGAAGCCCATCACTTTTATTGATCACAGACTATGATGGGTGCTGTATATAATGGAATTAGTAGAATAACTAATGTGCGGATAGTTTAAACTTATGGTCCTGCTCTCACTATTGTTTTCTGCAGGTTCCGTGTAATAGCTAAGAGTGAGCACTGCATTTTGTTTCATGCTCAATTGTCAAACATGACCCTCAGAACATGTATATACTATATACCCTTAATTCTTTGAAGTGATCAATGACTATGTTGTCAATGGAAAACTTTACAATTTAAAATTAAAATGAAGCCTCAATTGTGCACTTCCTTTACAAGCTTTTAACTTCGCATTCAAGGGCTACTTAAAGAGTTTCTTCAGCTACAACAAGGAGAAAGACGAAAAATGGAAATGTCTAGCTGGAAATGTAGCATCCGGCGGTCTTTGCAGAGCTACAACATCATTCCTGCTATACCATCTGGATTATGCACGGACGAGGCTAGCTACTGATGCAATTGCATCCCGTGGAAACAAACGCCAGTTCAAGGGGCTGCTGGATGTCTACAAGAAGACACTTACAACTGATGGTATTCCTGGATTGTATCGAGGTTTCAGTGTTTCTATTGTGGGTATCACTCTATACCGGGGTCTCTTTTTTGGCATCTATGACACTATGAAGCCTCTTGTTCTATCAGAGAAGTCAGGTACATTATGTCAATTGCTCAATTATAATCCCCATGTCATCGCTGGCTATATATATACACAGTACAGGTGAGATGCACAATGCGCTTACTGTTCCAAAAAAGCTGATCCTTTCCTGCATGTCAGTCTTGAAATTGCCAATGCCGCTACTTTGGTGAAATCACTTCAAAATTTTACCCAAGAAGAGCCATTAAATGGCAGGGAAAAGTAGTACAATTGCCAGCGCTACAGGCAAAATGTTGTGGCCAAGAAAAGGTTTACAATTGATAAGGCTATTGATAAATTCGAGACGTCGATACACACGGTATTAAAGATTCAAATCTATACACACGGTATTAATAAAGAGTAAAGACCAATCTATAAATAAGAAACCAAATCAACAATTGGCAAGCTACTTACAGATCACACTCAAATCTCTGATCTGCTTCAAGTAACTGCTTGCTTGGATCCTTGTCAACAAGAAACTTCAGAAAAATCACCACAAGTTCGCTACAAAAGATGATGCCCTGGTAATTTAAGTGCTGATTCATAACTTGAGCATTAAGAGAACAATAAGAAGAAAAAAGATTAACCTGTTTGCTGGTGGAACTTGATCGGTTGGAAAGCGTTTTCTGGTTTTTTCTTCACCTTTTATTATGTAGAGCAAACGTAATCTACAATTCAAATGCAAATGGAACCGAAACGGAAACTAAGAGTCCGTCATGAGCTAGTCTGACGCACGGCATGTGCATGCAGATAACTGCGCGTGCATGCAGATAACTGCGCCTAACTAAATTGACACAACAAGTTTATTTTGCTAACAGGGCGGCGGCGTTGGGGGAGAAGGAGGCTCCAAATCCGGCCGGTGGAAGCGGTGGTGGAGTAGGGCCGTCGATGGGTGCCGACGAGGGAGCTGCAGCCGCCGGTGAGGCAATGGGGGGTAGGGGGCCGAGAGAGGAGCGGGCGCACACCGGGGAGTATGGCCATCACCGGATCTAGGGGAGGGGGAGCGCTGCTGATGCGGGTGGTGGAGGGAGCTGTCGAGGGGCCAAGGAGGCAGCGGTGTAAAGCACCCCCGGCGCTGGATCTGGGGGAGGAGGGAGAGCTGTAGATACGGGTGGTGGAGGGAGCTGCGGAGGGGCCAGGTAAGGCGGCGTTGTGGAAGGGAGGGCGCGACTGCAGCACAGGCCGAGGGGGCCAGCCATCCGATGTCGGATCTAGAGGGGAGGAGGGCCACTTGTCAAGCAAAGTCCGCGCGGCGGCGTGGGTGGGTGGGAGGGGAGGAGGCGGCAGCGCGGGGAGGAGGAGGCGGCGGAGCGGAGGGGTGGGGGGAGGAGGAGGCGCGAGGCGCGGAGGGGTGGGGAGGAGGAGGCGGTGGGAGCGGGGTGGCGAGGAGGTGGGGCGCGGAGGGAGGCGGCGGTGCGGGGAGGCGGAGGTGGTGAGGCGGAGGTGTGGGGGGGAGGAGGCGGGGAGCGCGGCCGAGAGGAGGGTGGGGCGCGGAGGAGTGGTGGCGGTGGGGGCGGAGGAGGAGGAGGAGGCGAGGGCGGCGCGGCGGTAGAGGAGGGAGCGGAGGAGCGATGGAGAGCGGAAGAAACGAGGTGGCCGCACGGGAAAAATGGATGTGGAGCATAGAGAGCGGAAGGAGTTGGTGCCGAAGGAGTTGGTGGGTCCATACGTCAGTGACATAGGGGGGCAGACGGCGGGGGAGAGCTGGGGTTTAGGAGACGGATGGTTCAGATTTAATTTCATAATCAGATCGAATGGTTGAGAAGAGAGGAGTTACGACGGGTCAACCACCAACTCTTTCTTTTATAATAGTAAAGATACATGATGACGTAAGAAAAAGTTGATATTTATTATTCAATTTGAGATCATATTTGATAGTATGCATTACTTTTATTTGATTTTTTGTTGCAACGCACGGGCACCTTACTAGTATATATGTATGTATGTATGTATATATGTATGTATATTAACTCAATTCAATTTTTTTAAAGCGAACCCGATACTAACTATAGGAAACAAGAGAAGGAAAAGGAAAGTTTACTATATATAGTTCCTTGTTATGGTCATAGATCGTGTGATTTGGGCTTACCAAAGGCTCGATTGAATTCTCCGGCCCAATCTCCAATCCTCTTAAACGAAACCTTTTCCGCATCCTAAACCTTGCCAAAGCCCAACCCACAACCTAAGACCTCGCAGAACACTTCTGACTACCCACATGGACTTCGCTAGCCGGAAGGCGGCGGCACTCGCCGCGCTCTCCTCGCCGGCGCCGGACAAGTCCCCGAAGGGCGGCGTCGACGCCGCCATAGCCCCGCTCCTCGACGCCCTCAACTCCCACCCGGGCCTCTTCACCACCTCCTCCTGCTCTGGCCGCATCTCCGTCCTCGCGCAGCCCTCGCCGCAGTCCCACCCCAAGCCCAAGAAGAAGGCTCGGGGTGGCGGGTGGGTGTACGTGTCGCACGACCCAGCCGACCCGGACGCCGTGGTAGAGCTGCTCTTCGGTGATAGGTTAGGTGGAGGGAGAGGTGGAGGGGAGGAGCTGGTGTTCAGGTTCGAGCCGATGATCGTGGCGGTGGAGTGCAGGGACGCGGCGGCGGCCGCGGCGCTCGTCGCCGCCGCGGTCGGCGCAGGGTTCCGGGAGTCAGGTGAGCGGGTTTGGACATCTGGGGTTTAAGTAGAGTTTAACAGGCGTGATTGCCTTGTTCTGTTCTGTGCGCTTGTAATTTAGTATCTATTTTTCTGGGGGCTGAAGTTTAAATTCTTTTAGTTGGCATGTGGCATTTTTGGGTTTAGTTGAGTTTTATGTAGAGTTTGGTTGAAATGTTTGCTGAAGCGTTGATTTTCTCCCAAGAGTTTACAAGTGTTTTTGGGTCATTTAGTCGGTGTTGTTGTACAACATTTCCATTGATATGTTGGGTTTCACTCTGTTCAATTTTGTTCAACTGTGGGTTAAAGATCTGGTTTCTTTCTTGAGTGATTACTCCCTCCCTTCTTTTTTAGGTGTCGTTTTAGAATGCATGCAGCCAATACTTTAAACCTTTGGCCACTAAATATACATAAAACTATTTAGGGCTTGTTTTTTTTGGCTACGACTGATAGCTTTTGGCTGCGGCTGATGGCTTTTTGGCTGTTTACGATCGAGATTGCGGAAAGAGAGATATTCGCTTGTGATTTTTGATGGTACAGATATTAGTTTTTTAACGTGTACTCTATCTTAAAAAAATACTCCGTTTAAAATATAGTTACTGTAGCAAAAAGCCAAAAGCGGCTTTTAGAAGCCGTAAAAGAACAAGGGCCTATAGATTGTCACATGGAAATGATATTAGTAGATTTGTCATTAAAAATACCGCCATGCCATTATGTTTTTGGTGATTTTTAGTAACATATAAATAGAAAAGGCAATGGTCAAAGGTGTGTGTTGGAGTGTCATTGTCCAAAGCGACAAGTAAAAAATAATAGAGGCATTGGTATTTTATGTATGGGTTGATAGAATTTATCTGAAATATACTGGTCAAGAAATGTTCATGGTAAAGGCTAGAGTTCTATTTTGATAAATTGTGCTTTTGCAGAATGTCAGATGAAGTTAGTTTTTTCAGAAATTGATTGATGCCATTTTTAGGTATCACAAGCTTGCAGAAACGTGCAATGGTAGCAATAAGATGCTCAATTCGCATGGAGGTGCCTCTGGGGCAGACCGATGAACTTGTTGTTTCTCCTGAGTACATCCGGTACCTTGTTAGAATTGCCAACGGTAAAATGGAGGCGAACAAGAAGCGAATGGATGGATTTCTAGATCTCTTGCAGACTAAGGTATTGATTGACTTTTCATACTAGAAGATATTGTCTCTTCCCTGTACTTGTCCTGGCACTATTGCCCCCTTGTTTTTTGACTGTACATAACATAACAAGCATATGATATCATGTGAAGTCTGAACATTTATTTCCTGAAAATCAACTAATGGAAGAGTAAGCTCAAATAGTTTTTCTTTTGCTAGATGGTTTAGCCTTTTAGCCTTGGAGCTTTTATGTTAAATAAACTGACTTAACGAGCTGAGTAAGATTGTCCAGCAGATGGCCAAAGTTATTAACCCCGCTGTTTGCAAATAAATGTCACCTACATGTGCAGTCCAATTTTTTATAACTTGGAACTAGTATATATAAAGTATCTAGATTGGTCATGAAAATGCTTCCATAGCATTATATACTTTTTTTGTGAACGTCTTACTACCTTTATTGTCTTTTACTTGTCGCCTGTCGGTATGGACAACGACTGGTCTAATACACACCTTTGACCATTATGTTTTTCTAACTACATGTTAGCGAAAATTATTAAAAATATAAAGAAAATTTGGTTCTGTGACACCGAAAGCTCCCCACTTTAGTTTTATACCATCCAAAGAAGCTGGTACACTTTAATACCACTCAAAGATGTCTCCGTTCATGTTTTTGCTATTCCATCCAAATGAAGCCTCCCTACCGTTAAATGTGGCCGTTTTGCCCACTGTCTTGTAAGTTAGACGCCCGCTCTCCCTTGGCTTTGTTCATCCAAGCCACAAACAAAATTGAGCATTTCATCACATCGCACTGACGACCACACCCAAATCACCACGGCCTTTGTTCATGTCCTCCTCCATCAAGTCTCGCGGACGACCAACCTCAAATCACCACCTTGCCATGAACAGGGACCAGAGCTCGTGGGAACCACTGCTGGCAACCACCCTCTTGCCCAGACCAGCTCTGGCTTCCACAGGCAACGGAATCAAATAGTCAAGAATGTAGAAATCAAACCCATACGGCATTGTCTAAGGCTCTAAGCTAAACTCAAGATTTTGTTACAAATTTGTAGTGCACAAACATGTTGTTGCTGCAATCCAACTAAACTTAGAAAAGGTGTTGTAAATTCACACTACACAAAAACATCTTCTACAAATTGAGACCAATTTCGCAATACAAGAATGAAGAACTGCAGATCTGCTTGACGTGATGCAGGTGTGAAGTTTAGAAAGAAGAGATGTTATTCACAACTATGTATCTTATTCATTATGGGAAGTGATATATATAATTCACAACTGTGTATCTTATTCATTATGAGAAGACATATATACACACAATCAGTTGGGCCTCATGGTCTACATGAGCCACATGGGTTATGAGAGAGAGAGAGATAGACACTAATATGTTCAAGACTCTTAACAACCCCCTCACTCAAGTTGGGTCAGGAGGATCTGGGGCACTGAGTTTGAGTAGATGAACCTGATGTTATTCCCGAGTCTAAGGCTTAGTGAAGAAGTCTAAAGGCACATATTGGAGGTTGATAGCCAACTGCTGACAACAACTGGTCTAATACGCACCTTTGACCATTATGTTTTTCTAACTTCATGTTAGCGAACATTATTTAAAATATAAGGAAAATTTGGTTCTGTGACACCGAAAGCTCCCCACTTTAGTTTTATACCATCCAATGAAGCTGGTACACTTTAATACCACTCAAAGATGTCTCCATTCATTTTTTTCCCATTCCATCCAAATGAAGCCTCCCTACCGTTAAATGTGGCCATTTTGCCCACTGTCTTGTAAGTTAGACGCCCCCTCTCCTATCGTTAAATGAGACATTGTGAATGATACATCAACAACAATATGTTTTGTCAACTCATGCTTGACTAGAGCACTAGCAATCTGAATGGCACTTGTGTTGTCACAAAACAAAGGTGTAGGATCGTCACAAAGAACACCAAGATCAGCTAAAAGCCATCGAAACCACAAAATCTCTGAAGTGGTAGCGGCAAAGGCTCGAAGCTCAACCTCTGCACTAGAGCGTGACACCGCGGTCTGCTTTTTGGACTTCCAGGCAATAAGTGAAGTACCAAGAAAGATACAGTAGCCAATGATAGATCGACGATCAACAGGATCTCTAGCCTAAGTGGAGTCAGAGTAAGCGTCGAGCTGAAGCTGACTCAAACTAGCATAGAACAGGCGTCTGGACACAGTCCTCATCAAATATCTCAGTACACAAAGAAGGTGACCATAGTGAATTGAATTGGGAGCACTGATAAATTGGCTGAGCATATGTACAACATGAGCAATGTTCGGCCTGGTCACCGTGAGATAAACAAGACTTCCAACAAGCTGAGGATGGTGGGAAGGATTTGTCAGCGGTACACCATCAATAGGACAAAGCTGAGGATGGCGGGAAGGATTTGTCAGCGGTACACCATCAATAGGACGAAGCTGCAAGTGAAGCTTCATAGATGTGACAATAATGCGAGTATCAGTCAGGCTAGAATGAGCAAGCAAATCTTGAGCATATTGATGCTAAGAGAGATAGTAGCGATCACCCGAATGAACCTCAATCCTCAGGAAGTAGTTGAGTGGTCCCAAATCAAACATCATAAATTGTTCACTCAAATTTTTCTTGACAAATGTCACATAGTCCATATCATCTCCTATAATCAGCATATCATCTACATATAGCAGAAGCAAAGTATGACCACATTGAGAGGTGTGAACGAACAAGGCAGGATAATGCTCAATTGGAGAAAACTAGCAACTCTTATTACAGAAGTGAAATGCTTAAGCCAAGCACGAGGAGCCTGCTTGAGACTATATAGAGCATGCCGAAGACGACAAACATAGCCTGTAGTTGCCTCAATACCTAGGGATGGTTGCATATAGACCTCATGTATATCACTATGAAGAAAGGTGTTTTTGACATCCATCTGAGATATAGTCCATGAGCGTATCGCTGCAACAACAGTGAGAGTATGGACTGTTGTCATATGAGCAACTGGAGCAAAAGTTTCATCATAATCTCGGCCGGTGGCGGACCCAGGATTGAAATTTAGGTTGGGCGGAATGAACCAATACTATTATCCAATAACAAAGTAAGGAATACATAATACATGTTGCAATCACTTTCAATAGAGCATATGACACTAAATGGATCTCAAAACTACAATCCGCATCATATGAACATACAAAGACAGGTCAAATGTAGAAAATGTACCTCATCAATGAAGTTTACAGAACAATTTGCCAACAAAATACCAAATTATTGAATTACTAGTAACAACCTATCAAAAGTAGATGGATGGTGAGTATTCAAATTAATTCATCATAAATCATAAAAAAAATAGTGAACATGACAAACAGAAAGACATACCATTAAAGTACTAATTACGTCTAGGAGGCTGAGGCAATTTCATTCTTCGAGATTTCATGACTTCAAATTGTTTCTTAAATTTACCATGATCAAGTCTTTTGAATATCTCCCGTTGGATGTAGCACACCATCAAGTCATTGAGCCACTCATTGGATAGTCTATTGCGCAAATCAGTCTTAATAATATTCATAGCCGAAAAGACTCTTTCTATCAATGCTGTTGCCACCGGTGGGAGCAATACTAAATGAGGCGGTAGACCATTGGAAAAACAATATCTTTCTGTTTCAACCATCTTGATGGCCAAACTTGCAGAATCATGACAAACAATGAAATCATCAATTCTTCGAACATGAAGAATGAAGGTTTCAAGTTGATCCCGTATAGTTGCATGATTAGCAATAGAGAAATCCTTGTCATAGCTTTCCGCATGTTGAGCAATCTTATCCTTATCAAACTTAGAGAATGAATATCTTGGATCAAGACAAGAAAAGCAAACAAGCAACTCCAAAGATACCTCATTGAAGCGATAATTCATCTCTGTATTAATAGCATCAATAGGCAACAGTAGCAAAGAAAGTATCAACACGATAATGGTGATCTTGAGTGACCGTGACCCCATCTAGCCATGATCGGCCCCATCTTGGCATCGCTTCATCCATATTCGGTACTGGAATCTTGTTTGCATCACAAAATATTTTGACTTCTGCAAATAAAGGCTCCCAAACATGGTTCCTCAAGCTAATCAAATGTGCTTTCACATCAACAAGCAATGACATGGCCTGAATAATATTTTGATCCTTCCTTTGCAACACAAGAGATAATTCAGTTGTAATACGAAATACTTTCAACATCATCTTCATAATGAACACAAAGATAAAACACTCTCCAAATTTTTCACCAAAAAAGAAAGCAATAGAAGCAATAAACAACATCCTTTTCTACACTATATTCTAGCCAGTCGTGCCTCTTAAACCATGTTTCACGAAAGCACCTAAAATCCTTTCCATATTATTTGCAAGGAAAATTGTGACCAAAAAGTTGACTCAGACCCTTCAACAAATAAGCCCTTCTCACTTGATCTCTAATATCTGGATGAAATTCCTTAATTGGTATACGAAGTGTTGGATCAGCAACAATATGAACATCCGGGTTAAAATCCTTAATACTGTGACTTACATTAAGATTTGAGAAGATGATAACTCCAATAATGGAGATGCCAATATATAGATAACCACATGGGCCACATGGGCCTATAGTATATGGGTCTTGATATGCTTAACACCCCCCTTCAAACTCAAGGTGGAAGCGGAGGTTCTGAAGCATTGAGTTTAAGCAAGTGAAGCCGATGTTGCTCTCGAGTTTGTGTTTTAGTGAAAAAATACTGAAGAGCAATTGTTTTCTGATGACAATGAGATCGAGTAAAGAAGGCATTAACGTCAATATGCTTTGTAAGTTCATGCTTCCAGGATCATTGGCAATCTGTATGGCTCTAGTATTATCACATAGAAGAAGTGTAGGGACATTACAAGAAATACCAAAATCTGCTAACAACCATCGAAGCCATACAATCTCTGAAGTGGTAGTGGCAACTGGCAAGTGCTCGAAGTTTTGCCTCTGTACTAGAATGAGATACAGCCGAGCTCGGGTGGTGTCAGCGTCCAGCTTGGAACGACCATAAAACCTCAGACAATGAAACAGTGTCTATGTAGAACGATCATAAGAG
This sequence comes from Melocanna baccifera, assembly GCA_036346265.1. Classification (NCBI taxonomy): domain Eukaryota; kingdom Viridiplantae; phylum Streptophyta; class Magnoliopsida; order Poales; family Poaceae; genus Melocanna; species Melocanna baccifera. Next base: position 16,145,049 of record CM070695.1, read on the forward strand.
CTCACAAAATGACCTGCATAGCAATTTCCTGCACTTAAGCCATGACTGAGAACAATGAAAGTGATACTTGACAGAAACTGAGCACAGAATGAAAATATCAACTTCAATGATAAATTGATAATGCTCCGCACCATTCTGAACTCCAGCCTATTGTTGCTTATTCAGCCCTTCAGTTCCCTGCATGCCTCTTCAGCTGTTCCACATTGACTTTTTCCACATCTTGCGACTTGGCCATCTCCTCCTCCTCGCATAGCAATCTTCACTGCAAATAATATTTTACTCATTTTCTTCCTTATCAGCCCAATGCCATACAGACAAAAAAAAAACCGCAGCAGAACCAAAGATGAACAAAGGGCTTGATTCAGAATCCCCCCAAGTATCTCCAAGTGTAGCCATTCCTCGACAAAGTTAGTCATTGATTCCTAAAGCTTCTTTAAAGCAACACCATACAAATTGAGCTATATTGCAGTTGAAGCAGATGTGATTAGAATATTCAGCACAGCCACATAGGACACAGTTTTCAGCCCCTGCCAAGTGCACTTTTTAGTTGTTCTACTGACTGCCTTTTATCCTGGAAGGTTTGCCAAAGAAATATTTTGATTTTGAGAGGATCAATTGTCCAGGTGCTATTACATTACTGGGTTTGTTCTTTTAACATATTGTTTCCTATCAAACTGCCAGGTTCTGCCAGGTTTATCAGGTTTCTTAGTCCATTGTAACAAAACTGATGGTCATTTTGTTGATCACGAAGCTTCCTTGGACTCTGAAGTTGAGTTGGCACTCAATGAAAGTTTGCAGACACATAATGAAGCCTTAGTTGCAAAACAGAGAAGCTATAATTGTGACGCTGATGATAAAGGTGATAGTGAATTTGGGGAGAGTTCAATAGAAGGATTATATTTTGAAAATCAAGACACTGTACACGACAATGGTGCCAAGCATGGTTTTGGTATTGCTGAACGGCATGTTCTCATCTCTCCTTTTTTTTCCATCTTCGTATTTTTCTCTCTTTCTTTCATGGAGTGCTGTGTAAATTTATTGATCTGTTGGGTCCTGAAATGGATATTTGACATCATTTTGATTTTTTAGAAGATTGTTACCATACACGCTGGGTATCTATGTTGGGATTGTTGATTTATGTACAATTTTTTTGACATTGTTTTGTAAATATTGGCTAAATTAAGAAAAAGAAAGCAACTTCTGCCAGGTTTTGATTTTTCTACTTGTCAGCGGGTCAGTGCTGGCGTTGTTACTAAACCATGTTTTTTTCATGATCCAAATTATAAGTATTCTTTTGCCGAAATACTTATTCAACCAGTGGGCATCAATTTATTTCACCATATTATGTTTATAGTTAATTTGGATCATGATCCACCAGCTACGCTATATGATTGGACCCCTTTTATCCCTTCTGTTATCTACTGTAGATTGACGCAGGAGGAAAAACTGTCAGAATTATCAGGAAAGAAAAGTTACCATCTTTCTACTTCTGCGTTGAAAATTAGCGGCGAACCGATTGAGAAGCTCTTCTTATGGGGCCAATCTGCTTGTGCGTTAACTGTTGGAGGAGAGCAGCGGATCCTAACTTTTGGTGGTTTTGGAGGACCTGGAAGGCATGCAAGAAGAAATTACTCCCTTCTGCTTGATCACAAATCTGGTTTGTTGACAGAAATAAACGTTAAAGAGTCACCTTCACCAAGGATGGGTCATACAGTTACTGCAGTAGGCAATGATATTTATGCTGTTGGAGGTAGGGGTGGTCCTTCAGAAATTCTTCACGATGTCTGGGTTTTGCAAACAACTGAGAATAGATGGTCGAGACTAGAGTGCAGTGGAGATCTTTTCTGTCCAAGGTACTGTTTAGATGAAAGTTCTGATGATCTTCATCCTTTTTTTTTTTTGCAAAATCAAGATGTAAAAGATTAGCAATAACTAGTTACTCTGCCCAAAATTTAGAGTAGTACATTTTTTATGATAATACTATCAACCCATTCACTTAATGGAAGTTTTTGTTTCTGTATGCAGGCACCGACATGCTGCTGCTGCAGCAGCTTTGAAAATATATGTGTTTGGTGGACTCAGTAATGAAGGCATATATTCCTGTATGAATATATTGGACACAGAAAGTATGCAGTGGAATGTGATTGCTGCTGCTGGCGAATGGCCGTGTCCTCGCCATTCACATTCTATGGTGTCTTATGGTTCAAAGCTGTTCATGTTTGGGGGTCATGATGGTCAGCAGGCACTGAATGACTTCTATAGTTTTGATATAACAACACTTAGGTGGAACAAAGAAAGCACTAGTGGGAGAACTCCATCCCCTAGATTTTCACATTGCATGTTCATCTACAAACACTATCTTGGGATATTTGGTGGTTGCCCTATCAGAGAAAACAATCAAGAAGTTGCTTTGCTAAACTTAAAGCATAGAGTTTGGTTCCATGTCTCCATTCCATCACTAGGCCAATGCCTCTGTGTCCGTAGCTCATCGGTTGTCACTGCTGATGATCTTGTTGTTATTGGTGGCGGTGCATCTTGCTATGCATTTGGAACCAAATTCAATCAACCAGTAAAAATTGATCTTCATTTGCTGGAGTCAGTATTTGCACTTTCTTACAAGGAAAATGGCATAGTTATACAAAGTTATGCAATATCTACCGTGGATTTACAAGGACGTGAGCAAAATGGCACCTTTACTGCTAATGTGAAATCAATGGTTGATACTGCTGCTCATGGTTTTGCTGATTCAGATCCTCTAGTTCTCCAACTGGAAAAGAAGTATGCCAAATTAGTGAAGGATATTCTGAAAAAGTTTGGATGGTTGGAGCTTACTAGAAAAGTTCGAGTGAGCCAGGATAACATCCATGTTCTTTTTCCTGTTAGTAAAAATTTTCATACCCTAATAACTGATGAGTATTCCAAGATGCTAGATGATGATTCATGTATCTCTGAAGAACTATTGGCATGTCCTGAAAAAAAGCTTGTAGGAGCTAGCATTTCTCTTCATAAAGCATTGGAAATATTGTTGTTGTGCCGTGGTTCCTTTTTGAAAGATGAACTAGCTCTCAGTCGAAAAGCTTCTAAATCTCCTCAAACCATCATGACAGAACTTGTATCTTCTCTATTGGAAAGAAAAGGATTACCCTCGCAGTTGTTGGAGCAGCTGCCAACTAGGTTTGTTTTCACTGACTGCTATTAATATGAAATGCATAGAAACCTACTTTGAATAATAATAATAATATGTGTCTTACCTTGGCTTGTTACTTGCTGATGTCTAGGTGGGAAACCCTCGGTGATATCACTGTGCTTCCAAAGACTTGTTTTAAGGACCAATTGTGGGAATCAGTTAGAGAGGAACTTTGGCCACTAGTTGCCAAGTCACTCGGGGCGCTACGCCTTGCACGCCAAGTAATGTCTGAACTCTCAACTTCTAAGTGGCAGGAAAATGGTTGGAATCTGAAGCTAGAATAATTGCCATGCCATATATTAAAGAAAGCGAGTATTTGTTTAACTGAGTGAACAGGGTTAGTTGCTGTTGTTACTATAGAGAATATCATACCCTATTATGTTTATATGGTGTGTCTCATGCTTTAAACACATCCTGATGTGAGGTAGTCTTATCTAATAACTTGTGACATCCATGTGCTTACCCTGCCAGGTTGCATGCATTTGCTTCTTTCGAGGATGCTCCTTTCAAGACAATTGACTTAGTTTGATGCTCCTTTCAAGACAATTGGCTTAGTTCCTCTTTTTTTGCAGGGTAAAATCATGCCAAATGGGACAAGAGATAGCACACTAGAACTTCTTGTGGGCGATAATGGGTGGGTAACTCATTATGAAAATGGCATCCGTTATTCGCTTGATGCAACAAAATGCATGTTTTCTTCTGGTAACCGCTCCGAGAAGCTTCGTATGGGACAGCTTGATTGTAGAGACGAAGTGGTTGTGGACTTGTTTGCTGGAATTGGATACTTTGTGCTCCCATTTCTTGTGAAGTATATTCTCTATTATGGCCCTTGGTCAAAGTCTTAATACTAAGTCATTTTATTCTAACTTTTACAAAAATAACATTGTTCCTTTTTTCAGGTCCAGTGCCAAGTTGGTTTATGCATGTGAATGGAATCCACATGCTCTGGAGGCTCTTCACCGGAATGTCATGGACAACCAAGTAGCAGATCGATGTATTATACTTGAAGGAGATAACCGTGTGACGGCACCTAAAGTAAGTAGTGAACAAATTTCACCTGTTGAGCTAATAACCTGCACTAGGATGGCTGCTGACCATTTTGCTTCCTTGCATTGAATTAGGGGGTTGCTGACCGCGTTTGTCTTGGGCTGTTACCCTCAAGTGAATGTAGCTGGGCCACTGCTGTTAGGGCTTTAAGGTAGTCCAATCCCTTCTCACTACCGCCACGGAGCCAACTACTTTTGGAGTTGTTTCAATGCACTGATTCCATACTGTGTTTCTTGTATGTCAACAAAGTTTTAAATGTAGAGGCCTACTGAGGTTTGCCAAGCTTGGATTGGCCTACTCCAGGTGGGACCAGCTGAGATTATCGTTCTAGCCATAAAAAGCAATTAAAAAATGCCTTTTCCATAATCCTAGTAAAATTCTGTGAACTACCCTGAATACCAGAATCCTGCTGGTGGGCAGGAACAAGAAGCAAAATGTTTTCTTTTAACTCTGCTTATAAACACACTCAGCCTAGAGGTGCTTATCTGACTTTGTACCGCAAAAGCATGAATACAGGCTAGCAGTTTGGTGCGACCAACAATATCATCTCTATTTAAGTTGTTTGGCACACTAAAAATGCCTGCATGGTCGTCTTTCCGTTTGCCAAGAAAATTTAAAAAATTCTGAGACTGGTTTTTTTATAAGATAACTGGCGGGAACTGGCTGATCCCCGAGTTTCAAGCAGCCAGTATTAGGATGGTCGGTCACTCCCCAAATCTTGGAAAAACAAACCAAATTGAATTTTCAAAAGCTAAACTAGGCCTGTTTCCACCCCCAAAATGGTTTTGAGAACCCTGGGTAAGACTACCACACATCAGAAGTGTTCTTTGTGTACAGTGAGATATTGGGAAAAGTGAATGTCTCTATTGCTTAGTCCAATAGGAACATCCGATTTCTCTACTCTAGCTCCGGAGATAAGGTAGAGGTCACCCTACTACTTTCTCTTCCGTCGCACGCACGTATCTCTTTTTTTTTCCATCGCTTATCCTTTCTTTCTAAAAGTTTCGGCTACTATTTATTTTTAATCAAAAACTATCAGCAAAAACCAATAGGAACACCCTCTTATTTAGACAGGTTTGTTCATTTACTAGATACACAACAAACATCTCTGTTTCTACTCTCCTGCTACTATATCTAGGGTTGAAGGAGGCATATTACATATTCACGGGAATGTCAACGACTCGGATGAGAGAGACTGGTTGGACAGTGTTGTTGAATCCATCAGTAATATTGCCAAAACTCATGGTACAACTGTAACTTCTAATTTGAGCTGTTACCAAGCATTTGCTATTGTTCTCCCAAGTACTATACATCCAATCTTATATGGCGCCATTCCTTGTCATTTGTCTCTCAGGGCTATCTTGGAATGTGTCGCTGGAGCATGTCGAACATGTCAAATGGTATGGGCCACATATTCGACATCTTGTAGTCGATGTCAAATGCCGGCCAACCTAACAAAGCGAACACCACCTGAAAATGCTTGTGCTGTGGATTGTAGTGTATGACAGTTTTGTTACACTGTATTTTAGCCCATGTCTTCTTTAAACCAATGAAATGTTTGAGACAATTTCCAATTGCAGAGCTGCAGTACAATTGTTATCGTGGATTGAATTTTTGTAGTGTCTCTTTCTCGTATGTTTTTATCTTAATTCTGGGCAGTTTGTTTAGACTGGTTTCTGAGCAGTTGTGCTGTGGTACTTTTTTTGCAGTGGATTTTCCCGATGACAGCACAGCATAGCGCTGCTAAACTTTCTACCCTTTTCTATTTTATGAGAAAAAAATGAACTCCAAAATTGTCAAACTGAGCTCTTACCTGTAAATTAAGCTCCTAATTCGGATTTAGATCAATGAAACCTGCATTTGGGTTGATGCTATAGCTAGTTACAGCTGAATTTAACAGGCAAAACTGAGGTGCAAAAAAGCTCTTTTATTAGGTGTAGTTGCATAAACATACAAAAGGAAGGGCGTTCAAAATACTAGAGGAACACCATACACGAGCAATGCCAGAAAATATACACAATCATCTCAACAATGCGAAAGATCAGAGTAAACTTCTATCTGTCGACTATGCAGGTGAATCCAACTACCAACCATGAAAAAAGAACGATGAAAAGTTACTAATGTAACGGTACATATTTTCTACAAGGAAACAAACTACTTGAGCCTCATAGGCTGCTGCATCCCTCCTCTCATCATAGCGCAAAATTCCTCATAGTTAATCCTCCCATCCTGTAATACAGAAAAGAAACCCATCAAGATGGAAGGAATAAACATGGCGTAGCCAAAAATACGATAATTCATGAACAACTTGCATTATCTGTGTCAACTTCTGATATAATGTCCTTTATGGTACTGGCATCGCCCATTTCATGCTCGATCAAAGCAGATTCCAGTTCATCTCTCGTGATGAAGCTGCATAAATTTGAGGTAACCCTCCATGTCAAATCAACCATGGGGATATGCGCACAGGTGCATTGTACAAAATGTGAAACTGTGGTACTAAGCTAGTGAGCAGTTATTGTTAACAAAATGTGAAACTGTGATACATCATCATGTATCATAGACAAGATTTGATGATCATTTATCACACACAAGATTTAATGAAAAACTAATACTGTGACTTGTGGCATCAATTTTTGAGAAGTGACAGTTTAGAATACACACCCACTATTGTCTTTGTCGAAATACTGGAATGCCTTAAACAAATGCTCGTCTTTTTCAAGCTTGTGTCTATGCATTGTAGCTGTGACGAACTCAACATAGTCAATGGATCCATTGCCATCCACATCAGCCTGGAATGGTAAGCACACAAAGTCAACAAAATCATGGTTCAAAAACATATTTTCATAGTTCAGGATTGGTGCATACAGCATCCATCAACTGCTTTACTTCAGCCTCTGACAGCTTTGATCCAAGTTTGGCTAACCCTGCTTTGAGTTCTTCATATGTGATGGTCCCACTGTTGTCTGTGTCCATATTCATGAACATTTGCTTTAGTCCCTTGATCTCTTCCTCATTAAGGTTTGAAGCAATAACCTGCATACACATTTGCTTATAAGCACCAGAGAAGAAAAGTCAGCCAATTAAGCATCACTATGAAGATAATAACCTTCAGTGCCATCTTTTTCAGCTTATTCATTGCTCTGAATTGTTTCATCCTAGAAAGAACAGCGCTGTCAATAGGTTTATCAGATGCTTCTCCTTCTCTAAGCCATGGATGTTCTGATCAAGCATTTAATATACAGAACATTATTTTTTGCCGAAGGAACTAAAATTTGTAGGTCAATGTATGGCCAAGAAGCTTACGAAGAACTTGGGCTGAAGTGATTCTTTTCTTTGGATCTTGTGTCAACATCTTTCTAACCAGGTCTTTAGCACTCTCAGAAATTGATGGCCATGGCTGACTTTCAAAGTCAATCTCCCCATGCAGAATAGCATCAAATATACCCTTTTCAGTTTCTACAAAGCACAACAAAAGATGAATAACAACATAATGGCAAATATTACTGCTTAATTGTATACATGAATCCAAAAGTGGAAGTGAAAAGGGATCTTATAGGCAAATGTACCAGCCCAGAATGGAGGCACACCACTGAGAAGAATGTACAGAATAACACCTGCACTCCAAACATCCATCTCTTTCCCATAATTTCTCCTAAGGACCTCAGGAGCAACATAATAAGCACTTCCAACGATGTCCCTGTACATTTTTCCTGATGTATTTCAAAGGCAGTTAGTATACATCAACAAAAAAGTTATAGTGAATGAGATTATAGTTCAAAATAATAACCGCAGAAAAGTTGGATACTCGGGATCTTGTAACATTAATCACCTAAGTTCTCTTTGATTGGTTAAGAATGACTTTTTAATAACCGCAGAAAAGTTGGATACTCGGGATCTTGTAACATTAATCACCTAAGTTCTCTCTGATTGGTTAAGAATGAGACAAACTAACTTATCAAATGAAAGATGGGTAGTTAACTAGCAATTATGTTTTCAGAACCATATGATGAAATCTTGAGATATATATCAGTTAGTACAAAGTCAGAAATGAGATCATGGATGTTAGCATTAATCCTGTGTGCATGTAGTCAGTCTCTTAGTATTCTGCATGCATGCGCATGCCTCTTAAATCTTGCATGTAAACTCTTAGTATTCTGCATGCGCATTAATATTCTGCATGCGCATGTCCATTAGTATTCTGCATGTGCATGTCCATTAGTATTCTGGATGCGCATGCCTCTTAGTATTCTGCATGTAATCCCTTAGTATTACTAAGGCAGTTATTAGCTATAAATAAAGGGGAAGAAAGAGCAGAAGTTAAGCAGCTCAAACCAGTCTTTGTTTGCTGTCTTCAATGGAAGCATGTTGTATTCAGTACAGGAGATGACAATGATCAAAATATATAAGGAGAAAAGAAAACAAAGAAGCTGCCTTCCGCCACCATCACCCCCAACATCCACCAACCATGGTTATTAAGTCGTCGACTAGTCGACAAATCGGTGGCCTGGTAACGATTTGCGCCGGCAAGTCGGGCGCCTGGTCGACTAGTCGTCGACTTACCCGTCGACTAGTCGACCAGGCGACGACAAGTCGGGTGTCATAGGGGTGGGCCTTAGGCCTAGTCGGTGAATTATTAGGAAATAGAGATTGGTTTCTATTTGAGTTAAAGATTAGATTCCTTTTGTTAGAGATATAATTAGAGATATGATATGAGTTTCTATATTTGTTAAAGATATAATTGAGATTAAATTCAATCTGTTAGGGGGAGCCCATCTATATAAGAGGGCTACCATATGCTATTGGGATCAATGAGAGAAATACTAACGTCTTCCTCGTCTATAGCTCCTCTCTCTCCTTCTACGCCGACACTATCCGGCCATCTTCTTGGTGGTGTTTACCCCGGTTCATGACAACTTGGTATCAGAGCAGTCGATCTCTTCTCACGACTTCGGCTGCCATGGTTCCTACGACTCGTCCTGCTGTTGAGTCGTTGGCCCTAATAAAGGCTAACGCCGACAAGATGACGAAGCACAGTAAGGAGATAGCGGACATCATCCTCAACATACATGGCATTTTTGAAAAGATGATCGTGGATCAGGAGATGGCTGCGTCCAAACCCAAGCCTTCAAAAACGGTTGACAAGGACTTGGACGAGGCTAACATCACCCCCGTCGCATTGCCACCCTCTAATGACGAGGAGGACGAGGTTGTCCTCGCCCCCGTCGCCGAGCTCACCGATCACGGCGACGGCGTGTCCAACTGAGGAGCCATGCTGGAGAACGGGGAAGAAGAAGGTTGGATCCAGAAGAGATGCAGCAGTCAGACCGAAAGGAGGTCTGACCGGCGATGCCGCAACACTCGTCCGCACCGCTCGTTTCACCGATCTGCATGGCCGATGCCACCGCTGCCGCTGGTTGCCGGCAGCCGCCGCTTCCGCCGCCGCCGTCGGCTGGTCGCCAGCGTCGCGTGGCCCCGACGCCACCGCGCTCAATCCGCCGCCGCCACCGCGCCGGTCGCCTCCGCTCGAGCCGCTATGCTACAGCTCTCACGGCCGTTGTTCGCCGGCCGCCTGCTCACGCCATCGCTCCAGATCCGCCGCCACACCCGCCACTTCGCGGTCGCCTTCGCTCGAAGCCGTGCCGCGGCGCGCTGCACGGCCGTTGCTCGCCGGCCATCGCTTCGCGGCCGGCCGCGTTCGCCGCCGCTCCACTGCCACCGCTCTTCGGCCGCGCACGCGGCGCCTGCCTGCAAGTGAGTTTTAATTGATCCGTGCGGAGCCTTTAATAGGAGCCAGCAGCCGGTGAAGAAAAAAAAATCCAAAAAAAAAACAAAACAAAACCTTATTTTGCAGGCGTCATATACCGAAGGCGCTACACTTCGTCGACGTAGAACTGCACCATGGCCGCCGCCTAGCAGCTCGAGGACGAGCTGCATGTCCGAGAGAGGTGTAATGTCATAGGGGTGGGCCTTAGGCCTAGTCGGTGAATTATTAGGAAATAGAGATTGGTTTCTATTTGAGTTAGAGATTAGATTCCTTTTGTTAGAGATATAATTAGAGATATGATATGAGTTTCTATATTTGTTAAAGATATAATTGAGATTAGATTCAATCTGTTAGGGGGAGCCCATCTATATAAGAGGGCTACCATATGCTATTGGGATCAATGAGAGAAATACTAACGTCTTCCTCATCTATAGCTCCTCTCTCTCCTTCTACGCCGACACTATCCGGCCATCTTCTTGGTGGTGTTTACCCCGGTTCATGACACGGGCGCCTTAGGGAGGCGGGAGGCAAGCCAGGGGGAAGGCGGCGGCGGTCGACCGGATCTGGTGGCGGGGAGCCCCGATCCGACGCGAGGCCGGATCTGGGCTGGGGCGATGTCGGCGGCAGCGGAGGTGTCTGGGTGGAGACGAGGAGCCCGGATCCGTGATGGAGGCGGCGGCGGCCATGTGGAGGTGGCGGCGAACGGGTGGAGACAAGGAGGCGACGTCCGGGGGAGGCGACAGCGTCCAGGTGGAGGCACGATCGTCCGGGGGAGACGCGGCGTCCGGGAAGGGTGGAGGCACGGGTAGAGGCGGCGTCGCCTGGGGGAGGCACAGCGTCCGGGGAAGAGGAGAGGCGGAGGGGGGTTGGAGGAGGAAGAGGCGGCAGAGGCGAGGCGCTGGGGGGCGGAGGAAGTGGCGGTAGAGGCGAGGCGCTGAGGGGTTATGAGGATTCGACAAGTAGGGGGTTTTGAGGGTATTTTGCAATTTAGCCCTCTTAATTTCTAAAATTGCAATAAAATCCTTCTCTGTATATACATATTCATATAAATAGTACAAACAGTACCTATCAACTAGTCAACAACTAGTCGGCCAACTAATTGACTAGTCGACAAGTCGGTCACTAGGAGGGTAGTATCGACTTGTCGACTTAATAACCTTGCCACCAACATCACTACTATACTAGGGAAATGCACAACTGTTATACATAACTCAAGGTTATCACGGCACTCCAGCAAGTCACAGTGAGTGCAAGGGGGGCTGGACGCCTAGGTGCCCGCCATGGCGAGAGTTAGACGGTAGTAATAAAAATAAGAAATAACACATTAGTGGCTGAGAGTTAAATAAATATACCTCATATAATACCTCATATGGCAGGGAATTAAATAAATATACCTCATATGGCAGGGAATTAAATAAGCCTAGCACAAATTCTCCAAATAGCAACTAAGTTAACTAAAATTACCATAACAAGGTCCATAATAGCACAAAAGCACAGGCACATAAGCACAGAGGCAGAGAGCGGAACCAAAAGCAGAAGCAGAGAGCAGAAGCACAACCAGAGGCAGGGAGCAGAGAGCAAGCAGCAGAGAGCAGAAGCAGACCAAATCGGAGCAAGAACCAGAGCAAATCAGAGCAAGCAGCAGAGCAAAGCAAATCAGATTAGAGGGGGAAGAACGAAGGATAAGGGAGAAGGACACTGGCCTGAGCTGAGGGGGGCGACGGTGACAAGCTGCAGCCGGAAGATGCTCTCCAAGCAGTAAGCGGCAGCGGCGGAATTGAGCTGGAGGGGCGGCGGCGGCCTCACTCCAAGCTCTCCCACTCCCTCCCAGATATGTTCTCTCACCTCTATCACATGATACCCTACCCTTTAAGGGGTTTTTTCCCACCAGTCAACCGCCGCATCCTCCCTGGATGACGCCCGGGCGGCCATGGCGACGCCAGGATTCCCAATCGAGCGCCTAAGTTTGGAATCCTAGGCGGAGGCCCCCTGCATCTGCCCCCAGCCGACAGGACGCCTTGGCGTCAACTTGGCGACGCCATGACAACCTTGACATCACTTCATTAGTAACGTAATGTAACCAGTGAGAGGAAATTTACTATCACCATCATCTGGCCTTGTAGATTTCATAATGGTAACTAGCAGCTGGTGTATTTGAAAAATAAGTAATGATAGTACTTTTTTATCAAATTTGAAAGCACTGTTTATTTATATCAGTACCTCCATGACACACAATCTTAGAGAGATACTTCCAGCTTCCACACAGTAAACGTTGCCAGATCAATGTTAGAAAAGATAACAGACCAGGTGGGCAACTTGCAAATGACAGCTAAAGTACAGTGTAGCCAAACAATGTAAGTAGAAGAGTTCTACTTGCATTTCGTGCATTTCCCTTCCACTGTTCAGGTCAACCAGAACAGCAGCCTAGCGGGATGTCCGATACTTGTATTGCGGTCTTGCACTACTAGGGGTCAATAACAAATCAATGGTTCAGCAGTCTTAACCCTCAGTATCTAGGGAGCACTTTCCAATAGTTCGAAGTGCTTCAACAACGGATGGTGGTTGCATTGTCATTCCTCCATTGAAGTATGAACACACTTGTATGGCTGTTGTAGACTTGTAGTGCTCCTAGAATATTCCTTATCTTCTATTTCGCCGGAATTCGTTGATTGCTAGTTCGGACAATTCAGATTATCATTTATATTGCTATCATGATTTACCAGAGGAGCTCAGCGAATGGAAGAAGCAGCCAATAAAAAAGACATACGGGGTGGACACTTAGTAAAGGCCTTCTTTAGAGTTGTCCACTGCTTATGGAGGAAATTCTTTCAGAGGTTTTCCCTTACTTTGTCCGTGTTCTAAAATACCTCCGACTCAGGGAAGCGGAATTCCGACTCAAGAATTGAGTATATATTCTGATTTCATGGTAGACAAAGAGAAACACTCTCTTTTGGTTGGTTACTTGATACTTCAATGAAATAGAAAGCCCAATCCCTATTGAGAGGATTTCTTGAGCACTTAAAAAGACTCTCCCCCGCTTGCTGCTCGCCTCTGCAGATTCTTTAGTTTGTTTCACTTCACCTCCCGGGTTGGTATGGAATTATCCAAGTTTTTACTTTCTGTGTTGAAGCGGACTTCAGATAATTTTCTGGACACGAAAGTTTCTCTTTGTGGGAGAACTACCTCTAGGTTTCTTTACTCCACTTTCACTCTGGACATGATGAATTCTATTATGCATCAATAGTAAGTGGTCATTCATTGCCTGCTAAAGTGCTAATAGGTGCATTTCACCATTAAATTTTGTAGAAATTGCTATTACACTATTAAAAAGGAGTTAGCTCATACCATTCAAAGATGCAGGCAGTAGACTGAAAGAAATAAGGACCAATATTGATGTTAAATTGTTACAGATTTCCCTTAAAATTCAATTAATTGGTATACTGTTTCATATTTTAATCCAAGCAATAGTGACGGGGGTTCTCAAAACCAATTTAAAATCTGCTAAGCTGCCAGTAGTACACCAGTGCTGCACTATTAGCTTCCCGCTGTTAATTAACAGTCATAGAAGATAGAACCGGCTTGTATTTTCAATTCCAAGTTCTAATCCCTCAAACTGAACATGGCTGAAACCTGACAATCACCAGTTTTGGCAGGTTTTTCGTGAAGCCTAGGTGTGATCGACAGTATAGAGAACTACCTTTGTCTAGTTATTGGAACTTTGGAAGTGTTATGGCATGATATGTTTACAGTCACACAAATGTTACACACAACATATCCAAAATGGTATGAACCGCCCATAACTCACAATAAACAACACCGTAACCCTACAAACCCCCAAAATCAGACCATTTATGAAATTCCAACCATAGCTAGGTGGCCCAGCAATACGAAAATCAGCACCAGCCTATGAAATTCAGCAGATCAAAGTTAAGAAAAAATAAGCGTCCAATTGCTATTATACTCAACAAGAGACGCAATTCTCAAGCATATGCAGCTGATGTAGGGCCTATTCTTTTCAGCTTCTTAAAACGGTTTTTGACTTTTGCTACATTACCTAACTTTCAAACAGAGTATTTTTTTAAGATGAAGTCTACAAGTTAATTATAATACACGTTAAAAACCCAACATCTGTACCATCCAAAATCGCAAGCGAGTATCTCTCTCCGTAATCTCTGTTGCAAACAGCTAAAATATAAAAATTTCAGCCAAAAGCCGCAGCCAAAAAGAACAAGCCCATATTATTCAATTACCTTCTTCAATGAAGACTGAGAGCCCAAAATCAGTTGCCTTCAGCATTGCATTCTCTGCCTTGGTCGCAAGCAAGAAGTTCTCCGGCTTCAGATCACGATGCATCACTCCCATGAAATGGCAAATGTAGACAACATTCACAATTGCTCTGCACATTATAGCAGCCGCACGCTCTGAGTAGTGCCCCTTAGCAATAATCCGATCAAACAGCTCCCCGCCTGCACAGAGCTCCATCACTACATGCACATTGCTCTTGTCCTCATATGCTCCCCGGAACTCGACTATGTTTGGTTGCCCAGATAGGTGCTGCATGATCTGGATCTCCCGGTGAACGTCCTCCCTGTCGGCCTTCTTCACAAGCTTGCGCTTGGAGATGGACTTGCAAGCATACCGCCTACCAGTGGCAATCTCAGTGCAAAGGTATGTCACCCCAAACTGTCCCCGGCCAAGCTCCTTACCAAGGGAGTAGACCGAGCGCACATCCTCGTACTGCTTGCCGAGAATCGTGTCTGGTGCGGGCTTCGGTGGGGCAACCACAGGTCGGACTAACGGAGGGTTCATCGCAGGTGGTGTGTACCTCACCTCGGCTGGTGGCGGTGGCTGAGGATGGTTGTAACTAGGAGGTGTTTGCGCTGGTTTTGGCTGGTGGGAATAGCCATAACCATTGGTTCCGCCTCGGCCAGAATCCGGGGACGTAGCTCTGCTGCAACACTGCCCCATCTCTAGTCAAATTCTTCCTTCCAGTTCTAGATTTGCAACCCAGTAGCTGAGCAGATGAAACCAAATAAAAAACTGGACCTGCAAAATAATTCAACAAAGATTTGTACTGAATCAGATACGAACTTTTCCACTTCTCATCCAGGAATCCACAAACCCATAATTCATTCAAGAGAATCAAAGAAAAGAAAAGGAGATCAAAACTGGATCTAAAAGCAAAACAAACAATACAACTCAAAAAAGAACAACAGAAGGTGGGGAAAAGAAGCAATGCAAAAATAAATAAATAAAATTGCCTTTGACAAAAAGTTGACCTCTTTCTACTCCCAATCCAGACGCAAGAATTGCAGGACAAGGTAGATGGCCGGTCCCTTTGGTGGCAGTGTGGCACTGGAAGCAATCACAGATTCAGAGAAGATAAGGATGCAAGCAAATAGGGTAAGATGAGACAAAGAAAGGATCATCCGAAAGCAACAGGACCAACACGGCTGCCAGGGAAAAAGGAAAGGAAAATACGACCCGTTGGCTTTTGCCTTATAAATAATATACCAAAAAAAAATAGCTTTTAGAAGCCAATATAAACAGGCCACAGCACTCGAGATTTCCTACTGTAACAATGGATCCTTTCCACCGATTTAGACAAGACGAAACGATAAAGAACAGTAAACACTAAACTCCACTAATTTTTTCTGTAAAAAAATATCAGTGTCAGGAATCTACTGAATCCAAGAACATGAACAGATTGCTAAAATTAGAAGTGCACAAGTAGAGCACTCGTGAGAAATGGGCTCCCATAGCTTACATCTGCTTCACCACTTTCAGATCCATAGGGGCAAGATTTTCAGTACCAGATCGAACTCTTTAATCTCTTAACAAAAAAGAACCCAAAAGCAAGGAACAATCCCTAATCTTTCATAAAACCAACAACGATCTAATCCACGAAAGGTCACATGAGCAAGCCTCTCAACCCCAACACAATGAACCAAGAGCCAAGGAGGAGACGCGTACCGAACAAGATCCTAAGCTCTGAACCCGCAAAGCCCCAAACTTTCCACCTATCCAGAGCACAATAACTGCAGAAGCCGAGGTTTCTTCTTGGGCAGAAGTACTGCGGCACAAGAATCCGCGTCTAAAAAATCAAATCTTGGAGGAGGAGGAGGAGGACAGAGAAAGAACAGCTCGGCGCGGCGACTGCGGGGCTGGTGGCCACCGCAATTGGCGCGCGCCCCCGATCGTGACAGCGACACACACACACGGAGGCACGAATCAAAAAATCACGGGAGAAAAAATAAAGAAAAAAAGTTGGTACGAAGAAGAAAGGAAAAGGAGAAGAAATGGTGCAGTGTGTTTGAGAAAGCTTATGGCTTTGAAGCTTTGGATAGGTTGATGCTTACGCGGCTACGCCAAGAAATTGATTAGCAGTTTTCTCTAAAGACCCCTCGGATTAGCTGCAGCCTGCAAGGTACATATTCTCCCTTTGGACCTTTGGAGTTTGGTTTTTTCCTCCCGAATTCGGTAGTGCTCATTAAGCTTTAGCTTAAATTGTATGTCTGTTTTTTTTCACTACAACTGCTGTTTTTAGTATAATTAAATTTTAAAAATAAAAAAAATTACGGTATCATAGACAATACAAAGAAATACAAAAAATATAGAAAACCAAAAAAAAAGCCCAAAGACTAGAAAAAGACAAAATAAAGAAGCTAAAAACTAAGGGGGCGCTCAGTGGACTTTTATAAATTAGCTTATGACTTTTTTATACTGTAGTTAGTTTATTTTGTACTGTAGTTGTTGGTAGTTTTTTGGCATAATTAAATATAAAAAATAATAAAATATATTAGCCTATCACGGACAATACAAACGAATATAGAAAAAAAGAAAAACCAAAAAGTCAAAAAAAAAGAAATTAAGAAAGTAGAAGTCAAAAATATAAACCAATTTATATAAACCAAAATAAACACAGCCTAAGCTCACTTGAGCAGGAAGAAAAGGATTTCACGTCTCAAACAATGTGCTCTTGTTCATTTTTATTTAGGGGGAAAAAGGACAAAGAAATCACATAGTGGCATAGTGCTATCGTAATTGGTAATTCCATGAGTATTCTCCTGAGTTAGGGAAAGCCACATTTGGATGAAATTTGGAGTAGTTAACAGCTCATTTAGGGTGTAATTTATGATACCCGTTCAGCAATAAGGTATCTACTCTTCGGGAGAAAATTTTTTTTAAGATCTACACAGTACCCGGAAAGATTTCTTAGATAACAACATAAACAAATTTATGTAAAATTCACACATTCCAAGGCTTTGACATAGAATTGGATTTTCCTGGGAAAATTAACACAGTATATTTGTGCTATACTTCAGTACTCCAAGTTGCATTTCCACAATTGCTTATACCTCACTCATTTTAGCTTAATGCCTCGCTCATTTCGGCTTTTTTTCGGCTTCTGTTTCTAGTTTCTATTTTTTTTCATTATTCAGTATTTCGTCTTTTTCTGATTTTTTTAGATATTTTAGGCTTTTTTGTATTTTTTTTTCCCCGTATTCCTTTGTATTGTCCCTAATGGGTTAACATACTTTTTCTATTTTTAATTTTTTTAAAATTTAATTATGCCAAATGAGTCAACTCAGTTATAGTAAAAAATAAGCTAGTTACAGTAAAAAAGTTATAAGCTAACGCCATTCCGAATGCCCTCAGAAGTGGACTTTGAAGTGGGACAGAAATAGGTTCCATAACAATTTATAGAACATTTTTTCCTTTTTTTAGACTAACAATAAAACACTCTTGGACAAGATACATGTCTTTGTGCTCTAAAATGGATAAAAGTATCTCTCTTGGACAAGAAGGACGGCGCCGCCCCTCCCATCGAATACGGCGGTGACGAGGAGTTCGCAATCCCGCCCCCCGGAGCCACCCCTGTCTCCCCCGATTGCCCCTCCTAGGCAGCTAAATTTGGGCGAGGTGGCGTCGACGTGAACTTGGCGAGGTGTTGGCGCACGGCGTGGTACCGATGGCCGGCTACTTCTTCCATGACAAGCTCCTTACCGACGGCAATTTTCCCATTGTGTAGTCCATTAAACTGGACCTTGTGTGAGAATGGTTGGATGACAGTTGTTCAATATTCTGGAAATCATATATAATAGTAGTCTTCTATTTCTTTTACTGGAGCCATCAGAATATTGAACAATGGATTTACATGTTGCCATTATGAGGTGAATGGTAAATATAAGTGTTGAATGCTTGAGTATATATGGCCGAATGGTTCTGTTCTGTTCTTGAATGCTGGAGTATATATTGTCGAATGCTTGCCGCTGCTTGCATTTCTGAAAAGAGGTGCTACTATATAGCAGAGAAATGCATTTCAGATAATGAGCAGTATCGGATTTAGTAGATTCAATGGTTCAATGGTTGCTTTAGTATCACTGATTGAAATAAAAACCTGACAACATGAATCACTGATTGAAACAAAAACCTTGCAGCAAGCATACTCTTCATGTGAACTGCTGCTGCTTCCAGGATACTGGAAGACACAAACAGGCCAACACAAAAGTTATATATCCAAGAAACTGAAGTTATATATCCATTCAGACAAGTCATACAATTTATAAATAAGCATACAAAATTTCTTCAATAACCCTAGTCTCGCAGGACAATAGACTCTCTTCTCTTGCAGGACAATAACACAAACATGCCAACACAAAAGTTATTTCAGCTCCAACAACTCTAGTCTTGCGCTCGGGAGGAAGGGGCAGCGTCGGGGGAGGCCGGGGCGGTGCCTGCGCTCGGGAGGAAGGGGCGGCGTCGGGGGAGGAGAGGGGGGCGGCGGCGGAGGGGCGTGGCGCGGAGGGGCACCGCAAGAAGGGAGGGGGCGTCGGCGGAGGGGGCGACGGCGGAAGGGCACCGCGAGAAGGGAGGTGGCGTCGGCGATTGAGGCAATCGGGGGTAGGCGATTGAGGCGACGGAGGTAGGTGAGAAGAGAGGTTGGGAGGGAGGCGGCGATTGAGGCAATCGGGGGAGTAGGGGGATTGAAGCAGGGGGTTTTGTGAAATAATAATTCTCGTAGGGGGTTCTATGAAAGAATGTTTAAGTGAGATGGGAGGATCCCACCCTCTACGATCTGATCCGTACAATGCAGATCCGATGGCTGTAGAGAGGTTTTTGCACTTTAGCACTGAAATACCCTTTTGCACTAGATATGCTCCCATATATATATATATATATATATATATATATATATATATATATATATATATATATATATATATATATATATATATATATATATATATATATATATATATATATAAATGGTTCTATACTCTTGGGAGTACGTACTCTCACTTCTAATATACCCTTTAATAATGTTGTTATACTTCTTTATCTATTTAAGTATACCCTCTAATGATTATAAGATACTCCAAAATGAGTTCTGTAAAAAATTTCATCAAATTCTACTTTTTATAATATAATTTATGTATATATTTATTTTATATATGAAAAAGTGTATATAGCAAAAATAAAGAGTTCCGATGAAAATTTTTCGACCAAATCGCATTGAAGTATCTTAGAATTAGTATTTAAGTATATCAAAAGTGCTAAAAAGGTATAAAATATTCATGAAAGTGGTATATTGAAAGTGGGAGTATGTACTCTCAGGAGTACGAAAAAGACTTATATATATATATATATATATAGAAAAAATATTTTTTACACCCGAGTGTAATTATATCCACATCTAATATACCACATAAATGAACTTAAAATACTCATTTATCACTTTAGATATACTCATATATTAATTATAAGATACTTTAATGTGAACCACATAAAAAATTACAAGAGAGTCTATAGTTTTTAGCGTATTTTATAAATACTTTTATATGCGTACATAAAAAGAAATATGTCATAAAAAAATCTACATATCACCTCTTAAAAATTATTCATACCACTTAGATAGTCTTAAGTACTCATAATATATATATATATATATATATATATATACACCTTCTATTACACGAAATACTCTCTATATTATGATATACGATATATGCTATAATTACATCCAGATATAGAAAAGAACCTTGTCACACACACATGTTTGATTCTCGCTTTGTTTGCTCTGTTCTACGCGCTTTCGGAGATTGCAGTGCACAGCTTCTCTGATTCCCTAACAACGGTGGGTTTAAGTAGAAAATAAATTAATTAGGTGACATCTTTGATGCGTACTGTCTGCGACTAAGCTTTGATAACTTAATTAACTACCGTGTTTGTTGACTCAGATGCTTAGCAAGGATATGGTTTAGATGACAGTTTATTTGACCACTGAAGATTCGAGATTAGAAAGATATGGGAATGTTTTGGTTCCATGAAGTAAGACGTGAAATATATCTAGGTGCTCTCTCTCTTTCTGTTTTTTGCACGAAGAAAGGTCTGTTCTTTTGAAATATGGCTGACTGTTTTTTACTATAGCTGATAGATATAATAAATAATATTTACTGATAGAAATCAAAATTAAAAATCAGCTAAAAATTGAAAAGAATGGCCAAGATACATGTACTGTAAGACCAAGTATCGGCCGCTTAATTGTCTTACTTTCTTAGGGGCAGTTTAGCATTGTTGGACTGAACTACATAATCTATTTTTTGACAAAAAAATTACTCATTTCGTATATTTTCCTTTTTTAGCTTTAAAATTGTGGACTTTTATTAAATATACTTTTTTAACAGAATCTTCATGAACATCGGCATTGCAAATGAACATTGCAACGCCACGTCATCATGGGTTCAAAGTTATTTTCGAAAATAAACTCTATATGCCACGTCATCATTGGTAGCGCTGCGGAAATGTTTTTTTAAGGAGGCATTGTTCTTCTTGTAATAAGTTTACTTTTAAAATAATTTTATAAAAATATTAAATAACAAAATATTTGAAAATTTGTTAGCAATAAGTTAATATATTAAAAATAACAAAAATAGAAGCGCTTCTAAAAAGCTATCGCACCGTGTTGGACCGCATCGGGTTTCTTCATAAACTTGCTATTAAAGTGTCTAGATGATAGGAGATTGATCTCCAGAGATTATCTTCATCTCAATTACATCGTTGACACAGAAAGATCGAGAAGAGAGAAGATGAGATATCAAAATCAACTGAAATAAGAGCAAATCAATCAAAACAAAAAATAAATATGAAAATTATCAAAGATTGATATATTACTTGCTTAAGAGGGATAGTTTTACAGCCACTCTACCTTGTAAGATAGAGAGCACACCATGCATTTAAAACTCTAACCCTAACACAAGGAAGTACAAGAGAGGCAGGTTGGATGGTTAACAACATGTCTCCATCCCAACTCCTTTTATAGATGGGCTAGCCAGCCACATTCGTCCATAAATGGATACTATTCATTTAGCACAACGGAAAAATTCGTTAACCCCACATACATAGGTTTTACTCACACAAGTTCAATTATGCACGTTTTTCAAAGTGCACAAGTTCGTATCCGCTAAGTCATTTGCCTTGATTCATCTCGATCAAATCCGCCCCACCTTGACCTAAAGCGCTCTCCAATGCGTCACCCATGCGCCGCAATTTTGATCCAATGTGATTTACAGTATTTTGGTAAAACTAGCAAAATACTTCTTATTGACCCGGTTATCATCATCTGTTGCAAATAATCGCCTTGCTTGTCACGTGTAAGTACACCATTAACTTACCACGCGTCGCGAAGTCTTTCTCGTCCTGGTTCCAGCAAACCACAGCTCACTTCGACCGTCCAAGCCTTATGGTGTAATCTCGTCGTTCGAACTTGCCTTTAACTCACGTCTCACCCAACATCTTCGATTTTTCTAAGCCTCAACTTCTCCATGAGCCTAGCCCCGATCCTCTCCGTTGACCACGGTTGATTCCAAATGACTCTGCACATTCAAAGACAAAGAAATCATTTTTGGGGATAAATTCTTGATAATTTGACCCACGTTAGCCAAAGCATATATCATGTAACCCTAATATAATGACTCAGATCACCCCAACTCAATTCATAACTCAAATATCAAAATTCTCAATTTCTGTCCAAATCAATCCTGACAAAGTGTGACCATTGCAAAATTAAATAACCACTCCAGAAATATTATAATAGTTTATCACAACATTAAATAGGATTTTCTCATATAGTCCTTCAATTTTCTCTTGATGAACCCATTGGTAATATTTAAAAATACAAATAGGAGGTGATTTTAGACAAAGAAGAAGAATTTTGCAAAGAGATCTCCAAATGGTTAAAAAAAGAATACGATGAGCTGAAAATGACCATTTGAGACAATAATGGAGTGAAACTACTAAAAATAATAGATTTTTCATAAAAAGCTTCAAAACCACTAAATGAGTCAGGAATCTCACTCTAGGTTCATATAAAAGAATAATTATTCTATTTGACCTTGGTCATGATGAGAAGAGATCAAAGACTCCAACTAAGTAAAAATTTTACACGAAAACTCTAAATCACGCTCTAGATATACACTTTTAACGATCTTTCTCCCCATCTAACAATGGAGTCATGAAGATACATAGAGAGAAGATAGAGTATGAATGAAATAAAGTGACTGTATTTTATTCATTTTTAGTATTATGGCTCATAAAAATTATCCAAAGTGACTTTACAAATATTACACTAAACCATAAAATGTGAAAGTGCTATCTAGATCATGGCAAGCCATATATAGCAAAGCTAAAGCCAAATAAGCAATAATCTTAAATTAAATGGATTTTAGTATATTAAGTTGCTCAAGATCACAGTTTAGCCAGAGGTATACAAAAATAAGTCAAGCCATGTCAATATTCTAAATGGAATCAAAAAACTACAATTGAGTCAATTTAAAGTGCTACAAGTTCAAGGTTAAAATATTTTGTTCAATCACTAAATAACACTTGTAAATGAGCAAATTTAACATATTTGGTATTTTTTGAAATTCATTTTTGGTTGTAACTAAGCTTCAACCATTTTTCACATAGTTTTATTTTCTTAGTCTACTAGATCTCAATCCTTATGCAAACACCCTAAGCAAGAAGCTTAAGGAAGTGATCTTGGTCATCCAAAACTCCCCCTGAGTTCATGCCGAGTGTAGTGGCAATCCATCTCATGAGAAAAAATGGTGAGATCAGTTTTTTCGTACAAAAGAGATCATTTTATATTTTCTTGACTTAGTTCAAGAACAAAAAGTTAATACTAACTAATGCTCAATAAAGAATTAGCATAACTCAATCTAAAGCTCAATTTACGTTCAAGACTTAGCTTATTAGATAAATCATAAGAGAATCACTGGAGCTAAATTAGTCACAATACCCAACAAGACATGATTTAATTCCAGTCTTTCACATTTAAAAAAACTAGCAAGACAAAAGCTAAACTATATATAGAGCGACATGATAAATCTAGCAAGCTAGCACCAGACATAATAAGATGTAAAGCAAGAAATCATGTAACATAAAAATAATAGCCAAAGCTCCATGTATTTATATAATAATGCATATTACTGAATTTAAAATGCAACATGATGCAATAAAGATCCCAGCTTCCCCTCCGTAAGTAAGTCAATTTCAGAAACACTTTAGTTCAAGTTGAGTTATGTCAACATTAAGCTCAAGGAAATCACAAATGAATTCCCCCTAAACCAAAGCAATATACAAGAGAGAAGAAACTTAGGGAAAAAAGTAATGTCAGTCCTTAAAGCAAAGACAAGATAAAGGGATCACTATAGCTCAGACTCACTCTCATCTACTCCATATGATTATAGGACTATTAGTTGGTCATTTAAACACAAGGGAGTAAAACATGTTCCTTGTCTACCTAGGGGCCCCACCCTGCTAGACCTAAAAGAAGTGAGTGAACTCAACTTAGTGAGAAGAGAAGCAACTAATAGGCAGCATCCTATGATCACAAGATAAAAGAAAGAAATCTAAACAACATAGTATGATACCAACCCTGGTCTATGCTAGAAAGATTAGCCCAAAAGCACCCAGAAACAAAATGTAGAAAGAAACAAATGAACATATGATACAGAATGTACAAGATATTCCACCTCAAATTATACCATAAGGACAAGCCACCCCAAGATCTCCTCGCAAAACTATGAACCTTGAGCTATCTAAAGGCTTGGTGAAGATACCAGCTAACTGGTGGCCACTCTACATGAACTGAAGCGATATGTCATCCTTCTCTACATGGTCTCTAAGGAAATAATATCGAATATCTATGTGCTTGGTCCTGAAGTGTTGCACTGGATTCTTAATAATGTTAATGGTAGAAGTGTTATTACAAAAAAGTGGAACACTATCTATGACTAGGGGTGTAAACGGAGCAGATATTTTTCGACCGTCCATCCGTTTTAATTCGGATAGAATTTGGAGCAAATTTTTGGATATCCGGAGGTTTTGCCGGATACGGATACGGATTCGGATATTTTTTTTGCCGGATACGAAAACGGATTCGGAACAAACATTATCCGACGGATACGAAACTATCCGGATATTTTTCGGGATAGTTACTGGATATTTTTCGGATAGTTACCGGATTCAAATTCGGATTCAGCTCAGAACTCAATTCGGATTCGGTTTAGAACAACCCAACAGGAACTTACTAAAAAGGCCATAATTTTTACAAACGGAGTCCGATTCGAATGTTCTTGTATTTGTTGGAAAGCTTATTTCAAGATCTATGCAATGAATAAGACCTCATCTTAAAATACATCATGAATCATCTGCTATGACCAAAATAATATAACAGCTGTAAAATCTAGTTTTTTTTGTGTGAGTTTGAGTTTAAAACAATATAGGATTGAGTTGTATTCGGTTTGAGGACCATATGGACGTCCCAAATGGCTATATAAACCTTGTAATCGTAGCCTTTAGGGCTCAGACTACCTTTAAAAAAATCAATCTACTAAAGTTTGTGGAGTTCATCATTACTGACGAAATTCCATATGGAATTAAGAGTGTTCTTCAAATAAGATCGTACAGCCTTTCCTCTAAGAATTGGATGCACGATAGATCTTCGCTTAGTGGTCAGTGAAATCAACGTGAGCGTGTTTTGTTTTCGCGCATTATCCGACTAAATATTCGTGACCGAGACTAACCATATTCGGAGCGGCATGTATTCGCTCCGTATTCGTGACCGAGAATATCCGTATTCATATTCATATCCAGCATTATCCGTGTCTGATTCCGACTCCGACAAAAAATATGGAAACGGATACAGAATGAGCAATATCCGTATATATCCGCTCCGTTTGCACCCCTATCTATGTCTAACCCAAAATCCCGCAAGGTCGAAACTATCCAAAGCACCTAACTACAGCAACTAGCTGCTGCAACATACTCAGCCTCTGCAGTGGGCTGTGCAACACGAAACTGCTTCCTAAAAGACCAAGAAATAAGAGACGTGCTAATGAATTGGCAAGTACCAGAAGTGCTCTTCATATCTATCTTACAGCCAGCAAAGTCTACGTCAGAATATGCTCTAAGGGAAAGACAGGAAAAAGAAGAGTAGTAGATACCATAGTCTAAAATAGCTCGAAGGTACCTGAAGATACGCTTCACCGCCTGACGATGAGAGGCGCGAAGAGAAGTCTAAAATCGAGTTTATGTCATCACCCATGTTTGTCTGAAGCCTAAAGTCTCAAGGTTTGAGACATGTGCAACATAGGTTTGAGACTTAGCCTGACGGTGAGGGGCGTGAAGAGAAGTCTAAAATCGAGTTTATGTCATCACCCATGTTTGTATAGACAGAAACACGGTGAAGTGTATGTCTAGCCTCGAAGCAGTAAGGTACAGGAGAGAGCCAATCCTGTTGCAGTACTCCTTCTGATCTATAGGCTCGCCATCCTCATCTAGATCGAGTGTAGTCGAGGCTGCCATTGGAGTTGACATTGGTTTGCCATCACCCATGTTCAAGCATCTCAAGAGGTATCGAGTGTACTTATCTTGATGCAAGAAGATACCCTCCCGAGGCTGCTTGATTTGAAAGCTAAGAAAGAAGCTCAACTCGTCCATCATGCTCATCTCAAACTTTGTGTTCATGACATCAAAAAAATAAAAAATAAGAGCATGAGAGAAGTAACCAAAGATAATATCATCTACATAAATCTGAATGAGTAAAAAGTTATTGCCATACCTACGAATGAACAAGGTCTTGTCTACCTTATCCATCTCAAACATATGACTTAACAGATAGGACTTAAGCCTCTCATACCAAACTCTGGAGAGCTTGCTTAAGTCTATACAAGTTTTGAAAAGCTTGAAGACATGATTTGGGTATTTAGAGTTCTTAAAATCTGGAAGCTATCTAACATAGACCTCTTCCTCAATAAACCCATTGAGGAAAGCACTTTTGACATACATATGGTAAGTTTGAAGCCCCTTAGACGCTGCGAATGTAAGCAAAATCCTAATCGCCTCTAGTGTAGCTATAGGGGCGAAAGTATTCTCAAAATCTAAACCCTCAACCTAGGAGAAACCCTGATCTACTAGTCTAGTCTTGTTCCAAATGGTTACCCCATCCTCACTCTACTTGTTATTAAAGAGCCACTTGATTCCTATGACATTATGACCACTAGGAGGCTTGACATGTAACCAGACCTCGTTTCTCTCAAAATTCTCTAACTCGTGCATGTCATTGATCCAAGACTCATTAACTAGTGCATGACAAATATCCTTAGGCTCGAAAGTGGCAACAAAGACAGAGTGTAGACAGAAATGAGATAAGCCAGATCTTGAATGCGTGACACGCTCAAAGAGATCATCTATGATATGCTCCAAAGGATGACAACATTGAATGTGTCAGGGGGTCTTGAATGAGATGAAGCAATGGCTTCTACCTCATGAGCTATGGAGGTAGGAGTAGAGCCACAAGCTCCAAAAGAGTTAGAAGGTAAGAGCTGATCTCCTTGAGGTGTAGTGGTAGAAATAAGCACCTCTGTGGTAGACGGGATTGGATTAGGTAAAGAACTGTCATATCTATCGTCCTCATCATCTACAAAGATGGTCTCAGACTACATAACTAGACCTAAGATATCAACCCTAGTACCAGGACTAGTCTTATCGAAAGTAATCTTACATGTCTCTACTATCTTACCTGTGTCACAGTTTCAGACCCTATAACACCGTGAAGAAGTCAAGTAACATAGAAAAATACCATCAAATGAGTGTGACTCAAACTTAGTTAGGTTCCCAGACTTTAGAATAAAACACTTGCACCCAAAGACACGAAAATATGAGACATTAGACTTTCACCCATACTTTAACTCATAAGAAGTGCGATGTAAATGTACCATAAGAAAAACTCTATTTGAAACAAGGCATGCAATATGTAACATCCTGATTTTCAGAGCTTTTTAAAATCTGAAATTTAAAAATTAATTTTTAGAATTTTCTGAATTTAAATCAAGCTTAAATGAATTTTTAGAAATTTAAACAGATTTAATATGATTAAATTAAACTTCAACATCTGCTGAAAATATTTTATTTAAGTTCCTTGAGTCACAAGGAATTTTCTGGTATTTTTGGTGAATTTTTGGGATTTATTTGCTATTTTCTAGGACTTTTTGAAATTTATTTGGATTTCTGGATTAAAGAAATTCGGGGAAAATCTTTTTCTAAAATCCCCGTCGCTCCGCGCCGTCCGATCCACTCTCTCCCCACGCGTCGTCCATCCCCCGGCCTCTCCCCGCGCCTCCTCGCCCGCCCGCTCGCCCGCCTCGCTCTCCGCTGCCTGATTCTCCCTCCGGGCCATGCGGCACTCATCCAGCCGCTCCCTCCCGCGCTTGCCCTAGCACCGCACCCCGCCTGCCCCGCGTAGCCCGCTCCTGCCGCCCCCCGCTCGGCGCCGTCCGATCCGGATCTGTGCCACGTGGCGGCACCCGCTCGTCCGCACCGCGCACACCCCGCCTGCCCTAACCCTAGCGCTCCCCTTGGATCCCCACCGTCGATTCAGCCACGCGGCAGTCATCCCGCGACCCCGCACCCCACCCGGACTCCCTCTCCACCGTCCGATCGGCCACGCGTCGCCTCCTCGCGTCGTCGTCCCCGATTAGGACTCGTCTCCCCGCGCCGTCTCTCTCCCGACCATCCTCAAGACGCGTGCATAAAAGCGTCACCGCCGCCCTCGGTTCGCGTGCTCCAGCCGCCGGTCCTCGCGCTCCCCTCGCTGTGCGCCATCGTCTCCGCTTGCACACCTCGCCTCACCGGCCGTTCTCCGCCACCTCCCGAAGTCCCGCCGCTGGAGATGCCTCTCTACCCTCGCCGGTGTTCCACCGTCGACCCGAGCCTCCGCGCTCGCCGCCTTCGTCGCATTCGTCGTCGCCGGTGAGAACCCCGCCGCCCGCTGGACCCTCCGCCGTGCGCATGGTCGCCGGAGACCACCCCGCCGCCGTCGCACCCGCACGCCCTCGGTCCCCGCGCTCGCCCGCGCCGCGCCTGCACCCGCACCCGCGCCCGCGTCCGCGACGCTTCGTGTGGTGTGCCGCCACGCGTTGGCCATCCGACGGTCGTCGCGCCCCATCTGCACCGTACATTCGGATCTGAGCCAATGGCCCAGATCGTGCCACGTGTGTGTGCCTCAGCCGCCCGATCTCACGCCGTCGGCGCGACCGCGCCCGAGCCACGTCAGCCCTAGCTGATGTGTCAGACACGCCAGCCCTAAGCCTACGTGGCAGCCATGTGTCATGCCACGTCAGCCGCCACGTCAGTAGGTGACACGTGGCAGCATCAGCAGCTGCCACGTCAGCACCGCCCCGCCACATCAGCGCCCCCTCCCCGCACACTGTTCCGTGCGCCGAATTCACCGTGGACCGGTCATTCCGTGCGCCGGGTTCACAGCACAGTAATCTTTTTCTTCTTTCCCGAATTTCCTTTAGGATTTATTTTTCGAGAGCCCGTTCTCCTCCGTCCTAGCTCCGATTGACCCCGTTCTTTTTTCTAAATTCATCTAAAATCGAGCTCTAGCTTTTGGTTCTAGTTTTATGATTTTTGGAGTTCATTTGCTTATCATTTTATATATTTTCTTTATTTCGATCGCTTTCCCTCTCGTTAGATTCAGATTCCGGAGGAGCAGGTTCTACGCCCAAAGACCAGGAGCACCTCATTGAGCATAACCAAGGTAAGTCATGTCCTTTGATCATGTTGAACCCAGTTTGTAATCTATTATTTATTTATTTTGTTTTAAATTACATTGCAACGCTATTTTTATTCAAACCCTCGTATTGGTAGTTATCATCCCAAATGAGTTTATCCCTCTTGTTATTTTGGAATGCCATGATACCATTGTCACCATAGGTTGAGAAACATACTAGTCATGCTAGGTTATTCGTCACATGGGTTGGTACGATAGAACGCTTAGCTTTGCTTATATCTACGATTGGGTTTATCATCATATGTGAATTATCAATTTGACTTAATGAGATATGGAATTGTGGTTGGTGCCACGTTTAATAAAATTTGTACCATGACGTTGGTGCGTTATCGGCGGTGGTTATACAAACTTGGTTTTGCACTCGGGCGAGTGATCGTGCAGTAAAGGGGGAAATGCAGGTGCACTTCGGGGGATGTGGTAGCCTCGCCTGGGTAGAATTAAGGACTTAACTTTGTGCGCCATTGATCTAAGCTTTACCGTGCAAACCACATTTCTGGTATGAGACGGACCTAGCTGATTAATTTGGGATGTTTCAACTTTAATCTTGCCATTGAGATGAACATAGTTGCTGATTTTCATGTGGCGCAAGGGGGGGTGTGATGCGAAACCCTAGCGGATGGATTGAGTTGTAACTGAACTTTGTAAAGGCCTTGTTGTGATTTTCTTTAATGTGAGGATTATCACATCGTGTGGGTACAGTTGTGCAACCTCTGCAGAGTGTAAAACTATTCGAATAGCCGCGTTCTCGATCATGGACAATGCTCGGTGATTTCATACGAGGGGTAGTTATTTCTGAAAACTTGTGGTTGGAAGTGGACAGATGTTCACTGTTGGTTTAGCTTATGGATGGGAGATCCATAAGTGGTTGGTTAGCTTATGGATGGGAGGTCCATATGTGGTTTATTACAATTCATTTGGTTATTATTTATTATTGTTTCATTTAAAGTTCGCTTTCAATCTATTTACTGTATTTACCTTTAAATGTCACTTTATGCAAATTAACCTTGCAACCTTCCTTTGGTAACCCTTGCATACTATATTGCATTCATTTATTACAAACGACTTGCTGAGTACCAATGTACTTACGGCTTTATGTCCAATGTTGCTCAGTTGAGGAAGAGGAGTATCACCAGCAGGAGGTTCCAGAGGGAGAGTACTTCGACGACTTCACGGATTAGGTTTTGTTCTCCACTCGATAGCCAGTGGGCTTGTCGATTGGCCGCTACGCTTTATTTTGGATTTCCGCTGCTAGTTTTGTTAAGCCCTCCGGGCTAGTTTATTGTAAGTTTGGCCATAAGGTCGTACCTTTGAGATTTATCAATATTTGAGTTTTCCCCTTTTATTATATTGTGTGTATGATTGTGATTACATCTATGTTTGACTGTGTGCACTAGCGTGATCCTGGACTAGTGCAGTTTACACAGAGAGTCTGAATTTGCATATTCGGATCTCGACAGAGATGGTATCAGAGTTATATCGACTGTAGGACAAAGCCTTAGTTAGAATTGTCGTCTTAGCCAATTACAAAATATATTTTCTAAATCAAATCAACAAATGAATAATTAGTTATTCTCTATTCTTACCTTATCCTTAGGATTCTTAATTATCGCCTTCCCTGCGAATTAATTTTCAACATTTAATTTGACTTCTCATCCCCATAAAATCTATAGATGTCCCAAGTGTTCCAAAATGAAGAGGAGGTCAACCCAGAATTCTTCTAGCGTTGTTGCGAAGACTGGATCAAGGGAGCACCCAATATTTCAAGACAAGATTGAAGACTATCGTGAAGATTAGGAGCTGTCAGATTAAACCCTGTTATAGTTTTAGCTTCGTGTAGAACGTTTTGCTTTTTCTTGCCGTTGTGTGTGATGTGAGCTGCAAATATTGCCTTTAAAAGCATTATATTGCAATCATGTCAACTTTTTATTGGAGTTATTTTCCCCGGTTTTGTTGTTAGCCTTTTCGGCTAAGTGTCTGTTTAGTCTAGGTTACCATTAGAAAATCCCCCTTAGACGAATTTACCTCTTCTCTATGCTATTTCCCTCTCGTCTTTAAACCCGGCAAAGGTAGTCAGTAGTTGTTTTACTTTTCAGAACAGCAGGAAGATGGTTGACACCAGGACCACAGCAGGCCGCAACCAAAATATTTATGTTGAAGTGTAGCGGCGATTTTAGAATTCAATTATCCTTTGAAGTACGCCTTCTGTTGTGGTTCAGTAGTGACATCGGCCCGACATAATACATCTTGTAGCTCAAAATAATATTTTGGCACAGTGTTACCCCCTTGTGTGATACTCTCAGATGGCAAAGCAATCCCCACGCATAATAACATAGCATAAATTCTCTTCTCATGGGTGCCTTCAAATCTAACCAATATTTAATAAATTATTTTCCAAAACATTGTTGCCACCAACTATAAGTACAATCTTCATATTCCCTAGTGGCACGCTTCACCTCTTGGGCTTTGAAAATATTCTGAAATCTGAACATTTTCTCCATTTGCTATTCCCACTCAAGATACTCCTCTGGATCTTCATTTCCATAGAAAGGAATGAAGCTATCTTCTTCTTGTTGTGGTCGAAGTGTACGTACAATGTCATTCACAATGTTTGTACGTAGCATATTCATTTGTTGGTTCATTTCAACGCGCATATCTTGCGCGGAATTGTTGGTCTCTGACTTGAGTTTCTCTTTCAAGGTGGAGGAAGTGACGACAAACTCATTGCGTAAAGTTTCCCTCAAAGCTTTGAATTGAAAACGACTCGCCGGGGTGATGATACGAGGTCGCCCGATCTTTTCGACGTAAGATGAATACTCACGGGAGTCTTAATGAATCGCAATGATCGTCTAATGCCAGTGTAAGGGATGAATACTTTTTAATTCACCAAGACACACTTGCGTCGATTTCGCCGTCCACCAAGCGAAGATCTATCATGCACCCAATTCCCATCGGAAAGGCTGAACGATCTTTATTGAAGAAACTCCCTAATTCCTCACGGAACTTCGGTAACAAAGGAATAACTCAAGCACAAACAATAGTAAATTAATTCTCAAAGGTGGTCTCTTCTCCATTAAACAGTTATGCATTCTTAGGAAAGAGTTCACTTGATAATTTAGTTGTCGTGCATGTGTCCTTGTAATCGGCCCTTGTATTGCTTCAAGTTGAGAAGTTTTATTTATGTCCAAAAGTGTGATGTCCTTAATGTTAAGCTTATTTTTCACAACTCTAGCTCTTCTAGCAAGCTTTTGTAGTTCTAAAGTACTTGTTGAATTACCTTGAACAACATAGGCTAGGATGTCCTCATCATACCTCGACGGGGAAAACAATGTCTATTCACAAGATGGCGGAAACCCTAATTAGAAGTAGCTCGAGGACCAAAACCAGAGGAACCTTGAAAACCAAGTCATTGATGCTGCTTAAAACCAAGCAACTCAGAAGAGCTGTCTGCGACTCTAGACTTCATGTTGGTGTTAGAAGCACTCCGAATCTGGGGCTGACCTTGAATACCCCTAAAATCGTGAACACAATCTTTACACGCAATCTTGGCACGCTTGAAGCAGAACTTATCCACATGTCCATCCTTCTAATAGCATGTGGCACAATCTTACCGTCAGAAATCCCCTGGATAAAACCCATAGACTTAAACACTACTTTCTTATGCTCAAGTACAACCTCAATCACGCCTGCTACAACTCTAACAATAGCACGTGAATGTTTCCTCATATCCTCTACGAAATTATATTCTAGATCTTGATTAAATTTATAGATCTTAGATTTGTCCAGAATAAGATTGAGCCTTTTCTTGCATCCAATAAATTTTTCAAGAGTGTTCATGAGATTGTAACATCCCAAAATGAAAACTAGTGTATTTGAGGAAATTATAAAAACTTTCTATCGCTTTTCTAGTGAATTCCAAAAATTTGGCATTTATTCAAATTTTTTGTTTGGATCTTCGCCAATAAATTTAAATAGCAAAAACAAAATCAAATACTAAGAACTGGGAATGTGAAAAACAAATTGACAAGAATTTCAAATTTCCTTCGCAAGTCCAAAATTCAGTTTCAAAACTAGATTTGGCCACCGCCGTGCCCTTCCTCTTCACTTCCGGCCGGCCACCACCCCAACCTTGGCCATCTCCTCCATAACGTGTTCCAGGTTAATTCATCACTGTGGGAGCACCACCTCACAACCCTTGACCCTCTCCCACCATCAGCCAGGCCCCTCCACCGCCCGACCTCGGCCTCCACGGAAGCCATCCAACGTCGCCCCTGACTTTCGTTGCTGGCCTTCTCCAGAGCACCTCCACCCACAAGAATTGCTTGGTAAGTCCCTACTTACCTTCCTTAAGCTCGTGCGCTCATCACTCTGGCCTCTTTTCCTCATCAGCATCGGCGCCTCTTTTCCCCATGCTCGTTGGCCATCGTGGGCACTGGCTGATCGCCCCCTCTTCACCATAGTCGCGTCGCCGCCACCCTGGCCTTCACCCCCCGTGCAACCCGTTTTTTGGCTTGGTAGCCACCGCTACCCATAGGCCCATCGGCAACACTATCGCCCACCGCACGCCATGCCCCACCCCTGTTTTCGGTCGGCCCAACCCGATTAATTGCAATGAAGAGTAATAAAACAATTTAATGATCCTCATGTAAAACTAAAGTAAGATTATACATGAACTATTTACCATATGACAAGTAATAAACATGGATTCAATAAATGATAATGTTAAAATCTAATATGTGAGTCTAATTAAAGGATTTATAAATTAGGAGTACTAGAAATTTAATCCTACATAATTTTTAGCTAAGAATTAGCAAGTTAATTATTCTAAAAAATAATTAATTAAAACGCATGTCATCATTAGACGAGATTTAAAGCTTTTTATCAGATGATTTCAAATGCTCTCCAATAACTCTAAAGACTCAAATGCTAATCGCAATCCAAATGCAAGTGATCCTAATAATAATTGTCATACCTTCATTTGAGTTTATCAATACCATTAAAGATAATTGGTATAACTAGATTTCACCACACAAAATAATAATCATGATTTGCTCATCTCTAAAATTATGATACCTCTCTTCTAAGTGATGCTTAACATAATTGTCAATAAAATCACCCAATATTTACATGTAAAATGCTAGATTTAAATTAATGGTTTCCTTGATTATGATTAAGAATTCTAAACATGAATAAGGAGATATTAAATCCTTATCTCAAATCCAACCTCCAATCAGATGACTCCAAAATGAATTGTAAGCCACTGATATGTATCCCAAATCCAAATCCTGCAAAAAGATGCATAAAATGATATATCATGTGCAAAAATCTT
The DNA here is from genome assembly GCA_036346265.1 of Melocanna baccifera. NCBI lineage: Eukaryota > Viridiplantae > Streptophyta > Magnoliopsida > Poales > Poaceae > Melocanna > Melocanna baccifera. The sequence continues at coordinate 16,179,517 of CM070695.1, forward strand.
AATTAAAGAATCTTCCCAAAATGCAATCTTGCCTAACTACTAATCATCCAGCCTTTTCTCTCAGGATTTAAATTCGCCAATAGTGATTGAGAGCAATTATTAATGCAAGGAAAACTTTACCAATAAAACACCATTAATTCATAACTTATCCTCCTGATGTATCGCAATGATTAATCTTTATTAACAAATTTGTTAATCAGCCAACTAATCAACTTTGTGCATGATAACAAGTGATTAAAGGACCAACTCTATGCCTTAATTGAATTATTGAAATAATGATTCAATTATTTGGCAGTTGCAATCTCAGATAATACCTCATCTAGAAATATCAAGATTTAACCTACTAAAACATACCCATTGCATGTGCATCCGCACCCCCAAATCACTTAGTTAAATGCTCGGCTAATAATACCCAGTACCTAGGCAATCTCTCATATCTATCTGTATGTCTACCCTGATTCATGGAACTTTCTTGATAAATATAAATCTATAAAAAGAAAGTCACCCGGTGAAAGATCGAGTCTTAGCATTCCCCAATCAGCTATGTCTAACCACCTTTATTTCCACAACAGAATATTCTTGTGGGTATTCCTTTACCTTTGATCCCTCTTTATCCTAATTTTCTCTCATGGTAAAGTTGCTCAGTCACCTTCTTCTTGTACTCAATTATCTTACCTCAGTGCCTACTTCACACTCACTAGATCCTCTCTCAAATCCTCAATCCTAGCCGAACTCAATCAAGCACAATTAAATTTATTTAAACTTTTGAAGTTATTTGGATTTATTTGGTCTTTCGTTCGTTTGCCGCGTATTAGAATCTGAAGTCTCGAAGAAGCAACAAGTTCGAGCGAGATCAAGATTCGAGTAAAAGATGAAGACTCAAAGATTCAATACTACTAACTGACTGAGTAGGCTTTGGGTTAAATCAAGGCTGTGGTAAAATAAGTAAGGCAAGTCATCACTTTGATCATATATTTTATACAAAATTATGTTTCCTTTAAACTATCAAATTTGCATGCTTACTTTATTATGCAAAACGTATGTCAAAGCTTAAGGTAGATACATGCCTACTTAATGATGTAGTAATATTATGCCTTTCCTTGACACTTGGAATATCTGATCCTTGTCACCCTAAATGTTAATGATAATTTTACCAGGTATAGGTCATAATATATTGCCATGTTTGTCATATGCAAGTCCAAGGCATTAAATTACCCCTGCTCATTACTCTTCAATTATGAAAACTTATTTTTAGGACAATCATTGGTTTTAAGTGACTGATAATTTGGGAAAACTTGGTTATGCTTCCTAAAACCTCTAAAAATTTGTTTTACCTGTCTGGGCAGATTGTAAGAGAGGTTGGTGTTGATGTAACATGAGAATTTATGGTTTGTGGTATGCATCACTCAGACAAATTAAGGACTTAATCTTGTGATGATCTCTTCATGAAAAATAATACAACCACAATCTGGCAAAGTGTAGACATGGCTAACTAATTTACATCACCAGTAGGGGAAAGCACCATTGGAGTGACCCACGAGCCGTAGTGCTGATTTAAGTCATCGTGGACATAGGTCGTGTTGCTGATTTCAGCCGCCGTATGGCGCAAGAGGGGGTCTGCGTGGGCGCTATAGCCTTCCCCCAAATGAAATCTTAGCGGGTGTAATCCTTCGCTAGATGTATTGTAAAGGCCATGTGGTAATGCTCTTGATCTGCATGTCAAAGGAAATATAAGGAATATAGCAATTGGGTTATCTCTTCTAGGTAAAGATGTATAATCTCTGCAGAATATAAAGTGTTTGAACTGTTGTGCCCACGGTCAAGGGCAGATATGAGAACTTTTTTAAGTTAGTTCTATTTCAAAAACCTTGATAGGTGCGATAAAAACCTATCAGAGGGAAGTACTATGACTTTAACTTTTCTTGGAGGGATGTACTCCAGTGGTGATAAAAATTAGCATTGGTAGAGGTAACCATGCACTGTAAAGGGTGGATATAACCTACGCTACTATTATTATTGTATTCTCACAATCAACTTTAGAAAATCTAGTTTAGCTAAAATTGCTAAATCTCAGGAGTTTTCTTACTTGTTGTACTTTTAAAATATTGCTTTTAGCAATAAAAAAACCTTAAGTCTCCCTTGAAAGCTTTGCATGTATTATTATTATATCCTGTGTGGTGGCTTACTGAGTACGGTTGTACTCATTCTTCCTTAATTACCATCATTCAGTTAGTAAGGCAAGAAGGACAAGTACTGTTGTGAAGTAAAGGAGTCGACAGAGCTGAAAATCGATAAGGCCAAGAACTAAGTCACGAACCCTAGTTGGTTGCCTATGGGCAGGTCCTGAGAGTCCCACCTGTGTGAAGTTTTCACTACTACATTCTTTTTTTGGCCTAAACGGTCTATGAGTAAGTTATTACTATATTAACTAAGCTTCCTTATAATATTTTTTTGATATACAGTAATGTATCTGTGAGCATTATCTACAGATCTAGAGAATAGTATAGTAGAATGACAGAGGATCTAAGTCCGCTAACCCGTGGTCCGATAGAGATACTCACACTCCTGAAAAGGGGAGGCACAAGAAGAACATGCGGAAGAGGAAGATAAAGAACCAGAAGAAGTGGATCAAATAGCACATGCATGTTTCTCCTTATACATGGTTGTCTCAACCTTGAAGGCTTAACAAGACACACATAGAACAGTCCTAATCCTAGCTATCTGGGTCTCGTAACTCTTCCTAAAGGTCTTTTGTATATTTCTCAATTTCTTCTCCACTTCAGCACTGAACGAGCAAACAGATTGTGGCTTATCTAGTAAGTCTTTAGTTAGCTTCACATATTTTTCATCCAAAGCAATCAATTCAGATCTTTAATTTTTCACAATTATTGCATGGTGATCTAGTAGGTGCCTTAGAAGCATATTGAGCTATTTTCTTATTATGATCACACATGTCCTAAAATTTCTTAGAAATGAATTTAAGTTCATCAGTTAATTTAGGACAATTGGTACAAGAAGCAACAGGCTCAATCAAAGTAGCTTGCATTTCAGCAATCTTATGATCTGCCTTCTTTAAATTAATCTTCAGGTTGGTACAGCTATCATAAGTTTCAGGTAGATCAAGGAGCATTGTATATAATTCTCTAAAAGCATTGTCCTTATCCTTACATAAGGTGCAAACTGTAGTTTCAGCAGAATCAGGCTGAAAAAAGTAACTCTATCCATCTCTAATTCAGCTAACAAACTAACATTCTCCACCTTAGGTAACTCAAGCTCAGAAATCACACTATCATGCGAGATCCTTAATTTCTTTATATCTTCAAGTAAGGAAGAACAAACATCGCAATCATCACGGGAGGAAACAGATCTAAGTGAAGAAAGCTCCCATGATGAGCTTTCTACCTCCTTCTCTAACTCACCACACCTAGCTCTAGACTTAGCATAAAACTTTTTTAATTTCAAAAAAGCATCATTGAGCTGGTCGTAGAACGGACATACCTCATTGGAGTCACTGTAAAGATCGTTATCGTTGATGTCATTCTCATCAGCCATAAAGCACATCCTAGTGAAGTCGTCGTCGTCCTTGGTGTCCTTCTGCGGATCATCTTCATCGTTGTAGTCACTCCAACCCTCCATGTTGCTGAAGTCGAAGTTGTCGAAGGCATTGAAAACGTGATAGAAGAGCTTCTTCGTCTTGCCAAAGTTGTGATACTTCTTCTCATTGCCTTGATCATGAGCTGGTGGCTTCTTGTTGTTGTTCTTGTTGATGTAGCTATCCTTGCTCGTACCATCGTAGTCATTTTTGCCCTTCTTCAACTTGGGGCAGTTTGCTCGAATATGATTTGGGCCACCACACTCAAAACAAATCACTAGACCTCCTCTCTTCCTCTCTCTAACCCTCTTATATGCATGTCAACACAAAGCAGACAAAGAGAAACCAAAGACAATATAAGAAGATAATCTAAAAGTAGATGTGGGATTAGTGACTAAGGCCATCGACTCCGGCTTCGTCTTAGGAAAGTCGATGTCGATCTCATGCGTCTTGAGGCGAGAGTAAAATGCATCAAGACTCAAGGTCGACAGATCAGTCATGTTCTTGATGGTGGTCACTTTTATCTCCTAAACTCTGAGGTCCAAGGCAAAAAGCATTTGGCGAGCGTTATCCGAGCCTGGGTATGTAAGATCAATAGCTTGAAGGTTGCTCAATATCTTGTGAAATTTGCTAAAGCACTCATCCAAGAACTCACCAATAAGAATCTCAAATTTGTTATATTCTCTCTTGTACTAATCCTGTCGAACAGTCTTGATCTAGGTAGTGCCCTCATGGCATGCATCGAGGGTCACCCAAATATCATATGCTGACGAAAGATGAGAGATACGATCAAACTCACTTCAGCTAAGACCCTGAATAATGACGTTCCTTGCCTTAGCATTTGCCTCAACATCTGGCATATTTATAGTTGTAATGTTCTCATCGACAGGCACAACAAACTGAGTCTTAACTTTCTTCCAAATCATATAGTCTTGAGTCTGAATGTAAGACTCTATTCTACTATTCTAAAAGGCATAGTATATTCCATTAAAGATAGAAGACTTAGTAGAATACTTGTCTGCTACCATGGCTCAAAAAACCAGTTAAGATCTATGAAAAGTGCTAACCGGGCTCTGATACCACTTGTTAGACCAGATGGCAACAGAGAAGTGGTGAATGCTACCAACTCAAATTTCCTTCCAAGTATTCAAGATTATATTCTTATACAACTACAGAGTTGCAAAAAATAAAAATTTCATTCAAAAACTCAAGAACACAAAACCCTGAAACCAATACTCCTCGGTGGTCTACCGGCCCACAAATGGTGGTCTGACTGGCTGGACGGTCTGACCACTCCTTCAATGGTGGTCTGACAGACTGCTACAGTAAAATCAGCGAATAAATACTATTTTCAGCATGATTTCAAAAACCAAAATTGAGAAAACTTTTGATTCGTAGATCCAAATAACATAAAATTTTGTATGGATCTTCTTTAGGTTATTGTGAATCTATTCCAACAAACAATCATAAAAATCATGGAGAAAGTTGAGCAATTTTTAGTTTTTTGGAAGGTTACACCAAAACCGAGCCAAAACCCCAAATGATGAATACAACTTACTCGTGGGTAGATGATGGCCAAGATATCTCTAGATATATTTTCACATGTCACAGCATGCTAGAATACTGAAGAATATGACCCAAAAACTCTTCAAATAAGAAATCACTAGATGAGACCAAAATTAAGCAAATCGAGTTTTTTTTCATGAACTTGCTATCAAAGTTCCTAAATTATAGTAGATTGATCTTCAGAGGTTCTCTTCATCTTAATCACATCTTTGGCACAGCAAGATCAAGAAGAGAGAAGAGAAGAGATCAAAACCAACCGAAACAAGAGCAAATCAATCAAAACAAGAAATAGACATGGAGATCATTAAAGATTGATATATTGCTTGCTTGAGAGGTATAATTTTACAGCCATCCACCTTGGAGGATAGAAAGTATATTATGCACTCAAAACCCTAACCCTAACATAAGAAAGCACAAGAGAGGTAGGTTGGATAGTTAACTATATGTCTCTATCCCAACCCCCTTTTTATAGATGGGCTAGTCAGCCACATCTATCCCTAAATGAATACTACCCACTTAGCACAATAGAAAAAATCTGTTAACCCCACACACATGGTTTTTACTAACACAAGTTCACTTCTACATGCTTTTCAAAGCCATAAGCCCGTATCCACTAAGTCCTTTGCCTTGATTTGTCTTGATCAAACCAGTTCCACCTTGATCTAAACTACTCTTCAACGCGTCACCTGTGTGTCGTATTTTTTTTATCTAAGGTGGTTTCTGATATTTTGATGAAACTACCAAAATACCCATCGTTAACCCGGTCATCACCATCCATTGCAAGTAATTACCATACTTACCACACATCACCAAATCTCTCCCGTCCTGATTCCAGTGAACCATGACTCACTTGAATCATCCAAGCCTCGTGCAATCCTGCCGTTCAAACTCGCCTTTAATATTTTTCGCCTTTCTCATGTTATGCTTAAGCTCACCGTTTCACCTAGCATCCTCGATCGTTCTGGGCCTCAACTCCTCCATGAGTCTAGCCCCGATCCTCGCTGTTGGCCACGGTTGATTCCAAATAACCCTGCACATCCAAAGATAAAAAAATTATTTCTGGATACAAGTTCCTCACAACTTGACTCATGTTAGTCAAAGCATACATCATACAATCTCAATGCAATAACCCAAGTCACCCAACTCAATTCATGACTGAAATCCTAAAATCTTTAATTTCTGCTCAAACCAATCCTGACAAATTACGATCTTTGTAAAATCAAATAACTACTTTAGAAATATTGAAATAGTTTATCACAATATTAAACAAAACCTTCTCACTTGGTCCTTCACACCATAAAATGGATGTCACTTGAATTCATCAGGGGCAAATACACCTTCTAATTATATTACAGAAAAAACACTTCCATTTGGTCATTTTTATCACTCAATTTATTTAAAAAAGCGTCATGATAATCACTCTTATAGATATACTTAAAGCATATTTGGCAGGTAGGAATTTCATATAAAATTTTGTCGCAAAAAATAATTTCATATAGAATATTATAATTTCAGTAAAATGATTCTGCAATTTCTATTGAATTTCCATGTTCCAAACGACTGGGATAATGCGGGTGCCTTCGGTAGGACTCAAAGTAGGCTTTAGCTTATACGTGCCCTAGTAGCTAGTTTTTAAATAGTATTTTTTTTAATGTGTGGTCAATAGAAAGATTGTAGAAAAAATTTTACTGAGTTCAGTTACACCGGTTAAAATCATATGCGGCTATTTTTCTCTATAAATTACCTCTTATAAGTAATTAAAATTTAAAAATTTAAACTATAAAATACAAACCACAATTGAAAAAACCACACTGCTTATTCCCAAACGTAATGATTGCCACCAGTGAGAGAAGCAAAGTGCCCTCCAAAACAAAAGTAGTTTAGGTGGAGGGGTTGGGCGCCGGTCGGGACTCGGGCGAGGAGCGGAAGGCGACAAAGGCCGTGATTGGGACGCTGGTTAAGCGCACATGACGCACGTTGTTTACTTGTGGCACGCTGTGATCATTGGGCCCATGAATACCCATCTGTTTCGAGGCCACGCCACATCAGCACATGATAAGGTATCTTCCCAACCCCAACGAACTCAGCTTAGTTTATTTAGGTGTACTTGTACTCCTTCCTATCGAATCTACTTGTGACTTGTCATATTTACACTGTGTGTCTGTTCTTTTAACATGTGGTTTATAATTTTTAATTATAATTTTTTAGTCTAATAAATAGTTATTACTGAAAGAAGCATAAGTCAAAAACTAGCTAAAAATATGACATTAACGGGGCCAATGAATATCCACGAAGTATTTCCTTTGGATGTCATTTTATATTATACAAACTCATTTTTAAAACCTTAACTACTAATATACACACAAAATCTCTTAAATTTGTCACCTAAAAATGATATTGGTAGAAGACAAATCTAGTCATTATCTCTTTTAATAATTTTATTCACATAGTAGAAAAAACTTTAATATTGTGCATTGGAGTCTGTAGCCAACAGGTGGCTTGTCCAACCGGCAAGGCACTACGGTCTTGTAGCATAGGATCTTATTCTTTTTAACTTATGATTTAGAGCTTATAACTTTTTTGAATAAATAAATAAGATGATTTCTTCGTCGTTATTTCGAAGAAGCTTATCGGGATAGTCTTTTCGAAATGACTTATCAACCTATCAACTTTCGGTTCATCCGCATAAGCGCTCGTGCTAAGACCAAAATCCATCAACTGTAGTAGAAAAAACACACTTAAGAACTACGGTTTGAATTCCATTTACTACAAGTTAGGTAGATATATTTATAAATTTCTAGGTCTTAATACCTTGTCCTCTCAGCGTTAGATAGATTTATTTATAGATTTTCTAGATTTTAATATCTTGATCTCTTGGTTGCTGAATCTTAAAAGTGCATTGGGACTATTTTAGGGCGTGTTTATATGACTACGGTTGATAGTTTTTTTTGTCTAAAAATGAATAATAGTGATTAAAAGAAGTTACTTTTAAGAAGATAAGACGAGTGGTAGGAAACAGAGGATATGTGCGCAAGACAGGAGCAAGAAGAGTATATGTGTGGTGCATCCATAATCTGTTGTCTTATCTCCGAAACAAGATAGGAGCAAAATGAATGGAAAAAGCGTTTTGAGAAACTGAGTCCTTAATATCTCAAACGGCACTGAAAGAGCATGGGGGATGATTAATACCTTATTTTTCTGACATACACTCCCTTGTTACTGAACATCAACCTCCTTGATAGAACTATCAACTAGCAAACGACGAGCGGGAAAAGGTTATATAAAAAGGCCAAAGTGAATCATTGATTTTTTTTCCTTGTTGAAAATCGAACCAGGTGAATGTTAACTAAATCATTGCTCGAGTCGTTCGAGCCTTTTGTCCTGTTCGTATTATCTTCGGACGGAGGGGGCCAGTTGTCTACTGACGCGCGACGCGCGAAGCATCAACAGGTTTCGTGGCGCGATCTGGTGCGAAGATTTGGACTTTGTTAGCGGCAGCGTCGGAGTTCGTGAGCCCGAATCTACAGGTTCGTCCAAGGGGTGTGGGCAAGACAAAACGATGCGTAATCCAACGGTTTGCGTACACGTCCATCGCCAAAAGAGTTAGAATAGAATTTGCATGAGGCGGCTTCGGATTGGATTACACAGATCACATTCGACATCTAGAGACGTTAGAAACGAATCAAACCACATGCATCCACAAGGTACATATAACGGCGTGTAAAATGAGTGATGCGCACGCTTGCTTAGAGAGTGTGTGTTGCCATATCACGAGGCACTTGTATAGACGACGTGACTACTGCACGATCAGTCGCGCGTTAGTAGTTTCGTGTGGCCGTGCGTTAGTAGTTTTCTGGTTCAACACACATCTATACAAGAAAAAGGCACCCAAGCTTAGGGGTGGAAATTTAGCTCATGGCTCGCGGCTTGGCTTAGCTCGATACAGGTTCGACTCGATTCGGCTCGGCTCGTGATATTTACGAGCCGAGCCGAGTCGGAGGTTAAGCTTGTGGCTCTTAACGAGCCGAGCCCGAGCTGGCTCGCGAGCCGCTCGTCAGGCTCGTTTGGCTCGGTCGGAAGGTCCGGCCCATCTGCCCATCGCTCGCTCGGCGGCCCATTCGCCCAACTCGCCTCGCTAAAGACGCCTCGAGCCTCGAGGCCACCGACACAGACCGAGTGACCGACATCTCGATCCCGATCCGGCGATCCCGACGCCGACGCCAGCCCCTCCCCTCCTCCTCGCCGTCCGCCGGCGCCAGCCCCTCTCCTCCTCCTCGCCGTCCGCCGGCGCCAGCCCCTCCCCTCCTCCTCGCGGTCGCCGCGCGGCCAAGACTCCTCCTCCTCGCCGTCCCCGCCCCTCCTCCTCCTCCTCACCGTCGCCGCGGCGCCTCTCCTCCTCCTCGCCGTCCGCGGCGCCGCCCTCTCCTCCTCTCGCCGTCCGCGGCACGCACCCTCTCTCCTCCCTCCTCGCCGTCACGGCACCGCCCTCTCCTTCTCCTCGCTACTGCTGCTGTATGTTAGATGTAAGGGGGTAATTGCAGTGTTATTGAGGTGTGTCTTTGTAAGCTTTTCTTTGATCTGATTCATTAGTGCTATGGTTGTCTAACTGTGTTTGCATATGTAGCTGATTATCCTATTGTTAGTATGTTCGGGTCAAGAAATGCAGGTTGGTCTTTTGATATCATCAGCTTATTATATCTGCTGTCAATTTTTGCCATTCTGATGCCACCACATACTAAACATTCAGTTTGGTTGCTGCTGCCATTTTGATTTTTGATCAGAACCAATGCAGCCATTTTGTTTACTAAACAAGTCAAGCCAAACGAGCCTAACGAGCTGAGCCCGAGCTTTTTACCGAGCCGAGCCGAGCCTGCTTTTTAGCTCGTTAGTCTAACGAGCCGAGCCGAGCCGCTTTTTTACCGAGCTTTATCGAGCCGAGCCGAGCCGGCTCGATATCCACCCCTACCCAAGCTCCCCGAGCATACAAAGCTCATATGACAGTATTTCACCTTTTTTTATCTTCAAATGACAATATCTCTTCAATCCAGTGCCCGATGGATGTAATTGCTTAGTACTAGTTCAACCTTTTATTTTCAAATGACCATATCTCTTCAATCCAGTGCCCTGATTCATGTTTCATTTGAACCGTTGTGATCTATATAATGAACTTAACAAAAATAAGACCCATATTGAATATATTTTATAGGCATCTTGATAACATTGTTTCTTAGTTAGCAACTCTAGATGTCCGTTGTTAACAACTCTAAGTGCTAGTAGCTCATAATTCTCCACTAAAGTAATTATATGTTTCACAACCTAAGTGCTAGTAACTTGCAAGATGCTAGTAATTATTTCTTAGATAGCAACTCTAGGTGCCAGCTTCCAACAACTCTAGATGCTAATAGCTTGTAATTATCTGCTGATAGTAATTATAGGTTCACTAACTAGATGATGGCAACTAGCAACTTTAGGTACAGGTAACTAGTAACTCTAGGTTGTCGTAGACCTGTTCAACTCTCAGATCGGCTAGGCTTCAAGGCGGGCCTAGAAAAGCCCAGCCTCACATAGGCAGGCTCGGGTCTGGCTCGGCTCGAAGCCCAAAAGATTCATTTTGGAATAAAATATTATTATTTAATTTTTTTTGAATAAAATATTGTTATTTAATCCATATTTTGGAATAAAATATTAATATTAAATACAATATTAATATTGTATAAACCGAAATATACAAAAATGAGTATATTTGTACTCAACAAGCCACGATGGCAACATTTATACATCCAAAAGGTTTCAAAGAATGTCTAATAAGGAAGGTTTTGTGAACCTCTCTCAGCTAGTACCCATAGTTTTATTTGTAAATCATTTTTATTTAAACAAAAGAAAGTTTAACAATTGATTTTTCAAGAGTACGGGGCTTAATGATTCAACATCACCACTAAATCACCACATTCCAACCATTAAAAGAGTCCTTATGCCTTGAATATGAAATCACCCCTCGACATAGCTCCATTAACCAGGAGTATAGTACATTCGAATGCTTTAGTTATCTCTACAGAGAGTACCCACCTTTACCCACACAATACCCACGACTTGGTCGAAGCTAGGATAACAGAATTCACCACTGATTCACAACACTAGTGCTACGCAGTATGAGCAGGTCCCCTGTCAATAGCTATCCCTACCAGCCCTAGTTACAGGTAACTCGTCTGCTATTCCCAAAGGTAATACTACGACATAAGCCAGTCTGTGGTACACGCCAACACCAAATCTACCTTTGCAAAACCAATGAAACAAATACAGTAGCTGAATTGGGTCCGAGTAATCAGTATTGTGGATGGGCAATAATCACGTCATTTCTCATGTCACGAGTTTAATTCTTATATGCAATCGGGGTGGGATAGAAATTATTGACAATCACAACATGAATCACCACAATTTCGTAATTGATGTGATAAACCACACCACACCCTTGGCCAACATTTCAAACCGTCACTCTCGGTGAGAACATAAACAACATGATTCACTGTGAGCAATAATTCTGACACATCAACTCACGATAGTGGACAACTAGTATGACAAGCGATAAGTGGTTATAGTTTTTGTTCTTCCACTACTATGTTAATTTAAAGTATGCTACTCTACTTCTATGTTTATCAAAGAAAACCAGATCATATTATTATCAAGGATGGCATGTAACAATGTAACCAAGGACATTAACTATTTAAGAAGGATCATTCAAAAGTAACTAATAACAAATATAATTGACAAGTAAATAATGTAGAAAATAACCCACACATAATATATGTAGCTAGTAGGTGTTCAATATGATCAATGATTGTGACTTGTTATATAGCTCCGTTCACTCCACTAAAATCTTCTAGATAACTCCTGCTCAAGTGGCTCCTTCGTAATCTAACATAAACATGCACACAAACAAAACCAAATAAGCCTACTACAGTGACTACAAGACTTACAAATAAAAGACATCATGAGAAGAAAGATGCTAGAATGCTTTCATGAGGGAAATCAGTGAAGTACAGCTTTGAATTGCTTAGAATCAATAAGGGATGGAGGATAGTGGTGTTTGGAGGGTCCACTAGGATCTAGGGTTTTGTGTACTGTGCAGAGCTGGTGCCAAATTGGTGATAATCACCCTAAATCGGTCAAAATCGGGTTGGGTCCAATTTGATTCAACTCATGTGCAGTCAAGTTCGAGTCGGACCTAATTAATTGGTCCGGTTCAAGCAACTTTGCATAGTACCGATCGGTGCTATGCTTCTTCTTCCCAAAACGACATATATATATATATATATATATATATATATATATATATATATATATATATATATATATATATATATATATATATATATATATATATATATATAGAAAAGCTATAGTGGCAAAATAGTGATGATGGCGGGAGCATAACATGTTTCCAAGTACTGTGAACCCATTTATGGTGGTTTGACATGACAGGGAGGAATGTGGTGGCAAAATGGACAGGGCAAGGCCAACACCTACGAATGGAAAAAGCTCACCAACAAAGAGCTATGGTGGTTGCTAGCGTGGGTGGTGGGTGTAGGAGCACAGCACAGGCATGGGGAGTCCTCCAGTGGTGACGGCTTGGCCTGGGAAGTGACGAGGAAAGTTGGTAGCGCTAGTGTCTGTGGTGGTTCAGTGGAGCTCAGCAATAGCGGTCTATAGGGCATGAGACAGGAGGAGGAGGTGGTTGGCTTGGCTAGGGGATGACAGAAACATCGGATCGATGGTGGCGGTGTCAGGGCCTGTGGCATGACGAATGGCAACTATGGCTCTGACGATGATGCAGCTGCACAGAGAGATGAGGGGGTTGCAATGAGATGAGGAAGGAGAGAGAGGGATCAATTTGGGAGGAAACTCAAAGAGGAAGACAAATTTAGCAAATTACCAGGTGGTTGTGGAACGAGGTGGTGCTCCGCCGAACCTGGAGATGAAGATAGAGCTTGGTAGTAGTGACCGTGACTTTGGGAATAGGGAGAGGAGGAGAAAAGGAAGGCAAGGATTTGGGTTTTAGGCTTTATAGCTGTGGATGACGATGGGAACGAGGAAGGAGGCCGGCGGCAAGGTGGCTTTGACTCCTCTCCATTGCGTGAAAAGCACGAGGCAATCTGGTAGAGCTTGGTAGCAGCGACCATGAACGACGACAAACGCTGGTGACTTGAGCGGTGAGAGAAGGAGGTGGTGGCGTGTGTCTTCGTGATAGCTTTAGGGTGAAGTAACAGGGAGTAGGAGTGTTATTCGAATCCGAATTATCCGTTTTATCTGGTGTCCGAATTCGGTTGGTAGTGAATGTGAGAAGCGTAAATACATTCATATTGTAAAACGAATATGGATCCAGATGGTATCCGAATTTTTTTAATATGAATCGAATGTGGTATGCGAAATACGGTGCTAAATGAATATGTATATTATCCGAATTCGAATGTGATACACGGAATACTTAGCATATCTTTTGCATTTGATCTCCAAATTGGGCATATTATATATGCATTTCGATTATCTTGACAAGCCCGTCATCATGGTGGACTCTAACTTGTCAATTCATGTTTTTTTATTTTGGCACATCTGTAACATCCTAAAATTGTATTCTTCTTTTAAGTGATTTTCTGGAATTTAATTGAATTTTTTTGGATTTTATTTCAAACCTGGTTGTGAGAAAATTAAATTAATTCATGTCAAAATAAGTTTATGTAATTGTTCTAAGTCTTTTCTGTATTTTATAAAAAATTTTAGAATTTTCTAGAATTTAAAAACTCTCCCTTTAAAGTTAAATTGTGTTTTTACAAAAATCTAAATATCAAATTGGGTTGAAAATATTTGTATTAAGTCTAGAAAAGTTTTAGATGATTCTCTGAATTTTTCTGCAATTTGTAAAATTTATTTGATATTTTTTTTGATTATTTTAAAGTCTCTTAAGCTTTTCTGAACACCAAAAAAGAAATTTCAAATCCGATAACCCCTCGGGCTGACACAAGTCACCCTCGGGTTTAATCCTCGCCCACCAGTCTAATCCAAGCCATCCATTTCGACTTAACCCTTTCCCCGCCTCCCCTCTCTCCCTCGCCAACACTTGTCGCGCATCGGATTGGCTCACTCCCCGCTAGATCTAATCTCGTCTGCCCGCAGCCACTTACCGCTTCACCACCTCCTCTCTCCCTCGGGCTGACAAATGGCTTGATCTGGACCATTCGCCGTTGTCGGATGGAATCCACGCCGCACATAGCCACTTACCCTTCGGTCCTCACTCGAATGATTCCGATTAAATCCTCGTTGCCGAATTGAATCTCGACCCTTCCTTCTCACTTACCGCTTCACTTGGAATCTAGCGGCCCCGATCATTTGTCCTTGCCACCTGTCGCAAATCCAGCCGCTGCCCTTGCCCTTTCCACTTTCCCTCTCCCACTGACGAGCAGGGCCCGCTTGTCAGGTCCTTCGTCCCCACCACCTTCCTTCTTCCTCGCGCCATCCCCGCCACCATTAACGCCCAAAATCGAAGCTTTCAAAGCTTCGGTTTCCATTTCCCTTTTCCGCCCGCACTAACACCTATTTACTCCCCCGTGTCTGCCGCACTCATTTTAGGCATAATTACCCCCAATTACCGCCCTTACACCGTCGCATTTACGCTGTCGCGGCCGTTTCGCTCCGGTGATGGTGCGCGCACCCGTTACCACCTCCCCTCACCTATATAAACCCTTCCCAGGCCTCCTCTCAACACACCGCCTCTTCCCTCGCTCTCCAATTCCAGAATCCGAGCCTGTAGCCTCCCCGTGCTCAATTTCCCCTTCACCGGCCTCACCAACTCCAGCGAGCAATTGCCGCCGCCTCGAACCTCCCCGTGCCACGCCGCTACAGCTCCGAGCACCAGTGAGGTGAGGCGCATCCCGGCCATTGCTTCCCCGAGCTCCTCCGCTGCCGAAGCACCCTGCCACCGATCTCACCCCTCCGACCGCTGCCCTTCATCGCCGTTAGCCCCCTCCGACCATCCTCGGGCTCCATGGAAGGTACCTGTGCGTTCCCCTCACGCCCCTCTTCCTCCCTGCACCCTCGGCTGGCGCCGCCGCTCGCCGGAGCACCGGCAAACTTCGGGTCCTGTGCCTCTCCTCTGGCCAGCCGAGCCACGTTGGCGGCTGAGCCTCCGTGGCCGCCAGGTGGCAGCCAGGTGGCCGCCAGTCGGTTTAAATGCTTTTCGGTTTAAAAATAATTTCAGAAAATGAATCTATTCTTTTCTTTAAATTTAATCTTCCAAAGGCCATAACTTCTTCATCTTAACTCCAAATTGACCCATTCAAATTTCTAAAGTTTTCTAAAATCATGAACTTTCCATAGCTGTACTTCTTTTGAATTTTATTTGAATTTATTTTGTTTGGTTCTTCGCGTTTAGATTTTGACGATTCGGGAGAGTTCGACTCCGACGACTTCGGTGAGGACTTTGACGAGTAGGCCGCGTCTTATAGTCATTCGCCTGTGGGCTGACAGGATGAGCTACTGCTTTATTGTTCTTTTTCCGCTGCTTATATTTATTTTGGTTTATGAACCATTGATGTAAACTTCGGCCATCAGGCCCATATTTAGTTAATGAATAAATGTCATTGTGCATGATGTGAATCTTTGTTATCCATTGTGTGTACTAGCTTGATCCTGGACTAGTGCGATTTACACAGAGGATCCAATAGTTGTTGTTCCGGGTACCGACAACATTGCTCAATAAAACTTTTTGCATTGTCTTTTCAGCTAAATTCGATGGGTTTGTAAATGATTTTTTTCTAATATATCTATAATTAGTTAGGATTAGTGGCAAAATAAGCCATCAGCAGTTACAGTGAAAAATTAGCTAGCTACACTAAAATAAGCTATAAGCTATTACCGAATTGAGCACCACCTTATATAGGTGCTAAATGGTTCGACCACCTTGTTTGTAGTCGCACAAGCATCTGTAATATCCAAGGCAAAGTCTCTTATTTTGTTTTTTGGAATGCAAAGTAAAAAAGGGCTTAGTTGTCGTTGAGATCAAACTGTACAGCTTCTAATCCCAAGGAATGAGGCGGCGGCCATGATATTAAAGTAAGAAACAAGCGCGTGGATCAGTGGTTGGTGAGGCGGAGACAAAGCTTAAGGCTCTGCTTATTTGAGTTTCTATTTTAATTTTAATTTTTTAATTTTATTTTATTTTAGTTTTTTTATTATTCTTTTGTATTGTTTATGATGATATAATTTTTTATTTTTTTAAAATTTAATTATACTGAAAAAGCAATCAACGGGTATAATATATTTTTAGCTGCTACAATAAAAAAAATCTATAAATTAAGTTTTTAGGCCAAATGAACACTGTGGGGAAGGTAGTAGGGTTGTAAACGAGCCGAACTCGAGCGAGCCGAACCTTCCAAGCTCGAGCTGAACTCAAGTTGGGATCCAAGTTTGAACCTAGACTCGAGCTCGGCTTGGCCAAAGCTTGAGTAGGCTCGAGTTTAGCTCGTTGAAACTCGATAATAATTAAAATAATTTATTATGCACTAATTTTCAATTATAAGAAAATTTTGAGTTCGAGTTTGGCTCAAGTAAGCTCGATAACAATCAAAATAATTCAAATATGCACTAAGTTTCAACAATAAAAAAGCTCGAGTTCGAGTTCGGTTCGGATAAGCTTGGTAAGAATTAATATGTATCGTTATTTAAGTTCGTATCGAGGCTTGTGAACTATTCGAGCTCGGCTCGGTGAAGCTCGTGAGCTCGAGATCAAGCTCAAGTTCGACTCGTTTAAAACTCGAGTCGAGCTCAAATTAAATCTAGAACGAATCAAATTTGAGTAGCTCGTGAGCCTAAAATTTTGTTTTCAATCTTAGAAGATAGTGATCAATGACGAAGGTGGATGGTGGCGGCCCGAGGGTTCCTCCGCTCCGCGCTGAGGTCGAAGTTGACCAGCTCTCATCTGCTTGCTAGTAAAATTAACAGACTGGTCCAATCCAACCCACAAAATGAAGGGCCCAAATATTATGTAGAGCCATCCTGGTCCGAAAAAATTAGCAGACAAGGCCTAGTATCTTCCAGATCGGGCATTGCACGTGTCCAGACCTCGTGTTACGCCTTCGCCTCATGTTCACGTAACGGTTTCTTTCCTACGGGCGGTCAAAGTCAAGCTGCAATAGAAAATGACCAAGAACCGAAAGAGATGTGAGCTCCGGCGGCCAGATGCAGTCAACTCCTTCAGCTTTCACAAATGTGCTTGATCCATCACATTGTTAGGGTAACCTTGCATCACATGTAGGTCTTGCTCGTCCAAAGCTTTGTTTGCATTCGATTCGGTTCTTGATTCTTTTTCCCCCTTTTTGGCACCTTGGAGATTTGTTTTCACTGTGAGAGAGTTCTTGGTACGGTTGATTAGTAGCCCGGAAGAGCGATAACATGGAGCGTAACGACCGTGATTTGTTGTTCATGGGGTGTTTGTGTGGAGAAGTAAGAGACAGCCATGGTTTTGGAGGTGAATGGCATGCTTGCTTACACTGTTAGGCGTTGCTTGTTCCTTTGTCAGTTACAAGATTGGTGTTGTGTCGTGAAGCAGAGCAGAGAGTGCAATGGCATGTTGTTACAAGGATAGATCTGAGCCTGCAAAAATGTGTGATTCGTTCTATGTGAAGATTTTGGGAATAGGGCTATTAGCATTGCGCAGCTCTTATGCATGTGGTTTTGTTTGCGCACTACATAAGTGATCTGTATTTGCTTACAGGTTTACTGCAACTTTATAACCAAGTAGTTTTAAATGCCGATAATTTGTGGGATACATTGCAGATGGTGATGCCCACCATCTCCAGTTGCAGCAAGGAGCACATATGGAAGATAACAGTCTGTATCCTGTTGTCCTCTGTGCTCCTCTTCGCTTTTTATTCGCCACAGAGGGTCTTCTTCAGCAAGAACTTCGATTTCATCGTATCATCCTTAAGGTCATTACATGACACAACACCAACTCAGGGGTAAGCTTAAACTGTCCCTTCGATATTATGAACAAGGATTCAAGTAGTACTGTTCAGATTTCTAATTGATACATTGAAATAGGCATCAGAGTTCATCGTCGGAGCTTGTCGCTGACCTTACTAACAGTCAGCTAGGACAACAGATCAAACATGGCGCACATAACATGAATAACAAGATTACAAATGCAACGTCTAGTTGGGACATTGTGAAGGAGGAGTTCACATTTCAAGCAGGAAGTGGCCCTTTCAATAACTGTCATGCTTCCACGATTGTAGAGGTATATCTCTCTTTTGTGTAAAATTAAAGACATTTCAGGAAAAATAACTATAATTAAGTATGCATAAATTTTGTCTTTATAGGTTGAGAAAGACCACCTTTTGGTGTCTTATTTTGGTGGATCCGTAGAAGGGGCTCCTGATGTCAAAATCTGGATTCAGAGATACACTGTAGTTTTAGCACTTCAATCTATCCAGGATACTTCTTTCGTTGCTTCCTTACCTAAAAGAGTGATACTTGGACCTTGGTCCTTGCTAAGAGCCCTTCTTTTGTTTCTAGGATGGTTACTGGCATCCTCCAGAAGTGGCTGATGAAGAAGATGAGGTACCCATGTGGAATCCTGTTTTATTTCAGCTTCCTTCTCACGAGTTGCTTCTCTTCTACAAGATTGGTCAAGACTCTGAGAAGTAAGAACTAACATTTTTTTTGTTTCCTCCTATCTCTGACTATAATGACAAAAAGAAACCACATGATAAATTAAGGAAGTAGAGAAAACATAGCAAAAAAATAATTATGACAATATGTGGTGATCTAATGCTAAACATAACTTGTTCAGGTGGAGCGGTACCATGAAAAGATCGATGGATGGTGGCATAAGCTGGTCAGAGAGAGAGCAGCTACCACCTGGTATCCTTGGTCCTATTAAGAACAAGGCATGTCTAACTTTGTCATCTCTTGCTCTTGGCATAGCATCTCTTACAAGAAAAATACACAGTATGTAGGCACAATTATTGGGGCTAGGCGAAACTGCCAAAGTTTGTATGAGTGAATGCCTCATATCTCACGCTAGCTTTTGAGCTGAGAAAGGCTACATGTTTGTTGACAAAAGTGCCATGCCACCCATAGCCAACAAGTCACCAAGAGTTTACTAACCTTTTTGTCAAGTTAAGATACTATGCTTGCTACTACTTACTGATTAAGTTTGTTCCTAATGCCAACTTCTGTGATGCAGCCTTTATTGCTTGAAGATGGGCGCTTATTATGTGGATCATCTGTCGAAAGCTGGAAATCTTGGGGTGCATGGCTTGAGGTAGCCATATGCCCTTATAATTTTGGGATAATGTGAAAAGTATTTCTGAAGTCCTGTAATATGGTTCTAACAATTCCTCTGAACAATGTAGGTCACAGAAGATGCCGGCCAGACATGGAGGAAGTATGGTCCCATATACATAGGAAGCGAAAAACTTGGGGTGATTCAACCAGTTCTCTACAAGACAACCAATGAAACCATACGGGTGTTGCTGAGGTCTTTTGAAAGCATTGGTCGGGTATGCATGGCTGATTCCAGTGATGGAGGAGTGACATGGAGTTACGCGCACAAGACCGAGCTTCCAAACCCTAATTCTGGTCCGTTCACTTCACTTTTCCAGCCAAATTAGCTTCTCCGTTGCTTTTGTATCCTTTAATAATAGTATTAGAAGTGTTCCGATGCTCTTCTAGACCACATATGGCATTATGAAATAGGCATTTCCAAATGGGTTGATCTGAAACATGGGCACTAGTACATAGATAAAATGTTTTCAAATTCCCAAAAATTTTGAAACGAATGTGCCTACCCAAAACATATGTGCTAACTCTCTCTTTTCTCCTCTGATTAACAACACATTTGAAGGGATTGATGGGGTTAAGATGAAGGATGGAAGAGTACTACTTGCCTACAACACCTCCAGAGGCACACTCAAAGTTGCAGTCTCCTCAGATGACGGCATTTCATGGAATGAGGTATCGACATTGGAGGAGACCGAAGGTATGGAATTCTCATACCCTGCAGTGATCCAGGACATGGATGAGCTTGTACATGTTACATACACATACAACCGGACACAGATTAAGGTAACCTTGCTTCCTGCGAACAAGAACTTTGTTCAGGGAGCTGCTGCTTCTTTTTTCTTTATGAGTTTTTCTCAAACATTGCAGCATGTGGTTCTTCGGTCTAGTTGAAAGTTCAAACAGTGAGGATTGGAGTCCGCGAGCAGATTGCAAGTCTACCTTAGCGTCATCAAGGCTCCGTGAATTGACCGTGCGATTATGCGGCTAGACATCGCAACACATTGTATTTGTTATGCGACTAATGCATATGGAAAATATTATTAAATTTGACAACTGTAACGGCTGTAATATCTATATGCAATTAATCTGCTCCATTATTATCTAGTCTCACCAAAATATGCAATGTAGATCATTTTCTTTTTGTATTGATTAATGAGAGAATTTGATCATTTTCTTTTTGTATTGATTAATGAGAGAATTTTTAGGATTTTCCCCTCTTGAATCCAATCAGTTTTTGTGAAATCAATTAATTTTCCCCTCTTTGTGTTTTTGTGAAATCAATTAATTTTCTAACCTTGCAATCTGTTTGAAATTTCATGCTCTAGTTGGCGGTTTGTTGCCTTCTTTGGCTTCAACGCGGGGGGGGGGGGGGGGTCCATGGAGGCCGGTGGGCTGCGCAATGATGCTGCAAGTTGATTTAGGGTGGGTGGGGTGGGGCGGTGGTGATCGGGAAGTTGATGGCGGCATAGCGAAAGCGTCGTTGGCCATGTGGTGGTGCAAGTCTCTAGGGGTAGTCGTGGTGTCGACAACTGTGGTGGGAGGTGGGTGGTCGGGCAGGGGTATGGATGGTGGTGGAAGCGCTAGAACTTGTTAGAGAGGAAGGCGGAGGTGGTGACCGATGGAGCTCGTCGAATTTTGTAGGATCGGGTATGGCAAGTCAGAAGGGGAGTGAACGACTTTTCAAAATCTCCCCTCCGATATTGACTACTCAATACAGCGGAAAACTCGGGCCTACAAACTATCCTAAAACCAAGAGCCGAAGATCACAAATATCACCTCAGGTAACTATCTCTCATCGGTCTAACAAGTGGCCAGGGGGGAGTCAGATCACTCGGTCGGTCTGACCGCAGGTGTGACACCAGGCGGACCACTTGGGTCATGAGGTATGACCACTCGCCGATGTGAGGCTGACAAAAAGCATGACACGAGGCCAAGAAAAAAACTAACTCAAACCATTGATCTAAACAGGATGAAACTTCACACAAATCCTTCTAAGATGTCTGTTCTAATCGTGGATCATGAAGATCAATGTCAAAGTTTTGACCTTTATTCAAAATAAGGAAGGTTGCACTAAAATTAAACAAAAAAGAGAAATCTTGATCTACTTTTGTTGTGAGTCCTTAATGATTTAGGATGAGTTCTTGCATGTCATAGTAAGCTATATCACAGCATGAACTCAAGCCAAAACACCTCCAAGATCAAAAACCCAAAATCATCCCTCTTGAGCAAAATCGCGTAATTACAAAAACTTTTCATAGAAGGTGACAAGATGGATAGGATTTGATCTCCAAGAAATATCTCTATCTCTTACGCGTCCTTAGCACCAAGAGATCATGGGGAGATATTTTACAGCCACTTTCTCATGGAGGACAAGGATCTAAGCCTAGAGCACGCACATGAAGCTTCCTAACATAAGAAGATCCTAACACCTCTCTCTTCCACTTGATAAAGAGAGCACACCTCTCTCAAAACACACAATGGCTTACATAGTAGAGGCTCCTCACCTCCTACCAAATCCTAACTAGTATACCCTTAGTGGATACCACTTGCAAGTAGGGAAACCCGGTAACCCACACACAAACAGGTTTTACACTGCATACTTTTCAAAGCGTGACTTCCACATAGCTTCAATAGCCCAATAAGACGCTCCATCCTTCGAGACATAATCTAAACCACTTGGGCCATCGACGCGATTTCGCAAACTGTCTCTCCACTTGGTATTAGACAATTTTCTCAATTACCATCCACTGGTATGTGATGTCCAATGACTTGTTGCCAATATCATACATATGCTCTGAGGACCGTCACCACTTAAAACGCTCAAGTCCAATGACACATCATATGCATACACTTGCTACATCATGATCTTTGTCTTTCTCCTATAGTTCTCTGCTTGAGATGGCGCCCCACCTAGATTTACATGACACGCCATGGCCTCATGACATCTTCCCTAGCATTGGTCTTGCTATTGACTGCAATAATCACTAAGCGCCCTGCACGTCAAAGAATACGGAACCGTCTCGAGCACAAGTAATATACACTTGACTCTCATCAACTACATTACATTGCACTCCTGACCATGATTAACACAATGCATGGACTCCCACTATGACTAGTATTTGCATAGACTCCCTTCATGACTAACACTACCGAAAACCAGGTCAACTCACTCAACTAAGCATAGATCGGTTTGACCGCCAACCAACAGCTGGTCGGATAGCCACAAACCAACTTGGTACTTTCCTGGTAACAGGGGATCTGAAGTGGTATGACCACTCGCACAAGGCTAGTACTATCGTATGGTTAGTACCACCATACAAAGCCCGGTCGTACTGTTCTCCGGTAGTATCGTTGTTTCAATTTTGGAACTACCGGACCTGGTCACAGCTCAAATCCTCTAGAGTGACCCTCTTTAAAAAGGTGCTACTGCCAACTAAAAGCTAGTCATGCTGCACTACGGTAGTATCACCTCTCAACACCAGTACTACCTCTGATGCCAGGCCGGTACTATTGCTGACCCACCATTGCTAGGTCGATAACTACTTGAACTTGACAACACTGCAAACTTCAAGCACAAACACAGTCATCGCACACACGGGATGACCTCTATATGGTCTCACAGATTTGAAGGAAGAAGGGAGAGGAAGTTGATGACTTGAGGTTGTTAGCAAGGATGGGGTGGAGGAGGGAACTATGGTGGTAGGCAGTAGTGGAGGAGGGGAACGAGGTAGGGGCATTGGCCATGAATAAGGAGAGAAAGTGCACGTCAGCTGGCCATGGAGGACCGCATGTTGGCTGGCCGGCGCCAGGAGGTTGGGAATTGGTACTTTGAGCGCGAGAGTGTGGGATCTTGGGGAAAGTGGCAGAGGTGGTTGGCGGCAGGGGGCGCCAACAACTGACCACGTCGACAAGGCTGAGCTGGTCTCCTTCGTCGTGCCATGTTGCCATGGTGTTGGTGGCTGTGGTGCACATGCACCGACTGATCGCTAGGTCTTCTCTCACTCTCTGTTATCTCTCTCCCCCTATATTGGAATGAGGAAATGGAAGGGTACAAGGGATAAGGTAAAAAAGAAAAGGAAAGGACAAAGGAGTTGGGAAACTAGAAAAAGAAAAAAAATAGGGGAGAAAGGGAAAAATCAGAAGGGAGATTGAAAATTAGTGGAGGGAATTGGAAAGAATGTAAAAGAAGAGTAGGGAAAGAGAAAAAAGTGGGACAACTAAAGATGGTATGGAATGGGAAAAATAAAAAAAATGCATAATTGTAATAGAGAGTGGACACAAATATTCAGGGAAAAAAGGAACTAAATTTTATTCATTTTGGTTAAGATACAGAGTTATTGTCGCATTAAAAACCTTACACCCCAGTGTAAGGTACCCTTGGTAAGGAAAAATACAGTAACTATATACATATACATAGACTAGTTGATGTCAAGATGCTCAAGGTCGGAATGGCAACATCACCCGTTACAAAGGCTCTGCCTCCCCACCCGTTGCCTTTGCCTCACTACACCTCTGCTCTGTCATATCACTGCAAAAGCATAGGTATAAGCCTTGGCTCTACTACTTTGGAGTCTACGATAGCAGCCGAGTAGCCGCCCATTGTTGGCTTGATGTGCCCATGTGGCCATGCCCATGTGGTGACTGACGACAAGCAACACTGCCTCTCCCTCTCTCTATCTCTCCAAATCTCCCACTCCTCCCTCAAAGACTCCACTAGTGCTAGTACGGCTGCATCGCTCCCACTCCCACTCCTCTCTCTCTCTTCCTCGCAGACTCCCCAGCCCTGCTCCCACTCCCTCTCCCTCTCCACCTCCGACCTCTCCCACTCCCTCTCCCTCTTCCTCTCCTTTTTCACCACTACCGACACCTCTCTAATCGCACCACTGTCGCACCACCCAGTTTCTCCCTTTCCCCCACCACAAACGTGGAGGCGGAGGAGCGGGCAGTGAGCGTGGAGGTCAAGGTGCGGGCGGTGATGTCGACCTCCAGATCTGTGCCCAATGATGTTGACCTCCAGATCTATGTGCGGCGAGAACAAGCGTGTGTTGGAAGTTGTTTTCAAAATGGCAAGTTTAGTCCTACATGGAAAGTCCATGAAGAGCTTGATCAACTTAAATAGTTATTTTCCATATGGGATTTAAGAAGAATTGAGCCTAGGTGGAGATAGTGCCCAATATGCTGAAATTGCCACTTATAATTTCACCACACGCGCACGCGGGCGGGGCGTGGGCTAACAGATAGTTGTTTTTCTTTTAGAAGGATGCATTCGAAGAGTCACGTCTCCTCATTTCGTATCCTTTCACTGAAGGGTGCATTCGAAGAGTAGTGTCTCTTCATTTCGTTTCCTTTCAAACTCTATAAAATGAGAAGCCCTTCAGCATTCGCAATCCTAAACTCTGGTTCTGTTCACTATGAATTTTCACTTTGCGCAAACTTCGTCTAGGCTTGTCTTATCCTACTAGCTTATTTGCAGATGAACCTTAAAGCATATAGATAGGGTGCAAATAATCGCCTTAGGAAAGTGCTTCTGGCGTAATTCAAGTCTCCTTCTCCACAAAATTCTTTGCAATCTAAAGCGATTACCATGGAGTCTAAGGCTTCTGCTTTCGCCATCAAGTTCATGAATCAACACATGGTGTGACTTGATTGTTTCGACGACACAAATTTCACCTGCTGGTAGGATAAACTGACCATGAAGCTCTTTGTCGAGACTTGAATATACAAATTTAGACTCTCTATGTATTTTGCACTAGTCTAAAATCACGCTAGTGCACACAGTGTAAATATAGATAAAATATCTACTATATTCATGATTAATCAAGAAAAGACTCAAATATTATTACTTATTAAAGCTATGACTTTATGGCCAAGTTTATAAGTAATAGTCTAAAGGGCTTTAACAAAATCTAGCAGCGAAAAACGAAAACAAGCATAGTAGCCATTCGACATACCCACAGGCAATCGACTGGGAAGTGAGACTCTAATCCGAGAAGTCATCGAAATATTCTCCTTTAAGTACCTCCAGTTGATATAGTTCCTCTTCTTCAACTGAGCAACAATAGGCATAGTCGTGAGTACATAGAATACTCAGCAAGTCATTTATAACAAGAATGCAATATAGTATGTAAGGCTTACCAAATGATGGCTGAGTGATTATTTCACAGAAAGCAATAATTTAAAGTAAATACATTAAATAGATTAAAGGCGAACATTGAAAATGATAATAAGTAAATAATCAGGAATTGAATAAACCAAAAGCGAGTTGACCATTCATCCAATGAACCACCCGTGAACAAATCATTCATGTAATGAACCACTAGTAAACTAACTATTCACTTCCCATAATTAACCCAATAATGTTTTATGAAATCACTACTCTTCGTGTGAAATCACCGAGCATTGTCTATAACTGGGGACATAGTTATTTGATTAGTTTTACACTCTACAGAGGTTGTACAATTTTACCCACACGATGTGACCATTTTACGTAAAAGAAAATCACAACAAGATTTTTACAATACTCAACCTCAAACTCAATTTCGTCCGCTAAGATTTCGCCATCGAGTAGGTTAACCACCTAGTCGGTAATTGCCCCCTCTTGTGCCTTGTGAAAATGTCTAACCAATACCCATGTTCATCACAATGTCAAAATTAAAATATCACAAATTAATTAGCCAGATCCATTACATACTAAACATGTGGTTGCACTGTAAGCCTCAGATCAACGGCGCACAAAGTTTAAGTCTTTTGACATTACCTAGGCGAGGTATCCACATCCCTCGAAGTGCTAACCACACTTTCTCCTTTATTGCACGATCATCGCAAAAGTGAAAACTATTTTGTGTAACCAACATCAATGACGCACCAATATCATGGCACAAAAGTTTTATAACTATAGCTACAACCACAATTTAATTTCACATTAAGTTAAAATTAATTAATTAATCACATGTGATGATAAATCCAACGTAACTATAAGCATAACTAAGCATACTAAATGTATAACTCATGTGACAACAAGTATTATATCATTAGATAATTACCTATCCTATGGTGACAATGGAATCATGACATTTAAATTATCCAGGTGGAATTAATCAAGTCGAATAATAACTACAAGGTATAAAGGTTTATAATAAAATAATAATGCATTATAATTTAAAATAAAATAATAAATCAATAGATTTGAAAACTAGATTCAACATGATTAAGGATCATAATTTGCCTTGGCCTTGCTTAGGTAATGGCTCTTGATCTTCCGATTTTGTTTTAGCTTCTTCGATGACTTTAAAATAAGGCACAAATAAAATAAAAAATCAAATAAACTTCAAAAACTTCAAAACCAGAACTAAAAGATAGAGCTAAATTTTAGATGAATTTAGAAAAAAATAATCAGATCAATCGAAACTAGGATGGAGAAGAACAGGCTCTCGAAAGGTTTAAATCTAAAGAAAAAGGAAAATAGGATTTACTGGATTTATTTTTCTAAAGAAAAATCCTATTTATGGCGTCATCATCCAATTTATTTTTCAACTGAATTATTTTTCTTAATAAAAATAGGATTTATGATATCATCAACATACGTGGCAGCTGACTGTGCTTCTAGGGCTAACGTGGCTTTGACATGTGGCTGACAGTTGGCTATTAGGGCTGACGTGGCCAGGTGATATGGCATGACACATGGCAGACGTGTTAGATTAGGGATTGCATGGCAGGTGACATGGCGGCTGACTTGGCTCGGTTGGCTCATGGGTCTACGAAACAGTACGACTGACTGGTGGGACCCACTGTTAGTGATGTTGTCTATGGTGGATTGAGTTTACAAGAATTCAAAAGGGCGTGGTAGGCGTTGGTGTTGCTGACGTCAGCGCTGACATCGACGAAGAACTCGAACTGGGGCAATGGCTCATGAACTAAGGCGACGTGCGGCGCAACGATGCGGTGAACATGACTAGTCAGCGAGGACTCACTGGCGATGCAGGCGAGCAGCAATGAAGACGGTCTGGGCTACGGCGCAAGGCGGTGATAGCGGTGCACAGCTCAACACGGACATTGAGACACACGGGAATGACACCAATGAACGCAATGCAAAGAGATCAAAGAGGAACGAGGATAATCTAATGTGCCTTGGACACATACTCAGCACCCTCTCCAACCAACTATATGATCTCTACACCGACACACCGTCAGCAAGAGACATCTGTAATGCTTTGGAGAGCAAATACAACCAGAAGAGCAAGGTACAAAAAGTTCCTTATCTATAGGTTGATACGGGGATGGGTCCCGATCTTCTCAGTGAGGAACCGTGGATAGTTGATGTGAAGTAGACGATGTCGCTAGCTGAACACTCGTGCCCATGCACGAACCCTCAACTCTTCGGAATACGCCCAAAACACACCGGATAGTTGTCGTCGCGCGACCACAAGCGACGAACGCCAAGTCCCCAATTCCCAATGGAGCGCGGCTTGACCTTGAGTTGCGAGCGAACAATGGATCACCTAATTCTCTCTCAAAGTCCTCGCATGAACTCTGGTGTTGAAAGAACAAGCAATAGCTATGTTTCAATCTGATGCATAAAACTTGGTCCCCCTCTAAGGATGCCAATATAGGGCTTATATAGCCTCTTGGGACGTGCATAGAGTCCCCCAAATCTAGTACAACTCAACCCTATATGGTTTTAGATACGAACTCTTAAAAAAGGAAATTGGATTTTACAGCTGTCATCTTGTTTCGATCATAACTTTTGATCCATGTTGAATTTGATGCTGGTGCCAGATCCATTGCGTAGCCCTTGAAAATATCTTTCCAACAAGTACAAGAACGCCTGAATCGGACTCCGTTTGTGAAAGTTATGACCTTTTTAGTAACTGCCTGACAGGCTGTCCCGAACCGAGTCCGAATTGAATTCTGAGTTGAATCTGAGTTGGATTTGGATTGAGCACGTGGGAAGTCTGAGTTGGGCTTCAAAATAGTGTCCAAAACTTGTGCTCTAAGTTCTTGGGCTCCGTCCTTATACTCTCCCGCCACATGGGCTTTCTTTCCCCCTTCCACATGGGTTCCAACCAGCCACATGTGCTTCGTTCTTGTTGGCTCCATCCGCGTGGGCTTTGTTCCTTCATGTCTTTGGCACATAATGTGGTTATCCGCTTCCTTTTGCATCTTTATTGTTTTGCCATTGCAAACCTAAGAATACACCAGGTAATAACATGATGTAGTATTTCATCCTTATGAATAACAAAATTAAGTATAGTTTGAAATGAGTTCACCTCGCCATATTTCATGCGGCTCAATAATTCTTTCCAATTGAATAAGATATTTAACGGAAAAGTACAAGACACATGCATATCCGCATCATCCTCCCCTTCTTCAAGAAAAGCCGTCCTCGGCTTTTGATAGCCTGAAATTGTGTTAAACAAAGGTTACAACGTGTATGCATGGTATATATATTCATCATCAATATTTCTTCGGCTTATCTCATCATAAAATTTTGAAGGTGTAGTAAACGAAAAGAATAACACATATGCCTGGTATATGTAAGAGTCAAAAGATTGTTTATCCACAATTTGTAATTTCAAGTCAGTAAACTTATCACATGTAATGCAAATTCTATGAACATAAAATTTGTCATCTACACCATAATCTCCAATCAAATTGAACTTATACGTGTAGGCATGGGTACTAACTAGTGATTTTGAACATGAAATTTCAGCAACCTTATTAATCACACTAGATAGCTCTCTAGGAGTGTTAAACATGATATAGCATAAAGAATCATTAGGAGATATTCTAGTAAGAACTTCTTTGTAAGTAATCAATTCCACATTATGTAAATTAAGCATTGAAATTTCGGAACATGGAGTGTTCGGTTGATTATATGAGTTCTCACAATTACTCACCTTTGCATAATTAAATTTGGCACCACTATTGTTACCTTTATCGTCCTCTTCATATGATGTAGGTGCTGGGGGTTTAAAATTATCAGGATGCACCCATGGGACAGCAGGTACTTCATCCCGTCCTGTGGTTATCTCCTCCTCATTTGCCTCCAAAGGTGTCGGTTATTGAATGTTCAATTCTTCATCTTTAATGTCAACCTGCACAATATGAGAAACAACACTAGAAGTAGATAGTAATATGTTAGTTTCATCCTCCCTTTGTCTATCTTCTTCTTCTCGCTTTTCTTTTGGTGTCCCTCTAACACTCTCAATTTGGATGCTCTCAACCTCACATATGGTGGAATCACACAACTCACTCTTTTTATCACTCTCACTCAATTTGGCTATGTGGCTCTCTTCCTCATATGGGTTGTGGTGTATCTCGGTAGCTATATGTAGTTTTGGAGTACCGTGCACACTTGTGTCATTAGCAGGCGCTCCCCCACGTAGAATGTGGTGTGCGAACATGGCACGCAGCTCCAAAAAGTTATTATTCATGGTCGTATGCAATTGTTGAACCTCCTTCCCGAGGTGGTTCAGTCCTGTGTGAACTTTCCTGAGCTCATTGCGCACGCTAGTGTTACCATCAAGAAGTTGTTGTTGTAGCATTTCGCGCAATCGAGTGTACTCGGTCCACGTAACCGGCGCGTCCGGATTAGGTGGATCCTCCTCGTGACCTGACATGGAAACAACTCTCAAACAAGAAGCGAGGTTACATCTGGGTTAGTAAAACAAAAGCTCTCTCTATGCTTGCAACTTACTGTCCTGAAAACAAGGTAAGCTTACCGTTCCAAAGTGAATCAAGGACAGCGAATCGACACCTGTGATAGCGAACGACCTCAACCCGGTAATGTATGAGCGTAACCAAGAGCAAGGTAGTACACAAACAGGTGTAGGTGGAGCTTGGACAGGTATGTGGATAACCTATGCAACTCGATATTCAAGGTATTGTAAAGCTAAGTAATGATCCAAGCTAGAGTATTTGCCTATGTGCTGATCCAATTGGTTAAAGCGAAAAGTATGAACGCACACGCAACGATAAATGGGACTTAATGCAAACAAAGGAAATGAGCTAGAAAGAGGCAATCTGAAATTGAGATGAATAACTAGCTCGTTTTGCACTAAGTACAAGGAGAGACGCTAGCCAATTGCAATAGTTATGAATGTAAGGGCACAAGATTGCTCTATGAGAATAAGTGCACAAGCTGAAAATATGAACTAGGTTTTTTTACGAGTTTTGGCCAACACTTTCTATTTTCACTGTTTCTTGATCAAATCGCAGAAACTTTCAGGCTTTCTTCTTTTGTTTTCTTTTCTCTTTTTTTGGCCAAACTCTGTTTTCTTCCCTTTGCACAAATTCAAGAATTCAGCAAGTGTAAATAATACTCAAGAACAGCCCTAACAAAGCAATATCAAAAGCTAGTCTCAATTGATGAAAAGATATAAGTGAAGCGCAATCAGTAGCAATTCTTTCTTTTCGGTCGATTAGGGTTTGGCACAAGTAGTGATTTGTTTCTTTCAAGCCAAACCGCAGCAAACTTTCGGTTTTGAAGGAAGTGAATACTATCTCAAACTCTCCCCAAAGAGAATTTGGATGGATCTCTCGAGAGCAATGTGGATGACAAGGAATTTAGGATTCAAAAGTAAATGCAATTTACTTTTTTGTTACTAATTGAGGAATTCAATCAACAATTTTGTAGGGTTTATGTGGACACAAAGATCAAGCTACGTGAAGGAAACACACGGATCAGCACGAAAACAAAACTCTAATGGACGAAAACTTAACAAAGCGCACAAGAACTAAGCAGATTAAACTACGGTTTTGGTATTGCAATTTTTGGTTTAATGGAAGATAGGACAGAAAAACGAATCTAACTACGGGTAAAGAAGTTCTCACCGAGTAAACCTAGAATCGATACCATATGATACGGGATGGGTCCCGATCTTCTCGATGAGGAACCGTGGATAGTTGATGTGAAGTAGACGATGTCGCTAGCTGAACACTCGTGCCCATGCACGAACCCTCAACTCTTCGGAATACGCCCAAAACACACCGGATAGTTGTCGTCGCGCGACCACAAGCGTTACTTAACGCCAAGTCCCCAATTCCCAATGGAACGACGGCTTGACCTTGAGTTGCAGAACGAACAATGGATCACCTAATTCTCTCTCAAAGTTCTCGCATGAACTCTGGTGTTGAAAGAACAAGCAATAGCTATGTTTCAATCTGATGCATAAAACTTGGTCCCCCTCTAAGGATGCCAATACAGGGCTTATATAGCCTCTTGGGACGTGCATAGAGTCCCCCAAACCTAGTACAACTCAACCCTATATGGTTTTAGATACGAACTCTTAAAAAAGGAAATTGGATTTTACAGCTGTCATCTTGTTTCGATCATAACTTTTGATCCATGTTGAATTTGATGCTGGTGCCAGATCCATTGCGTAGCCCTTGAAAATATCTTTCCAACAAGTACAAGAACGCCTGAATCGGACTCCGTTTGTGAAAGTTATGACCTTTTTAGTAACTGCCTGACAGGCTGTCCCGAACCGAGTCCGAATTGAATTCTGAGTTGAATCTGAGTTGGATTTGGATTGAGCACGTGGGAAGTCTGAGTTGGGCTTCAAAATAGTGTCCAAAACTTGTGCTCTAAGTTCTTGGGCTCCGTCCTTATACTCTCCCGCCACATGGGCTTTCTTTCCCCCTTCCACATGGGTTCCAACCAGCCACATGTGCTTCGTTCTTGTTGGCTCCATCCGCGTGGGCTTTGTTCCTTCATGTCTTTGGCACATAATGTGGTTATCCGCTTCCTTTTGCATCTTTATTGTTTTGCCATTGCAAACCTAAGAATACACCAGGTAATAACATGATGTAGTATTTCATCCTTATGAATAACAAAATTAAGTATAGTTTGAAATGAGTTCACCTCGCCATATTTCATGCGGCTCAATAATTCTTTCCAATTGAATAAGATATTTAACGGAAAAGTACAAGACACATGCATATCCGCATCATAGGTACTTTGACTTTAAAATGAATGACGATAAAACCCTTCTCTCTCCAATACATGAATTACAAGTGATAATGAATAAACTGAAGGTGGTAAAGATTGATATTCCTGAAGTTTTTTAGGTTGGTGCAATTGTTGCGAAATTGCCACCAACTAGGAGTAACTACAGGAAAAGACTTCTGCATAATTATGAGGATCTTTCCTTGGAACAAATTCAAAATCACCTTTGAATCGAAGAGGAATCAAGGGTGAGAAAAATATCAAATGTCAATATTAACGCAGGTTCCTCCAATGCAAATGATGTAAGTGATAGCAAGCCTAACAAGAAAGCTGGAAATAAAGGTTTAATATTGGATCAAAGAAAAGCAAAGGCATTTTTAAGAAGAAAAGTGCAGAAGGAAAAAGTTGCTATGTTTGTTGCAAGAGCGGGTATTTTGCTCGTGATTGTAATTGTAGGTAATGAATTCCAACATTATAGCTTTTATCAACATTATCATTCTAACTAGCTTCTTTGTCTGAGATTAAGGTCAGCCTGATTGAAGATATACTTTAAACTTTTGTAATTTGTATAGATCTCATAATGATTATCCATAAAATAATGGTGCCAAATTTTCAAAGCATGCACTACGACGGCTAATTTAAAATCATGCGTGGGGTAATTCTCTTCATATGGCCTCAACCAACGAGTAGCATAAGCTACCACTTTTCTAGCTTGCATCAACATATATCCGAAGCCTTTGTGGAAAGCATCGCAATACATCTCAAAATTCTTGTTAATATCTAGCAACACTAACACTGAGGTTGTGGTCAAATACTCTTTCAGCTTCTGAAAACTCTTCTCACACTCTAGCGTCCAAGCGAACTTCTTTTCCTTCTTTAGTAACTGTGTAAGCGGCCTTGCTACATTGAAGAATCCTTCAATGAAATGACGGTAATAATCGGTCATTCCAAGAAAACTTCTAACTTTTGTTACTGAAGTCGGCGACTTCCAGTTAAGCACATCTTTCACTTTTTCAAGGTCAATAGCAACTCCTCCTGGTGACATGACGTAGCCTAGGAAAGCAACTTCCTTCATACAGAATTCAAACTTGCTAAACTTGGCATACAGTTTGTGCTCTCTAAGCTTTTGTATCACTAACCTCAAATGCTGCTCATGCTACTTCTCATCCTTAGAGTAAATCAGAATATTCTCTAAGCTTTTGTAGCACTAACCTCAAATGCTGCTCATGCTACTTCTCATCCTTAGAGTAAATCAGAATATCGTTAATGAACACAACGACAAACTTGTTCAAATGTTCTATGAATATATTGTTCATTAGCTACATGAAATAAGATAGGGCATTAGTTAAACCAAAGGATATCACTGTAAACTCGTATAGACCACAACGAGTTGAAAACACTGTCTTGGGTATATTCTCTTGGCGAATTTTTAATTGTGATACCCTGACCTTAAGTCAATCTTAGAGAACACTCCGACTCCGTTAAGCTAATCAAACTAATCATCAATTTTAGGCAAAAAATTACTTGTTCTTGATAGTAACCTCATTAAACGCTTGGTAATCCACACACATGTACTGACTACCATCTGTCTTTTTGATAAACAATACTGGCGCTCTCCACAGAGATGAACTAGGTCTGACATAACCTTTGTCCAACAACTGTTGAATATGTTTCTTCAATTCTGCCAACTCATTAGCAGGCCCGTACGGTCTCTTGGATATTAGTGAAATATCAGGTACTAGCTCAATTGAAAACTTAACTTCTCGGTCAGGTGGCATTCCTAGAAGATCATCTGGAAACACATCAGGATACTCTCTGACAGTAGGCACATCCTCTAACTTGATCTATTTACTCTAGGAAACCATAACCTTCTCTAGCTGACTCATGCTAGCTTCAAATTTCACTTTGCTCCCTTCTGAACTGACTAGGGTAACGACTCTATTTCCACAATCTAACACTGTCTAGTGTTTTTTTGAGTCAATCTATTCCTAGAATTACATCCAAAGACTGGATATCCAATGCAATAAGATCGGCGAGGAACACTACTCCTTGAATGGCTATTTTAACTCCAAAACAACCTTACTTCGTACTCAATTCAGAGCCCAAGGATTGAACCAAAAGAATCTAGAACAACAGTTTTCAACAGTTGCTTTAAGGCAAAACTTCGAGAAACAAATGAATGCAAGCTCTCGAATCTAACAAAATTGTTGCAGGAACTAAATTTACTAAGAACGTACCCATCACAACATTTGGCGTAGCTTGAGATTCTTCTGTGATGACATGGTTCACTTGTCCTCGACAATTGATTGCGGCGCTCGAGTGTCTTGGCTTGGAATCTGGGATGCTCCATGTCCTGATCATGAAGTAGGGGTCCTATTTGGCGTAGCTCCCAGATTGAAATGGACTGGTGTCGAGGCTTGCTTTTGCAGACACTTGCTAGTGTAGTGGCCATGTTCATGACAGTTGAAACATGTGACTGTTGCTGTGGGGTTGGTATTCCTCTATTATTGATTACTTGATCCAATATGACATGCGACTTTCTTCAATAAGTATTGCTTTATCCACCATATTCTGAAAACTGGCATAATCATTACCCACAACTTGAATTTTAAGTTCTGGGTTTAATCCTTTCTTAAACCTTTTCTAACAGGCATCATCCGTTGCAACATTCTCTGGTGCATAGTGAGCTTGCTGTGTGAATTTGTTGAGATACTCACTTACTAACATGTTATTTTGCTGTAGCTCGTGAAACTCCTTCTTTATTTCGATCACCCCATCTAGAATATGGGTATGGTGAAATGCTGCTATGAACTCAACCCAAGCTATGCTATCTTGGTCCTCATGGATGGCATAGTAGTTCTCCCACCATTCTGCGGTGGCTCTCTCTAGCAGGTGGACGGCGTATAGAACCTTTTCTCAGTCTATACATTGGGCAAGATTTAGCTTCTTCTCTATGGAGTGAAGCTAATCATCTACTTCCAAGGGTTCTGAAGACCATGAATAAGTGGGCGGTCTTGTTCTCATGAATTCTGCAAACTTGACTGTTGCCGGGCTGGCTGAGGTGTAACTGCTTCCTGGTTTGGTTGGTTTACTATTGTATTTATGTTCAGCATCATAGAGTTCATTAACTAAGTTTGAGCTACCATGAACTGACTCAAAATTGGGTCTAGGCCTGTTGGGGTTGCTTGCGGTCCTTGAGTTGGTGGATTTGCAGGACTGCTTTCTGGATCCTGATTTATCTGACTGCGACCAGCTAAGTTTTGGGTATCAACCATCTTTTCACTGCTCTGAAAGGAATAACTTTGCTGAGAATTGGCTCCACAAGCTAAAAGATGAGAGGGAAAAGCATCAATGAGAGGTAAACTCATCTAAGAGGAATGACTAACGGCAAGCCTAAACTAAGCAAACACTTAGCTGAAAAGCTAACAAAAGAAACTTTCTATTACTCCAATAAAGACTTTGACATGACTACAATATAATACTTTTAAGGACAAAACTACAGCTCACATCATAAGCAATTTCAAATAAGAACCAAAACGTTCTATTCGCACTTTTAAACTACACAAGGGTCTAATCTAGGGGCTCCCACTCGGGTCCTGCTAGGTAAGGCTCGCTTAACTCTGCCTCTGAGTCACTATAGAACACCCACGAGTTGTGGACTGGTGACGACGACTCCCTTGTTGCGACTGAAATGAAGCGTCGAAGATACTCCTGACGGTTGCCCATTATGTGTCTCCTCTCCTCCAGACTGGGTGGTGTAGGTGAAGGTAGGGACACTGGTGGCCGCAACAGTGGTCCCTCCATAGCTTCCTCTTGCGGTGCTATACTGGGAGTAGCTGTGTATTGCTCTTCAAACTTCTGAATAAGCTTTAATAAACTAATCCGGTATAGCTTGCAAACACATTGAACAGCCTTGTGTGTAGCTCCTTGTGCGGATAATTCTCCACAAGCACTGGTGTGATTCAAGCTATGGTGAAGAACTTAGCTGTCGATCCTTGTGGTAAAATACAATCTGGTGATGCATCTAATACTTTGGCCCTTTGTCTTCTCATCCTTGGTGATATAGATAGATTTTCTCTTAAATCCAAGACTCAATAAAACTTGAAGAAGTCCACACCAAACTCTACTCTGGTTATGGGAAACTCGAGGCATCTAAGACATTACAAAGGGAGAAGAAGTCAGATTAAGAAATTGGAAATAAATTTTAGAATTAGGTGAAGAGCAAGAACATTAAGAATGGGGCGAGAATAGAGAAATTACTGTATATTCTATTTGGTTGGTTTGATTTAGAAAATAGATTTTTTGAAGTTTTCACTACGTCGACCATTCTAACAAGGGCTTTGTCCTACAGTCGACATGGCTCTGATACAACCTCTGTCGAGATCCGAATCTATAAATCTGGACTCCTTATGTATTCTACACTAGTCCAAGATTACGTTAGTGCATACAGTGTAAACATAGATAGAATATCGACCATATTCACAATTAACCAAGAAAAATACTCAAATATTATTAATTATCAGAGTTGCGACTATTTGGTCAAGCTTACAAGTAATAGCCAAAAGGGCTTTAACAAAATCTAGCAGTGAAAAATAGAAACAAGTGTAGTAACCATTCGACATGCCCACACGCCATTGACTGGGAAGCGAGACCCTAATCTGAGAAGTCGTCAAAGTATCCTCCTTCAGGTAACTTCAATTGATATGGTTTCTCTTTTTCAATTGAGCAAAAATGGGCATAGCCGTGAATACATAGAGTACTCAATAAGTCGTTTGTAACATGAATGCAATATAGTATGAAAAGCTTACCAAATGATGGATGAATGGTTATTTTACAGAAAATAATAATTTAAAGTAAATACATTAAATATATTAAAGGCAAACTTTGAAAATAATAATAAGTAAATAATTAAAGAAATTAAATAAACAACAAGCGAACTGACCATTTACCCAACGAACCACCTGTGAATGAACTATTTACATAATAAATCAATAGTGAACTAACCATTCACTTCCCAAAATTAACCCAACCATGTTTTATGAAATCACTACCTTTCGTGTGAAATCACCGAGCATTTTCCATAACCAGGGACACGACTATTCAAATAATTTTACACTCCGCAGAGGTTGCATAACTTTATCCACACGATGTGATCATTTATACGTAAAAAGAAAATCACAACAATGATTTTACAATGCTCAACCTTAAACTCAATTTTGCCCGCTAAGGTTTTGCCATTAAGTTGGTTAACCACCTAGTCGATAATTACCCCCTCTTGTGTCTCGTGGAAATGTCTAATCAACACCTACGTTCATCACAATGGTGAAATTGAAATATCACAAATTAATTAGCTAGGTCCATCCCATACTAGACATGTGGTTGCACGGTAATGCTCAAATCATTGGTGCACAATGTTAAGTCCTTATACATTATCTAGACGAGACATCTACATCCCCTAAAGTGCTAACGATACTTCCCCCTTTACTGCACGATCACTCGTCTAAGTAAAAACTATTTTGTATAACAAACACCAATGTCATGGCACACAAGTTTTATAACTGTGGCTACAACCACGATTCATTATTTCATTAAGTCAAAATTAATTAATTAATCACATGTGATGATGAACCCAACGTAACTATAAGTATGACTAAGCATACTAGACATACAATCTATGTGACAACTAGTATTACATCACTAAATAATTATCCATCCTATGATAACAATGGAATCATGGCATTCAAATTATCAAGATGAAATTAATCAAGTCGAGCAATAACTACAAAGTACAAAGGTTTATAACAAAATAGCAATGCATGATAAATTAAAATAAAATAATAAATCAATAGATTTAAAAATTAGGTTTAACATGATCAATGGGTATAACTTGGCTTCGCCTTACTTAGTTAATGATCTTGCTTTAGCTTCTTCGAAGATGTTATCTAACGAGAGAGAAAATAAAATAAGTCACAAATAAAATCAAAATAAAATTCAAATAAATTCTAAAAACTTTAAAAATAGAACCAAAAGATAGAGCTCAATTTTAGATGAATTTAGAAAAAAGAATCGAGTCAATCGAAGTTAGGATAGAGAAGAACGGGCTCTCGGAAGGTTTAAATCTAAAGAAAAAGAAAAATAGAGTTTACTGGATATACTTTTTAAAGAAAAATCCTATTTGCGACGTCAACATCTAATTTATTTTTTTGGAAATTTTGTTTTTCTAAAGAAAATAGGATATATGATGTCATATGTTTACGTGGTAGCTAACTAGACTTCCACGGCTGACGTGGCTCTGACACGTAGCTGACAGCTGGCTCTTAGGGCTAATGTAGTGGGGTTACATGGCAGACACATCAGATTAGGGCTTGCATAGCAGGTAACGTGGCAGCTGACTCGGCTGGCTCATGGGTCTACGAAACAGTATGGCTGACCGATAGGACCTAGTGTCAGTGACACAGTCTATGGTGGATCGAATTCATGGGAATTCGAAAGGGAATGGTCGGTGTGGGTGCGGCTAGCGTTAGCGCTGACATCAGTGAAGCACTCGAACTGGGGTAGCGGCTTGCGAACTGAGGTGACGCGAGGCGTGGCAATGCGGTGGCCAGAGCAAGGCGGTAAACACGACTAGTCGGCAAGGACTCACCGATGGTGCGAGAGAGCGGCGACAAAGACAGTTTGGGCGGCGGCGCATGGTAGGGACGGCGGTGAAGACAAAGGCGATGGCTGCTGCAGCGGAAGACAATGACGATGCAGAGAACAAGGGGCAGCGCGACTTTATAGTGCGGTCGTCGAGACATGTTCGGCTGGGAGACGATTGAGAGTCCCAGGCGGGACGGACGTCAAGATGGGACGAACGTGGATGGTGGCGACGTTTGCGTCAGAGACGATGATGAACAGTACGTGATGCGACTGATGAATGCCATGATGCAAGGTGCAAGATTGGGCGGTTGAGGTGAACTGCACAGATGAATAGTGGATGTAGCCTTGAATGCTTGACCATGTTCTAGGGCGAGATCCAATGGCCGATGCGAAGCATGGCTTGGATGGCTGATATGAGGCAAGTGGAAAATCGAACGGTTGGGGCTTACTGGGCCAGAGAGAGAAATGGGTTTCAGCTCATTTACCTTTTTCGGATTTTCAAGGCTTTTCCTATTTCAAAAATTGGAAAAAAAATAGATTGAGCTCCAGAAAATAGCAAATAAATCTAGAAAAATTTCAGAAAATTCCTTAAGCACAAGGAACCCAAATAAAATACTTTCAGCAAATGTTAATGTTTAATTTAGTCACAATAAATCATTTTAATTATTAAAAATTCAAGTAAAGCTTAAATTAATTCTAGAAAATTCCAAATTATGAATTTTATTTTTAAAAGCTTCAAATAACTCTAAAAAATAGGATGCTACACTCTTCTACATTCATGATCTAGTGCTTCTTCCAGTCCCAATGCAAGAGGAGAATGACACCGACGAATGAAAGGCAGAGAGAACAAAGAGGAACGAGGATAATCTAATGTGTCGTGGGCACATACCGAACACCCTCTTCGACCGACTGTATGATCTCTACACCGATACACCATCAGCAAGAGACATTTGGAATGCTCTAAAGAGCAAATACAAAGCAGAAGAGGAAGGTATAAAAAAAGTTCTTTATCTCAAGGTACTTTGACTTTAAAATGAATGATGATAAATCCCTTCTGTCTCAAGTACATGAATTACAAGTGATAGTGAATAAACTGAAGGTGGTAAAGATTAATATTCCTGAAGTTTTTCAGGTTGGTGCAATTGTTGCGAAATTGCCACCAACTTGGAGTAACTACAGGAAAAGACTTCTGCATAATTATGAGGATCTTTCCTTGGAACAAATTTAGAATCACCTTTGAGTCGAAGAGGAATCGAGGGTGAGAGAAAAAAATGGCAAATGTCAATATTAACGTCGGTTCCTCCAAGGCAAATGATATATGTGATAGCAAGCCTAACAAGAAAGGTGGAAATAAAGGTTTTAATATCGGATCCAAGAAAAACAAATGAATTTTTAAGAAGAAAAGTGCCAAAGGAAAAAGTTGCTATGTTTGTGGCAAGAGCGGGCATTTTGCTCGTGATTGTAATTGTAGGTACCACAAGGGTGTAAATAACAAAAACACAGCATATGCAACTAAAATGGATGATGATGAGATCATCGCCGCTGTGAGTAAGTCATGGTGGTACAAGGTGGAAGTTCTTGGATGGTGGTATGATACATGTGCTACTGTTCATGTTCCCTATGATAAGTCTTTATTCAAGACTTATGTTGATGCTACCGATGGACAAAAAAATCAGATGGGAAATGAAAATCGGTCTAAGGTACTTGGGAAAGGAAGCGTCGAAATGAGCATCACTTCTGGAAAGAAGGTTACGTTGGCCAATATTCTTCATGTGCCAGATATGAACAGGAACCTTGTAAGTGGTGATCTTCTTGGGAAGCCGAGTATCAAAACTGTGTATCAATCAGGCAAGTTAATCTTGACCTGTGGTGGTGTATTTGTAGGGAAGGGGTATTCATGTAATGGGATGATAAAACTATGTACTGTTGACAATGTTGATGTTGCAACAATAAATAAATCTTCTCATTTTGCTTGCATGCTTGACTCTGTTTCATTATGGCATGATAGATTAGCACATGTTGGTATAAACACTATGGAAAGATTGGTTAAACATGGTTTGATTTCTTGCAAAATTGATGGGTTCAATAAATGTGAAATCTGCGTTAAATCAAAGATGGTTAAAAACCTTTTCATAGTGTAGAAAGAAGTTCTAACTTGTTAGATATTGTACATTCTGATATATGTGAACTTAATGGCATATTAACTAGAGGTGGAAATTGGTATTTCATTACCTTTATTGATGATTGCTCTAGATATACTTATCTTTGTTTGCTGAAACATAAAGCGATGCTTTTGGTGTTTTCAAAGTGTACAAAACAGAAGTGGAAAATCAATTAGGACGAAAAATTAAAATCCTAAGTGACAGCGGTGGAGAATATTTCGGAAATATAGTTGATGTATTCTGTGAAGAGAATGGTATTGTCCACCAAAGTTCTGCTCCAAGAACACCACAACAAAATGGCTTAGCAGAACAAAAAAAAAAGAGCTTTTCTTGAGATGATAAATGCTACGTTGATGCATTCAGAGTTATCTTTAAGTCTTTGGGGGTGAAGCATTACTTGCCACAATTAGAATACCTCTAAGGAACGTCAAATTTCTCCATATGAAATATGGAAAGGAAGAAAGCCTGTAATTGGATGTTTTAAAGTGTGGGGGTGTCTTGCTTACTACAAGAACCATGATCCTACAAGGACAAGTTGGGTCGTAGAGGATTAAGGAGTGCTTTTGTAGGCTATGCCACAATTAGCAAAGCTTATAGGCTTTTAAACCTAGAGTCCAATGTAATTGTTGAATCCAGAGATGTGGAGTTTTTTTGATAATTTAAGCACTAAAGGTAAAACCTCTCAAAACCTTAGAGATTCTCAAGACGAGAATATCTCAAAGGATGTTGAATAACAACAAAATTTAAACAATTCTCAAGAGGAAAATTCTTCTGAAATTATTGAACAACAACTCGAGGTTCGGAGGAGCAAATGTGCTCGTAAGGCTAAGTTTTTAGGACCAGACGAAATAGATTCTCAGCATATTTCCTTATTTCTGGTTGAAGGAAATAGAGAGAACTTATTCGAAAGGTACCTCTTATTCTTCAAGTGGAAGATGGTCCTAGTACTTACAAAGAAGCAGTGAATCCTAGAGGCTCAGTTTTTTTGAAAGAAGCCATTCAAGACGAAATGGATTCTATAATATCTAACCAAAGTTGAAAGCTTGTTTATTTACCACAGGGATCTAAAACCATTGGATCCAAGTGGGTGTTTAGAAGAAAGTATCACGCGGATGGTACACTAAATGCTTACAAGGCTAGATTAGTAGCCAAACGTTTTCGGCAAACAGAAGGAATATACTATTTTGACACTTATGCACCAGTAGCAAGAATAACTACGATAAAAATATTATTCGTTCTTGCTTCGTTGCATAACTTACATGTTCGTCAGATGGATATCAAAACAGCATTTCTAAACGGAGATCTCGATAACAACCAGAATGTTTTGTTCTAACTAGAATTCTAGAAATGAACAAGAAGTATGCATACTTGTTAAGTCATTACATGGACTAAAACAAGCGCCGAAGAAATGGCATGAAAAATTTGACTCAGTCATACTTTCAAACGGATTTGTTCACAACATTTTTTATAAGTATTTATATTGTAAAGTTGTGAAAAACACTGATTTTTGTGTGCCTTTATACTGCTGATATGTTGATCATTAGCAGACTCCCTCTCCCTCTCCAAATCTCTCTCCCTCTTCCTCGAAAACTCCACCGTGCACCGGTGCTAGCACGGCAGCGCCGCTTCCACTACCTCTCCCTCTCCACCTCTCCCATTCTCTCTCCCTCTTCCTCGCAGACTCCACCGACGCCAGCCCCGCTCCCACTCCCTCTCCCTCTCCCTCTTCCTCTCCTCCGCCACTGGCCGACGCCTCTCCTGTCGCGCCACCGTCGCACCGCTCGGCTTCTCCCTTTCCCCCACCACGAACGTGCAGGCGGAAGCGAGGGCAGAGAGCGTGGAGGTCGAGGCACAGGCGGCGACGTCGACCTCCAGATTTGTGCCCAGCGATGTCAACCTCCAGATCTATGCGCGGTGAGAACAAGCATGCACGGTGGCGAGGATGGCGCGCGCGTCGTGGCGAAGTTGGCACGCGGTCGGCGCTGGCGTCCGGTGTCACTGGCGCGCGTGGTCGGTGCCGCGGCCGGCGAATCGGTGACCGGGAAGGTAGGGACGTGGAGTTTCACGCGGGGTGCACGGTGGTGAGCAGGGTAAAAACTTTCGTAGGGAAAAAAGTTTGGTTCGCTGGCGAAAGGAAATTTCGTTCCTTTCGTTCAAATTTCGGACGAAAAAAAAGTAAATTTTTGGTGAAATTTAACAAAAAATTTGATGAAATTTGAACAAATTTCAAACAGGACAAAATTCGACTAAAGTTTGACCGAATAAAATGTGTTTCGGAGGGTACCCGAAATTTCATTCATTTCGCGAAATTTCATCCGAAATAATAGTTAACACTGGTGATGAGGACAGCGTGCACGCCATGGCGAGGTTGGCCGTTGGCACGCTATTGCTGCCGCGGTTGGTTCATACGCGGCGAGGCAGGCGCTCATGGTGGGTGGCGCGGCCATAGAGTCGACGACCTGGGAGGCAGTGACATGGAGTTCCATGCAGTAGGAGGCCGCACGGGCGGCAAGCGCATGTTGGGGCCCCATGATTATAGTACCTCAAGTACTATTCACGTGTTGTTACAATATCCGTGATACTACTCGTTTCAGTTTTTTTTCAGTTTCAGTTTCTAGTTTCAGTTTTTTTTCACTATTCAGTAATTCGTCTTTTTCTGAATTTTTTTAGATTTTTTGGGCTTTTTTGCTTTTTTCTTTTTTTCCCGTATTCCTTTGCATTGTCCGTGATGGGCTAATATATTTTTTCTATTTTTACATTTTTTTTAAATTTAATTATGTCCAAAAAGTCAAATCAACTACAGTAAAAAAAAGTCAGTTACAGTGAAATTTCAACCAAAAGCCAGAAGCCATCGCTAAAACGAACGCTCCCTAAGAGGTTCCATAGTAATCTTGGTTCGTAACAACAGGAGTTCCTAGCCCCCACTCAAGTTTTGTTTGAAGTAGTCATCATCTTGTGATGGTGAATATGTTAATAATAAGCATCCATGTGATCAGACAGTGACCAAAAGTGTTCAAAACTCAACTTGTTGTCTTGAGTTTTGTTAAGAAAACAAAAACCCAAGGCACTCTTGTCTTGTTCCTCTCTCTGTAAAGGAATCTTGGAAGTTACATAGGAATCTGTTATCTTGATGAAGCATACATGCAAGTTGCAAGTTACTCTTGACTTCTGGCTACTTGATCTCCCAATCGACCCTATTTCTATTTAAGCCAATGCTTCGACTAACTACTCAGACACTATTCCTTTTTCTTTCCTTGACCAACTGATGGATAACTCATGCTTGTGTGGAAACCGAGTTTTTATAACTAATTCTGGTTGGCCTGTACGTTATATAGCAATACAGAAATGACCAACAGGTGGAGCATATTGAAGGAAGATTTCACATTTGCTGCAGGAAACACACCCTTCCTATGTGGAACCTTTCTTTTCAAGCTACCTTCTGGTGAGACCCTCCTCTCCTACAAGGTTGGCAGGACCATCGAAGGGTGAGGGATTAATCTCCGTATCTCCAATCTTAACATGCCAGGAAATTGTTTATGCACATACTGGAGTACAATATTGTTCAGCTGAACATAATTTTGTTTAGGTGGAGTGGAGCGGATGCATGGAACGCTCATCGGATGGTGGGGTCACCTGGTCTAAGAGAGAGCAACTTCCACCCGGTATCCTTGGCCCAATCAAGAACAAGGTACACAGTGTTGCATGGCTGCCTGGTGTTTTGAAGCTGATACCTTCACCACCATTATGCCA
The DNA here is from genome assembly GCA_036346265.1 of Melocanna baccifera. Taxonomy (NCBI): domain Eukaryota; kingdom Viridiplantae; phylum Streptophyta; class Magnoliopsida; order Poales; family Poaceae; genus Melocanna; species Melocanna baccifera. Next base: position 16,224,506 of record CM070695.1, read on the forward strand.
TGAAGCCAGACCTCAGAAGCAGCAAACCTTCTTACAACTGTGCATTCACAATGCACTCGAGGATGGCCGCCTGCTCTGTGGAGCATCAGTCGAAAGCTGGAACTCCTGGGGTGCTTGGCTTGAGGTGACTCCACACTCCATCAACCAACAGCAGCAACTGTTCTTTAGCGACACGTGGGAGGACGTGTTGACACTGGAGGAGACCCATGGTGCGGAGTTCTCGTAGCCCGCTCCTCTGATCCAGACTTCCGATGGGCTGGTTCATATCACATACGCATACAAAAGGACTCAAATTGTCATGTGGGGGAAGGCATTAGCTATCCAGTTTCTTGCCTTTCAATTCTCTCGTTCCAATCTTCCGTTTCTCTGTCTCTTCTCTGCTCCTATTCCGGTCAAGACGGAGGACCCTGCCCAGTCGTCAGAGCCAGCGTCAAGGCTCTTAGCAACTCATCGCTACAATCTCCGATCACGTGCCGGTGCCCGTGACAACTTGGTATCAGAGACAGGTTCCTTCGCGATGGCTGGAGGATCTGAGATAGCAGCACTTACCCAGCAGATCGCTGAACTTACAGCCTCTATGACAAGCCAGATTGCTGACCTCAAAACCGACCTAGCTTCAGAGATGGCAAGTGTTAAAGACCGATTGTTATTACTGGAGAAACGTCCGTCCAATGCAGGAAATGGTCTGTTGCAAATTCCACCAGGGTTTAAGCCCACCCACCCTTTCCCAGCACCACAACAGACTTATCATGCGCCCCGCTCACACAAACTCTCCTTTCCAACTTTTGACGGCACGGAAGATCCTTTGGGTTGGCTCAGTCGTTGCGAGCAATTTTTTCGCGGGCAGCAAACACCCGAGAGCGAAAAAGTGTGGCTTGCGTCCTATCATCTCACAGGCCGCGCTCAACAATGGTATTTTCAACTTGAACGGGACGAAGGCGACATACCATGGCGACTTTTCAAGGAGTATTGCAATCTGCGGTTTGGGCCTCCGATTCATAACAACTTTTTGGGCGAGCTTGCCAAGCTTCAGGCAGTCGGCTCTGTTGAGGAATATCAGGATAAATTCTTAGCCTTGCTTTGTCATACTGACTCCCTGTCCCCATCTCAACAGGTGCAGCTTTTTACGTCTGGTCTCATGGAACCCATTCGCACGGATGTTGAGTTACAAAACCCAGGCAGCCTTCAGCTCGCCATGGCCTTAGCTCGTGCTTATGAAAAAAGACAGCACCTGTCCTCGTTACCACGCGCCGGCTACAGATCATCCTTTTCCAATCGCACGACGCTGCAGGCTTCTAGTGTCTCCTCCACACCACCGAAGACTTCCAACCCGATTGTAGATTCTTCAGCTCCTACAGCTGTGGTGATGCCAAGACGCCAGCTCACCGCTTCCCAACTCACCGAGCGACGGAAATTGGGACTATGTTTCAACTGTGAGGACAAGTTTACTCCGGGTCACCAGTGCAAAAAGTTGTTTCTCATGGAGGTTATCCCGGATGACACCGATGATCATCAGCCAGATCCGCTACCCCCACAGGAGGAACCAGCGATTTCTCTTCATGCGTTGTCCGGTATTCAGCCTGGTAATCCTCAGACGCTGAAGCTTCAGGTTTCGATCGGATCAACAACACTGGTTGCCCTGCTCGATTCGGGTTCTACCCATAACTTCATCTCTGAGGAAGCAACTCATCGTGCTGGGGTAGCTCCCCTCCGGCTGACAGGCCTTCGAGTTGCGGTGGTAAATGGTGACAATATACTCAGCACAGGTGTGTGTTCGTGGGCTGTCTGTGCACATCGGGACAGAAGTATTCAGCATAGACTGCTACTCTATCCCACTAGCCGGTTTTGACATTGTTCTGGGCGTTCAGTGGCTACGGACTTTAGGTCCCATATTATGGGATTTTGAAGCCATGACTGTGTCTTTTCGGCATCTGGGACGCGCTGTGACTTGCAATGGCCTAGTAGCTTCTGGTGCGACAGCCCATGCCATGTCCGCGTCGACCACTTCTCTTCTGGATGCTTTGCTGGAGGAATTCATCAGCTTGTTCACCGAGCCAGAAGGATTACCGCCACAACGCCCATTTGATCATCGCATTCATCTCCTGCCAGGCACAACCTCGGTGGCCGTTCGGCCGTATCGTTACCCGCAGATTCAGAAAGACGAGCTCGAACACCAGTGCGCGGAGATGTTACGTCAGGGCACTATACGGCCAAGTACGTCCCCATTCTCAGCACCAGTCTTACTTGTTAAGAAAAAAGATGGGTCATGGAGTTTTTGTGTGGATTATCGTGCTCTCAATGATAAAACAATTAAAGACAAGTTCCCCATTCCGGTTGTTGAAGAGCTCTTAGATGAACTCAAGGAGGCTCAATTTTTCACCAAATTGGATTTGCGCTCAGGGTATCATCAGGTACGAATGTACCCCGAGGATGTTGCAAAAACGGCTTTTCGCACTCACCAAGGTTTATTTGAGTTCTTGGTCATGCCTTTCGGTCTGGCTAACGCCCCTCCGACATTTCAAGCTTTGTTGAATAATGTCCTCCAGACATATTTGCACCGGTTCGTTCTTGTATTCTTTGATGACATACTTATTTATAGTTCGTCATGGTCGGATCATCTTCGACATGTGCGCGCAGTCTTCCAAGCCCTTCAACGCAACTCTCTGGTCCTCAAGAAATCCAAATGTATGTTTGGGGCATCTTCCGTATCCTATCTCGGTCATGTGATTAGCGGTGCGGGAGTTGCGATGGACAGCCAGAAAGTGCACGCTATTGTGGATTGGCCGCCTCCTCGTTCCGTCAAGGCCTTACGCGGGTTTCTGGGGCTAACAGGCTATTATCGTCGGTTCGTAAAGGATTACGGTAGTCTGGCGGCTCCACTTACAGCTCTGTTAAAGAAGGATTGTTTCTCCTGGACGACCAAGGCCTCGAGCGCCTTTGACTTACTGAAGAACACTCTTGCGTCGACTCGTTTCTGACTTTGATTTTCTCACAAATTCATCGTGGTGTGATGCTTCCGTGCAGTATCGGTGCGTTTTGCATCAAGGCGAGGGCCCAATCACCTTCTACAGCCGAGCCTTGGCAGCACGCCATCAAAACTTAGCCGCATATGAGCAAGAGCTTATCGGACTAGTTCAAGCGGTGCGTCATTGGCGTCCCTATTTGTGGGGCCGTCCCTTCCTTGTGCGCACCGACCATTATAGCTTGAAATTCCTGCTCGATCAACGCTTGGCCACCATACCGCAACATAAGTGGGTCAGTAAGCTTCTTGGGTTTGATTTTCAAGTGGAATACCGCCCTGGACGACTGAATGTTGTGGCGGATGCGCTTTCTCGGTGTGATGCAGAATCCTCACTTGCTGCACTGTCCGCCTCTCAGTTTGATGTTTTCCATGACCTCCGGCACGAGGTGAGTTCGGTTGTTGCCCTCCAGTCTCTTCGTGATCAAATTTTGGAGTGCAAAACAGCTCCCGAGTGGAATTTGGTGGACAATTTGATCACTTATAAAGGAAAGATCTTTGTACCAGAGACATCAACAGTGCTGCCGGCTATTCTAGCTAATGCTCATACGACTGGCCATGAAGGAATTCAAAAGACCCTCCACAGACTACGCGCAGACTTCCACATTCCACACGCTCGACGCATCGTGCAGGAGTTCATTCGTTCCTGTCAAACATGCCAACGTAACAAGCTTAGTCACCTTCACCCGGCAGGTCTGCTACAACCTTTAGAAGTGCCATCTCCCGTGTGGCCGACATCTCCATGGACTTTGTCGAGGGTTTCCCGAAGGTTAGTGGCAAATCGGTAATCTTGACAGTAGTGGATCGGTTCTCCAAGTATGCACACTTCATACCCCTCGCACACCCGTATACGGCAGTATCAGTGGCACAGCTTTTCTTTGCCGAGATCGTTCGCTTGCATGGATTTCCAGAGACCATTGTGAGTGATCGTGATCCAATCTTCACTAGCCGCTTCTGGGAGGAGTTATTCCGCTTGGCAGGGGTTAAGCTCAACAGAAGTTCCGCTTTTCATCCTCAGTCAGACGGACAGACGGAAGTAGTCAATAAAATCATCACTATGTATCTCCATTGTCTTGCGGGAGACCGCCCTCGTCAATGGTTACAATGGCTTCCGTGGGCTGAGTATTGCTACAACACGTCCTACCAATCATCCCTCCGGAAAACACCTTTCAAAGTAGTTTATGGGCGTGCCCCTCCTTCCCTGCGCACTTATGAACCGGGTCTGGCTAGTGTTGTTGCAGTGGATAACATCCTACGTGACCGTGATGAGCTACTCCAAGATATCCGTGGATGTTTGCTTCAGGCTCAGCAGCAGTACAAGACGGCATATGATACACATCATCGTGAGGTCCAGTTTGATGTCGGCCAATGGGTGTGGTTACGTCTTCTTCATCGCAAAGCAGCCTCCTTGCTCTCACAACGACCTGGCAAGCTCTCCCCTCGCTTTCACGGCCCATACAAAATCACTGAGCGTATTGGCACAGTAGCTTATCGGTTGCAGCTACCGCCCACCACAAAAATTCATGATGTGTTCCATGTCAGTTTGTTGAAATCGTTTGTGGGCACACCACCGGACAGCCCCCCTCCATTGCTACACTTGCTTCATGGTAAGGTCGCTCCTGTTCCTCGTAAGATTCTCAGCGCTCGACTGGCAAGAGGCAACCAGCAGGTGTTGGTACAGTGGACAGATCTTCCAGACACAAAGACTTCCTGGGAGGATCTGCAGCAATTTCAACTCAGGTTTCCGGGTTTCCAGGTTGAGGACAACCTGTTTGTCAACGGGGGGAGAGATGTCATGTGAGGGAAGACATTAGCTATCCAGTTTCTTGCCTTTCAAGTCTCTCGTTCCAATCTTCCGTTTTTCTGTCTCTTCTCTGCTCCTATTCCGGTCAAGACGGGGGACCCTGCCCAGTCGTCAGAGCCAGCGTCAAGGCTCTTAGCAACTCATCGCTACAATCTCCGATCACGTGCCGGTGCCCGTGACACAAATCAAGGTTGTCTTCTATTCTGTTCTTGTTTTGCGATGATAATTGTGTCGGTTTTACCGTCGTCAACTTAAGGTAGTGATAAGTTTTTGTTCGTTCACTTTGCAGCATGTCATTCTGGAACCGAGCAAGATGTGATGTAGTCGGTTGATCGGAGGTGGATTCGGCTCTTGCGAGAAGAAGTTTGTGAACTGCAGGATGGAAATGCTGCAACAAGTGCTGGACCGATCCCTTTTTTCCCTCTTGGAATGTGTGTTCAGAATTCACACATCACTAAATAACGGCTGTTAATATCTCTTCCCGACAGTCTTCACTCTTGTGCTGTGTTCTCTGTAAAGAATTGAAGAACTGATGCCACCGTGCGATGTTGCAAGCTTGCAATTGAGAGCATATTATCCCATGCTGTGTTGACATCAAGCCACGAGTTTGGTTACATTGTAATTCTGACTCTAGCCGGTTTCATTTATGGGCTGTTTGGTTTGGGGGACCGGATGGTCAACGGATCAAGCTCCGAACCTAACTCACTTGTTTGATTTGAGAAATAGAATAAGTAGATCCATCACCACCTCATCCTCATAAGCAGATTAGTATACAATGAGGGACAACATTATATATCCTACCAAATTTTATGGGATGACACCATGATGAACCGACCCATCCTGGATGAGGTGACTCTTTAAACCAAACACCACATTAACCACTTGCGTAGTTACATACCTTTTTGCTCCAATAGGATTCACGCACCGCCGTGATTTTCAGAAATTATCCGATTATGTTAACTTTCTCTTCTCCTAAGGAAAAAAAAACTTCTCTTCTTTGCGCTAGGTACTGCAATGCACGTATTTATTTTTACAAATGGTGTTGTATATGTTAGGCAATTGTAATGTGTGTTAGAAATAGGTCCATAAAATGAGGCACATTTTCTTAATTTCAAAGTATGCAAAGTTTAGTACCATATTGCTAAAGTAATATGGGAGAAACCAATTTATAAAGTAGAGTCCATGCCACTTCTTGAATTATGGATATGAATAGCATGAGGATGGCTTTGGTTAATCACACACGCGTGCACGCGCGCGCGTATTCGCGTATTTTCGTGTGAACATCGCGTGACCTGTGACCGTGCCGTGACGTGGTGCGCCACTTGGCAGACTAAGTCCACTGTTGTGGTTACAGACCAAACAGTAGAGGATAGTCGAACTAACGAAAAATGTTCATCAAGATGGAAAAACCACCACCCTAGATCATCCTAGGGGCCTGTTATATATAGCACTCAAGAAGTTTAGTTACAAAGGCCGACCTCTCCTCTTTTTAGGTCATACGTGTCCCGTTACATGTGCTTTTCGGGCTTCCTTGCCTTTTTTGGGCTCACATATTTTTTTACATAACTCTTGGGCCTATATGTTGGGCTGACTAGCAGAACGAATGGGTTTAGGTGAGGGCCATCCCACAACATCCACCTTTATTTTTGCTGAATCGTGCATCCCTCTCTATTTGAATGAGATTCAATTGTTTGAATTGGGGCTTTATTAGGTTTGATGACAGGCAATTACCAGTGGGTAAATGGCTGGTTAAATATGTCAGTTACCAGTGAGTAAATGACTGGTTACATATGTCAGTTACCAGTGGGTAAATGACTGTTTTAATCATATCGATTTCGATATATATATATATATATATATATATATATATATATATATATATATATATATATATATATATATATGCCTAAAGACGTCGAGCATACAACCAAGAATCTCTCGCCTTCATTCTCTTCCTCCTTGTCTTTGTTGTCTTTGCGTAAATCGAATCTAAATCGACTCTTGTTCCCGGCGTGCACCGTGAAGAAGGGGAGCGATATCTCCGAGCCGTTGCTGCCGTGAATACCTGCACGGAGGCTGCAATAAGATTTCTGGGCAGCACACATCTGCGCGACTGCACTACGTCATCTACGTCCTACACTGCATCGAGCCTATGCTGCTTCCTGTTCTTCATCAAGCCCAACAGTAAGTTATTCGTGCGTTCGATCAACTTTCATACTGTAATATATTTCTGTTTTCTTTTTTGAAGTACAATGAGTAGCCTACTATTAGTTATGTGTTTTGCATCACAAGTTTATTGTATTTATCTTCTAGTAAAACTTGGAATTAAAATATTACCTACATTTCCAACAATGTGTATAATTGAAAATATAGCAATATTGTTATATATTGTAATTGCTATATCTAATTAATCTGTACCATTATGAACTACACCCAGCAAATAAGGCGCACAGATCTCTTTTTTCTATACTGTAGGAATTTGTAGTCTTTAAGAGCTCCTATCTATTTTTGGGAAATTATCCGAATTTCCCATCGAGATGCATGGTGTGTTCAGGTTAACTTTGCCATGGAAGAAGGATCTAATGTGTTGGACATGTCAAGTTCGTTGGGGGGAGAGAGAGAGAGTTATAGAAGAGAGGCATGACATGAATGAGTGGGGATTCCGGATAAGATTTTGGCAAATAAGTATACAGAAAAACTACATAATGCTGTACCATTTGAAGCCAAACTAACGGAATGGGACAACACCTTCGGATCATTGCATCTGTAGTCATTCATTTCCTCTCCCACCCATGACCACACCTATCTTGTCCATATCCACACAAAACTCTCTCTCTCCTCAAAGCAAGCAGGGAATGAAACTTGCAGTTGGTGCTTGGCTACTTGGTAGATGAATTTCTCTCCCCATAAAGCAAGTGCTTGGCTGTTATTCTCTCTCTCTCTCCAATGTACGATCAGGCAGGCCACACTCTAGCCGAAGCTGTAGCACAGCGGCGGCGGCTGCTTGGTGCTACTGCAGTTGGTACTTGGCTGCTCGGCACAACGTCAACAGTCAACTTGGTGCTCCTTACCGCACAAGCTCCGGCAGAGCGAGGCAAAGGGTGTAGCGTGGCAAGGCGTGACTTGACAGATGGCGTGAGCACCTGGGAGGCGAGGCAAGGGGAGGCAGTGAGGTGCCATTACTTTGGCGAAGGGGAGGCCGTGGACGACGAGCAAGCGGTCGGTCATGTGTGGCCAGCAAGGCCATCGGGTAAGCCCAAATTTATTTTTTCTTTTGTGAAACTTTGTCAAAATTTTGAAACTTCTGTGACACGCACATGTGTTCTAAAACTTAGCAAAAATTAATTTGATATTTTGAAACTCCTATGAAAATTGGTTGAAATTTATTTTGAAATATGTCTGAAAACTAATTTCTGGGACACATTTGAAAACCTTTTGAGATATCAAGTTTCATATACAAAACTCAGTGAAACAAAGTTTCATTTTTGAAACATGGTTCAATCTCATGTTTGAAACTCGAGGTATCAGTTTTGAAACCTAAAACTTATGTGGAAACCCAAGGTTGCAGTTTTTTGAAACTTCTTGAAACTTGCTTTCCACACGTTTCATCTGAATTTTATAAGAAACTTGCCAAAATATTGATGAAACTTTCTAAAACTTTTTGAAACCCGTTGAAACTTTAAACCTTCTAAAACTTCTTGAGACGTCTTGGAACTTTTTTATGAAACATGTTGAAATCTACTTGAAATGTTCTAAAACTTTTGGGTTGAAACTTGTCAAGCTTATTGTAACTTCTTGAAACTTTTTGATTGAAACTTACTGAAACTTCTTGAAACTCTTCGGTAAAACTTGACGGAACCTGTTGAAACTTGCTGAAACTTCTTTGAAACTCTTCAGTTGAAACTTGATGAAATTTTTTAAAATTTGCTAAAACTTCTTGAAACTCTTCTGTTAAAACTTGTTGAAATTTTCTGAAACTTCTTAAAACTCTTCGGTTGAAACTTGATAAAACCTGTTGAAACTTGAAGTTTGAGTTTCAAAATTTGAAACTTGTTGAAATTTGGTTTTGAAATTTTCTAAAATCTTTTAGGAACTTCTAGAAATACATAAAACTCGCTGGAACTTTAAACTTTTTCAAATATTTTTGAGGAAATTTTCTTAACCTTGACGAAACTTGCTGCAGTGTGTCAAAACGCCATAAAACTTCGTTATACCATTGGAAGTGCTTCCAACGGTGTTCCATTGGCTAGCTACTCCCATAAGAATGTATCATGGCATGGCAAGAGGGACAGAATCCTTTGGATATATACGACGATGGAGAGGTATTCCGTCGAGACACTATGGTATACAATTCTCTAGTGTTTTTTTTACTGTATTCCGATTAACTCTTTACTTGATTTTGAAAACTATTAAGAAGCCAGCGAAAACCAGGGAGAGAGAGGAAAAAATTACAAACTCAGCAAAATAGCATATGCTGGGCCAGTCGGCCCACTTACGAGCCGCAAGCTGCCGATGTTGGAGCGTACGTGGAGCTGATGCAATCACCTAGCCCGTGGTGGGCTAACGGCTGGCCGCCATGTGCTCCGACGACGTGCCACTATGACCGCGGCCTAAGTGTCCATGTGTCGAGTGCACAATGACAACCCAAACACTCAAAAATCTTTCGCTACTTAGCGAGAAACTCAGAAGAGCGGCAGCAAGCACATACCGCGGGATGAAAAATGTTGCTCAAGTTATACTACTTCTTGCGAAGAGCTTGAGCTCGACAATCTCTTCTCAGCAACATAAGATGGCCTCCCTACAGTATCTCAAGGTTTTACTCCCTCATCGATCGTCGTCATCATCGACAACAACTTTGCCAAAATGTAAGCTTGCATACTTACAAAATTTATTTCTGATTGTGTGTGAGTTACACTAGGTTGGAGAAGAAGAGAGCCGCAATGATGAGGAGGCGGTGCGCGAGACAGGCAGAGGTAGGAGCAGCAAGGCGCCCGACCGCGGGAAGGTGATGTACGGGTTTCACCGGGTGGTGGGCAAGATGCCGCACAACATGGAGGACAGCCATGTGGCTGAGTTCCAGTGGTTGGAGGACAGCAATGAGGTCGGCCTGTTCGCCGTGTTCAATGGTCACTCCGACGCCGATGTCGCCACCTACCTTCACGAGCACCTCTTTGACCACATCCTCGTCGAAGTAAGCGGCACACTGCTTGACAAGTGTGGGGCTCTTGCATGCATGGTTTGACATGCTCCATGATAGCCGGTGATAAGGGACGGCCTGATCTTCACGTGACAACATAGATAAGGATAAAGATAACTCGAAGAAAGTAACGTGATTGATAAATGAGGTGAGAATACTCCGATCACAATTACACCACTAACTTCATAAAGATAACTCAAAGAAGCAACATGATTTGATAAAAAAAAAGTAAACTAGTATCAAGCACGATTACAACTACCACAATCACTAGTGGAACCAAGGCCCGGTGACCCCGGGCGACTGCCCGGGCTCACCGGCGAACATCCCTACGGTAGGCGGGAGCTGCGCGTCATCAGCACCATCGGGGATGAAAGCGGAGTCAGCCATCTGCCTAGACTTCCAAGATGGGTTGGCTCCACCACTAACTACAATCTTATCATAACCTTCACAAGAATTCAATCATTATAGCCAAGCACGGAGCTGGTGCACAGACTGGCTGCCATCGACTAGGCAGCTTCTACCATCTCACAATGAAGTTGCAAGAGCACATATGTGGGTAGAATAATTGGCACCACATCATGCTACCTATATCTATAGTGATAAAGCCTATAAATATTCACTCTATTGGAGGAGAACACACAAGGCGTAATATCATTTATCAAAATCAAGCATTTTTTACATGATGTTGTGCTCTCCTATTTATAGGTTACAAAAGACTTCTTTACAATCTTATCATAAGTTATAAAAATCTCTTTACAATTTATGATAGGTTGTTTACACCTAGAGTTATAATTTAATATAAGTTGTAAAATTCAACTTTACAATTCATTTCTTTTATAAAAAAAAGTGGTTGTAAAATTTAATTTTATTACACGCGGTGACATCAGCTTTGATAATAACATATACGATGACCTTATATGTTTGCTGATATATATAAACAATAATCTCATATATAGACTGACATATACGATAACACCCAGTAGCTACGTACGTCCGTATTACTCTTTACATATCCTCATCAGCTCTGCCACTGAACGCCAGAATCGAAATTGAGTGCATTTTTGCGCTCTAGTTACGTACGACAACCCATCAAAATCTCAATAAGCATTCCCTGGCATTGTAGTTGGTCACTGTCCTGGAATGCACTGCCTTGTCGATCGGGACTCATGGTACTGCCGTACGAGTACTTAAATGTCAATCAGATAGTGTACCAATTTAAGGTCTTGAACTGCTTGAAATGAACTTTGGGTATCCAGAAGAATTGTCATGACATGAACAACGAATCAGGCAAGAGTATTTTGTAAGTTTCAGCGGAGCACTGGGTGGTTATTACTTTCGATTTTGCACTTAGAGCACCGTGGCGTCGCAAGTCATTGAAATTCTGTGTCAGGAAACATCCGAATTCTTGCAGTGCATGCGGTGAGGCTAAGGCTCTACTTGGAACGCATGAGCTTCACGTGAACTAAGGTCTCGAGTTTAATAAAGGTTCTTTTTTTGCAGAAACCCATATGCAAGTAGAGATGTTTGTAAAAAAACTCACATGCAATCTCAATGTTCGTTAAAAACTTCCCTATAAATTCTATGTGGTTGTAAATCTACCTCCAAATGGTTAATTTACATGCTGATATTCTTAAAAGTAAAGAACTGCTAACCAGAAATCACATCTAAGTCCATACAAACTTTGAGAATCCTCCCATGTGTGGCCATAATGTTGGCGATCATCCTTGATCGTCTTTCTTTCTTGTCCATCTATTCTCTCATTTTTGCATCGTGCTTTATTCTCCTACGCTTGGCTTGTGCGCCTACCCTGCGCTAACATGTCTTCTCTGATTATAATCTATAAGACCGGCCTACTGGGATTATCACACAAGTACCATGTAGAATTTGCAGGTGAATTGTTGACGAACTTTGAGATGCAGGTGGGTTTTTGATAAGCTTTCCTATTTGTAGGTGGTTTTTTATTTACAAAAATCCTTTTAATAAATAATCATCTAACCAATAAAATAATGGGTGCCTTTCTTTATCCCTACAATGCAAAAAGTTTCTACGGCTTTTAATGGGATTAGGTTATTTACCATTCTAGTCTTGCACTTCCGCACGTAGGCACTCGCATTTGTTATTCCAACACAAAGAAAAGTTGGAGAAGAAGTGGTTAAAAGCATTTCGTGCCGGTCTGATTCACATCCCAAGGATAAAAAGAGGCACCATGCTAGTCTTCGAATAGGGATGGCAATTCCGTTGTGGAGTCGGTCCCCGTGGCAAATATCCTAAGGGGACAGGGGCAAGGAATTTTCTCTGTAGGGGAAATGGGATGGGCCCGCTATACTAGCGGGATGAAGATGGAGTTATCGTTCCTGTGGAGATCTGATAAAAATAAAAATAAATATTTTGATAATAGATTATAGTTTTTAATATAAAAGATTGTATTCCTTTCTTATATATTTAGACTAAAACTTGAATTTATATGTTAGAATATATATTTCGAAGCTATATTGTTTTTTTCAAAAATATGCTTACGTAATTATAGGTTAATAAATAAAGTTAAATTATTATTTTTTAAAAAAATAAATTTAGTTTTTTTATCCCCACGGGGACCCCGTGAGGATCAGGTCCTCGCGGGGACCAGGGACAGAGGGTCATATCCCTCTACAAGGCTTAGCGGGGCGGGGCAGGAGACTGACTAGCAGGGGCGAGGCGGGGACGTAGAAGCTTCCCTCACAATCCCCTGCCTCGCAGCCATCCCTATCTACGAATGATCAAACGAGTGAATGATTTGATATAGGTGTATGAATGATCCAAGTTCCGGAGTTTGTGTATAAAATGTTTTATACATTAGCTATATTTTTAGTACGTAAGTTTTAAATTCAATTTGAGCTAGTTTAGGTCCTGCTCAACTTAGCTTTTTTGGCTTATGGTTTTTTTTCACTGTAGCCATCTTATTTTGTACTGTAGTTGTTAGTAGTTTTTTTAGCGTAATTAAATTTAATAAAAATAAAAATAGTTATCCCATCACAGATAATACAAAGGAACACGAGAAAAAAGAAAAAGCAAAAAAGCCTCAAAAATTAAAAAATTAGAAAAAAATTAAATTAAAATTAGTGAATTAAAAGTCAGAGACTGAAACTGAAACGAACTAAAGAATAGTGAACTAGGAGTCAGAAACTGAAATTAAAACGAATAAGGCTTAGACTATTTTTGAATTTAATGCTACTAAAGTGATTATATACTATAAAATTTTTATAGCTTAAACTAAAACTGAATATAATTTTTTTTTAGGATTTAATATCTTAAATACACTTTTTAATACCGACGTTAAATACCACAAGTCTAAAAGCAAATTAATATGTATTGATTAGATGCCACTCAGGTGCACGAAAGACTGGCTTCATCCACATGTACCAGACATGTGCTGGCCAAATTATTATCTTAAACAGCTGATTGTACTAAAGCACTTTGTTTCGCCAGCTTTGTACTACCATCAGTCTATTCGCCTCCCGCGTGTAGAAAACACGTGACGTGACAGCTCTGAGAATGCTATGTGAGGCTTCCTGCTACGTACTACTACAAGAGTACAAGGACGGCTGCTGTTCAGCGACAAAACACTGACGCTCTGATGGGAGGATAATGTCGGCATCTTGTGCCGCTCCTCTCGACTTTTGATTTCTAGAATTTAGTTTATTATTTTTAAATTTCGTTTTTTTTTGAATTTTTAGTTTTTTAACTTTTTTGTTGGTTCTTTTTTTCATGTTCATTTGTATTATATTAACCAATTTTTTTATTTTTTTTTAAAATTAACTATATCAAATAAATCACTATCAGATACAGTATAAAATAAGTTAGTTATATTACAAAATAAATAATAAATCAATTTATTAAAATCGAACTGAGCGTCCCTTAATCGTATTTAATAGGTGCTCTCTGCTTTCTTGTCGTTTTACTTGCCATTCTAGGATCGTGTAGTCAAAACTTTGACATAAAATACACATAAGAGTATTTAGATTTGTCATATAAAAACTATGCTATTAGATTTGTCATTAAAAATACTTTTATACCATAATACTTTTAATATCTTTTTTAACATATAACTAGGATAGGTATTGATCAAAGAAGTGTACTGAGAACATATTAATATCTAAAACAACAAGTGAAAGAGATCGGATGTAGTACAAGTAGTAGTACTATCTTAGCGTAGTACAAAGTAGTACTACTATCGCGTCTCCTCCAATTCTTCTATATTCGATTTACAGTAGACTATACTTTTCTAGCTAATTCGCTCAATATTTTCCCCTTGTTGACCGGTTGTAATTTGCAGACCTGTTCTTTCCTTTTAAGAAATGTAGGGTGTGTTCTTTTTAGCTATATTTGATAGTTTATGGTTACGGTTGATGACTTTTGGTCTTAATACGAGTGTTTATGCGAACGAACCGAATACCGATAAACTATTTTTAAAAAATTATTCTGATAAACTACTTGAAAAATATATACAAAAATTATTGTATTCTAAGGGGGCGCTCATTTTAGCGATGGCTTCTGACTTTTGACTGAAATTTCACTGTAGCTGATTTTTTTTACTGTAACTGATTTGGTTTTTTAAGCATAATTAATTTTTTAAAAAAATATAAAAATAGAAAAAACATGTTAACCTATTAGGGATAATACAAAGGAACACAGAAAAGAAAGAAAATACAAAAAAGCCTAAAATATCTAAAAAAATTAAAAAAAGATGAATTCTGTCCGACTTGTACTTACCGACAGAATAATCACGTGAAGAAATTAATCCAATAGTTTCTCTTGCTGCCTACCTCTTATACAAGTTAATCTATTGACTTTACAATACAGACTAGAATTATCCTTTGTCTTGTACGTAACAAAGCATTAGGCCGGCCTTCTTACGGGAGCTTGAAATTCGGGTTAACGCTATTGGAAGCTTAGGCTCCTCCAAATAGGAGTGGTTTCTCAGGTGTTTAAGAAAATTTATGCTCATTTTGTATTAACAAGTTAAGGTCCAGTCTGACGAGAATATAATAATTCTATATTTATTATATCATTATATTCTTCGAATATACCTCACAACGATGAGGGAGAAATTTTGTAGAATAGTCGTAAAATATACTACGACTATCTAGTCGTAAGTAGGGCTGTAAACGAGCCGAGCTCGAGCGAGCTTACCCTGGCTCGGCTCAGGCTCGGTAGAAACTCGAGCCGAGCTCGAGCGAGCTTGAAATTGCCGTCGAGTTTCAAGCTGGGCTCGAGCTCAGCTCGGACAAGCTCGCGAGGCTCGTGTAGGCTCGACAAGACGAGGAGAAGAGGGGGAGTGGGCGACGGACACAGGGAGTAGGCTGGCGAGGCGCGGGGCCGTGGCCGAGCCGGATCCGGTCGAGCGGCGCCGGCGGCGGGGAGAAGCGCGGTGGGCGCGATCGAGAGGCGGCGGTGGGGCCGAGAGGCGCGCGCGGGGCGAGGAGGCGGCGGGGAGAGGAAGGGGACGGGGAGGAGGGTGGCGGGGAGGAGGCGGCGCCACCGCGGCGGGGGCAGCAGCGGGAGAGGCGGGAGGGGGCGAGGGTGGAGGCGCGCGGCGGCGGGAGAGGAAGGGACGGGGAGGGAGGCGGCGGGGTGAGAGAGGAGGAGGAGGAGAGGGGCGGCGGGGCGAGGAGGCGGCGGGGGAGGGACGGGGTGGGGCGGTGGGGAGAGGAGGAGGCGGCGGCGAGGCGCGCGAGCGGGCGGGGCTAGGGTTAGGATTTGGGCGCGGGGTGGGGCGCGGCGCTGGGGATTGGCGCAGCGCGCGTGGAGGAGGCGCGGGCGCACGGCCGCGTGGCGGGCGGGGCTAGGGTTAGGATTTGGGCGCGGGGTGGGCGCGGCGCGCGGGGGGGAAGCGAGGCGCGCGCTTGGGCATGGGAGGGCGCGGCGCGGCGGGCGGGGACGGGGTTTTGGGCGCGGGTGGAGTATTTTGAGAGGAGGCGGGAGGGGGTAAATAAATTGAAAGCTCGCGAATATCCGAGCTCGGCTCGTTAAAGCTCGCGAATTTAAAATGAAGCTCGAATTCGGCTCGTTTGGAGCTCGAGCCAAGCTCGAATCGAGTCTAGAGCGAGCCGAACTTGAGTAGTTCGCGAGCCTCGAGCTTTTTTTACAGCCCTAGTCGTAAGTGCTTCTACGACCTTTTAGTCGTAAGTCCTGCTACGACCATCTAGTCGTAAGTTCTATTACGACGGCTTGGTCATTAGAACATACGTTTATACTTTATAACTGCACATCATCTTACTCACGTCTCTCTGACAACAACCGTGCTACGGCGAACTGTTACCTACGACTCTCTGACAATAACCTCCATCCAGCGGTTAACTTCCGAAGTGTCAACACGTCTTTTGGCAAGAAGTAATTGTCATCGATTCGTCGCCAATATAAGGGATAAATCTTGGGAGAAGAAAGAAAGTCTGAGGGAGAGACAAATCTTAGTAGGGAGCAATCAGTTCTATAAGTAATGTGTAATTTCTCGCACTATCCACACTTGAAACCTTTCCTCATCAACAATAGCACATGACGTAGAGTTATTATTTTCCTAGAAGAATGCCCAAATCTGCATAAAAATTTATGTGTCTTTACTCTGCATGATCATACAAGAGCCTTGAGTACTTTTCCTCCGAATCCAAGAAATCATACGTAAGATCGATATTAAAACATCGACACAATTCTAAACAGTGATACTTCTAACTTTCAAAAGTTACAAACCGTTTAAAACACGTTGTTTTTTAAGGTGGTTTTTTTCTTTTCTCTTTTTACTTTGTATTATCTATAGAGATATAACAGTGTTTTTAAATAATTTTTCTATATTTTATTTTTAATTAAATACCTAAACAAATTAATAACTGATACAGTGTGACTACAACGGCGCCTTGGAACAGGGCTCGCCTTAAACCCTTCTTCATCTGAGAGAGAAGTCGGGTTCACGAAGAAACCTCAGCATGACCGCGATATTGCTGGTACAAAGTGAAGCACACCGGTTTCTATCCAGGGGATCCAGATATCAAACAAATCCTGCTTTACAGATCCGGTGAGATTCTCCTTTAAGCATCGAACCGTCAATTTCCAGAGCACGCTTTAGTTAGACACGTCCTTCTTAAACCCAAAACTAAAGGATGACAAAGCATCTTGACCACATGCAGAATATCTCAAATCCTGAATCCACAAACCAAATCAAGAACAAGATAGGATATCTACGCACCTCTTTAGAAAAGAGGTTGCAAAAGCTAGCGAATATCCTTCCTGTGGCGGCTGAGCGCTTGCTCGGTTGGTGGGGGCTGCTAGTGGATGTCCCACCCGTCTGGCTTTAAGCCACGGTGCGGCACATTTTTTTGGAGAGAAGTGCCTTTTCGATATTATTGTTCATGTAAATAGTATTATCTGAATATATGTATATATATATATATATATGGATATGTTCGGTGGTCAAAGTGTATGTCCGTGTTTCCGAAGATTTTAGGCCTTCGTCTCTAGTCTAAAAGTATATGCATTGGACACATCCATATAAATGTGTAGATATATATAATCTTATGTACGTGTGTAAATACGTTTTTGTTGTATTTATAAGCTCAAAAAAGAATATCCTTCCTGTGTTCTGTCCGTAAAAGGAGGCTTCACGGGAATATGCCCCCAAGGAGAGAAAGATGACTCGGACACGATAGTGGGCAGTCTAAACTAGTGTTGCAATCAGCTGGAATCTTCCATCCATAAGTTCAAGGAAGACCATGAGGTAACATCAATACATACATATCATTTTAGACATTAATCGACATGGTTTTTAAAACAATTTTGATCACTAAGTTATATGATAATATATTATAAAATTTAATAAAATTATATATATTTTGAAAACATATTTTTAAGGCAAAATCTATATATATAATTTTTATATATCTAATCTAAATATTTCAAAGATACTGATAATCTAAGCTTTAAAAGTTTGATTACATGTATTTTAAAATAAAATGTATTTGTGAACGAATGGAGTAATCAATTAAGCAAGCCACTAGGGCCCACCAGCTACATATTTTAATCATATACATGCAGTTTCTCTGTTCCATCTCTACTTATAGATGGCATGCATGCTCTGCCCAGCTTTTTTCAGCTGCAGCTGCAAATTAACGGGATATACTATCTACGTTCTTTTTTTACTTGGCCTTTTATGGTTTTGAGATATGACTTTGATTATTACTTTTCAAAATTTTATATTAATATATACCAATAAAATTATAATATTATAAAAATATTTATAACAACAAATTCAAAGATATAGTTTTTATATAGCGAATCTAGATAGTTTTAAATATATTCACAATCAAATTTTAGACGGCATAGATTTTAAGGTATAAGTAAAAAAGAAAGCATCGTGGAACGTACTTGCTTGAGGAACCTAATTTCCCACCGTCACTGCCAAGCAAATCACATCGCCTCTAGCGACAAAAGGAATAGTCCTCCCATATGTCACAGGCGCACGCCGATATAAAACGAATCTTCAACCCAAATAGCAGTATTTAACGCATGATTAACAAAAATAATATTTATCTTGTAAAATTTACAAAAATAGCGTCTTTACCATACGGTTGCCACGCGGGAGTGACCGACGGCCAATATGTAAACGATGCTGCACAGTGCTTGTGTGGATTAGCCAATACCTCATGGTCACCGTGTGGTAGGCACTGTAATAACACTGTAGCACCGCATGGTGGGACTTTGCAGTTTTCAGGAAAATCTATTTAAGTATATTTTTTATAGAAATTTTTAAATATAGCAAATAAGTTTTAAAAATTATAATTTTTTGTGGAGTCTTCTGACACAATACACTTGTTTGTGTAGTTGTTTTTTTTTAATAATTTTACATGTTATGATTTTTCTCAAAAATTATAACTTCCTTATTTTCAGAGTTTATTTAAAGCTTTTAAAATAAAACTCATCATTTAGATTTTTGAATTTAATACAAGCTTAAATTAAATTTTTTTAATAATTACAAGGATTTAATATGACTAATATAAACATTAAAATTTGCTGAAAATATTTTATTTGGGTTTTTTGTGTCTCAAGAAATTTTTTAGAATTTTCTTCGATTTTTCTAGATTTATTTGCTATTTTCTAGAGCTCAAAATGTTTTATCTGAATTTCTGAAAATAAAAAAATCACTAAAATCCTAAAACAGTAAATGTGTCGGCCGTGTTACTGTTCATCTATGCCATCCGATTTTAATCATTCGATATTCATGGTGTTGCGTGTTGTCCATCCAAGAGTCTGGGTACTGTTCATCTTCTTCCCAATGTGGACTCTGCCACCGCCTCGATTCTTGTGCTCGAGCCGAATTCCGTGTCATATCCAAGCCCGCTCCTCGGCATCTATGCATATATAGCTATGTCACCCCTCGTGTTCTACACTCACTGTCGTTCGCCATCCGCTTGCCAGTCGCCGTGCGC
Source organism: Melocanna baccifera (assembly GCA_036346265.1). NCBI lineage: Eukaryota > Viridiplantae > Streptophyta > Magnoliopsida > Poales > Poaceae > Melocanna > Melocanna baccifera. The sequence continues at coordinate 16,243,978 of CM070695.1, forward strand.
TGCCGCCGGTGAGTCCCCTATCGCCGCCGTGCCTCACCATCCCCGCCACTTAGCTCACTGGTCCGCCGCCACCCTTCGGTCCCCAGCCGCTGCCGCCTCTTTCCATGTGCACGTTGTGTCGTTTACCAAGACGAAGAGACACCGCCGTTTCACCTTCAACAGCCAATCGCCGAGCGCCACACGTCGTTGCCGTTTGGACCGTCCGAACGGTCCCAGTCCTCTGAACCGTTCAATTGTATTCGAACTGTCTGATCATTGTCACCCCTTTGGCCGGTCCTAACTTCTTTGGCCAGTCTGATCATCTTCGGTCGTCCGATCGTCGTTCGACTGTCCGATCGTCGTCATCGTTTGGATAGTCCGATTATCACCACTCCTCAGCCATGTGATTGTCGTCATCATTTAGACAGTCCGATCGTCCTCACTCCTTAATCGTCCGATCGTTCCCAACAGCCAAGATTAGCCGTGTAGTTCATCTAATCCGATCGTCCTTAACCGGGTCAACAGCCAAGTCAGTAGCCATCTCAGCAGCCACACAAGCCTTAATCCGATGTGATTACCACTTGTCGTGCCACGTGGTTGCCATATCAGCCAACCGAGCCATCCCGATGCCACGTCACCCCTAGCCGCCATGTCATCATCTGGTCCATGCACTATGCACTGTTCCAAGTACCGAGTCCACCAAAGGCTAGCCTATCCATGCACCAGGTCCACAGCACAGTAGAATTTCTGATTTTCAGTATTTTCCTTTAAACTTAATTTTTCAACAGCCCGCTCTCCTTTGTCCTAGCTCCAATTGACCTCCTTCTCTTTTCTAAATTCATTTAAAATTGAATTCTATCTTATGATTCTAGTTTTGAAGTTTTTGAAGTTTATTTGAATTTATTTTATATCTCATTCATTTTTCTCTCTTGTTAGATCGTGTCTTCGAAAGAGCAAGATCGCCACTAGAAGATCAAGAATTCATAATTGAGAAAAGCCAAGGCAAGTTATGTTCTTGGATCATGTTGAACCCAAATTTTAAATCTATTATTTATTTTATTTTATTTTATTTTAAATTATTATGTATTACTATTTTATTACAAATCTTTGGATATGACAGATATTAGCCAATTTAATTAATTCCATCTTGATAAGTTGAATACCATGATTTCATTGTCACCAAAAGATAAAATTATTTAGTGATACCATACTAATTGTTACAAGGGTTATATAATCAATTTCCTTAGCCATACTTATAGTTATGTTAGGCTCATCATCGGATGTGATGATCAATTAATTAAATTAATTTAATAAAATATTGAATCGTGGTTGTAGCTATAGTTATAATTTGTGTACTATAACATTGGTGTATCATTGGTGTTAGTTATGCAAAATTAGTTTTCACTCAGGCGAATGATCGTGCAGCAAAGGGAAAAGTGTGAATTTACTTCGAGAGATGTGGATGTCTCGCCTAGATAATGTCTAAGGAATTAACTTTATGCGTCATTGATTTGAGCCTTACCGTGCAAACCATATGTCTATTATGTGATTGATCTGACTAATTAATTTGTGATATTCTAATTTTAATCTTGCCATTGTGATAAACATGGTTGCTAATTTTCATGAGTCGCAAAGGGGGTGTGATGCGAAACCCTAGCGGGCGAGATTGAGTTGAGGTTGAGTATTGTAAAGGTCTTGTTGTTATTTTCTTTAGCGCGGGGATGATCATATCGAGTGGACACAGTTGTGCAACCTCTGCAAAGTGTAAAACTATTCGAAGAGCCGTGTCCCCAGTAATGGGCAATGCTCGATGATTTCACATGAAGGGTAGATGTTTTATAAAACTTGGTTGAGATAACTTTAGAAAGTGAATGGTTAGTTTATTGGTGGTTTTATTCAGTTCACGAGTGGTTCATTGGGTGGACTGTTAGTTCACTTATAGTTCATTTAATTCTTTTAGATAATTATTTATTATTTTTTAAAGATCGCTTTCAATTTATTTATTGTATTTACTTTAAATTTTTGCTTTCTACAAAATAACCTTTCAGCAATCCATTGATAAGCCTTGCATACTATATTGCATCTTTATTACCAACGACTTGCTGAGTACCAATTTACTCACAGTTTTATGCTTACTGTTGCTCTGTTGAAGAAAAAGAATTATATTAGCAAGAGATATCAGAAGGAGGATACTTCGACGACTTCACAGATTAGAACTTCGTTCCTCAGTCGATTACCTGTGGGCATGTCGAATGGCTAACATTCTTAATTTTGTTTCCCACTGCTAGTTTCTTAAACCCTTAATGCTAATAAGTTGTAAGCTTAACCATAAAGTCGTTCTCTGATAATTAATAAAATTTGAGTCTTTTCCTTTGTTAATCGTACATATGGTTGATATTTTTTTCTATGTTACACTATGTGTACTAACGTGATCCTGGATTAGTACGATATACACAGAGAATTCGATTTGCAAATTTGGGTCTCGACAGAGGTGGTGTCGAGGCCATATCGACTTTAGAATGAAACCCTAGTTAGAGTGGTAAACTTAGCCAAATTTTAAAATCAAATTTCTAAATCAAACCAGTCGAATTGGATATGTAGTAAACTCTCTACTCTCTTTCCCTTTCTTAAGGTTCTTGCTCTTCGCCTTATTCAAAAATTTGTTTTTCTAAAATCCTTAAATTGACTTCTTTCCTTTATACTGCCTTAGATATCTCACGGTTCCTACAGCCAGACTGGAGGATGGTGAGAACTTCTCTGAGTCTTGTTGCAGAGTCTTAGATTGAATAGGTCACCAGTCTACTTCACCGAGGATGAGAAGGCAAAGGGACAACGCATTGGATCCATCACTAGGCTGTACTTCACCACAAGGATTGGCAACTAAGTTCTACACTATGGTTTCAAGTGCACCGGTGCTTGTGGAGAGTGGTCATTCGACGTCTCTGCAAGCTGTACAAGATCAACATGTCCAAGCTCATTTGGAAGTTCAAGAGCAATATATATCCACTCCCAGTGTAGCAGAGCAAGAGGACCCCAACCGCAACTGCCAGCACCTCTATCTTCACCTACGCCACCAAGTCTAGAGGAGGCGACGTACAACAGGCAATCGCCAGGAGTATCTTCGACACTTTATTCTAGCCATAGCAGAAGAGCAGTTACCGCAAGTCCGCAGCTCATGGGTATTCTATAGTGACTCGAAGGAAGGGTCAAGCGAGCCCTATTTGGCATGACCCGAATGGAAGCCATTAGAGTAAATCCTTGTATAGTTTAGGAAGTACGAGTAGAACGCTTTGGTTTTTATTTGCAATTACTTATGACGTGAGCTACAGTCTTGCCCTTAAAAGCATCATGTTGCATTCATGTCAAAACCTTTTATTTGAATAATTTAATTACTTCTTTGTTAGCCTCTCAGCTAAGTGTTTGCTTAGTCTAGGTTTTGCCATTAGAGATCCCCTTAGACGAGTTTATCTCTTATCTATGTTTTTTTTCCCTCTCACATTTTGAGCCTTGAGAAGCCAGTTCTCACCTGTTTTGTTTCTCTTCAGATAAGTAGAAAGATAATTAACACCAGGAACTCAACTGGACGTGGTCAGATTAATTAGGATCTAGGGAGCAGTGCCATAAATCCATCAACTCAGGGACCACAAGCAACCCCAGTAGGAATTGATCCAGTTCTAAGTCAGTTCATGGCAGTTTCTAGATGGGGTGATCGAAATGAAGAAGGAGGAATTCCATGAGTTACAGCAAAAGAACATGTCAGTGAGTGAATATCTCAATAAATTCACTCAGTTAGCTCGCTGTGTACCTAAGGACATTGCCACAGAGAAAAGATTAAACCCAGAATTGGAAGTTCAAGTTATGGGCAATGATTATGCTAGTTTCCATAATATGGTGGACAAAGCAATGCTCATTGAGAAAAGTCACCATAAGTTAGAGGAGTCTTGCAAGAGGAGGATGATGCAACAAAGATCTTAGATGAATTAGTCTCAGAAGGCTCGTTTCAACACTTACTAGCCAGCTCGTGTGCCACCGTAGTTAGGATTCAAAACTCACGCATCAGTACCTCGTCAGTTTCAGTCAGGACCACGTCCTATTGGTACAAGCAATCAGCAACAGAAGAATGCCAATCCTACAGTATCAGTCACCTGTTACAAGTGTCGTGAGCAAGAACACTATGCCAGCAAGTGCCCTCAGAGACAAGCCCCGATGCTAGTCTGTTTTAATCTGGGAGCCATACCAGATCGGACCTCTGTTTCAGGATCAGAACACGGAGCGCTCCAAGTGTTAGGCCAGGCCAGTCGAGCGCCACCTTCAGTCATATGAGGACAAGTGAACTATTTCACTACAGAGGAGGCCCAAGCAGTGCTAGAGGTTGTGATTGATAAGTTACTAGTCAATTTAGTTCTTGCTACAGTTTTTTTTGATTCTAGAGCTTCGTATTCATCTATTTCTTAGAGTCTTACTTTAAAGTAATAGTTGAAAATTGTTATTCTGGGATCTATTCTCTTGGTTTCATCTTTAGGCTCTGAGTTGAGTACAAACCTAGGTTTTCCTATAGTCAAGATAGCTATTCAAGGAGTAGAGTTCTTTGTCAATCTTGTCATGTTGGATATTAAATCTTTGGATGAGATTCAAGGAATGAATTGGCTTAAAAAACCAGATAGTGTTGGATTGTGGAAGCAGAGATATTATCTTGACCAGTTCATATGGGAGCAAAGTGAAATTTAAAGCTAGCATGAGTCAACCAGAAAGGGTTATGATTTGTCAGAGTAAAGGGATCATGTTAGAGGATATGTCAATTATCAGAGAGTATCTTGATATGTTTCTAGATGATCTTCCCAAAATGCCACCTGACCAAAAAGTTGAGTTTTCGATTGAGTTAGTACCTAGTACTTTGCCAATTTCCAAAAGACCGTATCAGATGTCCGCTAATGAATTAGCAGAATTAAAAAAGCAAATTCAAGAGCTATTAGACAAAGGTTATATTAGACCAAGTTCATCCCCGTGGGGAGCACTAGTATTGTTTGTCAAGAAGAAGGATGGTAGTCAGCGTATGTGTGTAGATTATCGAGCGCTCAATGAGGTCACCATCAAAAATAAATATCCTTTGCCCATGATCAATGACTTGTTTTATCAGTTTAAAGGAACTGGAGTGTTCTCTAAGATTGACATGAGGTCAGGGCACCATCAAATAAAAATTCGTAAGAAGAATATTTCTACGACAGCTTTCTCAACTCGATATAGTCTGTACAAGTTCACCGTGATGTTCTTTGGTTTAACTAGTACCCCGGATTATTTCATGTACCTAATGAACAATGTGTTCATGTACCTATACCATGTCATATCAGCAGGGGGAGTTGCAGTTGACCCCGGTAAAGTGAAGAATGTGCTTGATAGAAGTCATCGTCGTCAGTGATGTAAATTAGGAGTTTTCTCAGAATATCCCATTATTATCGTCATTTCATTGAAGGATTTGTTAGTGTAGCAAGGCCACTTACACAGTTGTTAAAGAAGAAAAAGAAATTTGTTTGGACGCTAGAGTGCAAGAAGTGTTTCCAAAAGTTAAAGGAGTGTTTGGCTACAGCTCAAGTGCTAGTATTGTCAGACATAAACAAAGATTTTGAGATCTATTGCGATGCTTTTCGTAAATGTTTGGGATGTGTGCTGATGCAGGACAGAAGTGTGGTAGCTTATGCTTCGTGTCAATTGAGGCCATATGAAGAAAATTACCCCCCTCACGATTTGGAGTTAGCAACCGTAGTGTATACTTTAAATTTTTGGTGCCATTATCTCATGAGTAATTGATGTGAGATTTACACTGATTACAAGAGTTTAAAGTATTATTCTCAGGCAAAGAAGGTAGTTGGGGTTGATAAAAGACTATAACATTGGAATACATTACCACCTAGGAAATGCCAAAGTGGTACGGAGATACTTTGAGCAGAAAGATTTATCGCAACGCTGTGATGATCAAGGTGAGTCAGCTAGCTTTGCACAAGGAATTTCATAAGCTTAGCTTGAAATTGGTTGAGGAAGGATTCTTAGCCACAATAGAGTTGCAGCCAACATTGGACGGTTAGATTTGTCAAGCTCGAGCAGAGGATGAAAATATTAAGTGGATCAAAGTCAATATGAGTAAGGATAAAGCATCAGGATTTACTGTAGATGATAAAGGTAACGTGTGGCTCAAAGAGCGGTTGTGTGTGTCAAATAAGAGGGAGTTAAAGGAGTTGTTGCTTTAGAAAACTCATGAGTCGTTGTACTCAATTCTCCTAGGCAGTATCAATATGTACCAGAACATCAAGGATAAATTTTGGTAGCCAAGAATGAAGCATGAGATAGCAGAATATGTTACACTTTGTGACATATGCCAAAGAGTAAAAGTTGAGCACTAGAGACCAGCAGATTTGCTACAACCATTGAAAATTTCCGAATGGAGGTGGGAAGAAATTGGCATGGACTTTATTATAGGATTGCCAAAGACCAAGAATGATTTTGATTCGATTTAGGTAATTATGGATTGTTTGACAAATGTTGCTCACTTCATTCTGGTTAAGACAACCCATGCAGATGATAAGTTGGCAGAATTATACATGTCAAGAATTGTGAGTCTCCATGGAATGCGTAAGAAAATAGTATCAGATCGTAGATCACAGTTTACTTTACAATTTTAGGAGAGTTTCCATGAAGCTATGAGTATTCATTTGAATTTTAGTGCAGCATATCACCTCCAGATCAATGTTTAGAGTGAGCGAGTGAATCAAATTCTTGAAAATATGTTAAGAGCTTGTGCGTAAGAAAATATGTTAGAGCTTGCACAGAGTTCTCGTATAACAACAGTTACCAAGCTAGTTTGCAAATGTCACTGTTTGAAGCTTTATATAGTAAGAAATGTAGAACCCCTCAAAACTGGATTATCTCAAAGAGGCTGAGGAAAAGGTTCGATTAATCCAAGAGAGATTAAAGACAGCTCAGACTAGATAGAAAGCTATGCGGATACTCGTCGTCGAGAGTTGAGCTTCGAGTCAGATGATTATGTGTATCTCAACATTACACCATTCAAAGGTGTCAAGAGGTTTCAAATGAAATGAAAGTTTGCACCAAGGTATGTGGGGCCATTTAAGATATTAAAGCGTAGGAGAGAAGTTGCTTATTAGTTGGAGCTGCCTGTGTTCTTTAGTGGGATTCATGATGTCTTCTATGTGTCCCAGATGAAGAAGTATTTGTGTGTGCCCAAGAAGACAGTGCTAGTGGAAGTCGTTGACCTTTAAAAAGATCTATCTTATAAGGAACACCATGTCAAAATCTTAGAGGTGTTAGAGCGTGTGACCAGGAACAAGGTTGTCTGCTTTTACAAAGTTCAGTGGAGTAACTATTTCAAGGAGGAAGCAACTTGAGAGCACGAGGAGGATCTCAAAGCGGAGTTTTCAAACCTATTCTCTCGGCTAGTCAGAATCTCACGGTCGAGATTTTTCTTAAGTGGGAGATATGTAACATCCTGATTTTTAGAGTTTATTTGAAGCTTTTAAAATAAAATTTACCATTTAGATTTTTCTAGATTTAAAATAAGCTTAAATTAAAATTTTATTAATTAAAATAATTTAATATGACTAACATAAATATTAACATTTGCTAAAAATATTTTATTTGGGTTCCTTGTGTCTCAAGGAATTGTCTGGAATTTTCTTGGATTGTTCCGAATTTATTTGTTATTTTCTAGAGCTCAAAAGGTTTTATCTAAATTTCTAAAAAGTGGAAAATCCCTGAAATCCTAAAATAGCAAATGGGTCGACCCTCTTACTATTCATTTGTGCCATCTAATTTCAACCGTTTGATCTTCATGGTGTTGTGTGTCGTCCATCCAAGAGTCCGGGTACTGATCATCTTCTTCCTGACGTGGACTCCGCCGCCGCCTTGGTTCTCATGCTTGAGTTGAACTCCATACCGTATCCAAGCCTGCTCCTTGGTGTCCATGCATATATAGTTGCGCCACCCCTCGTGGTCTGCATCTACCGTCGTTAGCCATACGCTCGCTAGTCGCCATGCACCGCGGCTAGTGAGTCCCCTGTCGTCGCCATGCTTTACCATTCCCGCCGCTCAGCTCGCCGGTCCGCCCCCACCCCTCGGTCCCCAGCCGCTACTGCCTTGTTCCACGTGTGTCAGGCTATTTTCTAGGATGAAGAGCCACCGTTGCTTCACCTCCAACAGCCAATCGCCACACTTCATCGTTGTTCGGATCGTGCAAATGTCCCCAGCCCTCTAGACTATTTGATCATATTCAAACCGTCTGATCATCATCACCCCTTTCGCTGGTCTGAACATTTTTTTGCCAGTCTGATCGTCCCCGATCGTCCGATCATCATTGGATCGTCCAATCGTCATCATCGTTCGGACAGTCCGATCGTCCTCACTCCTTAGTTGTCCGATCGTTCCCTACACCAAGATTAGCCACACAATTCGCCTGGTCCGATCATCCTCGGCTGAGTCAGCAACCGAGTCAGCCGCCATCTCAGCAGCCACGTAAGCCCTAATCCTACATGGTTGCCACGTTTTATGCCACGTCAGCCCTAGCCACCACATCATCATCCGAGCTATGCACTATGTATTGTTTCATGCACTGAGTCCATCGTAGGCTAGCCTTTCTATGCATCAGGTCTACAGCACAGTTGAATTTTTTATTTTCAGTATTTTTCTTTAGATTTAATTTTTTAAGAGCTCGTTCTCCTCCATCCTTGCACAAATTAACCTCATTCTTTTTCTATAGTTATCTAAAATTGATCTATATCTTTTTGTTCAGGTTTTGAAGTTTTTGAGTTCATTTGAATTTTATTTGAGTTATGCAACCTCTGTAGAGTATAAAACTATTCAAATAGCCGTGTCATCGATTATGGACAATACTCGGTGATTTCATATGAATGGTAGATGTTTCATAAAACTTTGTTGGAATAACTTTGGAAAGTGAATAGTTAGTTTACTAGTGGTTTAATTCATGAATAATTAGTTCACTAGCGGTTTAATTCGTGAATAGTTAGTTTATTTATGGTTTATTTAATTCATTTGGATAATTATTTGTTATCATTTTGTTTAAAGATCGCTTTCAATCAATTTATTGTATTTACTTTAAATCATTAATTTATGTAAAATAATCTTTCAGTCATCCAATTGTAAACCCTGCATATTATATTGCATCTCATCTTTGTTACAAACGATTTGCTAAATACCAATATACTCGCGGCTTTATACCTACTATTGCTCAGGTGAAGAAGAAGAACCATATCAGCTGGAGATACCAGAAGGAGGATACTTCGATGACTTCGCGGATTAGGACTTCGCTCCCCAGTCCATTGCCTGTGGGTATGTCGAATGGCTACCATGCTTAATTTTATTTTCTGCTGCTAGTTTTTTAAGCTATTCAGGCTAGTAAATTGTAAGTTTGGCTATAAGTTTATACTCTGTTAATTAATAATATTTTACTCTTTTCCTTTATTAATCGTGCATATGATCGATATTATATCTATGTTTATACTATGTGCACTAGCGTGATTCTGGATTAGTGTGGTATACACAGAGAGTCCGGATTTGCAAATTGGAGTCTCGACAAAAATTTATTTAAGTATACTATTTATAGAAATTATTTAATAAAAATGAGGCCCAAACATTATGAATTTTTTAAGGCTTCTTACATGGTGCACTTAATTATGTAATTTGTTTAGAATTTTATATATTTTGAAATAGTCACCTTCTAAAGAATGGTGGTGAACAGACTAGAGTAGGAGTCACTGTGTAAAATGACTATTTTAAAATATATAAAATTCTAAAAAAAATTACACAATCAAGTCTACTGTGTAAGGAGCCTTTAAAAAAATTCATAATGTTTAGACCTAATTTTCTATATTAAAAAATTCCTATAAACAATATACTTTCATGAATTTTTGAAAAAAAAAATTCAAAATGAATAAAAGTATGAAAAGATTACACAAGCAAGTACACTGTGTCGGAAAGCGTCACAATTTTTTTTAATTTTTGAATCTCATTTGCTATATTTAAAATTTTCTAAAAAAAATACTTAAATGAATTTTCCTAAAAATTTCTACAATACTGTCGCACATTGGCCATATGGTGCTACAGCCTACAGTGCCACCGCACGGTGGCCGTACATTTTGACTAATTTTCATGTCTACTATACGATATCACTTATGTGTCGACCGTTGGTCACTCCCGCGCAATAGAGGTATTATTTTTTTAAATTCTACACGATGAATGCTACTTGTGCTGATATCATCTTCTTCGTATCCTCTCTTTCTCTCTCCCTTGAGGTCGCGCACGTACCGACTACCGCTCCGTGGGCATACGCGAGACAAGAAAGCACATGATGCCTGCATCGATCCATCCATGGGCATCACCCAGGCTCCACTGGAATCGGTCGGTGTTGATTGGACCGGCCGCCGGGGCCAGAGGCCCGTCGAGTACGCACGGCACACGCGTCGCCAGGCAGCTAGCGACGCGGGCGCGAGCGAGCGAGCAACGCGTATATACCTGCAGGTTCACGACGCACCCATCGATCGAACATAACAACAAGCTATAGGGACGGTACAGGCCAACGCGCGTCCATCTCCGAAAAGCGCGAGAGATCGATGGAGGCGCAAGCGGCCAACGGGTGATAAGCCTTGCCACCAGGGTGGTGGGCCCCACCGGCCTGCCACCACATCGAGAAAGGCGCTCTTTTTACTTTATAACTTGTCACTTTTCACGGATAAAGAATAATTTTTTTGTTGTATTTTCGAAACAGTTTATTATATAGTTTTTTTAAAATAATTTATTGATTATTAATATTTGATCTATTTATACAAGTATTTGTATTATGACTAAAAGCTATCAGGCATAACATAGACTGTAAGACGTAAGATGAAAAAGATCCTCTAGAATTCATTGCTTAGAGCTTCCCTCCTTTCTCCTCCGCTCGCGCATGGTAGTACGACGCTTTGTTATGTCTCCTTCCTTAGAAGGCATTCATGTTACTTCTGCTCGAAAACTTGTTATTACTACAAATTAAGGCATCCATGGGACGGTGCAATGCAAGCTTAAAAATCTATAGCTTCCATTCGAGCAGTGCTTGCTCCTCTTCTTTTGGCTACAACAGTAAAATCCGTGAGTCGGTGAAAGTAGAAAGTTAACACAGCATTGAGTGTAGTCCACCGACAGGTGTAAAGCCCTAGGTTGCCGCGAGTGTTTTCTAGACGAGTTTACGAAGGCGTTCGAAATAATAATGATTTATAGTTTTTTTATTGTTGCTGATTTATTTTTTTATAGTTAAGTTGACTTATTTAGTATAATTAAATTTAAAAAAAATAAAAATAGAAAAAACATGTTAACCCATTACGGACAGTGCAAAGGAATACGAGAAAAAAAGGCAAAAAAATTCAAAATATCTAAAAAAAGAAAAAGACAAAATTACTGAATAATGAAAAAAATAAAAGCCAAAAGCAGAAACTAGTTTTAAACCAAAATGAGCGAGGCCATATGTGTTATATCAGCGAACCTGTGTGATGCTTGTATTGGGGTGCCCTCTTTTCTTCGTAAAATCATTAAATTTTGTTTATTTCAGTTCCAGTTTCTGATTTCTAATTTATTATTTTTAAATTTTATTTTTTTAGTTTTTAGCTTTTTTATATTCATTTGTATTATCCATAATGGACTAATATATTTTTCTATTTTTATTTTTTAAAATTTAATTACGCTAAATAAGTAATATCAACTACAATAAAAAATATAGTAGCTATAGCAAAAAATAACTAATAAGTTAGCTTATTTAAATTAAACTGAACGCTCCCTAAACATTTATCTCTCCAAAAGCAAAACTAAGAATGTAGAACTAAAGAAAGATAGAGATGCACTCGTCTCCCTCTCTCTTCAAAGTAGTCGCTCCTCGCTAGTGCATTCTTTCTAGTTTGACTGTCGTGGATAAAGGAAAATCCGCAGACTCAGTACATGCTTTATAATATATTCTTTGCTACAACAAATTCCATCTCTACTGATAATTTTTTAGAAAGATTACTGACATTTTTCTTTTCGACATGTAATATTCTGTCCTACTATTAATTGTGAGTATACTATAGTGGATAAAGCAAAATAAAAGTAGTATACCCTAAAGCACATTCTTGGATGCAATGGCATGCATGCGCCCAAAGGAATGTTCCTCCTAGCTGCTAGAATAATCCATATGCATCCCATGACGTGGCTTCTCTCCGTCACAGGCTTTATTCACCGTCACTTAGTTCTATGCCTATCAGTTTCAAAAAAAAAAAGTTCTACGCCTATCACCACAATATAAAATTAATGGCTGAACTTACACATGTGCGAATTGGGATTATTATTAATTTTACTTTGGATAACCGGCAAGGGAGGCAAACGCGCTTTCGTGGCATGCTCTTGGGCTGCGGTTTGGTTGGCGTTGCTTTTACTTTAATGCACAGTGTGATCAACTGAAGTAGAGAACAAAACACGTGTCCTAGGAGGAGTTGAAGGTCAATAACTTCGACAAATTCCTCTTAAGTCTTCAAAAAGAGAGAGAGAAACAAATTCCTCTACGTACGCTTTCGTGCCATTTGATTCGCTTTCTTCTCATATGAAATAGACCAAATCAATTTTAACAACATTCAAAAAGACCAACTTGAGTGGCCTAGCCTCCCGTATCGCTCTCGAGGGTGACATCACACAGAACTCGACTGCCCGAGAACCTACCTGTCTCCTCGCCACCATTGGCATTGGCCGCCAGGCTACCTAAGAGCCTATCCGCCTACTCGCTACTGTCTACATCAGCTGCGGTGGCAGCAAGGCTCACTCCCCCTTCTGGTCCCTCTCCCTCACTACCCCCTTTCCTCCATCTCTCTCTTCTTCCAGTAATGGCCATGCTTAGATCTCACGTTGACGTCGGAGTTTCCTTTCTCTTCATTGGTTGTTGTCGCCATAGGTCTCAGATCCTAGCGGATCCAGTGCCTCCTTACTGACCTTTGGTTTTCTTCCCTGGGAGTTGGCCTGGTCGTCGGCGTACATGCTGGTTGCATCAGTGCTACCGTGCCCAGCGGGCAGCGGCATAGGGGCCAATGCCCCTCAGTTTTGGTGGACCGAAGGCCTTGCCGAGACAAGCTTGGCGGGTGTAGGCCCGAGGATGCCGAAGTGGTAGCCGAGGGAGTTCAAGGCTGAGCAAATCTAGAGGGATTGGAGGCAAGAGGTGACGGGGTTTTCAGATCCAGGGCTTGCTGGACCCAGACCAGCGACGATTACTGCTGCTGCTTGGTCATCCTTCTCGTGCATGGTTCGGCAAGGGCATCCTTCTCAGCATGGTTGGTCGGGCCTAGTATCGGCGCATGTGTGCGCGTGGCTGGCCGAGCCTAGCCGCGACCACATGGAGGTGTGCGTCTTGGAGGGCGGCGTGTCGGGAGGCTGCAATGGCACAAGTGTACTTGGTGTGGTCGGCGCATGTGTGCGCGTGACTGGCCGAGCCTAGCCTCGACCACATGGAGGTGTGCGTCTTGGAGGGCGGCGTGTCGGGAGGCTGCAATGGCACAAGTGTACTTGGTGTGGTTGGCCGAGCCTGGAATTGGTCGGGCGTGGTGCATGTGGCTGGCTGAGCCTAGCCGCGGCCTCGTGGGGGTGTGCATCTTAGCAAACGGTGTCTCGGCGATTGCAGTGGCATGAGCGTCCTCCTTGGTCTGGTTGGCCAGGCCTCGTCACGGCTATGTGTGGGTGTGTGCTTGGCTGGCTGGGCCTAGTCTTAGATGCAAGGGGCAGTGCATCTTGGCATGTGGCATGTCAGCGGCTGCAATGGCACAGGCCTCCTCGGTGTGGCTGATCGGGCCTGGTCTCAGTTGCAACCGCATGTGGGTGTGTGCGACTGCTCAGGTCTATTCTCGGCTATTTATGGCAATGGGGCAAGGGATCGTAGGGGGTAGCCCCGCGTCCCTACCAAGCTCCCCCTTCTCCACCCCACCCCACGAAGGTTGACAGGGGACAACGCACCCCGTCCCAATCCCCCGTGGGGATCCTTGCGGGGATTGGAAAATAGTGTTTGTGCATATTTAAGAATGTTAAAGTAGCTTTATTGATTACTTTATAAGTATTTTATGTATACTTTTTTCATGAAAATATAACTTCAAAACATAAATCATAATGTATAAATGCACATTTTATCTAAATATATAAAAAAGAATACACATTCCATATTAAAAATCTACCTTATCAAAATAAAATAATATATATATATTTATTTATTTATCAAGTTCCGGCGAGGCCTATGGGGTTCTTCGACCCCTGCCCCCACCTCATCAACTAACGGGAACCGTCGTTGTGACCCATGGGGGGAGTTTGCCCTTCTCTCCACCCCCATGGGGATTATCCCCACAATGCCCCATCCCCACGGGGAAAATTACCATCTCTAGCATGGAGAAAATTGCCATCTCTAGTCTCGGTCACGTGGTGGTGGGCGGTGCATCAGTAACTACAGTGGGGTGAGCATTCTCCTTGGTATGGCTGGCTGAGACTAGTCTTAGCTGCTGTTGTGCATGTGGGTGGTCAAGCCTAGTCTCGGCCGTGCATGTGTGTGCATCTTGGAGGGTGGCATGTCTTGGCTAGCTACCCTTAGGCTTCGTTGTTTGTGGCGATGTCATGTTTGTTGTTGCTCCATAATGTGCTTACCTTGTGGGTGCTTTGTTAAGAGTTCTAATTTGGGACACTTGCAAGGGTTTGTTTGGGGCTGCCTCTTTTTAGAGTTTGTGTAATTCTCTTCTCCTTAAAATGAATAGCAGTGCATATGCCTATGGTTAAAAAAATTAACAACATTCTCAAAGAAGACCTAGAAAAAAACACTTTTGACAAATTATATATACGATCCGAGAGCGTAAACAGGGAAAATTACATGACATTTCAATTGTTGTGATCACAAGATTCACGGCCTGTTTCTCACTTTTTAGGCCAAAACAAACTAACAAAAGAATAATCAGAGTCCAACCATCGTTGGTTGAAGCTGCCCAACTACCCAATCAACAACAAGAAGATTATTCAACCAATGTGCTATGCTACACACCACATTTTTTTAATTTTCTCAGAAACTCTTGTTTCTCGTTAACTCTTTGAAACAAAAAAGTAAACTATATTACAAAATTTTGCAAAAAGAAGAAGAAGAAGAGTGCGAGGGGAAAAAAATCAAACAAATCTCTAAGCTCGTGCAGGTCGGCTCCGGCCCGCCTCGGTCAGCCGTCGAACCCAGTTCGGCTCCAGACCGCGTCGCGGACCCGCGACGCGTCCCGGCCCTTGAGCGTCCGGCCGGCGCCCTCCACTACGGACGCCCTCGCCTGCCGCCGCGCCAGGTACACGTGCGGCGGCACCCACCCGTTGGCGTCGTCCTCGTCCTTCTCCTCCGCGTACGGCTCCTGTTCCGGCTCGGCGTACCGGCTGGGCCAAGCCGGCACCTCGACCGGCGCCGACGTCGCCACCTGCCGCCCGTCCGCGAACGTGCGGCTCAGCCCGCCCACCCGCCGCGGCCCGTTGCCCGACGCCCTCGCCGGCCGCCCCCCCAGCTCCCAGCCACCGCCCTGCCAATCCGCGGCGGCGGTGGTGGTCCCCTCCGCCGAGTACCACACGTCTGACTCGGCCAGGTCCGGCAGGTCGTCGCCGTCGGAGGACAGGGCGACGGAGCCCTGGCGGTGCTGGAAGTCGAGGAAGCGTTCAGCGGAGGCGAACGGCGGCGGCTTGCACGCCCTGGCCATCGATGTCAGCGTCGGCGCCTCCCTAGTCCCTTCTGGTTGGTTGGGCCGAGAGGGGGTGGAGAGAAGAAAGAAGGAAGCGCACAAGGGTTGAGGGGGAATGGTTATGGTTCGGCGCTTGGGGCAACCTGGCGAGCATTTATAGGCCACGGCGGTGGTGGTGATGAGCCCCACCCGCGGCTTTTCAATCGTACCGGTATCGTCGCAGACGATCAAAGAATGTATAAAAAGAGAAATAGATAAAAGATACAGAGACTACTCATATTGACTTCTATTTTCATAATTCAAAAAATATAAATATTTTAGCTTTCATAAATCACTTTTATCAGTCACTACTAATCATTAACTATTACAATGTGTGCTTTTACATATTATAACGTACTTTGTATTTTATCGTATCACAATTCTGTAAATCACACGACGGTCCAAATATTGTAGTACAATTTGTTGCATCATCTTTTTTACATAATATATTACTATTCATCAGCCACTTCTATCAATCACTACTATTCATTAGCCGCTACTATTTATCAACCGCAGGCAAAAGCTATTAGCAGAACTCAATGTAAACAAGCCCATACTCCTGACATCCCTCAACTTTATTGTTTTTACTCATAAATAATGTATACTTGTATAATATGCACCCCTTCCATCCATTTATCAGTAGTAAGAGAGGAGTCTTTTCTTACATTTCAAGTAAATATATTAGTAATCTATCAGAACTCTTAGCTCAGACAAGTGTCTATATATCATAATACCACAATACTTACCTTTACTCATGCCTCGTTAAAATCCTCTCCCGAAAAATCAATGAGAAAACGGTTAGGAGAAAACAGTGCATAGCTCATGTTTTTTCCATTACACGTATTGTCTCATTAAAAACCTTCAATTAAGAAAATCTAGTGAGAAAACTTAATTAAGTGAAAAAGAGTACAACACTCCATGAACATATGTGCGAAGTTTAATCTCCCCCTGAAGGCATGAACTCTTTGGGCCTTCTCATGCCAATGCTATGAACATACTTCACAAAGGTAGAAGTTGTCAATGCTTTAGTAAATAAATCTGTAAGATTTTCACTAGTTTGGATTTTCTGTATTCTATATTCCTGTTCTCCTGCTGCTCATAGGAGTAGAAATACTTTGGGACTATATGCTTTATGACATAGCTATTCTTCATCTATGCAATGCAAACAGTATTATTCTCATGGAGGACTATGGAAACTTTATCCACCTCTACACGACATGACTCTCGGATTTGATATATCAATCTTCTAAGCCATATGCACTCACGAGTAGTCCATATAGTGTTATTTTGTCCGAATGATTAGTTGACATAGCAACTATCGTCTACTTAATAGATTTTGAGGAGACAACTGTATTTCCACTTAGAAAGACATATCTAGTATGTGGCCTGGCATTATGGGTGTCAGAAAGATAACCGGCGTATGAGTATATAATGATTTTGGTATCTTGACCCTTGAGATAAAAGAGTCCAAAATCACTACTACTTGTAAGTACCTAAGAATGCCTTTAATCTCATTCCAGTGCCACTTAGTAGGCTAGGAACTATATCTTGCCAAACAATTCACTACAAGTGCAATGTACTCCAAATGCACTTAAGGACGGGATCTCTGCCCTAGCACTTCTTCATTCTCACACTTAGATCTATATGGATCTTTCTGCACTTCAAATGACCTAACGATAATTGAAGTACCAAGTGGATGATATTTATTAAAATAAAATATCTCCAACACTTTCTTAGTGTAGGTGGTCTAGTGCAGCAATATGCCACCATGCAGATGTTCAATATGCAAGCCGAGATAATATTTGGTTTTACCCATATCTTTCATCTCAAATTCCACCTTTAAGTATGAGCTCGCTTCAAGTATGCCATCCGTGGTTTCAATGATGTTCAAATCATCAACATATACCGATATGATACATAACCCATGAGTAGATTTCTCGATGAACACGCATAGGCATATTTCATTGTTCATGTATCCCTTTTAAAAAAGAAATTTGCTTAGTTGGTTGTACCACATATGACCCAACTATTTCAATCTGTACATTAACATTTGCAATTTCACACTATACATGTTGCGATTATCATTCACACTCATACGTGGGACCTTTAGTCCCTTTAAATCTTGATAAAGATTTCAAAATCAAGTGACCCATATAAGTATGCAGCCACAACATCCATGAATTTCATACTTAGGTTCATGCGTACTGCCATTGATATCAAATAACAGAAAATAATGCCATCCATTACAGGAGAATATGTTTCATCATAATCGATGATGAGTCTCTGTGTTAACCCTTACGCTACTAATCTTGTTTTGTGAATGACCACTTCATTGCGTTTATTTCACTTTCTTATGAATACCCATTTGTGTTCAACAGGAATGACGCCTTGAGGTGTCTTGACCACAGGTCTAAAGACTTTTCTCTTATTTAACAAGTTTAGTTTTGCTTTAATTGCATCCTTCCATGTATCCTAGTCAAGATGACTTTTGCGCTCGGCAATAGTCTTTGGTTCCAAATCCGAATTCTCGATACAAAAAGCAACTTTAGAAGCAAAGTAGCTGCTATTAGCACATACTTGTCTCAAGTATATTTCTCCCATCTCCACATAATTTGTGGCAAATTATTTGTCTAATTCGATTAGCATTTTACTCAAGTCAGTCTTCTCTCCACGATTTTCCAATATGGTAGAGTCTAAGTGTTCTATTGTCCTAGTATCAGCGGGTGCACTCTCCACTACACTAGATGCCTCCCCTGTGCTTGAAAATGGAGCACCCCCACTTGAGCTCGCTGGTGCGGCACGATGTCCATATGTCGACATTCTTCATTCGTGTTTGGTTCACGGACTGTCTCCCCTTGTTTATATATCTCTTTTGTGGATGTCTACGCGGTTTGAGATCTTTTGAACCAAAAGGTCTCCCTCTCTTTTGCAAGGGAGGAGATTCATGAGTTGAACCCAAATCCCAGAGTGGTTCAACTATAACAGGTGCATTCACTGCTAGTATGTGATTTCATCACTCCTTTGTGATCCGTGAATGAGTTTGGCATCTTGTTTGCAAGAATTTGAAAATCAATTATCCTTTGAACATCTTGTTCAGATTCTTTAGTGTGTGGATTCATATTCTAATGACTACTATCACTCCATGATAGTTCCCAACATTCTAAATTAGGGTCCTTTCCTCCCACTAATGCTGGGAATAGTTCTTCATTAAAAACACAATCAGTGTATCTTGCTTTCAAGAGACCCCCTGTCATAGGCTCTAGATATTTGATTATAGATAGATTCAAATCACATATATATTCCCAATTTATGGTGGGGTGGGGCCCATTGACTTGCATTGAGGTGGTGAGATCGATATGTATATGGCACAACCGAATGTACAGATGGGAAATTCTTAGTTCTTTCTGATGTACTTATTGGAAAGGTGAATACTCATGGTATGCTGATTCCCATAGTTGTATTAATGTTGCGGCATGTAATAAGATACTTGTTGGGTTCCGCCATCCAAGTGCATACTATCCCCTAGTGCCTTCAAGAAATTAGTTTCGGGCTTGTCCTTTTGATTCCTGAGGGACTCTTGATAGAGATCTATCAAATGTTTGGGTGTATGTAGCGACTTGGATTTGGCAATCCAATCTTCTGTGTATTTTGAACTAGTTTCTATATTAGTAGCTAGCTCACATAATATAACAATGGTGAATATCACATCTATATATGCATATAAATAAAAAGGTGTAGTACCAAATAAGCGTAAACGGGCCAAATGACTAAGATTTTACATCATAGGCCAAGGAGGCCAAATACAAATGAAGTGGAGTCCCTCAGGATATGCCATAGGCAATCGACTGGGGTACACAACTTAGTATTCAGCATCGCCTTGAACCTTTGATGGATGATTACAAATGTTCACCAATAGACCATTCCTTGAACACCGAATTCATATAGTTGAGCAACAGTGAGAGTGCTCAACAAGTACTTATATTAGAATACAAGTGTATATGTATAAATCTACATGCAGGGCTTAGCCAAAGGAAGGTTTTATGTTTCTTTTAGCATAAAGCCAAGTTGTCAAATATCATAATATAGCTAGTTTCTAAACCTATTACTTAGCCATTTTAACTAAAACCAAGTGTCTAGTTAAGTTCGTGAGAGTGAAATTCCTTTGCTTCCGCTGTCTATGTCCATACCAAGATACCATGTCTATTTCCATGGTCACTAAATGAATTATATCTTTATACTAGAATACCATATCCATAACCACCATTAACCAATGACTATTTTGTGAAAAGTATGTAAGTGTGATATTTTTACACTTTATCTATGTCCGAGAGTACGACTATTTGAATAGATTTTTAACACTCTATAGAAGTTGTATAACTTTACCTATAAGATATAATTAACTCATAATATCAACCATTACATGCTTTCATAGGTGTTCGATTGAGAAAATTATAACAAGGCATGTACAATGCTTGGTTCTTATGCTTTCTCCTACTCTGGAGGTGTAACCCCTCATCGCTAAGGGACTACCATTGCTAGGGAGTCACTCGCCCTTCACGTTAAAGTAATCCACAGGGGCATTGACCGCTATAGGTCACTCCTAACATAATCATAATAGAAATTCACATATCCAACCAATCGCAGGAGTTCACATCGAAACTAAACAAATTAGTTGGCTAGGTCAATCCCATATATAACTTGTGGTTGCATGATTGGGTGTAGAAAAGATTGGTATAAGATTCGGTCCTTAATCGACTTAGGCTACACAACTAACAAACTCAGATCTTGTGCATTACTGTACCGATCTCCTTCCAACAACTTGCTTAAGTATCTATCAATTTATAAAACATTCCCTGTCTCCAGTGGTAACGCATGTTCCATTCCCATTATCATGTCGCAAATTTCAGTTGGCAATGTTTGTGTTGTATTCTATTTTACACTAATGCTTTTATAAGTACAACTATAATCTAGTAAGGTTTAGCCAGTGGTGGAGTTATTAATGTTATAAATATCCTAGGGCAACATGGGGAAGATTTTATCAATAATCAAGAAATGGGAGTAATAAGTATCAATTACATGGTGTAGCTAAACAATCAATATTTAACATAGCATTTAAATAAATAATTATAATAAGTATGCACTTGTATTTAAAAGCAAAATGTTTGCATTTGAAAACTAGGTTCAACATGGTCAATTATAAGAACCTGCCTTGCTCAATAGTGGATAGTGTTGGTTCTTGATCTGCAGCGATGGGGTCATTTGATGCGTTAAATTCTATAAACACGCAAACATCCATATTTAACACAAATCTAAATAAATTCCAAATAAAATTCAAATGAACTCTATATATTGTGATTTTTATGTTGTTGGAAAGGTTTTGAATTTAAATGAACTTAGAAACAAAAACAAGTCATTTGGATTTAAAACAAGGGTGAATGAGCTCATTGAATTTTGACCTGAGAGGAAATTATAGAAAATCAAAAAATCCTAACAGGTGGGGTCAACCGGGATTTTCTTTTCTTTTTCAATTATTTTCCTTAAGAAAAAGACTCAGCAACTGATAGGCGTGGTTCAGTCGTGTTTAAATTTCTTTCCTATTTATTTTCTTTAAGTAAAATACTATACAATGACAGGTGAGGCCACGGGCCATATGGACTAAGTCCACATGGCGGTCTAAGAGAAATAGGACCCATATGTCAGAGATAGTGGTCCATGGGCTGGATCTACACAACAGTGTTAAGGGAGCAGGGTCCACATGCTAGTGACACAAAACCCTTTAATTAAACTTTGTAATCTACTCAGACCCATATGTCACACGATCATCTAACTAACTAATTACCAAATAACTACCATATTAAATTAACTAATTACTGAGTTAATCTAATTAACTTACATGTGGGGCCTACTTGTCAGTGAGAGGACATAGCGGGATGCGGCTGCAGCCATGCTCGAGAGCCTTGGTGGGCTCACCGGTGGCAATGGCGGGGTGGCGGAGCTCACGCAACTGGCAAAATGGAACAACGGGGTCTTTGCAAAGCCTACGAAGGTGGTGGAGTTCGAAATGGGGCACGAAGGCAACAGTGCAAGGTGATGAATGGTGGAGGATCCTCGGCAGTTCCTTCAGTGAAGGAGCAAAAGAAAGAAGGAATCGGTTATTGGGAAGGCTAAAGGGAGCAATTACGATGCTGCTGGAATCGATTACTTGGCAGCGTTGGCACTGTTGTGGTGGAGACTACACTAGTGAAAGAGACACCAAAATTAAATAGTGGAAAAGTTTCCTAGGGACACGGCGAGCTCATTGGAGAGGTTGGCGCCATTGAGGAGGTACGGGAGTGGCACGGTGGTGGTCATCAGTGACGGTGACGACAGGGTTCATGGTGACAATGCTCCTCAGTCATGGGCGGCTAAAGTGGAGCACAGAAATGGAAAAGCTGAGGTCGAATAGGACAGGGGCTCATCGGAGTGGCAGCTACATCGTGGGTAGTGGTTGTGGCCAGATTTGGGAAAGATGATGGCATTCGTGTATCCCTAAGAAGGAAAGCCAAAATTAGTTGAGGGGAAAGGATTCTAGAGGTGTGAAACACGGAGTGACACACGTGGTTTTGGGAGGAAACTCACTAAGTTGGCTGAAACACAAGGTGGAGGTGGTGGTTGGTGCGGTTGCGGTGAGCTTTTGAGCTTGGTTCGAGCTTGGGGAGGAAAAGGGTGGCTCAGGCATGTTGTGGAAGGCCAAAGTGGGTAAGAGGAAGACTCAGGCGCAACTTAAATAAAGGCGGGAGGAGACGAGGAAAAGAAGGGGCAAGTTCGGTGTGAGATTTTGTGAGCGACACATGAACTTTGTGCTTCTCTAGCTTTTGGCTTGGTGCAACGACGAAACTAGACCACGACAATGTGACTAGCTCGTGGCACTTGCTACAAAGCTCGAGGTGGAGGCTGACGCGATGCGCATGCACGAGCAGCAACAAGTGAGCAAGCGAGAGCATGTCGAGGAAGAAAAACAGTGTTGCTACTCTCTCTTTCTTTTATTCGGCTGGCAAGTGGGGCTAGGGGGACCAATTGTCAGTGAGCGCGTGTGAGAAAGGGGAGAACTAGGCTGCGAGCACATGAGCAGCGGGTCGGCAGGCTAGGCCACAAGAGGAGGAAAAGAGGGTGGTGCGGGTTGGCTGGGCTGCGGAAAGGGGAAGAGAAAGGGAGAAGAGAGTGGGCCGGTGGGGAGAATTCAACCCAAGGTGATGGAAGGAAAAGAATAGGGTTTAAACTTTTATTCAGGTTGTCAAATTATTTTCTAATTTTAAATTTAAATTTCAAGGGGTG
Source organism: Melocanna baccifera (assembly GCA_036346265.1). Classification (NCBI taxonomy): domain Eukaryota; kingdom Viridiplantae; phylum Streptophyta; class Magnoliopsida; order Poales; family Poaceae; genus Melocanna; species Melocanna baccifera. Next base: position 16,267,056 of record CM070695.1, read on the forward strand.
TTTGCACATAAAGCTATTAGGAAAAATCTCTTAGCACCCAATTAACTTTTAGAACTTTTGCCAATCCAAATTTGATAAAAATTTACATTTTGGGAAAAAGAGTTGCCGTAAAAAAGGATTTTAAATATTTTTGGTGAACACACAATTAATTTTACTATTTTGCAACTTCAATTTTAAGCCAGGAAATTTATTTGAAACCTTAAATACAAGGCTAAGTTTTTGAAATTTCAAAATGCACCCAAAAGTTTTTTAAATTCATAAAATTTATGAAATTTTAAATTTGACCCAAATTTGGGCTGTTATAGTGTCCTACAACACTTTGTCTAATGGCCTTTGCTTCCACATTTGAAGTAAGCCTTGTTTTCACTTGGAGTCCTTGCTTGAGCTATCCCTTTTCCTTCTAACTTGTTTCTTTTGATCATCTTGAATTTCCTACCACCTGTGCCCTTTACCCTTCCTTTCCAAGTATCCATCTTACTCTAATCATTTACATATGCCCTAGGGACACTTTGTGTTCTAGTAGGATGTGCTTTATGATTCTTCAAGAGAAGTTCATTATGCCTCTCTGCTACCAAAAGTACGAAGATGAGATCAGCATGGCTGGTATACCCCTTTTCTTTGTACTACTATGCGAGTACCAGATTAGCGGCATGAAACGTAGAAATGGCTTTATCAATTAGTTATGCTTATGTGATTGCTTTACTGCAGAGCCTAAGTCGAGAAATTATTTTGTGAAGAGCAGAGTTATCCACTACTATAGATTTAAAATCTTGGAGACGTATACTTGACCAATCATGCTTCGCTTGAGGGAGCACTATCAACTTTTGTTGATTGTATCGTTTTTGGAGCACTCTCTAGAGAACCAAGGAATCCTCCTCAATCAACAAAGCACTCTCTAGAAATACCAATGCCTTGGCTAGATCTCCTAACGGGGGATGCTTCTCAACCCTTGTCATTTTTTTCATGTTCTGCGATGGTGTGACTCAACCACTTTGATTCAAGATATAGCTTGACGTTGAGGGCCCGTGTGAGGTAATTGTTACCTTCCACATCTAGCTCGTCGAAGTCCTTTTTAACAACGTCAGACATGTTGTCTACATCATGTAAAACAATAGTTAGTTGGCTTATAAATAGGCCACATGAGTTAAATAATGCGAGTATAGCATATAAACAATTTACTTGACAATAAATATGAGTCCGCAAATTTCCAATGATTTTCTGCTAATTTTTCTAGTCGTAGAACCAATTTCTATCACATAAAACATCTTCTAGTAATTAAATAAAGTCATAAAAAACTAGTTGATAAAACAAGAACTTTTCAAGGTTTATTTTCCAAGATTTCCATGTGTGGGTACCCCTGGAGCAAAAAATCATAAATCCCAAGGTCTAATCTACACTTTTCTGGTCCCAAGGATCTAATTTTAACAAACTGAGGACTTCTTCATAACTTCACAAAATCCCAAGGGCTTTTATGCAAAATTTCCACCAATTGTTGTTTGTGGGCCATTTTGGTTGGATCTGGCCCATGTGGCTCCCTAGGTCCACATTGGGTGTCCCTAGGGTTTTGCCTGAACATTAGGGCTGTCGGTGGCTTGACGTGGGAGAAGCGGTGAGGTGGTGCGGCAATCTGGGCAACTCGGCGTGGAGGTGGGCGTGGTAGCGGTGGTTCAGGCAACGCGGCAAACACAGTGCGATAAGACCAAGAGGTGTGACACTGAAGTGGCAGCGTGAGGCCCATGCCTCCCGTCTATAGCACCCGGTGGTGCGACGTGAACGATGAAGATGGCCAAGGCCTCGTCTACGACACGTGGTGGTGCGACTTGAATGATGTCGAGGTTGAGGTCCCCCGTCTGCGGTGCATTGTGGCGTGGCGTGAATGCAGGTTGTCCAAAGCCCTGTCTACGATGCATGGCAGCGTAATGTGAACGGTGGCGAGGCATGGCTGTGGCCCTTTCTGTGGCGCACGGCAGCGCAACGTGAACGACGGGCTAAACCGAGGCCTTGTCTATGGCACGATTGCACAGCGTGAATGACGACGACCGAGGCAACGTCAGAACCGTGGGCTCGGTCTGTGAGATCCAGGGCAACGTGGCTGGCACAGACCAATCTAGGGTGGTCGGTCATCATGGCGAGCATGGCACGGGGGTGATCGACGTTCCATGTGCGGCTGCAAGGCGACACTAAGGGCACGGGCTCAGATGGCACAAACGGTAGACCTGGGTGGCGGTGCGGTTGGCACAGGTGGATCGAGGTCCTCGGAGGTAGCGATGGTGCCAAGGGTGTTGTAATATTTACGGTATAAGTATAAATATAAATATAATTCTAGTATAATTATGTAAATACAAAATTGACATCAATCCAAATACAAATGATATAACATGTATGAAACCATATGACTTAGACATATAATTTGAATCATAACACATATTCATTGACAGAAGCAATAACCTTCTAAATATGTACGTCAATGAATAAACCATGTATCAATTAAGACTAGCAACAACCTCAAGTTTTAATTGATTTAGTGCTCTCAGGAGTAGAGTTACACAAGATCAAATCTTGGCCGTCCCGCTACCAAAATCATACACTCTTCATCAATTGGTTATGCCAAATAACATTCAGTCTTTGAGCTCTAAACTTAAATTCTTCAACCCTAATGTTCAAATATATATCTAGCAAATATGCAATTCAGTCAACAGCACAACTGTCCAAAGAATTAATGTTACTAGAGCATATGAATCAAGCTACCAACAGCACAACAGCTCATTAGATATGTAAGAAACTAGTATAATCTAAAGACTGCACAATCCGAATGCTATGGAACACACACACACACACACACACACACACACACACACACACACACACATATAACTGAACATCAACTTGCAAAGTTAATAGCAATGATAGAATCAATATTAACTAAAGCTGAAAGACTAAATTAACCAATCTCAACGTACGATTTCAATCATCACAGAGCAGTATAGCCCACTGTTGCAGCCACCAACATATGAATTAAACACAGACTACAGTAAATTAAATATTGTACTCACAGAACCGGTGATATTCGAAATCACCACGAGGATCATGGAGCTAGGCACACTTTGAAGTGCTGTCCCAGAAAACCTATTGACTCCCTCCACCACCGTGAAAGAGGACAGTAGGCAACGGAGATACAAAGCCTACTCTGCTCGCCGTGTGAACACACAACCAGCAAAGACGAGGTTAGAGTATGCCGCACAAGCACAGGGGAGATGTTGGCCAAGCACCTCGCCGTCGAGCACTAGGAGAAGACTGAAGTCGGCTTGGGGATGCCAAACAACTACCACCACCGAAACACCAAGGGCACCACACAAGTATCAAAGAGAAGAGAAGGAGAAGCTCTCACTCTATTCTGTTGCATCTCAAATGAGGAGGAAGCCTCTACTTATAGGCAAAAGGAGTAGGGGAGAGGCCTCGACGACCGGACCACCAACGGTTGGATCCATGTTCCCTGGGCTGCCGCCGCTCTCTCCTCTCTGCCAACCCCACTGGTCCTCAGACCGAGCCAAATCAAGCCACGGACACCTGGATCAAGAGCGAGTCGCACGGGCGCATGGGAAGGCTGGGACACCAGGGAGAGAGGGCGCGCAAGGGAACCGGGCCACACGGGGAAGCGGGCGTGCAAGGGGGACCGGGTCACCAGGTGGGCCCGCCGTCGGGTGCACTGATGCCGTCGGAATCATTGCCGTCGGAATCGCCTCTCCGTCGCCTACTCGGAAACCACAGGTTTCCATGCACTCGGGTGAAAAGGAGGAGCTGCTCCTCCTTTATCTCTTTCACGGCCCACCGACAGGTGGATCTATCCTTTTTCTCTTTTTTTCTTTAGCAATTATGAAATTCCCGATTTGCCCTTGGCACATACAAAAAGGGCATAGGCGATGGTATCCGAGCAACGATGTTGAGTGGCTCTGGCGGCACGGGTCGACGAGGTGGCAACCATGGTGGCGGCACGGAAGGCGTACGCAACATGGCCGATCGGATCGGTGCCAGCGATGCTAAAGGCCTGGATGGACATGATCGCAGTGACGCCAGTGGCATGAGCAATGGCATCGGTGGGGGCATGCGGTCGAGGTAGGCGGATGCGCACGTGAACGAGCAGTGCCGACACAGGCTTGCGGGAGGAGAGAGATTGGGAGGAAAAATCAAACCAATTTATTAATCTAGTGATCTGAACTTGGACGATTAGTACAAACGTACCAGGTGATCTACATGAGAGCGTTATCGAGGTAACGTGTTGAAGTACGGGTTGTGTTGCCGACATTGAAGCACACATAAAAGAAGTAGACAAAGATGTAGTACCAATAGCCTCTTAACTTCATTACTATTGCCCATAGATGATGTAAGTTAGTAAAATATACAGCCGCCTCCATCCCTTTATATATTGTTAGCAAACGAGCTTTTCTTATATCTTACGTAAACGGACTAGTAATACATCAGAACTTTCAGTTTAGACAACCGTCCATGTAGCATATATATCACAACACTTTTCTCTTTTATTTATTTATTTAGGCTGCCTCTCGCTATGCGCCTTTTTTTGTCTTGTACGCTGCTTTACGGAACATGTTTACTACTCTCTGCGCGGACATGGTATGAAAAGACGTGGATTGTTAATCTTAGTTCCGTTCAAAATAATTTTTGGTTACCATAGGTAGCTTTTGGTTAAAATAGATACTGTAGTAGATATTAGCTTTTAGCTACGATATTCAATTAAAGAAATATAAAAAATTTATTATATCTCTATATACAATGTAAAGAAAAAAAGATCCGTTAAGAAGACAATATGTTTAAAATAACTTACAACTTCTATTATAAGCTATAAGTTAGATGCCGTTCTAAACGGGCCTTACGCAAACACTTCCAAGCTTACATTATCTAAACCGGTTCTTGTCATGTATGTATGCAGGTTTACATATGGAGGAGCTTCATCTCAAAGACGGCGGCACGCGACTTCTTATAATCAAATCCAGGAATAATGGTGAACATAGAACCGGTTTAGATAATGGACCTAAGCTGCCATCGTGGGAAGCTTCCTGTTTCATTTCTTTTATTATTTTTTTAAGTTGCATGCATGCATGCATGCATCGTGTCCTACGACGAGGGCATTAGCGATATTATTGGGTGAGTTGTGTTTGCACTTATATTTGGGTTTTAGCTTCTGTTGTTATCGGAGTTAACTTTTAAATGATATATTTTTAAAATAGAATCTACATACATATTAGATTAGATATTATATTGAATTTAGCTACACTGATTAAAATTATATATAACTATTTTTTTATATATTATCTCTTATAAACAGCTAAAATTTAAAAATCGTAAGCAAAAAGCATAAACCAAACCCTAAAAAAATTCACCCTATCGTGGTCTAGGAAGACCGGGTCCACGGGATAGGGATCGGGCGACTGCCGCACTGCTGCGCGTGTGCACCCGCGCTCACGCACGGGCGGAGCCAGCCAGTGCAGGTGGGCCAGCCGCCCACGTGGTGGGAGTTTCGCGAGCGACAGCGACTTGGATTAGTCTAAAGTTTGTGCCGCTGGCTCTGGCTGCGGCGTGGGCCCGCCGGGCAGCATGCATGCATGTGTGCCGCGCTGGCGAGTGGCGTCACCCTGCGGGCTGCTGCTACTTCTGGCTTCCACCTGCTCGATCTTGCATTCTTGCCGGCGCGGCTCCACGAATTTGTGTCCGAAACGATCGAGGGTTAAGATAAAATGCACCGTTCCAAACAGCTCGTAAAATTATAATACTTTTAAACAGGTTCAAAAAGCCCATGACTAGATTAGATTATGATCGAGTTCTTTTAAGCTTAAAATTAACTTATGCTTGTACTAGCTACAGTAATTATTTTTTAAATGATACGTTTTTTAAGACAGGTTAATAGAAAAATTATAGTAAAAAGTGTATTGATTTCAGCTGTACAGACCAAAATAACATATGACTATTTCTTCTATGTACTGCCTCTCGCGAACAGTCAGAATTTAAATATTTAAGTTACAAGTCATAAGCTATCAGTCCAAAAAAACCCATTCTATAGGTAAGACGTGAATGGAGAAGGGCTGTGGCTTTATCTTCTGACTTATAATTTTTGAATTCTAGGTGTTCACGAGGAGACATTATGAAGTGAAAAAAAAGTCGTATGTAATTTTGGTCGGTATAGTTAAGCCTGGTACAATCTGTATTATAATTTATCTGTAGACTCTATTTTAAAAAGATGTACTATTTAAAAATAAGTTAAAACCAAAGTCAAAGCACTCTTAAATGCAGCCTTCTTCTTTACCTTGGCGGTTCATTTTACTTGGGCATCCAGTACTTGTGCAAGGTAGATAGCATCACTAGATGAGTGTTTGCAGGAGATTTGCTTTATGCAGGAGATCGCTTGCGAGACATCATCATGTGTTGGGCGGTTTGGGCCATGTGTTGTGCCTAGTTTTTGTTTTTCTTTCTTTCTTTCTTGTTTTTTTAGTTTATAGACGCATCACTTGAAAAGCATATAAGCAGTTGCCTGGAACTAAATCCCTTCTTTCTTTCTTTCTTTTTCTCTCTTTGTTTCATTTAGTTGCAGTGTCTACTTCGAATGTTGCGCTAGTTTTTTCTTCTTATTTTCTTTTTTTGTTACTATTGTTCTATTATTTTATTTTACGTAATTGATTTTGCTTTGTCTCCCACCCGGTGAATTCACCATTCCTTATTGTTGGAATATCGTCAACAAAATATTGAAATATTAAAATCAAACACATAAAACATAGAACTTTAATATGTGGAACATCGTCACGAACTGTTAGAGCATCGTTGATAAATTGTTCAAACATTAGAACTAGATGCGTAGAACATCGATGATGAATTATTGGAATATGAAACCAAATGTGTGGAATATTTCATTTTATCTCCCTCGCAAAAAATTATTTTACCTACCGCAACATTTGAAGTTAATGCGTGGAACATAGCTGATAAACTATTGAAACATTGTCGATTAACTGCTCCAACATTAAAATCAAATGTATGGAACATTAGCCATTTCTTCTTGTAACTTAACGCGTGGAACGTCATTGATAAACTGTTGGAACATCGTCGATTAACCGCTGCAACATTAAAACCAAATGTGTGGAACATTATCCATTTCTTCTTGTAACTTAATGTGTGGAACATCGCCGATGAACTGTTGGAATATCGAAACGAAATACATGGAACATTTTATTTACCTATCGAAACATCCAATACCCATCCTATTCATTTATCCTACCCAATTCAAAAGTTGCATGTTGGAGCATCTTCCATGAACTACTGGAACAATGGGAAGTAATGTGTGAAAAAATTTATTTTATCTATCAAAATATATATTTAAGTATATCATTTACTAAGTTTAAATATATCATGCAAATTGCATCTAGTTTTGAAAAACTCATCATAATAAACACTGTAATTCAAATATATCGTGAATTAAATGTTATAGTTCAAATGGACCGTGAATTGAATGTTTAGATCACAAGATACATCATTTGAAGTTTCGAACCGAGAAAACAACACGCCCCAAATTGTGTGCGGGACTGACTGCTTGGACTGGGGCTTTGTGGGCCCATGGGCCAAGGTGGGCGGCCATGCGCCACTCAGGAGACGTATAGACGCACCTAGGTACCCGTGCTGCTATGCATGCATGGTCTTTTTTTTAGCAGAGATACTCCTATTAGTACTAGCACAATACTACGAGCTACTACTACGAGCTACTATTAGTAAAGTCATTTTTTAGGGAGAGGTATACAAAACTCATCAATGACTTGATGAATTCATTTGCTTAGGGCATTCTCAGTGGTGATATTAGGTAGCAATGTTTATGGATCTACCTCACATAGATATCAAACTAGACATTACACTCCCAACATACAGTGTCTATCATCAAGCCCACCTAATCAATACTATAATTTTATGTTTTTTCCCCTCCTCTCCCCACATTCTTTCTCTCCTCACTTCTTTCCTACTCTCTCCTTCTCCCCCTCCTCTCTCTCCCTCCCTCCTTATCGACAACCCCCTCAACGCCCAACCTATGCCGATCACCCTGTATATTAATTATATATCTTAATTAAGCTAGAGTGTAAGAAGTACCACAACTCGTTGCCATGCAGAAAGTGTAGCAACACACACCATCTCTCAAAAGTCAATTGTGCTCCTACAGTCACAATATGATTGGATCAAAATTTTCGCTTCTAGGACAAGAAGTCCATAGCGGATTATAATCCTAACATGCACTATATTGTCTCTCAACTAGGCTATGTAAGCAGGTAGTTTGCTAAAGCTGATATAATTGAGAAGACTATTCCTCCCTCCATCCTAAAAATGTGACTTTACAAGTAGTATCGTCACGCTAACAATGCCGATTGTTCTAACTGATCTCCACCCTGCTAGTGTTGGAGAAGTAGAATGATATCCTAACAAAGAATCACACTACTAGTCTCATACGGATCATGTCTGTTCAAGAAGAACATTCAAATACTCATAAGAAAGAGAATGCTCGTAGCCGCAGAAAAGGCCATAAACAATAGAGTGGAAGGGAAAGAAAGCAGGTGTATTTAGAGTATGATAAGTCTGGGGAACGTATATTGAGACGTGCAGTAGTCTTGTTGTTACCCTTATCTATGCTTAGATGTCACTTACCTACACGAGTTGTGATGAGGATATGGTCCCGGTGGATACAACCATATTAGCAATACTTGTTGTTTTAATAACAAGAGTTCCTATGTATCACTTAAATTATCAGGTGAGCTTATTTTTATCAGGTGAGCTTATTTTTAGAAGTGTCTTTATATCATATGAACTATACAAGAAGGATTGCATCAACATTATGAGCTCGTAGTTGGGGTCTACCAAAAGGGAAGCCAACCAACATATCAAGACCATGTCGACGTCTCCCCTAACTCTTTCTTATGATCACCACGTCACTTTTGGACCAATTCAAGTAAGAGTTCAAGTGGGATACGTTTTGGAATTCAATTCGGCCTCCAGATCAATTTGGATTCTACCTGACAGGTCTAACTTCAAACGAACATAACTTTCACATACAGAGTCCGTTTGATGTCCATAAGTACTTGATGGAAAGTTTTGTCATCCTCTTTCCAACGGATCCAGCCTTGCCTGCAAATTCCTTCTGTGCTCTCCTCAATCATCAAAAGAAGTTACTACACTACCTGTTTGGGCCAAATCTGGCCTTGTAATGCATGGGCTTAAGAGGAAGGTGCTACCCCCACTATTTATGGTTGTACTACTGTTCATGTGAACAGTAATAATAGTACCAGTCTCTTGTTTTTTAGTTTTGTGTGGCTTCCATTCCCCTATTTAAGGAGGCCGCTCCCTTCTAGTTTTTCTGGGATTTCGTTTATGTTTAGTTTGCCTTCGTTGCAACTTGTATTTTCAGTTGTGTCAGACAACCACCTGTCAAGATTCTCATTCGGAATCCCACCATATTGAGTATTTCAATCCTATTTGCAATTTGAGATTTCTTGTTATCTTGTTCTTGCGTGTTCTTCGGTTGCATGCAGGATTAGACCTTCGTGGTCAGGTCAATGGTGTTCTTAGCACCGTTGATAACGACTCAGAGTGTGGTTTAGCGATTGCTTAGTGTTCTGGTCATGACCGGTTAGAAACCCACATCGTCAAAGTCTTCTCCTCCAAATCGAAATTATCATTCTATCAAAAGATCGCGACTCCATCACCTCATCAGGTGGCCTTATCAAGTTGCATTATTAGTTTAGATATAGTTCATGAAGAACTTGGTCATGCTCATGTAGAGCAAGTTCTTATCTTTTGTTTTAGGTTGTAAACTTCTACATTAGATTAATATCTTTTCCCAGAAAGTAGAGCAAATTGCTGAAATTGGTATATCTTACCTGCTGTATAGGATTTCTTACCTTATCTATCTTGCCCTTTGCTAGTAGCATATCTTACCTGTAGTAAAATGTTTAAGGAAAAAAGTCCACTTTTCAACCTTGAACTTTGGTCTCGGTTTGATTTTCAATCTTGAACTCTGAAACCATTCACTTTACAACCATGAACTCCCAAAACCATCCACTTTACCCCCTCAACCCAAACTAGGGTGCATTTGTACCAACATATCATCCAACATGGTGCCAATGTGCCAATGGTTTTCACATGTATTCGTGTTTTGCTAGCAAAGCATTCATGTGGACAAGCTCACTTAGTAAAAAATAAAAATAAAAGAATGTGGCGCACATGTCATACCCCAAGAACATCTTCCTCTTCTTCCACCATTTACATTTTTCTAAATTTAATACAAGCTTAAATTAGATTTTTATTAATTAAAAGGATTTAATTTGACTAATATAAATATTAATATTTGCTAAAAATATTTTATTTGGGCTCCTTATCTCTCAAGGAATTTGTTTGGAATTTTCTGTAAATCTTTTGGATTTATTTGCAGCTTTCTAGAGCTTATCTGATTTTTATTTGAATTTCTAAAAATCAAAAGTCCTAAAGATCCTAAAACTGTAATGGGTTGTGCCCATTATTTCTCATCCGACCCATTGAGTCCCAGCCGCCCAATCTGTCCTTTGACACGCGTTGGCCATCTGGCCTGAGTCCGCTTTGAGCTGCTGGATCTGGCCATGAGGACACATGTCAAGCATCCGCTTGACCATGCACTGTTCATTTGAGCTATCCAAACTCAGCCGTATGATTTCCAGGTGGACAAGTGTCACCATTCCATCGCCTCAGACACTGCTCATCGTCGTCTCCCTCCGGGACTCCATCTCCCGTCACCCCTCGGCGTCCGTGTCGAGCCATCTTGGCCTCCATCTCCACACTGGACTCCTCGATATACCATCAAATGAAAATTCGTGAAGAGGATATACCTAAGATAGCTTTCTCAACTCGATATGGTCTATACGAGTTCACAATGATGTCTTTTGATTTAACCAATGCCCCAACCTATTTTATGTACCTGATGAACAATTTGTTTATGGAGTATGTGAACAAGTTTGCCATCATGTTCATTGATGATATTTTGATTTACACGAAGGATGAGAAAGAGCACGAAGAACATTTAAGACTAGTTTTACAAAAGCTCAGGGGCATAGGCTATATGCTAAGTTCAATAAGTGTGAGTTTTGGATAAAGAAAGTTGCTTTCCTAGGCCGTGTCATGTCAATAAGGGGAGTTACAGTTGACCCTGAAAAAGTAAAGGATGTGCTTAATCGAAAGTCACCGTCATCAGTGACGTAAGTCAGAAGTTTTTTTGGAATGGCCGTTTATTACTGTTGCTTCATCGAACTATTCTTCAGTGTAGCTAGGCCTCTTTCATAGTTGTTAAAGAAGGAAAAAAATTTGTTTGGATGCTTGAGCGATAAAAGAGTTTCCGAAAGCTAAATGAGAGTTTGACTACAGCCCTAGTGCTAGTATTGCCTAACCTTAACAAGGATTTTTTGATATATTGTGATGTCTCTCGTAAAGGTTTGGGATATGTGCTGATGCAAGATAAAAGAGTGGTAGCTTATGCTTCGCGTTAGTTGAGGCCACGTGAAGAGAATTACCCTACTAACGATTTAGAGTTAGCAGCCGTAGTGCATACTTTGAAGATTTGGCGTCATTATCTCATAGGTAACCGTTATGAGATTTACATGCATCACAGGAGTTTGAAGTATTTTTTCACCCAGGCTGATCTTAGTCTCAGGCAAAAAAAGTGGTTGGAATTGATCAAGAACTATAATATTGAAATATATTACCACCTAGGAAAGGCCAATGTGATAACAAATACTTTGAGCTGAAAGATTTATTGCAATACAATGATGATCAAAAATAGTTAGCCACCTTTGCACCAGGAATTTTAGAAGCTTAGCCTGAAATTAGTCGAGAAAGGATTCTTAGTCACAATGGAGTTACAACTGACATTGGATAGTCAGATTCGTCAAGCTCAGGCAGATGATAAAAATATCCTGTGGATCAAGACTAATATGAGTAAGGGTAAAGCATCAGGATTTACCGTGAATGACAAAGGTACCTTATGATTCAAGGAGCGATTGTGTGTGCCAAATATAAAGGAGTTAAAAAAGTTATTACTTAGAGAAGCTCATGGGTCATTATACTCAATCTATTCAGATAGCATCAAGATGTACTAAGATATCAAGGATAAATATTAGTGGCCAAGCATGAAGCGTGAGATAGCAGAGTATGTTGCACATTGTGACGTATGCCAAAGAGTAAAAACTAAGCATTAGAGACCAGCTAGTTTGCTACAACCGCTGAGGATTTTAGAGTTGAAGTGGTGGCATGGACTTTATTACAGGATTGCCTAAGACCAAGGATCGCTTCGATTCAATTTGGATAATTGTAGAACATTTGACAAAGGTTGCTTATTTTATTCTGGTCAAGACAACCTATGCAGGTGATAAATTTACAGAGTTATATATGTTAAGAATTGTGAGTCTGCATGGAGTGCCCAAGAAAATAGTGTGAGATCATGGATCATAGTTCACTTCATGATTTTGGGGGAGTTTGCATGAAGAAATGGGTACTCATTTGAATTTCAGTACAGCGTACCATCCCTAGACTGATGGTCAAGCTGAGTGTGTGAATCAGATTTTTGAGGATATGCTAAGAGTTTGTGTACTAGATCATGGAGCCAAGTGGGCTAGTTATTTGCCTTTCACAGAGTTCTCTTAGAACAACAGTTACCAGGTCAGTTTGCAAATATCACTATTTGAAGCTCTGTATGGCAGAAAATGCAGAACCCCTCTCAATTGAAAAGAGATGGGGGAAGGCCAAATTTTTGGGCCAGATTGTTTCAAGGAAGCTGAGGAAAAGATTCGATTAATCCAGGAGAGGTTAAGAACTACTCAGGCTAGATGGGAAAGCTATGTGAATACTCGTCATCGAGAGTTCATCTTTGAGCTAGTTGATTATGTGTTTTTCAGGATCATGACACTCAAGGGTATTAAAAGGTTTTAAATGAAAGAAAAGCTTGCACCAAGATATGTGGGACCCTTCAAGATATTAAAACGCAGGGGAGAGGTTTCTTACTATTTGGAGCTACCTACGACCTTCAATGAGATATATGATGGTTTCCATGTGTCTCAGTTGAAAAAGTGTCTACGTGTGCTAGAGGAAGCAGTGCTAGTGGAAGCCGTTGATTTTCAAGAGGATCTGTCTTACAAAGAGCACCCTTCAGAATCTTGGAAGTGTCCAAGCGTGTGACTAAAAGCAAAGTCGTCTGTTTTGGCAAAATTCAGTGGAGTAACCATTCCGAGGAGGAAGCCACCTGGGAGCGCGAGGAGGATCTTATAGTAGAGTTCCCAAACATATTCTCGTTGTGAACTAGAATCTTAGGGTCAAGATTCCATTTAAGGGGGATGTTTGTAACATCCTGATTTTCAAAGTTTATTTGAAGCTTTTAAAAGAACATTCACCATTTATATTTTTTGGATTTAATACAAGTTTAAATTGGATTTTCATTAATTAAAAGGATTTATATGAATAAAATAAATATTAACATATGCTAAAAATATTTTATTTAGATTCCTTGTGTCTTTTGGAATTTTTTATAAATATTTTGGATTTATTTGCTATTTTTCTAGAGCTCATTTTATTTTATTTGAATTTTTAAAAATAGAAAAATCTCAAAAAACCTTTAAACAGTACTAGACCGAGCCCATTACTGTTCATCTTAGTCCGTTAAACCTCTGCCGTCCATTCTCACTCAAAGCCACGCGTCGGCCATCTGGTTAAGTCCACCTCGATCGTTGGATCTTGTTCGGCGCCACGTGTCAAAAATCCAAGTTGAGCCGATACTGTTCATCTGTGCCGTCTGCGATAGCCGTTGGATCACCGCTGCGCCACATGTTAGCAGTCCGAGCCCTGGCCACTGTTCATCATCGTGTTCAAAAGGGACTCTGCCACCACGTTCTTCTTGGTTTTCATGCTTCAGACGAACTCCGCCACTGTCTCCGTCTGGGACTTCCTCGATGTCCACGCCATATAAGCCAAGCCACCACCTAATTCCCCATATTCCAAAGCCACTCGCTAGCCATGCCGTGCGCCGAGGATCGTCATAGCAGAGTTCGCCGCTGTTTTCACCATCACCTTTGTTTTTAGCTTCGGCCATCGCCGTTGCTCCAGCCGCTGTCTATTACCATCCATCGGTAAGTTCCCAGGCCGGCTAGAGCCTCGTGCTGCCTTGCCTTGTTACCTGACCATCCCCTCTAGCCAGCTTTTCCGTTCACCGCTCACGTCCGCTGGGTTACCCAACGAGTCATCACCTCGGTTCACGAGCCCACTGCCTCAGTTCATGCGCCACCGCATTAGACTGTATCGTGCCTCCGTGACTCTTTAGATTCTCTATGGACTGAGTTCACATGCCACAAGTGTCTGACAGATGGGTCCCACACGTCAGCTAGCACTATTCCATAGACTTGCAAACCAGCCTAGTCGAGTCAACAACCATGCAAACACCCACGTTAGCCATAGAGTCTACGTGGCTGCCACATGTCGGCCACATCAGCACCAAGATAGCAAAACTGAGTCATCTGGTGACATGTCAGCACCACATGTCAGGCCTCGTCAGCCCTACCATGCCACTTGTTAGCCCAGTCAGCTACCACGTGTCCACCACACCAACACGCGTTGTTGCACTGTTCACTGTTCTATGAGCTGGGTCCACTGTAGAATAGCTATTCCGTGCACCGAGTCTACAGCACAGTAGAATTTTTGTAAATTTCTAATATTTTATTAAGATTGATTTTTCAAGGGCTCGTTTCTTTCGTCCTAACTTTGATTGACCCTATTATTTTTTCTAAATTCATCTAAAATAAAGCTCTATCTATTGGTTCTAGTTTTGAAGATTTTGGAGTTTATTTGAATTTTATTTAATTTTATTTTGTGCCTCATTTGTTTTCTCTCTCGTTAGATCACGTCTTTGAAGGAGCGAAAGCACAACTGAAAAATTAAGAATTCATAACTGAGCAAGGCCAAGGTAAATTATGTCCTTTGATCATATTGAACCTAGTTTTTAATCTATTATTTATTTATTTTATTTTAAATTATTATGTATTGCTATTTTATTATAAACCCTTGTACCTGGTAGTTATTGCCCTAATTGTTTAAATCACTCACTGGATAATTTTGAATACCATGTTACTCTTGTCGCCATAGGATGAAAAATTATTTAGATGATCAAGTTGTCATATGGATTGTATGATCAAGTTGCTTAGCTATTCTTTTAATTAAGATGGGTTCACCATCATATGTGATTAATTAATTGATTTGATTTAATGAGATGTTGAATTGTGGTTGGTGCCACAATTATAAAATTTGTGTGCCATGATATCGATGTGTCATTGGTGTTGGTTATACAAACTTGATTTTCACTTGAGTAAGTAATCGTGCAGTAAAGGGTTAAGTGTAGATTCAATTCGAGGGATGTGAATATCTCACCTAGGTAATGTCTAAGAACTTAACATTATGCGCCATTGATCTGAGCCTTACTGTGCAAACCACATGTTTATTATGGGATAAACCTAGCTGATTAATTTATAATATTTTGATTTTGATTTTGCCATTGTGTTGAATATGGTTGCTAATTTCCACAAGGCGCAAGAGGGGGCAATTATCGACTAGGTGGTTAATCTACTCGACGGTGAAACCTTATCGGGCGAAATTGAGTTATGATTGACCATTGTAAAGACCTTATTGTGATTTCCTTTAGTGCGGGGATGATCACTTTGTATGAGTACAGTTGTACAACCCCTATAGAGTGTAAAACTGTTAGAATAGCCCTGTTCCCGGTTATGGACAATGCTCGATGATTTCACATAATGGGTAGATATTTCTTATAAACTTGGCTGAGAGAGCTCTGAAAAGTGAATGTTAGTTCACTAGTGGTTTATTAAGTGAATGGGTAGTTCACTTATAGTCTATTAAATTCTTTTAGTTATTTGTTATCATTTTTCTTAAAGTTTACTTTCAATATATTTATTGTATTTACTTTAAATTGTTACTTTCCACAAAATAATGTTTCAGCTATCCATTGGTAAGCCTTGCATATTATATTGCATCTTTATCATAAATGACTTGCTAAGTACCAATGTGCTCACGGCTTTATACTTACTATTGCTCAGTTGAAGAGGAGAAACCATATCAGCAGGAGATACCTGAAGGAGGATACTTTGACAACTTCGCAGATTAGAACTTCGCTTCCCAATCGATTGCCTGCGGGCATGTCGAATGGCTACTACGCTTATTTCTGTTTTTCACTGCTAGTTTCTTAAGCCCTTCAGGCTAATAATTGTAACCTTGGTTATAAAGTCATACTCTGATAATTATTAATATATAGGTCTTTTTCTTTATTAATCGTGTATATAGTCGATATTTTATCTATATTTATACTGTGTGCACTAGTGTGATCTTGGACTAGTGCGGTATACACAGAGAGTCTGAATTTGCGTATTCGGGTCTCGACAACATACCACAACTAGAAGAAATTGAATCTTTGTGTGAGTTGCATGATACAATGGGTAGTTCATGCAAGATGATCCAACAACATCCTTGGAGGCACACTTAGTGGACAACTCGATGAGAAAAATGAGTATCATCTCTAGAAAAGTCGCTAGAACCTTACTTGAAAGCACCATGATAAGAACCAATCAAGGCACCAAAAGAACTCACAAATCCTTTTCACTATGGGTGCACACCCCGATGGGAAAAAATGAGGTTCACCACTTGATAAATGGTGGAAATCCTTCCTCAGGACAACACGTGGACTAAAACCAAAATCATAAAACCCAAGTCCACGACGTTGTCTAACACCACTAGAAAAGGTGTCAAAGAAGCCATCAACAAAATAAAGCTTTTATGTCAGGTTCATGAGTGTTCATGTCATGAGAAAGGCTATGTACACTTGAAGACTTAGAAGCATGAGCTCGACGTATACGTTTGGTACACTGAAAGCAAAAATCTACATGATGCCGATCCTTCTTACAAAATAAGTAATGGTACAAAGGTTTACTAGGACCCATGGTTCGGGAGGACAAAGCACCATTCTTATTCAAAATAGAAGTCCCTTGTGACAAATATGAAGACCTCATGTCGACATTAAGACCACATATGTCATCAGATGGACGATGTGTATTCCTAAAAGCTCAATGCTCGTGCTTGACACGGCAAAAGCAAAACTCAATAATGTCCATCCTTATTACAAAACATGAAATGATATTTCTCTTTGAGAGATATAGTATCATATGAGGAAGAAGCACTCTTACCTTTGGAATTCCCTTAGACAATACCAAAAGAGCTACAAGAAGCATCAACAGCCAAGCAAGAGTTATCCAAAGTAATAGCATAAATGCTAACATCAAGTGACTCAAGAAAAGCACTAGAAGAATCCAAAACCGATTGAGAAACACGAGAGTTACATGACTTGGCGCTCATATCATTGCAAACTCTCTTCAAAGAGTCAAGCTCATTCTTCAAGACAATGCAAGATGTGCAATAAAATAAAGATGCATTGTGAATATGCATAGAATACAAAGCATCAATATCATTTAGCAACCTAGCACAATTTTCGCAAGAGAGTTAATCATCATCAAGTAGTTTTTCACATTTCAAGCACATGCTAGGAGGACTATCAAGACCCGAATATGTAAATTCGGACTCTCTATGTATTTTGTACTAGTCTAGGATCACGCTAATGCACATAGTGAAAATATAGATGGAATATCGATCATATTCATGATTAATGAAGAAAAAGACTCAAATATTATTAATTATTACAGTTGCGACCTTATAGCCAAGTTTACACTTTAACCACCAGAAGGGCTTAACAAATTAGCATCGGAAACTCAATGAAACCAAGTGGCTATTCGACATGCCCACAGATAATTGACTGGGAAACAAGACCCTAATCCGAGAAGTTATCGAAGTATCCTCCTACAGGTATCTTCGGTTGATATGGTTCTTCTTCAACTGAGTAAATATGCATATAGCTGTGAGTATATAGAGTGCTCAACAAGTTGCTTGTAACAATAATGCAATATAATAGTTGTGATTACATAGAGTGCCCAACTAGATTTTTATGGAAACTCTACCCCTCGTGTGAAAGCACTGAGCATTGTCCATAAACAAGGACATGGCTATTCAAATAGCTTTACACTCTACAGAAGTTGCACAACTTTACCCACACAATATGACCATTTCTATGTAAAATAAAATCACAACAAATCTTTTGCAATACTCAACCTTAACTCAATTCCGCTCATTAAGGTTTTGCTGCCGAGTAGACTAACCATCTAGTCGGAAAAGCCCCCCTCTTGCGTCTCATGAAAATGTCTAACCAACACCCACACTCATCTCAATGGTGAAATTAAAATTAAAATATCACAAAGTAATCAGTCAGGTCTATCTCGTACTAGATATGTGATTGCACGATAAGGCTCAGATCAATGGCAAAAAAGTTAAGTTCTTAAACATTACCTAGGCGAGACATCCACAAAGACAATGACCTCGCCGACATTGAAGATGAAGGCAGCGGCTCAACGAACTCCAACACATGAAATCGACGAGGGCGACGGTGGCTTTGGGATGAGGAACAACGAGGGGATGGCTTGACTATTTATACGCGAACCTCGAAGAGTCCACGGCGGGCACAGACATCGAATTTGGGGTGGAGACGCACGGATGCTAAGACGAACTCATCTTGCGCACGACGGCGGCCAGCAGTGGAAGTGGGTTAGGTCTAGGGTTTTGGCCCAAATGGATTTTAGAGGATTTTTGGGATTTTCTATTTTTAGAAATTGAAGAAAAATCAACTGAGCTCTAGAAAATAGCAAATAAACTCAAAAAATTCTAAAAAATAGAAAAATTCCTTGAACCACAAGTAACTTAAATAAAATACTTTCAACAATAATTAAAGTTTAATTTAGTCACATTATGTAGCTCCCAGTGCAGCCAAGCCACAACTGGTACATGGACTCGGGTGCATCTTCGCACATGACGTCGGAGTCCGATACACTCTCCTTTGCTCATGCACCATGTCCCTCCACCCCCAGCAGTATCATTATTGGCAATGGCTCTCTTCTTCCCATTACCCGCACTGGCCACACCTCCCTCTCCACTCCTTCTAACTCCTTTTATCTCAATAACATCCTTCTTACTCCTCATGTCATTAAGAAACTCATTTCAGTTCGATAATTTACTATTGATAATCACATTTCTGTCGAGTTTGATCCTTTTGGCCTCTCTATGAAGGACTTTCAAACCAAGTACATGATCATTAGGTGCAATAGCAAGGGTGATCTCTATCCCTTCCACTCGCTGGCATCAACTTCTTCATCTACCTTTGTCGCTAGGTCCTCTCCTTACACCGCGCTCTGGCATCACCATCTTGGACACCTTGGTCACCAAGCTCTTCAACATGTAGTTCACTCATTTTCTCTTCCACGCAATAAAGTGATTGATTCTATCATCTATCATGCTTGCCAACTTGGTCGCCATGTTAAACTCCCTTTTGATTCATCTAGTTCTCGGGCTAATAAACTTTTTGAGTTAATACACTATAATTTTTGGACATCTCCCGTCACTAGCATTTCCAATTACAAATACTATCTTGTTGTGCTTGATGATCATGCTAACTATCTTTGGACATTTCCTCTATGTCTCAAATTGGATGTCTTCTCCACAACACCTCCGTGCGCCTTTTCTTTCTCGACCATGGCATCACCCTTTGCATGTCATGTCCTCACAAGTCTCAGCAAAAAAAATAAAGCTGAGTGTGTGATCTATTCCACTAACAACATCCTGCGAACCCTCCTCTTCCAGGAAAATACGCCACCGGTCTATTGGGTGGAAGCCCTTCATGCCACCACTATCTCCTCAACCAACACCCCACAAAAACTCTACACCAGACTACTCATGAAGCGCTCTATGGCACACCTCCCACCTATGAGCATCTCTGTGTCTTCGATTGTCTGTGTTACCCAAACCTATCCATCACCGCTCCTCATAAGCTTGCTCCCTGCTCCATGCTATGCATCTTCCTCGGGTATCCTTCCAACTACAAAGGCTATTGTTGTCTTGATCTCCACCCAAACCACACTATCCTCTCCCATCATGTTACTTTGGATGAGGATGTTGTTGTGGCATGAGCCACAACAGTGGGTACTTGATACCCTTTGACATGGAGGATATGGGCTAGCTAAAGATCACAACATGAGTGGGCGTGCTAGTGAGTAGGAAAAATGAGTGGGTCTGTCCTCATACCCCCTTAGGGGGTTTATATACATGAATCGGGTAGGATGAAAAATTCTCATTCTGCACCTCAATAACTACAAAAGATAAGGGCAGATTAGTACATTACTTTATACATATATCCCTATATCATTGAGCCTACTCTAAGGCCCACTAGGCAATCCTAGCAGCCCAAGAGGCTGGGCACCCCCATAATAGTACTCCTTCGATAGCAAGCACGAAGGTCCCGAGGGGCGAGCTAATGCAACTAATTGCCCTAGCCCTTCGGGAGGTCTGGATGTCCTAAACCCTTCAGAACATGCCCCACTTTTATTAGCGAAGTCGGAGTCATCCTATTGATACCGTGCCTTTGAAATAGGCGGCACGTAGAGGCAAAGCTAGAGGTAGGGCCACCTCGCCGAGGCATGCCTATGAAGTGGGCGATGAAGTCTCATGAAGTTGGAGTTGTCCTATTAAGGCCATGCCTCTGAAGTAGGCGGCACGTAGAGGCAAAGCAAGAGGTAGGGCTATCCTACAGAGGCATGCCTATGAGGCAGGCAACAAAGTCCCATAGTGAAGCCGAAGCCGTCCCATCGAGGTCACGCCTTCACAATAGGCAACTCACCAAAGCAAAGTCATAGCAGGGTCACCCCGCTGAGGCGATGCCTACAAGATGGGTGGAGAGGTCTTATAGCAAAGCCAAAGCTTTCCCGTTAGGGTCATGCCTCCGCCGTGGGTGGCCCGTCAAAGCAAAGTCATAGGCAGGGTCGCCCCACCAAGACGATGCCTATAAGGCAGGTGGTGAAGTCCTACGATGAAGTCGGAGCCATCCCATCAGGGTCATGCCTTTGAAGTGGGTGACGGCCCGTCGAGGTGAAGTCGTAGATAGGGTCGCCCTACCGAGGCGATGCCTACAAGATAGGCAACGAAGTCCCATAGTGAAGTTAGAGTCGTCTCGTTGGGGATGTGCCTCTGAAGCGAGTGGCCCATCAAGGCGAGGCCATAGGCAGGGTAACCTCGCCAAGGCAATTCCTACAAGGCAGATAGTGAAGTCCTATGGTGAAGCCAGAGCCGTCCCATCGAGATCATGCCTCCGAAGCGGGCGGCCTGTAGAGGCAAAGCCATAGGCAGGGCTGCCCCACCGAGATGATGCCTATAAAGTGGGCGGCGAAGCTAGAGCCAGCCTACTGAGGCTGTGGCTTTACCATCATTCCGACATTGGGTAAGATCCACCTTGTTGCTCCCTTTCATAATGGCCTAATAACACTCTCCCCGTCCTCCATGTTGGGGTGCCTGCTAGAGGAAAACACACCCTACCATGGCGTGAATGGATAGCTACAGCCATGTGCCAAACAAGGCATCATAGCAACACCATCCCACAGGTGTAGAGGCAAGGAGACCAAACCACTGCTCCCCTACCTTCAAGAAAAGTGCCTGTGGAGGGCGAGCAGCGTAGGTCAAGAAGGTGCTAGTGCACACGGAGGTAGGGAGGCCAAACCATCATTCCCCTACCTTCAAAAATAGCACCGATGAGCATGAACAGCATAGGTCGAGAAGGGCACAAGCGCACATGGAGGCTGGGAGGCCGGATTGTCATTCCCTCGCCTTCAAAAACAGCGCCCACGAAGGGCAAGCGTGAGCAACATAGGCCGAGAAGGGCGCTAGCATGCACAAAGGAAGGGAAGCCGAACCGTCATTCCCCTGCCTTAAAAAACAACATCTGTAGAGGGAGAGCATGAGTGGCATAGGCCAAGAAGGGTGCTAGTGCACGTAGAGGCAGGACCGTCGTTCCCCTACCTTCAAAAATAGTGCCCACAGAGGGCAAGCGTGAGTGATGTAGGTTGAGAAGGGCGCTAACACAAGCGGAGGCAAGGAGGCTAGATCGTCGTTTTCATACCTTAAAA
The DNA here is from genome assembly GCA_036346265.1 of Melocanna baccifera. Taxonomy (NCBI): domain Eukaryota; kingdom Viridiplantae; phylum Streptophyta; class Magnoliopsida; order Poales; family Poaceae; genus Melocanna; species Melocanna baccifera. Next base: position 16,289,213 of record CM070695.1, read on the forward strand.
AATAGCACCCACGGAGGGCAAGCACGAGTGGCATAGGATGAGAAGAGGGCTAGTGCATGCGGAGGCAGGGAGGCTAGAACGTCATTCCCCTACCTTCAAAAACAGTGTCTACAAAGGGTAAGCGTGAGCAACGTAGGTCGAGAAGGATGCTAGCACACGCATAAGCAGGGAGGCTGGACCGCTATTCCCCTATGTGGAGGTGAGTCCCACATGGAGGCATGGGCCAAGGCTATCAAAGACAACGTGGAACTCAACGGAGACCATGCGAAGTCATGGTTGCATGGGTGTGGAGCGATGAAGGCCATGCGAAGGCATGTGGCGGGGCAAAGGTCGGATGAATGCAAGCATGGAGGTTGCGAAGGTCGAACTGGTGGTTGGAATGGTGATGCATGACCCGGGGGAGTGTAGTAACGACAAGCCGGGCAAGGCACGCAAGTGGTCCTGGAGCTGGTGGAAGGGGTATTCAGTGCGGCGGTGCATGGCCCAGGGGCTTGGAGCGATGGCAAGCTATGCTGGCGCCAGGCCGAACGGGCGTAGCCATGGTAATTGGTGGCTGCATGGAGCCCAACGGCGTCAATGTGGAGTTCAACATAGGCCATATGTTAGGGCAGAGCCGAAGTCGTCGGAGGCGGCACGGAGCCTAATGTAGTCGAAGAAGGCATGCGATGAAGGATGCTAGGTGGAGTCCCATGCGGGGGCATGCTCAGATTTGATGAAGTCCAGTGGGAGGTGCAGAGCCCACTCAAAGTCCTGGGTGGAGGCATGGGCTGAGGCCATCGGTGGAGATGTGGAGCTCAGTGGAGGCCACGCGAAGTCTTGGGGACGCACATGAAGGTAGGCGCGGAGGTGCGCACGGAGCCAGCGGGTGCATGGGGGCACACATGTAACCGGCAACGTAGGCGCGGAGGCTAGGTGAAGTCCTGTGTGGAGGCAACATGAAGCTCGACATAGGCCGCACGAAGTCGGGGGGCACACACGAAGGCGGTTGTGTAGGCGCACGTGGAGCTGAAGGGTGCATGGGGGCATGGGTGTAGTCGACGAGGTAGGCGTGGAGGCTAGGCAAAGTCCCATGTGGAGGTGTGGGCCAAGACCATTGGAGGCAACGTGGAGGATCGGTGAAGGTGCGCGACGGCGGATACCAGGCGGAGTCCCACGTGGAGGCGTGGGCCAAGGCCATTGGAGATAGCTTGGAAGCCCGACGAATTTGTCGGCATGGCAACCACCGGTGCAACATTGGATGAAGAAGTAAAGAGAAAGATAGAAAAAAGTACATGTATCCATGACGGGACAAAACTAGATGATGCTTGACAGAAAAGATAGAAGCAGCGATGGTGATAGACGGACTGAACTAGAATGGTACGGGGGCTAGCCCTTTTGCTACCTTCTCTTACTTACTAGTGAAGCCCATCCAGCGGCGACTGTTTCCAGCACCCTCCTGTGCACAGCTTCTTGTGCGCTGCCCACGAACAGCGCCAACTGTTTTGGCATGAGGCACAATAGTGGGTACTTGATACCCTTCTCTATGGAGGATATGGGCTAGCTAGACACCACCACATGAGTGAGAGGGCTGGTGAGTAGGAAAAAATGAGTGGATCTGCCCTCATACCCCCCTTAGGGATTTATACACATGAATGGGATAGGATGGGAAATTCCCATCCTGCCCCTCAATAACTACAAAAGATAAGAGCATATTGGTATATTCCTTTATACATATATCCCTATGTTATTGGGCCTACTCTAAGGCCCATGAGGCACTGGCCCAAGGGGCTAGGCACCCCCACAACAGATTCTTTCCTTTTGCATCATTTCTGATGCCACCAAACTTTGATGACTTTCAATTTCTCGAGAACATCCTCTGTGTAGCGCCAAACCATCCCCCTCAGTGCTCTAGCAAACACCAGAACCAAACCATCCTCCCTCAATAATCTAGCAAAACCCACTCCATCTTCAATGCTAGCCGCACTATCCCCCTCACCGCCTATCCACACATCTCCTCCACCACCTATTCCACTAGCCATTCCTATGGTTAATGAGCACTGGATGGCTACTCATGTCAAGGATGACATTCGCAAGCCCATTCAGCGCCTTAACCTCCATGCCAACACTATTTCCCCCATTCCTAAGAGTTATCGTAGCGCATTGAAAGACACCAATTGGTACTCTGCTATGGTTGATGAGTTTTCTACCCTCCAAACCAACTATACATGGGATCTTGCTCCTCCATCTCTTGGCTCCAATATTGTCTTTGACAAGTGGGTGTTCCATCATAAGCTAAAACCCGATGGATCCTTTGATCGGTACAAAGCACATTGGGTGCTTCGTGGTTTCTTCCAACAGCTGGGTGTTGATTACAATGAAACATTTAGCTCAATTGTCAACCCCGCCACCATATGCACTGTTCTTTTTGTTGCTCTCTCTCTCACACAACTGGCCGGTGCACCAATTGGACATCAACAACGTCTTTCTTTCTGGCACTTTCTCCGAAGTAGTGTATTGACATCAACCTTCTAGCTTCACTAATCTTTCTAAGCACGAGCATGTCTATCTGCTCAACAACTAGTTGTATGGCCTCAAGCAAGCACCGCATGCATAGTTCAATCGGTTCGCTTCTCATCTTTGTCGGCTCCAAAGATGATCCCTCCTTATTTACTATCTCCTGGAACACTAACATCACACACGTCTTGGTTTACGTCAATGATATCATTCTTACCTGTTCCTCCTCGAACCTTCTCCACTGGATCATTACTGCTTTGCATCACGAGTTTTCCCTCAAAGATCTCGGTGCACTTCATCACTTCCTTGGCATGTCTGTTACACACACACACACACCTCATGGGATGCTACTCTCCCAACAACAGTACATTCTTGATGTCCTTGATCTCGTCGGCATGAGCAACAACAATCCATGCAGTATGCTGATCAACACAAGCTCCAAACTCCCGACGTCTAGTGGTTTGCCCATCGACAATCCCATGGAGTACTGCAATCTAGTTGGCGCACTCTAGTACATGACATTCACCTACCCAAATGTGGCTTATGCTATCCAACAAGTATGCCTTCATATGTACAATCCGCGGGAGCCACACCTCAAGATGATCAACCGGATACTCCTCTAACTCAAGGGTACCATTGATTACAGGCTTCAGCTGCATTGTTCCTCACCCAATGCTCTCACTGCTTACACCAACGTTGACTGGGTTGGCTGCCTAGACACACGCAAGTCTCCTTCTGGTTACACATCTTCCTTGGTGACAACCTCGTGTCTTAGTCCTCGAACCACCAGCACGTCATCTTGTGCTCCAATGCCAAAGCAGAGTACTGAGCTGTGGCCAATGCTGTAGCTGAGGCCTGCTGGCTCCACCAACTTCTTGCTGAGCTACATCATCCTCTCCGTCAAGCTACGGTTGTTTACTACGACAACATCAGCGTCATCTACCTCTCCACCAACCTCGTGCAACACCAGCACACGAGGTTGATCTCCATTTTGTGCATGAATGAGTGGCACTTGGTGAAATCCACATTCTAGACATCCTGACGTCTTCCCAGTACACCAACATCTTCACCAAGGGTTTTTCGATAACCGTCTTCTTCGACTTCGGCTTCAGCCTGAACGTCCACCCCACTCTGATTGCTGGGGGGTGTATTAGACTATACCAACGCCAATCTCATGCACTCACCGCGTGCGATCATAAGAGATCACGTCCAGACGCACGCGATCACAGGAAGATCACGTCCAAGCACAGGAGATCACGTTCAGGCGCATGCAATCACAGGAAATCATACCTACCTTAGTTTTTTATGCTATATGTGGCATATATCTGCATGTATCTTAACTGTTTTTGGTTGCTTAGCGGTAAACGCTCTTGTATCTTATACTATATAACTCACAACAATCAATGGAATTCTCATTGCGTGATTTCTATATATCCGCTTTCAGACTGGACGATTTTATACAAACTTGATTGTATTGCCATCTAACAACTAAACCTTCATTTTTTAGTTCAACTAATTACTATGTTTTGCAACCTAAAGAATGAATTCTCATCTGAAGAAGTTTGATCAATGTCACCTGCAATGTGAGGGTAGGGAATGAACTGGGCACTGGAAACCCCAGGTCCACCGCGTTCTCTACATGCATGGTCACTGCCCTGTTCGCATTTATAGCAGCCATAACTGGTGTCGTGGTCTTCCTGCTCAGGGAAAAGCTCAGCTACATCTTCACCAAAGGCAAGATGGTCTCCCGTGTGGTTTCCGATCTGTGCCCCTTGCTTGTTGGGACCATTATGCTCCGCGGGATCCAGCCTGTGTTATCAGGTCAGGTTTGATTAAGTTTGCGTCATCTAATTGATTGTTGATGCACTATTAGTTTTGAATGGTGTAATAGTACTAACATTGTATACTTGTTTTAAGTGGTTGTCCTGGCAGTTCATATGAATTTTAGCAGGCTGAAACTGTTTTCAGCTCGATGCATGTTAATTCAGTGCGAATTCAAAGAATGCAAGCCTGAATTGAGCCTGGTTCTACTTGGTATTCTACTTGCCAATGATGCTTCAAATTACAGTTAGTCCATTACTATTTTTTCTTGGCAAGGTTTTATTCTAATCAAACTAATGGAATACATATACTAGTAAACAAAAAGTTAATCCCTTCTAGTTGGTTTTTTCAGTAATAACTTCTGCGAACATATTATATGAAATCTCACAGTATTTGCCGCTACGGGCTCTGGATCCAAGTCGTCGGAGCCCTACTCGTCATTGACCTCCCACACTGTATCTTCATCATCAAGTGTGTCATCCTCGAGCTTGCAAGACGAATCGATGAGCATGAGCCATCCCCATGGGGTTTCACAGCCTCACTACTACAGAAATCATTATCACAGATGGTTCAAAAATATCATTACAGACGGTTTTTTGAACTAAAAACTGTCTGAATTTATAGATCAGTGATAAATACAATACAGATGGTTATCACAGACGGTTTATGAGCCATCTGTGATAAATACAATACAGACGGTTTATAACTAGAACCATCTGTGAAAAACACTATCACAGACGGTTCTATATATAGAGTCGTCTATGATGTTCTTCACAGACAGTTCATACTATAAAACCGTCTATGATAATTCATTCTATACCTAAATTTTTTTTCTATTTTTGATTTAGCCTCAGGAAATATTATTAGCTATGTCATTTGAAAACAAGCAAATACGACAGCAAACATAGCACAGAACATTCTATTTATATTACAATTCACCATTACAATATCACTAGATTACAATATACCATTACAATATCACAAGATTACAATCCACTATTACAATATCACAAGATTACAATCCACCATTACAATATCACAAGATTACAATCCACCATTACAATATCACAAGATTACAATCCACCATTACAATATCACAAGATTACAATCCACCATTACAATATCACAATATTACAATTCACTATTACAATATCACAAGCTATGCCTCTTGTCCCTGATGCAGCTCGGGTATGCCTTCTTGGTGGCCGCCTCACTGTAAGTAAAAGAAACAATAGAAGGAAGAAGCCCTAAATGTCACAAAGTTACAGAACCAAATACTAGAAGAAACAATGGAGAGAGCCCTAACCACAAAGAGGTTGATTGAGGAGGAGACAGTAAGGAGCCTGGAGAAATTTAAAGCGCATAAAGGGTAGGGGATGGGTTCAGGTGAGTATTTATAGCGGAGGGAGAGGTGGGACGATCTGTGGGGTGTGGGTTGGTCGGTTTCTATTAGCTGAAATTGGTTGCAGATGATTGATGGGCCCAGCATTCAGAATTTATCACAGACGGTTCTTGATAAGAACCGTCTATAAAAGCATCACAGACGGTTCTTATTAAGAACCGTCCGTTATATTGGCTATATATGTACCGATACAATATAAATAACTAGTCTCAAAATATGAAATAACAAAGTTCTGTTTGGCTTATCTATACTCATTTGAAAAGTTTCGACGAGATCTATAACTTTGCAATTGAGACAAGCCCCAAATTTCGAAGGAAAGATAAAAAAAATTTGGCAAAAACAGAAATCAAAACTTCTGATGCAAATTTGAGGCTAAAGATGGCCGATTTTGGGGGTCTTCGAGGGTGACTAGCATTAGCAAGTTATTTTTTTATTGGGCTCGTCATTAGCTTTCTAACGAGTACAAGAACGTCGAAAACGGACACTGTATGCAAAAGTTATGCCCGTTTTACTAGAGGTGTATCAAAACAGAATCTTACTCGAACTCAGGCAGAAAATTATAAAATTTTAGAGGTGTGTGGGGCAGGAAACATATCACAGACGGTTCTTATTAAGAATAGTTTGTGATATTGGCAATATTACATACGGTTCTTAATAAGAACCATCTGTGGTAGTATCACAGACGGTTCTTATCAAGAACAGTCTGTGATATTGACAATATCATAGGTGGTTCTTAATAAGAACCGTCTGTGGTAGTATCACAGACGGTTCTTACAAGAACCGTCTGCGATTGCATTTAATACAGACAGTTTTTATGAATCATCTATGATGAGGCATCTAATATAAACGTTTTTATAGTAGTGCCTGCAAGGTCGCCAGCATCAACATTTGTTGTCATCCGAGAGCCTCCATCACCGTCGATTTCGGAGCCTCCCTATCGTACTTTCTTCCCCCACAGACTCACAGCAGTTTCGCCATAGCCCTAGTCCTTCTCACGTTCGGATCCGAAATCCCCCACCTTTCCTCTTCAGATCCGTCACTGGTGCATGGGCCACCGGTTATTAATACTACCGCCTCCCTTGTCCGTTTACCGGCTAGCATGCTTGTGGAGAGAGCCTAGCCATGCTTCTTTGTCAGGGGCACTCATGTAGGTTGTTGTCCTAAGTAGCAGGCTGGTCATTGAAGAGACCTGAAGAGTCGGGTGATCACCATATCACCATTTGAGTGTCATTTCGAGCGCAGCATGATCGTCGTAAAGGCCCCGTGTATAGCAGCTAGTCCGGGTCCGATAAAAAGTAGACCACCATTGGTAAGCAGTGTGGGAGGAGGGAGAGAGGCAGGGCAAATCCACCGTAGGTGCTTGTGGGTGCTCAAGTACCTCCTCCTCCAACCATAGGTTGAAGAAGACCTAGCCGGCCCGAAGGTTGTAGAAGAACTGGAGGTTGAAGAAGAGCCAGAGTCGGAGTTGAAGATTGAAGAAAGCATGAGGCCCAGTCGATGTCTTAAGACCCAGCGCCCCAGCCAGCCCAAATCAGTGGTGAATCCTGGCCCAAAATCCCATGGACAACAGAATAGTAGATAAGGTCACTAGGAAGATGAACAGCATGACACCTAAACAGTAGATAAGGTCACAGAGAGGAGAGGCCGAGCGCCCGAGTCGGAGAGAGACTCACCATCACCGTCGAGTTGGCAGCCCGACGCGGCGGAGGGGGAGGCAGTCGGTGACTCAGCACGGAGGGGGAGGCCGAAGGCAGTCGGTGGCTCAGCACGGAGGGCGGCCCAACATGGAGCGGAGGGAGAGGCAGTCGACGGCCTAGCGCGGAGGGTAGCCTTGCACGGAGGGTGGCCCAATGCGGAGCGGAGGGGGAGGCGGTCAGCCACTCGATGGCGACCGAGTAGGGCTGGCACCTGGCGAGCAACGCGCGACGGCATCGATCGTCAACGCATTGGTAGGGTGCATCGGAGAGGACGATTGAGCTAGTGAGGTGAAATGTGAAATTGTGATTCTCCAATTTATTTTGCTGTGCAGCTATGGGGATTCGCCACTGGTGAAGTGTGAGGCACTGAGGCCATGACCCGTGAGCATGACTGCATGAGGGCATGAGGCCCAGCCGCCTAGAGGCCATGAGCCTGTGATCGTGATTTGTGAATGAGTGAATCCCAATTTATTATTATTGTACTCATGCAAATTGTTGTTTAATCGACAGTAGCCATTAGTCGATTAGCCAATTTGTTTAATCAGTGGTTGACTAGTTGTTGTTTAATTATTCTTAGATTTACAAAAAATAGAGAAGTGAACTTTGCACAAACATTTCTCAAACAATGCAACTAGAAATAACTCTCCAACCATAGAAAGCAGAACTGAAGCAAAAAAAGGTTCGGCATGAATTTAATCCAGATGATATTATTGCCAACCTAGCATGTCACAAACCAATTGAAGATTATCCTAGTAAGATTAGAGATCAAGTTAGGAGAGCATATTTATTGAAGGGTCCAACTCAACCAATTGGTCATGATCTTTCAAAGAAAACACAATGTTGAATTTCAATATCCTTTCAAGAATCATGGTATAAGAAGTTCGATTGACTGGAATATAGTGTGAAAAAAGATGTTGCCTTTTATTTCTATTGCTTTCTTTTTAAGAAGCCATCACACCCCCACTCACTTTGGGAGGGATGTCTTCACAAAAGTTGGGTATGTGAATTGGCGAAGTGCTATGGAATCTTTCAATCAACATGTTGGTGGGCCTACTAGTGTCCACAATATTGCAATGCTAGATTGTGAAGATTTTCATAATCAAAGAGCAAGTGTAGATCATAAATTAAATACTTATAGCACAGAGTCCGAAATTGCATACAAGATTCGTTTAACTGCTTCTTTAGATTGTGCAAGATATCTCATTCAGTAAGGTAAAGCTTTTTGTGGACACAACAAATCTCCTACTTCCATGAACAAGGGCAATTTTAAAAAGTTGGTGAATTGGTACATTGATAAAAAGGTGAATGCGAAGGAGGCTTTTGAATTTGAGGGTGGTGGTAATTGTTTAATGCTTTGTCTGGATATACAGAAGGAACTCGCAAAATGTTGTGCACAGGAGGTCTTGTAGGAACTTTGCAGTGCTTATTGATGAGTCCCGTGATTCATCAATAAAGGAGCAGATGTTCGTGATTGTGAGGTTAGTTGTACATATAATATTTTTTTAGTTGTATCATTTATGATTTGTGCATTGTGGTTTTGTTTTAACTTTGTAAAATTCATAATATGTAGGTTTGTAAATAAAGAAGAGAAGATCATAGAAAGGTTTATTGGTATTGAGCATGTCACTTTGTGTATATATGTTGCACTAAAGAAAACTTTGGTTCGTGTGGTTTCTAAGGTTAATCTATCTATTTCTAGGTTACGCGGACAAGGTTATAATGGAGCTTTAAATATGAGAGGGAAATTTAATAGCTTGTGGAGATTAATACGGGTGAGAATCTAGAAATTTAATTGTTTCTAGATGGTGGGAGGTGTTGTTCTTTCCTTGGCTATGGTATGTGTTTTGTGTACGTTATGTTGATTGATGCTATGGTGTTTCTCTATTAGGGTTGATGTTCTGTATCTTTCTTTTTTTTACTCTACTTTATCGATATAAAGGGTAATTCTCCTGCCTTCTTGTTTTAAAAATATTGCTGTCTATACACCGATGCTATTTTTTTTTCTTACTAATGAAGGTGCGGCTGGTGGCTGTGCGTGGCAGGGGCGTGTTGGAGCCAAACTTGGAGCTCTGCACCTCGCCACAAGTCTCGGCCAGCCCCAAGTGCCACGCTAAGACGGCTCTCAGTTTTTGCGGCGATGCGATCTCTTTATTCAAGTTTCTGCTCTTTTTTGTTTCTTTTTCTTGCTTCAATTACATGGCCTGCATGGCCTTTTAAAAGGATCACAGACAAATTGATCGATCCAACACGGACTAGCACTCTAACAAAAAACTCAACACCTATTCGTATACATATACATATACGTGGCATGCTTCCAAAAACGGATACGGCAAGCCAAACAAGATTAATACTCTAACAATCACCCCCTTAATCTTGTTGCTTAGAGTAGCGCTGGGTTTTCGCCGGCATCTGCCTTGATGAGATATGCCTGTGCTTTCTCCCTCTTGTTGGGCTTCTGGCATTCTGAAGCAAAGTGTCCATAATCATTACAATTAAAACACCTTACTTTTGCCTTGTCAATTCATCGGTATCGACTTCCACTGCCGCCACCAAAACCACCTGAGGAGCCTTCATACTTCGTCGACTGGGCCTCCCACTCTGCGCGCGTTAGGAGCAAGTGCTCCTCATCTCCGTCGTTGTTGCCGTAGCGACGTTCTCCCTCTTCCTGCGTCTTCAAGCGTCCGATTAGCTCTTCGATCGACATATTCTTTATGTCTCCGAATTGCTCAATTGTGGTGACGACGATAGAGAACTTCTTAGGCACTGCACGAAGAAACTTCCGCACGATGTAGGCCTCTTCCATCTTTTCGCCTAGACCTCGTATCTTGCTGACGATTATCGTCAACCTCATCGCGAAGTCATCAATCTGTTCGGTGTCCCTCATGCGCAAGTTTTCAAACTCGCTTATGAGGTTTTGTACACGCGCCTCCTTGACGCGATCGCACCGAGATGCATCACCTTGAGTATTCCGGGCCTCCTTTGCGGTCTCCTTCTCAGCTAGGGCAGTAGCATGTCTTCCGCATCGCGAGGAAGATTGCCGCAAGCGCCATTTGATCTTGCCGCTCATTCACCTCTTCATCCACGACTGCGTTCCACACGCCCTGAGCGCGCATGATCACCTTCATCTTTACGGCCCACGTCGTGTAGTTGCTCCTCGTGAGCATGGGATACGGGAGCGAGATGCTGCCCTCGCGCGCCGACGCCTTCGGCACGCTCCCATCGCCGATCTTCAGAACGCCCCCATCGGTCGTAACGTTTTTCGATGAGCTCGAAGACGACATAGATGAAGGTGTACACGAACCTTGCTCTGATACCAATTGTTGGAGCCAAACTTGGAGCTCTGCACCTCGCCACAAGTCTCGGCCAGCCCCAAGCGCCACGCTAAGACGGCTCTCTGTTTTTGCGGCGATGCGATCTCTTTATTCAAGTTTCTGCTCTTTTTTGTTTCTTTTTCTTGCTTCGATTACATGGCCAGCATGGCCTTTTAAAAGGACTGCGTACAGCCGACTGATCCGACACGGACTAGCACTCTAACAAAAAACTCAACACCTATTCGTATACATATACATATACGTGGCACGCTTCCAAAAACGGATACGGCAAGCCAAACAAGATTAATACTCTAACAGGGCGGACTCTCCCTGCGGGTGAGGTCGGGCAGCCGTCTGAGCTCCCTCACCAACCACACCTCCCAGCACCACCTCCAGAGCAGGCACCGGGCCACCAGGCCACCAGCGACAGAGAGAACGATGTGGCGCCATGGCGCATAGGCTGCCGTATGGCCCGGGAGCCAAGCGGTCCAGGAGGTGATGTGGACTGCCGTCCAGCCCATACGCCCAGTAGAAGAAGCGAGCGAAGTATAGCGGCAGCCGAGTGGAGCCAGGCCCGAGCGCATCGTCCTAACCCTAGACCTACCAGGGGGCACGACGGCTGCCTCCTACACTGATTTCGATATCGGCGGATGGAGATTGGCTACCACGACCCTGCCACTGCTGCCATGGATGGCTTCAAGGTAGACGCTCGCCCCTCACTTAAGCATTAGTATTGAGTAGCCAAAGATCAAGAATTAGATTTCGATATGCGCGGTCGGCAGGTGGTGGTGCCGGTGCATCCGCTGATCAGCCACTGGATCTCCGTCCTCCACGATCAGGCCACGCCCTCACATGCCTTCAGAGAGTGCTTTTTATCCGCTAATTTGATTCTTGGCCTGGTGTGTAATGTTTATGAGTTCTGATTTATGTTTCTTTGTGACTTCTTGCTTGCTAGTAAAAATTTTGGGCAGAAAGTGCTATGGGGGAGCTCGGGAGATTGCTCATCTACGATGCAACCAGGGATTGGCTGGTATCTTCATAATTCTTGAGTAGATGGGAATGCTACATTTGCTGTCGTTGATATGTGTTTTGAAATTAGCCCTTGAGATGTTTATTTTAAAAAATAAAATAAAAATGTTAAATAACTGATCGATATATCGAAAAAACGAAACTCCAGAAATTATATTGGAAATTTCCAATTTGCCAGTCGAATGTTCAATTGTAAATTTGCGGGATTGGTCATAATATAAACTATGAAAATATGATGAGAAAAAATATCGTGTTCGTCTTCTAAAAGCATCCAATTTGCCAGTCGAATGTTCATCTTTTTTACAGAAAAATATTGTTTTGTTATGTAACCATGCTTGATTGATAGCTTTCTGATCTCTTTTCTTCTTATTGAAGGTATGGTTAGGGATGAGACAAATCAAAAAATGGTTTAAGGCATGAAATCTCGGAGAATGAAAGTGACTCGTTCTCCTAAAGTACTTTGTTATTTAGTGGTATATCTTTTGTCTTTTCTTTTTATTGCATCTTTTATGTTCTATTATCAAATCGTGACACTATCGATCCATCTATCGTTGACATTTGATATGTTGCTTCTTTTATGGCTCATCTTTTATTCATACTATTATGTTCGATAATTTGGTGGCAAACTGTGGACTAAGCTTCATTAGTGATGTATTTTTTAATATCATACCGTCATCTTCACATGTTTGCATGCAAATATAGTTGTTGCTTTCATTTAGTATCATATACTCTTATTAGTGTGATTGTACCGTAGTTTGAGCATGGATTATTTTGCTTTTGAGTAATAGTGTTTGCTTCACGCTTGCGAGTCTGCCATACCTATATTTTAGTCCTGGCCGCCACTAGTGCATGGCAAGCATTGGTAGCATGCATTAACATTGGACACTATTACTTATTGGTAACTTAAAAGGGTTCGAATTTGACTTTGGAATTAAGGTGCTGTTAATTCTTGGGCTCTTTTACGGTACCCAAAAATAAATATGAGTTGTTTATTCTTTTTATTGAATGGACCAAATTACTTAGTATTTAGTTATACTACCACCGGTAATACTAGCAGTAGAATCTCGAGAGGGGTATAATTGTATAGGGAACGCGTGACATAAGAGTAATTTTTACAAGCGCCGTGGCAATACACGTATGAGAGATGGTATGCAGCGACGGAAAATATTAATAATGGATTCGGAGGAAAAGTTTATAATACCCTCACAAAAAACTATATTTATAAAGAAAAGTCTACTATATCCTTACAAATCAATGATTATATTTAATTTCTACTACTATCCTCTTACCATCCGTAGAATGTACTGCAAAATGCCCTAATTCTCAACCTAGTACAATTTAACACAGCTTTCGATTCATAGAAGATAGTAGAATCACCGTCTATATTGACCTGACTTTTCAGTTGTAGAGTCAACTGAAAAGGGTTAAGAGTTTTGTGAGTAAACTTCTGCAAGTGTGATAATGAAGATTGCATGCAGGGATTGTGGGGAGGCATGATTGGAGGCACACTCATTCAAACACTTACTCTGATGTGGACCACATTCAGAACTGATTGGGACAAGGAGGTAAGCCACCTTTGATTACCATGTTCCTTGATAACTTCATTTCACTGACAAATGATTTTCAAATCTCACATGCCAAGTCACATCTGAATTATGCGCCAGCGCATTATTTTAGACCAATTATTCCATCCAAGTGCATGCCTGTGTGAGTACATAAATATGAGTCCTTAAGTTTTTGCCATTTTAATCTAGGTCACGTCCTACAATCAAACTAGTTCTGATCTCTGTCGGGGCCGGATTTTCGAATCTGAACCCTCTGTGTATTACCGCATTAGTTTCAGATCAAACATAGTGCACACAGTTAAATAGTGACGATTACATAACCAACAACGCTTTATTACAATAATAAAGAGTACAAACCTTATGACCACTTTATTACAACTGAGGTTACAAGACCTCTCAAACAAAAACACAGCGTAAGCAGAAATAAATTTTAACGAAGGCCCATCAATACGCCATAGGCAATTGATTGGGGAAGCGTAACTTAATACACCGAAAAGTCTTTATCGAATCCACACGCGAAGTAGTTGTAATCCCCTTATTGGGCTTCATAATCCTCTGAGTTATTTTTGAGTGTAGCATATGAGTACATAAAGTATTCCGCAAGTTTTGGGAAAAATGTATTAGATGTAGGGCTCAACAAAAAAAAGATTAATATGGTTCTTTTGGACAAAGCGATATTTTATTTTAAATACTATTATATATTTTCGAAAGTATCAATTTATCAAAGTAATTGCAACAACTGAAACTAGATAAATTTTCTAGTGAAGATTTCAACCACCAACACTAATACACAGGCTCTAACTGCCAAGGTTTAAGATTATGGGTTCCATCCACTAGCACTGGCTCCATCCGCCAGGACACACTTCCGAGAGTTCCATCCACTCCGAGTTTCCAAAACTTTTACTTTAAAAATCAAAATCAAAGATCTACTATGTGAAAGCGCACATTGCTCGCCTTTAACCGTAGGCACGGCTATTCGAATAGTTTTATACTCTGCAAAGGTTGTACAGCTTTACCCACAAGAGATAAGTCATCTTAATAGCCAACATGTTTCCTTAGGCATAAGACCTAGATAATTTATCACAAAGCCTTTACCTTACTCCAGTCTTGCTAGATACCACTCGTTGAGGTTTCACCGCTAAAGGGTTAAATCCATTAAAGTCAAAAGCCCCCTCTTGTGCCATATAAGTACAGTAAATCCCTGTGCATCACTATGAGTAACTCCAGTACACTCTGGTACTCACTTACCACTGGTGATATCTAAACTAAATCTTCGTAAGTTATTCAGCTAGGTTGTACACATGTAGACTTGTGGTTGTACAGTAGTGCTCAGTTTGAACATTCGCAACCGTCGGTCCTTAATTGACTCGGGCGAAACATTCCCAATACAAGTTCTCGTGCTAAATCCACACCAACCCAATCTTACCATTCACCCAAGTCAAAAACAATTTCACTATTTTATTTTATTTTATAAACCAATGGCAACACCTATTGTTTAACACCTGGTAAAAACAATTGTTTAGAAATTTGATAACAATAGTCCCTTCCATAAGGTTTTAGTGACCGATTAGCTTATCTAAGCAATTACTACCGTTCTAAAATTAACAAATAACATAATAATCTCAATACTGAGACAAGGAAAGCCTAAGGTGACAAAGGTATATGGTAATAATTGTCAAAGAGAGTATAACAATTATTGGATTAACTAACATCCTTACAACAAAAGTTATCATTTTATTAACATAGCAATGCATTTAAATTTAAAATAATAAAATAATTTTTAGTAAACATAGGTACAAGATGATCAAACGAGACTTGCCTTCTTGCACGCTATCTGAACCTTCGGGCTGCTGCTCGAAAAAGTCTTCGGAAAAGTATATACAAAATATATACTGGAAGGAAGTTACTGATTTTAAATGAATTTAGAAAAAAGAATCAAAGGATTTGGAGTTCGTATGAGGGAGAACGAGCGATTGGAAAATTGATGGATTAGAAAATACTAGGAAACAAAATCAGAAATATTCCTGCGTGAAGCAACTAACAGTAAACCTACAGAGAATGTTTTGGCTGTGGTGCTGGTGAGAAAAGACACAGGAGGTGAAACCAATTAGCAAAATATGTTGCTAAGGACTCAAGGAACACTTAGGAAGTGACAACACATCAAACGGAGTATGATGACGACGTGTACGGCGACAACATGGGACTGGAGAGAGGAATAATTTTCGGGGATAGAACATAGAGAACTAGGGTGAGCACGGCCTAGAACGTGGCGTGGCGAACCTAGAAAAATTATCAGCTAAACCGAAAATCGGAGGCGACGCAATCGTCGTTTGAACGACGATGGTAGAGAAAAACAAAAAACTCAATAATTCGGCACTCAGTGGAGCAAATCCAAAACCGTCTAGAAGGTAACTACCTGGGATGGTTTGGCACGTTTTGACGAGAAAGGATTGTTGAAAGCATTACTGGATAGATGGGAATGCGAAGTGCCATTGGCGGCCATAACTAGGTGTAGAAGGCGAACATTTGTAGAAGGTTTTTGGAGAAATGGAGGGAAGCACGGCGTAGAATGTGTCGAGATGAACTCAACAGTGCAGACGGCTCGGCCAACTGATTAGCGGAATGCGGTGGAGAAGCCTTTACGCAGCCAGCGGGCTGACATCGGCGTTTCGGGCAAACGGAGAGGAGATAGAGGGTGAGGTCTGCAGCGAAACGAAGAGGAGAATGTGGAGAACATGATGCTCACCTTGGTTGTGGTCGGACACGCACGGTCGGCCGGTGGCGAGAAGAGAAATGGTAACGCGATTTGGCCAAGAGAAAGGGAGTGGGGACTTGAGATTTTTAGAGATAGATGAGGATGAGGAGGGGCTCTCGGTGCTCCTTTTATAGAGATGGAGGTGGACTGAGGAGGGAGATCAAGTAACGGTGTTAATTTATGGTACCGGTTAGTTCTCACACAAATGCACATGAATGAGAGAGAAACGGCTGGGAATGGAAGAGTCGTGATGAGAGGAGTTGAATGCACTTGACTGCATGAAAAACCGTTGAGAAAATAAATAGTTTTGAAAGCTTCAAGAAATGGCTGAAAACATCCATGGCGATTGGCTCACGCACGAAACATTCTAGAGAAGAAGATAAGGAGGAGAGAGATGAGAGAGAAAAGAAAAAAAAGAAAAATATTTGGAAAAAAAATTCAAAAAAATTCCACAAAAATCCTTGAAATATCAAAACACCAAATAATATAATTTCGGATTTAATTGAAGTTTATTTTAATTTTTAAAGATATTTTTCTTTTTCTAGCTTTAAATTAATCTAATAAATTGCAAATAAAGCCTAAATATTTTAAAGAAAATCATAGAGGTTTTTAAATATTAAAAATGTAACATCCCAAAATTTGCTGTCTTAAAAAAAGATCTTTTTTTTAAAAAAAAGATTTTATACAGAAAATATCTAAATTTTAGTTGAATATATTTTTATAAGTCCAAAATAGTTTTAGAAATCCCTATGATTTGCTTTACAATTTTTAGGCTTTATTTGTAATTTGTTGGATTAATTTAAAACTAGAAAATGAAAAATATTTTTAAAAATTAAAATAAACTTTAATTAAATCCGACTTTATTTTGTTTGGTTTTTCAGGTTTGAAGAATTTTTGCGGAATTTTTTTGAAAAAAAATTTGAATTTTCTTTTTCTTTTTTCTTTTCTCTCTCCTTATTTTCTTCCTCTCCGGAACGTTGTGTGCACGAGCCAGCCGCCATGGACGTTTTCTGACGTTTCTTGAAGCTTTCAAAACTATTAATTTTCTCAACGGTTTTTTGTGCATTCAACTCCTCTCGTCATGACTCTTCCATTCCCGACCGTTTTCCCCCTCATTCATGTGTATTTACGCGAGAATTAGCCTGTGTCTTGAATTGACATAGTTGCTTGATCTCCCTCTCCGGACCACCTCAACCCCTATAAAAGGGAGCACCATGTGCCCCTTCTCTCACTCATCCTTCCCCAAAAATCTCAAGTCCCCACATCCTTTCTCTTGGCCGCAATCAAACACTTTTCCTCGGCTTATTGCGCCTCCTACGGAGGAGCCCCGCCACCATTGACCACATCATCGGTTGTCTTCGCGCGTTCTATGCGGTGCTCCCCTTGCCAGAGCATCGTCACCATCGTGGATCAAATCGTGTCGCCGTTTTTCTCCTCGCTACCGGCCGACCACCACCAAGGTGAGCATCATGTTCCTCATGTTCTCCTCTTCGTTTCAACAAAGATCTCACCCTCTATCTCCTCTCCGTTTGCCCGGAACGTCGATGTAAGTCCGTCGCCTGCCTAAAGACTTCTCAACTGCGTTCTGCCAATCCGTTGGCCGAGTCGTCTACACCGTTGAGTTCATTTCAACGTGTTCTACGCAGTGCTCCCCTCGGTTCCTCCAAAAACTTTTCATAAATTTTCGCTTCCGACGCCTAGCCATGGTCGCGAATGGCACTTCACGTTCCTATCTATCCATCTCATGTGGCTACCTGCCAGACTGTTTTGGATTCACTTCACTGAGCACCACAATAGAGTTTTCGACTTAGCCGATAATTTTTCTAACTTCGCCACACCGCGTTTTAGGCCGTACTCACCTTACTTCTCTATGTTCCATGCCCGAAAATTATTCCTCCTACCCATGTAGTTGTCACCGTGCTCCGTTTGACGTGTCTTCACCTCCTATGTGTTCCTCGGGTCCTTAGCAACCCATTTTGCTAGTCGGCTTCATCTCCCGTGTCTTTCCTCACCGGCGCCACGACCAAAACAATGAAGGAGCTACTCTCTGTTTACTGTTTCCGCAGGAATATTGATTTGGAATATTCCTGATTTTTTTCCAGGATTTTCATATCCACTAATTTTTCAATCGCTCTTTCTCCCTCATACGAACGCCAAATCCATTGATTCTTTTTCCTAAATTCATCTAAAATCAATAACTTTCTTCTAGTATATATTTTGTATTTTTGTGATTTTTGTTGATTCTTTTCCAAGCAGCAGCTCAAAGGTCCATATAGCGTGTAAGAAGGCAAGTCTCCTTTGATCATCTTGTACCTATGTTTACTAAACTTATTTTATTATTTTAAATTTAAGTACATTGCTATGTTACATAAAATGATAACTTCTGTCATAAAGTTATTAGTTAATCCAATAATTGTTATACCCTCTTGACGTTGACTACCATGTACCTTTGTCACCCTAGGCTATCCTTGTCTCGGTATTGAGATTATTATGCTATTTGTTAATTTTAGAATATTGTTATCAAATTTCTAAACAATTGTTTTTAGCAAATGTTTGGCAATAGGAGTTGCTATTGGTTTATAAAACAAAATGATGAAATTGTTTTTGACTTGGGCAAATGGTAAGATTGGGTTGGTGCGGATTTAGCACGAGGTTTGTATTGTGAATGTTTCGCTTGAGTAAATTAAGGACCAACGCTTGTGAATGTCCAAACTGAGCACTATGTACAACCACAAGTCTATATGGGTACGATCTAGCTGAATAACTTGCGAAGGTTTAGTCCATATATCACCAATGGTAAGTGTGTGCCAGGGTGTACTGGTTTACTCACAGTGAGATAGGGATTTAGTGTACTCATACAGTACAAGAGGGGGTTTATGACTGTGGTGGATTTAACCTCAGCGAGTGGTGTCTAGCTAGACTGGAGTGAGGTAAAGACTTTGTGATAAATTATCTGGGTCTCATGCCTAAGGAAGCATGTTGGCTATTAAGATAACTTATCTCTTATGGGTAAAGCTATATAACCTTTGCAGAGTGTTACACTATTCGAATAGCCGTGTCTACGGTTAAGGCTGGACAATGTGTGCTTTGACATGGTAAATCTTTGGTTTTGATTTTTAAAGTAAAAGTTTTGGAAAGTCGGAGTGGATGGAACTCTCGGAAGTGTGTCCTGGCGGATGGAGCCAGTGCTAGTGGATGGAACCCGTAATCTTAAACCTTGGCAGTTAGAGCCTGTGTACTAGTGTTGGTGGTTGGATCTTCACTAAAAAATTTATCTAGTTTCAGTTGTTGCAATTACTTTGATAAATTGATACTTTCGAAAATATATAATAGTATTTAAAATAAAATATCGCTTTGTGCAAAAGAACTATATGAACATTTCTTTGTTAAACCCTGCATCTACTGCATTTTTCTCAAAACTTGCGAAGTAATTTATGTACTCACATGCTACACTCAAAAATAACTCTCAAAGGATTATGAAGCCCAATAAGGGGATTACGACTACTTCGTGTGTGGATTCGATGAAGGCTTTCTGGAGTATTAGGTTGCATTTCTCCAGTCAATTGCATGTGGCGTATTGATGGGTCTTCATCAAAGTTTATTTTTGCTTCCGCTATGTTTTTGTTTAAAATGTTTTGTAATCTCAGTTGTAATAAAGTGGTCATAAAGTTTGTACTCTCTATTATTGTAATAAAGCGTTGTTGGTTATGTAATCGTCACTGTTTAACTATGTGTACTAGTTTTGATCTGGGATTAGTGCGGTAATACACAGAGGGTTCGGATTCAGAAATTCGATCCTAACATCATTTAATTTATTTCATTGGTCTTCTGACTTCTCTAAACTCTTCATAACAAACCTGTATCTTTTGTTGTTTTTATGTCTGAAATGTAGGTCGAGGAAGCGAGGAGAAGGGTAGATAAGTGGGACGATACAAAGCAGCTTCTTCCAGCTAACAAGCATGCCAGGAGAAGATGAAGAATCAATATGCTGCTGCAAGTTAGGCAGCTTGACCCCAGTCACCAACTTTTATTCAGTGTAATCTCATCTGCCACCGCTAACGTCAATGATAGACCACCCTAAATCAGTAATGTTTAGTTCAGTCAGTTTCATAT
The DNA here is from genome assembly GCA_036346265.1 of Melocanna baccifera. Lineage (NCBI taxonomy): Eukaryota > Viridiplantae > Streptophyta > Magnoliopsida > Poales > Poaceae > Melocanna > Melocanna baccifera. Next base: position 16,309,399 of record CM070695.1, read on the forward strand.
GAGATCATGCTACTTCAGAATTTCCATCCTATTCTGAATTGCCCTCAGTTACCTAATGATACTCTTTTGAGGTAGCTGCTGTATTTCTTTACTATTTCTTGGTACAATAATTAAGTAGAAACACAAGCAAGTGGCCTTGGTGAATAGAATGAAGTGACTGTTTAGTCCAGGAACCTAGCGTTGCCCTGCAGACCTGATTAGAATAGAATTTCTTCAGAGAGCGGGAGGCAACAACCGAAAAGACAAGTGAGTAGTAAACCTTGTCGCATCTTTTGTTTCTCGAGAAGCCACAATCCAAGATAAAATTAGTACAAATCCGTCCATGAATAGAAGAATAATATATTAGAAATGGCGTCTCAACACTTGGACAAATGGCATGCAGACAGTATCAGCATCCAAGGAGAAGTTTTCTTTGCCGACCTGATCAAACGTTCAGCACTATGCGCACGCAGGCATATCCTGTGGGGCTGGTGGCCGTCTGTGCTACTTAGAAATTCCTTTTCTGCAAGGCCGTCTGTTCCAATGCACTAGCCTTCGTATCCAGAGAGACGGCAATTCGCGTTTCAGAAAACCGAAATGACGAAACGTTTCAGGCCTGAGACGGCGGAGTTCAGGTTGGGATGGTAAGCTGGCGATTGCATTTCCATAACAGTACAATCGTGCGACAGAGAATCACAATGTAAGAAATTATGAGTTCGATCGGGTTCGGAATCCTCACCTGCTGGCATTTAGCGGTTTGTGCACACAGGTTTCCTTTCCTACTGGGAGGAGGAAGAGTGGGGACTCGAACCCAAGACTTCAACAGCTACAACCTTGTGCTTTGCCGTTAGACCACATGGGTGTCCCAAGCAGCTCTCGATTCTGCGAACTCTGGGTCTGCTTGAACTAGACTGATATTAAAGGTGGTGCCTCCGCCGGTTCTTCATCGACCACACAAGCGTGGGCGTCACTTCGGCGAGGCAACGCTTAGGTGGGAGGAGTCAGACGCTGACCTTTTGGCAACGCAAAATTTTCTCTGGCGTGAAGTGATGCATCTAGTGCAGGCCTGCCTAGGCCCGGATGCGATTGCATCGAACAATCATTGTTTATGCCTTCTTCTCCCTACTATACATATGTATCCATCTCTCTCTGTATCAGTTGACTTGCATCAGAGCGTGTTGATTAAAAGAATGGAAATCTTTGAGAAGACGAGCTTGGAAAGAACCTCTTCGATCGGTTTGGTTGAGATTCTGATGAGGAGGAGAGGAAGGAAAAGAAAGTGTTCCGGGGAGTGCTTCTATGATTGCCTCAAAAGAGATAACTCTGAACTTTAATCCAATCCGGAGAGGAAGCTTAAACTTTGCTACTATGATTGTCTAAATTTTGGTTAAATTTCGTTAAAATTCAAATGATGTTTGAATATTTCATTCGAAATTTTGAACGAAAGAACGAAATTTTGTTCAATTCATTCATCTCGCTGCCCTTCGAGATTTTTTGCCAAACGAGATTGTGAACCCTGGTTGCAATCTGGTTATTTTGCTTTAAAATTCCTTCCATTTGTGATTCAGACTTTCAGTCTTTCAGATGACATAGAAGCGCAAAATTCTCACGGTACCGGAAATGGCACTAGTAGGTCATGATTTGGCCTTTATGTCTTAAAAATATGGAAATTTTGAACCCATGAATTCGCAGTACTATCCTCCTTAAATGGGGAAAGGAGGCCACGACATCCATTCTTTCTGATCACATGGAAGCACATAATTCTCGCGGTACTAGAAATCGCAGTAGCAGCCCATAATTTGGCCTTCATGTTCACAACCTGTAATTTCAGAATACATGGATTTGCAATATTCTCATTCTATTTACAGAAAACAAAAAGAAACGCAAGATGCAACTTGCATTTGCTCCAGTAATGTTGTCATGCATGTCATCCAAAACCTGCAGTTTTTTTTTGGCTCTTTCATGAACTTGGAAATAAACATATATAATAAACAAGCAAAATAAATAATTATAAAAATTGACACGGCCTGTCCAACTAATGCTCTCATGATCTCATCAATAATGCCATAAAAATATGAGCTAGAACCAGCCTGCCTGAGGCCTACATTGTCCAGCGCCTGCCTATATAACAGGCGCACACGTCCCAGCAGGCAGACAGCTACAAGAAGCTCACACCAAACGTCACAACACCAAGCCTCTCCTCATTGCTACTACAGTCTACAACATCACAAGATGATGCTGATAAGAGCAGCGACGCCGTTCGCCTACGCGAAGGTCGACAAGGTCGACGCCGACGAGGCGCGGCACCTGAAGGCGCAGTTTTTGATCCACAAGGTGCTGGAGGAGTCGGGCAATGTGACGGCGAGGAGGAGGCCGGCATTGGCGAAAGGCGCGTGCAGGGTGAAGGCGAGGATCGGCGTCCAGCTGAAGAGGTTCAGGCTCGCCGTCCGGAGCATCAGGCTGCGCGTCTACCGGAGCGTGCAGAAGCACCTCAGGAACCTGAGGAGGCTCGTGCATGGAGAGGAGGAAACCGAGTCTCCTTGAATCTTGAGCCTTTATTTCTTCCTTTCTTCCGGAAAAATTCCCTCGTGTTTTCGAGCTGCCTTCGATCGACCTTTGGTGTTTGTGTGAAACCGTGAATTGAAGCAAAGCAATGGCTAATAATGTTGGGATACAGACAAGATATACTAACGTAAATTAAAATTTTTATCACATAAAATAAGAAACTATACGAGTAAGAGATCGTGCATTGTTACCATTAGACACATAATACAACGAAAGAAGAGTTAAAACAGGCCAGTTCAACACTGCGTATCTTAATATAATGAAAGTAGTCGACTGTCCAACATCTCTGAAAAGCGTTCTTTCGAAGCTGGTTGTCCTATAGCTATAGTATATCTTCATAAGTTGGTTGTTTTCTCGTCAGATTGTCTCGATTAGCACCGCAATCGCAGCAGCGCATCTATAAAGTCTACACGTCCAGGGATAAGATGCTATGCGTGGGTGTACTAGCACCAGCGCACACAGCACGGGCCTTCGGAAGAAGGCGGCTAGGGCTTCAGTGGGCAGTGTAATGTCTCTCTCTATCTTGCTCTTCTACCCATAGCCACAATACTCCCTTTTATATAAAGCTTCAGATCGAATCTTTGTTCAATATAAGTAGAGATCGTATCTCACTCGGAAAGTCTCTAGACGAATCCTTAACTAATACGAGTAGAGATCATATCCCACTCAAAAAGCCTCCAACTGGATCCTTTACTGTTTCAACCAGTTAAGTGTGTGATCTTGTAGGTTCTTGTATATTTGGTTGTAACTTGGAAATATTCCAATCACTTGGTAATGGTCTTTAACAGAACATATCGACTCCTAAATATATACAAAGATCAATCTAGATGAATCTTATGCAACATGATCTGAAACCAAGTTCTAGTCACTCACGATCAGTTGATGACTCCTTAGGACCATATTGTATCTAGTTATGATAGGTCCATATCTCTATATGACCCTTTCACATACCAGTTTATGATATATTGTAATATCCTAATTTTTAGAGTTTTTAAAGTTTTTAAAATAAAAATAACAATTTAGATTTTTCTCAAATTAATTAAAGCTTAATTAGAACTTTTGTAAATTAAAAATATTTAATATGAATAAAATAAACTTTAATTAATTAAAAATCAATTATATTTGGGTTCCTTGTACCACAAGGATTTTTTTTGTATTTTCTTGTTTTTCAGAATTTATTTGAGCTTAATTTAAAATTTTTTATAAAAAAAACTTTCCATTGGGTTACCTATCGCTAGGAAGCCTTCACAATTAACCTCCAAATTTCATCAACTGAAGTAGCCATCTGAGCCTTTCATCTTTTGTTGCACAGCTCACTTCCTACCCTTATATTCCCTAGTACCTGCTAATGTTCATCTTCTAACTCAAGACAACCAGAGAAAATCGAGAGTTACAAGTTTTCTTCTCTCTCTTACCTTCTATGGCAGCTCTCAATCTGGACATTATTTCAATGTCCTCTCAAAGGAAAAGTTGTACCAAATCACGTAAGGAATCCATTCCATCTGGCCTTTTCACGTTTCATTTATCCGTTTGCCTTTTATCACCTATTTTTTGAAACGAACTCTAAACCGAAATCCGTGAATTGGAGTCAGTTTCTATCTCTTTCAAACCAATAAATACAACCCCTTGACTCCTCCTAAGCCTCCCCAAGCCATACCAAGCCTCCCCAACGCCCAGGCATGGTCGGCACCAAGGCCCTCCGGTTCCGAAATTTCTCATCACATCTTGAGCTATTCGGTGAGATTTTTTATGATTCTTTTGCGTCACATCATGTTCCCACATACCATCTACCTTCATGCGAAATTAATTTGGTTTTGATGCTGCCAATCTCCCGGGATCGAGTTTTCCCCTATCTAGGCTAACATCACTTCCCGTTGTCGATTCTTCGCCTCTGGTAACCTTTAGCCCATGTCGTTACCTCTCTTAGACTTGTCTCATTGCATTCTACACCATGCTTCCCTTATTTTTTCCCAAAAACCCTCTATAAATTTTTGCCCCTGACACCTAGCCATGGCCGCCTAGGGCACCTCACGTTCCCATCTATCCAGTTATATTTTATCCAATCCTTTCACGTCAAAATGTGCCAAACCTTCCTGGGTAGCTATCTTCCAAGTGGTTTTGGATTTCACCCATCGAGTACCAAGATATCATGTTTTTCCGTTTTCTTTACCGATGTCATTTAAACGTCGATTGTGTCGCCTTTGGTGAGTTTCGGCTGAGCCGACAATTTTTCTTGCTTCATCATGCCACGTTCTAGCCCGTTCTCATCCTACTTCTCCGTGTTATATGCTCGGGTATTATTCCTCTCTCCTACACATATCATTATCACCGCCCACATTGTCACCGTGCTCGTTTAACATGTCGTCACTTTCTACATGTTTATCGGATTCCCAACGATCCATTTTGCCGGTTGCCATCACCTCCCGTACCTTCCCTCGTCGGCGCCACGGCAAAAACAATAAAGCATGGGCTATGCTAGTTTACTCTCATGAAGGAATATTCCTTTGGAATATTCTCTCGTTTTTGTTTTCAGTATTTTTTTCAATCGATTTTCCAATCGCTCGTTCTCCTCTATCCGAACTCCGATTGAGCCGATTCTTTTTTCTAAATTTATCTAAAATCGAGCTCTATATTTTGGTTTTAAAATTTTTAGATTTTATTTAAATTTATTTTATGCCTCGTTTGTTTTCTCTCTCGTTAGTTCGCGTCTTCGAAGGAGCGGGAGTATCACTAAGAGATCAAAAATTCATAACTGAGCAAGATTGTGAGGCCCCACGTTATTATCCCTCGGATAATCACACGAAACAAACGAATTACTATTTGCCTGATCAGTGAAACATTGCTTCGGCAAATAATAAGCCTTTACCAGAGTAGCGCAGCAGAACAATAATATAAACACTGTCTTATTTATTACAGCAGTTGCCACATGGCTTAAAGTCTGGTTTTACAAAAGTATATAAGCAAAAGTCTGGAACTGGTACCCCAGGGCTCTCCTGCCCGCTCCACTGGGTTTTACAGAGTAGCTCGGGGTTCCCTTGCGCTCGGCCGATCTATGCATCGGTGCTGCCGCCGGTCGGTTCGGCTCGGCGACGCTTCACGGCGGCTCCGACTATGCTAACGTTCTACTACTCCGAGTGCTAACTTTCTAAGCTTTGGTTTACTTCTCTTACTTTTGGCACTAGGCGTCTAGGCTACTCTTACAACAATTAATCTGCTACACCCGGCTAGAAACTCGATGTTTAGCGGCGATGATAGAGCTCGGTGGGGTTTTGGTTTTGGTGACCCGGCTCTAGGGCGTGCTAAACTCAGGTGGCTACCGGTTGTGGTGTGATACTGGTTGGATGGAAAGTTTTTGTTTTTTTCTAGTCTTGGACTTAGCTCGGATGGAAATCCCCCAAAAGTAAAGAAAAAGGCAGGAAGGTGGCCTACTTTATTGTCGGGCTAGAAAGGGAAGGGATGAGGTTGAGGGGAACTGCCGGTTGGGTCTTCACGTGGTTGCTGTCGAGGAAGGAGACGAATGCTGATCTTTGTCGGCTGCAGTTGGCTTATGGTGGTCCCCTTCGGTGATACTCCCTTTCTTTCTCCTTGGTCCCTTCTGGCCTATGATAGTACTTGAGGCCTTTGTCCCTTCTCCCTCGTAGCCCTTCTCCTCCTCTTGCTACGGTGGAACTCGATCTTCACCTTCTGGCCTCTGGCCAAAGGTGCGCTTATTGGCAAGTTGGAGGAAATGGGGGTTGTCCTGAGAGTGGGGGAAAGAATAGTTGCTCTCTGCTGGCCGAGCAAGCTTTTCTATGGTTCTTGTGAAGTCACAGGAGGTGCTAGATACATTGGACAGCTGAGGGGGAGGTGCTTTGTGGGCTGGTCCTTGCTGGGGTTATGGTCGACTGAGGCAGCTGGCTCCTCCTTGCCCTTATCCCCGTCTGAGTCTGTGGTTCCTGTGCTGCATACCCCCTGGTCTGAAGAGTGAGCTGAGCACTATTTGCTATGAATTGGGCTGGCTGGAAAGGCTCTGTATGTGCTTTTAGGCTGGAAACAATGAGGCATGTTGGTGGGTTTTATGGGCTTGAGATGAATTATTTGTTCACATTTGTGGGCTGGAAAGAATGGGCTAAATGAATGCATAACTTGTGGGTTTTGGGCTGAAGTAAGTGTTGTGGGCTTTTGATTTCTTAAGATTGCCGAGTGATGACGCCCAGAGAGATGAGAGGTGCCGACCGGCCCGGGACGGTCTAGGAACCTCGAAGATGCTCTCTAACTGGCCCTCGCAGCCCAAGGGCACTGACGGTAATCAAATTTTATTTTACTTATTTTTATTCTCCCTTGGATTGCTAAATATCTAATTTTCTAGGTACTAAAGGAATATATTCACTGGTTTAATAGTAACGGCAATCTAATGCAGGTTAAGAACGGAGAGACGCGCTTATGCTCCTACGCCGAAGACCTCGAAGATAAAAGCTTTTCTTTCTCTTTTTGTATAAACATTTTTGTAACGATGTTGTAATTGATATTGTTGATGCAATACAAACATGTAATTCGGTTTTGTGATCGAAGTTGTAATGAAGTTTAATATAAACATATGCTTCTAATTAGTCTTAAATACTTACTTAGCTAGAATTAGGGTTAGGGTTCTTTCAGCCTTCCCTTCTTCAGGCGATTTCTTCCGCAAAATTAGGTCTTCGCTTGAACAGGTTAGGGTTGGACTCGCGTAGTTCCTCTTCTTTTTCCCATGTAGCTTCGCGGATTGAATGGTTTTTCCGTAAGACCTTACAAAAATGAATAGTTCGGTTTATCAATCGATGATCCTCTGATTCCAATATTTTCACAGGGTGTTCTTCATAAGTTAAGTCTGCTTGGAGAGGTATGTCTAGATCGGTTAAGTGTTGAGAAGGTTCGCACAGACATTTCCGCAGTTGTGAAACATGAAAAACATCGTGGATCCTGGACAACTGGACAGGGAGTTCTAAGTGATACGCTAAGGCGTCTTTTTGTTGTAAAATCCGAAAAGGCCCTACATATCTGGGACTCAACTTCCCCTTTACTCCAAATCGATGAACTCCCCGCAAATGTGAGACCTTAAGATATACATAATCTCCAACTTCAAAGTGAATGTCTCACCTACGTTGATCTGCATAGCTCTTTTGTCTGCTTTGAGCTATTTTAAGTCTATCCCTGATAATCTGGATCTTCTCATCATTTTCTCTTATTAGTTCTGGTCCCATCAGGGGTCTTTCTCCTGTTTCATACCAACATACAGAGAATTGGCACTTTCTTCCATATAAAGCTTCATACAATGCCATCTGAATGCTAGATTGGTAGCTATTGTTGTATGCAAATTCCGTAAGTGGTAAATACTTATCCCATAGACCTCCAAAATTCAACACACGCTCTCAACATGTCTTCGAGGATCTGATTTACCCTTTCCATTTGGCCATATGTTTGGGGATGATAAGCAGTGCTAAAATTTAATTTAGTACCTAATGCCTTGTGCAAGCTTTGCCAAAATCTAGATGTAAAGACTGATCCTCTATCTGAGGTAATAGTCTTAGGTATTCCATGCTGAGAGGCGATCCGTTCTATATATAGTTCTGCTAGCTTATCCACTGAATATTTTTTATTGATGGCAAGAAAATGAGCGGATTTTGTTAGACGATCCACTATAACCCAAATAGCATCTTTCTTTTTAAGGGTTATAGGTAGACCAGTAATAAAGTCCATGCATATATCTTCCCATTTCCATTCTAGGATTTCCAATGGTTTTAATAGTCTCGCTGGGCGTTGGTGTTCTACTTTAATCTTCTGACAAGAATCACACTGACCAACATACAATGCTATTTCTCTTTTCATATTGGCCCACCAAAAATTTTCCTTGAGATCACGATACATTTTGGTTCTTCCAGGATGAATGGTATAGGGAGTGTCGTGAGCTTCTCGTAAGATAGTTTTCTTAATATTATCATCTTTTGATACACAAATCCGATTTTGCCGCCATGGGGTCTCTTGGTCGTCTAGGCTAAATTCTGAGGGTTGTCCTTTTTTGATCCTTCGGACCTCCTCCCTAATAAAAGAATCCAACATCTATTTTTCTCTAATTTGATCTAGTAGAGTCGGGTGGAAGGTCATGGCTGCTATGGTGGCTTGAGTAGTAGATGCTCTGACTTCTATTCTCATTTTTGCTAATTCTTGTGTTATCTCCGAAATAGGATTTTCAAGAATTGCCTGATGGCACTTGACTTTTCAGCTAAGGGCATCTGCTACCACATTAGCTTTTTCAGGATGGTAATTGATGGTTAGATCATAGTCTTTGATTAATTCAAGCCATCTTCTTTGCCTCATATTTAACTCCTTCTGGGTGAAAATATACTTGAGGCTCTTATGGTCACTAAATAAAGTGCACTTAGATCTATACAAGTAATTTCTCCATATTTTCAATGCAAAGACCACTGCTCCTAGTTCCAAATCATGAGTGGGGTAGTTTAGCTCATGGGGTCTCAATTGTCTAGACGCATAAGCAATGACTCTCTTGTTTTGCATCAACACGCTTCCTAATCCATGTTTGGAGGCATCACAATACACTACGTAATCTACCCCATCTTCTGGCAGTGCTAAAATAGGTGCAGTCATTAGTCTTTGCTTTAAAGCGTGGAAACTCCGTTCACAACTCTCGGTCCATATAAAAGGGGTTTCTTTTCTCAGGAGTTTAGTGAGAGGGCTGGCAATCTATGAGAAATCCTTTATGAATCTATGGTAGTAGCCAGCAAATCCAAGAAAATTTCTAATTTCCTTAACATTAGTAGGTTGTTTCCAGGAAGTCACTGCTTCAATCTTTGTGGGGTCAACTTCAACTCCTCTTCTTGAGATAATATGGCCTAGGAAAGCTACCTGATCCAGCCAGAAGACACATTTACTAAATTTGGCAAACAACTGATTCTCTCGAAGGGTTTCTAATGCAATGGTAAGATGATGACTGCACTCTTCTTCATTTCTTGAGTAAACCAGAATGTCGTCAATAAAGACAATAATGAATTCATCTAGATACTTCATGAAAAGCTTGTTCATGAGATTTATGAAGATAGCTGGGGCATTGGTTAAACCAAAAGGAATAACTGTGTACTCATGGTGTCCATATCGGGATACGAAGGCTGTCTTTTCAATGTCAGAAGGCTTTATCTTGATTTGATGATATCCCGATCGGAGGTCAATTTTTGAGAATACCCTTGCTCCCCTAAGTTGATCAAATAAGTTATCTATTCTGGGAAGAGGACATTTATTTTTAATGGTGACATTGTTGAGTTCTCTGTAATCAGTACACAGTCTCATACTCCCGTCTTTCTTCTCTACAAATAGGACTGGGGCTCCCCAGGGTGAGGTGCTTTTTTGAACAAATCATTTGTCCTGGAGGTCATCTAGTTGTTTCTTTAATTCCCCTAATTCCTTCGGATTCATCCGGTAGGGTCTCTGGGATATAGGTGCAGTTCCTGGAATGAGGTCTATGTTAGTGATATGCCCTAGAGGCAACATGGAGATGTTGTATATATCACATACTATGTTTATGATACATTACTTTGTTCCTTGGAATAGACATCATCATTATTGATCAATGAGTATGTGACTTATTCATGAGACTCTTAAATACTAAAATGTTGCTATTTCTAAATGATCCCTGATCGTATATCATATGAGGAACAAATATGATTCAAAGACAAAGATCAGCATATGTATTGATTGATGATCATGTCTCATGGATCATGGTATGGTGATACCAAATCAATAATATGGACATGTGTTAGTGAACATATGTTGGATAGATCCGCCATGAGACACCGCAGAGATTCCATGTGTCATCGCTGGTCTCGAGTAGTGTTTATGTAGAATCCTTAGACTTGAGATCATCATGGTTCCCAACATGAGTAGTAGCTTATTTTGGGACTACTAAACACTACTCCGAATCGGGTAGTCATAAAAGTAGTCTTCGGATTTACCATGAAACATGTAGTGGGATGTGAATGATCAAGATAGAATTTGCCCTCCTTATGGGAGAGATATCTCTGGCCCTCGATGTAATGGATTATGAAAGTGCATGGCCATGCCAAGGTGATTGAGGAGTCAATCACAAGTTTATAATCCATCATGGAATCGAGAGAGTGATTGAGCTATTAAGAGGATGACACAGTCTCGCCTTGAGCTCAATCTATATCGTGAGGCAAAGGGATTCGTACATGAGAGAACATTACAGTTCAACCGATATGATCTTTACATATACTTTGGGGTTAATATGTCTTACTAGATGCCGCTATTAACAGGTGACCTGAAGGCGTTTCGGTCACGACCAAGTATACGTGAACCTGCTGTGGTCGCACGCTAACGGGTTGGAACACCGATTCGAATATGATTCGGATATGGGCTCAATTCGGATAAAGATCCGAATAGACTCCTAATGGGCCTTGGTCCGTAAGGCCCACGTGAGGAGGTCTATATATATGGAGACGAGGGCCGAGGGATTCGTCCCTCGTAACATCTAGCAAAACCCTAGCCGCCTCCTCCCGAGCCAAACCCTAGCCGCCACGAGTGCTAGTACACTCGCGATCGGCGCCCGACCCGGACGTGTGGATACCGGTGGAGACGTTGCTCGTTGCGTTGTCTTGATCGGCGTGCGTGGAGGAGACGATCTGTCGGACGATCGGCTACTTCCACTACTACCTCGACGCGTGATTGGATCGGTTTCCAATTCTTCTTCACGCACGCGCTGGCGCCTAAGTGGTAACGATCCATGATCCTTCCTTAGCATGATGTTCTTGGGTGCGCGGTAGAAAAGTTTTGTTTTCTGCTTCCGTAGCCTACGCGTATTCCTTTAGTCTATAGCAAGCTCCACTTCTCTTTCTAGTGGCATTCCGGGCTGTTCTTCGGGGAAGACGTCAGGGAACTCCTTTATGACAGGGATATCTTGGAGTTATTTCTTTTGGATGCTAGCAAGACAAGAGGAAGGTTGCCGCTTCAAGGTTCTAGCTCCTAGATAAGTTAGTCTGGTTCCATCGGGCTTACGGATAGAGGCACTTTTAGATTCACAATCTATATTTACCCCATGGGCAGACAACCAATCCATGCCCAGAATTATTACCAGGCCAGTCAAATCTACTACGTAAAGGTCTGCTAGGAACTTAGTATTATGGATAATTATAGCCTGGTCCCTCCTTATGGACGTTACTTCTATTATTCCTACCGGTCTTAGCTAGGGGCTCCGTCGATAAATTATTTGCTTCCAAAAATTTGCATGAAATAAAGGAATGGGTTGCCCCTGGATCAAATAAAATAGTGCCCATAGAAGGCGGTATGAGAAGCGTACCGGTGACCACGTCGGTGGCTTCCCCCACTTGATCGGCTGACACATGGGTGAGTTTAGCAGATCCTCCCTTCCCTGTCCCAATTGACATAATCTGATTACCCTTAGGAAGGTTCTGACGGGTGTTCTGGTAAGACACTTGAGCTGGAAGGCGAGGTGCATTAGTGACATATGGGACTTGTCCTGAAGTCTTTTGAGGATATAGGTAATCAACCTTTCAGTGACCCGGTTTTCCACAATTAAAACAAGCATCTGTGCCCTTTAAACAATCCTTAGTGAGATGACCTAGTCCACACTTAGCACACCGAATGGCAATGGCAACTGGCCTTGGCGATGCTACTTGCCTATACTGAGTAGGATTTTGAGGTTTAGGTTTCAGAGGTCCATACTTGGGTGGGTTTGATGATGGTGCAGGAGGGCAAGATCTGGTCACATAGGGTGTGATGATCAGTTCTGGCTCTCTTCCTTCTCTCCTCTATGAGATTAGTATGCTCACTCTCCAAAATAATAGCTCGGTTAACCAAATCCTGGAATTCAGTAATTTTATAGATGGACAAGAGCATGTTTAGGTAGGGGTGCATTCCCTCCATAAACCTGTCTATCTTCTTTTCTTCTGTGTCTACATCAGTGGTGGCATAATGGGACAATTCATTAAACTGGCTAAGATAGTCTATCATCTTTTTATTCCCCTGGGTCAAGGCTCAAAATTCTCTTTTCTTTAGTTCTAGTCTTCCAGTAGGCACATGTGTCTCTCTAAATCGCTGGTGAAATTCTGCCCAAGTAATTGGTTGCTCACTCACTCGGTTACAGGTGTAGTTAAGCCACCATGTAGCTGCAGGCCCTGTCAATTGATGAACTGCATACCGCAGCTTCTCATCGTTGGAGCATCCCACTGTATCTAACTTCTTTCCTATTTCAATGAGCCAGTCACTGGCATCTAATGGGTCTGTGGCCTTGGGAATGGTAGGGGACCTAGTCTGAAGAAAGTCTCCAAGGCTGACTCCTTGGGTGGCCGGAGGGTGAGGTGCTACTACCTTGGTGAGCAGTGCTTCCATAAAGCGGTTCTGATTCTCCTGAGCTTCTTTTCTAGAGTTTTCCAAATATTTTAGGACCTCTCCCATTATTCCCAGTGGATCAGGAGGCCCAGAAGATGAGGGTTGGTTGGTGCCTAGCATAACAGTAGATGGAACACGCTCTCCAGTGGGCCTTGGTGGGTTCTCCACAGGGGCTGCTTCTGGTGGAGGCTGAGGAAACAAACCCAATCTCAAACCCAACTCCTGCTCGTTCCGAGAACGATCATCCATCCTACAGAGGCAAGGCGAAAAGTTTTAATTGCAACAGGTAAACATTTCTACCCACAACCACTCCCTTCCCCCAGGCGGTGATCAGACTCCCTAAATCTTAAGTTTGTTTAGCAGTCATGTTTAAAAGGGAAAGACTTAGGATGAGTTATAGAATTTAGTGTAGTTTAACGGCTAAAAGCATTAAATTAGGGATAAGGGTGCATCTGTATGGATAGGTTGAGGCTTTATTTCTTTTCTTAGACAAATAAACTACTAGGCAAAAAGAATCAAGCCAACAAAAAGAAACCAAACAAAGAAAAGAAATACAACCTATACTAACTAGGATTCTCATACCCAGTCACACTCAAGAACCCGCTCTCGAGACCGCCCAAAACTGCGCGTTTGGGACCATGCTCAAGGCTCATCCCTGAGTACGCCCAGGACTTTGTTCTTAGGTACGCCTGGGCTACGCGCCCGGGTACACCACGAACCACTTGTTCGGGAAATCTCAAGTTTAACAAAAACAAGGTAAGTAATTTTCCACCATCAGTCTTGAATTAGTCTTGGTTTCATATAAGTATTAGAGCAAATTCTAAATACTGATGATTCTTTTTCAAAATTAAGAAGAACAAAAAAAGAAAGTTATAGGCAGGGTTTAATCTTGTCCGAAGACAAAGAATCGACCTTACCAGAAGTCTAGCTATATGCCGCTAACCCTGGCACAACTACAGCCTTAGAATGAGCTGCTCACCCCTAGGGTTCAAAACAACCGACCCTATGTTGTATGGCTACCCTACCTGGTTCGACAGTACTGAATTTAAACAGAGGCAATGCTAATAAAATAATAATACAGGACATACATACTGAGTATCCAACTACATCTAAGAGTACTGATAGTATAACGACTGAAATAACATACATGTCCCAACAACAGAAATACGATAATACTGTTGCTAAGCAGATAAACTGTGTCCCTCCCTAGAACTCACTGATCGGGGCTCCCCGGCTCCTCCTCCTCTGGGTCACTCTCCTCCCCATCCTCTCCTCCCTCGGCACTCCCCTCTTCCCTAGGTCCCCTGCTGGTGCCCTCTCCCCAAGCGGCTGCACGGCTGCCACCGAGATCTGTGTAACAGGCTCGGTAAAGCTTGTCAAGGGTGGTGGAGTCTCTGACAAGATCAGGATGCACAGAAATGCAGGCTCCTCTACCTTGGGGTATGACTCAGTCTCTCTGGGGTGGGGGTGCAACAAAATGGGAATAAGGGTCAAGGAAGGTAGTGGAGATACTGGAGTAAAAATCAAAATAAGGATCGGGGATGTGGACTAGGGAAGGTATGGGAATAAAATCATCTCCCGGGAAGGTCCCGGCTGGGTAGGACGAGGCTGGTGGAGGGGCTGAAGCTGGAGCTAGGGCTGGAGCTCTGGGATGGCTGGTCCCTGGGATATCGGCCGCAGGTTGGGTAGTAGCTCCTGGTGCGGTAGGCTGGGGAAATCCCTGCATCCTCTCAGTCTCAAGATCTATGCAACACTGCCTCCGAAAGTCGGAGGACTCCTCCGCCCTAGCTAAGGCTCCATATGTGGTGTTCTGGTGTAGGACATTAGCCAGTAGCATCGTACCGGCAGTCTCACGCTGGAGCACTGCTGTGGCTGCGGAATGGGCTGCTAGACTCGGGCTAGGGGGAATAGGGCCAAACTGTGCTCCATGGCTACCTGGGGCAACTGGGGGTATCTCAGCAAAAGGTGAGTCGCTCAACTGGTCATTGAAGTGGACTCTTAGGGCGTGGATGGCCTTATGGGCGGCCTCCTGAAGGGGTAGATAGTCATCTACTGAGCGCCAGTCTGCACCACACTCTAATCTATAATCAGGGTTACAACGAATCTCCGCTATTCTAATAATCACACGCGGAGTAGACCCATCTGCAGGAAACTCATAATAGTACTCCAGAAAAGGTGCTCTCAAATGATGTAACATCCTCCCGAGCATCAGAATATACTCTCCATGTATCCTGTCGGCTGGAATATAGTGCCGAACCATCCTGCAAAAATAGTGGTTCTACGTTAGCTTAAGTACATATTCTAAGACAGAAGAGCTTTCAACATAATACTTTTGAAGTAGAGTAGAAGGGAAATCGACATCTAGATGAGAATTAAATAGAAAACTTAGTGCAATATAGCAAGTGTGAAGGTCCACTTAAGCATATCTACAGCATCTATATTATTAGCGTGGCTCCATGTTATTGCTCCGATACCACCTGTGAGGCCCCACGTTATTATCCCTCGGATAATCATGCGGAACATACGGATTACTATTTACATGATCAATAAAACACTACTCCAGCAAATAATAAGCCTTTACCAGAGTAGCGCAGTAAAACAATAATATAGACACTTCTTATTTATTACAGTAGTTGCCACATGGCTTAAAGTCTGGTTTTACAAAAGTATATAAGCAAAAGTCTGGAACTGGTACCCCAGGGCTCTCCCGCCCGCTCCACTGGGCCACCTACTCGTCCCAGCCGAAATATACAGGGTCCACCTCGCCCTGCTCCTCGCAGTCATCATCCTCCTCTCCTACCAACTCGGCGGAACCTGCATCCCCCTCATCCTACTCGTAAGGTTCTTCAACCGGAGTGAGGTCTAACAAGGGAAATTAATAGCAAGGGTGAGTACTACAGTACTCAGCAAGCATAATATTAGCAAATGCACTGGTATGCTCTCATGTCCTTATGTCCATATTCTAATCTTTTTTATTCTGAAACTAATCTTACGAAAATAGCTTACCTCTTTTAATTACCAAAACAATTTCTACTTTTCACCCGGTAAGGTACAATCCCTAGTGATCACCGTAGTCCACACTCCAGTGAACTGGCATGAATTCACAATTTTGTGCAGCACTACGCAGGCTTGTACCACTGTACCCAAAACTGCTTTGAACCTTCTGAACTAGGTTTTCCACACTACCTTAAGTATGGAATCAGGCTCAAAATACAGAACCTTTCTCCGATTACGTTATTCCATCCACCAACCCATCTATTATACATCGGTGTACCAAGTCGTTCACTTGGGCTCCACTGATTTCTAATAGTGTTTGGTTGGACCAGCTCCTGGCCCAACACTCCACCTAACACATATAGCGTCTGAGACTTACTCACTTCCAGACTTGTGTTACTGGTCCTGATCTTCATCCATCTTCTTACTCACACATAAGTACTTACCCAATGTGGTGGAATGGTTAACGTAACGGGATACTGATTTCTGTCCATCCGAGATGGGGGAATGGTTGGCACGTAATTTACGGTTCCCGATCCAAGTAAAAACGTGGTAGGTCCTTATATTATAGCCCTATGTAAAGGGGTCCGCCTAGTCTCTCTTCATCCTTCCCCTGAACCCCTTAACCCACCATGTACATCTCTACTCGTGGTTCCGCTGCTCCTCTCAGCTATACCACGACTAATAACTTTTCTTCCTTTTTCTCTTTCTTTTTCTCCTCTTTTCTTTTCATAATTAACTCATAATAACATCATTATTCTCCTGTCTCTTTTCAAAAAGAAAAGCTTTCATGCATTTAAATATAATTATCAACATTGCTGAAAATACTGCATACGTTTAACATAACTAAGTACATGGTCAAAATGAGCTTGCCTGAGTCGTAGGGTGAACCAAAATTGTTAAAAATTGCTTCTGCACCTCCGACTTTCACCCACTCGGATTCTGCAATACTGACGCCTGACTTAATAGTAAACTACATAGTTATAGTAATAATTAATTAAATTTTTCTTTGAAAACTAATTCCCTCTCTTCTTTCTATTTATTAATATTTTTCCACTGAACGGCTATGGCTAATTAATTTACCTAGTTAAATCAGTCTTTAAAATAATCTAACCCAAAACGAAAGAAAAGATCTCCAAAAAGAAAAGAAAACATAAATAAGAAACTGGGCCCGAACTCCCTTGCGCTCAGCCGATTTATGCATCGGTGCTGCCGCCGGTCGGTTCGGCTCAGTGACGCTTCACGGCGGCTCCGACTATGCTAACGTTCTACTACTCCCGGTGCTAACTTTCTAAGCTTTGGTTTACTTCTCTTACTTTTGGCACTAGGCGTCTAGGCTACTCTTACTCCAATTAATCTGCTACACCCGGCTAGAAACTCGGTGTTTAGCGACAGTGATAGAGCTCGGTAGGGTTTTGGTTTTGGTGACCCGGCTCTAGGGCGTGCTAAACTCAGGTGGCTACCGGTTGTGGTGTGATACTAGTTGGATGGAGAGTTTTTGTTTTTTCTAGTCTTGGACTTAGCTCGGATGGAAATCCCCCAGAAGTAAAGAAAAAGACAAGAAGGTGGCCTACTTGATTGTCGTGCTGGAAAGGGAAGGGATGAGGTTGAGGGGGACTACCGGTTGGATCTTCATGTGGTTGCTATCGAGGAAGGAGACGAATGCTGATCTTTGTCGGCTGTAGTTGGCTTGTGGTGGTCCCCTTCGGTGATACTCCCTTTCTTTCTCCTTGGTCCCTTCTGGCCTATGATAGTACTTGAGGCCTTCGTCCCTTCTCCCTCGTAGCCCTTCTCCTCCTCTTGCTACGGTGGAACTCGATCTTCACCTTCTGGCCTCTGGCCGAAGGTGCGCTTGGTGGCAAGTTGGAGAAAATGGGGGTTGTGTTGAGAGTGGGGGAAAGAATAGTTGCTCTCTGCTGGCTGAGCAAGCTTTTCTATGGTTCTTGTGAAGTCACAGGAGGTGCTAGATACATTGGACAGCTGAGGGGGAGGTGCTTTGTGGGCTGGTCCTTGCTGGGGTTATGGTCGACTGAGGCAGCTGGCTCCTCCTTGCCCTTATCCCCATCTAAGTCTGTGGTTCATGTGCTGCATACCCCCTGGTCTGAAGGGTGAGCTGAGCACTATTTGCTATGAATTGGGCTAGCTGGAAAGGCTCTGTATGTGCTTTTGGGCTGGAAACAATGAGGCATGTTGGTGGCTTTGTGGGCTTGAGATGAATTATTTCTTCGCATTTGTGGGCTGGAAAGAATGGGCTAAATGAATGCATAACTTGTGGGTTTTGGGCTGAGGTAAGTGTTGTGGGCTTTTGATTTCTTAAGATTGCCGAGTGATAACGCCCAGAGAGACGAGAGGTGTCGATCGGCCCGGGACGGCCTGGGAACCTCGAAGATGCTCTCTAATTGGCCCTCGCAGCCCAAGGGCACTGACGGCAATCAAATTTTATTTTACTTATTTTTATTCTCCCTTGGATTGCTAAATATCTAATTTTCTAGGTACTAAAGGAATATATTCACTGGTTTAATACTAACGGCAATCTAATGTAGGTTAAGAACGGAGAGACGCGCTTTCGCTCCTACGCCGAAGACCTCGAAGATAAAAGCTTTTCTTTCACTTTTTGTATAAACATTTTTTGTAAAGATGATGTAATTGATATTGTTGATGCAATACAAACATGTAATTCGGTTTTGTGATCGAAGTTGTAATGAAGTTTAATATAAACATATGCTTCTAATTACTCTTAAATACTTACTTAGCTAGAATTAGGGTTATGGTTCTTTCAAAGGCTAATATAAGTCATGTCCTTTGATAATATTGAACTTAGTTTTTAATGTACTTATTTATTTATTTATTTTAAATTATCATGCATTGCTATTTTTTTACAAATTCCTGTAGCTGGTAGTTATTATCCTAGTTGATTAATCTCTCATTTGTCAATTTGAATGTCAAGATACCATTGTCACCATAGGATGGGTATTTATTTAGTGATGCAATACTAATTGTTATGTGGGTTGTACAATTAATGTGCTTAGTCATACTTATAGTCTCGTTGGGATCATCATCACATAAGAACAAATATTTAATTTGACTTAATGAAATATTGAATCATAGTTGGTGCCATAGTTATAGAATTTTTGTGCCATGACATTGGTTTATCATTGGTGTTGATTATATAAAATTGGTTTTCACTTAGTTAAGTGATTGTACAGTAAAAGGAGAAGGTGGATTCACTTATAGAGATGTAAAAGTCTCACCTAGGTAATGTCTAAAAATTTAACTTTGTATGCTATTAATCTAAGTTTTACCATGCAAACCACATATCTATGGGATAGATCTGACTGATTAATTTGTGATATTTCAATTTCAATTTTGCTATTGAGTTGAACATGGTTGTTGATTTCCATAAGGTGTAAGAAGGGGCAATTATCGACTAGGTGATTAACCTACTCGATGACGAAACCTTAACGGGCGGAATTAGGTTGAGATTGACCATTGTAAAAATCTTGTTGTGATTTTCTTTAACGTGAAAATGATCACATCGTGTAGGTACAATTGTGCAACCTCTGTAGAGTGTAAAACTATTTGAATAGCTATATCCCTGGTTATGGACAATACTTAATGATTTCACACGAGGAATAGTTATTTCATCAAACTTGGATTGTATAACTTTAGGGGGTGATCGTTTCGGCTTTTTTCGGCTTCAGCTTCTAGCTTCAGCTTTTTTTTCACTATTCACTACACTATCCACTAACTCACCATGATGTTTTTTCAAACACCATGATGTTTTTTCACTAAAAGCCAAAAGCCATCGCTATTCCGATCACCCCCTTAGAAAATGGACAGGTAGTTAAGGGGAAGGGTAGGGGTGGGTCAGGCCAAGCCCGAGGGGATTTAGGATTTGAATTTTTTGAAAAAGAGTGAATTCGATATAAACTTTTGAATTCAAACACAATTTGTAAAAAATATTTTGAGCAAAAATTTTACATGCCCAAAAATGGGATATTACACCAGTTTTGGGCAAAGATGATAATCAAACTCAAGTTCATCGAAAATTATTGCATATTTGTAATACATTAGATTCGCAAGGAATATTATAGAGGCATGTTCGGAACACATGAATTCCATAGGTATTTCACACAAATGATTCAATTTCTCTAGAAATATGAAAAAAAATGCGCTCCAAAGATGACTTTTTTTTTCTCAGATGGGATTCATTCGAATTTTGAAATTTGAACTCGTTTCTAGTTCAAAATAAGGAGGAGCCGAGCAAAATTTGGAGACGTGAGGCGTGCCAGACCAATCTGTATCTTAGACCGTTCATCTCCAATCTAACGGCACCGGACTCTTTCTCACAGCGAACATACTGCCTAAGTAACCCAGCCGGGCCCCTCTCCCTCCCCCTCCTCTCCTAGGTTTTTAGGGCTTCGCCTCCGCATCCGCCGCCGCCGCCGCAACCGCGTCACCGGGAACGCGACGCGATGCAGCCGCCGATGAACGGGCAGCACGCACCCCCGCCGCAGGTTTCGGGGGCTCCTTCTCAGCAGCAGCAGCAGGCCCCCCCTCTGCAGTACTACCAGGCGCCGCCGCAGTACTACCAGCCGGGGCCGCCGCCGGCGATGTGGGGCCAGCCGCAGCAGCATCTGCCTCCGCAGTACGCGCCCCCACCGCCGCACCAGTACGCGCCTCCACCCCCTCACCAGTACGCGCCGGCACCGCCGCAGTACGGGGCGCAGATGGCGGGCGGGCCCGTGCCCGGAGGGGAGGAGATCAGGTCCCTGTGGATCGGAGATCTCCAGCCCTGGATGGATGAGACCTACCTCTTCAACGCCTTTGCTCCCATGGGGCAGCAGCAGGTGATACCCCCCCCCCTCCCCCCCGGCGTCTCTCTCTCGCTCTCGCTGTGGCATTGCAAATTTACAATTCTGAGAGTATGTGCTTATATGATAGATTAGGTTTTTTTTCGTTTTGATCTGTGTGGCTTGAGGAGATGTAATATTCTTATATTTAAGCTTTCTACTCTAGTTTTGGACACTAGATGCTTTCTATCCTGTATCGACGTGTGATCCACTGTAGGAAGCGATATAATGTTTGCTTTGAGCCTTTGAGGGGCTGGCGAAGGCTAGCAATAGTTAATAGTGTTATTTTAATCAGTCTGTTAGGGCTAGAAGCATGCTACGGTTAGAAGCAACAGGTACTATATTGATGTAGTTTTCTTGTTTAACTATTACTGTTTGATCTCACCTCACCTGATACAAGTAACAAGTTTATTGCCGGTAGGGCGATGTTGTGTTATCAGATAAATGTGCTGTATGAAGACATATTTAAGGTGGGGCTTTACATGATAGCATGACCTGAATGTGAAATCAATACTTCTTTTTATTGATTTTGTTTCCATGCTATAATTGCGGGATTGGTAGTTTAGTCTTGCACAAGGCGTTGTGGAAGTTAAATACAATGACATAAGCAGGTGGGATTGGTATCTTCATTTATGTTTTGGCCTTTTTCTGCACTCCTAACCTTTGTTTTTTTCAACCCTGGATGTACGATCTCTGGATTAAATTCTGCATGTTTTTTAATTATTGCTGTTGATTTTTGGTGCTTGTTGTCTTGCTGGAAAACTTAATAATGGAATGCCCTGCTTTTTATACAAGTATTTTCTGTATGGGTGTTAATACTTTCAAGAAATTGCAGGTTGCCTCAGTGAAAATTATCCGCAACAAGCAGACTGGGCTACCTGAGAGTTATGGTTTCATTGAATTTCACTCTCGAGCTGCTGCAGAATGTGCTCTGATGAACTTTAATGGGCGGATGATGCCTAGTGTTAACCTAGCTTTTAAACTAAACTGGGCTTCTTGTAGCACTGGTGATAGACGTGGAGATGATGGTTCTGATCACACAATATTTGTTGGTGATTTGGCTACTGATGTCACCGATTTCATGTTACAAGAGATATTCAAAGCCAACTATCCTTCAGTTAGAGGAGCCAAAGTTGTTACCGACAAGGTCACTGGATGCTCAAAAGGATATGGTTTTGTACGTTTTGGAGATGTAAATGAGCAGACACGTGCTATGACTGAGATGAATGGAGTGATGTTGTCTACGAGGCAAATGAGGATTGGGCCTGCAGCTAACAAGAAGAACATGGGTACTCAGCAGACATATTCGACTAATGGTATATCACGTGCAAAAATTTTTCCTGTAAATTATTAATTCCTTTTCTGTTGTTTCATCACTTGCTTATAGAATCTTGCAGGAGATACCAATTACTAGAACCTCTATGGGTGCATCATTTTGAATACCAAGTCAACTTATTTACATATGCTGATTGTTCCCTGTTTGCTTGCTGGATGAGAGTGTTTTGTTAGCACATGTTTTCTGTTCTAGTTGATTTACTTCAGGATAGCCGGCATTGCTTCTGTTGCTGTAAATAGACATTTCCTTCCCGCTCTTTCCTTTCTAAGATTGGGACAAATAAACACAACTAAGTAATGAAAAAACTAAACAAAATTCATGTTTCTCAAAGCAGGATGCCATGCCATCTTCATTTAGGGCCTGGAAATGTCTTCAGCTGAGATACCATGTCTCCTGTAATCCGTGGCCTCGGTTAGGTCAGTGTTTTAATTTTGCGAGAATTTGGTTCTCAAGTTCTTTAGGGGGGCAATTATGCTATCTGTTCCCACTCTCTGCCACTACTTCATTGAGATAGCTACATTGTTTGAAACTTTCTGTCTGTCATGTTCTGGTACTTTCAGTTCTAGATTTAATGGTTTTTTTCAGGTTCTCTATCTAGACTTCCCACAGTCTGCATCATATCTTAAACGCCTCCCCCCCCCTCTATCTCATTCCTTATATCTGTTCTCATTCCTTATATCTGCACTTAGTGTCACCTATAGTTCATTTGGTTTACTCCAAATTATTCCATGGGGCAGATTCCATTTGTTTTTATCTTTCATTAGTCCGCCTTGAATATGCTCTCCCACTTGTGCATATTTCTTATCTGTTTCATATTTGTGCTTTCTATATTCTATTTAAATAATCTGACAGACCAATTGATAGCCATCCTCTTAAAACATTTTTTGAGATGGACAAGGTTTAGGTTTGGGATGGTCGGGCACAAAATAGAGTAACTTTTTATAGATTAAAAACAATACTCTGTTTGGTGAATTAGCTTATAAACGAAGTGAATATTCTATTTCATGCCTGTTGCAATGCACGGGTTAATTCCAGTTCATGAGTAATATACACATTTGCTGCAAAATATGTGGGGTGACCTAGAGCTCCAGGTTATATCAGATTGATAATGCTAATTTGCTATACTGACAACCATGTTCCTGCGCTTCAGTTTCTCCCATTGCAGCCAAGCTGATGCACGCAGTTATCCTATTACATATGTGAAGCAAGGACTGCTTGTATTCTTTCCCCAACGTTTCTTGATGGACACTTTATTTGATGATTGATTCATTGTAGTCAGATAACACCAGTTGAATGTAATTTACTATGTAGGTTACTAAGGATAGAATTTATTGGTACTAAGGATATAGTTTATCAGTTTATTGCAAACTCTGTATAGGTTTCTGTGGCCTGTGTTATTTTTGGGTGGAATACCCACCCTGGTTCACCAGCTTTTGTTCTGGTATCCTGGTTTTGCATGTTGTTAATATGATGATACTTTCTGAAGTTAATGGTGTCTGTATTTTGTTATTGCAGCAGTCTACCAGAGCTCTCAAGGAAATGATTCGGAGAATGATCCCAATAATACAACAGTGAGTAGCTTGTTAATTTTTCAAATTCTAAGAGTTGTTTCCTTATTTTTCATACCTGTGCAATAGGTCTTTGTGGGTGGGTTAGATTCCAATGTAGATGAGGAGTGTCTAAAGCAAGTTTTTACTCAATATGGTGAAATTGGTTACGTGAAGATTCCTGTAGGCAAGCATTGTGGATTTGTCCAATTTACCAGCAGGTTAAAAAAATATTCAGTCTCTTGTGCTAGTTATTTTTACCTAATATCTGTGACCTAATTCTTGTAGCTTGCTTTCAGGTCATGTGCTGAGGAAGCCATCCGTATGCTGAATGGGTCTCAGATTGGTGAAAAGAATGTTCGGCTTTCATGGGGCCGTAATCCTCAAAACAAACAGGTATTCTACACAAAGTCAACTGTCAGCTGTTTTATGCTCGCTGTGTGTACATAGATTTAAGCTCAAAATCATCCTTTCAGCCTCCCAAGCAGGATGCCAACCAGTGGAATGGCAACAACTACTGTGGATACCAACAGGGTTATGATGCTTACTATGGTGTGCCCAATGCGCAAGATCCCAACATGCAAAACTACTATGGATACACTGGTTATGGCAACTACGATCAGCAGCAGCAGCAGCCACCACAACAGCAGCAGCAGCCACCGCAACAGCAGCAGCAGGTAAGACACTGACAACCCAGTCTATCCCACTTTTTCTCATCTTGTACTACAAATAAGCATAGATGCAGATCCGCATCCTAAACTATCAATTGAAATTTGGTGGCCACGGTCTTATTACATACGAAAGCGGTTTCAGTGATTTCAGAAATTTTCACATGTTGGTATGCTAGCTTGTTTTAGCTGATGTACTTAGCTACCTTGTATTCTACAGTGACCATCGAGGTGATGACTATCTATGTACTTTCGGAGCACAATCATACTATCGGGGAGCAGAGAGTTGCATGAATTGGATGGCACTCATGAGTTCTCGTAGACTCGTATCTAGTACTTTGATGGTAGTCCTAACGTTTTGTTTTGTCCTCCTCGGAATGTTCAATCATCAAACGATGTCGTGATTTGAGTTATTGAGATTAACGCTATCTTTGGATAATTCATCTGATTTTTGCATCGAGCCATTGCTCCGGTACGATTGTTCGGTTAATGTTGAATCCTCCTATAAAGAGCCACTGTGATGTGATGAACAATCTTGTCTGGTGTGATAGCCATCTGACCTTCAGTTGTATTACAGGTGTAGTGAAATTTTGGGGTTTTGACTAAGGTCCTACTCCAAATGGTTTCAGCTTCTAGCTTTTTTGGTTTTTAGCTTATTTAAGTCAGAAGTTATTTAGAATGCGTTGGCTTCTAATTTCAGCTTTTTTTAGGGTTTTTTACTTTTTTTTCTTTGCATTGTTTGTAAAGATATAATAATGTTTTTATTTTTTTTCTTATTTTTCTTTATTTTCCTTTAATTGATTGATTCAGAAAAAATTAATAAATACTATAGCGTAATTTTAGTCGAAAGCCATAAGCTTAAGTTTTAAAAGTTAATAGCTATAGTAAAAAATTATAAGCTTAAACTCTTTACAACGCCCCTTATATTGATTTTCTTGGTTAGTATGCGGTACAGCCTTAGGCAGCCACAAGAATGCTTTTCTCGGAAGCATTCGACACCTAGAGATTTGCCAGTCCGGTTAAGGGCTGCCAAATTTTGTCATGTCTAAAACCGGACACTGTCCGATAGGGTACAATGGTGGTCTAATGTTAAGACGTCAAAGATAGCCATGGGGTTTTTTTGGCTTGAGCTTATGACTGGTTTTGGAATGCGTTGAATTTTAATTTTAGTTTTTTGTAGGGTTTTATACTTTTGTTTTTTCTCTTTTTTCTTTATATTATCTGTAGAGATATAATAGTATTTTTTTCTTATTTTTTATCATTTTCCTTTAATTGATTGATTCAGAAAAACCTAACAAACACTACAATGTAATTTTAGTCAATACTCATAGTCAAAAACCATAAGCTTAAGTTTAAAAAATTATCAGTTATAGTCGAAAACTATAAACTTAAGCTTTTGGAGCACCCCTTATATTGATTTTCTTGCTATTAAGCGGTACAGCCTTAGGCAGCCACAAGAATGCTTTTTCTAAGCGCTCGGCGAGTCGCCCAACAGCCGTGTCGCCAAAGACAAAGATAGGCCGGGCAGCACGAATAATAAATGAGTCATGCCGTACTGACTCGCGGATCGAGGACTAGGTCTAGGTACGGCCTATGACCGTGCCGTGTTGGTACAGGCATGATTAGGGCTAAACAGGCCGTGCCATCACAGCTGGCTCGTTTAGCCTGAAAAAATTCAAAAAATTACAGAAAATTGTAGAAAAATATAGAAAATTAAGGAAAAATTGTAAAAAAAATTATAGACATTGTTAATCATTAAGATAATTATTATCAATGATATAATGAGCTTTATTAATTTGTTAAATTATATTTCATGGCTATCTCGTTAAAAACTTTACCAAGTAAAAATTCAACTTGTGAAAATCTTGGTAAAGAAAAAAGAGTACAGTCTATAAAGCTCACTAGTGACTACATTTGAAGAAAAATATTTAAAATCATATTCATTACTATCTAAATACAAATTATCGAAAGATTCTTCTAAGTTTGTATTCTGTATAGTATGTTGAAGTTTTGATTCAGCTTGTTTCTAGTCTTTGACGGTCAGAAGGATTTTGACCATTTTGTTCGAGAGACTTGTTCGTTGCTCCTTGATTGTTATTTCAGATAAACTGAAAACTGACCTCGAGGAGACTGTAGAGACAGGAACAGTCAACATATCCTATGCTAATATGGATAGTACTGGATATGTTACTTTCTGTCTTTGCCACCATGAGAGGATGTTCATCTCTTGCTCAAAGCTCACGCTATCACTATTGAGATAGCTTGATAGGTCCCTAGTACTTTGCCACCTTGTTCCTCCTGATTGATGTGTACCTACATGAGAACCTCGATAGGAAGAACCAAATATCTTGCCCTATTACATAGTCCCCCACAGAGGTCCTAGGGGTTACCTAGGGTCTTTCCAAACGCACAAATCCAAACTTATTTTCGTATTTCTCGTATACCTCTCATAATTTATCGTTAACTACTCTATAGTATATACAATAATCTAAATCAGTAGCATCACTTAAAAGTTGTAGTATATTTGTAAATCCTTGGGGTTCGGCCCTATAATCCAAAATAAAGGTGGATGGATATAAAATAGGAATTTCCCTCCAACAGTTTAGAAACTGAGTTTTCATGGTAATTACAGCATCTTGTAGTACACGATTATTTTTAAAAGCCTTTAGGTGAGTGACAATTTCAAAAATGTTATGAACAATTAAAGGAGAGGTTGAGGTCTAAAAAAGAACATACTTTTCTACCAACAACCCAATTGTTCTCAGTAAGTTCGAAGTCTTTAACTTGGGCTCTACTGGAGGTGCTATGAGATTGATGAACTTAGGTGTGAAAGAAAATAGATAATATGCTCTTATATGGTAATATATGTTTAAATATAAGGTAAATAGAGTTCCATCTTACAGGTATGTCTAAACCAAATTTTTTAGGGCAGACATTCATTGCTACACAAAAACTCTTATATGCGACTATTCGTTGGTTAGAACAATTAATATATGAAATTGTATCCCTAAAAGAATCAATCCAAGCATTTAAACTTTTTAAACCAAATTTAACAATAAGATTAATAATATGACAAGTGCAACATTGATGCAGTAAGAAAGGCTGTGCATAAGTATTAAACAAAGGAGTAAGAATTTCTATAGCCTTAATGTTTGCAGCTGCATTATCTAAAGTTATAGAAAAAATCTTATCTGTAACGCCAAAATCTTATACAACTTTAATAATGCATTCTACAATATTTTCAGTAGTATGTGAAATATTAATTAATTTAAATTCTATAATTTTTTTCATTACCCTGTCATTATTAATATAATGAGCAACAACACTAATATAATCCTCCCTTACTCTACCACTCTATATGTCTGATGTCAAAGTAATAGAGAATGTATAAGTATGAAACATTTCTTTTAATTTTTCACGATAGTTGTTATAATATTTAATTAAATCTCTAGTTGTGGTTTGTCTAGATACAACACTAAATCAAGGGTTATGAGCAATCCTAATATATTTTTGAAAAGCATCTGACTCACCAAAATTTAAAGGTAAATCTTGAGAAGCAATTAATCTACAAAGGGATTCGGGGCTACCTCCAGGTTGTATTTCCAAGTACGTACCGAGCCGTCTGTGTTATATTGCAGATGCATTTGGCATATTTGTATTCCCTGCCTTCTTTTGCAGCTTGCAACATGCCTTTGCAGGTGACTCGTCCCACCTAAAAATTTTGCGGTTAATTCATTACCATAAATTTTACAAACATGATACCTCACCAAATTTCCATCATCGTCAGTCTTGAACTTCTTGTCAAAATCATTCCAGACTCTTGATGTAGTAGCTCTTGATTTTTTTAACCCATACTATAGGTTGTGAATACACTCGTTGAGCCAGCAGAAGATGGATCGATTGGACCATGCGCCGTCGGGCTGACCGCTTCTTCTAGCTCTACAGTTTGTTGTGAATGTGGACCTTCTGCAGATGGATATCCTTCTTGAAAGGATTGCATATCCTCTGTCATGAGGTCGAATTCGGAGAGTTGCGAATCATAATTCTCTATTGAATTAACTGCACATTGAATTAGTAAAGTACAATTAACTTATTAATTAATTAGAAAATAATATGAAAAAAAATTAAAATAAGACGACACTATTACCTTTTCTGCAGCTCTCCGAAAATTTTTTGAAGTTTTTTTTAATTTTCTGAATTTCGCACGAATTTCTCACTAATTTTGCCAAATTTTCAGAAACACTGCCGAATTTTTCACAGCTAAACAGAGAGATGAGAGTGATGTTTGAGGTGTAGAGAATGGGGACCGGATGTCCCTATTTATAGAAAAAATTTTATTTTTTTTGAATTGTTTACTATTTTTTCAAAAAAATTTACACCACAATGGTAAAAAAAGGCTATTTTTAACCAGACAGTGTTGTGTCGTGCCGTGCCATGCTGGCACGGCCTGTTTACACCCGTTGCCCCTTACCCGTGCCATGTCGTGCCGTGCCGACATGACCCGCGACCTAAATGGGCCGTGGCATGCTTGGGTCGGGCCTACAGTAGCGGACCTTGGGTCGGCCCATAATGGCACGACCCATTTAGACAGCTCTTGCGTTCGACACCTAGAGATTTGTCAGTTCGTTCGGTTAATAGCTGACAAATTTTGTCATGTGTAAAACCGAACACTTTCTGATAGGGTACAATGGTGGTCTAATTTTAAGATGTGTCAAAGATAGCTATGGGTTCTTTTGGTCTGAGTCTTATGGCTGTGGTTTTTGAATTCTAGTCTGTTTATAAAAGATGGTACGCAGAGGTAAATAGTCGTATACGATTTTGATCAGTACAGCTGAACTTGATACAATTTATACTATAATTTATCTGTAGTTCTCGTTTTGAAAAAATATACTGTTTAACGATAAGTTATCGTAGAAATAGAAGTCAAAATATTTGTGACATCTGTTTCCAAAGCGTGGGAACTAGTTCGACTGTTCCGGTGGTACTCCATAAGCGGGGGGAGCAGCAGGGCAGGCTCCACGGCGCTGAAGCTGCTTACCTCCGACTCCACTATTCAGCATTGGACGCTGGATGCGCTGCGTTGAACGGTGGTTGGCCGGCATTCGGGTGGCGTGGCCATGTACGAGCTCCAAACTTCCCTTAAACCAGCAGCATCGTCCGGGGCCCGTTTATTCTCAAATAACATCAAGCGCGCACAACCCACAAGCTCATGCGCGCAGCATCTCTGCACCCTGACAGCGTTCCACAAAATGCGTTCCACGCAGATTATTTTTTAAAAAAACGTGTAGAGAGTTCACTAAGAGTACCCACAATATTGAGACAAAATAGTCTATAAGAGAAGAGAAGTTGTTGTAGAGGCTGCCTCCATATATTATAAAAGTTAGTCTTCAAGAGTTAGAGGCTAACATCGACTCCAGGTCTTGAGACAGTCTTCTCAGACTAAAATATTGGAAGAGCCAACTTACCTAAGGGGTTTAAATGGTGGGAAGAGAGATTTTTTTTTTAATTTGCTAGGCTCACATTAGAGGTAATATGAATATTACATATTGTATATAAAATTGATAAAGTTAGAGACTATCTACAGTCCTAGTTTAGAGATTATATCGCGTCTAAATATTATGGATGTCCTAACCTACACTAGGCACCGCCAATCACGCAACACAAACCCTGTGGCACTGTGCACTCCAGCACATACACCCAACGCCATCAGATCGCCAAGTTTAACTGTGCATTTTACTCGGAAACTTCAGGGCCAATGCCTGCTGCTGCGCCAGAAAGTCCGCCACCTTCGTCGCTGTCGCTGCTGAAGTACTTCTTTTTACCCTTGGAGGCTGCGTTCCAGCCTCTATCCCACTCCGAGACGCTTGTAACACCCCCGTTTCCGGGGTATTAATAAATCCTCGCAATTATCCAGGACTGTTCAATTGCGGGTATTTTCGACAGATGTGTGACAGTGCCAACACAAGCTTTAAGTCAAAAGCAACTTTATTACAATATAAGGGCTAAAAGCCAAGTACTACAACTAGGCCCACGGCCTTTAGATACATTACACAAAAGAAGCCACAGGCATGCCTGAGCGGAGAACGACCCTAATTCCACGCTTCACCAACTTCGTAGAGTACCATCTCGTCGTCTTCACCTGCTTCTTCAAAAGTTGCGGTTTCTGTTTATGTTTTTAGCAAGTATGAGTACCACAACCGTACTCAACAAATCGCACGGAATCATACCATAACTATATGCATGGTAATTCAAGTGGAGGGGAAATTATGGCTATTATCTTTGTGGATGCAGATTTTGCTTTAGAACACAAAAAGGTTTCTTGCAAAAACACAAGGGGAATTTTCTTTAAGCTTGATTTTCCATTATTAAATAATACTGAACTCTCATCAAAAACTACTTATGCCTCATAATTGATTCACCCACTAGACACGCCTTCATTAATCGAAGCACGGTGTATCCGGATATCAATTATAATCGCTTGCAAAGCTGCCCGCTTACCCACAAGATTTCGTAACTCCCGCGATGAGTTAGGAAAACAAGGACGTTCATCGCTCAATTCTTTATATAGTCTCGCCTCAGAGGTGTAAATCCCGTAAGCTCCGGATGACTCGCGGGTCTCGCCCGACTCGCCGCAGCTCTCTACAGCTTGTATGGTTAACCACCTCCCATACGAACTCACCTCCGACTCCCCCTTACGGATGCAGAGGTTCAATTGAAGTTGAGCGATTACTAGGCCGGTTTGACTGGTCAACACTTGTGGTTGGGCGGTTACTTGTGTCGCTCATTTAGCACAAGGGTCTAGTCCTTATATTTTAACCGAGGCATCACCCAACCACCAACCCATACCAAGACTCACGATCGCCACCAATCCAATACCGGCCTCCATCGTTGGTTAGGGTCATGGATCTATACTGTGATCCGCTCTTACCCTAATCCCAACTTCCACTGCTTTTAACTTAAACTAAAACCTCTATATAATGGTACAGTGTGATTCTTGCAGTAATATAATATGCTAATAGAGTACTATTTTAAGTACTAGGGTTATCAAGGTAATATGGTTTTCAAGTTAAATTAGGCTTTTTGGGTGGTAGGACATAGCTATATATCAGATTATTAAAAATTATCTGCTGTACATAACATAAGAGAATGAAAGTAATATAATGAAAATATATATACTCAAATAAATAGATCGGAAAGCGTAGGATCAACATGTTCAAAAATATATGCGACTTGCCTTGCGGATCGGATATTTCAACTAACTCGTACTCCGCCGAATCTTGAGCTGGGACTGACGTCTCCTCCTCCTGTGTTGCTGGGTCGGCGACTAACGCAAACAAATAAATAATTAATTAAACCAGGTCCATTTTCGGAAGGATTGAAATCGGACCGAAAAATAACTCGGAAACTCGAAAATAAACTTTAAATCAAAGGTTTCTGGTTTAACGGGGCTTGGTATGGGGAAACGGGCCTCGAAAATGGACTCGAGGGATCGAACCGGTTCAAACGAGTATAAACTCACTTCTAGGGTTTACTGTTCATTGGACTCGGTCGGTTACTATTCCTCGGGCTCGGTTCACTGTTCAACGGGTGCGGGCGAGCTGACTCGGTCGAGCCGCATCGGTCGGGCGCGGTCGGAGGGAACGGCGCGGTCGCGCGGGCGCGATCGACCACCGTTGGATCTCCGATGGACGGTCATGGATGCTCGCCCGGCCGATCAACGCGCGCGCGCGCCGCAAGATCGGGCCGCGCCATCGGGCCGTTTAACTTACGCCCGCGCGGACGACGACCGTCGGATCTTCGATCGAACGACTGAGCGCGCGGTTGTTAATGGCTGTCGGATAGATCGGGAACGGAGGGCTGGGATCTTGCCGCGTCGTGTCGTCGTCTACCTCCAGCCGGCTCGCTCGGGCCGAGGGCAGAGGAAGAAGCGACGCACGGGGAGAGCACTAGGGATTCTCGCGACAGCTTTGGGGTTTAGGGTTGGGCTCAGGGGACTCTAGAGTTTCCATTTTTGGTTCTAACAGCGCTTACGGTTCCGGCGATCGCCGGCGGCAGCTCCGAGAACCGAGACGGTTCTCTGAACAAAAACATGCTATCTAATGGTCATTGGGGCGGTTTTATCCACTTTTAAGCACCAAGGGAACGCTGGGAGGCTACTGGTGCCGGTGGCTTGGCCAGGGGATGCTCGACTTGGGCTGTCCACGGTGGCCGATTATGGCCGGGCGGCGGCGCAAGTGGCCAGGGCAGGAGAGGTCACGGGAGCCTCGGGGAAGCTTTGGGGTGTGCTTCTGGGACCCTGAGGAGGCATTAGCAGAAAGGAATCGCAATAAAATCAAGCGAATTGCTCAATTGCAAATTCAACCTCACCTCGGGACTTTCGGAACTTCAGGCGGCAGAGGGGCTTTGGCGGCAATTGGGCGCAATTGGGGTTCTTTGTGGGTGCGTGCTACCGATGGAGGGCTCGGGTCCTTAAATAGGCGGAAGAGGCGGTGCGGGCATGCCCCAGTCTGGCGGTGGGAGGAGCTTGCGGAGAAGCTCGAGTGGCGCGGTAGGTGGCGTGGTTGGTAGAGGGAGTTATGGCGGTGTCGGGAGTAGTGTGGCGCGGTCAAGCATGTCGAGAGGGACGGGACTACCGGGAGAG
Organism: Melocanna baccifera; assembly: GCA_036346265.1. Lineage (NCBI taxonomy): Eukaryota > Viridiplantae > Streptophyta > Magnoliopsida > Poales > Poaceae > Melocanna > Melocanna baccifera. The sequence goes on from CM070695.1 coordinate 16,342,374, forward strand.
GAGCCGGCCGAGAGGGAAGAAAAGGGGCGCGGCGGCGGTTCTCTCAACGGGAAAGGACGGACAGCGGGGAGAGGCTAATTAAGGGGCTTTGCACTGTTGCTGACAGGTGGGGGAGGTGCTGGCAGGGGCGAGCAGGCGCGGGAAGGCGCTAGAGGCGGTCGGGCGAAGGAAAAGATCGGGCGGCGACCGCTGGACGATGAACAAAGGCGCGAAAAATCCTTGCTGGAGAGCTGGCTGGTAGCGCGAACGGGCTGGGCTGGGCTCCACTGGGTGCGGGATTGGGTTGGAGAGGGCTAGGAACAAGCAAGAAGCCAAAAGAAGCAACAAATTCAAATTTTGCAAAAATTTGGTTTTGTTTCAACCTACCCTCCTTAAAAAGGATCTCGTCCTCGAGATCAACTCGGGCCGAGTAGCAGGTTGGGAAATTCTCCAGAATCGATTCTTTTCCCAAGTTGCCTCATCTGCTGTATGGTTCCTCCACTGCACCTTGTGCAATTTGATATTCTTATTTCTCAATTGTCTTTCTGTTGTTTCTATTATTTGGAATGGTTCCTCTTCATATGACAAGTCATCTTGTAGGTCAATGTCGTTGACTGGCACTTGTTCTGTAGGGTGACGTAGGCACTTCCGTAATTGAGATACATGAAATACATTGTACACTCTTGCCAAGTTCGGTGTTAATTGCAGTCTGTAGGCTACTTCTCCGATTCTTGCGAGGATTTCAAATGGGCCAATATATCTCGGAGCTAGTTTCCCTTTAACTTGAAATCTCTTTATAGACTTGAATGGCGTAACTTTAAGATATACAAAATCTCCGATTTCAAAACTTAAATCTTTTCGACGGTTATCTGCATAACTCTTTTGTCGATTTTGCGCTATCTTCATATTGTTTCGAATAATTCTGACATGAGCTTCCGCATCGTGTACAATTTGGGGTCCTAGAAATTGCCGTTCTCCGGTCTTAGTCCAATTCAATGGTGTTCTACATTCTCTCTCATACAGTGCTTCAAATGGTGCCATCTTAATACTAGACTGATAACTATTATTGTATGAGAACTCTGCAAACAGTAAGCAAGTGTCCCATGCTGCCCCATATACTAATGCACATGCTCGTAACATATCCTCTAATATCTGGTTTACTCGTTCTGTCTGTCCGTCAGTCTGGGGATGATACGCTGTACTGAATGCTAAATCGGTTCCCATGGCCTCATGCAATTTCTTCCAGAATTCCGATGTGAACTGGGCTCCTCTGTCAGATACAATTCTTTTTGGTACTCCATGTAATACTACAACCCTTGTTAAATACAGCTCTGCCAATTTATTCTTACCATAGGTCTGCTTAATCGGTATAAAATGTGCCACCTTTGTAAGTCGATCCACGATTACCCAAATAGCATCGTAGCCATCTCGACTTTTAGGAAATCCTGTAATAAAATCCATACTGATATCATCCCATTTCCACTCTGGGATTGGTAGAGGATTTAACAATCCTGAGGGTTTCCGATGATCTATTTTTATTTTCTGACAAATGTCACAACGGGCGATGTACTCTGCTATTTCTCTTTTCATCTTACTCCACCAATACCTTTTCTTTAAGTCTTGATACATCTTGGTTCCTCCTGGGTGAATGGCAAGTTGAGACGAGTGGGCTTCTCGTAATATTAATTCTTTCAATTCTTTATCGTTTGGTACACAGTAACGATCTCTGAACCTCAAGATTCCTTGCTCATTCATAGTAAATTCAGTAGGGCCTTCTTCTTGATTTTTCTTAATAAGTCGTTGTATCTCTTCATCTTTTCTTTGTGCTGCCTTAATCTGATCGGTTAAGGTCGGTTGAATTTCTAATGCTGCTACGTAACCCTGTTCCACGACATTCAAACTCAATCTTTGCATTTCATCATGCAATGGTGTAGAGCATTCCATCATAGCAGTTACATTATGGTACTTTTTTCTACTTAATGCATCTGCAACAACATTTGCTTTACCCGGGTGGTACAGCAACTCAAGATCATAATCCTTGATTAATTCTAACCATCTTCGCTGTCGAAGGTTTAAGTCCGGTTGAGTAAATATATACTTCAGACTCTTATGGTCCGAAAAGACCTCGCAACGGTTTCCCAATAAATAGTGTCTCCAAATTTTCAATGCATGAACCACGGCGGCTAATTCTAGGTCATGCGTCGGATAATTGTTTTCATGCGGTCGTAACTGTCTTGACGCATACGCTACCACCTTGCCTTCTTGCATAAGTACACAACCAAGTCCTTGCTTCGAAGCATCACAGTAGATCTGAAAGTCTTTCTCGGGGTTAGGTAGTATAAGTATTGGTGCTGTAGTTAATCTGGTTTTCAACTCCTGAAAGTTTTCTTCACATTTATCTGTCCACTGAAATGGGACTTCCTTCTTTAGTAAGTGAGTGAGTGGTTTCGATATCCTTGAAAACCCTTCTATAAACCTGCGGTAATAACCTGCTAATCCCAAGAAACTTCGAATTTCTGATACTGTTGTTGGTGCTTTCCAGTCCATTACTGCTTTAACCTTTTCCGGATCTACCTTCACTCCTTCCTTTGTAATGATATGCCCTAAAAAGGCAACCTCTCCCATCCAAAACTCACACTTTGAGAATTTTGCATATAGCTGATGTTCTCTTAATTTACCTAAAGCAATGTGAAGATGCTGACAATGCTCCTCTTCTGTTTTGGAATATATCAGTATATCATCGATGAATACTATTACAAAGTGATCCAACTGCTCCATATACACCATATTCATCAAGTTCATAAAATATGCCGGGGCATTTGTCAATCCAAATGGTACTACTGTAAACTCGAATAGTCCATATCTCGTAGTAAATGCAGTCTTCTCACGGTCCTGTTCTCGAATCTTAAGCTGGTGATATCCTGATCTCAGGTCAATCTTCGAGAACACTTTGGCTCCCTTGAGCTGATCAAATAAATCGTCTATCCTCGGCAAAGGGTATTTATTCTTGATTGTTACCGCATTTAACCCTCGATAATCTATGCACATTCTTTGACTCCCATCTTTCTTTTTAGCAAATAGCACTGGGGCTGACCACGGGGATACACTAGGTTGTATGAATTCTTTCTCCAATAGTTCATCCATCTGTTTCTTAAGCTCTTTTAGTTCTTGGGCTGACATTCGATACTGGCGTTTTGTAATCGGCTTGGTTCCAGGTACTAATTCAATAACAAGCTCAATAGATCTATCAGGTGGTTTTCCAGGTAGTTCTCTTGGGAAGACATCTGGATACTCCTGGATTATCGGTACTTGAGTAGCTCCCTCTTCGACCATTATATTGTGAGCGCTGGCTTTCAATTTTTCTACTAATTCTGAATCTGTCTTTATAACCACTTTCTGCCCTTCTGAATTTGCCAATGTTACTAACTTGCTCTCGCAATCCACATTAGCTTTATATCTAGTTAACCAGTTCATCCCCAATATAACATCCAATCCTTTCATTTCTAATACCAATAAATCGGCTTTAAACTTAACCCCTAGGATATCTAGGTCCAAGTCCTTACATCCAAATCGAGATTCCACTTTACTTCCAGCAGTTTGAAAGGAATAGGACTTTTGCAGGGTCGAGAATGGCAATTGATTTTTCACAACAAAATCCATAGAGAGAAACGAATGCGTAGCACCAGGATCAAATAAAACCAATGAGGGTTTTAGGTTAATAAGATACGTACCGACGATAACGTCGTTGGCTCCTGCTACTTCATCTGCAGAGATATGATTGATCCTCCCTTGTACTGGCTTCAGAATTCCCTTGCCCTTATCAGTAGCTGACGTTGATATTGTACTTTGTGTATTTGCTGGCTTAACTATAAATTGGCGGTTCTGCCCTTCTTCTTGTTTTGGTACCGCTATAAACTGACGCGGTGTGGCCGATGCCTGAACCTGTGCTTTTGCTGCATCTGACGGTAATCCTCCTCGTGGACACTGATTCTTGTAGTGGCCGGCCTGACCACAGTGGTAACAAACTACATTTGATTGCGGACATTGCCTTTGCAGGTGGTTCCCTCCGCATTTAAAACATTTCAGAGTGGTTGCTTTAACATTTTGCTGAGATGTCGTAGAACCTTGACCTGTCTTGTACTGTGACTTTGGCTTAAAAACATATTTCTTTCCTCGCTGCCCCTTGGACTGCGGGGTTATGAACATCCGCTTCCGAGGGGTCTCCTGTGACGGTGACATGTGTATTATTTTTCTTTTCTGTGTTTCTTCCAACAATCTTTGAGTCTCTTCGGACATAATAAGTTTATTTACCATTGAAGGTAAATCCTTAAAATCCATAGCTGAGATATGGTGTCTTTGGGCTATGTGCAATCCCTCTTTAAACCTCTCCATTTTCTTGTCCTCAGTCTTTACGTCATCAGGGGCATAACGGGCCAATGTGTTAAACTGGTGCAGATACTCAGTGATCGAGCGATTTCCCTGCTGCAGCGCAAGAAACTCTCGACGCTTAGCTTCCATCACACCAGCTGGTACATGTGATTGACGGAAGGAATCCTCAAATTCTTTCCAAGTTACATCTCGATCTCCGAGCATAGTTTGATAATTCATCCACCAAGCTGCTGCTGGGCCTTGTAGCTGATGAGACGCATAAAGCACTTTTTCTTTCTCGTTGCACTGGACTGTATTCAGCTTTCTCTCAACATCCCTAAACCAATCTTCTGCTACCATTGGGTCAGGTGAAGCAGAGAAGGTTGGGGGTCGAGTCTTCTGGAAATCTGCCCATTTAGATTGGCAGTGTTTAAAATCGAGCAGGCTGCTCACGCCACTGCTCCCTTCACTTCTCATTGCGATTAATTCCAATAACTTTGAATGTTGTTCCATCATACGTGCTTGGTTCAGCTCGGCTTGATGTCTGTTCTCTTCCATCTTAGCTAAGATGTCGGCCAGATTCGGTTGTGGTACATTTTCCTGACGGGGGTCACCTGCCTGGTGAGATCCTCCTCCAGTGTCTGCCATCTTACTCTCCTCGATGGGATCGAGAATTCAGATCTGCAGGGAGCTTTTAAGAAAGTCAGACAGGTAAGTAAGAGTTTAGAGTTAGGGTAAGATTGGAATGAAGTAGGTAAGTCTACGGGATGAAATAGATGGACTGAAAGTTGAAAAGGTAGACTTAAAGATACTGTTAGCAAACAAATTATCACATAAGCAAAGTAGCCTTTATTCATTCCATATACAAGTTGGGTACATACTATTCTACAAAGTTCATACCACAACTCATTTTACAATACCAAAATTTCTACTACAAAAGGTCAGGCTATTCTAACGCAACTCGACTCACGCTAAGCCACCTGATCTTTCGAAGAAGATCAGCCTGAGGAATACCATTCCCTCTCCTCTGGGTCTTCTTCCTCATCGTCCATCGCGGGCTCCTTGCCTTTAGGTTCGCCGTTCACTGGTCTGGGCTGCTCGGGGACGTGGGATGTAGATCCTCCGATGAACTGACGGCCTTGAGGCGCCGTCATCTCTGTCGACTCCTTGAGGGTCTTCGCTGGGCCATCTGGTGTCTCATCGCACCTGGAGGCTTCATCTCTAGTCTTCTGCTGAACATGTCGCAGGTTCTTCTTTAAGATCCAAACCTCCTGTCGAGCTGAGTAGAGCTGAAGGTGCATCTTCCGATTCTCCTCAGTCATCCGTGCATACATATTCTCCTGACAGGCGACGACCGACGCAACCTCTCTCATCCTGGGATCATCTTCCAACTCAGGATTCGGTATTAGGGTACCAGTTCCTTCTTCGTCTTCCTGCGGGATGAGGTGAAACGGCGACTCGTCAAACTCTTCATCGTAGTATCGACGGAGATACTTCACCGCTTTCTTCGCTGCATCATGGATGGCGTCTGATTCCTTATGGCGATAGGCTGTAAACTTCCGTCGCACATCTGGTCTGAGGGGTAGCGGCTCCAAGTATACCCATGCCTTCCAATCATACAAACGACCATGAACCATCAGTGCTCTCACACAAAATATCGGACGCTGGCGATCCGTCGCATAAAGGTACTTCTGCATACGCCATAGGAGAGCGGCCCATCCAAGCAAAGCTTCAGGATCCGGGTGAACATGGCGCTGCATCTTACCTGACGCCAAAATTTGAATCAGGCGAGAGTAATAATAATAAAAGAAATAAAACTCAACTTTTAAAGTAAGATCAGAAGACAAGATAGACAGGGAAGATATTATACCAGAGTATTATAGATGTTTTATAATCCATTTTTATAAGTAATATAGTTTTCACAATAATTCTTAATACACTTAGGTCTTCCTACGGTCAAGCAAGCGGCTCGATACCACTCAGTAACACCCCGCTTCCGGTATTAATAAATCCTCGCAATTGCCCAGACTGCTCAATTGCGGGTATTTTCGACGGATGTGTGAGTGCCAACACAAGCTTTAAGTCAAAAGCAACTTTATTACAATATAAGGGCTAAAAGCCTGGCATCGCAACTAGGCCCACAAACCTTTAGATACATTACACAAAGAAGCCACAGCACGCTCGAGCGGAGAACGACCCTAATTCCACGCTTCACCAACTTCGTAGAGTACCATCTCGTCGTCTTCACCTGCTTCTTCAAAAGTTGCGGTTTCTGTTTATGTTTTTAGCAAGTATGAGTACCACAACCGTACTCAACAAATCGCACGGAATCATACCATAACTATATGCATGGTAATTCAAGTGGAGGGGAAATTATGGCTATTATCTTTGTGGATGCAGATTTTGCTTTAGAACACAAAAAGGTTTCTTGCAAAAACACAAGGGGAATTTTCTTTAAGCTTGATTTTCCATTATTAAATAATACTGAACTCTCATCAAAAACTACTTATGCCTCATAATTGGATTCACCCACTAGACACAGCTTCATTAACTGGAAGCACGGTGTATCCGGATATCAATTATAATCGCTTTGCAAAGCTGCCCTGCTTTACCCACAAGATTTCGTAACTCCCGCGACAGAGTTAGGAAAACAAGGACGTTCACTGCTCAATTCTTTATATAGTCTCTGCCCTGTAGGTGTAAATCCCGGTAAGCCCGGATGACCCCGCGGGTCTCGTCCGACTCGCCGCAGCCCTACAGTTGTATGGTTAACCACCTCCCATACGAACTCACCCTCCGACTCCCCCTTACCAGATGCAGAGGTTCAATTGAAGTTGAGCAGTTACTAGGCCGGTTTGACTGGGTCAACACTTGTGGTTGGGCGGTTACTTGTGTCGTTCATTTAGCACAAGGGTCTAGTCCTTATATTTTAACTGAGGCATCACCCAACCACCAACCCATACCAGTACTCACGGTACCGCCACCAATCCAATACCGGCCTCCATCGTTGGTTAGGGTCTGCGGATCTATACTCGTGATCCGCTCTTACCCTAATCCCAACTTCCACGGTTTTTAACTTAAACTAAAACCTCTATATAATGGTACAGTGTGATTCTTGCAGTAATATAATATGCTAATAGAGTACTATTTTAAGTACTAGGGTTATCAAGGTAATATGGTTTTCAAGTTAAATTAGGCTTTTTGGGTGGTAGGACATAGCTATATATCAGATTATTAAAAATTATCTGCTGTACATAACATAAGAGAATGAAAGTAATATAATGAAAATATATATACTCAAATAAATAGATCGGAAAGCGTAGGATCAACATGTTCAAAAATATATGCGACTTGCCTTGCGGATCGGATATTTCAACTAACTCAGACTCATGAATCTTGAGCCGACCGACGCGTCTCCTCCTCTGTGTTCTTTGGGTCGCGACTAACGCAAACAAATAAATAAATAATTAAACCAGGTCCATTTTCGGAAGGATTGAAATCGGACCGAAAAATAACTCGGAAACTCGAAAATAAACTTTAAATCAAAGGTTTCTGGTTTAACGGGGCTTGGTATGGGGAAACGGGCCTCGGAAATGGACTCGAGGGATCGAACCGGTTCAAACGAGTATAAACTCACTTCTAGGGTTTCTTGCTCATTGACTCGGCCTACATTATTCTCTCGGGCTCATCGCTCAACGGTGTGCGGCGGTGACTCGGTCGAGCCGCATCGGTCGGGCGCGGTCGGAGGGAACGGCGCGGTCGCGCGGGCGCGATCGACCACCGTTGGATCTCCGATGGACGGTCATGGATGCTCGGGCCCGGCTGGATCAACGCGCGCGCGCGCTCGCGCACTGGGCCGCGGCTACTGGGCCGTTTAACTTACGCCCGCGCGGACGACGACCGTCGGATCTTCGATCGAACGACTGAGCGCGCGGTTGTTAATGGCTGTCGGATAGATCGGGAACGGAGGGCTGGGATCTTGCCGCGTCGTGTCGTCGTCTACCTCCAGCCGGCTCGCTCGGGCCGAGGGCAGAGGAAGAAGCGACGCACGGGGAGAGCACTAGGGATTCTCGCGACAGCTTTGGGGTTTAGGGTTGGGCTCAGGGGACTCTAGAGTTTCCATTTTTGGTTCTAACAGCACTTACGGTTCCGGCGATCGCCGGCGGCAGCTCCGAGAACCGAGACGGTTCTCTGAACAAAAACATGCTATCTAATGGTCATTGGGGCGGTTTTATCCACTTTTAAGCACCAAGGGAACGCTGGGAGGCTACTGGTGCCGGTGGCTTGGCCAGGGGAAGCTCGGCTTGGGCTGTCCACGGTGGCCGATTATGGCCGGGCGGCGGCGCAAGTGGCCAGGGCAGGAGAGGTCACGGGAGCCTCGGGGAAGCTTTGGGGTGTGCTTCTGGGACCCTGAGGAGGCATTAGCAGAAAGGAATCGCAATAAAATCAAGCGAATTGCTCAATTGCAAATTCAACCTCACCTCGGGACTTTCGGAACTTCAGGCGGCAGAGGGGCTTTGGCGGCAATTGGGCGCAATTGGGGGTTGCTGTGGGTGCGTGCTACCTGATGGAGGGGGCTCGGGGTCCTTAAATAGGCGGAAGAGGCGGTGCGGGCATGCCCTGGTCCTGGCGGTGGGAGGAGCTTGCGGGAGAAGCTCGAGCTGGCGCGGGTAGGTGGCGTGGTTGGTAGAGGGGAGTTATGGCGGGTGTCGGGAGTAGTGTGGCGGCGGTCAAGCATGTCAGAGAGGGACGGGGGCCGGGAGAGGAGCCGCCGAGAGGGAAGAAAAGGGGCGCGGCGGCGGTTCTCTCAACGGGAAAGGACGGACAGCGGGGAGAGGCTAATTAAGGGGCTTTGCACTGTTGCTGACAGGTGGGGGAGGTGCTGGCAGGGGCGAGCAGGCGCGGGAAGGCGCTAGAGGCGGTCGGGCGAAGGAAAAGATCGGCGCGACCGCTGACGATGAACGAGCTGCGCGAAAAATCCTTGCCGAGAGTGGTGGTAGCGCGAACGGGCTGGGCTGGGCTCCACTGGGTGCGGGATTGGGTTGGAGAGGGCTAGGAACAAGCAAGAAGCCAAAAGAAGCAACAAATTCAAATTTTGCAAAAATTTGGTTTTGTTTCAACGCTGTCCTCGGACCTTGCCTCCATTTCCTCCTCCTGCACTTCAGCTTCATTTTCTTCTGCAGCTTCTTCTCGGGCAGGTTCTTCTTTGTGCTGGAGCTTGTCCTCCTTGTCATGCTCCTGCATTTCTCTCAACATATCTGCATACCGCTGGGAAACTGCAGCAGTAGAGCCAAACAATAATGAGTTTTAGTTCACATCCTACATGCAAACTATAGGAATGGATCGAAAAAGAGAATGGACAGACTTTTATCCTTGTGAATCACTTCTTTTGAGCCCACTTCTTCAGCTATGGACGCAAGAGGAGGGCCCTCATCATCATACTTGACCCTTGTTCCCACTGGCATGTGCACGTTTATCTTCAGCTTCTTCCTTTTTAAGGAACTAATTCCCGGTCTGACAAGGACAATAAGTTTAGCATAACTGCCACACAACAATATCTAGAAATAGAAATTCGGCAGTCTGAAAGCTGGAGGGTAGAAGGGACATACTGTGACCTTTTCTGGTTCTGTATTTGTATCTCTGGTGGCAATGGCAAAGTTAGGAATGAAATTGAGGGTGGGCTAAATTATTTGTCGAACTAAACTAAGTTGACATAAATATAATCTTTTACTCTTATAAAATTTTAAATTCATACAAAAACTAAACAATTAAAGACAAATAACAAAAAATAGATAAATACAAAGTAAGTACCTCGATAATAGAAAGCGCATGCCCAAGAATATATAATTATTTTGCCATGACTTATGAGTGTGGAGTAATGATAAGTCACCTGTGTATGAAATATCTGAAAATTAGTGATATAATAGAAAATTATGAATGACAATGAAAATTTAGATCATATGAAACATACAACAAATAAGCTAATTTGAATCACGGGGCAAATGCATTCTACGTGACTTCATGCCTTGGAAGCGGTTTATGATTTTATCATCATCAATGCTTTTAAAGATCTCTCGTTCAGTGTAGTACACCATCAAGTCATTAAGCCACTCATCCGCTACCTTATTGCGTAAATCTGTTTTGATAATATTTATTGCTGGTACAACAAACAGCAAGAATGCTCCACAAGCAAAAGGAACCTCGAGTGCTCCTTAAATTGGATATATCTAAGGCCTTCGATACGGTATCTTGGGCATTCTTATTACAGGTTTTGAGACACCTGGGGTTCGACCCTATTTGGTGCAACATTATGTCCAACCTCTTGAGGTCTTCTTCTACAAGAGTGTTGGTGAATGAAGTGCTAGGAGAAGTGATCTATTATCAACGGGGGTTACGATAAGGCGATCCTCTATCCCCAATGTTGTTCATTATTTTCATAGATGTGCTTAATGCTAGGGATGTAAACAGTATGAAGCCTCATGCCCCGCCCGCCCGCTTAGCCTCGCGGGGATTGCTCACCCGACCCCACGGGTCCTCATGGGGATTAAAAAGATTAAATTTATTTTTTAAAAATAAAAATTTTATTTTATTTATTAATTTATAATTACTTAAGCATATTGTTTTTAAAAATATAGCTTCAAAATATATATTCTAACATATAAATTCAAGTTTTAGTCTAAATATACAAGAAAATAATACAATCTCTTATATTAAAAAACTATAATCTATTATTAAATATTTTTATTTTTATCGGGTCCTCGTAACCCACGAGTGAGGATGACCCCGCCCCGCCCGCTAGCTTCGCGGGGCCCCGCTCCGTTCCCGCTGGGGATATTACCCCCCCTCGCCCACGGGATATTCCCGTTGGGCCCGCCGCGGGGAATTGCCATCCCTACTTAATGCTCTAATCAACAAGGCGAGCGATGATGGCCTACTACAGCCCCTTCTCTCGCGAGGTTCAAGCCAGCGGGTTTCTCTTTATGCCGATGACATAGTACTGTTCTTGCGGCCTTGTGTGGAAGATATGGAAATGATTAAAGAAATTCTCCGAGTCTTTGGTGAAGCATCGGGGCTGGTCACCAATATCAGTAAATGCTTGGTAAGCCCAATTCAATGCCAAGAGCAGGATATTGAGGCAGTACAAACATCCATCCCTTGCAAAGTACAAGATTTCCCATGTAAGTACCTGGGGCTTCCTTTATCCATTAAAAAGCATTCCAAGACTGATTTCTATGCAATCATCGACAAGATAGCAAATAAGCTACCTGAGTGGAAAGCAACTATGATGCATTCGGCTAAGAGAGCCACTCTTGTTCGCGCAGTACTCACAACAATACCTATTTTTCAGCTCTTTGCATTAGAATTTCCCAAATGGACTATCAAAACCATTGACAATTCATTTCAAAAAGACACAACCTGATCATCCATGGGCTGGTCTTGATATCCAAGTACATCTCAATTCGGTTGCTTTGTTCACCATCTCAGTCATCTCAATTATAGGTGATGGTGCAGAACATTTTTTTGGCGTGACAAATGGTTACATGGAAAATCCTTGCCTAATCTTGCGCCATCCCTGTGTAAGCATGTGAAGAGTAAAATTATAAACTGCAGAACTGTGCAGGAGGCTTTAACTGATACTACTTGGGTCCGTGATATTAGTGGTGGTCTGTCTACAGAGGCGCTATTAGAGTACTTTCAGCTGTGGGATTTGTTGGCTGAGGTGAATCTTGCTCCTGGAGTGGAGAATTAGCACATATGGGATTCTTCACCGTCGGGTGAGTTCTCCACCAGATTAGCCTATAGGCGTTTCTTTGTGAGGGCTGTTGAGTTTGAGCCATGGAAAGAGATATGGAAATCTTGTGCCCCTCCTCGCTGCAAATTTTTCATTTGGTTGGCCTAACTTAATCGATGTTGAACCGCCGACCGTTTGGCTCGTCGTGGACTGGACCATCCCGAAAAATGCCCACTTTGTGATCAAGAGGAGGAAAATGTCCAGCATCTGCTCACCACCTGTGTGTTCTCAAGAATAGTGTGGTTCATAGTTTTTTCTATTGTTGGCATGCAGCACCATGCACCTGGGTCTATTGATTCTAACTTAATTGCTTGGTGGCGCTAAGTTCTGCGGCAACTAGATAAACAACACCAAAAGGGTTTTAATTCTTTAATTATGTTGGTGGCTTGGTGGATTTGGAAGCATAGGAATAGATGTATTTTTGAGGGAGTCTCTCCTAATTCTAGCGCTTTAGTGCAAGAGATTAGAGATGAGGCAAAAATATGGTGTGTGGCAGGGGCCAAAAGCTTCAGGCGCATTTGGCCATACCATGGTTGTGTGGGTGGTATGTTGGTCGCCTTTAGTATACCCGGCCCTTTAGGGCTTGTTTGCGTCACTTTGACTCCTTTTCTTCTTAATATAATGATACGCAGCTCTCCTGCATGTTTGAGAAAAAAATAATATTTATTGCTGAAAACATTCTCTCAAGAGCTACCGTTGCCACCGGAAATATCAATGTCAACTCGATGAGGCGATACACAAATGAGAAAGTTTTATCTTTTCTTGTTTGAAACATTAATTGAGCAAGTTTTGATATATCATGACATCCATTAAATTCTTCACTTCTTCTAATGTCTAAAATAGTAAATTGGGAAGGAAGGAAAAATATTACTCACAAGGACACCAGTCGATCGCTGCCTCTCAGCCCCCTAGACGACCAGACCTAGTCCAACTTATCCTCTCTTCACTCTCTCCTCTCTTAGAGGCTCAGCTCTATCGTCTGTGCCCAAGCCCCAGGGGCGATTGGTGATGAGGGCTGACTGGCCAATTCCCTGGCCCAAGGCCCATGAGCGGAAGACTGGGAGGAGCCACACAGATGCAATGCCGCCGCCATATAAAAAGCAAGCAACAGTACGTGACGGGGAGAGGAGATGACTAGATAATGGAGTTGATGGTTTTTTGGAGAGTTTTGTACACAACTTTACTCTTTTGGAAAGCCAATTAAATCTAGTAGAAAATTTGAGAGTCCTTGTAATTTGATATCGTTCAACCTTTCTGTTGGGAATTGAGAGCGTGACAGGGCTTTTGCTTGGTGGTCGTGGGAGTCCGACGCGTGTGATCTTGCGAATTAAAGAGCGTTCGTTCCTGCATTGGCAATGGAGGATTGCTACGATTCGAGAGGCTACACGTGAGTATCCAATCCTACGTCGAGAAGATCGAGCAACCCTATATCATCTTGATATCAAAGCACGATTTTCTCGGTATGATTCTTTACCCTTTTTTTAGATTGATTTATTTCTGTCCAATAGTCCATAAACCAAAAACACAAAAAAAAAATCCAAACTCTAGTTTTTGTATCTGTTGTTTTTGTGAGTTTTGTTAGGTTTTGATCCATTAGAAATTTCGTTTAGGTGCTGATCGTTCGTGTTCCTTCGCGTAGCTTGATCTTGTGTCCATATAAAACTTGAAAAAAAATCTGCTAGTTGAAATCATCAATTAGCAGCCAAAAAAATCAATCTGCTACAGTGTTCGCATCTGCGACGCTACAGTGTTCGCATCGGTCTGCTACAGTGTTCAGATCTGCGGCTACAGTGCCGGTCCACGTCGCTACAATACCCACGCTACCGCTGCTCTGATCTTTGGGGTGTGTCACTACAAGAACGTTGTTGCTCTGATTTTGCTACTGATACGCACCGCAAAAAAATGCAAAAAAACCCTTTTCATCAAATGAGACTAGCTGTTGAATATTGCATCTAGGGCTGTTCTAGAATTATTTTACACCTTACTGAATATTTGTGACCTGTGAAAAAAAAAACCTAGTTCAACCTTTTTATTAAAAAAAGGAAGAAGCCATAGCTTGAAAAAAAAGAGAAAGAAAAAGAAAGAAAAGCCATGGCTTGAGCAAAAAAAAGAGAAAAAAACATTGACCGAATTTAGGAGAATTCTTAGACTATAAATTCAGATTGTGTAATTTAATTTCTTTAGCAATTTTGTGCCCTTACATTCATATCATTGCAATTGGCTAGCGTCTCTCCTTATAATTGGTACAAAGCCAGCTAATTAATCATTAATTACATATCACTTTTATTTAGCTCATTCATTTTTTTGTATCAAGTCACATTGATCTTTACGTGTGCGTTCATACACTTCATTTAAACCTTTTGGATCAGCACTTAGGCAAAGTATTATAGTTTGGATTATTACTTAACTTTACAACATCAAGAATTTCGGATTGTTAGAATATACATTTCATACCAAGCTCCACTAAATAACCATTGTTGTTCAATTGCGAACACTCTTATATTCGCTCGATCATCACGTTGCCATTGTAGCTTCTACCAAGTGTAAGTTCTTATTGGCCTTAATTCACTTCAGAAAGGTGAGAATTTTACTTGTGCAAGAAAGAGAGTGAGATTGAGTGATTTACACTAATCCCCCACATACTTTGTTATTGCTTCGTGTTTTCTTTGCATAATCAAACCATGTTAGATGGAGAAGATAATATGATGAGGAGCATGAAGTTAATATTAATACACCGGTGACTCGTTTTCAACATCAGGCATTGAAAAGTACACTACAATAAGAATTTATAGCTGGCACTACTGCAACGGGAGAACAATTCAAGACAGATATGCACGGTCTCCGCATTGAACTCAAAGCGGATATGCAGGATCTTCGTATTGAGCTCAATCAACAGATGAATGTGTTACGAGGGAACATTGTGAACGATGTTGTGCGAGCACTTCGAGCACAATCAGGAGAAGAAAATGTTCACCTTGCGGCTGCCCTTCCTCCACGTGGTGAGGAAGTGACCGCTGCCCAAGGTGGTCAAGAAGATCAACAAAGGCGAGACCGCGTGGTGGCAAATGTCATTCGTCCACCCCCACCTAGGAGAGGTGAAGGGGGCAGTTTTTATGGTCCGGAGAGGGGCCATGGACATGGAGGCCGTGGTGGAAGAGCACCCCATTTCAACAACGATGACTTTCTACACCATGACCATGGCTACCATCGTCGTAACCATTACAACAATGATCGACCACACGAGAAGTTTGGTAAGCTCAAATTTACTATGCCAATATTTTCAGATACACATGATCCTAAGAATTACCTCACTTGGGAGCTCAAGGTGGACAAAGTGTTTCACTTACATAATTACTTCGAAGAGAAGAAAATTCATATGGCGGGACTTGAATTCACTGATTATGCACTCATATGGCGGGAACAAGGTCAAAATCAAATGAGAGAGTATGATGAGCCTCCCATCACTACATGGGAAGAGATGAAGTACCACATGAGAGCAAGGTTTGTTCCTAAACATTATAAACGTGATTTATTTGACAAATTGCAGCAAATGAAGCAAGAAACCTTCACGATGGAGGAATACTATAAAGAGATGGAAATAGCCATGATTCGAGCTAATGTATATGAGCAAGAAGAGCAAACAATGACGCGATTCCTTGCTGGTTTGCACCCTTCTATCAAGCGCATCACTGAATTTCAGCCTTACAACAACATGGTGGAGTTAGTGCATCAAGCAACCAAGGCTAAGAGACAAGTGCAACTTGATATGAGAGTAACAAAAACATCATCCTACTTACCCCGGTCAGCACCTATAGGAGGTAAACCCACATCCCGTTTCAATTCTTTTAAAGCTAACCAATCTAGTGAAAGTTTTGCTCCTAGTACACGTGCTGCACCAAGCGGGAAGAATGTAACAATACCAATTGCCAAGAAGAATTCAACACCTTCTTCATCATCATCTGTTGGTTCTACGGCCAAGAGTAGCTCTATCCAATACTTGAAGTGTCTTGGTCGTGGACATATGCAAAAGGATTGTCCAAATAACAAGGTAATGTTGATAACTGAGAATGGAGAATATGACTCTCCTAGTTATGAAGATAGAGAGTACATTGCTGATTTTGGAGCGAATGAGGATGGCCAAGAGGGAGAAAGAGAAGAGGAAACACATGAGGATGGGTATTGTGACCTCGAGTCCGGTCCTATCCGTGTGTGCACCCCTTCGGTATTAAGCGTTCAAGCTAAATTCAACCATGAACAGCACTACAATCTTTTCCAAACACGGGTTCAGGTGAGTAAGGATGGTAAGTGTTGCAAAGTCATTATTGATGATGGAAGTTGCCATAATTTAGCTAGCAAAGAGCTTTGTTCTAGATTTAGATTGAAATATAAGAAACACCCACATCCATATCAAATTCAATGGTTAAACAATAATGGTTCAATGCATGTTGGGTATACAGTTGATGTTAGCTTTCAGATTGGTTCTTATCGTGATACTGTAGAATGTGATGTGTCTATGAAAGTATGTCATTTGTTATTAGGTAAACCATGGCAACATGTTCATTCTATAATTCATGATGGAAGAACTAATCAATACAAATTCATGTGGAATAATAAAGAAATAGTGCTACGACCATTAAGTCCTTATCAAATTATACATGATAACATGCAAAAGATTGAGATGAAAGTAGAAAGTGAGAAAGGGAAGGTGCAAAAGAGTGTGATGCCACAATAAGTGAGTGAGAGCCACAAGTTAAAATTGAACGGGAAAAGAAAAGATGAAGGAGAGAAAAAGTTAGTCATGATAGCCACTAAATCTGATTTGAGAGAGATGAGAGATGATTCCACTTTGGAGCATGTGGTATTGCTGTATAAAGATGTTTTGCTTTCTCCTAATGACTTAACATCTCTTCGTAGCGTGGTTTCTCAAGTGTTACAGGCTTATGAAGACGTCTTTCCGGAGGAGGTACCCGCTAGTCTACCACCCATATGAGGAATCGAACATCAAATTGATTTGGTACCGGGAGCTCCACTTCCCAACCGGCCGCCGTACCGCACCAATCCGGAAAAGACAAAAGAAATTCAGCGGCAAGTGCAAGCACTCATGGAAAAGGGGTATGTGCGCGAAAGTATTAGTTCTTGTGCCGTTCCTGTCATTCTTGTTCCTAAGAAAGATGGTACATGGAGAATAAGCGTAGACTGTAGAGCTATCAACAATATTACCATTCGTTATCGTCACCTTATCCCTAGGTTAGATGATATGCTTGATGAATTAAGTGGCTCTACTATCTGTTCTAAGATTGATTTGCGTAGCGGATATCATCAAATTAGAATGAAACATGGTGATGAGTGGAAGACAGCTTTTAAAACAAAATTTGGGTTGTATGAATGGTTAGTGATGCCTTTTGGTTTATCTAATGCTCCTAGTACATTCATGCAATTGATGAACCACATTTTGAGACACTTCATTGGAAAATTTGTGGTAGTCTATTTTGATGTCATTTTGATATATAACCGCTCATTGAAAGAACATGTTGAACACATTAGACAAGTGCTAGAAGTGCTAAGAACTGAACAATTGTATGCTAATCTTAAGAAGTGTACCTTTTGCACAAACAAAGTGGTGTTCTTAGACTCTGTTGTTTCAGTTCATGGCATTGAAGTAGATGAATCTAAAATTGAAGCTATTCGAAATTGGCTTACTCCTGTGAATGTTAATCAAATTCGTTGCTTCCATGGGCTTGCTAGTTTTTATCAATGATTTGTGAAAGATTTTAGCACCATTGCTGCTCCATTAAATGAATTAACTAAAAAGGGCGTCATTTTTGAGTGGGGAGAAAAACAACACAAAACCTTTGCTAAATTGAAGAAATGTTTGACTGAAGCACCATTGCTTATTTTACCTGATTTCACTAAAACTTTTGAGATTGAATGTGATGTTAGTGGAATAGATATTGGTGGTGTTTTGATGCAAGGCAGGAAACCTGTTGCATATTTCAGTGAGAAATTTCATGGTGCACAATTGAATTACCCAGTTTATGATAAAGAATTATATGCTCTTGTACGCGTTTTAGAGACTTGGCAACATTGTCTTTGACCTAAAGAATTTGTCATTCATTCTGATCATGAAGTTTTGAAATATTTGAAAGACCAAGCTAAATTGAATCGTAGACATGCTAAGTGGGTTGAATTCATTGAAACCTTTTCGTATGTTCTTAAATACAAGAAAGGCAAAGAAAATATGGTAGCTGATGCATTGTCTAGAAAACATGTGCTTTTCACTCAATTGGAAGTAAAAGTTCCAGGATTAGAAAGCTTGAAAAAGTTATATGCTTCCGATCATAACTTTTCAACACCATATTCTAATTGCAAAGAAGAAAAATGGTGGGATAAATTTCATGTTCATGATGGTTTTCTCTTTCGCATGAACAAGCTATGCATTCTAGAGTCTTCCGTGCGTTTACTACTATTGCAGGGATCTCATGCAGGAGAACTGATGGGACATTTTGGAAGAGACAAGACGTACATGATGTTGGCCGACCATTTCTATTGGCTAAAGATGAAGCGAGATGTCGAGCAGTATGTTCAAAGATGCATCACATGCCATAAGGTAAAATCAAAACTTAATCTACATGGTTTGTATACTCCACTTCTAGTTCCTAATGCTCCTTGGAAAGATATTAGTATGGATTTTGTGTTGGGATTGCCTAGGACTAAGAGAGAGATTTTTTTTGTTGTGGATAGGTTTTCTAAGATGGCACATTTTATTCTCTATCATAAGAGCGACGATGCGTCGCATATAGCTAACTTATTTTTTAGGGAAATTGTGAGACTACATGGCATGCCAAGAACTATTGTTTTAGATCGCGATGTCAAATTTATGAGCTACTTTTGAAAAACTTTGTGAGCTAAGCTTGGGACAAAACTGCTCTTTTCAACAACTTATCACCCACAAATCGATGGACAAACGGAGATGATAAACCGTACACTCTCAATGTTGCTACGGACAATAATCAAAAAGAATTTAAAAGAGTGGAAAGATTGTCTACCGCATGTTGAATTTACTTATAATAGGACGGTACATTCTACAACTCAACTGTGTTCATTTGAGGTGGTGTATGGTTTCAAACCAATCACGTCACTTGATTTGATGACACTTCCATTACAAGAACGTACCAATATGGATGCTTAAAAGCGTGCTAATTTTGTGAAAAAGCTCCATGAAAAGACTAAAGAGGTAATTGAACAGAAGGTATGTGCTTTTGCTTCTAAAGCTAACAAGTCTAGAAAGAAATTGTTATTTGAACCAGATAACTTAGTGTGGGTACACCTTCGCAAAGAACGCTTTCCGGAGAAGCGTAAATCAAAGTTAATGCCTCGTGGTGATGGTCCTTTTAAAGTACTTGCCAAAATTAATGATAATGCCTACAAGATTGAACTTCCAGGAGACGATTATGGGGTAAGTACTTCTTTTAATGTTGTTGATTTGTCTCCATTCTTTGGTCAAGACGATACAGAGTCAAGGACGACTCCTTTTCAAGAGGGGGAGGATGATGAGGGTCGGCTGGCCAATTCCCTAGCCCAAGGCCCATGAGCGGAAGACTGGGAGGAGCCACACAGATGCAATGCCGCCGCCATATAAAAAGCAAGCAACAGTACGTGACGGGGGGAGGAGATGACTAGATAATGGAGTTGATGGTTTTTTAGAGAGTTTTGTACACAACTTTGCTCTTTTGGATAGCCAATTAAATCTAATAGAAAAATTTGAGAGTTCTTGTAATTTGATATCGTTCAACCTTTTCGCCGGGAATTAGGAGCACAATAGGGCTTTCGCTTGGTGGTCGTGGGAGTCCGGTGCGTGTGATCTTGCGAATTAAAGTGTGTTCATTCTTGCATTGGTAACGGAGAATCACTACAATTTGAGAGGCTACACGTGAGTATCCAACCCTACGTCGAGAAGATCGGGTGACCCCGTATCAATTGGCGTCGCCGCCATGCCTCGGTTCGGCACCCCCGCCCCCAGATCTGCCTTCCCTCACTACCCCCACTCCGTCAGATCTGGCTCCCCTGGCGTCGGTGGCCTGACCGCCTGGCCCTCACCGCCTCGGTGCCCCTCGGTCTTCCTGGCTCGACTGAGTTCCCCTCGCCACCCCCGCGCCCCGGTCCAGCTCCCCCGTCCTCGGATCTACCTGACTGCCTCCCATCGGCCGTGGTCCAACTCTCGCCCCTGGCCGTCAGATTTGGCTCGCCCAGCGCAGCGGCGATCCGTGAGATGAATTTGTTGGGCCTCTTAAGTCTTAAGGACAGTGGGCCGATGACTTTTCAACAGGTGTTTTTTCATTTTCTTGCCGCCGGTCTCCCCTATTGTGTTTGTCGACGAGTTGACTAGCCGCCGACGGGTTGTGCCCGTGGGGGGAGGGGGGAGGGTTTCCTTACCACCGGGGAGGGTAGGCTTGAGCCATACTAAGCCTACCCCATGGCTTCACCCATCTGGTGGTCTCCTTGGGACAAAGGATATCGTCAAGTCCATCATCCAGAAGCAAATCACTGTTAGCCAATAGATTAATTTCTATAGGCTTAGAATTGGATTTCACATCAATGTCCTCCATATCCTTCTTTGGCACATTTTCTTGTGGCTTTCAAAGCGGATATTTGGGGTAACAGGAAGACCAAGCGAAGCAGCATGAAAGAACCCTAACCCTAATACCCTGATTAAGTAAGTAATTAGTGGTAATTATTAATTTAAGCCTTAATTATTGTGAGCATTCATCTCATTAACTCCATTACAGTTTTGAGCACAAATTGGATTTACATGATGGCATAGCATTTTATCAAACTATATTACTATTTCAAATACAAAATGAATGTACATATTGCATTACATTCCATCAAAACCTTTTTCAAATAAGATTACCATTGAATTCCATGTTGGCAATTGCATCAAATATATGAATTGTAGTTTGTTTACAAAAATGATTTATAAAAAGAGTGGGAGTGCGTGTATCTTCGGGGTTCTCGGTGAGGGAGTTGAACCGCGCCTTTCTGCCAGCACCTGCAATTAGATTGCCATTAGTATCAAACCAATCCTTTTTCTCTTTTAGTAGTTAGAAAGTTATTTAGCTAGCAATCCAAGGGAGAATAAAAGGAATGAAGAAGTGGATTGCCGCGATGCCCCTTGGGCTGCGAGGGCGCATGAGACTGTCTTCGAGGCTCCCTGCATCGCCCGGGCGGTCGGCACCTCTTATCTCTGTGGGCATCATCACCCGGCAATTCGAGAAACCAAAACCCACAAACTTACCTCAGCCCGTAAACCCACAAATATAGATATTCATTTCAGCCCATTCCTTTTCAACCCATGGTAGCGATAAAAGCAATTGTTCCCAAGCCACAAAGCCCACTGGTATTCATGAGATCCAGCCGCATAAAACCACAAGCATCCATTCTTTTCCAGCCACAAAAGCCCACCAAAAGTGTCCAGCCCAAACCGTAGCCACAGCACCCAAGCCACCCTTCGAACCAGAGGATATGCAGCGCAGGAAAGGAAGACTCAAACAGGGATAAGCGCAAGGACACAGCCAGCTGCCTTCAATCAACACCACCCCAGCAAATATCAGTCCGAAAGCCACCTCCCCTAGAGACTCAAAACCACAGTTCCATTGCCCTGCTATCACCAGGAGCCACAGACTCAGGAGTGGGTAAGCACAAGAGGAGCCAGCTGCATTCAGCCGAGCACAACCTCAGTAAAGCATGAACCGAAAACACCTTCCCCAGGAACCTTGAGACACCAGAATGGATAAGCTCACAGCCAGCTGCAGCCAGTCCAGAGCAGCCCCCAGATAGAAAGAGGCGAGGTGCAACCTCCCCTTCCCCCAGCTCATCTCCCCCAGCACTTCCCTGTGCGTTCACAAGCAACACCAAAACCACAGCCACAAAAGACTTCCAGAGCCAAAGACAGCCACCAATACACCAGCAACCCCACATTCCCAAGCTTTTCCCCAAGATGCAACCCCAACTGGAGGTCCACAAGGAAGGATCGGAGCCGTAGCTGCAAGGAGAGGACAAGGTCACCCCCAAAGCCGTCATCACCACAAGAAGCCAGAAGGAGCCACGGTGGGACGACAACAAGCAACCACCTACACTCCCAGCACAAACAAGAACCCCCAAACTCACGTTTCCCCAATCTTGCCTTCGGATTGCACCTTCGGCCAGAGGCCAGAAGGTGACATCGGAGCCGGACCAGCGTGGCAAGAAGAGAAACCGTGTGACGAGGAGGAGAAGGCAGTCAACCCAAGAGCAAGCGGGAGTCAGCGGGGATTAAAGGGAAAGCAGAGAAGCATCAGAAGGAAGGAGCTGCGAGGAGGAGAAGGCGACCACTACCAACACAAACATCCACCAGCGGGGACCAAGGAGCCAAAAAGGGAAGCATCCAAGACGGGACCACCGCAAGTCAACCACAACCGGCGCAGACCAATACACGTCTTCTTCCTCCGATAGCGACCACGTGAAGCAGATCCTGCAACCCTCGACCCCAACCTTCCCTTTTCAGCCCGACACCAAGTAGGTCCCCCATCATCTTCTCCTGAATCCACCACCCCATAGGCTTAGCACTCATCAAAAACCATCTAGCATATAGGTTGATTAAAATAAAACTCCTTGTTGAGACCCAAGGCCTCTGTAGCCGGCGCAGTGTAGGTGAGAGGACCCCGGAGTCAGATCCGCCCGGATCTGAGCCTAGCAAGGTGAGTTAGCCGATCTCTGGAGTAGGGGAGAGAGAGAGCTGGGGGTAGAGAGGAGCCGAGAGGGAGGAGAGACGGGGTGAGGCGGCCCATCTGTGAAGAGAGAGAGGGACCGACGGTGGAGGAAGTAGAGAGGAGAGAGGGAGGTAGAGCTGAGGGAAGTGAGGCAGAGGGAGCCGACACAGCAGAGAGAGGGAGGCGAGAGAGGCGGCGGTGGAGGAAGTAGAGAGGAGAGAGGGAGGTAGTGCAGAGGGAGCCGGCGCAGCAGAGAGAGGGAGGCGAGAGAGGCGGCGGCGGTGGAAGAAGTGGAGGGGGAGAGTGAGAAGGCGGCGAAGAATGAGAGAGAGAGCAGAGGGGGGCGGCGTAGGAAATGAGGCAGCAGAGGGAGGCGTCGGCAGGAAGTAGGCCAAGGGGGGCCGGTTGGGCCGCGCAGGCGCCTGAGGCAGTGGCCCAAAAGGAAATTGGGTTTCTTTTCAGCTGCTGTAAATTCGATTTTCAGGCTTCTGTTATTTATCAAAATCTTTTCTATAATTATAAATTTGGTTATTTCAAGAATAATTCCAACTAGATAATTTTGTTAATAAGATTTCAGTTATAAATTCTTGAATATTATAGTTGTGTATATATGTATATATATGTGTGAGAGCTCATATATATAGATATATATAGTGGTGTGTATGTATATATATATATACACACATGTGTATATATATATATATATATATATATATATATATATATATATATATATATATGCGTATATACTTATGTGGGTATCTGTATTTAGAGGGAGGAAAATAAATTTCTTAAAATTAATATGATAAATACCTATTTTGTTATGTTTAGCCTCGGCATTGCAGAATCCAAGTCGGCGCCCGTCGAAGGAACAAAACCGCTTTTTATTAATCCCAGTTCATGCTACGACTCAGGCAAGTTTTATTTTTTGATCATGCACCTAGTTATGTCAAATTTATGCAGTATTTTCTGAACAACTGTTTTATGTATATTTAAATGCATGAAAACTGTTTTCTAATAAAGAGAAGAAATGCACTAGTATAGATGTAAGCAAGAAAGAGTAAGGAAGAAAAGAGAAAGAGAAAGAGATGAAGAAAGAGGAAAGAGCAAGAGAAAGAGTAGAAGCTAGGATCCGTGGTTTGGTGAGAAGAGCAAAGACAAATTATGAGCAGAGTTTTATATATATATATATATATATATATATATATATATATATATATATATATATATATATATATATATATATATATATATATAGATGTAAATATAGTGGGTAAAGGGGTTCAGGGAAAGGAATGAGAGAGGCCAGGCGGACCCCTTTACATATGGCTATGATGTAAGGACTTACACGTTTTTACGTAAGAGTATTTTAGAAATAAAAAGATTAGAATATGGATTTAAGGACATGAGAGGCATACAGTGCACTTTGCCAATATTATGCTTGCTGAGTACCGTAGTACTCACCCTTGCTATTAATTTCCTTTGTTAGACCCCACTCCGCTCGAGGCTTACTACGAGCAGGATGAGGGGGGGTCCGGACTCGCAGAGCTCACGGGAAAGGAGGATGGCGTTTCGGAGGAGCCAGACGAGGTGGACCCGCATATTTCGGCTGGGACGAGTAGGTGACCCAATGGAGTGGGCAGGAGGGCCCTGGGGTACTAGTTTATGCTTTTGTTGTCTACTTTTGTAAAATCAGACTTTAAGTCCTGTGGCAACTGCTGTAATAAAGAAGACAGTATCTATATTATTGTTTTGTTGCGCTACTCTGGTAAAGGCTTATTATTTGCTGGAGCAGTGTCTTACTGATCAAGCAAATAGTAATCCGTATGCCATGCGTTATTATCCGAGGGATAATGACGTGGGGGCCTCACAGGTGGTATCAGAGCAATAAGATAGGGCCACGCTAATAATATAGATGCTGTAGATACGCCTAAGTGGACACTCTTACTTGCTATATTGCACTAGCTCTTACTTAATTCTCGTCTAGGTGTCGATTTCTATTCTAGTCTGCTTCAAAATTATTATGTTCAATACTTCTCTATCTTAGTAATATGTACCTAGGCTAGTGTAGAACCTTTCATCTGCAGGGCGGCAGATTTTATTGATTCTCCTATGTTGAGTTGTATGTCTTATTTCTATTCCTTATGTGTCAGTACTGTTATCTATATGAGGATGCTCTGCATGCATGTCTTGCATTATTACTTGATTAGCATTGTCTCTGTCTAAATTCAGTACTGTTAAAACATGGTAGGATAGCCATGCAACATAGGACAGGTTGTTTGAACCCTAGGGGTGAGCAGATCTTTTTAAGGCAGTAGTGTGCCGAGGATAGCGGCATATAGCTAGACTTCTGGCAGGGTTGGTTCTTCGTCCTGGGAGCAAGGCGAAACCGTGCCTATAGCTTTCTTTTCCTTTCTTCTTAATTTTGAAAAAGAATCATCAGTCTTAAGAAACTGCTCTAATACCTACATGACACCTAGACTAATTCCAGACTGATGGTAGAAAAAAATACTTACCTCATTTTTGCTGAACTTGAGATTTCCCGAACGAGTGGATCGTGGTGCACCCGGGCGCGTAGCCCAGGTGTACCCAGGAACGAAGTCCTGGGCATACTCAGGGATGAAGCCTTGAGCGTGGTCCCAAACACGCAGTTTTGGGCGATCTCGAGAGCGGGTTCTCGAGTGTAGCTGGGTACGAGAATCCCAGTTAGTGTAGGTTGTATTCCTCTTCTTTATTTGGTTTCTTTCTTTTGATTTGGTTAGATTGATCTTTTTGGCCTTGCGGTTTATTTGCCTAAGAAAATAGTTAAAGCCCCAACTTATCCATACAAATGCATTCTTACCCCTAATTTAATGCTTTTAGCCGTTAAGTTACACTAAATTCTATAACTCACCCTAAGTCTTTCCTCTTTAAACACGAATGCTACACCAATCTAAAATTTAGGAAGTCCGGCCGTTTCCTTGTAGGAAGAGAGTGGTTGTGGGTAGAATTGTTTACCTGTTGCCTTGCCTCTGTAAGATGGAGAATCGTCCACGGAACAAGCAGGAGTTGGGTTGAGATTGGGTCTATTTCCTCAGCCACCACCAGATTCAGCCACTGCAGAGAATCCACCAAGACCCATTGGAGAATGCATCACACCTATTTTTTGTTAGTGATATGCCCTAGAGGCAACATGGAGATGTTGTATATATCACATACTATGTTTATGATACATTACTTTGTTCCTTGGAATAGACATCATCATTATTGATCAATGAGTATGTGACTTATTCATGAGACTCTTAAATACTAAGATGTTGCTATTTCTAAATGATCCCTGATCGTATATCATATGAGGAACAAATATGATTCAAAGACAAAGATCAGCATATGTATTGATTGATGATCATGTCTCATGGATCATGGTATGGTGATACCAAATCAATAATATGGACATGTGTTAGTGAACATATGTTGGATAGACTGCCATGAGACAACTCGCAGAGATTCCATGTGTCATCGTTGGTCTCGAGTAGTGTTTATGTAGAATCCTTAGACTTGAGATCATCATGGTTCTCAACATGAGTAGTAGCTTATTTTGGGACTACTAAACACTACTCCGTGAATCGGGTAGTCATAAAAGTAGTCTTCGGATTTGCCATGAAACATGTAGTGGGATGTGAATGATCAAGATAGAATTTGCCCCTCCTTATGGGAGAGATATCTCTGGGCCCCTCGATGTAATGGATTATGAAAGTGCATGGCCATGCCAAGGTGATTGAGGAGTCAATCACAAGTTTATAATCCATCACGGAATCGAGAGAGTGATTGAGCTATTAAGAGGATGACACAGGTCTCGCCTTGAGCTCAATCTATATCGTGAGGCAAAGGGATTCGTACATGAGAGAACATTACATGTTCAGCCGATATGATCTTTACATATACTTTGAGGTTAATATGTCTTACTAGAGGCCGCTATTAACAGGGTGACTGGAAAGGCGTTTCCGGGTCACGACCAAGTATACGTGAACCTACAGGGTCGCACGCTTAACGGGTTGGAACACTGATTCGAATATGATTCGGATATGGGCTCAATTCGGATAAAGATCTGAATAGACTCCTAATGGGCCTCGGTCCGCAAGGTCCACGTGAGGAGGTCTATATATATGGAGGCGAGGGCCGAGGGATTCGTCCTGTTAACATCTAGCAAAACCCTAGCCGCCACCTCCCGAGCCAAACCCTAGTCGCTCACGAGTGCTAGTACACTCGCGATCGGCGTTCTAGCCCGGGACGTGTGGATACCGGTGGAGGCGCCGCTCGTTGCGATGTCGATCGGCGTGCGTGGAGAGACGATCCGTCGGGACGATCGGCTACTTCCACTACTACCTCGACGCGCGTGATTGGATCGGTTTCCAATTCTTCTTTTGCTGTGCTGCGCGTCTAAGTGGTAACGATCCATGATCCTTCCTTAGCATGATGTTCTTGGGTGCGCGGTAGAAAAGTTTTGTTTTCTGCTTCCGTAGCCTACGCGTATTCCTTTATTTTTCTGCCAGGGACTAGCCACCCCTCATCTGTAGGTCCCCTGATCCATTGAGAATGATGGGAGAAGTCTTAAAATATTTGGAGAATTCTAGAAAAGAAGCTCAAGAAAATCACAACCGTTTTATGGAGGCATTGTTGACCAAGGTAGTAGCACCACACTCTCCTGCCAATCAGGGAATCAGTCTTGGAGATTTTCTTCAGACTAGGCGCCCTACTTTTGCCAAGGCTACTGACTTGTTGGACGCCAGCGATTGGGAAAGAAATTGGACACAGTGGGATGTTCTAGTGATGAAAAACTTCGGTATACAGTACATCAGTTGACCGGACCTACTGCCACGTGGTGGCTTAACTACCTCCGTAACCGAGTGAGCGAGTAGCCCATTACCTGGGCAGAGTTTCAGCAGAGATCTAAAGAGACCATATCGAACGAATCTCGAATGAATTCCAGGGAGTTAGGAAAAAAATAGTTAGATGATCTCTAAGACAAAAGATTTATTAGAGAAAGCACCTCACCTTGGGGAGCCCAATTCTATTTGTAGAAAAGAAAGTTGAGAGCTAGAAACTGTGTACTGTTTATAGAGAGCTTATCAGTGTCACCATTAAGAATAAATATCCCCTCCCCAAAATAGATGACCTATTTGATCAACCTAGGGGAGCAAGAGTATTTTCAAAAATTAATCTCCGATCGGGATATCATAAGATCAAGATAAAGCTTTCTGACATTGAAAAGACAATATTTGTCTCCAGATATGGATACAGTGAGTACACAGTCAGTCCATTTGGTTTAACCAATGCCCCAACTACCTTCATGAATCTCATGAACCAGCTTTTCGTGAAATATCTAGATGAGTTCATTGTTGGATTCTTTGACGACGATCTGGTTTACTCGGAAAATGAAGAAGAGCACAATCGTCATCTTACCCTTGCCTTAGAAACCCTTCGAGAGAACTAGTTATTTGCTAAGTTTGGCAAATGTGCTTTCTGGTTGGATCAAGTAGCTTTCTTAGGCCATATTATCTTAGGAAGAGGAGTTGAAGTTGACCCCACAAAGATTGAAGCAGTAACTTCGTGGAAGCAACACACTAAGGTTAAAGAGATTCGTAGTTTTTTTGGATTTGCTGGCTACTACCATAGGTTCATTAAAGATTTTTCACAGATTGTCAGCCCTCTTACCAAACTTTTGAGAAAGGATACCCCATTTAATTGGACGGAAGATTGTGAGCGGAGTTTTCAAGCATTAAAACAGAGACTAACCACTACCCCCATCCTAGCACTGCCTGAACACAAAGTGGATTATACAGTATACTGTGATGCCCCTAAACCTGGATTAGGAAGGGTCCTGATGTACAAAGAAAGAGTTGTTGCGTATGCTTCTAAACAATTGAGGCCCCATGAGCTCGATTACCCCACCCATGATCTGGAACTAAGAGCTGTGGTTTTTGCATTGAAGATATGGATGAATTACCTGTATGGATTTAAGTGCACTTTATTTAGTGACCATAAGAGCCTCAAGTATATTGTCACCCAGAAGGAATTAAATATGAGGCAAAGGAGATGGCTAGAATTAATTAAGAACTATGATCTGACCATCAATTATCATCCCGGAAAAGCTAATGCAGTAGCAGATGCCCTCAGTCGAAAAGTCAAGTGCCAGCAGGCAATTCTTGAAAATCCTATTTCTGAGTTAACCCAAGAATTAGCCTAAATGAAGATAAAAGTCGGAGCATCTACTCCTCAGGCCACCCTAGCCGCCTTGACATTCCACCCAACCCTGTTAGATCAAATCAGAGAAAAGCAGATATTGGATTCTTTTATTAAGGAAGAAATCCGAAGGAATTGTAAGTTTATATTCGGGGAATTTTGATCATATGGGTACTACAGGAGTAATTTGCATATTGAGAATTAATGCAGCCGTCTTGAGAAGACAATATTCATTAGTGACCGAAGTGTTTTAGTTAGGTTCAATTGAGAGGTGGTGATTAAAATGATGAGCTGGTAGAGCATGGAATTTTAGATTGTGAGAATCCTGAAGGATAATTGATTCTAGTCATGCCATGGGATTAAAATTAATTTGAATTCAATAGGGGATTCATTACCTGTATGAGAAGTAGCAGTGTACGGCTGATCCATTTATGCCTAATAATTGGATTAAAATATTGGCGAATCAATAAGTTATTAAGGTGG
Source organism: Melocanna baccifera (assembly GCA_036346265.1). Classification (NCBI taxonomy): domain Eukaryota; kingdom Viridiplantae; phylum Streptophyta; class Magnoliopsida; order Poales; family Poaceae; genus Melocanna; species Melocanna baccifera. The sequence goes on from CM070695.1 coordinate 16,371,966, forward strand.
CTTGAATTGTTGGGCCTCACCAAGTGATTGATGGTTATGAATAGGACTGATGTCTTAGGAGGTTCTCCTAGTTGTAATTGTAGAACTCCATTGGAAATAGTGGAAAGGACTAAAATGAGAATCTTAAGGTTGAGAAATTCGCCAGCTAGGTTGTATAGAGAAGAATCATTGTTCGGTCGTGTAATATATGCATTTGGAGGGATGAAGTTATTAAAGTTCTAGTGAGATCCAGTAGCAATCCCCTCGCCCGAGTTGGTGGAGTTGTTCCATATATGTAGGGAAAGTAGGAGCATGCCTACATAGGTGGAACAGACGGGCCCTATGCTTGGGATAATAGTAAATATAGTTCATGTCAGCACATATGTTGGGTGTTGAAATCTAGGTGATTGATTATCCCTAAAGAGTTGAGTTGGTGGATTTTGGGTAGTACCCTTGAATCAGGTGCTCATTGGGTTATCTGTTGATAGTGGATATTTCGATTAAAGAGGTTGATCCACACCTTGTGGCGTACGTGCTTGATATTCGTTATGATGGTGCTATTTTTGTATAGCAAGGTGATCAAGTTCGATGAATCATAGAGTGAACATGAAGGAATAAAGTATCTAGTGAGTTAGAGAATAAAGATGGGAAACCTTGGAAAGGTTTATGTTGGATTAGTGAGACTCAAAAGAATCTTGTTTTAGCAAATTAAGGCTTGCTAAATTGTGTAAGCAATATTGGAGGTATGAGCTTATTATTGTTCCGCGGTAAAGAACTTTGATTGGTTTTCATGGTTGGTGTTTAGAAGAAATACTTTAATCAGAATTTTGCCTAGATGATCAAGAGACCATATGCGACAAAATCGGATCTGTGTACCAAAGAATGAAAGTATTAAAGAAACCATCCTACGAGAAGCCTATGACACACCCTATACTATGCACCCTGGTGGAACAACGATGTATAGAGATCTTAAAGAAATTTTTTTGGTGGACTAACATGAAAAGAGAGATCGCATTATATGTCGGTCGGTGTGATTCTTGTCAAAAGATTAAAACAGAGCATCAACGACCGGCAGGACTGTTAAAATCATTGGAAATTCCAGAATGAAAATGGGAAGATCTATGCATGGACTTTATTACCGGCTTACCCTTAACCCTTAAAGAGAAAGATTCTATTTGGGGTTATAGTGGATCGCCTGTCAAATCAGCCCATTTTATGGCCATTAATCAGAAGTACTCGGTGGATAAGTTAGTGGAATTATATATAGAACGGATCTTTTCTCAACACGGAATACCTAAGGCCATCACCTCAGATAAAGGACCAGTTTTTACCTCTGGATTTTAGCAGAGTTTGCACCAAGCTTTGGATACTTAATGAAATTTCAGTACCGCTTATCACCCTCAAACGAATGGCCAGACAGAAAGAGTAAATCAAATCCTCGAAGATATGTTAAGAACATGTGTGTTGAATTTCGGGGGTCTATGGGTTAAATAATTGCCATTGGCAGAATTTGCATACAATAATAGCTATCAATCTAGCATTCAGATGGCACCGTATGAGGCTTTATATGGGACGAAAGTGCTGATCCCCAGTATGTTGGTATGAAACAGGAGAAAGACCCCTGATGGGACCGGAACTAGTTAGGGAAAATGATGAGAGAATCCAGATCATCAGAGAAGGACTTAAAATAGCACAAAGTAGGAAAAAAACTAGGTGGATCAGCGCAGGCGGGACATTCACTTTGATATTGGAGATTATATATATTTTAAGGTCTCACCGCAGCGGGGAGTTCACCGATTCGGAGTAAAAGGAAAGCTAAGCCCTAAATATGTCGGACCTTTCGGATCTTACAACAAAAAGGAGCATTAGCACATCAGTTAGAGCTTTCTACACAGCTATCCAGGATACATGATGTCTTTCATGTTTTGCAGCTTCGAAAATGTTTGCGTGAGCCCTCTCAACATTTGACTGACTTAGATATACCCCTCCAAGCGGATTTGACATACGAGGAGCACCCTGTGAAAATCTTGGAAACTGAGGATTGACGGTTGAGGAACCGAAACATTCGATTCTGTAAGGTCCTATGGAAAAACCATTCGGTCCGTAAAGCTATGTGGGAGAAAGAGGAGGAATTGTGCAAATCCTATCCTAACCTATTCAAGCGAAGATCCGATTCCGCGGACGAAATCGCCTAAAGGGGGGAAGCCTGAAAGAACCCTAACCCTAATACCCTGATTAAGTAAGTAATTAGTGGTAATTATTAATTTAAGCCTTAATTATTGTGAGCATTCATCTCATTAACTCCATTACAGTTTTGAGCACAAATTGGATTTACATGATGGCATAGCATTTTATCAAACTATATTACTATTTCAAATACAAAATGAATGTACATATTGCATTACATTCCATCAAAACCTTTTTCAAATAAGATTACCATTGAATTCCATGTTGGCAATTGCATCAAATATATGAATTGCAGTTTGTTTACAAAAATAATTTATAAAAAGAGTGGGAGTGCGTGTATCTTCGGGGTTCTCGATGAGGGAGTTGAACCGCGCCTTTCTGCCAGCACCTGCAATTAGATTGCCATTAGTATCAAACCAATCCTTTTTGTCTTTTAGTAGTTAGAAAGTTATTTAGCTAGCAATCCAAGGGAGAATAAAAGGAATGAAGAAGTGGATTGCCGTCAGTTGCCCTTGGGCTGCGAGGGCCAGTGCGAGACTGTCTTCGAGGCTCCCCAGACCGTCCCGGGCAGGTCGGCACCTCTTATCTCTGTGGGCATCATCACCCGGCAATTCGAGAAACCAAAACCCACAAACTTACCTCAGCCCGTAAACCCACAAATATAGATATTCATTTCAGCCCATTCCTTTTCAACCCATGGTAGCGATAAAAGCAATTGTTCCCAAGCCACAAAGCCCACTGGTATTCATGAGATCCAGCCCGCATAAAACCACAAGCATACATTCTTTTCCAGCCACAAAAGCCCACCAAAAGTGTCCAGTCCAAACCGTAGCCACACCACCCAAGCCACCCTTCGAACCAGAGGATATGCAGCGCAGGAAAGGAAGACTCAGACAGGGATAAGCGCAAGGACATAGCCAGCTTCCTTCAGTCAACACCACCCCAGCAAATATCAGTCCGAAAGCCACCTCCCCTAGAGACTCAAAACCACAGTTCCATTGCCCTGCTATCACCAGGAGCCACAGACTCAGGAGTGGGTAAGCACAAGAGGAGCCAGCTGCATTCAGCCGAGCACAACCTCAGTAAAGCATGAACCGAAAACACCTTCCCCAGGAACCTTGAGACACCAGAATGGATAAGCTCACAGCCAGCTGCAGCCAGTCCAGAGCAGCCCCCAGATAGAAAGAGGCGAGGTGCAACCTCCCCTTCCCCCAGCTCATCTCCCCCAGCACTTCCCTGTGCGTTCACAAGCAACACCAAAACCACAGCCACAAAAGACTTCCAGAGCCAAAGACAGCCACCAATACACCAGCAACCCCACATTCCCAAGCTTTTCCCCAAGATGCAACCCCAACTGGAGGTCCACAAGGAAGGATCGGAGCCGTAGCTGCAAGGAGAGGACAAGGTCACCCCCAAAGCCGTCATCACCACAAGAAGCCAGAAGGAGCCACGGTGGGACGACAACAAGCAACCACCTACACTCCCAGCACAAACAAGAACCCCCAAACTCACGTTTCCCCAATCTTGCCTTCGGATTGCACCTTCGGCCAGAGGCCAGAAGGTGACATCGGAGCCGGACCAGCGTGGCAAGAAGAGGAACCGTGTGACGAGGAGGAGAAGGCAGTCAACCCAAGAGCAAGCGGGAGTCAGCGGGGATTAAAGGGAAAGCAGAGAAGCATCAGACGGAAGGACCTACGTGGAGGAGAAGGCGACCACTACCAACACAAACATCCACCAGCGGGGACCAAGGAGCCAAAAAGGGAAGCATCCAAGACGGGACCACCGCAAGTCAACCACAACCGGCGCAGACCAATACACGTCTTCTTCCTCCGACAGCGACCACGTGAAGCAGATCCTGCAACCCTCGACCCCAACCTTCCCTTTTCAGCCCGACACCAAGTAGGTCCCCCATCATCTTCTCCTGAATCCACCACCCCCATAGGCTTAGCACTCATCAAAAACCATCTAGCACATAGGTTGATTAAAATAAAACTCCCTGTTGAGACCCGAGGCCTCTGTAGCCGGCGCAGTGTAGGTGAGAGGACCCCGGAGTCAGATCCGCCCGGATCTGAGCCTAGCAAGGTGAGTTAGCCGATCTCTGGAGTAGGGGAGAGAGAGAGCTGGGGGTAGAGAGGAGCCGAGAGGGAGGAGAGAGGGGGTGAGGCGGCCCATCTGTGAAGAGAGAGAGGGGGACCGGTGGTGGAGGAAGTAGAGAGGAGAGAGGGAGGTAGAGCAGAGGGAAGTGAGGCAGAGGGAGCCGGCGCAGCAGAGAGAGGGAGGCGAGAGAGGCGGCGGGGGAGGAAGTAGAGAGGAGAGAGGGAGGTAGAGCAGAGGGAAGTGAGGCAGAGGGAGCCGGCGCAGCAGAGAGAGGGAGGCGAGAGAGGCGGCGGGGGAGGAAGTAGAGAGGAGAGAGGGAGGTAGAGCAGAGGGAAGTGAGGCAGAGGGAGCCAGCGCAGCAGAGAGAGGGAGGCGAGAGAGGCGGCGGCGGTGGAAGAAGAGGAGGGGGAGAGTGAGAAGGCGGCGCAGAGGGGAACCAAGAGGCGAGAGAGGCGGCGGTGGAGGAAGTATAGAGGAGAGAGGGCGGTAGAGCAGAGGGAAGTAAGGCAGAGGGAGCTGGCGCAGCAGAGAGAGGGAGGCGAGAGAGGCGACGGCGGTGGAAGAAGAGGAGGGGGAGAGTGAGAAGGCGGCGCAGAGGGGAGCCGAGAGGAGGGAGGCGGCGAAGAATGAGAGAGAGAGCAGAGGGGGGCGGCGTAGGAAATGAGGGAGCAGAGGGGGGCGGCGTAGGAAATGAGGCAGCAGAGGGAGGCGTCGGTAGGAAGTAGGCCAAGGGGGCCGGTTGGGCCGCGCAGGCGCCTGAGGCAGTGGCCCAAAAGGAAATTGGGTTTCTTTTCAGCTGCTTTAAATTCGATTTTCAGGCTTCTGTTATTTATCAAAATCTTTTCTATAATTATAAATTTGATTATTTCAAGAATAATTCCAACTAGATAATTTTGTTAATAAGATTTCAGTTATAAATTCTTGAATATTATAGTTGTGTATATATGTATATATATGTGTGAGAGCTCATATATATAGATATATATAGCGGTGTGTATGTATGTATATATATATATATACACACACATGTGTATATATATATGCGTATATACTTATGTGGGTATATGTATTTAGAGGGAGGAAAATAAATTTCTTAAAATTAATATGATAAATACCTATTTTGTTAAGTTTAGCCTCGGCATTGCAGAATCCGAATCGGCGCCCGTCGAAGGAACAAAACCGCTTTTTATTAATCCCAATTCTCGCTACGACTCAGGCAAGTTTTATTTTTTAATCATGCACCTAGTTATGTCAAATTTATGCAGTATTTTCTGAACAACTGTTTTATGTATATTTGAATGCATGAAAACTGTTTTCTGATAAAGAGAAGAAATGCACTAGTATAGATGTAAGCAAGAAAGAGTAAGGAAGAAAAGAGAAAGAGATGAAGAAAGAGGAAAGAGAAAGAGAAAGAGTAAGAGCAAGAGTAGAAGCTAGGATCCGTGGTTCGGCTGAGAAGAGCAGCAGAGCTACGAGTAGAGTTATATATATATATATATATATATATATATATATATATATGTATGTATAGATGTAAATATGGTGGGTAAAGGGGTTCAGGGAAAGGAATGAGAGAGGCCAGGCAGACCCCTTTACATATGGCTATGATGTAAGGACTTACACGTTTTTACTCGGATCGGGAACCGTAATTATCGTACCAACCAATCTCCCGTTTCGGACGGGCAGAGATCAGTATCCCGTTACGTTAACCATGCCACCACATAGGGTAAGCACGAGGGGGAGTGTTGGAGCCGGGAGCCGGTCCAACCAAACACTATTGGAAATCGGTGGAGCCCAAGCGAGCGACTTGGTACACTGATGGATAATAGATGGGCTGATGGATGGAGTAACGTAATCGGAGAAAGGTTCTGTACTTTGAGCCTGATTCCACACCTAAGGCAGTGTGGAAAACCTTATTCAGAAAGGTTCAGAGTAGTTTTGGGTACAGTGGTACAAGCCTGCGCAGTGCATAAATCATGAATTCATACCAGTTCACTGGATTGTGGACTACGGTGATCACAAGGGATCTTGCCCCACCGGGTGTGAGAATAGAAAGTTTTTATAATCACAAGATGACAGCTATTTTGCGTAAGAGTATTTTAGAAATAAAAAGATTAGAATATGGATTTAAGGACATGAGAGGCATACAGTGCACTTTGCTAATATTATGCTTGCTGAGTACCGTGGTACTCACCCTTACTATTAATTTCCTTTGTTAGACCCCACTCCGCTCGAGGCTTACTACGAGCAAGATGAGGGGGAGTCAGGACTCGCAGAGCTCACGGGAAAGGAGGATGGCGTTTCGGAGGAGCCAGACGAGGTGGACCCGCATACTTCGGCTGGGACGAGTAGGCGACCCAGTGGAGTGGGCAGGAGGGCCCTGGGGTACTAGTTTATGCTTTTATTGTCTACTTTTGTAAAACCAGACTTTAAGTCCTGTGGCAACTGCTGTAATAAAGAAGACAGTATCTATATTATTGTTCTGTTGCGCTACTCTGGTAAAGGTTTATTATTTGCTGGAGCAATGTCTTACTGATCAAGCAAATAGTAATCCGTATGCCACACGTTATTATCCGAAGGATAATGATGTGGGGGCCTCACACAGCATATGCAGCAAGGTACACTGACTTGAGATAGGCGACAAAAGCCCTTTTACCCAATTGCCGCAGATTGGGAAATTTAACCAGCTCTGATGCTATATTCTGAGATATCTGCTCCAGTTGTTCCGCATTTGGCTAGAACAAAGCAATTTGGACAATTGAGTAACAGATAAACAAGAAATTCACTAGTCACTAGATGAAGTAATTGCTTGCTCTATTATCTATATGCACTAGTTGAGCAGTTCTATGGTAAAATCACCTGTCAATACTCCCTGTAGCCAAACCTACACTAGTCATTCTATTAGCTAATTCTTATCTCACAGTGAACTGACGTAGGTCAACCTTAAAGTTAGATCTCGCAATAAAGTAAGCACTAATTAACAGAAAAGGCTTACTGCTAACCTTTTTTAATCTTTAAAGGTATTTTACTTTCAGTTGCCTTCAATTTTTCAAGCATTTTTTCTTCCTCCGGACAAAGAAATATAAGAGCATTTCCACTCCTGTCGTAACGAGCTGTACGACCAACTCTATGGATGTGCAGTGCAATGCTTTCTGGGCAATCGACATACAAAAGCGATAAATAGGTTACAGTATGAGAAGTTCAAGCAAAATATAGAAGCTTGGAATAAGAACTTACTTGTACCACCCAATCCACATTCCCTATATCCAGTCCTATAGCAAATATATCAGTTGAGAACAGAACTGAAGTAGTTTCGTTAAAATCTACTACTATGGCCTGCTGTACTTCGCACTTCATTCGTCCGTGCATACATTTCAAAGGAGTACCAGGACGAAGCTTCTTGAAAAATTCATAAACAAATTTGACCTGCATAAGTCCAACATTAGAAGAAATATCAAAAACTAACTTGTAAATCATTATGTTTTGAACACATATGCAATCTTGACAGAAACAAACAAATGATTACCTGCTTAACACTAGATAAGAAGACTACTATTTCTTATTTTAAATGCCTTTTGATGAATCTCCGGAACATAATTAGCTTCTGTTCAATAGGCACGATCATGGCATACTGTTCAAGGTTATCAGGGGTGGCCGTGCTAGTCTCCTCATGTACACTTACATATTCAGGATCCTTCAGGCTAACCCTTGCAAGGTCCTTCACCGACTTCGGCTGTGTAGCAGAAAACAATAATGTTTTGTCTAACTTTGGGAATATGAAAAATGATAACATCAACTTGATTTTGGAAATCTTGAGCAAGAATTTGATCCGCCTCATCAAGCACCAACATCTTTTTCCTACCAAAAAGACAGCATTTTAGATTATCTACATCTCAACATTTGGAATTTGCTACAATCCTGAACAAGATATGTCGAGTGACCTGGAGCTGTGAGCAATCGAAGTAAGAAGTCTCATCAAATGGCAATGCAGAGGCCCTGTTCTTTTCAATTTTTGACTTCTGGCTTTTGGTTTCTGTTACAGTACCTAACTTTCAAAACGGAGTATTTTTTTAAGATAGGGTCTACAAGTTAATTGTATTATACGTTAAAAGCCTAATATCTATACCATCAAAAATCGCAAGCGAGTATCTCTCTTTCTATAATCTCTGTCGCAAACAGCCAAAAAATCATCAGCTGTAGCCAAAAGCCATCAGCCGCAGCTAAAAAGAACAGACAGTACTGAATCGACCCAATTTGACAACTTGTGCTCGTGCAAGTTGCACCTGAGCTTTGCTGTGGCTATTTAAAGGCGAGGAGTGAATCAGTATGGCAAACGAGCTTACCCAAAACACCAGCAAAGGTTCCTTTCACGTCGCTAATGGATTACCCAATGGAGGAGGTGTACGAGTATCCAAGATCCCGGACGGTCCACCCATGGCTGTGGAAGTGGCACCTCCTCGCCCTCCTTTCTTCTTCCCCTCCGGCGCCGGCGCGCCGCCGTCCAACCGTGTCAGCTGGGAGGAGACCGCCGCGGCGCACATCTACTCCGCCAACCTCCCTGGTAATTCTCTCGCACCCTTACCTCTCGTCTTTGCACTTCTGTTGCGTTTTTTTTTTTTTTTTGCCACGGTCATTTTTTACCACTTCTTTGGTTGATTGCTTTTGGTTGTGATGTTGGCGTGTTTAGGTTTGAGGAAGGAGGAGATCAGGGTGGAGGTGGAGGACGCGAGGTACCTAGTCATCCGCACCGAGCTGAACGACGACGGCGCGGAGGACGCCGTCGAAGACGGCCGCCGGAGGAGCTTCGCGAGGAAGTTCCGGCTGCGGGGGATGATGGACGCCGCGGGCGGCATCTCGGCCGAGCACACCCACGGCGTGCTGACGGTGACGGTCCCGAGAATGCACACCCCGGCCCCGGCCCGTCGGCGACTCCGTGGCCCGGGCAGCTTGAATTGATTTATAGAAAATAGGAAGAAGTATATTTATATATTTAGTTAAGTTGGTTTATGAACTTAGTAGGAATGGATAATATCTAGTTTCTCGGATAATTGCTAGTATCTAGTCATATTTTATCAGCTCTTATTACTTGGTCGTGTTGGTTTATGTTATATTGGAAGGTCATGTTTGAAGTAAAACCCGGTTTCTGAACTAGAAAAGAGCTAGCCTGGTAGGAATACTTGTTGTCTATCATTAAATGGTTTGCGGTTGTGATATTGTTCATTGCCGGATATTGTTGAACCTTTTGATGGTTCCCGTTGGAGCAGAAATGGTAATGGACGGACGATGGTGACGCTTGTTGATGGTGTTGTAAGGCCCTGCTTCAACTGGCTATAGCATTTGATTGTTGATTTTTAGATAAAATTGTACTGTATTAACTATAAGTTTTTCTAAATCATTCAATTTTTTTAAAAAATAAAAGCAATGTTATATTTTGACGAATAATACAAATAAATAAAAAAACAAAAAATCCATAAATAAAACAAAAATAAAAAGTCAATTCATTCTAAATGATTTTTATTTTCTAAAAATCAGAAACCAAAAACCGACCACCGGAGCCTCTATGCCGCTCATTTTTCCTCCGCATTTGCTTGCATTTTGCTGCGATGTGACGCGCAAGGATTGAGATCCGAGAGAACGCCCGCAGTGCACGAATTTATTATTACTGGCTTGAATTCGCATGGTTCCACTGCATTGCGCTCATGATTTGGTCGGGCACCAAATCATGAACAGCGGAGTCGCCAAATCGCCGGCCGCCGGGGGCTTCAGCTGAATCGTACGAGCCACTGGGTTCACCCCCATCAGCGCAACATATGTACGTCTGGAATTCTCGCGTTTCGCTTGGGAGAGTTGGGTCGCGGGAGTGCAACGGTTGCGCCGTGTTTGTTCTCCGCTCGTCTTTCTGCGTGAACTGGGCCGTAAGCCTAAGCCACCACACGTGTCCCATCCATGCCGAAATAGCAGTGCACAAGATCTATCTTACATATTCTTCCTCTCCAAAAACACCAAGACCTACTATTGTTCTCTCAGAAAATCATACATTCCCTCATAAAATCATACATTATTTAAAGGTCAAGAAATTGACGAGCTCTCGTTGAAACCGTACATTTTCGAGCTCACCCTCCGCTCAGCGCATGGTTTCACCTACGCTGCCCGCTTACCGCTTCCTCGCACCGTGTGGCCTGATCTATCCTGTTCAATGCGAGCCACCTACTCCCTTCTATCTCAATCGCTTGCTCTACTTCGTCTCTCCACCCCCACTCTCTCTCAGTTTCCCTCACCCCTGTCTCCCTCCCTCCTAACCGACGGTGCCGCTGCCCCGATCTGTCGCCACTGGCGGCCACCCTCACCGTCGACAGCCTCCCTGGTTCCCCCTGCTCTCCCTCTACCTTCGATTGGCCCCAGCTAGCCCCGTCACCTCCACCTAGCGCTGCACCGCCTAACACCACTCCGCCGTCAAGCCATGAGGGCCCCGCCATCGAATCCAACGAATCTCTACAGCACCAATGTCTTTGGACCCCAATGCTTCCCCCCTCTACCAGCATCCAGCTACCGCCTACCTCTAACCCCGTTACTAACTGCTCCTCTGCATCCTACTTCCTCCCCTCCCTCTCCTCGTCGTCGATGCCTCCTCATCCCCAAAGCCACCGCCTTTCACCCAAGAGCCCAACACCCCTCTTCCTGAAGAACCTCCTCTCTGAGACCCCTGCCTCCTCGGAACCCATCCAGCTCTCGCCCCCCTCCACCACCACGGCGCCCTTTGTGGTAAGGAGTTACCGCGGGGAGGACCCCCTCGTGTCCAAGTTTCAAAGCCTCTAAAAACAGTTTTGATAATTAATAACGATTTATGAATATAGGACTAATATGTTTGTTGAGGATTGTATAGATTACGTCTCTTAAGTGTGTATGCCAAAAGCAAGGTGCATGTTAAAGGACGAAAAGAAAATCAAGATGGCGCAAACAAAGGTACAAATAATGTAGGATCCCTTTTTCATATTTTATCAGTCTTAGGAGAAAAGTTGGAAGACCGGATTATAGAATAGTCGTCGTACTATTAAGAGGGATCATAGAAAGTAATTTGACAGCATATTCTTGTGCCATTTGGATCAGTATAGGATCATGCATGCACATAAAATTAAGTTTGAAAACCAACTATACTGTCTCAGAGAAAGCGGAAGTACCGGCGTATAAAACGCGGTACTACCGGAGTCTGGTAGTACCGCCATGTAAACTAGGGAACTACTGGACCCCAGTAGTACCAAATTTTTCAGCGGTACGTTTTTTTCAGAGAGCAACTCGGTTGAGACTTGGGTTTACCAAAATTGGTAGTACCAGGATTTACACGGTGAAACTACCACAGTATGGCAGTACCACGTTAGAAATTGGAACTACCGATTTTTGAAGGTACAAACCTATTCCAGCGGTACATTTTTTCTAGAGAGCACCCCTGAGAAAACTTAGGCTAACAGAAATCAGAAATACCGGCATGTATACAACGGAACGACCGCGGTGTGTTAGCACCGCACTGACAAGCGAAACTACCGCAGTGCGGTAGTACCACACTTATAATAGTGGTAGTACCGCACCAACTTTCAACGGCTATTCCTGACGTTCTGACAGAGCCGTTACTGTGTGCTACAGTACATTGCGGTCGTACCGCACTTTGCACGCCGGTAGTTCTGATTTTTCAAAATAAATTTTTGCAACGGTTAGTTGCAATTGGTAATCTCATTACCAATGAGTTGTACGAAAAGGATAAGGAGAAACCTTTGGAGCAATCCTCCTCTAAGGGCAAAAAGATCACTGCCTTTAAAGCTAAGGCAATATTAAGTGAAGAATCCGATGATGAAGATGAGGACTCCGAAGAGGAGATAGCACTCCTTGTGAGAAAAATGAAAAAATTTATGAGGAGGCGTCCATACCGAAGCGCCAATCAAGAAATGAGCAAAAAGGAGCCCTCCTGCAACGACAACAAGCGCTATAGAAACATTCGTTGCTATGAGTGCGATGAGAAAGGGCATATCGCTTCTCAATACCCCACAAAGAAGAATGACAAAGGCAAGTCATCCAAAAAGAAGGATTTCAACCCAAAGAAGAAGCTTTTCAAAAGGTTTCATAAATATGGAAAAAAATGAAGTCTACATTGGAGAGTGGAACTCCGATAAAGAACTCACGGATTTCGACTCCAATGAAGAAGAGTCCTATGAAGAAGAAACTCGTTGGCATTGCAATCAAGGAAACTCCATAACTCTTCTCAACTCCAACATACCTTATGGCAAAAAGAGAAAAGGTAAAATTTGTTAATGATGATGAGCCTTCCTATGATGAACTAATGGATATGTTAATTGAATTAAATAAATTTCTTGTAAAAGAAAAGTCAAAATTCAAGGACCTAAGGAGAGAACACCTCTCTCTAAAGGATTCTTATGAGAAGTTTAAGGAACCTCATGACTTGCTTTTTCAAGAAAAATCAAACAACTCTTGCACTAGCATTGGTATTAGTTGTGATGTATTAGATGATTTGCCTAGTGTAGAGATTGCTAAGATTAACATTTTCACATCATGTGATGACTTATTAGCTATACCATGTAATTCAAATGTTGATGATAATGCTAATTCATGTGATGAGAAACTTATTGTTGAGAATAGTAAATTAAAGGAACAAGTATCTCAACTCAACAAAAATTTGGAAAGATACTTCAAGGGTAAGGACACCCTTGACAAACTATTGAGTGAGCAAATATGATCATTCAATAAGAAGAGACTTGGGTATGTACACGAGAAAGGTAAGAAACCAACAAAGGAGGTCAAAAAGTTTGTTAGGCCAAATGAAAAACTTTATCAAGAAAATAAAACTCTTATTAGATTATGATTCTTGTTATTTGCTTAAGAAATCTAATAGTAGTAGTACTGTTATAAAATTTATTGGCACTTCAATTTTAGACGAAAAAAAATACTATTTGGGTGCCCAAAGCCTTGATAACTAGCCTCCAAGGACCCAAACAAGTTTGAATACCTAAAAGAACTTGATTTTCTTTTATAGGTGAATTACAAGATCGGTAAAAGGTATTGGGTGCTAGATAGTGGATGCACTCAACACATGACCAGAGACCGAAAGATGTTCACCGTATTTGAAAATAAAAGTAATGAGAAGATCACATTTGGCAATAAATAGCAAAGAAAAGGTATTAGGATTGGGTAAAATCGCTATCTCAAATGATCTTTTTATTTCAAATGTATCTCTAGTAAAAACATTAAATTTTAATTTGTTGTCTGTTGCTCAATTGTGTGATCTAGGATTAATATGTTCTTTTTCTAAAAATAAAGTTACAATTTCAAAAGAAAAAGACAAAGAACTTGTTTTTAAAGGTTTTATATTTGAAAAATCTTCATTTAGTAGATTTCTACTCCAGTAGTTCGTATTTGAAAACTTGTTTACTAGTAAAAATCTCTTTGGGATGGTTATGCATAGAAGGTTAGGTCATGTGGGCATGATTCAATTCAAAAATCTTTTCAAACATGATCTAATAGTTGAATTAAAAGATGTGAAGTTTGAGAAAAATAAACTTTGTAGTGCTTCCTAAGCCGGGAAGCAAGTTGCAAATTCTCATCCTTCCAAAAGTATCATGTCAACCTCTAGACTATTAGAGCTCTTACATGTGGATTTGTTTGGGCCAACAACCTATAAGAGCATTGAGGGCAATAGTTATTGTCTAGTTATTGTAGATGATTACTTGAGATATACATGAGTATTCTTCTTAAATGACAAAGGTGAAGCATCCGAAATTTTTAAAAGTTTTACAAAAAGAGCCCAAAATGAATTTGATTTCAAAATAAAAAAAATTAAGAATGGTAATGGTTCCGAGTTCAAAAATGCTAAAATTGAAGATTTTTGTAATGAACTTAGAATAAAGCATGAATTTTCTACCAGCTACACTCCGGAGCAAAATAGAGTTTTAGAAAGGAAAAACTGAATATTAATTGAAATGGGTGGAAGCTATTAACATCACTTGTTATACCATAAATCGCCTTTATTTGCATCGACTTTTGAAAAAGACTTCCTACGAGCTTCTCATAGGAAGAAAGCCGAGCATCTTATATTTTAAAGTATTTGAATGCAAATGCTATATCTTGAGGAAGGGTGTTCGACTCTTAAAATTTCAAAGCCGGTGTGATGAAGGATTCTTGCTAGGTTATTCTTCAAATAGTAAAGCTTATCGAGTCTTCAACAAAAACTCTGGTTTATTTGAAAAATCTTGTGATGTTCAATTCGATGAAACTAAGTAAGAAAATTTGGATGATGTAGGTGATGACGGACTACGGTGGGCAATAGAGAATATGCAAATTGGTAGCATAAAGCCAAAGGAAGACACAAGTGATTCACCTTCATCAATGCAAGTGGAACCACCTACCTCTACCACAATAGGCAACATTCAAATTCAAGATGTGGAGGAAAAAGAAGAGTAACATCTACCTCTCAAGATCTACAATGCCATTTCCAAGGATAATCCAATAGATCAAATATTGGGTGATGTGAGTAAGGGCGTTCAAACTCGATTTAGAGTAGCTTCTTTTGTGAACATTACTCGTTTGTCTCTTCTCTTTAACCCAAAATTGTAAATAATGCTTTAGATTATCCCAATTGGGTAAATGCCATGCATGTAATGGTTATGGTGTAATGAACCATTTGATATTCACTTTTTATGTGGTATGTGATGTAATGAACTCTAAGTGATGTCATTTTATGTTTTAAATTTCATGTTATGCAAATGTTGAACTCTATCATTTCATGTTATGCAATGTTAACTATTTTATGATTATTAATGCCACATTGATCTTCAAGTGCAATTGTTATTTGCAAATTATATACTCTCTTGAAGTTCATCATTTAAAAGCCCCGCAAAATGTTGTTGTTCATATGTGCTAGTTGCATTTCGTTTCCTTTTGCACATATTAAGGGGGAGCTTTTCAAAATTGACTTTAAAAGAAAATAAAATTTTTAGCTTTCTTGAGAAAATTTTAAAATTGCAATCGCTCTTTTAAAGTCATAAAAGAATATGCTACTCGTCTTCAAAATCAATTACCAATTGATTTTTCATCTTCATCTCACTTAAAATATGAGTGTTGTCATCAATTACCAAAAAGGGGAGATTGAAAGCATATAGTTCCCTAAAAATGATTTTGTTAACTAATGATGATTTATAAATATAGGACTAATATGTTTGTTGAGGATTGCATAGGTTACGTCTCTTAAGTGCATATGCCAAAAGCAAGGTGCAAGTTAAAGGACGAAAAGAAAATCAAGATGGCGCAAACAAAGGTACAAATAGTATAGAATCTCTTTTTCATATTTTACCCAACTTAGGAGAAAGGTTGGAAGACCGGCTAACATAAATCGGAAATACCGACATGTACACAACGGAACGACCGCGGTGCGGTAGTATCGCACCGACAAACGAAACTACCGCAGTGCGGTAGTACCGCACTTATAACAGAGGTAGTACCGCACCGACTTTCAACGGCTATTTCTGACGTTATATAGAGCCGTTATTGTGTGCTACAGTACATTGCGGTAGTACCGCACTTTGCACTCGGTAGTTCCGATCTCCCTGATTTTTTAGAATAAATTTTTGCAACGGCTAGTTTTGGTTGGTGAGGGTATAAATACCCCCACCAGCTTTGAGCATTCATTTCACACATCTTTTCTTTGTGTGCATTCATTTGAGGTGGTGTGAGCCAAAGTCAAGTGCATAATCATTTAGATTGATTCTTGGCACTTGATAGCCGTCAAGCGAAATGTGATTTTTTTACGCTTGGTGCTTACCGGCACCTAGACGGCTTGGTGGTTGATCGTGAGGTGATTTCTTCAAGAAGATTGTGAGTGGTTCGATGCTCACCATCTCCGGAGAGGAGTAAGAGCGACCAATAGTGGATTGAGGAGTTTAGGCTTAATTCGTGAAGCCGGTCCAAGAGTGCTTGGGCTTTCCTCAACGTAGACTAGTGAAGACCGACAAGTCTTCAGTACCACGGGAAACATATCGTGTGTCTACTTGTGGTTATTTCTTATCTTATCTTTTTTTGTGTTTACATTTATAACATTGCAAATTCTTTATATTGGCATATGCTCTAGTGTTTGAAGCTTAATTGCAATCTTTTCTTTGTGGTGCCTTAGGACTTCTAAAATTGAGTAGGTTGAAATCAATTAGTATTCTTATCTAGTAATCACTTGTTATAATTTGTTTTAAAGGGTGAGAATTTTTAGAATCTCCTATTCACCCCTCTCTAGTCGGTTATCTTTGATCCTACAAAGCTTCACACCCAGCTCGGCATCATCGAGCTGCTCCTCGCTCCGCCCGTCAACCGCTTCGTCGTCGTTCTTTTTGCCATCTTCTTCTTTGTCCGTGCCGCCATAGACAAGTTATGGATGCTATGCAAGTGCCACCGCGTCGAGTGCAAGGTCAAGGCCAATGACACAAGGCCGCAGGTGCCCACCTCGAGCTCCTCACTCTTCCTCGAGGAGAAGGACCTGCAACACAAAGAGTTTGTCGAGTGGGTCAACATGGTGCTTGGCAAGCTATGGAAGGTCTACCACTCGGGCGTCAAGAGGTGGATCGTTGGCCTGCTGCAGCCAGTCATCGACAACCTCTAGAAGCTAGATTACGTCAAACGGGTCGAGATCAGGCAATTCTACCTCGGCGAGGAGCCACTCTCACTTAGGTATGTCGAGCGCCGCACGTCCTGGTGAGCCAACAACCTATAGTGAGTTCTTGGACTTCCTTTTCGTATCGAAGAGGGTAGGGTGCAGTAACTTATTTCAGCAAGAGTCGGGAAAAAGATTGCTTTTTCCCATCTTTTTATGGGACATTGCTCTGGTTAGTGCTTGAGGGTGCTCTGTATTTCAGGTACCAAATTAGCCTTCGTTATGCAGACACTAAACATAATATCAGCCCTAAATGTGGGAAGATAAAGCAAACTATCGATCATGGATCAAGAAAACTCTAAAACTATTAGTTTGTCTCTCTCATTAAGGTCAAGATCATTGTTGGTAGCTATGGAAGTCTTGATGGCCTTGGCGTCCTCCATGCCAAATCTTTTGAGTATATCTTCACGTATTTTGTTTTGCTCATGAACATCCCATGCTTGAGTTGCTTGATTTGAAGTCCAAGAAAGTAGCTAAGCTCTTTGATCTTGGATATCTCAAATTCTCTAGATAGTATATCACCAATTTTTTTTGTAAAAATCTTAATTAGTAGACTCAAAAACAATATCATTAATATAAATTTGACATACAAAAAAATCATTATCTATTATTTTAGTGAATAATATTGTATCAACCTTTCTAATTTTGAATCTTTTTTAGAGTATTGCAAACAAAGATGGTTTGTGGCTTGACAAGTAGTCTATTATTTTAGTGAATAATATTGTATCAACCTTTCTAATTTTGAATCTTTTTTAGAGTATTGCAAACAAAGATGGTTTGTGGCATAACAAGTAGTATTGATTGCTTCCGTCCAAAAATTATCAGAGGTGTTTACTCATCAAACATTGTCCTTACTATTTCAATTAGTGTTTGATTTTTTATTTCTACAACTCCATTTTGCTCGAGGGTATAGATTATAAAAAGTTCATATTTTATTCCAAGTTCATCATAAAAATATTCAATTTTAGTGTTTTTGAATTTGGAACCATTATCACTACGGATTTTCTTTATTTTGAAATTAAATTTAGATTAGGCTCTTCTAGCAAAACTTTTAAAAATATCGGAGGCTTTCGGTTTTGTTATGTAGAAAGAATATGCAAGTGTATCTTGAGTAATCATAGACAATGACATAACTATTGTCTCTGATGCTCTTCTAGATTGTTGGCCCAAACAAATTCATATATAAAAGCCCCAATAGTCTAGAAGTGGATATGATACTTTTGAAAAGATGAGAATTAGCCACTAGCTTTCCAACTTGACAAGCACTACAAAGCTTACTTTTCTCAAACTTCACGTCTTTCAAGCCCACAATCAAGTCATGTTTGAAAAGCTTTTTAAGTTGAATCATTCTCATATGAGCTAACCATCTATGCTAAAGCCAATCCAAAGAGGTTTTTGCAATTAAACAAGTTTTTAAACATAGATCATTTGAAGAGAAATGTACTAAATAAAGATTTTCAAAATGAAAACCTTTGAAAACTAAATCACTTTGCTTTTCTTTTGAAATCACAACATCATCTCGAGAAAATGCACAAGTAAAATCAAGATAAGATAATTGAGCAATGGATTGTAAATTGAAATTTAATGTCTCAACTAAAGGTACATTGGAAATGAAAATATCATTTGAGATAGCGATTTTCCTTTGCTTTGCCACCCAATCTAATTACCTTTTCTTTGCTATTGTTTCCAAAAGTGATTTTCTTATTTCCACCACTCTCAATTGTGGTGAACATTTTTTGGACACCGGTCATGTATTGAGTGCAACTGCTATCTAGCACCCAATACCTTTCATCGATTTTGTAGTTCACCTACAAAAGAAGAATTAAGTTCTTTTAGGTACCTAAATTTGTTTAGATCCTTAGAGGTTAGTAGCTAAGACTTTGGGCACCTAAACAGTATTTTTTTTAGCATCTAAAATTGAAGTGCTAATAAATCTAGCAATTACTCTATTATCCTTATATTTCTTAAGCATATAGTATGAATCATAAATACCTTGAAGCATCTCTCCAAACTCTTACTTAGCTTGGTGATTTGCCCTTTTAATTCATTATTTTCAACAATGAGCAAGAAATCATATGGATTAGCCATACATGAGCTAGAATCAATTTTAGAAGGTGCATAGTATAGCTAATAAATCATCACAACAAGTAGAGATACTAGTTTTAGCAATAAAGTTATCAATAATATTGTAATTAATTCCAATATTTGAGTGAGACTTAGTGAGGTCCTTCAGAAGGAGAGGGAGTCATGAGCTTTCTCTCTTCATAAGAATCCTTTAAAGAGAGAAATTCTCACTTCAAGATCTTGAATTTTGACTTCTTTTTAAGGTACTCATTTAAGTCATCAAACATATCCACTAGATCGTCATAAGAAGACTCATCATTATCTATGGATTTTACCACATCTCCTTGAATTTTGACTTCTTTTTAAGGTACTCATTTAAGTCATCAAACATATCCACTATATCATCATAAGAAGACTCATCATTATCTATGGATTTTACCTCATCTCCTTTTACTATGAGGCATTTGGGAAAGAGAAAAGTGACGAAACCTCCTTGGTGGCAATGCCAACAAGTCCCCTCTTCTTGGAGGACCCGTCGTTGCCGGAGTTGGAATACTCCTCATCGGAGTTCCACTCTTCAATATGAGTTTTATTCTTGTTATCATTGTGAAGCTTCTTGAAAAGTTTTTTTCTTGCCGTTGAAGTCCTTCTTCTTTGATGACTTGGCCTTGTTATCCTTCTTGTTAGAGCAATGAGAGCCAATATGCTCTTTTTTTTATCACACTCACAACAATAGATGTTATATCGCTTATCGTTGTTGTTGTTGGAGGAGTGCCCTTTCTTTCCCTTGTCGAAGTTAGCACTCCATTTTGAGCGCCTCCCCATGAACTTCTTCATTCTCTTTACAAGGAAAGCAATCCCCTCTTCGAAGTCATCTTTGTTGTCCTCCATCTAGTCGCTTGATTCTGCTTTTACCTTGAAAGTAGTAATCTTCTTTTTGGAGGAGAATTGCTCCAAAAGCTCCTCCTTACCCTTTTTATATAACTCATTAGTTATGAGATTACTCAAGAATCCAGTTGGCATCATCCTCGGCAACTCGGGTGAGTTGAGGAATATAGTCACTAAGGTCTTGTGCTTCTCCGGTAGGACCCTAAATATCTTGCAAACAATATAAACATTGGTTAGTGAAGTATCTAGACCCTTGAGTTCATTTACAATGTTGTTAAGTTTAGAATACATCCCATTGATGTTTTCAGGAGGTAACATTGTAAATATTTCATATTTAATCTGGAGTCTATATAATTTAGCCTCTTTGACCGTAGATGTTCTCTTATGAATTTTTGAGAGCATAGTCCATATCTCATAAGCGGTTTTTAAATTACTCACTTGATTGAACTCATTCGTGTTCAAAGCTCCAAAGAGAACATTCATCGCTCGAGCATTTAGGTGAGCATTTCGCTCCTCAAGATCCATGGGGTGTCTTGGATGAAGAGGCATAAAAAATCCTCACTCATAATCCTCCATATACTCAGGCTCTTTAAATATATAGGTATGTGATTTTTTCAATAAACATAAATAGAGCCATTAAATAAATGTGCATTCCCTAGAGATATACCCTCGCTAGCAATTCTTACTCTCTAGGCGATAAAGCCTAATAATAAGAGACCAAACTCTAATACCACTTGTAAGATGAAGGATAACCAGTTAGAGAGGGGTGAATAAAAGATTTTTAAAATATTTGGGTTGAATCATAATTTTTAGCAAGCATGAGCTTAATAAAAAAACCTATTGCACAACTAAAGCCTAAATCTTCTAGGTTTCACTAAGGTACCATAAGTAATGTCAATACTAAATACACTTCTAACTACATAATTCAATTTAATATAATTGCTAGAAATATAAATGCGAAAAGTAAAGATAAGAGAGTAAAACCATAATGGAGACATGCAATATTTTCCCCGTGGTATCAAAGACTTGCCGGTCTCCACTATTCTACGTTAAGATAAGCTCAAATAGATTAGAACGGCTCCACGAATTAAGTCTAAAGACTTCAAGTCCACTAAGGTTACTCTTCCATCTCTCCGGAGATAGCGAGTATAACACCACTCACAAACAATGCGAGGTCTTTTCACAATCTTCTTTGAAGAGATCACTACATAAACTTCCTCCAAACCGTTTAGGTGCTAAGAAACATTAAGAGTAATAAGTCATAACGCTTGCTTTAAAGTTTCTCAAGTGCCACAAGGAACAACAAATGATGCAATACACTTGAATGCTCTTAACAATTACAAAATATGCAAAAGGAGTAAATGTGTTGGAGAGAGTCTAGCAAGAGCTCAAGAATATTGAATGAATGTCCAAGAGTGCTAAGAGAGCTCACTTGCTATTGGTGCGGGATTATTTATAAACTTCACCCACCAGAATGACCATTGAGGTCGAATTCCCCAAAAATCAACAAATACGGTACTATCGTCATGTAGCGATCGGTACTACCACAACCACTGTTTAACAGTTATTTGAGGTTCATTAAATGCACAGACTCCTAACAAAGGTTTTTGAAGGAATATCATAGAGAATTTCAAATAAAATTCAAATACATGTATAGACACTTAATCGATCAAAGTGGCACATGTTAAGCTTCAAGCTACTAGCCCTGACTCCTCTTTATAGTACGGTACTATTCTACAAACTCGATCTTTTCATTCAAACACCGAGACCTGTAAAAGGCTATAAAGAGGTCCTTATACTATAATTTACCTTTGCTTTGAGCTTTATCTTGATCCACATCACTCTTTGATCACTTTTGCATATCTTTTCCATGACATTATTAAACTCCGGGGCTAAGTCTTTTAATTATCTCAATAAACAAGTTAATTACTTTAGTTATTGTCGTCATTAATTACCGAAATAATTTTTAGAGGCCTAGATACTTTCAAGGGAATACATCATTAAGATATTCTTTTTTGGAAAGGGGGCCGTCATGGTCTATCTTGGCTTCTGAGGGACTTCACAGGCGGCAATGGTTCCAACTATTAAATGGCGATGAGATTTTTATTACGGACATTAGATTTTATCGTGTCCCTCAAACCATATGTGTAGGCAAGGCAGTGGTGGTCTTGTTGATCATAAGCCTAAAGTGGGGTAGAGACTTGTTTTTATCCTATAGGTAGGAATTGAGGATTAGATGTAGGCTCTGTTCATGAAAAAAGTAAGGGAGATACTGTTGTAGTAATTGCGATATAAACATATACTCTAATTTAATTTCAATGTAATTAGTAAGAACATGAACATGATATAAAAGACATGTACAAGACTTCATTATCACATAGGCATGAAAACTCATTAAGCCGTCATAAAAGCATATGTCCACCAAATATATCATGAAAATCATCATATCTAGCATAATGCCCAATAAAAGATAATTTTGTAAATAGTACTCTCAGACTGTAGGATTACACAAGATTGATTCTTGGCCGTCCCGCTACTTATGGTTTTATACTCTTCATCAATTGGATATGTCAAATAGAATTGTGAACTTTGAGTTCTAAATCATAATTGACCAATCTCACTTACACAACAACCAGATAACAGATTTTCGGCCTATAGAGCATGTATTCAGACTGACCACTTGAAACTAACAAGGAAGTATGCAAATTCAACTTGATCAAATAACAGATTGTTATATCTCAGCTTTACCAAGTTATCAAGTTATACATGACAGAACTAACACGTTAACATGTGATAAGAATTTGGATTTAAGTGATCCACATACATGCATATACCGAAAATAAGACTGAAAGATAGTAGGCTTTACTGACTAAGAACAACAGGTTCAATTTTCAGCATGCAGCAAGATTGTTAGCAATTGAATAAAGATTTATAGCTCAATGTTATTCCATCCAATTTCAGTATAGTACCATATGCATCATCGAGCAACAATCCGAGCCCACAAGCAATCTATGTCTCCCAGTGCCAGATAATGTATAAAAAATTAACAAACTAGCACAACCCCACAGAGATTACAAATACAAGAAATCGAAATACTCATGAAGTAGATGGCACTCAAAGCAGCCCAAAAGCAACCACGCGGGCGGCAAGAAGACTGGCCGGGGAACCCAGGCAAGGCACACCCGAAGGTACTTACCCAGAAAACCTAGCACTCCTCCGTAGGACCGTGTGAGAGGAGTGTGGTTGTCGGAGATACAGTGCCCCCTTCACCGGAGTGTGTTCACATGCCGATGAAGTCGAGGTAAGGGGATGCCACACAAGCACACTGGAGGAACTAGCCGAGTACCTCACAGACGAGCATAGAACTGATGTCGGCGTCAAGATGCCAAACAAGCACAAAGACACCACACACCAGAGGCAAAAGAGAGAGGAGTGGAAGAGGAGAGTGTACTTTCCTTCGATGCCAAACACAAAAGGAGCACGCCCCTTCTTATAACCGAGTGAGGAGTGGAAGAACCACTGGGGCGGTGGCCTCCAACGGACAGATCCGCGGATCTCGGGCTGCCACCGCCCCCTCTCCTCTCCCCCGAAGCCGTTCAAGCCACGCCGCGCCCCAGGAAAAACCGGATTGGGGAACAAGTCCCGCGCTCAGATCCGGAGGAGCGCCCGCACGGGGAGTGCGTCGTACGGAGGAGCAGGCTACGTGGGAGAGCGAGTCGCACGGGTGGGCTGGGCCATCGGGTGGAACTCGCCTGCCGCCACGAAAGCCGCACTGCTGCCGGTGTCATCACCTGCTCAGGCGCCTGTGCGCTCGCTTGTGCACTCAGGAGAAATGGAGAGGAGCAGAAGCTCCTCCCTCCTCCTTATCCTCAGCTCGGTCCACCGACAGATGGGCCATTCCTCCTCTTTTTTTAATCAAGTGGGCAATTTTGATTTTGCCCTCCGGCAAATACAACAGGTACGTGTGCGTGACGAGAGCGAAATGAGTGAGATGCGTGATGCACCCGTGACCCTATGCCTTACCCCGAAGCGAGACGATAGCGAAAGGAGTGGAGAAGCCATTTCGAGAAACCGAATGTTTGTATTGGCTTCTGCTTAGAAATACCAAAAGCCAATACAAACACTCAGTTTTTCGAAGTGGCTTCTCCACTCCTTTCGCTACCGTCTCGCTTCGGGGTAAGACATGAGATCATAGATGCATCATGTATCTCACTCCTCTCTCTCCCGTCACACGCACGTATCCCCCTTACTTTTTTCACCGCTCGTCTTTTCTTTGTAAAAACTACTAATATTTATTTTTAACCAAAAATCATAAATTACAGTCAAAAACCATCAATAAAAGTCAATACAAATATCGTATACTAAGAGCCTGTTTGTTTTAGCTTCTGGCAGCTGCAGCTACTCTCAGAATCTGCAGCTCCCCCAAACAGTCCAGATTTTCATCCAGATTCTAAATAACCAGAAGCTACAGAATCCAGAAAATGAACTAGTAGCCAGAAGCTGAGGTTATCCAGATTCTGACTAGCTAGATACTCACCAGCTGTTTCTTAGAATTTACAGCTGAAACAAACAGACCCTAAGTTAGGTTTGCGCTGATGGCAGAGGACGGGGGAGGCCGGAGACATGGGAGACGGCTGATTGAAATCACATAGTTCGGAAAACAAAGGGGTTTGGAAAAAAAAACTCGACCGTTCAATTGTACTTCTTCTCTTCAGCTTTTTTTTTTCCCGAAATTGCACGACGGCCCCTCACCGAAACTCGAATCCCGCCGCTCCAAATCCATCGAGCGGGAGAACTCCGAAATCAAAAAAATTCCCCAAACCCCCTCCCAACCCTAACCCCCCTCTTCCCTCCACGCTTCCAAGAACCCTCACCTCCCGCGGCCTAACCTTCCAGAAGCTTCTAGAGTCTAGGGTTTCCGAGCGCCCACCCCGAAAGAATGACTTCTCGCGCCCGGTAGCTTGGCGGTCCGAGGGGGAGTCATGGAGGGCGGCGGCAGCGGGGATGGGAGCACGAGTGGGGGGAGGTTCCCGATTCTGCAGGCGAACCGGGACCCCGAGTCGAACTGGGAGGTGGATGTCTCCAAGAGCCTCGAGGAGTACCTCCTGAAGATCTGCTCCGGCGAGATCTCCGGCGACGACGGGGCCCACTCTGTCAACTTCGCCGAAGGTGCGGTGGTGTGGAGGCCGAGTTTCTTGCGGTGAATGTGTGGGGATTCTTTTAAGGGTGTTGCTATGTGTGGGGATCCGGGGAGTTAGAAATTGGGACGGTAGAAGTATAGAAAATTTTGGGTAGTTTGCTCGTGGATGGGGAGGGCTGCAAAGTTGAGACATGTGGAATTGTATTATTTTTGGGCGGTTTTAGTTCGTTTGCTAGAATAATTCTTAAAGAAAGCAGCTTCTTTTAGGTGGGTTTTGTTGTTCTTCCTCAAGCGCTTAGAGAACCTGTAGTTTCATTGTGGGTAATTTCCCCGGGTTTCTTGAAACTAAGACTAATTTAACCAGGGTTCAGCATTAAAAGAAAGTTATTTTCTTTT
Source organism: Melocanna baccifera (assembly GCA_036346265.1). NCBI lineage: Eukaryota > Viridiplantae > Streptophyta > Magnoliopsida > Poales > Poaceae > Melocanna > Melocanna baccifera. Next base: position 16,397,414 of record CM070695.1, read on the forward strand.
TGTAAAACTTTCTGTTGCCCTGTTTACCTATGGTTATTTAATGTGCAGCGGCGCTATTACTCCAGGGATCAGCTCAAGTTTACAGCCGCAAGGTGGAGTACCTGTACTCCTTGGTGCTTCATGCGCTCGAGTTTCTCTCGCAAAAGAAGTAAGAAAGATTGATTTTGTCTGCACATTGTCCGTTGAGTGCTAGCTTGCTATCTTGGGCACCGCGTACAATCTTACTTTTGAAATGGGCCTCAAACTGATGGACAGTGATAAATGCATGCTGTCAATAGTAAACTTTTTTGCACATCTTGTAATAATAGGCTTTTGCCTTTTGGAGCGTCATATGGAAGATAATTGTGGTGCTGGTTTAGGAAACTATAAGTTCTGAATTAGGTACTTTAGGGCAGAAACAATGATGGTGGTGTTCGTTGGTTTTGGGTGACATCCTACGTTCGTTCTTGACCGAACACTTGGGATTTAACTCCACCATACAAGGCAAATCTTTATTTCAAAATCTCTATGCAATTCGCAAGTGTTGGATATGAAACAGATGGCCCATATCAAACTCCACTGGGTGGATTTACACCCTAACTCTAGGTGATCATCACCCAGCAAGCGTAGCCAGCACATTATTAAAGAGATATCTTTCTGAAGTTCCACAAGATAATAATCTAATACATCTTTGGAACACTGTTAAATAGTAAAAAAAATTACGTAACACAAATCACTACCAGCCTAGGGTAATGTAAGGAGATAATTCTTGTTATTTCTTTAACAACTCAATTCTCCATATTGACAAGGATGGTCCTTATGGCTGCCCAGACCCCTGCGGTACCTTCAGGCTATGCAACTCAGCACTTAATTGATATTGTCTTAGTATACGTGCAGTGTATCTTCACCCTATCACCTGCTGATCTTTTTTTTAAAAAAAAAATAGATGCAAATTGTCTAAATATTTGAACTATACCAGGCAAGATCAACAGGAAAATGGTTCAGCTCAAGCTAAGGAAAATGATCCTAGCACAATTCCCAATGAAGAAGATGATATATTTGCGGGGTTAGATGATGTCCCAGGTAAGTGGACCTTTTACCAACCAGTTTCTTACTTTGAATTACATGTAGCTAAGGAGCCAGTATTTTCCTGTCTAAACTTCCAGTGGAAGCAAAGACCACTTTGGATAACAATCTTGGTCGAGATGACTTGCAAAGAAAAATTGTGAGGCCACCAGCAAATCTACTGGTGTTTGAAGGAGATTGTCTGGATAGCGAAGCGAGCGAGCTAGATTCATATCTGGTGACCTTATATCTCCTTACTTGCAATTACAACTGGCTAATGTTTACTGAGATACTGAATTAGCTGTAGTTGTTTTTGTATTGCAGTTAGCAACGTGTGGTTTTTATGGAGATTTCCTCCTGTTGGATCCATGTGATGCACCAGCTGTTTTTGACTTCTTGCAAGGAAAAAATTCTAGCAAAGAAGATATTCTGGCCCATAGAGGCAGATCAGCGCTGTCTAAAAGCAGAAACAATGTTTTCACTTCCCCAAATGGAAGATCTGGGGGCACTGGAAGTGGATTGACCGCTGGAAAAGTCCAAAAAGACCATCCAGATCAAACTCAGGAGAACAACCCTGAACAATCTCAAGAAATGAATTCAAATCAAACTCAAGAAAATGCCTGTGATCTCAATGAAAACGACAACCATTGGTCTGATCATCCTGTTTGCCATGATTTTCCTGATGCGGACATGTCCCACCCAGATGATGCAGACGCTGGGTGCCCAGATGTTGGGGATGATTCTGATGATGAGGATCCATGGAAGCCTTTGAATCCCCATGAACCTGGCAACCTAAACATTAGACCTTACAGGAGAGGTACTGGAAGCTGTTGTTTTCTGGACAGTGCTATTTTATTTTAGTGCCTTATATATTATTTTCATGACTTATGTGGTGAATGTTTTGGAACAGTAAAAGGTTTCGCTAGGCAGGTTATTGGTGCTTCAAAAAAGAAAACTCTTGCACCACTATTTCCTATGGCAAAGATGGATGGTGTCATTAGTCCTGAACTAGCAAAATCTTTTGAAGTTCATCTGTCTCAGCAGGAAAAACTTCATGCTTCCCAATCACCTCCTCTTTATGAAAAGGTGCTCATTGATTGTTGTTTTATGAAAAGGTGCTCATTGATTGTTGTATATATGTGTTAGTCCCATTAGACATAGGCATGCCAGATATTTCCGTCTTAATTAACTTGTTGAGGCCCATCCAAATTGCAGCTTAGGAGGTCACTTGAATTCGGAGAACAAGAAAATTGCCATTTGTTTGGAGATTTGAAAGATGACAATGAGCCCAATATTGGTGTATATGATTTCAATGATATTAATGAGCCAGATATGCTGAATGATATGTATGACATGGATGTTGATATGGACATATCAACATACCCTGATAAGGTTGGTTTTCTTGAGTATTTTATTGGCTGGCTGTTTTGTTCAGTCGCCCAACATTTGGGTAATATGACATGCTTATTTTACCTCTGTTCAGAATAATGATGTACCACTTGATGGGGCTCAAGGTACACAGGATAGCATGGATGCACATGAAAGCCTTGAAGATTTGTGTCGGTCACATCTGGTAAATCATAACTTCATAAGTACTGTCAATGGTTCTGTTCACATCAAATTTGCTTTGATGTGTGCAGTTCTTTCATTTTTTTGGACCATGCGTTTGCAAGCAACTTGGTGCCATGCAAGTCAACAAGTGGGCAAACATATATTAGGTGAACAGATGTACTAGTGTGAAGCATATTTTAGAATAGCTTTTCACCCCATTGGACGACAGTGCTTTTATAGGTTTAGCTCCCTTATCTTCCAAGTCATTTTGGTCTTCGCTTTCGCAGCTTCGTCTCATTGCATGATACTGTAGTTTATAGCTAAGATTCTACAATGACTGAAAGAATAACATTGTGGTTAGTGAATTTCCGTGCTTGAATATGTTGCTATTTTGGTGCTAAACCCGTTCAGCAAAAATACTATGTTGCTGGTTGATTTCATGCTTTTCACTTTCCATGCACGCGCTGGTTAAGGCATGCCATTTTGAGCATATGGTATTGGTCCCAAAAGTTAATCATTCACAGCTTGAGTAAATAGCTAAACTTAGGTATTTTGATGGTTGATTTTGTTAGATGTGTATTTTACCTGTGTATTTTCCTGTTGTATAAGGGGTTATTTGTGTTATATATTGGCCCCATAATGAATACATGTGCTATTTATAATATGGTATCAGAGTCAGGGTTCATACCCTAGCCTTTCCTCGTCTTCTGCAGCTGTTGCCCTTGGGAGGAGTGATCTCCGCTTCCGGGGGTGGCGCCCGTGTCGTCGTTCGTGCACTGGCACCATCGCACTAGCCTCGGATCTTGTTGGATCGAGCTCTCCTTGTCATCATCACCGGCTTGTCTTAGCCACCACTGGGGCCAGATCTGTCGACCCCCATCGTCGCCATCCATTGTCCAGTTGGATCCTGTCGTCTCCATCGTCGGATCTGCTCGATCTCGTCATTATCAACTCGTCTTTGTCGGTCTCATCTTCGCTGGCATCTACTCGCACTGCTGGGGCCAGGCCCAGCCCCGGGGAGCCGCTGCCACCTCCCGCAGCCACCTCATTGTTGCCCTGAAGGAGATCCTTTGGCGGTTGTAGGCCCTCGGCCTCCCGGTGTCGCCTCCAGCCTCCCCTTGCATCTTCGACCACTTGCGCATATGCTCGGCCCCGGCTGGCTCTGTTGGCGCCATTGTCGTCTGCAGGTGTGGTGCCAACCTGCGGCGCTGCCTCATGGAGGAGGTGGTGGGGAGGGGTGCCCTGTCGCCATTGGTTCTCGCAGCCACTGGCGCCAAGAACTTGGCGGCAGTGAAGGAGGCTTTTCAGCCATCTCCTCTCTGCTCTTTTCTTCTTTGCATGCTGCTTGGCTTGCGCGTGTGCGTAATGCAATGAGGAGAAGAGAGGTGGAGGCGTATATAGAGAGGGGATGGGCTGTTGCATAGGGATTGGCTTGTGTTGTTGCTAACTGCTTGGTGTGTGGGGTTGTTATGTGTGAGCTGCTGTAGGTGTCGTGTGAGCCGCTCTGTAGGTCACCGCTTGCTGCTAGCTCTTAGCTTTATCTCTGTTGCGTCTATCCAAGTCTGTAGCCTTTATCATTTAGTTCGTCAAAGCCAAGTCCACATATTTCTTCATTAGTCATTCGACTGCTTTGCTAGCTATGGTCCATCCTCTTTGATGGAGTATGGTTCCTTTCTTTTCGCATAGCCGCAGTCGTCGCTCTTCTCTCTGAGCCGCTGTAGATCGTAAAAGTTTTAAGGCCATTGCTTCTCTCTGAGCCACCGTCCTAAGTTTTAAGGCCACCGCGCTTTCTATCTGTGCCGTTGTCGTCTTGGATTTTGATCTACGCTATCATGCTTTATGACTTGCCGTATGACCTCGGATGGAGATTTTCTGGATTCGACATAATTTTCAAGAGCTGCACGTTACGACAGTATTTTCAAGATTCGGATTTTGAATTTTTCCTATTTTAGTGTCAACCCTTTCAAATGCAATGTTATTGCATACATATGTTGTATAATGGGTTATTTGCATATATGCTATACTTGTACGTGTATATATATTGACCTATTGGTTTTATAATGAATACATGTGTTATTCATAACAGATTTGACACAAAATACATTATAGGTGGGAGTTGATTCCTATTATCCTCTGAAGTTTCCTTTTTTCCATTGCTGGAGTCAAAACATGTGTTTTTGTACCCTGAACTATGTAGCATTTAAGGCTCTGTTCCAGCCATTGCCCCCTTAAGCCTGAACCAGGGCTTTAGATTGTCGATGTTATCTGGTTTCTAGTAATGGGCAGATTTCGAACTGCTTTTTGAAAGATCTCAGTAAAAACATGTTCTTTTTATATTTCATTTTTACCAGAAATTAGAATTGTAGTTGAGAACCGGCTAATTTTATGTGTCCTGAATTTCGCCTTAGCCCTTCAGCTTCCAAACTAACATGGATAATTCCTCACAGGATGCTCTCCTTGCTAGCATAGCGGAGGCTGAACAGCAGACTGAGCTGGATGCACGGGTTTCAACATGGAAAGAGCGAATCGAGCATGCCTTGGAAGAGCAGGTAAGTTTGATGGCTGAACTGCTAACTACTCCCATATCTGACCTTATTTACCATTCATTACAATGGCAATTTGCGCCTTTTCAGGATAGAAACCCACCTTTTGATATTGGTTCATATGGAGAGCAAATCCTTGACACGCTCTCATCAAGAACTGATAATACAGGGGTTGCATCATTCAGTGAGATTGTTAGCGGCAGACCAAAGTATGAGGTTGCGAGAACATTCTCTGCCCTTCTCCAGCTGGTAACCCCCTTTCTCTTCCAATCACGTTTTGGTACATCCTCAAATATTTCTGAGCTTTGTTCTTATTTCAGGTGAATGGCAGAAGTGTTGATCTGGACAAAGGACAATCTGCAAATGAGTTGATATGTTACACAGCTGTCAACCCATTCCATGTAAGGCTGATTGGTCCCAACCGGAGACCGGAAATGGAGGCACGTTTTGCACGGAAGAGAGTCAAGTCCCCTCTACAGAGCTGTAACAAAGGTGGCGAAGCATCTCTGGTGCAACATAAGTCCCCTAAGAAGCATGCACATAAAAATGGCAAGGTTTCAGTCAAGACAGCGGTCAGATTGACTCCTGATGGGAAGCGGAGGCGAAGGTCGGCTCAACTGTTGCAGCCATTCAATCTGGAATCCAGCGGATGAAAAATGAATGGCAGACTGACTCATGGGCATTACTTCTATGATTTGTTTCCTTGTAACTTGAATTTCTAGCTGGTGGCTGTGCCGTAGCGGGGTTGATAGGCAAGAGTGAACTATAAGTTATGACTTAGGCCTAGCTATAGCTAGATGTTGTACATGTACAATGGGTCATTGTGCTGTTCTGTATGTATGGTATCAACCCCGAATGTAATGTTAAATTGCCCTTTTGTACGGGGGACAACAATGGTGGGTATTTCATTCTAATTCAATAACCAGCACTGGGGAGCCTATGGCCTGATGCAAAACATGAACCATATCATTGTGCTGTTCTGTATGTGTCGTACTTCATTCTGTCAGCTAGTTCTGCAATCCGCATGCGCTAAAAACCTGGTATCAACACTTACAACCTCATGCCTCTCACGAACAACACAGTTTTCAAGTTTCATGATCTGAGTAGCTAATTTCGAGATTTGTTAATTTGCAAATCGATTTCTCCCTCTAGTCATAACATGGTAAACGCAAAGTAACACGGAAGCGACAGAACACAGCACAATAGCTAAGCTAAACAAAACGAAGAATGCAGGCGTTTTCTTTAGGCGAGGGAGTACGAGCGTACATTACTTTCTTTGCGCTTCCAATCAGAAGACACTTGGTCACATACGTCAAACCGATGCTCATTTCCACAGCCCCATATGTACTCAGAAGACACAAATACTTTGAATGGGCAGGTAGTCCCCCCGGATTACCTCGAACTCGCACAAAACAACCACACGGCGAAACCCATATCTGTACGAAACTCGCTCATACCAAGAGTTCATCATGACTGTCTACAAGATATACCTTCACACTAAAATCAATTCCAAAAACTAAAACCTCTAAGACTAGATGACTGTAGCAAGGAATGACATATTAGCTTTTCGATGAAACTGATTGTTGATCGTTAATGAGAAGATGATAGAGGGTGACAGCCTCCCCGAGCCGCCACAAATTGTTCTCCTTCAAGACTCCAGTGCGACCATTTCTTGCAGAAAGAAGAGAAGCCGTTGAGTCAGTGAAACACATTAGCCTGGGTCAATTCGATGAAGGAAAGACTAATAGTATTTTTTTCCAAGGATGTTGTACTGTTCTTTCGTCACCTCTTGTCAAGCTCCACCTTCTTCTCAAGGTCCTGCACCAGACTGCCCAACCTTCTTATGTGGTGCTGCAGTGCTCGGGCGATCTCATGGCCTTCTTTGAACTCGCACAGCTTCTTCAATATATCACATGCTATGTAAAACCCATCCGCTTTGTTCCTGAGGGCATTATCAAAGAAAAAGAACATGTTTATAAAATACAGTTTATCAGGCAACTAAACAGGAAGAAAATAACTAGGAGACTCAAAATCTTTATGGGCTATTGAAAGATGAATTCAATAATATGAAACGTTACCTCAGCAACTCCTGAAAAATAACTTCAACTGATTGTGGAGTGTTAGCTAACACTGGTAGAAGATTTGGGAAGCGTGCAATGTTCCTTAGAGTAAAGAGCACTTGCTTCAAGACTTCCTGGTCAGGGATCCCACGGTTCAGCAGATTTATTTGCTTCAGCAGAATGTCTACAGCACCAGCACCAACTAGTGTCTCACAGCACTTCTCGGAATGCTCCGTAGCAATACCTAGAGGAGAAATAGTACAGATATACTCTCAACTCTTGAAGCAAGGTCCTAACAACGTCAACGAAGTCAATATGACTAAACTGTAACAAAAGCACAAAACTAGGAATACAATATCACAGTGTAACAATGAAACATGAATTTAGGCTAGAGAAGAATTTGAAAAAGGAAACATAAGAATATATTTACTTAATGTTGCGCAAGTTTCTCGAATGCTACTGGTGCTCCTACAGCGCATGAGCTGCGACAGTGCAGCAACCAGTCTGTTGATTAGGCACATATCATCAACTTGTGCAGAAGACTTCTGTAATCTAGATCTTATATCAGCAACTTCTTGCTTTGAAGCTTTCCTCACCAGATAGGCTTTGACGTAGGACTGCAAAAATCAGTTAGGTGATGGTCAAATAAAACAAATGCACCAATATAAGTATAATACAATTGTTGCAAATCGGGAGTGAACCCTCTAAATACCCACACCGAGAAGACCTACACACTAAACCAACTATCCTAAGTTAGTTAGCATTTTCTTCGTACTACTTAGTACTTAATTAACTATTGGCTTACATGCAATCAAGCCTCTCATGTTAAAGCTAAGATTATCCAGACTCTAGGCAGCAGAGCCACTCACATTAAAGCTAAAACTGTTGTGATTTCGGGCGGCCAAACCACTCCCATTGAATCGCAACCCACAATCACAGAGTACTAAGAAGTATACGGCTTACCGTGTGAGACCAAAACTAACACACGAGGTATAAATCAACTCTTTATAAACTTTGTTATAACACAACTTTACACTCTTAATGCCTAGCCTGCCTAGGCGCTAAGCGCCAGATTGGCGTTCGACTAGCGCCTAGGGAAACACTACTCATGCATATGGGCATATGGAAATCATCTTTACTATGTCTCAATATATGTATGCAACTATGTATTGAATTTCATATATTCAAAAAATGAAAAGTATACTGAAACCAGACATCTATGTAAAACATCATATGATTGGCGGTCGGTCACTACCTGAATAACAGTTACACGCTTCTTGTTTCTAATAGCAGCCCGTCGTGTTATCCAACCACGGATATGGGACTGGATAACAATCGCAGCTCTTTTCGTTGATTGAAGAAACATAACCTTTCTCCACCACCTCTGCAAATAGACTGATCATATCTACCTTTTCTCCCTCTTAAATGTTACTATCCAATCTAGAAACACTAACAAAAAAATAGCACACATACTTGGATGACGCAGATGCAACAGATAATTCGATTTACTTGTGTCCGAGCCAACCAACCACGAACAGAGGATTGAATTGTGATTGCTGATAGTTTGATGGGCTGATGCAATAGGACCTTCCTCCACCATCTTTGTAGCCTTAAGACCGAGTATACCACGATTTTCAGTTCAACACTTTGATGAGATTTTTTATGTTCACTTTGGTCAAATGCACAAAGGCTTGTGTAGGCTTGCAGCGAAGAAGAACCTGCATGAATAATGCCGATCAGTAGTCAAATGGTACACATCAAGAGCCATGTTAGATTTACATACTAACCTAATAGTCGCTTTCTGGCTAACCATCCTCTGGCATAACGCTGAATTACTATTGCAGCATGGCGATGCCGCTGAATAGCCCGGTGGCATAAGATGTGTCTTGTTACAGCTTGGATGGCAATGATAGCATGAACTTGCCTTGTGAAACAAATCCGCATGGAGAAACCACGCCAATGTCTCTGAATTCTAATTGCAGCAGACATTCTCGAGGTTCTATTGTGTACAGATCTTCTATATGCAAATTGTATCTTTCGAGCAGCCATTACTTCCTTGCAAAACAGGAAATCGAGCTGGGTAGATACCGGCTGTTCATGCTGGAACAAAGCTCGACAGTCCACGTCATCCTCACACTCAAGCATAGTGGCTGAAGCTTTGCTGGAAGTCTCAACCTCACACAGCTGGTGACTGACGGAATTTGTGGAGCTGCTCTCACCCATACTCCGCTGAGGACTGGGAGAAGCTACGGAGTCATGCCCATTGTTGCACAGCTGACCCTTGTTGCACAGCTGAATGGAAGAAGTTACAGAGCTGCTCTCTTCGTCACCGAGCTGCAGAGAAGTGGCTGAATCTATACAGTCAGCCTCATCAAAAGAAATGCATTGAAGGGCAGCGGAAGCTATCGAGGTACCCACATCCTTGCAATGCTGCCAGGGAGTGGCTGAAGCTATGGTTTCATTTCCACCATTGCATAACTCCTGAGGAGCAGGAGCTATGCGATCAGTTTTGGATGAAGCTGTAGTTTCCGAGAACTCAAGTATTTCAAAAGGTTCATTGTTCTCATGCCTGTTTCTTTTTCTAATCCAAATTCTTACAGCCTTCTGAATCACAATGGCAAATCTTCTCATTTGCACAAATATATGCCTTTCTAATATGAAAACAAAATATCTTTTGTAGTTTCCTGAGAAGAAACGGGTGCCAACAATATTATGGGTGCAATATCAATGCATGAATCATGAGGAATTAGTGAGGTTAATGTACCTTGTGCTTGCCAGGGAGTAGAGGCTGCAACAGTTAGACAGTTACATTTGCTTTTCATGACAACAGCTGACCAAGCCTTCATAGCACCTTGCAGGATAGATATTGCCTTCCTAAACTTATGATATTTGTTCTTTGCAATAAGTCGTCTGGCTTGAGTCTGTATAATTGTTGCGGCCCACTCTGGAAAAAAATAATAACATGAATTTCACTACTTTGCACTTGGCAGAGAAATCCTGCATTGCCAAAACCATGGTTGTTACGGAGTCGCCTAGGTGTCACGATGGAGTAGGGTAGACCAGGGGAGAGTGGGGAGACGAGAGAGTATAGCTGTCCAAATGGGCCGTACCGTAGCAGGCCGGTCCAAGGCTTGTCACTATAAGCCCAGCCTAAGTACGGCACGACCCGTTTAGACGATGGACCATGTCGTGCCTGGGCCGAGCAGCCGGCACGCTTGGCCGACACGGCACCGCATGGTCAGAAGGCGGCAACGGGCGTAAACGGGCCGTGCCGTGTCGGCATAGCCCAGTAAAAAATATCTGTTTTTGACCTTTTTTTGACCGTTGTGGCGTAAAAAAATTCCGAAAAATAGCAAAAAATCAAAAAAAATGAAAATTTTCCTATAAATAGAGGGCATCCGGTCTCCATTCTCCACACCTCAACCTCACTCTCATCTCTCTGCTTAGCTGTAAAAAATTCAGTAGTATTTGTGCAAATTAGTGAGAAATTCGTACGAAATTCAGAAAATTCAAAAAACTTCAAAGAATTTTCGGAGAGCTGTAGAAGAGGTAATAGTGTTGTCTTATTTCAATTTTTTCATATTATTTTCTGATTGAATAGTAAGTTAATTGTACTTTACTATTTCAATTTGCAGTTAATTCAATGGAGAATTATGATTTTTAACTCTCCAAATTTGGCCTCACAGCGGAGGATATGCAATCCTTTCAAAAACGATATCCATCTGCGAAAGGTCAACATCCACAACAAAGTGCTAGGTCTAATCAATCCATCTTCTACTGGCTCAATGAGTGCATCCACAACTCATAGCACGAGTGCAAAAAGATCAAGAGATATTACATCAAGAGTCTAGAATGATTTCGACAAGATGTTCAAGACCGACGATGATGGAAATCCGGTGAGGTATGCTGTTTGTAAAATTTGTGATACTGAATTGACTGCAAAATCTTCAGGTGGGACGGGTCACCTGCAACGGCATGCTGCAAGCTGCAAAAGAAGACAATGAATATAAATGCGTCAAACGTAGCTACAATATAACCCCTGTTAAGGGTATTACTGTCTTTTCCCATATATCTAGGGTTTGAGTCTTATGTCTCTTTGTATTATATATATGCCCCATGGGCTATTGCAATACACAACAACTATTCCTATTTACAACCCCAACGGCTCAGTACATACTTGAGAATACAGCATGGAGATAACCCGCAATTCTCCGGCTGCCACACCTCCTCCCACACCGCCGCCCCAAGCCTCCGATGTGCTCGTCCCTGCGTTGGATCTTGGCTCTGTCTCCCATTCGGCTGGGGCGCAGGAGGCCACGTCGCTAGTCACTGCCTCGTCTAGAGAGAGGGCAAGGTGTAGGGAGGGAGATTGAGGACGAGCTCTGCGTGTTTGGGGTTATGTGGAGTGTATGGGTTGCTAGAAAACCACCTGCTTTTGCCCTCCTACGCCCCAGCTAAAACCATTCTTCCCTCTCTCTACCAAGCCTTGTCGCTTGGGGTAGGACTGGTAGTTTGGAGATTAGGCTGGTATGGTGTGGTTGCTAGATGTTTGGTGTGTAGAGATGGTCATGTTGTTTGGCAAAGAGAGGTCTTGTTGCTGCTAGTGTCCGTAGCTTTTGAGTCTTTTTTTCTTGAGTCTTCCGTTGCGTCATTGAAGTCTGTTATTATCTCTCTATCAGTTCATCAATGTCGTATGAGTCCACAAAATCTATCAGTCAGCTAATTGTTTTGCTAGCCACAATCCATCCTATTGGATGGCGTAGTCCTCTCCTTCCTTTTCGCATAGTCACAACCGTCACTCTTCTCTGAGCCACTGTAGATCGTAGAAATCTTTATGATGCCACCACATTTCCTTGAGCCGCCGCCAAGTTTCTAAGGCCGCCGTGCTTCTTCTGCATTGCGCCTCCGTTGCGCTTCTTGTGCACAACGCCGCCGCCGTCTCAGGCTTCGATCTGTGCTGCTATGCTTCTATCTCCCTCTTTGGCTTGATTTGACAGTTTTTCCAAGAGCCGCACACTACGACAACATCTTCAGGACACAGACTTTGATGTTAATGGTATTTAGGTCATTTTCTTTTTAGTATCAACCCATTTTCAAATGTAATGTTATTGCATACGCTTTACATTTGAGAGGGGGTGTTAAGGATATTACTGTCTTTTCCCATATATCTAGGGTTTGAATCTTGTGAATCTTGTGTCTCTTTGTACTATATATATGGCTATTGCAATACACAACAACTATTCCTATTTACAACCCCGACGACTCGATACGTACTTAAGAGTACAACACGGAGGTAGCCCGCAAATCCCTTTGAAGATTAATTGCTTCTCATTATTTACCTTTAAATGTTAGTGAGTCTGATACTTTTCAAAAATATATTAGGACTGCTTATAACCCTCAATTTAGTGTTGTATCTAAGCAAACCACAACTATAGATTTAATTAAATATTATAACTATTGTGAAAATTTGAAAGAAATGTTTCATACTTGTACATTTTCTATTGCTTTGACATCAGATATATGGAGTGGTAGAGCTAGGCAGGATTATATTAGCGGAGTTGCTCATTATGTTAATGATGACTGGGTAATGAAAAAAGAATTATAGGATTTAAATTAATTAATGCTTCGCATACTGTTGAAAATATTGCAGAAAGCATTATAAAAACTGTAGAAGATTTTGGCCTCACGGATAAGATTTTTTATATGATTTTAGATAATGCAGCTGCAAACATTAAGGCTATGAAAATTCTTACTACTTTGTTTAATACTTATGCACAATCTTTCTAACTATATAAATGTTGTGCTTGTCATATTATTAATCTTATTGTTAAATATAGTTTAAAAAGATTAAATACTTATATTGATTCTTTTAGGGATGCAATTTCATATATTAATTGTTCTAACCAACGAATAGTCGCATATAAAAGCTTTTGCGAAGTAATGAATGTCCGCCCTAGAAAATTTGACTTAGACATGCCTATTAGATGGAACTCTACTTATCTTATGTTTAAATATATATTGCCATATAAGAGCACATTATCTATTTTTCTTCACACCCAAGTTCATCAATCTCGTAACTTCTCCAGTAGAACCCAAGTTAGAAACCCCGAACTTACTGAGAACGATTGGGTTGTTGGTGAAAAAATATTTTCTTTTTTAGAACTTTTTCATAAGGCTAAAATTTGTCTTTCTAGAATATACTACCCAACCTCTCCTCTAATTGCTCATAATATTCTTGAAATTGCCATTCACCTAAAGATTTTTGAAAATGATTATGTACTATGGGATGTTGTAGTTGCCATGAAAACTAAGTTTCACCTTTATTTTGGATCCTAAGGCCAAACTCCAAGGATTTATAAATGTATTACAACTTTTAAGTTATACTACTGGTTTAGATTACTGTACATACTATAGAGTAGTTAAGGATAAATTATACGAGGAATACGAGAAATATGAAAATAAGTTTAGGTTTGTGCATTTGGAAAGACCCCAAGTAACCCCTAGCACCTCTGTGGGGACTATGCAATGGGGCAAGATTTTTTGTTTTTCCTCTCGAGGTTCTCATGCAAGTACATATCAGTCAGGAAGAGCAAGACGACTAAGCACTAAGGACCTATCAAGCTATCTCGACAATGATAGCGTCAGCTTTGAGTAAGAGTTGAACATCCTCTCATTGTGGCAAAGCTAGAAAGTAACATATCCAGTGCTATCCATATTAGCACGGGATGTGTTGATTGTTTATGTCTCTATGGTCTCCTTAGAGTCAGGCTTCAGTCAATCTGGAAGAATAATTAAGGAGCGATGAACAAGTCTCTTGAACAAAATGGTCGAATACTTCTGACCGTCAAAAACTAGAAATAAGTAGAATCAAGACTCCAATATGCTACACAGAATACAAACTTAGAAGAATTTTTTGACAATTTGTGTTTAGATAGCAATAAATAGGATTTTTAATATTTTTTCTTTAGATGTAGTCACTAGTGAGCTTTATAGGTTGTACTCTTTTTTCTTTACCAGGGTTTTCTCAAGTTGAATTTTTACTTCGTAAAGTTTTTAACGAGACATCCATACAATGTAATTTAACAAGTTAATAAAGATCATTATATCATTGATAATAATTATCTTTACGATTAACAATATCTACAATTTTGTATAATTTTTCTGTAATTTTTTTATAATATTCTGTAATTGCTCCTTAATTTTCTACAATTTTTTGAATTTTTCTCCTTTTCCAGGCTGAACGGGCCAACCGTGCCAGCACGACCCGTTTAGCCCTAATGTGCCGGCACGATCATGGGCTCGGTCCTTGGCCTGTGGGCCAGCACGACACGGCATGACCTATTTATTATTCGTGCCTACCCGGCACGGCCCGTTGGCCAAGTCTGCGAGAGAGTCAACAGATATCCCATCGCGATGCAGAGTATGTATGCATGTTGGTTGTTGGATACATGCATGCACAGCGCGGCGACTCGCCTGGCGTCGCCGTGGCATCCAAGAGCCCCTCACTAGCCTTGGTCGTCGACTCCGCCGTAACAACCATGATCAACACAATTAAAAATTGTTAAACTAACTATTGATATCTCACACAACAATAATTCTAAATCTGGCTACTGGACTGCAACATCTCACAATAATATTACACTGATTTTTTCAGTAGCAGAAATTAATAACCAGTACTTCACAAACTGTATAGTTAGAGCATTAAAAAATGGCAATTTTCAGCTTGTTCAATGTAACAACAGGACAACTGAGGTTGAGATAAAGGACAAACCCTGGCTAGTGCATGAATCAGCTGTGTTACCTGTCTGAGGTAATTGAAACTTTATACCATTCTTTCCTCGAGATCTACGCTTAGTAGAAACCTTAGTCTCCGGGCTTTGGTAGTCCAACTTTGTATTGATCAAATTCCTTAGTTCCTCCTATATAAATCAGTGAAGGTGTTTCATGCATGCTGAACAGGACTTTAACATAAGGATTAAGGAGAGAAAATGTGGAAGTGGTGAAACAAAAATTACCAATCTTTTATCATTAGTCAGATGTGAAGATAGGAACGCAAGCAAAACTATTGCACTCTTTTCGTCAAATAATACATCATTAGCTAGGATGCCACTAGCTGGAAAATCCTGCATGTTGCAGAAAAAGTATGAGAAACAAACAACTCCTGTTGTCCAAATAAATAAACCACTACCTGAAGAAAGTCTGCAAGCACTTTTCCTATGTTGCTTGATGAGCAGATGGTGATATCAGTTATAGTATCTGGTTCATGGCAACTGAACAATTCCTTTCGACAATCAGACAATGTTTCCTGACAAGCAACAGAAAAATACGAGCACATATGAAGCAATGACACTAAAAAAAGGTTAAATTACATTAAAAAATGAAACAGAAATCACCAATGAAATTAAGGACAACCTTCAGAGGAAACCTGTGAATGTTAATGTTCAAATAATAGTTGATGAAGTAGTTCAGCACTCTCCTGTCAATCTGAGAAGAATTTTCCATACTGATGCCATATTTTGCACATATCACCTGTAAAAGAACAAAGAAAAAATGTGTAGCAATTAGACGAAAAAATGCAGAACAGAATGTAAGATTAGAACCATATAAGTTAAAGAATAGTAAGCTCAAAAGGATCCCAAATCAATTGGCAATGAAAGTATGAAAACCCAACTTACTGAGGCAGTGAATCTCATCAACATGTGAGTTATGTATATGATGTGCACATGAAAACCCAAATATGAATGTTTTCAATAGAAACGAAGCATGGCAGCATTTTACAAACACAAAGAAACTTAGAAAATATGTATTTATGAATATTCATAATACTAGGCTCATAAATAGAATTACGGTCTTTTCACAGGCATAGGTGATAGGACAGCTAGTTACAACGTTATAATTTAATCATGGTGGTTTGCAGTATGTACTCATACATGTGGTGAACATTTAGGCAACAGAAAGAAAAGAAAAAGAATCCCTACCTGAATCCAATCGTAAAGCAAGCCAATGTGTGACTTGGTCTCAGAGATTGTTTGTCCCTGACATGAAAAAGTAGAACCCTCATAAAAATAATGAACAGAAGTTTCCAATCAAAATCATAAATACAGAAGCAGACTTATATGACATGTTTGTAATGGAATTTTGGTCTGTTCCTTGGGCAAGAATACACTGGTACTGCCAAACACGTATTTCCCATTTCTTCCAGTACAATGCACACACATCACTGTTGACAGTGAAGTGCAGCAGAACAGAGTTGCAGAAAAAATTTTGCTAGTGCAGGCAGTACTTGTTGGCAATAGTTTGTAAGAGACGGACACCATTTTTCAGAGCACTTACAGGAGTAAGCAGCCATATGATTCAGTGAATCTGATAGAAACAAGAACCGTGCATTGTTTAATAATGAGGACCTATTTATGTAAGTAATACATCCTGCAATCTTGTGTAATAGTATGAATCTTTTATGCTAACTGCTTAGTGCTACTTGTTTCTAAAATGGAGTAGGAAAGACTATGAGGAATGATCAAATTTGATCTTATGAATACAAAGAACTCACCGTTTCAGTTGCTTTTAGCCTGGATAGTTCACGAGCTAGTGAAGTTTTGTTTGCTAGCAAGGGTAACTGCACAAGACCAAAAGATTGTTAAATGTAAATGTTGTGGGGATGGCCCCCCGCCTGTAACCATTCGGCCTACTAGGCCAAGAGGGCCAATAAAGCATGTAAAAGATATGTATATTCTTACAATAGTACATGATGGCAAAGGTATTATTGTAATAAGACCTTGAGGATATGTATATTTACTCCCTTGGGTTAACATAGGAGAGGGAGATTACTCATTTTCCCACACATACTCTGATAGCCCCACATTTACTATTTGGCCCGTAGCCACAATAGTAAAGAATGGCAAGCCAGTATTCTGGAAACATGATAACTTAAGGTTCAACACATCCATATAAACAAGTTAGATGAAAACATTGCCTTCACAAAACCATTCTGAAAATTAGTCTACGGACTGAGGGAACCATTATACAGTGTTTGTGACATAGTTTATCAATTTAGATTGAGAATAGACACTAGGATGAGAAGACTAAAGCATACACTTGCTCACTAAGTAGAAAGTCGGTACTGCAACCCTTCTGATTTAGGCAAGTAAAAGTCATCAGATATTATTTAGACTGAGAGAGGAGCATATACTGAAACTTTAGTCAATCTCTACTGTAATTGTAGTCTATGCAGTGAGTGAAAAAAATCCACTACTAAACATTGAACAAACCAGAATTCCATGTCTTTGGGACAAATGAAAGATGTATTTTAACAGTAGAGAACTTCAACAGGAGTAAGGCAACACTGAATGTTTAGATTAACCTGCATATGGATGAACACATTCCATAGCAACGAAAGAATCAACTCCTTATCCCCACTAGCAATGTCTTCTGCTGAAATTGTGACTCCATCTGCATCAGATATTGGAACCCCAGCTTGCTTGATAAACTGGATAGCCATGGTACAATTATGCAACTTCTTCTTATGTGTATCTGAGGGAGCAATCACTTTCTGAAATAAAGCATGTTGGCACCGTAAATCAAATGGCAATAAGCATCTGATTAATTAATGCAGCAGAAAGAAATTCATACCAAAATAATCGATGCATCAGAAAGCAGGAGCTGAACAACTCTACAAAAAATGATGCCATCTTGGAGATCTTCAAATAAATTTTCTATAGTGAAATCATACTCTGACAGAGCAAGCTGACAAAGTAAACAGAATTAGAGCAATCCACCAAATATCCAAATTAAGCATGTTAACTAAACCATTCCAAAGGAAACTTATAACTAAAACACAAAATGACACAGTTCACAGATCTGTTGCATGAGTAGAGCATCACTAACAATCATGATACCTGTTGATAATTCACTTTATATCCCATGATCGTGAGATGCGTCAGGAGGTCACCTTCTCCATGCATGGCCTCCCCCAAAGACTCTAGAGTTCAGGAACCAATAAAAGAAGATAAGAGCAGCTGAATAAAACACATACAAGGTCACAAAGAAAATTAATCAAACAGATGGATTCGGTTATCTTACCCTGGATAATTTGCCAACTAGATTTTATTTGGGCCTGGTGACAAAATAACGGAGGGGATCCACCATCAAGGCCATCAATTCCAGATTTGAGAGGTAGGGCACTTTCCATTTTAGCTCTGTCTAGTGCAGCAACAAGCAGAAAAATTCTTTTCAGTATGATGTTCCCCAATGCTTCGGTATAGGCCGGTCTGTGGAGCCCTTCTACCAACTTGTTGTGAGCAAAAGGTTTTGCAGTCACATTTTGAGCAAACAACTGTTTCTCCAGAATAAGTTTCAGAAAGGGAACCTCCTTGTCCTGTTTCCGTGATCCATTTTGTAGCAAGGAATCACCCCCAAGGACAATATGCAAGCCTATCCTGAGCCACTCTGGATTGTAACAAATGAAATTTCTAGTTGCTTTCTCTTTCAGCCTAAGATCAGTAACAAGCGGGCAATGTGCTTTCATCTTCAGCCTACTCTCATCAATGTTCTGGAAAAAAAACATTACCGATTAGAGCATCAATGGTGGCACTGTGTGATGTCAGCTGAAAAGGTTTCTATGATTAAGATACTCTAGGTCCATTTGAGAAAAATACAAAACTACAGTGTTAAAGAAAACTATATGGAAGACTAGAGATAGTGAACTCACATTTTTTTTTACCACTAATACCTTTTCACTCACAAAAAAACAGCAAGTACTCTCACAGACAATAAAGAGATGCACGACATCCCAACATACAACATACCTATATACTATATCTAACTTACCCAATCTTTCCATAACCCATGTGTGTTTTGCAAGATGTGACACTCTACATTATCATATCTATGGTACAAAGGACAAAACATAACATGCCACTGAAGTAAGATCAACCTCAATATTTGCATCTTGTCTAGTTCACCCAGTACCACAAATATCCAACAAAGCGGCCAATCATCAAAGTTGGTTTAAAGAATAATGGGGCACCCCAGATAATTCAACTCAATTCATCTGCTCTAACCTAACACAATTCTCAAATTGAGTACATCACCATGTTCAAAATCAATGCCGTAGAATCTAAGCCCTAGAAAAATCCTCACCTTGCAAATTTGGCACATCATGACGAGCACCTCCTCGCACGCCTCCGTGCTCATGTACTTCCCCATCCTCTCCGTCACATCCTCCAGGCTGCACACCTCCCTCAGGGACTCCCTTAACGCAGCCGCCATAGCCGGCGTCATCCCCTTCCTCCTCTCGCCGCCGCGATCCCCATATCGGTGCCGCTTCGGGCTGCGGCCGCGCGCCCGCTCCCCATCAAGGGCGTCGCGCTTGCCCACAGCGGGGGCGTGGGTGGCCTCGGCGGGGGAGCAGCCGCAGGCTGAGGGGTCGCGGAGGAGGAGGGAGAGCCATGACGAGGCGGAGGCAGCAAAGGCGCGGAGTGCGCGCTCGCGGCTAGACTCGGCGCGTCGCGCGGAGCGCGACTGGTCGAGCTTGAGCGCGCGGAGGCGGCGGCCGAGGGGCGTGGGGGTCGCGGCGCCGGTGATCGGCCTCCGGCGGAGGAGGGGCGTCGGCGTGGGGGCGGGGAGCAGGGTTTTGGAGGCGGTGAAGAAGAGCGGGCAGGGGGACTTGGGGTTAGGTTTCGGGGTGCGGAGGTTGGAGAGGTCGCGGAAGGGGGAGGCGGCGGGCTCGCGGCGGTTCATGGCGGCCGAGGGGGAGGTTCTAGAAGGTTCGGGAGTGGGCGGGGAGGGCTTCCATGGGTTTGGGAAGGTTGCTGAAGGTTCGAGGAGCGGGGATTGTGGGGGATCGTCCCGTGGTGGGGTTGGGGTAGTTTGGGGTTTGAGCGGGAGATTATAAGTGGAAGCCGAACGGTCGGATTTCGAAATGCACGCGCCTCTGCTGTGCCGGGCTTAGATGGGCTTCAATTTATGACGAACCAGGCCATTGCTTCTACTGATCTCGAGTTTTCTTTGGGAAAATTGCAAAGATCTCTTTAGGGCATCTCCAATGGTCCTAGCTAGCAACTAACTAGGAGACTTCCACATCATCAACCAAATAGCTAGCATACAAAGGACTGTCTATAAGGATAGCTATTTGATACTTACATGCACACACAGTCATTTATAGAGACTGCCTCGTTTTCTGTTATAGCCTAGTGCTTAAGAAAGAGCCGGCTCGATTTTTTTTGCATACTCTCTTTCCTCCACATAGGATTTATGCTGATGTGTACATGCAAATAGCCAGCTGACTCAGACCATTATATTAGTGTCAAATACACTCCTACAATACATAGATGATTTGAAATTCCCCCTAGCAGCCCTTTTTCGGGCTGACTCATATGGTTTCTTGTCAACGATCCAGTCATCAATATTACAAAATAATATGAGAAATATTGTTGAAATTATTGTGAGAGAACATGGATACTTTTTATTACTATGAACTAATTATAAGGTGTTTTTAACAAGGCATAAAAACTAGCCCTAATTATACTGAATCGAATGGGACGTCAACTGTCCTTCTGTCTTATCTTGTCCAGCCTTAAATACCAATGAAGAGACGTCAATATATCTACCGAGGGAGACGCCTTATGGAACCAACGTGTTCAATCGAGTAGGTAGGTATTATCAAAGAGAAGACACCTAATCATCGGTTATTGTTAATAGGAGACGAACACGAGAAACAATCACGTACTATTTGGAGTAGATAAGGCATATGTTTTATGCACCACACGGAAGAAATATCCTGAAATCGGTCTAAGTATCAGTCCATAAAATCTTTGAGCAATTATCTGGTTAGGCAACACGCACAATGTTTATCTGACCAGCATACTCGGGGGCAACCTCTGGAGGTTTACAACCACAGGGTCACCTTATTTGAATATTAAAGCCGTATTTAAAGATTTATTCAGTTCTCATCAGCTAGCCCTCGAGCTTTTAAATGAATTTATGATATAAAATCCTTCTGATTGGATTTTAATCGGGAAACTACTCCTTTAACAAGAGTAAAGAAGCGGTTCTTATTCACTTTAGAGTTGAGAAAACTAACTGGGAAACTGAAAGGTTTTGTATCGTTTGGGCTTCCGATTAGGTAACCCTTATTTGCAGTTGGAAAGAAACCCTTATAAAATCTTTAGTGTGTTATCCGTTGGCTTCACGCTTTTAGAAAAACCTTTCATCTTCTTTCCTGCCCTAGATCCTTTTGATCCCCTTTCAATTTTTTGCCACTTAGCCAAAATGTCATATCTAATCATTGATTGGCCACCGTCTAAGCTCAAATCAAAGAAACTGAAGGCCATGGAAAAGGAAGGGATGCTTCCCACCAAGGTTCTGGTCTGGTGGAGGTTAGCAGTCAAAGAGAACTTTTCGAGTTGGAACGAAGGCAAGATTCTGATCTTTTGACCATACATTATGGATTTAGACTACCTACTCACCCATTCCTTTCGGAAGTTTTGGAGTTCAACAAAATCGAATTAGTAAACCTAGCTCCCAATTCGGTTGCTAATTTAAGCATATTCGTGTACTTCAAATGGGAGAGCAGAACCTAGCCATACTATCGTCAGGCTCTATGAGTGTCGCTGCGTCTACAAGCAATTGAGCAAAAAGATCTAGACCCAGTACATGAGGTGTGTAAGATTTCGACAAGATAATGAAGCGAGACGAGACCAGAGGTCAGGTAAGACATATTGTTTGCAAAATTTGTCATCATGAATTGTCTGTAAAGTCTTCAAGTGAAAATGGGCTTTTGTTTAAACACACCCAAAGATGTAAAGAAAGTAAGGCATGACCATGAGATAGACACAACCACAGTACAATCCTGATGGTATGGTATGTAATTGGGATTATAATTATAATGTAGCTCGAGAATCTTTTTTACTGTTTAATTGCCATATAGGATTTAACTTTAGATTTTTGTGAGTCTCAAGAGTTTGAAATCTACATTAGAACTACTCACAATCTTATATTTTCTTTAGTTTCTAGACAGACAACAACTTGAGATTTTGTTAAATACTACAATAATGGTTGTGCTAAACTAAAGAATTCTTTGAGACCTATACGTTTTTTGTGGTTTTGACCTCAGACATATAGCGCGATCGGGATAGGAAGGATTATCCTAGTGTGGTTGCTCATTATGTTAACGATGATTGGGTAATAGAACATAGAATTATAGACTTTAAACTAATTGACGTAGCACATACGGGTGAGAATATTACATAATATATTATCAAAGTCATGAAAGATTTTGGCCTTACAAATAAAATTTTTGCAATTACGTTAGACAATGTTGCAGCAAACTTTAGGGCAATAGATATTCTCACTTCGTTATTTAGTACATACGTCAAATTCTTCTTGCCACATTAGCGATGTGCCTATAATATTATTAATCTTATAATTAAATGGGGTTTAAAGGGGTTGGATCCATATATTCAAACTTTTCACTACGCAATATTTTTTGTAAATCATTCTAACCAACGAATTGTAACATATAAGAACTTCTACATTGTGATGGCTGTACGTCCAAAAAAGTTCAGTTTGGACATGCCAATAAGGTGAAACTTAACTTATCTCATGCTGTAGAATATTTTACCCTATGAGAATATATTTTTTGTTTTTATCTACACGCACTGTCATAATCATTACGACAACACACTACTAACTGAGTAGCATTGGTATGTTGTTGAGAAGTTACTAACATTTTTCAAACTCTTTTACGATTCCACTGTTGCTTTATCCAGACTGTATTATCCAACATATCCATTAGTTGTACATCATGTTCCTGCAATTGTGGGTCACTTAAAAGCTAATGAAAATGACATAGTGTTACAAAGGTTGTGTGCTATAAAAGCTAAATATTTGAAATGTTGGAAAGAAATTCTATATTTATATGTATTTACATTTATTTTAGATCCAAGAGCTAAAATTGAAATATTCACTAATATTCTTGCACTTCTGAGTGACATTGTAGGGATAAATTATTCTAACTATTTTTTAGTTGTTCGTACTAAATTGTTTGATGTTTAGAAGAAGTACGAACAAATGTTTTCATAGAGTTCACTTGCAACGACTTCCACCAACACCCAGCATAGATAAGAATACAAATATATAGGCAAAATATATAGTGCACCAGGTTTCTTCGAAAAATCAAGTTCAACAATGTCAAGTGCTGAAGCAATCCATACCGGTGGGGAACTATTCATCTTTCTAAATAGTGATCCTGTGGATCACCAAGTAGAGGACTTCAACATTTTGGAATGGTGGTATGAGCATAAGCTAACATATTCAATACTACCTATATTAGTACGGGATATATTAATTGTTCTTGTCTCAATAGTTTCTTCCGAATCTACTATCAATTTTTCTGAAATAATCTTGAAGGAGAGAAGAACAAGTCTCACGAGTGAGATGGTGGGAGTACTTCTCATAGTGCAAGGCTGAGAACAAACGAATTCGTGAGCTCACACTCCACAGAGAATACAGTGTTGGCAAACATGTTCAACAATTTCTATCTAGACAACGATACTTAAAGCATCGATGTACATTGTACATTTTCTCATTTTTTACATATATTGCAGAGCTATATGCTATACTCTTTTTTCTTTACCAATTTTACTTGGCAAAGTTTTTAATGAGGCAGCCATTTATATTAATAAAGTTCATAATTATATTTCTATAATTATTTTGTATTTTTTGAATTCTACATACTTTTTAGGAATTATTGCAATCTTAGAATTTTTTGGACAAAACAGTTTAGACAGACCTCCTTAACCCGTCGGGCCAACACGGCCAGTCATCTCTCTAGGCCATACCTGAATTGACACCTTGACCCATAGTCCAACATGACACAACCCATTTAAGCTGACGGGCTATGTGAGACGTGCCTAACGAGCCCGAGCGTGCCGCCCATTTGGCCATGAGTAGGGGAGGCCACGACCACGACCCTCATTGGCCCCTAACCCTCTGCTAGTGGATGCAGATGAGAGAGCTCATAGTTTTTTCTACAACAAAGTACTCGATTGTGTTAGAAATGTAGGTAATATTTTAATTCCAAGTTTTATTAGAAGACAAATGCAATAAACTAGTGATGCAAAACACATAAATAATAGCAGGCTACTCATTATACTTCAGAAAAGAACACAGAAAGATATTACAATACCAAAGTCGATCGAACGCGCGAACGAGTTACTGTTGGCTTGATGAAGAATAGGAAGCAGCGCAGGCTCGATGCAGTGCAGGACGCAGATGATGCAGTGCAGTGAGCGGTCACGAAGTTGTGCGCTGCCCAGAAATCTTATTGCCGGCCCTATGCAGGTCTTCACGGCAGCAACTACTCGGAGATACCACTCCCCTTCTTCACGGTGCACGTCGAGAAGAAGAGTCGACGAGGTTCAGACGGCGCAACACAACAGCACAAGGGGGAAAAGAATGGAGGCAGAGATATTCTTGGGGTGTCTGCTCTCGACGTCTCCAGGCATATATATATATAGACAGACTGATAACTGACATGATTAAAACAGTTATTTACCTATTGGTAACTGACATATTTAACCAATCATTTACCCATTAGTAACTGCCTGTCATCAAACCCAATAAACCCACAATTCAAACATTTGAATCTTATTCAAACAGAGAGAGATACACGGTTCAACAAAAATAAAGATGGACTTAGTCTACCAAGTGCAAATCATAAGTCACATGATTTTCACACGAAAATATGTGAATACGTGCGTGCGCATGCGCGCGCGCGTATGATTAGCCAAAGCCATCCTTATGTCGTCCACATCCATAATTCAAGGAGTGACATGGACTCCACCTTATAAATTGATCTCCCCCACCTTATCTTAGTAATATGGTACTAAACCTTGCATGCTTTGGAATTAAAAAATAGGCCTTATTTTATGGTCCTATTTTTACCAGATTGCATTTCGCATAGCTCCTACTCAAAAAACTCAAAAAGTAAATTCAGTGCATACGCTTCCATGTTTCACTCATGATCAACAAAATTCCTTTCAGTGGACTAGTACAAGGCACCGCAAGATGCAAACATACAAGGCGATGGACACATACAAGAAGGCGATGGCCACGGTGACCACGTACGCCGTGCTGGCACCCAGCATGGTGCGGGAGCACCTCCCGCACAAGGTGTGCACCGCAATGTGCTGGGTAGGGGTGTAAACGGAGCGGATATTTTTCGACCGTCCGTCCGTCCGTTTTAATTTGGAGAGAATTAAGAGCAAATTTTCGAATATCCGGAGGTTTTGCCGGATATGGATTCGGATATTTTTTGCCAGAAATGGAAACGGATTTGGAACAAACATTATCCGACGGATACGGAACTATCTGGATATTTTTCAGGTAGTTACCGGATATTTTTTCGGATAGTTACCGGATTCAAATTCGGATTCATTTCAGAACTCAATTCGAATTCGGCTCGGGACAGCCCAACAGGCACTTACTAAAAAGACCATCACTTTCACAAACAGAGTTCGATTCGGGTGTTCTTATACTCGTTGGAAAGTTTATTTCAAGACCTATGTAATGGATAAGTCCCCATCTTCAAATGCATCACGAATCATCTACGATGATCAAAACAATGTGATAGCTGTAAAAATCTAGTTTTCTTTTTGTGTGAGTTCGAGTCTAAAATAATATAGGGTTGAGTTGTATTTGGTTTAAGAACCATATGGACATCCCAAGGGGCTATACAAGCTTTATAATCGTAGCCTTTAGGGCTCAGACTACCTTTGAGAAAAACCAATCTATTAAAGTTTGTTCGAGTTCATCATTGCTGGTGAAATTCCATATAGAATTAAGAGTGTTCTTCAATCAAGATCATTCAGCCTTTCCGCTGAGAATTGGATGCACGGTAGATCTTCGCTTGGTGGTCGATGAAATAACGCGAGCGTGTTTTGGCTGATCAAAGAGTGTTTGTCCCTTTTACTGGCATTGGAGAATCATTACGATTCATCAAGACTCCCGTGAATATCCATTCTACATCGAGAAGATCGAGCGACCCTGTATCAAGTGATATACTTGACTACTTGGCTATGGCTAATTTTTTACTTTCGAACTGTGTGGCATGTAGTTAGTTAGCTACTACTTGTTTAACTAGTCTCTATCATGTACATGCTACTTTGCTAACTAGAATTTACTGGTTGCTTAATTTGTCCCTATCATCGTGTGAAATTTGCTTATTAAGCTACTAATATAGTTCCATTACAGATATGTAGTATGGTGATCGATCCTTACATATGTGATATATATGGTTTTTGTTTTCGTATATTTGTCCGACTAAATTTTCGTGACCAAAACTAACCGTATTTGGAGCGGCATCTATTCGCTCCGTATTCGTGACCGAGAATATTCGTATTCGTATTTGTATCTGGCATTATCCGTGTCCGATTTTGACTCCGACAAAAAATATGAAAAAGGATACGGAATGAGCAATATCCGTTCGTATCCACTCCGTTTGCACCCCTAGTGTTGGGTGCCTTCGTTGTATGTGACCACTTCCTGCCCCGCCCGAAGGAGCGCTGCACCAAGACCATCTTCGTCAACCACTTCACCGACGAGAGCAACATCGAGAATCACCTCTATTGGGATGCGCTCATGTACCTCACCACAAGCATCGACCCATGCACCATGAGCCAGCTCTGCCTCAGCGTCGGAGAATGGTAGTTCCTCTCCTTGGTGCCCGACAACTCAATGACTGACGTCTTCGAGGGCTTTGAGTTCACGTGGACCTTGACCTCGGGGTGCTGACGACGCGTTGACGATGACAATGAGCCAGATTCGTTGGTGTTCCACTTCGATGTGAAGCAGACGGACATGGCGTTAGGGCAGGTATGTGCCCTTCATAATGATGGCAATGGAATGGACGCTGCTGCAGGAGCACGGGCTCTAGATCTTCATGAACAAGCATGGGTTGTGGATGGGTATAAACCACCACCACCCCCACCACGTTTGACACGATCCCATGGACCCAGCGTTGAAGTAGTCCATCATCGTAGACCTCGACCGCTTCTTGAGGTGAAGGGAGTACTACCAGCGGATCAGCAAGGTGTGAAAGCGCGGGTACCTCCTCTATGGCCCGCTCGGCACCAGAAAATCCAACCTGGTCACCGCTATGGCCAACTACCTCCGGTTCAATATCTACGACCTCGATGTCTCCCACGCGAGTTCCAACTCAGGGCTGTAGGAGCTGCTCACCTCCATGCCCAACAAGTCCATCCTCATCATCGAGGACATCGACTGCTGCTTCAGTGTTGGTAATTTTCTTGTACCCTGCAGCAGCCGCTCTCGATTGGTCTTCAGAATACACTATGGTTTTCTCTCTATGTTAGCTTCTCTGAAGATTTTTCAGGAGATGAATAGTGTATGCAAAAAACAGAGAAAAGAGGAAAGCATAACATATGTAGTTTCAGAGGTGACTCTCTTATGTTATTCTCTCTCTTTCTGAAATTACAAACTAACTAAAAACTAAATAGTAGACTCAATGGAATTCGGATCGCACCAACCCATGATCCATTAGACTCAAACTTTTTAACTAACTCGGCACACCCTGTGCTGGACATAACGCACACACACCTGCTATTGATCCACTCATGACTGCTGCAGTACTTATATAGCCGCTACAGTAGTTCTGAAACTTCAGCTACAACTAGATTATGTTGAAAATATAGGCAATATTTTAATTCTAAGTTTTAGTAGGAGACAAAAACAATATACTAGTGATGCACAACTAACTACTAGCAGTAGGCTACTTATCATACTTCAGAATATACGCAAGAAAAATATAGTATCAAAGTCATATGGACACACGAACGACTTACTGTTGAGCTTGATGAAGAGCAGGAAGTAGCGCAAGCGTGATGCAGTGAAGGCTCGGTGCAGTGCAGAGTGTAGTAGGAGCGGTCGCGCAAATGCGTTGCCCAGAAACCTTATTGCCGTCCCGTGCAGGTCTTCTCTACGACAATGGTTTGGAAATCTCGCTCTCCTCTCTTACCGGTGCACGCTGAGAAGAAAGGTCGACGAGGTTCGAGTGCTCAATACTTCATACAAGAGTGGAATAAGACAATGGTAAAAAGGAATGAAAGAGTTCAGTATCAAACCTGGACATCTCCAAGCCTTTTATAGACGTGCTAATTACTCTCTAGTAACTGTTGCCATTAGACTAAAATAATATTCAAGTAATTGACTCCATTATTTACTGGTAACTGCTCGTATTCAAACCAAATATTTAAGCAGTCTCATTACCAGTCAAAAGAAGTAACCGACTCCATTATTCACTAGTAACTGCTGATATTCAAATAAAATTAATGAAAATTAAGTAGTCTCATGACCAGTCAAAAAGAGAGAGACGGTACAAGGTTTAGCAAAAATAAAGTGGACATGGTCTGCCAAGTGGCGCGCCACATCACGGCGCGGTCGCCGTCGCAAGTCACAAGTCACACAATTTCCACGTGAAAATACGCGAATACGCGCGTGCATGCGTGCGCGTGTGTGTGTTTAGCCAAGGCCATCCTCATGCCATCCACTTCTATAATTCAAGAAGTGGCATGGACTCCACCTTTTAAATTGATCTCCCCCACTTTGCCTTAGTAATATGGTACTAAACCTTACGTGCTTTAGAATTAAGAAAAATGAGTCTCAATTTGTGGGCCTATTTCTAACAGATTATTGACTCACATACTTCCCCTAATCTAGGTGTGGCTCAAGCTTCCGCACACCAAGTAGCTCCTTCATCTCCATGAACTCTCAACAGTGCCTTGGTGAGTATGTCGGCACGTTTCTCTGCCAAACACACATATTCCACCATTATCTGTCCTGCCTCGACACACTCACGAATAAAGTGGAGCCGAGTATCAATATGCTTGCTTTGGCTGTGAAAAACTGGGTTCTTCATCAAAGCAATTGCTGAATTTGTTGTCCACAAACAGTGTCATTGGCCTTGCTTTCTTCTCTAACACTTCACTAATCAAGTTCTTCAGCCACAAAGCCTAGCACGCAGCCATAGTTGCCGCCATGTACTCGGCCTCACAGGATGACAAGGCTATCATTTCTATTTTTGTGAGGCCCAAGTGATCAGATTGCCACCAAAATAGAAGGTCATCCCACTAGTACTCTTCCTGTCAGTGACATCTCCAGCGAGGTCACTGTTAGTAAACCCCACCAGTTCTTCATTTCCTTGATGATTGCAGTACACCAGTCCATGATCGATGGTTCGTTGCACATATCTTAAAATGTGTTTGACTACTTGATAATGCACCACCACTGGTCTCTCCATATATCTACTCACAATGCCAACTGCATAGGCAATATCGGGGCATGTGTGAGTGAGATATCTTAGGCAACCAATGACACGTCTATACTCCATTGCATCCACCTCCTTGCCATCACCTTCTTTTGTCAACTACAGCTTTGGCTCCATTGGAAACTTAGCAGGATTACACACTGCCAGCCCAAACTGCGATAGAATATTCTTTGCATATGTAGTCTGACTTAGGGTGATGACATTGTTCTTCTGATTTACCTCAATCCCGAGATAATAAGTGAGTAAGCCTAGGTCACTCATCTCAAATTGCTCCATCATCTGCTGCTTGAAGATTTCCACTTGGTTTGAATTTGTGCCGGTCACAATCAAGTCATCCACGTATACTCTTATGATCAGTCTTGTTGCACCATATCTCCTGGTGTACATGGCTTGTTCTTGTGAGCACCTCACCAAATCCAACTCCTTCAAGCACTTATCCAGCCGCACATTCTATGCCCTGGGGGCTTACCATAGCCTGTAAAGCGCCTTCCTCGGCTTGTACACTTTATGCTCTTGGTCTTTCACTGAGTAACCTTTAGGTTGTACAATGTACACTTTCTCCTAGAGATCTCCATTGAGAAAAGCCGATTTCACATCCAGA
Source organism: Melocanna baccifera (assembly GCA_036346265.1). Classification (NCBI taxonomy): domain Eukaryota; kingdom Viridiplantae; phylum Streptophyta; class Magnoliopsida; order Poales; family Poaceae; genus Melocanna; species Melocanna baccifera. The sequence continues at coordinate 16,427,555 of CM070695.1, forward strand.
TGATGCACTTCTTAGCCGCGTTGTGCTGCCAAGGCAAGCAACATCCGGATAGTGTCTAGTCTCACCACCGGTGCAAAAGCTTCTTCAAAATCCACACCTTGCCGTTGCACATATCCCTTGGCCACTAGCCTCACCTTGTACTTCTGAATCTTGCCGGCACTATCCTTTTTCAGCTTAAAGACCCACTTGAGCCCTATAGGTTTCTGTCGAGCCGACAGTTCAACAAGGCTCCAAGTGTTGTTCTTCTCAATAGATTCAATCTCTTTGTTCATGTTCTCCTGCCACTCTTCTTTGCTGGCAGCTTCCTGGTAGCAAGATGGCTCCTCGACCACAAAGAACAACTCCTCTAAATTGAGGATGGTCTCTTGGGTATTAGCATAAATATCAACAAGTGAGTAGTTCGGCGCAGCCCACTATCAGTCACTGATGAATCCATGTTCCGATGCAGACGGGGATGTCCAATCTTTCAATGAGATTGATAACTATTGATTTTGGTGAAGATGACTCTCGTGATCCGACTATAACCGTACGACGACGCTTGTGCCTTAGCAATCGTTGAACCAACTCTGAGATGTTATTGGTCAAGCTGAAAGCGTGATCAAATTAAACACGAAGTTCAATCCCTGCGAGCAATCGAAAACTAGTAAGAATAAGATGTAGGCAACTGATATTGCGAATAAGATTTTAGTATCGATGGTATTGAAAAAAAACAAAGGTGGGATCCCGAAGGCTATCTTGACAGGTGGTCGTCTGACATAATTGAAGAACAGAAGTTTGCACAATGGCTAAACCTAAATTCAACGAAATTCGAGTTTTGGAAAAAAAAAGGCGGCAGCTCCTTTATAGGGAGACGACCAGGGGTGGCGGCTAGGGAAGTGGGAGCACATCTCTAGGGTTATAAGGCCCATGGGCCCAAATAGAGGTGGCCCAGCACCCTTTTGGCTCAGCCTCAAAAATAGATACGGACTATTTTTATGATTGTCTTTGGTTCGGATGGAATTTGAAGATAAGTTGGATTCGTTGAAAAGTAGACTTGACAAGCTTTCCATGAAGTCCAAGAACGTCTCAAACGGAGTCCGTATGAAGAAATTATGTCCGTTTGAACTTGTTACTATCGCTGTAGTCCGAATCTGAATCTAGAACGAGCCCAACTCAAACTCCTGCTTGACTCAGACCCAAAGTGACGTGGTGTTCTCCATTGTACCTTCCATGCATGTCCATGGCTCTACATGTCTCTCCTTCATTCTTTCCCATGTTCCTAAACACAATTAAATCAACTGTATTAGGTAGTAGTCTATTCTTAGTAATATACAAACTTAGGAACGAATTCACCTAGTAATTAAGTTAGCGAGCACGCACTCGAGTAAGTGGACCTTGTAACACTTGTTGTGGATGGGCTATGTGTGTAGGCATGATTGTATCCATAGGAGGGGTGTTCTCATCATGTTCCCCTGTACCTCAGCTGAGCAGATCAGTGTTTCTAAAATTGTCGCAGTTGCTGCTTCTGCTCCTCCTTGCGACACGATCGGTCCTCAAGCAATCCCATACCTCCCTCACGGTCTTCTTGTTCACAAGCTACTGCAAGATGGCGCCCAGGACAAATTGGAGAAGATATGCCCTCGCCATCTTGTCCTTCCTCTTCTCCACGCCACACCGGCCACAAGTTCAATCGCCTCCCACACGTCCTGCGCCTTCAAACACAAATCCATCTCGATCACCCATGTGGAATAGTTTAAGGAGGTGAGTGTCAGGTAAGAAAGCGAGGCTTCGCCCTCCTTGGCCGATCGCGCCCTAGAATACTCAGCAATGGACATGTTGTTGAAGCGGAGAATTTTTGGCATCAACCTGCTCTGATACCATATGTTGGTAATTTTCCTGTGCCCTGCAGCAGCCACTCTCGGTTGGTCTTCAGAATACATTACGATTTTCTCTGATGTGTTGGCTTCTATGAAGATTTTCAGGAGATAAACAGTGTATGCGAAAAAAATAGAGAAAAGAGGAAAGCAGAACAGATGCAGTTTCAGAGGCGACTCTCTTCTGTTATTCTCTCTTTATGAAATTACAAACTAACTGAAAACTAAATAGCAGACTCAATGGAATCTAGATGGCATCAGCCCACGATCCATAAGACTCAAACTTTTAACTAACTTAGCACATCCCATGCCAAACATAACGCACACACATCTACTATTGATCCTACAAACCCAAGCACTCACGACTGCTACAGTATTTATATGACCGCTACAGTACCTATACGACCGCTATGGTACTTCCGAGACTTCAGTTACAACTAGATTATTGACTCACATTCAGCGCCACATCGAGGGAAGGCGCCAAGAAGCAGAAGAAGCAGTCGGCGCCAACCGACGACGACTGCTCATCAAATGACGACCCTTTATAGGATCGTTGATGGCAATCAGAGAGTGATGAATGATTGTAGTTGATGGCAATCAAATGAAAGAAACGAAGTAATGAGATACAAAGCAAGACTGATAGCACAAGATTTCACTCAACGTCCTGGAGTTGATTATGAAGAAACCTACTCCCCAGTCATGAGTGGAATTACCTTTAGATATTTGATCTCAATTGCAGTGAACTTGAATTTAGAAATAAAATTGATGGATGTTGTAACTGCATACCTTTATGGTAACTTGGATTCGGAGATTTATATGAAAGTCTCTGAAGGAATTTCTCTCCCGAACCAAGACAGAGCAAATAGAAATCTGTACAGTGTGAAGCTTAGAAAATCCTTGTATGGACTGAAGCAATCTGGCAGGATGTGGTATAATCGCTTAAGCGACTTTCTCTGCAAGAAAGACTACACGAGCAATGAAGACTGTCCTTGTGTATTTATACGACGATCCCAGAATGGATTCTGTATAATCTCAGTGTATGTAGATGATCTGAATATCATCAAGACAGTGGATGATATAAAAGAAGCAAGCTCCTACTTGGAGTTAGAGTTTGAAATGAAAGACTTGGGCAAGATCAAGTTCTACTTAGGCCTGCAGCTTGAGCATGTCCCTGTAGGAGTCTTAGTACATCAGTCGACCTACACCCAGAAGGTGCTAGAAAGATTTGGCTTTGAGAAAGCATTCCTATCAAAAGTACCGATGATCGGGAGATCTTTACAGCAAGAAAAAGATCCTTTCCGACCTAGGGAAGAGGGGAAGGAAGTCCTGGGATCGGAATTCCCATACTTGAGTGCAGTTGAAGCACTCATGTACTTAGCAAACCGCACTAGACCGGATATTACCTTTGTCGTGAACCTGTTAGCAAGGTATAGTGCAGAGCCCATCAAAAGGCATTGGCAGGGCATAAAGGACATCTTCCGATATCTCCAAGGAAGCAATGACTTTGGATTGTTTTACAGAAAGAATCAAGATCTGAACTTGATTGGCTATGAAGATGCTGGCTACCTGTCTGACCTGCATACCGCAAAGTCACAAACAGGCTATGTATTTCTGTGTGGTGGAACTGCAATTTCCTGGAAATCGTCTAAGCAAAGCCTTGTAGCTACCTCGACGAACCACTCAGAAATAATAGTGCTGTATGAAGCCGCACGTGAATGTGCTTGGCTACGCCGAATAGTTCACCACATCCAACAGTCATGTGAGATGAACATTGTGCAAACCCCCACAGTTATCTATGAAGATAATGCCGCTTGCGTTGCACAAGTACAAACGGGCTATGTGAAGAGTCATCTCACAAAGCATATCAACCCCAAGTTCTTCTATGCTCATGAATTGCAAAAGATGGACGAGATTAAAGTACTGCATACTAAGTCTTGTGAAAATCTAGCAGATTTATTCACAAAGTCACTCCCCGCATCTAGCTTTGAAAGATGCGTGCGAGGGATCGGTATGATGAGACTTAGAGAAGTGCAGAATTCAGGGGGAGAATTCTCTCAAGCCCGTTAGTGAATCTTGATCCTGAAGATCAAGTACCCAAAGAATAACCGTCCTGAAGACTAAATGAAGTTGGGTGAATTGTACTCTTTTTCCCTTGACGAGTTTTCCTGAAGTTTCTCGGTCAAGATTTTTAATGAGGCAATTTGTGCATCGTAGCATAACATGCATCATGTACTCTTTCTCCAAATTTTTTCCACTGGGTTTTTATGGAGTTTTAACGAGGCATGAGTATGTCGGATGAGTGCCCAAGGGGGAGTATTAGAAAACCAGGGATAAGGTTTCCCGTTTAAACGGATTCTTTCCGTTTAAACGAGTCCTTATCCATAATGGGCACCTCACCCTCTCCTATAAATAGAGAGCCATATGGCTGATTTTGTACCCCATTGAATTGAAGCAATAAAGAAAGATCAGGAGTTCTCTCTACCTCTCTCTTTGTTCAATCTATTATTTCCGTGTTGCTATGATTGATTCGTTCTTGTTCTAAGCAGAGGAATCGTTCGGACTGGTCGCCAACGAAAGTTCCTCAACACTAATCACCAAAGACCAACACAACTATCTCAGCCACCTTACTCGTTACAAACCGCCACCATGCAGCGAAGTAATTAGCTCTTTCGCTTCTGCGGTAGATCTTTGATTGTGTATGTTCTGCTGCGATGTCGCATTTCGCTTGCCGCATGCCCACAACACAGCAAATTTCTCTTGCAATTTTATTTCTTTGAGGCTCTGGCTTTAGTCAACGTTTTGAAATAAATGGATCGAAGGGCTTACGTAACCGTTTGGTTGGCTGTTTCACTCACTAGCTGAACCCCGTGCGGATTAAGAAACCATATTGTCCCGGTAGTTGAGCTACCGTCGCCGGCCTTGCTTGCACCATGCTATCGACTCTGTCAGGGCATGTGGCCTAGCTATGTCCTAAGCTCCTGCCATGCCTCCGCCGTGCTCGGTCTGCATCACGCTCTCCGCTCCGCCAGCTCAACTCTTCGCGGATGCGGGATGTCATGTGCTAACGTAAGTGCTCGGTGAACCCAACAGTGAAATGTGATTAGCATGGATTGGAATTAGCATCTACAACGTGGTATTTACAAGTCGACCAAGTGGAAACCCGGTTCATCTGGATTAGTACATCCAGGCAATGACTTCAAATTTGCACCGGGTATTTTACGTTTCATCAGCAAACCGGTTCTGGAAGGCTTTTTGAAGCAGAAGTGAGAGTTTGAGAAGGTTGAGGAGATTAGGCAAATGATGAAGGCAACCCAATTGGAGGAGCATCCAGTTGAAGAAGAGGCTGCGTCAAGGTGAACCCTCTTGTGCTTACTTTTGAGAGGAAATTATGTGTTTTGTGAAATTGGTCTATGTAAAAATTGCAAGCCTCCATGGTTTAATGAGGTCGTCACATATGTCTGATGGCCTGTGATGTCCAGGGTGAAATGCTGCAACGACCAAAATTTCCCCAACTGGGAAAAAGAGGTAATGAAGAGGTAGCCTGAAGCTATCGATTTGAGAGGACAAAGATGGAGGACCTTCAAATTTGGTAAGAATTTGTGACCCAGGTAAAGAATTTTAGAGGCAGCATGTTCCACTGAAGAAGCTGATGTTTTCAGTTTCGTGGGAAGCTTGCAAGGAAATATATCGAAAGTCTGGAACTGATACAGTGCATTGATATGGTCCACTGTAAAATGTCATGATTGTTCACTGAAAATAACAACAGTTGAAAGTATTGTTGATTTTAATCTTTCAGACTTTGTGTTGAGAGTTTTGTTTTGTCCAAGTCGCAGATTCTTGCACATAACAGTTGTATTGATCAGTAAGTGTAGTGATTCTAAACTGTTAAGACTGAAAACAATCAAAAGTCATTAGAAAGCTAAATTTTGTGATCTCATGATTGCTGCATAATAGAATCCATGTTTCTACTCTGCCAACTGAACAGCCAAGATTGATGGTATCTTTGCCCTCAATTTTTGTGTCACTGCTACACGTACTGTCATTACACCTGCTGTAGGTCTGCTGATTCGAATTCTAACAGCAAAACCGTCGATCTGATCTCATCTAGCACCTTCCATTACTAACATCCTCCATTATCGAGAAGAAAACCTGTTCAACTTAATCGATATTGATGATAAAAAAATCTTCTATTCCTCTCTTTCCGAATATTACAAGGGTCATATTTCTTTTCAGCTTATGGCTAAGATTTCCTTCGAACAAACAAACGGAACGATTTCTTCATCGCCATTTCGAAGTGGCTTGTTAGGACAGCATATTTGAATCGGCTTATCGGCATTTGGTTCCTTCGCATAAGCATTCATGTTATGGCCAAAAATAATCAACCACACCCGAAAAGAATAGACTTAATCGACAAGGCATCATAATCTCTTTGATCTTTAGGAACACATTTCATTCCTTTCTGCCACAACTCGGCCAGATCATCCAAAGGAGAAATGTGCAAATTCGACCACAACGGCCAAGAACTCCATGCTGCCACATCTGCCCATACATGTTTAGTAAAACTGCAGTGGACAATTAGGGGCTGATATTTTCTGTCTATCACTTATGATTTCTCTCAAACAAACAAACTTAATGATTTCTCTGTCGACATTTTGAAGTGGTGTACCAGCTTAGCGGCTTTCGGTTTGTTCACATGTCAACTTGCACTAGGATCAAAAGCCATAAGTTGCAGCTATAAGTCACGGCCTAAAAAAACAGACCTAGATGTTTTGCCATCTCATCTTCTTGTGCACAAAGCGCACAAACTTCACTATTAGGCCATCCGCGAAGAGCCAATTATCTGCCGTAATCTTATGTTGCAACAGGAACCGAGCAAAGAATTTATACTTGTTCTTCATCTTTGCTTTCGATACCATCGACGAATTATAACTTGAGAAGGAACCATGGAATTGCACCTCATATGCCGACTTTGCTGCATACTGTCCCTGAGCATTCCATTTCCACATTATTTGGCCCCATTGTTTTCATTTTTTTAAACCGTTTTTTGGTTTGGATTTCTTTCAACAATCACTATTTATTAGGCTAACAAGCCGCAGTCCAAAAGAAGACCCCAAAATTATGTTCATGCTCATTTAAATGAATCTCTGAAATATCTTCCCAAAGCATCACAATATCATTTATCTGAGCTCATTATTTATTCTTCTTAACATTCTCATCCAACCACCTCTGTAAGTTCTTCTCTTACAGAGCTACAGACCTATTCACTAGTTGGTCATTGCCGTGATCATGTCACCTACTCAATTTAGTCTCCTCCTGAAACAAAATGGTCCATGAAAGGGGATGCTGAGGGTGAGTCTAGTTATTACCCAGATATTTTCTTTTAAATAATCATCTAAATTTATGATCCTTAAATTAAGATCCAAAGACCCTCATCCTTTCCCTTTTCCTATATAACTCATCTACCCCCCTAACCCTATCCTCAATCCCGCTGCGTCCCAACCTGCGCCCGCCACTCCCTCTGCGCCGCCACCTCGCGCTGCTCCCTCATTGCCACCCCCTCCGTGGCACCTCTCACTCCACGCCGCTCCCTCTGTGCCGCCCCCTCCCATGGTCTCCTTCTCCTTTCTCACCAAAGCAGCTCCGCACGCCTCCCATCGCCACCCCCGCCCCCTCCTCCACCACTTGCGACTAGTGGTGCCCCTGTCGCCTCGCCGCGCCACCCCTACCCCTCCCCGCCGTGCCTTCCTCGCCCAAACTAATGCTAGTACCTTCCGTCGCCGCCGCCCTCTCCCCCCTATGCCCAGGGGATAGTGAACGCTAGGCATGGGGGGGGGGGCAGGATTCTCCCCTCGGAATCACCGGTGAGGAGGAAAAACTGGTCACCGAAGAGGAGGAATAAGAGGTCGTTGGAGAAGAAAGTGGAGGTGGTGACGCATGAATCTTTGCGCATATCTAAAGGTTAGAAATTTAGATGATTTTTGTTGGACCACACACACGACTACGATGTGAACGTGAGCACATCTCAGGCCACTCGCTATGACCAAGTAAAATGTAAATATGCAGCGTAACGGGCTTAAGTCCAACAAATCACCCCCTAAGCCTGTTGCGCAGACTTCACCTCAACGACGTCGGGCTTCTGTCTCATCTCGATGAACTTGACTCGCCCGAGCGCCTTGGTGAGTATATCACCGAGTTGTCCATCTGTGCCAACATGGTCGATGTCCACCTTGCCATCTTCAATGCATTCACGAATAAAATAAAAATGGATGTCGATATGCTTACTTCGTTTGATACGGGGTCGCCCGATCTTCTCGACGTAGGATGGATACTCGCGGGAATCTTGATGAATCGTAGCTATCCTCCAATGCCAATGCAAGGGACGAACACTCTTTAATCCGCCAAAACACACTCGCGTCAATTTCGCCGACCACCAAGCGAAGATCTATCGTGCACCCAATTCCCAGCGGAAAGGCTAAACGATCTTGATTGAAGAACACTCCTAATTCCTCACGAATTTCAAAGAAGAATGATAAACTCGAACAAACTTTAGTAGATTGATTATTCTCAAAGGTGGTCTGAGCTCTTAGGCTGCCAATACATGGCTTATATAGGACCTTGGGACGTCCATAGAGTCCACAAACCTAGTACAACTCAACCCTATATGGTTTTAGATACGAACTCTCATAAAAAGGAAACTAGATTTTACAGCCGTCACATTATTTCGGCCATAACTTTTGATCCATGACGAATTTGATGTTGGGACCAGATCCATTGTGTAGCCCTTGAAAATATATTTCCAAGGAGTACAAGAACACCCAAATCGGACTCCGTTTGTGAAAGTTATGACCTTTTTAGTAAGTGCCTGTCAGGCTGTCCCGAACCGAATCCGAATTGAATTCTGAGTTGAATCCGAGTTTGAATCCAATTGACCTTGTGGGTGGTACGAATTGGGCTTGAAAATCTTATCCAAAACTTGTAGTTTAAGTCCTTGGGCTTCTCTCTTTTGCTCTCCCACTGAATGGGTTTTCTTCCTTCATGTCTTTGACGCCTAATGTGATTATCCTCTTTCTTTTGCGTCTCCATTGCTTTGCCATCAACAAACCTAAAAATGCACCATTTAATGACATGAGGTAGTATTCTATTCTTATGAATAACAACATTATATTTAGAGTGGAATGAGTTCACCTAGCAATGTTTGATGCGGCTCAATAACTCTTTCCAGTTGAATAATATATTTACTAAAAAGTACAATACACGTTCGTATCCGCATCATCCTCCCCTTCTTCAAGAAAAGCCGTCCTCGGCTTTTGATAGCCTGAAATTGTACTAAACAAAGAATACAACGTGTATGCATGGTATATATATTTGTCATCAACACTTCTTCAGTTAGCACATCATGAACATCCAAGGTGTAATAAACGAAAGAACAACACATACACATGGTATATGTAAGAGTCAATTGTTGTGCCATTTTCATTATTTTGCATAAACCGATGAATATAGTAGTTATCAAAATATGCATGCATTGCAATATTGTTTTTCACATCATTCTCCCTCCCGTAAAAGGAAGTCGTCCTCGACTTTTCCATAGACAAATCATTAATGGGGAAAATCAGATTTATTTGTTCATACATAGGAAAGAAAATTTTGAGTCGCCTCCATGCTTCAATCTGCGCTACTCGATTATTTTTACATGGTTGTACATTAAAGATTGAACAAGTAGACTTATGAAATCTTTGTAAACAGTACGTGCAATTGTTGAAATTAATCTCATTGTGATCATAACATGGCATAAAAGATTGTTTATCCATAATATGCGATTTCAATTCTGTAAGCTTATCACATGTAATGCAAACTCTGTGAACATAAAATTTGTCATCTACACCATAATCTCCAATCAAATTGAACTTATATGTGTAGGCATAGGTACTAACTAGTGATTTTGAACTTGCAATTTTAGCAACATTATAAATCACACTAGATAGCTCTCTAGGATCATCAAACATAATATAGCACAAAGAATCGTTAGGAGATATTCTAGTAAGAACTTCCTTATGCGTAATCAATTCCACATTATGTAAATTGAGCAAAGAAATTTCAGAACATGGAATTGTTGGTTGATCATATGAGTACTCACAATTACTCACCTTTGCACAATTAAATTCAGCACCAATAGTGTTACCTTTGTCGTCCTCGTCAAATGATGTAGGCGCTGGGTGTTTAAAATTATTAGGATGCACCCACGGGGCAGCAAGCACTTTATCCCTTCCCGTGGTTATCTCCTCATTTGGCTTCAAAGATGCCGGTTGTTGAATGTTCAATTCTTCATCTTTAATGTCAATCTGCACAATGTGAGAAACAACACTAGAAGTAGATATTAATGTGTTAGTTTTAGATGCATCCTCATTTTATCTATCTTCTACTTCTCTCTTTTCTTTTGGTGTCTCTCTCACACTCTCAATTTGGATGCTCTCAACCTCACATATGGTGGAATCACACAGCTCAGTCTTTTTATCACTTTCACTCAATTTGGCTATGTGGCTCTCATCCTCACATGGGTTGTGGTGTATGTTAGGAGCTATATGTAGTTTTGGAATACTATATATCTCCTTGACCGAAGGGAAAGTCCCATGCTTGGTCATCTTCTCATGTGTCACACTAGTAGAGGCAGTAGAATTGAAGTATGGACTGGGAGAAAACTGTGGTGTATGTCTCTCCATAAGTCTCTTCTCCTCTTGAATAGCACAATTCACAAGATCTTGCACACTACCAAAATATTTATGTTAAACTGTAGCAGCAATCTTAGAATTCAATCCTCTTTTGAAGTATGTCTTCTTTTGTTGTTCACTAATGATACCGGCCCGACGTAGTGCATCTTGTAGCTCAAAATAATATTCTTGAACAGTATTACTCCCTTGTGTGAAACTCTCCAAATAGCGAAGTAATCTCTGCACATAATAGGATGGCATAAATTCTCTCCTCATGAGTGCTTTCAAATCTGACCAAGATTTAATGAATTCGTTTCCAAATCGTTGATGCCACCAACTATAAGCATAATCTTCAAATTCTCTAGTGGCACGCATCACCTCTTGGTTTTTGGGAAGCTTTTGAAATCTAAATACTTTCTCCATGCGCCATTCCCACTTAAGATACTCTTCTGGATCCTCACTTCCATAGAAAGGAGTAAAGTTATCCTTTTCTTGTTGTGGATGAAGTACCCGCACAATATCATTCACAATGTTTGAGCATAATACTTTCATTTGATGATTGAATTCAATGCGGTGATCTTGCATATCTGTCTTGAGCTGTCCATCCATTGTAGCTGTGCTAGCTACAAATTCTTGTTTCATAGCACTTCTCATTGCCAAATGTTAGAAACGTCATCATCGTTATTTTCTTCGCCTGTCATGGTTAGATTGTGCAAAGCAACACGAAACAACACCAAGATATGTATGATATGTGGAATTCACTCAATCTCACTCTTTCCTCTCCCAAGTAAAGTTCTTACCTTTCCGAAGTGAATTGAGGCTAAAAAGAAACTTACACTTGGTGGTGGCTACAATAGCAAGTGATGATCAAGCGGATTTAAAAGTGACTCACAATTGCAGGCAAAGGATATTTAGTGGAGCTTGGTATGGAAGTGTTTATTCAACGCAATCTGAATTCACGATGTTGTAAAATTAAGTAATAATCCAAGCTAGAAAGTATTGCCTATGTGCCGATCCAAATGATATAAGTGAAGTATATGAACGCACACGCAATGATTAATGTGACTCAATGCAAACAAAAGGAATGAGCTAAAGGAAACAATCGGGAATATTAGCTTGTTTTGCACCAAGTACTAGGAGAGACGCTAGCCAATTGCAATAATATGAATTTGAGAGCACAAGATTGTCCTAAGAAATTAAATACACAATCTGAATTTATGGACTAAGATTAACTCACCCAAATTCGGCCAATGCTTTCTTTTCTTGCTTTCTTTTTCTTTCTTTCTTTCTCTTTTTTTTACTCAAGCAGTGGCTCTCTTTTTTCAATTGGCTGCCTTCTTTTTTTTGGCTCTCTTTTTTTTATACCCAAGGCCGAACTAGGTTTAATTGTTCGTAAGTCCAAAGTTGTTCAGCAATGTGTAGATAATTCTTGAACAGCCCTAAAGCAATTATCAAAGACTAGTCTCAAGGTTCAAAGGATTTAAGTGAAGATCTGAATATGTGCAACTAAGATTCTTGTGGCCAAATCAATCAAGAAAAAGGAAACCCAGATATATTCGGATGTGATATTCTTTCAAGATGCACAAAGATCTTATGTGGACAGCAAGAACAAGGTTTCAAAAAGTAAATTGAATCTACTTTTTTTTGGATGCTAATTGAAAGATCAACTAGCGGATTTTCAAGGGTTCAAAATAACAACGATTAAGCAACGCAAAAGGACACTAAGATCAGCACGTAAACAAAATTTCTAATGGATCAAAACTTAATAAAACTCACGAAAATAACAGATGCGAAATTAGGGTTTGGATTTTTTTGTTGCAATTTTCGGTTTATTGGACTATAGGACAGAAATAAATCAATCTAAAAGTAAAGGGATAAGATCCTACCGAGTAAACCGCGCTCTGATACCAGATGATACGGGGTCGCCCGATCTTCTCGACGTAGGATGGATACTCGCGGGAATCTTAATGAATCGTAGCTATCCTCCAATGCCAATGCAAGGGACGAACACTCTTTAATCCGCCAAAACACAGTCGCGTCGATTTCACCGACCACCAAGCGAAGATCTATCGTGCACCCAATTCCCAGCGGAAAGGCTGAACGATCTTGATTGAAGAACACTCCTAATTCCCTCACGGAATTTCAGCAGCAATGATAAACTCGAACAAACTTTAGTAGATTGATTATTCTCAAAGGTGGTCTGAGCTCTTAGGCTGCCAATACATGGCTTATATAGGACCTTGGGACGTCCATAGAGTCCACAAACCTAGTACAACTCAACCCTATATGGTTTTAGATACGAACTCTCATAAAAAGGAAACTAGATTTTACAGCCGTCACATTATTTCGGCCATAACTTTTGATCCATGACGAATTTGATGTTGGGACCAGATCCATTGTGTAGCCCTTGAAAATATATTTCCAAGGAGTACAAGAACACCCAAATCGGACTCCGTTTGTGAAAGTTATGACCTTTTTAGTAAGTGCCTGTCAGGCTGTCCCGAACCGAATCCGAATTGAATTCTGAGTTGAATCCGAGTTTGAATCCAATTGACCTTGTGGGTGGTACGAATTGGGCTTGAAAATCTTATCCAAAACTTGTAGTTTAAGTCCTTGGGCTTCTCTCTTTTGCTCTCCCACTGAATGGGTTTTCTTCCTTCATGTCTTTGACGCCTAATGTGATTATCCTCTTTCTTTTGCGTCTCCATTGCTTTGCCATCAACAAACCTAAAAATGCACCATTTAATGACATGAGGTAGTATTCTATTCTTATGAATAACAACATTATATTTAGTGTGGAATGAGTTCACCTGGCAATGTTTGATGCGGCTCAATAACTCTTTCCAGTTGAATAATATATTTAACTGAAAAGTACAATACACGTGCGTATCCGCATCATCATTCGTGATGCACTGGGTTCTTAGCACGATGACTGACTTGTTATCCACCAAAAACCTTATGACCTTTGGTGCTCACCATACAATCGGCTCAGCCAAATGCCTTGACATGTCGTCGTGATGTGTTTCGCCTCACAGGACAAAAGCGCGACAACTTTCTGCTTTTGGGATGTCCAAGTGATCACACTCGTGCTGAGGAAGAACACAACCCAAGTAGTGCTTCTGCGATCGTCAATGTCACCGGTGAAGTCACTGTCACTAAACCCCACCAGTGCAGCCTCTTGCATTCCTGCCTTCTTGTAGCAACACCTGTAGCTTATAGTGCCGCTAAGGTAGTGCAGGATCTGCTTCACCGCTGCCCAATGTGATGTAGTTGGTGTCTTCATGAACCTGCTCACGATCCCTACCGCGTAAGCAATGTCGGGCCTCGTATTGCATAGGTATCATAGATTCCGAACAATACTACGGTACCGTGTTGCATCCACACTGGCACCAGTGTCCTTACCCAGCTTCAATCGATTCTCCATCGGTGTGTGGTAGGAATTGTATCCTGCTATGCTAGTGGTAGGAATTGTATCCTGCTATGCTAGATGACTCTAAGATCTTCTTGGCGTAGGCACTCTGGCAAAGTGTGATCTCACCAATGTCTTGCTTGACCTCGATTCCCAAGTAGTAACTCAGGAGACTGAGATCGCTCATCTTGAACAGGTTGCACATTTGATTTTTGAACGTGCTAATGTCGTTGATGCTGATGCCGGTGATAATCAAGTCGTCGATGTAGACGCCTACCAGTAGCGATGACATGCCATTGGTCGTCTGGTACACAGCATGTTCTAGAGGGCTACACTTAAACCCAAGGGAGGCAAGCGATGCATCCAACTTTGCGTTCCACGCCCGTGGCGCCTCACGAAGACCGTACAGAGTCTTGTGCAGCTTGAACACCATGTGCTCATTGTTGGGGTCAACGAAGCCAAGCAGTTGATGCATATAGACCTCCTCAGCTAGATCACCATTCAAGAACGCCTACTTGACGTCCATGTGGTGCACTTCCCATCCTCTGTCCGCAGCGAGTGCCAGCAAGAGTCATTCCGTCTCCATTCACACCACCGGGGGAAGACTTCATCGAAGTTCACCCCTGCCGCTGAGCATATCCTTTAACGACTAAATGTGCCTTGTGCCTCACCACCTTGCCTACAGGGTCCTTCTTAACCTTGAACACCCATTTGAGCCCGATGGCCCTATGTTTGGCTAGAAGTGCGACAAGCTCCCGTGTACCATTGTTATCGATGTCAGTTAGCTCCTCTTCCATCGCCTACTTCCAGCATGCTTCTTCGAGCGCTTGGTTGACGTTGGCTGGTTCCTCAGCAGTTAGAAGGCAAATCCTGCTTTGCTCGATGTTGACTTCTTCTGTAGTGTCGTAGATGTTCGACAACTCCTGTTAGCGACATGGCTCAGTGTCAGTGTCGAGCTTGTCATCATGGGTTGGTGGTGTCGCCTACTCAACGCCCGTAGATGCCGGTGGAGGTGTCGTCTATGGCTTCGCCGCCTGCGATGCCACCGAATCTACTTCAGGTGTCAATGTTGTTGCTTCTCTAGTATCGATGTCCGCAATGCCTTGCTCCCTGGTGTATGCCACGATGAATGTGGCAGCTTGGCATGGTCCAGCACCGCATTCACCTCACTCCCAGTCCCATCGCTTATGTTCCTCGAACATAACATCGCGAGTCACATGAAGCTTCTTCGTCGCCGGATTGTACACCCTGTACACCTTTGCTCCTTCCTCATAGCCGATGCATACCATCGGCGTCGAGCAATCCGTCAGCTTCTTCACACCTGGCCCGATATTCTTTACGTGCGCAATGCACCCAAAAACTCGGAGACGGTGCACCTTCGGCTTCCTCTTGTGCCACGTCTCATACGGTGCCTTGTTGTTGAGACTCCGTGTCGGCGCCCTGTTGAGGATGTAGACTGCAGTTTTCACCGCCTTTCCCCAGAACATCGCTAGCACACCCATGGTCTTCGTGAGCGGTGTGTCATCTCCACTACTGACCGTTGCGACGCCGATGACCCCGCTCGCACGCGGCGAATATGATGCAGTGGTACAGTGCTTGATGCCGAACTCATCGTAGTATTCGTGGAACTCGACGGAGTTGAACTCCCCACCACGGTCTGAGCGGAATGCCCTGAGCTTGCCACCGTGCTCAGTTTCCACTAGGGTCTTGATCTTCTTGAAAAATTTGAATACCTCGTCTTAAAACCTGAGCACCTCGAGCCACATATATCTACTATGATCATCTATGATCAATAGAAAAAACTTATTACCTCTAGATGTCACTAGTGTGATCGGTCCGCACAGGTCACAATGCACCAACTCCAGTGGGCGCTCGGTGCAGTAAGTCATGGCCTGTGGGAACGCGGCTCGTGCCGCTTGCCAAGAGCGCACCCATCATAGAACTGCTCGACGTGATCGAACAGTGGAACCTTAGCAGCCATTACCTTCAACGCCAGGTTCTGCAGGGCTCGGAGATTAAGGTGGCCGTAGCGTCCATGCCACAGCCATGCCACATCTTCCATGCATGTGAGCAAGCACACAGGACCAGGAAGGTTCAACTTCAGAGTGTAAAGCCGGTTCCTAGTTCGATTACCCGTGCCAGTAATTTTCGCTCATGGTCGAACATGAACAGTTCTATGTCTTCAATCGTCACCTTGCACCCACTCTTATCCAATTGCCCAATTGAAATGATGTTCCTACGAAGTTGCGGGATGAAGTATACCTCTATGAGAAGCCGACACTCCCCATTTCGGCACTGGAACATGACAGTTCCCTTACCACGGATGTCTACGAGTGAACAGTTGCCGAATTTGATCGTCTCTTTCACCGATTCGTCGAGCGTTCTGAACATCGCTCGAGAACCAGTCATGAGGCTGCTCACTACTATGTTGAGGTACCAGACGCCATCGCCTGCGTCCGTTGGGATCACCTTCTCCTCATTGAGGAGCACCGACTACCGCTGGACCTTGCTTACGGCTTGTGATAGCTCACAGTGCTCAACTATGAGCAGTGCGGGTTCTTCATCTTGCGTACGTGTCAGGTGCACCTCCTCCTTACGCTTGCGACGGGACTTTCGGCAGTTCCTGGATAAGTGCCCCATATGGTCACAGTTGTAACACTTTACTTGTGACATATCACGGTGCGTACTGGACGAGCCACTGCCCCGAGCGTCGTGTCCGAATTTGTCGTGTCCACGGCCTTGCCGCATGCCACGGTAGCAATTATTGCCGCTGCTGCCGCTTCTCTGATCTTTACCTGAGGAGCTGTCACCCTGCTCCCGTTTCTTGGCACGCGCGAGCCACTCCTCCTCAGTGAGGATTAAGCGCCCTCCAAAGCTACCTTTGTCATCGATATTGCTCCTCCACCACGCGGAGCCACCCGATGAGCTCGTCGATCAAGAGTGTGCTCAGGTTGAGGAGCGTCTCGATGGAGATGGACACCTGCGCGTACCGTGAGGGTACGACTCGTAGAAACTTTCCCACAATCTTGGATTCCTCGATTGTGTCACTAAGGATGCGAAGATTGTTGACGAGTCCGGTAATCCGCATCGAGAACTTGTCGACGGTCTCACCATTCTTGAAGGCGATGTCCTCAAACTCCTTGTGGAGCTTTTGTGCATTGACCTCGCGCACACGATCAACGCCCATTCGCTGCACCTTCATAGTGAGCATTGACAGCATATCAGACGGCACTGCATGGAGGATCATGAACAGTGCCATCCTGTCGTCATGGAAGTTGGTGTCGCCCGGCTCAATTGCTTGCTACAAGCCCTACGCCTGCAAGTTGACTCTCATCACGAGAGCCCAGTCGGAGTAGTTCGTGTGCATCAGCATGGGGTCGACCACCGCCCCCGCTCTCCTTTGTCACCTGTTGCACCACCACCTCACGGCTGCGCACCCTTGTCCTACTGCGCCCGTGGATCCTCGGTGGAGTAAGGGACCTCAAAGGAGACTCTAATCCGTCACCAGACATTATCGACAGGATCTTTTCACTGCTCTGATATAATTTGTTGGAACACACACACGATTAAGAGTACCTAGTACTCGTTTACGACTTCGGGACAAAGGACTACGAGTATCTAGTACTTGTTGATGACCACGACACATTCGACTACTTTTACGACTACTACAGTAATCTACAACTGCTACAGTACCACTACGACTGCTACAGTGATTCTACGACTGCTACAGTACCACTGCTATAGTGATTTTACGATTGCTATAGTGTTCCTACGACTTTGAGTAGTCAACTACGACCATGAGCAATTGAACACTCAGGGATTTTTGTACTTGATAACGACTATAAGAGATGGAGTTTTGTGCCGCGCTAAAACTGTGCAGCTTTTCTCAGCTTTCTTCTCTGATTTATATAATGCAAATACAAAGCAAAACTAAAACTTATTGTCTATTCTTATGCCAGGATCTGCTCTAGCCATGCCATTCCACATCTAGCGTAACCACGTCTCCATTAACTAACAGCCTTAACTAAGAATCACGGCCACATGGCCGGCTCTTCTGCACTCACCATGTGTAGCTCGGTAGGGGCGACTGGTTTTGGCTCCAGGAACCGTGCCGGGGCACCAGTGGGTGCAGGACTGATGATGTCTCACAGCGTCCTGAACCAGTGTTGTGCACCACCATCGTCGTCGTGATCGAGCTCGACGAGCACCTCAGCCGTTGTTGACACGAACTACACACCCGGTGCGTGATCCAGAGCGCCAGGTGGTGGCGGGCCTTAGTAAGACGGTAGTGTGTGCGGCTGCTCCCCCGGAGCAAGGACCTCCACTGGATCAACGATGATCTCGTGCTCGACGATGAACGTGCCCACGCTAGACGTCTTCTCCAGCTCGCCGGGATTCGCCCAATCCTAGCTGGCCTTCTCGTCGAACACCACGTCGCGGGAGACGTGGATGTGGTGCGCAATCGGGTCGAACAACCGGTATGCTTTCGACCCCAGCTCAAACCCGAGGAGCACCATCTTTTCGCTGCGATCATTGAGCTTCTTTAGATTGGGGCGAGTTACCTTGGCATGCGAGATGCACCCGAACATGCGTAGGAAGGAGACGTCGGGCTTCCTCCCGTGCCAGGCCTCAAATGGCGTCATGCCGTCCAAACTCTTGGTGGCTGCACGGTTCAGGAGAAAGACAGCGGTAGTCACCGCCTCCCCCCAAAACTCAGATGGTATCCCTTTTGCCTTGAGCAAGCTGCGTGCCATGCCGACGATCGTCTGGTTGCGCCACTCAACGACACCGTTATGTTGTGGCGAGTATGGTGTCGTAAACTGCCGCGCAATTTCCTGATCCGTGCAATACTGCCCTAACTCGATTGAGGTGAACTCCCCCCTCGATCAGTCTGCAGAATGCGTAGACGCCGCCCGGTCTCGACCTCGACACCGGCCTTGAACTGTTTGACAATGGTGGGCACCTGGTCCTTGCTCGTCAGGAGGTGCAGCCACATGTAGCGGCTGCAATCGTCGACGAGAAGGGGCACCTGGTCCTTGCTCGTCAGGAGGTGCAGACACATGTAGTGGCTGCAATCGTCGACGAGAAGGAGAAAGTAGTGCCGGCCACCGTGAGTCGCAGGTGAGATGGGACCACACAGGTCGCTGTGGACGAGGTCGAGCAGTCCCTTGGCACAATAGTTGTAATATCCTGATTTTCAGAGCTTTTTAAAACCTGGAATTTAAAAATTAATTTTTGAAATTTTTCTGAATTTAAATCAAGCTTAAATGAATTTTCAGAAATTTAAACAGATTTAATATGATTAAATTAAACTTCAACATTAACTGGAAATATTTTATTTGGGTTCCTGGTGTCTCAAGGAATTTTCTGATATTTTTGGTGAATTTTTGGGATTTATTTGTTATTTTCTAGAGCCCCTGGAATTTTAATTAAATTTTCTGAAAAGAAATTATTTGGGGAAAATCTCCCGGGCGTTCGATCCTCTCTCTCTCCACGCGTCGGCCACCCGGCCTCTCGCCGCGCGTTCCTGCCCCCGCCCGCTCCCTGCGCCGTCCGATGCCCCACCTAGCCACGCGTCAGCATACGCTCCGCCCAGCTCCCGCGCGCCCTCGCCTGGCCTCGACACGTGGCGGCACCAGCTCGCCCGCGCCCCGCCCTCACTCGCCCGTCCGATCGACGCCCCGCGCCGCGACTTCATCCCAGCCGTTCGTGCCCGCGCGTTGCCCCACACCGCACCCCGCCCGAACTTCTCCCGCACCGTCCGATCGGCCACGCGTCGCCTCCTCGCGTCATCGTCCCCGATCGGGACTCAACTCCCCCGCGCCTTCTCTCTCCCGACCAACCTCGGATTACGTGCTTTAAAAATTGCCGCCTTGGTTCGCGTGCTCCATCGCCGCCGCCGTCGCATCCTCCCGCTTCGCGACGTCGTCCCGGAGTTGCGCTGCCGCCGCCCCGTGCGTCCCCGTCCGTGCCTACGCTCGCCGGAGCCATGCCATCCTCCCTAGCCTGAGAACCCCGCCGGAGCCTCGTCCTCGCCTCGCCACGACGCGTTCGGGTCCCGTCGCCGCTTCACTTCGGCACTTTGCACTCGTCGCCGGCGTCGTCATCTTCCCGCCGGTAAGCCGCCACCGTCCTCCGTCGACCTCGCACCCACTCCCCTCCGCCGCGCGCTGCGCTCGTCGGAGTTCTTCCGCGCCGCGCGCGCGCGCGGCGCCGCCTCGGTCGCGCGCGCCCCGCTGGACGAGTTCGCCCGCCCCGCCTCGGTCCGCACACCGCACCCGCGGCCTCGCATCCGCCCGCGCGTACGCGCGATGCGGTGTGCCGCCACACGTCGCCCATCGGCCAGCCCCCACGCTCGATCGTAGTCGCACGATCAGATCCAAAATCGGCCGCCCAGATCTGGCCGCGTGGACGCCTTCCAACCGTCCGATTTCACGTCGCCGCCGCGCGCCCGAGCCTCCACGTCAACCCTAGCTGACGTCGCAGCCACGTCAGCCCTACCGCCACGTGGCGATGCCACGTCAGCCGATCCCGAGCCTCCGTGCTACGTCATCGGCCACGTCAGCCGGTGACACGTAGCAGCACCAGCAGCGACCACGTCAGCCACGCCCGCACCCGTGGTGTGACACTATTCCGTGCACCGGGTTCACGGTGGACTCGTTCCTTCGTGCGCCGGGTTCACAGCACAGTGCACTTTTCCAATTTTCAGCCTTTTCTTTGAATCCATTTTTTCGAGAGCCCGATCTCCTCCGTCCTAGCTCCGATTGACCCCGTTCTTTTTTGTAAATTCATCTAAAATCGAGCTCTAGCTTTTGGTTCTAGTTTCATGAATTTTAGAGTTCATTTGCTTATCATTTTATGTATTTTTCTTGTTTCAGTCGTTTTATCTCTCGTTGGATTCCGATTCCGGAGGAGCAGGATCTACGCCCGAAGACCAGGAGTACCTCGCTGAGCATAACGAATGTAAGTCGTGTCCTTTGATCATGTTGAACCCAGTTTGCAATCTATTATTTAATTATTTCATTTTAAACTATCATGCATCGCTATTTTTATTCAAACCCTTGTAGCGGTAGTTATCGTCCCAATTGAATTCATCCCTCCTTGATACTTTGAAATGCTATGATGCCATTGTCACCATAGGTTGGAAAATATACTAGTGATGCTAGGTTATTTGTCACCTGGGTTGTACGATTAGATGCTTAGCCTTGCTTAATTTATGATTGGTTCGTCATCACATGTGAATTAGTAATTTGACTTAATGAGATATGGAACTGTGGTAGATGCCACATTTATTAAAATTTGAGCCATGGCATTGGTGTGTCATTGGCGTGGTTATACAAAATTAGTTTCCACTTGGGCGAGTGATCGTGCAGTAAAGGGGGAAGTGTTGGTGCACTTCGAGGGATGTGGTAGCCTCGCCTGGGAATTGTTAAGGACTTAACTTTGTGCGCCATTGATCTGAGTTTTACCGTGCAAACCACATGTCTAGTATGAGATGGACTGGCTGACTAATTTGGGAGGTTTCAACTTTAATGTTGCCATTGAGATGAACATGGTTGCTGATTTCCATGTGGCGCAAGGGGGGTGTGATGCGAAACCCTAGCGGGTGGATTAACTTGTAACTGAACTTTGTAAAGGTCTTGTTGTGATTACCTTAGGCTGAGGCTAATCACATCGTGTGGGTACAGTTGTGCAACCTCTACAGAGTGTAAAACTATTCGAATAGCCGCGTCCTCGGTCATGAACAATGCTCGGTGATTTCACACGAGGGGTAGTTATTTCTGAAAACTTGTGGATTGTGGTTTGATAGTGGATGGTTATTCCACTGTTGGTTTAACTTATGGATGGGAGGTCTATAAGTGGTTAGTTTAGCTTGTGAATGGGATGTTCGTAAGTGGTTATGTCAATTCCTTTGATTATTTATTATTGCTTTACCTAAAGTTCGCTTTCAATCTAGCTACTGTATTTACCTTCAATTGTCATTTATGCAAATTAACCTTTCAGCCTTCCTTTGGTACGCCTTGCATACTATATTACATTCATTTGTTACAAACGACTTGTTGAGTACCAATGTACTCACGGCTTTATACCCAATGTTGCTCAGTTGAGGAAGAGGAGTATTACCAGTAGGAGGTTCCAGAAGGAGGTTACTTCGACGACTTCATGGATTAGGCTTCGTTCTCCACTCGATAGCCTGTGAGCTTGTCGATTGGCTGCTACGCTTTATTTTGGATTTTCGCTGCTATTTTGTTAAGCCCTTCGGGCCACTCTATTGTAAGTTTGACCATAAGGTCGTACCTTTTGAGATTTATTGATAGTTGAGTTTTTCCTTTATTTTATTGTGTATATGGTTGTGATTACATCTATGTTTGACTGTGTGCACTAGCGTGATCCTGGGACTAGTGCAGTATACACAGAGAGTCCGGATTTGCATATTCGGGTCTCGACAATAGTGGGCCGCCGCCGGGAACAAGGCTCGCCTTTGCTTGCCGACGAGACAACTATCGCAAACCTCACCGGGATGATTGATCACCGGGAGTCCGCGCACCATGCCGTCTCGAACCAGCCTCTTCAGGGCGTCGAAGTTGAGGTGGCCGTAGCGGGCATGCCACAGCCAAGCCTCATCGTCTTGCCGCGCCATCATGCACACCGGCCTCGCAATGTTCAAGTTGAGCATGTACATGCGGTTTTTGGCGCGCTTTACCTTGGTGAGTAGTTTATGTTGCCGATCGCAGATCCGCAACACTCCCCTGTCAATCAGCACCTGGCAGCCAGCTCGACGAGCTGGCCAATGCTGATGCTGCTACTCTGAAGCCTCGAAATATAGTAGACGTTGCTGATGGCTCGATGCTCACCATTCTAACAGGTGAAGAGCACGGTGCCTCGCCCGCAGATGTCGGCCACCGAGCCATCACCGAACTTCACTGAGCCGATGATGCCCGTGTCCACCTCCGTGAAGAAGCTGTCGAAGCCAGTCATGTGGTTGCTGGCCCCCATGTCCAGATACCATACATCGCTGCGTCGCTCTCCCTCACACCCGAGTTCACTTGGGCGTGCGTCTCATTGTGCCGCAATTACGGCACTTGTCGATCGACATCACGCTCACGTCCTGCTTCGCACCCGTCGCGCCCGGCGTCGCGGCCACCCTCGCCTCTGGGTCGCCGATTGCCCCTGCCGTGGCGACGGCCACGACCACCAGACTTGTTTGACGGTCCCTCACCGCTCTGCTTCTCCTTGAGGCGCGCCATCCATTCCTCCTCGGTTAGCAAGAGTTTGCCTTCATAGGTGATTGTTGGTGGTGCCGGTTGCGGAAGACAACGATCATCGGCGCCTTTCAGACGCCCGGTGACCTCCTCAATGGACAGCTTGGAGAGATCAAACATGGTTTCCATGGTGTAGACAACATGACCGAACCTGGGTGGGACGACGTGAAGGTACTTCTCGACGGGCTTCTGCTCGTCAACGGGTTCGCCGTACTCCGAGAGTTGGCCGACCAGGCAACTCAAGCGAAGCGCGAAATCCTCAGGATCTTCGCATTCCTTAACACGAGCGTTTCTAACTCAGTGCACAACTTCTGGAGCTTTGACTTGCGGACGTGATCGGAGCCAATTCACATGAACTTGACGTAGTCCCATGCTTCCTTGGCCAATGCTTGATGGCGAGCGCACAGACCATCTCTTGCGGGACCACCTTGAGGAGTGCCTCGAGCGCCGCACGATCCTCCTGTACATCAGCGTTGCCGTGCTCGACGGCGTCCCACAAGCCCCTCACTTGGAGTATCACCTTCGTCACGAGCGACCAATCCGTGTAGTTGTCGCGCGCGAGCATTGGGTAGGACACGCCTCCGACCTCCCGCACCGTCTTCTAGATCACCACGTCGCAGCCATGAGTGCGGCCACGACGAGGGACGATCGGCGAGGTTGAGCGCCGCCCTTGGCCTCGGCCTCCACGGCGCGGCGACGGACTCCGGTCACCATCGCTCACTGGAGCCTACATTGCGCAGGGATCGAGCAGCCTTGGCTCTGATACCACTTTGTCGACAGAACATTGATCGCTCACGCTTACAAATACACATGGATTTCACTCGAGAACAGATGAACACAGAGGAGTATTTGTGCAGCACTTGCTGTCTGCTATAGCGTTTTCCTTCTTTATTTATAGCAAGTCAACAAGACTCAGAAACATGGAGGACTCCTAAAATCATGGCTAATCAAAATGTAAAAACTGAAGCAACTGGTAACGTAAAAACTGAAGCAACTAATAACGTAAAAACTGAAAAGCAATTGATAACGTAAAAACTAAAAGCAACTGATTAATCCAACAACATTCAGATGATATTTATCAAAAACTCAAGAATTAGTACTACAATGCCTTCTCTGCTCCGTCGTTCTTGCCCTCTCTCTTACCTTGTCCTCCGTCTCTCGTCTTGGAGGAATTCTGCAAGCACTCGCAGCGCAACGTCGGAGTCCTCGCTCCGCAGCAGCATCTCGGACACCTCGGCCGGTGTGACATCCACATGTGCAAGCAGCTCCTGTATCTCCGGGAACAGCGGGTGCTCGTCGACGAGGTGGTAGTTCCGGGCCAGCGTCCTGAAGGCCTCCCAGCAGCAGTAGCCCATGTAGACGTGCATGTCCATGCGCCCCGGCCGCAGCAGCGCCGGGTCGAGGCGGTCCTTGTAGTTTGTGGTGAAGACGATGATGCGCTCCTCGCCGCTCGTCGACCACAGCCCGTCGATGAAGTTGAGCAGCCCCGACAGCGTTATCTTCTGCGGCTGGTACGCTCCCGGAACCGGCGGGCCATCGTCTTCCGAGGAGTCCGATGAGTGGTTGACATCGGCCGGCTCCGGCGTCTGGCGATCGTCCCTTGACCTGGCGTCGAAGCAGCAGTCGATGTCCTCGATGACGAGGATGGACTTGTTGGGCATGCCGATGAGCAGCCTCTGCAGCGCCAAGTTGAGGCGCACCTCGGAGAGGTCGAGATCGTAGAGGTTGAACCGGAGGTGGTTGGCCATGGCGGCGACCAGGCTGGACTTGCCCGTGCCGGGCGGGCCGTAGAGCAGGTACCCGCGCTTCCACGCCTTGCCGATTCGCCGGTAGTACTCCTTCCGCTTCAAGAACCGGTCGAGGTCGTCGACGACGGCCCGCTTCAGCGCCGGGTCCATGGCGAGCGTGTCGAACGTGGCCGGGTGGTGGTGGTTGATGCCGTGCCACGACCGCCCCGCGTTCATGAAGATCCTGAGCGCGCGGTCCTTCCGCTGCAGCTGCTCCGCCGTGGCCATGACGAAGGGCACGTACCGCTCCAGCGCCGTGTCCGTGTGCTCGGCGTCAAAGCTGAGCTCCAGGGACTCGCGCGGGGCCCGGTGGCCGCCGCCCTTGCCGTTGCCCTTCTTGCCGTCGTCGCCGCCGGTCTCGATGGATGTCCACTTGAACTCGACGCCGTCGAAGGCGTCGGTGGTGGAGTCCCCGGGCTCCATGCACAGGAGCGTGCTCCAGCTGCTGCTCCCGTCGGGCTCCTTGCTGCGGGAGCGCGCGAGGCAGAGCCGGCGTATGGCGCGCGGGTCGATCTTGGTGGCTGTGAGAGTTTGAATCTTGTTTTCTTGTTAGTTTGCCGTGTCCGTATTGAAGTTTTTGCCGCAGATAACGATAATGAATAGGAGTATGAGTCCGTATGGCATACAAGTCCGTATGTAAGTCTCTTTGTAGCCTTTAAAAGGGCATGCAGGCACGTAGTCTTTTTCAAGCAAGAAGAAGGAGCAGCAAGCGTGGCATTAGAAGCAAGAAAGCAGAGCAAGAAGAAGGCAAGCAGTAGAGAACGAAAGAAAAGAAGCAAGCAGTAGCAAGGAGAAGCCAAGTTAGCAGCAGAAAGAGAAATAAAGAGAGAAGGAGACAAGTCTTTTTCGGCTAAGAAGCAGCAAGGCAAGAAGAAAAGCAAGAGGAGGACGTGTGCTATTTCGGGAGAAGAAAAGTGCAGGCACTATTGGCGTGTGGCAGGGAGGCTGTCAGGCCGTGGACTGGGCTCTTTCGGGTGGAAGAAAAATCAGAGGAGCGAGCGGTTGTTTTGCATGCAGAAAGAAGAGACGAGGAGTGGAACCCTGGTTCCAACATTTGGTATCAGAGCGTGTTAATCTTGGTGGTGCCTGAATAATATGGGCGAGAAGGCGAAGGCCCAGAGTGGGCTATTCTCCCTCCAGTATCCTCTTCTGACGACCGACAATTATCCGGTATGGGCAATGAAGATGAAAGCGAACATGCGCGCTCAGGGAGTCTGGGGTGCAGTCGATCCGAAGGGAAAAGATAATGAGCTGGAAGACAAGATGGATCAGGCGGCTTTGGCTATCATCTACCAAGCGGTGCCAGACTCGATGATGCTTCAACTCGTTGGGAAGGAGACGGCACGAGAGGCGTGGGAGACGCTTCAGAAGATGCACGAGGGAGTTGATCGTGTGAAGGAGGTGCGGCTCCAGAATTTACGGAGTGAGTTCGAGAATCTCCAGATGGGAGAGACTCAGTCGGTAGATGAGTTTGCTGGTAAGTTGACTTCACTATACAATCAGATGATTTCTCTTGGTGATAAGATGGAAGAATCTGTAGCTGTGAAGAAGTACTTGCGCGTGCTACCAGAAAAGTATGTGCCTGTCGTCACCACGCTCATGTACTCCCCTGACTTGGAGAAGAAGAAGATCGAGGATATCACTGGCTCTCTCAAGGCGCACGAGGAGTTACTGAAGGGGTTTCAGTCTCGTACTGAACAAAGGTTTCAATATGATAATCAGCAGGTGTTGCTGATGAAGGGAGATACAAGGAGCAGTGGGTCATCAAGCAGTCGCAGGCGATTGAATGGGCAAGGTGGCCAGAGTGCTCGAGGCGGCAGAGGTGGCAATGGAGATAACGCTTGGCAAGACGGCAGTGACAGATTCCGTGATAAGTCACATGTCAAGTGCTTTGAATGTGGCGAATACGGGCACTACGCGTCACTGCACAATGTAAAGTGCTTCAACTGCAATGAGTATGGGCATTATGCTTCGAATTGCCAAAGCAAAAGGAAGAACGGGGAGGCAAATCTCGTCCAAGAAATAGATGACAATCCAGCATTACTTCTCTCATCATATGTTGAAAAAGTACCGGTCATGGTGATGTTAAACGAGGAGAACGTAGTTCCAAAACTACACACGAAGGAAGGCAACAAAGATCACTCAGATCAGTGGTATTTGGATAATGGAGCAAGTAATCACATGACGGGAGATAGCTCTATGTTCCATGAGCTCGACGAGAAAATTTGGGGAAAGGTCAAGTTTGGTGATGGCTCAATGGTAGAGATAAGAGGTAAAGGGACGATGATGCTGCAATGCAAGAACGGAGATAAGAAGTTGTTGACAGGAATATACTATATACCAAGTCTGTGCAACAACATACTTAGTCTTGGACAGATGACAGAAATAGGATGCAAAGTGGTGCTACAGGATGAGTTCTTGCGTGTTTATACCAAGAACAATGATCTGTTGATAAAAGTGAGAAGATCTCCAAACCGGTTGTACAAGATTTTTTTGAAAACTTGTAAGCAGAGCTTGGAAGAATTAGGAGATGGCAGGGCCCAAGGACAAGACTCGCTGAGCATAGCTAGGGGCAGCCAAACAGGGCATGCAGAAGGCCAAGATGGTAGGACCCAGATACGGCACGTGCACGCTCAGGGGGTGCGCATCGAGAGCGGCTCGGGCGGCCCTAGGACTAGAGCAGGTGCGTATGCAATTGAAGGTGACGCACATACAGCTGTGTACGATGGACTTCGTGCGGGCGGTGGGCTCGCAGGTGGAAAAAGTGCACAAGTTCCAAGAGGAAGACTTGGAGTACAAGTTGGTGCAATTTTTTGTGGTTTTGCAGATGGAACGCGGTCAATGTTGAAGACAGGACGCACGAGCACAGGAGTGAGAGGCGGTGTAGCCTCAGCTAAGATATGCATGAAAAGTGAACAGATTTTGTCTAAGAGAGAGGAGCAGGAGGCTCTAGTAAACAACGAAGCCAAGGCAGTTGTGGAAGCAGGTGCTCCAGCCCAAGCAGACGTGCAAGGAAGGATGGATTCAGTTCAAGTGCGGGAAAGAGAGAAGATCGGCGTGATCAAAATAGAGAAACAAGATTAAGGGGGTGATTGTGAGAGTTTGAATCTTGTTTTCTTGTTAGTTTGCCGTGTCCGTATTGAAGTTTTTGCAGCAGATAATGATACTGAATAGGAGTATGAGTCCGTATGGCATACAAGTCCGTATGTAAGTCTCTTTGTAGCCTTTAAAAGGGCATGCAGGCACGTAGTCTTTTTCAAGCAAGAAGAAGGAGCAGCAAGCGTGGCATTAGAAGCAAGAAAGCAGAGCAAGAAGAAGGCAAGCAGTAGAGAACGAAAGAAAAGAAGCAAGCAGTAGCAAGGAGAAGCCAAGTTAGCAGCAGAAAGAGAAATAAAGAGAGAAGGAGACAAGTCTTTTTCGGCTAAGAAGCAGCAAGGCAAGAAGAAAAGCAAGAGGAGGACGTGTGCTATTTCGGGAGAAGAAAAGTGCAGGCACTATTGGCGTGTGGCAGGGAGGCTGTCAGGCCGTGGACTGGGCTCTTTCGGGTGGAAGAAAAATCAGAGGAGCGAGCGGTTGTTTTGCATGCAGAAAGAAGAGACGAGGAGTGGAACCCTGGTTCCAACAGTGGCCAGGTACGTGCGGGCGGCTTCGAAGAGGTGGTTCTCGCTGTACCCGCCGTCGAACTGGCGGCGGATGACGATGGTGTGGCGCTCCTTCTCCGCGGAGCCTAGGCGGGAGCGGACGAACGCCGCGCCCCAGCGCACGGCGGCGCGCAGCTCCTCAGGGAGGAGCTCCCGCGCCATGCTGCGCGCCAGCACGATGTAAGCGGCCACCGAGGCCGCCGTGGCCAGCGCCTTCTTGTACGCATCCCCCACCCTCCCCTCCTGCGACGACGACAACGCCGCCGCGGTCAGTGGCAAGTGATCCATGGCTTACGAACACAGTGTGTCGAACACTAGCACCAGCGTCCTCTACAGTCTATGCTGTGCACACAGTGACAATAGTACAAGACTGCTCCGATGCTCTTTGCCAAATGGCCTGTTCTTATATGCAAATCGTCTCTGATAAAAAAGGTAAATGGAATTGCGATAGAGTTTCCTGAAGGGTCACTTAACAAACTTCAAAGAGAGTTGTTACGTCCAAGACTCAATGCGATCGGTTACTGATCGCCTGCATTATATGGAAAAGCTGGGAAGGAGTGATCCGTGAAGCTCGCCACGGTTAACCAACTATCATCCGAATAAGTCAGCCTCCCTCCACAACTCACGCACCGTTACAACACACACATCAATTCTAATAGTCCCCCTCAATCACAACCCTTATTCACCAGGTTGAGATTGTTACAAATCATGTTAAACGGTGCCTTGGACAAAGCTTTAGTGAAGACATCAGCAAGTTGATCCTTGGATGAGATGAACTGTACTTTCAAGGCCTTTCGAGCGACCTGCTCGCGAACAAAATGGAAATCGACCTCTATATGTTTTGTGCGAGCATGGAACATTGGGTTTGTAGTCAAATAAGTTGCCCCAAGATTATCACACCACAACACCGGTGCACAACGTTGAGAGATGCCTAATTCATTCAGTAGTGACTGAACCCAAATGAGTTCTGCAGCAACATTTGCTATTGCCTTATACTCGGCCTCGGTACTTGACCTTGACACGGTTTGTTGTTTCCGGGAGCTCCAAGATATCAAGTTGCATCCGTAAATATCGCGAAGCCGTGGAACGCCGGTCATCGGACACCCGCCCGACCAGATCGAAAATGCATGTAATGCTTCACTGTCAGTTTTCCGAAAAGCTAAGCCTTGATGCAGCGTTCCCTTCACATACCGAAGGATTCGTTTGACCGCTGCCCAGTGCTTATCTGTGGGTGCTTGAATGTATTGGCTGACGCGGTTTACCGCAAAGGACAGATCTGGTCTTGTAATGGTTAGATACTGCAAGCCGATCGCATTTCTATATCAAATCGTTTCATCGTCGACAATGCAAAGGCCGAGTTCTTTGCTTAACTTCTCTGTGGCTGCCATTGGTGTTGAGATGGAACTGCAGTTCTCCATTCTAACTCGTTTCAGTAAATCTTCTGCATACCTTTTCTGGCACAGTACTAAACCTTGCTTGTCGGAAGTAACTTCAATGCCCAGGAAGTACGCAAGTTTCCCCAAATCTTTTACTGCAAATTCCTTATTCATCTCATGAACCAGTCTGTCAGTTGCATGAGGTGAGGAGCTCACAATAATTATATCATCCACATAGATGAGCATGTACATGGTGATATCCGGTTTGTTTAGAACAAATAGTGATGCATCTGCCTTGGAGGGAAGAAAACCCAAATTCTGCAGTTTCTGAGTTAACCGAAAATGCCAAGCACGTGGTGCTTGCTTTAATCCATACAGTGCTTTGTTCAATTTGCAGATGTACTCTTGAGGAACTTCTGAGCTTTCATATCCAGGAGGTTGCCGCATATACACTTCTTCTTGGAGAAAACCGTGGAGAAAAGCATTTTGTATATCAATTTGTCTCATGGTCCAGCCTCTTGAGACAGCGAGAGAGAGCATGGTTCTGAGAGTAGTTGGCTTCACCACTGGACTGTACGTGTCCAAATAGTCAATGCCAAATCTTTGTTTAAATCCCTTGGCCACCAACCTGGCTTTGTAACGTTCAATGGATCCATCTGCCTTTCGTTTGACCTTGAATACCCATTTGCTATCAATCAGATTGATACCCTTTGTAGGAGGAACAAGTGTCCAGGTTTGATTCTTCTGTAGTGCAGCATACTCGGAGTCCATGGCTTCCTTCCACTCCTTGTACTTGATTGCTTTTGAAAACGACCTGGGTTCTGCAGGAATGGAGGCCTGTGAATGAGTGGTTGCAAGAGCTGTGTATCGCACAGTCCCATCCGTGTATTCCTTAGGCTTCACAATGTTATTTCGAAGCCTGGTTTGCATTGGATGTGCCGGCTGTTGTACACTGATCTGCTGGTTCTGCTGGTTGTCTGAAATGGAGGAAATTGTATTTGGCTCCCCTTCCGAGATAGCATGAGAACCTGCACATTCAGACACATCTGCAAGGGCATGATCAGTGTCAATGGGAGTTAGTCCATGGTCAGTAGGTAAATCATCAATTTCCTGACTGCTTGAAGGGTCACAAGGCGAAGTATCAGTAGAACGTTCTGTTGTCGGATTGACATCAGAACTGGCTGTTGTCGGATGGGAGGCACTGAGAGAGCTTTCTGTGTATTGAACTGAAGGAAGGAGAGTAGGATGATGTCCTGCTCGGTTAACTCCTGTGGAGTGTTCAGGCAGGGTTTGGAAGGGGAATACTTCCTCATCGAAAATGACATCTCGAGAGATGTATATCCTCCCTGTTCGACGATCAAGGCATTTATACCCCTTGTGACTGGAGCTATAGCCAACGAACACACACTCCCGAGACCTGAAGCTGAGTTTGGTTGAGTTGTAAGCTCTCAGATTGGGCCAGCATGCAGAGCCAAACACCTTGAGGAATTTGTAGTCAAGATTAACACCAAAGAGCCGGTGCAAAGGATTGTCTCCATGAATCACCTGACTAGGCATCCTATTGATCAGAAAACATGCCGAATGGAAGGCTTCATCCCAGAATCGGATTGGCATGCAGGAGTGAGCTAAAAGAGCTAGGCCTGTCTCAACTATATGCCTGTGTTTTCTTTCTACTAGGCCATTCTGTTGATGTGTATGTGGGCAAGAGATTTTGTGTGTTATGCCTACACGAGTAAAATGTTTATGTAACCGGTGATATTCACCACCCCAGTCTGATTGAATGTTAAGAATCTTTTTGTTTATAAGGCGTTCCACATGGTTTTGAAACTGGAAGAAGATAGATTCAACATCTGACTTATTCTTGAGAAAGTAAATCCAAACAAAACGGCTGTAGTCATCAACAAAACTTACATAATATCGATAACCATTCACCGAAATCTTGGCTGGTCCCCAAACATCGGTGTGAACCAGTTCAAGAGGTCTAGATGATACATGATTAGAAGAAGCAAAAGGTAACTGATGAGCTTTTGCTTGCTGGTAAGCATCACAGACTCTAGACTGATTATTTGAGGAAGTAGCAAGTTTGTTTTCCTTCAGAATCTGGTGAGTAACTGAAGAAGCAGGATGTCCCAACCGGCGATGCCAAATTTCAGACGATACTTTGGCAAAGAGGAAAGCTCGGCTGGTCGAATTATTTGGAACCCGATAAAGGCCTTCTTCACAGGAGCCTTTAACTAGAACGGTCTTCGTGACCCGATCCTTAACAAGAAAATGGTCAGGATAGAATTCCATGAAAACGTCATTGTCTGATACAAGTCTATGGACAGAGAGTAGATGTTTATTGATCCTAGGGACATGTAGGATGTTCTTTAACAGTAATGGACGACAAGCAGCAGTTATTGATGAATTACCAACATGAGCAATGGACAAACATGTGCCGTTTGCAACCTGCACACGATCATTGCCGGTGTAGTATTCTTTGGTTGTCAGACGCTCGAGGTCATTGGTTATGTGGTCGGTCGCGCCAGTGTCAGCATACCAGTTGGAATCAACGGTGTAGCTGTTCACCAAGGAAGCTGCTGCAGCAACTCTGGCATCATTGGCGATGTAGTTTTGGTCGAATCGATGATAGCACCGAGAAGCGTCATGGTTGTCGCGATGGCAGATTTGGCAGGACTGCTTCTGCCTGCCTTGACTGGAATGGTTATAACCGGCATTCCTGATATTGGTAATGCCACCACGCCCTCCTGGAGTGTATGAGCGGACGCCGTTGTAGCCGCGGCCACGGCCGTGGCCACGATTCCCTCCACGGCCTTGGACCTTGCTTATCTGGTTGACTTGATGGCTGGAGTAGTTATGTTCGAGCCTCAACTCGAAGTTGAGCATATGTGCATAGACGTCACTGACGGTCAGAGCATCAGTGCGCGTCGTCAGGCTGGTGACGAGTGGGTCATATTCGGACCCGAGCCCTCGTAGCATATAAGCGATGAGCTCATCGTCTTCAAGCCTTTTGCCGATCGCAGGAAGAGTGTCTGCGATACTCTTCACTTTGCGAAAATAGTCATTGATGCTGAGGTCTTTCTTCTGGATTGTGGCAAGTTGCATGCGCAACTGCATAATTTGAGCACGGGAGTTGGAGGAGAATGCCCGCTCGATGGCGCACCAAACTTCCCGCGCAGTACTACAGCCGACAACCTGAGCGAGCACACCTTCTATAAGAGAAGATAGGATTGCACTCATCACAAGTTGATCTTGCTGGTACCAAACATTGTATTCCGGGTTGGCAAGTGATTGTGCGACGCCGTCGGTGCCACTCTGCGTGAGAGTGGTTGCCGGACGTACGATGGTGTCGTCGATGTATCCCACGAGTCTCTGGCTTCTTAGATAAGGGAGCAGTTGGGTGGTCCACAGTAGATAGTTGTCGCCGGAAAGCCTCACGGTGATCATCTGGTTGAACGCCGGAACAGCTTCGGTTTGCGTCGATGCACTCGTGTTGGAGATGATGGCGCCGGCGCTGCTGCTGTGTTGTTCGCCGTCAGTAGTCGACATGGCGAAGGCGGAAGAGATAGTTTAGTGGAGATTGGATCGTGGCTCTGATACCATAACAAACTTCAAAGAGAGTTGTTACGTCCAAGACTCAATGCGATCGGTTACTGATCGCCTGCATTATATGGAAAAGCTGGGAAGGAGTGATCCGTGAAGCTCGCCACGGTTAACCAACTATCATCCGAATAAGTCGGCCTCCCTCCACAACTCACGCACCGTTACAACACACACATCAATTCTAATATCACTGTCATTTTCTGACGTTTGTTTACTTGACTAGGCTCCGTCGTGTGCGTGTTCATATTAGTTATGATGGCTTTTAGATATGATTTATATTTTTAATTAAAAATAAATAGTAATAAATGAAATAAAAAAAGTAAATGACAGAAAAAGTAAAGAAGAGAAGCATGTGCAAGATATAAATAAGAGAAATAAAGTGTATAATATATTTATGATCTTTTATTTTATTATAATGAGAGACCATTTATGAAAGACAGATATTTAAATGACGAAGTCATTGTATTGTATGCTTTACTCACGTCATGTGCCCTTGATTTCATTGGCTACTATTAGTGTCGTTATCAGCCCGTTGGGTCTTTTTGACGTTTTTTATTGGGAAACAATATGGTGAGGGCATCCGATCCAGAAGCAATCAGTTGTAGCTCATCCACCGTCTGCATAAATAGAAAACATATATGTTATATCCATACATTCCCAACGTCTACCTCATCCATTCATTCCCTCTAATGGACTCCTCCCACGGATGGCCCGTCGACACCTCCCACCATGCGCATCTAAGGGCGGGGGCCGAGCGCTCTGACCTGTTGGGCGTGCTCATCACCATGTCCTCTATGGGCGCACGCCCAGTCCTCCACTCCTTCACCTCCCTCCTTAAAGTTCTGCGCCGCCAACGCTGACCTTGCCAACAGCCGTGCCGTTCACGTCCAGCTCATCGTATGGGGCCTCACCTCCAAGGCCCTCGTCGCCATTGCCCTCACCAACATCTATGCCAAGTGCCACTATCCCACTGACGCTCGTAGGGTGTTTGACCGAATATCTGTTAGGGACCACGTTGCCTGAAATACGCTTGTCGCTGACTACACAAGGAAGTGGGTATTTGTTTGTACAATATTTTTTATTTTATATATGTGACATTATATTTTTATGTGTGCAACACTAAGTTTTTTATTAATTTTTTATTGCCTATATGATCACAAAATATTACACATATAAAAGAGAAATGATGCGATGGGCATCCGAACGTTAGTAAATCCTTTTTTATTTGTTGGGATCGGGCGTGTGAAAAAAAGGCGAATCTTGAGAATGATTCAAAGCTCACAAATGTCCGACGCGACAGCTATGCATGACACGTCTTTCGGCCTGGTGTGAATATATAATCGAATGGAATCACAGCATCTCTTACCACTATTCTAGTATGTCGGCACGCAAAATCCGGTCATGTCCTACGCGGCACGCATGATGCGTCTTTCGGCCTCGTATGAATATAACGGAATCAAATCACAGTTCACAGCATTCTACCACTATTCTAGTCTAGTGTGTCCGACGGCGAGTAAAGCCGTGCCACTAAGCAAAAATGACTAAGGGGGCGTTCAGGAGAGCTTCTGCCCTCAGCGACGGACAACGGGCGATTATTTCACTGTAGCACGTACAATACGTGCTACAGTGAAATTTTATTTTATTTTATTTTGATTTTTTTAAAAAATTTACTTATACTTTTTTTCGTTTTTTATTTTCGGTTTTTTTACATTTCATTATACTCAATAAATCAATTCAGCTACAGTGTTTTTTCAGCTAATTATAGTATTTTTTCAGCGAAAATCAGAAGCCATCGCCGATCACCTCCTGATGATTTTCGTTCTACCGGTCA
The DNA here is from genome assembly GCA_036346265.1 of Melocanna baccifera. Taxonomy (NCBI): domain Eukaryota; kingdom Viridiplantae; phylum Streptophyta; class Magnoliopsida; order Poales; family Poaceae; genus Melocanna; species Melocanna baccifera. The sequence goes on from CM070695.1 coordinate 16,463,026, forward strand.
TGCTGTGAAGCAGAAAACAAAACGGACACAGCTAACACACACAAATTACCTTTCGCATCAAAATTTTTTCGTGTCATTCAAACTTACAATTTGCTCGGAGATTCGTGCTTTGGGTCACGTCTTCTTTTGTCTTTGGCGTCCGCCGCTGGCGCAGCCGCTGAACGCTCATCCGACGAGCGCACGCCCCGCTGAATGCACACTGCACCGAACGCCTGTCCGACAAGGCAAAATCCGAATGATATGAAGAAAAAAAATATTTGTATGATGTATAGACACTGCAAATTACCACTAGTACTAGAGTAATAGTTAGCAGTAATACGTAGCTTGCTTCTTTTCCGTTATCATCTTGTACAAAATAAACTACTACATGTCATGGCTACGTGGTCGTGTGATTGTGTCATGCGTGACGTCAGCTCTGCCGGTCATGGAGTCAACGGATTGACCCGTAGCCAAAGCCAGACAGTGGCCCGTTGGCTTCGTCGCCTCTCCTGCTTTTTGACTATGACTTACTTCTTTTCTTACTTATAATTTATGGCTCTCTTTTTTTAAAAAATAGTGTACCAGAAATATTATATTAAAGAAATATTATATTAAAAATATATTAAGTTCAACTATACCAGCTAAAATCACACGTAACTATTTTTTCTACGTACCGTCTCTCGTAAACAGCCATAATTCTAAAATTTAAACCATAAACTATAAGCTACAGTTTAAAAGAACATAGATACTTTTAGCTGTCATGACCAGGACAAAGTGGTACTGTAATACCGAATTTTAAAATTAGCTTTATACAATATAAAATTATAAATTTAGGCTTTTTACTTAGTACAAAAAAACTAACAATTAGCACTTCTACCACCCAACCGTGACAGAACCTAGCCACCGCAGCGGCACCTCAGCACGACTCTGTTCAACCAAGCATGGAATAGGTCTACAAGGTGCAACGCCGTTCGACCGTGGTAGAGTTAGGGACGTGCGGCGCTACGAAGCGCGGCGGCGGAGGTGTGGTTCGGTGCATTCAGTCACTCCAACATCTGCTGCTTTTTCGGAGCAGGCAAGCACAATAATTGCACTGGCTGCAGACAATATAATAAAGCCATCTTTATACAGGTCAAAAAGTTGCCGTGCATCGACACTCGTACAACTCTACGGAGTACTCCTACCCTCGCGCATCAGCTGATCGCGCTCGTTACTAAAGGCACGAATGGTCGGATTTCATATCACTGCTTTCGCAGGGATTTTACAGAGTCGGTATTAATTTCCTGTTTTTTAGTGGAAATTTTATGTTCCATGAAAACCGAGTGCGAGAGGAAGAGAGAGATCGTTGGGGGAATCGTCACACGAAACAGGGGCATGGCCAGATCCGATCGTGCGCTGTTGTAACTTCTGAAGGAGATGATCGGATCTAGGTGTCCTCCGCTAGATTCATCCTCTCGTAGCTACGTAGAATCATTGATGATAATTAGAGAAAAAGTGAATGATTACAGTGTGTAGCGGAAAATTTCTTCAATCTAAAAATTTGTGCAATCAAAAAGACTGATGGACAAGTCTCAAGCATCCGTCACAGATCAATAAAGACAGTAGTCACAAGTCACGTAGAGAATCATTGTATGCAGTCATCACATTGAATAAAGAAAATATTCATTGTTTGCGGTCATCACATTGAATAAAGGAAATATTCATGCATGTATTAAAAGAAGACTTACGGTAATCAAGCTTCAACATTCATGCACATCACCTCAAAAAATTCTTTTCTCACTCGCACCTAAGCGAAGTGCACTCACAGCACTGACTTGCTCGCGTGAACCCTACGCATGGACGACGGTGCGAATCACCGGCCACCGGCCCTGTCGCGTCGTGGAGTCGCTCGCGCACGCGCTCGCCGGCCACCCCGCAATCAGCCGACCGCTGGCTGTTTTCTCTATTCAGATCGCTCGATCCTTTCTTCAAAAATCACGGCACTTCCCAGACAGCCGCAAGCACACCTTCGATTTACCTAGTCGCCCTTCCGTTTTTCTTCCGAAAAACTCGCTGCGCCGCTTTCTTCTTTTTTTCCCGAGAAACACACAGCGCGGCACCTTTTTTCTTTTCTTTCCAAAGTCACAAAATACAAAAGCAGCCGCCGCCCCGTTAAAATTATCTAGTCGGCTCCACAGTCTTCACATGTCACGGCATGCATGCAATTGCCATGCAAAACAATTATCTTTGTGCAATAATTAGCTAATCTTTGATCAACTCACGGCCTCTCCAAAACACATGCAGCCTCTCCTTTTTATTCTGCTCACTGATCTCTTACTCCAACACAGAAACGGCCCACATGCAACCACTCTATATACGACTTATATATGTATATCATACATGCAACACAAACTTTGCATATACGACCGGATAACACAAGCCCCAACTAAATTTTGTACTTCTTAAAATTACTACGTATCGTAGCCTCTGGACCGCACCTCCGTAGGTTCAACACGTATCATGTGTCTTTGATCTCCATGTGCTTAGCATGAACCTGATCGTCTTGTGACATTCTTGACAGCCTGAACCTCGAATCTCCCCATCCTAATCCCGATCCATCTCGTCATCGATCACGATCGCCTCTATACTTAACCTGCACACGTAAGGACCAAAGAATGTTTTTCTGGTACAAGTTTTTTTCCAACTTGACCGATATCAATCTACACAGATACGACACTCCTTTATAAATAACGTTGTCAATTATTCATCATCAAAATATTCTAGTCAGAGACATGGTCTAACAAGCTGTCAGCCGTCGCGTGTCACCGGATTCGGTCTCCCCACCATATCTCCTCCGTTTGCGTAGGTCGTAGGGCCATCGTCTCCCTTTTCATCGGTGGCATGGATCACCTTCCCTTCTGCCTCGAAGAGGAGTCAGGAGTCAATGTGGCACCGAGTCAACCATGGTCGAAGCAGAAAGAAGAGAAAAGAAGAAGACAAAGGACAGGAGAGGATAAGGGCAAAACTATCCAAAAGTGCAAATGATCAAGGGGGTTAGGAAAGATGGGGCAAATAATTATTTATCGGAAACTTAGTCCCATATTGTCAATGACGCGTATAACATGTGGCGGATGATCAATTTTCTCTAATAAAATTGGTATCTTACGCGAGCAGGATCTGACTAGTTTCGTTATATGGATAGTTATGCTACTCCAAATTATTTAAGGAAGATACTTCTATACTTTTTCTTAACAGTAATTTATATAATTTTTAAAATATGATAAATAGTAGATAGATGTTATTTATCTCTTCATGTGTTTTGAGATTAATGTTACTCTTGTTATATAAAAAGGTATATAACCACTTCTCATTATTTAACGCAGTGATCGTTTTAGTTTTTAAAAGCTTCAGCTTCTAACTTTAGCTTTTTTTCACTATTCACTACACTATCCACTAACTCAGTTACAGTAAAAAAAACCAGCTACAGTGAAATTTCAACCAAAAACCATCGCTAAAACGATCACCCCCTTAATCCCACGTAAAAAGTGTTTTTTAGATCTTGTAAATTTTTTAGAGTTATTGTGATTTTGTGGCTTTGATCCTATTATGATCTTATGGCCCAAAGAACAAACCAACATAAAATATCGACCTTGATTACCTTGATGATGGCTGATGAGCTTAAATTATAGCCAAATATTATTTGGGTGGGTTTGGCTTATAACTTTTGAATTCTGTCTGTTCGTAATACACAATACGAAGAGGGGAAAAGTCGTATGCGATTTTGGTCGGTATATCTGAACTTAATATAGTACCTACCACAATCAACTTGTAGACCTTGTTTTTAAAAAATATACCGTTTAAAAGCTAGTTAATATAGCAGAGGTAAAAAGCCAAAAACAAAGCCGAAAATAACCCAGCCTTAACTATCCAGCCTCTGGTTTTTTAGAGGGTCTATCCTCCAGAACAGTACAAGTGGATTGTTTCGTCTAAAAAAAGAAGTGGATTATCTACTGTTGCAGGTTAGCTTAGGGCCTGTTTACAACGCACCACTTTTACAGTAAAGTTCCCTGCAGGAATCCCTCTAGTTTATTTCTGAAGGGGCAGGAAGCCAGGAATCTCTCTCGGTAAAGTCACGCATTCCAATCTAGGCCTAGCCCAGTAGAAACCCAGTATTGAAAGGCCTAGATTAAGACATACTAATGGCGAAGGCCTATAATTCTAGAGAGAACGGAGGCCGGAATGTCAGCCCTGGTCCGGCCCGATCCGGAGCGGCCATGGTAAGGTTGTTTTTTTTTCTTTTAGACTGTCTTTTAGTTGAGATTGTTGTGTTTTTTTAGACACGTCATGCTGATATTTTTTGGCTGCGATTATTATATTTTTAAGATGATAGTGGATAATAAAGATACTAATACAAATAACGCACATAGATTTAAATTTGAGAGACCATTTAAAAATTATTTAAAAAACTGTATTATTTCGACTTTGAAGAAGCCACGGCCCAAGAAGGTCCCCCGTCCCATCCAGTAGGCAGAAGGCAGCCAGTGGAAGGAGAGCGTCACTGCAGAAGACTTGGGAGAGGGAGAGACGACTCGAGAGGCACCGCCACCAACCGCCAGAACGAGTTAGGAAGGGAGCATCCGGGGGTTGGGTGGAGCAGAGCAGCATGGAGGACTTCTACGTCACGATCCCGTACGGCCTAGTGGTCCTCGGCGGCGGCGTCGCCGGCTACGTCAAGCGGGGGAGCGCCGTTTCGCTGGCCGCCGGGTCCGGATTCGGCGGCGCACTCCTCCTCGCAGGCGCGCTCAGCATCTGGGCCTTCGTGCGGGGCCACTCGAACTCCCTCTTCGCCACCGTCCTGCAGACCGGTCCGTTACTGCTGCTGCTCGTCTCCATCCATCCTCCCCTTTCTTGCTCGTTGCGCTTCGGGGTTATCCGATGCTCGTAATTTTCTTTAGTTTGGATGGAACAAGAGGACTGGGAGTTACTGGGAGAGTTGATGCTGTTGAGTAGTAGCATTGGGAGCTCGAAATCATTTCAACTTTACGCAGAGAAACCTGCTGTTGCAGGGCAGGGATGCATCTTGCATTTACGTTAAGAATTAGGATAGATGTAGATGATGCAATGTGTCAAATGCAGTATCCTAGAATTTGCAGCAACTGACATTTCAAAATGTAATTAATTGGCTAGAAACAAGTGATGGTAGAATTCTAAAAGGCTGAACCTCCACACATGAGCCTGTTATTTACATTCCATTGTTTTATGCGTAACCTAAAATTCTTCTGTGCACAAGCAATGTTCTCGCAATGTTTTAGAGCCAATTCTCATACAGTACCAGTAGCGAAAAGGATTTCACGGAAGTTTTAGCAGAGTATTTTGGGAAAGTGAATTGGTGCTGCATCATGTTGTTATCATGTGGATCGGATTGCAATTCCTGAAATTGTCTCTCTTTCGGTATATAATAAAAATTCTCAAATTTAAACAAACTTGTTGATCTTACAGTGTTTAGTTTTGCTGATGTGTTATATTTACATATCTTCTCATATGGATGTTTGGTGGCAATTCAAGTGATGTTCCAATTGGCCTTTTTGTTGGATCCCTTTCAATGTATGAATCCCCACAAACAATAAGAAAATTAACTCTTAAGCATGTATGCAATGATTGTCTTGGGAATGCCATGCCGGTTCATTTTGCGAACCTTGTTTCTGGAATTTAGTTACTATTCTAGGGCCATGTTGTTGTAGTTCCAATTGGTGCTGTTTCGCTAGTGAACGCAGCTGATTGCATTATGGGTTTTACAGGACAAGAGGAGCTTATGTAACTGATATGATAGGTTCTGCCCATTTCCATGTTTGATGTCCTTAGCAGTGTTTAATGGGACGAACTTATTGTTTGTTTCTTCTTGTTAGGATTTATCTTATAAGCTTTATTGTTGAACAGTTTGTGCTGTGGCATTAACGGTCGTTATGGGAATAAGATATATCAGAACAAGAAAGGTAATGCCAGCTGGAATAATTGCTACCATCAGGTTCGTTCAAATCTCTCTGTCTCTCTCATGTTATGTGCATGAGTTGCTTGTGCCATGTTCTTGTGTAAATAGTCTAGATGGTACTTTTTGGCCTGTTTTTTTGGCTGCGACTTATGGTTTTTGGCTGTTCGCGAGAGAGAGTATGAAGAGAGAGACTTGCGTGTGATTTTGGCCGATATAAATAAAGTCGTTGTAATGTCTACTACAATCGAATTGTAAACCTAGCCTTGAAAAGACACTCCGTTTAAAAGTTAGTTACTGTAGAAAAGCGGTTTTTAGAAGCTGAAAAGAAGAGGCCTGTATGTAAGTTTATAATGTTAGGTGATTTGGATCACCTGTCCGACACATAAGATGTTCTCATTTGTTTGTACCTGAACTTGTGTAGCCAAACTATAGCAAGGATAATCCTCAATAGAAAAACTGATGGCTTCATCTGCACTTTGATACTAGCAGTTTATTTGAACACCCTGCAACTTGGTGGTTAGTATAATTATCTGTTGTTGCGTTAACTTCAATGCAACTGTCAATATTGTATTGTCTATTGCGAGCAACAATTTATATTGTTTGTATCTGGGTTGGATAAGATATTCAAAGAAGGCTATGAAGGATCATGACTGAATAGGCGAAACATATCTATGCAAAAAGTTGGAAACTAAGTTTTTTTCGAATCAGCTAAGGCAGTAAATCAGACTGTAATGTTTTACCTGGAGTGTCAAGCAGTAAATCAGAATGTAATGTTTTACCTGGAGTGTCAAGATAATCAATGTTGGGTTTGAGGTTTATCCTTGCCAATTCTTTTTTATGGTCAGGGCAGGTACTGGCTGCAGTGGTAAGTACCTAACACTGCACTGCTTATAGGAAATTTTCAGTTTAAACTATTTTATTTTCACTGTTACAATGGTTGTAATGTGTTAGTTATGATAAAATGATAACTTTTGAAGTTAGCTTTGTATTGGTATGTTCCTATTGGTGCCTTTAGGAGATTTTTGTCCTGACGATTCTTCCTGCCTTTTGAAACCTAGTGAGCATAGCTGTTGTCATGCAAAGAGTGCCCATATGTGCTGTGTGTCTGAACAGCATGAGTTAATTAGCTCTTTGAATTTAATTCTTAAAAAAAAAATTCTTCCCTTGTACATGTAGCCCACAACCACTTCACTGATTTTCACTACACATTCCATTCATAATATGCTTACACTGCTTCCCTTGGTTTTTGCAATCTTGAGTCCTTTTGTTCCTTCAATAATAGGCCATTCAAAGCAGACCGTAAGCTCTGTTTTATTACCATGCTAGACTTTCTCTTGCTGTTTAGTGAACACAAAGCTAAAGATATAAGTAAGATCTTGTGTTCTTGACAGTTGACGTCATTATAACATGTTCTCATTTTTTATTCTTTTACAGTGCACTTGTATTGGTATTTTATGTGTACAAGATATCAAACGGTGGTAACAAGGTTTACTTCCCAGTGAGTGCCGAGTGAGCCTGCTGGTTCCAGGATCTCCAGTCTTCTGGTGTACATGCTGTCTCTATGGACAAATAAATGTGAAGCAAACCATCTCTCTTGTATCCATTTATTGTATTCTGGTGATGCAAACATTGTATTACTTCATGTACCGATTAGGGATGACACAAGAAAAACCTGGACAGTTTATACTAAACGCCTCTGCAATTTGTGGCATATGTCCTCTTGTTTTATGTCCACACCAACATTGTTACTGATCTCTCTAGTGTAATATTGTAATGCGATGCTGTGATTGCCGCCCATTCTGGTCATGATCAAGGTGAGGTTTTGTACTCGATTTCGATCGGCAGGCCATGCAGCGGCGACGGCATGGGGTCCCTTGTGTAGGTGTTCTCCTTGCAGCAGAGCTTCCACCTGAACTGCCTGACCAGGTAATGCATCGTGACCAGCGTCTCGATCCTGGCAAACTCCATCCCGGCGCATATCCTCGGGCCGGCGCCGAACGCGACGAAGGTGCACGGCGTCGCCGACGACCGGTTCTCGAACCGGGACGGGTCGAACTTGGCCGGCTCGTGGAAGATGTGGGGGTCCATGTGCGTCACGTTTGCCGCCCAAAAGACCTGAAAGCAGTACAGGGCTAAGAATTAACGCAGCATTTTTCGACAAATTGGTGATGCCACACTGATACAGATTGTGCAAGGAAGCCAAAGCAATGACCTGCCATCCTTTTGGGATGCAGTAGCCCTCGAACTCGATGTCCCGGAGCGCTGTTCTGAAGTTGCCGAAGATTGGGGGGACCGTGCGAAGAGTCTCCAATGCGACTCGCCATGTGAACTTCATCTTCGTCAGGTCTTCCCATGTCAGAGCCTCCCCATCAGCCTTGTTCCTCGCAACCTCTTCATGCTCTGTGTCACAAAAGATTCATGAGTTGCATGATGACCATGGAGTTGTAAGCAGAGCAGTTCTTGTTAATTGCCGTACGTACAAAATGCAATGAAAATGGTGATGCATTCGTTGGTTTCTTGCCTTGAACCATGGCGGCGAGGGTGCCCGGATCACTGGCGAGGTGGCGGACCATGAACGTCATGAGGATGGACGACGTGTCGTGGCCCGCGACGAGGGCGACCATGGAGTTGTCGACGATCTCCTCCTCGGTCAGCAGCCGCACGCCGCTGTCGTCGGTCAGGCTGAGCAGGCAGGCGATGAGGTCGCTGGTCCGCGATGCCTTGCCCTGCTCCAGCTCCGCCTTCTTCTCCCGTGCGATCCCCGCGAGCAGCCGGCGCGCTCTGGCGCTCGCCCTGAGGCTCCGGCTGAACGCCGTGAACGGCAGGTTCACCGGGACGGCCCAGACGCCTTCCATGACGCGCGCGAAGTCGCCGGCGAGCGCGTCCCGTAGGGCGCCACTCTCGAGGCCGAAGAGCAGGGAGGCGATGATGTCGAACGTCAGCCTCTTCATCAGGGGCAGCACCGTGACGGTGCCACGGCCGGCCCAGCTCTCCTTGAGGTGGCGCCTCACCTCGCCGTCGATCTTGCCCACGTACATCCTGAGCATCTCCGGCCGGAGGAACTCCGACAGTGCGCCGCGGACGCGCTTGTGGTCGGCGCCGACGAGCTCCAGGATGCTCTTCTCCCCCAGGATGCGCCGCACGGACCGGGGCTGCCGCATCGCCAGCGCCCCACTGAAGAAGACGAACTTGTTGGCGGCCGGCCCCGCCAGGAGCACCGTCGGTGTGCCGAACAGTGACAGCTTGGACACCGGACCGTACCTGTCGATCCGGTCCCATATCCACCGCTCGCCGGTGTTGCCGCGCATGGCGCGGAGGAGGCCGAGGCTCTGGCCGACCACCGGCAGGCCGAGGGAGCCCGGGGGCAGGTTCGCCGGCCATGGTTTCTTGGCACGTGTCAAGAAATGGAGGATTATGGATGCGGCAGTGACAATGAGTGCTAGGACTACAGAGAAGTAATCCATTGAGTTAAGATGTTACTACTTGAAGCTGTAAGGGATGGCAAATGAGGCCTTGGAATATATAGGAGTAGGTTTATTTGCTCGATCTTTTTTTAGTACAACCCTCATACACGCACGTACACACGACACCGTACACTTACACATCATACAGAATAGATATACTAAACACATCTCTATATATATACTTTAAGAGTCACTATTTATATAAAAGAAATATATCTAGTGTTAAAAGCCTATTCAGTGTTAAAATATTAAAACTTCTACAGAGTCATCTGATCTGGCCTATACGGCTCGGATCAAGGGGTGGAATCCCCATCTCATAAAAAATAATCTATGCGGGATGTTTTGTGAAAGATTGATTAAATGAAATAAATGAGTTGAGGGTCCATCCTCTTTAATAAATAGTATTAAAAAAATACTATTTATATGAATAGTTTAAAAGATGTGACGTTATGGTATCGATCTCTGACGGGCGCGTTGCATGCACACCAGCCGAGCAACGCTCGCTTCCGCTAATTTGCTCGATCTTCATTGGACAAATGGGAACCAGAAATCGTGATACTCATGAAGCAATTAAGAATCTTGCATCGAGGGTTTCAGAGAAAAAAAGGAATCTGGCATAGTAGATGCCCGGTGAGCAGAAGACATTTTTTTTAAAAAAAGATTTGTTGAATTGTTGATAGAGACGGACTCTCTTGGAGACGTCCAATGCACGTCCAGAATACCCGTCAGCTGATAAGTGGGCTTGCTCCACAAAACTGTGGCTTATAACTTTGATTGTTAATTTTTATCTAAAAATATACTATAACAGTTGTTATCTTTTTCTCTTTTTGAGTTATTCAATTGAAAATTTTTTAAAATTAAAAAAATGTTATGTCGTTATGAAAAATACAAAGGAATAAAGGAAAAAAGAAAAAGAAAAAACTACAATAAGCAGAAATTAGAAACTGACATAGTCCAAATAATTTCTGATTTAAATAAGCTGATAAAACAAAAAAAAGTCAGAAACTGTAGTCGTTCGGAGCGAGACGAGGTTAGGCCTAGGCACGAAAACTGCACCACCCGAGCTAGCCAACATATTACATACCAATTGTCCTTGGTGAATTTTTTTGAAATAAACTTTTTTATTTGAAAATACAGAATTATATCTGTGTTTTTATTTTTTACAACATTGACCCCTAGTCATCCAACTATTGGGCGATTGGACTCTGTCGCTCAACGGCTGAGCGACACGCATGCACCAGCTGTATCATTGGGTGACAGAGATGCAGTTGCCCAACGATCGGGGCGATTGCATCCCTATCGCCCAATGGCCGAGTGACAGGATGCTATTTATCCTCGGTCGCCTAAGCACCCAAGAGCCATTCAGTGTCGACATTAAGCCAAAGAAAGAACCGAGTGAAAGAACGAAGAGAGGAAAGAAAGAAGAAGAGAGGAGAGGAAAGAAAGAAAAGGGAAACAGAGGAGAGGAGAGAAGAACAGGAGAGGGAGAAGAAGAGGAGAGGGAGAAGGAGAAGAGGAGATTCAGGTAGTTCTACGCGGGGAGATTTATCCGTAAGGTAAATTTTTTAATGTTTTGGTCTATATTTTTGTAGCAAGTAAATAGTTTGCTTAGTGTAAAGAAAAGTATAAATAGCATCCGTAGAAAATTACAATCAGAGAAAAATTGTAGTAAGTAATTTCTGTTAGATGACTAGAAAGAAAAGCAAGAAGACAGGGGAAAGAAAAGAAAAGGGAAGAGAAACATGCGTGTAATTAATTTATTTTGTTGCGAATATTTAACTGGAAGGATCCTATGGCATGTTAGAGTACTGCGAAAATTTTTGTTAGTCATGTTAAAATGCAAAACATTAGTAGACAATATTTATGATTAATTAGGAATGAATTTAATGTCACAAAGTACATTAAAAATTCACGTGTACCATTAAAACTGATATGTTACCCTTTAAATCACTATGTTGCATACTTAATTACTTAATTAATTTTATTAGTGTCATGTAAATTCTCTAAATCCATTATGAATTATTTAGAGTTGGAGAGAGCTCGAGCAGAGAGAGAAGAGTGGCGTCGGTGTGCGTGAGAGCAGATCGAGAGTCGATGCATATTGGGGCAAAGGAAAGGGATGGTGTTGGTGTGAATGAGGAGGGGTTGAGATAGATAAAGAGGGGAAGAGAGAGAAAGAGAGCGGGCTGATAGTGGGCCAAGGCTAATGGGTCGGTCGGAGGACAAAATCAATATGTTATATATGTACAAACATATGCACACATACATGAAAGCATATGGGGATATGTGTAAATATATTCACATAAATAAATGAATGACGTCTTAACCATGCGGTAGTGTAGTTGTTCACTATAGGCGAACGGCCGTAAAAATCTAAATTATAATACAATAGTACTTTCATAATGTGCGATGCGATTTAACTAGTTGCAATATTGGAAATGGCAAATCTCCAATATTTGTAGTATTTTCATATGTGCGATGCGATTACATGTACAGTCATGTTGTACACTTCCATAACATGAAGAACTGATTCAAGGGGAACTTTGTTAGATCAAGATTAGTGTTCGTTGGGATTCTCATGCTCATATTCTAACCAGCTCTTCATGGAAGTTTTCATTATTGCAACATGGCATATTTGGAAGCAGTGCAATACAAAGGTTTTTGAGGGACAATCATCTTCTTTCAATAATTGGTTTTCTCTTTTTCGTAATGAGGTAGCTCTCTATATGTGTAGAGTGAATATTGAAATTCAAGACCTCCTGACATCATGGCTTGATTCTCTTTGATATTGGGTTTTAGCCCTTTTTTGGAAGGCACCCCCGATCAGGACGCTGATTTTCAGGGACGTGGGTTTCCCCACCTCTCTCTTTCTCGTCTTGGCCATTTGGCCTGAGATCACATACATAACAAGTTTGACCCTGGTAGATTCGAGGGCCAGTCTTCAATTCCACCTTATTGCTTTGTGCCATGTGGGGGAGGTCCAAGAATGTGCCCTGGAAACGAGTTTGCAAGGACAGAGATGTTGGTGGCCATGCACTACCTAGTGAGGCAGTTCAGGTGGAAGATATGCTGCAAGGAAGAATCTTATAAGAAAGATCCATCTCCGACGCCTGTTCTTGGGCTTCCAATCGAGCTGGAGACAAGAAGCCTCCCTGAAATAGCCAATGCTTGAAATGCGTCGTATGTTTGAGTAATGTTGTAGAACAAACTCAAATGTTAATTGTTGTACATCAAGTACAGTTAAATGTTTGATCATAAATATTAGAGTTGTATAGTAAATATAACTATATTTTCAAATATAAACATATGTACTATATCATCTAGCTGCCCATGTACATCGGCAATTCAGCTAGTAATATGTAAAACAAGTGTCTAAGGGGTAGCTTTATTTTCTTTTTTGTTCCCTCGACAATCAGCAATGGGTAGTCGGAGAATCAAGTTTGGCTTGGGTGGCTGATGGAGGTGGTTGTATCCAGTGGCGGACTCACTGGGGTGTCAAGTGGGCTGGCGCCCCCCCTACGCGGTGGCAGCCTTTTTGGCGGCGGCGGCGGCAGCCCGACGTGCCAGGCATGGCGTGGATCCGAGCTGGGGAGGAGGCCGGAGGCGGTGGTGTGGAGACGGATCCGAGGCGGCAGCGTGGATCTAGGGAGGAGGCTGGAGGCGATGGCGAGGGGCGGTGCCGGGGGAGGAGGAGCACGAGGCAAGGGTCCGCGCTGAGGGGGGAGGGTGGAGTCGGCGTGGGAGGTGGCGGTGGGCGTCAGGCGGAAGCAAATAGGCGTAAGGGGCGGAAGCAATCAAGCAAATAGGCGGAAGCAAGGGAAATCAGGAACTATAGTTTTTTTTTGTTTTTGAGCTGAAAAACTGTAGCTTTTTGAGCCCACTATAGTCATAATAGCTTTTTTCTACATCTCACTGACAATGCGACAAGCTACCGCAAGCGTTAACTCGGCATTCGGTAAACCGGTGAATAAATTCTATTAACCCCCTCTAAATTTTGATTCTGGGTCTGTCACTGATTGTATCTCTAGCCTATCAGGGTTTTAAACCCCAAGTTTAACCCTACATGTCTCATTTAGGATGATTTCCTTCAGTAGAAGCGACGTGTTTATCGTAAGCGAGACATATAGGGAAGAGAGGTTGGGCTCCTGGGCTTGGGTACGTAGGCAAGCGCGTGCGGCCCACATCACCCAGAACTTGAGCTGGGCACTCCGCTGCCGGCATCCATGGCGGCACGCCCGGGCCGTCTTGCGCCGGTCTCCCGTCAGCAGCACACGGCCGGTGTGCCAACGGCGGCGCCGTCCAGCTCTCAGCCGCTGTTTTAAGGTCGCCTCGTCATGACTGCCGTTGCGCAACAGGTACGGGCCTTCTCTTGTAATTGCCGTTTGGTTTGACTCGTTCCGCCGTTGAGCAATGCGATTTGGGCTGTTCTGATTTTTGATTTCTTGATTTCTTTGATTTGTCTAAACTATGATGAGTTAAAATCCGTCCCAAAGTTTCTCGCCGAGGAACTATAATTAATTGTGGAATAAAAAAATTCGTGCAAGATTCTTAATTTTGATTTTCCGTGTGTGATAACTGGATTTCTTGACATATAAATATATGGTGAAATATTGTTTATCGGCGATGATCTGTAATGCTACGGTGGAACTGGAGTGTGGACTGATGAACAATGATTTGTACATCCTATATGGCCTGCCACTAGTTGGATTGTGGATAGACCATTCATGGTAGTCCACAATATCGACCAGCTCCACTTTGTGCTAGCTTGCACTTAGATCGAGTGTTTACCTATTTTCTGGCTCATTTTTTGCGCAAAAAAAGAGAGAATAAAAAATCAGAATATTGTTCAAGATTACTCATCAGATAGGATATGAATCTTTTCCTCACTGAAGTGGAAATTGTTAACTCCGGATTTTGCAGTGTTTTGTTTTGCTTGTTTTGCAGAATTTTAGTGCTGCTATTTGTAAACATTGTCACACTGTACCAGCAAACAGTAATACTAGTATGTTTCTTCTAATTTACTATTAGATGATTAGTCTCCTTTCACTCACTTGAAGGAAAAATGTCCTCAGAGAGCACAACTGGGGTAGCATCAATTATTCACATTTAATAAAGTTGGTTGACATTGACTTGGCTTCCATTTATCTTTACCAAACCACATATATTATGCTAAGCTGAAGCTGACATGCAGCTTGAAGATAAAATTGTTTACATCTGAATTCATAGTTTTTGCTGTCATAGTTGTATTTTTTAGATCTTAACATAAGGGAGATTTCACTTAACTCCACTTTGCCTACACACACACACAAGTATACACGCCTACAAGCTAATCCTCCAGCCTGCATCCCATACGGCCATACCATGTCAGTGGCTTTGTCCATCATTGTTGCTCTGCTACTTGCCCTGTTCATCCCCATCCTCCTCCACCTAGTCACCAGACGCAAGAGGTACTCATCCTACAATCTCCCTCCTGGCTCCCTTGGTGCCCCGTTTATCGGCCAGAGCTTCGCACTCCTCCGTGCGCTCCGCAGCAACACCGACGACCAATGGTTCCGGGACAGGATCAAGAGATACGGGCCGGTGTCCAAGATGTGGGTGTTTGGCATGCCCACTGTCTTGATGGCTGGACCTGCAGCCAACCACTTTGTATTCAGCAGTCAGGACCTGATTTTCACCCAGACAAAGGCGTTCAACGCCCTCGTAGGGCGGACCATACTGACGCTCTCAGGCGAGGAGCTGAAGCAAGTCCGCAGCGCACTGCAGAGCTATCTGAGGCCAGAGATGGTGATAAAATATGTTTCGAAGATGGATGAGGAGGTCAGGAAGCACATCGAGCTGAATTGGGTTGGTCATAAGACACTGACGGTACGAACATAGATAAAATATGTTCTTTGAATTTCTGTAGATCCTAGCTTACAAAAAGCTCAACATTGATCCCATCCTCTATGGATCATTCCTTCATCTTTGTGAATAACTGAACATGTTAGGTATCTGTGTAGATGACTTTCTGTAATCCAATAGGTTCTACCTTTGGCGAAGATGCTTACATTTAACATCATCTGCTCGGTCATCTTTGGACAAGGGGCGGGTCCCATCAGAGAAGCCCTCGCCGATGACTTTGAGACACAGGCGGAGGCCGTGCTGTCGTTTCCGGTGAAAATACCCTTGAGCAGGTTCAGCAAGGGCATGAGTGCGAGCGCAAGGATCAGGAAGGTGCTTAGAGGGATTGCTCGCGAGAGGGAAGCACAGTTGCAGCAAGGACACTGCACTTCAGCTGAGGATTTCTTCTCGTATATGCTTCGTTTGCGCGCTGAAGGCGTGCACTCACTCACAGTGGAGGACATCGTGGACAACGCAATACTGCTCCTGAGTGCCGGTTATGAGACGTCATCTGTTCTTATCACCTTCATGCTCCGGTACCTAGCCAAGGAGCCAGACGTCCTAGACAAGATCACGGAAGGTGAGCGGCTAGTACTTCGATCCTAGTGTGCCCATGTTTCAATGATTTATTCTCTTGTGTCGATTATATTTTGACACTTATGTGCATCACAGAGCAAGACGAGATTGCAAGGAACAAAGGACCTGAGGATGCTCTAACCTGGGATGATGTTGCAAAGATGAAGTACACTTGGAAAGTGGCAATGGAGACACTGAGGATGACTCCTCCTGCAGTCGCAAGCCTCAGAACAGCTATCAAAGACATCGAATACCAGGGCTTTCATATTCCAAAAGGCTGGCAAGTAAGTTATTTTTTGGGGGCCAACTCCTTGTATCCCACTCCATTGTGCCATGGGTGTCTCAATGACATGTA
This sequence comes from Melocanna baccifera, assembly GCA_036346265.1. Lineage (NCBI taxonomy): Eukaryota > Viridiplantae > Streptophyta > Magnoliopsida > Poales > Poaceae > Melocanna > Melocanna baccifera. The sequence goes on from CM070695.1 coordinate 16,479,248, forward strand.
GGTCTGAAGTCTGAACAATATACTACACTACAGTAGTTTCTCTTTTGATTGTGAGCTCTCCTATGCATCTTACTCATGTGACATGCCAGGTCTTCACCGCTCATAGTGTGACGCATTTGGATGAAAGTTTCTTCCATGAACCGACCAAATTTGACCCTGCTCGATTCGACAACCAGTCTTTGATCACACCTTATTGCTTCGTGCCATTTGGGGGAGGTCCGAGAATGTGCCCTGGAAATGTGTTTGCGAGGACTCAAACAATGGTGGCCATGCACTACCTAGTGAGGCAGTTCAGGTGGAAGATGTGCTGCAAGGAAGAAGCCTACAAGAAGGATCCGACGCCGAGGCCTGTTCTTGGACTCCCAATCGAATTGGAGACAAGAAGCCCCTCTGAAATAGCTTGTGCTTGAAATGCATCGTATGTTTCGGACTACTGCTACGTATTTGGTCTGACTTTATGTTATTTGCAGTTAGCTGAAGAGTTGTGGAGTAATGCAGTGTGCAGAATGTATGACATATAAAATGGTTGTGGATATGAATGAGAAGCTTGTATTTGGAGATAGAGTTGCCTGATTTTTTCTTAAAAATCATTCACTTTTTTTCTACCACTAGATCAACATCCTACGGTCTAGATTATCTCCATCTCACGAGTATAAAATCAACCCACCCAAACACTAACCCGCCCCAACTACTCCCACTCCACCCCACCCCTAGCCGCCGCCCCCAAACCCCACCCATGTGTCGCCTCACTGGTGTAGGCGAGGCCCGCCGGCCTTCCTCTTCCGTCGCCCAACACAGCTGCCGGTGTTGGCTCCTCCTCCGCCGTCTCAATGCTGTCACCGCCGTGTTCTTCCTCTTCTCCGGCAGTCCTTCCTCATGCTGAGCTCTTCACTAACCTGCCGGTCACCACCACCCACCGCTGTCCTTCGTCCTACGGTTGAGATGGACCCACCGCCGCCTCATTGCACCGCCACCTCCGCTGTCTACCGCCGATCTGCTGCCACCCCTCCTCCCTCTAAACTCCAGCACTAGTGAACCATAACCCTAACTCTGGGTGAATCCTAACCCTAATTTGACGACACCAGTGAAGAGGATGCCGTTGCCGGCCGGAGAAGAAGCTGACCACCCTCCCGAGAACAAATCTCCATGCCGATCCAAAGGTTAGAAAAGTGACTGATTTTTAAGAAAAATTCCAGTTGCGTGAGATTCAGCAAATTCGTAGAATTTATGCTACTGCAAAATATCTAGCTAACCCAGTACATGGTGTCAACATTTGGCCTGTTCTTTTTGGTAGCGCAGCCGCTGATGGCTTATAGCTGCAGCTAATAGTTTTTGCCTTTAGAACAAGTACTTGTGCAAACGAATCGAATGATGATAAGCTTCTTTAAAAAAGTTGTCCCGATAAACCGCTTTGAAAAGACGTAGAGAAATCATCCCATTTGTTTATTCGAAGGAAAACATAAGTTAGAAGAGGCTATTGTATTATATCCTTTTGGTCGATGGGTCGATGCCAAGTCTCAAGGAGAGGGGTCTTATTTCGTGGCATATGGTGAAAGATTTCTCCATACATCGGATAAGTCATCAGATGTCGCACGACCACATTATGCTTTGGCACATGGAAGTGGCTGACTCGACTAGAGATTCTTTAAGGTTACCTTTGATTTTATAGCTTTATCTCTTTCTAAGGTGAGAGAGATGATCGAAATGAGCTGTGCGGGGGAGCTAGCAAGAAGGTAGAGCCGTAGAGGTGCTTTGGATCCTTGCTTTTACCTCTCTAGAAGACAGAATTGATGTAGGACCGAAATGGCGATAGAGGGGGGGTGAATGTCGTTCTAAAAAAAACGCCCCTGAAAATTCATACACTGATTTTTCAAAAAGATGCAGAATAAAGGAACTCACAGAAAATTAATTTTGGACTGCATGCAAAAGAGTAACAGAATGGAACGCATGCAACACTAAAAAATTCAGCATAAAACAGAGACTAACCAGTAAAAATTTCAGCTCAAAATAATATCGTCTTGATCACATGCAAAATGGTTGAAATCAGCAAAAGAAAAAACGTTGCACTATTCATTCCCTGACCATGAACTGTAGGCAACGAACTACTTAAAAGAGGAGGCAAAATCTGAAAAAGAACCAAAACTGGCCGACAAATGTATCAGATCGCAGATTAAGAAAAACCGGGTGCAACAAAATTGCAGAGTCCTTTCTACCAATCGGCTGCTGTCCTGTCACCTTTGAACCGAAGGCTTGAAACACAACTTGCAGCAAAACGCAAAGACGTAACTCCAACCGAACAGACCGGCAGAAGAACTAGCTCGCACTGACCGAATCGCTAGCAACACAAGTAATCATTGCAGCCTAAAACTTTACTAGCCGAATAAATTATTGACCAAACAAATTGAGGTCGAAAAGAGACAGAAACAAAACATTGCAGCTATGTCAAACTGAAAGTAGTGCTCTACTAACAGGACAATCAAGAGTAGCAAAACAGGGAACCGAGGAACTACTCCTCCCACCTTCTGGCCGCAAGCAACAAAGACTGCACTTAGACCAAAAATAGCAGAGGACAGCAAGAAAGTGACAGATTGCTGCTGTTTTTCAGCCCAACACAAAGAACAAAAACTTGTTGAATAGAGAAGATTGCTTGTCGCAGCTGAGAACAGCAAGGGAGCAAATAATTTGTAGAGCTGGCAGCCTGGAGGAAGCACAGAAAGGGAACACAAGCACTGCCTTAAAACTGAACTGAACAAGCAATAAACAGTGATAATAATCTTTTGCTTTCGGGATGAACTAGCCAACGCGCTTTGAGATGAATCCCCGTTCTAAGCAAATATATATATATATAAAATAGCTAGAACGAGAACAATAATTTAAATAACAACAAAGCGACTATGTAATACGATAATTAAGAACTGTAAATAAATCCATAAGAACTTCATATCGCATATATATAAATATATAGTAGCACTAGACAAGAACATTAATTAAAAGGAAAGCAAGTAAATAACACACGATATAAAACAAGCATGTTCATATTGAGACGAAGAGCGATGAATGTTTATATCAACTCTTCCATGTTTCATCCAAGAACACACACAAGGAGAGAATAGAACCCTAGAACTTGCATACAAATTTTCTCTCCCAAGAGCACAAGCATTAGGAAACCCTAATACTCATACCCATTTCTCTTTCTCTCTCTCTCAAGGTGCACCTCTCCACCTAGAGAACTCCTCTATTTATAGCCTCCACTAATGGGTTTAGAAACCTACTTTACCCATTAGGTCACACCAACTCTCCACTAATGGGTTTACAAGTCTTCTTTACCCATTAGGTCACACCAACTCTCCACTAATGGATTTACACACAATTTTACCCATTAGGTTACAATAACTCTCCATTAATGGATCATTTCCAAATAATATCCGCTTCTGTTTGTGCAGCCTTGTGCATTTACCAAAATGCCCCTCCTGCACCTTCCTGGAAGATTTCTCGTTTCTTGCCGCGAACGCCTCGCAGCCACTTCGAGTCCTCGCCGTCTTCGACACATCCCGACCGCTCTGACCTCAGCACCGCCTGTGCCTAGTCCGGTCACCCGTGTCGCTCCACGACTCCGTCTCAAAGTCCTGCAGTCATCACTGACAAGAAAACACATTACATAGCACCGCACCAGATGATATAATTAAATATTCGCATCGGTAATTAGCATAAAAATACCCGGAATAAACTCAGACTTTAGGACACGCGTCAATTACTCATCACACAACTAGGGCTACCTCCACATGGTCTCTCAATCTCCCCCTTGATGAGTATATTGACAAACACCGAAAAAGCATATAAAGTTGAGTTTGAAAGCCAAACACGGTCTAAAAGAAAGTCAAGGAAACTATGACCATGTCGACAGAAGAGAAATCTGGAGCAGGAACTGAAAGAGCAAATTTTTCTGCAAAACTTCAGAAGACTTTTTCTCCAAACTTCTCCCCCTTTTGGCAATAAAATCATCAAAATGCACGAGAGAATGAAATGACTTGTGTGTTCTTTATTTTAAGCATTTGGAGCCATGAAGATTATACAAATTGATCTTATGAGTATTACACCAAGCCATAATACACAAGTATGCTATCAAGATCATGACGATTTATGTATAGAAAAGCTAAGCCAATTAAGTCATAATTTGTGAATTAGTTTAATTTTTTGAACATGTCAAGTTAAACATTATTTTAGTCTAGCTAAAGGTATCCAAGGATGATACAAGCCATGTCAAATAATCTAAATGAAATCAAGAAGCTAATATTGAGCCGGTTGAGAGGGCTACAAGTTCATTTTTTTAAGTACTTGGTCTTTTTGTGAATAAGCAAATTTAGCACAACCAACTTTTGCTGAAAATCATATTTGGTTTATCTTAGCAAAGCAAGTCCTGGACTAGGAGCCATCCACAACTGCCTCCTAAGCTTCAACCATTTTCACAAATTTTAATTTCTTAGCCATGTGTTAGATCTCAAGCCTTATGCGATCACTCCAAGCGAGAAGCTTAAGGAAATGATCTTGGTCAACCAAAACTCCCTCTGAGTTCATGCCTAGTGCAATGGCAAGCCGTCTCATGAGAGTGAATTGGTGAGATCAGTTTTTTCGCACAAAAAAGAGATCATTTTGCTTTTGTTGCAATTAGTCCTTAGACCAAGGAGTTAATGATAATTCAAGCTTCATAAAAGAACTAACATAGCTCAATCTAAAGCTCAACAAAGATTCAAGATTCAACTCAGCCTATTTGACATGGCAGGAATCATAAATGGAGAACTAAAGACAGACTAGTCTCAAAAGCTAATCATGACATGAATTAATTCAAGTTAAGCATTTTTAAGTAACTTACCATGGCAAAGACTAGACTACACATATAAAGTCATAATAAATCTAGCAATTTAAGCATAGATCATGGCAAGATGTAATGCATTGTAAACAGATCATAATTGGATAATAATCAAGGCTCCATGTAGTTATATTTACAATGCAAACTGTAATGCAAGAAAATCCAGCTCCCCCTCAACATGAGATGCACTTTTAGTTCAAGTTGAGTTATATCAAAATTAATATCTAGAAGCTCCCAAATGAACTCCCCCTGAACCAAAGCAATAAAAACGAGAAGCTGGCAAAGAAAATCCAAATGGTTAGTCCATAAAGCATAGATAAGATGTAGAGGATACTATGGCTTAGACAGACTCTCGTCTACCCCATATGACTCCAAGATTATCAGCTGACTGTCTAGCACACACACTAGAGAGCAAACACGTACCCTGTCTACCCGAGGATAGCCCAACCCTCGCTAGAACCTACAAGCCGTGAGTGAGCTCAATCTAGTGAGATAAGAAACAGCTACTAAGCAGCATCCTAGAATCACAAGATAAGAGTAGATGACTAAGCACCGAGACAAGAAGACCACTCTAACCTATGCTAGAAGGACTAACCCCAATGCACCCCGAATGCTATGCAACAGAAAGGAGTAAGAGCATAATCAATAATAAAAGCAGTAAAGTATAAAGCTCCCCCTCACAACAGTCCATAAGGACAAATCACCCCAAGCTCTCCCCGCAGAGCTGAAAACCTAGAGCTATCCAATGGCTTGGTAAAGATATCAGCCAACTGGTGGTCACTCTCCACAAACTGGAGCACTATATCACCCTTCTCTACATGGTCTCTAAGAAAATGATATCTGATATCGATGTGCTTGGTCCGGGAGTGCTGCACTGGGTTCTTGGCAATGTTAATCGCAGAAGTGTTATCACAAAAGAGTGGAACACTATCGATAACTAACCCAAAGTCCCGCAAGGTCGAAGCCATCCAAAGCACCTGGCTGCAGCAACTGGCGGCAGCTACGTACTCGGCCTCTGCGGTGGACTGTGCAACACCCGACTGCTTCCTCGAAGACCAGGAAACAAGAGAAGTGCCAATAAATTGGCAAGTGCCAGAAGTGCTCTTCCTATCTATCCTACAGCCAGCGAAGTCTGCATCTGAAAAGGCTCTCAAGGAAAGACAAGATGTGGAAGAGTACCAGATACCATAGTCAATGGTAGCTCGAAGGTACCGGAAAATGCGTTTCATCGCTTGACGGTGAGATACGCGAGGAGAAGCCTGAAATCGAGCACACAGACACACAGAGAAGTGTATGTCCGGTCTCGAGGCAGTGAGGTACAAGAGGGAACCGATCATGCTTCTGAACTCCTTCTGATCAACTGGCTCGCCATCCTCATCTGGATCAAGTGAAGTCGTTGTCGCCATAGGAGTAGATACTGGCTTGCCATCACTCATGTCAAAACACTTCAGAAGGTCTCGAGTGTACTTGCCCTGATGCAAGAAGGTACCCTTCCGAGTCTGCTTGATCTGGAAGTCAAGAAAGAAACTCAACTCGCCCATCATGCTCATCTCAAATTCCGAGCTCATGACATCGGAAAACTGAGAAACGAGAGCATGTGAGGAGCCGCCAAAGATGATGTCATCCACATAAATCTGGACGAGCAGAAGATTATTGCAATGCCGGCGAATGAACAAGGTCTTGTCTACTTTACCCATCTCAAAACCATGACTCAACAGGTAGGACTTAAGCCTCTCATACCAAGCTCTAGGGGCCTGCTTAAGTCCATACAACACTTTGGAAAGCTTGTAGACATGGTTTGGGTATTTGGGGTTTTCGAAACCAGGAGGCTGTCGGACGTAAACCTCTTCCTCAATAAAGCCATTGAGAAAGTCACTCTTCACGTCTATCTGGTAAAGCTTGAAACCCTTAGAAGCTGCAAAGACAAGCAGGATTCTAATGGCTTCAAGTCTAGCTACAGGGGCAAAGGTCTCCTCGAAATCTAGACCCTCAACCTGGGAGAACCCCTGAGCTACCAGTCTAGCATTGTTCCGAATAACCACTCCTTCCTCGCTCTGCTTGTTCTTGAACACCCACTTAGTCCCAATAACATTGTGACCTCGCGGGGGCTCGACAAGCGACCAGATCTTGTTTCTCTCGAAATTTTCCAACTCCTCATGCATGGCATTGACCCAAGACTCATCAGAAAGTGCATGACAAACATCATTGGGTTCGAAAATGGCAACAAAGGCAGAGTGTAGGTAGAAAAGAGATAAGCCAGATTTTGAGCGCGTGACTCGCTCATGAAGATCTCCTATCATCTGCTCAGAAGGATGACGACGCTGAATGTGTTGTGGAGGTCCTGGATGAGAAGAAGAAATGGCCTCTACCTCATGAGTTGATGAGGTAGGAACAGAGCCACTAGCTCCTGAGGATGCGGATGGAATGGGCTGATCTCCTTGAGGTGCGGTGGAAGAAGCAGGCACCTCAAGAGGAAAAGAAACTGGATCGGGTGGACAACTCTCATCGTCATCCTCCTCATCATCCACAAAGATGGGCTTGGATTGTTTTACTGAACCTGAGATATCGGGCCTAGTCCCCGGACTAGCCTCATCGAAGGTCACCTCGCAGGTCTCTACCATTTTGCTCGACTCGCAATTCCAGACCCTATAAGCCCGCGAAGAAGTCGAGTAACCCAGAAAAATTCCATCACAAGAACGTGACTCGAACTTATCTAGGTTCCCAGACTTCAGAATAAAACACTTGCAACCAAAAACACGAAAATGAGATACGCTGGGCTTTCGCCCGTATCTCAACTCATAAGAAGTGCGATGCAAGTGAGCCCTCAGAAAAACTCGATTTGAAACATGGCACGCGGTGGCTATAGCCTCAGCCCAAAACTTCCGTGGTGTAGAATATTCATCGAGCATCGTCCTGGCCATCTCGACCAAGGTACGGTTCTTCCTCTCCACGACGCCATTCTGCTGTGGGACGTATGGAGAAGAGAACTGGTGCTCTACACCTGTCTCATCGCAAAACCTCTCAAAGTAGGAATTCTTGAACTCCGTGCCATTGTCATGCGGATCGCTCGTAAGGCACCCGGAGCTCAACGTAAAGCCTACTAAAAGACCCGAAAATGGGTAAATGTCTCATCCTTCGAGGCTAAGAAAAACACCCAAGAATACCTCGAGAAGTCATCAACCACGACAAGAACATACCACTTTCCTCCTGCTGACTGCACTCTAGTTGGTCCAACTGTGTCCATGTGGAGCGGTGTCCTGCATCGGTCATAGTGACTGTGGTGGGAGGATGGGAAGCAGCGACCATCTTGCCGTGCCGGCAAGGAGTGCAAATAAGATCTTTGACCATCTTGAGCTTCGGCAGACCACGAATGAGGTCATGACCGCTAACTCGGGTCAAATGGTCAAATCCAATATGACCAAGTCTCCTATGCCAGAAAGAAAGGTCGCGGGAATCAGAAGCAACTAAACACCTGAGAGGATCACCAGAAGACTCAGAAAAATCAGCACGAAAGATCCTCCCAAAATGAGAAATCCATAAACCGGACTACAGAAGAATCAAGAATTTTGCAATTGTTTTTCTTAAAACTCACCTCAAAGTCGTCATCGGTAAGCTGAGAAACGGAAAGCAAATTATACTGCAGCTTACTAACCAAGGCCACATCTTTTAAAACAAAAGAATCATTAATGCGCACAGTACCTTTGGCGATGACACGCCCAGATGAAGCATCTCCGAAGGTGATCGTCTCATCACCGGGAGCACGGGCAAGGGAAGAAAACCAACGGGAATCTCCGGTCATGTGTCGTGAACACCCGGAGTCTACGAGCCAAACCTTTCCCTTCCCTGCCCGTCGAACCTGAGTCAAACAGAGAGTAAAGTCTCAGTACTGGGATAAATCAACAGTGATTTTGGCACCCAATACTGAATAACACGTCGAGCAGATGAAGTAGTCAAACACGACTGACCTCTATCTACCCTACGCTCTCTGTTACTCAAAGAAGCCGATGGTCTTAGTGAAGACCTGAAGCTGTTATTGGGTCCGACTGCTACGGGAGAGCGAGTCGGAGTACCAACAACACGCTGATCTCGCCGCGGGTAGCTATCTCGTTGGAAACGAGATCTACCCTCAGGACGGCGGATATCATGACCTAGGGCAAATCGAGGACGAAAATCAGAAGAACCAGAAAAACCGAGTCCTCGATGCTGCCCAAAAGCATCAACAGTAGCAAACCTGGACCTTGTGTTGGTCTTAGGTATACTCAAGGTCTGGGGCTGACCCTGAATACGTCTAAGAGCTGCAACACGGTCTCTGCGCGATCTGCGCGCTCAAGCATCTCTCGATCATGTGTCCATATTTCATGAAGGTACAATGAAACTTCGCCTACGGGAGGTCGAAATGTCGGTGTTACCACCTTATCGAGAGATCCCTTGGACAAAGCCCGCAGATTTGAATTGGACTTTCTCGGTCCTGGGCTCAGTCTCGATCACACCTGGTGCTATGGGTCTGAGCACGGCAGGTGGATGCTTCCTCATATCCTCATAGAAATCATATCCTAGACCCTGATTAAATCCGCAGATCTTAGATTGGTCTAGAATAAGATTTAGCTTTTTCTTGCCTCCTACAAATCTCTCGAGAGTGTTCATAAGATACTGACACTCCCGAAAGAGAGAGGTGCAAGAAGAGCAGGGAGAAGAGGGAACAGCAGAGGGTAAGGAAGCAGAAGAAGAACCAACAGTAGAGGAAAGAATGGCTTATGTATGCACAGCCGACTCTGATGGGACAGTCCTACTACTAGCAGGTTGGCTCACGTTGCTAGGCGTCTCTACCTTACCCTTGGGCTTCTCCCCCACACCGGCACACACATCACAACAAGATTGTGGCTTCTCTAGTAAATCCTTAGTTAACTTCACACATTTTTCTTCCAAAGCAATCAAGTCGATTTTAGTTTATCACGCTTTTGCATGGTGAGCTAACAGGGTCCTTAGAAGCATATTTAGCCATTTTCTTGTTATAATCAACCATTTCTTGAAACTGTTTTGAAACAGATTCAAGTTCAGCAGTTAATTTGGGACAGTTCAAACATGAAGCAATTGGCTCAAGCAAAGAAGCATGTAATTCAGCAATTTTATGATCCGCCCGTTTTAAGTTCATTTTCAAGTTATTGCAATTTTCACAAGATTCGGGCAGATCAAGAAGCATGGCATAAGGTCCTCTAGTGGCAATGTCCTTAACCTCACACTAGGTGGGAGAAATAGTCTGATCAGTAGTAAGCAGGGTAACAGCCATCCTACTCAGTTCTAACTCAGCAAGCAGACTAACATTCTCCTCCTTAACAATATCAAGCTTAGAGGACAAACTATCATGCGAGGTCCTTAGCTTCTCCATATCTCCAAGCAAAGAAGAACAAACATCACAATCGTCATGGGAGGGAGCAGATATAAGTGAAGTATGCTCCCGTGACAAGCTCTCTACTTCCTTCTCAAGATCTACGACCCTAGCTCTAGATCTAGCATAAAACTTTCCTAGCTTCAGAAATGCATCATAGAGCTGGTCGTAGGAGGGACCTACCTCATCAGAGTCGCTGTAGAGCTCGCTGTCGCTGACGTCGTTGTCGTTGGCCATGAAGCACATGCCGATGAAGTCGTCACCGTCCTTGAAATCTTGATCATCCTTGTCGTCGTCGTCGCTCCACCCCTCCACGTCGCTGAAGTCGATGTCGTCGAAGGCGGTGAGGACACGGTGGAAGAGCTTCTTGGCTTTGCCAAAGTTGCGGAACTTCTTCTTGCCTTGAGCGTGAACTGGGGGCTTCTTGTTGCGGTTCTTGTCGATGTAGTCGTTCTTGCTCACACCACCGTAGTCGTTCTTGCCCTTCACCGGCAGGGCAATTTGCCGAATGTGGTTGGGGCCACCACACTCGAAACAAATTATCGCCCACTCTCTCTTCTCCCTCCTCCTCTTATAAGCATGGGAAAACTTCCGAGCTAGGAGGGCGCTTGCTCATCCTCGAGCTGCTCTAAGCGATCATCGTTATGTCACGAGAGCAGCAAGGAGAATCCACACGCAAATCGGAAGAAAGACCGAAGTTTAACGGGATCGGTGACTATAGCCATCGACTGTGACTTCGACTTGCGAGAGACAATGTCAATCTCGTGAGTCTTGAGACGCGAGTACAGCGCATCAAGAGTCAAAGTCGAGAGGTCCGTGGTATCCTTAATGGTAGTCACCTTCATCTCCCAAACACGCAAGTCAAGAGCAGAAAGCATTTGTCGAGCGTTGTCCGAGTCGGAGTATGTGAGACCGACAGCTCGGAGATTGCTCAGAATCTTGTGAAATCTCGAAAAGCACTCATCCAAGGACTCACCAGCGAGCATTTCAAACTTGTTGTAATCTCGCTTGAACTGGTCCTGTCGAACCGTCTTAATCTGGGTGGTGCCCTCATGATATGCGTCGAGGGTCACCCAGATGTCGAAAGCCGACGTGAGATGAGAGATACGATCAAATTCGCTCCTGCTCAGACCCTGGATTATAATGTTCCTTGCCTTAGCATTTGCCTCAACATCAGCCATGTTATTAGTATTGATGTCCTCATCGGCAGGAACAACAAAACGGGTCTTGACCTTGCGCCAGATGGCATACCCCTGGGCCTGGATATATGTCTCCATTCGGCTCTTCCAGAAGGGGTAATCGATGCTATCGAAAACAGGCGGCTTGGTCGAGTACTTGTCCATCGCCATGACTCTTGAGACCGGTTAAGATCTATTAATTAGAGCTAACCGGCTCTGATACCAATTGTAGGACCGAAATGGCGACAGAGGGGGGGTGAATGTTGTTCTAAAAAAAACGCCCCTAAAAATTCATACACTGATTTTTCAAAAAGATGCAGAATAAAGGAACTCACAGAAAATTAATTTTGGACTGCATGCAAAAGAGTAACAGAATGGAACGCATGCAACACTAAAAAATTCAGCATAAAACAGAGACTAACCAGTAAAAATTTCAGCTCAAAATAATATCGTCTTGATCACATGCAAAATGGTTGAAATCAGCAAAAGAAAAAACGTTGCACTATTCATTCCCTGACCATGAACTGTAGGCAACGAACTACTTAAAAGAGGAGGCAAAATCTGAAAAAGAACCAAAACTGGCCGACAACAGACTGTACTGCAGATTAAGAAAAACTGGGTGCAACAAAATTGCAGAGTCCTTTCTACCAATCGGCTGCTGTCCTGTCACCTTTGAACCGAAGGCTTGAAACACAACTTGCAGCAAAACGCAGCACGTAACCCAACCGAACAGCACTGGCAGTAAGAACTAGCCTGCACCTGACCGAACTGCTAGCAACACAAGTAATCATTGCAGCCTAAAACTTTACTAGCCGAACAGCTATTGACCAAACAGCTGTAGGTCAGAAAACAGAGACAGGAAACAAAACACTGCAGCTATGTCAAACTGAAAGTAGTGCTCTACTAACAGGACAATCAAGAGCAGCAAAACAGGGAACCGAGGAACTACTCCTCCCACCTTCTGGCCGCAAGCAACAAAGACTGCACTTAGACCAAAAATAGCAGAGGACAGCAAGAAAGTGACAGATTGCTGCTGTTTTTTAGCCCAACACAAAGAACAAAAACTTGCTGAATAGAGAAGATTGCTTGTCGCAGCTGAGAACAGCAAGGGAGCAAATAATTTGTAGAGCTGGCAGCCTGGAGGAAGCACAGAAAGGGAACACAAGCACTGCCTTAAAACTGAACTGAACAAGCAATAAACAGCGATAATAATCTTTTGCTTTCGGGATGAACTAGCCAACGCGCTTTGAGATGAATCCCCGTTCTAAGCAAATATATATATATATAAAACAGCTAGAACGAGAACAATAATTTAAATAACAACAAAGCGACTATGTAATAAGATAATTAAGAACTGTAAATAAATCCATAAGAACTTCATATCGCATATATATAAATATATAGTAGCACTAGACAAGAACATTAATTAAAAGGAAAGCAAGTAAATAACACACGATATAAAACAAGCATGTTCATATTGAGACGAAGAGCGATGAATGTTTATATCAACTCTTCCATGTCTCATCCAAGAACACACACAAGGAGAGAATAGAACCCTAGAACTTGCATACAAATTTTCTCTCCCAAGAGCACAAGCATTAGAAAACCCTAATACTCATACCCATTTCTCTTTCTCTCTCTCTCAAGGTGCACCTCTCCACCTAGAGAGCTCCTCTATTTATAGCCTACACTAATGGGTTTAGAAACCTACTTTACCCATTAGGTCACACCAACTCTCCACTAATGGGTTTACAAGTCTTCTTTACCCATTAGGTCACACCAACTCTCCACTAATGGATTTACACACAATTTTACCCATTAGGTTACAATAACTCTCCATTAATGGATCATTTCCAAATAATATCCGCTTCCGTTTGTGCAGCCTTGTGCATTTACCAAAATGCCCCTCCTGCACCTTCCTGGAAGATTTCTCGTTTCTTGCCGCGAACGCCTCGCAGCCACTTCGAGTCCTCGCCGTCTTCGACACATCCCGACCGCTCTGATCTCAGCACCGCCTGTGCCTAGTCCGGTCACCCGTGTCGCGCCACGACTCCGTCTCAAAGTCCTGCAGTCATCACTGACAAGAAAACACATTACATAGCACCGCACCAGATGATATAATTAAATATTCGCATCGGTAATTAGCATAAAAATACCCGGAATAAACTCAGACTTTAGGACACGCGTCAATTACTCATCACACAACTGGGGCTACCTCCACATGGTCTCTCAATTGAAATACTTAGGCAAAAATGATAATCTTTTTTATTGATAGTATATTTTTTTATTGGTGTGTTGTAACTTTCATTTTTAGTCTCAGAGTGCTAGCTGATCTGCACCGGTCATCTTCTTGGCGTTGACGTCACGAAATTGGCCTTCCTTTTCCATCCGCATGTAACCGACGCTTCCGTTTCCCTTGAAGCCCGAAACCAACAGTTCTTCCCTTGCGTACAGAATAAAGCGATCAATTCACCTCGATTTCCTTTCTTGTTGCGCGGCAAATAGAAGTACTAAACCAATACATTTCGGTTCTTTTTGGAGTTCTTTCCTTGCGTACAGAATAAAGCAATCAATTCACCTTGACTTCCTTTCTTGTTGCATGGCCGATAGAAGCACTAAACCAATACATTTCAGCTCTTTTTGGCTTTTTTTATGGTTTTTAGCTTCAGCTTCTCTATAAATCAAAATAAATACGACACCTCCAAACGGCTTCTCAAATCTACTTCTCCAAATAACTTTTCGAACCTAAAATCGAATGCGTTATTCGTGTTGACATCTATGTTTTGTTTGTTATCATCTTAAAAAACGTAGACAATAGTCATTAGCTGTAGTTAAAAATTATCAACCACAATCTAAAAGAACAAAGCCATAAACATGGATGGGCCGATTAACGGATGGATTTTTTGGGTTATAGTTTATAGCTTTTGACTTCAAATTTTAAATTTTGGTTGTTTGCAAAAGAGTGCGGAAAGAGATACCAGTGTATAATTTTAGAGTATCTACTATAATTAATTTGTAGACTTTATTCTAAAAAAACTTTATTTAAAAATTAGCTGCCGAAGAAAGCTAAGATATAAGCTAAAAAAAGAAAGCCAATGTCTTTCTTCGTGATCACTTGCTTCTTAGCTTTCTCGTATGCATACATGTGTATTGTCCAACGGCTTCATATAGTATGTAGGTTTCTTGATTAGTTGCTTCTTAGATCTGCTGTAATTTTTTTTGATATAATTAAATTTAAAAATTTTAAAAATAGAAAAAACAGATTCTAATAATACAAAGGAATATAAAAAAAATCTAAAAATCTAAAAAAACATGAAAAACGAAATTAAGATGGTAGATGTTAGAAGCTAAATGCTAAAACTGAAGCCCAGTTACAGCAGACCTCACGTGCACTGCCCCATAGCAGGTTATTTCTCACGGTCTCCATCAACTTCAGTAGTAGATTGCGTTTCGCATGTCAATCATCTGTACTTTTCCTTAGGCGGCCTCTTCTACGATCTTCTAGCCTGGTTGGTCCTGATCTCTGAATTTGGTAATCCCTCAATTTTCCATAACCACGCTAAAATACTAAAAGTATTATACCGATTATTTTGCCTATCAAAATCTGATGGCAACACTAGCTTAACTTTAATAAATACTACTAAACAGAACAAAAAATATAATAAAAAAAATTCTGGTGTTTTGACTGCTGAAGCAAGAAGCCACAGGAAAAAAACACCTTTTTGGTCAGGTTGATGGTAGTTAATGGGCCGAAATTTTATGAAGGCTTTACCTAAACCCTAAAAAGGAAGATAAGCCTACTACTAAATGGGGTTGGGCCTACTACTAATTGGGATTGGGCTCTTGGAGCCTGGAGGCTTGGAGATGTGAGGCAAGTCCAGCCCACGTGCTTCATTTCCCTGTTCCAACTCTCAAGGCCAACAAGATGGGCTTCATGTCATCAACTAATTGGTCCTTTATACACACATTCTCGTCGTTAATAAAAAAAGCAAGTGATGGTCCACGCATGCAAAAGTGTTAGCCGAAGACGAACACATAGCAAGAGCACCTCACACATTTACGAGCTGTTCACACATATGGCGCTGTTGCAACATTTTATTTTAATTTTGACCTTCTAGCCTTTTTTTAAATAAAAAATAGCCTTTTTTCTGAGCTCAGAAGGTGCGATAGATGACATGTATCACCTGCTAGACCATCGTAGCTCGGCAGGAGATGTGGCGCGCAGAACAGTGAGCTGGTGCGGCAGGCAAACAAGTGGTGCGGCTGATAGGCGTTGTTGAGCCGCCACTATGCAGCAGGCTGCTGTCTACCTAGCCCAGCTCGGTAGGTGGCTTCACGGGTGTACAGGGCAGCGGTCAAGTATGCGTGGGAGGAGAAAATCTGATTCCTCATGGGGCAGCGATAGCACGCGAGGGAATCGTGTTAATGACACGATGCGACGCATCGACGTGATGCAACGAGACGTTAGACTCTCGTTTTATTTGCGTGTTAATTACACCACGTTCGCACGTGTGTATAAAACACGACTTGTGGTCGAATTGCTGCTGAGCGAGAGAGAGCGTAGCCAGGGAGAGGAATGAAAGAAAAGAGAGAATTCCTACCGAGTGAGAGCGCAGTGAGGCAGGACGACTGTGATTTATCATACTTTGCAGTTGGAAACATTGTAGGGCTGGTGATTACCTTTGAAAAAAAATGTATACTTCATTCGCATGCAAGCAACATGCTTAATATTTCGTTAGCATAACTATGGTTTTGTAATGTAGAATGTGTTAAGTAGCCATGTTTAATTGACATATGTGTTTCTGTAAGTAATCATATTTATTTATTATAAATAGCTACAAAAATGTCGGCTAAAAGTAGCTAAAATATTTTACGTATGTCCGCACGTATATATTTATTGCTCTCGCGTGATTACTAATAGCCGTTATCCAAGGACCTGGTACTATTTTTCAAAACTAAAAAAGTAGAAGTTTCAATATATCTTTAAACTGCTACTAATACCCTCTTGTTCAACTGTAGATGGTCAAATCAGATGATATTAGGCCATGTGACTACTTTACCCATGGAGAGAACGAAGGAGAGTTTACCGACATACTGCATGAACTAATGCAGGACCTGCGTTACTGGCACTGGATGACTACGCCTGAGGAACAGCGTGCATAAGAGCGTGCGACACCCTAGCCCATCGATCATCCTCAACATTGGACAAACCAGTTGAGACCGTAGTCACTCCCGCTCCAACTCAGCCAGCTACAGTAGCTCTCGTCCTCGCTCTAATTCACCTATGTACTAAAAAGTAGACATGTAATGTGTAATATATTGTATCCACATGGCAGAGTATGACCTAAGTGCCATGTGCAACTTGACAAAAATATTATAAATGTTATATAGCCATCTTAACCCTTGTGGTTTATTTTTTATTTTTCTTATTTGCCTGGTTTTTAGAATCCTTTAATGAGATATCAGCCTTTCACAATAAGTAGACAACATGCACCGGCTTTCCCAGTGATTTCATAGCACGTACCACCTTTTTGCAGCCTAAAGATAGCACATAACAGCTTTCTAGTCATTTGACAATACATACCAGCTTTTTTGCAGTGAGTGGACAGCATGCACTAGCTTTCTCAGTGTTTTTACAACACGTTTCAGTTTTTTTTGCAGCCAACAGACAACACAAACTAGCTTTCTTAGTTATTTGATAAGACGTACTACCTTTTCACAGCAAACGGACAACACACACCAACTTTCACAGTGATTTGACAAAATGTACTAGTTTTTCGTAGCCAGCGAACAACACGCACTAGCTTTTCTAGTGAATTGATAAAGTGTACCAACTTTTCCCAACAAAATGATAACACGTTCAAGCTTTACTCTTAACAGTGCCTACCGAATGCCTAAAAAATTTGGTCAGCCCCTATGACCAGACCCAACATTTCGATTGAGCTGATCTCAAAACTAAGGGAAGAGGAGAGGGTGAAGAAAGGAGAGATACAAGACATCACTGCGCCGCTGGTGGGGATATCGAACTATGGAAAGATGTTTCGCAAGAGAAAGTGGGTGACCAAGAAGAAAGGATCATACCTTGATAATTCTTGTAAGAATGTACCTGTGCCACCAGAGTTTTCACACCCACAATGCGACTGAGGTAATCCAGCATATATCATTCAGTCCACAAACTTGGAAACGTCTAGCTAGGTGCACTACACATGTGTTGAAGTTCTTGTAAGCACGTATTTGCTATTTCACATTGCATGTTCCATTTCATACATCTCTAAACCAATCCGTCCATGCCGACAGACCATGAAGCGCTGCTACTTCTTCCAATGGATAGACGGTTTGGATATGTACAACATGGTATTCATCGAGCAGATATACATGCTCAACTATCCAGTGGCGCCTGATTCACACGTTGAAAACCTTACACCCTAGATGATATCAGAAAGGACAAGGGTAAGGTGTCGGTGATCCCCGAAGTCCCCCCTGAACATTTGGTTATCTCTGACCGGAACAAACCTATACAAGTTATAGAAGCCAAGTACTAAGCCTAGGTCACTAGAGTTAAAGCCTATGCAAGAGAGAAGGGAAAGGCACCGACGGACCCAATTGTGTACGACGACTGACTGAAACCATGGCTTCGAAAAGACACACATGTATCTTAGCTGTATTTTGGGTTGATGATCCGTGCATATTGCCACTTGAATCGTATGGGTAGTAAGGCAAACTTACGCATCTAACCAAACACCACGCACCATGTAATTCGCACATTCATTGCGAATTGCTTTGTCGGCCTATACATGGTCCATTACGATAAATGTTTGCAGCAACATATCTTTAATACTTAATATAGAAAGTTTGTGGTGATGGTTCATCTGTCCCTTCGAACCCTTTTACATATTCCTAAAAAATTTCTACACACGCAAACAAAATATAATATGATTTCTTAATGTGTATTAAAGCACATGTTTTCAAGTAGTTTGCACGGGAAGTAATTTTAGAAGTGAGCTAACGAGTTGAGTTGAAACAAAATCTGAATTAATGAGTATAATTGAAATAATTTTAAACTGAGTTAATAAGTTTTTTTCATCTATATCTTTTTTTTTGCCACCATAGCATTACTCGCTAGCCAAGCCGACTGTCACCAGCCACGCACGCCATATACAAGTCCATATCGAATTGAAAAAACTAGGCATATAAGCACTAGATTAGAATAGATGAATGGTCACCAGTTCAGACACACGAGACAAATACAAATGAATACATGAGTACCTGGAGGCTCACGTGTGCTAGCTCCTGCAACTTAGGCTTTTGGTGGTACGCTCTGCGGGTGCTGAAAGCAACACGACAGTAGAGAAGGAGAGTGACACGACAGATGTTAGACGAGGGCGCAACTAACAAGCAACCACCGGTGATTTATTCTGCACCTATGTGCACCGCATGTGCCAAAAAGGCCCTGTTATACGTGAGTAAAATTACTGTTAAATATATATAAAATTATTATCAGTTGTATAGTATTATAACTGATAATAATTTACATATGTTTAGCAGTAACTTCACTCATATACAATAGTAACTTTCTGACGTGTAGAATAGTAATTTTATATGATACTGTAGTGATTTTTTTATTTTAGTCTTCAATCCTTCATTTTCTGTAAATCTAGCCATCTCTTTGAGCTAGATAGCTACGGCAAGTGACATGTGTCTTCTATCATGCTACTGTAGCTTGGTAGGAGGGTAGCAGCGTGTGAGGCTAGTCAAGCGTGATAGGGCAGGTAGGCATGTGGAAGCCGGTGGGGCCCATCATCCTGTTGAGCTGCCCTGGCTTGGCAGCTTCTATCGAGCTAAGGAGTTGCCCTAGCTTGGCTAGGCAGGTGCTATCAGTTGCCTTGTTTAGCCATTTTTCTCCGCAGCTCCTATCAAGCTCAGGAGTTACCCTAGCTCAGTAAGGCAGGTGCTGCTAGTTGCCCAGTTTAGCCCCTTTTTTTACTAACTTCCTAAATGCCTATGCTTTGCTATGTCGAGTCAACATTATCGGGATTGGTCTGCCTGGCCCATGTCGTTAGCTCCGCATCTACGCTCGGCCGCTTCGTGCCTCCGTGCTCTTGGTTTTGCCGCGTACCCAGTAGAGCTCTATTTTCTGTTTTTATTAGAAATTATTTAGGTAGGTCCGAGGGGGAGTTGGGAGGGGGCAGATGAATCACCACTACCAACTCACTCTTTTAAGTAGTAGAGATATATTATTGTAAAAAATTATAATAATGGATTATATGTAACCCGACATAACATTGAGCAATGAAGGTGCAAATTATATAGCACGTAGGGTTCGGTTAGGTGCATATATTTGCCTCGATATTTGTACGATACAAATAGCAACATGCGCCAAATATCAACCCGAACTACAGTTAAGATACCTATGCGCCTTTCCAAAGTCATGCTTGTAGCCATTCTTCGTATACATTTGGTTCTATCAATGCCTTCCCCTTGTCTCCCTTGTGGGCTTTAGCCTTCGTGAAGACCGTCCAGTACTCGGCTTCCACAACTTCTGTAGGCATGTCCCATTCCAAAATAACATGCTGTTTAGTAGGGACATTAAGGACCATCGGCGCCTTTCCCTTGTCCTCCATCATCTTGGCTTTTTCCCTTGTCGTTCGAGGTGTAAGGTTTTCAATAGATGAAATTCTCAGGTGCCATCAGATAGTACATCTCCATGCTATCGATCTATTGGAAGAAGTAACAATGCTCCATCGCCTACCATCATGCACAAAGAAGGTTAGTAATATGTGACATGAAACATGCAATGTGATTTGTCAATTTGTGACATTCACTTATGTGGATATTGCAACACGTGTAGTGCACCTGGGCAGTGGTGGCTTGATGTGTGGACCAAATGATCTGTGCCAAATTACCATAGTTGCACTGTGGGCATAAAAACTCTGGTGACACATGCGCATCCTTGAAAGAATTATCAGGGTATGATCCTTTCTTCTTGGCAATCTACTTCCGCTTGTGAAGCATTTCTCTGTAGTTCAACATCATTAACAACTGCGCAATTGTAACATGTTATTTTTTAGAGTTATTTGAAGTTTTCAAAATTAAAATTCACCATTTGGATTTTTCTAGAATTAATACAAGCTTAAAATAATTTTTTATTAACTAAAAGGATTTAATATGACTAAAATAAATATTAACATTTGTTGAAAATATTTTATTTGGATTCCTTATGTCTCAAGGAATTTTCTATGAATTTTTAAAATTTATTTACTATTTTCTAGAGCTCAAATGATTTTATTTGATTTTCTGAAATAGAAAAACCCTTGAAAATTTTTTTCCTAAAGACCTTGGGCCAAAACCCTAGCTGGCCCATTTCCTTTCCGACCCATTCAGCCCGAGCCACTGCCCCTTACCACACGTCGGCAATCTGTCACTCGTCGCTGCATCGCCCGCTTTGGTTGCCTCCACTGCCGTCCGATCCAAGCCAAACCATGCGGAAGCCATCCGTGCACCCAAGCAATGTTCACCCGTGCCGTTTAACCTCAACCACTGGATCTTCCGCTGTGCTGTGTGTCGTTGTCTCCGGGAGACCTCGTCGTCCTCACGTGTCCGGGCAGGACATGGCGTCACCGCCGTGGCCACAACGGACTTGAATTCTATGTCGTGCCTGCCCCTGTATCCTCGGTGCTTGAGCTATAAAGGGCGTGCCCTTCCTTGAACTCAGCATCTCCCCAAGTCACCGCCTCTCCTCGCTCGAGCATCATTGTCGTTGCATCTCCGCCGCTGCCCGCCGAGCTCGTGCATTGCCGAGCCAAGTCGTTGCCATCTTCGGTGCCGACCGGTGAGTCACCTTTTGAGCCTCGTCGCCCAAGCCATTCCGCCACCGTCGGTGAGCCCCGCTTCGCTCTACCGCTCCGTTCTACCACCGGTCAGTCCGCTGCCATTTCTCGCCGACTGCCCCGCCGCCTTGCCGTCATGCGCCACGCTCGGTCAAACCTCGAAGCGAGACCTCACACCGTGCATGCGCCCTTGTCAGCCTGCACTCGCGTCAACCGTCAGTACGACTCCTCCGTAGATCTGGTCCGCCATGCACCAAACCACTGATATGCGGGTCCCGCTTACCATATCCACTATGTCGTAGACCTGTGGATCGAGCCTTATCAGCATCGCCACCGCAGCAAGCCACGTATGCCCTAGCATGACGTGTCTGCCACGTGTCGTGCCACGTCAACATCTGAGCCAGTTCCCATGCCATGTCACCTCCCAAGTGCCATGTGTTAAGCCATGTGTCCACCACGTCAGCCCTAATTACCCAATCAACTACCACGTCATCTAAGCCGAGTCACCCATATACTATTCCATGTCTCGAGTTCACCGTAGACTCACTATTTCATACATCGGGTTCACAGCACATAAGCTTTACTCATTTTTCCAGTAATTTTCCAACCATCTAATCTTCCGAGAGCCCGTTCTCCTCCGTCTTAGCTCTGATTGACCCGATTCTTTTTCTGAAATTCATCTAAAATTGAGCGCTATCTTTTGGTTCTAGTTTTCAAGTTCATTTAAATTTTCTTTGATTTTATTTTGTGCTTCATTTTATTTTGTCTATCATTAGATCATAACTTCGAAGGAGCTAAATCAAGATTTGAAGATCAAGAGCAATTAGCTGAGTAAGGTTAAGGCAAGTTGTGTCCTTTGATCATGTTAAACCTAGTTTTTAAATCTATTATGTATTATATTATTTTTAAATTATTATGTATTACTATTTTATTACAAACCTTTGTATATGGTAGTTATTATCCAAATTGATTAAACCCTTATTATAATTTGAATACCATGATTCCATTGTCATCATAGGATGCGTAATTATCTAGTGATACCATACTAGTTATCACATGGGTTATACGTTTAGCAAGCTTAGCCATGCTTATAGTTACGTCGCGCTCATCATAACATCTAATCAATTAATTAATTTTGACAACTAGGAGTAGCTCACGAGTTCTCACAAGCTCGGTGGGACAGAGCGCTGGGGTTCTCTCCTAGAGCACGACGCACAAGTGGAAGAAGATAGCTAACGCGTGGGCCAAGCGCATCAGCGAGAGAGAAAATGGAGTCCTAATGGGTGGGGTCCAGTCCCACTTATCAATGACTAGAAATAAGCGGACAAAGAGGTGGCACATTTTCAGAAATGCGCCTTGTGGAGTGGAAACCGGGAAAGCAACTGAGAAGGTGTATTTGGTTTGACTGAATACTTTGAGAAATTTAAAATACATAAAAATAGTTGGAAAAATTATGAAAAATTTTGTGAAGGCTCTTGACATAGTGTAGAGTATTGTGTAATTTTTTTCAAGAGTTTATATATCTTATATTTTTCTTGAAAATTTTTTGAAGGTCACTATTTTATGCAACAAACACTATTTTGATTTGAAAATTTAGAAACATGCTTAAAAATGTTGAAATTTTTATTTCCAGTGCTATGAACTTATTTTTGAGTTTTTAAAATGGTTTCTACTGTGAATTTTCCTATGCTACTTTATAGATCATCTTTTCGTATTCAATTTTTTTAATTCAAATTGAATTCTATCCATTGTATATTTCTTTTTCAAATATTTGCATTCATAAATTATTTTTCCAAAGAAACTCTAATCAAAACCAAGAGAATAAGATGCAATTAAAAAGTTTTAAAATTTACTCATTTTTGAACTCCGTAAAATTTGAGATGTTACGCCAACTCAACCAAACTGCCAATTATTTATCGTAAACATATACTCAATATTGCACATAGTCTTTAATGTGTATATAGATTTGTGCATGCTTATTACTGATAATCAGGCTCGTCCGGTCCCTAAAAATTTCCTGGCTCGACCTCTAAAACTCCCTCGTTGAGTCGCTGTGTGTTTTAAAAGGAATGATGCTGTGAGGATGGCATGGACGTTGATGTGCGTGTGTACACCATGTCGCTCAAAACCGGGCTGTTTTAGCTTAAGGAGATGTTCGTTTTAGCGATGGTTTCTGATTTTTGGCTGAAATTTTACTGTAGCTGGCTTTTTTTACTGTAGTTGATTTGACTTTTTAGACATAATTAAATTTTAAAAAATGTAAAAATAGAAAAAATATGTTAGCCCATTACGGACAATGCAAAGGAACACGGAAAAAAAAATACAAAAAAACCCAAAAAAATCTAAAAAAATTAGAAAAAGATGAATTACTGAATAGTAAAAAAAAATTGAAGCTGAAAAAAAACTGAAACGAGCGGGTCCTTATGGGGTTTGCCAGTTGGAGATAAGGTCTAAACAATATTGGATATTAGGGACGAAATTAAACCATAGAAGGAATTAAAGGGCCGACTACGGACATTTTTTTCTGGCCAACTAATCCTTTTGACTAGCATCTAAAGTGTAAGTTTGTGACAACCATCGTCATAAGTTTTCAATAAATAAGATACTTGATTGGATCACCTCCATTTGGAATAATGTCATGCAAGAATAAAGTTTGTCTTCACGAAATACTATCTTTTAATCCCTGCAAAAAAATTGTGTTGGCCAACACAATTTGGAGTCAACTGTTGTCGGATGCTTAAAAGGTTTATCCATGTCTTTCCGAACTTTGTCTGAGCTATGGTTTGGCTAGATATGGGACTTGGGCCGCACGGCACGCCCCGGCTTGCTTCGGGCCGTGCCAGCTTGGCCCGACTACCCCGCCGTACCAGCCCTGGCCAGCCTTGCTTAACTGTAGACAATGGAGATGGCGGCCATCATCTTCATTCCTCTCATGCTGTCTTGTTAAAAACCTCATTCAAATTGAATTAATTATGTAAAAAATATAGGCATGTAAATATTTTGTTAGAAGTGAATTTTTCTTGATACTTTACAGATACAATATTGATGCCTCGTTAAAAATCTTACGCCCTAGAGTGGGGTTCTCTGAGTAAGGAAAAGTGTAGTAACAACATATATATATATATATATATATATATACACACACTAACTACTCCTCAATGTACAGATCGTTCATGCGTTCGAGATCAGCATATGCCTACATAATCTCAGAATCCTCCAGTTGATATTATTGTCGCTTTTTAGCCAATTCCCGATCTTTGGCCCATATGATTGTCTCCATCATCCTAAGCATGAGGGATGATCTACTTTCTTCAATTATTCTCCCAATTGGAAAAGCCAGAATAAAAACAGAGGTGGGGCTCAAAGGCATATATGTTAATTCCATTACGGTACCCGTTTCAGTTGTGTTTGGTGTGGAATGCTCTGGTACTAGATCATTCTGGTGTACTATCCTGGGCTTTTAACAATTGGCACAATTTACATATATAAGAAAAAATATTTGATACATAAACTCACAGAAATGCCGATTGAGATAAGAGTATGCATATTTATGCAGCTATTGTGTAGTATATCTATATGTATATCTAGGAAAGTTAGGTTGCATTTTTACCCAAGCGGGCACAAGTTACAAGAATTCAATTCTTTTACCTCAACCGAGCAACACACTCATCAGACATCAGCCATCCCTATCTCTTCGCACCTCTCTTGTTCTATTCATCTCCCTCTTCCTTCTCTCCTGCAATTTACCCCATTTCTTTTTACGACTCCTTCCCCAAACAGACCAACAAAGGTGGATGTAACCTTCCCACTCCTATTTGGAACGCGGGAATGGAAAATAGAGGAATGGAAAAGGTACATGAAAGTCATAGGAATACAATGGCAAAATAAGAGACCGTTTTATATTTTTTTTGTAATTTTTCTATAGGCCTACATAATCAAGGCGCATTCACTCTAAATTGTTGTGGTAGGGCTACTCCATACAGATGTACGCATCACTACGTATATGTAGGATCTTCCAGCGATGAAATCGGAGCATTGGAGGGCCACTTCATGAGAATCCAGAGTAGCTGAGGACTTGATTGCAAATTTCCAAAACTTTAAGAGCCGCTGGCAAAAAAGACAAAAAATCCTCGGTCCTCAAATCCCTAGCCGAATCACCAATTTCATATGCCTGGCATTTCTTCTAACTCGTGCCCCCATTTGCTCTCTCCTCTTGCCATCTCCTCCACCCCCAGCGTTAGCGAGGCCGAGCCATCTTGTCGGCGGTCGCCCCAACTCTTCCCTTGCATCGCCTCCTCCGCATCCCTCTTTGCCTCTTCGTCCACCAAGCACCGCCTTCCTCCACCGCCCCTCTACTACTCCTCCACACCGCCACTGCATAGCGTGCTCATCAGCGCACCACTGGGCCACCGCAACCACTCACCATAGCCGTCTTCTATGCTCTTCCTCCACGCCTCCATACCACGGTGCGCCACCACTAGGGATGGCAATTGTGCCCATTTACCCGCCTGCCCGCGGATAAATACCCTAATAGAGTCGGGTATGGGAAGTTTTCTTTACCCACGGGCGTGAAAATGGGGGAACACTCTGCCCGTCGGGTAAACGGGCACGGGCATGGGTAAGCTCCACCCATACCCGTCTCGCCCATTTACCCACAAGATGATGCACGTCTTTGAGATAATTAGGACAATTCTTACTGATTGTAACACCGTAATTCCTCCTTTTTTTCGAGAACACACTTCATATGTTATTCAAAAGTCATTCTCTTTGGTACTGCACTATAGATGAAATAGAAAAATATTAAAAACATGGTGGCTTAGAAGGACAAATGAAATTTAGCTAGTTATTGCTGTTGATTTCTGATCAAATATTTAGTATGTAGTTTTTTCCCTTGACTCATTAGAAGCACTCCTTGTTTGCAATTATCTGGTGCATGATTGTTTGTACATGTGTATTTTTAATACTTCAATTAAGGATGGATCTTCTTCAATTGTGCAATTCTCTTCTGTATTGTTGTTATTTAGAACTGATCCTAGACTTTTTAGTTCCTGAACTAGAGAATAATTAATTTTCATAATAAGTTTAGAAAGGAAATCTAGGGGATAATTAATTTTCGTAATAAGTTTAGAAAGGAAATCTACTAGTTTAAAATTGAATTTAAAAAGAACTACAAAATATAGCTATTATATTTCCTTGCAACAGCTGCTGCTTATATGTATCTATCATTAGTTCAACTCTCAAATAGTGACTCTTAGTTCGTGGGTAAACGGGCATGCCCACGGTTAATGGGTATGGGCGAGGTTCTTCGCCCATCGTCCTTCCTGGGTATACCTGTGGCCGTAAATTGGGGTCGTGGGCATAGGTGTGGGCGAGCACTACCTATTCCCGTTGCGCCCGATTGCCATCCCTAGCCACCACTCCTCCACAGCACCTTCCACATCCTAGCGCTGCCACCCAATCCACGCCGCTGCCCAGTCCACGCCGTCGATCTGCATTGCCCCTGATGCCAACACCGACCTCAATGACCATGATCTCCACCACCTCCGGCCATACACATCCTCCAGCTGTGCGCCTGCGCCTTCTCCGGCCGTGCTTGCCATGCAGTGCCAACCCGAACACCGCACAATATACTGTGTCGTGCCTTGCCACCCAATGGACTGGCTTTCTAGGCCTTCCCTAACCCCTGGTTCGTGTTGTGCCAGTTTGGCCCACCATATGTTGGGCCCATTCTGTGCTTGGGCTGTGCCAAGCTGACCGAGCCTCGGGATGGTATGGAAAAGCACGACCTGACTCCAACCTCTAGGTTTGGCCTTGGATACCATACTACCATGCATATGCCATGTTTGGTGTTGTACTAGTCAAAATACAAACTACAAAGGCATGTGTAACTAGCCTTCACTTAGGAATTTTCAATATACACATGTTGAAAAATTATAGGATCAAGTATGGCGAGTCAGAGAGGGGGTGAATTACTCTTTCAAAATCTTCCCCCAAATATAAACAAAAATATGCAATGAAAACATAAATTCATAACCTCATCAAAACCCTGAGCCAAGGAAGGCAAAAATTGCAAAAAAAAAAAAAAATCAAAGTCATACCGGTCAGACCTCTAGCTAGGAGCGATTAGACTAGAAATTGCAGGCGGTCAGACCTCTAGCGAGAGGCAATCAGACCTCTAGCTTAATGATCGTCAGATCGGAAATGAACAGTAAAATAAGGTGAATGAACAATAAATTTAGCACTATTTTAATCCAAGGATTCACAAAACTTTTGATCCAATGATCCAAATGACTTAAAACTTGGTATGAACCTTCTCTAGGATGCCACGAACCTATTCTAATCAATGATCGAGAGAATCATTGTTAAAGTTATAATATTTTCCATTTGAGTTAAGCGCGCACTAAAACCAGACAAAAATGGAAAAACTTGATCTACTCTTGCTCGTGAGTTCTAGATGATCTAGGTGATCTTGGATGAGTTCTTATATATCACTGTAAGCTAGAACACAGCACAAATTCAATCCAAATCACCCACAAGAGCACAACCCAAAAATCACTTCTCTTTTGAGAAAAACCGAGCAAACTTAAGAACTTTCTATAGATTATGCCTAGATAGATGGGATCTTATC
Organism: Melocanna baccifera; assembly: GCA_036346265.1. Lineage (NCBI taxonomy): Eukaryota > Viridiplantae > Streptophyta > Magnoliopsida > Poales > Poaceae > Melocanna > Melocanna baccifera. Next base: position 16,507,134 of record CM070695.1, read on the forward strand.
TTCAGAAGACATCTACACCTCTTACATGTCCTTGGTCTCAGAAAAGCTCAAGAGAAGGAAATTCAAACGTGAAAGCCAAGCAAATTAGAAGCACAAGAGAGGATCCATAGCACAACTCATTTAGACAAATTTTAGATATTCATTTCACTTGATGAGAAATATTTTATAGCTAATATCTCATGATAGCAGAGCTCTAAACCTAAAGTACACACAAAAGACTCTAACACAAGAAAACCCTAACCTTAATCTCTTATATTACTTAACTAAACACATGGATTATATAGTGAAGACGTTTCACCTCTCACTTAATCCTACCAACTAGCCACTCCTTAGTGGATCACACCAATATATGGGGAACCCGGTAACCCACATATAAATAGTTTTTACACTCTCACATACTTGCATGTTTTTGAAAGCCACAAGGATTCAGAAAAACATGATCTAAACCACTTAGGCTAGCGCCACGGTTTTGCAAACCACCACTCCACCCGGTTTTGGATAATTTTCTTAATTGCCACCCGCCGGTCTTCACGAATGATGTGATGTCCATGACTTGTTCCAAGATCGTACACCTATGTTGATGCCATCACTACTTAAAACGTTCAAGTCTCATAGCATACCAACATCATACCATAGTCTGTGATGCCTAATGCTTTACTGCCAAGATCGTACGTTTGCTCCGAGAAATATCACCACTTAAAATGCACTAGTCTAATTAGCACACCACATGCACACATTGCCTCTTTACGACCCTTGTCCGTCTCCCGCGCTTCTCGATTTGAGATGTTGCTCCACCTAGATTTATGCGACATGCTATAGCCTTAAGACCCTTTCTGTAGCCTCGGTCTTGCCGCTGGCTGTAACAATCATCAAAGCACTTGCACAATAAAGAACAAAGCAATTAATCCAAGCACAAATGACATGTCCTTGACTCTCAGTTAGCAAACCAAATGCATAGACACACGCCATGACTAACACATGCATAGAAACCCCATGACTAACACTTATATGGACACACCATGACTAACACTACATGGACACCACTATAACTCATAACCAAAACCACAAAACAACCTCAACTCAACAAGGGCTGGTCAAACCGCCCTAGTTCAGCCAGTCTGACCACAATCTATTAGCAGTCAGATTGCTTGCCCCGGTCAGTCTGACCATACCGCGTTAGTGGTCAGATCGTCAGTCTAGACCGGTCTAACTGGTGCTTCCAAATAGCACAGATGACACTTGTAGGACTGAAGAAGGCAACAGAGGGGGGTGAATGGTGCTAACTCTGATTTCCCCCCCTAGTATTCAAGATTCTATACTCAAGCACCTACAGATGTGTAGAACATAGAATCTCCACCCAAAAATCACTCCAATTGGTCCAAAACAACAAAACTTGAAACCAAACTCTTCCCGGTGGTCTGACCGGTGTTCAAGAGGCGGTCTAACCGCTCCGAGCGGTCTGACCGGCCTTATAACGGCGGTCTGACCGCTACTACAGTAAAATCAGGCGATGAATAGTGTTTTCAGCCCGATTTTAAATCCGAAAACCGAGAGAACTTTCGATCCATAGATCAAAATGATATAAAATTTTGTATGGATGTTCTCTAGGTTATTGTGAACCTATTCCAATAAACGATCATGAAAAATATGTCTAAAGTTGAGACCTTTTTCAGTTTGTTGGAAGGTTGCACCAAAACCGAGTCAAAACCCCAATTTGAGAATCCAACATGCTCGTGAGTATATGACGGCCAAGATGGCTCTAGATGTGTTCTCACATGTCACAGCAAGCTAGACCAAGGGCAAACAACAATCAAAAACCCTCAAAATGAGAAATCACACAAAGAGCCCAAAAACATGCAAAATCGGGTTTCTTGATAAACTTGTTATAGAAGTGTCTAGATGATTTGAGATATATTTTCACAGGTTATCTCCATATCTTTTGCGTCCTTAGCACAGCAAGATCAAGAAAAATGGAAGAGAGATCAACCCAACCAAGACAAGAGCAAATCAATCCACATAGAGAAGATTCATCGAGATGATCAAGATTGATGATTTGCTTACTTGTGTTGGGTTCTACAGCCACTCCACCTTGGAGGACAAAGAGCACACAATGCACTCAACTCTCTAACCCTAACCCTAGACTTGAGAGCACATGAGAGATGGATTGGATAGTTAACACAGATCTCCATCCCAATCCTTTATATAGGAGGCCCAACCAGCCATTCCTAGCCCTAATGGATATAAACCACTTAGCACAATGGGGAAAACCCGTTAACCCCAACCACACGGGTTTTAACTCACACAAGTCACTCATGCACGCTTTTCAAAGCACATAAGCCTAAATCCGTTAAGCTTTTTCTGCTTGATCCAACTTGATCAAACCAGCATTCCCTTGACCTACACCGCTCTCCAAACGCCCCACATGCACCGCGGTTTTGATCCAAGGTGGATTTCGGTATTTTGGCCAATCTTACCAAAATGCCTTTTCTTGACCGGGTCTTCATCTTTCATTGCAAGCAATCGCCATGCTTGCCACGTGTAGGTTCACCATTGGCTTGCCACGCGCCGGCAAGTCTCTCCCGCTCCGGTTCCACCGGACCACACCTCACTTGGACCGACCAAGCCATATGGTGCAAACCCGCCGTTCGAACTTGCCTTCAACATTTTCAGTTTTTCTTGTGCCATGCTTGAGCTCACCATCTCTCCCGGCATCCTTGACCGTTGGCGACTCCAAGCCTCCCTGCACATCTAAAGACAAAGAAATTATTTCCGAGCACAAGTTCTTCACAACTTGACCCACGTTAGTCAAAACATGATTCATGCAACCTTAATACAGAGGCCCAGATCCCCTAACTCAATCCATGACTCAAAACACAGAATCCTCAATTTCTGCCAGAACAATCCTTCCAGAGAGCGATCTTTGCAAAATCAAATAACCACTCCACAAACATTGCAATGGTTCATCACAATATTAAATAGGACCTTCTCACATGGTCCTTCAACACTGCAAAACTGTGAAAATCAAACTCAAATGACAAAAATAAAACACAAGTAATGTCAAATACTCATCACTCTCATGAGGCTGTCACCATATGTTCTTATAATTGTCCCCTTGATGAGTAATTTGATAAATACCCACAAGGTAAGAATTTAAGTTTGAATTTTGAATATTTAAAGCACACAAGTTGCAAGTGCCACTAGTGGTCCAAAATCAAGAGAAAAAAGGAATATAACCACAGTGGCAGGATATGGAATGGTGCTAAGACCAAGAAAAAGCAAGTTTTCATCTAAAACTCTATCCACCCCTAAATCACCTCAAATGGCACAATCTTACTTGTAGCCCAAATAAAAGAACAATTATTCATCATGACCAATGTCATAGCAAGGTAAAACACAAAAGAGCAATTAAGAGCAATGCAATACCACTTGACAATAAAAGATCCTGAATGACCAAAAATGCACTTTTCTCACATAAAAGCTTACTTTGCTCTAATACAACCTCACAAAGCTCATTCTTCTCCTTTTAACCTTTTTAAGCATTCTCCCATTTTTAAGTTCAATCTCATCAATTTCACCTTACTTAGACTAATACCAAATTTTGCATTGATCATTCTTTCCCTTTTGGCACAATAGTCATCAAAGGCAAGGAAGCAATGCAAGCTTACAAATACTCATTCTCTCCCTAAAATAATGCATGAAAACACTTGTAAACAACAAGGAAGCAAAAAAGAGTATGTATGCATGAATAAAAATATATAACCTAAAAGAGAGCTGTGAAAATTATCCATAGTGAGGTTAAAGATAAAAAATACCACTTGAAGCCATAAAATACATACAAAACTATCTAGATCATAAAAAGGCATATATAACCAATTTAGAGCATTCAATTTGATTTCAAGTTAAGCAAGGCTTAAAAATTGACAAGTTTAACTAAAGATATCATAGTATGAGCTAAACTGCGTCAAGAAGGCTAGATGGAACTAAGAAGTGCAAGTTGAATAATTAAAAATGCTAGAAATTCAAATTTAGTCAACTATGCTCAAGTATTAGGTAAAAGCTATTCTTGATATTTTAGAAATCATTTTAGTAATATCTTAACAAATCAAATCTTGGACTAGGAGCCATTCAAAACTGTCTCCTAAGTTTTAGCCATTTTTCATATTTTTATTTTCTTAGCCAAGTGATAGATCGCAAGTCTTACTACGATCATCCCAAGTAAGAAACTTAAAAGAGTGGTTTTGGTCATCCAAAACTCTCTATAAGTTTATGTCTAGTGCAATGGCAAGCCGTCTCATAAGAAAGAATTGGTGAGATTCATTTTTCGCACAAAAAGATCATTTTTATTAAGTTATGCACTAGTTCAATGAGCAAGATATGCTTTGTAAAGAACTAGCAAAGCACTAAATAAGGCACTATATAAGATTTAAGATTCAAGATTCAATAAAGTATTTTTACATGGCATATAACATGAAAGGATCAGTAGAGAGCAAACTAGTCAAACAAATCATGCTTGCAAGCTTAAAAGATATCAATCATAGAAATTGATATCACTTGTGAAATTAAGTTCAGATTAGAAAGTTAAGCTAGCATGGCAAATATTTAATCATACACTATAGTACTGATCAGGATGATCGCGAGGAGACGGTTGACCAGAGGATGATCAACTACTTTCACTATGCACTTCATTGAACAGACCGCTTCAACTCTACTTTCGCTGCACTGCACGTCTAGTGGTAAAAATCTATGATCTCTTATTCGCATGACTTCCTGATTTACACAGTAGAAAATTTTAATCTGCGCTAGTGTAGCCTACATATATCCCAAAATCGAGCACAAATGATATGGACTTAACTCTCAATTAGTAAACTAAATGCATGGACACATACCATGACTAACACATGTATGAAAACTCTATAATTAAATTTTGCATGGACACTGCCATGACTCACAACCAAAACAACAGAACAATCTTAACTCAACTCAGCTTAGTAGGGACCAGTCTGATCGTAGCTAGAAAGCCGGTCACACCGCAAGGCAAAGCCAGTCTGACCACACCCCGAATGGTCTGATCGGTGCTTCCAGACATCAGAGGCGACACTGCAAAAATCGTAAAAAATCAAACTCAAATGATAAAAATAAAGTATAAATAATATCAAATACACATCACTCTCATGAATATATGATCTTACAAAAATACTATGCCACTGAGATGGCAATGTCATCTATCAAATAGCTCCAACCCTTCAAGCTCCAAATTCTTAATTTCAAGAAAGCCAATTCAAGCCGGCCTAGAAAAAAGAAAAAAGCAAAATGTTTACACGCACACATGACAAATGACAGAGGAGAGGGAAGAAGAATGGCAATAAAATGGGGGTGAGGCATAAGTTGCACTCTTCAAGGCACACAGGTCATTTGGATGTGACCCATTCCCCTCACCCTTATTCTTCAATTCTGCTCAGAAGCTGCCCCTCCCTCGATCCCTTCCTACTCTCTCTCCCCCCTCCCTCTCTCTGTGGTGTGCAGCAGAGCTTCAAGTGTCTCAAGACTCTGTAGGCTGGTATTCCCAGGCTCCTATTTCTTGCTGCTTTGTATGATCTCTTGAAGGGTTTTGTTGCTGGAGAGTGAAGATTTGCTGCGAAATTGCTGGTGGAAGCTCTATTGGGGATTCAAAGGTTCTGGTCTTGATGTTTTGTCTCACCATTTCTGGAAACAGTTTTGCTTGATGTCATTTCTTCAAATCTTGCTGTCCACTTGTGGTGTTACTGATTGCTAATTCCTGGTGGTTTCAGCTGTTCTCTGATTTTTTTTCCAAATCGTTTGTTCTATGTAGAGTAAAAGAGTAATTCATTTTTTCTGGTATTTTTCTTGTTTGCATTTTTCTTGTTTGCTTACCAAATTATCATATTCCGTTCTCCACTCTTGCTAAATTTGGGCTTTGACTGGCAAGATTGTGGTATTAAGCACTAATCTGCCTCCAAAAGTCTATACCCTGTCCTACTTGCAGGAATGAAAATGTGAACTCCTTGTTTAATGCTGCTCGTTTGTCCCTTCTTCCCAAGGAAATCTGTTTCAATTTTGTGTTTTAGTTCTTGTTTCTTTCGTTCCAGTATTGCTGTATTAGATAATGAGTTTGGTGGGCACTGTCACATGATTTGGTGCCGCGTTTGATTTATCATTGGATTAGTAGCCTAAAGAATCCATGAACAAAAAAAAATGGTAAAGAAACATGGGGCAGAAGGGAGTAGGTTCTTTACTTTGCCAGTTGGCATCCCATGAAGTGATGCTTGATGCTTCCTTTCATTTGCTTCTCCCATGCTGCTGTTGGTGGTAAATCATTGTTATTAGTACTACTTTTTTTCTGGCAGAAGAAAAGATGGAACAGACCAATGTGGCCTACATGATGTATGGTCCAAAAGTAGTAGGCATCAGTAGACGCAATGAGGAAATTAAGGCAGAAAGGAAGGGATAGAAGGGATAGGAGAAAAGGGGGAGAAAAGTGTTTGACCATAAGGGATAGAAAGGATAGGAGAAAAGGGGGAGAAAAATGTTTGAGCATAGTGCATCTTTACACCTCAGTTTGTTGGTCAAATTGTCCTCTGAAATCCCTGAGATCACACAGATGGCACATCCTTTTCGACATCGCCTTCCAATAACTCCTGTTATAAATTTATAGTAGGGGCACAACATCAACATGGCAGCTTGTTGAGATTTCTTATTCCTTGTGTTTATTTGTCAATACTGCATTGATTATAAGTTTAAAACATTAGGCTAATTGTTTGATTCGCTTCTGGTAATTGGGTAATGCATTCTATTTTCATTGTGCCAGTAGCGTTGTGCAATTCAACATTATGTGTCTTCTCAATTAAATTCATTTTTTTTGTGGTATCTGGTGTCATTTTTAAACATATTTACGGATGTGTTGGTTTGTTGTATGAGTATCACAGTTCAGGATTTGTTGTATGAGTATCACAGTTCAGGAGAACAAATTGGTTGGATTTGTTGTGGGGATATACTAATTCTTTAATTTGGAGAACAAATTGGTTGTATTTTGTTTGCGTGGTTATCATAATTCTTGAATTAGGAGAACAAATTGTTTGGATTTGTTGTGTGGATATCACAATTCTTGAATTAGGAACACAAATGGGTTGATGCCATGTTATGATTGTGGTTGAATTGTTGTAGTCTTTATCTTTCTGTTTTCTCAAATAGCAATCATGGTGGCAAGTGACTGTTATTATGCCCCTCTCATCTTGCATGTTCAAAACATCATGATTTTATTCTTGGTTGTCATGCAACTTTTTCCTCACTTTTCATCTTTGCAGTACGCTACTAGCTTTTCTCCTGTCAACATATCTTGTTTCATCCAACTGTTGATTCAAGCTTCCTCAGTTGTGAGTTGTGACAAAGCCTAACCAGTTACTAGTCTTCTTCTGATAAACAGATCATGCCTTGCGCTGCCGAGCTTGTCAGTGGCGAGGGAGCCGCGATCAAAGTGGGCACAACTGGCACCATCAGCTCACTCATGACAAGAGAACTGTACACCATCAAAGTCACGCCGCAAGTAGCTGCCACGCCATGCCTGAGGTGCCAAAGTAGCCCTGTGTCCGTTCCATGCAGAGCTAGCCCTCGGAAGATTATCCTAAGGAAGAGCTCATCCAATGTCGTCAGCAGCAGCAGCAGCAATGGCAGAACTGACCGTGTGAGTGCTGAAGAAGCCTGCAAGCCAAGAAGGAGCACTCAACGGAACACCTTCAACTCTCCAATGCTCCACTCAGACGGTGTGCTCGTGGACAGAAGCCCAAATGTCGAAAAGGCGAAGAAGAAAGGGAATGTGTATGGTGTCGAGGTGGTGGACGTCAAGTGTGGTAACCCGATGAGGAGCCGTCTCAGGAAGCTCGGCTTCTCAAAGCTGTCGGAGACATTTGCCTAGCCCTGATGGAATTTGACAAGGAGCATCTCCAGCATCTGAAATGAAGGCTCTGCTGCCCTTTCCTGGAGGGCATCTTTGGTTCCTGCAAGGCTTTGGAGGGGCATCCTGCCAACTTTGGTGAGGCAATCATCCATCTGACGGCATCTTTGTATATTGCAATCCAGTCTGCATGTACTAGTCAATTTTCCTTGCCGGTTCTCTCTATGGAAATTGGAAACTGTTCCTTTGCTCTGATGACAAGTTAATTTATGAAAAGCATTTCCCGTTAGAAACAAGATCATGATGGATGATGTAATGCAACTATGTGTTTTTGCATCGCTGACCTGGTTTGTTTAGCGCCACCGGTTCTCGACCTGATTTGTGAAAACCTTTTATGTCTGGAATAACATAAGGGAGTCCTAGGACAGTCAGCCTGAATAGAGTGGCTAGATTTGAGCTGTTCATGGTTGAATCCAATATCAGACGAGCATTAGAATTTCCATCTCTGTTAGGTTTCATGTGATGGAGACTAGAAGGAATATGCCATATTCTACAGAATCCTAATGTCGAAATAGAAGAACTCGCTTTGATTGATGCTGGATGATGATGAGCTAGCTTAGTCTACTGGACGGGATGCTGGTCCAGTGTTTTGTGGGGAGCAAAGAGGAACTTCCTCTAATTGAAGGTTAATCAATCAATATTCTAAGGCAGAATTCTGTCAGTTAGTCCAAATGTTGATGATAGAGGGTACTGACTAGCATGGCATCCTTGCTCATCCAGCCTTTCCAGAATTCCAGAACTCTGTCAATATTCACATTTACTACCCAATTTTCACATTCCCTTTCCAGAATTTACCCATTTTTAACATTGTTCAGATGTGCTACCAGCCTTACAAAGAAATTGGTTAAATCAATTATCAGCCTTAGCTTAATTTTATCCTGTCACACCACTATATCACACCAACTTTCACCCATATCTCACAAACTTGTATCCAGTCTCTCCTCTGTTGTAACAAAACATAGCACCACTTTATTATATCTCCTGCACTTTTCTGAATATCTCCTGTGTTGTCTTACACCAAACAATCAGGCAAAAGATTCAGAATTCAAGCAGTAATCACCTTCCTTGCCAACTTTTCAAGCTAAGCTTCTTCATATCTCCTGCAGCACTAAACTAAGCACCAAACAGTTTACTTATCCATGTTGAATAATCCAGCACGTTTATCATGGTCGTAGAGTCAGTCGTAGTAACTGTGGTCGTAGTCGTAGCGGCTGTAGTCGTAGCCGTAGAATTACTGTACCGGCCATAGTGGGTGTGGTCGAAAAATCATTGTAGCAGTCGTAGTATGTGTGTATGGTCGTGGAATTACTATAGCAATCGTTCGACGTGTGCTCAGTCTACGCGAGAACGAGTCTTTTGGTGTCGTGCGACATGGCCTAAATTCGTGGGATCGTGCAGGTAGTGCTGCATAATAAGTGTGGCTTAATCACTCAGTTTAGGCTAGGATTTCTTTAAATAGTAGGCTAATACAATAGAAAAAGATGCCTAGTTTCCAGCAGCAAAAAAAAAACACTTGTGTTCTTATTCTGTATTTCTAACTTTGTGTGTGTTTGGGTGTGAGCTCAGGTGTGTTGATCGGTTGAAGTTCCTGATAGTTGGTATCATAGCCAAGGAACGTTGATCCACGATGCAGCCAAGTGAATCCGCAATGCCCTGGTGCTCCCAGTCTTCATCGCCACGTCCCAAAGACTGCGCCGACGGCAGCGGCGGTGCTCTGGTGGTACAAAGGGTGGTGAAGGAGGTCGGGGGGATAGATTGCGTATCTGACTCTCACAAAGACAAACTATGGTGATTGGCCCTTGATGATGAAGGTCATGCTCCAGGCGCGTGGGCTCTAGGACACTATCGACACCGGCGGTGCTGAATTCGAAGAGGACAGGATAGGGCTGGAGGCCATCCTGTGTGCCGTTCTGCCGGAGATGATCTCCACACTTGCCGTCAAGGCAACCGCCAAGGAGGCATGGGATACCCTGAAGACCATGCGCGTCAGCATTGATGGAGTGCGCAAGGCCAATGCTCAGAAGCTCCGTAAGGAGTTCGAGAGAATCACATTCTGCAATGGGGAGTCTGTTGATGACTTCGCATTGCGGCTCATTGGGCTGGTAAACCAGCTGAGCACTCTCGGCGACCCGTATCCACCGCACAAGGTCATCGAGAAGTACCTACGAGTTGTCCCCTCCAGGTTCTCCCAAATAGCTCTTTCTATTGAAACTCTACTTGATCTCTCGATGCTCTCGGTGGAGGAGGTGACAGGGAGACTGAGGGCGGTGGAAGATCGTTTAGACCCGGCGCCCATCGCCGGTGCTAGTGGAAAGCTGCTTCTCACAGAGGAGTGGTCTGCGCGGATAAGGGAGCAGCAACAGGGGGAGGGATTCTCTCGCAGCTCCAAGTCCAGCAACCGGCAATGCAAGCTGCCATGATGAAGAGTTGATAGCGGTAGCGGGGATGAAAGCAGGGAAAGACCAGGATCTGGTGGCGGCTGTGACTTCTTGAAGGACAAATGTCGCAACTGTAGCAAAATGGGTAATTGGGCCAAGGATTGCCGCAACCGACAAAAGCGGGCCAAGGCTCATCTGACGCAAGGGGATGACGACAAGGCCACACTCCTAATGGCCAGAGTCGTCACCAACCTCGAGTCCTCGATGCGGCAAGCCACCGTCCCCACGATCATTCATGGTAGCTTCGATCGTGGCTTCAACCGCTACACTGATTGCTCCTTCGACCATGGTTTTTACTACTCCTTTGACCATGGCTTCGACCACTCATCCCCATCGTTGCGATGCAAATCGCTCTGATTGGTCGAGGCGAAGGTCTTTGCATATCTAGATCGGGAGGAGGCGCGAGACGACGGGCTTTGGTACCTCGATACCGGTGTGACAACCACATGACCAGCTTGCACGAAGTATTCTTTGAGCTAAGCTCCGAGGTGGTCGGCATCGTGAAGTTCGGCGATGGCTCTGTTATCAACATCGAGGGGCGTAGGACGATCCTCTTCGCATGCAAATCCGGGGAACATCACACCCTTACGGGGGTGTATTATATTCCTCGGCTCACCACCAACCTCATCAGCATCGGATAGCTCGATGAGACGGGCTACTGAATGCTGATTGATGGTGGGATCCTATGGATACATGACGAGCAGCATCATCTACTAGCAAAAGTCAGACACTCACCTAGTCGATTGTACCCTCTCCAACTCAAAATCGTGCAACTGGTGTGCCTATCGTGAAGGAGCTCGGAAGAGGCATGGTAGTAGCACATAAGGCACGAACATCTGAATTTTCAAGCTCTGTGCAAGCTCGCACAATGCAACATAGTGCGAGGGCTGCCGCGGATTGATCAGGTGGATCAAGTCTACGATGGTTGCCTTACTGGGAAACAGCGGCGGGCCCCTTTCCCGGAGCAGGGAGAGTATCGTGCACGGGGTGTCCTCGACCTCGTCCACGGTGATCTCTGTGGGCCGATTACACCAACGACGCTGAGCGGCAGCAGCTACTTCTTGCTGCTTATGGAAGACCTGAGCCGCTATATGTGGCTCAGTCTCCTTGCGAGCAAGGACCAAGCTCCAACGTCGATTCGGCGCTTTCAGGCCATGGTAGAGGTGGAGTCAGGGCGCAAGCTCAAGGTGCTCTGAATTGACCGCGATGGGGAATTCACATCTGTTGAATTCGGCGAGTACTACGTCGACTGCGGTGTGTAGCGGCAGCTCATGGCCCCTTATTCGACGCAGCAAAACGGGGTCGTTGAGCGCCGCAACCAGACGGTGGTCGCCATGGCACGCAGCATGATGAAAGCAAAGGGGCTCCCCAGGAGGTTCTGGGGCGAAGCTGTCTCCACCGCCATCTTCATCCTCAACCGTGCATCGACATGAGGCGTCAATGGGAAGACACCATACGAAGCTTGCAATGGCGAGCGGCTGGTGGTGCACTTTCTCCGTCCCTTTGGCTGTGTAGCACATGTCAGGAACTCGAAGTTGTACCTGAAGAAGCTGGACGACTAGAGCATGCCGATGATCTTTGTCGGGTACGAGTCTGGGTCCAAGGCGTACCGTGTGTATGACCCAGTCTCCCAGCACGTGCACATGATGCGCGACGTTGTCTTCGACGAAACATCACAGTGGGACTGGAGATCTCATGGTGAAGAAGGTCTGGAGTTGCCACACACGCCCGCTAGTGTACGCTTCGGCAGTACGCAAAGCTAGGGGCAGATGTGGCAACACCTAAGACGCCGAGCACAGTGGAGTTGCCTTGCCACCGACCAACCCAGGAGAGGTACTCGACGCCAACCACGACAACACACCGCTTCGATACCGCACCATCGACAACGTCACCGGGCTGGCCTTACCCTGTGGTTTTGCACCACGCGACCTCGAATATGCAGGGCTGCTATTCACCACAGCCGAAGAACCAGCATCCTTCAGTGAAGCAGAGCAGTATGAGTGCTGGCACAAGGCGATGCTCGAAGAGATGAAGTCAATCGAGGATAATGGCACTTGGGAGCTCATCGATCTCCCTGCTGGTCACCAACCCATTGGACTCAAGTGGGTATACAAGGTGAAACGCGACGAGCACGGTGCCATCGCCAAGTACAAGGCACGGCTGGTCGCGAAGGGCTATGTGCAGCTTGCCAAAATCGACTTCGAGGAAGTGTTCTCTCCTGTGGTGCGCATGGACTCAGTCCAACTGTTGCTTGCTGTGGTGGCGCATGAGGGGTGGCAAGTCCATCACATGGACGTCAAGTTTGCGCTCCTCAACGGCGACTTGACGGAGTTGTATGTGTGTTAGCCATCTGGTTTCGTCATCGACAATGGCGAGCGCAAGGTGCTCCGACTCCGAAAGGCGCTCTACGGCCTTCGCCAAGCACCCAGAGCGTGGAACGTTAAGCTTGACACTAGCTTGTTGACACTGGGATTTCACAGGAGTGTCTCCGAGCACGCTGTGTACACACGCGGAGATGTGGGGCATCAGCTAATCGTCAGAGTATACGTTGACAACTTGATCATCACCGGCACTAAAGTCGTCGACATTCGCGCATTCAAGGCCGAGATGAAGAAGATGTTTCGGATGAGCGACCTTGGGTTGCTCTCCTACTACCTCGACATCGAAGTGAGTCAAGGGCCAAGTGGCATCTCCTTGTGCCAATCGGCCTATGCGCTCATGGTACTCGAGAAGAGTGGCATGGAGGACTGCAACAGCTGTCAAGCGCCGATGGAAGCTCGCTTGAAGCTGAGCAAATTGAGTTCCTGCCCACTGGTAGATGCCACCCAATACCGGAGTATTATTAGTAGCCTTTGATATTTGGTGAACACACGGTCGGACATAGCCTTTGTGGTGGGCTACACAAGCCGGTTCATGGAGGAACCGCATGAAGATCACCTGGTCGCTGTCAAACACATACCGCGTTACATTGCCAGAACGCGCAAGCATGGAGTCCGCTACGCAAGGAAGAAAGATGGCCGGTGGCTGCTGTTGGGATTCAGTGACAGCAACATGACTGGTGATGTCGACAACCGTAGAAGCACCACTGGAGTGCTCTTCTTCCTCAAAAGTAGCCCCATCGCCTGGCAGTCACAAAATAAGAGGGTGGTGGCGCTGTCGTCCTGCGAGGCAGAGTACATCGCTGTGACGACAGCAGTATGTCAAGGCATCTGGCTAGAACGGCTGATGGGCGAACTTCTTTGCTCAGAGCCCAGCACGCCAGTGCTCAAGGTGGACAACAATCGGCCATTACTTTAATTAAGAATCTTGTCTTCCACGACCGGAGCAAGCAAATTGACACTCGGTTTCACTTCATTCGGGAGTGTGTTGATGGAGAAAAAAATAATCATCGAGCATACTCAAGAGAAGCTCGCGGACATCCTCACGAAGCCGCTTGGGCGCGTGAAGTTCTAGGACCAGCGCGCAAGGATGGGTGTCGTCGAGATCACATATGAACACAACAAGAATTAGGAGGGTAAATGTTGAATAATTCAGCACATTCATCGTGGTTGTAAAGTCAGTCGTAGTAACTGTGGTCGTAGTCAAAGTTGTAGAATTACTGTAGCGGTCGTAGTGGGTGTGATCAAAAGATCATTGTAGCAGTTGTAGCATGTGTGTATGTGGTCATAGAATTACTGTAGCAGTCGTTCGACGTATGCTTAGTCTACACAAGAACAAGTCTTTTGGTGTCGTGTGATATGGCCTAAATCCGTGGGATCGTGCAGGTAGTGCCGCATAATAAGGGTGGCTTAACCACTTAGTTTATATTAGGATTTCTTTAAATAGCAGGCTAATACAACAGAAAAAGATGCCCAGTTTACCAGCAGCACAAAACACTTGTGTCCTTGTTCTGTATTTCCAACTTCGTATGTGTTTGGGTGTGAGCTCAGGTGTGTTGATCGATCGAAGTTCCTGACAATCCATTCTCTCCATATATCTCTGTCTTCTACACCTCTTGCTCCAGCGTACTTGCACTCCAAGAAGTGCCATGGCCTCCATCCTGTGCACCATCCAGCTCAGCACCAAGACGTCCTCCTCGTCGTCGAGGAGGAGGTCACCGCGGGCAGAGCATGGGGGAGTTGGGTTGAGGACGCCGCTGCTGGGCAGGCGGCTGGGGTGGCTGCGACGGTCGCGGCTGAGCGGGGTGGTGCCGGCGAGTGAGAGCAGGAGGGTGGGGCCGACGTGCTTCTTCAAGTTCGGGAACAAGGACGAGGAGGGCGCCAGCATCTACGGCAACCAGGCCGGGAAGACTTCGACCGCGACGACGTAGAGCAGGTCAGCCTGGCTTCTTCTCCATGGTTTTGCTCGTCCTAGTAGTCAAAATCGTTTCTTGTTGCTCCTCTGGAAATGGCTGATGAGTGCCTGAACAAAAATTTTTGCTAACTACTACATTTTTTAGCTGAAATTAATGCGATAACTTCACCAGACCTGTAATTCGATGTGTTTATTCTCTTCTCCATGAACCACATTTTGTGCAGCAAACAAATTGATTGGCCCTTATTAGCACTACTTTCTAGCTTCAGAAACAAATGGCATACTGATACTATAGCTGCAGGACATGTGAATATGCTAATTCAGATATTGGTTGCTATGTGTGACAGTGAGATGCAAGAAGAGAGGGATAATTTTTTTTCATATGCATTGCCAATGAGAGATATTCATACCTCAGTTATTTCTGTCCTCAAATTAATTAAAGATGCCTTACCCAAGTTTCCATGAGTTCACTGGAGATTCTGAATGTCACTTTGCATTGCTCAGTGCTCATCACATCACAATATCGCATCACAATGGCTGTGAATTCTGTATTCTGTTGACGCATGCAGTACTTCGACTACACGGGGATGCTCGCCGTAGAGGGCACCTACGACAAGATGGAGGCGCTCCTGAACCAGAACATCCACCCGGTGGACATCCTACTGATGCTGGCTGCCTCCGTGGGCGACAAGCCCAAGATCGAGGAGCTGTTCAGGGCCGGCGCAAACTTCGACGTCAAGGACGCTGACAGGAGGACGGCGCTGGACCGGGCCAGCGACGAGATCAGGGAGTTCATCGTCGGCTTCGCGGCGAAGAAGGCCTGATCACAATCAGATCGTCTGTGCTGCTGGGTGGTGGTTGATGGACACTGTTTCTCTGTAAATTTTCGTTTCTGCTGTTGGTAGAGTTAGACGGGGTATTCAAGAGCTGTTTGCACGGGTAGCTTCTTCTGTGTCTTTGCTGTCTTTAGTGTGTACTACGACCTGCCATTGCTCAATGGGCCATGCTTGGTAATAGCCGTTGTTGATCTATAAAATCTTAACAAAGCACATTGTTTCATCATGAAGTCTGAAGAACCTTCAAGGAACAAAAATGTCAGAAGTCAGTTTTAAGCCCTATTTGAAACACGAAAATTTTCCCAATCCTTGCAGGAATTAAAATGTTTCCAGTGAAATCTCAATGAAATTCATGCATTCCAAACAGAAGCCTTAAAGACAGCTCTCTTTCTCCGAAAACCAGCTGATTCCCTGCCCCATTCTCCGGCTAATTCGTGGCCGTGTTGAGTGAATATTTTAAACATTGATCGGCGGGATCAGCTCAGAATTAGCGAAAAGTCAAAAACAGGTTTGTTACCACTAGTATTCCAGGAAACTTTGTTGTTCACATGTACGACTCAGGAGGCTCAATGGACGACGTGATGACTGCTTTGGCACCAGAATCCACGAATGCCTTGACCAGGCCATGAGCCCTCTCTCCTACCACCTGGTCACTAGCCTATTTACACCGAATCTGTGTTTAGTTCGGTGATCAGTGATTTGTTCGGTAGCTACAGCGGTTTATTGGAATTTCCCTTTCCATCTCAAAAACAAAAGAGAGAGAAAAAAACACACGTGCCAAACTTCCAATTAATTTCAAAATGGGTAGCTGGAAACAAGATAGACACAAAAAAGCTGCCTCGGGATTGATACTAGAGCAGAGACCTTTAAACGAATAAAATAATACTAAAGCTACCAACAATCTATCTTTTAAGCTTTAAGGTAGCATTCGAAATAGCGATAGTTTTTTATTTTTGTTAAAATTTTACTGTAGCTAGCTGATTTTTTACTGTAGCTGAGTTGGCTTATTAGGCATAATTAAATATAAAAAATATAAAAATAAAAGCGGCACACTAATCTAGAGCAGATGATACAAAGGAATACAGGAAAAAAAATAAAATTCAAAAAAACAAAAAAAAGAAACGGACAAACACGCTACAGTGTTCCTGCAGCAGACGCCCATCACCACCGCACTCTCAGAAGCCGATTTGAGCGCTCCCTAAAGCTTGTGCTTTTGTCTTCTGGATTCTGTCTTCCCCTAAAGCTTGTGCTTTTGTCTTTTGGATTCTGTCTTCTATTTTTTATTTTTGGTTTTTTAGTTTTTAGGGTTTTTTTTCTTCTTATTTTTTTATTGTCTATGATGATATAACTTTTTTATTTTTTAAGTTTTTTAAATCTAATTACGTTGAAAAAGCTAACAACAGCTATAGCTGCTACAATGTAAAAGTCCAAAGACTGGACTTATAAACTCAAATGGACACTACCTAAAGAGTAGAGGCTTTTAAACGAAAAAATAGTAGAAGCAAAAAAATTTCAAGCCACTCGTGCTCTCAAAGAAGTTCTAGTCATCCCACGTTGGACTTCTTCCATAAATTATCATGCAAGCGTCTGTGTTTTTCCTTGGATGATGTTCTGCACCTCAATGTCGACTACGTTCAGATTGATCATAGCAGCAGCGGGATCAAAGCAGCGAGCACTGCTCAGAAGATACACTGATCTCTTCTACTATCTTATTTTCTGTAAACTCAGTCATGCATGTCAACCCTGAACGAATGGCACAGTCATGTTCGACGCCGTCACGACTCACGAGCGACGACGCATCCGTCGGCAAGGACTTGTTGAAAGAATTGATAACTGTTTCTATAGTTAGCAGTAATCCTGAGAATATATATATATATATATATATATATATATATATATATATATATATATATATATATATATATATATATACACGATATATATAAGTATATGAGTATTTAAGACCATTTAGATGGTATGTACATTGTTTTGACATACTTCTTTTTATGTACGTATATAAAAGTATTTATAAAATATGCTAAAAACTATAAACTCCCTTGAACTATGAACTATGCTAAAAGTATATATATATATATATATATATATATATATATGTATATATGTATATGTATATATATATATATGTATATATATATATGTATATATGTATATGTATATATGTATATGTATATATGTATATATGTATATATGTATATATATGTATATATGTATATATGTATATATATGTATATATTTATATATATATATATATAACTTGTACTCAGAATTCTCTCCTCTGTATCTAACTGTACCTCTATTTTTGGTTTAAACCGATTGTATCTCATGTAGCATATCCGTAAACATGCTATAAATATAAATCATCTCACTGCTGCATTTCTGCGTGGTTTCCATCTATTCTTTTCTTCATTGCCTTTTGTTTTACGTGGTATGCCTTTTGTTTCATATGGTATCACAGCCCTAAAACTCTCCACTGATATGTCTACTGCTAGCACCATCGCAAACTCCACTACTCCCGTATCTAGCTTCACCACCGCTAGCCTTCTTCCCACGCCGTCGTTTGGTCATTAATCAACATCAAGTTTACATAGCAAAACTATCTCTTGTAGAAGGCACAATTCATGCCTTACATTCATGGCCAACAGCTCCTCGACTACATCAATATTATGAACCCCCTTCCTTTCTCAGGTGATTATTGTGACCGGCGAAGGTGGTGCAAAGCAACAACCAAATCTTGCATATCAAATTTGGCTGCAGCAGGACCAAATGGTTCTCAATGCGTTGCTCTCCTCCCTTTCAAAGCAAATGCTGGCTGGGGTGCTATTTCTAAGTACCTCATGGCTCCCACGTAGTTTGGGAAGCCCTTGAGAGCATGTACTCATTAGGCTTCCGTGCACGTAATGCAGTTCAAGCGTCAACTTGCTACTATACAGAAGAGGGATTCCTCCATGGCAAAAATCTACAATAAGGTAAAAAACATTACTGATACATTGGCTTCCATAGGGAAGCCATTGCAAGATGAAGAAATTATTGGATACCTCCTTGCTGGTCACGATAATGAGTACGATCCATTTGTTACATCCCTTAGCACAAAGTCAGAATATCTTCTCAATTTTGAGATACGCTTAGAGCATCTAAATGCCATGTAGGGTATTGGTGGCTCCATTGCCAACAATGTCTCTCAGAACTATCAGGACAAGAACATGCAATGCAACAACCGTGGACATGACCATGGGCGGCAATACTCAATTTGGTAGACAAGGGAACAATAGGCCTGGCATGCGGCAAGATGTGACATGTAGCTCTCAAGTGTTACCATTGGTTCGATCATTCCTACCAAGCCGAAGACAGTTGCATTTGCTGCTACTACTATTCCATCCTATGGCATTGACTCTAAATGGTACATAGACAGTGGAGCAATGGACCACATTACCAATTATCTGGATAGGCTTATTGTTTGGGAGAAGTACTTAAGCAAAGATCAAGTACAAGTAGCAATGGTTCAGGTATGAAATTTCTTTATGTTTGTTATTTTCATTTTCAGACCCAACAGGCCAACACCAATCCTTATAGCTGAACAACATCTTGCATATTCGTAAATCTACCTAACAGCTTCTCTCTATTTATAAACTTACCTCTGACAATGACATTTTCATTGAGTTTCATTAAAATTGTTTTCTTTAAGGATTGTCTCACGGAAAGGTCCTCCATCGAGGCAGATGTGAGAATGGATTATATCCTCTCAGACCAAGCCACACTCCTTCAACCAAGGAAGCCTTTTCCAGTGTCAAACATACTTGTCAATACTATTTCAGTGGTCATACCGGTTTGGCTCTTGGAATGGTACATTCCGGTATCGGCTCATACCGGTGTACCGTCCGGACTTTAGTATAATAATATATTATAATTATATATGTTTACTTATAGGCACACCAAATTTTAGTTATAATATTACTCCAAATACATAGTAGTAGGATCAAATATAATATATAGTTCAATGAGTTCAATAGACGATATTATCAATTCCATCGGTATGACCAGTATTGTCCAGTATCGATATCGGTATGGTCGGTATTAACTGGTATGGAAGACGGTACGAAATGCGGGTCTGCTTTGCACCGTTTTAGGTGGTGAAATGGTATATACCGGCCAGTACTAGTAAGGTATTGATAACTTTGGTGTCAAACCTACTCAAGTGCAATGGCATTGCAAGCTAGGCCACCCTTCGTCAGCAATCGCTCAATAAGTTTTAAGTTCTAGTAGTCTTCCAGTTTCATCTCCACATAATAATTCCTTAGTTTGTGGACCTTGTCAGTTGGCTAAAATCCATCAACTTCCTTTTGCTTCCTCATATAATGTTTCTGTTTCCACACTCCAACTAGTGCATTCGGATGTATGGAGACTAGCTCTGCCACTGTGGCCAACACACGTGATGTTCGGACAGAATGTGATCCAGCATTTTTGGTTGTCCAGGGAAAAGAGTACTAGAGGACCAAGCTTGGCTTCATTGGCAAGCCTTGCCATCCTGTGAGCTGCATGCCCGGGTTCCATCCCTGAATAAGCCCTAGGTGACTCACTTCACACACGTGTGTATGTTCAATGAGACCTACATTTAAGTCATAGTATGTGTTTCAGTAGGATATATAAGCATGTGTGCGTATAGTGTGTGGTGTAAGTGTGGTGTACGTGAGTAAAAGATTATTAGGAACACT
Organism: Melocanna baccifera; assembly: GCA_036346265.1. Lineage (NCBI taxonomy): Eukaryota > Viridiplantae > Streptophyta > Magnoliopsida > Poales > Poaceae > Melocanna > Melocanna baccifera. The sequence goes on from CM070695.1 coordinate 16,527,400, forward strand.
ACGACTTCTAGAATAACATGCGATGCATCGGCATATTACCATCGAGTAGGGGTGGCAACGGGTCTCAGGGAGGCCTACGCGGCTCAGCCCCGATCCCCGCTAGCCCAGTCTCGTTAGGCTTACCAAGTGGAGTTTGCTTCGTGTCCCTAATCCCCACAGAGACCCCCCCCTAAGGATCCCTGATTGGAATTAAAAAAGATAAAATTATTTATAAAAAATAATAATATAACTTTATTTATTAATTTATAATTATTTAGACATATTTTTAAATATATCTTTAAAATATGTATTATAACATATTGGTTCAACTTTTAGCATAAATATATAGAAAAAAAATGATATCTCATATAAAAAATTATAATCTTCTAAAAAAACTTTTTTATTTTTATCGGATCCCGTATGTTCCGTAAAAGACAACCTCTATCCCTATCTCGCTAGTGTAGCGGGGCCATCCCTAATGAAAAAAATTCCCCACCAGGCCTTGCCCCCACGGGAAATTACCACCCCTACCATCGAGTTTGCTGAAACCCTAAAAATCCCTTCCGCGGTCAAAGATAGAAATCGGTATTAGTTGAATCACGAACCCGATCAATCAAATATTAATTATCGAGTCGAGGAACTGGTTCCAGCATTCTACAATTCTAGAAAGCATGTGCTTTGAATTCAATTCCCAGTTCGCGTGGTCAGTCTGATGAGTATGCACCCCATGTACGCCGCGGGAATCCCTGTCCAGACCAGTGCACATCTACATCGACGTTCCCTTCTTGACACGTCGCTGCCTGCGAGTGCGATCGAGTAGTGCTAGCTTGTTCTTCCGTCACGGTTCGACCTTCTAGTAGCGGTGTTCTAGAAGCAGACCACGGATACTTGGTAGTGCTTTAAAGGAATTATAAGCTCAGCCTTTTGAATTTTTTTATACAACGGCTAAAAATATACTATAGTTACAGTTAGCCGTCTATGCATAATTAAATTTTAAAAAAATTATACTTTAATAGATAATACAAAGGAATAAAAAAAAAGAAAAATTACAAAACCAAAAAAGACGAAATTTTAGAAGTCAGAAACTAGAAAGAAGCCGTTTGTAATGTGGCCTAATGTACTAAGATAATTTTTTTAGGGGTATAAGCCGACACACACAACCTGTACACACCCACTCATACCACACTACTCGCATACACACACATGCGCGTCACCTACGCACTCTAGGATCTAATTGAAGGCTCAACAACCTTCGAAACGCGAGTATACATTGTCCTACTGAATATGTACACGTTTATATTATCTTTAGAAGATATTGTTCTCACACGCGTGTACATCACCTACACACTCTAAGATCTAATTAAAAGCTTAACAACCTCTGAAACGTAGATATGCGCTGTCCTACTGAACGTGTACATATTTACCTCTCTAAAAGATATTGTTCAGATAACATAACGGTACCTGTGAAAATTAGAAGCCCAAACCAGCCGTAAGGATAACCCAGGCTGGAGGGGCGAACCGGATCGCTCCCTTCCACTGAGCTACGGCTATGTACTGATAGAACTTTTCCTAGGTAGGAATTGGTATATAGCTTACTGTCATTATCTGCAGTCAGGTCATGGATTAAAAGAAAGGGGGAAAACATGGCCCAGTCAGGACAATGTACATATCTTTCGGGGGAACATCACACTGGTCGATGTATGCACACTACACCACGAATCAAGTCTCAGGATAGAAATTTCTAGTCTAGACAATGATCTACTTAGTCTACCGACAATTTACCCGTGCTTACAGGTTGCTTGCGGATCGAAACTAAAAACAAAAAGTTCATAGTATCCACTCTAGAAGGTCAAAAGTTTCAGCTGGTTCGGTGCTGCATGCTATTCTTCCATGATGTGTGGCCAGGATATTCGCTCTGGCAACAAGCTTAAGTAGTTGCCCGATCGATCTGTGATGCAAACTAACTTCGATTCGTGTGGCGCCCTGGCTCAACAGATCAGTGTCTCGTCATATCACTGAACGAAGAAATAGAGGTAAAAAAGATTTGAAGATAACATCTTCGAATAGTAAACCAAACTATCACTATTCAAGTACGAAAGGAACGAAAGGGAAACCCAAAGGTTAAGACTACTTGGTTTCAGAAAAAAAAAGGTTAACACGACGTTAATGGTGCGTCCATGTACTAAAACTAGTACTGGACCACGCCAATAGTTTTTTTTAACCAAGAGCAAATACTTCACTGATTAAAGTCCAATTCAAAAATATTGTGGCTTTTATTTTTTGACTGAAATAATACTATAGCGGCTTTTATCTTTTTTCTGAGATATTTAATTAAAGTAAAATAAATAAAAAAAGGATAAATAAAAAATACCGTTATATATTCATAAACTAGTAAAGTGCCCGTGCGTTGCAACGAAAAACTAAATAAAAGTGATGCATACTATCAAATAAATGTACGGAAGCATTATGGCTTCATCGAAAGCCTGTAAAGAAAAATTTAGCAAATCCATAATACACATAGAATGATTAAAGAAAATTTTAGCAAATCCATAATGCACATAGAATGATTGGTCCAACTGAAATGAAAAAACAAGAGATGCTGGGGCAACTTGAGCATAATCATGCTAAGAATAAGGAACTCTTGCAACAGCTCGAGTGGAATCATGCTAAGAAAAAGGAACTCTTAAGGTCATGATACCCTTGATAATAAGCTCACTTATTGTCACTAACCTAACAATTAACCGACAGCTAATACAATGGACAGACATCTCATGTTCAAGTTCATATTCCAAAATAAATTATTGTGCAGAAAATATCATGGTAAGTTACCAATAAATCATCCCCACACACTTCACAATTAGCAAACCAATATGTCCAACAATGACAAGAAAGAAATATAGACGTTTGACGTGAAGTAATGCCGAAATCGGATGAGAACTATATGACTTCCACTACAAACAATGTACTCAAATTACACAATTGTAGCATGTGGTGTCATGAGATCACAACAACGCTTATACTCCAGTGAGAAAAGTACGCTTGTCTTTATAACCAAATATGCACATATATAGCCTTAGCTTGAGCAACGCATGTCATCGACAAATGAGCCGGCCTATCATCCATAAAGTAGAAAGTGGCACAAACTTGCTTTGCAAGGTTGCAAGCCTTGTCGTGAGTTCGAATCTTATAATAGAACACGGAGAAGTTGAGGCAAGCCCAAGTCGATGGGATGAGTAGGAGCCAGTTCAACAAGAGCAATATCCTACGAAGTACTTTGTACAACAAACTATTTCAGGATAAACATGTTATTTACTTTAGTAGACCAAAAATAAAGATCATAAAAGATAATCCAACAATTACCACAAGCGATAATCATAACAAATCTACCATTGACGATAAAACTACAAGGCACTGATAGCTCAAGCAATTATTGTACAAACATTGTAATGATTAACAAACTAAACTGGCTGCCTTGTAGGCCGCCATTGTGCTCTCATTGCTTCCTTCCTCTCGGTACAGTCTTGAATTCAGCAAGGTACCTACATAAAGTTAGAAATTAACCTATCGTGAATTATTTGAAACTATTTTTCAACTACAGTACTATTACCTTGACGGTGGCCTTACCTTGGCGTCGTGAGCCGCGAGGTGGAGCGGGCGTCTTGGAGCATGCACTCGTGGCCGACGGAGAGGACGAAGTGGTCGCAGCGGCGGTGGCCCAGGTGGGAGGCGGAGCGGAGGAGGCGGCGGGGTGGGAGAGGGGAGGAGGCGGGCGCGGGGTGGGGAGGAGGCGCGCGGGGTGGGGAGAGGAGAGGAGGGGGCGGCGGCGGGGGGGGAGGAGGCGGCGGGGAAGGGGAGGAGGAGGCGGGGGGGAGGAGGAGGAGGCGGGGAGAGCGAGGGGGAGGGGGGGGCAGCGGCGGGGGGGGGGGGAGGAGGCGCGGGCGCGGGAGAGCGAGGGGAGGCGTGGGGCGGCGGGAGGAAGAGCGAGGAGGAGGCGTGGGGGCGGCGGGGGGAAGAGCGAGGGGTAGGCGTGGGGGCGGAGGGGTGATGTTGGAATTTTAGGGTTTAATCAGATCGTGTGGCTGAGAAGAGAGGAGAAAGATCGAATGGTTAAGAAGTGAAGGAGGGTGGACGTGACGGCAACCACCAACTCCTTCTTTTTAAATAGTAAAGATAATACACAAGAAAAAGGGGAAATAAAGCCTCGTTACGAAGCCAACACGTTCCAAACAGCTAGCTAGAAGCTGTTTGGAATAGGGCCTCAGCAGGGATTACAATCATGCTCAATACATTGCTGCAAAAAAAAAAGAACCTCATTAAGCCAGGTGTAACAAATGTTACTAGCGGAGGTCTTGTTTTTTGAGTTACGATTAATAGTTTTTGTCTATATTTTTCGAGAGGACAGAGATAAGGAAGGTGTATATAGTTTTAGACTCAAAAAACTGTTTTGAGGAACGACTTCGAGAAATCGATCGAAGAAGTCATCCTATTTGTTTTAGGGGGTGATCGTTTTAGCGATGGCTTCTGGCTTTTGGCTGAAATTTTACTGTAGCTGGCTTTTTTTACTGTAGCTGATTTGACTTTTTGGGCATAATTAAATTAAAAAAAATGTAAAAATAGAAAAAAATATGTTAGCCCATCACGGACAATGCAAAGGAACACGGGAAAAAAATAAAAATACAAAAAGCCTAAAAAATCTAAAAAAAATTTAGAAAGAGACGAATTACTGAATAGTGAAAAAAAAGCTAAAACTAGAAGTTGAAGCTGAAAAAAAGCTGAAATGAACGGGGCCTTAGTTTCTAGAGAAGCCAAAATTAAAAGGTAAAAAAAATCTAAAAACAATTGGGTCACAACACACACATAGACGCCAAATTCGCTTCCCGCCTGACATGAACTGACTTAAGAACTAAAATTCCCGGAAAGCTCTTGGACTTCTATGGTAGGAGCTACCTCTCCTCGGTACATGGCTCGTTTATCCCACATATATTGACTAAGGCTGGTGAATCCGTTTCCACAGTCACATTCACCAAGTTCCAATCCGATAGAAGCCCAACTCCCATCACGGAACGCTTGCGTTTCCGCCGTCAAAAGGATTTTTCATGAAAATGTGCATCTTGGTACGTAGTACGTAGATATTCAGGTATATGCTGCGACTAAATATATAGTACACCACGTAATTAGCACGTTTTAGATTGCTTTGGTTTTTAATCATTTTGTTACTTTATGCCAACCTACGTGAACTTGCGCAGCAGCCCTTGGCGCGCTACTCGTTGAAATTTCCGAAGCACTTGACCGGTTAGCCCCTCGGAGCTAGTAGCTAGCTAACGAGCAAGAGGCGCCGACGTACTCAACCGGTAGAATCAGAAACACGGAAGAAGGTATTGGTCTTATTCTTTTTTATTTTTTTAGAGTTTTTTGGTTTCAATATTTTCAGTAATTAATATTTATCAAACTAATAAACTGCAACAAAAAAAATCAAAGGCCATAGAAAAAAACAGCGCCATTGCCCTTTCGTAATTATTCACGCGCCCACAGGGAGGCACAGTGAACGTATCTTTCCCGGCCGTGCCAACGCCCGGGGAATCGATCGTGCTGTGCGCGCGCGTATATATAGACACACACTGCACTAGCTCTTTGCGCCAAGCTTTGCACACGCCTACATGTACGCACCGCACCGTCTCATCTCGCAACCGAGAGCGTAGGTTGCGACGAGCGCGCGATCGACCGCCTCGCGATGGCGGCCGGGGAGATCACGCCGTCGGGGAGCCGGCGGAGCTGGCTGTCGGGGGGCGCGGCGTCCATCACGCGGTCGCTGCGCGACCCGGACGACCCGTTCCGGCGGTCGGCGGCGAGCCGCGACGACGGCGACGACGAGGAGAACCTGCGGTGGGCGGCGCTGGAGAAGATGCCGACGTACGACCGCATGCGGCGCGGCATCATCCGGAAGGCGCTGGACGACGGGAAGCGCTACGCGCCCGACGAGGTGGACATCGCCAACCTGGACCCGCGCGACGGCCGCGAGCTCATGGAGCGGGTGTTCAAGGCCGTCGAGGACGACAACGAGCGATTCCTCCGACGGTTCAGGGACCGGCTCGACCTGTAAGCACTACACACCTACTCGTAAATTAGCACGTCAGGTAACCATATGCATACACGACAATAAAATTACTAGATGCCCCTGTTTAGCTGCGTGTCATTGCCCCCCGTTTGTTTTAATTTCTTTTTCATCGATCGTGAGCACTTTCGTTTTCCTTGAGCAACATTTTCGAAGGAACCATATATATTTGTCTTAAGAATGCAAAAGTGATTCGACTCGTGAGTTGCCGGTTAGTAACCTGAGTTTTCAGGGTAAACGTGTTCCGTTTGGGAGCACATGAATTTTTTGATTTCTTGCTAGGGATTAAGCTAGCTAAACGTGACGATATCGCGACTGATGCAGGGTTGGCATCGAGCTTCCGCAGATCGAAGTACGATACGAGCACCTCTCCATCGAGGCGGACGTCTACGTGGGCAAGCGCGCGCTGCCCACGCTGCTCAACGCCGCCATCAACGCCCTCGAGGTATATAACAACTCGGAATGCTAATGAACGGTGAACCTCTTTGTGTGTGTGTGTGTGTGACGAGGAATGCACGATGGTCGATGAATAGTAGTCGCTGCTAGCTGCGCTCCATATCGGTTTGGGAATCTCTCGTATGAATTGACATCCAGTGACATGAACATTCGACACGGATGTATCATTGCGTTGGAAATAGCTACCTTGGATGGATGTGAGTAGGAGCCAAAGGTCACAGTCAATCACGTTTTTCCAAGGTTTGACTTTTAGTACCACCCCACTAAGCCGACCGTCCTGTCTTCAAATCAAGATCCCGGTCAAAAGGAGAAAGGACTCGTGCTTGCTAGCTGGTCAACGGTGTGACAGGAGGAGAATTTCTAGCAAGCTGCCTTCTAGACCTCTCAGGCGTGGGATTCCCGTGCGTTCATCCGTCTAGTTGGTCCGATTATGTGCTGCTAACTTCTAGTTACCCTGTCTTCTCTCACAAATAATATAAAAACTGTAAGTAATAACTATAAACTATGAATTCAAGGCAAAAAAACAGCCCCGTTAATATTTGGTAGCAACTGTATTTGCACCTACTGCACGAAAGCAATAGTACTGTTAGTCTACTCTCTTTTTTGTGGGTACTTTCAAAGAAATATACGAATTCGTAGAAATACATTAGGGACAGGCAAATCTTCACACCAAGTAAAAAGAAAAAAAAAGTAAAGTAAAAAACAGTTTAGTGCACCAGAGAAGCCCAACTCTGTCTCTGACTCCAGACTTTTTTTTTCGGCTTTTTAAAATAACTTAGATTTTGTTATAGTATCTAACTTTCAAATATTGTATTTTTTAAGATAGAGTTTATAAGTTAATTATAGTACATATTAAAAGCTCAACATTTGTAGCATTCAAAATCATAAGTAAGTATCTCCTTTTGTAATCTCTATCATAAATAGCTAAAATTTAAAAAATTTAATCAAAAATCAAAATCCGTAGCCATACATGACCAATACTACGACCCTTCTAGAAGGCCGATGCCGCACTCTATTCTGAGGACTGAACGCACCAACCGAAGCCATGGAGCCGTCCAGTGGCCGCCGCCTCCGTCTCCGGCAGCGGCGGCCTGGCGAGCTCGGCCGCCGTATCCTTGGTGCCCCTACTTCCACGGATTCACGCATTTGCCCGCCTCGTCTCTTCGCCATTGCGTTGTGCCCTAGGACCTAGGACGACGGCTACTAGTACTAGCCCTTGTGTTGCCCTTATGCCCCCCATTCCGTTCCCTGCGGTGCGGGCTCGCGTCGCAGCTGCGTTGGCCGTCCGCAGGTAAATCACGCGCCGCGCCGCGATCCCATTCTGTTCAGTGTTGTGAATTTGTGAATTGTAAGGATCGTAATGATGCAACTTCACTGAAATTAAGGCTGATTGCTGGTTGGTGTCACCTGTCTGGTGTATGCCGTGGCTTGTGTTACCTATGGCTCAGAATCGCTATCCCTGATGCTTTCTGACAGGGGATCGTTAGCCGGTTCGTTTCGTCGAACAAGAGGACGATTAAGATACTCAAAGATGTCAATGGCATTCTCAAGCCATCGAGGTACACTCAACTGTTCTTTGAAACAATTTCTGTTACGGAACCCTTTTAACTAACTAATGCTAATTTACAGTGATAACCGGTAAAATTACATATCTCTCTCTGTAAATGGGGTAATAATATCATGCTGGGGCACTTCCATACTAATTCAACTATATGCAACCTTTAGCAATCATAATTCCCAAGTGACACTGTCTGATCTAACCTATTTGACTTATGCAACCATAGCTGTTCTGTTCTCAAATTTTTTTTGGTAATAGAATAGAAACATGGCCCGTGCATCATTGATATTTTCAATGCAGCCACATTATTTTTTTAAGGGAAATGCAGCCACATTATTAGCTCTTCTTGCAAAATTGCTTATACATTTACGATATTACTGCTGACCATATTTGTGAAGCTATTTCTTCTAATTGTCATCAAATTAGTTGCTTTACTGTTATGTGATAAAAGTAGAATATTGCTGCTGTTTTTTCGAACTATTGTATTAAATTACTTATGTCAGGATGACACTTCTTCTCGGACCTCCATCGTCGGGGAAAAGCACACTTATGCGAGCACTAACTGGGAAGCCTGATAAAAATCTCAAGGTTTTTATTCATGTAGTTTAATCGACTTTCATCTGATTATGTATGCTTGCCATATGCTAAGTCACTCCAACTGCTACAGGAGTCTGGCAATATCACATACTGTGGTCATACGTTTTCAGAGTTCTATCCTGAGAGGACTAGTACATATGTCAGTCAGTATGATCTACACAATGCAGAGATGACAGTAAGAGAGACATTGGACTTCTCGAGACGATGCCTAGGCATTGGTGCCAGATATGATATGATCTCAGAATTAGCAAGACGGGAGCGCAATGCAGGCATTAAGCCTGACCCTGAGATTGATGCTTTCATGAAGGCAACCGCAGTAGAAGGAAAGGAGACTAATGTTATCACTGATCTTACTCTCAAGGTGAGGTTATATTGTTCTTTAACTTTCTTCAAGTTATCATAGCATGGTTTAGGCCTGCCAGCCTCAACTTGGCCGTTTGTTTCTTTTATTGATCTATTAAAATGAAGTTGTGCTTGAATTTGTTTTCTATTACCTTTTTTTACAAGAAGTGCACATGTATTATTTTGATATTAGTACTTCTGTTCCTGATGCAAACTGAGTCTCCACAATCATCTGTGATTAGCTGTGCTAATTGAGCTTATAAATCTCTGCAGGTGCTTGGGCTTGACATTTGTGCTGATATTATTGTTGGTGATGAGATGAAAAGGGGCATTTCTGGTGGCCAAAAGAAACGTGTGACAACTGGTATGCGTGCTTATTGTGCACATTAAAATATAACAGGAATGATTGACCATTTCCTTTATGAAATTCTATTCACACACTACATCTTAAGTCATAACTAGTATAACCTAGTTAAAGAGAATTCTCTGCATAAACTGGCAGTTTTTTTTAATCTCAAATAGATTTTGGGATTTCCGTGTGTATATCCTTTCTCCAGTGACAGAGCTACGATTTTACCCAGTGGGATCTAATTACACATGATACAACCCTGTTAGGTCTACTCCTTGTATTTCTCAGTACCTTTATTACTTTAATTCAACAAAAAATTGCAACAACTTTTGGGATCAGGCTACAAGGTGGTTGCACCACTGCTTTGCTCTGTTAAAATATTGCTAACTGTATTTTTTCTAAGATATTGTACATGAAATATTTTATCACTTGCATAACGAATCCTGATATTACGTTATTGACATATCAACAGTCCTAAGCTTGTACTTTTGAAATTGCTTTGATTATAGGGGAGATGCTAACTGGACCTGCAAGAGCTTTGTTCATGGATGAAATATCTACTGGGCTTGATAGTTCTAGCACATTTCAGATTGTCAAATACATCAGACAGATGGTCCATGTGATGAATGCCACAGTGATGATCTCTCTCCTCCAGCCTCCACCTGAGACCTACAATCTATTTGATGACATCATTCTGCTATCAGAAGGGTACATAGTTTACCATGGGCCACGAGAGAACATCCTCGAATTCTTTGAGAGCGCTGGTTTCCGGTGTCCTGAACGGAAAGGAGTGGCTGACTTCCTTCAAGAGGTTACTTCCAGGAAAGATCAACAGCAGTACTGGTACCATGACCAGGAGCATTATCGTTATGTGTCAGTTCCTGCGTTCGCTCAGCTTTTCAAGACATTCCATGTTGGGCAGAAGCTCCAGAAAGAGCTGCAAATTCCTTACAACAAATCTAAAACACACCCTGCTGCGCTGGTTACCAAGAAGTATGGGTTATCTAGCTGGGAGTCGCTCAAGGCAGTATTGTCAAGAGAGTGGTTGCTGATGAAGCGCAACTCCTTCCTCTACGTATTCAAGTCTTTTCAATTGCTTGTCCTGGGACTTGTAACCATGACTGTGTTTTTCAGAACAAAGATGCCCCACAGGAAATTTTCTGATACCACCAAATTTAATGGTGCTTTGACTTCTTCTTTGATCACAATCATGTTCAGCGGACTTGCTGAGCTTCAAATGACTATAAAAAAGCTACCAGTATTCTATAAACAGAGAGACTACTTGTTCTTTCCAGCATGGACCTTTGGACTTGCAAGCATAATCTTAAAGCTTCCTTTTTCGCTTCTGGACACATCCATTTGGACAATAGTCACATATTATGTTATAGGTTATGCACCTGCTCCAGGAAGGTAGCTGATCTACTTCTTCCTTCCCACACCTTTTCATTTTAAATAATTTTATATGAGGAGAATTTATTGTAGTTTTTTTTTTTGTAATTGATGAGTTCATCTGTGCTGTCTACTGATTTCAGGTTCTTTAGCCAGCTTCTAGCAAACTTTTGGACCCACCAGATGGCTGTGGCCATGTTCCGGTTGCTAGGTGCAATTTTAAAAACGATGGTCGTAGCTAATACATTTGGAATATTTGTGCTGCTCATTGTTTTCATGTTTGGAGGATTTCTCATCCCCAGAAGTAAGTATGTCATTGTGTATTTTAGTCCCCTTGGCCCAATAAGTTAACTAGCCACAGTTATGGTTCGTTAGAAACAAAATAACTCCCTTGAAGATAGATTGAAACTTTATTGTTGAGGTTTTCGTCTTATTTCCTCGGAAGATTCCAATGTGGATACTATTAACTTCCGTTTCTTACTGGGTTTCTTGATATTTATGTGCATAGGTGACATTAAACCATGGTGGATTTGGGGATATTGGACATCTCCCATGATGTATAGCAATAATGCCATATCAGTCAATGAATTCCTTGCCAGTAGGTGGGCTATTGTAAGTTTTCTGTTACCACACTATTTTTCTTTCTCTAAATTTAACATTTTTCTATATTAGATACAGACAAAAGCACAAAACCATTGATCACAAGACAAATATTTCTGATATATTTTGTCCGTATGCACACACCAAAGAAAAATCAGAACATCTCATAAGTTTTGTTACTTCAAATTTCTAGGATGTTGATATATCTAAACATAATAGAATCTGAAACTAATATCACTTCTTTGCTGCAGCCAAACACTGCTAGAAACATCGATGCACGGACGGTCGGGGAGGCTTATCTCAAATCCAGAGGCTACTTTACGGGTGAATGGGGGTATTGGCTTTCCATTGGAGCCATCATAGGATTTATGATTCTTTTCAACATTCTCTACATTTGCGCTCTTACATTCCTGAGCTGTAAGCACCTTTCCTTTTCCTGGCATTTTCACTTGTTTGATGCCTAGGTGAAGCACTCATATTCTATTTTTCTTACAGCTGGTGGCAGTTCAAATACTGTGGTTTCTGATGATGCCACAGAAAATGAGTTGAAAACAGAGTCAACAAATCAAGAACAAATGTCCCAGGTTACCCATGGTAAGATAGCAGCAGATGCATCTCCGCATCATCTTCAATCCATGTTGTTTATCCCATCACCATTTTGTATCAAGTTGTTGATGTTTTCCTTTTTTTCAAGAAGGCCCCATTTGGATGGGAATTCTAGGAAGTTTGGAAAGGAAACATCCACTCTCACTGGATGTTTGGTTTCTTACAAAATTCCTACGAGGATCCTACATTTCAAATGGGCCATAAATTATGTTATGGCTTGATTCATCATTCATATATGCAGCTCACAACGAACGGGCCTCTAGCGTAATGGTTAGAGCGTTCTAGTAGTACCCCTCAGGTCTTGGGTTCGACTCCCAGTGGGAGCGAATTTTCAGGCTGAGGGAAAAAAATCCCCTCGCTTGCTACCACACCAAAGCACAGGTCTAAGGCCCGGCCCAGGTCGTTGGTCGTTCTCACGCGGGCGACGGTGCCGCTGTGTAAGGGTGGAGCAGGGGTTCGGGGGTTTTCTCGATCTACGTGAGAAGATCGTCTTCTTTTTAAGCACAATGCCCGGGGGTCGTCTTACCCCCCGCAGGTCGAGTTTTTTTTTATATATGCAGCTCACACTGCCATATTTATGTGCATGCAGTTTTGTTTCTACTACTATTTTTAATCTGTTTATGTATCTGCCATCTCAAAATTTATCCTGCTTCCACATCATTGTGTAAGGTACAAATGGAGCAGCAAACAGGAGAACCCAGACAGGAATGGTGCTCCCATTCCAGCCTCTTTCACTTTCTTTCAACCACATGAACTACTATGTCGACATGCCCGCTGTAAGTTGATTTCTAAGATGTCCCGACTTTTTGACATAACCAGATAGTGCAAAGTGAGTAAGACACATCAAAGCTGGAGTAGAAATTAGTTTGTTTCGCTTCCTCTTATTAGATAAATATTTGCATCTTTTCTAGCCTGGACAATACCTCTTGAGTCATGTGATAATCATCCATTGAACTAAACGAGTAACACTTATGGCTTTAATCAAGGAATACAGTTCAGATATGAACTTGAAATGCAAAATCTTGCTTTGTAGGAAATGAAGGCACAAGGATTCACAGAAAGCCGCCTCCAGCTACTATCTGACATTAGTGGTGCATTTAGACCTGGTGTTCTGACCGCATTAGTTGGTGTTAGTGGAGCTGGAAAGACCACTCTAATGGATGTACTGGCCGGAAGAAAGACAAGTGGAACCATTGAGGGAGATATCAGGCTCTCTGGTTACCCTAAAAAACAAGAAACTTTTGCCCGTATCAGTGGCTATTGTGAACAAACTGATATCCATTCACCAAATGTTACTGTTTATGAATCTCTTGTTTATTCTGCTTGGTTGCGCCTTTCCTCAGAAGTTGATGAGAATACTAGAAAGGTACGTGTTCTATTGTTTTGTTGTGTGGGCTCCCACACATGTGCATGAACTCTTGATGCTGCTAGAGGAACATAACCATGTTACTTGTAGTTTTGTGTGTATGCGAGGGCAGGGGACAGGCGGGGGTGGGTGCGTGGGTGGGTGGATGCGCGTGTGTGTGGTGTGTTGTGTCCATTAACTGACACTGTGCTTATTGATCCCTAATTATATACTTTTTCAATGTGCTTATTGAAAGAAAAAAAGAACAGGTTTCTTTTTCCTTTAAAAAAGGAATAGTTTTTTTTCTCTACCCTAGCACGAAAACTTAAGAGCTTTCCTCAATTTTGACCTATATTAAGAAAAGTTTTACATATTGAATACTGAGCTTCAATTTACTGAATACATCCTTTCAAGATTGTGTAAAGTGAGATGATGCTAAGGCTGGAATGGATTGATTCATTTGATATTTCTATATGTTGAAATATCAATGTGGTCTGTATTATGAGTGACACATCATGAGATCATATTGCTTTTGTTATGGCGTGACAAGCCATGGCTAGGAGGTGGTGCATGGCAGCTTGTCATTAATTAGGATTAAAATAATTAGTTTTCTTATTATTTGGGTTTATTTTCTTTTAGATTACTTCTATGTATTAGGGATAAGTTGTCTATTATTAGGGATTAGTTTCCTTAATATAGGAATATGTTTCTTAGAGGTCAAGTCTAGTCATTTCTATAAAAAGGACAGCACTGTACCTATTATCATTAAACAAGAATAAACCAAAGTTAGTCCCCAACTGGTCGGCAGAAAGACCAGAGCCTCCTTGTTTGTCGTGGAGAGCCCCGTCAAGCTTAGAGGGCGATCCCTCACCTTCCTAGCTATCTGGGTTCAGAGCCTTTCTACCATGTCAGTGAAAAGCTCTGCCGGTGGCTAGGTGAGGGCGAGCACCCTACCCGCGGTTCTCGGACCCGTACTCAACCAACGACCACAACAGCTTTTCTATATATACTTCAAATATACATATTACCTATGACATTGTTAGGAACACCTTTTTTGGTTTTTATTTGAGTTCGTATGATACTGATGGAAAGATGCAACATTTCGTATCTTGGGAGTTGAAAGCACTACTTCCTGATAAAATCATATTCACTGCAGGTGTTTGTGGAGGAAGTGATGTCGCTAGTTGAGCTTGATGTGTTGCGTGATGCTCTGGTTGGTCTCCCTGGTGTTAGCGGGTTATCAACTGAACAAAGGAAGAGGCTGACAATTGCTGTAGAACTAGTTGCAAATCCTTCAATTATCTTCATGGACGAGCCAACCTCTGGCCTTGATGCTAGAGCTGCAGCAATTGTTATGCGTACTGTGAGAAATACAGTTAACACTGGACGAACTGTGGTTTGCACAATCCATCAACCCAGTATTGATATCTTTGAGTCTTTTGATGAGGTCCTTGCAACTTCACTCATGCTCTCTGGTCTTATTTCATCTTTTATTTTTAACTCTGCAAGTCTATACTGAAAAATGGCTGTCTTTCAGCTTCTATTGCTGAAGAGGGGAGGACGGGTCATATATGCTGGCAAGCTTGGTCGCCATTCTGACATACTAGTTGAATATTTCGAGGTGAATTGTCTTTGATAATATGTATCAGTTTGTGATAACCAAGTTCTAATATGTTAACTATCAGTATTGCTAAAATCAGTTACCACTCCACAACTAGTGTGGGCCCATGCAATTCTTCTGGGTATATTTGGACGGGATTAGTAGCCTGAAAATATGCATATTATGTCTTTTAGGTCATTTCTAATAATACAGAAAGAGAATATGTAGATAAATTTTGGTGTCCATGGTTGTATATACGCACCAACTAGTTGGGATACATTATGACATAAAGTCAATATATTTTTGGCTGCGGGATTGATTCTTGGAAATTGCTTTATCCATTTGAGTCAAACTCTTTCATATACCACTTCAGGAATTACCTAAGATATGGGATATAATGATTCGTCATTGGTGAAGATATACAATACATAATATGCAATGGAGAGGACCATACTTCACGTGAGACAACAAAAGGATACTTCTAATGTATATTCTCCTGCAGGCAGTTCCAGGTGTTCCAAAAATCACAGAAGGATATAACCCAGCTACATGGATGCTGGAAGTTAGCTCTCCTCTAGCTGAGGCTAGCCTGAACGTAGATTTTGCTGAAATTTATGCCAATTCTGCACTTTACCGGTAAATAGATTAGCAATGTTGTTTTATTAACAGTTTTTAGTAAAATTGTTCTTGCTTTGACACCATTAAAACTGTGAATTCTTTGGATGGTCAAACAAATAAAACAGGAATTTTCCATTATTATCCTCTTACATATTTTTCATGAATACGTTCAGGAGCAATCAAGAACTTATTAAGGAGTTGAGCGTTCCACTGCCAGGCAGCCAGGATCTCTCGTTTCCTACCAAATATTCTCAGAATGTCCTAAATCAGTGTGTGGCAAATGCATGGAAGCAATTCCGATCATATTGGAAGAATCCACCCTATAACGCTATGCGTTATCTTATGACGCTTCTCTATGGTTTTGTGTTTGGTACAGTCTTTTGGCGCAAGGGAAAGAATATGTATGATACTACTTTATATTCCTATTTGTCTTCAAATTCTTTTCATTCATCTAGTCAATGTGTGGAATGATGTTAGACCAATGACCCGCTGTGCTAATGCATCTTGGTTTGATCTGTTAATATTTTCAATTTGTACAGAGAGTCCCAGCAGGACTTGTACAATCTACTTGGAGCCACCTATGCTGCAGTTTTCTTCCTTGGAGCTGCAAATTTGCTCTCAATTCTGCCTGTTGTATCTATTGAGAGGACAGTCTTCTACCGTGAAAAGGCAGCAGGGATGTACTCTCCACTGTCTTACGCATTTGCACAGGTAATTTTCTTGTGAGTACTCTTTTCTTATTTACTTTACTACCCATGTATTGACTGAAATACTATCATCTGGAGAAACATTAATCTTGTTTTAGACAGAAGTACTTACATCCAAGTTAAGAACAGGCCAACAAAATGTTGAACAGAAGAGCATCTTCTTTATCTTTCACAGTTTTCAATTATTTGATAGAGAGAAGAAAATTAATGATTAAATATTGTTGTGTAGAAATGTTGAATTAACTGAGTGCATAAGCCATGACTATATTTAAATACTACATCAGCTATTTATACTTTTTCCCAACGATAAGCGAGCGCATCTAGTTAGCTTCCTATATTGTGAGCTTTCAGAACATCTGTAATATGCATTTTCACCATGTTATCTTACAAATAGTTTTTCTTTCTCATGGTTGTTACTGAAGTCTTACCTGTACAAAAATATGTACCTCAAAACTTCTACTCTGAAATTGAGTGATGTTTGCAGGCAGTTGTTGAGTTTGTCTACAGCGCAGCTCAGGGTGTTCTTTATACCATCCTCATCTACGCTATGGTTGGCTATGAGTGGAAGGCAGACAAGTTCTTCTACTTCCTGTTCTTTATCATTGCGAGCTTCGTCTACTACACATTGTATGGCATGATGCTGATCGCATGCACTCCCTCCCAAATGCTCGCGAGCATTCTTGTTTCGTTCACTCTCACTCAATGGAACATTTTTGCCGGCTTCCTCATATCCCGACCGGTAGGCAATCATTGAGCTCTGGTGTTACAGCACACTTCTCTTGGTACTAACTAGGTTATGATGAGCTTGTGATACATCTCTAAAATGTTTTCGCTCTTGCAGCTCATACCTGTTTGGTGGAGATGGTTCTACTGGGCTAACCCCGTTTCCTGGACCATCTACGGTGTCGTCGCATCGCAGTTTGGCAACGACAACCGCATGGTGACAGTCCCTGGCGAAACTGGTGGCGTGGTGGTGAAGGATTTCTTAAATGAGAAGCTGGGCTTCAAACACGACTTCCTCGGTTACCTTGTGCTGGGCCAATTCGGCTACATCCTCCTCTTCTTCTTCCTTTTCGCATACGGCGTCAAGAAGTTGAACTTCCAGAGACGGTAGGAGGGTGACCAGCCGGATGTGAATCCGAAATCACCCCTCGTCCCGTCAATTTTTTTTAGTGTGAAGCAATTGCAGTCACCTACTGTATGCTGTACTTTCCTGCAGAGATAGTCTGATCGAGAGCAGCTAGCTTGTATTGCATTTCAGATATAACATGTAACTGCTCAATGTGATGTAAATAGGTATATGTTCCTTTCCATTATGAATGATGATCATATCGACAAAAGGATTATGAATGAGCCAGCTATCGCAGGGTAGAATGAACTGGATGCCCGGTACCATGTTACTATTACTATTGTTTCTTCGTCCGTCGTATTGATCTTTTCGATTTTTGCCAATAAATGATCAGCTGCAGAAGGATTCATTTTTTCCGTGTCACAGCTGATTACTCTCTTTTTTTTCTATTTTACTAGTAAGGTACTTGGACGTTTCAACGGAAACTCAAATCGCAAAATAATTATGTGAAATGCGTACTAACATACTATTCACCCCTATATGCAATCAGGAGAGCATACGCTAACCGTGTTTACCATACTATTCACTATGTGCAATCATCAAAGCATACAGATTGCCTACATTTTGTTACTAACTCGAACTAAAAAAACTCTAATTTTGCAATGTGAAGGACCGAACATTACAAGGTATTTTGCAAAATCTAGATGCATATAAATACTTATGTACAAATACTACTTAGGACCTTCAATTTAGATAATGAAACCATTGCTTGTAGTATTACAATGCAAAGGAGTTAACTGAGCCATCTTAGATATATATGTTCCACAGTGTGTGCCAATTCAGGGTCTAGGGTAGCCGATGGCGTGCTTGCAGGGGCGGATCCACCTTAGGGCATGTGCTGTCACAGGACAGCAATGCTTGTGGACCGGGCCTGTGTACCACTCTCTCATTTTGTATTAATGACAGCAGCCCGATCTGTCATGTGACCTCAATGTCCCTCTAAAAATAGCCCGTAGCTTTTTATTTGGACCATTCCAACGGCCCATGTCTCTAGTCTCTTGAGTCCATGTACACATATCAGTCACATAGTCCATGTCTGATGTCTCCTTGACTCTTGCGTTTCCTTCTCCACGAAGCACGAAGAGTCGCAGTGTCGCACATACTACGCACATAGGCGGCCAGTTTCCTTCTCCAGTCTAGTAATCTCCATGAAGCAGCCGGCGATGCCGGCCGCGCCTTCACGGCGCGCCCCACGCAACATCGCAGACAGCAGACTCGCGGCTCGCGTCGCCGCCGCCACTCGCCGCTCGGCGCTCTAGTGACAAAGAAGAAGACACGGTCCCGGCGTCCCGCTCGGCGCTCCACCATACTGGCAGAGCTGCATACGGCGGCAATCGGCACTGGCCCATACATCCATACCCACTTCCTCAGCCTCGCATCAAACCAACAACGAGTCAACGAGCCAACAACGGTATTCTTTTCAGTTTTCATTTTCTTATGATATATTGTCACCCGTCAGATAGAGAATTAGGATATATTTTCTTATGATATATTTTCACTTTGTTTCTTTAATTTACCGTTATAATGTAATGCTATTAAATTATGTACATTTTCTAGCGTATTATTTATTTATTAGAAACCGTGATCGTTAGTTGATAAGTTTATGGTGACACCATTGATGTAAAATTTTGGATCCGCCCCTGCGTGCTTGGGTGGTGGCAGATGGCCAAGGACGGCACCATAGAGATGCAAGGGGCTAGAGGCTAATTAGCCCATACAGGAGCATCTATGGGTGGAGGTGAGCGTACCAGAGGTGAAGGCGGAGCTCGGGGAGGTCTAGTGTGGATTGTCGATGGGCGGCCGAGGCAGTGGAGACTGGCCATGGCAATTGCGGTCTACGACGTCTGGTGACATGAATTGAGAGCAAGGATCAATAAAGGTGGTGCTAATGGAGCTCTACAACAAAGGAATTGAACTTTGGTGCACCAAGGCGGCTAGGGGGGTGTAACAGCCCAGCTGTTTATTTCAAAATATTTGATTTAATTTAAAATAAGATATTTACTTTTGGTTTCTTAAGTTTAAAAAAAAATTAATTGCCTGATTTTCACCTTAAAAAATGTTATTTTTAAGAAAAGTAATTTAAGTAAAAAAATAAAAAAAATAATTAAGTTAGTTTAAAAATTAAAGTTATTTGGTTGCTTAAAATTTTTAAAAGTTTTAGCTAACCTGATTTTCTACTAAAGAAAAGAGTCTTTCTGTTAAACAAAAAAATATTTTATAAAGAAAAATATTCAAATTTTAGTTGAAAATATTTGTATAAATTTAAAATATCTTTAGAAACTTTTATGAATTTTTCTAAGATTTTTAAGCTTTATTTGTTATTTATTGTATTATTCTCAGCTAGAAAAAGAAAAATATTTTAAAAAATTAAAATAAATGTCAAAAAATTTCAAAATTATTTTTTTAATATTTTCAGGTTCCAAGGATTCTAAAAAAAATTTCTTAAAATTTCTTAATTTTTTTTTCTTTTTTCTCTTTTCTCTCTGCTCTCTTTTTCCTCCTTCCCGTGGAGGTCACGAACCAGAGAACTGAACGCCATGGCCGTTTCTTTTGAAGCTTCTTTAAATATCCATATCTTTTGATTTTCTCAACGGATTTACGCGAAATAAAGTGCATTCAACTCCCCTCATCAAGCTCTTTCATTCTCCAACGTTTCCCCTCTCATTCATGAGCCGTTTCGCGAGAATTTAACCCATACTATTCATGGACATGGTCCTTTGATCTCCCTCCTCGGACCTCCCTAACCCATATAAAAGAGAGCCCCATGAGCCTCTCCTCATCCTCACTCAACCCCAAAAATCTCAAGTCCCCACTCCTTTATTAGCCGCAATCGAAGTTCTTATTTCGTTGTGCAAGCGCCGTTCTTCGACCGATTGCGCCTCGTCCGGTGGAGCCCCGCTGCATTTGATCATACCGTTGGCTTCGTCTCGTCGCGTTCTACGCGGTGTTCACCTTGCCTTCGCCGGAACATCACCAGAGCATCATCGCCACCGTGGACCAAATCGGGTCGTCGTTCCTCACGTCGCCACCAGCCGACCGTGCATGCCCGACCAAAACCAAGGTGAGCATCACGATCTCCACGTTGTACTCTTCGTTTCACCGCAACTCTCATATGTTAATTCCTCTCCGTTTGCCCAGAACGCCGATATCAGCGTGTCGGCTGCATAAAAACTTCTCCACCGCGTTTCGCTAGTTCGTTGACCGTGCCATCTGCGCCGTTGAGTTCGTCTCGATGCGTTCTACGCCGTGCTTCCCTCCGTTTGTCCAAAGACCTTCCATAAATTTTCGCGTCCGACGCCTAGCCACGGCCGCAAATGGCACTTCGCGTCCCTGCCTGTCCGGGAATGCTTTCAATAATCCGTTCGTGTCAAAATATGCTAAACCATCCCAGGTGGCTACATTTTAGACGGTTTTGGATTCGCTCTATCGAGCAAAAAGATATTGAGTTTTTCGTGTTTCGGTACCGTCGTCATTCAAACGACGATTGCGTCGCCTCCGGTGAGCTTTCGATGTAGCCGATATTTTTTCCTAGCTTTGCCTCACCGCGTTGTAGGCCGTGCTCACCTTATTTCTCCTTGTCTCATACCCAAAAATATTTCTTCTCTCCACACCCTATGTCGTTGTCGTTGTACACGTCGTTACCGTGCTCTGTTTGATATGCCGTCACTTCCTATATGTGCCTCGAGTTCTTAGCAACCCATTTTGCTAGTTAACTTCATCTCCCAGGTCTTTCCTCACCGACGGCACGGCCAAAAACAACTTTATGTTAGTTTTGCGCAGGAATATTGCTTTAATTTTTCTTTTTCCAGAATTTCCTGATCCGTCAATTTTTCAATCGCTCGTTCTCCTCCGTCCGAACTCCGAATCAAGTTATTCGAGTTTCTAAATTCATCTAAATTCATAATCTATTTTTCAATATATATTTCATATTTTTTGAATTTTCTCGACCGACCGTTGGCCGAGTTCCCTCACCGTCGAAACACCGTCGCTGCCGCCGCCCGAGTCGCGCTACCGCTTCATCTCTCCGTCAACCACCTTTCAACCACTTGCGATAATGCACAAGAGCATCAACGCACTCCTCGCAATCTCCTCTCTCTCTTTTCTTCACCTCGCCACCCTCCGTCAAGCAATCCCGCCGCCGCCGCACTGCTCAGAGCCTTCAACTTCGACTTCGACCTTCAACCCCAAAGACTTCGACCTTCGGAGACTCCAATTTTGACTTTGACCTTCGGAGACTTCGACTTCAGCCTCCGACCTTTGACTCCAGCCTTCGACTTTCGACCTCGAAGACTTCGACTTCGGCCTTCAATCTCAGAGCCTTCGACTTCGACCTCCGTCTTCGAACCTACCATGGTTGTTTGACCATTTTAATCTCTGCACCCTCCGACCTCTCTAAACCCTCCGATCTCTCTGACCACTCGAAGCTGTCCAACCTCTCCAAGCCGTTCGATTCTTTCAACCACTCTGTATAAATCCAATTCTTTCGACCACTATACAGTTCCGACCAGGTCTTCGACCGAATCTTCAACTTTGACTTCGACTGCACTTGTACTTGGAGTCTTTGTCTTCGACTTAGACCTCCATATTTTCAACCGTTGATTTGACTATAGTTTTGATCATGTCTTCGACTATGTCTTCGATCATGGTTTCAACCATACACAAATATTTCAGCTTCCGACCACTTTTCCTTCACAAAGGAAAGAATTCAAATAATTTCTTTTATTTGTTTATTTGGAATTCAAACTACCATAAGTCGTTCTCCTTTGTCCAAACTCCTTTTGGACTCATTCAAATTCCTAAATTCATATTCTATCTTTCAGTAATATTTTATAATTTTTGGAGTTTATTTGGATTTTATTTGAGTTTAGTTTGTTTTGGCTTTTCGCGTGTAGACTACAACTAATCTGGAGAGTATAACTTCAGTGAACCTCAGCAAACTTCGAAGCAAGGCAAGTTACACCTTTGATCATGTTGCTCACAGTAATTTAAATTAATTATGTTGTTTTTAAAATTATTATACATGCATACTTTTATTCAATTCTAGTTTAAATTTGATTTAAATTCTAGTTATACCCAAATCCTTTGTGTATGGTCAAATTTGATATTGACTTCCTTATGCCTTGCCATCTTAGATGAAAAACTAGTTAGTACAGTAGTATTGACTAGAAATTTTACAGAATTGCTTAGCCATGCTTAGAATGATTTAAGTGAGAATATTTGTTTCACTTCAGAACAATGATTTTCTAAAATGTATTCTTGACTTCGGTGAGTCAGGAAAGTATATGAAATGTTTAAAAATAAAATATGAAACTTGGTTTGGACTTGGGCTAATAGTTAGGTGGTGGGTGCTGGCATGCATTGTTGTTCGGTGACACAATGTTGATTGTCAGGTACTAGGGGTATGTGGTTTGAGCCTAAGTCAAGTTAAGGACCGGTCTGTGAGTTACTGTTGTAAAGCCATATTGTACTACCACAAGTCTGGTATGAGACAGATCTGGCTAAGTAATTTGTGAAGTTCCAAACATAGTTTCGCTATAGGCTGAATGGGAGCGTGGCGTAGGCCGCGAGAAGTCTCACATGGCACAAGAGGGGGCTCCAACTTGTGGATTCAAGTTGTGGTGAAACCTTAGTGGCGGCGTAACTATTTTGGCTATGGAACATTGTAACAGCCTTGTCATGATATCCTCGCCGCATACCAAAGGAAGTGTGTTTATTCGGTGGCAATATAGAATGATCATGTCTTGTGGGTAAAGCTGTACAATCTCTGCAGAGTGTATAATCTATCCTGGATAGCCGTGCTCACGGTCATGGGCAAGCTGAGTAAAGTTTTTCATAGATTAGATTTTGGTTTTTAAAATAATTTCTGAAAAAGCCTATGGATGGATAGAATCCATGGAAGATGAAAAAGCATATGGATGGAATCCATAAGATATTTTAAAAAGCATATAGATGGATGAAATCCATGTAAGATCTTTTTGGAGAAAGATAGATCAGGTGGGATACCTGTGAATAGGTTAGTGTTTGGTCGGAGCCTGCACTAACGATATTATTTTGTTAAATTACTCTTTCTATCTATTGTATCAAATTCAGCTTTTGAATCTATTTACTGTATTTACTTGAATTCTGCTTTTACGCACAAATAACCTATTATGCCTTCCATTGACAATCCTTATGCATGCATGAACTCTGTTAAACCTCCTGGTGTAACTTGTGTAGTACTTTTTGTACTCATGTTGCTTCATTCACCATCTTCAGGGAAGGACTTCAGCAACTTCGGTGAGAATATCGACGAGTAGGCCACGTCTTACAGTCATTCGCCTGTGGGCAGGCAGGATGGGCTGCTGCTTTATAGTTTTCTTCCGTTGCTTATATTTAATTTTTGGTTTATGAACCATTGATGTAAACTTTAGCTATCAATCCCATATTTAGTTAATAAATAAATGTCATTTTGCATGATATGAGTCTTTATTACCCACTGTGTACACTAGCTTGATCCTGGATTAGTGCGATTTACATAGAAGATCCTGGAGTCGTTGCTTCGGGGTCCGACAGGGGAAAACAGCCGGAGTTGAAGAGGAACAACAACTCTGACGAGCCTTTGCCAATGTGGGGGCAATTCACTAGAGTATGAGAGCGAGTGAGGGGTGGTGATGCTGTCGAGGGCTTGGCGGGGCTCTTATAGTGGCTCATGCTACTAGGCAACGTGGGGGCTCACAATAGTGGCATGGCGAGGCGGTATGGTAGCAGTGATGATCGGCGTCTCTCAGCATGGTCATAGGGCAGTAGGACAGCTGCGCATGGTTGCCAGGATGGGTAAGTGAGGAGGGATAGTTGGGGCATGGCTCACACACCCACACGTGGTTGATGGCACGGCACGACGTGCGCTATGGGAGGCAATGCCCGGTGTGGCGCACAGGGGTGAGGCAAGGCATGGGAAGGACTGTGGTAGGACAGCATGGTGCAAGTGAGGCACGAGTAGAGGTGACTGAGCACAGCAATGGCACAGTGGCCAATGTGGCACATGGAATGGCGCGCCAGTGCACGCACGGCGTGGGCACAAGGCATGCTGGGTGCGCTCTAGCGTGGCTTGCACCGGCTTAGGCCGATCGAAGTTGTGCTAGAGGCTTAGTGGGCCAAGAAAATAGGCTAGGGCCCAGAGGGGTTAGGCCCAGTTCATTTCCTATGTTTTTTATTTTTTTCATGAATTTTAGATTTGAATTTCAATTCAAACATTTAATCCAAGCCATGGTAAAATGACTTGAGGGTTAAATTCACACATGAATTTAGTTCATCTTACTTCATAGATCCTTCTAAATACCAATTCAGAGTTCTCAATTGGTGATTACTTTCTTTGAAGCTTTAAACTTTGATTGGTCCTTCATTCAAATTTTTGTTTAATTAGCATTTACAAATTATTCTAAATTTTGACTTATTGCATTTTAATTATAGTTTCCCCTCTACCCTATTTTAGGATTTTTTAAGTTCATACTTTATTTTGGATTTTGGGCTCATGATTTGTTTTTAGTTTACTAATGCTTACCTTTAAATTTTTAGCTTTACCACTAGCTTTGGGTCCAGTAGGAATTTCAATGCAAATCCTCTTGCTTTAGTTTCTAGATTATCTTTTCATATTTGTATTCTAATTTAATCCAGTTTTCTTATTAATTGCATCTTTTCCTCCAAATCTTATGTATATGAACTTTTATTTAAAAAATCCAAATGCTACAAGATGCAAATCAAAAGTTTTAAATTTTACACTATTTCAAACAACAGGCTTTTTGGGCTATTACAAAACCTACCCCCCTTAAAAGAAACTCGATCATGAGATTTTGCCTAATTTGAGAACAGGTAAGGGTAATCTATCCTTAACCGATCTTCTTGTTCCCAAGTGGCCTCATTTTCAAAGTGGTTACTCCATTGGACTTTACAGAGGTGAATGATTTAGCGTCTTGTTTGTCTTTCCATAACCTCAAGTATTATGGCATGATGCTCTGGGTAGGTCAAGTCTTTCTAAAGTTTGATGGTTTCCAAGGGAGTTCATTCTTTTGGCACTCTAAGACACTTCTTGAGCTATGATATATGAAATACAGTGCGCACATCCGCCAGGCTTGCTGGAAGTTCTAACTGGTAGGATACTCCTCTTTTAGTAGTGACTAGAAACGGTCCAACATATCATGGGGCAAGTTTTCCTTTAACCTTGAATCTTCTAATTCCTCGCAAAGGCGATAGCTTCAGGTAGACAGTCTCCAACCTCAAAGCATAGTGGTCTATGCCTTTTACCAACATAACTCTTCTGTCTTGATTGGGTTGCTTGCAATCGATCCCTAATCAGATGAACATTCTACTCAGCCTACTTCAAGGTGTCTGGTCTAAAGATATAGCCTTCTCCTACTTCTACCCAATGTAGAGGAGTTCAACACTTTCTTCCATATAGGGCTTCAAATGGGGACATCTTCAGGCTGGATTGATATATAGCTGTTGTTGTAGGAAAATTTAGTGTAGAGTAGGCATTTCTCCCAATCCTTGGTAAAACTTAAAGTGTAGGCTTGAAGCATATCTTCAAGGATTTGGTTCACCCTCTCCGTTTGGCCATCAGTTTGAGAGTGGTAAGCAGTACTAAAATCCAAGTAAGTACTGAGTGCTTCATGATGGCTAGCCTAGAAATGCGAGGTAAAGTGCAAATCTTGATATGAGAATATCCTTTTAAGCACACCGTGCTAGCACACGATGCATGATATGTACAATTCTACCAGCTTATCTCCTCTATAGGTAGTCCTGATAGGAATAAAGTGGGCAACTTTCATTAGTGTATCCACTATGACCCATATGGAGTCATATCCCAATTTGGTTCATGGTAAACGAGTGATGAAATCTATTCCATTCTTTTCGCATTTCCACTGGGGAATTTGTAATAACTGCAGCAATCCTACTAGTTTTTGGTGTTCAGTTTTAACTCTCTGACATTTATCATAGCAGGCAACATGCTCTGTAATGTTTCTCTCCATACATGGCTACCAATACCATTGCTTTATGTCTTGATACATCTTGGTACTCCTAGGGTGGAGGGAATATGCTAAGCTGTGGACTTTCTTAAGTATTACCTCCTTAAGTTCCCTTTGGTAGGGAACAAAGATGTGTTTCCCGTACCATAGGATACCTTGCTGATCCTCAATCATTATAGGATCCTTTCATTTCACCATTAGGTGCTTGAATCGTAGGACGCCTAGGCTTTCCTTCTATGCGACTATGATATGTTCTTCTATGCTTGGTTGTACCTCCATGTCAGCTATGGTACCTTGCTATGTTATTTCTAGGTTGAGTGCCTTCAATTCCCTACGAAGCTTAGTTTGTCATTCTCAAACCATGATGTTATTTGTAATATCCCAATTTCCAGAGGTTATTTGAAGCTTTTAAAATAAAATTCACCATTTAGATTTTTTGGATTTAATTAAAGCTTAAAATAAATTTTTATTAATTAAAAGGATTTAATATGATTAAAATAAACATTAACATGTGCTAAAAAATACTTTATTTAGGTTCCTTGTGTCTCAAGGAAGTTTTTTGAAATTTTCTAAGAATTTTTAAGTTTATTTGCTATTTTCTATAGCTCCTTTTATATTATTTGAATTTCTGGAATAAGAAAACTCTAAAAAAAACCATGAACAGTACTGGGCCGAGCCCGGTACTGTTCATCTAGCCCATTGATTCCTAGCCACCCGATCCTTCCTTGGACACGCATCGATCATTCGGCCTACGTTCTCTTTGGCCACTGGATCTTCTCCCGGACCATGTGTCAAACATCCGAGCCACTGGCTACTGTTCATCTGTGCCATATTTCATGGACTGTCTGATCTTCTGAGTTGCCACGCGTCGCTCATCCAACAATCCTGACACTGTTCATCGTCTTCCTGGGGTGGAGAGTCCGTCTCTGCCTCGGTTCACGTGCGTGAACCGAACTCCATCGCCATCACCGTTCGGGACTCCCTCGATGTTTGTGCATAAAAGCAGTCACAACCCTCAAGTCCTGCACCCCTTGCTCAGCTGTGCGCCGCCTCTGCAGCCACCATCCGCTAAGCTTGTCGTGCCTCACTGCTGAATCCAAGTCACTAGAGTCGTCGCCTTCGTTCTCCGCTGTCGCCATTGTTTTCTTCTTCGTCGGCTTCGCCTGATACTTGGTAGTTACCATCTCAATTGATTAATTCCTCCTTGATAATTTGAATGTCATGATTTCATTGTCACCATAGGATGAAAAATTATTTATTGATACCATACTAGTTGTCACATGGGTTGTACAATAAAATTTGCTTAGCCGTGCTTATAGTCTCGATGGGTTCATCATCACATGTGATCAATTAATTAAGTTGACTTAGTGAGATATTGAATCGTGGTTGGAGCCACAGTTATAAAATTTATGTGCCATGACATTGGTATTTCATTGGTGTTGGTTATACAAAATTGTTTTTCACTTTGGCAAGTGATCGTGTAGTAAGAGGGAAGTGTGGATTCATTTCGAGGGATGTGGACGTCTCGCCTGAGTAATGTTTAGGATTTAACTTTGTGCGCTATTGATATGAGTCTTACTGTGCAAATCATATATCTAGTATGGGATAGACCTGGCTGATTAATTTGTGATATCTGTTGATTATTTACTTATTATCATTTTTTCTTAAAGTTCGCTTCTAATCTATTTACTTTAAATTGTTACTTTCTACAAATTAACTTTTCAGCCATTCATTGGTAAGTGTCGAGACTTGAATATGCAAATTCGGACTCTCTGTGTAAACTGCACTAGTCCAGGATCACGCTAGTGCATACAGTCAAACATAGATGTAATCACAATCATACACACGATATAATAAAAGGAAAACTCAAATATCGATAAAAATCAAAGGTACGACCTTATGTTCAAGCTTACAATAGACTAGCCCGAAGGGTTTAACAAAAACTAACAGCAAAAATCCATAATAAAGCGTAGTGGCCAATCGACAAGCCCACAGGCTATCGAGTGGAGAACGAAGCCTAATTCGCAAAGTCGTCGAAGTACTCTCCTTCTGGAACCTTCTGCTGGTGATACTCCTCTTTCTCAACTGAGCAACATTGGGCATAAAGCCATGAGTACATTGGTACTCAGCAAGTCGTTTGTAACAAATGAATGCAATATAGTATGCAAGGCTTACCAAAGGAAGGCTGAAAGGTTAATTTGTATAAAGTGATATTTAAAGGTAAATACAGTAAATAGATTGAAAGCGAACTTTAAATAAAATAATAATAAATAATAACCAAAAGAATTGTAATAAACCACCTATGGACCTCCCATCCATAAGGTAAACCAACTACTTATGGACCTCTCAGTCATAAGCTAAACCAACAGTGAACACCTGTCCACTTCCAACCATAAGTTTTCAGAAATAACTACCCCTCGTGTGAAATCATCGAGCATTGTCCATGACCGAGGACGTGGCTATTCGAATAGTTTTACACTCTGCAGAGGTTGCACAACTGTACCCACACGATGTGATTAGCCTCGGCCTAAGGTAATCACAACAAGGCCTTTACAAAGTTCAGTTACAACTCATTCTGCTCGCTAGAGTTTCGCATCACACCCCCTTGCGCCATATGGAAATCAGCAACCATACTCATCTCAATGGCAAGATTAAAGTTGAAACATTTCAAATTAGTCAGCCAGGTCCATCCCATACCAGACATGTGGTTTGCACGGTAAAACTCAGATCAATGACGCACAAAGTTAAGTCCTTAATTCTACCCGGGCAAGACTGCCACATCCCTTGAAGTGTTCCAACACTCCCCCTTTACTGCACGATCACTCGCCCGAGTGCAAAACCAGTTTTGTATAACCACCGCCGATGACACACCAACGTCATGGCACAAATTTTAATAAATGTGGCACCAATCACTATTTCATATCTCATTAAGTCAAATTAATAATTCACATGTGATGATAAACCCGATCGTAAATGTAAGCAAAGCTAAGCATTCTATCGTACCAACCCATGTGACGGATAACCTAGCATCACTAGTATGTTTCCCAACCTATGGTGACAATAGCATCAGGGTATTCCAAGTTATCAAGGAGGGATAAATCAATTGGGACGATAACTACCGATACATGGGTTTGTATAAAATAGCAATGCAATGTAATTTAAAATAAAATAATTAAATAATAGATTACAAACTGGGTTCAGCATGATCAAAGGACACGACTTGCCTTGGTTATGCATAGCAAGGTACTCCTGGTCTTCGGGCATAGATCCTGCTCCTCCGGAATCCGAATCTAACGAGAGAGAAAACGATCGAAACAAGAAAAATACATAAAATGATAAGCAAATGAACTTCAAAAATCATGAAACTAGAACCAAAAGCTAGAGCTTGATTTTAGATGAATTTAGAAAAAAGAACGGGGTCAATCGGAGCTAGGACGGAGGAGAACGGGCTCTCGGAAAATAAACCCTAAAGAAAAATCTTGGAAAATTCAGAAATCGCACTGTGCTGTGAACCCGGTCCATGGAAAAGCGAGTCCACGGTGAACCCGGTCCACTGAACAGTGCACACGGGGAGGGCGGTGCTGACGCGGCATTTTAGGGCTGACGCGGCACACGCTGATGCTGCCACGTGGCTAGGGCTGACGTGGCATGCTGACATGGCTGCCACGACGCTCGGGTGGTGACTGACGTGGCAGTTGACGTGGCATGACACGTGGCTGCCACGTGGCGGTAGGGCTGACGTGTCTTGCCACGTGGGTAGGGTTGACGAGGCTCGGTGCGGGCGCGGCGACGGCGGCGGGATCCGACGGCTCGGGGGCGTCCACGTGACGAGATCTGGGCCCTTGGCTCAGATCTGGATCGTCGGCAGAGATCGGGCGGCGCGGGAGGCGGGAGTCGGCAGATGGGCAACACGTGGCTGGCGCGCCGCGCGAAGCATCACGCGGACGCGACGCGTGCGCGGTCTGGCGCGGAGGCGAGGCGGAGCGGCGTGCGCGTGCGACGGTGAGGGCGACGGGCTTGGTGCGGGGTCTCACCGGCGGCGACGGGGACGGCTCCGACGACGGTGCAGGCGAGGAAGGAGACGCACGGGCGGCGGTAATCGGCTCCGGTGACGGCGGCGTGAGGCGAGGAAGCGGTGGCGAGAGCGGCAGCGATGCGGGTGCACCCGAACCGAGGCGAGGCGCAGGGTTCTAACATGCAAACCGAGGCGGCTCGATCCGGAGACAACGCGAACGCGGGGTGGACGCGGTGCGGGCACGGATGGCTCAGATGGATACACGCGGCGCGGGGCGGATCCGACGGCGGGGATGCGAGGGTAGCGTCGGCGGCTAGGGTTAGGGCAACGCGCGGGCGCGGCGGCGCAGGTGCGGATGCTCGACGCGTGGAAGGAGAGGGCCGATCGAGCGGCGCGGAGCAGCGAAGGGCGCGGGCGACGGGAGCGCGCGGGATCGAGTGGGAGGCCGCGCTCATGCCACCGCGTGGCAGATCCAACGGCGCGGGATGGTGCGGGGTGCGGGGCGAGGCGCGAACGCGGGGGATGGCGACGCGTGGCGGCGGGGTGGATCGGGCGGCCGAGGCGGCGGGCGGGAAAAGGGTACGGCGACGGCGCGGGATTGGGCCGAATGGCCGACGCGTGGAGAGAGAGAGAGGATCGGGCAGCTGAGGTTTAATCCCCGAATTCTTTTATTCCAGAAATTCAAATAAGCTTGCAAAAGCTCTAAAAAATAGCAAATAAATCCCAAAAATTCACCAAAAATACCAAAAAATTCCTTGAGACATGAAGAATCCAAATAAAATTTTTCTAACTTATGTTGATGTTTATTTTACTCAGATTAAATTATTTTAAAATTTAAAAATTCATTTAAAGCTTGATTTAATTTCAGAAAATACCAGAAAATTTCTTGTGACACAAGGAACTCAAATAAAATATTTTTAACTTATGTTATAGTTTTTCTTAATCATATTAAATCTTTTTTTAAAATTTCTGAAAATTCAGTTAAGCTTGATTTAAATTCAGAAAATTTGAAAAAAAATAATTTTTAAATTCCAGGTTTTAAAAAGCTTTGAAAATCAGAATGTTACAGTAAGCTTTGTATATTATATTATATTCATTTATTATAAACGACTTGCTGAGTATTAATTTACTCATGGCTTTATGCCCACTGTTATTCAGTTGAGGGAAAGGAGCTTTATCAGCAGGAGATATCAGAGGGAGGATACTTCGACGACTTCACAGATTAGGACTTCGCTTCATAGTCGATTGCCTGTGGGCATGTCAAATGGCTTCCATACTTATTGCTATTTTCTGCTACTAGCTCTTTAGCCTTTTAGGCTATTAGTTGTAAGTTTTGCCATAAGGTCGTACTTTGATAATTACTAATATTTGTGTATTTTTCTTTATTTTGTTGTGTATATAGTTGATATTTCATCTATATTGTACTGTATGTACTAGCATGATCCTAGACTAGTGCAGTATATATAGAGAGTTCGGATTTGCATATTCGAGTCTCGACAGAGGCGGTATCAGAGCCTTATCGACTGTAGGATGATGTCCTAGTTAGAGTGGTCTACTTAGTCTAATTTCAAAACTTATTTTCTAAATCAAACCAACCAAATTGGATATTTAGTAATCTCTCTTTTTCCTTACCTCTTCCCTAAGGTTCTTACTCTTCACCTTATTCCAAAATTTTGTTTTTCCAAATTCTTAAACTGACTTCTCTCCCTTACAATACTTTATATGTCTCAAGCTTCCTACAGCCAGACTAGAGGATGGCGAGGACTTCCTGAGTTTTGTTGCCGAGCCTTGGATTAAACAGATCGTCAGTATACTTCACTAAGGATGAGAAGGCAAAATGCCAACGCATTGGAGGCTTCACCAAGTTGTACTTCACCACAAGGACAGGCAACCAAGTTCTACACCATAAGTTCAAGAGCACCGGTGCTTGTGGAGATTGGTCTGTGCAAGGAGCCGCGCATAAGGCCATTCAATGTCTTTACAAGTTATACAAGAGCAGTATTCCCAAGCTCATTCAGAAGTTCAAAGAGCAATATGTAGCAACCCCCAGCGTAGTAGAGCAGGAGAAAGTTATGGAGGAACCTCAACCACAGTTGCCAGCACATCTACCCTTGCCTATGCCACCAACCCGGAGGAGAGACGACGCATAGCATGCAACCATCAGGAATACCTTCGGCACTTTATTCCAGCCATAGCAGAAGAGTAGTCGCCGTGAGTTCGCAACTCGTGGGTGGTCTACAGTGACTCAGAAGATGAGTCGAGCGAGCCCTAATTGGCAGGACCCGACTTGGAGCTCTTAGATTAGACCTTTGTTTAGAAAGTGCGAGTAGAGCATTTCGTCATGAAGATCACGACAACATCACTTGGACAGAGTTTTCCTTAGCATTTCGTCATGTTTATATCTTAGATAAGGTGAATGAAATGAAGAATAAATTTCATGAGTTGCAGCAGAAAAACATGTCAGAAAGCGAATATCTTAACAAGTTCACCCAGCTAGCCCGATATGCACTAGAGGTGTTGCCACAGATGATGCTCGTCAAAAGAGGTTCAAGAAAGGATTGAAGATTGAGATTGTGGGAAATGACTATGCCAGTTTTCAGCAAATGGTAGGCAAAGCAATGCTCATTGAGGAAAGTCGTCGCAAGTTAGAGGAACCCATAAGAGAAGGATGATGCAATAAGGAGCTCACCTGCATCAGTCCCAAAAGGCTTATTTTAGCACATATCAGCCTGCTCGTGTGCTATAGTAATCAGCTTTCAGGACGTCAGCTCCTGCACCGCGCTAGTTCTAGTCAGGACCACGTTCTATTGGATCGAGCAATCAGCAGCAAAGGAATAACAACTCAGCAGCATCAGTTACCTTCTACAAGTGTTATGAGCTAGGACACTTTGCCAGTAAGTGCCCTCAGAGGCAAGCTTTGACTCCAGTTTGTTTCAATTTAGGAGCTACACCAAATCAGACCATAGCTTTAGGATTAGGACGTGGAGCACCCCAAGTGTCAGGCCAGATCAGTTGAGCACTGCCATCAGCTGTGCGAGGATAAGTGAACCATGTCACCGCAGAGGAGGACCAAGCAGCGCCAGAGGTTATGATTGGTAAGTTCCTGGTACGGTTTTGTTTGATTCTGGAGCTTTGCATTTGTTTGCTTCTCGGAGTTTTTCCTTAAAGCATAAGTTGAAAACTATTGTTCCTGGATTTCTTCTTTTGGTTCAATCCCCGGGCTCCGAGTTGAGTACAAACCTAGGTTGTGCAGGAGTCATGATAGCCATTCAAGAAGTGGAGTTTGTCACCGATCTTATCACATTGGATATCCAGTTTTTGAATATGATTTTGGGAATGGATTGGCTTAAGAATCATCAAGCAGTGCTAGACTATGGAAGCAAAGCCATCACCTTGATCAGTTAAGAAGGATGAAAAGTGAAATTTGCAGCTAGCATGAGCCAACCAGAGGAGGTTATGATTTGCCAGAGCAAAAGAATCATGTTAGAGGATGTGCCAGTTGTCAGAGAGTATCCCAATGTGTTTCCAGATGATCTTCCTAGAATACCACCAAATTGTCAAGAAGAAGTATCCCAAGAGTATCCCAATGTACCTAGTTCGTCTCCATGGGGAGCACCAGTATTGTTTGTCAAGAAGAAGGATGGTAGTCAGCGTATGTGTGTAGATTACCGAGCACTTAACTAGGTCGCTATCAAGAATAAGTATCATTTGCCTAGGATTGATGATTTATTCGATCAGCTTAAAGGAGCAGGAGTATTCTCTAAGATTGATTTAAAGTCAAGATATGATCAGATGAAGACTCGTAAGGAGGATATACCCAAAATAGCTTTCCCAACTCGTTATGGTCAGTACGAGTTCACAGTAATGTCCTTTAGTTTGACTAATGTCCCAGCTTATTTTATGTACCTAATGAATGAGGTGTTTATGGAGTATTTGGATAAGTTCATTGACGACATTCTGATTTACTTCAAGAATGAGAAAGAACATGAGGAGCATTTAAGGATGGTTTTGCAGAAACTAAAAGAGCATCAGTTGTATGCCAAATTTAAAAGTGTGAGTTTTTGATGAAGAAAGTTGCTTTCTTTGGACATGTCGTGTCAGCAGAGGGAGTTGCAATTGACCCCCAAAAAGTGAAGGATATGTTGGATTGAAAGTCACCATCGTCAGTGACACAGGTCAGGAGTTTTCTTGGAATGGCTGATTATTACCGTCATTTCATTTAAGGATTTTCTAGTATAGCTAGACTTCTTACATAGTTGTTAAAGAAGAAAAAGAAATTTTCTTGGATGTCAGAGTGTGAGAAGAGTTTTTAGAAGCTGAAAGAGTGTTTAACCACAACCCCATTGCTAGTGTTGCCATATACAAACAAGGATGTTGAGATTTATTGCGATGCTTTCTACAAATGTTTGGGATGTGTGTCGATACAAGATAAGAGAGTGGTAGCTTATGTCTCGTCTTAGTTAAGACCACACGAGTAGAATTATCCTACAAATGACTTGTAGTTGGCAGCCATAGTGCACGCTTTAAAAATTTGGCATTATTATCTCATGAATAATCGATGTGAGATTTACACAGATCACAAGAGTTTGAAGTATATTTTCACTCAGGCCGACCTTAATCTCAAGCAAAAAAGGTGGTTGGGGTTGATTAAGGACTATAATATTGGAATATATTATCACCCAGGAAAGATCAATGTGTAGTAGATGCTTTGAGTTGAAAAGTTCATTGCAATACAATAATGATCAAGGAAAGTCAGTCCGCTTTGCATGAGAAATTTTGAGAAGCTTAGCTTAGATGCCACGATAGAGTTGCAACCAACTTTTGATGGTCAGATTTATCAAGCTAAGGTAGAGGATGAGAATTTTCAGTGGATCAAAATTATCATGAGTAAAAGTAAAGCAGTAGGTTTTACAGAGGATGACAAGGAAACCTTATGGTTTAAGAAGCAGTTGCGTGTACTAAATAAAAAGAAGTTAAAGGAATTGTTACTCAAGGAAGCTCATGAGTCATTGCATTCGATTCATCCGGGCAGCACCAAGATGGACCAAAATTTTAAGGGCAAATATTGGTGGCTAAGTATGAAGTGTGAGATAGTAGAGTCTATTGCATTTTGTAATGTGTGTCAGAGGGTGAAAGCTAAGCATCAGAGACTAGCAGGTTTGCTACAACTTTTGAAAATTTCTGAATGAAAGTTGAAGAGATTGGTATAGATTTTATCATAGGATAGCCAAAGACCAAGGATGGTTATGATTCAATCTGGGTAATCGTGGATCGTTTGACAAAAATTGCTAATTTTATTCCAAACAGAACAATTATGCAGGTGATAAATTGGCAAAGTTATACATATCAAGAATTGTTAGTCTACATGAAGTACCTAAGAAAATAATATCAGATTGTGGATCGCAGTTTACATCATGATTTTGGGGGAGTTCCATGAAGCTATAGGTACTTATTTAAATTTTAATACAATGTATCATTCCTAGACTGATAAACAGGCTGAGCGTGTGAATCAGATTCTCGAAGACATATTGAGAGTTTGTGTGCTAGATCATATAGCCAAGTAGGACAATTGTGGATTCATTTCGATGGATGCGGAAATCTCGCCTGAGTAATGTTAAGGACTTAAATACATGTCTAGTATGGGATAGACCTGGCTGATTAATTTGGGATATTTCAATTTGAATCTCGCCATTGTGATGAATACGATTGTGAGGTTGAGCTTTGTAAAGGTCTTGTTATAATTTTCTTAGCGCGAGGCTAATCACATCATGTGGGTACAGTTGTGCAACCTCTGCAGAGTATAAAACTATTCGAATAGCTGTGTCCCCGATTATGGACAATGCTCGGTGATTTCACATGAGGGGTAGAGTTTTTATAAAAACTTGGTTGGTTAACTTTGAAAAGAAAATAGTTAGTTCACTAGTGGTTTAGCTTATGAATGGATAGTTCATAAGTGGTTTATTCATTTCTATTAATTATTTACTTATTGTCATATTTTTCTTAAAGTTCTCTTCCAATCTATTTATCGTATTTACTTTAAATTATTACTTTCTGCAAATTAAACTTTTAGCCATCCATTGGTAAGCCTTTTATATTATATTACATTCATTTGTTACAAACGACTTGCTGAGTACCAATATACTCACAGCTTTATGAACAAGAAGAGCAAACTATGGCTTATTTCTTACTGGTTTGTACCCTCTCATCAAACGAATTATTGAGTTTCAACTTTATAACAATATGGTAGAGTTGGTGCATCAAGCCACTAAGATTGAGAGGCAAGTACAACAAGACATGAGGGCCTCAAAAATAACTTCCTACACTTCTCGTACAGCACCTACAGGAGGTAAATACATATCTCGATTCAATTCATTTAAGACTAACCAATCTAGTGAAACTTTTACTCCTAGCACGCATGCTGTCCTAAGTGCAAAGAATGCTACTTCTTTCATTTTGAAGAGAGGGCCAGCCTCGTCTTCATCATCTTCTATTGGGTCTACGATCAAGAGTAGCTCCATTCAATGTTTTAAGTGTTTTGGTCGTAGACATATGCAAAAGTAATGTCCAAATAACAAGGTAATGTTGATAACTAAAAATGGAGAGTATGATTCTGCTAGTGATGAAGATGGAGAGTACTTTACTGATTTCAAGCGAATGAGGATGGTTATCGGGGAGAAGGAGGAGAGGAGGCGCATGGGGACGGGTATTATGACCCTAAGCTCGGTCCTATCCTTGTGTGCGCCCCTTCGGTGCTAAGCGTTCAAGTCAAATCCAACCATGAACAACGTTGCAACTTTTTCCAAACAAGAGCACAAGTAAAGATGGTAAGTACTACAAGATTATTATTGATGGAGATAGTTGTCATAATTTTGCTAGTAAAGAACTTTACACTAAATTTGGATTAAAATATAAGAAATATCCACATCTATATCAAATTCAATGGTTGAATAATGATGCTTTTATGAATGTTGGATACACTGTTGATATTAGCTTTCAGATGGGTAATTGCCGCGATACTATAGAATGTGATATGGTCTTCATGAATGTTTGTCATTTACTTTTAGGAAGGTTATGGCAATATGATAGATTTGTGATTCATGATGGTAGAACAAATCGATATAATTTCATGTGGGATAACAAATAAATAACATTACAACCTATGATACCTTCGTAGATTGTCATTGAAAATGTTCAAAAAAAGAAGTACAAAAGAATGTAATTCCATATAGGGTGAGCGAGAGAGAAAAGCTGAAATTGAGTGAAAAAACCAAAGTTGAGGGAGATACTAAGTTAGTCACGACGTCCACAAAATCATATTTGAGGGAGATGAGAGATGATCTTATTATGTTCCACTTTGTGTTGCTATACAAAGATACTTTGGTGAGTACTAACGAATACTTTGGTGAGAACTAACGATTTAACCTCTCTTTCTAGTGTTGTCTCTCAAGTTTTGCAGGCATATAACGACGTGTTTTCAGAGGAGATACCCGCTGGTCTACCACCCATTTGAGGTATTAAATATTAGATAGCCTTGGTTCTGAGAGCCCCTTTTCCAAATCGGCCACCATACCGCACTAACCCTGAGGAGACAAAGGAGATTCAGCGACAAGTGCAAGTACTTTTGGACAAAGGGTACGTATATAAGAGTCTTAGTCCTTGTATTGTTCATGTTATTCTTGTTCCTAAGAAAGATAGTACTTGAAGAATATACGTAGACTGTAGAGCTATCAACAGCATAACTATTCGCTATCATCATCCTATTTCTAGATTAGATGATATGCTTGATAAATTACGTGATTCTACTATCTTTTCTAAGATTGAATTACGTAGTGTCTATCATCAAATAAGAATCAAATATGGTGATGAATGAAAAACTGCTTTTAAAATGAAATTTGGCTTATATGAATGGTTAGTGATGTATTTTAGTTTATCTAATACTCCTAGTATTTTTATGCGCTCAATGAATCATAGTTTGAGACACTTCATTAGAAAATTTGTGGTAGTATATTTTGATGATATCTTGATATACAACCACTCTATGGATGATCATGTTAAACACATTAAACAAGTGTTAAAAGTGCTTAGACAGAAACGCTTGTATGCTAATCTTGATAAGTGCACTTTTTGTAATAGTAAAGTTGTATTTCTAGGTTGTGTTGTTTCAACTCATGGCATCGAAGTAGATGAATTCAAAATTCAAGCTATTCGTAATTGGCCTACTCCTGTGAATGTTAGTCAAATTCGTAGCTTCCATGGGTTTGCTAGTTTTTATCGGAGATTTGTAAAGGATTTTAGTACCCTTACTGCCCCATTAAATGAATTAAATACAAAAAGAGTCACTTTTGATTGAGGAGAAAAATAAGACAAAACTTTTGCCAACTTAAAGAAATGTTTGACTAAAACACCATTGCTTGTTTTATCTAATTTCACTAAAACTTTTGAGATTGAATGTGATATTAGTGAAATAGGTATTGGGGGTATTTTGACGCAGGAAAGAAAACCCGTTGCATATTTCAGTGAGAAACTTCATGGTACACCATTGAATTACCATGTTTTTGATAAAGAATCGTATGTTCTTGTGCATGTTTTGGAAACTTGGCAATATTATCTTTGTCCTAAGAAATTTATCATACACTCTGATCATGAAATTTTGAAATACTTAAAGGGCCAAGCGCAATTGAACCGTAGACATACTAAGTGGGTTGAATTCATTGAGACTGTTTCATACATTGTGAAATATAAGAAAGGCAAAGAGAATGTGGTACCTGATGCAATGTCTAGGAAACATGTACTTCTAACTAAATTAGAAGTAAAAGTACTAGGGTTGGAAAGTTTGAAACATTTGTATACTTTCGATCATGCATTTTTTGTACAATATTCTAAATGCAAAGGTGGGAAGAGGTACGATAAGTTTCACGTTCATGCTGGTTTTCTCTTTCGCATGAACAAATTATGTGTTTTAGATTCTTTCGTGTGTTTGCTATTATTGTAGGAATCTCATGCAAGACACACATGATGTTGGCCGATCACTTTTATTCACCAAAGCTGAGGTAAGACGTCGACATGTTTATTCAACGATGCATCACATGTCATAAGGCGAAGTCAAAACTCAATCAACATGGTTTGTATACTCTACTTTCAGTTCCTACTTCTTCTTGGGAAGATATTAGTATGGATTTTGTGTTATGACTACCTTGGACTAATTGGAGGAGGGGTTTTGTTTTTGTTGCTGTGGATATATTTTCTAAGATGGTACATTTCATTCCCTGTGATAAGAGCAACGATGCGTCGTATGTAGCTGACTTATTTTTCAGAGAGATTGTGAGATTGCATGGAATGCCAAGAACCATTGTTTCATATTGTGATGTCAAGTTCATGAGCTAGTTTTGAAAGACTTTGTGGGCAAAGCTTAGAGTGAAGTTATTGTTTTCAATGACCTGTTACCTACAAATAGATAGACAAACGGGGGTGGTGAATCGTACACTCTCAGTACTACTACGAACAATGATTAAAAAGAATTGAAAGGGTGGGAAGATTGTCTACTGTATGTTGAATTTGTATATAATGGGATGGTGCATTTTACAACTCAACTATGTCTATTTGAGGTGGTGTTTGGTTTCAAATCAATCACGTCACTTGACTTACTACCATTTTCCTTACAAGAACGTGCTAATATGGAGGCTTCAACGTGTGTGGACTTTGTAAAAAAAACTCCATGCAAAGACTAAAAAGGTAATTGAAACGAAGGTACGTACTTATGCTTCAAAGGCTAACTAATCTAGAAAGAAAGTATTTTTTGAACCAGAAGACTTAATGTGGGTACACATTCGCAAAGAATGTTTTTCGGAGAAGCGAAAATCCAAATTAATGTGCCGTAGTAATGGTCCTTTTAAAGTACTTGCCAAGATCAATGATAATACATACAAGATAGAGCTTTTAGGAGACGACTATGGGGGTGAGTAGTACTTTTCATGTTGCTAATTTGTCACCATTCTTTGGGCAATATGGCACAGAGTCAAGGATGACTCCTTTTCAAGAGGGGGAGAATGATGAGGATATCTCCATTACATATACATTTTCTGCTCCAAGAGTGCACAAGAATGTCCAAGAATCTATTCATGAAACACCAAAGGGCCCAATGACAAGGGCAAGAGTCAAACTTTTAAACAAACATGTGCTTTTGTTTCTTAAGAAGTTCCCTTTAGTTGATGATAAGATTGGAATACTACCTCATGCTAGTATTTTATATATTTTTTGATATAATTCATGTGAAGACTTGGGAAGCAAAGCATTAGGGGAATACCTAGAGGAAGGAGGCCATCAGATTGCCATGCGGCTAGGGAATTCAAAACCAAGCTGCCATCAATCCAATGAAAGGCCACATGATCACAAATATTATGGCATAAGCAAGATGGGGCCTGCGTGCCAAAACTTGACCGAAGCCATCTAAATTTCGGTCTTGTAATCGGATAGGGGCTTAACCCGAAACTAAAGAAAACCGAATAGCTAAATTTTAGAAATTGGATAGGAAAACTTGACTGATTAGTTCTTCAATCAAGATCATTTAATCTTTTCGCTGGGAATTGGATGCACGATAGATCTTCGCTTGGTAGTCGGTGAAATCAACACGAGTATGTTTTGGCAGATTAAAGAGTGATCATCCCTTGTACAGGCATTGAAGGATCACTATGATTCATCAAGAATCCCGTGAGTATCCAATCCTACATCGAGATGACCGGGCGACCCCATATCAGTAGCTCTAATTGAAAGCAACCTCTCATTTATAATTCAAAATCTTGAATGGTCCAACATAACTTGGTGCAAGTTTTTCTTTCATCTAAAACCCTTTGGCTCCTTTAAATAGGGTAATTCTGATATACACATAATCATTTAGGTAAAAACTCAAATCTCGATGATGATTATCTGCATAACTTTTCTGTCTAGTCTGGGCTATTTTCAACTGTTCCTGGACTAGACAACTTTTTCTCAACTTCTTCAAACACTCTAGCCCATAAACTCGACTTTTCCCAATCTCTTTCTAATTAAGAGGGCTTCTTTACTTGCTTCTATACAAAGTTTTAAATAGCGACATTTATAAACTAGACTGATAGCTATTATTGCATAAAAACTCTGCAAAAGGCAAGCATATGTCCCACTTAATTTTATAATATAGCACACAACCTCTCAACATGTCCTTAATAATTTGATTCACATGCTCAGTCTGTCCATCTGCCTAAAGATGATATGCTATGTTGAAGTTCAAATGACTACTATTGCTTCATGGAAACTTTCACAAAAATGAGACGTAAACTTTGATCTACGACCTGACACTATCTTCTTAGGTACTTCATAGAGACTTACAATTCTTGACACATATAAAGCTACCAACTTATCACATATATAAGTTATTTTGAATAGAATAAAATGAGCAACTTTTGTCGAACAATCCATAATTACCCAGATTAAATAAAATTCTTCCATTATCTTAGGTAATCAAGTAATAAAATCCTTACCAATCTCTTCCCATTTCCACTCAAGAATTCTCAATGGTTACAATAGAACTGCTGGCATCTGGTGTTTAGCTTTAATCCTTTGACATGCATCACAGAAAGCAATATACTTTGAGATCTCTCGCTTCATGCTAGGCCACTAATATTTCTCTTTGATATCCTAGTACATCTCAGTACTGCCATGATGAATCGAATACAATGACTCATGAGTTTCCTTGAGCAACAATTGCTTAAACTCTTTTTTATTTGGTATACACAGACGCTTCTCAAGCCATATGGTACATTGATCATCCTTTGTAAAACCTAAGGCTTTACCCTTTCTCATGGTATTTTTAATATCCTTGATATCCACATCATCAACTTGTGCTTTGTGAATATGAGTATCCAAAGCAAGCTATAACTCCAAAGTAGTTAGAAATCCTTCTTTAATCAACTCTAAACTAAGCTTCTAAAATTTCTATTGTAAAGCTAGTTGGCTTTCTTTAATCATCATGGTATTACAATAACTCTTTTTACTTAAGACATCTACTACCACATTGGCCTCGATCAGAGTGAAGATGTACTTTAAACTCTTATGGTCTGTATAGATCACAACGCTTATCCATGAGATAATGGCATCAAATTTTCAAAGCAAACACAGCAGTGGCTAACTCCAAGTCATGTATAAGATAATTCTCTTCATAGGGTCTCAACTGACGCAAATCATAAACTACCACTTTTCTGTCTTGCATCAACACATATCTCAATCCTTTATGTGAAGCATCACAATAAAAACTTAAATCCTTGCTAATATATGATGAAACTAACACTAGTGCAGTGGTCAAACATTTCTTTAGTTCTAGAAACTCATCTCACACTCGGTGTCCAAACAAACTTCTTTTCTTTCTTCAATAACTACATGAGCGGTCTTGCTACACTTGAGAATCCTTCAATGAAGCAACGATAATATTCTGCCATATCAAGAAAACTCCTGACTTGAGGCACTGATGTGGGCGACTTCCAATTAGGCACCTCTTTAAATTTTTCAGGATCAACTACAACACCTTCTACTATCATAACGTGGCCTAGAAAAGCAACTTCTTTATTCAAAACTCACATTTACTAAATTTGACATAAAGCTTAGGAGCTTTGAGTTTCTGCAACACTAGTCTCAAATGTTCCTTACCCTCTTTCTCATTCTTAGAGTAGATCAAAATGTCATCAATGAAGACAACAATAAACTTGTCTAAATATTCTACGAATACCTTATTCATCAAATTCATGAAGTAGGCTGGAAGATTGGTCAATCTGAATAACATAACTGTAAACTCATACAAATCATAGCGAGTAAAGAATGCAGTCTTGAGAATATCCTCATGGCGAATTTTCAGTTGATGGTATCCTGACCTCAAATCAATCTTAGAAAATACTCCAGCTCCTTTGAGCTCATCAAATAAATCATTGATCCTGGGTAAATATACTTATTCTTGATTGTGACCTCATTGAGCGTACGATAATCCACATATATAGGCTGGCTACCATCATTTTTCCTGATAAACAACGCTGGAACTCTCCATGGTGATGAACTAGATCTAACATAATATTTGTCTTGCAACTTGAATTTGTTTCTTCAATTCCACTAACTCATTAACAGACATTTTATAAGGTCTCTTGGAAATAAAAGAGGTACCAAGAACTAAATCGAAGATTCAACATCTCTTTCCAGTGGCATTTCTGGAAGATCATCTAGGAAAACATAAAAAAAACTCTTTAACAATAGGCACATCCTCCAAAATTACACCTTTACTCTTACAAACCATGACTTCTTTTAGCTGCTCCGAAGTAGCTTCAAATCTCACTTCAATTCTATCTGGGCTAACTAAAGTGGTAGCTCTATTTTCATAATCTAACACAGCTTGATGTTTAGCAAGACAATTCATTCCTAGGATTACATCCAAAAACTTGATATCCAAGATAATGAGATCGGTAAATAAGCCTATCTCTCGGATAGTTATATTAACTCTAGAACATCCTTGATTCGTGCTCAACTCAAAACTAGGAGATTGAACTAAAGAATAGATCTAACAAAAACGGTTATCAACTGGCAAGTATGGAATTTAC
This sequence comes from Melocanna baccifera, assembly GCA_036346265.1. Classification (NCBI taxonomy): domain Eukaryota; kingdom Viridiplantae; phylum Streptophyta; class Magnoliopsida; order Poales; family Poaceae; genus Melocanna; species Melocanna baccifera. The sequence goes on from CM070695.1 coordinate 16,571,414, forward strand.
TATAAACTTACCCATCACAACATCCTGAGCTGCTTAGACCTCCTCTACTATGATAAATATATGAGGCAAAATCTTTAGTGCGCTACGATCCTCCAGAAGATCAAACTCTACATCGTTAAGTGCTGGAGCAAGTCATGCCAAGGGTCGCAGAGAACTATCAGTCTTTCTAAATAGCGATCTCGGACCTCACCATACAGAGAACTTCAATATTTTGGACTAGTGGCACGAGAACAAGCTAAAATATCCAATGCTATCCATATTAGCATGGAATGTGTTAACCGTTCTTGTTTTTGACAATTTTTTTGAATCTGCTTTCAGTCTTTCTAGGAAAATATTAGAAGAGAGAATGACAAGTCTTATGAGTGAGATGGTGAAAGTTCTTCTCATAACAAAAGACTGGGAACAAACTGATACACGAGCTCAACACTGTGTGGTGGATACGGAGTTGGAACACGCATTCAACAATCTTTATCTAAACGACGGTGAAGGCAGTCAAGATACCAATGACACCGATGCTTCTTAGAGCATCTATGTATACATTGTAACATTTCTGATTTTTACGTGTAATGTTGAGCTACAAGCTGTATTCTTTTTTCTTTACTAGGGTTTCCACAAGTTGAATTTTTTACTTAGCAAAATTTTTAACAAGGCAGCCATTTAAACAGTAATAAAGATCATTATTATATTTTACTATTTATTACACCTTTTTCTATAATTTATTGTGTCTTTTTCTATAATTTTTACAATTGATTGTGTTTTTTTCGAATTTCACATATTTTTTTAGACTATTATATTTTTAAAAAAGTTCGGACCAAACGGGGCTCAACGGGTGCATATCAACCCGGCATGGCATGAACCTTTTCTGAACTTTACCTGAGCCACTGTCTCGACCCACGAGCCAACACAATAGTTCAGACTAGCAAACTTTAAGGGGGCGTTTGTTTTAGCGATAGCTTTTGGTTTTTGTTGAAATTTTATTGTAGCTGGCTTATTTTTTTTACTGTAGCTGAGTGGTATATTAGGCATAATTAAATTTAAAAAATGTAAAAATAAAAACGGCTCGCTAGTCTAGAGCGGACAATGCAAAGGAATACGAGAAAAAAAACGATACGCAAAAAAAATCACTACATAACAAAATTACTATAGTATTTTTGTTGCTAAACAGTAAAATAATCTCTAACTTAGCGGCGGCTAAACGGACTGTGTCTACTCATACGGAATCAGCCTCACACTGGTCCGTGTGTCGCTCATTTGTACAGTAGTAGGTGAGGGCTCACATTTCTTTTGGACTGCCCAAAGGAACCCAGTCGCAAAGGCGCAAAAAAACAGCTTACTTCCGTGAGTGGGGGTGTGAACCACGAGGCCACGAGTGCCTCCGTCTACAGTCGCTCCTTCTTCTTCAGACTTCTCCCAGATGACCATAAATATCTCTCCTCCAAATCAAGAAACCGTCGCTCCTGTCCTCCTCTGGGACCAGGGATCAATGCGGTTTGCTGGTGCTAGTCGGTGAGCTCACTTCATCGTCTCCTGCTGAGTTTGACTTCTGGGCATGGCATCGAGCGAGCGGATGGTAAGCGCCGGATAATCTTAAATCTTTTCTTTAGGCAAGCAAGGCGATTGCAGATGAGCTACACCTGCCGTTCCGTCCTGCCGAGCATTTCGTCGAACAGTTGGTAGTCGGTCGCCAGAGCAAGAGCGATTTTTTTTGGTAGTTCAAGAGGAATCGATGGACAAATTGGGGTTTCTTAGTTCTCCGAGTCGAGCTATTTCGTTGATTTCCTGCCTTCGAGAATTCGATCACTCAATTGCTTCTACTTGTTGTATTAGAAATCAAGAAACCAAATGAATTCTCCTGGTTTCTGAGTGAGAGCTCTGCCCCTCGCTTCCTTCTATTGAGGACAAAAAGGTCGTCGAGACTCGAAAACGTAATATTCCTGTTAGCTTCTAGAGGTCAAGAAGCCACTTGTGCTTTCTTGGTTCATGGAGATGGGCTCTGCTCAGCTTGCTGCCCTACTTCTCTGTGTTTGCATTTTTGCCAGTGGAACCGTGGGAGAGAGCCAGAATGGCACCAGTGACCTCACAAGGCCGACCGAGGTGCGCATCGGTGCGTTGTTCACATTTGATTCGGTTATCGGGAGGGCTGTGAAGCCTGCTATCGAGCTCGCTGTTGCAGATGTCAATGCTGATCCAAGCGTACTCTCCGGGACAAAATTGAGTGTTCTTATGCAGGACACTAATTGCAGTGGCTTTGTTGGAACCATAGAAGGTTTGAGCTTCCTTCTTTTGCAAAAATTGCATTGACTCCATATCTGTAAATTAAAGTTGAGTATCACAGAATGATATGCAAGTTCTTTTTTTTTTTTGCTCTCATTAGTAACTAGACATGAGATAATAAGCAGTGCATATTATTAGGAATGGTCTAGCCTTGAGCAATCGTATTGGGATTAGCAGTTTGCCATTTTAATGTACATACCAAGAAAGCAACATTTCCTAAATTGAACATCATTCCCCTATAACTGATTTCCTAAACTGAGAACCACAATAGAAAGCCCAAATTTGTATTGCCTTTGCACTTTTGCTATGTTTTGTAGTTCATCCTTCTTAACTTTTTAGCAGTCAAGCAACAATTAGCTGTTAGCTCCAATGCCATAATCTAATTCAGGTACAGCTGAAATTTGGCTTGGAAAGTTCCAAAGCCATGATAAGGTATTTCCATTTGCATGATATCATGGAAGGTTGGGAATTTTAAGTCCTACTGAATATTTGTTCTTGTGCAAAGCATACATAAAAAGTCGATGTTGCCTGCCTTTTTATATATAATTTTATAAAGAACCTCATTACCTCACTTTGTTTATCCTTACTAAATTTAAGTGATCATAAGATGTATTTATCTCTCATTGGAAGCTTGGAAAAGTTTGACAACAATGCTTCCTGTGCAGCATTTCAGCTTCTGGCTAAGGATGTTATCGCTATATTAGGTCCACAATCATCAGCCATTGCTCATGTCATTTCTCATGCTGTTAATGAACTCCATGTCCCACTTATCTCCTTCGCAGCCTCCGATCCTACCCTTTCTTCCCTTGAATACCCTTACTTTGTGAGGGCTACGCTAAGTGATTACTTCCAAATGGGTGCTGTAGCTAGCATTATCAGTCAGTATCAATGGAGAGAAGTCATTGCCATCCATGTTGATGATGACTATGGTTGAGGTGGCATCGCAGCATTAGGTGACGCCCTTGCGAAAAAGAAGTCCAAGATAGCCTACAAAGCGAAGTTGCCACCTGGTGCTGGAAGGACTACTATCCAGGATATCTTGATGCAGGTAAATGAAATGGAGTCTCGCGTCTATGTTGTCCATGTAAACCCTGACACCGGTATCACAGTTTTCTCCGCTGCAAAATCTTTGGGGATGATGAGTAGTGGCTATGTATGGATAGCAACAGACTGGCTTTCTGCAGTGATGGACTCATCCGAGCATGTTAATCCTGATGCGATCGAACTTACTCAGGGGGTTATTATGCTTCGGCCACATGTTGCTGACTCCGACATTCAGCATTCGTTGCTGTCCAAATGGAGCAATCTGACCAGGAAAGGAAGCCATTTGAGCTTGACTTCTTACACTATGCATGCTTATGACTCTGTATGGTTAGTTGCCCATGCTGTTGAGCAATTCCTGAGTGAAGGGGATGCAATATCTTTTTCTGCAGATCCAAATTTGCGAGTTACAAAAGAAAGTAACCTTCAGTTAGGTTCTCTCAGAATTTTCAACAATGGAGATAAATTACTGGAGAAAGTGTGGCGTGCAAATTTCACAGGGGTTTCTGGCCAAGTACAATTTACTTTGGACCGGAATTTGATCCACCCAGCTTATGATATCCTGAATATCGGTGGTACAGGTTTCAGAACCATTGGTTATTGGTCAAACTTTTCTGGTCTTTCAGTTGTTGCTCCAGAAAACTTGCATTCAGCACCACTGGACTCTTCAACCAACAATATGCAGCTCCATGGTGTTATCTGGCCTGGTCAGACAGCTGAGAAACCTCGTGGTTGGGTGTTTTCGTATCATGGGAAGCCTCTGAGGATTGGAGTACCTCTCCGTACGAGCTACAAAGAGTTTGTGATGCAAGACAATGGACCTGATGGAGTAAAAGGGTTTTCAGTTGATGTTTTCAAAGCTGCGATAAGCTTGTTGCCATACCCCGTTACATGCAATTTTGTTTTATTTGGAGATGGTTTGAAGAATCCCAGCTACAGTGACCTTGTTCAGAAGGTTTCTGAAAATGTGAGTAACATCCCCATACCATTGAACTCTGAAAAGTTATCACAGTTTAGTATCTTGAACATCTTAATTATACTGAATTTTCTTAATCCTTTTTCCTTTTTGTACCACTCAGTACTTTGATGCTGCAATAGGGGACATAGCTATTGTGATGAATAGAACAAGAATTGTTGATTTTACCCAGCCGTATACCGAATCAGGTCTCATTATTGTAGCCCCAGCAGTGGAGATTGAATCAAATGCTTGGGCTTTTCTGAAACCATTCACCTTCCAAATGTGGTGTGTTCTAGGTGCTCTCTTTCTCTTTGTGGGTGCAGTTGTTTGGATACTTGAACACCGCACTAATACAGAGTTCCGTGGACCCCCAAGGCAACAAATTATGACAGTATGCTGGTTAGTATCTGTATTGCATATATGTTATTTCTGTTCTTCAAAATTTAAAAGTGGTTCTTTCTTATTTAATTCTATGGAATTTTTGCACCTTTTCAGGTTTAGTTTTTCTACCATGTTTTTTGCACACAGTAAGTGTTGACATGAAACTAGTCAAAGTATTGAAGGATTTCCTAGTCCACTCTCATATCCTCCTTTCTTGTTGCTTTACACAGGAGAGAACACAGTTAGCGCACTTGGTAGATTCGTGCTGCTTGTCTGGCTCTTTGTTGTGCTCATTATTAACTCAAGCTACACGGCGAGCTTGACATCACTTCTCACAGTTCAGGAACTGACATCAGGGATTCAAGGCCTCGATAGCTTGATCTCGAGTTCAAGTGCAATTGGCTATCAAGTTGGATCTTTTGCCAGAAACTATCTTGTGGGGGAGCTAAATATCGCCGAGTCCCGTTTGGTGCCGCTAAACAGCCCATCAGATTATGCAAGAGCACTAGAGCTAGGGTCAGGAAATGGTGGTGTTGCTGCAATAATCGATGAGCTACCATACGTTGAGATCTTCTTGTCAAAATACTGCAAATTCAAGACGGTTGGTCAGGTTTTCACAAAAAGCGGATGGGGATTTGTAAGTTACTTGATTATAATCACATAACTCGTTTTTTTCCAGAATATCTCAAGGTTGTGCTATATTCTGATGCAGGCCTTTCCAAGAGATTCCCCTCTCGCTGAGGACTTGTCAACGGCAATCCTTACACTATCAGAGAATGGAAACCTTCAAAGGATCCACGATGAATGGTTAACTGGGACAGAATGCAGTGCAGATGATAACGGGGTTGGCTCGAACCCCTTAAGCCTGTCAAGCTTCTGGGGCCTCTTCCTCATCTGTGGTCTTGCATGTGTCCTTGCTCTCTTTATTTTCTTCTCTCGAATATTTTGTCAGTACAGCAGATACAATAACCAGATTGAGCTTGAACCAGAGATTGTAAATCGACCAGCAAGATTAACTACCATCAAATCATTAATCTCTTTTGTTGATAAGAGGGAGGAGGAGGTGAAGAATGCTCTCAAGAAAAAGCCTAATAGCTTTCAGCAGCCAAGAATTGGTAGTACTGAAGAGCAATCTACACTACCACTCTGACATGTTCGTTGCTACATGACTAATGCAGTCCACCGAATGCGCAATCCCACAGTAGGAAGTGGCAGTTTTCAGAAGCCCAGTTGGTGATGATGTGGTTTTCTTGTGTGCCGTTTGTTCTGACTGCGAAGAACTGGCAGCAGTGGAAGCAGCTTCAGAGTATTTTCTCTGAACATTAGAGCAATTTTTTTACGTTGTGTCCAACAAGAATTCTGAATCTCCTTCAACAGCAATTTCTGGGAGAAGTAGCATTCAGTTGCAGCTACAACTTCTGTCAAGTTCTTGTAGCTATAGCCTGAAGCATCTTCCAAATAAGTTTTAAGTCAGAATCTTTGTTTGGTGTGGTATGTGTCTAGCACTCTAGTTTGTTTAAACGAAAGAGAATGGAGAGATGAATTGATAAGAGTCAGATGATTATCTTCGCAACTACTACTTACAAGTATTGGGAATTGCTTGGATTTTTTCCGTTTAAAAACACTGTATAGTCTAGAACGGTATATTTGCGCGAGTCCAATCAAATTAAGCATAAAATTTCCTTCAGTATATAAGTTGCATATTAGACTTACCATAGCGTATATCTGATATGGCAAGAAAATCTGTACTACTGTATCCGAACATTCTTCCGTTTAACTATTGCCCATGCCTGCTTGTTTGGACTTCTCTCGCATGATAGCATCAGCAAAATTATACGTGGAAGTTCGTTACTACTACACGCCATGCAGGACACCACAGGTATCTGGTCTACGGTACTAACAGATCAAAAGCTCGGTTGGCTAGGTTCACCGTCATGCGAGTTGTCCCTCTCAGATCGATTGTTAGATCAGTCTCAGGTGTTTTATATATATATATATATATATATATATATATATATATATATATATATATATATATATATATATATATATATATGAAAAATTTTTACACCCGGTGTAATTACACCCACCTCTAATATACCACCTAAACGAATTTGCAATACTCCTTTATCACCTTAGATATACTCATGTACTAATTATAAGATATTTCAATGTGAACCACATGAAAAAATTACAAAGAAGTCCACAGTTTTTAGCGTATTTTGTAAATACCTTTATATACGTATATAAAAAGGAGTATGTCAAAAAAATGTACATACCACCTATGAAAAATTCTTCATACCACCTAGATGGTCTTAAATACTCGTATACTACACGTACATACTCTCCGTTACGCAAGATACTCCTTATATTGTGAGATACGATATAGGGTGTATATATATATATATATATATATATATATATATACTAGTAAGGTGTCCGTGCGTTGCAACGAAAAACCAAATAAAAGTGATGGATACTATCAAATATGATCTCAAACTGAATAATAAACATCAACTTTTTCTTACGTCATTATGTATTAAACAAAACATACATGTTCATACTCGTAAATAAATCAAAAATATATACAGAAATGATAGTAAACAAGAAGTGTCATGTATCACAAATTCACAATCAGTTAGCAGGAACAAGCATTGACCTTGGCACGTTGCATCTGATCACAATCAAGCAGATATGAAGGAAAAGCACCCTCTTGAACATCATCATTGACCCTCTTGAAGGAAAAGCACCAACGGGAAGGTCTCGATCGTCTTGAGCACCGCTTCCAGCTCCTCCTGGCTCGGGTACTCGGGGAGTTGCAGCGCCTTCTTCGTCTTCCAGCTGTCCATCGTTCACCTCCGCGCGCGCGGCTTCTTATCCGGTGCCACCGCCGGGAACGAAGTCTTGGCCGCGGAGGAGGGGAGGATGCGCGCAGAGGAGGGAGAGGATGGGGTAGGAGGCGCGCGCGCGGGGACGGAGAGGGGAGGCGGCGCGTGGGGTTGGGGAGGAGGAGGAGGCGCCGGGGCTGGAGGTGAGGCGGCGGCGCTTAGAGGGAGGAGGGGAGGAGGCGGCGCCGCGGGGTGGGAGGAGGGGAAGAGGCGGCGCGCGGGTGGGAGGGGAGGAGGCGGCGGCGGAGGAGAGCGAGGCGGTGGCGTGGGTGGGGAGGAAGGAGGCGGGGCGACGGAGGAGAGCGAGGGCGGGAGAGCGAGGGGAGGCGGGGCGGCAGCGGCGCGGGGGTGGGGGGGAGGCGCCGGGGCGCGGGGAGAGCGAGGGGAGGCGTGGGGCGGCGGGAGGAAGAGCGAGGAGGAGGCGTGGGGCGGTGGGGAAGAGCGAGGGTAGGCGTGGGGCGGAGGGTGATGTTGGGATTTTAGGGTTTAATCGGATCGTGTGGCTGAGAAGAGAGGAGAAAGATCGAATTGTTAAGAAGTGAGGGAGGGTGGACGTGACGGCAACCACCAACTCCTTCTTTTTAAATAGTAAAGATATATATATATATATATATATATATATATATATATGAAGCCTCTTTTCTACACCCGGGTGTAGTTACACACCCTATATCGTATCTCATAACGTAGAGAGTATCTCGCGTAACGGAGAGTATGTATGTATAGTATACGAGTATTTAAGATTATCTAGGTGGTATGAACAATTTTTCAGAGGTAGTATGTATATTTTTTAGACATACTCCTTTTTATGTGTGTATATGAATGTATTTACAAAATACGCTAAAAACTATGGACTCTCTTGCAATTTTTTCATGTGGTTCACATTGAAATATCTTATAATTAGTATATCCAAAGTGATAAAGGAGTATTTTAAGTTCGTTTAGGTGGTATATTAGAGGTGGGTGTAATTACACCCGGGTGTAGAAAGTATTTTTCCTACATATAGGAAGCCTCTTTTCTACACCTGGATGTAGTTACACCATATATCGTATCTCATAACGTAGAGAGTATCTCGCGTAACGGAGAGTATGTATCAACTTAAAATAAAACCAAATAGAACCAAATAAAACCAAATAGAACCAAATATATATATATATATATATATAGACACACACACACACTAGTAAGGTGCTCGTGCGTTGCAACGGAAAACCAAATAAAAGTGATGCATACTATCAAATATGATCTCAAACTGAATAATAAATATCAACTTTTTCTTACGTCATCATGTATCAAACAAATCATACATATTTATACCATGTCATGTAGTGCCCCCAAAGTCTCCAAAACTTAATTGCACAATGGTCGCATCACGGTCCAAATAGAACAAGAGAGTTGCACTAACTATACGACTCCGCTAGACAAATATTCTTTTTTTTGACAGTGTAGAGATTTAGTAGTCAAAGAATAAGTAGGGACTTTCTTATTCGTAGTTTACAAGACGCAAAATCGAGAGAAAATCAGCACCAAAATGTGCAAATGCCAATCAATTAGCATAAAAAAGATATTTCCTTCTCTCTGCTATATTAGCATGAAAACAACATACTATTCGTACATCTTTTTGCAAAATATAGATTTTTTCAATCTAGAACGGGAAACCACTAGCTCATATATTAAAACAAAATAGACAAGAGTTCACTACATAATTTGCAACATATAGATACAGTCTGCATACCATCCTCCATGTTTCTTTCTCTGTCTGAACATCCCACTGTCGAACAGAATGATGCCAAGATGCTGAAAATATTGTTTGCTGCTCAGGCCAGGCAACAGCAGAAACACATTATGTATGACCCAGAAGTGTTGAAGTGGATGAACCCTGGAGTACAACAGGATCAAATATGTGAGATAGCAAGATTTATCATGAGTACAAGACAACAAATAACATGAACTTCATAATAATAGAAAGTGTCAACCTTCTTCCATCTCCCTCAAAATCATGGTAGTTGGCACACATTAAAATTTATCATAGCACAGGGATTTGAAAACCTATACCAGGCCCAATATCAAACAAATAACTGGAATCAATTGGTCTAGTCCAGATAGAGCACCATGGAAAGGTCAAGAGTAGCTCATGTCCTCATGACTTGAACAGGAACCAAACCATTTTTCACTTCGCTGAGTATTCATACATTTTATCACAGTAGCTCCTCATCCCAAGGGGGAAAACACCAACACACACAAAAAGGCAGTGAAAAAACTTGAATTCCTAACTCAATCAACACATGAAAAGTCTGTACAGCCTTGGCACTATGCTTATATGAGGAATTTGGATCAGAAACAAGTACCTCTAACTGAGACTCTTCGAGTCAAGATGAATCGGAATTCATCCTTCTCTTCTTCACCGAGACAGCATCACTATCTTCTTCAAATCCTTCCACTGACCACAGCTTGATGGTGCTATCCCAGGAACCTGAACATATCTAGGTACCAAAAAATAGGTTAAAAGGAACTGAGGATAAAAGGAGTATCATATAGCATTTCTGTGGAAGAACAGATCAAGAGATAATTACCATATCTCTGGAAGGGTCTACAACAATACTTTGAACAGATGATGTGAGCCCAGGAAGAATTTTGTAAGCCCCAATCCACTTCGGGTAGCCCATAGTGACTGATGTATCAAACTTTAAGAGTGCACAGCATAATGCAAGATCATAAGAAAAATATTGCAATGTAAATAAACAAGTCTTGGAAATAGAAGCAAAAAAAGAGTATCTTTACCTTGAATATGCGCAATGATATCCTTTGAGCCAGTCACTACATGCAAATTGCCTTCAGTTTCAACTCCTGGAATAATATTATTCAAGTTAGTAGCTTAAAAATACACATGCCTTGACATTTGTGACAATGATGGAAAAATAATTAGCAAAAGGAATGCCCTCATAGCATTAATAGTCAAATATTAACATTTTTGAGCAAGCTAACCTTTATTGGTGAAGCTAGCAGAAGTAATATACAGCAGCATCTTTCCATATTCTTTGCAAGAAATGAAACAAAAAGGGTAAGACATACAACAATTCTACAGACTTTTCATGTAACAACTGACACTATTAGGAGTACCCTAATTCTGACAGAGTCAAATAAAATAAACTGTGGAGACTTGAGAGATGAATACCATGCAAGACCATCATAGCAACCTGTTAATATGAAGCTGCCAAAAGATAAGTAGTTTAGTAATACTGGAATCCGCATGGAAGCAAAACTTGAAATAAAGATCAAAGATGTAAACAGTTCATTTGAATTGTCAAAGTGATTTATGTATGTCTAAGGAAATGATCAAAATTGTCATTGTGTCTAAGTATAGTAATAGCATAACACTGATTGGTTTGGGAACCGAAAAAGATATTTTTACAGGATCAGACCAAACAGAAAGCATCCCCAGCATAAGAAAATATATACACTGAACAATCGCTTCCTTCCCAGATTAATTGGGAACACATTCTCCCTGCAATTTCAGGTTTACAGACCAGCAAAAAACTTAATGAAAGAATTTTGTAGTAGGAATATGTTAAGAGAATAAAAATATGAAATATTTTTTTCGCTTGAACGAAGATAAGATATGATAATTTTAGATATAACAGAGTACAGAATAAATAAATTTTACCTGCAGTTCCAAGCAAGTATCCTTCAACCAAGTAAAGTCCAACTCACAAAACAAACTTCAGTCATTTTTATCATAAAAAATGGAAACCGATGTGTGTTGACAATTCAAACCTCAGGTAGGGAAAGTTGAAAATGCTGCATTACAAAATCATTCATTTGTTCGTTGTACAAGTGACCAAAAAGGCATGATGTATATCAAGAACAAGAGATCAAATTAAAATAGGGAAAATTTTCTATAATTCCCTAAAAATGTTTCAATGCGCTCAACAACTACAGACAAATCTCCGAATGCTTGTCGCGGTTATGATTTCCTCGGAAAGTCAAAAGTTCAGAAAACATAACAAGACCAAAGTTCCATGTGAAATTTGTGCTCTCCCAAAAGTAGGTTAGCATGTCGACATAACCCCATATCCACCCAGTAATTCCACTTCAAATTGTTCTTTGATCACAAAGATTTCCCTATGCCGCCAAAAGATGACAAAAAATAACAAAGTTCGCACCATCCAGGTCGAATATTAGTGAAGAACCGGACCACCTAGCAGCATTTCTCTATAGCAATAATACAATAACCAAACAATTGGAACCCCGCAAGCGCATCAATACCAAATTGCGATGCAGGCCAGTAAGAAAAGACCTAGGCCACGTAAGATCTGCTAAAGAATGGGTCCAATCTGATTAAATATGTCTACTCCGATTCAACTTTGTTCCATGGATCAAAAGCAAGGAGCAGCATTACCCAAGAACCTAGAACCAAGAAATTGGAAGGGGAAAGGCAGAAGGAATCACAGGGACAGGATAGCCACTCACCAAATCAAGTAGCTGGTAGGCATGCACAGCTCAGGGCACCCGTAGCTCAGCGCAACAGCAGAAGAGGAGGCGGAGAAGAATCTGGTGGACAACGAGAGGAGGAAGTGGAATAAAGAAGTAGTTTTTTTAGAGGCAAGAGTTGTTAAGCAACTGGATCTAGGCGGAGGCGACCAGATCTGGGCGACTGCGACCGGAGCTGGTGGGGAGAGATGGAGGCAGCGCTGGGGTGTGGGAGCGGGGGAGGCGGCGTTCGGGTGTGGGGAACGACGACAGCATCTGGGTTGATTTGGCGGCGGAGTCATGGTGGGGGTGGCACCACGACTCGAACGGGAAGAGAAGGAAACCCTAGCGCTGCAGGAGGAGTGGTGCGCTCACCTGGTTCATGACGTCGGGGTGGCGCGGCGGCGGGCGGGGGGAGGGAGAGGTGGAGCGACGCATGAGGAGAGGCCGGGGTGCGGGGTTGGGAGGCGGAGGATGGGGCGGGGTGGAGATTGTGGGCAGTTGCCCTGCCCGTAGGAAGGTGTGGCCGTCGGCCCGTGGGCTCGCGTTGCAAGGGTAAATCGTGAACGTTGATTGCTCTTACTCAAATCGGATGGTTGAGAAGGAGTGAGAGAGGACGGACCAACCACCAACTCCTTCTTATATATATATATATATATATATATATATATATATATATATATATATATATATATATATATATATATATATGAAACCTCTTTTTTACTCCTAGGTGTAATTACACCCATATTATCTTCCGTCCATCTTCCTCGGGATACTCCTCCGTTGATCGGGTTTGTGGACGCAAAAACAACCGGTAGCAACCCGTATAATGGAGCACCCGGTTTGACTAATTGCATTATGCATGGCTGTGGCGCGTTTACACCCGGGATTTGCAGCCAGACCTGCATGGCTCTGTGAAACCTCAATTCAAAATTCATACATACATGCATCTCCTACATTTTAGGCGATTACGTGGTGCATGTTTCATGTGTAGGGTGCCCAGTGCGGTTGGAAAGTAGTATGGAACTTTGATAAAGAAAGTAGTATACGAACGTTAGAGTATGGAATTTGTTTTCTTGCAAGGGAGTATGATCTTATGTATGATCATGCTGGCTAGCGTATGTATGCCTTCCGTCGTATAGTATTGCTAGCAAGAATTGAGTGTTTCAGCCATGTAGAATGACGTATGAGTATAATTGATTAGCCAGGGAGTATGTCGTTTTGGAGTTGAAATTCGTGTGGGGGTATGTTTAGTACCACTCAATTGTGCATATTCTTTTTTCGTATGTATAGATACTCCCTTTTTCGTATGTATTGATACTACTTTTTGGTTGAACCAAATGGCCTGAAACTGAATGGAACCAACGTTTCTTTCTTGATACTCTCAGTAGATACTTCCTTCCAGCGGTTGGACGGTTGCAAAAATCAAGATATTTCCTTCCTGATTAAGTGTTTCAAATTATTGATTGGATTGGGTCTCTCTAAAACCTGTGTGATCCAGCTCCGTTAGACTTTGTCTGCAGCACGGATCTCCAATCATCAGCAACGGTGGATGACCTGGGCGTAATTAGGATTTTTCCTATATATATATATATATATATATATATATATATATATGTGTGTGTGTGTGTGTGTGTGTGTGTGTATGTATATGTATATATATATATGTATGTATTCAATAGAAAGACGTATATCCATATTTTATGAGATATTAAGATAGGGATCTCCGCTTAAATCTTAATATGTATTTTAATAGGATATGCATGTGTAGGTGATGTATGATGTGAGCATAGTGTGTGTCCTCCGTAGTTACAAAACAGATCGACGATGAGGTGTCCAATTAAGATGATCCCAGAAATCTGTATCTTGTCAAGGTGCGCAAGACACATGTCCACCTCTAATTAATTCACAGGAGACAACTAAGTGGAAAGATTAATGCAAGCGGCCGCGACCTTGTGAGGGTGCAATCGGACACGAGCTTTCCTTAGCTTTGCTCCAAGTGCGGTCCATGGCGAGCATTAGGTGCCCAACTTGCACAAATCAAACTGCTGTAGTGGCTATATGCTATGTATGATCACGTACTACCAGGTAGCAGGGCGGAACCAATAGCAGTCCAAGTCTCAGGGTAGATTAGCTATTTTTGGGCTGAATATTTTTTTTGTGATTTTTTCACTAATTCTTCGTAGACTTTTGTTTCTAGGCATCGTACTATAGCCGGATAGCCCAGGTAGCACGACTGATGCTTATGTTGTGTCTTGTTGGCCTTGTCGCTGATAAGGTGCACCACGATGATGTGATTGATGAGAGCAATCAGAACCACTGGAGCAACATATATATTTGATCTTGATGGAGGATGACCGGATGCGTAAGTGCATGTAGTTTTTTTACCTATAGTTAAATCTAAGAGCTTGTTTAGTACTCATCGATCGCCACGTCTATTTTCTCCACTTTTTTTGGCTTATGGTCGTGAGAATGACAGGTGGGCCAGGTTTGACACATAGTTTGTATCACATCATCTAACTACGAACCAAACAACCACTACATGTAGCGTGACACTACATGATGGAACATCACGTAGTGCTTATGTTATTTTTTTTTTTTGTAGAAGAATAGGATACATGATGAGATGACGTGAGAGCAAACAAACCATTGATTAGAGTAATATATATATATATATATATATATATATATATATATATATATATATATATATATATATATATGTATATGTATATGTATATGTGGTCATGATGGATGTACGAGTAGTTTTTGATGCAATGGTCTGGACATTCGTAGTGATGTGCTTCAAGGGAAGGCAAAGGCAGAGGAGAAAAGTATCCTTTTGTGTTTGTGGTTTGTGCTTCCACTTGCCTGCTTTTGTTATACTCTTTCGGTAGTGGTAGGGCTGTCAAGGAAGTGAAGTATTTCTCGAAAGGGAAAGATGCCATCCAAGTTGTCAAATTTTCTGCTGTTTAGTTAGTTGGTTTATTCTAAAAGGTGAAAATATTAAAATTAAATGGTTAGTGTATAATTATATATTTATATATAACCATGCTGCTCTGGAAAGGGACTAAGAAAAGGAGCGTCAGTAAAATGTGTTTTTCTTTACCTTAAAAATGTGGGGATTTTTTTATGCATTTCCATAGGCATCTAGTAATTACTTCTTTCAGTGATACTTCCAGCAGGGGAGATAAAAAAAATATAAGCTCAACTGAACTTTTTTCAGCCTTGCACTCTTACTTCAATCAAGGATCCAAATTTTTTGACTATGCATGCGTCTAGTATATTATAGTGCCATTTGATCAATAGTAATATCCTGCCATGCAGCCTAGAGAGACCAATTGTCTGCAGTCTTCAATATTTTTGGATATCTGGTAGTTGCAGCGTCAATTACGTACTACTCAGCACATAAACCAAACCCTACAAAGATTTTAACTCGATTCATACGAGCAAGAAAATTTTAAAGAACAGATTTCTACGGGTCAAGATGGTAGGTATGGATCTTCATAATTGATTGAGTCGTTTTAATTGCACCTGTCCTAGAACTGTTTGATCCTTTCTAGTTCACCTTATCATGGAGAGGAGTACTGCTAAACCAAGGGCATCAATGCTTGTCCTATTTAGTATTTGTTATCTGCTGTGACGAGAATTGGAGATGAAATCCTTTGCCTAGTCTCGATCAAAGATCTTATTCCTTGTGATTGATTGATATGATCGCTCCACCTAAAGTTTTAACAGAATTCGTGTAATCACTCGTACCGGCCGTCAAGGTTAGTACTTTGCCCAGTTAATTAAACAAGATCAACCCGGAATCATTTAATTGCCAGTTTATGTGGAAAAACAACATAGCGGTCAGAAATTTGATTTCTGAATGGAATAATTTCGGAAATTAGAGGGGTTTAGCACTTTAGCCTCATTTTGTCCATGTTAGCATACTCAAGCAAAATAAGTCAAGTCAACCACGTAAAGTCCAACCGGCACAACACTCTGGATAATTTTTAGGCAGTGCTCAGCGTTGCTTCCAGTCGCCGCGACCAATGATCAAAGCACTATGCTCAACGCTTAAAACACTGTGCACTATTTTGTCCTTTAGCTTTTTTTTGTTTTTTGAATTTTTGTGTTTTGTTTTTTTTCCGTATTCAATTTGTATTGTCCGCTCTAGATTAGCGTGTCACTTTTATTTTTACAATTTTTTAGATTTAATTATACCCAATAAGCCAACTCAGTTACAGTAAAAAATCAGCCAACTATAGTAAAATTTCAGCCAGAAGTCATCGCTATTTCGAACGCCCCCTTAATCAAACACCATGATTTCGGTCTTCCATCAAATCGTGGGTTATTTACACATTTTAGTGGTATATTTAGTCCCATGATCTGATCTTTCCTCTTCTATTTTAACAACTGCACTAACCAACTCGCCTAGCTCCCATTTAAAACAAATAAAGGAAACACATTAACCATACTACTAGCTCGGTGGCTAATTTGCTGCGGCTGTGGTCCACAATACGGTTCTGTGCCCGTGGCATATGTAGGTCTTGTTCTTTGCGACTTCTAAAAGTTATTTTTTGTTTTTATTATAGTAATTAACTTTTAAACGGAGTATTTTTTTTAAAATGAAATCTACAAGTTAATTATAGTACACGTTAAAAAACTAATATCTATACCATCAAAAATCGCAAGCGAGTATCTCTCTTTCCACAATCTCTGTCGCAAACAGCCAAAAAGCCATCATCCACAGCTAAAAATCATCAGTCGCAACCATGCAAACAGGCCCATACTCTGCACTGCAACAGCAAGATGCAAAAAGGTATTGCTACATAGTCTGACAGTCACTGTGATTGCAAGGTGTGCACAGCTCGATCAGTGGTTGGTCTCACTCACATAATAAGCTCTAAGCTTGTTTATTCGTGGTTAGCGAGTGACCAAACGACTAAGGGGGCGTTCGTTTTAGCGATGGTTTTTGGTTATTGTTGAAATTTTATTGTAGCTAACTTATTTTTTACTGTAGCTGAGTGGCATATTAGGCATAATTAAATTTAAAAAATGTAAAAATAAAAACGGCTCGCTAGTCTAGAGCGGACAATGCAAAGAAATACGAGAAAAAAACGAAACGCAAAAAAACCAAAAAAATTTACTACATGACAAAATTGCTAATGTGATTTTGTCGCTGCTACAGTATTTTCGTCGCTAAACAGTAAAATAATCTCTGACTTGAGCAGGCCTAACCACCGGATTAGCACACCGTTAACCCATCTTTTTCTCCACAACAGTGTAGCTACCTGTACATGTCTGGATAGATCACTGGGCTCACGAGATGCTTCTTGCTCAGCTAGACCTTGCCATGATCAGAGCTTTTCAGCTAGCCATGACACAACACATGACTGCAAAAGCTAGCAAAGCTGAAAAAGGGGGCGGTACTCTCTCTCATAGAAAGCACGAAAATACTCGTATGACAATGCAGCACAGCGCCGTTTCTCGAAGTTTTTCGATGTTTGGCCTTGTAAATCCAGCCCTTCAGACGTAAGAATATGTAAAAATAACCCCTTCTCCTCGAGCCTGAGAGGATGGAGAGGTGACGTGTGTCACCTTCAGCGGCCCTCACCACAGCAAGTCGGATCCACCGCGAAAACTGCGGCGAGCGCGGCCGGCGGAGGGCTCACCCACCTACAGTGGCACACGGGCGTTGGAGGCACTCCATGCCTGCCACGCCCGTCAAGCACCGGAGGTCGGCGCCTACCGCAACAGATGGATGCAGCAGGAATCCTTCGCTTATGGTCATGGGCGGACCCACCAGGGACCTGAAAACGTTTGGTGGAAAACTCTTGTACGTGCAGCACTGCTCAAAGTATAAATACACGTGCAGCTAGCTGCTCCTCAGCGGAGCCGAAATTTCAAACGATCTCACGCGAGCTTTCAATGCTCGACATTGCACGACGCCCCCCTCGATGTAGCACCATGCACGCTGCTGACGTACCAACAGCACCATAAATTGGAGCAGTACTGTGCTGCCATGGAGAGATGAGGGACGACCTGACAGTTGACACACGCCAAGCGGTCCAGAATAAACGCAAGGGATTCTCGGGCTAATCGTTCAAAACTCATTGCATGCAACCGTACGACTAGCCCCCGATCCAAAGGGTGATAATTCGACAGGAAACGGCCTGCCGCCGGCGTTCTGGACTCTCCCGACACAGGCAAAGGAAGAGGAGAGAGAACCGTACGTTGGCCTCATCCTTTTAGCTTATAACTTATAATTTATTTAAATAAATAAATGAAAAGACTCTTTATCGTTATTTCGCAGCGACTTATCGGGACAACTTTTTCGAAGAAACTTATCAATATTCAGTTTATTCGCATAAATACTTGTGCTAGCATCAAAAGCCACCAACCGCAGCTGAAAAGAACATACCAAGATCTCTCCAATGTAGAGAGAGAGAGACTCCCCTCCCCTCTGGTTGTTACTATCACCCAACCTCTCTACATGACATCCACCACAACACGTCCTCTTCATAGACGCACGTTCTCCTACTTATAGTAGTACTAGTAAAGTACTCATGCTTTGCAACAGGATACCAAATCTTACACAAAATAGCACTTTTCTTTCACACAACGATTAATAGTGCTCATTGGTAGTTTGTATGTTCTTACCACTGTTTATCGCCTGCTACTGGTTCAAGCCACAACTCATTGCAATTATAGTCAGGGTGCAACCTTGGATCTGGCAAAAGACCTATTCCCCAGATTTGTTAAGGAAGCTAAATGATTCGGTACAAGAGGGTGCCAACTGCCCAGGATGCCTACTTTCTGTCCATACAAAATACGAGCACTCCCCGCTGATAACACTATTTCAACAAAACAAAAGGCTCTGGCTGTCCACAATAAGTAAACCCCCTGAAAATTAACATGATACTGTCATAACAGTATTTATCATCTGATGGAAGCACTATAAGACAAAAAAAAAATGCAAGCTTTACTGCTACCAAATCCAATATCAGTTGTATGGATAGTCAGATCAAACTGTAATGTTATTTGAAGTTATAAAAACATAATAGAACCTACTCAATGATCTTTGATTAACATTTCTTCCAAAGTATTAATTTAGCCAATTCATCTGCACATGCTAGTTCTGAATTTTGGTGATCAGGATCAGATAGGCAAGCAATCAAAGCTTACCGTAAAGAAAACTAAATTATTTATCCATTCCATAAACATAGTTTAGCATAGACCAACTACAGCAATCACACAATAGCCTATATATCAAATAGGAGAGTCTAGAGGAAAACTCTATAAACCTTGAAATTTGAGTTTATTAAGAGGAGTGGTCAGTCTATATACTCAAATTTTCAACCAAGTTGCTACAAGAAAGCTAATTATGTAACTAATTCCATTCACGACTAAGTTTGACCAACCCTAAGTGTTCTCTTAATATTTTCTATACAGGAATTCAACACAAACAATATGTCATGATAGGACCACAGATAAAATTAAATCATGCAGAGTACGAAAGAACATAAGAATGTAGTACTAAGGTAAGATTAGTGCCCTAGTTTTTGAGCATCGCTTCATTATCGTCCATAAACTTCATTGCATTCCATGATCCAATTCTGGAAACAATGCCCTCGCTAGGTCGTGTCATGCACCCACTGATTGGCTCATCGTTGTTGAAATCAACCTGTCTTCCCAGCGCCTCCACCCACTCCAGCCACCGACTCACCGCCTGTGCCAGCCTCGAGCCACTGCCTCCATAGATCTTCACCGTGCCACCTCCAAAGACGTCATTGGCATCCCAAACCACAACCCCAAGAAAATAGACGAAGCGACAGACGAATCGATGTGGATGGCATAGCAGCTGCTCTGGGAAGAGTTGGCGACAATTGAGAGAAGCTATGGCCGTCGTAGTGGTCAGGCGACCGGATTGCAGCGTCGGCGGAGCCCTGCGCCGTTGTGGCTGAGAATGTTGGAGCCGAGATTGGCAAGCGCGATGCTCAGAACGAAGAACAAACACACGAGAGAAAAACTTGAATTTTGGCACAGCCGGATCAATGCATGAGGCGCTGCCTTTTATTGCTTTGCAAGCTGCCTGCTTTGATTGAAGCAAGCGCTGCTGCTTTTCTTGATTTGATCAGACACTGCCTTGCTTGATGATCTTATTTCCGTTCAATCCCTGAGGTATTTATATGCTACAAGACTGCACCCAACTCGGGAAAACACAACCAAGCGGAGCAAGAAAACAAATACGAAACTGATACGTATACGAGCCGTATTCCATGTAGCTACCGTACAAGCAACTAGATTAAAACTAACATTCACCCCCTTAATCTTGTTGCTTAGAGTAGCGCTGGGTTTTCGTCGGTATCTGTCTCAATGAGATATGCCTGCGCTTTCTCCCTCTTGTTGGGCTTCTGGCATTCTGAAGCAAAGTATCCATAATCGTTACAATTAAAACACCTTACTTTTGTCTTGTCAATTCGTCGGTATCGATGTCCACTGCCACCACCAAAACCACCTGAGGAGCCTTCATACTTCATCGATCGGGCCTCCCACTCTGCGCGCGTCAGGAGCAAGTGCTCTTCGTCTCTGTCGTTGTTGCCGTAGCGACGTTCTCCCTCTTCCTGCGTCTTCAAGCGCCCGATTAGCTCTTCGATCGACATATTCTTTATGTCTCTGAATTGCTCAATTGTGGTGACGACGAGAGAGAACTTCTTAGGCACTGCACGAAGAAACTTCCGCACGATGTAGGCCTCTTCCATCTTTTCGCCTAGACCTCGTATCTTGCTGACGATTGTCGTCAACCTCATTGCGAAGTCATCAATTTGTTCGGTGTCCCTCATGCGCAAGTTTTCAAACTCGCTTATGAGGTTTTGTACACGCGCCTCCTTGACGCGATCGGCACCGACATGCATCATCTTCAGAGTATTCCAGGCCTCCTTTGCGGTCTCCTTCTCAGCTAGGACCAATAACATGTCTTCCGGCACCGCGAGGAAGATTGCCGCAAGTGCCATTTGATCTTGCCGCTCATTCACCTCTTCATCCACGACTGCGTTCCACACGCCCTGAGCGCGCATAAGCACCTTCATCTTCACGGCCCACGTCGTGTAGTTGCTCCTCGTGAGCATGGGATACGGGAGGGAGATGCTGCCCTCGCGCGCCAACGTTTTCGGCACGCTCCCATCGCCGATCTTCAAAACGCCCCCATCGGTGGTGACGTTTTTCGACGAGCTCGAAGACGACATAGATGAAGGTGTACACGAACCTTGCTCTGATACCAATTGTTGGAGCCAAGATTGGCAAGCGCGATGCTCAGAACGAAGAACAAACACACAAGAGAAAAACTTGAATTTTGACACAGCCGGATCAATGCATGAGGCGCTGCCTTTTATTGCTTTGCAAGCTGCCTGCTTTGATTGAAGCAAGCGCTGCTGCTTTTCTTGATTTGATCAGGCACTGCCTTGCTTGATGATCTTATTTCCGTTCAATCCCTGAGGTATTTATATGCTACAAGACTGCACCCAACTCGGGAAAACACAACCGAGCGGAGCAAGAAAACAAATACGAAACTGATACGTATATGAGCCGTATTCCATGTAGCTACCGTACAAGCAACTAGATTAAAACTAACAGAGAAGACGGTGATGGCAAATAGATCTGAAGAGGGAAGTGGAGGGGAGGGGCGGTTCGGCGTAGATGTGATGGGAGGAGCGGCGAGTGTTGCGATAATCTTGTTGCATGTCATAGTTATCTAGTGCTTGAACTATCTGGATGTTGGTAGAAGTTGATCGTTATCTTGAGAAACATGTGCTGTCAATAAACACAAGAGTTTTCTGGAGCAGTCGGCTCGATAACTCTAAATTCGACGTCCTAGATAACTCAAATGAGACTAGATAACTCCGGTGGATAATGTTGGCAGCATATAGAAGTAGCAAGGTACAACTAGAACCTTAATCGTATGTTGGCTGTCAACCAATAGAAATAATAAACAAGAGTTAGTCGGTTGGTTTTGTAGGTTATATAAGAACCAGGTTGTAATACTTTGTAATGTAAGCCAGCACTATCCCCTGTTGTAACACAAAAAGCCCAATGGAATATACAGTGTTACCTTAAATTTGCTTTCTCTATTTCTTACTTCCTGTTCACGTCCTATACCAGCACATGAAGTAGGGTCTATTTTTTTCAGTTTCTCAAAACAGCTTTTAACTTTTACTACAGTACCTAACTTTCAAACGAAGTATTTTTTTAAAATAGAGTCTACAAATTAATTATAGTACACATTAAAAGCTCAACATCTATACCATCCAAAATCGTAAGCGAGTATCTCTCTCCGTAATCTCTGTCACAAACAGCTAAAATTTAAAATTTTTAACAAAAAATCATAAACCACAGAAAAAAAAAGCAGGCCGGTAATTCCCTTCCTCCTACTACAATCCAACCTCTGTCCTGTTGCTTGTTCCCCGTTTAGCTAGTGGTAGTGGCGCAGATGCGAGAGCGAGGGGAGCGACGGCAGCGTAGATGCACGCGCGAGAGAAGGAGCGGCAATGGAAGGGAGTTTGCTGGGATTAGGGTGCGGCCGTACAGTAGTGGGTTGGTTGACGAGGGAATCCTAACGATGTAAGGTACACATGTAAGTGCACGTAAAAGAGGAGGCGGCTGCGCGCTTGGTGGGGTGACGAAAGAAACTACAAGGAAAGGGTGAGGCGTAAGATGGATGGTTCGAAATCTACCTGATTGTCAGATTGAATAGCTGTGGAAAGGGAATATAGAACGGACGACAATCACCGACTTAATTATTTTGGTAAGTAGCAGAGAGTAGTATCGACACCGACCCCATTACTGGCTGACTCCTTACCCATCTCCATCGCCCGCGCTAGCTAATTACCCACGCGTGCGGTGCAGGGTTTGCGAAGAAAGCTAAGCGAGCCAGAGCGACCAGCCATCGAAGCATGCCATCTATGGCGCCCCGGCTATGAGGACGAGGTGGGAGGAAGGGGACGGCAAAAGCGTCGCGCGGCCAAGAAACATTTTATAGGGCGCCCGCGCGCGCGCCTTCCTTTGTTTAGCCTCCTCCGCCGGCTCTTCTAATACGCGCCGTGGTCGTAGAGGAGTCCAGTCTATTCATTCCTCCGTCTTCCTCACCTCGCGCCGCGGGCCTTGGTGTGCATGGGCGCCGGACGCGCCGGGAGGTCAGCCGCGCCGCCATGACGACGACAACCGTGAACGCGGCCACGGCGGCGGTGGCGTCGCAGCTCTGCGCCGCGCGGGGGGGCGGCCGCCGGCGCAGGCCGGCCGTGCTGCGGCTCGACCTCCGCTGGGCGCGCCTGCTCCGCCTGGCCGTCGTCAGCAGGGTCGTCCGCCTCGTGTGGGACCAGCTGCTCGCGTGCTCCACCTGCGGCGGCGGGAGGTACCGCCGGCTCGGGCCGCCGCAGGGCGGAGCCATCCTGACCCCGGTCGGGAGGGACGACGGCGGCGAAGCGGTCGCCGCCGACGCCCCCGAGGCGGCGGATGTCGAGGACGTGGTCAACCTCAAGGTCAGCATGCTCGGGGATTGCCGGATCGGCAAGACCAGCTTCATGGTAACTTCTTGCTGCTCTTCTTCTTCTTCTTCTTCTTCTTCTTATTGTATTCCTTTCCATGTTAACTTCTTCTGGAATTCTGGGTAAGCTTGGTACCCTCCCTCTACGCGTCTTGTTCTTGTTGTTGTCGTGTGATCTTGATTGGTTTGTATTACGGCTATGTTTGGTGCCCATGCTTTTCTTATTAAAGCTTCGTTTATCAAATCAAGAAAGAAACCATTAAAATCTTTTTTTGCTACTACAACCTACAAAGGTATTTCATCCCTCTTGCATTCTATTGTGCAATTCCTCAACCACCATGCTATTTTGACGAAGAAACCACCAAAGCGTGAAACTAGAGTCAGCAATCAAATGCGTCATCATTGTAAATTTGAGGAACTGAAGACTCAGAGCAGTCCGTCAATTCAGTTAATTTTATGATTTCTATCTGGTGGTGGCCATTGATCTGCAGGTAAAATATGTCGGAAATGGGGGGGAGCAGAACGGCTTGCAGATGACGGGCCTGAATCTGATGGACAAGACGTTGGCAGTTCGGGGTGCTAGGATTGCCTTCGGCATCTGGGATGTGGCAGGTAATCCAGACAACATCACAGCAGTAAACTTTTTTTCCTGGATGATTTGGTTCAAATGCCAAAATTCCCAACCTTTCTTGATGCGTTCTTCTTGTGGAATGGGTGCAGGAGACAGCCAGTTCCTCGACCACGTCCCGATCGCGTGCAAGGACGCCGTGGCGATCTTGTACATGTTCGATCTCACGAGCCGGTGCACGCTTAATAGGTTAGTCTCCAGATCAGTTTCATCACATTATGGATTCAGAGCAAATTCTGAGTATATTGAAGATTTGGTTACTCGGTACTTACTGCTGGTATTTCATCTTATTACTGCAGTATTATAGAATGGTACGAGAGGGCAAGGAAATGGAATAAGGTTGGTGCATTGCTGTATTGATTTGGTTTCCTGGGGATTTTTCCTGCATGTTGTCTGTAATGTTATGGCGGAGGACTTGTTCATATTAACTTTTTGGTGATGGTTTTTGGTTGATAGAAACGGCTAATGAATAGTAGTGGCTGATGAATAGTAATACATTATGTAAGAAAGACGGTGCAACGAAAAGCATTACAACATTTAGACCGTCATGCGATTTATGGAATTATGATATAATAAAGTACAAAGTATGTTACAATATGTTAAAGTGAAAAGTAATGGCTAATAAATAATACTACCTGATAGAAGCGGTTTATAGAAACTAAGATATTTGTATTAACTTTAGTTTCTGGAAGCAGAAACCAATATAAACAGGCCCTCGATCATACTGGCTGTGCATATGGAAAAAATATTACAATTTTCTGCAAACAGTAACTAGCAGATGGGTTCCCACGTGTCAGGGCACGCCTGCAGATCGCTGTTTTTAACAATTTAGTGATACTGAGATTTGTTCATATGCTTTTATCGGTGCTCTAGCTGAATACTGAAAGCGTTCATGGTTCTTGGTATTGTAGCTGAACAGTCCTTTTTTCTGACAGACGGCTATTCCAATCCTAATTGGAACGAAGTTTGATGACTTCACTCAGCTTCCTCTTGAGATGCAATGGACCATTGTTAACGAGGTACATTTTGCAATAGTTTTTCTTGCAATCAAAATATTGTTCCCTTTTCTTCTTTGCTCCTTGGATATGGGGCCTTCAGCATCTCCAATGGACCTCGCCTTGGTTCTGACGACTGGAGTTGGGTTGCACATGTGTGTTTCATCTGAAAGTGTAAATTAACCAGCGCTAGAAGTCTTAAGCTTGGCCAGGTCTTTTAATTGTTACCAATTGCTACTGATAGATAATCTGAAAGATTCAGAAGCTAAGCATAACCCTTTGTCAGAAAACTACTCATTCTTGAATCATGTTAGGTGAAAGATTTTGAGTTTGTTTCCATAGCTATAAAAACAAGATTTTTAGTTTGATTACGGCCACATGTATCCCATGGATCCGGTACTCGTGTAGTCATGTGACAGCGACAATAGAGCCCAAATCAAAACCCGAATCGAGTACAGGGGACTATTTTAAGACACTGCTGATCTTAAGAGTACAATATATGAATGCCTATTACTGCACATTGAAGCCAGTGGACCTTGGTTGATCGGAGAAATTGTGAAGTAGGCCAGAACACGTCCTCAAGAGATGCAGGTTCGTCAAGAACAGCAATCGGGAGCAGTCGAACGACAGTAGAGTTGAACAAGATCCAATTTTCATTTCTTGTCCACTTGCTACAGGTCCAAATTATGTCAATCTTTCTCCTCGTGGGCCTCAGGCTACAGAATGTAGATTGATGGTCACTCCTCACTCGACATGCGAAAGCAAGGAAAGCTGCACTGCATCTAATCAAGAAAAGAAGTTTCATGGATATAATACTATGCTAATAAGAACTTTCGGTAACACTGAAATTACTAGTTACTCAAAAAGTTCAGAGGTTTGTTTTCAGTACTCCCACCACAACGAAAAATAGGACTTTCAGATCCCTTCGCATTTATACCCGAGCCCTTACATATTTGTACCTGCTGTAGAATTACCGTTGAATTGAGATTTTTGTTACGTGTTAATATGTTGGGTTTTTTTTTTTTGGCTGATGGATGGTTCAGGCCAGGGCATACGCAAGAGCGATGAAGGCGACCCTCTTCTTCTCGAGCGCGACGCACAACATTAACGTGAACAAGATCTTCAAGTTCATCACGGCGAAGCTCTTCAACCTGCCGTGGACGGTGGAGAGGAACCTGACCATCGGCGAGCCCATCATAGACTTCTAATTAACTAGACACACGAGCCTTCTTCTTCTTTACTTTTGCTTCCTTTCTACTAACCCTTTTAATTTGGTCTGTGACCGATGCTGGCCACACGAGCCATGACTGAGCGAGTGAGCAGTTGAGCACGTCCTCTTGCAGCATTGCAAGATGTGTGTATGTACACTAGTCCTGTGCGCCCGTAAGTTGCAATGAAAACTCATACTTTATGCAAAATAACTGCTGTGTTTTTATTATACTTATCGATTACCGTAGGGGACGTCTCTTGAATCCATCCTTACACTTGCCTATTTTACAATCTTGTAGTCTTGCCACATGCTAATGAAACTTTCTTACGCTAAGAAAACTGTAATGTTTCTTGTTTGACTTTCAAGAAAATAAGCAGTGGATATATTACAAAGTTGGCTATATCAAAGCCATTGAAAACATCATGTGGATAACATTTTCATAAGTAAACAAAAAATCAAATTAAAAGCACCTGAAGTCCCATCACGCTTACAGCTGCAGCAGGCTCCATTTTATTGTGCGCTTCAAATAGCTCTAAAACAAACACATTCCAATAATCCAAACACGCCTCTAAATTGGCCAACATTATAAGATGTGAAATTCCAACCAAATTCTGCAACATATGCTGAATCTAGTTCTAACATTCCTACCTTAAAAACCTCAGTGTCATCAACATATGAAATTCCAATGAGGTACTCAAGACCCAGATGTAATGCAGCTCTATTTTCTGGAGATATCTCCAGTATACGCGTGTGATTCAGCAAGTATCACAAAAGAAGGCATCAGACCGTATGGAGATTTAATTATTCTTTTGTATAACATTTTATTACTCATTAACATTTCTCTATTTGTTTAGTGTTTAAAATGACAAGCGAAGGAAGGATAATACCATAACAATTTATTTTTGTCTTAGCTGGGAACATGGCATCAAAAGAGTAGGTTCGTAGTTACAGTTGTCAGAATGTTTTATGAATCAAAATGAAAATTAGTATTGTCTCCAGAGTCTAACAATATCACATACTAAATAGTAGGATATATCCAGGATGCAATTGATCTTACCTTAAAAAGGCAGTGAAAAAGGGGGCTAAATTTTATATGAATACCTATATCGAGGAACGCACAGTGTAAATTAACTCAATGATATTAAAAGAGAGAGAGAAACCAATCATTGTCTCCTAGAATAGGCTGTTACTCCAGCTGATAGATGTTATACCTGTTCTTCACTGGAACCATTGGCGTAGGCGTTGGGAATTGTTCTAGGAGGAAGAATAGCCTACACATTAGTGAAAAGAACCCTTAATTAGTAAATTTTTTGGGGGAAAATGTAAGAAAAGAACATAGCTTTTTCTGAAATTCATCAATTACCTGCAATTGCATCATGAAAATTGTATACATCTTCACGTTCTGCATGTTATAAAAATCACCAAACTGAAGAGCAGCAACCTGCAAGATAGCTCCACATATCAGGAAAGGACATCAAAACAGTATTGAGCCAGCAAAGAAACAGGATTCTTCAATGTAATAGGGCCAGTTTACTGCCCCATTCATGTAAAGTGATAGATAGAGCACCATAGTAATCAAACTAATGGATAAAATGCATCTTTCCATTGCTCCACTAAAATTTTAGGAAGCACCAAAATTAACACACAGGAAACAATTTGTTTGTTTTACCTCAGTTAGGCACTGAAGTGTGAGGTTCCGATAAGCAGCCATATAAAAGAACTTCGGCAGTCGGCAGTGTCTCCAGCTAAAAGCCATCGAGGAAAAAATAAGACACAGATTTTTCCATAGATACAGTTAACATAAGATCTTTCTGAAAGAGCTTATAAATAGGCTACATACCAATGGTGACTCAAATATAAAGCCTACAGGGATCCACGATAGGAAAGCATGAAGTGTAGCCAACATAGCATGGATGAGCTCAGGTCTTTGTGTTGCAGATATGACATACAAACATAGTCATGAATGAGACGAAACTCACTGTTCAATAACAAAGAAAAATCAAGTTACATCAATTAAAAATTGAAGTTGTCCCACTATAGTACAGGATACACAAAGTAATTGAATCTACTCTACTAAATAGAAGCTATTAGGCAGCCATAAAAGATAAGAGATGGCAAAAAAAATCCAACCTATTAAGTGAAGACTTCAGTTCTTTGATCTTTTGTTGTGTCATTTCACCTCTTGAAAAATAAACAACTTCTTCACTTAAAAGCTGAAAATAGTTGCATAGTCAATATTTCTTCTAATATGTTAATTAAACAGATAAAAGTAGAAACACAACTTGCCTTTAATATAGCCATGCAATTTTCACATATCGTTTCACTACTCTTTGTGGCAGCAACAAGGTTAGGAATGAAGGATGACCACTTGGCTGGCCACTCATGCTTCAGAACCTATTATATTGCAGCAATTCAGAACACAAGTCAGTTGAGCTTGCCAAATGCAGATATATTCAGATGGTAAAAAACTGGGTTAAACGGCAACCAAAACAGCACAGCTTACCTGCCACATGCAGGGGACGTCTCTTGAATCCATCCGT
The DNA here is from genome assembly GCA_036346265.1 of Melocanna baccifera. Taxonomy (NCBI): domain Eukaryota; kingdom Viridiplantae; phylum Streptophyta; class Magnoliopsida; order Poales; family Poaceae; genus Melocanna; species Melocanna baccifera. The sequence goes on from CM070695.1 coordinate 16,600,329, forward strand.
ACACTTATCTATTGTACAATCTTGTAGTCTTGCCACATGCTAATGAAAGTTTCTTACACTAAAAAAAGTGTAATGTTTCTTGTCTCACTTTCAAGAAAATAAGCAGTGGTTGTTCTTCTGCATATTTGAAAGAAGTGAATTTGCATCTAAATTGGATCTTCTATCATATACCATTCAGTTCCTCCCCTAATTCATTTCAGCTAACAACCAGAAAAGCAATAATGCACTAATTTGCTCCTTCCAAGAATCCCTCTACAGTTCATGTCGGATTTTCCCATAATAACAGAATTCATAAGACCACCAACCCTCGTGCTGTGTCAAAAGAATAGTAATAATCAGATTTTTTTTTCAGGCATTCATTTTACCTAGCACATGTGCACACGGCTGACCATGCGTCACACGTGCTCATGCATAAAGAAAGGGTTGCATGCCCACCCTGTAGAAGCACTGATCCTTGAGAACCTCCAGCAATTCATCTGGATCCTTTGGCTTAATTCTCCGTTCGCTTTCTATGATAGTGTTAGTTGCATTTTGTGGGAGAATTGACTTCATGGTTTTAGTTTCTTCAACAGGTAGGAAGCATGTACAATGTTTTCCCTCATGGTTAGTCATTGGTACAGATTCTTGGCCATTCTCCTGCAGATACACCATAAGTATATTTAGTTAATAGTTACGATAATAGGAAGTATGTCTAAATTATGACAAACAGCAACCATTGCAGCAAGCACTGGAGGTAGAAATTGTACAGTAAGATTTTCATACGAAAATGACTTGAAATACACATGATTTAGTATAAACATGGTGAATTAATATTCTTTATAACAAAATCACTCATTTGCTAAAACCTACAGAAAACAGAGAGATTACAGAGGAAGAACTGCATATCCTCATTTTTCCAACTCCTAGCTACATTGACAAGTTCGAGTTGGTTCTTTGACCGAATCTTATTGTGGCTTCGATTGTAGTTTACTGTACCCAATAAGCCTCACAAACCTACCTAAGAGCTATCCACAACCAAGTGTGCAGAATTAGTGAGACCTAACGAAAGTTCGTGTTCTGCGAATTACGCCCAAATGGCACACCTGACACTCGGCAACAATTCAGTGCGATTCTTCCCCTCTCTCTCTTTTTGTGAGGCAATTCGATTGCAGTTCAGTAAGCAACGATAGCAAAACATTGGGAAAACGAATCAAATCCCAACAAACTACCAATCCATTAGCAATTTTAGACCACAAGCACACCGAGGAAGAGGCTTTTCAACTACAGAGTGCTAGATCTGGCCAAGAAACGTAGATGGAGAGCAAGGAACTCGCAACAGCCTCTCGACAATCGGATAGCTTCTTCAATCGAGAAGGACGCGATGAACAAACATGGTAAATGCATCAAAGAAGCGGTAGATCAGATTCAGAAAGAAAAGAAGCAGGGAGGGATTCGAGGCCGCCCGAGAGATCTAGCCAGGCTCTAATGCGATTACCTGAAGTGGTGAAGATCTGATCGGCGGCGGCGGTTCCGGCCACCAGGACGAAAAGCAGCAGGCACGTCTAGCCGGCAGAACCCATCTAAACACCTCAAAAATTCAAAAGTTGAATTTTGCTTTTATTGGATTTTTGCTTGCTCCTTCTCCAGCCAATCCCAACCCTTGACCTCCTTTGAGATTCGTGCCACCCCCTCCTTGCCCCTCCTGCGCTGGCGCGATCCCGCTCGTTCTCTCGCGCCCACGCGCCTGCGCCTCCTGCTGCCGATTTGCGGCGCCGCAATCTCTCGCGCGTTCTCACTCGCGTCAACCTCCTCTGCCACCGGTCCCACTGCCAGTGCCTCTCCCCAATTGTCCGGTCATTCCCGCCCTCGCTCCTTGCGCCAGAAGCGACGGAGAGGAGCTCCACCGTGCACCCGAGCGAGGATAACCGTCTGCGCGTCCCCAAGTCGTACCTGTGTTGTTATTCCTTTGCCAAACCTTACAGGAGAGGTACAACAACTCGCCTGCGGTGCATCTCCCCCTGGCGAAGCTCCCCACACCTCTTTCCTCCACACGCCGGCGGACCCGAAGCCAAGCCGCTGCTGAAACCGCCTCAATCGGGCTTTATAATCCAATTTCGGATGCAGATCGCCTCACGCCACCCCCTCAAACCTCCCCGAGTAGCCGATTGGGCTCCCTCTCGCCGAAGCCCCCGCACCGCCGTGCCCTGGTCCCGATGAGCTCCCGAGCCGATCTCCCTCCTCGCCCGATCAAAGTTCGATTCCTCGCTGCTAGAGCATCAACATGACCCCTAGAACTCGCAGCCCTGCTCAATTTTGCAAGTGCATTCGCCGGTTGCCCCCTCACCGTGAGCCTCCTCGCGGTGGCCGCTGCCTCACCGTGGACAGCCCAGCTGGAGCTTTCCCGCGTTGAGCCCTTGCCTTCCCCTTGAAACCTATCCCCTGTGGATGCTCAAACCGTAGCCCTTCGGACATGTGCGTTTCTAGAACCTTCCCGAAGCATCACCTTACCCGTCATTTTCTTTCCCGCCCGCGACCGTCGTCATGAATCCTCTCGCTGGTCTGAGTCCAAAAATGGACTCACCTCACTCCCAGGAACACATCCGTACCGGTCACCATCGCCTTTACCCTTTGTCGAGGCCGAATCAAAGATGTGGGCGAAGCCCTGTTTTTCCCGTTGCCGCGCCCGATCGAAGGTAGACGACGACCTCCCCGAGTCGACGTGGCTGCCTCTGGGCCGTCCGTGCTGGATCCAGCGGCAGCCGCGCGCGCGCTCGCTCGCTTGGCCTGGCGGTCGCTCGCGTGAGTAGGTGGGCCGCGCCCGATGGCTCACCCGTCGCGTTCAAATCACGCCCGCGCGTGCGCGCGCGTGCCCCGCGCGAAAACCGGGCCGGCCCGCTACTGTAGCAAATCCGGCAACAGCTCTTTTTCATTTTTCCAGCACCCAAAAATACCCAAAAATACATCATTCTATTCATTTCGTCGTCCTGAGTTCATTTCCAGTGTCCAATATACTAAACTCCACTTCTAAAAATTTCAATCCAAGCCATTTGATTTTATTGCATTTATTTATTTTTAATAGAATTTTATTTTATTTGTCCTAGCTTATGTAGACATAAGCACGGATTGACGACTATTTTCGTTGTGTTTTCATTAGCTCCCGACGAGTCCGAGACGACAGTACAAGGTCCGGAGCATCTGTCAACTATCTACGATCTTGTTGAAGTTGTCGACCCGCAAGGCAAGTTGCATGTTTTTGAACATATTGAACCCATCGTTTCGTATTATTTAATTACAGTATTTGCATTATTATTAATTGCCAAATCTATTTAATTAAAATAAATGATTGGAATAACATGTTAATTTCTAGTTATGACCTACCACTGTGTAAATACCCTGTTTACTTTGAAGGTCACATTCACCTTGACAAATTTAGTATTATTTAGTTATTACATAAAATAAACATTACAACGCCTCACTTAAAATAATGAGCTATCGTTTGATCCGATAGTTCGTCAACAAAAATGGTTTAAAAATAATCTAGGGTAGGGCGGAAGTTGTGGATCACCATGTAGCGGACAAGTCCACGACCCTACCCTAGAGTGGAGGGTGCAACAGACAGGTATCGATACAGACTCGTGTATTGGTAACCGGTTGTGGTTGGCAGTCTCAGGTGTAAAAGTAAGGATGGGACCCTTATACTGAGTATAGAGCGCAGTAACCGTTCAACCACAAGGATTGACTCATCGATCTGGGTCCAGTAACTGCTCATTTTATTTGAACCCCCACGGGAGCACAGGTGTGGTATGGGCAAGTATTCGTCATCCATACAACGGTAGGTCTTCACGGTCTCGGGCGGTAGTGTTCCGCATTGGCCCGTGGATACCCAGTTTGGTCGAAGTTCTCAACCTATCGGGTGGGAACTATAAAATAAGATGAGCAGTGAAAAATCTTGTTTTCTCAATTCAGTCGCACGCTAGTTGAGCGTGTCTATAGCTTGGCATTGGAAATTGAGAAACCTTGTGGGTAAAGCTGAACAACTCTGCAGAGTGAAAGTAAATTGTATTCGAATATGCCGTGCTTCCGGTTAAGGAAGCTGTGTTTGATGGGTGAATCCAGCAGCGATGCATAAATAGTATTTTTAATATTTTAATCTGTGTAAGCGAAGAAATTAATGTTTCAGACCCCAATTTCTTAATTATTATTATTGTTTTCCGCTCTGAAGTGGGTTCTGAACTAAAACTGCATCCACATAAAATAATAAACCATATATTACATTTCCTTGTTGAATCCATGCATGTAATTATTTAGGACTTACCCCTGTAACTTGCTGGGTACAATGTACTCATTGCTTGCAAATCAACGTCAGAAAGCGTCCAGGAGGTAAATGTGTAGTTCGTGGAGCAGGACCTCGATGATCAAGTTTCTGCTGATGATTTGTGGTTTTAGGCCGTAATCGCAGTCAGGCGCGTTTTGGGACTTTGGTGATGTATTATATTTGGGCTTGCCGCCGTCACGTCAAAACCTAGCCGAAGTGCTGTATGTGTAAATATAATCTGGATCTTCTTTTTGCCTGTAAGTGTGTTCTGTTGTGCTATCATCGCTGTACGGTACCCCGCAACTATGCATTTCTGTACAGATGCGGGTTTGCTGGTGCTCCTCGAAACGGGGGCGTTACACCATCGGCGACGATGGGCCAGACGCCTCCACTCGCTCCTGGGCCCGCTTCGACGGCTTGATGCCCACAAGGCGAAACGAGGAGTCGTCGACCGCGGTGGCGAGGGAGTCGTCGACGAGGTGAAGTCGAAGACGAAGTTGCGGAAGGGGAGGAGCGGCAGCGCGTGGGGAGGGGAGGAGAGGTGGTGGTGCCAGAGTTGGACTAGTTCATTTCCATGGTTCAAATTGAGTATCAATTAGAGATGACAATGGGTACCCAAAATCGAGTATCCGATGGATTTTACCCAATAAGAAGGTGGGTATGGAAAGATATCTTCACCTGCGGGTATACTAATGGGTAAAAACCTCTACCCATCGGGTAGAGCGGGTACAGGTACGGCTGTATACTACCCGTACCCACATACTCGTGGGTAAAATATACCCGATGGCCCATATACATAATACATACCCTTATTAATTCAACACACTCATGGCCTACATACCTGTGGCCTGTATATATATATACATATATGTCTGGATTCGTACTTAGCATGTGTCGATCATATTTTAGATTTGTGTTGTATATTCGTAAATAAAAAATATTGTCAATCACTCAATTTTTACCTTGTTCATGTCTTTAATCTGTGCTCTTTATGCTATCGGGTACGGGTTATCCGTCGGGTACAAATACCCGCGCGGGTGCGGGTATGGGTAAGTTTCTATACCCGTGTGCGGGTATGGGTATCGTAGCAGGTAGAGTTATATCTGTCGAGTACGGGTATGTGGTGGGTATACCCAGCGGGTATTTACCTGTTGCCATCTCTAGTATCAATGCTAGAAGCAATTTTGCTTCAGAGAAATAATGATAATAAAAAGAACATCTTAGGGGGCGTTTGGAATAATGATGGCTTTTGGTTTTTGCTAAAATTTTATTGTAGCTGGATTATTTTTTATTATAACTGAGTTGGCTTATTAGGTATAATTAAATTTAAAAAATAAAAAATAAAAACGGTATACTAATTTAGAGTGAACGATGCAAAGGAATACGGAAAAAATAAAATAAAAAAATACTAAAAAACAAAAAAAAATAAAGTTAAAAGTACTATAGTGTTTTGATTGCTGAACACGGTTTCTCGTCGCAACGTGAACGCAGCTGTACTACCTTTGTTTGGTGTTCCATCATAAGCCATTTGCCTGTCAATCGCATTGCTCTCGTTGGTGTTCCTTCACACTTGTTTTTGTGGGAACTGGTGTTTGCTGGCCTTCATTTGCATGCCAAAATTTCCAATTTTGGGATTTTTTTTGTTCTCTTTAAAGAGGGAAGCGAAATATTTCAGCCTTTTTTGGAAAGGAAAAGATTTTAGGTAACAGGGGTTGCTGTACTTTACTCCCCGCAGATTCGGCCGTGGGATGCAGACCAAACGGTCCAGTTTCAGCAAAGTAAGTGAGAGGCGGAGCAGTTTGATTGGACCGGCCCATGGCCCATACTGTTCGGGCTTCACACGAGTTGCGCGGCCCACAGGCCCATCAAACAACACGCGGTCTCGCAGCCCGAAAACCCTAGCTCCCGAGCACGCCACCATAAAACCGCCCCCCTCTCCCTCCCCGCCACACTTGTCGACCAGATAGGGAGCTCGACGAAGCCCTAGCTAGCCCCCCGGTCGCCAAAATGGTACGGTTCCCCCCGCTCCCTCCCCACAGCTCGGAGATCTCGAATGTTTGGTCGCCCTTGTGCCGATCCATTGTTGTTTCTTTTCCTGCTTTTCTTGATTTGTATGTGTATTTTCTATAGCACGTCAATCGTAGTTGTGAGATTTCGAGTTGGATGCGTAGTTACTGTTGATGCGGTTGGGGTCGGGTGATTTCACGCTTCGGAGGCGATGCTAGTGTTTGGTACTCGAGACCTAGTCGTATTCTTGTTTGGTTGGACGAGTAGTTCTTGTCAAGTTTCAGATATGATCCGTGCCTTGAGGTGTTTGTACCAGTAAATATGTCCCGAGTTGTAGATCTGTAAACTATTATACGATGAGGAATTGTCTAGTGTATTAGCCTTCTATTTGTGTTGCGTTAGATTCCTAGCACTCTACTCTGTAGCAGATTTACACTAGATGTTTAGATGTGCACTTCACAATTACGATTTGGTATGGTCGCGGGTTGAGATCGAACGAGCAGCTTGTTCTCTTCAAAACAAAGATTGTTTGTGATAAAGTGGAGCCTGTAGCTTTTATTCATACATTTTTGAAGGTAGAACATTGTATCTTGTGCATTCCAAGGTTTCATCTTTTAATTGCAGCTGGCTCGTGTTGCATGATATTTCCGAAGCCTGTGGTTGACCGCATTGTTCATTCACTATTCAGTCTAGTATATTTTTCCAAAAAGAAATCAGTACAGTACGCTAGTATGTTTGTCCTCTGAACTAAGTTGGTCATGTTATGAGCAAAGTAGTTAGATATGTGGAGTTTACAGAATACCTTCTGATGTAATTATATGGGTGGAAACTATTGAGCGAGTTGTTAATTTGTACTGATGCCAGATCCTTTGTTTGCATGTTTTGCTTTGAGCAGATAACCATGTATTATTAATTCTTTTCATCATTTTCCCATGAATGACATGAGGGGAATCTCGTTCTTGATGAGTCATTGATATCGTTTTGTTATGTTAAACTTGAAATTCTTGTTTGATTTTGAATTATGGGTGTCCTATGATGGCATGGAATCTTTGAGACCTGATTGTTCTTTTGATGACAAACATAAGCATATTTTCTGAGGACCCAATTGAAGTTTGAAGTTAAGGTTTTTGGAGTATTTTTGGAGGTTCTGTTAAAATTGTTTCTAGAGCAATCTCTTTTTTCGCTTTTTAACATTTGTCATCTGAACCTTTTTTAAAACTTGAGTGTTGTATTTGTTGCAAATGCTATATAGGTGAACGTACCGAAGACCAAGAAGACCTACTGCAAGAACAAGGAGTGCAGGAAGCACACTCTTCACAAGGTCACTCAGTACAAGAAGGGTAAAGATAGCCTGTCTGCCCAGGGAAAGCGCCGTTATGACCGAAAGCAGTCAGGATATGGTGGTCAGACCAAGCCTGTTTTCCACAAGAAGGTATTGAAACATACTTCATGTTTAATTTCCTGATTGATTTATCAATGCAACACAGTTGATGTGTGATTGGCTAAATGATCTATCAATGTAACATAGTTGATTGCCATTGTCTGATTGGTCTATCAATGCAGCATAGCCGATATGTGATTGTCTGATTGGTCTATAAACTCAGTGCTATTTACTGTGTCTGTTCAGTATAATTGTGCGTGATGATAAAGACAATTGTGGAATGCTAATACTTGTGACATTCTGCTGCTATGCATTTTCTTATCATGTCAAATGGTTGTGAATTTCAGGCAAAAACCACCAAGAAGATTGTGCTGAAGCTGCAGTGCCAAAGCTGCAAGCACTACTCCCAGCACCCCATCAAGGTATTGTTTCATTTCTCGAGCTGAATGTGTTATTTGAGTTAAACATGCTTTTCTTTTTGTGTGTTGGTTGCTCATGCTCACTCTTTTTAATTCATCTGTGCAGAGGTGCAAGCATTTTGAGATTGGTGGAGACAAGAAGGGCAAGGGAACATCACTTTTCTAAACTTGTCACCTATCTGGATGCTGAAGTTGTGGGGTCTATAGTGCTTAAAACTTGTCTTTCAATTCGATGTTCTTAGGAGCTTCATTAAAGCAGACCTTGTATTCAAATTCCAATGTCTGACATTACTTGAGTAAGGGTCGACTTTTCGCTAATGAAGTTTTGTAGCTTGAATCATCTTTGAATCCATGTATGCTTGTTTGATTTCAGTCTTCCTTTGCGGTTGATCTTATGCCCAGTGCCTCTTATTAGTGATCATTTGCACTACTTGATTATTGCGTTTCAGCCTTGGTCAGAGGATGACTTTGTGTAAGTGCTGTATCATTCGTACAATGCAACTGCTGTAGGATTGATGTTGAAAAAAACTACTGTGGCATTGGTGACTTACTAGTCGTATTTTAGCAATGACAATCTAACTCATATCTCTGCTGCAAAACCCATCTGGATTGTAGCCATGGGCCTTTGAAGTCCTAGAAAGCTGTTTTAGAAACATGCATGTATGATGTATCGCATCCGTGCTTGTACCGACGGTGGTTGACCGGCTCTTTTAAAATTGTAGCTTGTAAGTTGCAGGTGGCTAGATGGCTTCTAGGAAGTAATTTTGATACAAAAAATGTGTCACCTTTTCAGAACGAAAGTAGTCTTGTAAAACTGATTCTTACTGCAATTTGAATAGAGAACGTACCAAATCTTACTGCAACGCAGCTTGGCCTTAGTATAAGCATAAGGGTCTGTTTGGTACAGCTCCTGCTCCTAGCTTCTCAGTAGATTCTTAGGGAGCTGTACTAAACACTCCGATTCTCAAAATGAGGGGATTCTGCTTCTCGCGAGAAGCACTCTCCAAAATGAACTAGAGAGGAGAAGCAACCTTTTGGTGGATTCTCGTGGGGAGCTATAGCCCCTAACACCAACTTACCCATTAAAGTTGCTAATATTTACCCGCAAAATGCCACTGGTATAAAAAAAAGAAATCCCACCCGAGCGCTCGTCCCTCCCCCACCCGAGCGCTCGTCCCTTCGTCCTTCCACCCGAGCGCCCCTTCCTCCCCCTCGCGCGCCGGTTCCTCCTCCCCCGCCGCCTCCTCCTCCTCCCCCCCCCGCGCCGCCGCCCCCTCCCCTCCTCCTCGGCCGCCCCGACGCCGCCTCTCCCCTCCCTCCTCGGCCGCCCCCAATGCCGCCTCCCCCTTCCCCTCCCTCCTCGGCCACCCCCGACGCCGCCCCAGCCCCGGCGCCGCCCCGGCCTCCCCCGGCCCCACCCTTTCTCCCGAGCTCCGCGCGCCTCGGCCTCTTCCTCCTCCCCGCTGGCTGATCCCGGCCGCCCCGCCGCCTCCCTCCTTCTCTCGCCCCGCCGCCGCCCTCCAGTCAGTGAAGGTACCAACTCTGTGATTTTGTTGTATCTGTTGATGTAATAAGTGAAAATCTAACTCTCTTTTTAAGGAATAAAACCCAACTCTGTGATGTTGTCAAGATATGATTTTGGTTCATGTTGTCAAGATAAATTAACTGATTTATTCATTCATTCATCCCCTCTTGATTTATAGAGTTGGCACTGCAATTGGAAATCACAATGGTTGAGATTGTTAGGAGTTTAGGAGATGTACCTACTGTTTTGTTGCAAGTCTGGACAAATTTACAAGTTATATTAGCAATTTTATGAATTGCACAAGATCATTCCCTTTTTATTGCTTAGTGCTTATTGCACCATTTGCTTATCCTTTAGTTGAGATCCATACATTTGCTTCATCCATACAATTGCAATGCACACCTATTGCATGGGTTAGTTTGACTGAGGGCTATGGTGACTTTGGTTCTCTTATGTATATCGAGTTGGGTTACCTAAGGTTGAGTTGTATATCGAGTTGTACTAGTATAGTAATTTTGTTCAAGTGATTGGAAATCTTCAGCAGATTCATTCGAATTGTGTTAAATGTATATCTCAGGGAGAGTAGCGCTTGGAGTGCATCTCTCGGCCTATGAGCAGAAGCATCTCCCAGCCACCATTGCTGCCGGAGCCAACAAGAAGCCGAGGAAGATCAAGGTCGTGGGGCTTGGTGTTGCTATTGAGGGCTGATGGTGTCCTGTTCTGCTTGCCATTTCTGATAACAAATAAGATTTATTATCTGTTCTTGTCAGTAGAGTAATGTGAGGTTCACCAAAAGTTTACCTAGCGACGTGATTTGTTGGGCAGCATGTAGCAGCAGCAGCAGGAGTGTAGTTCTAAATCTATTTTATGAGGAACATGTGCTTTGCGGATATTTGAGTGAAGATATGTAATAAGATGGATGTCGTGTCCGTTAGAACTATATCTTTAACTGTGATAATCCATCATTGCCAAAAATAATGGTTGCATGATAATCCTTCCGTGACAATTTATATTATCTAATTAGCTAATGTATTGAGCAGGGTACCATCTCATCATTTGGTGCTGGCTTTTATCTGGTTCTCATTAGGTGGCCCTTTTTTGGCACGCTGTTAAGAGGCATATGGCTTTGTTGTACTCTTCAGGTTGTATTTTTTCATTATTTCTCTCTTGAGCAATATGCTTTTTTATGTTGAGACAAAACCTTAAAAATACATCCAATGCTTTGGTGATAATTATCTTCAAAATTGATGTGTTTTTGTACCAAAAAAAATCCACCATTCCTATCAAAAAGTTTAGTTGTACATGTCATGGGACATTGACTCGGACACCATTGCAGTGGATTTTGACCAACTCTCTCTGTAATAGATAAATAAAAGGGTTACAACTAGGGGTAACATGGTCTATTTCCCTCAAATCTCCTCTTTTATGAATTTGGAGCCAACCCACTAGCCAAACGCTTTTCAGAGGTAGCTCCAGATTCTCAGAGAAGTGGATTCTTGCAGAATCTAGAGCAGAAGCAGAAAAATAAGAATCTGGAGCTCTACCAAACAGGCCCTAAGTTGTAGCTACAATTAGGGGTGAAAACGGATCGGATATTTTCCGACCGACCGACCGCCGAATCTGAGTCGGATCGAATTCGGATAGTTGTATCGGATAATTATCGGATTCGGAGTCGGATTCGGATAGAAGTATCCGACGGATACGGATATATCCGGAAATCTTATCGGATAATATCCGGATATCCTTATCGGATATCCAGCCCACAAGCAATCACATTCAGTCATTCACATCACAGAGCAGAGGGAGTAGAGTGGAGGGGAAGGAGCATACCAGAGGAGACGACGACGGAGGCGCGGGGGAGCCGTGGATCTGGCCGGAGGTTCCGCCCCGACGACTCGCTCGAGCCCGGCACCGTCTACTTTCTCCTCCCGCACTCCATCTTCCAGTCCGAGTCCTCCGCTGTCGACCTCGCCTACCTCATGAACCGCCTCACCGCGCAAGGGCGTCTTCGGCGCCGCCGGGCCTAGCACCATTGAGGCGCTCTTGGCGAGCAGAAGACGCTGCCGACCCAAAGACGCCGAGCACTGGAGCGGCTGCCGAGCACGGAGCCATGCGAGCACGCCCGAGCCCGAGGCGCGGGAGAGAGCGCGGCGGGGAGAGGAGGCGGCGGAGAGGGGCAGCGCGTGGGGGAGGCGGCGCGGGGAGGCAGCGGAGTGCGAGGAGGGTGGCGCGGGGAGGGGGGCGAGGAGGGGCGGCGCCAGGGGGGAGGGGTGGCGGGGGGGGGGGAGAGGAAGCGAGCGGGGGAGAGGAGGGGCGGGGGCGAGGAGGGGCGGCGCTAGGGGGAGGGGCGGTGGGGGGGGGAGAGGAGGGGCCACGAGCGGCGGAGAGGTGGGGAGGAGCGGCGGATTGGGAGATTCGGGACGGAGGGACCGAGGGAGGAGTGGGGATGGGGGGGATTTGGGGGCTCGCCCGGGAAAATGAAATAGGGACGGAGGGAGTTCATTCACGGAGCGACCGGACCTAGGATTTAGTCAGCCGAGCGACCGGACCGAGGGATTGAGAGCCAGCGACCCTATTGGAACTATTCGAGCTTGACTCGATCGGACTCGTGAGTTTATTTTGAGGCTTGAGTTCGGCTCGTTAATGGTTTGAACTGAGCTCGAATCGATCATACAACGAGTTAAACTTGAGTAGTTCGCAAGCCTCGAGCTTTTTTTACAGCCCTAAGCAATGCTAAGTGTAAATGGTTTGCTCTTGTCAAATGTGAGTAACTGACAGTAAATGGCCTTCTACATGTTACCGAAATTTACTCTGGCAGATGATTAGTGTTACCGGTTTTATTAATTCTTGCACAGTGCTCTATTCTTGTTCTTCAGGGCTTCATTTCTTGGGTGTTGTGTGCCTGTGTTACTTTATATTGTTGATTGTAGATTTGTAGTGGAAGAATCGAGCTATGTGATCGGTGGGCGTTTGATTCATTTATGGTCTGTTGGATGTGATTAAAATGAAGCACATGTGACTATGTGCTTGTGAGTATTTGGTTCATGGTGGATGACTAGATGTTATATGCGTACTATATATATGCCTTTTGTATTCTTATGTAATATCCGACTAGATATTCGTTATTGTATTCGCATCTGCTCCGTATTCGCTCCAGATCAGAATCGATATTACGGATTCGTATTCAGATCCGCACTATTCGTATCCGACTCCGAATCCAAGAAAAAATATAGGATATGATATGGAATAAGCAATATCCAACCAACGTTTGATTCACTCCTAGCTACAATTACAAGCAGAAGGCCGTTGGTTTTAGTTTCCAATTCAGACGTTTCTTTCACGCTTTTTACAGGGAATGGATGAAAGAAACGTCTGAATTGGAAACTACAACCAACGGCCTTTTGAGCCCTAAAAAGCTGCTCTTGAATCAAGAACAGATGCCATCGTGGGTATATGCTGCCTCCAAATACTAGTATTCCCAGCAAAGCCTGCCTAAGCCCACAGAACAAGGCAACTAGAGCGCACGGCAAATGAGCTAGGCTCCAACGTTGCATCCATCGCAGAGATCTCGGCGAGCGAATTGCACGGCGCCACCGGGACTATACTGGGGCCATGCCCTGTATCCATCACCAGCAAGCAAGCAAGATGGGCGACCAGAGCAAGCACGCACTGCACGGCTGCTGCTCTTCGATCGCCCTGTGAAAACATGACATATCAAACGGCAGTAGCCACCCCCCGATGCATTCTGAACCACGCGTTTGTTTTGGACCACGAGAATCGGAAGCAAGGTCAAGCAAAAATCTGGCAGCTTTATTTAGAATGGATCCACCTCTCTACATCATCATCGTGGTCAATAGTCATAGTAGAAGAAATGAGGAATTCAGAAACATTGGCAGCTAAACCTAGAAGAAAGAAAGCGAAAAAAAGGGATCTAACACACACACACACATTGCAAGGGGTCCTTAGATATGCTCAGAACATGTTTTGTTCCAGCGCCGGGTCGACTTTGCGGTGAAATGGTCGTCACAAGGCCGTCACTGCTTTGCCTGAAATACGGGTGATTTTGTTAAGTTGCAGTGGTGAATTTGTTTCCTTTGCGAAGTCTCAAGTGTGGTTTGGCAGAAGAGATCTGTGAGATTACCTGGGAGTAGATGAAGGTTCCGAGAATGGCGATGGCTGCACCGAGGGCGTTGATGGGCTGGACCGGCGTGTGGAAGATTATGATGGAGGAGACAATGACGGAGATCCGCTTCATGGTGTTGCCGACGCTGAATGTCAGCGGCGAGATCTCATCCAACGACATGTAGGACACTTGGTTGTACAGGTGGTAGAACACACTTTGCGCCGCCACCCACCTACAACCACAGAGAAATTCTTAGCCACATGAATCAACTGGATTATCACAGAAAATATCAAATCTTGATTCTCTCTCTCCCCCTCTCTCTCTGTGAATGAACTAAAAAATGCAAACACCAGAGAATACGTATCTCACTACCATGTTCTGTCCCTACAGAAGAAATTGCTGCTTAGGACTTGGAGGAAATGCTAATGATGCATGCAACAATTCTTTTATAGGTCCTTTTTGGCAGATCATAGTAGAACTTTTAAGTGATTCCATGAAGCCTGTGACATTGCTGAAGTATGAGTGTTGCATGCTACTGTCCCTTAAAACTTACATTAAGCGCTTTGAATTGCCAATTAATTCCAAAAAGACTCAACTGACATGATGGTTGTGATAGTGAAATGCTAAGTAGTACAAGGAGCATGTGAGCTCACCAGACGAAGTTGGGACCGATCTCAGCGACTGCTTTCTGCCAGCCTGCAGCCCACACCTTGGGTCCCTCCATGGCGATGGCGAAAGGGAGGAGGATCACCAGGGAGAGCATGGAGAGGCAGGCGTAGTAGTTCATCCCGCTGACCGACTTGCCCTTCATCCCCTTCTTCGAGAATATGTTCCGGAAGACGAATGCGAGGTTTGAGATCATTGCCCCCATGAATCCTACAGTGGTTTGAACAAGACAGCATGAGCATTTCGCCAAAACAGTTCAATCAGAGTGATTTTCAAAGTCTCCAATTGCGACTAGCCGACTACGCTGTGGCAAATCTATCCCACACATCACATATTTTTCTTGATTGGTGCTGAAATCATATCCAAGAGTGTTAGACTATCCAATTCTGACCTGAAACATAATGTTATTGGTGGATGAAGTGCTAAATTATGGACCTCAGAATTAGTGGCCAATTGAGGTTCTTCAGAATTATTGAAAGAATCTATATCTGTTGCACCCAAAGTGATGATATTTCTCATGTATCTACTAGAGCTATCTCCAAGATTCAGCAAATGGGAATTTTCAGACTGCTCACCAGTCATGTTGAAGTTGAGCTCGGTGACGGCGGCGAGAGCGCATCCACCGATGATTGGGAGGAGGGAGAAATACACCGGCGCCGGGATGTGCTCGCCGAGGAGGAACCTCGAGACGAGCACGCTGAATGCCGGCTCCCCGCTCTTGATGATGTGCGTGAAGGACACGGCCACCTTCGCCATGCTCACCGTCGCCGCCACGTGCCCGATCGTGTGCGCGATCGCCACCTGCTCGGCCGCCACAAAACAATTCCAATCCACGCATCAGCACACAAAGAACACGGCTGAGATTAGTAAGAAGTAAGAACAGAGCTCGTCAAGAAATATCGATTGCGAAGGATGCTCACCGGTGACAGCGCCTTCCAGAAATCGAGGTCCGTGTTGGGCGCCTCGGCGATCCTGGTGGCCCAGGACACGAGCATGATGGCGGAGCCGGCGGCGAGCGACAGCGTCGACGTGAGCCACGGGTAGGGGAACGCGTTGAGCACCTTCTTGTTGTAGATGTTGAAGATCACGTTCAGCGCCCACCACGTGGCGAAGTAGACCCCGATCTTGGCGGACCTCGCGGTCTCCGCGGGGGCCGCCGGGGCAGCCGTCTCCACCGGCCGGGCGCCGTCCGCGGTGGCGGCCGGCGGGGCCGGGGACGCGACGCGGTCACTGCGTGCCGCCGCCAAGAATGGCTCCTGCCGGTACAGAGGACGCGCGGAGAGGGAGAGGGGCCGGGGACCGGCGGTGGGGAGGGGAGGGAGGTGGATGGGCTTGAAGGTCAGTTTGAACGTGCCGCAGGCCGCCGCCGTGGCCGGGGAGAGCTTGACGGAGGCGGAGGCGGCCAGCATATTGGCGGCGGAGGCGGCGGGAACGGTAACTTGTTGATTTCTTGGGTTTTTGCCCTGGGTATTGTATGCGCCTGCGGCGGCTCTGTGGTGTGTTATGGTGGAGGGGAGGTGGGGAGGAAGGTATTTATAGAGAAGAGCCCGCGGAGGAGGGAGGCGGTTAGAGTCTTTTCGTATTAGATTTTGATTTTGTTTTATAAATAGAAACAATTTGTAAAGATAGATATTCATGTGTAATTTTAATTGGTATAAATAAAGTCACTATAATATGTAGTAGACTCTATTTTAAAAAGATATTCTATTTGAAAACTAAATACGGTAGAAAAGCTATTTACGGTAAAAAATAGTTTTTAGAAGCTAATACAAATAATTTCAATCCGTTCTTTTCACCCTAAGGTTTTTATAGTTTCTCAACCTTTTTTTCTCCATTTTGACGTTTCTTGCTCTACTAGTAAGGTGCCCGTGCGTTGCAACGGAAAACCAAATAAAAGTAATGCATACTATCAAATATGATCTCAAACTGAATAATAAATATCAACTTTTTCTTACGTCATCATGTATCAAACAAAACATACATGTTCATACCATATCATGCCATGTTCATATACTCTATTAACTTACCGCATATACCCTTTTCCTAAAGAGAAATACCCAAAAGAAAATTGAAGCAATACTTCCAAGAAGTATATTACTATCGATTACCATTTTAAAGGAATCTCATCTATATACACATGTCATCCAAAGGGAAACAAGAACCATTGATTAGCTGCTAGATGTTTCCTTTACAGTGGTATAGAAGAGCACGAGATTGAAACTTCTTTAAGTGACCTGATGTGAGAAAACTTGGTGAATTAGATCACAAAAAAAACAGAATTTTGCTGCTTAATTATATGAAAGGCCAAATATGAAGGGTGATAACATGAGGAACAAAGAAATCAGGTCAACATAATGCAAGGCTATTGGTGCATTATATACATGATTCTTCCGTATATACACCACATTTATATGACCACAGTGTAAGCCAAGAATTGATTTTATCAAGTATAAAGACGTTCTAGGAGACATGTCGAATTCTTTGTATGCTCATGAGCAAGTACTGTATAGCATAACAAACAAAGTCACTAAGGCGAAAACTATTTTCCTAATTCCATCAAGAACAACACCCAATGGTCGTCTATTTCCATAAGCCCTAAAATCCAACCATAGCATGCCATGGGAATGCATAGGAAATCTAAAAAGTCGGCATAACAAAAAGGATCAGAAATACATTTCAAGCTTGTCAAACGCTTTCATCAGTAGCACTTATAGCCATTCCTGATATGACGAACCACTGCACCACTTCCCCACCCAAAAAAAAGGCGACTCCAGAATTAAAACTTCTCTAAGGCAGGGCCAGTATACCAGTGAAATCAAACATAATTTCATCACAGCGAAAGAATGAAGAGCAGCAACACATTAGTAGTGTCAAGTCACAAGTGTGCTATTGACACCAGATGTTTTGACGTGGCAAGATGGAAATGTGTCCTCCGTAAAATAATATAATATATGAAAGTTGCATCCATATGCATGCTAACTAAACAAAGATGTTGCCTAGGGATCTCAGGGAAATTCAAGTGATAAAAGGCTGTCAATAACTCAATCTAGAGGAGTTTTTCTCAATAAACTAAGAGCAGTAAATGATGTAAACAGGCTTGACATTTGGAAACTAAGAAATGAGATTCTGACAAAAAAAACAGCATTACCTGGTCTCTTTTCTCAAATCCAGTGGTATGAAATTGAGAAATTCACCATGTCAGAATCACCAACCTACATGATAGTATCGAGATTAATATTTCGGTGAGAACACCACATTAAAGCAAATTACCTTTGACCATAAGAAGATATCGAACAAGCAAAATGTAAAATGACAAAACATGGGATTTCTATCATTCTATCAACGAGACAAGTGGCATCTCAAAGTTGATTCAGATTTCAGATATGTACAAAGATAATAAGAACATGAGTATAATCATCTATTCGAGATGTTCATATGAGAGTGTCAAGATGAATGTATTTGTCACCGCACAACTACATATCGTTGTTTCTGAGCCTCCTGCCAAGCCAAGAATACTAAACTACTTCAAATGTCTAAACCAGTACAATTTCTCAGATAAACGTGAAGTTTTTATTGTAGTGCACATGGACTTAATAAAAGCACTTGAAAACTCTGCAGATCAGAGGCTAAAATGGTATCATTACTGAAGGTAAAGAGAGGAAAGAGTGAAAAGAATGTTGCACATGGAAATCACAATACTCTTTTGTTTCTAAAACCAATAGCTTCTACCTCTCTAAACTCAGTGTTATTGATCCACCATGAGTTTGAGAGGGGGTGTTAGTCTTATAAATAGTCTAGAGTCTAAGGGGCTACTTGCATATCTCACATATACCGTAGCGACGAACCAATTCGCTCCGAATCCCAATCAGCTGAAGATTGAACCAACCACCTTGTCATCACAAAGAAACCCTCCAAAACAAATTAAGCACGAAGTGAAAAGCAAAGGGAGTAGGGGCCATCACCTTGTTGCTCACGGCGGGCCGATGAGAATGAGCTATTACATAAAAGCAGCATAGTTGTGCATCCAAAGATAAAAAATAGAAGAATTTATTTAACCAAATTTTATGCGTCAGAACTAAATTGCCAAATAAATACATCCCAACCTTCTTAATAAATTGGAATATCATTTCATAATCGCAATCGTAGGTTCCAGAGGACAATACCTTTTCATTGCCTCGCCCTAAGGAATTGGTCCGAGGTGCCATCGGCACTCCTTCAAAACGAAACATCTACCACAAGGGCCATCATGACACGGCCAAAATTCGCATTCAAAACAGCAAAGGGTAATCAAATTTCAAAGCACAAACCATATCAAAAGGGTAGCGACTAAACAATGGAAGCCGACCTCCGTTAGGCAAGAACACGTGATGTGGCACGCAACATGGTGGGAGATTGTTTTAGTATTGGATTAGCACACGCTTTAATGGACCATAACAGAGAGCCTAAGATGAAAATATAATTTGTCATAAAATTAATCTTGCTCTCACATTTGAATCACGATTCTTGTACAAATTTACATGATGAAGTGTATGAGAGTTAAAACGCACAAAGAGGAATGCATTACCTATCATGCGTTTTTCAGCAGTTCAGTGAGTGTACTACAACTGAAAAACCTTTTTCCTAAGAAACTAAATATCAGATAAAGGGAGCTCACCAGCAGCTTTGTCCACTCTTGGACTACATCAACACCGACATATGTCTCAAGGTCCTGCAGGAATTACAAGTCAGAATGTAATCACTACTCACCAGAGCATCCTGACAAACAAAAGGTTAACATTTAACACCGAATAAATGTGATAGAGCACTACTAAGTTCCATAAGCAACCATGATATGTTTGAGAAAGAAATAACATTTCCTGTAAGTTGTAACAATGCACATCGGTTACTCCAAAAAATGTTAACAAATTACAAGGCATATTATTAGCAATTCCCCATCAAATCCTACCCAGCAATCAGAGAACAATCATATGAATGAGTATTAAAACAACTCACTGCAAATTAAGAACTTGTACATGCTACAAGTAGAGTGAATGGTACATCAAATTAAGTAGCCTGAGAGTCACCTTGAGGAAATCAGTTGGCCCTATCCGCGAGAGGAATTGGCCTTCGTAAATGTAAATCATCCAAGAGTCATACGAAGCACATGGAACCGATTCCCTAGCGCATCGAGGACCTGGGCCAGTTGAATGATCACATCAGCATCAAGTTCTCACCACAAATAAACAAAGGTAATATATCGTACATGCCAAAATTTAAGCGTGTGTGATATGCGAGAACTAACCAAGGATCACTCGAGCTCACGAGCCCGCGCTCCTTGGCAAGATCTGCGATGGCGAGTCGCGTCGCGAGATCACGGGGGCAGCAACGAAACCAGGAAACGCCGGGAAAGGGCTGGTGGGGAGGAGGCGAGCGCGGCGGGTGGGGTGGGAGGAGGAGGCAACGGACGGAGGGGAGGCGGCGGTGCGGGGTTGGGGAGGCGGCGCGCGAGGAGGAGGATGCGCGGCGAGGGGTGGGGAGTAGGAGCGGCGGTGCGGGGACGGAGAGGGGAGGATGTGTTTGCGCAGGTATCCACTTTGCATGAATGATCTGTAGAGTGAAAGAAATAAAAAGAGCACAACAAGGGTCGCAGGAGGCGGCGGCGCGCTGGGTGGGAGGGAGGGAGGATGCGGCGGCGGGGGGGGAGGGAAGGAGGCGGCGCGCGGTGGAGGCGGGGAGAGCGGGGCGACGGGAGAGAGCGAGGGGAGGCGGATCGGGCGGCGGGAGAGCGAGGAGGCGGATCGGGCGGCGGGGGAGAGCGAGGCGGCGCTGGGAGGAGGAGGGAGGCGGCGCGGCGACGCGGGGTGGGGAGGAGGCGGCGGGGGCGACGCGGGGTGGGGAGAGGAGGTGGCGGGGGAAGAGCGAGCGAGGGGGAGGCAGATCGGGGTGGGGGGAGGAGGAGCGGCGCGCGGGGGTGCTGCGAGAGAGAGAGAGAGAGAGAGAGAGAGGGAGGAGGCGGCGCGCGGGGTGGGATGAGGGGGTTACGAGATAGACCGTTCGGATTTTATGTCGTAATCAGATCGAAGGGTTGAGAGAAGAGGAGTGACGACGGACCAACCACCAATTGCTTCTTTTATAATAGTAAAGATATTTTTTCGAACCATATATTTGTATTCCTATTTTTGTTCTATTACTGTATTTCCCCTTCTATAGAGTTTTACAAAAAAGAAAATAACTTGACTTATGAGCCATGCGTGCATTATGTTGGTTTTGTAGTTGTATAAAGGCATCTCTCTTTTAAAAAATAATCTCTAATGTAAGCGCCTAGTGTTCTTCGAATAAAGGTTTGGCACTGTCATGTCACGGGCTTGTGGCATTGGAATCGTAGTCATGGTTGCTAAGAAGTACTATCTAATCTAAATCATATTTATGTGCCAATCTCACATGAGAAATACACGATCTTAGCACGAAAAATGTGAATAACATGACGTAATAGGTTTTGATGTGCGATTGCATATAATACAAACTAGTGCTAGCAATACTCAGTGGTATTATATAAATGTCAATTGTAGCATATCAATTCTGTCTTTTTACAAAATATATATATCACACCGAAAACTTTAAAAGATTCAAATGCAACCACATCTTTCAAATTTCACACGTACATTTTGGTCTAATTCTTAATCAATTCATCCGTATTTCTGTGGACTTAGCCGCCCTGTTTCGCTACCGGAGTACCGGCTTTATGTGTCGAGACTTGAAACAGCCATACAATATCTCACTCGGAAACGAACAAGGACAGCTACGTTTTTGTTGCCAAGTGCTTTTGCGTGTTTCCGATGCTGCCTATGAACTTGTAATACTAATACCATATATTTTACACGTTTAAAATTGATGGGAGAATTTTCCTAGAAATAACAGCCAACTTGTTTTATTCGAAGCCAGTTAAATTTCCTTTCGGTTATCTAAGAAATATAACAGGGGCCTTTATTTGACCGCAGCCTCCGAGACTTTCACTATAGCAGCCAAATGAGCTCTCTCTCTCTCAGTTCTAAGCAGGCAGTAGACTTTTATTTGGCGATCTCTTACACCTTGGATTTCAAAAAAATTCAGGAGCAGAAGCACATCTATTTTAAACATCACAACAAGCACGGTATATGATACATCTTTGTTAACAAGATATACCTCGTTTCATTCCACTATTTTAGGAAGTAACATAACCAGCGTGATCATTTCGTCCCGAGAAATGCTTCAACTCAGCTGTCTTAGCCGTTTCGATTACAAGTGTATGAGAACCTTTGCCATGTTTACAAAAGAGTAAATAGGCAATGTCCATCTTTATAAAAAAAACAAAATGAAGAAAAATACTACAAAAATGAAGAAAAAACTCTGAGCACACGACATTTTCAAAGGAAAAGGACGCATCAACAAGGCTACAAAACCCTCCTAACACTCGCGTACCGGTCAGACTTGTCAACTTGGGGTCCACGTCAGACTCAGGGCTCGTGAGTTCCGAGCTTAGCGTGGAAAACGTGGGTAATATTTCAATTCTAAAATTTATTAAAAATAAATATTATAAATAACTAGTAATACATAGTCCATAACTAAAAGTAACAATTAAAACATATTGCACTTTAAATATACGCAAGAATAAAATTATATCAGAGTCACTCAGTTACACAAACAACTGACGGTACGTAGGATCTGATGAAGAAGAGGAAGTAGCACAAGTTTGATGCAGTGCAGAACGTAAATAAAGCAACGAAGTGAGCGGTCGCGTAGATTTGTGCTACCTAGAAATCTCATTACCGCTCCCGTGCAGGTCTTCATAACAATAATGGTTCGGAGATACTACTCCCCCTCCTTCACGGTGTATGCCGAGAATAAGAGTTGACGAGATTTAGGCAACACAACACAACATCATAGTTTTGCAGGAGTAAGAAAAAGAAATAGAGGCAGTGATTTGGGCACATCTGCTCTGGACGTCTCTAGGCATATATATAGATATAGACTTTGAACTGGTGTGATTAATCAGTCATTTACCCACTAGTAATTGATGCAATTAACCAACCATTTACTCATTGGTAATTGTCTATCATTAATAGTAATAAAACCTTAAATTCAAATGTTTAAAACTCATTCAAACAAAGAGGATGCACGGTTCAGTAAAAATAAGGTAAACTTAGTCTGTCAAGTAACGCGTAACGTCATAGCGCGGTCGCGCGTCGCAAGTCACGTAATTTTTTACGTCAAAATATGCGAATACGCGCGCGTGTGTTTAGGCAAAATTTTTCTCATACCATTTCCATCCATATGTCACATGTTTCAAAGAGTAGTAAAGACTTCACCTGATAAATCGCCTTTTCTCTACTTGGTTAGGCAATATAATACTAAACCATACATGCTTTAGAATTATAAGAAATATGCCTTACACTCGTATGGACCGGCCTTCCTTATATCACCCATCTATATGTTACATGGTTGAAGGAATGATATGTACTCCACCTTATAAATTATTTTCTCTCTATTTGATAGATGATATGATACTAAATTATGCATACTTTAGAATTATTGAAGACTTATTAGAATTATTGAAAATAAGTCTCACTACTTGTATAGCCCTAATTTCTAGCACGTAGCTCGGGTGGTTGTTGGCGTGGGTGAACGCCTCGTTCGCCAGGGCTCGATGCAGGATCGATCTAGCGTGCCTCGCGGGAGCGCTTAGGCGTACATGTGTGGTGTGTGAGCGCACGCGAGTCCAACGTCGTACTTGAAAAAAAAAAGAGAGACTCAGAGCTCATCGATCGGTACAGAGGAAAGGATCAAAACCAAAGCCGCCGCTGCCTTGTGTTCTCGCGTGCGCATCGTCGGCCCGCCGGAGCGAACGAACGATGCGGGCCTGCCACTCCCGTTGTATCGAAGGTGCGCCCGTCCGGCCGTCCTCCTCCCGGCCTCGTGACCGTCGGCACGCATCCGGCGGCCCCCGCGCGACTGACGGCCTCGGGGTCGCCGGTTGCTGCGTTCCGCGAGAGGGATTTTTCCCCGCTGCTGTTTTTTCCTCGATCTTCGTCGGTGCGATCGGCGATCGGGTTCAGGAGGGAGAGGGCGCTGTTGATCTAGTTGGCAATTTGATCGATCGATCGATCGTATTCTTGCCTGCTTCTGCTACCATGAAGGGTGAGTCGGCGATCGCCTCAAGAAGGCAAGCTCTCATATGGCTACAGTCCAATATGTCATGCCAGGGCTTCGCGTTCGTCCAAAATCACTCGTGATCGAGGGATGTAGCAATTGCGTTTCCTCCTAAAATAGTTAAGATTTACGTTAGGTTGAACTCCCTTGCAAGAGCCACCTCCTCTGGTTGTATATCGAACTCTACGTTAATTTCCAGGAGCTCAAACCTGTAAGTTCTAATATTATTGTTTCATGGTGTTGCCGCTGAGAGATTTCTGAACAACACCACCGTGTCTCTAGCTATGAAGGATACAAAGGCCAAGCACATGGTGAACCAAGGCGTGTTAACCGATTTGACCGAAATCGGTGAGGAGAAGCGAACCAACGGGGATCGTCCATAGCAAGATAATTTGGACAAAAATCAATTTTGAACGATACATCTATGCGAAGTAATATCAAACAGAAATAACTCACAGATAGATGTAAACTGATAAAGATCAACACATCGATACAAAGTAATATTAATCATCATCGAATTACGGATGGTAGATTGGATCTACCGGCTAAAATTAAAAGTTAATGCTAAGGTACAGAAAAAATAAAGATAAAATTTGGGTGGTTTCTTTATATATAGCTTTAGAGTAGAGCTGTAAAAAAGCTCGAGACTCATGAATTGCTTAAGTTTGGCTTACTCTAGGTTCTATTCGAGTTTGGATCGAACTCTAAATGAACCGAGCTTGAGTGTGATCCTGAGCTCACGAACTTCAACCAGCTAAATTCGAATAGCTCGTTAGTGCTCGATTCGAGCTGAAATATTAATACATATTAACTCTTATCGATCTTACTTGAGTCGAGCTTAAGGTCGAGTTTTTTATTATTGAAAATTAATGTATATTAAATTATTTTAATTGTTATTAAATTTACTTGAGTAGGCTTTCTATAGTAGTATAAGCACATCATATATGCAGCCAATTAAGATTCTCTTTCCTGCTTCTTAGCCTTCCCGTATGCATGCATGTGTCCACGTGGTAGCCGATTCATGCCAACTACTAGCTACTAATCTTGATTATTCCTTGCCTTCCATGCATGTACGCGTGCTTGCCGATCTCTCTCTCTTCTAGGACGCTGGCAAAATCTTGTTGCATGCACAGACGCATATTGTTCGTCGAAGCTTCTGAATTCTGATCTTCGTCAAATCACGTCGCCAGCTGACTCGAACATTGCCCCATCGCCTGCTTTTTTTTTATTGGTAATGGCAGATACCATACGTCCGACCCCATGATCTGCTCCTACTCCTCCTATCACTTACTATGACGACCCACTTCCTAACTATAAAATTAACTAGCCACTATCAACCTTATCTATTTATTGCTGCCGAGAGAGTCTCACCATAACCATACATTCTTCTCTCTCTCTCTCTCCTACCCATCAGAACAGGTTTAGGCTGAGTGCTCCGCTCCTGCTTCTGCGACATCACAAGCTCGGCGTCGATCAGAGCTCCCATCACTTGTGCCCGTCGAGGCTGTCCACCACAATTCTCGTGTGGGAGATCTCCCCTTGCGAGGAGTGATTGGAGCTCGTCGGATCTGACGAGACTGAGGCCAAAAGAGGTGGGGAGGCTGATGGTGAAAGTATGGTTGGCGGGGCGGAGACAAGGCATTAGGTTAGCTAGCATCATCGCCACTTACATACCCTCCTCCTCTGATAAACATTGTTACATATGATCATGGTAGCAACAATCGTACACCACTCACTGTTGAGACCGAACTCAGCAGTGGCACATTTAGGGTCGAGGGAGAGATAAGGATGTGGTGCCAAGGCCGCTAGATCTGGCTGGTGATACTCCGAGCCTACCTAAAATGTTGGCATTGCAATGGTTATTTTCGAATGTTGAAGTACTCTCTCTAAAATGTTGAGACTGATTTAGTGTTTTTAACAATGTTTCAATTTTGTTCCAGCAGATTCTTGTATTTGTTGCCATAGTAGTTCTGATTTGTTGCATAATTTTTAGTTTGTATTTGTGTTTGTTGCATCGAATGAAAATTTTGTTGCAACAATGCGAACTAATTGTTGCAGTTCATGAATTTTTGTTGTGCTAAATCGGAAATAATACCATTCGGATCCTCCTCCTCCCCCTTCCTACTTCGCCAATTTAGTGCTCTAGCGAGGCAGTGGCGGCAGGAGATCGCCACTAGAGATGAGTTTCTCTCCTATCCTGCACCTCTAAGGCCTTGGAAGTAGGTTGCGACCACAGTGTCCTAGCTCTAACGCCAGTCGTTGGTGTAATGTTGCCGTCGCTCGAGCTCAAGAGAGGTCGTCCACCGTTGCCTTCTCCTCCTCCGATAAGCTAGAGTTCCAGGAAACTAGCGGCGGTCAGAGATCATCACTTGAGACGAAGTTTTTACGATTTTTTGTTTGCGCCAAACCAGAAGGCTAAAATCAATCTAAAGAAGATCTAACGGCTAGAGAGCATACGATGGGAACATGCCTATCATACATCTGGTGCTAGTCTTTTGTTTTTTTATTGGTTTTACTCAAGATCTCACACGTCACTTTAAAATTGTCAAATTTGGATGGCAACACCTAGAAACACGATAGTACCTACGTGTGCACATTTTTACCACTGGTTTAATGTGCATGTAGACTGCCGGTCCGCTGCGCAGCCCACAAGCCGCAGCTTTGCCGACCTATCTATCAACCAGTGATCGATACACACAGCTAGCTGCTAACCGAGTCTAGCTTAGCTACGTGCCGTGTTTCGCTTACTGTATCTGGCGCAAAATGCACAGCATGCATGCATGTCCAGGCGCGCGTCCACTGGCTCGCTCGTTCTCTGCCGCTTCTGCGTGTCCGCTTCCGCGCCATGTGCTGTCAATTTACAAGCTTTGTTCGCTTCCCAGACGCCCGGAGATTTTTCGCGCCTTGTGTATCTGTCGGTTTTTACCACCACCCGACCGTCGACGGCGCCAGGCGCTCCACGCTCGATCTCCGCGTTGTCCCGTGCACGGTTTCCCCGTTCGCCCCTGCACGCATTAGCCAGGTGCATCCATCGGTGTCGCGCTCACGCGAGCGGCAGCGCCGTGTGCCGCGGCCGGCATGCGCGTGAAAAAGGAGGGTCTTTCGTAGGTACTGCTCACTCCACTTATAAATATACGTCGTTTTAAATTCGAGTTTTCGGCGGAATTAACCTTTTTTGGTCCGTATTTACAATAATAACATGAGGTGGTAATGGCAAAAAAAGCACTCTTTCCGCACGGCCATCGTATTACCCATTAGCATTTGCATTAATTACTTTAATAGCCCTCATTAGCCCCTCATTAGTAGCACATAAACCTCTACCGCACGGTGGTGCCGCACTACCTGTGCGGTCGAGGTGGGCCTAGGTGTGTTTTTTAGTGGAGGTATGCAAAGCATGCATGCAAACAAAGGCTGTGCAGTGCAGTGGGTCCAGAGCTATTTGTTTGCTCTGGTTTTGCATGCAAAATCAGAGCTTGTGGCATGCACGATAAGGGGACAAACCACCAAAAGAGAGATGGCATTCCCCACGTATAGTTCCCTTCCGTTATTACTGGTATATCGTTAGTGCGCGCTGTGCTCTTGCTCACGCGATAAATTACGAGCTCTCTCACAGTCGCTCTTGAACTCTCACAGCCGATTAAATATTGTTTAGTGTCGTTATTAGCAGTTATATTAACAGGTAATTTTTGTCAGCCTATTATTATACGTGTATGCCTTGTCAACCTGTCATGTAAACCTAGGCTAGCTAGCTGAGTAGAGCTAATTCTAGCTCATTTTAATTCTTAATTATATTTGTATATAAATCTAGCTACTTTAATTACATACAAACATGCTTTAGCCTTATGCTCCAAATCTACAAGAGTTTTACATGTGTGCATTTTGCAAAGCTTTTAGATAGCTAGTTAGGACCATTCATTTAGTTATGCGGTATTGCACTTATCCATTGCCGTGGAGTATGGAGTATCCATTAATACTAGTATGCTGAGAGTCTGAGATTTCCCATAGTTTGATGGTGAGAGTTTGAGAGCTTGACAGTTGAAATGTGAGAATTGAAACAAACCGAAATTCAAAAGATTTTTGAATTCTTTGTTATGGTGATTTCATTTGATTCTTAATCCTAATCTCCACCTTTCTTCATTACTTGCACCCCAAATCCCCTGTCACCTTGCTGCCCTTACCCCTTTCTCGCGCGGCCAGCTGTAAATTACTATTCATCACCTGACAAAACTTCAACCGGCCAAACCCGTCACCTCCACACCTTCCCGGTCAGACCTCACGTTACCACGCCTTGCATCCGCGCCCATGCCGCAGCTCCTCTCCCCTGACGCCCCATCACCTCGCGCCCACGTCGGCTCTGCTAGGATGGCCCCACACCTCCGCGTCATCCGCCTCAACCGCTCCCGCTCCTCCCTCCTACCCCGCGGACGCAGCGCTCCCCACCGTGCAGCACCTCGCTTTACCCGGCCATGCAACGCCGCCCACTCCCTGAGCTGTCTCTTCCCCGCCAACTCCTGCCAGAGACGCTCACCAACCAGCTTGGCCGCCCACGCCTCTGGTCACAGCTCCCTCGTCCTTCCCCCTCGCGCGTCAGTGGCTCCACACACCCCCACATGCTCCCCACCTCTCCCGGCTTCTAAAACTCGATTGCTTCCGCCAGTAAGCTCACACCACTCCCCTCTTCCTCCTCCAGCAGCCGATTGAGCTCCTACCTCCCCAAACTCCGCCGCCATTCACTCCTGGTTCCGGTGAGCTCTACTGCCGATCTTCGTCCTCCGCCGATCAAAAGTCAATTAGTCTCGGCCAGAGCATCCCCTTAACACCTTCACCTCAACCCCCAACTCAATTTGAATGAAGCTTCCATCTTCTGGCCTCGCACCATGCACACCCCTCCGGCCACTGCCCCTCTCCGGTGCCAGCCTCCTAGGACCTTCCCCGAGCTAAACCCACCCCTCTCCCGTGTTCACCTCCCTTCCCAGGTGGTTAAACCGCAGCCAATTCGAATGAAGCGCCACCTCAAACCTTCTCTAACTGCCAACCTCGCCGCCATCTTCCCCCTCACCGGCGACCTTCCTCCCCAATGCTCACCTTCCTCCAAAGCCGAAATTGAGTTCCCCACCCTCTCTCGAGTCCCCGGGTACTGGCCATGGCCGCCAGGAACTTCTCCCGAAGCCAAAGCACGGCCGGAGGCGCGCCTCTGTTTTCGCCTCCCCGCTCGGCTGAAGGTGGAAGACAACACCTCCCGAAGAGGCGTGGCTGCATCGAGTCCTTCTGCGCATGATCCGATGACACTGGGCGCAAGAGATCGATCTCCAGGCCGTATCGGCAAAACCGTTTTTCCCCCTCGGCCGACGTGGCTCCTTCTACGCCGCCCCTGTGCGATCCGACAGCTCGAGCTGTCTCCAGGCCATCCCGGCCACCCCCCGTGCGCGTTGGGCCGCAGCCTAACGGCCTGTCAGCCGTTTCAAACCGCTGCGCGTGCGCCTCCTCTTCTCGCGCGGTTAGATGGGATGGGCTGGTTACTGTGCTAGTGAACAGTGATCCATTTCTTTTTCCAGAGGCCGATTTTTGTATTTAATACCTCATTTGATGTATTTCGAAGCACCGATTTTATTTCCAATATCTTTTAAACTCAATCCCACTTCCAAAACTTCGAACCCAACCCATCTTGCTATTTATTTTGGTATATACCTCCTTTTCTTTTCTTCTTGTAATATCAGAAAAATACCAAAAATGTCTCACTTGATTTATTTCATCGCTCCGATTTCGTTTCCAAGGTCCGATAACCCTAACTCCGATACCAAAAATACTAATCCGAGCCATTTGAATATTTTTGTATTTAATTCTTTTCTTTTTCCTAGTTTATTTGTTTTATTTTTATTTCTTTCCAGCTTGTTTAGAAGTGAGCTCGGATTTTGGTTTATTTTGTGTGATTATTTTCGTTAGTGCACGAGGATTCCGAGACGACGGTGCAGGACCTCGAGCCAGCTTTCACGTTTTACGAGACGCCGAAATCCTGGATCAACAAGGCAAGTTGCAAATTTTGAACATGTTGAACCCATAAATTCCATACTATTTATTTATACTATTTGCATTATGTAATTGCTCAACTTATTTGATTACAATAAGTGTTTAGAATAATATGTTACATGTAGCTATGCCCTACCACCGATAAATGCCTCACTTTATTTAAGGCCATATTCACCTCGACAAACTTTAGGATTACTAAATTAGTACATACATAACCATCGCATATATTCACATAAAATAATGAACTATCGGGTAGCCTGATAGTTCACCGGTAAAATTTTCTTAAAAATGTTCTAGGGTAGGGCAGAAGTCGTGGAGTGCCCAGTAGTGGATGACTCCACACCCTACTCTAGGGTGGAGAAATGCAGCAGTTGGGTGCCGGTACAAGTATTGGACGTGACCCAATCGTGGTTGGCAGTCTCAGTGGAGAATGTAAGGACTAGACCCTTATGCTGAGTATAGAGCACAGTAATCGCTCAACCACAAGTATTGAACTGTCAATCCTGATCTGGTAACTGCTCAATTTAATTGAAACCCTCCAGGTGTTTGGGGTGTGGTATTTGGGCGTGATCTCGTCGTACACACACAACGGTAGGTCTTCACGGGCTTGGACGGCCGCGATACGCATTGGCCAGTGGATACTCAGTTCAGTGATGGTCTTCAAGGACTTGGGCGGTAGCATTCCACATTGGCCAATGGGTACTCAGTTGAGTGAAGATCTACCAGGTAGGGTCTATATATTAAAGAGAGCAGCGAAAGATTTTATTTTATCAATTCAGTCGCACGCTAGTGGAGCGTGTAAATCGCATTACATTGGGAATTGAGAAATCTTGTGGGTAAAACTGAGCAACTCTGCAGAGTGAATTTTAATTATATTCGAATATGCCGTGCTTCCGGTTAATGAAGCTGTGCTTGATGGGTGAATCCAGTAGCGAGGCATAAGTAGTTTTTGGGTATTTTAATCTGTGAAAAATGAACAAGAAATATTTTGAGACCCCAAATTACTTAATTAGTATAACAGAGTTTATTGTTTTAAACTGTGTACAAATCAAACTGCATCCATATAAAATATTAAAACCAGTATACTCCCTTCCTTTGAAATTCCGTGCATGTAGTAAATTGGGATTTACCATTGTGACTTACTGAGTACGGTTGGTTGTACTCAAACTTGCTATATTACCCCACCCAGATACCAGAAGAAGAAAGTGCTTTTCAAGTGTTCGTGTTAGGGTTACGACCGCACCCAGGCGTTCCTGTGGTAATTTTTCTTCGGATCTTCTGATTGTCAGGTATAATTTAGGCCTCAACGCCTATAAAAATGTTAAACTTACCATTAGGTCTTATTTCTGCCAAACAAATCCCTTTTAAATGACCGTAAACAGGCTTGATGCTACCTTCTGTCCGCAGCAAGACTCCTGGGCTGTTGCAAGATGCGCGGCACTCCTGTTCCCGAAAACGAGGGCGTTACAAGAATTACTTCCGAGTTTGTACTGTCCACCCTGAGTTGAGGGTTAGCTAGGCCACTATGTATTTTACTGGTAATGCTATGTTGTGGTTACAGTCATCTAGTGCTCATTTGCATCACTATACATGGGAGTCATTTGTCGCTGTAGTTTGTGCTCGCTTTGGTAGGAAAGAGTTTCAGTAGTAGGTTAGGCAGCTAAATCGCCTGCGCCACACTGGCTTTGTCTCGGAGTACGCTGAGAAATTTAATGAGATTATGCATTAATTGCTAGCTCATCATTCTTGGGACCCCCATGTTTTTTGTTACAAAATTCATTGATGGTTTACGGAGTGATGTGCGCTCTACAGTCATGTTGCATCGCCCTCCCGATTTGGATACTGTCGTATCTTTGGCTTATTTGCAGGAGTTACCGGTGGCGGTAAGGAGAGATGTTTGCCGACCGGAGTCCACTTTCGGCGCTCGAGCATTGCCGCGTGCGGCGCTGCCCCTGCTACTACCGCCTGGCAAGGAGACGTCGGCGGTGGGGACTCGTGCGAAGGACCGACGAGGTGTTGAAGTTTCTGCGAGACCCATCCCAGGCTCTGATTGGATGGCTGCTCTATGGGCATATCACCGAGCTCGTGGTTTATGCTGTTAGCTAGAATAATTTGATGTGCTTGTCTTAATGTAGTTTAGCTTGAGCGGTACGTGTGCAGCATGCAATAAGTGGAGTTCATGGGCATGCAATAAGTGGAGTTCATGGGCATGCAATTAGTGCAATTCATGGGCATGTAGTTAGTGGGGCTGGTAACGTGTGGGATGGCACACGTCGCAAGTAACTCTCGCCGTGCGCATTGATGGCCAAAGGAAACGGCCAAGTTTAGTCTGCTATATATATGTTGCAAAGATGAGTCAGAAGAGTGTGCATTTTCTGCAGCACCAAACAGCCTCCTACTCTTACGTGAGTTTGTTCACAGAAGGATTTGAGAGCATTCCATCCAGTACAACTGTTGGTTTCAATAGAAGCTTACCATTCCTTCCAGTGTGGTTGGGGATATCATATGCCACACCTGCGGAGAATGTTGGAGTTGGGAGCACCAGTGCAGCCCGACCATCCAACTACATGTAGTAGAGAGGAGCTGTTGGAGTTGCTGCAAGACAGGGAGCATTGGTCGACACAGTCTGAAACTGGAGAAGGATCAACGGGGGGTGACTTGATGGCCATTTCCAAGAAGACAGTCAGTGGAGGAGAGGCACCACGCACGATCAGACTGCGTGGACTAGTGCAAGGGCATGAGGCATTGATCTTGGTGGATTCGGGCAGCTCTCACAGCTTTGTGAGTGAATCCTTTGCAAGCAGGCTGACAGGAGCTCAAAGAGCGTTGAAACCAGTGCAAGTTTGAATTGCGGACGGTGGTTTGCTCCGCTGTTCCCAGTAGTTTCTGTAGTGCAAATGGGAAGTGCAAGGACATGTATTCCACACCAATCTCAAGGTGCTGCCTCTAGGATGTTATGAAGTGATAATTGGCATGGACTGGTTGGAGATGCACAACCCCATGGTAATGCATTGGCGCAAGAAACACATGGCATTTTGCATGAGGGTAAGCGGATACAACTGTAAGGAGTTTGGCCAAGAGCATCCTTGAACTTATTGCTATTTGTTCAGATGGTACCAAAGGGGAGTTGTATCAGCTAGAAGCAGAGGAGGATAAGGGACCACTACTTGCAGCTGTACAGTCCTTGTTGTGTGAGTATGCCCACCTCTTTGAGGAACTGCAAGGGCTTCCACCAAGGATAGCATTTGATCATACAAATCCCTTAATGCCTGGATCTCAATCGGTTAACCTGAGTCCCTACCTTTTTAACCCGGTGTAACATCCTGATTTTTAGTGAAATTTAAAGTCCTCAATTTAAAAATAAATTTTTGGAATTTTTCTAGAATTAACAAAGCTTAATTTGAATTTTTAGAAATTGAAAAGGATTTAATATGATTAAAATAAACATTAACATAAGATAAAAATATTTTATTTGGATTTCTTGTGTCTCAAGGATTTTTCTGAAATTTTTGGAATTTATTTGCTATTTTCTAGAGCTTTTTTGAATTTAATCTAATTTCTGAAAAATAAAAGCTTGGGAAAAATCGAATGAACAGTGTTGGACTGAGCCCAACACTATTCATCCGGGCCGCGCCGCTCCTCGGTCACCCGATCCGCGCCCGCCCACGTGTCTCGCATCCGATTGCCCCCACCTCCCCGCTTCCAGCAGCCGTCCAATTGCTCTCCATGCCACGTGTCAGTCATCGGTGCCGCATGCACTGTTCACCCATAAAATCTCCTGTTGCCGTCTGATCCTCTGCGACGCGTCCCCGCCGTCCACGTGTCACGCCCGTCTCCGATCCAAACCTTAGTCTCGCGTCGTCTTCGCGCCGGTGAACCTCAGGGTGCGTGCTATAAAACACCCGCCCTCGCCGCCTCCTCTCACCAATCGCCACCGCCGTTCCTCATGCCGTCGATCCCCGTCAACCGAAGCTCTGCCGCCGCCCTGTCCTCGCCGGTGAGCCGCACCGCGGCCCCTATGTCCCTTCTGCCCTCACGCCGTCGCCGTCGCACTCCCACCGCCGTCCCGAGCTCTCGTCGCCGTCGCCAGAGTGCTTCGCCTTGAACGCGACCGAGTTCGCGCCGTCCCACAACCCGTCGCCGCGGTGAGTCTCTGCCGCAATCCTGAATCCCCGCTGCCGCTCGCTGGAACCCTACTGCACCCGCACCGTCACCCAAATCTAAGCCGTCGTCGCGATGCAGGCCCCGAGTGTTCGAGTGCTCGAAGTCGAAGCTAAGTATTCAAAGTCGTAGCCAATTGTTCAAAGTCATAGCCAATTGCTCGAAGTCGTAGCTAAGTGTTCAAAGTCAGAGCCGAGTACTCGAAGTTGTAGCCAGGTGCTTGAATTTGAATACGACTTCTGACCTCCGAGTAGCACTCGAAGTCGAATACGACTTCCGACCTCCGAGTAGCTGACGACCACCAGAAGTCGTTGACGACCTCAACTAGAGTACTCTTGTTCAGAAGAAAAGGTACTTAGCATGCCACGTTAGTCGTAGCTGCCACGTCAGCGCCCGCATTTTGCGTTGTTCTGTGAGCCGCGTCCACCGTGAACCAGCCTTTCCGTGCACCGAGTCCACAGCACAGTAACTTTTTCAATTTTTAGTATTTTCCAGCCCATTTAATTTTTCGAGAGCCGTCCTTCTCCGCCCTAACTCCGATTGACCCTGTTCTTTTTTTAAATTCATCTAAAATCGAGCTCTATCTTTTGGTTCCAGTTTCAAGGTTTTTGGAGTTCATTTGAATTTTATTTGATTTGTTTTTGTTGTTTCGGTCGTTTTCTCTCTCGTTAGATCCCGTCTTCGAAGGAGCAGGGGTGCTGCCAGAAGATCTTGAGTACCTCGCTGAGCATAACCAAGGCAAGTCGTATCCTTTAATCATGTTGAACCTAATTTTCAATATATTGTTTATTTATTTTGATTTAAACTATCCTGCATTGCTATTTTATTACAACCCCTTGTACTTGGTAGTTATCATCCCAATTGAAATAATCCCTCCTTGATAATCTGAAATACCATGATGCCATTGTTACCATAGGTTGGAAAATTATTTAGTGATACCATAGATGTCACATGGGTGGTACGATTAGTATGCTTAGTTTTGCTTATGTTATAATGGGTTTATCATCGTATGTGAATAATTAATTTGACTTAATGAGATATGTAATCATGGTTGGTGCCATAGTTATAAAATTTAGGCCGTAACATTGGTGTGTCATTGGTGTGGGTTATACAAAATTGATTTTCACTTGGACGAGTGATCGTGCAGTATAGGGGGATTTGGAAGTCTCGCCCGAGTAACATTACGGACTTAATTTTGTGTGCTATTGATTTGAGCCTTATCGTGCAAACTACGTGTCTAGTATGTGATAGACCTGACTGATTAATTTGGGATATTACAATTTTAATCTCGCCATTGTGATGAACATGGTTGCTGATTTCCATATGGCACATGGGGGGTGTGATGCGAAACCCTAGCGAACGGGATTGGGTTGGAATTGAACTTTGTAAAGGCCTTGTTGTGATTTTCTTAGATCGAGGCTAATCACATCATGTGGGTATAGTTGTGCAATCTCTGCAGAATGTAAAACTATTCAAATAGCTATGTCCCTGGTTATGGACAATACTCGGTAATTTCACATGAGGGGTAGCGATTTCATATAAATTTGTGGTTTATAGTTGGAAAGTGAACGGGTAGTTTACTGTTGGCTTAGCCTGTGGATGGGAGATTCACAAGTGGTTTGATTTCAATTCCGTTGATTATTTATTTATTACTATTTTCATTAAAGTTCGCTTTCAATCTATTTATTGTATTTCTCTTAAAATGTCAGTTTATGCAAATTAACCTTACAACCATCCACTGGTATCTTTGCATATTATATTGCATTTATTTGTTATAAACAACTTGCTGGGTACCAATGTACTCATGGCTTTATGTCATTGTTGCTCAGTTGAGGAGGAGGAGTATTACCAGTAGGAGGTACCAGAGGAGAATATTTCTACGACTTCACGGATTAGAACTTCGCTCCCCAGTCGATTGCCTGTGGGCATGTCGAATGGCTACCACGCTTATTTTGTTCTTTCCGCTGCTAGACTTTAAGCCCTTCAGGCAAGTGATATTGTAAGTTTGGTTATAAGATCGTACTTTGGATATTTATCGATATTTAAGTATTTTTCTTTATTTAGCGTGTATATGGTCGTTATGTCATCTATGTTTAACTGTGTGCACTAGCGTGATTCTGGACTAGTGCAGTATACACAGAGAGTCTGAATTTGCATATTCGGATCTCGACACCTGGCACAGAAGGATGAGATCGAAAGACAAGTGAAGGAGATGTTAATCCAAGGAGTCATACAGCAAAGTACTAGCCCCTCTGCATCCTCAATCCTCTTGGTACTGAAGAAAGACAAGACTTGGTGCCTTTGTGTGGATTATCGCCATTTGAATGCTATCACTATCAAGAACTGGTACCCGTTGCCAATCGTTGATGAGCTCTTGGATGAACTAGTGGGTTCCCAGTGGTTTACAAGCTTGGACCTGCAAGCTGGGTATCATCAAATTTGGATGCAGCCAGAGGATGAGCATAAGACGGCCTTTAAAACTCACCATGGGCACTTTGACTTTAAGGTAATGTCTTATGGCTTGACGAGTGCTCCAGCGATCTTCCGAGGGTTGATGAATACCATCTTAGTCTCATTGTTGTGGAATGGGGTCCTAATCTTCATTGATGACATTTTAGTGTATAGCCGAACTCTAGAAGAGCATGTGAGGGTGTTGCACCAAGTGTTTGATATCCTTGCTAATCATCAGCTGAAAATCAAGAGAACCAAATGCTCTTTTGCACAGCCGAGCCTTACCTACTTTGGTCATGTCATTAGCAAAGAAGGGGTAGCAACTGACAGTAAAAACATTAAAGCAGTGAGCTATTGGCCCACCCTGTCGAATGTCAAAGAGATTAGACGATTCTTGGGCTTTGCTGGGTACTATCGCAAGTTTGTTTGCAACTTTGGAGTGATCAGCTGGCCACTAACAGATTTATTGAAGAAACATGTTGTGTTTTCGATGGACGTCTGAAAAAGAAGCGGCCTTCCAAGCTCTAAAAAAGGCCCTCGTCACAGCACCGGTATTGGCCCAAGCCCTTCAAAATCGAGACCGATGCATCAGATAAGGGAATTGGGGGCAGTTTTGATGCAAGGTGGCCATCCGGTTGCTTATCTTAGCAAGGCATTAGGGCCGCAAGCGCAGGGGCTATCGACTTCTGAGAAGGAGAGTTTAGCCATTATCTTAGCGGTGGACCAATGGAGAACTTATCTGTAGCATGCGAAATTTATCATCAGAACTGATCAGAGGAGTCTTGTGCACTTGGGGGATCAACGTCTATCTACACCATGGCAACAACAAGCAATGGCCAAATTTTTGGGTCTGCAATATAAATTGTTGTACAAGAAAGCGGCAGAAAATCGAGCAGCCGACGCACTATCACGAAAGGCCACAGACCTGCAAGGTAATCTGGCTGCTATCTCTACTTGTGTGCCCACATGGTTGGAAGAAGTAGTAGAGGGATACAACAAGGATCCCAAAAACTGCTGGCTGCTAGCAGAATTAAGTGTGGATAATGAAAGACATCCGAAATTCAAATTGAAGGATGGTATCTTACATTGGCAAGGGCATGTTTGGATGGGCGCAAATCCGGAGTTACAACAAAGCTGAAGGATCGGAAATGGCAACAAAGGGGGGTGAATGGTGCCTTTAAAAATTCCACCCAAAATATTCACACTATTTTCTTCTCTGATAGCAATGGAAGCTATGAAGTAAGAAAATGAAAACTTACTAAAAAAGATGGAATTGAAAATGCTCATGAAACTGCAAACTGAAAGAAAACCAGAGACTGCTGCCCTAAGAGAGGACTGAAAATAGACTGCACAGAAAAATAGAATAAAACTGCAAAAAACTGCACCTAAGAACAGACTAGAAACTGCAGAAAATAGCAACTGAGAGGACACATACTGCTGTCCAAAACTGACTAAAAATTGAAAAAGCTGAAAAGCGAAAGCTGAAAGGCGAAAGCTGAAAAACGAAAGCTGAAAAACGAAAGCTAAAAAGAGAAAGCAGAAAAGCCAAAGCTAAAAAGCAAAAGTTGAAAATGACTACCAATAAATGTGCATGCTGCTGTCCAAAATAGACTAGAAGGAGCAGCAGAAAATGCACACAACAACCTGGTCGAACTGCAGCAAGGGAAGGCAATAAAACTTGAAAAATCTGTAGACTAGAAACTGCAAGGGAGTTCTTAAATTACTGCTGTCTATCTCCAGCCAAAAGAGCTAAATGTTAATCCAAAACAGCAGTAAATAAGGAGTAGTCCCAACCGAAACTTGCAGCAAATAGATACAAGAAAAAGATAGCAGATAGTCACTTAAACAGAAGACAACTATTGAAATGATTGCTCTCAGAAATGTGCTAGCCAAGAGGCTTTGAGGTAATTCCCAGTTCAGAGCAAAAGAAAAAAATGGAAGATTGCAGCAATGAGAACATAAGGAAAATATGCTAGAGAGAATAGTGCTCTCGGGTATGAACTAGCCAAATGACCTTGAGGAAATACCCTGTTCAGAGCAATGAAGATTCCGCAAATACATGACCAACCCAAACTCCACAAAGAGAAGAACACAAGGATCAAATAATTTGCTTATAGAAATTAACCGACCAAATGGTCTTGAGACAGATTTTCACCACAAGCACGAGCAAGGTTTACTCTCTCAAGAACAAAAATAAAATAAAATAAAACACAGGAGCCAAACATCTTAAGCAAAAAGATTTCTTAGATTGAGACAAAGAGAGATGAATGATTATAAACGAGGAATGTTTACAAGAACTCTCCCATCTCTCACTTTCACACACACATAGAGAGAAATAAATAAAACCCTAACACCACTCTCTCTCAAACCCACACATACATGGAGAGAAAAATAGAAACCCTAACTTTTACCACAACTCTCTCAAGAACATAAGTCCACACATGGAGGGATAACTTTAACACTCATAGAGCACAAGCATTAGAGAAAACCCTAACACTCACACCCTTCTCTCTCTTTCTCTCATTCTCTCCCACTAGAGAGCACCTCTATTTATAGCCTCCATTAATAGATTTACAAGCCTACTTTACCCATTAGGTCACAACAACTCCTCTCTTTATCCATTAAGCTCTAACCACATCTACTTCCTTTTGTGCAGCCCTGCGTATTCACCAAAACGCCACTCCTGCACTTTCCAAGAAGTTTACTCCTTTCTTGCCGCGCAAGCCTCGCAACCACTTCGAGTACTCGCCGTCTTCGACACGTCCCGACCGCTCTGAACTCAGCACCGCCTGTGCCTAATCCGGTCACCCAGTGTCTCATCACGACTCCGTCTCAAAGTCCTGCAGCCATCACCGACAAGAAAACATATTACATAGCACCGCACTAAATATTAAAATCAAATATCCGCATCAGTAAAATACCCGAGACAAACTCATACTACTCAGAACACGTGTCAATTACTCATCACACAATCAGGATTACCTCCACATGGTCTCTCAAAAGCATCATCAGTTCTTTGCATTCCAATGCAGTGGGAGGTCATTCCAGATTTCAAGTGACATATGGAAGGATTCGCAAATTATTTGCTTGGCCGGGTATGAAGATGGATATACGGGCATATGTGGCAGCCTGCACAATATGTAAGCAAGCCAAATCAGAACATGTCCGCTATTCTGGACTCCTCCAACCCCTTCCGGTTCCAGACCATGCTTGCCAAATCAGAACATGTCCGCTATTAAAATCAAATATCCACATCAGTAAAATGCCCGAGACAAACTCATACTACTCAGAACACGTGTCAATTACTCATCACACAACCGGTATTACCTTCACATGGTCTCTCAATCTCCCCCTTGATGAGTATATTGACGAACATAGAAAAAGCATAAAGTTGAGTTTGTTTTGGAAGTCAAACATGGTCTAAAGAGAAGCAAGGAAACTCAAGACCATGTCAACAAAAGGGAAAACTGGAGCAGAAACTGAAAGAGCAAATTTTTCTGCAAAACTCCAGAAGGCTTTTTCTCCAAAATTCTTCCCCTTTTGGCAATAAAATCATCAAGATGAGAGAGAATGAAATGATTGTATTTTATTCATTTTAAGCGTTCGGAGCCATGAAGGTTATCCAAATTGAATTTTCGAGTATTACACCAAGCCATGACTCATAAGAATGCTATCAAGTTCATGACGATTCATGTATAGAAAAGCTAAACCAAAAAAGTCATAATCTGAAAATTAGTCCAATTTCTTAGCATGTCAAGACAACAAGGAATATAGTCTAGCTAAAGGTATCCAAGGATGATGCAAACCATGTCAAATAATCTAAGTGGAACCAAGAAGCTAGTATTGAGTCAATTTAGAATGCCACAAGTTCAAAAATGAATCTTTTGTTCAAGTACTTGGTCTATTTGTAAATAAGCAAATTTTAGCACAATTGACTTTTTCTTAAAATCACTTTTGGCTTTATCTTAGCAAAGCAACTGGACTAGGAGCCATCTACAACTGCCTCCTAAGCTTCAACCATTTTCACATATTTATTTTCTTAGCCTTGTGCTAGATCTCAAGCCTTATGCGACCACTTCAAACGAGAAGCTTAAGAAGATGATCTTGGTCAACCAAAACTCCCCCTGAGTTCATGCCTAGTGCAATGGCAAGCAGTCTCATGAGAAAGAGTTGGTGAGATCAGTTTTTTCGCACAAAAGAGATCATTTTGCTTTTGCTAAATGTAGTTTTAGACCAAAGAGTTAAAGATAATTCATGCTTCATAAAGGAACTAGCATAGCTCAATCTAAAGCTCAATAAAGATTCAAGACTCAACTCAACCTATTTGACATGGCATGAATTATAAAAGAATAACTAAAGGCAGACTAGTCTCAAGAGTTACCATGACAAGAATTAATTCAAGTTGTGCAATTTTTAATCAACATAACATGGAAATTACTAGACTACACATATAAAGTCATGATAAATCTAGCAATTAAGCAAAGATCATGGCAAGATGTAAAGCATTGCAAACAAGTCATAAAAGGATAATAATCAAGGGTTCATGTAGTTATATTACAATGCAGAATGAAATGTAAGAAAATCTAGCTCTCCCTCACATGAGATGCACTTTTAGTTCAAGTTGAGTTATGTCAATATTAAGATCTAGAAGCTCCCCAAATGAACTTCCCCTGAACCAAAGAAATAAAAAACGAGAAGCTGGCAAGAAAATCAGAAAAGACAGTCCTTAAAGCATAGACAAGATATAGAGGATATTATGGCTCAGACTGACTCTCATTTACCTCATATGACTTTAGGACTATCAGCCGGTCTCCTTACACACTAGGGAGTAAACACGTTCTCTGTCTACCCAAGGGTGGCCCAACCCTCGCTAGACCTATAAGAAGTGAGTGAACTCAACCTAGTGCGGAGAGAGACAGCTAATAAGCAGCATCCTAGAGACACAAGATGAGAGGAAAGAGACTGAGCAACTAGACGAGAGAACCACTCTAATCTATGCTGGAAGGACTAACCCGAATGCACCCTTATGCAAAGCAATGAAAAAGGACAGAGGCATGTAAATATGATAGAGCAAAACACACAAAGCTGATGTGCCATAGACACACAAAACACACAAAGGACAGAAGCCTGAAATCGAGCACATAGACACACAGAGAAGTGTATATCCGGTCTCGAGGCAGTGAGGTACAAGTGAGAGCCAATCATACTTCTGTACTCTTTTTGATCAACTGGCCCGCCATCCTCATCTAGAGCGAGTGAAGCTGATGATGCCATCGAAGTTGACACTGGCTTACCATCACTCATGTCAAAGCGCTTCAGGAGGTCTCGAGTGTACTTGCCCTGATGCAAGAAGGTACCCTCCCGAGTCTGCTTGATCTGGAATCCAAGAAAGAAGCTTAACTCGCCCATCATACTCATCTCAAACTCGGTGCTTATGACATCCGAGAACTGCGAAATAAGAGCATGAGAGGAGCCACCAAA
Organism: Melocanna baccifera; assembly: GCA_036346265.1. Taxonomy (NCBI): domain Eukaryota; kingdom Viridiplantae; phylum Streptophyta; class Magnoliopsida; order Poales; family Poaceae; genus Melocanna; species Melocanna baccifera. Next base: position 16,642,029 of record CM070695.1, read on the forward strand.
GATGATGTTATCCACATAAATCTGGACGAGTAGAAGGTCATTACCATGCCGACAAATGAACAAGGTCTTGTCTATCTTACCCATCTCAAACCTATGACTCAACAGATAGGATTTAACCCTCTCATACCAAGCTTTAGGGGCTTGCTTAAGTCCATACAAGGTTTTGGAAAGCTTGTAGACATGGTTTGGGTATTTGGGGTTCTCGAAATCTGGAGGCTGCCTAACATAGACCTCTTCCTTAATATACCCATTGAGGAAGGCACTCTTGACATCCATCTGGTAAAGCTTGAAGCCCTTAGATGCCGCGAAAGCAAGCAAGATTCTAATGGCATCTAGCCTAGCTATGGAGGCAAATGTCTCCTCAAAATCTAAACCCTTAAGCTGGGAGAAACCCTGAGCTACCAATCTAACCTTGTTTCGAATGACTACCCCATCCTCACTCTGCTTGTTTTTGAACACCCACTTGGTACCTATGACACTTGGTACCCACTTTCGCCCATATCTCAACTCATAAGAAGTGTGATGCAAGTGTGCCCTAAGAAAAACTCTGTTTGAAATATGGCATGCAGTGGCTATCGCCTCAGCCCAAAACTTCCTAAGTGTAGAATACTCATTAAGCATCCTACTAGCCATCTCGATCAAGATACGGTTCTTCCTATCCACAACGCCATTTTGTTGAGGGACGTACGGAGAAGAGAACTGGTGCTTTACACCTGTCTCATTGCAAAACCCCTCAAAGTAGGAATTCTTGAACTCCGTACTATTGTCACTGCGGATCGCTCGTAAGGCACTCGGGAGCTCAACAGAAAGCCTACTAAAAAGACCCCAAAAATGGGTAAATGTCTCATCCTTCGAGGCTAAGAAAAACACCCAAGAGTATCTTTAGAAGTCATCGACCACGACAAGAACATACCACTTCTCTCCTGCTGACTGCACTCTAGCTGATCCAACTGTGTCCATGTGAAGCAGCTGTCTTGGTGTATCAGTTATAGTCACTGTGATCAGAGGATGAGAAGCGGTAACCATCTTGCCGTGCCGGCAAGGAGCGTAAATTAGATTTTTGACCATCTTGAGTTGAGGCAGATCACGAATGAGATCATGGCCGCTAACTCGGGTCAAATGGTCAAATCCGATATGACCAAGTCTCCTATGCTAGAAAGTGAGGTCACGGGATTCTGAAACAACTAAACACCTGAGAGGATCACCAGAAGACTCAATAAAATCAGCACGAAAGATCCTCCCATATCTAGAAATCCCGCAAACCAGACTCCCCAAAGAATCAAAAATTTTGCAGTTGTTTTTCTTAAAGCTCACTTTGAAATCATCATCGGTAAGCTGGGAAACTGAAAGTAAATTATACTGTAGCTTACTCACTCAGGCAACATCTTTTAAAACAAATTCCATTGAAGTCGTGGCAATTCCATTCAACCTTGGGAGTATGCCTGCCAAAACCCTTCCCCCAGGAGCAAGCCATGGCAGCTAGCAATCCCAGAGCATTGCAAGAGGAAATCTGAACCACGTCAGCTCCGTCGTCGCACCCGGTAAACCATTTCTCTTAGTAGGCCCAGATCTCGGGGTCGAGATCTCGTTTAAGGGGGTAAGATTTGTAACATCCTGATTTTCTGAAGTTTTTAAAGCCTAGAATTTAAAAATGAACTTTCTGGATTTTTCTGGGAATTAATCAAGCTTTAAATGAATTTTTAGAATTTAAAATAATTTAATATGATTAAAATAAACTTCAACATAAGTTGAAAAAATTTTATTTGAGTTCCTTGTGTCTCAAGGAATTTTTTGGTATTTTTAATGAATTTTTTGCTATTTAATTGCTATTTTCTAGAGCTTTTGGCATTTTATTTGACCTTTCTGGAATAAAAGAAATCGGGGAAATCCCCTAAGCCGTCCGATCCTCCCACCTCCCACGCGTCGCTCATCCGATCTCTCCCGCGTTCTGCACCGCCCCGGCCCAACACCCGCCGCCCTGTCCCGTGCTTCGCACCGCCTAATCCAAGCCCTGTGCCACGCGGCGCCATCCCGCGCGCCGACGCTCGCCGCCGCCTCCGCTTGCCCTAGCGCCGCGTCCACGCGTTCCCAGCTGTCCGATTGCTCCCTGTGCCACACGGCAGCGTACACGCACTCCGCGCGCATCCGCCCGCTTCCGCCCCGCCTCGCCCCCGGCCATCGATCCGGCCACACGTTAGCATCTCCGCCGCCCGATCTCGCGCCGCCCGCACTGTGTAACCCTAACCCTAGCGCCGCCTCTCCCGAGCCGTCTGATCTCTCGCGCGTCATCTTGGCTGTCCAAACCGTATCCGCGTTCACACCGCGCCGTATCCGATCGGATCACCTCGGTTCACGTGTTTTTATACGCACGGCCGCCTCGGTTCGTGTGCCATCTCCCGCGCCGCCGTTGCCTCCACCTCCTCGCCTCGCGCCGCCGTCGGCGGAGTTCCTCCCCGTCGCCGCCGCTCTGTCGCCGCGGTCCCTACCTCCGGTCGCCGTCGTCGCCATTGAGAACGACCGCCCCGCCGAACCCTCCCGCGTCGCCCCGTTCCCCGCCTATCCCGGAGCGCCGTTGCCTCTCTCGGAGCCTGCCGTCGCCGTCCGCACTGACGCTGGAACCCCCGCCGTCGGTAAGCCCCTGTATCCGCCATCCCCTTCGTCTCCGACGCCGGTCACGGCCGTGCTGCCCGCCGTCGAACTCGACCTTCTCTCCCTTGCCGGCGACCGCAACCCCTGCGCTCGCCCGCTTACCCCGCACCTGCGCCCGCGTCAACGATGCTTCGTGCAGCGTGCCGCCACGCGTCGCCCATCCAACGGCCGCCGCGCCCGATTCGAGCCGCTCGCCCAGATCTGGACCAATGCGCCAGATCGTGCCACGCGTATCCCTCCAAGCCGTCGGATCAAGCCGCCGCTGCCGCGCCCCGAACCATCCACGTCAGCCCTATGCCACATCAGCCCGATCGGCACGTGGCGTGTGATGTGTCGTGCCATGTCAGCGCCACGTCAGCCAAACTCGACCCCCGTGTGCCACGTGGCAGCCACATCATTGGCCACGTCAGCCGGTGACACGTGGTAGCACCAGCAGCTGCCACGTCAGCCCTAGCCTCGCCGCGTCAGCACCCTCTCCCCCGCGCGTACTGTTCCATGCGCCTGGTCCACCATAGACTGGTTCTCCCGTGGACCGAGTTCACAGCACAGTGCGATTTTCGAATTTCAGTAATTTCCTTTAGGGTTATTTTGTTGAGACCCCGCTCTTCTCCGTCCTAGCTCCGATTGACCCCGTTCTTTTTTCTAAATTCATCTAAAATCGAGCTCTAGCTTTTGGTTCTAGTTTCATGATTTTTGAAGTTCATTTGCTTATCATTTATGTGTTTTTTTGTTTCGATTATTTTCTCTCTCGTTAGATTCGGATTCCGGAGGAGCAGGATCTACGCCCGAAGACCAGGAGTACCTCGCTGAGCATAACCAAGGCAAGCCATGTCCTTTGATCATGTTGAACCTAGTTTGTAATCTATTATTTAATTATTTTATTTTAAATTATATTGCATCGCTATTTTATTCAAACCCTTGTATTGGTAGTTATCGTCCCAATTGAATTCATCCCTCCTTGATAATTTGGAATGCCATGATACCATTATCACCATAGATTGGGAAACATACTAGTGATGCTAGGTTATTTGTCACATGGGTTGCTACGATAGAATGCTTAGCTTTGCTTATAGTTACGAATGGGTTTATCATCACACGTGAATAATAAATTTGACTTAATGAGATATTGAACCGTAGTTGGAGCCACAGCAGATCGTGGTTGGTGCCATAGTATTAAAATTTGTGTCATGACGTTGGTGCGTCATCGGCGGTGGTTATACAAATTGGTTTTCACTCGGGCGAGTGATCGTGCAATAAAGGGGGAAGTGTTGGAGCACTTCGAGGGATGAGGTAGTCTCGCCCGGATAAACTTAAGGACTTAATTTTGTGCGTCGTTGATCTGAGTCTTACCGTGCAAACCACATGTCTAGTATGGGATGGATCTGGCTGATTAATTTGGGATGTTTTAATTTCAATCTCGCCATTGTGATGAACATGGTTGCTGATTTCCCTGAGGCACAAGGGGGGTGTGATGCGAAACCCTAGCGGGCGGCATTGGGTTGGAACTGAACTTTGTAAAGGCCTTGTTGTGATTTTCTTTAACGTGAGGATTATCACATCGTGTGGATACAGTTGTGCAACCTCTGCAGAGTGTAAAACTATTCGAATAGCCGCGTCTTCGGTCATGGACAATGCTCGGTGATTTCACACGAGGTATAGTTATTTCTAAAAACTTGTGGATTGTGGTTGGGCAGTGGATGGTTAATTCACTGTGGGTTTAGCATGTGGATGGGAGGTCCATAAGCGGTTGGTTTAGCTTGTGGATGGGAGGTCTGCAAGTGGTTATGTTAATTTTTTTGATCATTTATTCATTATTGTTTTACTTAAAGTTCACTTTCAATCCATTTACTGTATTTACTTTCAACAGTCATTTATGCAAATTAACCCTTCAGCCTTCCTTTAGTAAGCCTTACATACTATATTGCATTCATTTGTTACAAACGACTTGCTAAGTACCAATGTACTCACGGATTTATGCCCAATGTTGCTCAGTTGAGGAAGAGGAGTATCACCAGCAGGAGGTTTCAGAAGGAGAGTACTTCGACGACTTCACGGATTAGGCTTCGTTCTCCACTCGATAGCCTGTGGACTTGTCGATTGGTCGCTACGCTTTATTTTGGATTTCCGCTGCTAGTTTTTGTTAAGCCCTTCGGGCTAGTCTATTGTAAGCTTAACCATAACGTCGTACTCTTGGTATTTATCGATAATTGAGCTTTTTCTTTATTTTATCGTGTATATAGTTGTGATTATATCTATGTTTGACTGTGTGCACTAGCGTGTTCCTAGAATTAGTGCAGTATACACAGGGAGTCCAGATTTGCATATTCGGGTCTCGACATCTATCTACTGTACGCTCTTTGTCGCTCAAAGAAGCAGAAGGTCTGTGTGCAGACCTGAAGCTGTTGCTAGATCCGACTGTCACGGGAGAGCTAGTCGGAGCACCGGTAGTATGCTGATCACACCATGGGTAGCCATATCGATGGGGGAAACGAGATCTACCATCTGAATGGCAAAAGTCACAACCAGAGGCATATCGAGGGCGAAAGCTAGAAAACTCAGAGAATCCAAGTCCTCGATGCTGCCCAACACCACCAACAGAAGCAAACCTAGATCTCGTGTTGGTCTTAGGTGCACTCAAGGTCTGGAGCTGACCCTGAATACGCTTAAGAGCCTCAACATGGTCTCTACGCATGATCTTGGCGCACCTGAAGCATCGCTCGATCAACTGTCCATCCTTCTGACAGCAGGTGCAATGATACTTCACTTTCTGAGAGGTAGAAGTAGCATGATGAGGCTTCGCCTTCTGAGAGGCCAAAGCAACAGGTAGAATCACCTTACTGTCAGAAATCCCTTGGACAAAGCATGCTGATTTAAATTGAACTTTCTTGGCCGTAGGCTTAACCTCGATCACACCTTCGGCTATGGGTCTGAGCATGGCAGGTGGATGCTTCCTAACATACTCAAGAAAATCATATCCTAAACCTTAATTGAATTTGCAAATCTTGGATTGGTCTAGAATAAGATTTGGTTTCTTCTTGCCGCCTTCAAACCTCTCAAGAGTGTTAATAAGATACTGACACTCCCGAAAGAGAGAGGTGCAAGAAGAGCAGGGGAAAGAAGAGACAACAGAAGGTAAGGGAATAGAAAAGGAACCAATAGCAGAAGAGTAAATGGCTTGTGCACGCACAGCTGACTTAGAAGGGACAGTCCTACTACTAGCCATTTGGTTCACATTGCTAAGCGTCTCCACCTTATCCTTTGGCTTCTCCCCCACACCAGCACACACATTACAACAAGATTGTGATTTCTCTAGAAGGTCCTTAGTTAGCTTCACACATTTATCATTCAAAGCAACGAGTTCAAATTTTAGTTTTTCACAATTAGTGTATAGTGAGCTAACAGGGTCCTTAGACGCATATTGAGCCATTTTGTTGTTATAATCAACCATTTCTTGAAACTGTTTTTAGGCAGATTCAAGTTCAGCAGTTAATTTGGGACAATTCAAACAGGAGGCAATGGGCTCAAGCAAAGAGGCATGCAATTCAGCAATTTTATGATCTGCTCTTTTTAAATTTAGTTTCAAGTTATTGCAGTTTTCACATGTCTCAAGCAGATCAAAAAGCATAGTGTAAAGACCTCTAAAAGCATTATCCTTATCCTCACATGAGGTGCAAGAGGTAGTCTCAACAGTAGATGAAATAGAAGCTACCCTACTCATCTCTAGTTCAGCAATCAGACTAACATTCTTCATCTTAATAATATCAAGCTCAGAAGTAAAACTATCATGAGAGGTCCTTAGCTTTTCCATATCTCCAAGTAAAAAAGAACATACATCACATTCGTCACGGGAGGGAGCATATATAAGTGAAGTAAGCTCTCGTGACAATCTCTCTACTTACTTCTCAAGATCCACAACCCTAACTCTAGATCTAGCATAAAACTTTCCTAACTTAAAAAATGCATCATCGAGCTGGTCGTAGGAGGGACATACCTCATCGGAGTCGCTGTAGAGCTCACTGTCGCTGACGTCAGTCTCGTTGGCCATAAAGCACATACCAATGTAGTCGTCTCCGTCCTTGGGATCTTGATCATTCTTGCCGTCGTCGTCGCTCCACCCCTCCACATCGCTGAAGTCGATGTCGTTGAAGGCGGTGAGGACGCGGTGGAAGAGCTTCTTGGCTTTGCCAAGTTTGCGAAACTTTTTCTTGCCTTGAGCGTGAGCTGGGGGGTTCTTGTTGCAGTTCTTGTCGATGTAGTCGTTCTTACTCACACCGCTGTAGTCGTTCTTGCCCTTCTCCAGCTTGGAGCAATTTACCCGAATGTGGTTGGGGCCACCACACTCGAAGCAAATAATTGGGCCACACCTCTTCCGATCCCTCACTCTTTTGTATGAGTGGGAAAACTTTCTAGCTAAGGGAGCGAGTTGGTTTTCTGGAAGCTGCTCTAGTTGATCATCGGAAACTTCACACGGAGCATCAAGAAAAAAATCCAGAAGTAAAGTCTGAAGATTCAGAGGCAGAGATAGGATCCGTGACTAAGGCCATCGACTGCGACTTCGATTTTCAGAAACTATATCAATCTCGTGAGTCTTGAGGTGTGAGTACAACGCGTCAAGAGTCAGAGTCGAGAGGTCGGTCGTGTCTTTAATCATGGTCACCTTCATCTCCCAAACACGCAAGTCAAGAGCAGAAAGCATCTAACAAGCATTGTCCGAATCGGGGTATGTAAGACCGACCGTTCGGTGGTTGCTCAGAATGTTGTGAAATCTCGAAAAACACTTATCCAAGGACTCACCAGCGAGCATTTCAAACTTGTTGTAATCTCGCTTGAACTGGTCCTGTCGTACTGTCTTAATCTGTGTGGTGCCCTCATGGTATGCATCGAGAGTCACCCATATATCGTAGGCCGACGAGAGATGAGAAATGCGATCAAATTCTCTCCTACTCAGACCCTGGATTATGATATTTCTTGCCTTAGCATTTGCCTCAACATCAGCCATGTTATTCACATTGATATTCTCATCGGCAGGAACAGCAAAATGAGTTTTTACTTTTTTCCAGATCGCATAGCCTTGAGCCTATATGTAACACTCCATCCTACTCTTCCAAAAGGGATAGTCGACCCCATCGAAGATAGGAGGCTTGGTGGAATACCTGTCTGTCGCTATGGCTCGCAGACCGGTTAAGATCTATAGACGAGAGTTAACCGGCTCTGATACCAATTGAATGATCGAAAATGGCAACAGAGGGGGGGGTGAAAGGTGCCTTTAAAAATTTTGCCCAAAATATTCACACTATTTTCTTCTCCAATAGCAATGGAAGCTATGAAGTAAGAAAATGAAAGCTTGCAGAAAAAGATGGAATTGAAAATGCTCCTAAAGCTATGAACGAAAGAAAACCGAGATCGCTGCCCTAAGAGAGGATGTCAGAAAGCATCGCATGAGAAAAATAGAATAAAACTGCAGAAAACTGCACCTAAGAACAGACTAGAAACTGCAGAAAACAGCAACCGAGAGGACACATACTGCTGTCTAAAACTGACTGGAAATTGAAAAAGCTGAAAAGCGAAAGCTGAAAATGACTACCAATAAATGTGCATGCTGCTGTCCAAAATAGACTAGAAGGAGCAGCAGAAAATGCACACAACAGCCTGGTCAAACTGCAGCAAGGGAAGGCAATAAAACTTGAAAAATCTGTAGACTAGAAACTGCAACGGAGTTCTTAAATTACTGTTATCTATCTCCAGCCAAAAGAGCTAAATGTTCATCCAAAACAGCAGTAAATAAGGAGCAGTCCCAACCGAAACTTGCAGCAAATAGATACAAGAAAAAGATAGCAGATAGTCACTTAAACAGAAAACAGCTATTGAAATGATTGCTCTCGGAAATGTGCTAGCCAAGAGGCTTTGAGGTGGTTCCCAGTTCAGAGCAAAAGAAAAAAAAGGAAGATTGCAGCAGTGAGAACACAAGAAAAATATGCTAGAGAGAATAGTGCTCTCGGGTATGAATTAGCCAAATGAACTTGAGGAAATACCCTATTCAGAGCAATTAAAATTCAGCAAATACTCGACTAACCCAAACTCCACAAAGAGAAGAACAGAAGGATCAAACAATTTGCTTATAGAAATTAACCGACCAAATGGTCTTGAGACAGATTTCCACCACAAGCACGAGTAAGATTTACTCTCTCAAGAACAAAAAAAAAACACAGGAGCCAAACATCTTAAGCAAAAAGATTTCTTAGATTGAGACAAAGAGAGATGAATGATTATAAACGAGGAATGTTTACAAGAACTCTCCCATCTCTCACTTTCACACACACATAGAGAGAAATAAATAAAACCCTAACACCACTCTCTCTCAAACCCACACACACATGGAGAGAAAAATAGAAACCCTAACTTTTACCACAACTCTCTCAAGAACATAAGTCCACACATGGAGGGAAAACTTTAACACTCATAGAGCACAAGCATTAGAGAAAACCCTAACACTCACACCCTTCTCTCTCTTTCTCTCATTCTCTCCCACTAGAGAGCACCTCTATTTATAGCCTCCATTAATAGATTTACAAGCCTACTTTACCTATTAGGTCACAACAACTCCTCTCTTTATCCATTAAGCTCTAACCACATCTACTTCCTTTTGTGCAGCCCTGCGTATTCACCAAAACGCCACTCCTGCACTTTCCAAGAAGCTTACTCCTTTCTTGCCGCGCAAGCCTCGCAACCACTTCGAGTACTCGCCGTCTTCGACACGTCCCGACCGCTCTGAACTCAGCACCGCCTGTGCCTAGTCCGGTCACCCAGTGTCTCATCACGACTCCGTCTCAAAGTCTTGCAGCCATCACCGATAAGAAAACATATTACATAGCACCGCACTAAATATTAAAATCAAATATCCGCATCAGTAAAATACCCGAGACAAACTCATACTACTCAGAACACGTGTCAATTACTCATCACACAATCAGGATTACCTCCACATGGTCTCTCAAAAGCATCATCAGTTCTTTGCATTCCAATGCAGTGGGAGGTCATTCCAGATTTCAAGTGACATATGGAAGGATTCGCAAATTATTTGCTTGGCCGGGTATGAAGATGGATATACGGGCATATGTGGCAGCCTGCACAATCTGTAAGCAAGCCAAATCAGAACATGTCCGCTATTCTGGACTCCTCCAACCCCTTCCGGTTCCAGACCATGCTTGGCAAATGATATCCTTGGCCAAGGTCAGTGGGCTTCAATAGCATTATGGTTATGGTGGATAAGTTCTCACGTTATGCCCACTTTATTGCCTTGTCTCACCTGTTCACCGCATTGCAAGTGGCCCAAGCATATTTACACAATGTCTTTAAGATTCATGGTTTACCAGTCTATTATATCAGACCGAGATTGAATCTTCACTAGCACTTTGTGGAGAGTTATTCAGATTGGTGCAGACCCAGCTGAGAATGAGTTCCTCATGCCATCCACAAATCGATGGGCAAATAGAATGGGTCAATCAGTGTGTGGAAGCCTACCTACGATGTTTTATGCATGCTTGCCCCAAAAGGTGGTTTGAATGGCTGTCATTAGCAGAATTCTGGTACAATACCCCCTCTCATTCTACTGTTGGCAAATCATCGTTTGAAGTGCTCTATGGACATAGCTCTCGGCATTTTGGTATCGTGGATCCTTCAGCCTGTGCAGTACCAGACCTTGAGACTTGGTTGGCAGAGAGAGAAGTGGTTATCAAACTGTTGAAGCAGCATCTGAATTGGGCCAATCAATGCATGAAGGCACAGGCGGATACCAAAGATCGGAGTCTCGGAGAGGGTGTTTGCAGTAGGGCACCGGGTGTACTTGAAGCTGCAGCCTTATGCCCAGTCGTCGGTAGCAACAAGAGCTAATCACAAACTTGCTTTTCGATATTTTGGTCCTTTTCAGGTGGAGAAGAGGATAGGAGCAGTTGCTTATAAACTGGAGCTGCCACTGACCTGCGACATACATCCGGTGATACACGCATCTCAATTGAAACAAGCATTAGCGCCAGGAGAGGCAGTGCATCCAGACCTGCCTGAACCTGAGCAAGAGAGACTGAGAGAGTGCCGGTCAAGATTCTGGACAATCGCCTTCAACAAAATGGCGCAACGGCTTCCACCCAGATATTGGTGCAGTGGTCGGGTATGTCTTCTTCAAATGCTACCTGGGATGATTCCCAAGACATGGTGAATCGCTCTCCTGAAGCTCTGGCTTGGGGACAAGCCGGTCTTAAAGGGGGGAGGACTACGAAATCTTGTGTTGATTAGTGAGATTCAGAAGGGGAACGTAACAGTTTCACAGTTTGGCACATCTGGCACATTATAGAATGATCTATATTTTGAAGTTTCTAACTTGTCTGCAACTGCTAATCTGTACATCACATTGATTAGCCACTTTCTATAACTACAAGTCTATTTTGCAGCACCTAAAACTCTCTGATGGTTCACCAAGATTGTTCCTATATAGCATCTAAATGTGTGTTGGCCGCGGGCCTATAAAGTTAAAATCTGCCATCTTTCAATACGTTTTCCTTTGCTGTGCAGTATGCAGAATAGTTAGGGCTTGTTAGTGTCGATAGATATGATAAATTATTTTTCTTCCTTTTTCCTTTTTGCAATTTAGGACATGCATGATAGTATTGTTTCTCCAAATTAAACTATGCTAGGAATTGGCTTGCCAGTTGCATCTCTTTGGGTTTTTTTTGTTGGCCGTCTTTTCCTGGTGTTGATTGGTTGGAGTAACAGTCACTACTATAAAAAGGGTCATCACAGACCGTTCCTTGAATCATCTAAATCAATGGACCAGTGATAATCGGAGGTTATCACAGGTGGAAGATTATGAAATTTTAAGGGATTATAAGACGGGAAACATATCACAGATGGTTAATACAAACCGTCTGTGGTAACCTCGTTATCACAGACGATTTATCTGTGAAGTATCATATACGGTTATTAGTATGAACCATCTGTGATGTCTGCCATTATCACAGACAGTTTGTATCAATAACCGGCTGTGATACATCACAGACGGTTATTAGTAATAACTGTCTGTGATGTCTTACATTATTACAGACGGTTTGTATGAATAACCATCTGTGAAAAATACCACAGACAGTTATTGTAAGCGTCCAGTATAGTCTCTTTTGTAGCAGTGAGTTGCATTAACTATGATTTTTGTGTCCCTAAAACACGCTAGCATGAAGCTACAGTTGGAGTTTTGCTACACATTGCCTGCCACTGAGCTTAAAACATGGACTAGACAATAGATCATCAGCTCAAACCCTTCAGATTCTCCAAAGAAGCCATAATAAACTGTTAGTAACCGCCAACAGCTGATATCCCACTAGTTAGGGCCTGTTTGATATGACTGTAGATTTTGACTGAAATTTTTGAATTTTAGTTGTTTGTGATAAAGCTTACGGACAGAGAGATAATCGCTTGCGATTTTGGATTATACAGATATTGGGTTTTTAATGTGTACTACAATTAACTTGTAGACCTCATCTTAAAAAAAATACTCCATTTAAAAGTTAGGTACTGTAGCAAAAACTAAAAGCCGTTTTTAGAAGTCGAAAAGAACAGACCCTTAAGTAGGGTAATAATTAGTATAACAAACATTACAATTTACAATTCCAATTCGGTCCAATGTCTGAACAGCATGTTTAGACATCTCAAAGATTTTCTTTTGCCTAATTACCCTACAGCTGTAGTTCTTGTTGGTAGAATATTTATGACTTCTACCTTAATGTACGTTCAATCCTTTTCATCTTTCTTGCAAGTCTTGTGAATTAACAAGTCATGGCAGGTGCTATTCCACTATGTTTGGCTCAACAAGTCAATGCCCCCATGCCATGTATTCTAACATGGGGCCGTCTCTTATTTTTGAATTTGGCTCATTACTTTTAGCTATGGTTTATAACTTTTAGATTATTCGTGTAAGAAAATACGGAGTAACAGAAACTTGCATGCAGTTTTGGTCTATATAAATGAAGCCGCTATAATATATACTATAATTATTTTTAAAAAAATACTCTATTTGAAAATTAGTTACTATAAAAAAAACTGAAAAGTAGTTTTTAGCAATTAAAAAAAATCCTATGGTAGGATAAAGACTTGCCTCTGAAATGTCAAAAGGATCCTCGGAAGTGCTAAGTTGATTATGTTGTCAAAAGCGCATCAAATTCTGGCATAACTTTCAACAGCATAATCATTCTAGCCATGATGGAAACATAAGCCATGTGCAGAAGTTGTGAGACACATAATCTGATGACCAGTTGATACGTTGTTGATGGTGATAGGGTCACTGTATGCATACATGGTTATCCAACCTGTTCCATCATGATGTTGATCTGAAATTATCGAACTAATATAAAGAAATGTTATAACCAATTAGTACTTGTTGAAACATTAGTTAACTATGAGGAAGTCCAGACGGGCGAAGGGCCACCAATCCAGGTTCGGTTCTCACTTCCTGTCAACTAAACGGTGTACGGTTTCATTCTATACATCTCGAACAAAGGTAGCGTTTGGAATAGTGATGGTTTTTGATTTTTGCTAAAATTTTACTGTAGTTGAGTGGTATATTAGGCATAATTAAATTTTAAAAAATGTAAAAATAAAAACGGCACGCTAGTATAGAGCGGACAATGCAAAGGAATACGAGAAAAAAAAACAAAACACAAAAATACCAAAAAACAAAAAAAAATTTCACTACGTAACAAAATTGCTACAGTACTCGCTATCGCTGCTACAGTGAATCTATCGCTAAACAGTGAAATATAATAGAAATTGAGCGTGCCCAAAATAGACATCACACAGCTTGTTGATTTTGTGACTGAATCCTAACAATGAAGATGGAAGGATTGCTTGTGGGAGCGGAGGGATGACGGCCTCTTTGTGACTTGGAGTCGACCCTAAGTTGCCTTGTACCCCTCTGTAGACGCATGGATCATGCAACTCTTAATGTGAAATCGCTTGCTCTGTAACACCTCTCCTGTACTCAACTTTTCTATTTAAGATAAAAAGATTGTTTTGTCCTTAAACCACCTTTCACAAATATTTATGCTTCCTTCATCTTAAAGCAGCCACGTGCTTCATTTTAACTCCATATGACCCAATAACTTGCCGCTAAATCTCTCATGCATGTAGATCCCACCAAACCGTTCTCGCTTGCAAACGAACCCAAGTCAATTGACGTGCCACATACCTCTCCATACACCATGACGGCACCTGATTTCCCTAACTGTTCTGGACCTCAGCTCCTCCATAAACTTAGTCCCGATACACTTTACCGTTGTTCGTCATGTCTTTCGCTTCGGTTTCTTGTCTTCTAGGCTTATAACGACCTCGTTAGCCTCAATCATCTTTCAGCAGTGCCTTAATCATTTTGAACCTCAGCTCCTCTAACTTAGTCTTGATCATTTGACCGCTCTAAACATAAACTCTCCAAATTTAGTCTCGGTCTCGTTCATCTCACTATGAGTTAGCTCTGGAGTCCTACAATCAATAACAACAGCCAAACAGTCATGTAGCACCATATACTATACAAAATAATCAATTGACATAATTAATGAGCCAAGAACTCTTATCTTCACCTCAAGACATATCCGCATGCTTTGACACATAGCTCGTAGTGCTGAACGATTAGCCATCACGTCTCCACGCATTCGGACTCTCCTGAACCGTCTCTACGTGCATCGACCTTATTACTTGGCGCACTACATGCACCAACTTGTATCTTCACGATCCTTGTCTTCTCTGTGCTTCCCAATTGAGCCACATAGCCTTACTTGATAGCACTGACTTCAGCTCTCCTGCCTAGTCCTGGTCCCTTGCCGTTGATCGTTAACATTCTTCAAGCTATTTGCACATCTAAAGACCAAACAACCATGTCAAGCATAAGTTTCATGCACTTAACTCATATTAATCAAAGCAATGTATTGTGCAATACACCACAATAAAACACTGGCACCCATACCGTGCACATATTCAACCATGCTCATACATTGATCCTAACCCTATAACCAAATCTCAAACCAAAATACATAATTTCAACACCAATTCGCCAAAAACTGGTCCGACCACCACCACTAGGTCAGTTTGACCGACGACGGCGGTCCAACTACTGGTACCATGCCTGTCAAACTGCTAGTCTGACCACCAGTGTTTGACTGGTCTAACCGCTTAAAAACACTAGAAAATATTATATCTAGAATTTTAGTTAAACTCTATCTAGTTTTAGCTCAGAATTCTATTTTAGCTGACACATATGGCAAACATATTCTCAAACATAGCTACACAAGTATTTGATGTGCACTTTTCATAAGCCATATGGCCGGTCTAACCATTTACCCCATGGTAGTTAGACTGTCATCCCTATGATAGTCAGACCGCTTTACACCTGATAGCAATTCTAAACATTGCAAACTCTTAAAATTAAACTCAAACTTCAACAATATTTACATAACAAAATCAAATACTCATCATACAATATAAGATGACCTCCACATAGTCTCACATGTAGTATGAAATAGCATTTATGACATCGACCTAATACATGCATGTTCATATTGGATGCGGCTGATGGCTTTGAGTTCTTTTTTGCTACGACTTATTGTTTATAATTGCGTCTGATGGCTTTTGGTTCTAACATTAGCGCTTGTGCAAACTAACTGAATATCGATAAGTGATAAGCCACTTCAAAACGGTAGTGGAGAAACCATCTTGTTTGGTTGTGGCTGGTGGCTATTAGCTAAAAATGAATAGTAGTGGCTGAAAAAGTGGCTTTTAGGAGGGGCGAGCTATGGAAAAATTAAGGTAGAGATGTGTGCACGAGACGAGAGTAAGAGGAGTGGGATGTGTGATACGTCTGTGACCCCTGTTTTATTCTCGGAGCGAGAGGAGTAAAAAACCGTTCCGAGAAGTCAGATGTTCATATTAACTTCTAATTTTTTCAAATAAGTTAGAAACAGAAGGTAATATAAACAGGTCCTAAGAATTGAGGAGCACATATACTTCATCTGGTTTACTTTTTAGGTTTAACTCATCTGAGGATTGATGCAAGAAAAACGACTCAATTTGTGGGCTGTGTCACGGGCTCATGTCTTCATGGCTGAAAGTACATGGATTCAAATGAGCAATATGTCAAAGCAGAGGGGTTGCGGCTAGAATTTTGCAAAAACTATTGTGGAAGGAAGACAAGGGGCGTGATTGATTAGGTCGGCCAGTTCTGAAACCAAGAAAAAACACACCTTTTTTTTGTGTAACGGAAACAGTACCATCTAACTGGTTACTGGTGATCTTAACACCCCCAACCACCTCTCTCTTTCCCGAAAGAAAATTATATGGGGGAGGGTATCACCTAATGTTCTCCTTTAAATGCTGCCATATAGCTCCTAAATATCATTAGAGAAATCATGTGACAAACATCTGGACAAGGCCTCAAGTAAAACCCTCCCTCATGGAATTTTTTCCCTCTTTCTCCCTCTCTCTCTCCCCTTGTTTATATATCCAGGCTGTGTCTCTCTCTTTGCAAAGCCATTCATTCATTCATTCATACAAGCAGAACTTGTACCCTTCAGCTTAGCTTCTTCACCTGCACGCATTAAAACATGGAGGCTTTGGTTAGTGGTTCATCTGTGAAGAGTGTCGTCAGCTGCAGTGAAGGGCAAGCTCAGCCAGAGGAGAGTTCTTGGACCGATTACTTTGTAGATTTCGTCATGTCTGAGGAGGAGAAGAGGAGGAAAGATGCTTCATATTGCATCGATAACGGAGGTGGCTACGACGACGATGATCCGAAGAGGGAGGACTCCATGATCTCCGACGCCGCCTCTTGCGCCCCCGCGGCGTTGCCTGACAAGTACAAGGGGTTGAAGAAGCTCAAGAAGAAGGTCTTCAAGGCTCTGGATCATGATGATTCCTTGGAAGATACTGCAAGCTCTCCTGTAAATAGCCCAAAGGTAGTTACTATATTAATTTGCTTCACCTTTGTTGTTAAACCTAGGGTATATACTAGCTACTTGATGTAAGTTTGCCTGTCGTTTGATTTGCTTTCTTAAGGTCAGTGCTTTGTCGCAGCTGGAATTGAGCCCTAAAAGGAGGTGCAATGCTAGGGACCTCACTAAGGTAATTCAATTGATAATTAAACGATGCGTTCTTGAAAAGATATATGACTTGTCCCCATTTGATCTGTTTCATGATAAATATTTTTCTCTCTCTCTCTCTCTCTTGCATGCAAGGAAGTTGGGATTGGCGATGATCACGGAAGAGAGGGAATGGACTGTGCAGATGCAATGGTGGAAGGAGTGAGATTTGTTGATCAGGGTCAGAGGAGTATAATAACTCCATGTGCAGACAAGGGGCTTTGTTTGTTTCCATTGTCCATATTGCTGAACTACCATGGATAAATTTGAGGCTTCAATGTAGAGCATGTGTAGGGTTTACACTATACACATGCACATGCACGTGTGGGATAAATGACCAAAAAATATAGTGTGCTGATACTGTGGATTTTTTTTGGATGAAATATATGTGAATATTACTACTGCTGTCTCCTAGTTTCTTTCTCTCTCATTTTCGAGGGATTTTTCCTCTCATTTTATTTCAGTTACCAGCTAGCCTATCGTTTTGGATGGAGCTCTGTGTAATTACTGGCCTTATGTCCAAAATAAAACAAGGAAAGTTATATACATTTTGATCAAATAAAAGAAGAATACCTAATGGATAGGATTCACCGGATGCCGCCTATTATTGACACATAGCTTTACTACTAGTCACTACCAAAGATGTCATGTAATTGAATCAAATACCAATATTAGCATTCACAAATGACCAACATAAATTACACAATGAGTCTAAAATTTGGAGGAACTTTACTGTCTACACAACGTTTCTATAAAACTCTTGCGTTCCAAACGGAGCCTTAACATGTATAGTTACTACCAACCGTTGGTCACCCAAGCATTTGCATAGGACATTGCTCTCCCTTAGCTGTCACTTTTGTTCGATATAAAATACAGTTTTGAGAAAATTCAGTCTATATGCCACTGATGTTCTGTGACTTTTGGGTTTTGCTATTACTTTTTTGCTTTATTGGTCTTATGCTATCGAAATTATAAACTCATTTAGGACGTGCCACTTTAGTAAGGTCAAATCCCTTTGACCAAGCTGAAATGATCCTTTTGCCCTTTCCAATTCACAAAATATGTCCAATTGCCATTTTGCTCGTGTCATGTGCTAGCATTTCAACAAACACCTAGAAGGGAGTGAAAGATAGGGATAGGTCATAGGGAGAACAGAGCGGATTGGGGGGGGGGGGGATAAAATGGTAATGGCAATTGTGGCATTTTGAGAAAAATTGTGTCAATAGTAGCATATTCAGAAGAAGTTTGCAATTTCAATGGCATAAAACTAATAAGACAAAAAAGCAATGTCAAAATGTAAAAGACCAAAAATACCAGTGCACTAGCTTATTAGCATGATCAAATGGGCTATACCCACCTACTCACCGGTGTACATCACAGCAAGCTTACCAGCCATGAGTGGCTTCTCTACCGGAATTTACCAAACTTTTTCTCTACAAAGGTGTTCAAAAAAACGGTGGTTTATAGTTTTTTACTGTAGCTGGTTTATTTTTTTTACTGTAGCTAAGTTAGTTTATTTGGTATAATTAAATTTGAAAAAAATTTAAAAATAGAAAAAACATGTTAACCCATCACAGCCAATGTAAAGGAATACGGAAAAAAAGAAAAAATAAAAAAAACCAAAAATTAAAAAAAAAACAGAAAAAAAACTAACAGTGAAAAAAATGCAAACGCAACTTTGAGTGCTACTTTAATTTACATACATCATGCATGACCATGCTTGTTTGATGCATGCCAATGCAAAAACTAAAAATTCAGGGTTTCTTGATGTTAGCGGTTTCCTTTTGAAGAAGATAAAGTCGATATACTTGAAGTCATGCAATGGCCAAGCATGAGCCCATGAACAAGGTAGTTAGGAAGTAGCTTTCAGGAAACAAGTAGTTAAGGGCTTGACTATTGCAAGGATTGAAAAGCTAAAAGACTTATTAACAAACCGATTAAATTGAAGGCTAGAGGGCCTCCCTAATTGACAGCTTTAGCTTTGTCGTCATGTTAAAACATTATTTTCCTGCACCATCTTTGTACCTTATCGACCTTAGGGAGTTAGGTTTCAAACATAAGTCTTGAGAGCTACCTAGATAGCTATATGTAGCTTTTCGTTGTACGTACGTTCCATGATTCGTCAGCACGTTTCTGAACAATCGGTTCATCCCATTACTGTCTGAACACACGAGTAACTAGCCAAATTAACCGCTGTCTAGATCGAAGAAGAGAACAAATCCTACGTCGGCTAACTACTGTATCACATGTTGCTTTCTATTAACATTGTAATTAACTGAATGTGGAACGTCACTGTATTTATAGTAGAAAAGGATTTGGGCAAAGTTACTTTTAGCTTCAGGATTTTTGAGCTAATACTTGATAGTCTTGATTGACCATATATATGAAGGTTTGGCAAAAGGTTTGGCGTGATATATATGACGAAGTCTTTGGACTGCATATCTAGCTATCATATTATGTTTTTGCATGGAGGTTTTCTTACCAATTATGACTGTTGCAGATAGAGCATAACAGTCATTTGGACACGAATTATACAATTTCTTAAAGCTGACCCTCAAGAAACAAAAATAGATTTTCCAAAAACAATTACTGTCATGTTTCTGAACTAACGATTCTTGATCAATTTGTATATGTTCAGAAAATAGAAAAACCCATAGTCAAATTTCAGTGTTTGAAAAAAAAAAAGTTTAACTTCGATGTATATAGACGACATATATATGCAATGATTGCATCCTGCTCAAGATCAAAGTGGAGCACTGAATTTCATATTTGACGTGCAGTTATAAATTTAGCGGATTACAGCTAATGATCGACCATCATAACTCGCAAGCACAGGGTTGGACCCGATATGACAATTAGAGAAGTAAATAATGCCTACAAATTTAACCACCCAAAAGCTATTTCAAAACTTTCGCTAGGAAGGTCAGTTTTACTCACCAACAAAGCACTCACAAAGACACGGAATGAAATGGAGTTCAACTTCTCAGGGCTACTTACACCGCTATGAGAAAGTAGTTGGACCGGCTAAGTGGTCTGACTGGTCTTCTATCAGACCGTAGGCCTAGGGGCAGTTGGACTGCACCCCTGATCCTAGAACTAGAAATCAGCCTGAGCCAAAACAAAAAATAGTGTAATCTCCAAGATACATCTTCAAATGATTTAAAACTTTGCACACACTTTGCTGAAGATCTCATAAACCTAATCTATCTAAGGATCATATGGATCTTAACTAAAGTTCAAACCTTTTTTCAAGACAAGTAAGATTACACTAAAATCGGGCAAAACTTAAGAACTTGATATATGACTTGCTCATAGGTTGAAAATAGTATGATGGCTCTAGATGAGTTACCACATATCACAGCAAGTAAGAACATAACACTAAAATTCGATACCAAAACATTAGGAATAAGATAACATTAGAACTTCTAATCGAACCAAACCTGGCAACCTTTAAGTTCTTACTATAGCTGGTCCCTAGATGGATGAAATATGATCCTCATAAGGCAACTCCATCACTTACACATCCTTGTATCCCAGTAAGATCAAGAAAGGAGAGAGAGAGGGCAAAACATCAACTAAAATAAGTACAAAATCAACAAGAGTAAGAACATGTCAATGTAGGATGAACAAGATTGATCTATTGTAACTTGTAGATGAATATTTTACAACCACTCCACCATAGAGGATAGAGCTCTCACAAGAGCACTTAACCAAAGCTTCCACCACAATGAAGTCTTTCTCACAAACCCTAATGAATAGATAGTTGGTTAGTTCAAGCCTCCAACCCTTTTCACTCGTATAGATGGAGCAACTAATCCACATCTAACCCTAATAGATACTATTCATTAGCATAACTAGAGAAACTCGTTAACCCAATACACACCAGGTTTTACACTCACACATGACTTATCCACACTTCTCAAAGCGCATAAGCCCAAACCTGTTAAGGAGCAAGCTTTCCATCTACTTGGTCTCCTCAGCATTTACTTGACCTTAACCACTCTCCTAACGCCCTCCAAGCACTATGGTTTTGATTCCATCACCGTTTATGATATTTTGGCTTTTTCGCCAAAACACCCGCACTTTAACTCTGAACCTCATCTCTTCTCTAAACCTAGTCCATAGTCATCTCTTCCATTGCAAGTGATCCCCATGCATATAATGTGTTTGTTCACCAATAGCTACGCATTAGCAAGTCTCTCCGTGTTAGCTCCCCCGACCATGCCTCACTTCTACCGACCGCACTATTCGATGAACCGTTGTTCAAACCTTCTCTTCAACATCTTTTGTCTTTTTTGTGCCTTGCTTGAGTTCAACCACCCTACCGAACTTCTTTGACTGTACCTCAGCTCATTGTTGCCACTAAGCTTCCTTGCATATACAAAGATCAAGAAATCATTTTCGGGCATAAATTCTTCACAATTTAACACATGCTAGTCTAAACATACTTCATGCACCATAAATGCAATGACCTAGGACTCCAAAACTCAATCCATGACTAATTCCCACAAATATCCAAAACCTCTCATATATTTTAAGAAAAAACTAGTTTGACCGACATTGAGCCACCAGTCGAACCGTGCCAGTCAATCCGGTCAAATCCTAATAACAGGGAGCTTGTCAAACTGTGACACCCATGTTGGTCTGACTGCTCGGGCAAACCTAGTTGGACCGCCACCCATTGGCTAGTCATGCACACAAGCAAGTAACTCTTTGGAAAAACTACCGCCAACTAAAAATTGATAACACTACACTGATGGTCCGAACGCTATCCAGACGCTGCTCACACTAGACCGGTGGTTAGACTGCCCACCCTGGCCTGTCAGACCACCCCTAATAGGCAGCAACTCTGAAAACTTGCAACTATTCTCAAAATCAAACTTCAACTTGATACAATTACCAATAGTTCAACACAAATGAATCATGGACCTTCTCGACAAGGTTCTTCACATTGTAAAAAATCTTGAGAAGTGAAACTTAACCCATTGTACTGAGAAGTAAGTGGAAGGTGATTTTTTTATCTAAACCATACAGGGGTTTATGGACATGATCATCAAGTCCCTATCCCTAGTAATCTAATTCCCAGCTGCATTTTTTATGCTAGATTTATTATATGAGTATGGAATAAATCAAATTTAGTTTTCAACTACATGATATCCTTTCATGTATATTACTCATTTATTTGACACAAGCATGCTAGGAATAGCACGCTTGTAATTTCACGCGTACATTTGGGCCATAGATGTTGGCCTTCATGTTACTGAAGCTTCCAACCAACGAAGACTACCTAGCCACAATTGAAAAAATCGCATTTCTTAATCCACAACCAAAATTAGGTACCTAATCACAACTTAGCCAGTGCCTTTTCCTTTTTTAAAAAATATCATGAAGACTAATTAATCACTCTGATCTGAATCTTCAATCAGTGTAACACATTGTACACAGCAAGTTTGCAACAAGTGGAACAAAAATAACCTCTTGCAGTACAGGCCAGGGAGAGAGTATAGGAAAAAACCATGAACTCATTCTGAAGAGTCCTATCCATGTGCACGACATTAAGGTTGGTAGTGTTGTATGAGAGGGCATTTTGGAAATTTCTCCATTTGTTTTATTAGAGAGAGGTGTGGGTCCTGGATGGACGAGGTGGGGAGACGAGATAAGGCCTTTAGTTTGGACGGTTCGACTACACGTGTGAGATGAGGATCGTGTTGATCACTACTTTGGCATCTCTAATGATTTTGCCATAGCCTTTGGTAGCGCTACCCTTGTCTCCTTCCTTATATATCCAGTGAGCCTCTTCTCTCTTTGGTAGATCTAATCACCATCTTTCTTCTCCACTGATTGCTTTTCCTGATTGAATCTGGCTACTGCTAAGCTCTTCTTCTTGAGTTGAGGTGGTGGTGTCCTCGGTTCGGTTCTCTCCTCATGCAACTTGGAGCCATGCCATCTTGTCATCCTCTCAAGTGGCCGCTGACAGTGCTCTAAAGATGGTGGAGCCATGAAGGACTGGGCCTAGGTGGCTGCTGTGCCAACGGTCGCCAAGCATCTATGGCTCCTCCCGTGAGGTAGAGGCACTACAGTAGTAGTGTGAGGAAGTGTTGTGGTTTTTAGCCTCTATTGGCTATGGTTGGGTGTTGGCTCTGGTTCATCCGAGTGCTTGCAGGCATTCGGTTGGTACTATGTCTTGTGCGACATTCTTTAAACGTCAACTTCGCATGCTTGGTGGATCCTAGTACATGAAGGCGACTTTGTATCTTCGATAACCATGTTAGTTATTGTGGTTCAAGTGGCAATGATAGGTTTTCTGGGTTGGCATCATCCTCGACGTGCCTAGCCGAGTTTCCTCTAGATAGCTTTGAGTGCTATCTCAATTGTGAGTACTTTTGGTTGATTGTTGGTTAATATGTCATATTGTGCCATACTAGGGTAGTTTTATATTTGTTCTATTTGGTTGGTTATGACATAATTATCAGTGAGCTTGTGATTGCTTGATGATGATTAGGCAAAGTGAAATGGTGCGACAGTGTAATTGTGTTCTAGCCTTTGAGTTGTTGTTGTTGTCATTATATCACTTACGGCTCTGTTGGCAGCTGGCTATTTCTTGTCTCTATTAGAACAATTAATCCTGTGTGGATAATTAACTAGTTGCTATTCATTTACTACTACTTGCATATTAATCAAGCCTGCTAGGTATTTTGCCTGTTAATTATTATTTTGCTATCAATTATGTAGTTGATTAATTGTTTAATTGAGTAGAGCACCTCATTTTTCTAGTTTTGGAGTACTACTGTCACACTATCAGTGATCTAGTGGCCTTTGTGTCGAGGTGGCCTTGTTCCATCAACAAGTGCAGCCGACATCTGAGAGCAATAAAATTTAAATTAAACTCAATTTGAGCATTATGTTAATTGAGTTTTGTCTATAACTTGCTCTAGTTGATATTATTTCGATTATACATGACTTGAGAATAGATCATTATCATACGATAATTTTATTTATGCTCTTGTCATTATACTTTTTTTGGAAACATATTGACGAGGATATAATGATCTTCTTATTTATTACATCATCATATTATTTGAATATACCTCTTAGCAATAAGAGAGAAATTTC
Organism: Melocanna baccifera; assembly: GCA_036346265.1. Taxonomy (NCBI): domain Eukaryota; kingdom Viridiplantae; phylum Streptophyta; class Magnoliopsida; order Poales; family Poaceae; genus Melocanna; species Melocanna baccifera. The sequence continues at coordinate 16,665,953 of CM070695.1, forward strand.
ATAGAATAGTCGTAAGTCTCACTGCGACAACTCTGTAAGTTCTGCTATGACTATCTAGTCATAAGTTTTGCTACGACTACTTAGTCATAAGACTTGCTATGATTACTTAGCCGTGAGACCTATTACGATGGTCTGATTATTCTCCAATTAACGACCAACCTACTCCTACAATGGGATAGTCTGACAAGGCAGTTAACACATGCATTTATACTCTATAACCGCACACGATCTTACCTATATCTCTCTGACAATGCTGCCCATGTCTCTCTGACAATAACCGTCATCTAGAGGTTAACTCTCGAAGTGTCAAGATGCCTTCTGGTATTGGAATACGCGTAGGCTACGGAAGCAGAAAACAAAACTTTTCTACCGCGCACCCAAGAACATCATGCTAAGGAAGGATCATGGATCGTTACCACTTAGACGCGCAGCGCAATGAAGAAGAATTGAAACCGATCCAATCTCGCGCGTCGAGGTAGTAGTGGAAGTAGCCGATCGTCCCGAACAGATCGTCTCTCCACGCACGCCGATCAAGATCGCACGCAGCGGCAGCGCCTCCACCGGTATCCACACGTCCGGGGTGGGCGCCGATCGCGAGTGTACTAGCACTCGTGAGCGCTAGGGTTTGGCTCGGGAGGTGGCGGCTAGGGTTTCGCTAGATGTTAAGCGGGACGAATCCTCCGCCTCGCCTCCATATATATAGACCTCCTCACGTGGGCCTCGTGGACCGAGGCCCAATAGGAGTCTATTCGGATCTCTATCCGAATTGAGCCCATATCCGAATCATATTCGAATTAGTGTTCCAACCCGTTAGCGTGCGACCACAGCAGGTTCACGTATACTTGGTCGTGACCGGAAACGCCTTTCGATTACCATGTTAATAGCGGCCTCTAGTAAGACATATTAACCCCAAAGTATATGTAAAGATCATATCGGTGAACTCTGTAATGTTCTCTCATGTACGAATCCCTTTGCCTCACGATATAGATTGAGCTCAAGCGAGACTGTGTCATCCTCTTAATAGCTCAATCACTCTCTCGATTCCGTGATGGATTATAAACTCGTGATTGACTCCTCAATCACCTTGGCATGGCCATGCACTTTCATAATCCATTACATCGAGGGCCAGAGATATCTCTCCTATAAGGAGGGGCAAATTCTATCTTGATCATTCACATCCCACTACATGTTTCATGGCAAACCCGAAGACTACTTTTATGACTACCCGATTCACGGAGTAGTGTTTAGTAGTCCCAAAATAAGCTACTACTCATGTTGGGAACCATGATGATCTCAAGTCTAAGGACTCTACATAAACACTACTTGAGACCAAGCGATGACACATGGAATCTCTGCGGTGTCTCATGGCAGTCTATCCAACATATGTTCACTAACACATGTCCATATTATTGATTTGGTATCACCATACCATGATCCATGAGACATGATCATCAATCAATACATATGCTGATCTTTGTCTTTGAATCATATTTGTTCCTCATATGATATACGATCAGGGATCATTTAGAAATAGCAACATCTTAGTATTTAAGAGTCTCATGAATAAGTCACATACTCATTGATCAATAATGATGATGTCTATTCCAAGGAACAAAGTAATGTATCATAAACATAGTATGTGATATATACAACATCTCCATGTTGCCTCTAGGGCATATCACTATGATCTCCCACTTGCACTAGAGTCAACCATGTAGGTATCTAATACCCATTGCCCTAGTGTGAGCCTCATGCTTTGGTGAGAAGCGGCTTTGTCAACGGATCTGCAATGTTCAAATCCGTTTGTACTTTGCATATCTTCACATCGCCTCTCTCCACTATCTCGCGGATGAGATGAAATCGCCGTAAAATGTGCTTGGACTTTTGGTGCGATCTAGGCTCTTTGGCTTGCGCAATGGCCCAACTATTGTCACAGTAGAGGTCCATTGGGCTGGAGGCACTAGCTATCACACCAAGCTCAGAAATAAATTTCTTGATCCAAACAGCCTCTTTGGCAGCTTCAGAAGCTGCTATGTACTCGGCTTCTGTTGTAGAATCAGCAACCGTCTGCTGCTTGGAACTCTTCCAGCTTACCGCACCGCCATTCAGTGAGAACACAAATCCAGTTGCGATCTAAAATCATCTTTGTCGGTTTGGAAGCTAGCATCGGTGTAACCATTTACAACGAGCTCTTCCTCACCTCCATAGATAAGGAACACATCTTTAGTTCTTCTCAAGTACTTCAAGATGTTCTTTACGGCAATCCGGTGACTTTCACTGGATCGATGGTATCTACTCGTAGCACTTAAAGCATCTGAAACATCCGGGCGTGTACAAAGCATGGCATACATAATGGACCCAATAGCCAAAGCATATGGAATCGCATTCATTTTATCCCGCTCATCGGTGTACTAGGACACCGATTCTTGCTAAGATTTATACCATGTGACATAGGTAGAAAACCTTTCTTGGAATCATGCATATTGAACCTTTTCAACACCTTGTCAATGTACGTATCTTGGCTTAATCCAATTAGCCTTTTGATCTATCTCTATAGATCTTGATGCCCAGAATATATGCTGCCTCTCCTAAGTCTTTTATAGAGAAACTATTTTTAATGAAGACTTAATGATTCGAGCAAAGGAATGTCATTTCCGATCGGTAATATGTCATCCACATATAAGACCGAAATACGAGTGCGCTCCCACTAGCCTTTTGTAAACACAAGGCTCTTCTTCGTTCTTGATGAAACCAAACCCTTTGATTACTTCATCAAAATGAATGTTCCAACTCCGAGATGCTGCTTTAATCCATAAATGGATCTTTGGAGCTTGCATATCTTTCCAATCGATTGCGGATCGACAAAACACGTGGGCTGTGTCATGTACACATCCTCACTCGATTTCCATTAAGGAAAGCTGTTTTGACATCCATTTGCCATATTTCATAGTCGAAATATGCAGCAATCGCTAGAATGATCCGAATAGACTTTAGCATTGCGACGGGCGAAAAGTTTCATCATAATCAATACCTTGAATTTGTTTGAAACCTTTGGCCACTAATCGCGCTTTATAGATGTGAACATTTCCATCTATGTCTATCTTTTCTTGAAAACCCATTTGCATTCAATGGTTTTAACACCATCAGTGGATCAACCAAGTTCCAAACTTGATTCTCGTGCATGGATTCAATTTGGATCTTATGGCTTCAAGCCATTTCTCGAGTCTAGTCCCACCATTGCTTCTTCATAGGTCTTAGGCTCATCGTTGTCTAACAACAATATGTCCCGTTGTTGAGTAGTCAAGAACATGTACCTCTCAGTGCACGACGTGACCTTCGACCTACGTGGTGCTGGTGTGTCCACACGAGTTCTTCAACAGTTTGTTCATCTGTTGTGGTTACGTAGGAGCTGAAACGTTATCAGTGTTTCTTGAATTTCTTCAAGTTGCCTTGTGCTCCCACTATCCCTTCTTGAGAGAAACTCTTTCTCTAAGAAGACACCATGCCAGGCGACAAACACTTTGCCTTCTCCTCGATTATAAAAGTAATATCCTTTTGTTTCCTTAGGATACCCGATAAAGAAGCATTTATCAGATTTAGGAGTGAGCTTATCAGATTGTAAACGTTTTACATAAGCCTCACATCCCCAAATCTTAAGAAAAGACAAGCTAGGACGTTGTCTGTCCACATCTCATATGGTGTCTTTTCTCTGATTTTGATGGAACCTGTTTAGTGTGAACGCGTTGTTTCAAGAGCGTACCCCAAAAAGACAACGGAAGATCACTTTGGCTCATCATGGGCGCACCATATCTAATAAGGTGCGATTTCTCCGTTCGAATACCCCATTCCATTGAGGTGTTCTGGCGGAGTCAATTGTGGAACAATTCCACAATCCTTTAGATGATTGCCAAACTCATGGCTCAAATACTCGCCTCCACGATCGGATCGTAGAAACTTGATTGTCTTGCCTAAATGATTTTGCACTTCATTTTGGAATTCTTTGAACTTTTCAAAGGATTCGGACTTATGCTTCATCGGTAGATATACCCATATCTACTAAAGTCATCGATAAAAGTTATGAATCATGAAAACCACCTCTGGTCGTTAAGCTCATTGGTCCACATACATCGGTATGTACAAGTGCCAATAAGTCATTTGCCGTTCACCTTGACCGGTGAAAGGTGCCTTTGTCATCTTGCCAAGTAAACAAGATTCGCATGTCTCTAATGATTCAAAATCAAATGAGTGCGAATACCATCTCTATGGAGCTTACGCATGCGTTTCTCATTTATGTGACCTAGCGGCGATGCCAAATAAACGTGGGATTCAAATCATTTGGACGTTGCCTCTTTGCATTAATGTTATAGACCGGTGACCCTTCAAGAGTAAGAACGTATAACCCATTCACCAATGGAGTATGACAATAGAACATATCTTTGAAATAAAGAGAACAACTATTGTCCATAGATTTAAAGTCATAACCTTCTGCTTGCAAACATGAAGCAGAAATAATGTTCTTTGAAAGAGATGGAACACAATAATAATTATTCAATTCCAAAACTAATCCTGAAGGTAAAGACAATGGCATGGTGCCAACAGCTACCGCAGCAACTTTTGCTCCATTGCCAACGCGAAGATCCACTTCGCTCCTCCTCAAACTTCTACTTCTTATTAGCCCCTGCAACGATTTGCAAATGTGAGCAACCGATCCGGTATCAAATACCCAAGAATCAGTTGATGAAGTAGCAAGATTGATCTCTATAACATTTATACCAGAGTGGAAGTCGTACTTCCTTCTTCTTCTCAAGATCCTCCAAGTACTTTGGGCGTTCCTTTTCCAATGTCACGATTGCTTACGTAGTAACAATCTGCATCAGGATGAGCATCGCCCTTCTTGTCTTTCTTGGCCTTAGAACTGCTCGCGATCGCATCAGGAGCTTTCTTTCTTTTGACCGCGATTCTCTTGACATAGGGCTTGCCCTTGCCTTTCTGCATCATCATCACATGATTGCTGCTTTTCTTAATGCTTTCCTCGGCAGATTTTAGCATCCCATGCAACTCAGCCAGGGTCTTGTCCAGTTGTTCATGTGAAAGTTCATTATGAATGGCTCAAAGCTCGGGAAGCGGCGGAGAATCACATCGTAGCCAACTCTTGGCTAAGGGAAAACCAAGTTTTTCGGACTCTCAATGTAGCCAATCATCTTAATCACATGAGGGTCGTGGGATTCCCTTCGCAAGCTCGCACGCAAATAAGGACTTTGAAGTATTGAACCTCTCAGCCCTTGCTTGGTTCTCAAACATACCACGTAACCCCACAATGATATTGTAGGCATCTGTGTTCTCATATTGCTTCAAGCTCGAGAGGACATTGTGGCAAGCATGAGACAGCTCACATCAAGGCAATCATTCGTTTGCTTCTCATAAGCTCTCCGTGCAGCCATAGTAGCATTATCGAGGCAAGTCTTCGGGTAAGGAGACTCAAGGACATACTCCTTGCGCTCTTGCTTGAGAACAATTCTCAAGTTGCGATACCAATCCAAAAGTTTGTTCCATTGAGTTTTTCTTTCTCAAGAACAGATCGCAAATTAAAAGTCTTTGGATGCGGCGTTAGTGACATGATCTACAACACAAGAATATGCAAAGTTTAGCACTATGTTTATGTTCATCTTTTATTAAACTATTTAGCAAAAGACTCCACTATGAGTTTTGCAACAAAACTCCTCTAAGTTACATAGTGGGTAAAGATCCTCATTTCACTAATTCCTAGTGAGCTTTGGCATCACGGCTAGAAAACTAGTGACATGGGTAAGCAACACTTTGCTAATCACATCCCTATGTGACTCTACTTTGGGTGACATTAGTATGCCTCGGCCCCAATCTATGCCCCAAGGTCCAAAACTATTTTGATAACCTTGTTAAGTAAACCAAATGCTTCCGCATGTAGATGTCCGACATCTACCCCAAATGATGATGATAACCGATGACACTCTACTTTGGTAGACTTACCATGCGGTGATCATTATCTTTTGGTGCAACATATGGAAGGGCATTAACACCTAATTTTAAGAGGGATTCTATCCTACCAAAGCAACATATCACATATATCATTGCATAAGAATAAGATAGATAACATCATAGATAAACACATTTAACTGTGAAGTAGTATGGCCCAAAAATGGTGATATCCATCTCCAAGTAGGTGTAGACGATCTCCATCCTCCACATCACTCCTTTAGGCCACCATGCTTAAAAGCTTGTAACCTCAAAACTAGGCTACTACCTATAATAGCTAGAAATTGAAGATTACAAAGATAGATTCAAGCATTAAGGTCGACACGCAGGTCGTTAAATACAATATATACAGCTAACAATAGCTGAAATAATCATGACACGCAGGCCATGAACGAATGTTACATGCATCACATACATCTCATACATTCAAATAAGCTATAGGGCCATACTATTCACATCATTCTCTGCAAAAACAAGTTAGACGTAGAATCGCATTCTACCTAACGATGTGAACCCAAGACATTCTATCAAAATGTCTCAATTTTCATTAGATCAATCATATTGATCATCGCGATCGGTATACTTGAGGAGACCACAACACAAGACCTCGATCTGTTGACTCGATCTCACGATTGTGCGCGCGATTAGCCCCGATGGTGATTCCGGCGGTAGGGGCAAGTCGCGCGTACATCAAAGAAGGAGCACGAACTAATCTTTTTGGCCTTGTGATGCTATCAACTCATACCAATTTCAACCCCTTATGACCGATTGATCTCATCAACCCGTGCTACCTTATTTAGGCGTAATAGATCCAATCTACTACTATCGCATATCAACATATATGCGCGATCCGATTGCAAACAAAGCAAGATGGCTCGATACCACTATTGGAATACGCGTGAGGCTACGGAAGCGAAAACAAAACTTTTCTACCGCGCACCCAAGAACATCATGCTAAGGAAGGATCATGGATCGTTACCACTTAGACGCCGCAGTGCGTGAAGAAGAATTGAAACCGATCCAATCTCGCGCGTCGAGGTAGTAGTGGAAGTAGCCGATCGTCCCAACAGATCGTCTCTCCACGCACGCCGATCAAGATCGCAACGGCAGCGCCTCCACCGGTATCCACACGTCCGGGGTGGGCGCCGATCGCGAGTGTACTAGCACTCGTGAGCGGCTAGGGTTTGGCTCGGGAGGTGGCGGCTGGGTTTCGCTAGATGTTAAGCGGGACGAATCCTCCGCCCCTCGCCTCCATATATAGACCTCCTCACGTGGGCCTCGTGGACCGAGGCCCAATAGGAGTCTATTCGGATCTCTATCCGAATTGAGCCCATATCCGAATCATATTCGAATTAGTGTTCCAACCCGTTAAGCGTGCGACCACAGCAGGTTCACGTATACTTGGTCGTGACCCGAAACGCCTTTCGATTACCATGTTAATAGCGGCCTCTAGTAAGACATATTAACCCCAAAGTATATGTAAAGATCATATCGGCTGAACTCTGTAATGTTCTCTCATGTACGAATCCCTTTGCCTCACGATATAGATTGAGCTCAAGGCGAGACTGTGTCATCCTCTTAATAGCTCAATCACTCTCTCGATTCCGTGATGGATTATAAACTCGTGATTGACTCCTCAATCACCTTGGCATGGCCATACACTTTCATAATCCATTACATCGAGGCCCAGAGATATCTCTCCCATAAGGAGGGCAAATTCTATCTTGATCATTCACATCCCACTACATGTTTCATGGCAAACCCGAAGACTACTTTTATGACTACCCGATTCACGGAGTAGTGTTTAGTAGTCCCAAAATAAGCTACTACTCATGTTGGGAACCATGATGATCTCAAGTCTAAGGACTCTACATAAACACTACTTGAGACCAGCGATGACACATGGAATCTCTGCAGTGTCTCATGGCAGTCTATCCAACATATGTTCACTAACACATGTCCATATTATTGATTTGGTATCACCATACCATGATTCATGAGACATGATCATCAATCAATACATATGCTGATCTTTGTCTTTGAATCATATTTGTTCCTCATATGATATACGATCAGGGATCATTTAGAAATAGCAACATCTTAGTATTTAAGAGTCTCATGAATAAGTCACATACTCATTGATCAATAATGATGATGTCTATTCCAAGGAACAAAGTAATGTATCATAAACATAGTATGTGATATATACAACATCTCCATGTTGCCTCTAGGGCATATCACTAACATCTGGCAAGAAGCAACCACCACCGATTTGCTAGCAATATAAAGGACAGATCTTGAGAAAAGAGGGGGAGGTCAGGGCAAGAGATAGGTCTCGGTAGGTAGTAATCAATTCTGTAAGCAGTGTAATTCCTCGCACTGTCCACGCTTGTAAGCCTTTCCTCAGCAACAATAGCACAGGACGTAAGGTTATTATTCTCTCAGGAGAAGGCATGAAACTGGATAAAATTCTCACGTCTTCACTCTGTATGATCATACAAGAGCCTTAAGCGCTTTCCCCCGAATCAGAGAAATCATACGTAAGATCGATATTAAAACATCGACACATATATTTCTCATAATTATTAATTCTAGAATTAGGGCTAATTTCATATGAAATATCATATCAACTCCAACTCTTGGGTGTACAAAGCTTCATGTTCTTGCTGTTGGAATACGGGTATGCAACACTAGCATAGATTAAAATTTTCTACTACGTAAATCAGGAAACCATATAAGTAAGATATCATAAATTATTACCAATAGACATACAGTATAGTGGAAAGTAGAGTTGAAGCAGTTGATTCAATGTAGCGCGTGTCAATGTAATAGAAGTAGTCGATCGCTCTTTAGCCAATCGCCTCCTCCTTACAATTGTCCCGATCAACAACGTAGTCATTACAACACCTCTATGGAAGTCCACATGTCCAGAGATGGAATGCCATTCGTTGATGTGCTAGCACCAATATGCATGACAGGAGTTTTAAGAGATGACGACTAGGATTTCGATGGGTTTGTCTAGGGATTCCCGCCTCAACCCTACGTCTCTCTTAATATATAGCCTCCAATCGGATTCTTATCCAACACGAGTAGAGATCGTATCCTACTCGGAGAGCTACTAATCAGATTCTTATCTAATACCAATAGAGATCGTACCTTACTAAAAAAGTATAATCCGAACCTTTATTGTTTCAACTCGTTCAGTATGTAATCCTATAAGTTCATGTATATTTGACTATGACTCCAAAACTCCTTCCTGGTCAACAAGTCAGTAGCAGTCTCTAGCAAAACATATCGACTCCCAAACATACATAAAGATCATATTGAACGAACATATATATCGCTCATGTGCTAATCCCTTTGCTTCTTGATACTAGATCGAACTCAAAGCGAGAAACATACTATCCTATGATAACTTGATCATTCATGTGAACATGTAGTGAATTACTCAATTGTGATTGACTCCTCAACCACATTCAGTATGACCATTCACTATTACATCAAGGGGCCCAAAGATATCTCTTCCATTATATATGAGGGATAAATTTTACCTTGATTGCTCATATTTCTTCATATATTTCATAGTAAACGTAAAAGCTATATTTATGACCACCTAATTACAGAGTAGTATTTGACAACTCAAGTAAACTTTACACATATAGAAAACTATGATGATCGCATGTCTAAGTATCCAACATACACTACGAATGAGACTAACTGATGATACTTAAGAACATAATAATTCCCACAGTATCTCATGGTAGGTCAATCCAACACCATGTTTTGTAACATGTGTCCACATTATTGATTTGATATCCCTATATTCATGATTCGTGAAATATGATCATTGATCAATATATGTACTGATTTATAAATCAAAATTATCCCACTTAATGATATAAGATATGGGATAATTTAAAATAACATCAAAACAAGAATAAAGAGTTCTACTAACAAGTCATATACCTGTTAATCAATACAAAATATATTTACTAGAAGGATAAAATAATATATTATTCAAAAAGATTAAAAATATAGATGTGATACAATTAATTTCATGATTGTCTCTTAGACATATCACTAACACTTCACCGGCGTATCCATGGTTTATAGAATATTCCTCAGCCGTGTTGGTTAAAAATTGCAACAAGTTGGGAAATCTTTAACGAAATAATCCAAAAGATCAATGAACTTAGAAGCCAAAATTCTCCAGTATTTTAACTCAGGAACAATAATCTATTCTCAAATGAGAGAAGTCTTGGATGTTCATGTACGTTACCATCAAACAACAGATGCTTTCAAACTTTCACATAGCAAAACTAGATTGCTTCCTGAAGGCTCGTCAGTCCTAGATCCCAACTTGGAAGAGAGACTAAATAAAAACTAGACTGTTTTCTGCCAAAACTTTGAAAAGACAATTCATGGTTTTATATATGCCTTTCCCAATACTAATTGATTAGCACAAATCTGTTGTACATTGGCATCCTTATTAAATAGTTGCAAATGGTTTGCACAGTTAAATTGGTTTGTGTAATGGAATAGGCCAATAAGCCGGAGGGACAACGGCACTCGGGTCTCACTGTCAAATTCAGACTGCATCATTTGCAGCATGATGTTCACAACTATGTCTTCGCGGGTAACCATCGAGGATTTATTCGATATCTTCACACTCAACGCCTTCGACGCCTCATTGTTCAATGTTGGACACTGTAAGTGTGTACAATCATGGTCGACGTTCATGTAATATAGTTAAATATCATATATAACTCGTTACTTTTGTGTATATATATAGATACATGGTGACTGAAGCCAGATTATCGAAATCACCTATTGGTTTCCTTGACCACGCTTGGTCACCATAGATACTATCGAGGAGGATGTATTCTTCATTGAGAATTACATTACAACAGCATTGGTAGCTTACCACAAAAAGAAATTTATACTTATGCCCTATAACCAAGGGTAAGTGCTGTATTAGTGGCTATATTTGTTGATTTCTACTTTATAAGCAACACGAGATTAGGTTTAATGACCATGACGACATATCTGTGTAGGTTTCACTGGATTCTAATTGTAATTATAGCAAAATGGAATAAGATAATATACCTTGATTCCCTAAAGAATAACAAAACCAACTTCACAGTTGTCAGACAATTAATCGATAGGTAAATACATTTCCTCTATACATAGCTGTATTATAGTCTTTCTTTCCTTCTCAATGACTAATGTTAACCTTTTGGAATCATGTAGGTCATTCACCACGTATGTTGTAGAGGTATGAAAATCGAAGGGAGGGACCAACGCCCTGCAACATGTTCAAAATTTTTCGATATTCGCTAGTACATATTAATCCTATATAACACTTTGTAGTAATGCCTCTCGAATTAGCAAATTCTATTTTTGCAGTACCACCAGCAGCCACCGGGCAACACCTGTGGATTCTATGTTTGCTACCATATGCAACTATTCCTTGATTCCTTAAAGATCAATGATCCTTAGGTTTGTCAATCTTGTAATAATTATTTTATACTTATCAAGTTATATATGTACGCACGATATTTATATTCCTATCGACAGGCTGCGTCCATCGCTACAACTGCGTTGGAACAGGCCAAACTCACACAAATTCAAGGAGAATGTGCATACTTTTTGATATAAAGTCATAAAATCATATGAAGAGTTTCACAATGTAGAATGAATTTGATTGAGATAAGATTGACCTTAATTGTACATGTGTGTATTTGTTAAATGGATAATTTTTTTAATTTTAGTTAATTGATTTGTGAAATAGATGTTTTTGTTGAATTTGAATTGGATATATACTGTATTGATCTACTTATTTCAAAGGACATGGCTAGCAATTCCTGAGGCTAGCCAATAAACAGAAATAGATTTAAGAAAAAAAAAAATATCACAATCGGTTTATAGTTGAAACCGTTTTTGATACAACTACAAACCATCTGTGATAGTTCAATATCACAGACGATTTCAACTATAAACCGTCTATGATAGTTCAATATCACAAGCTATTTGTAGTGGAAATCGTCTGTAATACTTATTTATTACAGATGATTTCGACTGAAAACCGTCTGTGATAATCAACTATCACAGACAGTTTGTAATTAAAACTGTTTGTGATGACCTCATTTCATTATTGACCCATAAATTCAGATGACTCACGAAATTGTCTATGATGATATTTTTAAACCGTCTATGATAACGTTTTTTGCAGTAGTGTTAGTTCTAGTTGGTAAGTACCTGATTGATACTAGAATTTAAAGCAACAAGTGCTATTAGTAACTAGTCACCCCATAAAAATGAGGTTTATAATTAATTAATTATATTATGCATATATCGACCGCGCAATGACGCACTCATTTCTCCTCAAAATTAAAAGTAACGACACACACCTTAATTCTCACATGCAACATGACATGCAGTTCATGGTGCGCTGCGCACATAGTTAATTTTAAGCCAGGATATGGTGCCAATCCTCGCAATGTGAATAACAGGTTCTTTTAAAAAAAATGATCAAAAGGCCTATTTTCATGTTTAGTTTATAGGCTGTTAATCATGCCCCAAAAAAAACTTTCCTTATGCAAAGTACAAATCTCAATAGGCCGGTGTGTTTTTTTGCCATGACATTACACTATCCTGTCGGGCTGTCTGCCGGAGGCTGATTCGTTGGTGTCATCTCGTCTCACCTTGCCCATGGACCAATTAAAAGTCCTTCCATGGAATGAGCAACAGTTTGCAGCACTGACAAGAAGCTCCGTATGAACGATGGATGCTTCACCTACCAGGCGCTGATTGGCGCACGACAAGAACATATATATGCAGCTCACATGCGTGTCCCCGTTAGGTTGTTTCGTTTTCTCTCCTCTTATCCATACAGGAAGTTAGTACAGTTGGTCTGTGTCTTGAACAATGCTGGATTGTGTCCACTGAAGAACCTACCAGGTGAGAATTTGTGAGGTCATGATCATATAAAGATGCACTGTTTGCGTGGGAGGCACTGCATTCGTTGGGTCCTGTATGTAAAACGATACTGTCCGCGCACCTCTCACATTACACGTTCTCGTGTTCAGTCGGCCAAAAAATTTTGAATGGTTGGTGTTCTATCTAGATGTATATTAGGATGCATGTGTGCAGTTGCAAGTTGAGAGCACAATTCAATCCCAAGGCGTAGGCATTTGAGCATATATCTTGTTCTTCAGGACAATATTGGGCACACAACAATATAATATTCTGCAGGACTGCAACAGAAGTCTTTGTCAGTTGCAATGCAAAATGCAGGTCCGAGTAGTTAACGTAAGTTAGAAAAAAAGGAATGGTTTCACAAAAAAAAAGGACATCATGCCGTTTTGTCATAATCAAGATAGAGCGGTATGGGAGGAATTAGTTTTAATTTGTCCCAGTATCTTTTGACAAGATTGCAATCGAATCCTTTGTCATGTATCATCCAATTCAATAATTGATTATTTGTTAAATGGAATACACTCTGATTGGAATCCAAGCAGGGCAGGTACAAGCTGCCCGGACCACCACTACGAAATCCATGTGTGTGTGTGTGTGTGTAAGCCTCAGATGGTTAGATCGTTAGCTTCTTCAGGAGCTCGAATCCGCATGATTAGCATCTCCCAATCTGCCCTAGGATAACCAGTTGGCAGTTGCGACAAGCACAGCTAGTGCAGTCTTCTGTGAGGTCTGCTGGTCTTACAACTACAAGAGAACGTGAGACTAAAATTCTGTAGGAATACTGGATATAGTTTATGCCAGATAGATACGACGGTGCCGTTGGAATTCAAGCCAGAGTGACATACATTGAACTAGTAAGTTTTTATAATGTACTATAGCATGTTGGTAACCCTGTGCATGTAAGTGCCGAGAGTAACTCCCATAAGTTTTCCTTCATGAATGAGCCCATGTAATAGCATGCATGTAAGTGCCATCAGTTTTCCGCTGAGTTAGAAGCAACGGCTTGCATGCATGTGGTGCTTGGAATGCATGTAACGGCATTGCATGTATTTAGTGCATCTGTTACTAGGAGTTAGAAGGCCATGTTTTGCATTATAAAAGAAAAAAAACGCTGCAGTTTTTGGTAGATTTAGCACAAAACACTTCTCTCCATCTGCAATAGCTTGTGTTCGTTGTTGCCAGGAACTTGTGTTTGTTGTTGCCAGCCGGTGGATTAAGATATCATTTGGTATCAGAGCCAATGATCCGTGGCGATGTCAGCTCATGCACAAAATCGATCCAGAACTCCACCACGTCGACGCCGGCGCTCACCTTCGCCCCTTGATCTGCAACGACTGCGTGGCCACATGGCCAGCCGCGAGCTCGTGGTGCAGAAGACGGTGCGGGAGGTTGGAAGCACGGCGTATCCGATGCTAACGCGCTCAAACTATGACAACTGGGCATTGCTCATGAAGGTAATGATGCAGACAAGAGGGTTGTGGGAGGCGGTGGAAGTTGGAGTGTACGATTTGCAGGAAGACAGAATGGCGCTGGAGGTCATTTTGAAGGGCATCCCTGTCGAGCTGATGTCAACTTTTGCGGTGAAGAGCTCGGCAAAGGCGACGTGGGAAACTATCAAATCAATGTATGCCGTGAGTGATCGCGTCCGTAAGGTGAAGGCGCAATAGCTCCGGCAGGAATTCGACGGTATCAAGTTCCATGATGGCGAGACGGTCACCGAGTTCGCGATCCCCATCATGGGGGTGGCAAATCAATTGATCGCCCTTGGTGATGTGCATGACGACGAGATGGTGATCCGAAAATTCCTCCGTGTCCTCCAGCAAAGTTCTCACAGATCGCTCTCTCGATCGAGACGATATTCGATTTGGAGACACTAACTGTTGAGGAACTAACCGGACGGCTCAAGGTTGTTTAAGATCGTGAGGAACTTGGTGGTGGTGGACGCTCGGGGGGTGGAAGCGGCGACGGCAAGCTACTCCTCTCTGAGCTGGAGTCCCTGGTCGGGCGGCTTAAGCTACATACCGACGAGGGCTCCTCAAGCGGTGCCAAGAATGGCCGCGGATGGCGACAGCGTGGAAGAGGCTGTTCACGCACCAAGTCTGAGGACACCGTCCTTGATCTATCTCGTGGCATGTCCAAGGATGAGTGCCGCTACTGCAAGCAGCCGGGCCATTGGGAACGTGACTGCCTCAAGAAGGAGCTCCAACAGGTCTGCGAGCTAAAGAAGAAGAGCCCACGCTGCTCATGGCACGTGTCTGCGAGGTCCAACAGGTCGAACAGGCACCAGCACCACCACTGGCACTTGAGAAGAAGCCCAGTGAGGTGGTTCATCTAAATGAAGGGAAGGTGTTCGCGCAGCTGGATCGCAACGAGGAGCGGGACGACACCATGTGGTACCTCGACACCGGAGCGACAAATCACATGACGGGCACCAGGGCTGCATTCTCTGATCTTGATCAGGGAGTGCCGGGGACGATCAAGTTTGGCGATGGCTCCGTGGTGGGCATTGAGGGACGTGGGACCGTGCTCTTCGCGTGCAACAATGGCGAGCACCGTGCGCTAACCGGCGTCTATTACATTCCCCGCCTCACGACGAACATCATCAGCATTGGACAACTTGACGAAAACGACTGTCAGGTGATGATCGACGACGGGCTCCTTCGCATCCGAGACAGACGGAAGCGATTTGTGGCAAGGGTGAAGCGATCCCTGAGCCGTCTGTACCTTCTTCGGCTCAACCTTGCCCAGCCCGTGTGTCTGACAGCCCGGCATCAGGAAGATCGTGGAAATGGCATGCACGCTTCAGGCATCTCAGCTTCGACGCCCTCAAGTGGATGGCTGACGGTGACATGGTACGTGATCTCCCTCGAATCAAACATGTTAATCAATTATGCGACTGCTGCATCACCACCAAGCAGAGGAGGGCACCGTTTCCGTCAACAACCCAGTACCACATCACTGCTCCACTCGATCTGGTCCATGGGGATCTGTGTGGACCAATCACTCCGGATATGCATGGAGGGAAGTGTCACTTTTTGCTTCTTGTGGATGATTACAGCTGCTACATGTGGATGATCCTCCTCGGAGCGAAGGATGAAGCATCTATGGCGATCAAGAACTTCCAGACGTTGGTGGAAGTTGAAACCGACTGCAAGCTGCGTGTACTCCACACGGACAATGGGGGTGAATTCACCTCTATTGAATTCGGGGAATACTTTGCAGGTTGTGTCGTCCAGTGGCATTTCTCTGCACCGTATTCACCGCAACAGAACGGCGTAGTGGAGCGGAGGAACCAAATGGTGATGGCTATTGCGCGTAGTCTTCTCAAGGCACGAAATGTCCCAGCAGAGTTTTGGGGAGAGGATGTAACCACAACTGTCTTCTTGTTGAACCATGCACCGACGAGGAGCATCAGCGGGATGACCCCGTTCGAAGTTTGGCATGGTCGGAAGCCGGCTGTGCACTTCATGCGCACTTTCGGGTGTGTGGCGCATGCCAAGATCACAAAAGCCACACCTTTCGAAGCTGGCAGATCGGAGCGTTCCTGGGGTGTTCATCGGCTACCAACCTGGTGTGAAGGGGTATCGTGTATATGATCCCTCCACCGGGCGTATCCTGGTCACACGCGACGTTGTCTTCTAGGAAGAAATGGGGTGGGATTGGGCAAGCAGCTCCCCAAGGACGTCGTGTCCACGACGGACTTCATCATCAACCGCACCATCGAGCTTTCCTTAGAGGCACAGTCGCCACCAACCAGAGGATCTCCATCAGTAGGCACTCTAGCGCAGTCGACCCTCGTCCCTTGGCATGTCGGACACCAAGAGGGTGATGCGGGGCGAGCCCCTCAACGCCACAAAGGCCGGTGACATTGTCACCGCCACCCGACGCGCACGAACACATTGATGCAGACAGCGACGATGATCACCTGGCCAAGTTCAAGCTCGTCGACGACTGCTTTCGAGTCAAGCTGCGGTGCGGGTGTGGTGAGGTGATCTAGCGATGTTGCTACTTCAAGTTCTTTGAAGAGCACGCAAACTTTGCAGAAGCAGAGAAGCACCCGGCATGGCGACGCGCCATGTTGGAGGAGATGAGCGCAATCGAGGACAATTAGACCTGAAAATTGGTGCATCTCCCGCCAGGTCACAGACCCATTGGACTGAAATAGGTTTACAAGGTGAAGAAGGATGGCCACGGTGCAGTGATTCGGCACAAAGCACGTCTGGTGGCTAAAGGATATGTCCAACAACCCGGAGTTGATTTCGATGAGGTTTACGCCCCAGTGGCTTGGTTGGACTCAGTTTGGCTAATGCTTGCTCTTACTGCTCATGAGGGATGGCCAGTCCACCATATGGATGTGAAATTGACGTTCCTTAACGGCGATCTAGAAGAGGTCTATGTTGCACAACCGCCGGGATTATCGCCGAGGGACATGAGCGCAAGGTGCTGAAGTTGGACAAGGCCCTCTACGGACTCTGGCAGGCACCCCGTGCTTGGAACACTAAGTTAGACCAAATCCTAACATCGATTGGTTTTCAACGCAGTAGCTCTGAGCACACTGTGTATGCTCGGGGTAGGGACACCAATCGACTGCTGGTGGGCGTTTACATGGATGATCTCGTTATCACCGGGAACAATCAGCAAGAGATAAGTAACTTCAAGGCTGAGATAAAGAAGCTATTTAAGATGAGTGACCTCGGTATGCTTCACTTCTACTTGGGAATTGAAGTGCAGCATGGGCCTGAGGGGATCACACTGAGTCAAGCTGGCTACGCTCGTCAGATACTGAAGAAGGCTGGCATGGTTGATTGCAACCCGTGCCACACACCCATGGAGGAGTGGTGCAAACTGAGCAAGGAGAGCACTGCACCGGCTGTGGACGTGACTGAGTACCGAAGTGTCGTCGGGAGCCTCAAGTACTTGGTGAACACCCGCCCAGATCTCGCATTTTTAGTTGGGTACGTTAGCAAGTTCATGGAGAAGCCACGACGGAACATTTGGCAGCAGTGAAGCAAATCCTGCGCTATATTGTCGACTCAATCAACGTTGGCTGCAGCTATCCAAAAGGGACTGGAAAATCCCTGATCAGCTACAGCGATAGTGATCTGGCCGGGGATGTTGACACTCGTCGGAGCACCAGTAGGGCATTGTTCTTCCTGGGCAAAGCGCTGGTGAGCTGGTTTTCACAGAAGCAACACATCGTCGCACTCTCATCATGTGAAGTAGAATACATGGCGGTGACATCAGCAGCCTGCCAGGGAGTGTGGCTGGCACAACTCCTTGCAGAACTGACAATTGAAGACCGACAAGCGGCCATGGAGTCTACCGCTTCGGGTTGGAGCGCAGTAAGGCCGCCATGTGCACCATTGTGAAGCCCAGCTCAGGCTCGGTCGTGGCCATCCAATGAATCACTTCCTCGTGCAGTTGATCCCGACACCATATCCCCTTACTTAGTTGCTTTCGGATCCTTGTCCCCTCAGCCCAGCTCCCTAGGCTCACCTGGGACTGCTGCTGGCTCGAAGTGTCGTCGGGCTGCTACGCCGGATGTGTCCAATGAAATCTTCATTCCGTATCATGCCTTCTAGTCGTTGGCCATCCCCGTAGGGGTGCAAACGGATCAGATACGGACGGATACTGCTCATTCCGTATCCGTTTCCATATTTTTTTGTCGGAGTCAGAATCAGACACGGATAGTGCTGGATACGAATACGAGTACGGATATTCTCGGTCACGAATACGGAGCGAATACAGAACGCTCCAAATATGGTTAGTCTCGGTCACGAATATTTAGTCGGATAATGCGCGTAAACAAAAATCATATATATCGCATGTGTAAGAATGAATCACCATAGTACATATCCATAATAGAACTACATTAGTAGCTTAACAAGCAAATTTCACATGATAAAATGGACAAGTTAAGCAATCAGTAAATACTAGTTAGCAAAGTAGCATGTAAATGATAGAGACTAGTTAAACAAATAATAGCTAACTAGCTACATGCTATCACATTATTTTGGTCATAGCAGATGATTTATGATGTATTTGAATATAAGACCTTATCCATTGCATCGGTCTTGAAATAAGCTTTCCAACGAGTACAAGAACACTCAAATCGGACTCCGCTTGTGAAAGTTATGACCTTTTTAGTAAGTGCCTGTTGGGCTGTCTCGAACCGAATCCGAATCCGAATTTAGTTCTGAGTTGAATCCGAATTTGAATCCGGTAACTATCCGAAAAAATATCTGGTAACTATCCGAAAAAATATCCGGATAGTTCCGTATCCGTCGGATAATGTGTGTTCCGAATCCGTTTCCGTATCCGGCAAAAAATATCCGAATCTGTATCCGTATCCGGCAAAACATCCGGATATCCGAAAATTTATTCCGAATTCTATCCGAATTAAAACGGACGGACGGACGGTCGGAAAATATCCGCTCCGTTTGCACCCCTACATCCCCGGCCATCCCGAAGCACGCCCAAACCACGCCGTTTGTGTCATGTTGCGCACGGCGTCGCACATCGAGATGGAGGACCACCTCAAGCGAGCTCTGCTTGCCTATGTTGGTGGGAATAGGCCGATGCCCGATGGTGTCCAAGGAGGAGGTGGCCATGGCAATCGAGGAGCGGACTAGAGTTCCGTGTTGCAATTTCTCAGTACACGACTTCCACCCTGAAAACCTCCTCATCGTGTTTGCCATAGAGGAACTAAGGAACCAACTCACCCGCTGCCATGGCCGATGACAACTCTCCCACTTCACACTCTTCCTCAAGCCATGGACGAGACATGCACAAGCATCCAGAGTTGCTCTCTTGTTTAAGGTATCACTTGATATTGAGGGGTTGCCAGCCCATGCCTGGAATTGGCACACGGCATTAGGCTTGCTCTCGCCGTCTTGCTGGATTGAGCGGCCGCATCCTGACATGGCAAGCAGGCAAGACTTGGCATTCTTCAGGCTAGACGTGTGGACAGCCGATCCAAGCTCCATCCCCCATGAAGCCTCGCTGCTAATCGCGGAGCAGGACGAGGAGAATCCTTACCCCTCCGACCCTATCTTTGATCACTTGTCGTTGCTCCTCAAAGAGAAGAAGTTGCTTGCATACAAGCTCATAATTGATAATACACAACTCCAACGTGGAGGATTACCGTCCCACTGCTTCCTCTTCATCCTCCTCTGATGATTCCTGCCCCTCCAGCAGTGGCCATGGCGGTCGCCTGGAAATGGGTCCCATGGCTCATCGGGTTCAGAACCAAAACGATGGTTCTTCTCTTACGCCCACGGACAACCCATGAACCCAACGGCGTCGCTGGCCCGACTACATTTATTGGGGGTGCTGGGGATGACGGTCACCGCCATCCATGCACATTTGTGTGCGCGCACCAGGACTAACGTCTTCCAAACCTACTAGCTTCTCCTCCCTCAAGCTTCACCGCCGCACCACCGGTGGCGTGCTCAGAGCTTCGTGGCCGTCGTGCGGCTTGCCGTCGTAGAGGGGGTTGGTGCCATAGCGCTGGAGCTGGTCCCCAACGATCCTGCAAAGCAAACTGAAAGCTACGAAGAACTTCACCTGTCCCCTACTTTTGCTATACCATAAAGCCTTCTCCCAAGCTCAGTGGGCACCAACACCCACCTACCTCTGTTTGATGACCCAGTGTCTGAGCGACACGTTGATGCTCCGTTTGACTAGCCAATGTCCGAGCGACACGTCGACGCTCAGGAGTGCAGTCGCCAGTGGAATCCAACCACGCTACAGTCAGTGCACAAGACGAGGACAGATGCAACGCCAGTGTCCCTCTACTCACCTACGCGCGTTGTGTCAATCTCCCAATTACCACGCGTTGGGCCGCTTGTAAGCCTGCAACCCCTTTCTAGCCCGGATCAGAGCAGTTGGGAACAGCGTTGTCTCTGGGTCAGGACCTAGCTACAGGGTCACCTGTGGTGCCTGGCTCCCCTCGGCCCAGACTATCACCTGGGCCTCTCTCAAACCAAGTGGTTGGGCCAGGAGAGGATCCGGTTTTTGAAGATACTGCTTCCCACCCCCTCTCAAATCAGTCAGGGCCTCTCCACCCAACGTGGTGCAGGCTTCCTAGGGAAGCGCTATCCTGTAGCGGTAGCTTGGAACGTGCATGGCCATAGGGGTGGAAATCGAGCCGACTCGGCTCGGTAAGGCTCGTTAAAAAAGCGGTTCGGCTCGGTTCGGCTCGTTAGACTAACGAGCTAAAAACTAGGCTCGGCTCGGCTCGGTAAAAAGCCCGGGCTTGGCTCGTTAGGCTCGTTATCAATTTGCAAGCTCATGTGCTGCTCCAGAAGACATTCGATGGAAATTAAGCATTAAAGATTCAACATTCCAATATTCAGCGATAGTGCGGTAATGTAATGGCAGAAGTAAGTAACAACAAGCGATGATAGCGAGTAAAAAGCAGCGGCGGCGGTAACAACATCTGACATTACAGAAGCGATAGTAACAACGAGCAACAAACAGCGATAACGGCGGCGATTAGGCCCTAGCGGCGATAACATACAACACGATAAGCAGCAGCGATTGGCGAAGTGCCACAATAACGATGAAGCGGCAGCGATCTTATACAACACGATAGTAGGGATATAGCGGCGGTAGCAACATACGAGACGAGCGAAGTGCCACAATACAATTATGTATTACGATATTACACAACACAGAACCACCCAAAATAAGCGAACAAGAAGACGGTACATTGCCAAAATGTTGCATTCAACGTAAGTACATTGCCATTTGCGAAATCATTGAACCACCCAAAATCGGTACATCTCATATATGTTGGATCACAGACGATGCACCAAAGACACAAGTCCTAGCTGCTAGCCACCACACCTCGGAAATAGTATAGATTCGACATCATCCTCATCATCGCTTCTGCAATAGAAAATCGAGTTAGACTCAATAGTAACAAAGATGATAGTTAAATGAGTTAGTGTGAAACAACATACCACAAACATTGGAGGTGTCATGTCATTGTGCGAACCTCGTATCCACTAGAAGCACATATTAGTGCCTCAACCATAGCGGGCGCAATGCACTACGATAATCATCAAGTAATCTACACTTGACACTAAAGGTTGATTCCGAAGATACGGTGCTAGCAGGTATAGTTAAGAATTTCTTTGCCATATTGGACACTACCGGGAACCTATGAGCATTCAACCTCCACCAATCTAGCAATTTGAAACTTGTGTCTGCTAAAGGATGATTTGGTTCATCCGGATAGATGAGTAATTCGATTTAGATGGTTCTGTAGAAGTAGATCGCGAATGTCTGAAACTCACTTGAAACTAAGGCCAATGAGCTACTAGTTTCTATGGTTGAAGATGACTCGCCTGCTATTGGCGACTTTCTTGTGCCGATCTTGCATCTCATATGTGGCATCTGAGATCAAACAACTCGGCACGAATTTCAATCTCCTCAGTCATGGCTTTGGAGGAGTCAAATATCTGCGTGAAACACCAACTAACAAACCTCATCTTAAACCTAGAATCTAGAATAGTAGCAATAACCATAACATTATTTTTTCATTAATACTTGTCAAACTTGTCTATCATTCTCGAACCCATACGCTTGACATGTTCATCAGTAGAAATGCTTGCAACCCTCAATGCAATCTTAACATTCACTATGTAAGGATAGAAAACATTAGCTGTTGGGTATAAAGAACCTGAAAAGGCAGTAGTTACCTCAGCCAATGCTTTCAATATTGGTTGAATTTTGTTGTATAATGTCCATTCTTCATTTGAAGGCTGCCACTTGTAATTAGCATCGGAATCAGCATAGCAGATTAATGCATCCTTGTAGGCAATGCAAGCGGACAACATTCTATATGTTGAACTCCACCTTGTTGACACGTCCAACTTTAAGCCCTCTCCAACTTCCAAAGCAATGGATTTACAAATTTCTAAGAATTTGTACATACGGGTTGGAGACTTCTTCATATACTTGACAGATTCCCTAAGTTTGCTAATCAAAGTTTCCAATGGTGCCATGCCATCATTCACTACCAAATTCACTATATGAGAACAACAACGAACATGAAAATATTTAGGAACAAAGTTTTCTGATCCCCTAGCAATGAACTTGGCTATCAAACTCCTAGCAGCAACATCATTTGAGGCAGCATTGTCAAGAGTAATCGTCATAATCTTATCTTCTATTTTCCATGCAGTTATACACTCAAAGATTGCCTGAGCTATCACAATACCGGTGTGTGGAGGATCCAACTCAACAAAGTTTAGCACACGGCATTGCATAGCCCAATTAGAATCAATGTAATGCGCCACCAAACTCATATAACAAAGGTTTTGATTGGAAGTCCACAAATCACAGGTTAAACTTATGTTATCCACATTTTTAAGACTCTTCCTAAGGTTCTCTTTTTCTGTTTGGTACACCTTTATGCATTTAGCCCTTATAGTCTTTCTACCAATAAACTGATATGATGCATTCATATACCTCATCAACACATTAAACCAAATGTGCTCTACCATCTTAAATGGATACTCATGGACAATGATCATCTTTGCAATTAATCTACGAGTTTCCTCATTGTCATATTCACTAGGATTAACAAAAGGTAAACTTGATCCCTCAGGATCATAGTTGAGTGTACCTTGAGCCTTTTGCCTTCCCACTTTGTTCAGATAGGGTGCACACTTGGGAATATGCCTTTTTAGATGTGAAGTGGCTCCCTCGTGCTTGTAAGAGAACAATCCATAACAAAACCGACACTTGGCCTTCGTCTCAGTCACCCCTTTCTCCTTCTTGGATGGGACATTGACCACCTTGAATAGCTTCCAACACTCTGAACGCTTTCCTCTACCCTTCTTCCTTTTCACTCTTCTGTTGGTATCGTCATCTTCCACCACGACCGCTCCCGCATGCGCATCATCGCTTGCAGAATCCAGGGAAACATGCGAACCTTCACTGTCATTTGACAAATCAAGCGTGTCCGACGAGACAGGCTGCTCGCACTGCTCATACAGTATGCACACACATGCTAAATAATCAGCACACACACATGCTAAATAAGGCAGCACACAAATGCTAAATAATCATACAGTATGCACACACATATCAGCAAAATCAAATTGCATCCTTGGCACTGTCAAAATATTTAAATCTATCTTTTAAATCTTGTGATGCCTGAATATTTTGACAGTGCCAAGGATGCAGTTTGATTGTAAAAGATAGATTTTGACAGTGCCTGAATATTTTCACAGTCATGTGCTATACTACTATACACAGTCAACAAACAAAATCCGAAATACAATCTCAAATCTACATTAAACTCTCAAGAACATGGGTTGAGGAGCTACTTTACCGAGGCTGCCGGGGTCGGAGCTGCTTTGCCACTGCAAGGTGGCCGTGGACAGGGGTTGGGGACGCGGTTCACCACTGGGGTCGATGCCGAGGTGGAGCCGGAGCCAGATCCGGAGGACCTCCTCTCTCCGCGGTTCTTCGACTCCATGCTAGATTGCGCATGCCGCTCCATGCGCCAGACGTTGACGAGAGGCCCACGGCGAGGGGAGGTGCAACACCGTGGCGACGGCTGGATCTAGGGTGTTATAGAAGATGGGAAGGGCGGTGAAGGGCTGAAGGCTGAGGCGAGGAGGAGGAGAGGGGCCGGCGCCGGCGGACGGTGAGGGTGCGGTGCGGCAACGTGGTGGCGGCGCTGGATCTAGGGTTTTAGGGAAGATGGGAAGGGCGGTGAAGGGCTGAAGGCTAAGGCGAGGAGGAGGAGAGGGGCCCGCGCCGGCGGACGGCGAGGGTGCGGTGCAGCACCATCGCGGCGGCGCCGGATCTAGGGTTGAGAGGGGATCGGGAGTGCGTCGCCTGATCGCAAGAAAGGGGATCGGCAATGCAAGCGTCTGTGTGTGTCGGTGGGAAGTCTTACGAGAAAAGTGTCGGTGGGAAGTCCTACTCGGTGGCTCGGTGCGATACTACGATGGGCCGAGGCGCTGAGCGAGACGAGGCACCGAGGCAGCGCAGATGGGCCGGCCTGATCGTGAGCCAGAGGAAACCGAGCCGAACGAGCCGAACGAGCGGCTTGCGAGCCAGTTCGGGCTCGGCTCGTGAAGAGCCACGAGCTCAACCTCTGGCTCGGCTCGGCTCGTTAATACCGCGAGCCGAGCCGAGCCGAGCCTGTATCAAGCCGAGCCGAGCCGCGAGCCACGAGCCAAATTTCCACCCCTACATGGCCAGCCCTGCTCAGCGACGCGACGAAAAACCGCTATTTTCACTGTAGCAGCGACGAAATTACTATAACAATTTTGTCTTTATTTCTTTTTTTTTTTTAGTATTTTAGTATTTTGTGTTTTTTCTGTATTCCTTTGCATCGTCTACTCTAGATTAGTGTACCACTTTTATTTTTATTTTTTTAGATTTAATTATGCCTAATAAGCCAACTCAGCTAAATTACTGTAGCAATTTTGTCTTTATTCATTTTTTATTTTTTTTGTATTTTTGTGTTTTGTTTTTTTCCCGTATTCCTTTGCATCGTCTGCTCTAGATTAGTGTACCACTTTTATTTTTACATTTTTTAGATTTAATTATGCCCAATAAGTCAACTCAGTTATAGTAAAAAATAAGTTAGCTACAGTAAAATTTCAGCAAAAATCAAAAACCATTGTTATTCCGAACGCTACCTAAACAAATGTGTCCGATGGAATGTTGCGCGGGAAATTGTTAGTGACTGTGATCCTAACGTAGTTTGTATCCAGAAAACCAAATTGGATGTCATTCTCGTGTCCCTCGTGATGAAATTACTCGGTTAAGTCTACTCTTTCCATTTCTTGCCTTCGGATGGTTTTCATGAGGGCATTCTCATGGCTTGGAAAAGCTCCTCCATAGCGGTTTCTAACTGCTTTTTGCAATCTTTCTCGATCACATTGAGGGTGATGTTGCTTTATAAGCCGGCTTTCTTGAAGGAACTAAGGAGTGTAGGTCTCTCTGTCCTGGCCCTTGGCTTCTTATGGGCAATTTCAATTTGATTCTCACGGCTTAGGAAATCTTCATAGAGGGTTCATGGGCAAAGTTGGGGGCAAAGGGAATTCGGAGACATGATGCGGCTTCTCATGGCTCAAGAATTCACAGTTCGACCATGCCCAGGAAATGTGCCCCTCACTCCACACAAGAGTTGGCTCCAGAAGAAACTCAAGCCCAGGAGCCTGGGTTTGGCATCACTTCAAAGAACAATGGCACGACAAAGATCCCACATCAATTGGCTAAAGGAAGGGGATGCAAACACCAAGTTTTTTTTTCACTTCCATGCATCACATCGTCAGCAGAAAACTTTCATCGCTTCTCTTCAGGTGGATGACCGTGTAATCACATCAGAAGTGGAGAAGGTTCAGCAGTTCCATGCAGTCTTCCAAAGCCTCATGGGCACTTGAGTTGATCGCGGCCATACTCAACCTCGAGTTCCTAGAGCTGGCCTCCATCAATTTAAGTCATCTCGAATCTTTCTTAGAGGAGGAGGTCTAGGGGGTCATCAAGGAGCTTCCCTCTGAAAAAGCCCCTGGCCCGGATGGATTCACAGGAATCTTCCACAAAAAAAAGCTTGACCGGTGATCAAACAAAGCCTAATGGGTGCTTTCCATGCCTTGTTTCTCTTGCAAGGTCGATGTCTCCATGGGCTCAACAATGCATGGATTGTCCTATTGCCAAAGAAAAAAGATGCATTGGTCACTACAGACTATCACCCAATTAGCCTTGTCCACAGCTTTGACAAGCTTTTCTCCAAGGTCTTGGCAAATAGACTGACAAGAGCTGCCAACCTTGTGAGACCTAACCAAAGTGCCTTTGTTGCTGGTCAAAGTATATCCACGATGGTGGATTAAGCAGTGGTTACACGTTGGAGGTTTTTGTTTGGGCTGCACCAGTAGCCCATCTTGCTCCCACCGCTCCTAAAAACATTCATTATTTTTGACACCCCGAGTGATGTGTTCTATGAAATCGATGCATGCTTGGCTGGTTATTATAATCACGACAAACAGATTGAATGTTCGTAGGGAAGCTCGCATCCTCGCAGGACGAATGTTTTCTCTCCTCGAAGCTCCTGTAAGATCTCCGCGTTGCAAATGAGGCCTGAATCAATTCTTTTTCAGGGGATGAGGCCTGAATTAGTTATCAATTATTATTCAGTTAATATGAGATGGCATTATCAGAGAGCGGAAAAGGAGAGAGATAAATAAATAGGCGAAGCAGCGGTACCGGGAGGCAGGAGGGGATGGCGGTGAGATTTCTCAGGCAGAGACGAAGAGAAGAGCCCCCACAGAAATCTCACCTTTCTCCTTCCTCTCCTCCTCTCCAGATCTCTCCACACCCCGCACAGCAGATCCGAACCCCGACCCCCCTCGCGCGGCGACGCTGTCGGCGGCGGCCATGATCTCCTCGAGCAAGCTCAAGTCCGTCGACTTCTACAGGTCCCGCTCGCGCCCCTCCCGGTCCCCCCATTGGTCCGAGCATCCCTCCGTTCCTCTGTACCTTTTTTGGTTGTACGCTGCTCCGTGGGTTTGTTCGTGCGGGAACGGGGCCAGCCCTTGCTCGGAATTACCTCGGACGGGGCTGGCTCGACGCGATTCACGGCGGGATCGGATGAATGCGGAGATTGGGTTTCGTTGCATTGCTTTGTATTGGGCGGATCGAATCCATTCGGCATAGCGGCGTGTTTATTCCGGGCGAGTTGCTGCGGTTTGACGCGGATACTCGGCAGCGATGATTTTCTTAAGGCCGTTTCTATGTTGGTACAGGATTTGATGGTATATATGTGGCGGTGGTGGTATACTGAAATTTGATGGTATATATGTGGCGGTGGTGGTATACTGAAAAATTCAAATTAGCGTGGAGTAACTATGGTGTGTGACCTTTCGTGCTGTCACTGCGAGCGGCATTGTCCACTGCTATATTTGAGTCTCTACTGATGTGGTTAAGTATCGATGATTTTTCGTGTTTGCAGGAAAATTCCTAGGGATTTGACAGAGGCATCGCTATCTGTCTCTGGATTATCCATTGTAGCAGCACTAGCTATGGTGTTCTTGTTTGGAATGGTCTGTGTTTGTCAGTTTCTGTTCCATTATCAACTACAGTAGTTCTTCTCAGACTCCGCTCTATTACTGGGTTTCTGTTTCTGTAGCACAGACACGAAAGTGATTCTTGTTACATTTGGTGATTGTAAACTGAACTTTAGGGAAAGAACAGTACAAAAATGACAGGGCACCTCTTATTTGTTTATGCAGATAATTCGTCTGCTACCATTTGGCTTGCTGTAGTACAGCTACCTGCTATCGCCACATCAATTTACATTCCTCACTTATGTTCAATGTTTCAAAATAGACCACTTCCAAATAAACATTTTTTATGGACTATTAGAGTATCAACATGATGGGCTAGATTATGAAGGCACCTATGATCATGAGAACTTGAAACTAATTTGGTTAAATTTTGTTTGAGGGAATTGTCAATTGTGATGCATCGAACATAGAAAGTGGCAGTTTGGTCACACCATGTGGCAAAATATTCTAGTTACTCTGGAACCAAAACCAATGCATCACTTGGTTTGCCATTGGTTAAGTATTGCGATGTGCTGTATTTGTCAGCAGTTGGAAGAATGTTACTGATTTCTTATTCAAGATCTGTAAAGTTTAGATTGAACTACATGATACTTTAAAAGTCAGTTGCAACTAAGATGCTGTTGAATTGTTATTGCAGAGTTGAGCAATTACTTAGCAGTCAATACTACCACATCTGTTATTGTTGATAGGAGTTCAGATGGCGAGTTCTTACGGATCGATTTTAACATCAGGCAAATTCTATAGCATGTCCCAAGCATTATTCAGTTAGTTTAAATATGAGCCTTTATGGTTGCATCAATAATACTGCTACTTGTTGCCCATTCTACTATGGTTTACACTTCAATTGGTGATTTTCCTAATATCTCTCTGCTCTGCTGATATTAACAACTTCTAGTATGGTTTACACTTCAATTGGTGATTTTCCTAATATCTCTCTGCTCTGCTGATATTAACAACTTGCTATTGAGATTATACCTGATTACCTGTTAAGGCATATAATATATATGCCAGCACAAGACACGAGTGCATGTTTGTCGAAGTGTTTGTACACTTTTGTGAATTGTGTCAAAAAAGAAGCATGTGATGTGTATTTAGGTTAATAGCCTTTTGGGCATTTGCAGTGTATACGGTATGCTACCAAGGGCGTCAGCCCTTAAGGGGGGTTGAGTGTAATACCCTGGCCCATTAGTCTGAAGGTCCATATAGCTCATGTGGAGAGGTGATGGGATTAGTCCTATATTACTTGTCTAAAGTAGGTTGTAGTAGCATATAATGCTTATTAGATTCAAACGTAGCACTTCTGAGTTAATCTGTTTACATGAAGCGATGATGAAAGTGTAAGTGGGGTGCTATGCATGTGTGGGCCTGCCCCACAGTGCCCACAGTGGGCTGGGCTTTGAGTTGATTTTGGGCCAACGTGTTACACCTTTGTCTTGAAAGTTTGTTCAGTGTTTTTTATGTGATCAAATTTCAACATTTTCTTATTCCACTTGAAGCATATTTGCAATTCTGTTCTGTTGAAGTAATATCTGGAAATGTTTCTAATCATTTAATTTTCCTTCAGAAACCTTCATGGGAGAAGATTGCGCAAATATTCCAAAGAGAACCATATGCTTGCTTTGGAGGACAAATCCAATAAGATTGTTAATCCTGCAAAGCATCCTGCTCCGTTGACCAGCGGACGAAGAATAGAAGGTTTTGTGTGGGTCAAAAAGGTAAATGAACTTCTGGGCTAACTCTTATATAGCTAGCTTCTGTGGTAATAGTTGCAGGAGTGCAGCTTGGTGTCCAGGGGAACCGGACATCTTGAACCAGTTGCAGTATGGAGATAGTATTTCATTGTGTGGTCATTTATTATTAGTTCCTCCTTTTCAGGTTCCAGGGAATGTTGCAATCTCGGCTTGATCTGGTTCACACTTGTTTGACCCATCCCAGATAAATGTTTCCCACTACGTGACACAATTCTCATTTGGCAAAAAGCTCTCGTTCAAGATGCTTAATGAACTGAAAAGACTAACTCCCTATCTTGGCGGACATCATGATAGATTAGCTGGTCAGGCTTATATTGTTAAGCATGGTGATGCTAATGCCAATGTTACTGTAAGTCTCTAAATTTTTCTTAGATTTCTCATTGAGATGTTTAGGACAGGGCATCAAACCTTTTGTCTAGCACCAGGATTTTGGGTTCTTACTGAATAACATAGCTTTTGTTTCAATTATGTCATTCTTAGATTGAGCATTACCTACAAATCGTAAAGACTGAGCTGGTTACACTGAGATCCTCGAAGGAATTGCAACTGCTTGAAGAATATGAATACACAGCGCACAGCAGCTTGGTGCACAGCTTCTATGTTCCTGTTGTGAAATTCCATTTTGAGCGTTCTCCCATGCAGGTTGGCATCTTGGTTTTATTTTATTTTTTGTTTGGTTCATTAACAAGTGCAATCGATCAAACTGATTGTCATTTATCATCAGGTCTTGGTGACTGAAGTTCCAAGATCCTTCTCCCATTTCGTCACAAATGTCTGTGCTATTATTGGTGGAGTTTTCACGGTGGGAACATGTCTTTGTTTATATTTTCATATTTCTGAATCCGTCAAGTATACATGGGTAATGAAAAGTAACCTATAAATTCTAGGTTGCCGGAATACTGGATTCCATCTTTCACAACACGTTAAGGCTGGTCGAGAAGGTTGAGCTAGGAAAACACATTTGAACAATAAAGGTAGATCTTCAGAAGCAGCCTCAAGTTTAGCGGTTGCTCTAATTAGTCATTATTTTGTTATACCAGGGTAGCAATTCTTAATATATGAAAGAGGAGGGTGGGCGGCGTGATATAACTGGGGACCTCACTGTTTTGCTAAATGACTTAATTGGAGTGATGGGACAGTGGATCCTTGTAACTACACCAGTGCTAATTTCGCAAGATCATCTGCTGTGCTATTTATTCTGTTCTGTTCTGTTCTGCTGTCCTGTCCAGATTCAGCTCTAAAAACTCGAAAATGTTGCTGTTCTGATTTTCCGAGTCACGTACGTACCTTCGCAGAATCGTCACATTTGGTGCTTTTGCTCAACTTTTCTTGATCTCGTCCACATCTGATAGTCATGGAACCAAGCTACAGTTATTTCTTGCATGGCTACGGAACATCCAAATGTTATTGGGAGTTGATAGACATCATTGGGATGTTTTTCTTTCAAACAGAAAACATCAGAGATCCAATGGCTACGAAATCAGAGATATAACGGTTATAAATTTGAATGATTGTTTGAAAAAACAACTGATGATGGTTAGACACTTCCAATGTTATACCTGTATGAGGTGGTCACTGTTGCAACTTATAACACATATCTCTCGAGTTTCTGACGACTATTACCAATATATGTAGAAATTATGTTCAGAAAAAAATATATGGAGAAATTTTCTGCAGGAACTGCTTATAGCTTTCACGAAGGTATCATAAGGTCTACAACGAGTGGTACAGCATCTATCCAAGAATGCTTTGCCTGTCCCATCTCGAAATCGTGAGATCACCTGAATTCATAGTACTGTCCATTTGTCTGCCCCCAAAAAAAGGAAGAAAAGAATTTGCAGGTCTTCCAACGGTGTGCCGTCCGTCTGCGTGCCTCGCTCGTAGAAGCACGACGAACAGAGTCGACATGCAAGAGGTCCAGATGGACGCATCAGGTAACTTGACCGTGGAGGCGCAGTGCGAGCTGCTCTCCTCTTGAACGGGTACAAGACGACGCTGCACGCCACCTCGGCGGCCCCGCTCACCTTGAACGGCCGCAGCGCCGCGGCCTTCCCGGCCACCGCTGTCGCGATCTCGAACGGCAGCGCGCCGGTGACCACGTCGACCACGTAGAGCTTGTTCAGGACGACTCTGGCCGCGTCCACCTGCACCCGCGCCCCGACCGTCCTCGTCGACCACGCCGGGATCCTCCCCGCCAGCGCGGAGGACTGCCCCACCGTCGTACCGTGGTACGTCACCTCCGTGACCACCTCGCCGTACCGGAACGGCGCGTGGTTCGGGTTGTGCAACGTGACCTCGACGGCCAGAGAGGTTGAGCTCCGGCGGGAGGACGTTGAAGGCGTTGAGCTGTGTGTCCACCTCCGTCGCCACCACCCGCGGCGGCCGTGGGCGGAGCACGGTGAAGTAGAGCACGACGAGGGCAACACCGAGGAGGAGGACAACGGCGAGCACAGCGCAGCAGCATATTATGGCGGCCTTCTTCTTGATCCTTGCCATGCTAGCTTGTCAGGAAGCAAGACGGAGGATTTGCGTTTCTTGATATGTCATTAGTGCTAGTGTTGGCACGAAGGTCACCGTGGGCTTGTGTTACGTAAGAGGGAGGTTACGTTTAGATTTCAGTTACTTTTCTTTTTTCTGCTTATATATTTTGGTTGTTTCGACATATGCAGCAATTAGTGTGTATGAATGGGGATGATACAGATGCAACCGTGCGTTCTAAACTCAAAAGCAACATGTCAAACTGCAGTTGTGTATAATCCCATTTCTCTGCAGGCACTGCATAGATATTGTCTGAAATGTTGAAATCCTACTGCAACAAAACAATGTTTGACGTAGTCGAACAAAATCGGGGCACATGGTAGTAGTTCAGATGAAATGTTGAATTACTATAGAAAAATATTACTTCTGTTAATTAGCTGTAGTGGTTTCTTACAACTATTATACCATTGATTTCATTTAAGCTTCCACAGTATTACTGCATTACGATGCTATAATTGCTGTGGTTAACTACTTATTCTTGAATAAGAGGACTGTATGTATTAGCAGGGTCGATCCTGGGATTTTAAGGGCCCGGGACGAAACTAGAAATAGGGGTCCTAGTATAAATATCTAAATATAAATCTATATTAGCTAGTGAGAAACAGAATTGATTGCCACAACTAATTATTTCTCGTGCTAATCTATATTAGCTAGTGACTAGTGAGGGCAGTGGCGGATCTAGGATTGGAGCACACCCCGGACTAAATTTGAACCAAATAATAGTCTAGCATACCATAAATGTATCATTGATATAAAAATTTTGCTTAACACTCAATACTTGAAGAGTTCAAGTTTTCAACACAAATCACAATAAAAAAAAGCATATAAAATCATCCAGAATGTAACGTAAGAAAGATACATCAAGTACCTCAAATCCTAAATGAAGAATGTAGCGGCTAGCCCACCATTTCCTCATCACCACATTATATAACATTCACCACATTATAAAAATATATATAACATTGAATAGCAAATCTCATTCATACTTATTTACCACATATAACATTAAATATATAACATTATATAACATTCACCACATACTTATAAAAAATTTTATACCTTATTCCACCGTCGGCTCCACGCGTTCTTCAGAAATCACAAACCAGACTTCGGCCGTTCGGCGCATTGGGCAGTCGGCCCATTCGGGCTCCGGCGCTCCTCCTCCCCGCTCCAAGCGCTCCTCTTCCCCCCTCGCCCCTCGGCGCTCGCCGCTCCTCCTCCCCGGTGTCCCCGCTCCTCCTCCGGTCCTCCCCGGCCCTCGCTCCTCCCCGCTCCGCTCCTCGCCTCCTCCTCCCCGCCACAGACCCGCTCCCAGCTCCTCGCCTCTCCGACCTCCCCGCTCCTCCTCCCCGCACGCGCTCCGCGCTCGCCGGCTCGCCACTCCTCCTCCTCGCAGACCCACTCCTCGCCTCCTCCCCGCTCCTCCCCGATCGACGCAGCGACGCAGAGCCGGGAGAGGGTCCCCTGCGCGCGCAGCGGTGGAGGTGCTGTGGCGCAGCAGCGGCGGCCAGCGGTGGAGGAAGGTCTCAAGTCGAATACTCTACTCGGATCGATGGTGATGCCGTGATGCACTGATGCGGGCGAAGGGCAGCTCAGCGGCTGCCGGCTGGGGCTGGGTGTTGCCGATTTGGGCGATTTGGGGAATGGGGATTAGGGTTTTGCTAGTGGTCTGGTGGATGTCTTGTGGTTGTGCTGAAATTTGGGCTGTGGAGGAAAACAAGCACTCATGCTCCATTGTCGATCACGTAGCTTGGGTAGGGAGGCAAGCACCGGCCGGACTGTCCCAATGCATGGTATGGTATGTATATGAGGGCCCCTTGGATTTTGGGGGCCCGGGGCGGCCGCCCCGCTCGCCCCCCAGGGCCGGCCCTGTGTATTAGGGTGACTACGGAGTACTATTGGACAGGGGCAGACCCACCGGGGGTTAGGTGGAGCTGGTGCCCCCTACCGCCAGCCTACCCTACTCATGCGGCGAAGGATCGTCGGGCCGACCAACTGCTGGAACGAGGCGTACTTGATCCTGTTTGCCATTTGCGCCGAAATCATGGCCGATAAGGAGCGGCAGTCCAGGCTCGCCCGGCACCTCAGCAGCCGCTTCCAGGAAGACTCCGGCTGGCCGCTGCCACCGCCCTACGAGTATACGACAAGCACTCCAAGATGGTGCACTGCTGCAAGGGCCTGACCGACTCCGAGGGCAAGGTCTTCCTCGAGATCAATACCCTGTGGGCCTATGCCACCAACTGCAGCAAGTCTTTATCATCTCATCATGTTTTTATTCATTTTCACTTTCTGAATTGATCAGTATGTGGATGTGAATGTCAATTTATGTCATGGTTGGTTTTTGCAGGGTAGAGGCCGAGAGGCGTGCAAGCACAGCACGGAGAAGAGAGGTTCGTGAACGATCTGTCAAGGTCGCCAAGTCCGCAACCGAGAAGCTGGAGGTGATCGAGGAGAGGTTGGAGCAGATCACGCAAGAATCAGACAAGCTTCACGAGTCACTGTCGTCGATCGGAGCACAGACCGAGCACCTAACCAAGGCATCCAAGGACGTCGGAGCCCGGAGCGGCGACGTGCTAGAGCACTCAAGGCCAAGGGCCATCCTTGAGCAGTCCAAGGAGATCGCCAATGCTGATGACAGTTGCTGATGACAAGTGTTGGCTTTCTTCTGGCCCCTCCTAAATTTTCATTCTGGATCTGTCACTGCTGTGGAGCCTCTTAATCGGTAGACCTTTTATTTTTACTGATTATTTGATAGGCTCAATAACATAGTTTGTGCGCTCATTCTAGGCGGTCTGTCAGGGTACTACATGTTTCAGATAGTGTACGTTGTTGGTGATTGGTTTTTTCTCAGGGCATCACACACTCTAGGTTCAGGTGTATGGCGACGACACTTAACGATCATTTGGAACGCAGAAATATTAAAATAGTTTAATTTTTATAGGAATAAAAAAAATTCGTGTGTTTCAAACTAGACATCCTGCTCGTTTCAGCTTTTTCAGTTTCAACTTTTTTACTATTCAGTAATTTGTCTTTTTCTGAATTTTTTTAGATTTTTTGAGTTTTTTTTGTATTTTTCTTTTTTTTTCTGTGTTCCTTTGTATTGTTCGTGATGGACTAACATATTTTTTTCTATTTTTACATTTTTTAATTTAATTATACCTAAAAATTTAACTTAATTCTGATAAAAAAATTAACTCTGATAAAATTTGAGAAAAAATCGAAACCATTGCTCAAACTTCACCTGAGTGTGGTGCCTCGGCGTAGCTGCTTCTTCAATGCGCGAATCTGAGGCCTGCTCCCGAATCCTGCAAAACCACCCGTAGGTCAACGCAGCCGCACGCAGGGTCACCTTTCGGACAACCTTCAAGGTGACATTGAAGCTCTGCGGCGCATTAAATCAGTGGTGGTTGCACCACCGCACCTCCTCCGAGCATGCCCAGAGGACATCCATGATTTACGGACCTCTCCGATGTCGAAGTCCTGCAGCATGGCGGGAAGCCATAAGCCAAGACACCTCTGCGCCCCCAATATCTCGCGGCTGCTACTCCTCTCAGCTGTAGTGGAACCTCGTCAGGCCCAAGTACTGGTGGCGTAAGGAGCGTAGCAGTAGGCGACCTCCTCCTGCGACCCCATTCAAAGCGGCTTTGCATCCCAACCACTGCGTCTTCCTCGAGCACACAAAAGGCCGATGCCTTCAATTGCCTCGCTCGTGATCACTGCGTTGCCTCATGCAGAGACCCAGCAAAGTGCATACGCTGCCTTCGCTTCTGCCACAAGGCTTCCCAATGCCGCTTAGCTGCTCACTCCCCCGCCTCCTCTGCAACTGCTCGACAACCTGACCGGCGGCCAACTGTCAGGTTGGCCTCAGAAGCCAGGTGCACCACCTCGAAAGCTGCTCCTTCATCCCCAGAGTGAAGCTTGACCACCCTGGGAGCTATGAGCTAATAATCCAGACATGGACACCAGGTCGGGAACAAGTCACCCGGAAACAAATAAGGAACGAAGTATGCGCAGCATTTTGTTTTCCCGCTGCTCAGTTAGTTTCAGTCAGTCAGTTTGTTTCTCAGTTTTCCCGTAACGTGCGGTTTGCACGATTTGCTCCCAGGTCAAGCGGATCTCGGGTTGATTGTTTACCATTGATTAGTATTTATATCTAGCATGTACTAGTTAACAATTTGCGTTGAGAAATAATAAAGAAAATCTCGGTGCCAATCTTTGAATTTTTACTGTTCATTGTCCAAAAGCAGGCGTAGCGCTGCTCGGGTGATCCCGGTGAAATCCTTGGGCTGCTACTAACATCTGGTATCAGAGCTCCAGAGAAGATCGCCCGAGCGACCACAAGCTAGCCTGATGTCGATGGTTCCGCACTCGGCGATGAAGGAAAACAGCGGGATGTCGTTTTATGCGCCGATGCTCAGTTCCACGAACTACACAGTCTGGGCAATACGAATGGAGGCAATCCTCGATGCCCAAGGAGTGTGGGAGGCTGTGGAACCAGCGGAAGGAACTCAGGTGGACGTGAAGAAAGATAAGACAGCGCATGCGCACATTCTGCAGTGTATTCCGGAAGATATTCTCCTTCAAGTCGCAAAGAAGAAGACGGCGAAGGAAATATGGAGTAGTATCAAGACAAGGTTCTTGGGAGTAGATCGGGTGCAGAAGGCGCAACTACAAACTTTGAAGAGTGAATTCAATGTGCTTCGTATGTCTGAAGATGAGCCAATAGATGAATTCGCCGGCAAGCTCAGCGTCATGGCAAGCAAGTATGCCTCCCTTGGAACCACGCTAGAAGATTCGGCTCTTGTCAAAAAGTTGCTTGATTCTGTCCTCAACAAATTCATTCCCATTGTTGCCAGGATCGAGCAATTTTATGATCTTGAGACGATGGCTTTTGAGGAAGCGATCAGGAGGCTTAAGGCATACGAAGAGAGGGTTGCACGGATAGGCAGCAATGCCAGCGGCGGCCATGGACAGCTCCTGTTTACTCACGCAGAATGGCAAGCTCGGCAAAAGACCGGCAACGGCGAAATATCATCAAGAGGTAGGGGCGCAGCTTCAACACCTCCAACTGTGGAAGATGGCGTGGACAGGGACGAAGCCGTGGCCGGTTTGGATGAAGTGCTCCACAGCCAGAAGGTCCAGGAGGAACTGGCGCATCCGGATTTGGCGCACGTGACAAGAGTCACATAAAATGCTACACCTGCAAGAATATGGGGCACTACGCCTCAGAGTGTCGCACCAAGATACGTGAAGATGAAGCACACCTCACTCGCACCCTGGATGAAGAACCAGCACTGATGCTGGCTGTATCCCAAGAGGAGGCACTCACTGAACAAGAGCAACAAGTTGCTGTACTGCTAAATGAAGAACGTTTGGCGCCTGAGATGTACCGTGGTAGCAAGAAGGAGGACGAAGAAGACACCTGGTACTTGGATAACGGTGCTAGTAACCACATGACAGGCCATCACAGCAAGTTCCAAGATTTGGATGAAGCAGTCACCGGTAAGGTGAGCTTTGGTGATGGGTCAACTGTCCGAATCATGGGAAAGGGATCAGTGGCATTCACCTGCAGGTATGGAGACCAAAAGATCCTTAAAGAGGTAAACTACATTCCAGAATTGTGCAATAACATTATTAGTATTGGGCAAATGATAAAGGAGGGACTTGTAGTGCATATGGCTGGAGAAAGCATGAAAGTATTTGAAAACAGCGGGAAGCTCCTGATGTCGGTAAAGAGGACACCAAATCTCCTCTATAAGATAGTACTGAAGACATCCAAGGGAAATTGTTTTCTAGCAAATATCGAAGATCCAACCTGGTTATGGCATACAAGACTCGGACATGTCAATTTCAGTGACTTGAGTCTTGTGGGGGAGAAGAAGATGGCAGGTGGACTGCTCAGCTGACCAAGCCAAACAAGGTCTGTGAGATCTGTGTTATGACAAAACAAACTAGGCAGCCATTTCCTCACCAGGTGAGATTCAGAGCACAAAAACCACTTGAGTTACTTCATATGGATATTTGTTGACCAATTACACCAAGTACATTGAGTGGAAAACAATACTTTCTATTGATTGTCGATGATTGTACCATGTGGATATACACACTGGCGACAAAAGGCGACGCATTTCAGTTCTTCAGAAAGTTTAGAATTCTGGCTGAAAATAAGACTGGTTTCAAAGTCAAGACACTGCGGTCAGACTGGGGAGGAGAGTTTTTGTCAGCTGACTTCACTCGGTATTGTGAAGACACAGGTATAGAAAGACACCTCACAACACCCTACACACCCCACCAGAATGGCGTGGTAGAGTCTTTGGGCATCTGTACTGTGATGGGGATGGCCAGGGCTTTGCCGAAAGGAATGAGTATGCCGACAAATTTCAGGGTGAGGCTATGAGACATGCAATATATCGCTAAACCGCCTCCCAACTAAAGCTCTAGATGGACAGACCCCATTTGAGGCCTTTGGAGGAAGAAAGCCAAATCTTGCACACTTGAAAGTCTTTGGGTGCACGGCATATGTGAAAAACACTACACCACATATCAATAAACTTGAGGACAGGAGCTCGCCCATGGTGTATTTGGGTGTCGAGGAGGAATGCAAAGCTCACCGGTTATATGATCCAAGCCGAGACAAGCTTCATGTAAGCAAGGATGTCATATTCCAAGAGAATTTGAAATGGAAATGGAATGAGGAGGCTAACAGCAATATGAAGTCTCCAGAGTTCATTGTCATGGACAAACATTACTTGGAGGAGATAGCACCAGCTGCAGTAGGTGAACTTGGCTCAGAAGAAACTATGCCATCCATGACAGAAGTGGAAGAGGGAGTTTTGGCGTTCCCAATGTCTTCAAAACCACACCCGACAGGAGAAGTCAGTCCACATACATCACCAGTGAGCAGTCGAGCAACCACCTCACCATTAGTGTCGTTGTCACCTGAATCACATGATGGGCCAGTGCGCTACAGATCTCTTGCAGATATATATGCAAATACTGAAGAAGTAACTACACAATATGATGAAGAGGGAGTGGCAATGTTAATGCTATCGGAAGAACCAACAAGCTTAGGGAAGGCTGCAATGGAAAAATTTGTTGGTATGAAGCAATGAAGCAGGAGTTAGAGTCCATCGAAAAGAATAAAACATGGACACTAACTGAACTTCCTCCCGGTATGAAACCCATAGGCTTGAAGTGGGTGTTTAAACTAAAAAAGGATGCCGAAGGAAGAGTTGTCAAACACAAAGCAAGGCTAGTGGCGAAGGTTATGTTCAAAGACAAGGGATTGGTTTTCAAGAAGTATTGCGCCGGTTGCAAGACTTGATACCGTTCGAGTCATACTAGCTCTTGTAGCAAACCAATCTTGGGAGGTACATCATTTGGATGTAAAAACAACTTTTCTCAATGGAGAGCTAGAGGAGGAGGTCTATGTCACTCAACTGGAGGGTTTTGAGATACAAGGTCAAAGGCACAAGGTGTATAAGTTGACGAAAGCTCTCTCGACTTCGACAAGCTCCACGGGCTGGAACACTCGGTTAGACAGAAGCCTGAAAGCACTGGGATTCAGCAAGTGTGCTCAGGAGTAGGCTGTGTATATCAGGTGTGAAGATGGAATAAAAGTGATTGTCAGAGTATATGTAGATGATCTTCTTGTGACAGGTAGCTGTCCTGAAGAAGTCCAGTGGTTTAAAGAGCAAATGATAGCAGAATTTGAGATGAGTAATCTGGGACTCCTTTCTTATTACTTGGGAATTGAGGTGGAACAGCAAAAGGATCGAATACTTCTCAACCAGTCTACTTATGCAAGAAAGATAGTATCTCTATTTGGTATGGAGGATTGTAATGCAACGAGATACCCGATGGAACCAAAAGTTCAGTTGCATAAAGACTCTGAAGGAACAGCAGTAGATGCAACTAAATACAAATGCATTATTGGCTGTCTCAGGTATTTACTGAATACACGACCGGATTTGTCGTTTTCGGTGGGATTAACAAGTAGGTATATGGAGAGACCTACTGTTATGCATTTCAAGGCAATCAAGCAAATTCTTAGGTACTTGAAAGGGACAATTCACTTGGACTTGTATATGTGAGGAGACATCAAGACGCTAGACTTTGTGGATACTCGGACAGTGATCTTGCAGGAGATTTAGAAGGAAGAAGAAGTACAAGTGGAATGGCATTTTACTTCAATGGGAACTTGGTATCCTGGAATTCCCAAAAGCAAAAAACAGTTGCGCTATCTTCCTGCGAGGCCGAGTTCATGGCGGCAACGGCAGCAGCGTGTCATGCTCTTTGGCTGAGAAGTCTGATCGGAGAGCTCATAGGGACTGAGCCGAAAACAGTGACTTTGTTTGTTGACAATCATTTTGCAATTGCTCTCATGAAAAATCCCGTGTTTCATGGTCGTAGCAAACATATCGACACGAGGTTCCACTTTATAAGAGAGTGTGTGGAGAGGGGACAAATCAAGGTTGAATTTGTCATGACCGGAGAGCAGCGAGCCGATGCTCTGACGAACGATCTGCCGGGAGTAAAGTTGGCCGATATGCGTCAACTGCTCGGCATTCAGGATTTGGAGCCATGTCAGGATTAGGGGGGAATATATGAGTTAATAATCTAGACATGGACACTAGGTCGGGAACAAGTCACCCGGAAACAAATAAGGAACGAAGTATGCGCAACATTTTGTTTCCCCGCTGCTCGGTTAGTTGCAGTCAATTAGTTTGTTTCTCAATTTTCCCGTAACGTGCGGTTTGCACGATTTGCTCCCAGGTCAAGCAGATCTCGGGTTGATTGTTTACCATTGATTAGTATTTATATCTAGCATGTACTAGTTAACAATTTGCGTTGAGAAATAACAAAGAAAATCTCAGTGCCAATCTCTGAATTTTTACTGTGCATGGTCCGAAAACAGGCGTAGCGCTGCTCGGGTGATCCCGGCGAAATCCTTGGGCTGCTACTAACAGGAGCGCCTTCCCTACTGCCTGAGCAACCCTCTGATGCAAGACCTCACAGGAAGGAACCTAAAGACATGGCCAACCTTAATCTTGGTGACCCAGCCACACATCCCCCTGAAGATGCCTGCATCGTCCTCTCCAGCGTGGAGCTCCAGAGAGAGCTTCATAGGCACGAGAGCTTCTCGACCGTTGTCTGACTGGCCAAAACAAAGCCAAAAACTGACCTCTGCACCACCGCTAAGGCCATCAAAAGGCGCTTCAACCTAAGGTCAATAGACTTTACAGTGCACTATTAGGAAAAATAATAGTCCCATATGGATTGTGAGAGAGAAAAAAGCACAACTTATAAGTGTGAGGGGATCTCTACCCATTAGACTAGTCTTTTAGGGGGAGGAGGCCTAATACCACTTATAAGGTTGTTGCTTAGAGGGCTTGCTAGTGGGCAGCCCGTGGGCTTAGTGCGCAAGGAACACAGCCCATTTAAGAAAGAAGAGACCGAGAAATAGATCCGGTGGGACCTAGGGTGGTCGCCGGTTCCAACATTTGGTATCAAAGCCAGAGACCTAACATCTTCCAGGGTGCAGTGTGCACAAATCCATATGGAGGGGGAGTTTCCCAGAAGTGCGGTGTGCACAATCCATATGTGAGGGGGAGATTGTTAAGAAAAATAATAGTCACATATGGATTGTGAGAGAGAGAAAAAGCACAACTTATAAGTGTAAGGGGATCTCCACTCAT
This sequence comes from Melocanna baccifera, assembly GCA_036346265.1. Lineage (NCBI taxonomy): Eukaryota > Viridiplantae > Streptophyta > Magnoliopsida > Poales > Poaceae > Melocanna > Melocanna baccifera. The sequence continues at coordinate 16,708,028 of CM070695.1, forward strand.
TAGATTAGTCTTTTGGGGAGGAGGCCCAATACCACTTATAAGGTTGTTGCTAGAGGGCTTGCTAGTGGGCAGCCTATGGGCTTAGTGCGTAGGGGGCGCATCTTATTTAAGAAAGAAGAGACCGAGAAATGGATCCGTTGGGACCCGGGGTAGTCGCGGTTCCAACATGCACCACCACTACCGGACAATTTCTTGATCAACTTTGAGCACAGGCACCACAGGATGAAGTAACCGGCTTTGATAAGTTCTACTTCCACAACTTGGAGTTCCACGTTCGGCCATGAAACAACCCGACATGCCTTCGAGGTAGCCCTCAGGTTCCGTGTGCGGCTGTGTCTTGAAGGAACTCCTCAGCATGCTTGGAATGTTGAGGTTGCAAGTAGAGTAATAGGCATCAGATGTGCCCTGGATCACGTCAATGATAGCTCACTGCATCAAGAGGATGCCCACATGCTTGACTTGTGGGCATGGACGGCGAATCCAAGCTCGATCCCAAAGTCTCCCTACTCACCTTCACTGATGGTCCGCTGTGTTGGAACCGGCGACCACCCTGGTCCCATCGGATCGATTCTTCGGTCTCTTCTTTCTTAAATGGGCTGCGCTCCCTGCGCACTAAGCCCACGGGTTGCCCACTAGCAAGCCCTCCAAGCAACAACCTTATAAGTGGTATTGGGCCTCCTCCCCCCAAAAGACTAGTCTCATGAGTGGAGATCCCCTCACACTTATAAGTTGTGCTTTTTTCTCTCCCACAATCCATATGAGACTATTATTTTTCCTAACAATCTCCCCCTCATATATAGATTATGCACACCGCACTTCTGGGAAACTCCCCCTCTATATGGATTTGTGCACACCGCACCCTGGAAGATGTTAGGTCTCTGGCTCTGATACCAAATGTTGGAACCGGTGACCGCCCTGGTCCCACCGGATCCATTCTTCGGTCTCTTCTTTCTTAAATGGGCTACGCTTCCTGCGCACTAAACCTACGGGCTGCCCACTAGCAAGCCCTCCAAGCAACAACCTTATAAGTGATATTGGGTCTCCTCTCCCTAAAAGACTAGTCTCATGGGTGGAGATCCCCTCACACTTATAAGTTGTACTTTTTTCTCTCCAACAATTCATATAGAACTATTATTTTTCCTAACATGCTGGCAACCTCCTCAGGGTTGCAGACAGCTACAACACAACCTGCGTGATGCAAGAAGGGCCTATCTTATAAGGTCTTGCTGCACCTTGACTTCATCGAGGACTACTCCGTAGCTCCGCCTAACGTCGACCTTGGTGACATTGACTATGTGCCTTTTGTCCCAGTGAAGCATGGCCTCTCCCGGCATTTGGGTGTCATTGATGGCACCCCAGAGTCGGCAGAGACTCAACACACCCAGCACCTCCGCGATGGCGCTGTTCGGGTGGAAGCGGTGTCACGAGAAACTCCGTCGCGCAGGGCCCAGGAGGTCAGCTCCTGGTGCGTGCCATGATGAAAGCATGTACCGAGAAAAACGGTATGACGATGACGACGATGAGCACCACTAGCACCGCAGGCATGAATACCACGTCAGATGGAGATCCTCAACACAGGAGGCTGGTCATCACGGGAAGTCCCATGATCAACCTAGGGCAATCGTCAGCAACACCACATGGAGATGACTGGCCCCATCATCTTCGGCACGCCTCCAACCCAGCCCACCGGCCAACAATCCATGACTGACGGGAAGCTCGTGTTAGGTATGTGATCTCAGGCCAATCAGCCAAAATGAGAAAGAAAGATTTGGTATACGATCGGGGAACTTTCCATATCTTGGTTACGGTCCCCCGTTGCAACAGCGCAATATAAAGAAGGGGCTCCGGCCTCTCACGATGAGATGTACGTTTTCCGTGAGAGCCAAAAGCCCCGTACAATACTAAAGACGCCCGATCTATTGCGCGCTGCTAGCAACGGGAAGGCCGTCGCCGTCGCCACCACCACAGGACCTCGCCGGCGACAGCCCTCTGCACCAACTCTTCCTCACGCCTGCATCACGCAGGCACGGGTCTTCGCTCTTCGCTCATGGCGTTCATCGGCGACCGTGAGTTCTCTCTCGATCTCCCTCCCCTTTAGGTGTTCTAGCGAAGACTAGTGGATTATGCAATATTCATAAGGATTAAACTCACATTTGGTATCAGAGCGACTGCTAATTTTCCTAGAACCCAGAGGCTCGGATCTGATGTTTAATGGCTTGGGTAGCATGTAGCAGATAATGCAATACTCATAAGGATAAGGATGCAACATTTGGTATCAGAGCACCTAGAGGGGAGGGGATCGTGACTTACGGTCGCCGATGAGCGCCATGGCGAGACCGTGCTGCGTGATGCGGCGTGAGGAAGTTGGTGGAGATCGTCCGGAGAATCGCGGCGGCGTCTGTAGCAGCGGCGACGGTCTTCCGTTGCTCAACGGCGCACAATAGATCGGTTCACCTTTTGGGTTTATGCGAGATTCTTGTCTCTCACGGGAGCACGAGGTCGTAACCCCTTCTTTATATTCTTGTTGTTGCAGCGGGGACCGTAACCAAAATATGGAAAGCTCCCGATCGAGCGCGCTGAATAATCTCTTTCGTTTTGACCGTTTGGCACGAGATCACATTCCTAACATTCCTTATCCTTATGAGTATTGCATTATCTGCTAGTCTTTGCTAGAGCACCTAGAGGAGGATCGTGACTTACGGTCGCCGATGAGCGCCATGGCGAGACCGTGCTGCGTGATGCAGCGTGAGAAGAGTTGGTGGAGATCGTCGGAGTCGCGCGGCGGCGTCTGTGCAGCGGCGGCGGTCTTCCGTTGCTCAACGGCGCACAATAGATCGGTTCACCTTTTGGGTTTATGCGAGATTCTTGTCTCTCACGGGAGCGAGCGATGGATTGCCTCGTGAGAGACCGTAGCTCCATTTATATTATTTGTTGCAGCAGGGACCGTAACCATATATGGAAGGCACCCCGATCGAGTGATTTATCTCTTTCGTTTTGGCCGTTTGGCACGAGATCATATTCTAACATTCTCCCCCTTGATCGTAAGGCTAAACATCATAAGCCCTCTCTCAATAAAAATTCACACCAAAGTAGTGCATCACAACAATCAATTAAGTATCATTTGGACATCGGTACTTATAGTGCTCCATTCTATCTCGATCGGATAACATAATACTTCATGGGAGTTGGTTACTTTATTTGGTCCTCTTTTTCCGGATCACGGGCTCTCCAATAAACCCATGCGGCAACATGATCACGAAAATTATTGGGTGGTAAGCCTTTTGTGAGCGGATCGCGAGCATAAATTTAGTTCAATATGCTCAACCTTAATTGTTTGATCTGGACTCTATCTTTCACAACATGATACTTTATGTCAATGTGCAGCAGCGCACTTGACTTGTTGTTACTCGAATAAGCTGCGGGTTCATTATCGCGATTACAAAGTGAGTGGTCTAGAAATCTTTGTCTACCACTCTTAATCCGGGATAAAGTTCTTTAGCCATCTGACCTGCCGGTAGCCTCATAACATGCCACAAATTCAGCTGCATTGTCGGCGATGCGATAAGTGTTTGCTTTACACTTTTCCATGATATTGCTGCTCTGCGAGGGTGAAAATATAACGATGTGGACTTCTTAGTGTCTTTACACCCGCAAAATCAGCATCGGAATAACCGACAACCTCAAGGTTATCGCATTTTCTATATGTGAGCATGTGACCTTTAGTGCCTTGCATATAGCGTAGGACTTTCTTAACGGCTTTCGGTGGTCGGTCCTGGATTTGATTGATATCGCCAAGCATCCGGTAACAAAAGCTAAATCGGGCGTGTACATACTTGAGCATACATAATACTTCCGGCAATGAGGCGTAAGGTATAGCTTTCATCGATCAGATTCATAGTCATTCTTTGGGCATTGAAATTTCCCAAACTTATCGCCCTTAACAATAGGAGCGGTAGGTGAGCATTTATGCATATTGTATCTCTTTAGTACTCTGTCAATGTATGCCTTTTGTGATAAACCTAATGTTCCTTTGGACCTATCTCGGTGAATTTCAATACCAAGAACATAAGATGCTTCACGAGATCCTTCATGTCAAAATTGAATGAGAGAAATCTTTTAGTTTCCATGACATGTCCACTGCTAACTGTGGCCAATAATATATCGTCCACATAAAGAATTAAGAAGGTGTAATTACTCCCCAGAACTTAACATATGTACAATTGTCAACATCATTCTCCTTAAATCCAAAATTCCTTATGACTTCATCGAACTTAAGGTACCATTGCCTAGAAGCTTGTTTGAGGCCATATATGGATTTCTTTAACTTGCATCCTAAATGTTCCTCGCCTTCCACAACAAAACCTTAGGTTGTGTCATGTAAGCGTCCTCATACAAGTTTCCATTTAGGAATGCAGTCTTAACATCCATTTGGTGCAACTCTAAATCAAAATGTCTTTGTGGCGCCATTATGATTCTAAAAGAATCTTTAGTCGAGACGGAGAAAATGTTTCATTATAGTCAATGCCTTCTCTTTGTGTAAACCCTTTTGCTACAAGTCTAGCCTTAAACCTTTCGATATTCCCTTTGGAGTCCCGTTTGGTTTTGTAGACCCATTTGCGACCCTCTGTTTTGGCTCCATTAGGAATTTCTACTAAGTCCCATACATCATTATCGCTCATAGACTTAATTTCATCTTTCATGGCATCTAGCCACTTAGGCAATTCTTACTCTTCATAGCTTCTATATAAGAGTTAGGATCATCCATCTTCCCAAGATCATCTTCATTTAAGTAAACCTCATAATCACTTGGGATAGCAGATCTCCTCACTCGTTCGATCTCTGCGGTACAATAGTTGGTTCATTAGGCTGTTCATTAATTGTCACAGAGAGTGTGAAGGCTCATCATTAGGTACAGCACTAGCATTTTGAGCCCTCAACGGAGGGTGGCCACAGGATTAGCGGAGATGCAACGGGAGTTGCAACAACGAGGTCAGCGTAGGCACAACCACTGAGGTACAACCGCAGGGTACAACCATTTGGGGTACAACCATTTGGGGCATAGGAAAATCATCAGTTTGTCGGATTAGCGGTGAAGGGACATAAATCCGCTTCTCCTCAAGATCAATTTTCCTAGGCTCCAAGTCCCCAGATCCCATCATTTTCCAAGAACAACTGCGTGTCTTGTTTCTACAAATTTTGTGATACGATCTGGGACAGTAGAATCGGTACCCTTTAGACTGTCGAGGGTAGCCAATAAAATGGCAACTCACGGTCTTGGGGTCTAATTTCCCAATCTGTGGATTAAATAATTTAGCTTCATTGCACAACCCCACACATGTAGGTAGTTCAAACTTGGTTTTCTCGATCCATAATTCATAGGGTGTTTTAGGCAGCGATTTCTGGGAACCCGATTGAGTATGTGTGCGGCGGTCTTTAATGCTTCCATCCATAACTTTCTCGGCAAGGTGGAGTAGCTCAACATACTTGAACCATGTCCATAAGTGTGCGGTTTCTTCTTTCGCTTCTCCATTTCTTTGGGATCACCGGGCATTGAGTCTTGGCGACTATACCATTTTCTTGTAGGAACTGGCAAAGGACCGGGAACCTGTCCATAAGTTGCGTGTCGCCCATAATACTCTCCCGCGATCGAGCGCACTACTTTAATCTTTAGATTGTGCTGATTTTCAACTTGACCTTAAATATCTTAAATTTATCTAGTGCTTCCGATCTCTCTTTAATGGGATAGATGTAGCCATAACGTGAGTAATCATCGTGAATGTAATGAAAGAATTATAACCATCCACCGATGTCACGGGGAAAGGACCACATATGTCGGTATGGATTAATTCCAAAATCACGTGCTTGAGTAGCACCTTTCTTTATTTGCTTTACATACTTGCCTTTGATACAATCAAGACAATGATCATCCGAATCATTAAAATCTAAAGGGTGGAGAATTTCATCTTTAATGAGGCGTTCAATTCTCCCCTCGAAATGTGGCCCAAGCAGCGATTGCCACAATTTCGACGAAGTCTCATCAATTAAGCTTGCGCTTTTTATTCACATCACATACATTCATGGATATAGGAGAATCTTGCGGGGATAACATATAAAGCTTGTCGTGTCGGATGGCACGACCAACGTATTATTATTGAAGTAAACAAGACAGCATCCGTGTCCAAAATTACATGAATATCCATCATTATCTAATAATGAGACAGAAATTAAGTTTCTTCTCATCGAGGAACATAAAGAACATCATTAAGGTCTATTACAAAACCTTTATTCAAAACTAAAGAAACTGATCCAATGGCTTTAATTTCAGCTTCTATTCCGTTAGCCACTCTTAGGCTTCTTTCCCCTCTGAGATTTCTCAACATATGGAATCCACGCAAGGAATTAAATAGCGTGCCTGATGGCACGAATCAATCCACCAAGAATTTACAGGAAAATCAGCATAAAATGCTTCATCAACGAAAGTAATTTCATAAGTACCTTTCTTGGCGAGCCATTTTAGCCATCCAGGACAGTTATCTTTGAAATGGTCCTTGGAGTGACAAAAATGACACGTCCATTTAAGCTCCCGAGGACACTGAGCGTGTTTAGGCGCTTGAGGGCGCTTTGTGGATCTTTGTGGCCTTTATAAGGGGAGTATGTTTGCTCCTTCTTGCCCTTTCCTTTATAGCCTCCTCTATTTCTAGAGGAGCATTTCTGTTGAGGAGTTGATGTGATTCACAACATCATCACCCCTTGACCTTGAGCCTCTCTTCCTCTTGAGAAACATTGGCGATTAACTCGCTCATTGTCCACTTGTCTTTAATGGTGTTGTAATTCACCTTGAAAGCTTCAAATTGTTTAGGAAGAGACATCATAATATAATGGACAACAAAACCGTCGAAATTGCCATGTCCATTGTCTTAAGTCTGCGACAATATTGATTATGGTCATGATGTGCTCACGGACATTTCGATACCATTGTACTTTGTGTTCATGAGCACTGTGCATCGTGTGGTAGCATAAACCTTAGAGGATCCTTTAAAATGATCCTCGATGGAGGACAAGTAATCCTTCACCCTTTCCTTTTTAGGATTGCTCCTAATAGCCTCACCGATGGAGTTTTCATGACGACAAGTGAAGCAGCGGTTAGACCGCTCCCACTTTTCAACATTAAGTTTATATTCCTTCATTTTATCATCAAAATTGTCATCTCCTTCATTAGGAGCGACAGGCTCATCGAACCTAAGCGCATAGTCTAGGTCAATAGTGGAAAGTCGTCATAAGGGTGAACTTCCATTTACGGAAGTTCTTTGCCATTAAGTGGCTCAATTGCATTAACTGAGCGAAATAGAACCAAGTGAAAAATTTAAAAATTTTACATTAGGAAAATACATAATTGATTTGCATGAAAAATTAATCTTACGTTGGTATGATTAACAACATGCTCATAATAATTTTAAAGTATCACCGTTGGGCGGATGACGAAAAATTTAACATAATTTAGAGCATGCTATTACAATTGGCGTTGGTCAAGAGTAATAGCATGACCAAAACAAAACATATCAAGAATAAACATAATCGATAACATGCTATTACAATTAACGTTGGTCCAAAAGTAATAGCATGTAAAAATTATACCCCTCTAATTGAATTTCGTTGGTTCCATTCAATTAGGGGAGGACATCATCTGTGGAAACTACTGACATAAAATTTCAGCGACTAAAGGACATTATTCAATAATATATTACATGAGAGACATCAAAAATTAATTAAGGAACATGTGGCATATCATAATACATGAAACAATGCATGAATCGTGATCAACGCTAGTATTCGCTAGAACACCTAGAGGGGATCGTGTGACTTAAAACTTGATTCATCTCCTTCGATGAGCGCCATGAGCTAGGAAGGAACCGTGCTGCGTGATGCGGCGTGAGGAAGAGTTGGTGGAGATCGTCCGGAGGATCGTGGCTGCGCCGATCTGTGGCGAAGCGGCGGCGGTCTTCCGTTGCTCAACAGTTGGCACAATAGATCGGTTTCGTTTTGGGTGTGCAGCGGGTTTCTTGGTCTCACGAGTGCGATCGTCCGTGTTCGTGAGATCGCGAACCCTGGATTGCCTCGTTTATATTGCTTGCTGCTTATTTGCGGGGACCGTAACCAAAATATGGAAAGCTCCCCGATCAGTAGTGATTTATCTCTTTCGTTTTGGCCGATTGGCACGAGATCACATACCTAACATTCTCCCCCTTGATCGTAGGCTAAACATCATAAGCCCTCTCTCAATAAAAATTCACACCAAAGTAGTGCATCACAACAATTAATTAAGTATCGCTGGACATCGGTACTTATAGTGCTCCATTCTATCTCGATCGGATAACATAATACTTCATGGGAGTTGTTACTTTATTTGGTCCCCTTATTCGGGATCACGGGCTCTCCAATAAACCCATGCCGGCAACATGATCACGAAAATTATTGGGTGGTAAGCCTTTTGTGAGCGGATCATGAGCATAAATTTAGTTCCAATATGCTCAACCTTAATTGTTTGATCTGGACTCTATCTTTCACAACATGATACTTTATATCAATGTGCTTGGCAGCCGCACTTGACTTGTTGTTACTCGAATAGAAAGCTGCGGGTTCATTATCGCGATTACAAAGTGAGTGGTCTAGAAATCTTTGTCTACCACTCTTAATCCGGGATAAAGTTCTTTAGCCATCTGACTGCCGGTAGCCTCATAACATGCCGAAATTGCTGCATTGCGGCGATGCGATGAAGTGTTTGCTTTACACTTTTCCATGATATTCTTTGCTCTGCGAGGGTGAAAATATAACTGATGTGGACTTCTTAGTGTCTTTACACCCGCAAAATCAGCATCGGAATAACCGACAACCTCAAGGTTATCGCATTTTCTATATGTGAGCATGTGACCTTTAGTGCCTTGCATATAGCGTAGGACTTTTTAACGACTTTCGGTGGTCGGTCCTGGATTTGATTGATATCGCCAAGCATCCGGTAATAAAAGCTAAATCGGGCGTGTACATACTTGAGCATACATAATACTTCCGACGGCGAAGCGTAAGGTATAGCCTTCATCGATCGATTCATAGTCATTCTTTGGGCATTGAAATTTCCCAAACTTATCGCCCTTAACAATAGGAGCAAAGTAGGCGAGCATTTATGCATATTGTATCTCTTTAGTACTCTGTCAATGTATGCCTTTTGTGATAAACCTAATGTTCCTTTGGACCTATCTCGGTGAATTTCAATACCAAGAACATAAGATGCTTCACGAGATCCTTCATATCAAAGTTGAACGAGAGGAATCTTTTAGTTTCCATGACATGTCCACACTTTGTGGCCAATAATATATCGTCCACATAAAGGATTAAGAAGGTGTAATTACTCCCCCTGAACTTAACATATGTACAATTGTCAACATTATTCTCCTTAAATCCAAAATTCCTTATGACTTCATCGAACTTAAGGTACCATTGCCTAGAAGCTTGTTTCAGGCCATATATGGATTTCTTTAACTTGCATCCTAAATGTTCCTCGCCTTCCACAACAAAACCTTCCGGTTGTGTCATGTAAACGTCCTCATACAAGTCTCCATTTAGGAATGCAGTCTTAACATCCATTTGGTGCAACTCTAAATTAAAATGTCTTTGTGGCGCCATTATGATTCTAAAAGAATCTTTAGTCGAGACAGGAGAAAAGGTTTCATTATAGTCAATGCCTTCTCTTTGTGTAAACCCTTTTGCTACAAGTCTTGCTTTAAACCTTTCGATATTCCCTTTGGAGTCCCGTTTGGTTTTGTAGACCCATTTGCAGCCTACTGTTTTGGCTCCATTAGAAATTTCTACTAAGTCTCATACATCATTATCGCCCATAGACTTAATTTCATCTTTCATGGCATCTAGCCACTTAGACGAATCCTTACTCTTCATAGCTTCTTTATAAGAGTTAGGATCATCCATCTTCCCAAGATCATCTTCATTTAAGTAAACCTCATAATCACTTGGGATAGCAGATCTCCTCACTCGTTACGATCTCGGAGGTACAATAGTAGGCTCATTAGGCTGTTCATTAATTGTCACAGAGGGTGTGAAAGCTCATCATTAGGTACAGCACTAGCATTTTGAGCCCTCAACGGGAGGAGTGGCCACGGGATTAGCGGAGATGCAACGGGAGTTGCAACAACGAGGATCAGCGTGGGCACAACCACTTGGGGTACAACGGCAGGGTACAACCGCAGGGTACAACCATTTGGGGCATAGGAAAATCGGTTTGCCGGATTAGCGGTGAAGGAACATAAATTCGCTTCTCCTCAAGATCAATTTTCCTAGGCTCCAAGTCCCCACCGATCCCATCATTTTCCAAGAACACTGCGTGTCTTGTTTCTACAAATTTTGTGGTACGATCGGACAATAGAATCGGTACCCTTTAGACTGTCGGGTAGCCAATAAAATGGCAACTCACGGTCTTGGGGTGTAATTTTCCAATCTGTGGGTTAAATAATTTAGCTTCATTGCACAACCCCACACATGTAGGTAGTTCAAACTTGGTTTTCTCGATCCATAATTCATAGGATGTTTTAGGGCGATTTCTGGGAACCCGATTGAGTATGTGTGCAGTCTTTAATGCTTCCATCCATAACTTTCGGCAAAGTGGAGTAGCTCAACATACTTGAACCATGTCTATAAGTGTGCGATTTCTTCTTTCGCTACTCCATTTCTTTGAGGATCACGGGCATTGAGTCTTGGCGACTATACCATTTTCTTGTAGGAACCTGGCAAAGGGACCAGGAACCTGCCCATAAGATGCGTGTCGTCCATAATACTCTCTCCTGCGATCCGAACACACTACTTTAATCTTTAGATTGTGCTGATTTTCAATTTCAGCCTTAAATATCTTAAATTTATCTAGTGCTTCCGATCTCTCTTTAATGGGATAGATGTAGACATAACGTGAGTAATCATCAGTGAATGTAATGAAAGAATTATAACCATCCACTAATGTCACAGGGAAAGGACCACATATGTCAGTATGGATTAATTCCAAAATCCCTGTGCTTCGAGTAGCACCTTTCTTTATTTGCTTTACATACTTGCCTTTGATACAATCAAGACAATGATCATCCGAATCATTAAAATCTAAAGGGTGGAGAATTTCATCTTTAATGAGACGTTCAATTCTCCCCCTCGAAATGTGGCCCAAACGACAGTGCCACAATTTCGATAAAGTCTCATCAATTCGCTTGCGCTTTTTATTCACGTCACATACATTCATGGATATAGGAGAATCTTGCAGGGATAACATATAAATCTTGTCGTGTCGGATGGCACGACCAATATTATCATTATTGAAATAAATTAGACACTGTCCGTATCCAAAATTACATGAATATCCATCATTATCCAATAATGAAACAGAAATTAAGTTTCTTCTCATCGAGGGAACATAAAGAACATCATGAAGTTTCATTACAAAACCATTATTCAAAACTAAGAAAACTGATCCAATAGCTTTAATTTCAGCTTCCATTCCATTAGCCACTCTTAGGCTTCTTTCCCTCTGAGATTTCTCAACATATGGAATCGCAAGGAATTAAGTAACGTGCCTGATGGCACGAATCAATTCATCAAGAATTTATAGGAAAATCAGCATAAAATGCTTCATCAACGAAAGTAATTTCATAAGTACCTTTCTTGGCGAGCCATTTTAGCCATCCAGGACAGTTATCTTTGAAATGGTCCTTGGGTGACAAAATGACACTCATCATTTTCTTTTGTCCATTTGAGCTCTCGGGACTGAAGCGTGTTTAGGCGCTTGAGGACGCTGTGGATCTTGTGGCCTTTATAAGGGGAGTATGTTTGCTCCTTCTTGCCCTTTCCTTTATAGCCTTCTCTATTTCTAGAGGAGCCAGCTCTATTTGAGGAGTTGATGTGATTCACAACATCATCACCCCCTTCAGCCTTGAGCCTCTTTTCCTCTTGAGAAACATTGGCGATTAACTCGCTCATTGTCCACTTGTCTTTAATGGTGTTGTAGTTCACCTTGAAAGCTTCAAATTGCTTAGGAAGAGACATCATAATATAATGGACAACAAAACCGTCGAAATTGCCATGTCCATTGTCTTAAGTCTGGCAACAATATTGATTATGGTCATGATGTGCTCACGGATATTTCCAGTACCATTGTACTTTGTGTTCATGAGCCTGTGCATCAGTGTGGTAGCATAAACCTTAGAGGATCCTTTAAAATGATCCTCGATGGAGGACAAGTAATCCTTCACCCTTTCCTTTTCGAGGATTGCTCCCTAATAACCTCACCGATGGAGTTTTTCATGACAACAAGTGAAAGCAGTTAGACCGCTCCCACTTTTCAACATTAAGTTTGTATTCCTTCATTTTATCATCAAAATTGTCATCTCCTTCATTAGGAGCGACGGGCTCATCGAACCTAAGCGCATAGTCTAGGTCCAAGAGTGGAAAGTCGTCATAAGGGTGAACTTCCATTTCGGAAGTTCTTTGCCATTAAGTGGCTCAATTGCATTAACTGAGCGAAATAGAACCGGTGAAAAATTTAAAAATTTTACATTAGGAAAATACATAATTGATTTGCATGAAAAATTAATCTTACGTTGGTATGATTAACAACATGCTTATAATAATTTTTCGTATCACCGTTGGGCAGATGACGAAAAATTTAACATAATTTAGGGCATGCCATTACAATTGACGTTGGTCAAAGAGTAATAGCATGGCCAAAACAAAACATATCAAGAATAAACATAATCGATAACATGCTATTACAATTAACGTTGGTCCAAAAGTAATAGCACGTAAAAATTAATTATACCCCTCTAATTGAATTTCTCGTTGGTTCCATTCAATTATGGGAGAACATTATGCAGCGGAAAAGATAGCATAAAATTTCAGCAGCGAAAAGACATTCCGTAATATATTGCATGAGAGACATCAAACAACAATTAATTTAAAGAACATGAGGTATATCATAATACATGAAATAACTATATCTTTGAAAATAAAACCTAATGACATAAAAATATACCATGACACAATTTCATGTATATACATACATTCCAAAAATATGCATGAAATATATATATATATATATATATATATATATATATATATATATATATATATATATACACTTAAATACATAAGATCCCAAAAGCAGTATAAGCCCAAACACACGCATTTGCGCAGAAACAGAAAAATAAAATAAAATAATCAACCTTATCTCTATCAATACATGAGGCATTCACAACCACACGCATAACTTCATCTTCCCAAAAATCGGTACCAACTGTCCCCATCCGAAAAAATCGGTCAGGAACTGCGCAGGGATCGTGAGGCTGCGCCAAAAAGGGGCGCTCGGGTCTCACGCAGGCCGGGCGCCGGGCACCGCTGCACGTCTGAGGCGCGGTCGTGGCGGTGTGCGCAGGCAGCAGCGAGGGCTCGAGGCTTGCGCTGGCGGCGGCTGGCAGGGCAGCAGCGGCGCGCGGGCACTGGGAGGCAGCGGCGCGCGGCGGGCGATGCGGGCTCGGCGGGAGGAGCGCGGCACGCGCACGGCGTCGCGCGAGGAGGACGCGCTTAGCGGCAGCAGCGGCAGGCCGAGGCGGCGCGACGCGCGGCGGCGCGCGCATAGCGCGCGACGGCCGGGCGGGCTCGCGCCGAGAGGAGGCGCGGGGCAGTGGGCGCACGGCGCCAAGCGCAGCGGCACAAAGTCGCCGCCACGGCAGCGGACGGTATTTTTTTGGCCGATTTGAATCTTGATTCAATCCTCCTTCTTGATGCTAAACCGAAAAGATCTAGAGTTCTAGGAAAGTCTAGCGGTGGCTCGATACCAAATGTTGGATTTTCTTTATGCATGAATCGTGATCGCTAGTATTCGCTAGAACACCTAGAGGGGATCGTGTGACTTGCATCGCCTGATGAACGCCATGAGCGAAGACCGTGCTGCGTGATGCGGCGTGAGGAAGAGTTGGTGGAGATCGTCCGAGGGTCGCGGCGCGGCGTCTGTAGCGTGGCGGCGGCGGTCTTCCGTTGCTCAACGGCGCACAATAGATCGGTTTCATTTTGGGTGTGTACGGGTTTCTTGGTCTCACGAGTACGCACGTCCGTGTTCGTAAGATCTGGAACCCTCCTTTTATATTGCGCTGCTTGCGCGGGGACCGTAACCAAAATATGGAAAGCTCCCCTGATCAGAGCGCTGAAATCTCTTTTTCTCGTTTTGGCCGATTGGCCTGAGATCACATACCTAACAATATGTTCTTGCTAACACATGTCAATACGCTATAATATCTTACTTTTCATGATAGTAACATACTGATTTATTTTTCTGAGGTGATCTGTCTTTTTAAGCCCATCTGCTGATCAAAAAATGAAAAGAAGAAAAGAAAAGAAAAAGAACCGAGTTGAGAGAAGAAAAGAGAACCAATAAAATCCCTCAAAAAAAAAATCCTAGGAGCAACATCCACCACGCATTATCCCACCACAAGGTGGCCAGCCCACGTGGCTCCCAGTGCGCCCTCCAATCTTTTCCCACCTCCCCAATTTCCTCCATTTCTTCCTCCTCTTGCCCACTGGCTCCATTTCCTTCTTCCTCCAGGGGAAGCAGAGCACCGGTAGTGTGTGCACAAGCGCCGCCAATAATGGCGGCCTCCCGCTGGTTACAGCTCCCTTCCCCTCCTGCTCCTCTCCACAACCCCCTCTTCCTCTCTAGCAACCACTCCTCTTCTGCAACTCCTCTGCTGTGCAAGAAGCATGCACCAACCAGAGGCAGTCTTCTCTGCAGCTCTTCACTTATGGCTAGCTCCTCTAACTCCTCTTCTGTTGTGACCAAGGAGCAGGAGGGAGCATCAGAGGCGGTCCCTGCTCCTCCTTCAGGAGAAGGATCTGAGCCTGCACTTGTCGGCTACAGGGATGACCCCAACTTCAGGTGTATCTCTATTCGGGTCTAGCGTCATTGTGTCAAGTTTCCTGAAATCTCTAAGCATGGAAGCATATGACATACCCTTATTATTTTCTAGCGTTTCTTAACAAATGTTTCCATGGCCTAGCAGTTAGGACATTGGACTCTGAATCCAATAACCCTAGTTTCAAATCTCGGTGGAACCTCATTTTTGTTTATTTTCGCCACTAGTATATATATTAGCTGGAATCACAAGTTCACAACCCCATTTTTAGTCCATTTCTACTAAATTGACTTTTTCTCGTGTTTTCGTGGAAGATTACAATGCAGATTTTAAACTAAGATGAGGAGAGATTTTTTTTTTTGGGAAAATAGGAGAGAAAGCTAGCATTGGTTGTTTTGGTCTTGGGCCAGCAGAGAAGAAGGCTAGCATCGGCTGTACTGATATATATATATATATATATATATATATATATATATATATATATATATATATATATATATATATATATATATATATATATATATATATATGTAATTTCATCTCAAAATTTACTTTGATTCCTACCGTCTCAAATATTAGTTTCATCATACGTAGGGGCTGCAAGGGCTGCGGCAGGGACGAGTTGGAGAAGGGTTGCAACGGTGAGGGGCGGATCCAGGGCGGCATAGCCACCGTGCCAGGCTTCGGCTGGTGGCCGATCAAGGCGTACCGGCCGTGCCCCGGCTTCGTGGCGTCCGGCGGCCGGTACCGGCGCCAGGGGCAAAGCATGGACGACGTTGCATCCGGCAGGGGAAAGAAAGTCTCCTCCAACAAAAAGAAAAGGTATGTATGATGAAGCACACATCTGTGATCACTTGACCATTCTGTGTAGCTCCTATTTCCTACCTAGCTGAATATTCCTGAACACTTCTTGATAAATGTAATCAGCAATGCCAATTGTGAGAGTGCATATGTTCCACCGTTAACACTGATGGAATTAGGGGATTTAAACATAAGGTTGCCTTGTTGTGGTCTCCAAGACCAGCAGATGCATAAACCCATTGAATTCCAGACGGTAGGGTTCTGCTTAGTTGTGCTTGTAGCTGTACAGCAGCAACTCATCTCACTTGGCTTTCCAACTTGCAGTGACAAATAATCCAGCCCGAAGCTTCAGATTAAGGAGAAGGCAACCTGCATCACCGAAGCTTCAGATTTTGTTTCAGGCTTAACATTGTTTAGGTCAGTGTGTTATACGCAGTGTTGAAATCCAGCCTGCAAAGTTATTGCCGATAATGAAGTTTCATATAGTTTAGAGCTTCAGATTGACGGCATACTCCCGGTAATCATGGTTTGCATCTTGCTGCCAAGTGTAATAGCAACACGGTGTCAGAAAATTCCTGGGATTATGTTGCCCTGTATTAGTGGTTTCTTTACTTCTGATTGCTCGACACTCGAACATGGTACTCTCACCATTAATTAGCGTTTCGTCGCGCATGCGACAGAGATTCATATGAAGACTTTCGACAAGCAAAACATGAGCCCATGTTGTCGGATTAGGTTGGCTAATCTATGTTGCTTCACTGATACATCATGTTTCATAAATGAATAGAAGAAACAAAAGCTCCTGCCATCTTCCAGCAGGAAGGTTCGGAAATGAAATACATTCTGATCAGCTAATGGGAAAAAAATCTACATGTCATCCGCATGTTCCTTCAATTCTTTTCCTGAATTTGGTAAGATGGAATCTCTTCTAACACTTTTCGACAAGATATGCAAAAGAGCTAGTGAAGAAAAAGAAACTAACAGAGATAAGGCATCTGTTGCAAACAGCAAAGAGACAGACCACCAACTTAAGACCAGATGTCCGTTATGTACTTTCACCTTGTCACACTTCCTATGTGCTCCAGAAACTAACATCAAGATTGTTGCAAAATGCAATTGGTTCTGCACTCATGAAGTCCCAGCAGAAGGGAAGTTACAACTAAATGTTTATACTGTCAGCGCAGGTGGCGAGGCCTGACTCAAAATGGACTGCTTCCGGGAGTTGCTGGTGAAAAAATTGTTGGTGAAACCTGCACCCTCTGCAAAAAGGAAAGGACACCAGCTCCATTGTCATATAAGCATTTTTTTTCCATTCTTCTAGGAACATATGGACAACAACATCATTCTTTGCTTGTCTTATCAAAAGTTGCATTGTTTTAGGAAATGGCTGTGAACTACTAGAAGCCTTTCAACACAATTTTGTGGATTGTCAAAGTGGATAAAATCGACAAAGATCCCACACCACACGCAAAAGATCATATAGAAGTGTACTTGATAAATGATTTAAAAGCGAAATCCCAAATAAACTGCTAGCGCAACCAAAAATAAATATAGAATTCAAAACTCTTGAAGAAAGGATCACGAGTTTGGTTGGTATTATCAGAAATGAGTTACTTTCAATTTCCCATTGATCACTAAAGCACAACATGACACTAGGCTGAACTGGTTATAACTTCTAACACAACATCATGCGTAAGGAAACAAATGTTCCCAGGCACACATTCAGTTCAAATTTAGGAATTTCCATTTCCCAACAGTGAACTACAGTAAATAAGAGAGCAGAACTCTGGAGATTGAGAAAATGAAGAGAATCATATAAATTCCTTGAAGCTCTTGTATGACATACTTCATGAGAGCACAGAAGTATCTTCTTTTTTTTTGACAGAGACAAGAGAAGAACGTAACACTGATCAATGATTATTGAAATTTGCCCCATAAGTGTGGAATGGATGAGGCATATTAGGTTTTGGGGTGAGGGTGTATGTACATGATTTAGTGGCTTTGGATTGGGCTGTTAAGCATCTCATGTTAGGGACCTAGGGTTAAGCACTGTGTTGGGCTGACTAGGCTGGGCCGTGTCTCGTATATGTCCACGGCGTGTCCTTGACATGTCGGAAAAGGAAATTAATTTTCACTCGGGAATATTTGGAAACATGGAACATATGTATCGCTGGCGTGTCGGAGACGTGCCTGTGTCTGACATGAACAAGGCACCTCCTCGACGTGTCGTGCTACATCGAGTTTGAGATACTGCATAAACACCACCTTGTCCCTGTGCCAAGCAGCTTCTGTTTTTTGACTTTTAGAAGCTAGAAGTTAAACGAAATGGCTTCTTAAGATGGTTTCTATAAGCCATTTGTAGAAGTCATTCTAGGAGCTGTTTTGAACGGAGTAGCTTCTCAATGCAAATCACCTAAAAACCAAAAGCCATAACACTTTTAAATAAGGCCAAAACTAACAGCTTACTGGTGCAGCATTTGAAGGTTGAACAAGGTAATGATATGTGATTTCTACCACACTACCGAGAAAAAAGGAAAAAAAATGAAGTTATGCTTTATTCTCTAGCAGACTCCTCTGGCCCTCCCTCCTGCTTACCAGGAAGCAACATCCAAAATGTATCCTACAGATATCTAGTTTCAAAAGAAAAAAATAGTCAAAAACTAAGCGAAATACATCAGATTTCAGATAAAGGTGACCAGTTCGTGCTGTTAGACATGTATAGTATAGGGTATGCTTTGTATTTTCCCTACTCTTGTAAGTTGTATATGTTGACCTTTGGCCCATGTGAATAGGAACTGGAAGCCCATTTAACATGGTATCACAGAGAGCCGTTGTTGCTTCCTCTCTCCCTTGCTTCTGTTCCCTGCCCCCGCTCCTCACCGCCCCTACTCCGCCGTCGCCGACCGCCGCTGCCACCGCCAAGCTGCAGCCTCTGCTTCCCCTCCCCTGCTTCCTCTGAGGTTTGCCTGAGCAGTGTCCTCTAAGGCCTTTTCTTTTTTCACTTTTCCTGACTTTCTGCTCCCTCCTTCGACTTTACCTTCGTCGTCCCCTATTTCACCTCTACATGTTCCTTCTCCTTTAGACTCTCTTGTTCCTGCTTCTACTACCTATTCTATTGAGGTTGTCTTCCCCTTTCCGCTATATTACTCTCATCGTCCATGCCTTGGTACACCCCAATTGTGCCTCCTTCTGCTCCTACCCCTCTCCCGTCCCTACTAGGTCCTACTCGTCTCCGCTTCCAGGTACGATCTTCATAAACGTTGTTTAATTAGGCCTCCTGAATGCTATGGCTTTGCAACCACTGCTCTTGCTGAGCCTACAACTTATCGTGAAGCTGTTACTCATCCGAAGTGGCAGCACACGATAGCGGAGGAGATTGTTACTCTAGAGCGTACTGACACTTGGGATCTTTGTTCCTTACCTACTCATCACTCCTATTACGTGCAAATGAGTGTACAAGATCAAGACTCACTTGTATAGTTCCCTTGAGTACTACAAGACTCGTCTTGTGACGCGTAATTTTCAGCAGAAGTATAGTCATGACTATAATGAGACCTTTGCTCTCCTTGTTGTGACCTCTATTCGTCAGTGGTTTATTTCTCAGTTGGACGCTAAAAATATCTTTCTTAATGGTAAGCTACGTGAAGAAGTCTACATGCAGTCACCTCATATGTATTCTATCTCTGATGAAATAGTTTGTCGCTTTCGTCGATCTCTCTATGGGCTCAAGTAAACGCCTCGTGCTTGGTTTGCAGGCTTCTCTTCTGTTGCCACTACTGCCGCTTCATCGCCAGTGATCATGACTCTGCTTTTTTTGTTCACACCTCTCCTTATGGTCAGACGCTTCTTTATTTATATGGATGATATGATCATTACTAAGAATGGTCCACACCATATTGCTTCCATGAAGAAGCGTCTTAAGAATGGTACTTCATTGGGATTGAGTTTTCTTCTACGCCTAAGGCTACTACCTCTCACAGAAGAAGTACATTCAGGATCTTATTCGTGCTGGTCTCACTAATCAGCGCACAGTGAACACTCCTATGGAGCTTGACGTTCATCTTTGACCCACTCATGGTGAGCCCCTTATGGACCCCACTCACTACCATCATCTTATTGGTAGTCTTGTCTAACTTGTAATCACTAGACCGGACATTTCCCACTCTATTCATATCTTCAGTCAGTTCGTTTCGGCTTCGACTCAGCTTCACTACATCGGATCAAACAGTTGTCAGAATCAGGAGGGCATGGAGGAAAAAAGGATCATGTCAGATCTACAATGCCTTTGAGTCCAGATAAGTATGGGAAAACTAGATACGGAGAGTTACTGATACATATTTCATCCCAAGGCTGAAACACTTGCAACAGACACTACTACGGTTCGGCCAAAATTGACTATGCCTACAACAACTGAGAACAGAGAGGATAAACAAATGTGCATTATTACAAAGCAGAAGCTATTTTTTGTCTGGTACTACAAATTGTGTCAGTAAATCATTGACTGTCACCTTGTCGGAACAGCAAGTACACTAGAACGCCAGAGAACAAGACCAGGAATGCTGCAAAAATGCACTTCCAGTTCAGCAGTGTTGGTTCGATCGCACTGTCTCCGGCGGATAGAAATCTTGGTGCCAGAGAAGTTCCCACCCAATGGCCGGTAAAGGTAGTCTGTCAGTTATCGAAAGAACCGAAAAAAACTCGGTTGAAATTCAAATATCATTTTTTGAATTCGGGCTATTTTAAAGCCAGTAACCCAAAAAACCGCTAAAAACCGAAAAAACCACTAAAAAGGAACAAACCTATAAAAAAACTTAGGAGTACAATAATTGATGTATATTTAATTCATATAATAGATAATCTAGCATAAAAGAGTCTAAACTAACCTAAGAAGTGCATTATGCAGTCGTAAATGTAAATTTACATTTGAAAATTTTCAGCCAGTTTTTTTGCTACCGGTTCCCACCGGTTTTTCCGGCTAGTAACCACCAGTTTTTCTATCCCTGCTCGAGCGTGCCCTCAGTGCCAGATTCATCATCCAGTGTAGCAGTTATCTCAGTTTCCTCCTCTCCAAGAGTGTCAGCTGTTGTCTTCACCTTTTACCACATAAATAAACAGCGCATCTAGAGTTTAGGTGATATACCAATAAGCGGAACATAGTAATCAGATTTGCCAAAAGGCAGACGTGAAGAGTCTACTTAAAACGAAGAAGAGCTGTATAGGATACAGCAAGTTGCATAATTACATTAACCCACAGGCCACAACCTGAGTTTTTTTTTGTTCCTTTATAAGCTATCATTATGGACTACGGAGAGACAACATGGTGCATGGATGGGAAGTTCCGGGTTAAGAGTCTACTACGATGATTTTTTGTATAATGGTTCATTCCAGATGGAAGTGGAAAAACCCAAGAAATTTGCTGCTTCTAGATGTTCCATAACAAAATAAGTCACCTCAATGAGAATTGACCTTGGTTTGTGCTGAAGAAGAATCTGGAACTACTTCCTCCGTTATATTAGTGAGCCCGAGTTCACCTTCATTAGCAGTAACTTTTTTGCTCAATAACGTACCTTCATTAACATTTTGTTTGCATTTTTGAGCCAACATCATGTTCTTGTTTATTGTCGTAACCATCTGTGTAGAGCAGACTTAAGGGAGCAGGTTCAAAAATTGCCAAGATATACTGATTATCATAGCGCATATTGCAACAAGGTAAATTGTAAGGGGCCTAAGGGCAGGATATAGGATCAATATCCAAATAAATTTCTTGATATAAAAACAATGTTGATTAATTCTAGGTCCATTGCAATGTCTGATGCAAAAAAAAAGGCTACAAAACAGGGTGGGAAAGCAGCAGAAGAACCTTGCAGAATTAAAAAGAAGAAAATACACTGGATACTTTATGCAATAGAATATGATTACATATTTACATGCCAACCGGAATTCATAAGCTGCTTAACTGGACATTTGAGGAAAAATAAACAATTCCCTCCAGACATGATCCTAAACAGTTACTATTATTTAAAATAAACATGTAAAATGTGTTATACAAAGTGAATG
The DNA here is from genome assembly GCA_036346265.1 of Melocanna baccifera. Lineage (NCBI taxonomy): Eukaryota > Viridiplantae > Streptophyta > Magnoliopsida > Poales > Poaceae > Melocanna > Melocanna baccifera. The sequence goes on from CM070695.1 coordinate 16,729,834, forward strand.
ATGCAGCATAACATTCGATGGTATATAAACCCATGAATTAAACTCGAATTAATCATTTCTTTACCTTATAAGAAGTGCTCATCATATTGTGGTTTCTTTACTGTGTCAAAAGCTTTGGGCACCTGTGTTTCCTTGTCTAAGTTGAAGTCATCAAATTCATGTATAATTGTAATCGCATCTTCAATCATGCCATTTTTCACCTGCTTGAGATGAACTACAACAATAATAACTGTTAAATACTGGCAAAGGTGTGGTTCAGTCTGCCAAAACATTATATATTCTGATTCCAGACCAAACTCTCTGATACACTAAGAATCTCAAAGTACTAATTCGATTTTTTGTCCTTTCTGTGTTTGTGTTTCAAACCGAGACCCCAGAGATTAGTCTTTACAATGTCATTCAGACACAAATTCATAGGCATCCAAGCACCTACCCATAATTTCTTAACAACCATGTAGCATACAGTTGCATAATATTCAAACTACATACATACACAGCAAAACAAAATAGTGATAATAGTTTTTTTCCTGAAACAACATGCATACCTGTAGATGAAGGCATTCTCTTTCGAATGCAAGTTTTATGACCAAGTCAGTGATGGTTTTAGTTTTAATACCAATGTCTTTGCAGTGGACATCTTCAGTTGGTTGGCCTGACGTAACGAGTTCTCTAGAGTCTAGACTTTCTACTCGAGCTCTCAGAAATGAAAGCTCTTTGCTTAGCTCTAAGTTAGAGTGTCAACAATGTACATTTCGATTCAGCATTCTCAGCCCTGGTTTCAGCTTTCAAATATTTCTCCTTAGATCTTCAATCATTTGTTCCATATCAGACATCAAAGACTTTTAACATACCGTGCTGTTCAACAATAGCCTCAACTGATGCTTTTGCATGCTCTAATTTAGTGTCTGACTCCTTAAGTTTCTTCTCCAATAAGCCAGCCCTGTCTGACCCCTGACTCTTAAGGGAGTTTAGCTCCCCATTAAGTTGTATATTAGTGTGAGTGAGCTGTGCATACCTTGCTTCAGCACCTTTTGTTCCACTTTCTGCTGCAGAAATGGCATCTTTAAGATCATTGATAATATTCCCGAATGTGCTTATCTCAGACTCTGACATATTCTGTGGTTCTTCATTTGCTCCTGCTGATACCATTGCCAACGGCAATCGAGAGCCAGATTCCCTCAACCATTCCTCTAGTTGCTAAACATTATCCCGCAAAGTCAAGAACTCAGGAGATAGCATTGATTCCACACAGCTTCCTGAGTGGCATTCTGTTCCCTGTCTTCTTGGATCTTCCCTAGTGTGCTTTTTCCCGTGTAGCCGTCGTATGTCCGATCGTACCACTGGTCACGCTGCCGCATGTGTGGGTGGTCGGCTAGTGCGTACGTGCCGTAATAAACCTCGCAGTCCCAGACAGGCAAATCGATGTCGCTGCCTGGTGTGCCATGTGCCTCAGGCTGCCTAAGTGACGAGGGCAGACAAGCAGTGCTCTAATGTCCACCCCTTAGTGAGGGGGGTCCTGTGTCGGGTTGCTTCCATGACAAAGATGGAAGTAAAGTGGTGTCAAAGCGAACGGCCTGCATGTAGATGACATATATGAAGAACAACAAAAATAATGGATGTGCTAATTGCAAGAAATTATGAAATTGGCATACTGGAGCAGTGTGCTACGCAGACGACAAACGCCCAAGGCTAGGGTGATATGTCTAGGAGCTAGGACGTGCAGACAAAGCTGTAGATGAATGCTGGTGCACCTCGTTGCCCCGTGGAAGAAACATGTCGCTAGGATAGTCGCAGCTAATGGTCCTCAGTGCGTGCCTGGCGTCTTCGTACATGTTGCGGACGGATGCTAGAAGGCGATCAAAGGTGCTCAAACGTCCTCGGCGTAGCGCGGCACCACCCTCAGACACAATACGACTAAGTCGGTCGTACTGCAACAAGGACGAAATAGGTTAGTCATGTATGCATGATCAATACAGTACAAATACGAACTTAAAATGTTTTACCGTTTCATCATGTCGGGCCACATGGTGTCGGTCCTGGCCAAGTGCCAACCCATCAACATGAGTGACCTCCATGGGGCACTGCGGAGGTCCCGTCAGTCTGCAACGGGTGCGCAGCACGTACCACCACAAGTATGCAGTGTACGTGTCTGGGTCATATGGTCGTCGTTCTTGTTCAACCTGCGTCCTCGCAGATTGCTCCCACGTCGTGGTCCACAACAGCTGTGTCTGCCTCCAGTCGTCGCTTTTCCGTCCCTTCTTCGTTTGCCTACAAAAAAAGGCGTGGTACACAACAGTTATTTCAGTAGGGAAACAAAAAAATAGCGAATAGTCTACGACTTATAAGTTAATGCAACAAACTGCATGAAAAGAGCTAACAACTTATTTCACTTACAAGTGAACGAGTCTCGGGAGAGGTCGACCCGGTGCTGGGGGCACCTGCTGGTGAAGTCCGAATTGTCTCATGACTCGCTGGGGGGCGTACGGCTCCACCATATGGGAGAAGACGAGGTGGCAAGTCGTAAGCCAGTAGTCCCGGTCCTGCTCGCATTGTACTGACAAGCCGAACGGCGCAATCTCTGAGATGAACTGTGTGGTCCACACCATCCACACAACGGCGTCCTCGTGCAAGGTCTCAAACTCATTGTGGAACTCCGAGTACACTCGTCGTGGTCTCTCCCTCGACCATCCTAACTGGCTAGCTGTCCAACGAGTACCCATGGTGGGCCCATCCACTGGGTCTTTATCATCGCCGTGACCGTAGAACCGTGCCTCCAACTGGTACGGGTGCACCTCCACCCGAAAGTATGGCCGACCAATAGGGAAGTGCTCCCACGACCATAATTGCAACAAGATGTAACAAACGGCGAGGTTTGGCTCGCCTGTAGCACGCTGCGAGCCGTCACACAAACCCCTGTAGGTCGTGCACAGTACGGCTGATCCCCAACTGTACAGCGGTACCTCACCAAGCTCGGCATCGACCAAGGACTCAGCGAGGTGGATGTAGCTAGGGTACACCCAATCTCCCTGAGTCGTAGGAAACAAGATCCACCCGAATAGGAAGAGCAGGTAAGCAATTAGGTGGGACCTCACAACCTCTGGCGACGCGTCTGCTGGACAATGCATGTACCGTCGCAACCACGAATGTGGCACACCTGGGATCCTATCTGGAATGGGATGACCAAATCTGTGCAACAAACGTACCTTCCAATCGGCTGATCTGGGGGGTGGAACCACGGCGCGACCCCGTATTGGTAGGCCTGTAAGGTAAGCAACATCCTGCAGGGTGATGGTCATCTCCCCCCACCGAAAATGAAACGTGTGGGTCTCAGGCCTCCACCGATCAACGAGCGCCGATAGAAGTGGCGAGTCCAACGTGAACGAGTGCCCAATATGCATCATCCTCGCTATGGGCAGCAACCCAGCCCGCTGCAAAACTGGAACATAGCGATCATCGAGAGGCCAGTGTTCCCGAGGACCCCGGAGCACAAAGGGGGGCGGCCTATTACCACTCGACCATGCCCGACAACGATGCTGATCATCCCAAGATGGGTCCAGCAACGTACCCTGCTCATCGCCGTCACCAACAGCCATTTCCTGTAGTACAGAAAAGAATGTGTCAGTCTCCATGTAAAAGTTACATTAAAAGTTACAGAAAAGAACATGTCAGTGCAACATAATGACTCAAGTTAATTAAAAACACATGGAATGTTACATTGCAAACTATTATTTTATTGAAATAGTGACATAAATCGTTGCGTACGACATGTCAGCCTTACAAACCTAGGTTCATCGGCAACTACTGAGAACGACTCAACACACAGCACTACATTCCGGATCATAGTAGTCCAGCAAGAACAAAGCATAAATGGATACATAAGTGAAGGTAGTACACATCGCTACGTCTATGGTGCAGCCGACAAAGTTGGTCTATTCGGGCAATTTCTCATGGAGTGCCCCACTGTCTTGCATAGCTTGCACTTCCGTGGTTTGGCTCGTTGCCCACGCTGACTATCATCCATGTCATTGCGGATTCAGCAGAACTATCGTCTTCCGCGGCTAGGTTGCTTGAGTGCGTCATTCGGCACCTACTTCACTTATCTTGGCCAAAGGTACCTGTAATGTATTTCCACCCTGTAGACGTTGAACTCAATGCTCCAAATCGCGTACAAATGGTGGATGTTGTAGCATTCCTATGTGTACTGCGCAGAGGACTATCGCCACACAACGCACATTGCGTACACATGCGAGCAAGGCTTGTGAAGGAGCTTCAACTTGTTGCATGTGCAAGTCGCTACTTGGCCGATGGTGCATATATGCTTGCGATCCCCTCTGACGTGGTCCATGACATACTTCTTCAAACGGATCTCGAACTTCTTCCTCCTTGCATTCATGGTCCGAGCGATGTGCGAACGAGCCTTCCTCATTTTCTTCTCCATGTAGGCTTGCAACACTTCAACGAATTGCTTTCCTTCATCCAACTGCTTCTTCACAATCATGGCCCTGTTCACAAAGTAATGTTCCAACTCTCGTCTACAATTGCAGTAATCAAGAGAGAGCGCACTCCCTTCAGCACACTGTTATACACCTCAGACATGTTTGTCGTCATAATCTCGTATCTCACACCATCACTGTCATGAACCAGCGACAATTTCTCCAACTTGGGGGCATGCAAGTTGATCCATTGGATGAACCCACTGACTGATGCCGAAGCGCCCTGAGCTGCGACCGGTTCTACTGTCTGCGACTCCCTCACATTCCTTGATGTCTCATCATTGAGCTATCTCCATATTGCGTTGAACTTGCGTCTTCGGTTCTACATGCAGACTACAGAGCTTCTTAAACTTCTTCATCAACTCTTTATTGCGAAAATGGGTATGGAAGTTCACTGTAAGATGCCTAATGCACCAACAGGTCCTCATGTCATTCAACTAAAATGGTGGTTGCGTCCTTTGCTGCATGGTGCTCAACGCCGATGACAACCCAGTGTTGCGTCCGTGATCAGGCAAACGTTGGGTTGATCTTGAACTGCTGCTTGCTTCACGTTGGCCGGAAACCACAGCCAGCTATCAATATTCTCATTTTTCACAATTGCAAAGGCCACTGGAAGTAGTTGGTCGTTCATGTCGGCTGTCACCGCCGTCAGTACCGTGCCCTTGTACTTGTCGGAGAGGAACATGCCATCCATCGTGAGCGCTAGATGGCAGTACCCGCCATTGTGTGTCGCCTACCGAGCGAGCCTGCCTGCCACGAAGTGGGAGCTCGGCAGGTGACACGTGCCGCCTGCCGTAGCTCCCACGGCCACGGAGGGGGCTAAATATGTAAATACGAGCGGCACAAGGCTATTTTCAAATAAAAGATTGCTACAATGACATTTATGCAAAGAGCTCCTAAGAGACATGGGAAGAATGTAACACTGATCAATGATTATTGAAATTTGCCTTGTCAGTGTGGACTGGAGGACATGTATTGGGTTTTGGGGTGAGGGTGTATGTACATGACTTAGTGGTGTTGGATTGGACTGTTAAGCATCTCATGTTAGGGACCTAGGGTTAAGCATTGTGTTGAGCTGACTAGGCTGGGCCGTGTCCCATATATGTCCACGGTGTGTCCTTGACGTGTCAAAAAAGGAAATTATTTTTTTGCTCGAAAATATTTGGAAACATGGAAAATACATGTTAGTAGTGTGTCGGAGCCGTGCATGTCGGTGGCATGCTAGAGCTGTGCCTGTGTCTGACACAGACATGGCACCTCAACGTGTCATGCTACATCGAGTTTGAGATACTCCATAAACACCACCTTTAAAACCAATAGCTTACTAATGCATCATTTGAAGGTTGAACAAGGTAATGATATGTGATTTCTACCACAATACTGAGAAAAAAAGGAAAAAAATTAAGTTATGCTTTATTCTCTAGCAGACCCCTCCTGTCCTTCCTCCCACTTACCAGGAAGCTACACCCAAAATGCATCCTGCAGATATCAAGTTTCAGAAGAAAAAAAATTAGTAACGAACTAAACTAAATATATCGGATTTCAAAGAAAGGTGACCAGTTCGTGCAAGGGCAGCACCTGTATGTGTACTGTTATGAATATTGTGTGTATATTCACGAGGCCCAATGGGCAATATATATACAGAGTACAAAAGAAATATACCATATAGAGATAAGGAAGACATATAAGGAATAGAATACAAACTCTATATCCTTAACACTCCCCCTCAAATACAAGGTGTATGCAATAACATTGCATTTAAAAGAGTTGAAAATCCAAAATCCAAGTCTTGAAGACGTCGTAGTGTGCGGTTCTTGAAAATTGTGTCGAAGCCAGAAGAACTCTATTTGAGATCATGCGACATCCCATAAAGTATGTTTACAGCTTATAAAGTAGATCGAAGCCCAAGATAATGGAAGCGCAGTGCACAAGAAGTGCAATAGAGGTGTAGCAGAAAAAGTGTGATGGCCTTAAAAACTATGGGCCGCAGCTCAGAAAAAAGAGTGACGACTGTGGCTATGCAAAAAGAAGACCACACTCGATCTAAGAGGACGGACCGTTTGCTAGTAAAGCAATCGGCTGACTGATAGAATTTTGTGGACTCGCATAGCTGTGACAAACTAAAAAAAAAGACTATGGATTTGGATGGACGCAACGGAAGACTTAAAACGAAAAAGATGCAAAGCTACATATACTAACAGCAGCAACACCAAATAAAATCTCCATCCGTCCCAACACAAAGACTCCACTCACTCCACTTAGATACCCTCTCCTATCTCTCTCCATCTCTCCACTTCACATTACCTCTACGCATGTGAGATAAAGGCAGAGATAAACCTCCTCAGCTCGGCAACTGTGATGATAAAGATCATGGAGAGTCTGCCGGCGCCGCCATGGAAGCCGGTCGCTTCCGGCTTAGTGGAAGCCGAGTCGGTCAGGAGCTGGCAGGAGGCCGAGGGCCGGCATAGCACGAGGCGGGAGCCGAACACCTCGCCGTCGGCCAGGAGGTGAGCGCCGGATCCAGAAGCACCAATGACAAGCCGGAGAAGGCGCCAACAGCGGAGAGAGCCGACCCGAAGCAGGCGCCCAGCACGGGGTCCGGCTCGATGCGGATCTGGCCGGGAGCGACCACGTCGCCGGCTTCTCGATGGATCCGACGAGTAAGAGCAAGATGGCCGACACGCCGCCCCCAGGAAAGGCCTGATCCTGGCGGGGAGGGGGGTCGTCGGTGAAGAGCCCGGCGTTAGGGAAAAACCCGAGGCAAGGTGGCGACGCCAGATCCGCGTAGGGAGAGCTAGAGGCGGCCAGAACCAGCGCTCGGCGACGTTAGAGGAGGCGGCTGACCGGCATAATCCAACGGCGGCAGCGAGATCCGGAATCGTCGGCATGGCGGTAGCCCAGGAAGAGCTCAAATCCAACGAGCATGAGGCTGATGACGACGAAGATGGCGGCGACCACAAGAGGTACGAGCAGGCGGCGCCCCCGGGAGTGGAGATCGATCCTCCCGGGGGCAGCTGCAGTGGAAGCGGCGGCAAAATCCTAGGTGTGACGAAACCCTAGCTTTGATACCATATTATGAATATTATGTGTATATTCATGAAGTCCAATGAGTAATATATATAGAGAGTACAAAAAGAATATGACATATAAAGATAAGGAAGGCATATAAAAAATAGAATACAAACTCTATATCTTTAACATGTACTTCCTCCAGTAGCACCTCACAGGAAGCGCTACTGGTATATACTTAAATATTGCGTTGTATTATGACTTATGAAGTAGCTGAAGTTCTGAAGTGAATAAATTGGTATTGTAAATGTACCTGTTCCTCTGCTGGTTGAGTGAGATAGTCCACGAGCTGTTGCTTTTGCTTGCTGAATAAGTCTTTAACTTGGTTCAACAAATCTTCTTCTCTTTTCATATCCTCAAGAAGCCTTTCCATCTCCCAATTATTAAGTTTAACTTGCTCTTCCATTTCAGTGATAGTTCCAGGTAAGTTTGAAACCCCATGGCTTACAGTTACAGTAAATTGTACTTCTACATTTTTCCTACAAAGGTCATTTATAATCATTAAGAAAAAGTATGAAAGATAAAATATGAGTGTAAAAAGATAGCAATACTAACAGTGCAATTTGACGTAAGCGAACTACTTTAGTAAATAAACCATGGTAAAACCATGTAGGAGAGTGGGATTCTTCTTTTGAGAATATAGAAAAACTACAATTTGGATTTCATGAGGAATATTAGCAAAAAAGAAAAATAATTATATCTTTCTTAGAGTTTTGATTACTGCATAGCTTTTACTGGAACTGACATTACTGTTTCATTAGTCATTACACACTTCACAGTTGGCTGTAAGCCTGTAATAAGTGCCCAATAAATTGGGCTTGTGAAAAAAAAACTCATCATTTAACTAAATATTTTATTCTAAACAATGAAACTCTACACTATTGAAAGGACACACAGTAATCAGGACAATCTGCAAAACTCAAACACTATAAGATCCATCAACATTATGAAGTGATGCAAAAGGATAAATTGCATATTTGTGTACCTGTCACCAAGGCAGAATGAGCCATTAGGCCTCAATATACCACCATCCAGAGAAATGGCACCATCATTTATCAAAGGAATAGCACGTCGCAAGTCAGCTCTGGTCTTATAAACTTGTAAATGAGAAAACAAACTGTAAAACAAAGTCTCCCTAAGACCATGGCCATTGGCTGTGAGACAACTCAAGTATTCCCGGTCCAAATGTATCATATTTACTGCAAAACCCAGAAAACCAGGAGGAAACTCCCCGCTAGGCAACCTTGGTTTATGCAAAATAAGCTTTCTCTGCGGATCATCAATCATAACATCACCAGAGAATGGCCTGCAAAGTGTAATAATGTACGATGTTAAAGTGCTCATCCAGTTGAGTCCAAAAGAAAATAAAGGCATTAAATAAATTAAAAAGGCACCTCATGTTTTCAAGACAAAAGACACTGAATCTCCCATCCAGAAATTTTCCAATTGAGCGACCCAGTCCATGAATGCCACTGCTCTTATCAATGATGCCTTCCTTGTCATATGTTTCAAGACCCTTAACACCATCATAAGTCTTGCAAACGAGACCAAGCATATTGTCCATTCCCAAGTACTCTGAGAGTAGCCTATAACAAATTTACAAGAACAAAATAACTACTGACAAAAGTAAGCAAACAAACATATCATGTCAAGTAAATTTTCATCAATTGAGGCACTAAATCGCATGCCAAAACAAAGAGAAAAAATGACCTGCTGAGGTTATCATCATTTACTTTTCCCAAGGTAGCCACGATACCAAGGACATCTTTTATCACTGGCATCTTTGATGCTTGCAGATAATGACAGATCTTCAGCTGGCATATAATCCCAGCTGCTGTCTTGTCCTGACTGAGTATGCCTTGAATAGTACGCTGTTCAGCTTCTTGAATAGATGTATCATTATTTGCAATTGCAGCCACTGATGAATGATAATTCCCAAGTTGAACTGAGAAAAGTTTCAGGGTTTAGCATATAAATAGGGGCAATAGGTTATGAAAAGTATAGGACAACTTTGACTTCTTTAATGAAAGTGACACACATATTACTTGAATATTATAATTCTCATGTGTCACAGCCATGCAATGCTTTTTTAAAAAAAAACAATTCAGCCATCCAATTCAACGAGTCAATTTTGGTGCTAACAACAGCAAACAAAAAGAGAGGTGGACACCAAGGCTCATGCAAACAGATTCCAATTTCAAAGATGAATTTGACATCAGTTGGCTAATCCTATGGCTACTGCATAAATGCTGTTCAACCTTACAATTGAGTAGTCAAAGAGACCTAATATCGATTTACTTATATACATAATTGCATAGCATCTCATTTAGCCTCTTGGATTTTGGTATACATTCACTCGCTAGTCGCAAGAATGCACATTTAACCCCTGAATATTGTGAGTTTCTCTTTAGATGTTTCAACAACTAGATATGGATACCACAATTCAAAACAGAACTCTGTACGAATTTTGGCAAATCAAGCCCCATAAATAACTGGCCTTAACTGTGAAGAACTAGACAACTTGATGCTTTGACTTATACACCACCACATAATTAATTAATTAATTAATGCTATATGTTACATGGTCAGCATGATGGTATCAATATACAGCATTCTCAGACAAGAACAGCACAGCCAACAATCCTAATATGGCACAAGGCATTAACATCTTACTTCCCACGTCGACGCTCAACTCCTCGATGCAATTGATCTCGGACTTGAGGAACCTGATGTTCTCCTCATGGTGGTTGACCTTGAGCCCCAGCCTATCCAGCTCATCCTGCATCACCTGCAAAGTACACGCACCAATACCAACACCAACATTAGACCAGCAATTTCCAAGCGTCGTATCAACAACAACATTAAGCCAGGGGAAAGGGAGCACCAGAAGCACACCTTACTGTTTAGCTCACACACCTGCTGCGTCAGCGGAGTTTCCATGCTGCGCTCTGCAGGTCGAGCCGCCACAGGTAGGTTACTACGGGGCTAATCTGCGGGGAATAGAAAACAAACGGGGCTCAGATACGCCAAATACGGTCAAAATGTGCGCGTTTGAGCTGCGCCGGAAAAAAATTGAGGAATAGGAATCTTGCAAGATAAAGGAACGTAGCGAAGCAAAATGGAGGGGGTAAAAATTGCAAAATTAAGCGTGTACGGAGACGGCGTTCCGGAGCAGAGCGTGGAAGAGTCTCTTCTTGGAGCAAGAAAACCCACCCCACCTCGACACCATTGCCGCTCGGAGCTGAGGCCACCGGCGTTGCACTGGGAAGGGAGCCGGGGGGGGGGGGGGGTGGCGGCGCTTGGAGTTGGGGGTGGGGCAGATTGAGATCAGCGTGAGAGGGAATCTAAAGGTGGGAGAGAGATTGGGAGGGGAGAAAATTAGGTGGTTTGGGATGGAGTTGGGCGAATATTTGGGCTCAATTAGGGTTTAGGAATACTCGCTCTGTTCTTTTATAAGATGTTATTTGTTTCTCAAGTTTAAGTAAAATGCAACACAAATACAATTAGTAAGGTGAGTATAAGCAGATCACACAACTATAAATTTACTTATTCTTATTCATGTTACTGATTTTGTTTAAATAATGCTATGAGGTACAAAAGAGACTCGTTGTGCTTGGGGGTCATGTTGTTCATGCATGCAGTTGCCCCCTGCAGGACAAAGCCTTGTGTTGTTTTGCAACAATTGCTAACAAAGTAAGATCAATTTTTCAGATAATTGCTCACATAACAACATCACCTCTAGTCAATATTTTTAGCAAATGCTGGTTGTGTTGTCAAAAACTATGTATCTTGGCTATGTGTAGCTCCTGAGTTTATTGTATTAGTGTTTCTTAATAATTGTAATGTAAGGTTGCCTAATTATTGAAATAACTCAATTTTCTCAAAAGTTGTAGTGAAAAGAACATTCAGTGGAGTTACCAATCCCTCGATTGATTGATGCGCGATGCCCAATCTTCACGACTTAGAATCTGAGATACACCATGAAACCTAACGAATCGATGAAGCCAATCGATACCAATGCAACGACCTAGACGCAAGAACTTGCTGATCCACACACTATGGTTGAATCCACTTGACCATGACCAAATGGAGATGATCTCCTTGCAATTCAATTAAGAACAAGCAAGAAAAATCAAGAGGGGATTGCACAATTCCAAGGGGGTAGTTGGCAGCTTGCACGAACCCTAGAACAAAGCAATACGCAATCTGTTTGTTTTTACAAAATTCATGGTGAACAGTGTGACACCCCTTCCTAGGGTATTATAGGTGTGTGGGACACTCCCCCCATGCATGGGCTAAACCCAACCACCTCTAGTTGATTAAGTGGCCAATTTGGCTCCTAAGCCTAATATGAAACTAAATTATTTTGAAACTTGAAAATAGTTCTAAAAAAGATACATGGCCCAATTAGGTCCTCTCACAACTCATGGCAGGCAGGCCTATTGATTAAATTGAGCTAAAATTCTCAATTAAGCCTTTTAAGCTCTTTTGGCCCAATTTGAGTTGTTGAACATTGATACTTGTTCTCCCAACTATATGTAGTGATGGAAATGGATCGAATACAAATCAGATAGTCTGAAAATAGAATATGAATCCATATTTTCTAAAACAAATATGAATTTGAACATAATTGAATACAAATACGAATCAAACATCCTAACGAATACGAATTCGAATCGAATATGTTCTTAATTCGGTCGAATGCGAATATCTTAAAACTTTTATAACAAATCTCGATAGAACAAATTTATGTAACATGACTACACGTCTACATGAGTTAGCAATGTAGTGTATAGAGTTACAAAATATGCATAATAATTTTCGTTTGTTGCTTGTGAATCTTGACTCATCAGAAAATTACTTCCTACAATCATCCCTAAGGAGGTCGCCAAGGAAGGAAATAAATCAAATACGAATCAAATAGTCTCAAATACGAATACCAACATTCTCGAGGAAATGGATCAAATACAAATACAAATATTCTAGAATATGAATATGAACATTCCCTAATAAGGATATGAACATTCTCGAATACAAATGTGAACATTCTCGAATACGGATTTTACTTACCATATTCATGTTTTCTCGGTTACGAATATTGGATAAAATTGATTATCCCTTACCTACCGTTTCCCATCCCTAGATGTATGGGCTTTCCATAAACTCCTTTTTGGTCTACAAAGGATGGAGGTGAGCTTGGTGTAGGATCGAGGAGGCCTACTAGAGGGGGTAAATGCCTGGTCTTAAAATAAAGGAATACGCATAGGCTACGGAAGCGGAAAACAAAACTTTTCTACCACGCACCCAAGAATATCATGCTAAGGAAGGATCATGGATCGTTACCACTTAGACGCGCAGCGCAGCGGAAGAAGAATTGGAAACCGATCCAATCACGCGTCGAGGTAGTAGTGGAAGTAGCCGATCGTCCAACAGATCGTCTCCTCCACGCACGCCGATCAACACCGCAACGAGCGGTGCCTCCACCGTATCCACACGCCCGGCTGGGAACGCCGATCGCGAGTGTACTAGCACTCGTGAGCGCTAGGGTTTGGCTCGGGAGGTGGCGGCTAGGGTTTTGCTAGATGTTACAGGGACGAATCCCTCGCCTCGCCTCCATATATATAGACCTCCTCACGTGGGCCTCGTGGACCGAGGCCCAATAGGAGTCTATTCGGATCTCTATCCGATTGAGCCCATATCCGAATCATATTCGAATTAGTGTTCCAACCCGTTAAGCGTGCGACCACAGAGGTTCACGTATACTTGGTCGTGACCGGAAACGCCTTCCGGTCACCATGTTAATAGCGGCCTCTAGTAAGACATATTAACCCCAAAGTATATGTAAAGATCATATCATTTGAACTCGTAATGTTCTCTCATGTACGAATCCCTTTGCCTCACGATATAGATTGAGCTCAAGACGAGACTGTGTCATCCTCTTAATAGCTCAATCACTCTCTCGATTCCGTGATGGATTATAAACTCGTGATTGACTCCTCAATCACCTTGGCATGGCCATGCACTTTCATAATCCATTACATCGAGGGGCACAGAGATATCTCTCCCATAAGGAGGGGCAAATTCTATCTTGATCATTCACATCCCACTACATGTTTCATGGCAAACCCAAGACTACTTTTATGACTACCCGATTCACGGAGTAGTGTTTAGTAGTCCCAAAATAAGCTACTACTCATGTTGGGAACCATGATGATCTCAAGTCTAAGGATTCTACATAAACACTACTTAAGACCAACTGATGACACATGGAATCTCTGCAGTGTCTCATGGCAGGTCTATCCAACATATGTTCACTAACACATATCCATATTATTGATTTGGTATCACCATACCATGATCCATGAGACATGATCATCAATCAATACATATGCTGATCTTTGTCTTTGAATCATATTTGTTCCTCATATGATATACGATCAGGGATCATTTAGAAATAGCAACATCTTAGTATTTAAGAGTCTCATGAATAAGTCACATGCCCATTGATCAATAATGATGATGTCTATTCCAAGAAACAAAGTAATGTATCATAAACATAGTATGTGATATATACAACATCTCCATGTTGCCTCTAGGGCATATCACTAACATAAAATTCTATAAATTAAAATCAATTTTTATTTGACTAAACTAAGTATATAATGCGGAAACTTAACTCAAATTGGTTTAGCACAAATAACACATAAATTAATAATGTTCACCTAAGTGCACTAACAACCTAAGTCTAGATTTATAATCCTAAAATGACAAGTAATCAATTTAATTCTATGAATTAAATTGTTTGAATGTAAGTTGAGAACAAGAAAATAAACCACAAATGACACGGTTGCTTTTTACCGTGGTGTTCAAAAATTTATCGGTCTCTCCTAGTCCACATTAAGGTAAGCACAAATGAATTAGACCAGCTCTATAAATTAAGCCTTCCACCTCAAATTCATTAGTGGTAGCTCTTTCCCGCTCCGGGTAGGTGAGATCCAACCTTCACAATTTTACTAGGTTTTCTCACACCTTCTTTAAGAAAATCACCGCGCACGATGCCTCCAACACTGTCTAGGAGTCAGCAAACTCTAAGAGTAATAAGTCAAGCCCCTCGCTTGACTCTCACCACGTGCAATGAATGCACAAGCTTAAATAGATACTTAGTCTACCTCTATATGCAACACATGCAATCTAGAGTTTTCTCCTTACTCACAAAGTGCAACACATGCATAATTAAGTGAAGGACCTCACACTAGCTCAAAAAGTGTCAATAGATGTAGCAACAACTACTCCAACTAGCCATAAGGGGGTATATATACCCACACCACAAAACTAGCCGTTGGAAGCAAAACCCCTGAAAAATCAGGATTTTTGGTAGTTCCACTGTTATAAAATTAGAACTACCGCTCCCCTCGCAACGGTTAAAAAACTAGCTGTTATCAGCGAAATTGGTAGTTTCGCCGTTCATTTTCTGGTACTTCCGATCATCGGAAGTACCGCGCCACACATGCAGAACTACCGCTTTCATGGAGAGGAGAAGACCACCACACAGGTGTCTCTCTGAAAAAATATACCGCAGGATTTTTTGAAACTTTCAGGGTCCGATAAAATAGCGCAACACATGCCGGTACTACTGACTTCCGGTAATACCGCTCACATACAGCCGATACTTCCGTTCACCGATAGTATCGCTTACATAGAGCCGGTACTTTCGCACGCCACTCGGACCGATCACATAGAGTTGAAACTTTTGACAATTAGTAGTACCGCACAACACATGCCAGTAGTTCTGATTTTCGGTAGTACCGCAAAACACACAGCGGTAGTTTCGATTATCCTACAAGATGCAAATACTTCAACAGATTTTGCAAAACACATTTGCAAACTATAGTATCATGCACAAAAGGATCATACATAATTCCCAATAAGTTGCAAAACACATTTGCACACTTTTAAAATCATGAGACGAGGAATTGGTAAATGGACTTTAATATATTTGCAAAACACATTCGCAAAACTAAGTCACATGGATTATGTATGGACTTCAACTATTTTTAAATATTTTCAAAACACATTTTCAAATACAAACATCATACTACAAGGAATAGAAAACATAGACTTCAAACACTTGTAAAACAAATTCGCAATGTATAGTCCCATGTTACAAGGATTCAGCACATCAGTTTCAACTATTTGCAAAACGCATTCGCAAATATAAGCATCATGTCATAGAGAGTTAGAGCAAGTGAGGTTGAAGTATCAACACATGATGAGACCCAAGCTATTAGACATGACCCCTCTTAATAGTATAGCAACTTATACTTGTAATCCGGTCTTTCGACCAAACTTCAAGACCGATAAAATACTAGGAAGACATCTTTAGCCCTAGTTAGTCATACCTTTGCCTTGTGCATTTTCTTGAAGCTTAATGATACATATTATCACTTTAAGTCTGGGTCGTTGTCTTGATATATATCAACTAATGATGCATCCTTCACTTGATCTCTATCAACACATGATGAGTCTTGTTTTCACTCGATGATCAACTTATGATTATCTTCTTTTATTAATGGCCTTCAACACATAAAACCATCTTCCATCATTTTGACTTAATAATCGTCAACACATGAAATCATTCCAAGTCATCCTCACTTGTGAAACCTAACATATTCATTCAACTTATGAAAAGTGTTAGTCCACAAACCAATTGCCATCAATTACTAAAACTTCACCATTAACACATAATGGGAGACTAGATTTCACAAACTTTTTCTTTTTAGTAATTTATGATAATCTCAACAGATAATAAGATATGAATTGATTTACGAGTATACACTATGTACACAACAATTGTATACTCTAGAATAAGATTTCTTAAGCAATTGACTCATTTGAATATGTGTGTTTATCTTTGAGATTAATTACTAGCAAAACTTATTTATTCGATTGTCATTAATCATCTAAACATTAATACATAATGAGGAACTAGATGATAACCCAATTATGAGTATATATAAACTACACAAGCTATATATATTCAAATGATATGTTTCAATGTAAAGATCCTTAATATGTGGAAAGAGAAATATTGATCAATACTAATGAAACCACAAAGCATAGATTAAAGTCCCTTTAAATATATGCATACAAGAATATATAATAAAAAAATATATGCATATTATTCATCTTAGACTTTTGGTGAAGTTTAATCTATATTTTGGATCCGAGAAATGCACTAAGATATAAATTATTGTGAGTATCGAATACATACCTCTATGATTTCACCTTTTCATCCAAATAAGACGTAAGAGATCATAATCAATTAAACATATTAATTTCACAATAGCATTTGTTATTCATTACATCCAAATAAGACTAGACAATATTATAACTAATAAGTATATTAGTCTCGCAATTGTATTATCATTATCATCAAAATCAACTTAATGGAGTTTAAACTTACACTTGGATGGCTGCCTAAGCCCTCCCTTCCCTTGGCTTGAGCTGGCCGCACGGGTTTCTCCTTGGGTAGCCGCATGAGCCGTCCCTTCCCTTGGCTTTAGCTAGCTATATGGCTCTCCTTGCTTGGCTTCCTTCCCTTGTGGCCGAATGCATCCTCCTCTCCTTCCTTGTTCACTCCAAAAGCTTATTTTTGAATAAACCTAAGCACAAGTACAGCACTCGCATTAGGTAGCAACCAATTCTGAAATACATTACAAGTATATTCAACAAGAAGAAAAGTCACCTCGATGTTGTATTTGCGTAGCTCTAGCTCTTGTCATAGGACCTTGCTATGAATCTTCATGAAGTTTAATAGAATTAGAAGGATCAGTAACACCATAGAAATCATCAAGAATAGTGGTAGAGCTTGAGATGTCCTCATCATCCTCCATTTCTTCAAGAAAAGCTGTCATCAACTTTTGAAAATCTGAAAATATGCTAAACAAAGAAAATAACGTATATATATGCTATATGTATGAAGCAATGGTTTCAGCATTCCCTTTGTTTGTCACAATGTTTTTTGCACATGAACAACCATACGACATATATGGTGTATAAAGAACATTCATATCCACATCATTCCCCCTCACTTCGAAAAAAGGCATCCTCAACTTTTAAAACCTTATATGCAAGTCAGAAATGGGCAACATAAAATCATGTTTCAAATTGCATAGCTCACACACATCATCATAGTTAACCCTTCCAACATCAAATCCAAGTATTGTGGGTCAGAAAAATTTTAGTGTCTTCCATGCTTCAACTACACTACTATAATTACTTATATGTGATTGCACAACAAATGATGAAAAAGTAGGAATTATAAATCTTTCTAAACAGCAAGCACTATTATTGAAACTCACCTCATTATGTTTATGATGCGGCACAAAAGATTGTTTATCCAAAATATGCAATTACAATTCAACAAGCTTATTACATGTACTGCATATTCGACAAACATATAACTTATCATCTACACCATAATCTCTAACCAAATTGAACTTATAAGTATAGGCATAAGGACTAATTAGTGAATTTAAACATGAAATTTTAGCAACATTCTTAATCACACTAGATAGCTCTCTAGGATCATCAAACATGACAAAGGACCATGTGAGAGGGTCCAAAATTATGTTGTGATGAATTGTTGCAATTTGGGAAGGTTGAAAATTGAGTTTTGTAAGTTGTAAAGAACTTGTGCTCAGAAATAATTTATTAATTTTTGGATATGTAAGATCGCTAAGAATCAACTATGGTCAACGGTGAGTATTAGGACTATGCTCATGGAGGGGTCGAGGCCCAGAACAATTGAGAATATCGAGTGAGGTGGTCAATTTAAGCATGGCACGAGAAAGGCAGGAAATATTGAAGGAAAGTTCAAACGGTAGGTTGCACTATGTGACTTGATCTGTCCAAATGAGGCGTGGTCCAGTAATGCCAAAATGGGAGAGACTTATCGATATGTGGTAAGCCAGTGGTGCACCTACATGTGGTAAGCATGGCGATTACTTGCAATGGAAGGAAATGAATAGGACAAGAGAAGGTATTTTGATAGTTTGATCAAAATATCAGAAACTATCTTAGATCAAAACCATGGTGCATGAGCAGTACTTAAGAGAGCAGTTTAGGTCAAGGAGAAGCTGAGAATATTAATATAGATCAATGCTAAGGACTTAGCGGATTCGGGCTTGTGCGATTTGAAAGCATGCATAAGAGTAATGTGTGAGTTAAAGCATGTGTATATGGGGTTATCGGGTTTCCCCTATTATACTAAGTAGATAGTATCCACCAAAAGTTAGATGGATTGGTTAGTCTATTTATTTAACGGGTTGAGATGAAAACTTATTGTTAACCATCCAACTATCCTCTCATTTGGTGACCAAGTGTTCATGAGTTCTATGGTTAGCGTTTGAAAGAAGTTGAGTGCTATGATGTGCTCTCTTGTCCTCTAAGTGGAGTGGCTATAAAACTCTCATCCTCAAGCAACAAATACATCAATCTTTATTCATTTCCATTAATCACTCTTGTGTTGATTGATTTGCTCTTGACTTGATTGATTTTTCATCTTCTCTCTCTCCTCGCTGATCTTATTGTGCTAAAGATGTGTAAGAGATAAAGATAACCTATGAAAATCAATTTCCATCCATTTAGATACTTGTTTGACAAGTTCAAGAAGAAACCTAGTTTTGCTTGATTTTGACCTTCAGGAGTGATTTCTTGGTTCGAGGGTTTTTGGCTTGATTTCTTTGGTATTCTTCCTTTCTATGGCTTGTCAGAATATATATAGAAATATCTTGGCCATCCTCTACCTATGAGCAAGTCATATTCACCATTTTTGTATTTTACCCAGTTTTGCTGCAATCTTACTTCAATCTGAAAAAAGGTCTAAATTTTGACATGGATTTTTTCCAATCTATGAATGAAATATGTTTCTATGACCTTAAGCAAGGTGTGTGCCAAGTGTCATAGCAATTGGACTTGTATTTTAGAAGTTGCATCAAAAGTCATTCAAGTCAAACTGTATTTTAGAACAAGGGGTGGTCTAACCGCCTTGCCCTAGCTATTAGACCGGCCCTCGTTAGAGGTCAGTCTCTGGATTACCAAGGTTTGACCTCTAGGGTTTTGTGATTTTTAGAGGTTGATTTCTTAAGCTTTTTGCTTTGGGTTTTTAGCTATTGATTTTAATCTTCATAACTCTGTAATTATAGGAGTAAAGAATCAAGAATACTTGGGAGAAAATTTTCGACGACATTATTCATCCACCTCTATTGCCTATTCGATCCTACAAGTGGTATCAGAGCCCGGTTAGCTCTTCCTATATATCTTAATCGGTCTAAGGAGCCATGGCATCAGATAAGTATTCAACCAAGCCACTTGTTTTTTATGAAGTTGATTTCTCTTATTAGAAGACTCTCATACATTCCTACATCGAGGTTGAAGGGCACACAATTTGACTCAAAATCAAGAACTTTTATGTGATACTGGTCAATGACAAGGTGACCACACCCGATGTAGAGGCAAACAGCAAAGCTCAAAATTTCTTGATTCAAGAGTGACGATGATAGAATAATTCTCTAATTATTACATCATTATATACTTTAATATACCCTTTATAAATTAGGAAGGAAACCCCTGGAGTGCTCGTAAGCTCTTCTACGACTATCTCACAGTCGTAAGCTATCCTACGACTACCTGGTCTCAATCCTTCTATGAATTTCTCGTAATCGTAAGGTCTTCTGCAAACATGAGATAGTCGTAAGTAGTCCTACGACTACCTTGTGGTCATAGACCTTCCTGAGACCAACGTATTGTCGACTAGCCTGTCCACAATGACCTACCATATGGCGCATACGTCTGACAAGGCAGTTAGAATATGCCTTTATGCCCAATAACTACACACGATCTCTCTCTGACAGCAATTGTAATACGGTGAACGACTAATCATGTCTCTCTAACAATAACATCCCCTGGCGGTTATACCCTGAAGCGTTGAGACATCATTTGGCGCATAACAACGGCCGCCGCTTCGCCGGCTATATAAGGATTATTGTTAGAGGAAGAAAGAATGAGGGCCAATAGGTTTAGAAAATAGTGCAAGTTCTATTCGCATTACTTTGCTATAATCAATCTCTTTGAGCAATCGTGACACATGATGTAGGGTTATTATTCTCCAGAAGAAGGACCGCTGTATAAAAATTTTCGTGTCTTCTGTCTACTCGTGGCTTGTACCTCGAGAGAGTTTTCCCCGAATTCATACGAATTATATGTAAGATCGACATTAAAACATCGATAAAGAGCTTAGTTGATCTGAGTTTGAGCATGTCGCTCGCTTGAGGTCTACTCATGAGATCTAGGAGACCCATGCGGATTACCACGAGGGCTCTATCGTGATCAAAGAGTACTCAAAGAACGGAGGATGACGAGGATGACCCCCAAGGCAAGAAGAAGGCTCAAGACTTCACTGGCATGTGTTTCATGACCAAAGAAAGCTACGACGTTGACTCCTCTGATGACGAGCCCTGTAGCAATCCTAGTGAGATATGCCCCTCCTCGAAAGAGATAAAACGTGCTCTTGTTGCTGCTAAATAAAAACTAAAAAAATAAGTTAAAATAATTAGTAATCAAGACATTATGATTTATAACTTAAGCCTAAAGGTTGTGAGGCTCAAATCCATTAATCCTAGTGATAATTATGAATTTTACTTGTGCTTGCATGATGAAATAATGAATCTAAAAATTGCTCATTCCTTCATTGTTGATCAACTTAAGAATGCTCCAAATAATCTAGAATATCTCAAATCTAGTCATGATCATGATTACTTAGATGTTATTGTTTTAGATGTTATTCCTTCTTTTTGCTCAAATTGTGCTTTGCTGAAGTAAAATTAGATAGTGTTACTAAGGAATTACTAAAATTTGATCTTGGCCATACTTACTCTCATTGTGAGTATAGCAAAATTAAGATCAATGAAATGACTAAAATAGTTCTTTATTCTAGAACCGCATCTTGTAAAAACTACTCTGAACTCACAATTAAGAATGATGCTCTTAACAAGACACTAAAAATGAGTGTAAAATTGAAAAATCCATGCTCATGACTGTATCTAAGAAAGTTATGATTCTATCTTTTGTGCATTTTGTAATAAAATTGGAACTGATCTAGATGAGATGCATGAGGCTTTTAGAGTCATGTACATGGAGCAGTTGGCTAGGGTTAGAATTTCCCCTTGTGTGTCTTGTGAGGTTTTGAAGCTTAAGCTAGCTGTCAATAAAGAAAGATATGCTAAAGCTACCAAGACAAATGAGTGTGGCACATGTGAGAATCTAACCCAAGAAAATGACCACCTCAAAAAGACCCTTGAGAGATTCTCTAGTGGGAAAAAAACCTCAATATGATACTTGACTAATCTAAAGTGAGTGTGAAGAAGAAATATTTAGTATTTAATTCCCTAGAGCGTTCCAAGAATCACCCACCTAAGATTGTGATAGCTGTTGAGAATAGAAAGTTTGAGGTAAAATCCCTTGAGCCATCTAAGACTATCTTTAGGTCTGTAGATTTTGCCCAAACCCCTTCTAGTAAGATAGGTGTTTCTATTTGAACAGATCAGCCTCTTCAAAAGGTCAAGTATAATTGCACCTTCTGCAAGAAGAATGGCCACATAGTTGAGTTCTACTTCTATAGAGCCAAGGTTAAAAGAAAAAAGAGAGTGCATGCTTTGAGATCCATTAGAGAAGTTTCTTCACCTATGAGTGTCTCTAGAGCTAGATAGCTCGTCTTTCCTTTTAGACATATGCCTAGATTTGTAGATGACTTTGTTTTACTCTTTTGGTGGCTCTAAGCAGTGTTTTGGGTCAAGATATCGTGAGGATAGACCACATGTAGCATCTAGACAAAGGAGTACTAGCCTTTTGGTAGGTCGATTTGGAGAGGTTTAGGTGGCTCTCGTGTGCATTCTCATGATTTTCATGCTAACTATTTTACTTCTGCTTCTACTGTTGTACCTAGGCATCATGTGGCTCAGTAGTGGATCTCTAAGTCTCGTATCACTAACCCTAGTACTGAGACACAAATGTCTTCTGCTTATGCCCTACAAGTTTGGCATGCGAGGAAAGAGGACGTGTGGTTTGTTTACTTTGGGTGTTCTCGACACATGATCAAAGATTCTAGATGGTTCTCCTCCCTCACACATGCATCTAGCAATAAGTTGATCATATTTTGGGATGCTTCTACTGGGACCAGGACAGCAAAAAGCATAGTGCGTGTCAACAACAACTTTATGCTCAAGGATATCACTTTGGTAAGCTAAAGTATAATCTGCTATTTATTTTCTAGCTTCTTGATAAGACTGTAGAAATGCGATTCAAATGTAGTGAGCATGTAGTTCTAGACTCGGGTGAGTTTGTTTTTTGGATTTTTAGGTTTGAGAAGATCTTTAGTGCTAATTGTAGTATCTCTTCTATCTTTAGCCCTAAGTGTCTTGTGGCTTCTGACTCTCTAGACTTAGTGTTGTGGCATTATAGGCTTAGACACATAGACTTTAATCACTTGACTAAAGTCAGTAGTAAGAATCTTATTAGAGGATTGCCTTCGTTTAAGAGTTTTAGAGACCTGGTGTGCACAACCTGTAGATACGGTAAGATGGTTTCTACTTTTTATCCATCTCTTATTTAATTGATGACTGATGGCCCTGGACAGCCCTTGCACTTAGACACAATTGACTATTCTATAGTCCAGTCTGCAAGAGGGAAGTGGTATGCGCTTGTCATTGTATATGACATTTCTAGTTATTCTTTGATGTATTTTCTAGTTTCTAAGGATGAAACCACTGATTGCTTTAGAGAGTTAGCCCTTTGAGTAGCAGTTGACCTTCTTGGAACCTTGAGAGCCATTAGGAATGACAATGGCACAAAATTCAAGAACTCATCCTTTTCTACTTTCTACACTGAGAGACGATTAGAGCACTAGTTCTGCTTACCTAGAGTTCCCTAGCAGAATGGAGTTGCAGAGAGAAATAATAGAACCCTTGTAGAGGCCACATCTACACTAGGACCTGCTCTTCATATTCAATGACGATGCTGTCAAGAGCAGATAATTGAGGATATCCATGAGCGAGTTATTCGATTGTAGGATCAAGGATAACCGACTAAAGAGGGGTGAATAAGAGGTTCTAAAAATTCTCACCATTTGAAAAATAACCTATAACAAGTGATCACTAGGCAAGAATACTAGTTGATTTTAACCTACAGGCACCACAAGAAATTATGATTACAATTTAAACTACAATCATGAGAACATAAGACAATTGCAAAGCTATTTATGTAAGCAATAAAAGAGATAAGAAATAACCACAAGTAGACACACGATGTTTTTCCCGTGGTATCGAAGACTTGCTGATCTTCACAAGTCCACGTTGAGAAAAGTCCAAACGCTCTTGGACCGACTTCACAAATTAAGCCACAACTCCTCGATCACTATTGGTTGCTCTTACTCCTCCTCGGAGATGGTGAGCACCAAGCCACTCACAATCTTGCTCGAGCCTCTTCACAAGTTTCTTGAAGAGATCACCTCGTGATCAACCACCCGGCCGTCTAGGTGCCAGCAAGCACCAAGAGTAAAAGATCACGCTTCGCTTGACGGCTATCAAATGCCAAAGATCAATATAAAGAATGTATGCACTTGAAATGGGCTCAAGACACCTCAATTGAATGCACTCAATTAAAAGGTGTGGAATGAATGCTCAAGGCTCAAAGATGTTCAATGTAAGTTTAGCAAGCTGTCCTTGAGCTGGTGGGGGTATTTATACCCTCACCAACCAAAACTAGCTGTTACAAAAATTTATTTTGAAAAATCAAGGAAATCAAAATTGCCAGCGTTCAAAGTGCGGTACTACCGTAATGTACTGTAGCACACAGTAATAGCTATGTCAGAGTGTCAGAACTAGCCGTTGAAAAATAATATGATACTACCGCCGTTGTAAGTGCGGCACACCTACTGCAGTAGTTTCGCTTGTCGATGCGGTACTACCGCACCACGGTAGTTCCGTCGTGTAATCTTCGGTACTTCCGATTTCGCAGCACTTAAGTCTCAGCGGGTGGTACTCTCTGGAAAAAATGGACCGCTGAATTTTCTGGTATTTCCGAAGATCGGTAGTTCCGATTTCTAGCGCAGTACTACCGCACTGTGGTAGTTTCGCTGTGTAAATCACGGTACTACCGATTTCTGCATGCCCAAGTCTCAACCGGGTTGCTCTCTGGAAAAAATGTACCGCTGAAAAATCCGGTACTACCGAGTTCCAGTAGTTCTGCAATTTACATGGCGGTACTACCGCACTCCGATTGTACCATGTTTTATATGTCAGTACTTTTGATTTTTCCGAGAGAACACAGTTGGTTTTCAAACTTAATTTCATATGCATGCATGATCCTAGATTGATCCATATGGTATAAGAATATACTATCAAGCTACTTTCTATGATCCCTCTTAATAGTACGACGACTATCCTATAATCTGGTCTTTCAACCTTTCTCCTTAGACCGGTAAAATATGAAAAGGATCCTATAATTCATGTACATTGTCTTTGATCCATCTTGATGTCCATTTCGCATGCAACTTGCTTTTATCCTTTGCGCACTTGTAAGACTTAGCCTATGCAATCCTCAACAAACATATTAGTTCTATATTCATAAATCATTATTAATTACCAAAATCAATTTTTAGGGGCCTAGATACTTTCATCGCTGCAGGTTTACCTCTTTAGATTTTTATGCCCATTCCACTTTGTTGTGTCTTTTGAACCCCGAGATATCATCCATACTTTATCTAATTCCTCTTGGGTCACTACCATGCATGAAGAGCTTGTGAAATTTGAAAGAAACTAGGTCTAGACTTTAATTGAATCTCCTCCCAATCATAATATAATTAAAACAAAATGGATTTTCAAAAATAAGCAAATTGTAGATGGGTTGGTAGTTAACATGAGAGACTATAGGAACATGGAAAGAGGAAGTGGAAAGGATGCCTCAACCTGTAACAGAAAGAGAGATACTATCTATAGTCTGAACAGTAGAAGAAAAAAATGTGGGATGCACACAAGTGAGATGGATAGAATTTGGTGTCATGTGAAAGAAAGCGCCAGAGTTCAAAATCCATGAAGACAAGATACCTGAAGGAGGAGGTAGAGGCATGGAACACTACTAAGAAGCAAGAGCCAGACGAGCAGAACCTAAGGAGTCTGAGGATGAGACAACACCGAGGCACTAGAGGGGTGAGAGGAGTTACTATGTGGCATCACCAGAGGAGCCATGGTGAGAGACGCCAGTTCCTGAGTGGGAGGAACCTCTTAGAGACCTTCGGGGGATGTCCACCCTAGCGATCCCAATCCCTCCTTCTCTTGTATCAGTCCTGATACTTGTGGCCATCGTGCTAGCAGTAGAAGCAGAGACTTGCAGTAGAAGCAGCAACCACTAGTGCACTGAGAGAAGGGGGAGGTATCACGACCGATGCTGAAGAAACATGCGAAGTAGCATGTGCCGAAGCAAATAAGACAACCTGTATCTGAGCCACATTACGGTGACAAATCTCCTCAGCACGCACACCTGTGAGGGCCTCCACCAAGCTCGGACGCGAGTTGTGAGTCAGGAGCTGAGCACACATAGTCTTGAACTCAGGTCGAAGATGCGTCAAAAAGTCATAGAGACAGTGAGTCTCCTAGTAAGCGCGGAGCCGCACACAAAAGGAACAAGTCTAGCAAACATCCGGGACCAAAGAGTCAAGTTGACGCTACACCTCAGACATCTACTGGTAGAAGTCATCCACGGTGGCATCCAACTGCTGAAGAGAATGCGCCTGGTGCACAACTGATAGTTACATAGCATCACTTGTTAGCTAATAGTGAGCTCGGAGGTACTCCCACATAAATTGTGTTGTCGGCAATTCCGCCATTTCAATGGAGATGGCCACAGGCATTCTACCCACCAGGATGGTGATAGCATGAGCCTTGTCACCCTGCCATCACTTGTAGGCATGTAGCTTAGGCTGGTAGAGCTCTAGGGCATCCTCTATTGCAGCACTGGTGGCCTCTTGAGCCGCATGATCCACACTAGCAGGAAGAGCTAGCAGAATTGGCTGTGTAGGGTGAGGCGGACAAGGGTGCTCATCGGTGAGATGACCCTAGAAATGCTGACTGTTAAGGTGAATCCTTAGGTGAACAACCCACTCCCGGAAGTTCATCTCGTCGAACCAAAGTGGGGGGAGCGGGATGGTGAAGGAGCCTTTGGCAGAAGCCATCAGTGATGACTTGACTGGATCCAAAGTTAGGAGTTGGTGTGCTCAAGAGTGGAAGCCACAAGCAAGGGCTCAAGTTGGATCAGGAGTCGGAGAGAAGCCGAGAAGGCAGAGCCCGGGTGAAGCCGAAATCACCAACTCGATGTAGATCACTGGAGTCGGAGTGAAGTTGAAATCGGCGGCTCCAACAAAGCATAGAGCAGAGCTCCGCTTTGCTCTGTTTCGGTTGCAGCCTGTGGTGGCAAGGGCTGTGGTTGGTGTTGTCGCGGCTAGTAGTGTTGAGGACAGTGTCCGGCGGCGTCGAGGACGGCGGGGTGATGGAGGAGCCGCGAGTGCCGCAACCCATTAGGCACGGTGGTAGGAAGTTCGGGCGGGTCTGGCAGCGGGGAAGCGAACGAGCTTGGGTCTGATGACAGACGGCCCGGATCCTGCGACGGGGAAGACCAAGGGCAGGATCCCACCATCGGATTTGGCGGCGATGTCCGGGATTGCGGCTAGAGGCGAGCGCACGGTAGGGAGACAACAACGGCGGGAAGAAAAAGAAAGAAACAGAGGACACAAGGAGGGTGGTGCCAACAATAGCGATGGCCGACGGCGATAGCAAAATTCTAACTCTAGCTTTGCTCTGATACCATATTGGGATGAGGGTTGATCAATTCCAATGGTCCAAATGTCAATATATAACATGTACAGGGATGTCAATATGCAAAGAACACCATAAGCTATATACATATCTAACAAATAGATCGCGCTGTCTCGAGCGTGCCCTCAGTGCAAGATTCATCATCCAGTGGAGTAGTTATCTCAGCTTCCTCCTCTCCAAGACTGCCAGCAGTTGTCTTCACCTTTTACCACATAAATAAACAGCGCATCTAGAGTTTTGGTGATATACCAATAAGTGGATCATAGTAATCAGATTTGCCAAAAGTTCAAACAGGAAGAGTCTACTTAAAATGAAGAGAGCTGTATAGGATACAACAAGCTGCATGGTTACATTAACCCACAGGCCACAACCCGAGTTTTTTTTTTTGGGTCCTTTATAAGCTATCATTATGGACTACGGAGAGACAACATGGTGCATGGGTGGGAAGTTTAGGGTTAAGAGTCTACTACGATGAATTTTTTCTACATGTTTATAATGGTTCATTCCAGACGGCAGTGGAAAAACCCAAGAAATTCGCTGCTTCCACATGTTTCATAACAAAACAAGTCACCTCAATGAGAACTGTCCTTGGTTTGTGCTGAAGAATCTGGAACTACTTCCTCCGTTACTTTAGGGGGCCCGAGTTCACCTTCATTAGCAGTAACTTTTTTGCTCAATAACGTACCTTCATTAACATTTTGTTTGCATTTTTCAGCCAACATCATGTTCTTCTTTGTTGTCGTAACAATCTGTATAGAGCTGCCATAAGGCAGCGGTTCAAAAATAGACAAGATATACTGATTATCATAGTGCATATTGTAACTGTTATCACAGTGCATATTGTAACTGTTAAGGGTATTATTGGTATTTTCTATTATACTAGGGTTTAGTTTTGTGTCCTCTTTGTATCCTACATATTATCCATTAGGTCTCTTGAATATATACACAATATTCATAACATGGTATCAGAGCAAAAGTTCAAACCCTAACATTATTTTTCTTTCACTGCCACTGCCCTTAGGAGGATTGATCTCCACTCCCGGGGGCAACCCTAGCGAGCATTGCTGTCCCAAGCCACCGCAGCCACTGCTCCTCATGGGGACAGGTCTCTATGCGTGCTGCCGTCTGTCTTCCACAACAAGAGTCGCCGCCGTCGTCCTCTTCACAGGTTGCCGCTCCGATGGCGAAGGAACAATATGCGTGCACATCACCGACTACTCATGGATCTCCTCGTTGTCGACTCGAGCCTGATCTGCACTGTGACGCCATCGTCTAGCTTGGATCCAGCCTCGCACCGGCCGGATACGCCGGAATCCAGCGTCATCGCCTCGCCTCGGGTTCTTTCCGATATCGGGCTCTTCCCGATGCTGCCCGCCCGAATCAAGCCTTTCCCGCAGAGGCGCGGCGGCCATCGGGCTCTTCCTCGTTGGACGTCTGCATCTGATTTGTGGCCTCCTTGGGCTCTCTTCGTCTAGCAACCACCTCCTCGCCACAGCATTGACATGGCTCTGGGCTTCTGGATTCGGTGTCGTCAGTCATCTTCACCCTTGCATCCGGCGTCTTCAAGCTTCATCACCATCGGATCCGACAAGCTCGTCGCCTCACTGGTCTCTTCCTGTCTTCCCCTCATCGGTGCTCTTCTCGCCCTCCCCCATGGGGAGACGCTTCTTCACCTTGGGCTTCATCCTCGTCGAGGCCTTCACTGCAGGCTCCTCCTCTAACGGCTTCCTCACTGGCCGAAGTGGTCTCTATGTGTGCTTGGTTTAGAAGTTAAGACCGAATGTGCACCATGCTCTTGGGAAGGATTCAACCGTATACATGGCCGGCTACGCACTGTGCTCTTGGGAAGAATCAATCGTATGCATTTATTTCAGAGGGTCAAGGTGTCAAGGTTGAGTCATATGCTGTTTCTGAAGCCTCAACTACTGTTGCTGCATAGTATATGTTGTCTTTGATTATTTTCCTTTGACTATTTTCTTTTTGAATCTTCCATTACGTCCATCCAAATTCAGATCTTTTTCAGTTTGTCAAAGTTGTGATAGTTCATAAATTTATTGTTAGTCATAGAAGCATAGGAATTTTCTTTTTTTACATGACCGCAACCGCCGCTCTTCTCTTTGAGCCACACGTAGATCGTAAAAGTCGTTATTATGCCGCTGCTTCTCTCTGAGACGTCGTCCCAAGTTTCTAAGACCATCGTGCTTCTTTTGCATTGTGCTTCTGTTGTATTTCTTATGCACTGTGCCGCCACCATCTTGGTTTTTGATCTGCGCCGCCATGCTTCTATCCATTTCTCTTTGACTCAGACATATTTGAAGAGCTATACACTATGATGACATTATTAAGACTTGAACTTTGATTTTTTTCCTATTTTAGCGTCAACCATTTTCAAATGTAATGTTATTGCATACGCCTTGTATTTGAGAAGGGTATTAAGGGTATTAGTAGTATTTCCTATTATACTAGGATCTAGTATTGTATCCCCTTTGCACTCTAAATATATTGCTCATTGTGCCTCTTGAATATATACACAATATTCATAACAAAAATAAAGTAAATTGTAAGAGCAGGATATATGATCAATATCCAAACAAATTTCTTGATATAAAAACAATGTTGATTAATTCTAGGTCCATTGCAGTGTCTGATGCCAAAAAAAAGGCTACAAAATGGGGTGGGAAAGCAGCAGGAGAACCTTGCAGAAATAAAAAGTAGAGAAGACACTGGATACTTTATGCAATAGAATATGATTGCGTGTTTACACAACCTTATATAAACCCGTGAATTAAACTCGAATTAACCATTTCTTTACCTTTCAAAAAGTGTCCATCATATTGTGGTTTATTCACTGAGTCAAAAGCATTTGGCACATGTGTTCCCTTGTCCAAGTCGAAGTCATCAAATTCATGTATGTAATCGCATCTTCAACCATGCCATTTTTCACCTGCTTGAGATGAACTACAACAATAATAACAGTTGTATACTGGCAAAGGTGTGGTTCAGCCTGCCAAAACATGATATATCCTGATTCCAGACCAAACTCTGTGATACATTAAGAATGTCAAAGAACTAATTCGATTTTTTATCCTTCCTGTGTTCGTGTTTCAAACCGAAACCCCAGATATTAGTCTACAATGTCATTCAGACACAAAATTCATAGGCATCAAAGCACCTACCCATAATTTCTTAACAACCATTTAGCATACAGTTGCACAACATTCAAACTACATACATACACAGCAAAACAAATATAAACATGGTGCATGAGAGCGAGCGAGGGGGACAACCGGAGCGCCGGACGCCGCCGAGGCCAGCCGCTAAGAGATGGATTCTGGAGTTGTTTTGTGAGTGGTGCCGAAAGCTGCCTCGGCGTCAGCAAAATTCGATTATAATAGCTCATTGTGTCCGGCTTGCCGACTTCGACGAGATTTGATAACAAAATGAACCAAGGGAATGATGCCAAAGAAAACAAATGTACGACACATGCTACTAAAATTTGGCAACAATCGGCTTCAAAGCAAATAGACCCCAGAACCAAAAGCATACCCACCCGATGCAATGCAACAACAGAAATGGTCTGATGTAAGTATATATGCTACATATGTCGACTCGGAGCATGAGGTAGAAAGCTATTGCAGCAGGATTGCAACCTCCAAATCAAGAAAATTCAGGCATGGCGGATGATGTCAATACATCCGCGATATACCATTTACCATGCAGACAAAATTACAGCAAGTTCCGTCGGGACAGACATGGACACACCATGCTGACAACATTCTCAACGAGTATCAATACACTTTCCGGGAAAACGAACCTCTTCCACACAAAAAATTCCGGCCAAACAGACAAATCATCCACACAATTCATGTTTTTCCTACTCTATGGTTTGACATCCTTCCCCTCCCATGACCACCCTACACATACCACTAACGCAAGGATGAAACCGAAACAGCTTGACAGACAGACGACTCCCCCAGACTCATCCTTTGACAGAACCCATTGGAAACAAAGCAAATGCCTTCCCACTCCATTTTCTCCTGGAATATTCAGAAAACAAGGGTTAGACAACCCAAAATAAACAAAGTTTGAGTCTACAGTCGAATCAAAACAATGATATGCTCACAGTTAATGCATTTTTTAAAACCACTCACAGGTGAACACTTCTGGAAAAAATATGACACTTCCAACTATTCCAAACAAGCTACTACATACAGAAGATATTTGGGGAATGAATAAGTAAACAGCAAAATTGAACTAAAACAAATCAGTGCATTCAGGACCATGATAACTGCCTTCCAGTGATTCTAGCCAACAACAACAAAGCCTTTTATCCCAACCAAGTTAGGGTAGATTAAGAATGAAACACCCTTAAGGCCAAAGAAATAAGAGCCTTATAATGAAACCTACAAGGCTAAAATACTAAGCATTCATCCTGTCATCTAAACCAAGAGCCTAAAACACCGCTCCCTAAACTTTCTTCTTATATCATGATTCCGGTACATAGATCGCTAACTTCTATACGCCCCTATCCAAAGCTAATTCTTTGGATACATTCCAATTCCTGATTTTAGCCGAACCAATAACAAAAAAATGTACGGTTTAAGTATACCAAAAATTACAACATTTCTCTGCTCACAAAGGAGCTGGGTATTAAAAACAAGGCTCTATTGTAAGTTTGTAAAATTCAGCCGCTTTTCAGGCCTTTTTAAATTTTGAGATTGCTTCTCAAACCATATTTCGACCCAACTCAGTTGTTGATCTAGAGCAATAGCTATACTTAATTTAGTCCAACACTCCCTACCTCGAAAATATTTTCCTCAATTGTACCTTCTCAATGCCACTAAATTAGCAAAAACAGCCCAAGAATACAAATTCTCACAACAATTCAGTTTCAGGGAGACATTAACAGATTTATGCATCTCTGTTGCACAGATACTTCTCAAAACTCGCGAATCCGTATCGGATACCGTATCGGATACGGATACTCCTCCGATACGCTCCGATACGTATCTTGCTCGTATCCTAGCTTTTTTGAATTTTCAAAAAAAGAAAATAATTCCGATACTTTTCCGATACTTCGTAGATACTCCCCCGATACTTCTAACCTAATTTCTACCCATATCACCCCTCCCACCCATTGCCTCACTCCCTCACGCCTCACTCTCTCAGTCCTCAAGCCGCCGCCCATTATTCACTCCTCCCCAGCTCAGATCCATGCCGCCGCCTCGGATCCGTCTCCACGCCACCGCAGCTCCTCCCCTCACGCCGCCTCCGACCTCCTTCCCATGCGCCGCCGCCTCGGATCCATCTCCACGCCACCGCAGCTCCTCCCCTCACGCCGCCCCTGGCCTCCTCCCCGCACGCCGCCGCCTCCGCCCTCCTCCCCCAGCTCGGATCCACACCGACGCCCGTTATTCACGCCTCCACCCACGCCGCAGCTCTTCCCCTCACATCACCTCCGGCCTCCTCCCCACACACCGCCGCCTCCGGCCTCCTCCCCAGCTCGAATCCACGCCGCTGCCTCGGATCCGTCTCCACGCCGCCGTAGCTCCTCCCCTTACGCCGCCTCCAGCCTCCTCGCACACCACCGCCTCTGGCCTCCTTCCCAGCTAAGATCCACGCCGCCGCCTCGGATCCGTCTCCACGCTGCCGCAGCTCCTCCCCTCATGCCGCCTCCGACCTCCTCCTCGCAAGCCGCCGCGTCCAGCCTCCTCCCCAGCTCAGATCCACGCCGCCGCCTCCCCTCCAGCAGAAAGTAATATGAGGTAATGGTTGTCAAAAATTTCAAAGTATCTGCTCACATGTTCTGCAATTATAAGTCATGACTCAAGTATCTTCTTAGCGGCAAAACATTCTAGCTCACTTAACAACAGAGAAATAAATTTCATATCAAAATCAACTTACATGTTCTAGCTCACTTAACAAAGTTTATTTACTTGGTGGTCTGTCGAATACTTATTACCTAGCTATCATGACTTGTGATCTTTACTTATTTCATTATTTGTGTACAAGTACTTATCTTTTCTCTTATTCTTCGCAGATGGTTCATTATATTAGTCTAATAGCCAAGAGGAAGAACTGGAGAATCAAGCAATTTGCTACATCAATATTAAGGTATTCTCAATTTCTCAATTCCTTATAAGAATTCATTAATTTGTTATTTATTATTTTTATTAATTATGATATATATATATCTTTACTATTATAAAAGAAGCAATTGGTGGTTGGTCCGTCGTCACTTCTCTCCTCTCAGCCCTCTGATCTGATTACGAGATAAAATCCTAACCGTTAAAAATACTCCACTCCGCTCCCTCCTCGCGCCGTTGCGCCGTCCGTCGTCCCGGTAGATCCGGACTGCTCATGTGGCCCAAGCCCTAGATCCTCTCCGGTCCCTTGCATTGCGAGCCCGCCCATCCTCTCGCCCGCCGCCTCGCCTCGCCTCCGCCTCTCCCGCTCTCTCGCTGGTTTCTTCCTCCGCCGCGCCGCGCCTCGCCTCCTCCTCCGCCTCCCCACCGGCCTCCTCCTACTTCCCAACCCCTGCGCCGCCGTCTCCTCCTCTCCGTCCCCGCGCCGCCTCCTCTCCTCCCACTTCTTCTCTCCTCCGCCGCATCCTCCTCCCTCCGCGCCGCCACCTCCCCTCTCTCTCTGCCGCCGCTTTCCTCCCTTCCTCTCGCGCCGCCTCCGCGCGCCCCTGTCGCCTTACCCGACGCCGGAAGGGCATCACCAAGCTGTTCCCTCGATTGAAGCGTAATTGTTTGTTCAGTACAAGTAATCATTTGGGCATGTTTGCATAGTCCACTTGCCGAGCGAAGAGGAGAGTGAGGAGGATGCTGGCACTGCACCGACGCAGATGCACCGGGTGAGTAGGCGACTCCTCGACTACGAGGCGAAATCCCCCCTCGCAGTAACTTGCCGCCTCTTCTCGATCCCCTAAAATCCCTCCCACCGCCTAAAACCATGCGATTTTCTGCGGCGCCACACGACGATCAAGATCGGCAAGTCCAAGGTGGTCGTCTTTGATTCGCCGACAAGCGCTCTCGCCGACATCGCCGTCACGACGCCATAAATCCCAAATCCACTCTTTGCTCGCTTGCTTTGCCTAATTACCGCTCCGCATCTGTACACTTAGTGCGATTATTTCAACCTAGGGTATGTTCGATTACATTTAGAGGATGCGATTTTCCTATGCGAAGCATAATACGGAGAATGCCGAGCCTTGTTATTTAGACCTCTGAATGCGATTTGTGTTGCATAGAATAGGCTATGGTACACGCTGAATGCAGTAATGGTTCGGATGGGCGGCAGCCCCGACCAAGGCGTTTCACATAGTTGTTGTCATTGACTATAATATGTT
The DNA here is from genome assembly GCA_036346265.1 of Melocanna baccifera. Lineage (NCBI taxonomy): Eukaryota > Viridiplantae > Streptophyta > Magnoliopsida > Poales > Poaceae > Melocanna > Melocanna baccifera. The sequence continues at coordinate 16,764,675 of CM070695.1, forward strand.
CATCTTCGTGCCGTTCGGGGCAAGAGGTGTGCAATGCATCTGACTATATACTAGAGTTTGAAAGCAACATATAAAGGATTTCCTTATTTTGTTATTTACAATGCAGTGTTTACTTGGCGAGTTAGGGATTTACGGATGCTTGACACGGTAAACCTCTCTTTCGTTAAGTTTTCTAAATTCCCTTTTCCTTGATTGTTTGCACTTATACCGGGGTTTCGCAATCACTAAGCCTTTGTTGTGATGCTTTTTGATATTCGGACATATGGCAATGGTCGGAGATGACCGGCTTTGGTGATTTGCCATCGCCACGCGAGTTTCTTCTTTGCTCACCATAGGAAACGAAAAATTGTCATGTAGGTGTTTTATTTGATACAAGTTCCTGTCATTCTTGGGTATCATTGCTTGTGATTTGTGAAGAACGTTATGTTCATCTTTATTCGTATGGTGGTTGGGATGGCAAAAGTGGGTATCGATGTATATATCATGGACACAAGTGAGCTAATTGTTTCCTTTATTCAAGCTGTATTGGGCATTGATTTTTTGGTTGAAGATGGTAACAAAAGTTGAGCATTCATTTTAATTTTAAAATTCTCTGTTGGATAGTGTCACTTGAGTGGACAGAGTTCGCAGTTACTGGATTAGCGCCACCTCCAAGATGTGGACACTCTGCCACCATGATTGAGAAGAGGCTACTTATATTCGGAGGCAGAGGTAATTGCCATTCTCTCTCAAAGATTGTGTTTGCTTAGATGATTTGTTAGTTTCTCTTTCTTATGTTTTGTTTGATACATGATGACGTAAGAAAAAGTTGATATTTATTATTCAGTTTGAGATCATATTTGATAGTATGCATCATTTTTATTTGGTTTTTCGTTGCAACGCACGGGCACCTTACTAGTATATATATATATATAAACGTATCACCGTATCGGCATTTTTGGGAAAATGGCGAATCGTGGTATCGCGTATCCGTATCCGTATCGGGGTAACATAGTTATGCGTGTTTACATGCTAGCATACTTAGTAGGTGCATTGATCTCTTCTCTTTAGCAAGTTCCATGCATCTCAAGACATGGAACACATAATTCTCAAAACAATCATGAGTGGGATTCCTAATTCAATGTGTTAGGAGAGTTCAGGACAAATTGGACAAGATCTACCTCGCATCTTTGGGCTGCCCCTCTCAAATCCCAAGCCTAACGGCATAATTACATAATGCATAGTGAATTTGATCATACTATTATACTAGAATTTCAATATATACACCACTATGATCTCCATTAGGCTTGCGAAGGAAGTTCAATGTTGCATCATCATACTCTCACACAAAAATTCTTTCCTACGAACACATTATCGATGCCCTCACTGCAGCGGGGCCATGAGCAAAGCACCATGAACCATAACCAAATAACATTCCCTCCATAGATACAACAGTTTGCCAAACGTTAATTCTGTTTGTCCGGTCCTATTACCAATCTAGTAGTCTAGTAATTACCATCTTTCTTCTATTGCATTGAAGTTTGTTGTTGCAATAATCTCCAGCAATTCTTGTATAAATTCAAAGCATATGCCAACACATCTTAAATAGGATTATGTTTGGTCATTTTAACACAGAGCTAGAATGGCTTATAATATGGAATGTAGGGACTATCATTTAATTAACTCCAACTGATTATTTAGCACTAGACTTTACACCAGTAAGTGTTGCACAAACAGCACTCAATCTCCTAAGTCCTCAGAATTCTAACTTGAGATAACTAATCTAAATGTACAAAATTTGTAAGTATGGGCTAAGGACAATGCAGTTTGCAAATCACCTTCGAGTAATGACAAAATATAGTAGGAAAGGTTTGTTGTGATCTGATATCACATGTACTTTACTGTTTTACATCCTAAAACACAGAAGATGATAAGATATGCTACCATTCCTATTTCTGACTAAAAAATGTGTATGAAATAACTCACGGAATGCTAGCTCAGATAACATCTAAAGGATGGCTCAATAGCTATTAATGGTTATATTCACAGTGCGCATAATTGCACCAACTTCTACACAGGACAAGGCCTTTCAATTATATACTTGAACCAACTAAGAATAGAATTGTACAAAGGAGAACACTGTAGTTTACAGCATCAGGAAACTGAGATTTTGTTGCGTATGTTTAATGGAAGGTTCGCCGTGCAGCTGGTGACTGCTATAGTGCTATGCATCCCAGAATAACTGAATATCACATTCAACAGCTTTCACTGTATTTAGGTCATGTATACATACAAGATTAACAATAAAATACTGAGAAAAATGGCACATTCAAAATAAATAAGCTTATAAGCATCAATGAGTGACTTCCAAGTTTTGAGGTCATAAATGAAAATGCATTAGATTGACTCAACGCAAAAATGAATGGGGTGGAACTCACAAGTTGTATACCTAGACAATGTTGGTATTGTAGGCAGCGCAAAGTTGAATAAGAACGCTTTTGTTCGCTGGGTCCACATGCTGCTCAATGATAGGACCAAACCTCCCAGGAGACTGCGCAGAAAGTGTGGCCAAGGATGTGACTAGAAACTGTTTTGGATCATTTACTTCTTTCAACAGATCATCTTCACTTTTCCCAGCATATTGAAGGCGTACAAATGAGACAGAATAACCCGATGTCTTCTGACTATCCACCACATCAGCGCCCGTCATTTTGTTCTTGTTGTGCTCCATCTTGGTCCGTTCTGGACAACAGTGCAACCATGCTATCAAGCAATTTGCCCCATGATTGGGCTGCAGCAGCATCCAACAGCACCGCCGACTCACAAAGCAACTTTGTTGAGGCAACTGCTGTCAGCTTAACTTCAAGAGACCCTTTGATCAATTTGAGATTGGGGATCCAAAACGCTGAAGGATTGTGGTGAAAAGATTTGGCTGAATAGCATCGACGGAACTGACAAGAACACCTGGCCCATATTTGATCAACACTAAGGACATGAAACCACAAGAGAATTCACAAACTTCACTGCCTGCCTAGTCTGTAGTCGAGTAAACAGAGCACTCCATATCTCACTTAAGTAATGGATTCATAATGTCAAAACCAACATTTTCCACTAGCGTGTTAAGCATGTAGAATGCAGAATCTTCAGTGCTGCTTGCGAAAGGAGACTACGGAATATCACTAGGATATTTGGTAGCCGGCCCTCTTGGTTTAGCTCATTTGGAATTTTCCGAAGGAATGCTCGCAGCAAGCGAACCAAGGCAGGAACACACGGTGGTCGGTCCCAAGTAGCATTGCTCAGCAGGACACCAAACAGCTGCATGTAATTCTGTGAGATAGGTGGTCGGCTCAAATTGACAAGTTGTGCGAATATCTGGAAAGCATATGGCCAGAACTCTGAGATATCCTCAACCAATATCCTCTGGAGCACTGGGAAGAGGCCTGCTTCAAAGGCAGGGAGTAGCGCTGGGTCCTGCTCACCAGCCCGGCCAATCACAGCTGCCAGAGCCTCAAACAAGTAATGGTTAAAGTCAGGGTTCTTGGGGTTATTGCACACTTCCATGAGAATACCCACAAGACGAGGAGTAATGTCATGAATGATTTGGCCCGCAATATTAGCAATCCCAAGCACTCTCATCAGGCACTTCATCAGATATGGGTTCTCATATGAATCGGGGAAACTTAGTGCCTTGGACAGGTTCTGAATAATCTGCTGGGCAAATGGGTTGATATCAGCAGCAACATAACGTGGAGCCCTGGTCACCACGTTCACCCCTGGTACCGGGACCACATCCTTGATGATCAGCAGGTTCTCGATAAAGGTTGCGGCATAGGAATGGACAACATTGGATTCATGCGTCAGGAACCTTATCACACTTGGAAGAAGTGCTAGTGCAGTGGCTTTGGGGATCTGATCCTTGAACTCCTTCAAGAACCTGAGGGCGGTTGCCTTCAGCATTGGCTCAGACTGCCAATCAGAGCCCTGCAGCTCGGGCACGATCACAGATGTAAAAAAGCTTTCCATGTCAACCACAGGCGTCCCACCACCTGCAGCACCGGGCTTCTGCATAAGAGTGATAACAAGGTATATTGCAGCATCCTTCTCCTTCCAGTTGTTTGCTCGATCAACCGCATATGCAGCCAACATCTGCTGAACCTGCACTGAAACAAGTGCAGCCACCTGCTCCCGGTATTTTGACGCAAGCCCGCGCAGCAACCGGCATGCAGCACGCCTCAGCGTATCCGCATCACTCCCCTCTGCATCACGCCTGACATATTCCACCCAGTTCCCTTCAAACAATTCCTCATCCTCATCCCGCAACCGCAGGTTAGGCACAACAACACTATCGCATATCTGCTTCATTGCCTCAGGGCTCCCAAACAGCGCATGGTGCACACTCTCGGCAACTGTTGTCAAGAACTTTATTGCCGTCACCGCAAGCTGCCCGCGGGACGGCGAGGCCGTCGGCGCCATGAGGAGCCCCCACACAGCCTCGACAAACTCCTTCAGGTATCCCCTGAACTCCTCCTCGTACTTCTCCATGTACAGCTGCAGGTTATCACACACAGCAGCACGGAGTGCATCCGGGGCACCGTCTGCCTCAACGGGCTGTGGGTAGGAGGTGGTGAGGAATGCACGGAACTCTGTCATCCACTCGCGCAAGTGGTCCTCGAAGAACTCAGGCAGGTCGACGGAGTTTAGCGAATAGAA